>CAWUFW010001627.1:0-2696779 GCA_963921515.1 Calotriton arnoldi | reverse complement strand
TCATAGTTTCAATTTACGACATAATGTAAAGCACTTCACTTGCATGCAAAGTCGGACTAGAATTATCACGGTAACTGCATGTAGTATTTACATTACACAGTGCCATTCTAAACATAGTTCAAGGTCAGTCCCGCAACGCTTCCATTGCCTCAGCAACATTCTGTTTGTCTGTAAAGGGTTTTGGAGATGCAGATGTATGCGCTCACATCAGTGCCACAAGGAGCAAAAGACTGCAATGGTGTTTCCGGAGCTGTGGGCAAAGGCACTGAAGTGACACACTGCATCACTTATCTTTGTAATGCCATTTCTTACCCTCTGATAAGAATGCCCCCTAAAGCAGCGCATTGCGTTGAAGATGGACACAGTGGTGGGACAGCGACTTTCTCTCCAATCACAGACACTATCCCTTCTAACATGCTGCTCAGCCAGTCTGCCAGCTCACAGGTGGCACAGGAAGTAATCTCACACAGTCACAGCATTACAAAAACAATATATCGTATCACAGCAGCAGCAGCAGCAATGGCGCACTGATTGTCTCATGTCCTCAGCACCGCCGCCTGTAGATACTACCTGTCCTCGTTGAGCCTCGCGGACATAAGCAGGAGGCGCACTCCGAGCATGAAAACCCGAGCAGTAAGCTGTGCTGTAAAATTATGCACATTTATTCATCCATTCATTGGCTTGCTATGAGCATTGAACGTTCCAGAAACTGAGAGGGACTGGCTTGTCTTAGCCCTACTTACATTGACCCACATATGTGAGGGTGAGACTAAAAACAGTTTTTTACCTGTTATGGATTTCATGTGTGCAGATCACACTGCAGTTTAAACAAAGCTTCTCGGGTTATTTCATAGCACGATAATTCAGCAAGCAGTGAGACTGATTCGGATATTAATATACTTTTCATAGAGGACAGTAAACAAACCCTGTGCAAAGAACAGTATAGCTTTGACGGAATGGGAAAGGTGTACTCTGAAAATGTTAATATTCTAATAAAAGTGGTTTGTGGGAGTGCCAAAGAGAAAATCACCTCATTAAGAGACAAGCAATGCTGACATAAGAAGTTGTTGGAAGGTGACCTTATATTGGTCCAAGAAACCCATTCAAACGACAAAGAAATGCCCAAACTAAAAAAATGGGCAGAGGAAAGAAATTGTGTTATTATATTGATTTATGCAGCAAACAAAGTAAAAATAATTTCATTCATAATGACGATTGCAGATGATCATTTAAAGACACAATTGATATAGAAAAACAAATCTATTATCAGATAAATTAATATTATTTGGCCCATCATGAATGCCACATCCGGAAAACAAAAAAAACTCAAAGAAGCCATTGCTAAATCATTCCAAGGCAACCCTGTAGTAGAAGGGGGCTACAACTGCTTCCTGGACCGCACACTAGAAAGTAAGTCCTAAGCATGAATAATGCTCTCCGAAACTTGAACAACATTGGGCGAGGTGCTTCAAATATATTAACAAACTGGAAGCAAAAAGTGTAGCCATGGTGAGTGAAGCATGAAGGGACTGAGGGCTGGTGATGATCCGGGTAGTATGGATCATTTGCGATGATGGATGCAAATATCAAATGAATACTGCTTTCTGAGCAATGTTTTAAGACAGAACTAAAATGGAAAGTGAAATTAACAGAAGCTACCATCAGACCTCAATGGTCTAGAGAGGTATCCATTAAAGTATGTTGTTATTTTGAGATGAAAATTAAGCTTGGTGACAAGATAATATTGGAAAGGATGTTTCTAGCAAAAGGCGAAAAATTAGGTTGGCATCATCACAAAAGATGAACCATAAAGTTGGATCTTAACACAGACTCTCAGGTATAAAGAAGCTGTAATGAAGGAAGGGTGTGAGAATCCCTGTTATTATAGCCATAAAACCATTTGTCTGGATTAGAATATGCAGAGATTTGTGGAGACTGAACACAAGTATAGAGGAAAACAAACACCCACTTAAAATATTGGAGAAACTATCATGTGCAAAGGTTTTTCAGGTTGTGCAGGGTGCCATTTGGCCTGGTGTTGGCCACTCTAGTATGTCAGAGGAGTATGAATCAGCTTTTCAGAAGAATATCCAGGTGTCCTGTTTTCTCAGCATCATACCTTTTTTTTTTATAAATCTTTTTATTAAACAGACATTGGTTCAAATAAACATTAGAGAGGAATCAGCCAGTTTATGTACAGCAAGGACGTACAGGAGGAGAAGGGTTATATCATTACATAGGAGGGGAATGTTACGGGGTAAGAAGGCCATCTTGTTCAATACAATGAGGCGGCGTACAAATCTCTCCACGATAGTTATTCCAAGGGCTCCAGATACGGGACCACTTTTTGGGGCATCCCCTGGCCGAATACACCGTCTTCTCCCTAAACATGCACCAATCAAGGTCCTTTTCCCAGGCCTCTAGTGTGGGTGGTTTAGCAGCACCCCATAATTGTGCGATATTTCTTTTGGCAAGCATGAACCCTAGTGTGGCCCATTGTGTCTGGTGAGTGTTCAGGTCTGTGGGTTCCCATATGTTTAGTAGGCACCTGCGCGCCTCTGGGAGGAGACAGACACGTAGCACTGCATTTATTGTATCATGTACCTTGTGCCAGAAGGAGCTGATGTATTTACACTCCCATATGATGTGCATGAACGTTCCCATATGGCCACATTGCCTTTTGCACTCCCCACTATCAGCCCTCCCCATATGTATCAGACGGGGCCCGGTAATATACACTCTATAGAGGATTTTGAGTTGTACCAGCCTAAGGCGCGCTGGAATAGCGACCACTCTAGGGGAAGACACCGCCTCCCGCCAGTCCTCATCATCCATCTCAATCCCATCACGCATCCATTTCTCCCGTAATGCTTGGAGGGGATCCGCCATGTTATTTATTAGTTTCTTGTATATTAAGGAAATAGTTTTTTCGGGCAAATGGCCGTCCAAAATTCTGTCCTCTAAAGGCGAGGCTTCGGGAGGGGCTGTCTCCTTAGGTAGAAAAGATTGAAGTGAGTGTAGGACCTGTGCATATCGGAAATATTCAGTTGGAACAGGGTCCAGGGTGTTCTGAAGGGCGTAGAGGAATCTAGGCAAGGACATCATTTTAAATAGGGTAGCTCTGCCCAATAGGGAGAGGGGAAGCGATTTCCAGCTGGCAATATCTTTTTTGAGCTTACGCAGGGGCAGAAAAAGATTTTGGGCGTAACGGATTGAGGGATCAAGGGAGATAAAAATCCCCAAATACTTAAAGCCGACAGTGTTAATCTGTATTGGGCAGTCTCTCGGGGGGACGGGTGGATCCCCCCTGAGGACAAATATTAGGGACTTACCCCAGTTGATAGTAAATCGAGAAAATCTACCGAATACTGCCAGAATATCTAGTACCACTATCAGGGATTTTCTAGGGGAAGCCAAATAGAGCAATATGTCGTCGGCGTAAAGTGAGATGTGGTCTTCCCAGTCAGGGGACCATCTCAAGCCTCGTATCCGTGGATCTCTTCGGGTCCAGGCTGCTAGTGGTTCTAGGGCTAGAGCAAAGAGAAGAGGTGAGAGTGGGCATCCCTGACGGGTTCCCCGACTAAGCAGGAATGTGGCTGACAATTTATTATTGACTACCACCTGAGCCAAAGGTTCATTATATAAGAGACGCACCCATTGGATGTACTTCGGGCCAAATCCCATCTTTGCCAAAACTGCCCAGAGGTAGGGCCATTCAACAGTGTCGAACGCCATGGTCGCATCCAGGGACACGATCACCGCTGGCTCTTGGATGGTAGGTGCTCTGCCCAACAGCCTGTGAACTCTACGCAAGTTCAAGGCCGTATTTCTGTGGGGCATAAAGCAGGATTGATCTGGGTGTACTAAGCTACTTATTATTTTAACCAGGCGATTAGCTAAGAGCTTGGCCAGGATTTTAGGTTCGACGTTAAGAAGGGAAATTGGCCTATATGAGGCACAGTCAGTCTTGGGTTTTCCTTCTTTGTGTATGGTGACTATGGTGGCTAGTCTCTGGTCCCTGGGCAGTGTCCCACTCCCCCTGGATTCCTCAAACATAGATTTCAGGTATGGTGCAAGTTTATCGGGTCGTAGTTTGTATAGCTTGTTGGGGATGCCATTGGGACCAAGAGCCTTCCCTGGTTTTAATGCGCGAATTGCTTGCGCTATCTCGTCCGTAGTCAAGTCGCTGTCCATAAATTCATGATCTTCTGAGGAGAGACGAGGGAGCCTAATGTCTCATAGTAATTCCTGAGAGTCCTCTTCGGTGTATGAGGTTACTGTCGTGTATACAGTCTGGAAATGACTGGCGAATCTGTCTACTATTTCTTGTGGTTCAGTAAGAGAGGTGTCCCCATCAACTTTGAGTTCTGGGACCAGTCTGCTCGCCCAATCTTTTTTGTCCAGCCATGCTATGAGTTTCCCTGCTTTGTCACCCAGGTCGTAAACCCTACCCAGGCGCTCTCTACCCAGGTTTTTGGCCCTATCCGTGACTAGAGCCTTGTAGTCATGTTGTTTCAGGCTCAGTAAATGGAGCTTCTCCGGAGTCACTCCAGATTCTAGGTCGCCCTCTAACCTATAAATTTCGGCCACGATGTCTAGGACTTCTTTTTGTTTATCTTTCTTCGTCCCAGAGTTCAATGACAGGGCCTGACCCCGAATTACAGCTTTGAATGAGTCCCATAAGGACTGGGATGAGGACACAGACCCCACATTTTCGGAGTAGTCGTCCATGGCTTTAAGAAGGTTTTTACGGATTTTCGGATCGCGGAGGTACCATGGATTAATTGGGGCTAGTCTTCCCACCGCAGCCTGGTTGAGAACTATGTGTATCCAAACTGGTGAGTGGTCGGAGATGCCCCTGGCTAAGTGCTTGATTTCATGTATGTATGTGACTTGTGCAGCGGGGACCAGACAATAATCTAAACAGGAAAGGCTATGGTGTGCCCCGGAGTGGAAGGTGTGCTGTATCTGGTCCGGGTGATATGTTCTCCACCCATCCACCAGACCCATAGCATCAAGAATGTCAGGCAACCAGCGGGAAGAGGGCCCCAACTCCCGTGGGGGATATCTGTCCAGTGTGCCCGAGACCACTGCATTAAAGTCGCCCCCCAGGACTAGTAGACCATCTGGAATGGTGAGTAGGACAGAGCCCAGGTCAGCAAAGGTGGTACCCTGCAAGCCTGGAGGGACATATACGGACATGAATGTGGTGTGACGGCCCTCCCATGTGCCCGAAACCCCAACATATCTGCCCGATCATCCGTCCACGTGGAGCTTACGGCCAGGGGGAACGTGTTCTTCACCATGATACCCACACCCCGGGAACCGGAGGTAAATCCTGCGTGTGCAGCCATTTTGTACCCCCCTCTGTGCATCGCTTTACATAGATTCCCAACCAGGTGTGTCTCTTGAAGCATGACAATATCCGGGCCTGTCGTTTAATGTATTGGAGAACTACACTACGCTTGATCTTGTCCCCAAGCCCGTTAACATTCCAACTCAATATTTTAACATTTTTGTCCCCCATTGCGCTCATTGTTTAATTTGCAAGTAGCAGTATCCTCTGTAGTAAAATCGAAATTAAATACCGATGCAAAAACCATAACGACAAACGAACACAAACCCCCAACTCAACAACCCCCCACCCTGCTGCCCTGCACTCTGGGCGTGGAACTGCCCATGTAGAACTTGCAGAGTGCCTGTCGCCCAATAATAGAACTAAAAGCAGAAAATGTAAGGACGTAGCACCCCTCTGTCCTGTCCCCCTCCCCAAAGGTAAAAACCATGAAGTTCCCTAGGTGAGTCACGCACCGCAGTTCTGGGTGCCAGCCGTCAGAAGGGAAGGCCCCCCTGTGGCCCGGCCGCCACGCGGCCCGTTACCTGTCTCGGCCTTTCCATGGAATCGGTCCACGTTGGGAAGCCATTGTGTCCAGTCCGGTCACGTCGGCCCTGGGCCTGAGAGGCGACCTCGCCCGCGGCATTGCGATCTCATGAGGCGCGTTCCGTCCGATGTTCGAGCCAGTCAGGCGCTTCCGCCGGTTGTTCGAAGAACCAGGTCTTTCCTTCCGCTTCCACTCGAAGGCGCGCTGGGAACAGCATGGAGTATTTCAGTCCCTTTTCTCTGAGTTTCTGTTTCACCATAATGAGTGACCTTCTCTGCCTCTGCACTCGTTGTGTGAAGTCCGGGAAGAAGGAGATATCTGCATTCTCGTAGCGGAGGGCGGTTCCTATTCTGGCATTCTGGAGGATTACGTGTCTGTCCCGGAAATTTAGCACTCTCGCCAGTATTGGGCGCAGGGGGGGCTCCCGGCTTGGGATGACCTCTGGGGACCCTATGCGCCCTTTCAATGACAAAGAACTTACTGAGGCCTTTGGGTTGTAAATGTTGCAGGATAAGGTCTTCCACAAAGAGGTCCGGGGCCTGTCCCTCGGCCTTTTCCGGTACTCCTAAAATGCGTAGGTTATTACGACGCAGGCGCCCTTCATAATCATCCAGTTTGAGTTCGGTAGTTTTGCGGAATGATTGTAGGTCTCGGAGTTCCCCTTGAAGCTGGCCGACGTCTCCCACCAGACTAGACGTGGTGAGTTCCACCTGGTTGACTTTTTCATTAAGTTTGGTGAGGTCGGCTCGAATCAGGTTGACCTCAATAGCAATGGTGTCCATTTTATGTTCCAATGAGGTTTTGACACTAGTTATTGCATTCATAACGTCTTTTAATGATAACTCTTGGTCTTCCCCTCCTTGCTCACTGGTGGCGCTGCCCCCGGATTGTCGGCTCTGGAGCATGTCTTTGGGGAGGGTGCAGCGATCCAGTCTGTTTGACTGCACTGTTTTCGGCCCCCTCGCACCTGCAGATTTGCCTTTATCCATTGTTGTCTGGAAGCCTCGTCAGGAGCTCACAGTTTCGTAGGCTTCTGTCCCCGGCGCTAGCAGTGTGCCCACAAGGCGCGGTGGGGAGATCCAGTTTCCTTCTATCCGTCACCAGGTGGACCGCAGGCAAGGCAGCACAGAGGGGTGACAACACCCCCACACGTCCCCGAAGCGTCTCTAGGCTTCTTGCGGCAGACAGTAAAGGTGGATGGAGCTGGTCACACCCGACTCAGTGTGCACTCGAGCCACCACCACACGTAGTGCCAGCACGGTGTATTGATGTAGGAGAGGCGAAGTAGTGTTGCCTGGGAGGCCCCAAGCCCAACTGGAAGAGATCGTAGATGCCCAGCGCTGTGCGCGGCCCCCGCCGCCTACCGCACTGCCGCCGTGCCCCAGGGAAGATGGGGGGAGGGTCCATCCCCCGCCTCTGGTCGAGCGCCCGTGAAGTCTGCAGGCCCGTTCTGTGAAATTGAGGGAAACTGGGGAGGAGGGGGGAGGGGTCCCGGTACTCCAGCCACTACCCAGGGGGCCCTCCTCCACCTCACCTCACCCCCGGTGCGCTCCGCAAATCGAATTAGTGCCGTCGCCGGTCCTGCTTCTCGCACCCGGCCTTCTTTCCGGCCACTATGCGTTGGTCTCGCCAGGTCCCGGGTGCCGTTTTCAGCATCTGGTCGTGCCGGCACCGCTTCGTGGGACTCCTGCTGGCATCGGCGTCACACGCGATAGTCCGTAGGTGTGCGCAAGTGCAGAGTGCACGGGCCGCTCAGTCCGAACTTGCCGGTCTCTCCAGCGGTCAGTCACCAAAATTGAGCCCCCGGCTCCAGCCTTTGAGCAGGCCCGTAACCTGCGAGATCCAGAACTATGGGCACAGACAGTTTTCGGCAGCGGGAGTCGTCGGAGGGCGTCCCGCTTGCTTTCCGGTGCGTTCCCCTACCGCAGGGAACCGGATTCATTTATCGGATTGACGTGGGGAGAACAGGTTTCACGGAGCTAAAGGATTAGGCGGCCATTTCGCTCCGGGTCTTGGCCACGCCCCTCAGCATCATATCTTGTTTGCTGGACATGGAACTGAGGAACCAAATGAAAGATTAAGGAGGGTATTGGAAATGCTGAAGGAAAAAGGACCGACATTCAATGTGCATTAGTGCTGGTTCAGAAAATAAGGGTTGAATTACTTGTAGCCTACGATTAGTAGCAAAGGAGTTAAACTGAGAAACACTTAGTAGGCACTATTAGAAGTACACCAAGGCCAAAGTATAAACTTCGTTTTTTTTTCTTGGTATGATGGAGCTCTATTCAAAATCTGTGGAGAGCAAGGCCATTAAGTGTGTGAAATTAAAAAGGCTGAGAAGAAAATGGGTGAAACTTGACTAGACAAGATGAATGTCAGCAAGAGTTTGAGGGTTTGTGGCAGTTTTGCCATTAGGAATGCTTAACACTGAGAACGATTGTATAATTACAAAGGATGCAGAGGTGTTGGAGCTGTTTTAACAAAGGGAAGTGAATTGGGTACAGTCACCATTGCCTTTGCATCAAGGCTTTTGATTAGGCCAGAGTTGAGGTAATCTGTCTGTGAATCCCTTCTGATTTGCTAAATGTACACGAATCATAAAGTATGAATCATCAGTTTATGAAAAATTAATTCTATATACGTACTCGTTGTTTCTTTGCTACTTTAAAACGATAGAATGATGAAAACAGTTCAACTAAAACATTGTGAAACAAAAGAACACTCACTGGGTATTAGAAGTACATATTTCTGGTGTACCTGCCATATATTATATCTAGGGTTTCCAGTTTTCAGTTAAAACTGAGGATACTTAATATTTGCTTTTCATTCGAAACCAGACAACACTGAATCTTGTTGCACTAGCTTTTACTGCTTTTACACCAAAGCAGTTTATCTGTGATAAAGGCTGCTGCATTGACCCCATGTGGGTCATGGTAAACCGCTTACTGTACCTTGGTGACATCTGCAGTGCCCCTGGATCCCCAGAACATCAATTTCACTCCTGCTCTGGGAGCATGGCTTCTGCTCACTGTTCACTGCACATTGGTGTGTAGGGGCCAGCAGATTCGAAGCTGAAATCTAAGCAAGGGTCTCAGTCGAGGGCAAGAGATACCACCATGATGTCATTTACAGTGGGATGGTGCTTTGAAAGCTCAGATAACTGGACCGAGGCACCAAAGATCACTTTGCATAAGAATGAATCACAAGTCAATGTCTTCCAATAAAGTGCTGTTCCCAACATTCTATACTCTTAAATTTACATTGTGATGGTATGAAAAGCATGCCTGTAAGTGCTCATCTCCTCTTACAGAAGGTTCAGGTGTCATTTTATGAACATCTTCAGCACCCATGCACAGGCCCATAAGCGGTCCATGTGCTGGTTTTGATGAAACTGCACTGTCTACAGTGTATAAATAAACTCACAAAATCTACAAGATAGTTACAAGTTGTTGACAGTATAGGTCAGAAACCTGAAGAGGCAACCACTGCTGCTCTGCGTTTCTTTGTATGTGCTGCAGACAGTGCACGCTAAAGAGAAACAGGTGCATGGATCATTTCTGAGCCTGTCCACCTATGTAGAATACATTAATAATACAGTCCCAGGACCACCAAGTTCAACCATCTTTCATTCCGACTGGCTCCTTGGCAAAATATATCTTGGAGCACATGATGTTGAAGCAAAGCTTGAAACTTTGCCATATAACATGTACAAACTACTCTGACTGCATTTTTTATATAGAGCTGTACTTGTTCTTTCACAGTACACACTACACGGAGCAGAAAGGTAAAGTGCCTTGTACAACTCTCACTCATGCCCAGCTGGAGTACAGTACACGCACTGCTTTCAAGTAAATAAAGGCCCACTTGCTTGGGAAAAATCAATGCTTAGTGGTCCTCGAGCTGGATTTCAAATAAACACAAAATCTCATAGGCACGACCCAACAATGCCAAATAAACTTCAATTCACTGTGTGAATTGCACAAGCAAACATCCCTGTAGGTCATGGAGTTTATTTGCTACCTGAGCTCTTCATATAGCAGCACAGTTTGCTGTCAACAAGGGCTCTACAGCTAACAGAATGTATTAATTCCTTTGCAGGCTTCTCCTTTCTGACTAGGTAGAGCAGGAATAAGGAATAAACTAGGAGCAGACAGTAATAATACATTTATTAGCCAAGTCCTTTCATGGTATCTTGAGACAATGTCCAGGCAGTATGGTTCTGGCTTTCAATAACAGAACACCGAGCACCCCACAATGTTTATCTCTTGTGCCAAGTATAAAATCTTCATTCAGCCAATTTTTGCCAATTATCTGAAGGCTAGAGCAATGACTTAAATGCTCTTCACTAACTTATTATCTGCTTGAATCAAACTAACGCAGTGCAAACATGCCTCCATTGTTAGAACTAACACTCTTGGTGTGGTCTTCACTCAAACCTTTTGCTTTCACCCCTCCTGTTTACTGACTTCATTTTTGTTGGCATTGGGACTCTAAGAACTTTGCCACTGCCAACCAGTGCCAAAGTGCTTATGTTCTCTCCTTTAAACATGATAAAATTTGCCTACACCTGATTGGCACATTTAATTTATTTACTTGAAAGACCCTAGTAAAGTGGTACTACATGTACCCTGGGCCTGTAAAGTAAATGCTACTAGTGGGCCCGCAGCACTCGATGTGCCTCCTACTAAAGTAGCACATTAAAACATGTCTGAGGCCTGCCATTGTAGCCTGTAGTGCAGTTTTAAACTGCCAATCCAACCTGGCAAAAGAAACCTTTTGCCAGGCTTAAACCTTCATTTTTAATACATATAAGTCACACCTAAGGTAGGCCCCAAAGGCCCATAGGGCAGGGTGCATTATATTTACAAGATAGGATATGTGGGTTTAAGATTTATAAGTCCTGGTAGTGAAAAACTCCTAAATTCGTTTTTCACTACTGCAAGGCCTACCTCTCTCCCATTGGATAACATCAGGTTACCTTATTACATTTAATAAGTGCTAACATTTAACTAGGAACAGGTAGAAATATCATGTTTAAACTCAAATGATTTAAAAATGTTAAATCCTCTTTAATGGTAAAGTTAGATTTTAAGACACAATTCTGAAAACGCCACTTTTAGAAAGTTGGCATTTACTTTCCCTAATTATTTGGTGTCCTGAGTCATGACTGTGAATGGCCTTGCTGTTGGGGTTTCAGTATTCCTGCCAGGCACTGAGACAAAGCGGACTGTATGTAGGCAGGATTGGCCATCCTGGTAGGATGACTGGGACGGAGCTAGTCCCTGCCCCACCTACAATTTCAAAGGGCTTGCCTACAGGACACACAAAGGAACCTGACACTAGCCTTTTGTCACCCAAGACTTCTTGGAGCCTTGGCAGGGGAGTAGAAGAACTTTCCAGAGTCAGATGAGGGCCTAGCCCAGGATATCCCCCCACTTCAAAGGCTGGCATCAGATATAAACATTGGACCCTAAGAACAATCCTGGACCTGGACCTTCTGTACAATCCTGGACCGGTGGAAAACTTCAGAAGGACTTCTTGAAACCCCACATGGCTGCCTTTCTGCTACCAGAGGACTGATCTGCTGCCTGAAGGCCTGCCTTGCTGTTTGAAGGAGAAATTGATCATCTCCTTGAACCCAGGACCACCAGATGTGACTCCAAATGCTAGTTGGTTGGTCTCTTGTATGAGCTACTGGGACATAACAAGCTCCACAGACATTTAACCCTGTACTTGGCCTCTGCTGGAGTGAGTCTTAACCTCCCAAGTGATGCCCCTCAGGCCACGGAGCCTTGGACGTTGTGTTAGAGTTGCTGCTCCTGCCTAACCCTAAAGGTTTTCACCTAAAATTGCACTGAGAACTGACAGAAGACCGGCCCATCCTGCCAACACCTATGCGCCTTTTCTTTCAATGCCTGGGAGCAATATACAAAGACAAACTGCACATAGTCATGTGTCCTATCTGCCAGCCGATCCACCTAAGGAGCATTGCCGGCTGGCCTGACTTTGCGGTAGCGTCTGCTATGTTCTTCTTTGCAGCAGCAAATCCTGTGCAGTGGGACCTCTCTGTGGAAGTATCCAGCCTCATGGAGTCCTCATCCGCTACAGCCTGCAACTTCGTCCCACTGGAGATTTTTGACTTTGAAAACACTGACGAAGTTTGAAGGTAAAAATCTTCACCGCAGCTCTGTCCAGCGGCTCCCCGACAATGAAGACTCCTCCTTGGACACCACCTGCTGCCTTTCCCCGCTGAAGTGTACCTTCTCAGGAACTTTTATTAAAAATGTCTTTTAAGTCCAAAGGCAAGCAGAGATTGGGCTCAATCCACTTTGTGTATCTGACCTGTGCTGCCTTAACTTTTGACTCTGCCACGGTCTCACGCCACCAGATACCCGCGGTTGGCACTTTGCTCTGTTAGATGCAATTTTACAACAACAACTTTAAAAATGCATAACTTCGGTTCAACTGATTGGATTTAATTTGTTTTGGTGTACTTTTATTTATTACAATGTATCATATTTTTTCTAAATTGGTTCGGGATTTTTCGTTTGTTATCACTTTATTACTGTTTGTGTGCTGCATAAATACTTTACACAGGGCCAGGGGAGGCTCCTCCATTTCAGCGGAGGAGCGTCGCCCCACAAGCCCCAGAGCTGAAACATATAATGGTAATAAAGTTTATTTATTACTATTTTATTTTTCAGCAACCCGTCCCGAACTAAGTGTCAGGATGAGTCGGGGCCAGCACTGCTGAGTGGCAGCATCAGGGAGCTATGCGCTTTAAAATGCGCATGTCTCTGTGGCTGTCCGTCTTCGGACGGCCAGCCAGACATGCACATTTTAAAGTTCTCTAACCCAGCTGTCTCAGACAGCTGGGTTAGAGAAAGCACAGGTCTCAAGTGCTTTTAGGAGCCCTGGGAGAGCCTGCTCAATCCAATCCTGGCGCTGCTTTCATGCTGTGAGAGCAGCACCAGGATTGGTTAGTGCAGTTTCCAGCTTCCTGGAAGACTCTTGAGGGAGGAAGACGTCGCGCTATCAATAAGTGAATTAATTTATTATTATTTTCTTTTGTGCCCCCGCCTCACCACCCTCGGTACAAGCCAGCCGCCACTGCACATGGCCTTTAAGTTAAACCTGACTACTTTTGCGCCAAGCTTCCAGAGGGTTAAGCACAGGTTAATTTAGAGACTTTTGTTGTTCATCCTAATAAGAACTGTGGTTGTTGGCTGATTGGGGCTTCGAACCCCTTAAACACTAACCCAATTTCTTACCTCCGTCCATGCACATCCTTGACGTTTAGTATGACTGGATTGCTAGAAGGTGGAGTTTAAGGGGCCGATTCCGATCTCGGCCGGTAGGGCTCCGAATCGGATTCGGCATAACCGGATCCGATTCGGAGCCCTATTTCCCGACCGATTCGTACTCGCGTCCGGACGAGCGAGTACGATGCGAAATCGCCGACCGACTCGTTCGGGCGTCCCAACCGCTCCGACCGACTCGTTCCCGGGTCTAACCGCACCGACCGACTCGCTCGGACACGACTCGCACCGCGCAATGGAGACGTTCCCCGGCCGGGTAAGTACGATGCGCGCCGCGAGCAGTCCGACCGACACGCGCCGTCCGGCTCGAAAGAGCAGTCGGAGCCGTACTTCGGGGGTCTGTGTCGGACCCCCGTGTACGCGTAGCCACGCGAGTCGCACACAGGGGGGACCCATGGGTCCCCCCTACCTGTGCATGTACGGCGCGAGTCGCTTCACCGCGTACCCGCTGTAGGGGGCGCCCTTGTTCGCCTCGCACCCATTGAGGCAATGGGAGCCCGCGTACGCGTTGTACGACCTGCTCCCATTGACTTCAATGGGAGTCCGACCGACTCGAGTACGATAGCATACGGACGCATCGTACTCGTTCGGTCGGGCTGCACGGGTCCGATTCGGTCGGAAATCTCTCCGGGTCCGGCTCGGTCGGAGAGATTTCTGGCCCGAATCGGAATCGGAATCGGCCCCTAAGTGTTGAAAAATTAGACAGGCAGGGAGGTGAAAACAATAACAAAAAAAATTTGAAACAGCACATTCAGGGAAAGGATATAAAGAACATAAGAGAGAGGATGAGGAAAAATTGACAAAGGAACGAGAGAAGGGAATAAAAGTAAATTTCTTTATACGCCCTGGAAAAACACCATCCCTGGGATTTTTTTACAGGGCCAAAAAAAAGTTAACACTGATAGCCAATAATTTTTACAATTTTTGAAACCACTGGAAAACACTAAAAAAAAAACACTGGAATTCACAACAAAGAGAAACTCAAAGCAGGAAAGCCAAACAATATATTGATACTAAATATTACTGCATACTGTATTTCTGCCAGGAGTGAGTTTTAGGCTGGCTTGACAGCACACCTGTGTGCAAGACCTACTATAACAAATACTTAAACATATACAGAGTTGGTTCCCCCCAGAAGACTATAACTCTCTCACAAAATGCCACTGGGTGTGTTTTGGATCACTGAGCCGCCGGAGGAGTGCTTGCATCGCAATGCATGAGGCAACTGAGGTTGCATGGTGTGCAAAATAACTATGGACTGGGATGCAGCCTGAGTAATTACCAGTGGCTGAGATTAATTCAAGCATTCGATCCATCACTTTTTTGTATACTGTAATCAAATCATATCTGCCATCGAACATGGAGGTACTAGAAAATAACCCATTAGAGGCCAAACTCACCATGTATTGTTTGCCTCACCATAGTCAGATATCTATATTTTATGGATGTCTTATTATAATTACTCTTGATACCTTTCCTAAATTAGGAGGAGAATAGGAGGGAGACCTGGGATCGATTGAGAAGGAGGAGTGGACCTTTGCATTAATGGCCAAGAGAATCAGCTATATCTACTCGCTATCACTTGGTTCTGTTTAAATATCTAGACAGAAGGCAGAGAAGTGGAGACCTAACTTACCTTGAGTGCAAAACAGGGATATGTGATTTCCTCACACATGTTCCTCATGTTGTGTGGAGTTATTCGCACCATTTGGAATGTCGTGCAAGACACGCTACAGAGGATTTTGGGTTAAGTCTGAAAATGGTGCTGCTGAATGTGGTAGATGATGAGGGTCACACCGAAGAGCTTTTCATAAGGTTAGAGTAAACTATCTGCAAAAGAGATACACCTCAGAAATTGTCTGGAAAGCCAGCTTAGATACCTGCTGCATGCTAGAAAAACTGGTACATGGATGTTCAACAGAAACATGGTAAGCTTTAGGATAACTTGATCCAGTACAGAGGGGATAATATGTCAATGGCATCTGGAGAGCTGAACATCGATTGTATATGAGACGTACGAAGATGCACATGATATAATATCTGAATGAATTACACCTAATAATGTATGATGGTTGACACAGTTTGAGGATGCTCCATGAATACCAGATAAAAAATTATTTAAGTGGTTTTACAATAAAGCCTGATTGTCTTGCTGAATTAAAAAGCCAATAAAAAGAAGAGATAAAAAGATCTAAGGGAAGCAATTGCTCTGTGCAGAACGAAATCCTGAATCCAAGTAGCAGGTCCGAGCTGCAGATATTGAAGAACCACTGCTTAGCAAATTTGCCATGAAACATGAAGAAACACATACCCAATGTTCCAAAATGGCTGTTGCTGTCTCCAAATAACATGAGAGTTGAAGGACTGCTGTGAAATGTAATTTGATTTTTTGTGGCGATGTCCCGTAGAATGTTATCCACACATGCACAGGCTCACAACAGGCAGAGCTGACACTGTGAACCCTGACAATCATTCCTTCTCTGACATGAACTCGGCGCGATCGAGTTTGAAATATTGCACCCATGCTATAAGCAGTAACCCATATCTCTTGAAATGACCCAACCCATTAATTTGCATTTGCCACAGCAAGCGTGCATTCAATCAGGTGAAGTGGACTTCTATGCATCTGTAGTGCTTTGGCAAATCCTTTATATACTACATGATTAATGTGTTTTTTTACAGTTTGTGGTTTCATCATTATTTTGACACGAATATACTATTTCACATTCCTCCCAAAATTTACCCTATGTTTTATTGTGCTATGTGCTGACTCTTTACTCTCCTCCGAGAAGCCTTAATGCTCAGACGAAGTTATCAGCACAAAGCACGTGGTTTTGTTGACATAAAGAGTTTTCTTTCCCATTGGGGAAATCTGGCTATGACCCAAAGGCATGGCTCAGTGAGCTGTGTGCTAGTCTCCCTCTGTGTTAACTAGCATATTTCCCAATAAGGCTTACAGAACCTTCATTGGATGCACGGTTAAGTACAGCCAGATTTACAAAACATTTTCGATTAAGACTGAGACTGGATGTTAGATCCATCTAAAAGATTTTGTTCTAAATATCTACATTTTATTAGATCACAGAATTATCTCTGCACGTAGAAAGAAATTGAGAAATTAGACTTTTGGTATCAAACCCCCCACTCCCATTTAACATATGTAAAACCAGCAACTATATTTTCTGTGGGAAACAGCACGACACAACATTTTCTACGCTGCTATTTTGTAGGTACTAATTTCACAATGCTCAAGAATGTTTGTCAAATGACTAGCACGTTTTGACAGGAAATGCAGCTTGGGAATGCTCTGCAAAGACTCCCCCATCATTCAGTCCTTCAGTGGCGGCTGGTGGCTTTTGAAAGTGGTGGGGCGAAAAATGTTGTACTGCAATGTAATAAGCGAGCGTGCGAAGCGAGCGAGCCCGAATTGCAAAAGGAGGGTGCGGGGGGGTTCTCCCCCCGCAAGAAAATTTTGAAAAAAATTGATTCGAATGGTGGGTTTTACACCACACATTTACTGCAAATTGTTGAAAAAGGGGGATCCAAATATAGCATTTTGAAGCACAAGTGTGAAGAAAACATTAGAATCAAATCAAAAAATATGCCCAAATCCTCAAACTGGTCTGCTTACAAAAATGACCCTCAAGCCAAGCAAATACAACCAATGGAAACAGGCCCTCTAAGTGTTTATTACCTGTAACACATCTCTGAACCACCTATGTTTTCATTGTATATAATAATGAAAATGCTGCAGTTTGTTCCTATGTATCTTATGCAACTTACAACCATTGACAAAGCCTATAGTGCTGGCTGGTTGTAGGTTTAATGTCACTCGTATTATATATCTGGAAGCAATGACAGAAGAAGCACAATGACAGGGGCAGCACACTATGCTAAGTACAGATTTTTAGCTTAACAGTTTTAAGCCACGCTCATATTTACATCGGCTGCCCCCTATGAGAGAACCCCCCCCAGTTTTTTCATCCCACTTAAAGCCCTGCACACACAGAAGTGTGTGTGTGTTTCTTTGTATATGGAGGGAGGCATGGTAGAAACGAAACGAAAGGCCGCGCATGGTTTGAGGTGGGCAGGGTTTGCTAGTCTTGGACGTTACACTGCTTTGTTTGGCAAATGCTTCCTTGCGAGGGCAAACATAGCAAACTGTTAATGGGAATAAGATCTTAGAAAAGAAGAGGGTCATAAAATGCTAAATGTTCCACTGATTGGTTTTCCTGCAATAATCCAGAACTTTGAAAGATAAAATGTGCTGTGCTTGCCAGTGCTTATCATTGCTTACCTTCATTGTCTCTTTTTTTAAGTTTAATATTCTTGTTAAATTTCCATAAGGTGCAAAGACATAAGTGCAACAAGAAAGCGTCCATAATGAAAGAAAATATGTAAACCTTAGTGTTGGTGAAAACACCGGTTGCTGATGGGTACGCAAAAATCTACTCTGCCATTGATATTGTATGGACTATTAAACTGTATGGACTATTAAATAACTTGGCTGGAAAGTCACTATAAAGAAGGTGAAAAAATGGTGTTAGCTGTTAAGAATAACCTTTACAACCATTGCAAGTGCATTCTCTGAACATGATAGGATGCATTTAAAGCCTTGTCGTTAAAATAATTCATCATGCCTCAATATAAATTAAGTTAACTTTTATTTAAAACAAATGTAGAAATATTCAAGAAATCTTTCCTTTTTACAAATTTTCATGGAACATCGAGTAATGCTTTTATCTGCTTGTTGCCGGTGATTCTTTTATTAAAATAAAAAAAAAGAAGAAGAGAAAGGAAAGGAAAAACTGTAGAGGGCAAAAGGCTTCTTAGGAGCCTACTGCCAGGGCTGTAGAATGGCGTATTGCTGAATACCAGGGCTGCCTAATCTTGATTCTACCTCACTCTTTCTTCCACCACCATACGCTTTCAGTTCCTTTACCTCATTCTTGCAGGTTCTCTTTCATCACAGCTTTCCCCTTGTGACTGGTTTTCTACCTTTCTCTTCCTTCTTCTTTTCTTTATTTTACTCGGAGTCAAAGTCTGATAAAAAAAAAGTCCCAATCTCTTAAACGTAGCCAGTGCCCACCATCTGGCACCACCTGCACAAATTAAGGACTGCTTGTGGTAGCAAAGCTCATGCACCAAGCAAAGATTGGGGTGCACAATATTTGAATTTTCTGCAATCATGCTGCTGCCAAGACCTCTAAATCAAAACGTCAAAGACTTTCATTTTTTGTCTACACTCTACGTTATTCTGAGGCTGGTAGAATAAAGAATGCAATACAGATAAGCAAAAATAATGCCTGGCAAGTTGTCATTTAAAAAATCACAAGGAAACAACAAAATGGTGGTTACAAGTCCTATATGAAAAGGAAACTATAATGATCTTAATATTTAAACTATAACTATTTATTTTGTCCTGTGTTGTAATTATTAGGGACCAGTTCAGGCAATCTGAAGCCCAAGGTGACATACAAAGCACACAGTGTTGTGTGTAACTGATTTTCATAAATGATTTTGCTGATTCCCTATTTTAACCGAGAGACATACAGCTCGACTGCAATGCACACATCACGTTACAAAAGGTGGTCTCTCCAATCAAGCAGTCTTGAACCAGAGTGCCACTGCAACACGGCCACCTGCTGCAAATATGCGAAAAACAGACACAGGACGATTGTTTTGTCGGGAAATTATGAAAAAACACCCACAATGACCCTCAGGGCCAGTGAAGAAGCATTAATCATCAACCTTCATTCTTGGAAGAAGGCGCATAATGGCAGGTGCTGTTCAGCAGCCATTTACTGGACAATGTTCACACTCTGGGCGCCAAATTTCATTTAATAGGGACTTATCGTGGTGTAAGCTAGTTCACAGTTATGCTACCCTTTTAGTTAAAAACGACGTAGATTGGTAATGACGCATTTTAAAGTAACCGATGTGTATCTTTGATAGATCACTGCAGTATCGCTCTAAAATTTTGGATGCTCGTATGCTGACAAACCACTTTTAAGCAGTACAGTTTTCATTTAATTAGAACCACAAGTCTCTTAATAATACACATTTAACGATCACAAGTCAAGCGAAGGCAATGTGAGAGGAAAATAAACTAAGGTCTTTACATTCTGCATCTATATGCATGATACTTAATCACTTTGTATCCTTTCTAACACTACCCCTTACTTATGAAATCAAATCATGCTGATGTGTGCTCTCTATTTGGTAGTGTAATAAAAAAGATCCACGTGCACTGCAAAGCTTGCCATACCTCAGGGATGTAGTTATCAGTGGTGCAGCTGGTGCAGTGGCACCAGGGTCCAGTGGAGGGAGGAGGCCCATCCTGCCCTGTACCTTCTACGGTTGATTTATGGGCCGCTCGCTCAGATTGTTTTAGACCAGAGTCTGCCTGGGGCCTACCTCTGTGTTTACACCTCATGCAGAGAGGGAGTGGAGGAAAAGAGCTTCATGAAGAAGAAAGGCGAAAGGGACGAAATAAAAGGAGAGGCGAAAGGCAGAAAGGAGAGGAACAAGTAACAGAATTGAAGGGGATAATTATGAACGGGAAAGAGAAATGGGAGGAGGACAAACAAAAGGGGCAATGAAAGAAGAGAAAAGGGACAGAAATAAGGACGTCGGGGAGAAAGGTTATAATGGCTAGAGAGAGACAGATGAGGGGAAGTGAGAGCGAATGAGTAAAGGGCTGAGAAAGTGAAAGGGACGAAGAAGACGAGAAGGTGGAGGCATGGAGAAGGAAACATAGGTGAAATGAGGAACATGGACATCCGTAAGATGTGCAGCAGGTGCAGTGACAGCAGGGCATATGAGTGTGTCCATCCCCAATTATCTCTATTTAAATACCAGCCCAGGGCGAGCAAAGGGCCCGTCTTCCTTAGAAATCTGGCCTCAGAGCAACGGACTCCACTTGTGTACATTAAATGAGTGTGAAGTCACCGGGGTTATAAAAAGCATTTGTTTGTAATGCATCTATATGTTAACGAGATAATGTAGACAGCTGGATCTTTCCCTCGGCGTGTAGTGCACCATTAATAGTATTAATGCACCCGCTTGCCTGTGTATGTAGGTTGTGTATAGTGGACACTGTTACTGTGCACGAGAACCGTGTGCAGTGCACCGCTAGTGGTAAATGAGAGCTCTTTACAGTACAGCACTATGTTTACAAATAAGAAGCGAGCAGTGCATCGCTAGCGGATAACACCACACATGCCCCCTGAATCGCTGCTTTATGGACATGTCCGATTAAATCACTGACTGGCCTATTGATGGAGCTCTACAATCAACGCAGGAAAACTCAAGCAATTAGCAGATTGCTGCCAACAAGCGATGACGCACATTGCACATGCCAGACAGGTGAACCTGGGTTACACGAGATCAGTCAGTATTTGTTCGATTTGGGCCTCTTTTATGACACCTTATCGTGTAATGAATCCTATTGTGCAACTCAGTTTCGTTTGTTGCAAGCTCCCGTTTTTCTGCGCCTCTTAGAAAACAGGAGTCATGCAGGCCTTTGCAGCAACGCCCAGTGATTTTAAATGCAGTAACACAAGACATACACTACTGTTTTCCCGGTTTTGTGCATAAATGTGTGGAGTAAAAGCAAGACCAAGATTGAAAACATTATTTCAATGTAGAATCAAGCCTGTTTTGCCTGGTAATCACTTAATCTGCAACCATAGCAAAAAACGCTCAAATTATTTATGAATAGTGATTGAAGTTATTTTACCTGTCTGTTAAATATGTTTTTTTACACCGTGGCTGCGTGCCTCTTCTCACGACTCTGGAGGTCAATCAGGAGGCCTGTAGCTCTTCACTCCACAACGCTCCCGCCTCATATACAATGCCGTTACTGCCTGCCATGCGCGAGAAGAGAGAGTATGCGCCGGAATCAATGGGCTCCACCCAACCCTGTGACGAGTTGGAAAAGGGTGGGGTGACAATACTCTCCACTCCCTGATTGACATGGAGGCTTAGTGATACAGGGCTTGCATTGGAAACGCCCGGGGCTCACTTTACCTCCACGTCATATAGGGGTGGAGACTGTGTCTTGATGCCCAGTCTTTGCCGAGCTGATGACATCACAGCCCTCAGGGCAGTGAGGTTGTCAGCCCGGCAAAGAAGGAGGGCAAAGTGAAAGTGCTGTGAGTCACGTGACGTGACGACTACACACTAGTCCGTGAGTGTGTGTCACTTGATCAGTTGACAACATCGCTATGAAGCTGAATGGTGCAGGCACTGCCCCTTGCAAGTAAGAATGATTTTAATTAAACAGCTTAGGCATGGATTGCTGTAAATGTAAAGGGGCGGAGCCCGACGCCCTGTCACAGAAACCGCCACTGCAGTCCTTGCTTCTGTGTAGATACAATGAGGTTCACAGAAGAAACCCACAGCAACAGTGTTTGGGTTTCTTATTGCACGATTTTCAAGTACTGGTGGATACGTTTGTCTAACTTATATGTTAAACCAAATGTTATGGTCGCAATACCACCAAAGTGCAAGTGCTTGAGTTTCACAGACACTGGTAATATTTATGGCATGAATGTTGTGAGGTTTTCGTTGCAGACCCGCGACTCTCGATTTGTGGCGATGGGCTGTCGCAGTGAACGAGAGTGTTTGTCTATTGTCTGACTGCATTTGTGCCTGTTGGTGTGCTGTTTTTGTGAGCCTGTACCTACCTCTGTGTATTGTCTTTATGTGTGCATGCATGTGTTTTCCGTCTGTGAATCCAAATTATCATACAACAACATATTGCCGTTCACAGCAACAAACATATGCACATAAATAAGCCAGAACTGCTGGCTTTCCCAATGCTTGCTCATATAGTAAAGAGGGACGGTCAGGCTTTGAAAGTTATCCCCCCACCACAGGGCCATGGGCCAGATGTACGACCATTTTTTGCGATCGCTGACCGCAAAAAAGGGTGTTGGCATGTACAAACGCCTTGAAGGATGGTCTGCCCTTTGGACAATTCCTCAGGTTGCACAGGAACTGCCCACTGATGGAAGATTTCTTCCGATAAGGTACCATTCTAAGCTATAAACTACGTGAAAGAGGCTACCCAAAACGCCTAGATAGAAACTCTATGAAAAGAGCTTGGTACAGTCCAAGAGAACAGATCTTACAAACACATCCTAATCCTAAAATGAACAAAGTTGTCTGTGTCACTACCTTTTGCCCAGAGACCAACAAGATAGTTAAAATTATCAAGGAGCACTGGCAAGTACTTAAAACAATGGACACAATCAGTGAACCGACGCTCTTCTCATACAGAAAGGGTAGAAACATAAAACAGTCACTTGTCCACGCCAATACAGACAAAATCAAAAATTACAACACCATTCTATCCTGATGGGGTTTACAGCCCATCACAGGCCAATATAAGTGTGGCGGCTGCACTTCCTGTGCATTTACCTTTAACACAAAAACGTTTACACATGGACTGGTTAAAACTATTTTACAAAACCACACTAATTGTGCGTCCACCAATGTTGTATACTGTGTACGGTCTCCTTGTGGATTAATGTATATTGAACTGACCACTCAACAGATCAGAGCGAGGATTTCCCAACACAGGAGCAGAATTCGATGTTCTGTCATCGGTGAGCAGTCAAAATATCGAAAATTAAATATCGATATACACTAATATCGAGGTGACAATATCGAATATCGATGTTAAGAATATCGATGGACAGAATATCGACCCTAAGGTAAGTAATATCGATTTTTTATATCGATGTAAGTAATATCGAAGTTAGTAATATCGAAATCAAATATATCGATGTTACTAATATCGATGTTACTAATATCGATATTTGTATTATTGTTATGTATTTTGTTATGTGTTTAATATGTATGTGTTATATGTGTTTTTGTTAAGTGTTCTACTTGTCTAAAAATATATGTATACAATTTTTATATGTTAATAATGTTTTTTTTAAGTTATTTTTTTTTTTTAGTACCGTAGCGGGTTGTGGGTTTATAGGGGAATAGGGTGGGAAGTAATTTAATTATACTAAATTAATTATTAATTTTTAGGAATTATAAATTAATTGTAATTATTTTTTGCGTTTAAGTTCTGTAGCGGGTTGTGGGTTTATAGGGGAATAGGGTGGGAAGTAATTTAATTGTAATTAAGTTATAATTTATTTTAATTAATTGGTATTGATAATTATATTATTGTTAATTAATTAATAATTGGTAATTAATTTTTATTAATTGGTTATTAATTTTTATTAATTGATTAATTGATCATTATGTTAAGTGTATTATTTTATTATTGGAGTGTGTTGTGCGTTTATAGGGGAATAGTGTTGGAAGTAATTGAAATCTAATTAAGTAATTATTAAATTTATTGTTGGGTATTGATAATTAATTTATTGGACATTAATTATTAATTGGTAATTTTTTTAATTAGATTTTTGGGTTCTAAAAATTAATTTATTGTTGTTTTATCATTAATTGGTAATTAAATATTATTAAATATTATTTATTGATAAATTTAATTAATATATTAATAAGTAATTATTAATTGGTAATTAATGTTTAATAATTATTATTATTGGTATAAAAAAGCATTTAATTATTCAATATTAGTTAATTGGTAATTAAGTTTTAATAATTAATGTGTTTTTTGTTATTAGAAATATTTTATTGTTCAATGTTTATTATTTGGTAATTAATATTTATTAATTATTATTTATTGGTATTTATTTTTAATTTATTGTTAATAAATTTTCCATTGGTAATTCTTTTTTTAATAATTATTTATTGGTATTTGTAAATAGTTTAGAGTTATTTAATAATTCATTAATTATTTTAAAACATTATTTTATTTATAAGTATGTTATTTTTAACTTCTACGCTATCCAACACTTTCCCTACTGTTGCACTCTCTGGGGTTGGAATAGTAATTTTTACCCCTACGCTATCCAACACTTTCCCTACTGTTGCACTCACTGGAGTGGGAATAGTAATTTTTACCCTTACGCTATCCAACGCTTTCCCTACTGTTGCACTCACTGGAGTGGGAATATTAATTTTTACCCTCCCGCTATCCAACGCTTTCCCTACTGTTGCACTCCCTGGAGTGGGAATAGTAATTTTTACCCCTACGCTATCCAACACTTTCCCTACTGTTGCACTCACTAGAGTGGGAATAGTAATTTTTACCCTTACGCTATCCAATGCTTTCCCTACTGTTGCACTCACTGGAGTGGGAATATTAATTTTTACCCTCCCGCTATCCAACGCTTTCCCTACTGTTGCACTCCCTGGAGTGGGAATAGTAATTTTTACCCCCTACGCTATCCAACACTTTCCCTACTGTTGCACTCTCTGGAGTTGGAATAGTAATTTTTACCCCTACGCTATCCAACACTTTCCCTACTGTTGCACTCACTGGAGTGGGAATAGTAATTTTTACCCTTACGCTATCCAACGCTTTCCCTACTGTTGCACTCACTGGAGTGGGAATATTCATTTTTACCCTCCCGCTATCCAACGCTTTCCCTACTGTTGCACTCCCTGGAGTGGGAATAGTAATTTTTACCCCTACACTATCCAACACTTTCCCTACTGTTGCACTCACTGGAGTGGGAATAGTAATTTTTACCCTTACGCTATCCAACGCTTTCCCTACTGTTGCACTCACTGGAGTGGGAATATACATTTTTACCCTCCCGCTATCCAACGCTTTCCCTACTGTTGCACTCCCTGGAGTGGGAATAGTAATTTTTACCCCTACGCTATCCAATACTTTCTCTACTGTTGCACTCTCTGGAGTGGGAATAGTAATTTTAAGCTCTACGCTATCCAACATTTTTCTTACTGTTGTTTTTTTGGGAGTTGCAACAGAAGTTTTATTCCCTCCGCTATTTAATATTTTTTGTATTATTTTAGTTAATGTAGTATATAATTAATTTTAAACATATTAAAAGTAAAAAAATTTTTTTAATTTGTTATACATAATTATTTAATTTTTATTTATGTTATTGTTTTATGTGTATAGATGTATTTGTAATTTATACTATTTTTTAATAATTTATAATTTATTAAAATAATTATTAAAACTGATTATTAAGTAAGTATATATAATATATATTATATGTATATGTTTAATTAATGTTTTATTACATTATATATATTACTTATTAATTTTAAACATTATAAAATATTTTTAACTATGTTTATTTTATTTATAAGTATTATTTAGTTTATTTTACATATTTTTTTTAACAGAAAAAAAACCGATATTTTTAATAACGATATTTTTGACATCGATATTTTTTCTCTCGATATTTTTGTACTTACCATGTTGTAGATAGGATATCGATATTGTTGACATCGATATTCTTGCTCCAATATTTTTGTAGGTCGATTTTTTGACCTTCGATATTTTGTCAGTGATCTCTGTCATCACAGCACCAATGGGGGCTCACTTTCTGGAGAAAAAACACAGCAGATGACATCAAATGGCAAGCCCTGGAACAAGCAACGTTACCATCGAGAGGAGGTGACATGAAGTACCTCTTACAAAGAATTGAATGCAAATGATTAGACACCTGTGACACTATAAAAAATGGTCTGAACACAAGTGAAGAATGGTGAACTTTTGTTTCTCTAATGAACTGACCAGTAGCGGCTCGCCGAGGGAGTAGTGCGTGCGGTGAGGCGGGGAGGGGCAGGGCAGGGTGTGGGGGTAGTGGAATCGGACTTACGACGGACAGAACTCCCTCTGAGTTCTGTCCGTCGCATGTCCGAGTTCACTACCCCCCCACCCTGCCCCTCCCCCGCCCCACCACCCAGCACCACTCCTCGGCGAGCCACCACTGGTTGCAAGCATCCTTCCCCGCTGTCCTCTAATACACCACCTTCAGAAATGGTGTCAACCCGACAACACCAGATGCGTGCTTTACTGAGAGGCTGCCTCCCCCACATCATAATAGAATTCGCATTTTTGCAAATCTCCTATCGGCAACTCTTGTACCTGTATGTAAGACATGTAGACGTGATCCAATATAATTGGTGGGCTGCTCCTAGTTGTCACGCCCCCGACACGCACCCTACACGAGGACGCTACGCGGAGAGCTCCCATTTTACTTTATCTGTCTCACTTCAAGGAGCCAGCACCCATTAGCATCCGAACAGTGTCGGCTCACCAAGGGAGTGGTGCGGGGAGGTGAGGCGGGGCGGGGGAGGGGCAGGGTGGGGGGGTAGTGAACTCGGACATCCAACGGACAGAACTCAGAGAGAGTTCTGTCCGTCGTAAGTCTGATTCCACTACTCCCTCTCCCTGCCCCTCCCCTGCCCCACCGCCCCGCACCACTCCCTCGGCGAGCCGCCACTGCTTGCAACCTCATTGTGTCCAGTTGCAGTTCGGCCAGAATGATAAAAACAATCAGGCGGAACAAAAAGCGATAAAGATAAACATAATAATAATTAAAAATCTTGCAATAACTCTGAGAGAAATTGATAATCGTATTCAAAATGGGGATGTGACTATAAATGCGAATTCGAACTCCCGCATAGTGGGACAGCACCACTCATTATAACAGTACAGGGGTGACGGATCCTCTGCGCTAATCCGTCATTGAGTGGAGAGGGCCTTACCTTGGCTAAGGTAGGCGGGAGGGAGCCTGAACAATCTATTGATTGTCAGGAGATCATGGAGTCCTCGTTGCGAGCGCGCTCTCTTATACCACACATTTAGGGGGCGATTCCGATTCGGGCCGAAATCTCTCCGACCGAGCCGGACCCGGAGAGATTTCCGACCGAATCGGACCCTAGCAGTCCGACCGAACGAGTACGATGCGCACGCATGCTATCGGACTCGATTCGGTCAGACTCCCATTGAAGTCAATGGGAGCCGGTCGTACAACGCGTACGCGGGCTCCCATTGACTCAATGTGTGCGAGGCGAACAAGGGCGCCCCCTACAGCGGGTACACGTCGAGCGGGTCGCGCCGTACATGCACAGGTAGGGGGACCCATGGGTACCCCTGTGTGCGACTCGCGCGGCTACGCGTACAGGGGGGTCCGACACGGACCCCCAAAGTCCGGCTCCGACTGCCCTTTGGAGCCGGACGGCGCGAGTCGGTCGGACTGCTCGAGGCGCGCATCATACTTGCCCGGCCGGGGAAGGTCTCCATTGCGCGGTGTGAGTCGTGTCTGTGCGAGTCGGTCGGAGCGGTCGGCTTTCACGAACGAGTCGGTCGGTGCGGTTGGGTCTCGCGAACGAGTCGGTCGGAGATTTCGCATCGTACTCGCTCGCCCGGACGCACGTACGAATCGGTCGGGAAACAGGGCTCCGAATCAGATCCGGTAAAGCCGAATCCGATTCGGAGCCCTACCGGCCGAGATCGGAATCGGCCCATTAGTCTTAAAAACCCACCCGCAGAGGGTTGCTGTGAGGAGAGCAGCACACGTATGGCAAGGTGTTAATCTATATTAGCCATCTGGTCGGGATGGTATTTGGTGCATGGGTCATTTAAATCGAGGCCAAAGGTTCTCAGAGTGATGCCCAAAGGGACTGGGCATACGTCACAGTAACATATTGATTAATGATTAATGTGAACAAAACTTGTGACATGCGAATACTCAATTATTCCTTGTAGAGTTCCCGGTACAGTTCCAGAAAAATGTGATAAAACCATAGAAATGCAAGTGAAGCGAATAAAGAAAAACATGATTGTGTACTTTCACATAGTGTTCAAAGGTTATTATAAGGTCAGTCTGATCGGAATTAGGTGATCCGAACCCTTACAGGAGCGTCCTCATCGCCAGGAGCCATCTATGCCCTTTCAGGTAAATTAGAATACTCCACTAATGAGTATTGGCTAGTTTATTCTTTTGGATAGTAGACAAACATTTTCTTTTACCCCCAGGGACTATCATATTGAAGATAGCCCACCACAAAGAAAATGCCTTTCTCTCACTTAACTCGAAGTGTCCAAAAGAGAGAGCTTTACTCAGTGGCTCCCAGGTCCACAAGGTGAGCCAACTCTTTTTCGGATTAATTCCCCACTCCAGCCAGGTTGTGCTTTTTTTTTACATGAGTCCTCTCTTCCATAGGTATTACCGCCCTCAAGAGATTGCACACTAGTCCACCCAGTAGGATTGATTCCCTAACCCTCAGACGTTTTCTATTTATGAATAATTGCTGCACTTTCCAAATACCAGCCAGTATGTAATTTCGACTTTATCCTTCACTTTAGAGTACACCAGATTCAAACAGTTCCCTAATTTTAAGCTTTCTGTTTCCCTAGACACCAGGCAATCTTAGTCCTGATGAGACCCTATTATCCCTAAAGGGTCGAAACACCATTGACACAATTAAGAGACAGACAACGTTTCCGTATTTCTAATACAATGATTGATTCTATGTATCCAAGACTGTTTTGAATAGAAACTGCTGCTTCTTATATGTATCAACCAATATACCTTTTATGCTGATGTTTCTTTGGTTCTTGTTTGATTACACACGTGGGGTCTTCTTATTCTATTTCCTTTCTTGAAGTGTCTTAAAAAACAATCCTAATAATTTGTGTCATAATGATTCTAGTTGAATAAAAACTTGGTACGGCTGAACCACAGTTTCGTACTAAAATACTGGCTGTGCTATCATTGCTTTTTATTAAATGGCTAATTAATATTGGTTTACTTTGATTTAATCCACACAGAAAGATCTGTGACATTCATAATTTTCTCTCAAATGAGTTTTATGCGATAGAGCTGTAGCTGGTTTCCGGAACCCCATTAGGCCAGCGGAACAAAAGTACCCAAAATCCTGGTTTGCGGACTGTTGTGTGATCCCACATCGAGGCTGCGTCACGCAGTGGTGGTTCCGAGAAGCTGCAGGGCTGCGATGCAGACTCCTGCGTTGTCATAGAGGATACCCTCGACGAGGGGCTTGCGATGCGAAGTCCTGCGCCAAAGATGCATTGCCCACCAGCAGTTCCGAAGAGCTGTGGGGTTGCGATGTTGAAACCTGCGACATCTTTGAGGATGCCATCAAGGCTGGCGGATGAAAACGTCTGTATTGTAATAAAGTGTTACGTTCAGTAGGCTTCCTATATAGAGAGACAATAAAACGATTATCATGGTGTCTAATCTCCAGATCCAGAAAGTTTTCATCCACAAGCCTTGAAGGATGGTCTGCCCTTTGGACAATTCCTCAGGATGTGCAGGAACTGCTCACTGAAAGAAGATTTCTTCAGAGAAGATACCATTATAAGCTATAAACTACGTGAATGAGGCTACCCAAAACGCCTCATTAGAAACTCTTTGAAAAGAGCTTGGTGCAGTCCAAGAGAACAGATCTTACAAACACAGCCAAAACCTAAAATGAACAAAGTTGTCTGTGTCACTACCTTTTGCCCAGAGACCAACAAGATAGCTAAAATTATCAAGAAGCACTGGCAAGTACTTAAAACAATGGACACAATCAGTGAACCGCCGCTCTTCTCATACAGAAAGGGTAGAAACATAAAACAGTCACTTGTCCACGCCAATACAGACAAAATCAAAAATGACAACACCATTCTATCCTGATGGGGTTTACAGCCCATCACAGGCCACTATAAGTGTGGCGGCTGCACTTCCTGTGCATTTACCTTTAACACAAAAACGTTTACACCTGGACTGGTTTAAACGACTGTACAACACCACACTGAGGGGCCGATTCTGATGCGGGTTGGAAAAGCTTTCCGACCGAATCGGTTGGGAAATGGTGTCCGACCCACTCGGATCGGGAAAGTCCGACCGGCGGAGTAGGATGCATCCGGATGCTTCCAGATACGATTTGGTTGAACTCCCATTGACTTCAATGGGAACATTTGTTCCTAACCGCATCAGAATTTGGCCCTCGGTCGGGAAGACACGTTCCCGATCCGATTTGGAAGGAGCAAATGCCGTTAGGAGGACTTCCTAACCGCATCAGAATCAGGCCCTCGGTCGGGAAGCTTTTCCAACCCGCATCAGAATCGGCCCCTAAGTGTGCGTCCACCAATGTTGTATACTGTATATAGTGTCCTTGTGGATTAATGTATATTGGGCAGACCACTCAACAAATCAGAGTGAGGATTTCCCAACACAGGAGCAGAATTCGATGTTCTGTCGTCACAGCACCAATGGTGGCTCACTTTCTGGAGAAAAAACACACAGCAGATGACATCAAATGGCAAGCCCTGGAACAAGCAATGTTACAGTCGAGAGGAGGTGACATGAAGTACCTCTTACAAAGAATTGAATGCAAATGGATAGACACTTGTGACACTATAAAAAATGGTCGAAACACAAGTGAAGAATGGCGAAATGTTGTTTCTCTAATGAACTGACATATTAACCTAATTCCGATCTGTCTCATGAATGGTGTCCCAGGCCTGAACGTATCCTCAGGATCGAACCGATGCTCTTAGGGGTCCACCTCCCGACCGCCCCAAGTCTGGATATAAAGTACGCACAGACTTTAGGATGGTCAAGCGGGGGAAGGGAAGGATGGGGACAGCGGGGAAGGAGACCTAAAATGAAAGAGAAGAGAACATCACACACATGTTTTATAGCAATACCCTACTACTATGCGTGAGAGAGTTTTTGACTTACACTAACCTGTAAAGAAAGAAAATACCGCCACGCAGACACGGGGGGGAAGCAGGTAATCACAATGTCAGTGAACGAAGGCTGCAAGGGGATAAACATATGTCACTCAACATGTTCCCTTATCTGTAAGTGCTATGATTGCGCTAAACTCTGTGTCCTTATTTTACCTGTGCATGAAAACACTTTTCTTTAAACGTAGAAACGAAGGTGACCACCCGCCATCAACACCCCCTATATCAAATGAAAGGAGAACGAGCAGGCAGTGTGAGCGTATTGTTGGTAATCCAAATACTAATCTCTTATTTAGCACCCTCCAGGGAAAGAGATTTAGTGGTAATGTTATCATTAAACAAAGAATTAAAGTACGAGTTCAATATCACTCTTAAAATGATAATCAAATCCAAACACAGTTTCATAGATTTTCCTCCTGCAAGAGCCACTGTCAAATGGGTTCGCCAACAGGGAAGAAGTAGCCAGCACTCTAGGGTGCAAGAGTAATCAGGATTCACCCAGTTCTCCCCTGCATGAGCCACTGACCAACTGGGCTCGCCAACAGGGAAGAAGTAGCCAGCACTCTAGGGTGCAAGAGTAATCAGGGATTCACCCAGTTCTCCCCTGCATGAGCCACTGACCAACTGGGCTCGCCAACAGGGAAGAATCAACACTAAGAAATACGAAGGAGTTTAAATGAGGTAAAGTATAGAGAAGTGGTGTCATCTGACACCCCTACCGGACCAAAGAAGTTTCCAAGAGGCGAAGACTCTGACCGGGTCAAGGAACGAGGTACCGGTCACTCTGAATAATCGGCAGCGTCTCTTGCCGTGACCGCGTCTTTTCTATTTTCCCGGAAGTCACGTGAGACGTTGCGTCTCACGTCCGACGTCCTCTGAGGCTGCCGGGAGTTGTAGTTCCCGTCAGCCGCGCCTTGATCCTGCCTGGGAGTGCGTGTCTCCCGTGGCTCCTGACAGTACATCCTCCTCCCGGAGAGCACTGACAGGCACAGGGCTTGTCCGGATGACGTCTATGAAAGGAGGTAACCAACCTAGGAGCATGCACCGCAGATCCCGGTTCCCAAGAATTATCTTCAGCATCATACCCTTTCCAAGACACCAGATACCAAAGGCGTTTACGCCGGATCTTTGAGTCCAAGATACCTGCCACCTCGTATTCTTCCTCTTGATTAACCCACAACGGAGCAGGGCGTCCTTGGGCTGTGCAATAAGACGGCTTTAACAAAGAGATGTGAAAAACTGGGTGTATTCTCATATGTGAGGGCAGTGCAAGTTTGACCGCGACTGGGTTAATGTGTCTCACGACTTTGTATGGACCTATGTATCTGGGATTAAATATACTGTACCGCTTGAACCTTATGTTACATGTGGATAGCCACACCAGATCCCCTTCTTTGTATGTAGGCCCTGGTCTACGATGTCGATCTGCATACCTCTTATACATCTCTTTGGCATGTATTAGCTGTTGTTGTGTGTCTTTAAGCGTGTTGCGTATGTGCACTAATCTTTCCTGTACCTTCGGAACTCGTTCACTACAACCTGGCGTTAAAAGGGAATGAAACGAGGGTGATGACCGTATGTGCTGTAGAAGGGAGAGTGTTTGGTGGAGTTATGCTGTGCGTTATTGTAAGCTATTTCTGCAAGCCATAACCACTCCACCCAAGCCTCGGTATTTTTATCTACATAACATCGCAAATACTGTTTCAATGTTTGATTTAGGCGTTCAGTTTGTCCATCTGTTTGAGGGTGGAAACTGGTGGACATGGTGGAGGAGATCTGTAAAGCTGAACACCATATTCGCCAGAACTGAGCAGTGAACTGGGCCCCTCGATCTGACACGATTGCCTGGGGAAGTCCATGAAGTCTGACCACATGTATCAACAATAGCTTAGCTAACTGTCCGGCGGTAGGCAATCGTTTGCAGGCTATGAAATGTCCTAATTTTGTTAAGTAGTCGATCGCCACTATAATGACTGTATGTCCCTGGTCTTTGGGTAAACCCACAATGAAGTCCAGTGAGAACCTTTCCCAGGGCTTGTTTGGTGTGGGTAAAGGTTGTAAGAGACCCTGAGGTTTTCCTGTGACTGATTTGTTTTGAGCACAGACTACACAATCATTTATCCATATGTGTATGTCTCTTCGAAGAGAGGGCCACCAGAACTGACGTAGTATCTTTTCACACGTTTTCTCGTTTCCGTTGTGTCCTGCACTAGGATTGGCGTGACACCATTGAAAGACCATGTGTCGTAACTTCATTGTAGGAATAAGGACCTGGTTGCCTTTGACTGGGATGCCTCGTCGTATCTTCCACTCGGGATGTCCTTTCAGCCAGTCCCTCCACCGGAACGTCTGCATACCCTTATCCACCTCTCGCAGGAAAGCATTGGAATGGAGGGCTCCGATAACTCTAGATGGTTCTATTATAGCTCTTTCGGATCCCTGTAGGGCTACTACCGTGGATTCCTGTCTGGACAATGCGTCTGCCTTTTTGTTCATCGCTCCGGGTCGGTAAGTCACTATGAAGTCATACTCTTCAAAAACATCATCCATCGTAACAACCGGGGTGAGAGTAGCCTGGTGGTTTTTAAGAATTGTAAGTTACGATGATCCGTGTATACGGTGACGGTGTGTCTGGCTCCCAACACCCAATGCCTCCATTCCATAAAAGCTTCTTTTATTGCAAGCAGTTCCTTTTCGGCTATAGTATAGTTTTGTTCGGCATTATTCAATTTCTTGGACATGAACGCCACCGGATGCAACTGTCCTGTGGCGATGTTCCTTTGAGACAGCACCGCCCCAATAGCCACGTCTGAGGCGTCTGCCTCCACGATGAACGGTAATGTCGGATTTGCATGCATGAGGACAGGAGCTGTTATGAAAGCTTCCTTCAAGATGTCGAATACCTTTTGGGCCTTGTCGTCCCAGAAGAACCGGGTATTCTTCTTTGTCAATTTGGTTATGGGAGCTGCCTTATGGGAGAAATGTGCGATAAAACGTCTATAGAAATTAGCAAACCCCATAAAACATTGGATGTCCTTCACATTCTTAGGACAGGACCATTCGGTGATAGCCTTTACTTTCCGTGCTGCCATTTCCTGACCGGTGGGGTAAGCATTACCCCCAGGAATTCCACAGTGGACACATGGAACTCACATTTGCTGATCTTACAGAAGAGGTGATTATTTCTCAAGGCTTGAAGAATCAATCCCACGTGTTGGGTATGTTCCTCTTTGCTGGTGGAATAAACCAAGATATCGTCTATATAGACAACTACGATGCGGTCTAAGTAAGCTCGTAAGACATCATTAAGAAAGAACTGAAATGCAGCTGGCGCATTACATAAACCAAACGGCATAACTTGGTATTCATATAAGCCATACCTAGTCTTGAAAGCCGTTTTCCATTCGTCTCCCTGCCGCATTCTCACCAGATGGTATGCTCCACGAAGATCCAGTTTTGTGAAGATTACTGCACCTTTGACTTGTTCTAATAAGACGGAGATCAATGGGAGAGGATATTGATTACGAATAGTAATGGCATTCAAGGCACGAAAGTCAATACAAGTCCTGCGTTCGCCATTTGCTTTGGCGATAAAAAACAAAGGAGAGGCTGCTGGGGACTTGGAATGACGAATGAACCCTAAGGCTAAATATTTGTCCAAATACTGACGGAGGTGTTCGTTTTCGGGTTCCGTTACAGAATACACCCGGCCACAGGGAACCACAGCACCGGGTATCAGGTCTATCCGACAATCATAGGGACGGTGAGGAGGAAGGATTTCAGCCATATGCTCATCAAAAACGTCTGCGTACTGTTGATAACAGGAAGGCAGGTCTATTTCTTTTTCTGCTGCGGTGGCGATATGATGAAGATGAGCTAGTGCTTGTGTTGGCGTACTGGAATATCTGGTACAATTCTTTTTGCAATACTCGGAGTCCATAGAAAGGGTCTTCTGTTCCCAATTAATGGTAGGGTTGTGTGTGACCAGCCAGGGCAATCCCAGGATTATTCCATATAACGGAGCTCGTATTACGTCGAAGGACATGATTTCTTGATGTTTCTGGTCGTATTCCACTGAACAAGTCTCCGTGGTGTGTCTAATGGGTCCCGACTCCAATTGTTTCAGGTCTAGTAATTCTCGGTCTGCCGAGAACGTATCCCCCCTCCTGTCGAAGGTTTTCTCGAACTCCTCTCGGAAGGCATCCCAGTCATGTAACATGGGGTCATTTCTTCTCACAAAAGGAACTGCCCATTGAGCAGCATCCCCCGATAAGTATGATATTAGAAAGGCGACCCGAGATTGATTGGTAGTGAATGTTTTTGGTTTGCAACTGAAATGGAGAAGAACCTGTGACAAGAACACTTGTACCCTACGTATATCCCCTGTGTATTTCTCGGGAGTGGCAAGGGGTATAGGAGTTGGTATTTCCACCACCATAGTACTAGAGGCAGGTTGAGACTGACTACCAAAATCAAAGGGATTTCTTTGCATCCTGTCTACTCTTGCCTGTAAAGCAGCGGTTTCACTACGGGAAGCCTGAAGCTCAGCCTGGACAACTGCTAAGGCTGCCATGACGTCGTCTAAGGTCGCCATGTGTGAATCAGCTCGACCGGGAGGATAAATCTGTTTGTGGGCCGATTATTCTGTCCCAGGCCTGAACGTATCCTCAGGATCGAACCGATGCTCTTAGGGGTCCACCTCCCGACCGCCCCAAGTCTGGATATAAAGTACGCACAGACTTTAGGATGGTCAAGCGGGGGAAGGGAAGGATGGGGACAGCGGGGAAGGAGACCTAAAATGAAAGAGAAGAGAACATCACACACATGTTTTATAGCAATACCCTACTACTATGCGTGAGAGAGTTTTTGACTTACACTAACCTGTAAAGAAAGAAAATACCGCCGTGCAGACACGGGGGGAAGCAGGTAATCACAATGTCAGTGAACGAAGGCTGCAAGGGGATAAACATATGTCACTCAACATGTTCCCTTATACGTAAGTGCTATGATTGCGCTAAACTCTGTGTCCTTATTTTACCTGTGCATGAAAACACTTTTCTTTAAACGTAGAAACGAAGGTGACCACCCGCCATCAACACCCCCTATATCAAATGAAAGGAGAACGAGCAGGCAGTGTGAGCGTATTGTTGGTAATCCAAATACTAATCTCTTATTTAGCACCCTCCAGGGAAAGAGATTTAGTGGTAATGTTATCATTAAACAAAGAATTAAAGTACGAGTTCAATATCACTCTTAAAATGATAATCAAATCCAAACACAGTTTCATAGATTTTCCTCCCTGCAAGAGCCACTGTCAAATGGGCTCGCCAACAGGGAAGAAGTAGCCAGCACTCTAGGGTGCAAGAGTAATCAGGATTCACCCAGTTCTCCCCTGCATGAGCCACTGACCAACTGGGCTCGCCAACAGGGAAGAAGTAGCCAGCACTCTAGGGTGCAAGAGTAATCAGGGATTCACCCAGTTCTCCCCTGCATGAGCCACTGACCAACTGGGCTCGCCAACAGGGAAGAATCAACACTAAGAAATACGAAGGAGTTTAAATGAGGTAAAGTATAGAGAAGTGGTGTAATCTGACAAATGGATTGTTGGCAACTAACATCTGACTATCTGATCAGACTGACCTTATAATAACCTTTGAACACTCTGTGAATGTACACAATCATGTTTTTGATTATTAGCTTTACTTGTATTTTTACGGTTTTATTAAATTTTTCCCGAATTTTCCAGGAACTCTACAAACAATAATTGAGTATTCGCATGTCACAAGTATTGTTCACATTAATGAATATGTTACTGTGACGTATGTCCCGTCACTTTGGGCATCACTCTGAGGACCTTTAGCCTTGATTCAAATGACCCATTCACCGAATACCATCCTGACCAGATGGCCAATATAGGTTAACACCTTGCCATACATGTGCGGCTCTCCGCACAGCAGCTCTCTGCGGGGCCTCTTTTTCAGAATAAATGTGGTATAAGAGAACGTGCTCGCAACGAGGACTCGATGAGCTCCTGACAATCAATAGAGTGTTCAGGCTCCCGCCTACCATAGCCAAGTTAAGGCACTGTACACTCAACGACGGATTAGCGCTAAGGATCCGTCACCCCTGTACTGTTATAATGATTGGTGCCGTCCCGCTACCCGGGAGTTCGAATGCGCATTTAGTCACATCCCCATTTTGAATACAATTATCTATTTCTCTCAGAGTTGTCGCATGATTTTTAATTATTATTCTGTTTATCTTTATTGCTTTTTGTACCCCCTGATTGTTTTTATCATTCCGGCTGAACTGCAACTGGACACGATGTGGTTGCAAGCATCCTTCCCCATCTGTCCTCTAAACCGCCACCTTCGGAAATGGTGTCAACCCAACAACACCAGATGCTTGCTTTACTGAGAGGCTGCCTTCCCACATCATTATAGAATTCACATTTTTACAATTCTTCTATCGGCAAGTCTTGTCCCTGTATGTAAGATTTGTAGACGTGATCCAATATAATTGGTTGGCTGCTCCCAGTTGTCACGCCCCCTGACACGCCCCTCCACGAGGACGCTACGCGGAGAGCTCCCGTTTTCCTTTATCTGTCTCACTTCAAGGTGCCCACCCCCATTAGCATCCCAACCCTTACAGGAGCGTCCTCATCACCAGGAGCCATCTATGCCCCTTCAGGTAAATAATTAGAATACTCCATTGATGAGTATTGGCTAGTTTATTCTTTTGGATACTAGACAAATGTTTTCTTTTACTCCCAGGGGCTATCGTATTGAAGATAGCCCCCCCACAAAGACTATGCCTTTCTCTCATTTAACTTTAAGGGGTCGATTCCGATCTCGGCCGGTAGGGCACCTAACAGTATTCGTCCGGAAAAAACCCCAGCCGAATGCCTGTTTCCCGACCGATTCGTACACCCGTCCAGACGAACAAGTACGATGCGTATAACAACCCATTTCCCGAGCGAGCCGTACTCATGCAATCCAGCTCCTGTTCCCCGCCCGAGCCGGAGCCGTAAACGCCGAATCGAGGCGCACGGAGCCAAATACACAGCACCTTCCGGCCGGACTAGTACGATGCGAGCTCCGTACGCGCCGAACCAGTCGCTACGTCCGGCACGTTTCAGCATCCGGGAGAGCCGCACATAAGCTCCATTTCGCACCACAAGACGAACCACGGCTACGAGACGAACAAGTCAGCGACGAGTACGAGTCGAAGATACGAGAAACCCGAACGAGATGACCCAATCCATGAATCCCATCGCGCAGGTCCTACCTATACTCTACATCTATTACCGGGACCGGTACGGACGCGTACGGCGCAGACGGTAAGTCAAACACCAACAATACAAACAAACTACACGTACCCAAAATATGTCACACACACATAGGGATGCACAAATGACGTACACTAGCAACAGCACAACCATAGGGGTGGGATGGGCATCACCAATGCCATACACACCCATAGGGGGATGGATGCCTACCACTACTACCATCCCCACCCATAGGGGGATGGATGCCTACCACTACCACCACCCCTACTCAGGGGGGGCTGGATGCCTACCACTACTACCATCCCCACCCATAGGGGGATGGATGCCCACCACCCACACAACCCCTACTCAGGGGGAGCTGGATGCCTGCCACTACCACCACCCCTACTCATGGGGGCCTGGATGCCTGCCACTACTACCATCCCCACCCATAGGGGGATGGATGCCTACCATCCACACAACCCCTACTCAGGGGGGGCTGGATGCCTGCCACTACCACCACCCCTACTCAGGGGGGGCTGGAGGCCTGCCACTACCACCACCCCTACTCATGGGGGCCTGGATGCCTGCCACTATTACCATCCCCACCCATAGGGGGATGGATGCCTACCACTACCACCACCCCTACTCATGGGGGGCTGGATGCCTACCACTACTACCACCCCTACTCAGGGGGGATGGATGCCTACCACTACTACCATCCCCACCCATAGGGGGATGGATGCCTACCACTACCACCACCCCTACTCAGGGGGGGCTGGATGCCTGCCACTAATACCATCCCCACTCATAGGGGGATGGATGTCTACCACTACCACCACCCCTACTCAGGGGGGCCTGGATGCCTACCACCCACACAACCCCTACTCAGGGGGGGGCTGGATGCCTACCACCCACACAACCCCTACTCAGGGGGGGCTGGATGCCTGCCACTACCACCACCCCTACTCATGGGGGCCTGGATGCCTGCCACTACTACCATCCCCACCCATAGGTGGATGGATGCCTACCACTACCACCACCCCTACTCAGGGGGGGCTGGGTGCCTACCACTACCACCACCCCTACTCAGGGGGGGCTGGATGCCTACCAATACTACCATCCCCACCCATAGGTGGATGGATGCCTACCACTACCACCACCCCTACTCAGGGGGGGCTGGGTGCCTACCACTACCACCACCCCTACTCAGGGGGAGCTGAATGCCTACCACTACTACCATCCCCACCCATAGGGGGATGGATGCCTACCACTACCACCACCCCTACTCAGGGGGGGCTGGATGCCTACCACTACTACCATCCCCACCCAGGGGGATGGATGCCTACCACTACCACCACCCCTACTCAGGGGGGGCTGGATGCCTACCACTACTACCACCCCTACTCAGGGGGGGCTGGATGCCTGCCACTACTACCATCCCCACCCATAGGGGGATGGATGCCTACCACTACAACCAACCCCACCCATAGGGGGATGGATGCCTACCACTACCACCACCCCTACTCAGGGGGGGCTGGATGCCTACCACTACTACCATCCCCACCCATAGGGGGATGGATGCCTACCACTACCACCACCCTACTCAGGGGGGCCTGGATGCCTGCCACTAATACCATCCCCACTCATAGGGGGATGGATGCCTACCACTACCACCACCCCTACTCAGGGGGGCCTGGATGCCTACCACCCACACAACCCCTACTCAGGGGGGGCTGGATGCCTACCACTACTACCACCCCTACTCAGGGGGGGCTGGATGCCTACCACTACTACCACCCCTACTCAGGGGGGGATGGATGCCTACCACTACCACCACCCCTACTCAGGGGGGGGCTGGATGCCTGCCACTACCACCACCCCTACTCAGGGGGGCTGGATGCCTACCACTACTACCACCCCTACTCAGGGGGGGCTGGATGCCTACCACTACTACCACCCCTACTCAGGGGGGGATGGATGCCTACCACTACTACCATCCCCAACCATAGGGGGATGGATGCCTACCACTACCACCACCCCTACTCAGGGGGGGGCTGGATGCCTACCACTACTACCATCCCCACCCATAGGGGGATGGATGCCTACCACTACCACCACCCCTACTCAGGGGGGGCTGGATGCCTACCACTACTACCACCCCTACTCAGGGGGGCTGGATGCCTACCACTACTACCATCCCCACCCATAGGGGGATGGATGCCTACCACTACCACCACCCCTACTCAGGAGGGGCTGGATGCCTGCCACTACCACCACCCCTACTCAGGGGGGGCTGGATGCCTACCACTACCACCACCCCTACTCAGGGGGGCTGGATGCCTGCCACTACCACCACCCCTACTCATGGGGGCCTGGATGCCTGCCACTACCACCACCCCTACTCAGGGGGGGCTGGATGCCTACCACTACTACCACCCCTACTCAGGGGGGGCTGGATGCCTACCACTACTACCACCCCTACTCATAGGATGCATGACACAACCAGCATACTCCCACATAAGGAATGACAGAAAATTACATCCCCCCAACACCATGACAAGCGTGTGTAGTCTGTGTCAAATGCCTACAACACTGAACATGACATTGAACATACAATGTGACCCACTATCACATGTGTCACACATAAATGTGTGTGGCCTCCACAATGCAAGCAGACCATGACCACTGTGGCCATGGGGTCGAAAACCACATCACCACAGTGACCAAAAGCTAAGTGTGGGGTCCATAGCTGATGCACCTCTTGAACAGTGTGGCCATGGGGCCTAAAGCCCCATCACCACAGTGACCAAAAGGGAAGTGCGGGGTCCATAGCTGATGCACCTCTTGAACAGTGTGGCCATGGGGCCTAAAGCCCCATCACCACAGTGACCAAAAGGTAAGTGCGGGGTCCATAGCTGATGCACCTCTTGAACAGTGTGGCCATGGGGCATAAAGCCCCATCACCACAGTGACCAAAAGGTAAGTGCGGGGTCCATAGCTGATGCACCTCTTGAACAATGTGGCCATGGGGCCTAAAGCCCCATCACCACAGTGACCAAAAGGTAAGTGTGGGGTCCATAGCTGATGCACCTCTTGAACAGTGTGGCCATGGGGCATAAAGCCTCATCACCACAGTGACCAAAAGGTAAGTGTGGGGTCCATAGCTGATGCACCTCTTGAACAGTGTGGCCATGGGGCCTAAAGCCCCATCACCACAGTGACCAAAAGGGGAAGTGCGGGGTCCATAGCTGATGCACCTCTTGAACAGTGTGGCCATGGGGCCTAAAGCCCCATCACCACAGTGACCAAAAGGTAAGTGCGGGGTCCATAGCTGATGCACCTCTTGAACAGTGTGGCCATGGGGCCTAAAGCCCCATCACCACGGTGACCAAAAGGTAAGTGTGGGGTCCATAGCTGATGCACCTCTTGAACAGTGTGGCCATGGGGCCTAAAGCCCCATCACCACGGTGATCATAAGGTAAGTGTAGTCTTGGTAAAAGCTGCGAAAGCCAAACTGTATGGATGAATCCTGGTCACACAACAACAAACACATCAGTGGCATAGTAGTGCTTGTGTCCCATAGCAACATAGATTGGGCGGGGCAAACAGTGCAGTGTCACAGAAACATCGTTTTGGCTATGTGCATACAAACATCACCCATGGGGGACCACATTGTCAATATTCACAAATAACACAATGACAGAAGTGACCATCATAATACTGAGCCACATATCTGCACAAATGGACACACAAATGTAGATATCCTGTGGAGACTGTCGATGTCAGGTGAACAAATACCATACCATGGCATCAATGGGACATACAAACCATGATCATTTTGCTGACTGATGACCTAGGAGTCCCAGGGACAGCTGGGGAAAGCCACCAAACAACATACAGACAATGGCACACTACAGAAATGCCAATGCAGTGGTGCAAATGCACAAACACAAACAGGCAGACTCACACTGCATTTCAAACACAACAGGTGATGGGGGGGTGTGCCAGTGTCCCCAGGCAACCACACAACACATGAGGAGGCCTGAACTCCAATCACACAGATGTGTATACAGTGCCATACAAAAGTTACTCATGGATCGGATACCCCCATGTGGGCAATCAGGCATCGTCAGCTGAGAGGGAGGCCAAATTACACATGTCACACAAGCTTGTAGGAACAGCAACTAACACAGCAAGAGACAGACCCACCACAGCACTACCCCCAGGGACCCCACATTGTGCTGACACTAGCCTGCATGACAATCCCACTGTGATGACAAAGGTAGATGTCATTCACACTGTGAACCACAGCCATGTGTCCTGAGCAACAAACTACCATCACACCTACACAAGCTCCAATCAATCAGCACGGCCTGCCAGCCAAGGCCAATATGGAGGTAGGGGTCTAGCCGTGCAACAACTCACATTTGCACACTCAACACCACACACCCTGATCTCCACCAATGTGCAGCAGTGAAGCTCACATGCACTGGTGACAGTGCACATGCACCCATGACAATCCCAGGGGTGGTGGGGGAACTAAGGTGCAGATACCCATCACACATGGCCAGTCAACAAGACTCGTCAATGTCTGACACACAGCACAGTACGCCGTACATGGGCATGATGTGAAATCCACCACAATTAATGGGATCCTGGCCATAGTCACACACCTACGAAGAAGCCAAGGTGACACACAAAGAACACACGTACACAACTTCCAACATTGCAGCTCTGACCCTGAGGAGTGGCAGCAGTCACACACACACCGTGTCACAATCACTGAAAGCTACCACAAACTGAAATTCACATGACTTGTGTAAACAACAAGTGCCAAGGGGAATCCTGAATGTGTCCCATCACCGTTTGCCCACATCCCCAGCCCTGACAACAAAGACAACCTGGGATGACAACCTCATGAACATTAGTTTGCCATGCAACCACATCACAGAGAAACCAGGTCCAAGATGCTGGATGAACACAGACCAACTCTGCAAGCAACACAAACAGGAACATCCCTAGAGACACAGCCTGTGTAGGAAAAGGGAAGGGAACACGCACAGACATGCTTACACAACACACAACACGGGCACACGCAATGTCACGGGATTACACACTGCCATGAGGGCACTCCACTCCTGTGGAAGGTCCGCTGTGCCAAACCTTGTCTGTGCACGACTCAAACATGTCAGCAGGACACTCCGTCAGTGAGTCAACAACTACAGCACACAGAAGGCTCTGCTCACATCAGCCTGGGTATGGGAGTGTCACGTCAGTCATCTGCATACACCCAAAACACGTGTCAAGCCAGTTGCACTGTATACACAGATGAGTCCTTCAACAATGATGTGCAAAACTGCATGTCCAGTGGAGATGGGCACACAGTCAGGGAAATCGCAACATTGAACAGTGGTAAGCCCACCAGATGTGCATCAGTGTAAGACAAAGATGTTCCTTTACAAATGCAAAACGTACATCCCTGTGTCAAATGCTGAACATTACACCCTCAGACTGCAGCAAAGGATGCCATAGATCCAGAGTAGAACAGGACACATATCCCATGGACCACATGGAGTCCATCACAGCAAAACTTCATTTTCCTGATCTGAACACTATAACAAATGCAAATGCAGGATGCTACTCATCTACATCATGTACATCAAAAGAAACACCTCAATTAAACAAAAAGAGGCTTTATTCAGCTAATGTTAAATTAAAAGTTGGAGTCCAAAAGAAACTAAGGCCAATGGCCAGTCCAAAATCCATGTCCCAACAGGGTGACAAGTGACAACTGGTCACCCATTGCTTGCCTGCACTGGTACGGACAGGGGACATCCCCCTTGGAGGGGCATACAAGGGGCAGGCCAGGCACCGCAGGGACAGGATCAGGGGATGGCAGAGTGAGGCAGTGAAGGGGGTGGTGGGTGCAGGATTGTCACCGGCAACTGCAGTGGAGGTGTCTGACTCAGGGGGGCCAGCACCACCGTGCTACACAAGTCAGTTGGTGTGGGTGCTGCAACCACTGCAGTGGGCTGGTCTGATGTAGTGGACTGGGTCCCCACTGCAGTGCCCAAGTCAGACGGGGTGGTTGTGGACTCCACTGCAGTGCATAACTCCAAGGGAGTGGAAGGGTGGGCAGATGAGGTGGGCAGGACAGAGGGAGGGGACCCGGTCCCCACACCAGTGGCACTAACTGGCAGAGCATCTGGGTTGGGGGTGGAAGAGCAAGTGGCAGGGGGGGAGGGCCTAAGCAGTCTGGGGATGCGGTATCGGTGTGTGGGGGAACCTGGGGCTGGGTGTGGCGGGGCAACCTGTGGAGTGGTGGCCTGGGGGATGGAGGAGAGAGACTGGGTGGTGGAGCTGCGTGGTGGTGGTGGTGGGGTCTTGCTCTTCCTGGTCCGGGGGGACTTCCGAATGGGGTCCTGTGTCTGCCTGCACCTGGGGGAGGGTGTCCGGGGGCGAGGGGCACTCCCTCTGTGTGGGTGGACTTCCTCTTCCCCCGGTATGCTGGATCAGCAGGATTGGAGGGGAAGAGGCCGAGGTCACACAGGAAGATCTGCTGTGTAGGTGGGGTAGCAGGTGAGGCAAGGGAAGGGGTCTTGGAGGGAGAGGATTTGGAGGACTGCGGAGTGACTGTGGATGCCTGTGTGTGTGTGTGTTCCCCATCCCCTGTGTCTGTGGTATCAGTCCCCTGAGGATGCTTGAGTGCACGTCTTGCCTTTCTCTTGGGTGTGTCTGTGCTGCTCGTGTCTGTGTGTTTGGGTGATTGTGCAGGTGTGCATGTGCTTTGGACAGGTAGGGTGGCAGGAAGTGTGGATGGGGCAGAGGTGGGAGGGGTGAGGGACTGTTGGAGGAGGGACACTGCTGCCGTCAGGGAGGAGTCCATGGACCTATTGCTCCTCTGTAGGGCAGACATACCCGTCGAGATGCCCTCCATGAACGACACCAGCTGTGTCAACAGAGTGGTGTGTGCATGGAGGACAGTCAGCATTGCTGTCTGCCCTACATGGAGCTGCCGAAGGAGGTACACAGTCTCCTCACTCAGGGCAGCAGGGGACACAGGGGCAGGGGGTGCGGTGCCTGGCATGAAGGAGACACGCTCCCGAGCACGGGAGCCTCCACGGACCTCAGGAATGGGAGCCAATGGGAGGGCGGTGGTGGTGGTGGTGGCGGGCCAGACAGACTAGCTGGCCTTTGGTGGCTGCTGACACCCGCCTCCACAAGGGAGTCATCCTCCGAGCTGCTGTGGTCCTCAGCTGAGGTGGATGGTGCTGAGGACTCCTCAGTGTGGCTCCCCTCGCCCTCCGCGCCACTGGGTCCCTCTGACCACTCATCGGTCGCTGACCCAGTCTGGCTCCGCTGCTCCTCCTGGTCTGTGGAGCTGTCCCCTCCTGTGGCCGTGGATGTATCTGCAAACAATTAGGGAAACAGACAAACATCAGTCACCTGCACTGACCGCACACACCACAGTAAGTACAGCACATCACAGAGCCAGCCCAGGCATCCTTAGTTGAACATTGCTTAAAGTCCTCACACAGATTTGTGGAAGCCAATTGTCAGTCTGATGGTCAACCATGGGACTCCTCCTGCCCTTGCACCCATCTGTATGGTGCCTGTCTGATGGTAAGACCCCAGTGTGGACACATGCACCACCTACACAGTTGTTGGACATTGCAGGGAACACGGTGAAGTATGTGAACATGCACACAACACATCTCTTGCCACTAAGTCAGTGCAGGTGTCCGGATGAAGGGATGGCCAGAGTCTAAATAGAAATGCATGTGATGCATACCAGCACCACACACCATGATGTACCCATGTCCGGATAGTCAATGCCACAATGGGGTGCATGTTGCACATGTCACTCCCCTGCAGGATCACTCTTAGGAAGTTTAATGCCATGACACAGGCATGCGTGCAAAGTCATACATCACTGTCTCCAGTCACATGGGCATGGCAGCCAGCCAACAACAGTCTGCACTGTGTCACAATCCTAGGACATGGGGAATGCAAGTTATGTAACTGACAAGTGCACATGTCCATCCCCCAAAAACCACATCATCAGTACCACTACTTGTCCACGTCATACCAATTGGACATATGGGGGACATGAAACACAACTCTCTGAACATGAGCACCTCACAGTGTGCTGTGAATGAGAAACAGCTGCCTGAAAGTCACAGTCGCATACACCTGTGTGCACAGTCAAGTGATCAGACACCTAAAAATCACAGAAGTATCGTCTATCATGGTCACATCTCCGCTGGCATGCTGAGCCCTAACCGATAAACATACCAGTAGTCCTGACAACGAGGACACAGCACAATGACACAGAGGCAGACACCTGAGGGAACATTTCACTGATCACAACATGCCAGATGGTACACGGGAGTGGGAGTACAGAGTGTATTGTATGCCCTGGAGTAGGCATGACTGTCCAGCTCCACCTGTAAGAGGAATGAGTCCTGGACAGTAGGCATGTGGCTAAGCAAGTGTGACACACTTGATACACATACTCCTGAGGCCCAAACATTGTTCCCACCGGCAGCATGGGTGTGTGCCAAATTCCCCAGGGACATGTGGTGATTCAGATCAGCAAGTGGACCACATATCAAAGTTACACCCAGATTACATGTCAGAACTTAGGCATTGTGTAAGCAATTGACCCACACATGAATCCCACAACATAGTCACGGGAACAAATGCTGTCCCCCACCTTGAGCGAAGCTAAATGCAATGACACAGTCCCCAAGTGACACAATTTCCTGAATGTAAGGGCCACACATATGCGTATCAGAGGAGAAGTGGGCATGTCACAAATGAGGGACATGGGTCCTGGACCACATGACTGATGTACTGTGGAAGTTTAACCAGGCCAGAGGAGGGCACATAGCATGTCAGACAAAGTGCACAGTGCAGTCATGGACTCACCCCCTCCTTGCTGCTGTCTGGCCTTCAGCTGCCCATCCAGGTCAGGGAAGACCACCGCCAGGATCCGGAGCATGTGGGGGGTCAGGGTCCGGTGTCCGCCCCTCCTGCGAGGAGGCAACAGCTTCAGCTGGACCCTTGCGATCCTCCGGGTCCAGCCACGAAGGTCCTGCCACCTCTTCTGGCAGTTGCGGATCCTGCACCTGTAGACCCCCACGGATCTTACTTCACGGGCGATGGTCAGCCAGATTTCCTGCTTCTGGTGGGCATCGACCTGTGAGGATGACAAAGTGAAAAAGGCCATTACTACACATGCAACATATCCGTGCATCACACAGTTGGATATACATGTCTCAATCACAGGGGCATATGATGGACTTAGGCAGTGCAACAATGGCTATGAACAGTTTGCCAGCAGTCACTACATGGTGTAATTGCATGGGGAGTAAACCTTTTTGGAATGCACTGTTACTGCACTGTACCTGTTCAGTGCATGTAACTACACACTTTGGGGTGTGACAACTACTCAGTGAGCATGCTAGCCAGTGGTGTGCACACTGTAAGTCCTGCTAGTCAGACAACATGCACAATTGTTAAGGCAGTGGACAGCACACTCACCTGCTCCCCTGGTTTCCCATACAGCTTGCTGTACTGTGGAAGGAGGCTGTCCAGCAGGGCTGAAGGCTGGGGCTCTATCCACAGTACGTGCCATTGCAGTAGCCAGAGGATGCAGAGACAGCAGCAGTGTTGTTGGCAGATGTCGTCCTGGAGCATGTAGTGCAGGCAAGTGAGCTCTCAGGGGAACAGCCAGCATTATATGTGTGCTGCAGAGGCAGATACTGTCCCATGTGTCCAAAGTGATTGGCCCAAGTCGTTTGCATCTTCTGAATCTGACCAATCCATGGAATAGCAGCACTAATACACGCCCACAGCATCCTTCAAATCTTCAAAATCATGACATCCATGATTTTGCAACATTGTTGTGGCTGGCCAACTGAATTCACTGCAACAGACTCGTTGGAGCCACGAAAACGCGTCCGTTGCCATGCCAGGCCCCAGCCAATGCGTGCGCACCGATCGGTCCATTGCTGTACAACGCGTATTTCGGGATACAACGCGTACCCGCACACATCATATGCAATGGGCCGGCCGGGCACACCGATCGGTCCATTGCTGTACAACGCGTACCCGCACACAACACATGCATTGGGCCGGCCGGGCACACCGATCGGTCCATTGCTGTACAACGCGTACCCGCACAGATCATATGCAATGGGCCGGCCCGGCACACCGATCGGTCCATTGCTGTACAACGCGAACCCGCACACAACACATGCATTGGGCCGGCCGGGCACACCGATCGGTCCATTGCTGTACAACGCGTATTTCGGGGTACAACGCGTACCCGCACACATCATATGCAATGGGCCGGCCGGGCACACCGATCGGTCCATTGCTGTACAACGCGTACCCGCACACAACACATGCATTGGGCCGGCCGGGCACACCGATCGGTCCATTGCTGTACAACGCGTACCCGCACACAACACATGCATTGGGCCGGCCGGGCACACCGATCGGTCCATTGCTGTACAACGCGTACCCGCACACAACACATGCATTGGGCCGGCCGGGCACACCGATCGGTCCATTGCTGTACAACGCGTATTTCGGGTACAACGCGCACCCGCACACATCATATGCAATGGGCCTGCCGGGCACACCGATCGGTCCATTGCTGTACAACGCGTACCCGCACACAACACATGCATTGGGCCGGCCGGGCACACCGATCGGTCCATTGCTGTACAACGCGTACCCGCACACAACACATGCATTGGGCCGGCCGGGCACACCGATCGGTCCATTGCTGTACAACGCGTACCCGCACACAGCACATGCATTGGGCCGGCCGGGCATACCGATCGGCCCATTGCTGTACAACGCGTATTTCGGGGTACAACGCGTACCCGCACACATCATATGCAATGGGCCGGCCGGGCACACCGATCGGTCCATTGCTGTACAACGCGTACCCGCACACAACACATGCATTGGGCCGGCCGGGCACACCGATCGGTCCATTGCTGTACAACGCGTACCCGCACACAACACATGCATTGGGCCGGCCGGGCACACCGATCGATCCATTGCTGTACAACGCGTACCCGCACACAACACATGCATTGGGCCGGCCGGGCACACCGATCGGTCCATTGCTGTACAACGCGTATTTCGGGGTACAACGCGTACCCGCACACAACACATGCATTGGGCCGGCAGGGCACACTGATCGGTCCATTGCTGTACAACGCGTACCCGCACACAACACATGCATTGGGCCGGCCGGGCACACAGATCGGTCCATTGCTGTATAACGCGTATTTCGGGGTACAACGCGTACCCGCACACAACACATGCATTGGGCCGGCCGGGCACACAGATCGGTCCATTGCTGTACAACGCGTATTTCGGGGTACAACGCTGCACCGCACACATCATATGCAATGGGCCGGCCGGGCACACCGATCGGTCCATTGCTGTACAACGCTGCATCCGCACACAACACATGCATTGGGCCGGCCGGGCACACCGATCGGTCCATTGCTGTACATACGCGTAACCGCACACAACACATGCATTGGGCCGGCCGGGCACACCGATCGGTCCATTGCTGTACAACGCGTACCCGCACACAACACATGCATTGGGCCGGCCGGGCACACCGATCGGTCCATTGCTGTACAACGCGTATTTCGGGGTACAACGCGTACCCGCACACATCATATGCAATGGGCCGGCCGGGCACACCGATCGGTCCATTGCTGTACAACGCGTACCCGCACACAACACATGCATTGGGCCGGCCGGGCACACCGATCGGTCCATTGCTGTACAACGCGTATTTCGGGATACAACGCGTACCCGCACACATCATATGCAATGGGCCGGCCGGGCACACCGATCGGTCCATTGCTGTACAACGCGTACCTGTACAGGTCAGTCGCATATGTCACCATGCTTGTCACTGGTGAACATATGCCAGCCACATATACCTGCCAGAGACCCAGGGGCACACCTACAACACCACACCCACTCCACACTGTTTCCTAAGGCATGTAAGGTTGCATTACCTTTTCTGTGTATGGGGGTTGACATGCGGTTTCTGTGGTGGCACTGGTGGGCATCCACACCCAGGATGTGCATGTGTTCATGGGGACAGGGTCCTTTGTGTGTTGTGCACATGACCAATGTGATGTGCAAAAGTTCATTTCAGAGCATGTGGCATGGTCACATTTCCATGTTGTGTATGTGTGTGACATGTCACATACCCCCAGGGTCACATGGGGGAAGGCATGTACGTAACAGGATGACCCATTGCCACAATAGTGATGTCCCTCCACAGTCTGTGTGCATGTTGTGTTTCCGATGTCTCTGATTCCATGTGCACGATGGGAGACAGTCTCCACATCAACGTTGTTTGTGCATGGACTTTGATGTTTTGCGTGTGTGTGTCACTGACGTCCATGTCTGTCCTGCGGAGGCAACAGGGGCCACTACCTGTGGGAGTCATGTTTGTTTTTCTGACGTGTACATGATACGCCATGTCATGCCAGTGTCCATGTGGCAAGACAGGGTCCCTGGGAATCTACCTGTCAATGTGATGTGATGCCTGTGGCGCATCTGCCCAGACATGTCACTGTGGTGTGTGTGTGGAACGTGACAGCAGTAAATGGGTACTTTGATTCAGCCTAATGGTTTCCCATAGCACAACCTGGTACCTGTTGTGCACACATGTTGTACTGAGAACTTAGATGATGGCCATGTAGGTGCGAGTTATGTCCGAACAGAACGGCACACACATCAAGTACTTGTGTCTCGTATTGATGTATCATGTGAAATTGAGTATGGTGAAAGGCACATCTGTGGGGTGACTGACAATCTTTCTTTTTCATCCTATGTACTGCAGGGCTCCAGCTGTCCATAGACCATTCCCTGACCTGGCAACGATGGTGGAACGTGACAGCATCCGACGGTACCGCTTCACCAGGCAGCTGATTGAGGATTTGGCAGTGCGCTTGGCACCACATCTGCAACCGGGCCGGCCGTACCCTACGGCGCTGACACCCAATGTGAAGGTAATGGCAGCCCTACACTTCTTTGCCACCGGTACCTTCCAACACACTGTGGTGACTGATGGTGGGATGTCACAGACTATGTTCAGCCGTGTGCTACGCGATGTTTTGGTGGCTATGTTGAGGAACCTGAACCAGTTCATCTATTTCCCCAGACGTCGACAACTCACTGACGTTAAGAGTGACTTTTATGCCCTGGGGAGGATGCCACATGTAATTGGCTCCATTGATGGGACACATGTGGCTTTGGTACCACCACAGGCACATGAGCAGGCCTACCGTAACCGTAAACACTACCATTCGATCAATTCGCTGGTGGTATGTCTTGCAGATATGACCATCACACATGTGTGTGCCCGTTTCCCCGGTTCTGCTCACGATGCCTATGTGATGAGGAGTAGTCGCATCCCGAGGATGATGTCACAGATGCCGAACCAGCGTGCCTGGCTTGTCGGTGTGTACTGACTTTGTACCATTGTGTGTGTTCTGCTATGTTGTATTCCGCCCACTTTTTGAACTCAGCTAATGTGCAATTGTCTGTCTGTAGGTGACTCCGGATACCCCAACATGCCGTGGTTGCTGACACCCCTCAGGAACCCTGTGACACCAGCCCAGATGCGCTACAATGAGGCACATGGTCGGACCAGGAGAGTGATCGAGCGGACCTTTGGTCTCCTGAAGAGCCGCTTCCGCTGCCTGGACAAGACAGGAGGGGCCCTCCCATATGCCCCAGCAAAGGTGTGCAAGATTGTCATCGTTTGCTGCATGCTCCACAACCTGGCAGTGCGGAAGGAGTTGCCTCTCATCCTGGATGACGATGACCAACGTCCGCCACCTGTGGAGGATCCTGGCCTGGACCACGATGCCAGTGATGATGATGATGATGGTGGTGATGTCCGCACACAGCTCATCACCAACTTCTTCAGCTGAATGTGAGTATCCAGGGAGATGCAATGTGAATGATGTGAGTTTGCATGATATGTGTGGGTGGTGCCCTTGTGCTGTTTTAGTGTGGCCATGTGCCACTTGACTGGATGCGTGCAGCGATGTGTCCTTACAGGTAGTCTGTACTCCCCAACAGTGTTGACATGCAAACGTGCTTTTGTGTAGGTATCTTGTGACATGTTTAGGGCATGAGTATTGCAGTTCTGTCCTGTTCTTCAGTGGTTTTGACTGTGTGTCATGTCTGTCCTTCACAGGGTGCTTACAGAGTTGTTTGGTCAACTTGGATCCCCCAACACCATGATTCAGCTTTCAGGGTGGCAGCAGTCGTTTCCCTACAGGTGATGTGCCACACACCCCTGGACTTCATATCTTCTACACTTGTTGACTGTGTGGCCACTGCCACGTGGGATTAACTTGCATTTGTAGTGGTAACAACATGTTACAAATGTGTAATAAACCTGTGCTTCACTTTGGGATGTGAGTTGTCTGTGGTCACACATCTGACTGACATTTGCTTACTGCACCTGTGGGCTAGTTGACACAGACTCTGAATAGGTGTGGTGTCTGTGCATTCCACTGTATTTCCTGGCAACATCACTGTGGGCGATGAGTCCGATGGCCCTGGTGTCTGTGTTGTGTAGCCCTAGTGGTGTGTCTCCCTCATATGTGTCACGTCACCATGACTCACACGACGGTGTTGTACTTGCTGTAGAAGTTAGCATACACAGTGTAATTTAGCAGAACATCATCACCATAACAGTATCCACATTTGAATAACAACAGTGGCAAGTATGGTGTACTAGTGATTTTATTTACAGAAATGTGTGTGTGTATAGTGCACAGGATGGTGGGTGCTGTACAATGGGATTGTGATCCAAAGTTCCCAGATGAGTTGGAAGTCTTGGTAGCAGAAATGTCCTGAGTGAAGTCCACAGTCATATGATACATTAGTCCAACTTGAACTCCCCATGTCATGTGGGAAAGTAGTGTTACATTCGACAGGGTGAAACTTTTGCACACAAAGGAGAATTTCCGGAACAGGTGTTGGCTTCCTGGGGGATGTACGTGGCCATCAACCTCTCAGTTTTCCTTCCTCGGACGACCCCTCTTCTTTGGGGGGGGACCCTCACGTGCAGGCTGCTGCGGTGCAGGGGACTCTCCGCCAGAGTCCTCCTCCCTCCCTGTGGCGGTGTCAGTTGTTGCAGCACCAGATGTTGTGGGCACACAGGGAGGTGTGGCCATGTTGGTGCTAATCTGGCGGAGGCATGTCAATATGTCCCTATGCACTGCTGTGAGTTCTTGCAATGTGTCCCACTTGGACTCCATGCGAGACATGTGTGTCTCCACACGGGACATGTGGGAGTCCAAGCGGGCATGATGGGCAGCCTGCTGCTGTTGTATGTCCTTGAGGATCCCCACTACCTGTCTGACCTCTCCGGTGCTATCCTGGTACGCATCAGCGATGCGTGCCAGTTGTGGGTCATCATGCAGTCCAGACCCCTCTGCAAGCAGCGACCTATGTCTACCACCCCTCCCACCACCCCTGGCGACACGTGCAGGACCTGCGGTGGCACGCACAGGTGATCCGAGGCCCACTTGGGGGTTGTTAGTGGTGTTGTCATCCGTTGCTCCACGGTGGGCCTGGGACCCTGTGCTGTTGTCAGCGGTGGTCCTTGGTCTGTCCGTGTCGGCGGGGGTGGTCTGTATGTTGGCAGTTGTTAGAGGGGTGGGTGCAGGGGGTGCAGATGTTGGTCCAGCTGGTGCTGCATGACGACTCAGACCGGAGGTGCCAGGTAGGTCTTCGCCATCCGAGGTGGGCAGAGGCTGTTCCACACCAGTGAGCTCTGTGTCCCCCGGAGCCTGGGACAGGGACTCCTCCTCGCCTGCTGCTGTGTCCCCATCATCGTCACCTGTATTTGGAAGAGACACACATTGTATGTAATGTTTCTACAGGCATCAATGGTTCACAAACCTGACAGTTGTGACTGTACCTCTGGATGCGGGCATGTACATTGCATTGTCCTAAGTTGTCGCAGTAAGAGGTTGATATTGGTGTAGCACATTGTCATGCATACCTGGTGCATTTCACTATGAATGTTGAGGTGTGTGCATGGCCAGCATTGGTTGTATTTGGTGGACATCCGGCCATCCTTCTCCACCTGGCCAAGTTATCCCACCATGAAGCATGCCACCCTTGCAGTGGGTTCAGGTTGACTCTCAGGATGTCATTCAGTGGTGTTGTGCTGTTTGTTGGTGCACAGTTCCCAGCAGGGCCTTGTGCTCCCCACAGCAGTAGCCAGTGTCAGCCATCTTGTCAGTCCTTGTCCACTCCCTGTGATGTGAGCATGGTTCAGAGTGGTGTTGATGGGCCAATTGTGAGGCTGAGCAATATCTGTGACTCCAACTCCCATCATGCTATTGGCTACACCCCCTTCCCAGCATGCCCGTACTTCCTTCCTTTGGACTGTGCTTCCCTGTGGGGTAGTGTGCCTGTGCTGACAGGAAGGCTGACAGTGTTGTTCTTGCGTTTGTTTGGCTACAAGTCCCAGGTGTGTCCCTGTGCTTCACACAGCATTACCCAGGGTGGTGGTTCTTTGTGGGATCTTCATTTGGTATGTGAGGCATTGCATTCTCCCAGGTGGGTTATGTGGAGTTTGTGTTGAGGGGGTGTGTGAGGTGAGCTGCTTGTAACTATGGTCAGTGCTGTGAGTCCTCCTTCCCACCCAGCCAGATGTCCCGCCATGCAACGTGCTTGCATTGCAGAGAGTGCAAGTTGACTTTCAGGATGTCAGGCAGTGGTGTCGTGCTGTTTGTTGGTGCACAGTTCCCAGCAGGGCCTTGTGCTCCCCACAGCAGTAGCCAGTGTCAGCCATCTTGTAAGTTCTTTTCCACTCCCTGTGATGTGAGCATGGTTCAGAGTGGTGTTGATGGGCCAATTGTGAGGCTGAGCAATATCTGTGACTCCAACTCCCATCATGCTATTGGCTACACCCCCTTCCCAGCATGCCCGTACTTCCTTCCTTTGGACTGTGCTTCCCTGTGGGGTAGTCTGCCTGTGCTGACAGGAAGGCTGACAGTGTTGTCCTTGCGTTTGTTTGGCTACAAGTCCCAGGTGTGTCCCTGTGCTTCACACAGCATTACCCAGGGTGGTGGTTCTTTGTGGGATCTTCATTTGGTATGTGAGGCATTGCATTCTCCCAGGTGGGTTATGTGGAGTTTGTGTTGAGGGGTGTGTGAGGTGAGCTGCTTGTAACTATGGTCAGTGCTGTGAGTCCTCCTTCCCACCCAGCCAGATGTCCCGCCATGCAACGTGCTTGCATTGCAGAGAGTGCAAGTTGACTTTCAGGATGTCAGGCAGTGGTGTTGTGCTGTTTGTTGGTGCACAGTTCCCAGCAGGGCCTTGTGCTCCCCACAGCAGTAGCCAGTGTCAGCCATCTTGTAAGTTCTTTTCCACTCCCTGTGATGTGAGCATGGTTCAGAGTGGTGTTGATGGGCCAATTGTGAGGCTGAGCAATATCTGTGACTCCAACTCCCATCATGCTATTGCCTACACCCCCTTCCCAGCATGCCCGTACTTCCTACCTTTGGACTGTGCTTCCCTGTGGGGTAGTGTGCCTGTGCTGACAGGAAGGCTGACAGTGTTGTCCTTGCGTTTGTTTGGCTACAAGTCCCAGGTGTGTCCCTGTGCTTCACACAGCATTACCCAGGGTGGTGGTTCTTTGTGGGATCTTCATTTGGTATGTGAGGCATTGCATTCTCCCAGGTGGGTTATGTGGAGTTTGTGTTGAGGGGGTGTGTGAGGTGAGCTGCTTGTAACTATGGTCAGTGATGTGAGTCCTCCTTCCCACCCAGCCAAATGTCCCGCCATGCAACGTGATTGCATTGCAGAGAGTGCAAGTTGACTTTCAGGATGTCAGGCAGTGGTGTCGTGCTGTTTGTTGGTGCACAGTTCCCAGCAGGGCCTTGTGCTCCCCACAGCAGTAGCCAGTGTCAGCCATCTTGTAAGTTCTTTTCCACTCCCTGTGATGTGAGCATGGTTCAGAGTGGTGTTGATGGGCCAATTGTGAGGCTGAGCAATATCTGTGACTCCAACTCCCATCATGCTATTGCCTACACCCCCTTCCCAGCATGCCCATACTTCCTTGCTTTTGAGTGGACTTCACTGTGTGTGAGTGTGACAGCAATGGCAAGATGGCTGACAGTGGTGTCCTGCTGTTTGTTGGTGCACAGTTCCCAGCAGGGCCTTGTGCACCCCACAGCAGTAGCCAGTGTCAGCCATCTTGTCAGTCCTTATCCACTCCCTGTGATGTGAGCATGGTTCAGAGTGGTGTTGATGGGCCAATTGTGAGGGTGAGCAATATCTGTGACTACAACTCCCATCATGCTATTGGCTACACTAACTTCACCAGCATACACAGAATTCCTGCCTTTAAGTTAGCTTCCCTGTGAGGTGGTGTTCTAGTGGTGGCAAAATATCAGGCAGTGTTTGTTGGTTATATTTGTGCCACTGCCTTGCTCTATTTGTTGTTAGGTTTGTACATGTCATGACAAAGTTACATATCACTATGAGATGGCATGTATTGTGTTAATCTAACTGACATACACATCTTGGGATGATTATCTTTTGGTTGCTGTTGATTTGCTAGGGGTGGATGGTTTGACTGTCCCCTTGAGAGTGATGTGTGTGTATTGGCACACAATATTGTGTATATTAGTTGTGTACTCACCAGGCTCTGGGATGTCTGTTAGTCCATATACGCTCACTGGTGGTAGGATGACCCGCACCTTCTCCTCCCAGGGCCTGAGGTATACTGGTTTTGCAGGAGGGCCACTGCTGGTGTGCTGGCTCAGGAGGTAATCCTTTTTGAGTAGGTCTCTGACCCTCCTGCGCACATCATACCACCTGTTCTGGATGTCTTCCTTTGTGCGCAAACATGGTGATTGTGCGTTCACCCTGTCGACGATCCTCGCCCACATCTTGGTTTTCTGCGACATGGGGGTCTGTTGGACCAATGTGCCAAACAACTGTGGCTCTACCCTCAGGATCTCGTCTACCATGACTTCCAATTCACTATCTAGGAACTTTGGATTCTTCTTTAGGGGCATGGTGATGGGTGGTGCTGGTGGTGACTGGTGTGTGTGTGTGTGTGTGTGCAAGTGAGGGTGTGTGTGTGTAGGTTTTGCTGTGTGTGTGTGAGGGTGCTATTTGTTGAGGTGCTAATGGTGTGTGGCTTTTGTGTTGGATGAGCTGTGTGTGTGTCTGTGTTTGCTGTGTGATGGTGTTGTGTGCTGGCAGGTCAGTGGAATTTGTAAAGGATCATGGTAGGGATTTGTGGGCTTTATGTAGGTGAAGTTGGGGGTGTGTCCTTGTTCCATTTTTTCTCCCCCTGTATTTATTGGCTTTGTCATTGCTTGTTTGGCCCTTTTTTTTGTATTTTTCATTAGTGATTATTGTGCATGTAGGAGTCGTTCTTCTGACCGAGTAGGACGTTGCAGTTGTCTCGTGGGCGCCTGTCCGAGTCGTTCCCGCTGAGTTTCAGCTCCGTTTCATATGCGGCGTACGCGTCGTTCGCGGGGTATTGTGTTTGTTCGGCTGGCTTTTGTATGCGTGTCGGTCGTATGGCTTGGGCTCCGTGCGAGTCGGTCTGATTTTGCACCCATCGCATCGTACTGCGCGGGTCGGAGTTCGCGGGTACGTTTCGTTCGGGTTGTTTCCTGGTGCGTGTCGGTCGGTGCGATTCGCGTGGTTTCCCGGCCGGATAGCTTGTTTCCGGCCGGGTCGGTCGTTCGCCTTGAGTTCCGTGCGAGTCGGTCGTGATTTCCATGCATTTCATCATACTTCCCAGGTCGGACAACGCCGGTACGTGTCGGTCGGACTATTATCCCGTACCGAGTCGGTCGGTATTTTTTCCGGCCAGAATAGGATTCGGCCCCTAAGTGTTCACTACAGAGCTTGACTCAGCGACTCCTAAGACCACAAGGTGAGCCAACTCTTTTTCGGATTAATTCCCCACTCCAACCAGGTTGTGTTCTTTTTTACTTGAGTCCTCTCTTCCATTGGTATTAACGCCCTCAAGAGATTGCGGCGCTAGTCCACCCAGTAGGATTGATTCCCTAACACTCAGAGGTTTCTTTTTATAAATAATTGCTGCAGTTTCCAAATACCAGCCAGTACGTAATTTCTATTTATCCTTCAATTTAGACTACAACAGATTTAAACAGTTTCCTAATTTTAAGGTTTCTGTTTCCCTAGACCCCAGGCAATGTTAGTCCTGATGAGACCCTATGTTAGACCTGTCAGCCCTAGGGTGGTCTTGCCCTGTTTTTTTTTCCTTTTGCGCCTCATTTTTGCCACCGTATTTTTACTGGACCTAGGTTTCCGGGCGCCTTACCACTGCTAACCAGTGCTGAGGTGCAGGTGCTCTCTCACTCAAGATGGCTGCCACAGGCCCCTGCTACTGCAGAGGGGCCTTGCACACATACACACTAGTAGCCAGGGTCAGGCTGGGACATAGGGATACAGTATCCATTCCGTCCCCGCCTCTGGGCCACATAGCCAGACATGTGGAAGGTTCCAGAACCTTCCGGGCTGTGGGAGGAGTTATGTTTTGCCGCCTTTAGGAGGGTCACCTGACCTAGGGGTATAAGAGGCTTGGAGGGAAATCTTTTAGTCAGTTGGGGCACCACTGATCCTGGGAGAACCTCTGCCGGAGTACAGGCTTTAGGGCCTAGGGGGGAGACCTACACTACTGCTGCTCACAAGGCTTAGGCACTGCTGTAGTAAGTTAGCTGAGGAACGCCCACCACCCACTGACCTTGCCCAGCGTGAGGGGACCCAGGGAACCACCTTCAGCGTGCTGGGAAGTAACATCCAGCATGCCCAGAACCACCAACTCATTCCCCCCCCTCATAAGAAGAAACTCCTGACAAGAAACTCCTGACAAGAAACTCCTAAGAAGCAACCAATCTAGAACAGCCGCAAGAAACCTTAATTTGGGAGGCCTGACCGACCAGCAAGGCCTGAAACCTAAACTGCCAAACGGGGGATCACCAGGTAAAGCGCCGTGCCCTGAAGCGCTAGACCTTCACCCCCTATCTATTCCTGCCTGCTGCTGGGCTGCCCCCCAAGACCCTTTCCAGTCAGCCCTGCCCACAGGCTGCTGGTGCGCCCCGCGCTATATCCCCACGAGGGAGAAACTGCCCCCAAGTCACTGACCTCGTGACTGAATCGCCGCCGCGGCCGCAGCCGCGTGAGAAGAAGCGCTGAGGTGAGGGAGGCCCCCTCGAGTGCGTGTGGTGAGGTGCGCCGTCCGCGCCCTCACCGAAGCCTCCAAATTGACCCCAAAGATCACCGCCGGGCCCGGGGCCCCACCGACGAAGTCGCGGCCAAAGGAATCGTCGCCGCAGCCCAAGGGGGCCGCGTGAAGAAGCCGCGGCCTAGCGGGACCAGCGAGGCCTCCAGGCCACGCCGACGCCATTGCTGGGCAACCGGGGACGCCGGCCGCGCCCCCGGGAATGCCGCGCAGCGATTGGGCGCCGGCTCCCGCCACGCCCCCAGTGCCGACGGAGGCCGAGGAAGAGCTCCGGACCCGCAGAGGGTGACGGGGAGCCGGCCGGAGAGGACTGCCGGCTCCCGCTCCCCTTCCCGCAATCCCGCAATCCACTTACTTGATCCCGGGGGCCGGAGGAGGGTGATACCGGCCCCCGCAACGACCCGCAATTCCGGCCAGAAGGCCGAGGCACCCCGACCGGGCCCCGCCCTTCAGAACACGGGCCGGCCCGGGAGATCGCCAGTCGCACTGAAGCGCGACCAACGACCAACACCTCAGGTGAGCCCAGGAGGCCCCTAGGGCCCGCAGAGACGCCACTGGGGGCCGGGGGCCACCATTAACCCTTGAAATTATCCCTATGAGGCGAGGCCCCGGAGAGGAGTGGGCCTTGCCTGAATTAACCCCTGAGGGACACAGAAGCCCCCCATTGCCAGGGAAGCCCCAGAATACCGGACATGTTGAGGGGTTCCCCACATTGCTCAGTAATCTAATGATAACGCCTACTGTAATTACTGTCTAGGCCTATGCGTATAACTGCCAAGTCTTTACCTAGTGTGAAGGTGTTTAATTGAATTGAGCTGAAGTGTACACCGCCAAGAGTTGAAGTGTTTTATGTTACAGGTGTACCGGAGTTGCGACGCCCACTGTACTGAATGTGGGTGCGCCTAGAGTAATGCAGGCCCTGTTTGAAATGTAACGTGAAATGCCCTTTATAAGTAATTGAATATTCATGAGGTGAACTGCATGCTTAGGCCCCTGTTTGATTATTGCGCCCTGTGATCATTATTGGTGCTACGTTTAGAAGATGATTCCTGCGGCCTTTTAGTGGCCTACAATGTTGATGAGCTATGATGCTTTAATGAGAATGCGCACCAGTTGAGTAATGCAATGATTTTAAATGTAGATCTGAATTAATCTGCTTCATCTGATGCTGCCTGGATTTATATAAAAGATCTTGATTTTAAATACACAAGCCTGGTGTGGTGTCATGTTATTGCGTCCGCATTTCTGAGTCAAAGTAAGAGTGTGCTGCACAACTGCCTTACACATTGCCTTCGCGTGCTTTCCCGCCTCGCGCCATGCTACCGTGACGGACTCGGTAACCCCGTTTCCAACATTGGTGTTCAGCGGTGGGATAAGGACTGGTGTTTGTGCAGCACCCTACAGTGACTCAGTGTGCGCCGCAATTGGACACCTATTGAAATGCAAGCGCTAAGAATTCTTTTGTGATTGCTGATTGTGTACATTCCTGCGTTAGACCTGCTACCTACAGTCTAGAACCCTTTCTCTAAATTGTCTGGGGCCCCACCTAGGAGGATGGAGTTTGAGTTGGCCAACCTAGAAAGGTATACGTGACACAGCTCAAGGAGTTCTGCCTAGAGAGGGGGGTGGCCGTCAAGCGAGGCGCCAGGAAGGAGGTGCTTCAGAAAGCTTTGAGGGCATGGGTAATGGCCCACCCGGAGGGAAGAGGGGACGAGGAGCAGGGGGAGGCAGACAACCCAGGAGAACTGGACCTACTGCACATTGATGTTAGCGAGAATGTGTTGCCAGGAAGACGTTCCAGGGCAGGCAGTAGTGCGTCAGGGGGAGTTTGTCGGCAGAGGAATTTGAGGACAGGAGGGAGGAGAGGCAATTAACATTAGAACTTGCTAGGATGGAAAGGGAGCGAGAACAGGCAAGGCTAGCCATGGAAGAAAGGAAGCTTGCGCATGAGCTTAGCCTGAAGGAACTAGAGCTCCGAGCCTTGCAGATGGAGATGCAGGGTAAAGTGAATGGTGGCAGCGTACCTGCTGGGGTTCCACAGGAGCCCAAATTTTATCTACCAAGAGAGGTGATAGCCAGTTTTAGTGTAGGAGATGACATCGATAAGTGGTTGGCGGCGTACGAGGTGGCTTTGGTGGCCCATAGAGTTCCTGAGAGCTACTGGGGGGGAGGTCTTTACAGGTACATACCTCCACCAGTAAGGGACACACTTTTAACCTTGGATAAGGGGGATCAGACCAACTACCCTATCATGAAGGAGGCCCTGCTTAAGAAGTTTGGCCTCACCCCAGAGAAGTACCGCCAAAAGTTCTGCAACAGCCACAAGCTTCACACACAAAACTGGGTGGATTTTTTTGATTATGCCCGGAAGGCATTGGAGGGTTGGGTGCGTGGCAGCCACGTTGATGATTACAAAGGTCTGTACGACCTGTTCTTGAGAGAGCACCTCCTAGAGAAATGTTTTCCGGAGCTGCGCCAGTACCTGGTGGACCGCAAGCTGACCAATCCAAGGGAGCTTGCAGAGGAGGCAGACACGTGGGTCAGCACTCGGGTGTCCCACAAGGGAGCTGGGGCGGACCCCCGAAAGGTGGACAGGGGTTCCCCCAGAAGAAAGAGGGGGGAGATAAAAAGAGGGAGTTCTTTAAAGGCCCCCAAAATAGACCGCCTGGGAGAGGGGTAGGTTCCCCATCCCAATCCGGATTCCAGAAACCCACTTATCCTGACAGGAGTCAGCAGCCCAGAACTGTCCGGTGCGGGGAGGTTGGACACTACAAGGGGGATCCCCAGTGTCGCAAGAGAACCCCAGCCCCCACAGGAGGTAAGAGCCCCGGGGTGGCCAGTGTAGCGCTTGGGGAGGAGTTGTCCCTAGGTAGGGGAGGTGAGTGGACAGGCTTGACCTTAGTTTCCCTGGGGGATAGAGAGATCATCCCACGGGTTCAGGTACCCTCGAACACTGCCAAGTATCGGCAGAGGGTCCTGGTGAACGGGGAGGAGGTGGAGGCTCTGAGGGACACAGGTGCCAGCATGACGATGGTGAGACGTCAGCTGGTGTCCCCAGAGCAGGTGATTCCTGAGGTATTCCACCCGGTTGTTATGGCTGATAATAGCCTGGGTCATTACCCCGTGGCCCAAGTTCCCTTTGAGTGGGGAGGAGTATCAGGTCTGTTGAAGGTTGCGGTGAGCCCTGCCATGCCAGTTGACTGTCTGCTGGGTAACGACTTGGAACATACTGCCTGGAGGGAGGTAGAGTTCAATGCCCATGCTGAGATGTTGGGATTAGCAGGATGGACTTGCGTCGTCACGCGGTCCATGGCTGCCCGACAAGGAACTCAGCTCGGGTTGGAGCCTGAAATAATGGCCCAGCCCACTGCTGGACGAGGAGATGTCCAGGAGGAGACACCCGGTGAGATGGATGGGGAGCCCGTGGAGGTGACCACGGAATCCGCTGAGGTGGTTGGTGTTCCCGTGGGGGACCTGCCGACCCCTGCAGAGTGGCAGGTGGAAGGAGGGCCTACCCGGGAGGAATTTTGCCGGGTGCAGAAGGAGTGCCCTATGCTTGAAGGCATGCGGCAGCAGGCCGAAGCCCAAGCAACTGGAACAGAGACTGGTAACTACCATGTCTACTGGGAGGATGGTCTCCTCTACAGTGAGCCTAAGGCTCCGGTGCATGGGTCATCAAGGGCCTTAGTGGTCCCCCAATGCTACCAAGCCTTTCTGCTAGAGTTGGCACACGAAATACCACTAGCAGGACACCTGGGCCAGGACAAGACATTTGCGCGTCTGGTCCCACATTTTTACTGGCCCAGGATGCGCGTCACTTCTGACACCTTTTGCAAGACTTGCACCACTTGCCAGGCGAGCGGCAAGACAGGGACTAAAGTGAAGGTCCCTCTAGAACCTCTCCCAGTTGTCGATACCCCTTTTGAGCGGGTAGGGATTGACATTGTCGGGCCATTGGACCCGCCGACTTCTGCAGGACATAGGCTCATTTTGGTGCTGGTAGACCACGCCACCCAGTACCCGGAGGCAATCCCTCTGAGGACCATCACTGCACCGGTGGTGGCGCGGGCCCTGATGGGGATTTTTACCCGAGTGGGATTCCCCAAGGTCGTGGTGTCAGATAGGGGCACAAATTTCATGTCGGCCTACATGCAGGCCATGTGGAAGGAGTGTGGAGTGACCTACCGGTTCTCCACTCCTTACCACCCCCAGACGAACGGGCTCGTGGAGCGCTTTAACAAAACCTTGAAGGGGATGATCCGGAGCCTACCCGAGGACTTGAGAAGGAAGTGGGACGTCCTCTTACCCTGTCTGCTCTTCTCCTACCGAGAGGTGCCGCAGAAGGGGGTCGGTTTCAGCCCCTTTGAGCTGCTCTTTGGCCACCCCGTTCGGGGGCCCCTCAGTCTTGTCAAGGAGGGGTGGGTGAAGTCTTCCTCGAAGCTTCCCCGTGATGTGGTCAGCTATATGCTGGCATTCCGCAGCCAAGTGGCCAAGCTGTGGAAGGAAGCCTCGGACAACCTAGAGGCTAGTCAGGCTGTCATGAAGAAATGGTATGACCGGAACGCTCGGACGGTAGAGTTAGACACTGGACAGAAGGTGTGGGTCATGGAGCCAGGAGAGCTTAGCGCCCTCCAGGACCGGTGGACTGGACCGTTTGAGATCTTGGAAAGGAGAGGCCAGACCACATATGTCGTCGATGTGAAGACCCCCCGTCAACCCCACAGGGTGTTCCACGTCCACCGCCTGAAGCCACACCAGGAGCGTTCAGAGCTCACTCTCCTGATGATAACAGATGGAAGTGAGGAGGAGGAGAGTGAGCCTCTTCCAGACCTTCTGGCGGCCCATGAGAAGGATGGTTCGGTGGAGGGAGTGATCCTCGCCCCATCCTTGACCCCAGAGCAACAGAGGGACTGCCGCCAGGTCTTGGGGCAGTACGCCTCGTTGTTCTCCCTCACGCCTGGGATCACGCACCTGTGTACCAATGATGTGGACACAGGGGACAGTCCGCCAGTGAAAACCAAGTCTTACCGGCTGTCCGATAAAGTCAAGACTAGTATCCAGGGTGAGGTTACCAAGATGCTAGAACTGGGGGTGATTGAGCCTTCCAGTAGCCCTTGGGCTAGTCCGGTGGTGTTGGTGCCGAAAGCGGCCCCACCGGGCACCACACCAGAACTTCGGTTCTGTGTGGATTACCGCGGACTCAACTCAGTCACAAAGACCGACGCTCACCCGATCCCTCGGGCGGATGAGCTCATTGACCGGCTGGGAGCAGCCCGGTATCTGAGTACCATTGATTTGACGTCAGGCTATTGGCAGATCGCCATGGCGGAAGGAGCAAGGGAGAAGACTGCGTTCTCCACCCCCGAGGGCCACTTTCAATTTCGGGTGATGCCCTTCGGGTTGAAAAATGCTCCAGCCACTTTCCAGCGGTTGGTGAACCAGGTGCTGTCTGGCCTAGAGGCCTTCTCTGCTGCCTACCTGGATGACATAGCTGTCTTCAGTAGCAGCTGGGAGGACCATATGGAGCATCTCCAGGAGGTGCTACAGGCTCTGCAACGGGCTGGTCTAACCATCAAGGCCAGCAAGTGCCAGATTGGACAGGGATCTGTTGTGTACCTGGGACATCTGGTGGGCGGAGGTAAGGTGCAACCCCTCCAAGCCAAGATCGAGACCATCTTGGCCTGGGAGCCCCCAAGACCCAAACCGAGGTCCGAGCTTTTCTCGGCCTCACGGGATACTACCGCCGGTTCGTCAAGGGATATGGAACCATCGTGGGCCCATTGACGGAATTGACTTCAAAGAAGCAGCCACGCAGAGTCATCTGGACGGCTGCCTGCCAGGAAGCCTTTGAGACCCTCAAACGTGCAATGTGCACCGCACCGGTGCTCAGGACTCCAGACTTTGGACGGGAATTTATCGTGCAGACAGACGCTTCTGAGCATGGCATAGGAGCTGTGCTCTCGCAGCTGAATGACGATGGCCAAGACCAGCCAGTGGCCTTCATTTCCCGAAGACTACTCCCCCGGGAACAGCGGTGGAGTACCATCGAACGAGAAGCCTTTGCCGTGGTTTGGGCTGTAAAGAAGTTGAGGCCATACCTTTTGGTTGTCACTTCCTGATCCAGACCGACCACAGACCCTTCGCTGGCTCATGCAGATGAGAGGCGAAAACCCCAAATTGTTGAGGTGGTCCATTTCCCTCCAGGGGATGGACTTTCGGGTGGAACATCGACCCGGTGTAGACCACGCCAACGCTGACGGTCTCTCCCGGTTTTCCGCCTTAGCGACGAGAACTCCCTAGAGGTTGGGAAGCTCTCCCCTCTTTCGGCTGGGGGGACGCGTGTTAGACCTGTCAGCCCTAGGGTGGTCTTTCCCTGTTTTTTTTTCCTTGTGCGCCTCATTTTTGCCACCGTATTTTTACTGGACCTAGGTCTCCGGGCGCCTTACCACTGCTAACCAGTGCTGAGGTGCAGGTGCTCTCTCACTCAAGATGGCTGCCACAGGCCCCTGCTACTGCAGAGGGGCCTTGCACACATACACACTAGTAGCCAGGGTCAGGCTGGGACATAGGGATACAGTATCCATTCCGTCCCCGCCTCTGGGCCACATAGCCAGACATGTGGAAGGTTCCAGAACCTTCCGGGCTGTGGGAGGAGTTATGTTTTGCCGCCTTTAGGAGGGTCACCTGACCTAGGGGTATAAGAGGCTTGGAGGGAAATCTTTTAGTCAGTTGGGGCACCACTGATCCTGGGAGAACCTCTGCCGGAGTACAGGCTTTAGGGCCTAGGGGGAGACCTACACTACTGCTGCTGACAAGGCTTAGGCACTGCTGTAGTAAGTTAGCTGAGGAACGCCCACCACCCACTGACCTTGCCCAGAGTGAGGGGACCCAGGGAACCACCTTCAGCGTGCTGGGAAGTAACATCCAGCTCGCCCAGAACCACCAACTCATTCCCCCTCCTCATAAGAAGAAACTCCTGACAAGAAACTCTTGACAAGAAACTCATAACAAGAAACTTCTGACAAGAAACTCCTGACAAGAAACTCCTAAGAAGCAACCAATCTAGAACAGCCGCAAGAAACCTTAATTTGGGAGGCCTGACCGACCAGCAAGGCCTGAAACCTAAACTGCCAAACGGGGGATCACCAGGTAAAGCGCCGTGCCCTGAAGCGCTAGACCTTCACCCCCTATCTATTCCTGCCTGCTGCTGGGCTGCCCCCCAAGAACCTTTCCAGTCAGCCCTGCCCACAGGCTGCTGGTGCGCCCCGCGCTATAACCTCCCACGAGAGAGTAACTGCCCCCAAGTCACTGACCTCGTGACTGAATCGCCGCCGCGGCCGCCGCCGCGTGAGAAGAAGCGCTGAGTTGAGGGAGGCCCCCTCGAGTGCATGTGGTGAGGTGCGCCATCCGCGCCCTCACCGAAGCCTCCAAATTGCCCCCAAAGATCACCGCCGGGCCCGGGGCCCCACCGACGAAGTCGCGGCCAAAGGAATCGCCGCCGCAGCCCAAGAGGGCCGCGTGAAGAAGCTGCGGCCTAGCGGGACCAGCGAGGCCTCCAGGCACCGCCGACGCCGTTGCTGGGCAACCGGGGACGCCGGCCGCGCCCCCGGGAAGGCCGCGCAGTGATTGGGCGCCGGCTCCCGCCACGCCCCCAGCGCCGACGGAGGCCGAGGAAGAGCTCCGGACCCGCAGAGGAAGACGGGGAGCCGGCCGGAGAGGACTGCCGGCTCCCGCTCCCCTTCCCGCAATCCCGCAACCCACTTACTTGATCCCGGGGGCCGGAGGAGGGTGATACCGGCCCCCGCAACGACCCGCAATTCCGGCCAGAAGGCCGAGGCACCCCGACCGGGCCCCGCCCTTCAGAACACGGGCCGGCCCGGGAGATCGCCAGTCGCACTGAAGCGCGACCAACGACCAACACCTCAAGTGAGCCCAGGAGGCCCCTAGGGCCCGCAGAGACGCCACTGGGGGCCGGGGGCCACCATTAACCCTTGAAATTATCCCTATGAGGCGAGGCCCCGGAGAGGAGTGGGCCTGGCCTGAATTAACCCCTGAGGGACACAGAAGCCCCCCATTGCCAGGGAAGCCCCAGAATACCGGACATGTTGAGGGGTTCCCCACATTGCTCAGTAATCTAATGATAACGCCTACTGTAATTACTGTCTAGGCCTATGCGTATAACTGCCAAGTCTTTATCTAGTGTGAAGGTGTTTAATTGAATTGAGCTGAAGTGTACACCGCCAAGAGTTGAAGTGTTTTATGTTACAGGTGTACCGGAGTTGCGACTCCCACTGTACTGAATGTGGGTTCGCCTAGAGTAATGCAGGCCCTGTTTGAAATGTAACGTGAAATGCCCTTTATAAGTAATTGAATATTCATGAGGTGAACTGCATGCTTAGGCCCCTGTTTGATTATTGCGCCCTGTGATCATTATTGGTGCTACGTTTAGGAGATGATTCCTGCGGCCTTTTAGTGGCCTACAATGTTGATGAGCTATGATGCTTTAATGAGAATGCGCACCAGTTGAGTAATGCAATGATTTTAAATGTAGATCTGAATTAATCTGCCTCATCTGATGCTGCCTGGATTTATATAAAAGATCTTGATTTTAAATACACAAGCCTGGTGTGGTGTCATGTTATTGCGTCCGCATTTCTGAGTCAAAGTAAGAGTGTACTGCACAACTGCCTTACACATTGCCTTCGCGTGCTTTCCCGCCTCGCGCCATGCTACCGTGACGGACTCGGTAACCCCGTTTCCAACACCCTATTATCCCTAAAGGGTTGAAACGCTGTCGACACAATTAAAAAGACAGACACTATTTCCATATTTCTGATACACTGATTGATTCTATGTATCCAAGACTGTTTTGAATAGAAACTGCTGCCTCTTATATGTATCAACTAATATACCTTTTATGCTGATGTTCACTTCACCTTTTTCTGTTTTACTTTGGTTCTGGTTTGAATACACACCTGGGGTCTTCTTATTCTATTTTCTTTCTTGAAGTGTCTTAAAAACACTCATAATAATTTATGTCATAATGATTCTAGTTGATTAAAAACTCCGTTCGGCTGACCCGCAGTTTCGTAGTAAAATACTGGCTGTGCTATCATTGCTTTTTTTTAAATGCCTAATTAATATTGGTTTACTTTGATTTTATCCACACAGAAAGATCTGTGACATTCATAGTTTTCTTTCAAATGAGTTCCATGCGATGGAGCTGTGGCTGGCTTCAGGAACCCCGCTAGGCCATCTGAACAAATGTACCCAAAATCCTGGTTTGCAGACTGTTGTGAGATCCCACATCGAGGATGCATCACGAAGTGGTGGTTCCGAGAAGCTGCGGGGCTGTGATGCAGACTCCTGCGTTGTCATCGAGGATACTTTTGACGAGGGGCTTGCGATGCGAAGTCCTACGCCAAAGATGTATTGCCCACCAGCAGTTCCGAAGAGCTGCGGGGTTGTGATGTTGAGACCTGCGACATCGTTGAGGATGCCATCGATGAGGGGCTTATGATGTGGAGGCCTGCATCAAGGACGCGTCGCAGAGTGGCGGTTCTGAGGAGACTAAGAGCTGCGATGAGAGTTCCAACATCGGGTATGTCACACTGTGGCAGTTGTGATGCGGCTGCAAGGAGATATGTTGCGCTGCGTCGGGTCTGCCTCGCAGGACAACAGCTGGGCTGGCAGTGCAGGTTCAGACCCACTTCCAGAAGTCTAGGACTTGGGTGGCACCACTTTCGGATTAGGACTCACAGCAGAGTCCAGGTGCTGGGCTCAAGGTAGTTGGAACCTTTTCTGTCCCTGAGGCTCTGATTAGGAGGCCAGCCAACTAGCCCTTGGAGTCACTCTGGTGGTCCTGGGTTCAAGATGCAGGACCAGTCCTTTCACTCGTGTAGCAGGAAGAGGACAACAGAGTAGAAGTCCTTCTTGCAGAGCAACACAGCAGTCTCTCTGAGTCTTCCATAGGTCCAGAGGTGTAATGAAGAGTTGAATCTGATGGTCAAATATGTATACCTGGTGCCCCCCTTTGAAGAAGGAGAGGGTTCTGGAGGTTTCCACCCCCAGAGGTGCTTGGAACTTCCTGCCTCCCTGCTCTGGCCCAGATTGTCTGGGATCACAATAGGCTAGTGTCAATCCCTTTGTGAATGTGCTCAGGCAGAGCCTTTGTGATGTGCAAGTGTGGTAGGTGACAGCTCCACCTCCTCAAGACAGAGATGGCCCATCCTACCAACAACTATGCTCCTTTGTTTCACTGTCTGAGAGCAATATACAAAGACCAACTGCCAGCTATACATCATGTGACCCAGAAAACTGTCTGCAGACACCAAATGGTTAGGAGAAGAAAATGCCAACTTTCTAAAACTTACATTTTGAGAATTGTGACTTAAAATTCGACCTTACTATTAAAGAGGGTTTTAAATTACAAGTCCTTAGACACCAAACTCAACATTCCTATCTACTTCTAAACAAAAGTTACTACTTATTAAATGTGATAAGGCAATGTTTTCCTATAGGAGAGGTAGGCCTCACAGTAGTGAAAAGCGAATTTAGGAGTTTTTCACTACAAGGACATGTAAAACTTAAAAGTGCATGATGTACTTTTTAAATTCACCACACCCATCCCTCTGAGCTGTTTAGACCCTAACCTAGGGGTGACTTATATGTATTAAAAAGGGAGGTTTGGGCCTGGCAAGAGGTTTATCTTGCGAGGTCAAAATGGCAGTTTAAAACGGAACACACGCAGGCTGCAATGGCAGGCCTGAGACATGTTTAAGTGGGTGACACAAAGAGTGCTGCACGCCCACTAGTAGCATTTAATTTATAGGCCCTGGGTACATGTAGTACCATAGTAATAGGGACTTACAAGTAAATTAAATAAGCTAATTGGTTTGCAAGCCAATGTTACCATGTTTAAAGGAGAAAGCACAAGCACTTTAGCAGTGCTAAAATGAGTACAGTCCTAAAGCCGGAAAAAACAAAAAAAGCAAAAACAGGAGGCTGGAAGGCAAACAATTGGGAGAAACCACAATAAAGATGTCAGGTTCTACAATGAGCAAACTAAGAATAAATGTATGCTCGTAAATGTTGCCATGGAGAGGGCCAACCAGAAGTGAAGATGCAATACATGAGCTGGCAGAAAACATTCCAAAAAAGCTTTTCAATAGGAAAATTGAAGATGATTTTATATAGAATACTGCCATTGGATGTGTGGTGGCAGGCTGGTGCCACTACTGACTGGGAGGACAAAAATGTTGTGAGGATTATTAGTATTGCCACAAGTAACTATACAATTTTGTGTCACTCCACCCGAGCCCTCCAGCAAACAAATCCATATGTGCAGATCCCAGCTGTAAAAGAGCACTCTATGCTCCTTCTTTTTCATGACATAATAATGTTAGCCTTGGGGATAAGAAGTTCTGTGAGCATCTGTTGGAGATGGCATTGGCTGCATAGCCCCATTGTTCAGTCATTCTCATCGCTGCCCTTACATTTGATGATTTTGATCCCGTGGTTCTGGAAGATGTTGTACTCTTTGTTAACCTTTGATTAGGAGGTTTAAGAGATTTAAAAGAACTGATTCTTGTTTCCTCAATTTGGCAAGATGCAGGAATCTAGCCTAGGGGAAGGCTGGCCGTTCTGATCCTCTTGACATGTAGTTAAGAGAGTTTATTGAATGGGTTCAATATCTTTCAAAACAAATTCTAAGGCCTGCTAGCTTTATGACCTAATAAAGCATAGTTGCTACAACAGGGCTTTCAGATTGTGCTGGTTGCTTTGGAAAAGGGGGCAAGCTGGTGGCTCTAGTCTGCAGTTTATGGATAAACAGCTTTGGCTAGCTTCTGATGTGGCATCTGATGAGCTTATGGCAGCTGTTTAATTGGGGTGGCTGCTGTGGCAGCCCACAGACAATACTAGATGAGGTCTTTGGGGGGGATGATTCCAGTATATCTTCATTGCTTTAACTGTCATTCCTTTGTTAGGAGCCTTTTCGACAGCAGATAGGACAACATGGAGAAACAGGCTGCAGGATACTAAGCTCACAATGACATTTCATCCTAAGCCTCCGGAGTCAACATGAAGGTGCTTGATGCCTCAGTTTCAGACCGCTAAGCAGTTTACGAGAGGCTTGTTCCATTCTACTATTAGAGGATGTATAGTAACCCATAACTGCTATGTTTTTCTTCTTATGCTATCTCTGCTGGCCAGATATGCCCATCTTGGAGGCAAGGCGATATGGACCTTATCACTTAAGATGTGAGTTTTGCAAGCCAGTACGCTCAGCTGAAATTATTTATTTTGCTGTTACTTAAAGACAGCATTTATCATTTCTGTAATAAGCTCAGCTATGAAGCTATTTATATTTTTTGTGAGAATTTTATCCCAGGATCAATACAAATATCTTTCTGTAGTAGAGTATATTTTGCATCTTGCCTTCCCTTACTGAGCTTGTATCCATTGCCTGTGTAGGGAAGATTACCTTGTCCAGCCAGGAGGCTCTACTATCAGCATGTTGCTTGGGTAATGGGAGGAGTACAGTGAAAGATTGTTGTTTGGCTTCCCATCCTTTGCTCTCATTCTTAGGGGGAATGTTAGACCTGGATTTTTCAGTGGGTTTATCCCCAGACTTTTTACTTTTTGGCTTCCTGTTTCTGACCTGTTTTTGTTGGTTTTATGACTCTTGGCACTTTACCACTGTGGATCAGTGCTAAAGTGCATATGCTCTCCCTGTAAATTGTGTTTACGGATTGGCGTTTCCATGATTGGCTCATTTGATTTACTACTAAGTCCCTAGTACAGTGCACTGTGTGTGCCCAGGACCTGTAAATTAAATGCTGCTGGTGGGCCTGCAGCACTGATTGTGCCACCCGCACAAGCAGCCTTTCAAAGGGTTCTCAGACCTGCCACTGCAGTGTCTGCGCACAGTTTTTACTGCCATGTCGACCTGGCAAGTGCACCCACTTGCCAAGCTCTAACCTTCCCTTATCTTACATGTAAGACACCCCTCAGGTAGGCCCAAGGGTCCCCTATGGGCAGGGTGCAGTGTATGTGAAAGGTAGGACATGTACTGGCGTGTGACATGTCTGATAGTTAATTACCATGCATTTCGTTTTTCACTATCGAAAGGCTATCTGTCCCATAGGATAAGAATGGGAGTTTATTTATAACATCTTATAACTTCCCATTGGGACAAGATGGAGAAATAAGGTTTAGGCTCTCTGAACTCAGAATTTAATAACACATCTTTTAGTAAAGATGGTTTTTAAATTGTGTGTTTTAGAAAGCAGTAATTTTCTTTTTTAACCATTCTGTGTACCTCTCACTGTTTGTGGATTGACAGGGGCTGGGGATGTGTATTCACAGTAGACAGCCACGGGGGGTTTGAGGTGTGCCTGGCCCTTCCTGGATGACTCAGAGCTGAGCTGAATAGACCTTGGCCTCATTTAAAGTAGTGGGAGGAGTTGTCCTTGCACCTGAATAGGGCCTGTCTCCTTTGCACAATACTGTCTCCACCCCCTGTGGTCATACTGCACCAGTGAGGACAGAACTGGTTTGGACTGGGCTCAGAGACCCTTGCACAAAAAAGAACAAGGAGAAATTGAGTATAAATATTGGGGCCCAGGCCCCAGGACTTTAGAATACTTCTGGACTCAAGAGGAACCTCTGCCAAGGAGAAGAGCTGGGAAAGTTGAAGGAGAAGTACTGCCCCTTTGATGTGTGCTGTCTGGGGTTGGCCTGCAGTGGCTGTTTCTGCCAAGGAGAGGACAAAGACTTTGCTGTGTGCTCTGTATCCTGCTTGAAGAAGATCTCCAAGGGCTTGAAGTAGAGCTTGCCTCCTATTCTGAAGTCTCAGGGACTCAAAGGCTTCATCACCAGCTCCCCTGAACTCCCTTGCTGGGATTTCTGACCTGCCAAGAGGTGCCTGTTCATGTGTTGGGACTCTCGAGATTGTTCATGCTGCTGGGAGCTGGGAAAAGAGAAGCAACTAAAGAAGCATGACGCATCCGCACCTATTTCCGACGCAACACTGCCACGCAGGAAGAATTTCCACGTATCGCCACAGTGCCGCTGAAGAAACCGACGCAGTGCCTGCCCGCAGCTGGAGAAATCCCCACATGCTGAGTCTCGTGCACTGATCTCCGAAGTCCGAGATCACCGCACCGACTCCGATACAGGCCCTACTGTGCGACTGCAAGAACCCACGCATCGGGGGACCACGGCTGGAGAGATCAACGCAACACCATTGCTGCCACCGCATCGAGAGCCGACGCTTCCTGAATCCCCACTGTGAGAGGCTGGCCTGGTGTATGCTGTCCACTAATGTAAGTGGGCACCTTGCACCAGTCCAGACAACCCTTATTGTGATTTAAGAGGTCTCAGACAACCTTATAAAGCTATCCAAGTGGTAGCTGTGGAGAGCAGCCTTCAGGCTTAGTCTTGAACGAGTGTAAAGCAGATTGTTTTACCAGAATGCAATCTTATAGTATAGATTAAATGAAAGGTAACCACACAAGGTATTTATAAAAATGTGTATTTATTATATAATACTCTCTAGTACATTCCAGTATCTCCTACATGGAGATATACACAAGAGAGGACATAGAAATGCTGGGACCCCAAGGAACCACCCAAGGTGAGTAGATAGGACCCCACGGAGAGCGTGTGCAGTGTGGGAACACAACTGCGTGCTCCATACAAGTCTATGTGAAAGTCACGGTTGGAATTTAAAAGTTTAGGGACCCTTCCAAGTGGACTACGAAGAAACCCCATCGAAGACAGGAGGTTGGAGAGCCACCCCACCCGTGGATACCAAAGTACCCAAGTTACCTAACCCAGGGAAGACGGGTGTATAGGTGTGAAGTGGCGTCGGAAACCGCCGTTGAACCCAATGGAGGACTTCGAAGAAGAGCCGCTGCTGGAAGGGAGGAAAGTGCCTGTTGGAATCCACACGTGGATTCTTGTCGAAGAGTACCTGAAAGCAGAGGGGACAGAGTCCGGGTCACTTGAGAGTGACCAGGGGCTCGGTAGACGAATGCCCACCGATGTTGGATGCTTCAGGATGATTGACGAGGACCTTGACTCTGCAGCTGCGGGGACCAGGCGATGTTGAGGATGACCAGGAGCCGGATACAAGCTGTCTCACGAAGGATGTCGAGTGCTGAGGGGTCGGTGTCCGGCGGAAGCACCAACAAGCCTTGGTAAAAGCAACCCACACAGGAAGTCAAGGGAGTGTACGGTTCGGACCAGCAAGGTCCAGGAGACTCACCACACACAGGGGAGTCAGGGCAGGCCCCGAGAAATCAGGGGAGTCCAAGGAAAGCAGAGATGACCCTCAATTAAACCCACAGGCTGGAGGCACAGGAGTCATGAGAGGACCTCGAGCAGCTTCACAAAACAACAGGCCACGGAGCACTTGGTGCGAGGTGGTTGAAGATCTTTGCAGGAGAAGTTGCCAGAGGTTGGGGCTACTTGGATCCCAATGCACTTGTCACAAAATTGCCAACAAGCACTTGCAAAAGTACGCTGTGCACAGGGGTTCGGGTATTGCAGCCCCCACGAGGGATTCTGGCCACAAACTGAGTGAGAGGGCAGTTCAGGCCTCAGGGGACATAGGAACCCACGTTGTGTGTTGCTGGACCCTTCGGAGTCCATAGGAGCTTGGGATCAGACCGGTCAGCAGTGTTGTGGTGCCTGCGAATGCAGGGGAGTGACTCCTTCACTCCAAGGGAGATTATCTTCGGATGTCTTGGATGCTTCACAGGTCCTACACGGATCCTGTATGGTGCACAGGCACAGACGATGCAGCAGACTGAGAGGGAGACGAAGTTAGGCCCAAACGAAGTCCAGCAAAGTCCAAAGTGCCCAGACGGTCGAAGTGCAGTGGTTTCAGTTCTGAATCTTGTCCACGACGAATCTAAGGTCCTACAACCAGGTAAGCCCTTAAGTACCCACGGGAGAGGGTTGGAAAGATTCAGGGGACCCTCCCAGGGGAGGATCTGGACAGGGGGGAGGTTACTCCCATGTCCATTGTCCAGTTTAATGCCAGAGCAGGAGCCAATAACTCCCAGGACTGGTTTGAACTGGACTATTCACAGGGACACCAAATGTGCCCCTCAAGTAGACTTTCAGTCGCTGGCAAGCGCACCCACCCAGCCCTAATACACTAAATCCTGTCTGGGAGGTGGTCACACCTCCCTGTGACAGGATGCCTATTGTTCTGCCTTGCACTTCTCGAGCTTGGCTCAGCAGCAGGAGGGCAGAAATGTGTCTCTGGTCGGCAGCAACCATTTAGTGCTGCCCGGGACTAGAAGGCTGGTACCGGGAACCCCAGGAGCCCCACGAAGGACGCTTCTGAGGGGTGGAATCATACCTCCCACACCAGTTACCGGTGTGGGGGTATGATTCCAACATGTTTGACACCAAACACAATAGGGTTTGTTTCAGCCGTTTTAGAGTTGGTCTTCACGCAGTCGCATAATGCCCCTCTATATATAGTATATGGCTGCTTCACTGACAACCCGGGAGAATGGACTCCGTAGGCTGCAGGGTTGTCCTGCTCATGCAGGGGCACCCTCTCACTTAGAACCAAGCACCCTGCCCTCAGGATTGTAAAGGCCTGCTATAGGGGTGACTTATAGGTCTTAAGTGCAGTGACCCTTAGATATAGTAAACCTATATCTTAAGTAAGTGGTGCATGCACCGACTTACACAGGCTGCAATGGCAGGCCTGCAGTTCCATTTTGAATGGTCTCCCATGGTTGGCATAATACATGCTGCAGCCCATGGGAGACCTCTGGGGTGCCTATGCCTTGGGTAAATGTGTACCAAATACTAGAGACTGACAGGGGTACCCCATTATCCAATCTGGGGTGTACCTAGGTACATGCATAACAGTTTTAAGGAGAAAGCAGATAGACTGGGGTCCTGATTAGCAGGATTCCAGTCAGACTAGTCAAAAACAGCATCACCTCAAGCAAAAAGTGGGGGTAACCATAAGAAGCAGATCCTACTTTCCTACACCCATGCATCGCACCGGGGCGCCAAGTCTACAGCAACGCCGGAGCCACAGTAAGAAACCGGCGCATCACCTCCCCGCACAGTAAGAAACCTACGCCTCACCTCCTCTTCAGTAAGGAACCGAAGCATCACCTCCCCTGCGTCGCAGTAAGGAACCGACGCATCACCTCCCCTGGAGCAAGTAATTGACGCATCACCTTCCCTGTGCATAAGGAACTGACGCATCACCTTCTCTGCAGCTGTTTTTGCTTATGATTTTGACGCATCCAAGGTACTTTGTGTTGAAAGTGTTGCATCTATAGTTTGCTATGGACAGAACAGTTTTTACATTTCAAATGTCACATCTTGATAACTGTATGTTGGATTTTTGTCGTTTTGGTCTTGTTTGGTTTAGATAAAAATTAATTATTTTTCTAAACTGGTGTGGTGTCCATTTGTAGTGTTTTCACTGTACTACTGTATGTGTGCACAAATGCTTTACACACTGCCTCTGAGATATGCCTGCCTGCTCGTGCCAAGCTACTAAGGCGGTTGTTAGAAATGGGGGTCTCTAGTTGGCAGAGTCCAAATAGGGACCCTTGCTTCTAGTCCGGGAAAGGGAGATACCATCTCTAGGTAATCCCTGCTCGCCCCCTTGGTAGCTTGGCACGAGCAGACAGGCTTATCCCAAAGGCAATGTCTAAAGTATTTGTATCCACAATCACAGTAACATAGTGAAAACACCACAAATGGACACCACACCAATTTAGAAAAATAAAGTATCTTTATCTAAACTTAACAAGACCAAAATGACAAAAATCCAACATATGACTTTCAAGAGGTTTTAGCAACTGAGCCCATAGAAAACTATGGATGCGTGATTTCTTGCAAAGTACCTGTCGTTGCGTCAAAATTCACCAAGCCAAACAGCCGCAGCGATGGGAAGTGTTGAAAAACAAAGAGATGCGTTGTTTCCTGAGACCTTTGTGGATGCGAAGCAACAGTTCCGCTAGGCACAGGGGAGCGGTGTGTCGGGTCCGGTCTGTAGGGGGAAGCGATGCATCGCTTCTGAGATGACTCCGATCCGCGGGTGATGCGTCGGGGAAAATTTGCTGCACAGGGACGATGTGTGGAAATCCGGGATGCGTCTGCAAACGATGCTGCGGCGTCGAGCGGCGCTGCGTCAGTTTCTTCAGCCACGATCCCTCGATGCGTCAATTCTTTCAGCGGCAACAGGCGCTGCATCGGTTTCAGCAGCGGTGCGGGGAGATTCTTCTTGCACCACGGCGTTGCGTCGGAAAAACTGTTGCAAGAAGAGCGATGCGTCAATTTTGTTGTTGTTGCGTTGCTTTCCAGCTCTCAGCAGCAGAAACAACCTCCAGAGGCCCCACACAGTCACAGGCACTTCTTCGAAGGTCAGAACTCCCACCAAGGAAGTTCAGGGGACCTGGTGGTGAAGTCTTTGTGTTCCTGAGACTTCAAAACAGGAGGCAAGCTCTACTCAAGCCCTTGGAGTCTTTCCTCAAGCAGGGGACACATCACACAGCAAAGTCCTTCTCCTTTCCTTGGCAGAGACAGCAACTGCAGGCCAACTCCAGACACACAGCAAGGGCAGTACTTCTCATTTTCTTCAGCTCTTCTCCTTGGCAAAGGTTCCTCTTGATTTCAGAAGTAGTCTAAAGTTCTGGGGTCTGAGCCCCTCTTATTATACAGTAAAAGTCTTGATCTCTGAAGGCAGAGAGTGTCTGTGCCCAGCCAAAACCAGTCTGTCCTCTCTGGTGCAGCTGCAGTGCAGGAGGTGGAGACAGCATTGTGGAAGGCAGACCAGGCCCATTCAGGTGAAAGGAAATCTCCTCCCCCTACTCTAAATGCAGCCCAGGTCTATTCAGCCCAGCCCTGACTCATCAGGCTCTCTGGAGCCACTGCTCCTCCCCAGTCCCTGACACTCCAAACCCAGACAGTCAATCCACATCCTAGCAGAGGCACACTGAATGGCTATGCAAGAAAATACCTACTTTCTAAAAGTGATATTTTCAAACACAAAATGTAAAAATCATCCTCACTAAAAGATGCATCTTAACATTCTGAGTTCAGGCATATCACATTTTATGTCCCCATCTTGTTCCCAGGGGTAGTTATGTTTATAAAGATGTTATAAACAAACTCCCCGTTCTATCCTATGGGAACAGATAGCCGGTCAATAGTGAAAAGCAAAATTGGCAGTAGTTCACTATCAGGACATGCCACACACATCAGGGCATGCCCTGCCTTTCACATACACTGCACCCTGCCCACAGTGGTACCTTGGGCCTACCTTAGGGGTGACTAACATGTAAGAAAAGGGAAGATTAGGGCCTGGCAAGTGGGTGCACTTGCCAAGTCGACATGGCAGTTAACAACTGCGCACAGATACTTCGGTGGCAGGTCTGAGTTACCTTTTCAGAGCTACTCATGTGGGTGCCACAATCAGTGCTGCAGGCCCACTAGTAGCATTTGATTTACCAGCCCTGGCACACTTAGTGCACTTTACTAGGGACCTAGTAGTGAATCAAATATGCCAATCAGGGAGAACCAATCATAATAACAATTTACACAGGGAGCACTTGCACTTTAACACTGATCAGCAGTGGCAAAGTGCCCAAAGCATCTAAGCCAGCAAAAACTAAATCCAGCAAGGCATCAAAAATACAGGCAGTAGAAGCAAAAAGTCTGGGGAAACCATACCAAAAATGCCAAGTCTAACACATGTCCCCTCCAGCTGAAAGATGGGGATGGGGAGAACTACCCACCCTCTTGGGAGTTCTCATCACTATGGCGGAAGAATCTGGACAGACCATCAGCATTGGTGTGTTCTGTACCAGGGCAGTGATGCACCGTAAAGTCCATTCCCTGTAGGGAGTTGGACCACCTTAACAGTTTTGGGTTCTCACCCCTCATTTGCATCAACCATCTGAGGGGCATGTGGTCTGTCTGAACCCGGAAGTGAATCCCAAACAAGTAGGGTCTTAGCATTTCAGCGCCAAGACCACAGCAAAAGCTTCTCTTTCAATTGCACTCCAGCACTGTTCCCTGGGAAGTAGCCTCCTGCTAATGAAAGCTACGGGTTGGTCCAGCCCTCGTCGTTCAACTGTGTTTGTACTGCTCCCACACCATGCTCTGAAGCATCTGTCTGCACAACAAATTCTTGGGAGAAGTTGGGTGCCTTGAGCATGGGCGCCGTGCACATGGCAGATTTCAGGGCGTCAAAAGCGGTCTGACAGGCATCGGGCCAGATCACTTTCCTTGGCTGTTTCCTTGAAGTCAGCCTGTCAAGGGGGCAACAATGGTGCCATATCCCTTGACAAACAGTCTGTAGTACCCGGTGAGTCCTAGAAAGGCTCTCACTTCCGTCTGGGTCTTGGGGGCTCCCACGCCAGAATTGTGTCGATCTTAGGTTGTAGGGGCGCCACCTGGCCACTTCCTAAGTACGTAGTGTGGCCAAGTCCCTCAAGCAACTTGGACGCTAGGGAGCACTGTTCTAAGTGATTTACCTAAACATAATAAACTTTATAAACCAATGTTTATCTATTTCAAACTCAAGTTTTTACTGTCATTACAATTTGGTGTAACATAACAATCACAATTGTAAAGCATTGCATAATAACATAAAAATTTCACTGCCATTGATACAATCAATTAATGTTGTACATAATTTCAGTTGAACGACGCCCAATGCATTTCGGGACAACCAGTCCCTTCATCAGGGGCAAACCTGTTGATAAAGAAAATTCATCAGATGATGTGCTAATGAGTCTGCGACAATATCACTCTATATGGTGAACTTATTATGTGAAAAGAGTGTATTAACACATAAAATAGAGAACCTGTGGGTATTTGTGAAACCTCAGTGGCACCCAAGTGTTGCCCCGTGAATATACACAGCATAAAAACCACTTACATCCAAACTGTCACTGTCACTGCCTTCAGAGCGACCTGAGAAGATATGAACCTAACGTTATATGTGATCACAAGATTATGCTCACAACAATAGTCACATCAAAAACCGGGGGATCACACTTCCTATTCACGTACCTCAAAATGAATTTTAGAGGCCTCTGGGGCACTTTAGTCTTGTGGCGCGTGGGATCCAATTTCACAAATGCTGTAACTGAAATAACGAAAAAAACCTCCATTAGCCCTCCCGTCAGCGAAACTCAAACCTTCAAGTGTTCAATACAGCACTACCTCCACAAAGGGAATCAACATACCTAAACTAACCACGTGAGTTCTCACGAACAAGGCCACGTGATGCTTATTCGAAAAAGGGTTGATCTCGGTGTTGGAATCAAAAAGTAAATAACCTTGGTTATTCTCCAACTAGACCAGAGGAGATTGCATTACTGAGTATAGTCCCTGGCTGCTAACGCTTACCTCATAAAAGTCCGTGTAGATTCCATTCAACGGCAATAAATTAATAGTCACCACTTCCCGATTCTAATAAGAAACAAGTATGAAAACCACCATTACTCAAGCGTGTGCAGGAAACCCAGTCTAAACTAAAGGGAAAATTGCTCATAGTACCTGGTATCCACGCTGCCGCGTGTCAAGTCTCCTGCTTGTTCCCTGTACGCGTCTCGTCTCCCGCTTGTCAGCTGTGCGCGTTTTACAGCTGAACGCCGCCGAGAATGTAGAAAGTCAACGATATCGCGAGAATATGCGCAACCCGATGGTAAGCGCCATTTCTAACTACCAAGGGATACTAACTGCATGCCACAATTTAACCGTGAGCCGTGCAGTCCCAATAATAAAGCGCTCACAAAGAACCAAAATGTAGCATTCTAAACACGTAGGTCTCGTCTCTATGTATTTCTCAGTTCAAGGTGGTTCCAGGATGCTTCCGAGGTACCTAACCGTCTACAACACGGGGATGGGTGCCATCTTAGAGTGGTGTTAATTCAGGAGATTAGTGTGGAGCAAGTTAATGTAGGTAATGTTAATAGATGAGTGAGTGACAGGATATTGCTATGCAGAGATTATATCCATTTGTGAACATCATATGCAAGTAAATAAAACATATAATTATGTCTCTTGAAGTGATATCAGAATCCACCATGCTGCTATTTCACATAATTAAGCTTCCTTCAATAGATACATAGGAATCAAGCAATCATGATATGGAAAGACTTAACACGCGTCTTGACTAGTGACTTATCTAGATCTTATGTTAATGTAATTCTCATAGCTAAGCTTCCATCAGTAAATTCATAGGAAGTCAAGCAATCAAAAGCTTACATCACAGTAGGACTAGTGGCATGTCTAAATCTTATGTCTTCAACTGGGAGCATATTTCTACACTAAAGGAAACAAGCCATTTCGAATCTATCGTTGAGCCCGTGGGGCATCAGGGAATTCAGCCTTTTTATCCCAAAAACCTCACGTTGTAGAAGTTTTTTGGAATTGTCAATGTCTCGGATGGTTGGTACTTGCTCAATGATTTGGAACTTCAATTGTGCAATGGTATGTCGGTTCTGCTCCCAATGTGTGGCAAGACTAGAGTTTATGTTTTTATTTCTGATTTTACTTTTGTGCTCTGTCAGTCGCACTTTCATTTTTCTCTCAGTTTTCCCTACGTATAATAATCCACAGGGACATTTAATTGAGTATACCACATTTTGAGAATTGCAGTCTGTAGTCTGAGTTAATTTAATTCGTTCTCCGGTTCTTGGGTGCAAAAGTACTTCTCCAGGTATGACATTGTTACAGTGGATGCAGTTCCAGCATTTTTTTGTCCCTGTTTTAACTGTAGATGAAGATTTTCTTTGTTTAGAGGATAATAACTCTTTTAGATTTCGTGCTCTCGTGTATGCAAACAATGGTTTCTCATGAAACAAATTATTGAAATCTGGTTCCGATTCCAACAGTTCCCAGCGTTTGCAAATGCTCCTTTTGATCCGACTTGAAACCGTAGAATACTTTGACACGAAGACGGCCCTGTTAGATGTCTTTTTGGGTTTCTTCTGTAGCAGGTCTGCTCTTTGGGTAGCTAATGCCCGGTCGATATGTTTGTCTAGCAGTTCCTCTGGGTATCCCCTATCCATAAAATTCATTTTTTGAGTCTTCAAGGTTTCCTTGCACGTATTCAGTTCAGAGGAGATACGTCGAGTCCTGAGGAATTGAGATACAGGTAAATTCTGGATGAGTGATGGAGGATGAAAACTCCCGAACAACAATGAATTGTTTTTGTCCGTTGGCTTTTTGTACAAACGTGTGGTGATTTGATTGGATTTAAGTTCAACCCATACGTCTAGAAAAGCTAATCCACTTTTCTGTATGGTGAATGTAAATTGTATTCTTGGATCCATTGTATTTAAAACCCTTATATTTTCAATGAGTGATTCTTCAGAATTTATCCAGATCAAAAATATGTCATCGATGAATCTTCGGAGGATTATTAACCCGTGTTGCCAGCTCGGGTTTGTCAGAATGTGATCGTGCTCAAATTTAGCCATAAACGTATTTGCATACCCTGGTGCTCCTGGAAAGCCCATCAATGTTCCATTGAGTTGTAAGAAATATTCATCTTTCCATTCAAAGTAACTGTGTAGTAGACAGAATTCTAGAAGTTCTAGCACAAAGCTTTTGGAAATGTCAAGGTTCTGTTGTCTAAGCAGGGCCCATTCCACTGCCTCAAGACCGCTTAGGTGTGGCATCGAGGTATAGAGTGATACTACATCAATTGTACATAAAAGCCAATCTTCAGCGACCGGTTCAGTGATAGTTGTGAGTCTACGTAGGAAATCAGTCATGTCCTCAATGTATGTGGTCCAACTATGTACTGTTGGTTGGAGATGAGCGTCAATATATCGTCCAGGACCTTCAAATAAAGATCCACAACCTGATACAATTGGTCTAAATGGAGGATCCACTAGACTTTTATGTACCTTCGGTAGCATGTACAGTTTCGGACGTCTCGGGAACCAATTAGTAAGATATTGTCTGGTTGTGGTATTAATCCAATTCAAGTCCTCCGCTTTGTTGAGAATTGTGTCAAGCACGGCGGCAATGCCTGATGTAGGATCAGTGTCTAGTCGAGTATAAATGTTTCTATCATTCAAATGTTCATCCACCTTTCGCTCGTAAAAGCTCCTGTCCATCATAACGCTGGGAACTGTTGGAATCGGAACCAGATTTCAATAATTTGTTTCAAGAGAAACAATTGTTTGCATACACGAGAGCACGAAATCTAAAAGAGTTATTATCCTCTAAACAAAGAAAATCTTCATCTACAGTTAAAACAGGGACAAAGAAATGCTGGAACTGCATCCACTGTAACAATGTCATACCTGGAGAAGTACTTTTGCACCCAAGAACCGGAGAACGAATTAAATTAACTCAGACTACAGACTGCAATTCTCAAAATGTGGTATACTCAATTAAATGTCCCTGTGGATTATTATACGTAGGGAAAACTGAGAGAAAAATGAAAGTGCGACTGACAGAGCACAAAAGTAAAATCAGAAATAAAAACATAAACTCTAGTCTTGCCACACATTGGGAGCAGAACCGACATACCATTGCACAATTGAAGTTCCAAATCATTGAGCAAGTACCAACCATCCGAGACATTGACAATTCCCAAAAACTTCTACAACGTGAGGCATTTTGGATAAAAGGGCTGAATACCCTGATTCCCCATGGGCTCAACGATAGATTCGAAATGGCTTGTTTCCTTTAGTGTAGAAATATGCTCCCAGTTGAAGACATAAGATTTAGACATGCCACTAGTCCTACTGTGATGTAAGCTTTTGATTGCTTGACTTCCTATGAATTTACTGATGGAAGCTTAGCTATGAGAATTACATTAACATAAGATCTAGATAAGTCACTAGTCAAGACGCGTTTTAAGTCTTTCCATATCATGATTGCTTGATTCCTATGTATCTATTGAAGGAAGCTTAATTATGTGAAATAGCAGCATGGTGGATTCTGATATCACTGCAAGAGACATAATTATATGTTTTATTTACTTGCATATGATGTTCACAAATGGATATAATCTCTGCATAGCAATATCCTTTCACTCACTCATCTATTAACATTACCTACATTAACTTGCTCCACACTAATCTCCTGAATTAACACCACTCTAAGATGGCACCCATCCCCGTGTTGTAGACGGTTAGGTACCTCAGAAGCGTCCTGGAACCACCTTGAACTGAGAAATACATAGAGACGAGACCTACGTGTTTAGAATGCTACGTTTTGGTTCTTTGTGAGCGCTTTATTATTGTGACCGCACGGCTCACGGTTAAATTGTGGCATGCAGTTAGTATCCCTTGGTAGTTAGAAATGGCACTTACCATCGGGTTGGCATATTCTCGCGATATCGTTGACTTTCTACATTCTCGGCGGCGTTCAGCTGTAAAACGCGCACAGTTGACGAGCGGGAGACGAGACGCGTACAGGGAACGAGCAGGAGACTTGACGCGTGGCAGCGTGGATACCAGGTACTATGAGCAATTTTCCCTTTAGTTTAGACTGGGTTTCCTGCCCACGCTTGAGTAATGGTGGTTTTCATACTTGTTTCTTATTAGAATCGGGAAGTGGTAACTATTAATTTATTGCCGTTGAATGGAATCTACACTGACTTTTATGAGGTAAGCGTTAGCAGCCAGGGACTATACTCAGTAATGCAATCTCCTCTGGTCTAGTTGGAGAATAACCAAGGTTATTTACTTTTTGATTCCAACACCGAGATTATCCCTTTTTCGAATAAGCATCACGTGGCCTTGTTCGTGAGAACTCACGTGGTTAGTTTAGGTATGTTGATTCCCTTCGTGGAGGTAGTGCTGTATTGAACACTTGAAGGTTTGAGTTTCTCTGACGGGAGGGCTAATGGAGTTTTTTTTCGTTATTTCAGTTACAGCATTTGTGAAATTGGATCACACGCGCCACAAGAATAAAGTGCCCCAGAGGCCTCTAAAATTCATTTTGAGGTACGTGAATAGGAAGTGTGATCCCCCGGTTTTTGATGTGACTATTGTTGTGAGCATAATCTTGTGATTACATATAACGTTAGGTTCATATCTTCTCAGGTCGCTCTGAAGGCAGTGACAGTCCCGTTTAGATGTAAGTGGTTTTTATGCTGTGTATATTCACGGGGCAACACTTGGGTGCCACTGAGGTTTCACAAATACCCACAGGTTCTCTATTTTATGTGTTAACACACTCTTTTCACGTAATAAGTTCACCATATAGAGTGATATTGTCGCAGACTCATTAGCACATCATCTGATGAATTTTCTTTATCAACAGGTTTGCCCCTGATGAAGGGACTGGTTGTCCCGAAATGCATTGGGCGTCGTTCAACTGAAATGATGTACAACATTAATTGATTGTATCAATGGCAGTGAAATTTTTATGTTATTATGTAATGCTTTACAATTGTGATTGTTGTGTTACACCAAATTGTAATGACAGTAAAAACTTGAGTTTGAAATAGATAAACATTGGTTTACAAAGTTTATTATGTTTAGGAAAATCACTTAGAACAGTGCTCGCTAGCGTCCAAGTTGCTTGAGGGACTTGGCCACACTACTTATTTTCTCAGATGCTTGGCAGGCATTCTCCATAGCGCAGCACGCTGAATGGTCAAAACAAAAAATTGAAACAGGAGTATTGGAATACAATTGAGTGCACAATCTCACACACCTTTCTGACACTTCCTAAGTACACCACAGAGCCCAGCCCTATCTGGCACTTACGGTCTTGATAGTGAGGCCTGCCTTCTGCAGAGCCTTCAACACTTCACAGAGGTGTTGCAAGTGTTCCTCCCAGCTGGAGCTGAACACAGCAATGTCACCCAGGTAAGCGGGGCTGAATTCCTCCAGTCCGGACAGTACCTGGTTGACCAGTCTCTGGAACGTGGAGGGGCGTTTTTCAACCCAAAGGGCATGACACGGAACTGGCAGTTCCCCTCTGGCGTTGAAAACGCAGACCTCTCTCTTGCCCCATTAGTCAAGGCAATCTGCCAGTACCCAGACGTTAGATCAAACGTGCTAAGGTATCGGGCAGCTCCAAGCCGATCAATGAACTCATCAGCTTTGGGGATGGGGTGCGCGTCAGTACTGGTGACGCCATTGAGCCCACGGACGTCCACAGAGAACCGGAGTTCAGGAGTGGCACCGGGCGCAGCAGCTTTTGGAACCAAGACCACTGGGCTAGCCCCGGGGCTGCTGGAGGGCTCTATCACCCCTAACGCCAACATTTTGGAAACCTCTTCCTTAATGCTGGCCCTGACTCTTTCAGTTACCCTGTAAATGTTATGCTTCGCAGGTAAACTGTCCCCAGTGCCCACATCATGGACGCACCAATTGGTGACTCCTGGAGTCAGGTAGAACAGGGAGGCGAACTGTTCCAGCACCTGGCGACAGTCCCTCTGCTGCTCTAGGGTCATGGTGGGAGAGAGGTTCACTCCATCGACTGACCCATCATGTTCCTTGGCTGACAGGAGGTCAGGAAGAGGCTCACTCTCCTCTTCCATTCCATCATCTGTAGCCAGGAGCATTGTGACTTCAGACCTCTCAAAGTGAGGTTTAAGGCGGTTCACGTGCAGGACCCTTAAAGGTTTTTTAGGAGTCCACAAGTTAACCAGGTAGGCTACATCACTCTTGCGCTTCATCACCCACACTTTTTGGCCAGGCTGAAACTCAACCAGAGTGGCATTCTGGTTGTACTATCGTTTCATCTCCTCCTGGCTGGCTTCCAGGTTCGCCTGAGCGAGTTTCCTGAAGCGTTGAGTCTGGTTTCTGATGGCCAGCATGTAGCTGAACACATCTTGGGGGGGGGTGTCTTACCAGGAGTTTTCTCCCAGCCCTCCTTCACCATACTCAGAGCTCCTCTCACAGGGTGCCCATACAGCAATTCAAAGGGACTGAACCCTAAGGATTTCTGCGGTATCTCCCTGTAGGCAAACAACAGGCATGGTAGGAAGACGTCCCACTTACTTCTCATGGGTTCTGCCAGACTCTTTATCATGCCTTTCAGGATTCGGCTGAATCTCTCAACCAACCCATTCCCTTGGGGATGGTAAGGAGTGGTGAATTTGAATATTACACCACACTCCTCCCACAGTGACTTCATATACCTGGAAATGAAGTTTGTACCACGGTCAGAGACCACCTTTCTGGGGAACCCCACACGGGTAAAGATCCCCATCAATGCAAGGCTCACCACAGGGGCCGTGATTGTCCTGAGAGGGACAGCTCCCAGGTACCGGGTGGCATGGTTCACCAAGACCAAGATAAACTTGTTGCCTAAGGCTGTCTTGGGTTCCAGTGGCCCCACAATGTCGATGCCCACCCGCTCGAAAGGGGTGCTCTCCACAGGAAAGGGTTGGAGGGGAGCCTTACACTTCCCTCCTGTCTTGCCATTTGCCTGGCAAGTCTGATAAGACCTACAATGTGTGCCAACGTGCCTCTGCATTTGGGGCCAGTAAAAGTGGGTGACAAGCCTCTGATAGGTCTTGTCACACCCCAAATGTCCTGCTAAAGGCACGTCATGAGCCAGACCCAGTAGGAAGGTCATGTAGCACGCGGGTACCACCAGCGCACAGGCTGCCCCGGGCTCAGCGACCTTATGCTCACTGTGAAGGAGACCATTCTCCTAATAAATCAAATGTGATCGGAACGGACCACCTGCTGCCTGGTCTGCAGCCTGCTGCCGCAAACCAACAAGAGTAGGGTATTCCATCTGCGCCTTGCAGAACTCCTCCCTGGAGGGACCTCCTTCCTGCTGCCAATGGGTCAGCTCAGGCAGGTCTCCCAGTTCGGCCACTTGTTCCCCTGTAGGTTCCAGGGCATCCCCCTCAGGTTCTGCGCCTCCTGGACAGTGGGAACTTCAGGGGCTGGTTTCCCATGCCCCCTGCCCTTCCTCTTTCTGGCAGGCACCTGGGCCACTCTTTCAGGCTCCACGTCCTCTTGATCACCCTTACTGGCTGCCATTGACCGAGTGGTCACACAGGCCCGCTCAGGCAGTCCCATCTTTAAATGAGCCTGGCGCTCCACCTCCTTCCAAGGTGAGCTCTCCAGGTCATTGCCAAGCAGACAGTCAACAGGCATGGATGGACTTACAACAACCTTCAAGGAACCTGAGACCCCCCGCCACTCAAAGGGAACCTGCGCCACGTTACACAGGCGCTCAGAGTTGTCTGCAGCAACTACAGGGTGAAGTGCATTGGGGATGACCTGCTCTTCAGACACCCATTGACCCCTGACAAATGTCACACTGGCTCATGTGTCTCTCAGAGCCTCCACCCTCCTCCCATTGATGGTCACCCACTGCAGTTACTTTTTAGTGTTATTCGGCAGGCAGGTTTCCTGGACCATCTCTCTGTCTCCTAATGAGACAAGGGTCATCAAAGCTGGCTCCCCACCCTCACTAGGAACCAACTCCTCCCCCAGCACTACACTAACTAACCCCGGTGACGGTGCACCAGTAGGTGCTGGTGGTGCGTTGGGGCACTTGGGATCCCTTGCAATTCGGCTCTCCTGACCACATGGATAACACTTGCGGGGACCCTGGTTGTCTGGCCTACCCTTAGGGGGCCATGGCTTCTTAGAACTGGGGGCCTGGGGATCCTTACCCTGGGAATTCTTTTGGGGCCCTGTAGAGAACTCCTTTTGGTTACCCTTGCCCCCCCCCCACTCCTCTGCTGGGAACCCTGCCCACCTTTGGCTGAGTTTCCCCCAATCCCCTTGTGGACCCTGGTACTCGTCCAGCGGTCCGCCTCCTGAGCAAGCTGCCTGGGATCAGTCAGGTTACTATCTGTCAGATGCTGGCGCAGCTCTGGAACACACAGACTACTCAAGTGCTCCCAAACAATCAGATTGTACAACCCCGGGTAATCAGTTACCTTGCTGCCCTTGATCCAACCATCCAGTGCTCTGCAATACATGGTCACACACTCAACCCAAGTATGAGATTCAAATTTCTTGAAGGTCCTAAACTTTTCCCTGTACTGCTCAGGTGTGAGCCCATACCTGAGGCATAAAGCCTCCTTCATATTGGGGTAGGTCAGGGCACCCACCTCCCCCAGCGGTGTCAGGGTGTCCTTCCCAGTGGCCTCAAAGTGCTTCCACAGGCCCGCCCCCCAATGCTTCTTAGGGACCTCATGCATACGCAATGCAGCTTCATAAGATGCAAACCATGTGATGGAGCAGGGTAAATATAAAAATGTTAACCTCCTAATATTTTCGTATAATAATAATAAACATGTTCGTTCAAGTAAATAACCAACAATGTATGTTTGGGGTAAGGATAACACGCAGTTTAATGTGCAAAATAATGAATTAATAATTGTTTACGTTTCTAACATAACATAATATTTTGCGTACTAAAATGATAATAAAATGCATGATTTTATGCTTTGAATAAAACGTGTGGTTGCAAAATAAAGCGATGGTAAGTAAGGGACAGCTTTATATGTTGCTTCGCCTAGGTAATACCTAATTGGGGTACGTAGAAAGACGGGAGGGAAACGAAAGGGTTTATATTTCATTGTTTTAATAACATTTTATTTTTTTTAGAAATAGTGCGCTTAGGCCTGCTGAGCAGTAATATAAAATGGCCGCGAGTTACTAGAGTGCGCAGGAGCGGATGTGACCATGTGATAGAGGAGAGAAGCTGTTGCAAAGGGATGATCACGTGCTGATGCCGAGAGGCTGAGATGAAAGTATGGTCAAGGCTGCTGTGACCCTTCTGAGCAGATGTGTGCCAAGATGATCAGCAAGAAGCGTGAGAAGCCTGGTTGAATCAATAGAAAGAACATTATTATACAATTGTTGCAGAAAAAGAAACAATTTGGACTGATTGAAATGGATGAGCAAGTGTATGAACTGTGGGAAACGATGCTTGCATGGACATTCCTCACGGAACTAGTTAAGACCAGGAAGTTTGATTAGAATGTATAGGGACCTGAGTTTTTGACCAATGAGAATGAATCGCTCCATGTAAGAAGAAACATTTTATGCTGTAAGCTAGAATTAGGGTATAAGAAGACCTACTCTTGGTGGGAGGGGGTTAGAATGCTGCAGAATGCTGCGGGATGCTGCGGGAGATGCTGAAGAAGTTAGATGCTGTAGATGGGAGAGTTTGCGGTTGCTGATGCTGACGAGCTGATGCTGCTGCTGTTATTTTCCTTTTCCAGTTGAGTATGAAATGCCGCTTTAGGAGAACTAGCATTTGACAAGATTTATATTAGAATTAGTAGGATTTCCCCGAAAGATAGATAGGTTGATCTGTAGAGTCTTTAGTATGATAACTTCATTTTCGGTCTAATAAAAGTGACATGCAATTTGCAATTATTATTATAAAGATGATAAACGCAATGATCTGAATAATAAATTAATCCTGAATTTTTCTGCATTCAAAACTTTATATAAACTTTATTATTCTTTAAATAAACGACTCAGTGACTTTCTTTATCATAATGATTAATAATGTTTTGGTAAAAGAGTTCATTGTGATTGAGCTGGTCTTTATCACCATCAACTGATTCCTACTAGTTGGTCCATCGACCAATGAGCGGAATACCTTTAAAGTAAAATGAGAATTGTTGTGACATTATAAAAGAGGTATCCCGTCTCCTTCCAGCAAATCGTTTTTCTCCTAGGTTTCATGTCGGAGGAAAATCCAGGGAAATAAATGAGTAAGTGAATGTATATGCGGTGTTATGGGCCCCATCGTCATATGGATATAGTGTGTGTGTTAGAGAAATAATTGCACCTGGATGACCCAAAAACATAGTAGGAGAAATTATTTTTATTGTAAGCGCTGGATCAGATATCTTGGTAGCAGAGTTATGGTTACTATAGATTAGTTTGGTGATTATTGATTTTTGATTATAGATTATTGATAAGTTTATGTCTAACACTTCTTGTTGAGTAGCGTTATGTTATATGTAAGTTTTCACGCTTCCGGGAAGTAGGAAGTGGAACACGTGTGGCAAGAGAAGTCGCATGGAATTTTACACTGTCTGAGTTCAATTTGGTAATAACACAGGTTGTGTTATTTAGGGACATTTTGCGTATAAAAGGTGTGTAAGTGAAATAGTGATCGGTTTTCTTGTGAAACTCTGGCCTTAATTCTCAGGAGCAGTATAGTCTCCACATGTGTTTTATCCCCAGAGAAACGGGTTTATCGTTTGCTTGAAAGAAGGGTAAGGTAGAGGGAAGTGCTACTTTATCGACGTAACTGAAAGTTCTGTGGTAGGGTAGAGGTAAGCGCTGCCTACTGGAAAATACAGAATTCTTGTGTGAATGGTCAAAGCTATCTTTTCGGTTTAGCGAATCAGACAATGGAAATGTGGATAAAATGTTGTAACTAACAAGAATTGTTGAAAAAGAAATTGCCGATAAATTTTGTAAAGGAGGGGTCAAGAGCAGAAGTGACGTAGACAAAAGCCGCGCTGGGATTGGACAGTGCGCTAGTCACATGAGAACAGGAGCGAAGTGACGTAGACAAAAGCCGCGCTGGGATTGGACAGTGCGCCGTAGACAGAAATCGTTGTGATTGGAGCGTTGGTGTGAGTCGCGCTAGCATTGGTTGAAATAAACGCATAGGGAACAGGTTGATTTGCCGATTGTTTTAAGGAGAAAAAGGTTGTGAATCATGTTGTACTATGAGTATGGAAAAGAGAAAACGTCTTGGATGTCAAAAGTTAAGAACTTCTTCAAGAAGGACAAAAAGGTAGTGACTAGAGAGGGACAAATTATTCCTCCGCCGAAATCACCAGCTTCACATATGATGCTGAAATATGGATATCATACATGCATTTGGTTAGAAAATTGGACAAAATACACAAAGAACGATGGAGCATTGGCTTTCCCTGAAAATGGTTCATTTAATGTAGCTGTATTACGGAATTTGCGAGAAAAGATGGTAATGTTGGAACCTAGACCTAGACCAACACAATTTGAAGCTTTAGCGGAATGGGAAGATGAGATGTATGAAAGAGAGAGATCCAGAGGATTGAAGAATCATGAGTTTATACCAGGAAGGTTGTGGGGAATAAATCATGAAGACAGAGTAAAGCGTTGGAGATACGCTAACATGGCAGGAGGTTTGTTTCCAGCTTTTGCGGTTGAGGAAGAAGCAAAGAGAAAGTGTACTGAGAAAAAGAAACATGTAGTGGTAGAAAAGTATGTGTATGGTGGTAGTGAAACGGATGACGAATTGCTGGAAGATATTTTAAACAGAAATCCACCTCCATATCAACAGACTTCTGTAGTGGTGACACCTAATGCACCGCAAATGGAAACTGAGAGGAATAAAAAACCCGAACGAAGAAATGAAATAAATAGGTCACAAGAAACATTTAAAATTTCACAAAATGATGAGACAGAAAGTGACAATGCAACTGAACTAGCAAAAACGACAAAAGAATTGCCAGAGAAAATAAGAGAATTGACAAAGAACATGGAAGCTGTAACTGTACCAGTAACGATAGGTCCAGTAATGCCAATTTTTGAAAATCAGAAAATAAATGAACATTCTTTGGTGATTCCCATGAATTCACATGTGCAAAGAAAAAGAGAAGGGATGGAACTGAATAAGGAAGGTGCACACAATTCGGCGAGTACGTGTAGACCAAGTCCACCTACAAATTTGACGATAAATGAGAGTGAGGTTAGAAGAATACCTATAGTGACAGAGCCCGCATCAGGAACACCAGAAAGAACCAGTGATTGGATTGAGTTAAATAGTACACCTGTAGGTCCGACTCCAGAAGAGTTAAATGAATGGATGAAAGCACTAAAAGCAAAAGAACCAGAAGAAAAACCATTAGATGTAATTAGGTTAAAAATAGACATGGAAGAGTTGATTTTGGGAACAATTGGAACGGAAAAACTAAAGAACTATCAGGATGATGAGATTATGTTTTTGTGTAAGAGTCTTACATGGAGAGCTAGAAATTTACATGACAAATTGGAAGAGATTGCAGGTGAACTAGGAGTGGAATTTGTGAAAGTGACGACTTTGCAGAAACCGTACAGAGTAGATTTTTGTGAGAAAGACATAGAAAATTTGAACACATCAGGAAGACTGACCCAGATAAAAGAGCTGATTGTTTTATTGAGAAAATGGGGTGATGTGGATAGATGGAGAAACAGATGGACAAAGAGGAATGAGAAAACAACAGATAAAGCAGCTTTAGCTTTTGCAATGACAGATAAGGAACCAGTTACCAGAGAGTACCCAATGAGAGAAACACCAGGTGGTAGTTATGTGCATGTTCCGTGGACCAGACAGGATATACTGTCATTTACAAATGACTTCCCAAAATTGAGAGAGAAACCAGTAGAATGGTACAGACAAGTGGAGAGATTTGTTAAAGTGTCAAAAGTGCTGTGGATAGATCTAGATGGATTGTTTGACATAGTAGTGCCTGTGATTTATGGACAGAATTTAAGATTACAATTGATTGGCCAACTGTAGAATATCCAAGGGATGCCAAAACAGGAGCGCCAGGTCCAGAAGTGATGCGGAAATATGATCAGGTAGTTACCTTTTTGAAGAATAAAATTCCACCAAAGGAAACAGATTGGGTGAAAATAGACAGAACAACACAGGAAAGCAAAGAATCAGTGCATGCGTACTATGAGAGATTGTTGTTGGTTTTCAAACAGTATAGTGGTTATGAGACGCTAAGTGAGAAGGACATGAGTCATTTTGTATATAGGTTTGTGTATGGATTAACACCGGAAATAAGTGAAAGGATTAAGCAGCATTTGATAGGGTGGCAGAATAGTACAGTGGATGATGTTTTGAGATATGCTAAGTATTGCAGTGATGAAATTGAGAGTAAACAGCGTAAATTGAAAGAAAAAGCCATGTGGGCACAGGTGAAAGTTGCAGAGAAGCAAGAAGCTCAATTGAATAATACTAGCAGTGAAACAGGACAGTTTAAATCCCGACCTAATATAGGTAAAGGAAAAGGACAGATGAGCATAGATGAGGCAAAGAAAAAGTGGCCATGCCACAATTGCGGAAAGTTAGGGCATTGGAGAAACGAGTGTAATTTCCTCCTAAACCTAATGTAGAAAATCAAACATTAAATTCACAGGTGCAGAGTGAGGTAGTTACTCAACAAGGTCAGGTGCCACAACCACCACTTCCCAAGAGTGCTAATCAACAGAAGTACAGTGCAGAAACAGGATTCTACGGAGGAGAACAGGTAAAACAGTTGTCACGTGCAGCTGAAATCTCACAATATTGGTTACGACAGAGTGAGGATGAGTCGTATGAAAGCTCATGACGGTGTCTGAAAGAGAGGGGAGAGTGTGTGCTTGGCGCAACTCTAGAGGTAGACCAGTCAGGTCATTTGTGGATGGAGAAGTGAATGGTGCAAATATAACCTTCCTTGTTGACACTGGAGCTACCCATTCTACTGTTAGGTCAGTGGAAATTCCAAATCTTCCTCTCTCAGGTGAACATATACAAGTGGTTGGAGTTTCCAATCAGCAAATTGAAACACCTCTTACTAGATTAGTAAAGGTAAGAATTGGTCCATTTAATGAAATGCACCGATTTGTGGTGTGTGATTGTAGTCCCGTTAACCTTTCAGGACGCGATTTATTGTGTAAGATGAACTGCACAATTTATTGTACTCCGGACGGAATTGCATTTCAAACTCCAGATGAGGATGTACTGTACAAAATGACAATGGTAAATTTGGAACCAGAAGTAAATCATTTGTTTCCTGTATTTGATGCAGAGAAAATCCCAATTGAGTTGAAAGGGACAGTAAAAGAAGAAGTGTGGGACTTGACAGGAGAAGATGTAGGATTAATGAAAGGAGTAGATCCCGTAAAAATTTCAGTAAAAGAAGGAACGAGTTACCCAAATACGCCCCAGTATAAATTGACTCCAGAAATAATTGAAGGAATAACGCCAGTAATAAATAAAATGATTGAACAAGGAATTCTAAAAGAAATCATGAGCAGTCCATGTAATTCGCCAATAATGGGACTGAAAAAGCCAAATGGAACATATAGAATCGTACAGGATTTAAGAAAGGTAAACAAAATTGTTGTACCTTGTTGCCCAATAGTACCGAACCCTGCCGTGATTCTATACCAGATTCCACGCGAAGCAGAGTGGTACACTGTGATTGATTTATGTCATGCATTTTTCTCTATTCCATTACATCCAGATAGCCAGCCAATATTTGCGTTTAGGTTTGGAGAGCGTATTTTGGCATGGTGCCGAATTCCTCAAGGGTATACAGAGAGTCCCTCAATCTTTAATCAGATCTTAAAGAAATCATTGGAAGATTTAAGAATGCCAGAAAAGTCAGTAATGGTTCAGTATATTGATGACCTACTGGTGGCATCAAAAACAAAGGAAGCATGTGTTAAAGACACGATTGCTTTGCTGAATCATTTAGCAAAAGAGGACATAAAGTGTCCCCTTCAAAATTGCAGTTTTGTAAACAAGAAGTCCAGTATTTAGGGCATAAAATTGAGAAAGGAGTACGAAAAGTAACGACAGAGAGAATAAAAATGATTCAAGGAATGAGAGCTCCAATGACACAAAGAGAGGTAAGAATGTTTTTGGGAATGGTTGGATATTGTCGACAATGGATAAGCGGTTTTTCACTAATTGCTAAACCATTGCAGAAACTGACAAAGAAGGATGTTAAAGATCCTTTTGAAATGAATGATGAAGAAATGAAAGCATTCAAAGAGCTGAAAAAGAAATTGTGTGAAGCTCCAGCATTAGGAATGCCTGACTATGAGAAAGATTTTGAGCTGTTCTGCAGTGAAAGAGATGGATGTGCATTTTCAGTTTTGGTGCAGAGACATGGAACTATGAAAAGACCAATTGCATATTTTTCAGCTGTTTTAGACCCTGTAGCGAAAGCGTTGCCTGGATGTTTGAAAGCGGTTGCTGCTACCTGTGTGAGTCTGGAACAGAGTGAAGGCATAGTGATGGGGTATCCATTGAGAGTGTATGTTCCCCATTCTGTGGAAATTCTCTTGACAAGAACGAAAACACAATACATGACACATAGTCGGCTGACTAGGTATGAAAAGGTAATTTTGAGTGCAGATAATGTGACCATTGACAGATGTATGAATGTAAATCCTTCAACATCATTGCCAGATGAAGAGAATGTGATTGAAATGGATGAAGTAGATCACGATTGTCTGAATGTGCTCGAATACTGTACTAAACCAAGAACTGATATACGAGATGAGCCCTTAAAAGAATCAGATTATATTCTGTTTGTGGATTGCTCATGTTTGAGAACGAGTGATGGAGTTCTAAGTGCAGCATATGCAGTTTGCACAGTAGCAACTGTATTGGAAGCATCTTGTCTGAAAGGTGTACGGTCTGCCCAAGTTGCAGAATTAGTAGCTCTGATTCAAGCATGTAAGTTGGGAAGAAATGTACGGGTTACGATTATGACTGACAGCCAGTACGGCTTTGGGGTCGTGCATGACTTTGGTCAGATTTGGTCACAAAGGGGTTTCTTGACGTCTGCAGGGACACCCATAAGGAATGGAGATTTTGTGAAAAAGTTGCTTGAGGCGATACAGCTGCCTAAAGAGATAGCTGTAGTGAAGTGCAATGCACATAAAAATGGGGAAGACTACATTACTGTCGCAACAAATATGCTGACGAAATGGCACAGTACTGTGCAAAGAATGAGGTCTCTTTAAACAAATGCCGCGAGAGAGAGCATATTTCTTGTCCATTGCTTTTTACTAACTCAATTGAAACATGGGATGAGGTGAGACAGTTACAAGAGGCTGCAGAAGATGAAGAAAAAGATACATGGCTAAAAGCAGGATGTAGGAAACATGAAGAAACTGATGTATGGGTTTACAGGGATGAGAAACCAGTTATGCCTGATAGCATGATTTCTGACATGGCACGGATGTACCATGGGCAAGCCCATATTGGACTTTTTAGACAAACATGGTACAATCCAAAATTCAGAGCCATAGCTGAGAGTCTTTGTCAAAGATGTCTGATTTGTCAACAGTTAAATCCAGGAAGGAAGACAGTAGTGAGTCTAGGAAGAATAGGAAGAGAAGGGGGTCCTTTCACCAGAATGCAGATGGATTTCATAGAAATGCCACCTTGCAGCAGATTGAGGTATGTTTTAGTGGTCGTCTGTTTGTTTTCCCGTTGGGTGGAGGCATATCCAACAAGAAGGAATGACAGTATCACAGTAGCAAAACTTTTGCTGCGAGAATTCATTCCGAGGTATGGTTTTCCAGTCACGATTGAAACAGATAGAGGAACACATTTCCAAAACGAATTAGTTAAACTGATTTGTGAAGCCCTTAGTATTAAACAAAAACTGCATTGTGCATACAGACCAGAGGCTTCTGGAATAGTAGAGCAAGTAAATGGAACAATCAAGAACAGGTTAGGAAAAATGTGTCAAGCTACAGGACTGAAATGGCCAGATGCTTTGCCATTGGTTCTGATGACAATCAGAAGTATTCCGGAAAGGAAGACTGGACTCAGTCCACATGAAATAATCATGGGACGAGCAATGAGACAAGCACAAGTACCTGTCAACAAGCTACTGACTATAACTGATGATCTAGTACTGGATTATTGCAAAGGATTGGCTGATGTGGTGCGTTCTGTGTTTCATCAGGTTGGACCGGATGCGACCACTCTTGAAAGAAAACCAGCACACGACTTGAATCCAGGAGATTGGGTTCGAATAAAAGTCCACCGGAGAAGAAATTGTTTGGTTCCTCGCTGGGACGAACCACGACAAGTGATCCTAGTGACAACCACCGCAGTTAAGTGTGCAGGAGTGAAACACTGGGTTCATGCCAGCCACACCATCAGAGTTCCAGAACCTAAAGATCGACCTGTGAGTCGACATCTGGAAATATAAGACAACAGTTCAGCATCGGAAAGAGAAGAGGAGACAAACAGGGTGCCTGAACTTGAAGATCGACCTGTAAGTCGACATCTGGGAGACCCAACTACAAGTGAAACGATAGAAGAAGAAGAAATAGAGGAAATAGCTGAAGTTCCAGAATTTGAAGATCGACCTGTAAGTCGACATCTGGAAATATCTGATACTAGTTCAGAATCTGATACAGAACATTCAGAAGGAGAAGAAATTACAAAGACAAAGTGGAATTTTGAGAGCATAAGAGAAGAAACTGAGCCAGAAAACAGTGACAGTGAACAACCAAGTACAAGTGGTGGTAGAATTCCTTCGAAGATAATATTAATAGATGAAGAAGGGAGAGTTTCAGAACAAAAGTTAGAAAAATCGGAAAAGCCCCGAGGAGCAGTAGGGACAGATAGTCAAACACAAGAACAGGGAAATTTAGAAGCAGATAGAGAAACTGACACAAAACCGGAAGAACCTCGAGGAGGGACAGAAGTAGGTGAACGAAGGAAGATAAGAAAAGAACCACAAGTAGCTGAAAGCGAAATAATTAGTTTCAAAATAAGAGGAAATAACGAAAAGATTGAAACAGAATCAGAAGAAAGTGGAGAAGAAAGAAATGAAAAACTAGAGACAAGAAAAAGAAATTGGAAAACAGAAAGAGAGGAAAAAGGGAGTGAAGCAAAAAGGCAGAGAAAAGGAGACAATTGGCCCAACGAAGTAAGAAGGTTAAGATACAGAATAGTAAAATTGGATGGAAAAAGTGCTGAACAAGTGAATGAAATAACAAGTCAAAAGGAGCAAGGAAAACAAGGTGGTAAGCACTTGCAGAAAACAAAAAGAATAAAGAAAGTGAATCAGAAATACAGATCACCTGAATGGTTGTATCGTGCTCTGACTAGCTACAAAGAAGAATTGAACACTCACAAGAACCCAGAACAAAGAAACCTGATGGGAGAAAGTGGAGTGCAACAAACCTGAAGCAACAAACCTGAAGTGGTTTCTGTAGATAGTTTACCGGATTTGACAAAACACTGGACTGACAACTATACCGGATGTGACAAAGAAAGAATTCTGAGAAAGAATTAAAAGAAAGAACCAAGCAAAGACAAAATTCTGAAAGTACAGAGTGGCAAGCAAGTCATTTCTGAGGTGTAGTGACGCAATTTTCTAGAAAACAAGTACAAAATGGAGAATATTAGAGATAGAAAATGTAGATGTGAGTTTTTGAAAAGATGGTGCAAAATGTGCTGTTTTTGTACAGGATTATTAATAACAGTATGGGTAGTTTTAGCAATAACTATTCCAATTAGTTTAGCTGTAGTGGAAAAGTCTAATAACACTGAGAAAGAAAAAGGAGCTAACACTCAAGAGCCAGTTATCTTAAGGAGTAGTGCAGAATTACATAAGGACAAATCCATAACAGATTTTTCAAAGAATGTCTTTACTAAATTACTGTATGAGTACGTAGAAACAATGGATGTAAGGGATTGTTATGTTTGTATGCAGTTGCCTGCATCTGTAGCAGAGGGTGTGACTTATCATCACCTCCCTTTGACATATGGAATAACATGTAGAATATTAGCAAGCTTATTTTATAAAACAGGCAGATTAGAATATTATTACACTGATGTAGATAGGATTTTTGCAAAGGTTTCTGTAGTTCCCGAGCTTAATAAAATAAAAGAGGGAAAGATTTTTGGTGAATATTTCTTAGAAGATAAGATTTTAACATTAGATAATATATTTAGGTACAACCTGTGGAGAGGTGTGGTGCAGCGGCCAGGGCAGCTGACTTCGGAGCACAGGGTTCACGGTTCGATCCCCGGCTCCGGCGGCAGCTCAGCTCAGCACCATGTGACTCTGGGCAATAGCTCACTTAATTTCCACGACGGCCCCCAGCGCCTTGAGACCCGTAAGGGTGAGTAGTTCGCGCTTTACAAATACGGATTTACATTTACCTGTGAGTTAAAGAAGGAAGAAAAAGTATTTCTAGAAATGGTCGAGGAGAGAAGAGTGAAATTTGAAAGAAAAGTAATAGAAGAGACAAAAACACCTCTTTGGGCGTTTGAGGAAGACCATCATGACAAGAAAAAGATAAATGCAGCTATGACTCTGGATTGACCCCAACAGGGAAGGTTGTGCATTAGAAGAAATAAGACAAAATATGACAATTATTTTGTGGATTCCAGTAATTGCCATGACAATTACCTAATTATAGGTGGATGGGGATTCAAAGGGGGAAAAGATCCAATATTTCCAGGGATTTATTACGTTTGTGGGAATAGGGCTTATTATAGGTTGCCGGACCATTGGTATGGATCATGTTATTTAGGCCTGGTCTTTCCAAAGATTTTTCATGTGGATAGAAAAGAAAAAGGAACACACAAAATGATAAATACCTTTACACGTAGAAAAAGGGAAAGTTTTTCAGAAATAGTAGGTGATATTTTTGGTGCATTGATACCAGCAGTGGGAATATCTTTGAATGCATTCAGAATTCGGAAATTATCCACAGTAGTAGATCGTTTATCTACAGATACTGCTGGAGGGTTCTTAATGGTAAATACCGAGATGGTTGCCATGAGAGCTATGGTGATGCAAAATCGTCTTGCCCTTGACATTCTTTTGGCAAAAGAGGGCGGAGTCTGTGGAATGCTGAAAATCCAACATTGTTTGCACTTACATTCCTGATAAAAGCGAAAATATACAGAAGTATATAACAAATATTACAAATTTGCACAAAGAACTAGTACCACTGGAGGTTGAAAGTGTTTGGGGAAAACTTGGTAAAGGGTTTTCTTCTGTAACGAATTGGTTAACAAGAATGAGTGGATTAATAATAGGGAAAGTTATAATAATAGCAACCATGATAATAATAATAATATTAGTATTGAAGCTTGCAGTAACATGTATAAAGAGACGAAGAAAGCAGAAAAAGTTAGAAAAAGAAAATATGATAAACAAAGAGAGAGAGAGAAATAGGTGAAATAGAGTTAGAAGAAATAAAAGAGAACCTGTACAAGAAAACAAAGAGACAAGTTGAAAGCGATACAGAAGTATAAAACTAACAAAAGCAAATGGATAAAAGATATATGCTGTCTGAGAAAATTGTATAACTTGGGTTTGTGTGGTGATGTTAAAAATCACCAAAGGGGGGAGTTGATGGAGCAGGGTAAATATAAAAATTTTAACCTCCTAATATTTTCGTATAATAATAATAAACATGTTCGTTCAAGTAAATAACCAACAATGTATGTTTGGGGTAAGGATAACACGCAGTTTAATGTGCAAAATAATGAATTAATAATTGTTTACGTTTCTAACATAACATAATATTTTGCGTACTAAAATGATAATAAAATGCATGATTTTATGCTTTGAATAAAACGTGTGGTTGCAAAATAAAGCGATGGTAAGTAAGGGACAGCTTTATATGTTGCTTCTGCTAGGTAATACCTAATTGGGGTACATAGAAAGACGGGAGGGAAACGAAAGGGTTTATATTTCATTGTTTTAATAACATTTTATTTTTTTTAGAAATAGTGCGCTTAGGCCTGCTGAGCAGTAATATAAAATGGCCGCGAGTTACTAGAGTGCGCAGGAGCGGATGTGACCATGTGATAGAGGAGAGAAGATGTTGCAAAGGGATGATCACGTGCTGATGCCGAGAGGCTGAGATGAAAGTATGGTCAAGGCTGCTGTGACCCTTCTGAGCAGATGTGTGCCAAATTGATCAGCAAGAAGCGTGAGAAGCCTGGTTGAATCAATAGAAAGAACATTATTATACAATTGTTGCAGAAAAAGAAACAATTTGGACTGATCGAAACGGATGAGCAAGTGTATGAACTGTGGGAAACGATGCTTGCATGGACATTCCTCACGGAACTAGTTAAGACCAGGAAGTTTGATTAGAATGTATAGGGACCTGAGTTTTTGACCAATGAGAATGAATCGCGCCGTGTAAGAAGAAACATTTTATGCTGTAAGCTAGAATTAGGGTATAAGAAGACCTACTCTTGGTGGGAGGGGGTTAGAATGCTGCAGAATGCTGCGGATGCTGCGGGAGATGCTGAAGAAGTTAGATGCTGTAGATGGGAGAGCTTGCGGTTGCTGATGCTGACGAGCTGATGCTGCTGCTGTTATTTTCCTTTTCCAGTTGAGTATGAAATGCCGCTTTAGGAGAACTAGCATTTGACAAGATTTATATTAGAATTATTAGGATTTCCCGAGAGATAGATAGGTTGATCTATAGAGTCTTTAGTATGATAACTTCATTTTCGGTCTAATAAAAGTGACATGCAATTTGCAATTATTATTATAAAGATGATAAACGCAATGATCTGAATAATAAATTAATCCTGAATTTTTCTGCATTCAAACTTTATATAAACTTTATTATTCTTTAAATAAACGACTCAGTGACTTTTTTATCATAATGATTAATAATGTTTTGGTAAAAGAGTTCATTGTGATTGAGCTGGTCTTTATCACCATCAACTGATTCCTACTAGTTGGTCCATCGACCAATGAGCGGAATACCTTTAAAGTAAAATGAGAATTGTTGTGACATTATAAAAGAGGTATCCCGTCTCCTTCCAGCAAATCGTTTTTCTCCTAGGTTTCATGTCGGAGGAAAATCCAGGGAAATAAATGAGTAAGTGAATGTATATGCGGTGTTATGGGCCCCACCGTCATATGGATATAGTGTGTGTGTTAGAGAAATAATTGCACCTGGATGACCCAAAAACATAGTAGGAGAAATTATTTTTATTGTAAGCGCTGGATCACATGCATAAACATCCTCCCCCTTCTGGGAATTCTGTACTACATCCTTGGGTATGTAAACCTTGCCCCTTGCACTGGCTGCGCGCTGCCACCATTTGTACTGGACTCCACTTGTTTGGCTTTAATGTCCAGTTCCCTCATGCTCAACACATGGGCCAAGAGCAATTTATTTTCTTCCAAAGCAAGAGCGTTCTTACTCTCCTCTGCCTTTAATCTCATGACCTCCAACTCATGACCTCTGGCCCTGCGCCTTTCCTCTAGTTCCTCTGGTGGCCAATTTCTAGAAGAATGACTGCTGCCAGCCCTAGAGGCTGCTCTTCCTACAGGTAAATCCTGTGATCTGAAACCATTCTCTAGTGCACCCCCTTCCACGTCTGCATCCTCTGTCTCCTCAGCTTGTCTGGCCTCCCACCAGGCCCCTAAGGCCTTCTGTAGCTCCTCTTTTCTAAAGTGGCTCTTCATTGGACAACCAAAGTTTTTGCAGAATTGCCTGAGTTGCTCTACCTTGTAACTGTTTAACAATTCAAAGTCAAACTCCAAGTCTGCAACCTCACTTGCTACTTTACCATTTAGAGACATGATGCGTGGATAACTCAAGGGTCAGACCAAAATTAGAACCAAAAATAAAACACAGTATGTGGTTGCGTAGTGGTCTGCACTAAACTAGTGATGTACACCAATCACTGTGGGTCAAGTACAAATACAAGTTCAAATCCTCAACGCTAACCACCAATGTTAGAAATAGGGGTCCCTAGTTGGCAGAAGTAGGTACCTTTGTCCAAATAGGGACCCTTGCTTCTAGTCAGGGAAAGGGGATACACACTCTAGATAACCCCTGCTCACCCCCTTGGTAACTTGGCACAAGCAGACAGGCTTCTCCCAAAGGCAATGTGTAATATTTGTACCAACACTCACAGTAACACAGTGAAAACACCACAAATGGACACCACACCAGTTTAGAAAAATAAAGTATCTTTATCTAAACTTAACAAGACCAAAACGACAAAAATCCAACATACAAGTATTAAGAAAAATGACTTTCGAAAGGTTTTAGCAACTGAGCCCATAGAAAACGATGGATGCGTGATTTCTTGCAAAGTACCTGTCGTTGCGACAAAATTTACCAAGCCAAACAGCTGCAGCGATGGGAAGCGTCGAAAAACAAAGAGATGCGTAGTTTCCTGAGACCTTTGTGGATGCGATGCGACAGTTCCGCTTGGCACAGGGGAGCGGTGTGTCGGGTCCGGTCTGTAGGGGGAAGCGATGCGTCGATTCTGAGATGACTCTGATCCTCGGGTGATGCGTCAGGGAAAACTTTGCCGCACAGGGACGATGCGTGGAAATCCGGGATGCGAACGATGCGGCGGCGTCGAGCGGCGCTGTGTCGGTTTCTTCAGCCGCGATCCCTCGATGCGTCGATTCTTGCAGGGGCGACATGCGCTGCGTCGGTTTTAGCAGCGTTGCAAGGAAATTCTTCTCGCACCGCGGCGTTGCGTCTGAAAAACTGTCGCAAGAAGAGCGATGTGCCGATTTTCTTGTTTTTGCGTTACTTTCCAGCTCCCAGCAGCAGAAACAACCTCCAGAGTACCCACACAGTCACAGGCACTTCTTGGCAGGTCAGAACTCCCAGCAATGAAGTTCAGGGGAGCTGGTGGTGAAGTCTTTGTCTTCCTGAGACTTCAAAACAGGAGGCAAGCTCTACTCAAGCCCTTGGAGACTTTCCTCAAGCAGGGGACAGAGCACACAGCAAAGTCCTTCTCCTTTCCTTGGCAGAGACAGCAACTGCAGGCCAACCCCAGACACACAGCAAGGGCAGTACTTCTCCTCGGTTTCTCCAGCTCTTCTCCTTGGCAAAGGTTCCTCTTGATTCCAGAAGTAGTCTAAAGTTCTGGGGTCTGAGCTCCTCTTTTTATACAGTAAATGTCTTTGTTCTCTGAAGGCAGAGAGTCTGTCCTCTCTGGTGCAGCTGCCTGGCAGGAGGTGGAGACAGCATTGTGGAAGGCAGACCAGGCCCATTCATGTGAAAGAAAATCTCCTCCCCCTACTCTAAATGCAGCCCAGGTCTATTCAGCCCAGCCCTGACTTATAAGGCTCTCTGGAGCCACTGCTCCTCCCCAGCCCCTGACACTCCAAACCCAGACAGTCAATCCACATCCTATCAGAGGCACACTGAATGGCTATGCAAGAAAATACCTACTTTCTAAAAGTGGTATTTTCAAACACAGAATGTAAAAATCATCCCCACTAAAAGATGAATCTTAACATTCTGAGTTCAGGCATATCAAACTTTATTTCCCGATCTTGTTACCAGAGGTAGTTATGTTTATAAAGATGTTATAAGCAAACTTCCCATTCTATCCTATGGGAACAGATAGCCTGTCAATAGTGAAATACGAAATTGGCAGTAGTTCACTTTCAGGACGTGCCACACACATCAGGGCATGTCCTGCCTTTCACATACACTGCACCCTGCCCAAAGGAGTACCTTGGGCCTACCTTAGGGGTGACTAACATGTAAGAAAAGGGAAGGTTAGGGCCTGGCAAGTGGGTGCACTTGCCAAGTCGACATGGCAGTTAACAACTGCGCACAGACACTGCGGTGGCAGGTCTGAGTTACCTTTTCAGAGCTACTCATGTGGGTGGCACAATCAGTGCTGCAGGCCCACTAGTAGCATTTGATTTAACAGCAGTGCACTTTACTAGGGACCTAGTAGTGAATCAAATATGCCAATTAGGGAGAACCAATTATAATAACAATTTACACAGGGAGCACTTGCACTTTGACACTGATCAGCAGTGGCAAAGTACCCAAAGCATCTAAGCCAGCAAAAACAAAATCCAGCACAGCATCAATAATACAAGAGGTAGAGGCAAAAAGTCAGGGGAAACCACGCCAAAGATGCCAAGTCTAACAGGGGTGAGCAGGGTTGTCTAAGGGCGTAACTCCCTTGCCCTGACTAAAAGCAAGGGTCCCTACTTGGACAAAGGTGCAAACCATTGCCAATGAGAGACCCCCATTACTAACAGTGAAGAATTTCATAAGTAATTCTGCCAATATTCTCATACCGCCTGCCCCAAAGGTATTTTTTACAAATGTAGAAATTACATGTTGCAGAGCTCTTGTGTTTTCCATTCCATAAAAGAGTAGCTAGCCCAGCCCAAGTGCTTTCTTTGCATTATGGGACTGTTTGTCCCGATTTATATGGGGATTCACAGGGCCATAAATACCACAATGCAAAGAAAAACCTGGTTTAGATAAGCTACTCATATACAGAGCTGGGAAACATTTAGAGTTCGGCATGGAGAAGAAATTAGCTATACTGGATTTAGTATATGATATATATCAGAATTGGCTTGAACAGTGTTAAAGTGATCATACAAAGATGCAAAAAGTGTTCTACAGTATGTGGCGCAGACATGTAGGTACATCAGGGCCAGTGCTTTAAATGGGCAGGTTCTGTCCGGTACTGAGTACCTGTGCTTCTTTCATCTAAAATAGAGAGCACCTGCATTGCTGCAATACATTTAATGGGAGAATACCAGCACTTCTCAGGCGCAAACAGGTTTTGAATATCTGCACTTCGTAGCTTTATAACCCACTGCATTGTATTGTATTGTAGCTTTATAACCCACTGCCAAGGCCTATACCTTTAACAACCATTTGAACATTCTGCCCCTAGAGGGCAGAATGTTCTAATTTTTTAAAACAAAGGCCTCTCGAGCCCAAGGGGGTTTAAATCCCCTCAGGCTCCGAGAGGCCTTTGTTCACAGCAACAGCTGTAAAATGAAAACAATACTGGAATGTTGCTCTCTCTAACGGCCAGTAGAAGCCCAGAGCACTCCATTGTCTACAATGACGCTCTCAACATTCTAATTCCATTTAAAGCACCGATCAGAGCCGTTTCATTTTATATAAAAGGCTGGCTCTTGCATAGCTGAAGTGCATGCAAACTTGAATATTGCAGAATTTGCATGTTATTTCATTGTTCATTCAACTTTGCTAATGAATGACAATCAGAACATTTTACTCAGGTTGACAGAGGAGGTGCGGCCCGGATATTGCGACATACGTCTGTACATCCGTGTTGCAAAGAAAACCAAGTTTGCTTGTCTGATGGACTCTGGCCTCACCCAGCAGCCATCGCCTCCCCGCTTCCACAGGTGAGACGTGCCGATATATCAGAGACACAGGCGGTGCGCTTAAAGAACCCCAGGAGTGAGACGCAGAGCTGGGGGACTGCTGATTATCCCGGCTCCTACACTCACGACGAAGCCAAGATGGCGGCCCCACTCTGATCGTGGAGGCTTTCCTGATTGCACCGGGGGCCGCAGCGGTACGATTTTGTGGCGGAGGTGCGTGCCCCTTTCCCGGCAGAATACTTTGGGGGGCCCAGAGACCTGAGAGACCCCCACCACGACTCGCCACATATACAGTGGCAGCTGGGGCACGGCATTTTACCCTGCCCAGAGCACTTGGACTGTCCTCTTCTACCCTCGGCTGCGGCTGGTGTCTTCTTCTTTTGCTGCTGCTGTGGGAGTACCTGTGGATTGGTCACCCTCAATACCTCCTGGCTACAGCCCCTAGCACCAGGACTAAGTTGCCTTCCTCCCTTTGATCACAGGGGGCAACCCCGATTACACCCGCAGCGGTGAATTTCGTTGTGGAAGACGACCCCGTTCAGGGGGTCACTTCGGGGCGCACCCCAGACTGGCCGGCTCCTACTACTCCAGTCTCTCTCCCACAGCACCGAACGAATGACTGACTACCTTTCCGCCATTTACGAACTCCCCTACACCGTCTATGGAGCCTTCATGCCCTACAGCGCCAAGCTACCCCCCTTCCTATAGTTGGCGCCCAGCACGAGCTCAAGAACAGCCCCAGGCTCCAGCACACCACCTTTGCCCACCACCACCTGGCGTTCTACCCCTACGGCCATCACCAGCTCCGGGATTCCTCCAGGCCCTAGATCACCAACAGTCAGTGCAACAGCACCCTGAAGGCCTGGCTAAATGAGCACTGCAAAAAATCCAGCAATGGCGAGAAGTTCTTGCTCTGTAAATATGTAATATATATTTGTCCAACCATAATCGCTTCAGCTTTTCTTAAAATGTATTCTTGAGTGAATTGGCAACTTGTATATATGTAACTCTAACTACTGTATCTGTAGTAGACGTATGTACTTAGCACCATTCTTATGTGAGTTTAGAGTTTATCTGTTTCGTATCTTTAATGTAATTCATGTACTCTGAAGTCCTTATTTAATGTAACTGGTTCTATTGTAAAGCCCTGACAACTTCGGGTAAAGTACACTCTATTAAAAAACGCATAAATAAATAATCTCGTATTTCCAGGTTCCCTACAACTCCACGCTACAGGAATCGCGATTTCCATAGCGAGATGGCAACGGGCAACCACAAGTCACGCACCTTTTTACAGAAGCCTCGCATATTTTCTGCACGAAGAATTACAACTTTTCCACCTCCTACCCCACCCCCAAAAAACAAGTTTCAGTTTCTCTACTTATTGGAGTCCGAGCACAAACACACAAAATCCTGTTTACACATCGATACGTATATGAGTACGAGCTGTTAACTCTGTAGCAGCTCTTCTGCCTGCGCGACGGTGTGAAAAGGGGGAGGAGAGTGAAAGCCGTAGTTCTCGTTACCACGCGGACTCCATTTCCCATGTGCCCTAAAGCTACGCCTCTCAGCTTCACTTCTTCCTGTTGTGTTCACGTGATCTGCTGTCAGCTGCAGCATGGCGGAAATACAAGAGCAGGTAAAGCTTGGGTTGTACCGGTATGGGGAGAAGAGTAGCTGTGATCCTTAGTTCTTCTGCTACTGTTGCCTGTATGAGCTGTCTCTCGCAATATTTTTATTACCCTAAATTTGTATGATTAAGTGTATATTTATGTCGGCATTATATCTACGAATATGTCAATGGGAGAGCTAGAAGTTTATGTTTACAGTACCAGTCCTTTCAGTGTTTGGAATGAAAATCGTAATAATCACACAGTTCTGTTATTCGGACGGCCGCGGTACCGTCTTGTAGTGAAGGTATTTAATTATTTTATGTGAAACCTTGCTACTTCGGTACTGGTGTCCTCTGGACTGCAAACTTATTGGAGCCAAGTTCCACTAGGAATGCTGACCTCAAACCTGTCAGTCTGTTGAGAGAGAAGTGAGAGTGAGGACAGACGTTTAAGAGGGTGACTGGGTGGTGGAGAGTGAACAGCCTCTTGAAGGGTGATATAGGTCTGACAAGACGGCGGCCCCATGACATTTGTAAGAAGCCTGAATATAAGTGAAAAGAGTGCGAGCGCCAAATGTGTGTAAGCTCACCAGCATATGACTATGTCTTCAGATTCTTTTCTATACTTCAAACTGTGGGAGCACATAGCTGCCAAGGTTTCAGATTCCTATGTGTGACATTTTCATAATTTCAGTGTAATTATGAGTGACATTTCAATGACTATGAGTGACACTTTCTCACGAGCGAAATCAAGCAATGAAGATGAGAGACACATATAAATATCAGAAATTACACCCATTTGAGCAACAAGAAACTCCAGGAACATCTTAAAACTGCTGCAAAGCACCAGAAATGTTCTCTCTGTCCATGTGGGACCCGGCCCAACAGGAAGGATGTGTGAGAGCCCAACATGACAAAGTTACACACAGAGGCATCTCAGCTGGGTAAGTGTCACACTCTCATCTGATTCGCGCGCAGACAGGCTGCCGAGCACCATTTTGCATTATCCAGTCACAGGCTGAGGCCGGCGCAGTAATCTCCCATACAACATAGCCGACAGATTATGATTGTCAGAAACCTGCTTTAAATTACCCCCGGCGTTTTTGAGAAATAAACCGCAAACGTAAAGGAGGAGACAGAAACACACACCTGGTCACAGCTCTAACCACGGCCGTCAGCCAGTTGTCCATTAGCTATTCTCATTCTTTTAGCACTAAAGTCACAAGGACAGTGACATTGCAGACTATACTGTCCTGTTTTGAACATGCTGTAGATTACAGGCTGTTCATTAAGACATCACATGCCATTAACTGCAGACTACATATGTATACATTTGTAAAAGGTGGAGGGAGAGGGAAGAGAAGGAAGAAGAGAAACGGGAGGTGGGAGAAGAGAGAGAGGGAAGGAGGGAGACAATGGGAGTAGGGAGAGGGGGTGAGAAGGGAGGAGGTAGACAAAAGGAGGAGAGAGTTGAGAGAGGGAAAGAGATAGAAAAAGAAAGGGTATAGGTGAGATTGGAGGAGAGAGAGAGAGATGGGCAAAAAGCTGAAATGGAAGTGGAAAAGCAAATGTGAGGCACTTGACATGGCTATTGCAGAAAGTAAATGTAGCCAGAGGTGCGCTGGCCAGCTTGGTTGATTTACAGATAAGATCTCGGTTATGGGATGGAAAACTAATGTGCTCTGCTGTGAATAACTGTACTGTTGCCTGGAAGCTGGGCGAGCACCCTGCACCTTCCGATAAGTAGTGTCTGTGGACCCCCAAATGTGGGTCATGCAAAAAGTGTTCCATCTTTGCTGAAGGAACCCTGTCTTTATGGGCCCCACAGGTTCCGATGTGCATCCTAAACTAAATGGTTCTGAACATTGAGGGTGCCATGGAGTGGTGAGCAGAAATGGTTCAGGTGCAACAAGTAATCCTTTATATGTTTGCTTTGTGCTCTACATTTAAAGAGACATTTGGCAGTGAGTTTCAGACTCCTCTCCTCCGAGCCGGTGGAAATTGCTCTAGCACTGAGCTCATTCCCAGCTTCTGACAGAAAGATCCAGGGTTACCAGACCACAGAATGTCCATTCTTTCGGAAAGCAGGCTGCATGCATTAAAAAAGAAAATCCTTCGCAGCCCTGTGGGGGTGACGGGGTAGTAGCAGGGTGACAGGTGAGCGATGTGCAGGCACCAGTGGGCACGTCGCCCTTGGCAGACACTCACCCTCAGACTGCACCCCGAGTCTCTGTTTCTCCGATTATTATATTTTTGAGTGTGAGGCGGAGGGGCCGGGAGGCTTCCAGGCCGAGAGCTTCTGGCAGTTCTAGGCCTGTGAGAGGCAGCCCTGGGACCAGAGTGCAGCCTGATCAGCTCTGTGCCTGCGGAGCAATCCTGGAGGGGATCACGGGAGGGGTGCTCGGGGACGGGTCAGAAGGTACAGCTCACTGAGTCATGGGAATGAAGGTTAGTAATTGGGGAAAGTCTTCAGGGAGGAAGACAGCGAGCAGGTACAGGTCAGCTCACTGAGCCTCCCCTGGGCATGGCAGTTTTAGTGATTAGGGAAAGTCTTCAGGGGAGAATCCAGCTGGGCCGGTAATGCACGTGTGACATTTTCAGCCGTGGAGCAGAGTAAAATTAGATTATTTATATAATAAAGGGTGTCGATCGACATTAGATCATGCAGCCACAACACTACAGAACTTCTGAGCTTCAGTAAGTTCTGTACATGACTGGCACCCACTGACTGCAGGCAGCTGCCGATCGCGCGCTGCCCGAAGGAATTTTTAATCTCACACACAGTGTTCTGGCTGCATTTCACCACTTTCTCACTTACTTCTCTGCCAGTAATTCTTGCGGCGACTCTGCTCTGCGTGGTAGACTCAGGCGGCAGGCCTCGAGCCACCATGCAATTACCGCTTGCCGCCTGCCTACTCAGTCCTCCGGGCCAGGCCTGTCAAGTCCAGTGACAGTTCTGACACTGCTGCTGCAACGGTCCCTCCAGTATGGCCCTCTTTGCAATTTTAAATCACCACGGGCGGCTGGGGCTCAAATATTTACTGCAGCTCTGACTGAGAAGCTGAGCCACGCGGCCGCCGGCAGTGCCCACAGACAGCGCTGCTGCGCCATGATGTCCCTCAAGTTAACTCTCAATCAGCAGGACAGGATGTCCCGTGCTCTGGGATCCAGTGGCTGGAACTGAAAACATGAGTCTGCTCTCCATCCAGTGACAGAAGTCTGTCCTGAGCGACCGCTGCAAACGGTCACTGGCTCCGTGACGTGATGCCCGGCAATGATTGAATGCCATGCGGGTGATTTTTGACGGCTCGGGACGAGCAGAACTTAAGGCAGTTCTGCGAGCACCATGATTGCGGAGTCTGTGAGAGTACTGTGGGGCCTCTGAATGACGCGTGGTGAGTCCCGCGTTGAGGTGACGATCACGATGGACTGTACTGCATACCCCCCCACCCCCACAGATGAGATGAGAGATCTCAGCCCTCCTGAGTTCTGGCAAAACGAAAACGCCACCAATGACCACGGGCACACGACACCAGCGCCGCATACCGTAATCACACCAGATCACACACGACACTGACTGAGTCTGAGACTCACACCTGGCAGGCCGCAGTACTTAGCTGCGACGTGATGACTTTGAGTGAGCAGGCTGCCTCTCAGACACTACAGAATCATGTCAAGATGACAGTGTGACGAGCGTTAGAACAGAAGTACTTAAGTGTACTTACTGTGAGAACTTGTGTGCTGGCTGCCTCGGCCTGCCTCTCGGGCCCGCGCCGCACGACATGATGCCTGCAGTGCTGCAGCAGGTGTGCAGCGCCAGTCTCCCTGCACACGCTACGCAGCTGCGCGCCCCATCTCGACATGACTCACACTCTGTCAATGTGGTCAACGCCGAGGCCGGGCGGGACTGCAGTTTTGCAACATTGTATTGATTATTTCCGGCAAGGCACGGGCTCAGCAGCATGATCCGATGTGTCAATTACTGCCCCTGGAGTCTCGGAAGCGGAGAGCAGTGTGCACTACGCAGAGCAGCCAGCCCAGCACCCCCCCCCGCGCACACGGCACACAGGTCAGAGGCACCACACCACAGCCAGGCAGCGCGCGCTAGCAGCAGGGTTAATTTAGCCAACTTTCAGCGCGACAGCAGAGAGTGGGCAAATGCGTGACAATGCATTTCAGTGCGGTGATGCGGAACACCACACTGAAATGCGTTAGCGTCACGCCTGCTGCGTGACACTTGGCAGGACTGGGAGCAAAGAAAACAATCACTGAAGGCACAGCAATGCCGTGTTTACATAGCGGTAATATGCCCCTTGTAGCTAAAGAAGGAGCCATCAGTTTCCAATCCTCAGCAGATTTATTTTCCATTTCCTCCAGCTGACTCCCAAACAGCTTTGCTACTGTGAATTGAATTTTCATAAGTAGACCCTTCTGGGCTGCATTCGCCTTTCAGGATCTGAGCGATTATAGATGCGCCCCCTATGGATGCTGAGGCACTCAAAGAACCGTACGAAATGTCTCATGATAGACGAATCTGCTTCTCCATCATCGTCCATGTCAGAGTTCTGCTCCCTGTTCCTTTAGTTCAGTGAGAGTATGGAAGTCTTTAATGAAGGACTGAATAGCATCACTTGAATATGCTGCTGGTCTGATTGCAAAATTAGAGCTTGCACAAACCAGCTTCAGTGCCAGGCCCCCACTGTCTGTTTGATAGAAACCGCAGGAAAGAATGCTTATCAGTCAGTCAGTCAGTCAATAACTTTATTTCGGCCATTGCGACCATAAAAGTGCCATATGCAGTCAGTACATTAGAGACATAATAAAACATTCAGGTTAAAATGGCATCTGTAACTACATATTTTTTTTAAAAAGTCCAAACTTCATACTACACAGGGTCAAGAGAGAAATCCACAAAAGTGCAAATGCATACAATATGGAAGATTAATAACCATGTACGAAGCTGGTACTAGGATTGATGAGATCCAACTTAGATAGTAGTCCCTAGCTGTCGAATAGGGACCTCGAAAAGTGCCAGTGCCTAAAGGGCAAAGAGACCGTAGGTAGCTAGCAAATGACCGAAAAACTGGTTCAACTCAGACCGACTTGTGCAAATAAGTGGGCAAGGTTAAAAGAGTACTAAGAAGCGACTAGAGTAATGACTAAGAACTATGTCAGCAAAAGTCTATACCGTAAGGTCTAAACGGCATGACCCGTCATGCAGATACAGTTCTAAAATTAGCTCGGATCCAGATAAAAAAATAGATACATACTTAAAGACATTTTAAAGAATTGGGATAAGAAAAAGTTACATCTGTTACATGGTCAGTGCGTACCTCCTGCTAATCCACATTTTACCCAGAAATTTACCAACAGCACAAACAATTAACATGCTAGAGTCAGATTTTAAAATACGTAATGCATCACTGTGACAGCGAGTACCAGACTGTCTACAAACAGGAGCTATCCACCTTTCTCTCAAATGGTGGTACCTAGAACATGCAAAAAGAATGTGGCTAATGGACTCGGATGCAAGAGAGCAGCCAGGGCAGAGCTGGGGTGTGGAAGAGGGCTGTCACCAGGAGGCAGTAAAAGTGTTCACAGGAAGGGAACCAAATCTAAATTGCATGTAAAGTTTCCTATCCTGAGAATTTGTAATAGCCTCCAAATATTGCTCAAAGTAACCTTCCCGTTTAAACTCCATAAAATCAAGTGTCAGCCGACCCCTGGATGGATGGGAAATAGAGTACTGCGACACCCAGTCCCAATAGTATTTCTTAATCTGTGCTTTACTTGGAAGAGAATCTGGAGTATCAATGTCCCATGTACCTTCCAACCCTAGAGTGGACAAAAAGACTTCACCTTGATCAGCCAGCCAATTTTCTTATGACGGTCCAGCGCATAGACCTCACCCAGAGCAGCAGCATATGGGTGCAACTCAGGGGTGTTTTTTAGATGTAGCCAAAAGAACAGAGGGCGTAGCTGTGCTTTTTGTACAATCGAAAATCTACCCATATCTAATCTCAACGGATGCAGGTGAGTACTCTGTAGGAGAGAACAGAGTGATCTCAGGAATTTGGTTTCGGTCACAAGAAGCTCATCAAATTTTTCAAACCCCCAGAGTTCTGCCCCATAAAGAGCTGCTCCCACTGCTTTGTGGTCGTAAATGCAAAGGGGGCAGCTGTTGGTTTACTCGATGAGATTTTGTGCTCTTTGATCAGAGCCCCTGAAATGCGCCTCAGCTGGAGATTCTGCCTCTTGACATGATGCTTCCAGGACAGGTCGTCGGAGAGGGTGACACCCAGATAATCGAAGGAGCTCACTCTCAAGTGGCTTCCAATCTAGGAACAACTTCCCCTTGAAAGATCTGTGAGGATTTATCATTAAGAGTTTGGTCTTTGCGGTGTTAATCTCAAGGCCTCTTAATGCACAGAAAGACTCAAAGTGCTTTAAAAGGGATTGCAGGCCACTACGGGTCTTGGAAACTAGCAGAGTGTCGTCTGCAAAGAGTAAAGTTGTTACCTTGAACCCCCTCCCCCCCAGGGTCGGCGCATCAGCTGGGCTCTCGGCATGATACTGAACAACACCGTTGATGAAGAGTGGGAAAAGGGTGGGGCCATTATGCACCCATGTCGGGCCCCTCTGTCCACCCTAATCGGGTCAGACAGTTGCCCTTGGTTACCCCAGCGAACCCTTGCATAGTTGTTCTCGTGTAGGTGCATAGTCAGTGCTAAAATTTCAGAAGGGATGCCCATTTCCTTTAAGACACACCAAAGTTTGTGTCTGGGAATGAGGTCGAATGCAGACCGTAGATCAATAAAGGCTACGTATAAGCTGCCCTGACAGACGGTCACAGTCTTCCAAGCTAATAATAGGAAGCGAAAGAATGTTTATCTATTTCCTACTATTCTGTCTCCATAACCTTCTTAATTGCCACATGTAATTGAGGAAACTTGAAACCTCAAGGAAAGCCATGTTGTCCATAATATACTGCAAAACCTTTTTTTTATTCAGTTCTCTGAATAAACCTTGCTCTAATATCCTCTTCCTCACCCTCCTGATTTTCAGTCACAGGAACCTCTATTTGTGGCTTCTTTAGAGAGGCCTGGTTGTTTCTCACTTTAAATGCTGCTGCCACAGCCATTTGAATCATGTCTTGTATGGCTACCATGGAAGGGGTTCTGGATTCTGGGGTCTCCACCCCTTCAAGATTGTCCTCTACTTTGTTCAACTTCTGCAAGCATTTCTTGGGCTGTGCCATATTTTCAGAAACACACTCTATGTCCAAAAGCGATCCGCTACAGCAAGAACTTCCAGCCTCTTGTGCTTGCTAGGTAACCCACCGTACCCACAGGGCCGGTCCTAGGACTTTTGGGGCCCCGGGCAGAAAGGGAATGTATAAGGTTCCCCTAATTTATGTGAAATCACAGAAAATTACATCATTGGAAGTACCATCAGTTGACTATTGTTGAATGCCTTTACAAGAAGCAACTTTCTTGGTGATGATATCAGTAAAACAAAAACATAAATACTAACACTAATAAAATGAGCACATATATTTTAAATTTCAATTAACTGGAAATACATTATATTAGTCACACTGGATGAAAAAGTTTGGCCCAGGTCTTGCCAAAACTAATAAGTTCAATCAAATGTTAACAATTTGTTTCTAGATTAGTGCATTAGATATGTATGTGTAAATGCAGTATTTATACAACACAAACTAAGCCAAAAGGCTGCTAAGCACTGTACAGGGCCAAAGACACAGTCAACATGTGATAGAAGGAGTAGATGGTTTGTGGGTCGTGACTACATCATGATTGTGTTTTTCTTTAAAGTTGAGTATTCACTGTTTCCTGAATTGGAGCTGATTCCGGGCTGTCCGGATGGATATGGAAATAAAATCCAGATCCTTGAGGAAAGGCCATTTTCTTGCTTATTCTCTTTTTAGCACATCTTCTTCTGTCTGAAAGTGTCCTTGATGCAGGTGTGTAGAGAGCTACTGGAGGTGGTAAGCTTGTCATCCAAGAAGGCAGGGGTGTCAGTTATATAGTGCAAACCTAGCCAAAAGCAGCAGAGCACTGTACAGGGTCAATGACCAGCATAAAGTCAAGGAGTGATGGGAAAGGTATCTGGTTTGTAGTCTGCTAACGCATTGTGATAGTTTTGCAGATAATGAAGCTGAGCTTCAAGATGGTGCAGGAGGCAAGGGAGACCTGTGGAGTTCCATCATGGTGTTATGCCATAGTGAGGTGTGCTGCAGCATGTATAATGCCCTTAAGGGGGCCAGTGTGGATTACAACTCCAAGATGGTTTTGCAGATACTCAATGCAAGATAGGGTGTGTGCAAAAAAGAAATGAAAGCAAATAAAGCAGTTGAAAATAGCTTGACTTGTATTAAAGGTATCACCCTAGTCACTAACAAACATCAGAAACTACCAGAATACAATCATGTGTAGGCTAAAAGGGTTTAATGTCATGTGCCATGAGCCATGGCTGCAACACCCCTATCAACGTCCTCTGAAGCCTTTAAATGTTCTGTACTAATAATTAGTATACACTTACATGGTGCTAGAGTGCATTTCATTTTGTAAATTAGCATGATGCAGTTCAGTTAACAGATTTGAGATAAATCTCCTCTCATTTAATTTTTCCTAATTTTGAATTAAAATTGTAAAGCACACATTTAAATTCAATGGAATAATGCTGTGAGCCAGGCCCACTAACCGGTCCTTTTCCTAGGCTCTCCTAGTGCTGGACTAAGGATGCAAAGCCCATGGGAGAGAGGCTAGGCATCTAGGGCTGTGTCTGGTTAGTATTTTAGCATCATGGATAGTATTTTGATGTCTAAAACAGAGCGAAAAAGCAAAAAATCTAAATAAAACTTCTAGGGATTTAACAATATAGAACAAAATATCCGTGCCTCATCAGCTAAGAAAAATCTCTCAAACTGGAAGTGCACAAAATATAAAGACAAATGGTGTAAGTAGAGGTCTTCAAATTGGGACCAGGCTCCCCTGTTGGATCTCAGTTTATCATAGGGGGCATCAGCCTCAACAGTAGCTGAGATTAATTCAAGCATTCCATCCTTCACTTTTTTGTATACTTTATTGAGTTGCCCTAAGTGGGACGGGTATTCCGAGACGTGGGTCCCATGCACACTGTGCCAGTGGAGCCAAGCTACACCTAGCTGATGATCCCTAACTAGGGTGACACCTGTCCTGGGTTGCTTGTGTTATGGGTCAGGAAGGGCCTGGCCAGGTAGTTCAGTCTGGACTGTTTCCATTAGAGCACGGTTAAGTCTGGTTTGCATATGGCTGGGTCCAAACTGAGATGGCATGGTATGCAAAATAACGATGGAGTGAATGCGGCCAGAGTAATTACCAGTTGCTGTGATTAATTCAAGCATTCCATCCATCACTTTTTGTATACTTTTTTTGTGGACAGTAAAATACAGCCATAATTGGGCGCAGTGGACCCATAACCCCACAAGGCTACGGTCCCACTGCACTTGCTGCACTATTGATAGCTATTCCCTTCAGAGGGGCTTCTTGACCTGGGCCTTGCAGCCATGGACCAGTGCTGCAAGGCCCAGAACAGCAGGCTACCTCCCCTTGGCCTCTCAGCACTGGACCGTGTCTGGTAGGCCGAGGGGAGAATGGACCTTTCCTGACCTTTGCATCTCTGGATCATGGCTGTGCAGTGCATGAGAGAAGGGACCAGTGGCATAGTAATGTAGCCATGGCTCTGATGCAAGAAAAATATGCCGGACAGTAAAACACAGCCATAATCTGAATGCATTGGGTCCAGAACATCCATGAGCCCCGGTGCCACAGCACCTGCTGCACTAATGATAGCTACACCCCTGAGAAAGGCACCCAATGAGCCTCACAGCCATATTCCTGCTACTAAGCTCATGGACTGGCTCTTCCTCCCTTGAGTGTCCAACCACGGGTCGGCTGCAATGCCCATGGGGGAGGGAGGGACTCTTCCAGGCCTCACAGCTTTGGAAAATGGCTGCAATGTCCATGGAAGAGAAGTAAGTAGCACAGCAATGGTGCCATGGGTGCTGGTGCAAAGTAACAGCACCTCCTCACTCTTGTCCACTGGCTGCACAGTAAAATAAAGCCATCATTTGGGAACATTGGGCACTTAATACCCCTGGGCCCAGTGCCACTGCACCTGCTACACTACTGATGAATGTGCCCCTGACCAATGGCTATACCCAGGGAGAAAGGGAATGTGTTAGGGCCCTCTAATTTGCATGCAAAGTGAAATCACAGGAAATGACATCACAGGACATGGACCTTGACATCGGCCTGTGCACAGAGCAATGGTACAGAGCTGTGAGACAGTTTCAATGGGGTCCATGGGACCCCCCCCACCTTCCGGACCTCTCAGACAAGGTGTAGCGCTGAGAGGATTAGGGGAGGGAGCCCACTAACCTATGGGCCTCCCAGCACATAAGAATGGCTGCAAGGCCCATGGGAGAGAGGCCTTCCCCATGGCTGGCAATGCTACACCATGGCTACGAGGCATAGGGTAGGGGCCTCCACTCCACTAAGCCTCCCAACAATGTTCTAGTGCTGCGAGGCCCAGGAGAGGGGACCCAGGATAGGGGAGATCTCTACCATTGGCCTCACAACAATAGTGTAGCACTGCAAGCCCTGAGGAAGGGTGTTCCCTCCCATGGACCACCCAACCATGATCCACAGTTGTGAGGCCCATGGAAGTGTTGTCTGATCCTTTGGTCTCACAACTATAATGTAGTGCTGCAAGGCCCATGTGATGTATCCCCACTGCCCTGGGTTTCACATCCATGAGCTGGTGCTTCCAGACCCAGGGAAGAAGAGTCCCCTTCCCTGGGCCTCACAGCCATGGCCCCCAGCCATCACTGCACGAGCCAAGTAGGGTGGTCAATTTTCTATTATCACGTCACAGGACAATTTATGCCTTTGGAGAAACACTGCACATGTGAAGACACATTTTACGTGCAGAGACTTCAGAAGATGTTTATTGGGGAGCAGGGGAACTAAGAGTCACATATCAGATTTTTGGGGTTTCTTTCTAAATCCCCCTCTAAAACAGGTCATGTTGAAAGATAACTCAGCTGCAGTTTGAGTTTGTTGAGCAATGATTACTTCATACTATATTTGAGATATAATCCCTTTACCACCTCCAGGAGTAAGCCTTGACTGCTCACAATTGCAAATTCTAGCGACCAGTTTAGAAAATGAACTCTGGTATTCAAACAGAATGAAATAATCTTAAACTTTGAAACACCAGTGGTAAATATCAGTATCAATCAATCAATCAATCAGGGGATTGTAAGCGCGCTACAATGCCCAGGTCTGTCTAGCCGAAGAGCCAGGTCTTGAGGGTCTTCCTGAAGGTGTACAGGGAGGGGGCGTGTCTGATGTCTGCCGGTAGCTCGTTCCAGGTCTTGGCTGCAATGTGAGAGAAGGATCTTCCACCTGCTCTTGCTCTGTGGATGCACGGGGTCTCGGCCAGCGCGAGGTTGGTGGATCGGAGGTTTCTTTTGGGTACGTGGAAGTTGATTCTGTCGTTGAGGTATTTGGGTCCGTTGTTGTGTAGGCATTTGTAGGCGTGGGTGAGGATTTTGAAGGTGACTCTTTTCTCCACGGGGAGCCAGTGGAGTCTTCGTAGGTGTTGGCTGATGTGTTCGTGCCGGGAGATGCCTAGGACGAGTCTGGCGGCGGTGTTCTGTATTGTCTGGAGTTTGCGGAGTAGGGACTTGTTGATGCCGGCGTAGAGTGCGTTTCCATAGTCCAGTCTGCTGGTGATGAATGCGTGGGTGACTGTCTTCCTTGACTCAGGGGGGATCCATTTGAAGGTCTTGCGGAGGATGCGGAGTGTGGTGAAGCAGCTGGAGGTGACGGCGTTGACCTGTCGGTTCATGGTGAGTGATGAGTCGAGTACGATGCCAAGGTTTTTGGCGTGGTCTGAGGGGGTAGGTGGACTTCCGAGGGCGGTCGGCCACCATGTGTTGTCCCATGCTGAGGGGGTGGTTCCAAGGTCGAGGACTTCTGTCTTCTGTCTTGCATACTGTTCAGTAAGTACCCACTGCCACAGGACCTGGTCTAACGGGTACATTTTAACCATGGAACTAGAATAGTTGACATCTAATCTCAGTTTTAGGAAGGAAATAATTACCATGTTCTAAAGCTGAGCTGGGCGGATAACAGAGTGGCTATTCCCTGGAAGGGGCAGCCCCTTCGCCTTGCCATCCGAATCACTAACACCCCAGTTGTCGTCCAATGGACTAGTTGGAGATATGAAACCAGGAGACATGTTTTTTAGTCCTGGTCTCCCATTTGGCCAAATTGTGTGCTCTTGGGCAATCACTTTAATGAATTTATTGCCAGGGCCACTGGAATTATGTGAATGTGCGTCCGCTGCATTTTTCTTGCATAATTATAGATTTGTTGCATTTGCCACATAATCCCATCATCTGTTGAATAATATCCAGGTTTTAACAAGAACATTTTTTGTTTCTAGCTCAATTGGTTCAAAAGTTCCTAATAACACATCGAACACGTGTTGCTGCAGAACCGAAGATCCTTTGCAAAGCTAGACTAATTACCTTTCTGTTGCTTACTGCTACATTTGGATGTTAAACTGGCACTGCTTAAGTGCAACTAATACCCAGGCAGTGTTAACAACTGCAAAAATGACTATATAGTGAAGTAATACTATAATAAAATATACCGAATTAGGCCAAATAATATGCCTTTTCTTGGTTCACAATTTGCTCATCCCTGCTGCATAATTTCACCCTCCCTGCACATAATTCCAGTGGTCCTGCTTATTGCTCTACTGCTCCCTTTTTGGAAAGATTGGGAGTATTTTGATTCAATGTAAAAACTTCTAGTCATCAAGATATTTAAAAATGAACTGAATATTTCCTGAGAGAAGGGAGGTGCTGCGTCATATGCAATAGTCACCTAAATGTAGTACCGTGATAAATATATAGCATTTGTACCAAGTAACAGTGCACTGCAGTCCTCGGTCTACTAATATAACAAATTGTTTGATACTGGGCAAATAAAACTCTCCCTGTGCCATTTCCACTGATCTGACAATACAGCAGCGCTTTGAAACAGGCTTAATGTGAGAAATAGATACCAAAGGCATACTCCCTTGCTCTCGCTCAGCTCGAGGTCCAGTTTGAACCACAATGTCCATAAAGAGCCGAGCTTTCATGTGGCTTCTGCCTTCCACCCTACATCTAACTAGGAATATGGCATTACGTCTAGAGCTGCCTATTTTGTAACTGGGGAACCAGGTTCCAGTCTTGGCATCAGCTCAAGATCCTGGGATTCTGGGCAAATTACTTCATCTCCCTAGTCCTAAAAAAAGAATGTGTCCTTGTGTAATGCAGCTGGTTCTCATGTAAAGCACTCCAATGCCTTTGGGTTGAGTTTGCTCTATACAAAACTTCAAAAAATGGATTTCATTCCTCATTCAAGGCTGTTTGCATCTAGGGTTTCCACCTGGCTGGTTTTCTGTCCCGTTCACCTGAAGCCGCTATTTTTATCTGTACATAATCAAAATCTGTACATAATCAAAACAGCAAATATAAACAGAAAGCACATTTAAACGCTTTCTAGAGCTGCGTTCAATCCCTGAGTAATAATTAAGTTAAACAAAGACAGGAACGTCTTGTTACAAATAAATACATATGATTTTCTTTAAAGTGCTATTTAGTATTGTGTCCCAGCCTTTGCAGACTCCTAAAACAGCAACAAATGCCCTGGATTTTTCTCTTGGAAAGGTGGCAACCCTCTTTGCATCCCAATAGTTGACGGTGATCCTGAACCTGCATGGCGCAGGACCCCTCCTCTGCTGCATCGCCTCCTCTCAGACATTGACAAGCATCTCTTTCAAAGCTCATCAAGGGCTGAAAGAGTGAGAGTTGCTTGTCGTTTCGAAGGGCTCCTTCCCCTACTCCTGGCAGCACTACACATGCCTGCGAGGCCCAGGAGAGAGGTGCTCCTCCAGTGAGGCCCAGGTCAGGGGGCACACTGGTGTGAGCCCCCATGTTGGTGGGCCGAACGTGGGGGCCTGGGCAGCTGCCCATGCCTAGCACCGGCCCTGGTGACAAACACACAGAACGTGTGCACTTGTTTCCTTGTAACCATAATACGCACATGTACAGCCACGATCTCTCTATTAAGAGAACCACAACCCTGCAAGAGGAAAGATGCTCTATGTCAGCCCATGCCTCCAGATACATGCTGTAGCTCTGTAGCTGATTTTGTTGGGTATGCTAGAGCAGGACGTCTGACTTTTAATTTCCTCGGTTCACTTGTGCAGTTCCTCGAATTGTCTTAAATAACCAAGCCCACTATTGCAAGACGTGTCCTATACTGCTACTGGATACACCAAGGGAGCACCTTAACATAAGGCTGAGTCTGCTGGAGCAGGATTTCCGCCAGAGTTTTCTGTGGTAAACAATATTATATATATATCAAATAATCTTACCCACTGCGTTTGGAGTTTTCACTGCAGAGAAAATGAAAAACAGGAACTGAGGGGTGTGAAAAAATTGATTATTAGCTGGGGTGGATGGTAGTCCAAGTTATGTCACTATTTTTTTTTTAGGTCCAGTAAAGTTTTCAGTAATTTAAACCTGTGCGCTCAGCCCCGGTAGCTGTGGCATAGAGCAGGCAGGTTTAACTCAAGAGAAATGTGAAAAGCATTTAGAAATACCGATACAGTTAAAAAGTCAAAACCACAACACAATAAAAAACCTACTCCAGTTTATAAGAAATAGAGAATATTTTAATGAACAAAACTGCACTAAACTGTCAAAAATTGAACAAGGGGAACCGGAGATATGTATTTTTAAAGTTTTATATGAAAATAGCGCCAAAAAACATTAAGCGGCAACTGAGATAATCTGGTTGAGCTTGACCGGTACCTAGGTGCGATTTAAAGCTGACCGCGATGAAGCACTGATCGGATACAGATACCAGATTCAACCTGGTCAGAAGTTTTACCTTCTGACTTAGTCTCTGAAATGGAATTAAAAAATCCTCAGTGGGGCAAGGCAGGCTGTGGCCGAGGGGGACTCTAAGAGGCCGGATAGCCATCAGACCAAGTCCCAGTTAAGCCATTGACTTTTGGCGGGAAGGCTCCAAGCAGGAGAAATTCAAAATTTGCCTCCAAGCAAGGTCCCTCCTTGACCGGATACTTTTGGCACTTAACAACATTTTTTTATTAGAATCATTTTATTAGCTGAGTACAAAATATAACAACTGGCAAGACTCCAATGCATATCTCATGCAATTGTCGTACATTACAATTATTCCACTTTCGTATGCAAATCAGGATTGGTAACCAGCTGAGTACTGGCTGTTACTGCTCACAAGAGCAATTAACTAAATAGCAATACCCCAAGTTGTCATCAATACCTTCCATATTTTCTGATGCTTCTTGGAACCACCTCTTTCTTCATAAATCAGTAGCTCTAATATTCTGCAATGATCTAATCCGGCCTTCCCTTTATCCACACTCGGGGCCTCCCTTACCTGCCAGTTTTGTGTTGTATTTCTTTTGACTACTTTTCTCTATCGTAGAGAAAAAATTCCAAAGGTTAGCCATATCCACTTTTACAGCAGTTCCTGTCTGCCCTACTGCATACCATCTCGCAGTGTCCATCTCCACCTAAAACCAAGGTGGCAGAATCTTTCTTCCATTGTGCAGAGGCTCTGGATTACACTGATAACTACCTTCTCTAGATAAGGTGGTAGACCCAACTCATTCCTGATTTTCATGTACGTTGCTAGGAGGTAAGGGACCAAAAGACCAGAGAATCTCCTGAAGAATTCTGTTAGAAACCCATTTAGCCCTGTTATTTTCACCCAGCTGCATTAGGCCAAACGCCTTGGTTCTCAGGGGAGCCTCCATTAACAGTTGCCCCGGTTTGTGCAGAAGATCCCTGGACCAGTTGGAACGTAAACATTTAGGAATGTCATACTGTATCCCCGAAGGTATCTGAAACCATTATATATCGCCCCAATTTGTCATACTGTATCTCAGATAGCTGCTACAAGAGTTCTTTGTTTATCATGGTTGCTACCACTTGTGAACACCTAGTGAATCCTGTATGCACTACAGTGCCAAATCTGTATCTCTTGAGAGTACTAACTCTCTTTTGACTTTGCCCAGGAGCCTGTTCACATTCCATATAAATAGCTTGACTTGATGCTGTGTGTCTCCTATCTGTCTGAAGCTGTTTTGTGTGATTGCCTATCCCCTCTTCAGGGGTGTGGAATTTATTAAAATATCTACTTGTCCATGGGACAGGTAGCTTCATAAATCTACTTGTCCTGTACAAAATCCACTTGTCCCTTTGGTGCCATCATGTAGTGCACCGTCAAATAATGGCAGCACTCATTATAGAAGAGCTCGAATAATAGCCTCTCTGGTTATGTCAGGCTCATAGTATAGAAGGATTTGAATACTAGTGATTTCCTTATTTTGCCTCTTTTCTGCAGATCTACCCATTCATCCTTTCATTCACCCACTGATCTCTAGCATTTCAGCTTTACATTGGCTTCCATTCATTCTTTCATCAGCCTTTCACCATTCTGTTTGTCAATCCATCCATCCGCCCATCCATATCCAAATCTACCCATCCATCCCCAAACATACCCATCCATCCATCTCAGCCATCTGTCCATCCTTTCGCTCACCCATTCTTCCGCTCATCCATCAATTTACCCTTTCACTCTTCCATCCTTCTGCTCATCCATCAATTTACCCTTTCACTCATCCATCCTTTCGCTTACTGATCCATCCACCCTGCAACCCATCTATCTTTTCACCCTTTCCTTCAACACATCCATCGTCCATCCACCATCCCTGTCACTCATCCATCCTTTCACTCATTCATCCATCTAGCAAGCCACACTAACACTCATATCTATCCACTCTTTCACCCACACATCCATCCTTTCACTCACTCACCCTTACACGTTAATTATGGGCCTTTGTCTGCTTAGCTGCAGACAGAAGAGGCTCATCAAGAGCTCCACCCCGCTGTACCTGCTAAAGCGAGTGGTTCACAACGCCCTTGGGGCCAAACCTATCCTTCCAGCTCCAAATCTATCATTCAAACTCATCCATCCCTCCTTCCTTCCACTCATCCATCCATCCACTTTCACCCCCTCCATCCACCCTTTCACTCATATCCATCCACTCTTTCACTCATCCCTCCATCTAGCCATCCTTTTGCTCTTCCATCTTTCACCCCTCCATCCTCCTTTCCACTCATATCCATCCACCCTTTCACTCATCCCTCCATCCACCGTTTCACTCAACTATCCACCCATCAATCTATCCACCCATCCATCCTTCCATCCTTCCATCCTTCCACCCAGCCATCCATCCTTCCACCCAGCCATCCATCCTTCCACCCAGCCATCCATCCTTCCACCCAGCCATCCATCCATCCTTCCACCCTTCCACCCACCCACCCATCCACCCACCCATCCATCCACCCACCCATCCACCCATCCATCCACCCATCCACCCATCCATCCACCCATCCACCCATCTACCCATCCATCCATCCACCCACCCACCCATCCACCCACCCATCCATCCACCCAGCCATCCACCCACCCATCCATCCACCCACCCATCCACCCACCCATCCATCCACCCAGCCATCCATCCATCCATCCATCCATCCACCCAGCCATCCTTCCACCCAGCCATCCATCCAGCCATCCATCCTTCCACCCAGCCAGCCATCCATCCTTCCACCCAGCCATCCATCCTTCCATCCATCCATCCATCCTTCCATCCATCCATCCTTCCATCCATCCATCCATCCTTCCATCCATCCATCCTTCCATCCATCCACCCATCCACCCATCCATCCACCCATCCATCCACCCATCCATCCATCTACCCATCCATCCACCCATCTACCCATCCATCCACCCATCCATCCATCCACCCATCCATCCATCCACCCATCCATCCATCCATCCTTCCACCCAGCCATCCATCCACCCACCCAGCCACCCATCCATCCATCCTTCCACCCACCCATCCATCCTTCCACCCAGCCATCCATCCTTCCACCCAGCCATCCATCCTTCCACCCAGCCATCCATCCTTCCACCCAGCCATCCATCCATCCTTCCACCCATCCATCCATCCATCCATCCATCCACCCATCCATCCATCCATCCACCCAGCCATCCACCCAGCCATCCACCCAGCCATCCACCCAGCCATCCATCCACCCATCCACCCAGCCTTCCACCCAGCCATCCATCCTTCCACATCCTTTCACCCATCCTTCCACCCAGCCATCCATCCTTCCACCCAGCCATCCATCCTTCCTTCCACCCAGCCATCCATCCTTCCTTCCACCCAGCCATCCATCCTTCCTTCCACCCAGCCATCCATCCTTCCACCCAGCCATCCATCCATCCAGCCATCCATCCTTCCACCCAGCCATCCATCCATCCTTCCACCCAGCCATCCATCCTTCCACCCAGCCATCCATCCTTCCACCCAGCCATCCATCCTTCCACCCAGCCACCCATCCACCCATCCATCTACCCAGCCATCCACCCAGCCATCCATCCATCCACCCAGCCATCCATCCATCCACCCAGCCATCCATCCATCCACCCACTCCATCAGCCATTCATCCACCCACTCCATCAGCCATTCATCCACTCTCTCATCCATCAATCCACCCTTTTATTCAACCATCCATCCTTTCACTCATCCATCCACTTTCACCCCATCCATCAATTCATTCACCCTTGCACTCATCCACCCATTCACTCATCCATCCATCCATCCATTCTTTCACTCATCCATCCTTACATCCATCCTTTCACTCATTCATCCATGTATATATCCAGCCACCCTTTCATGTCAATTATGAACCTTTGCCTGGACCTGCAGAAAGAAGAGGCCCATTAAGAACTCCACAGCTGCTGTAGCTGCTACAGCGGCGTGTTCAGATGCCCCTGGTGCATGCACAAAGTGAGACGAGAGGTCCAGTGCAAGGAGAGAAATGAGGGTGCGCCTGAGGATTGCATGAATTCCCCATGGGGAAACTAATGAACTTTAATGTAAGCCCTGGATGAGATAAGATATGAGAGGCCAAGGGGATCGGGTCAGGGCAGTCAGAGGGGGAAGCAGAGGGGGTGGGTTTAGCAAGTACAGGCACCGGGTGAAACATACGGTGTACAGGCAAAGCAAAGTGCAAAGGAGGGTTGTGCAGGGGCTGCATGAGCAAGGGAAAGCATGGGCTTTACTGTAGGCCCCCGGAGGCGAGGGTGAGGAGGGATCTTGGGGCCGATTTGAGGCTCAAGGGTGAAGCACAGAATAAAAGGCAGGGGGTCACAAGGTTAAAGTCAGAGCAGGAGCCAAGAGGCCCTTAAGGCAGCCTCTTACATTCCAGTGATGTGAGTGTTCTGGAGCTGCGTCTCGTGCTCCGTGCTCGAAGAAAATGAAAGGACCAGAGGAGGGCCTGGAAGCCACACACGAGCCTCGGGGAGAAAGCAAAAAGACTCTTACCTGACAGTGCTGTGGATGTTTTATATGTAGCTGCAACTTTGAGCTCGGCTCCATCATGATGTTGTTCTGCTTTGGGGAAATTAAAGTGTAAGCCCCAGCTTTTGCATTGACCCTTTTCACTCCCAATAAACTGCTCAGAGCTCCTTATTAACTGGCTGTGACCAAAAGGGTTGAACAGCTGTGTATCGGATTACCGTAAGACTGTCTACTTGTCCTTTGGACAAGTTAGAAATTAAAACCTCTTGCCCTTGTAAGAAATCTAGATGTCTCGGGCGTCGGGAGATAGGAATTCCCCACCCCTGCCTCTTCTTTGTTATTGAATGACATGATTGGGCCTTTTCGTTCTCCCCTTGAAAAATGTGCTCTGGGAAGTTATGTAAATCTTTGTTACATTCTAACTATAGTTATCTCCCAGCCACCAACCCCATCCTGCATTTCAAAACATGGAAACACCTGCTGAGCTACAATCTACAGTCTACTAACATAATAACACCAAACTCAACCAAAATATAGGGTCTACAAATCATAACAAAATGAATTATGGTCCTTCAATCATCAGCAGTATTTTGTATATCATTGATGTGCATCCGACATCAGATATCGCAGTCCCCCTGAATTGCCCCCTCGCCATCGGCCCAGTTCTCGCCATGGCAAGGAGGACTCTGGAGCCTCATGTGACTACACGTGCTCTGCACTCTTAAAGATTCTTTCACAGCCCTGGTCCTGTATCACTGAATGAGGGCTCAATTGTTCTGGTTTCCACTGAGAAACAGGTGGAGCCCCTACTGTCAGCCATTTTCTTTGTGACTGGGTAATGTATCTTCCCTCAGAGATGAAGTAGAATAAGAGTCTGTGGAACCATTATGCAGCAAGTGTGCTCTCTAGAGCCCCTCTCATGACTCCAACAGATGTAGTCTAGAGTGAGTCCTCTTTCTGTTCTTCTTTTGCTTGTCTCTTAGGCATGCCCTGGGGGAGCTCCACTGGCACATCTGCCCATTTCCTTGTGTTAGGGCCAGGGTTTTTCTCTCCTCTGTCCACCCCCATGCCTCATCAGAAGTGTCAAAAATGTAAGATTTGCTTTGGAAAATGACCCTCAGTTTTGCTGAATCTAGCATCATGTATAGGGCTTAAAGGACACAGTTTTTGTTTAACCCATTCAAAGGATTTCTGCATCTGCTTGTTGTAGTCACGAAAAAACAGTATTTGATTTCGATTCAAAGTGCATAATCTCTTCTCTTGTGGGTTTTAAGATTTCGTCCCTTTCTTTATAATTCAACAGTCTGGTTACCAGTGGCCTGGGTGGGGCTCCAGGGGGTGGCCTCTGTGTCATTTCACAATGAGCTCTCTCCACTACAAAGCCCATTGAGAACTTCTCTGCTGGGACAATCTCGCTTAGCCTTAGTTCCAAAAAACTCTCAGACTGCAGGCTCTTAGCCTCCTCTGGGAAACCCATGAAACAGAGGTTGCTGTGGTGGGCCCTCACTTCCTTCACTGCATTAACTCGAAGTTACCACCAACCGGCTACTGTCACATACAAGGCTGTCATTGAGTCTCTCAAGTCTGAAACATAACCCTCCTTTTCTGTGACTGTATGCACTGCCTTTCCTAGATCCTGTCTGATAAGGACAACATCCATTCCCATTTCTCCAACTTTTGCTTCAACTGTAGTCCTTGAGAAGTCGGATGCCTGTAGTATAATATCTATTACTTCTTTCACATTATATATTTTGGAGAGCCATTTCGTTCACTTTCTTTTACATAAATGTCATTGTGACCCCAGCATAGTTATCTTCCTATATGAGATGACTGAATAACACTGTAGTAATTTACATTAAATAGGTAGTAATATTAAAACATATGGGGAATTCACCTTTGCAATGCCATATTAAAAGAAGGCCATACTAGACCGTTTAAAAGCAGTTTTCAAATCACTGTGCGAACTATTTAATTGTATTTTGCACCTACATACACTGCTTACCAATGTATTTGTATACAGTTTAGCCCAAATAATGTAGCTAGAGAAGGGTACCAACTTCTACCAATTTTTCAAACTCCAATCCTTACATGCTTGACTTGCATCTTAAAACATCAGATTTCTATGCGTCCTTGATGAAAATATGTAAAGTATACAACTCAGTAACATTCTGTGATCCAAGAAGGAAAAACAAAATTACAACTGTGTAATTTGTTGCTAAGGTGTTTTCTTTAACAAAAGTGGTTTATACAGGGATATCTGCAAATGTCTACAGTAGTCAGAGGAAAGCAGAGCCCGCCAGTAATACTAGACCAGAAGGCAGCCTCTGCATACACAGTTATACCCTAGTCAATGTTTAAAGCGAATTTTGAGTAAGATGGTTTGGGCTCATCAGTTGGTTATCTAGTTTCTTGTCTCAAATACAATAAGTAGTGAGATGGTTGCTATCATAAAAAGATAGGCATTCTGTGAATGCAATTGCAGGGGTAGAGGACTGCTGCACTATCGCCCTCCATCCTGGTATTCACAACCACTTTGGTGGGATTCGCAATTGGAATCCTGCCTCATTAATATTAATGGGGCAGGATTCTGTGAATGTTATAAAATGGTGATTTTTGTTTTTTTTGCAGTGCAATGAATATGTACATCAGTCACAGTGCAGATTGCCGCTGAGTTGCAAAGCAGTCACTGTGCAAACATACTGACCTCTTTGTGATCTGAACTTCGATACATTGATCCTTTTCCCTGAGTTTTGTCATGCTTTTATATTTATTCATGCAATCATCAATTTGAAGGCATAGGAGTAGAGGAGGAGTAGTTATGGAATTCTCCCTTTTTTTTTAAATTTCTTATTCCTGGAGAGTTTTGTGAATCCCTTGAAATTTGTGACCAAATCATAGGAGTAAACTGTGCTGAGTAGATTTGTTTTTTGAACTACATTATGTGAATTGAATCCTACAATTAATTAATTCCTCCAGTAGGTTTAATAATCACTGAACCTCCCCATCGATCCGTGTTTATTCTAAAGTTCTTAGGCAATGTAATGATCTGGTGCAGAAGATCGTCTTGGTCTTACTCACTAGTAGTCTTTCTAAGTGAGGCACAATAAGCATTCTTAGTTTTATATTGATGCTCGTACTCAGTATTTCTTCTGCTTGAGATTAAATAAATACCCCATATTTAAAGAGCTTGGGACATCTTGACAGCCTGTGTTCTATATTGCCACTGTGTTTTGTAATGTCTCTACAGAATCTTAAACCTGACCATGTTTGCACCCAATAATTCAGATTCCTGTTTGCCGAAATTCCTTCTCAGTGCTCATCTTTCTCATTATTACTCTAACTAATCTGTTTCTCACCGTCTATGTAATTCTCTTTATCCTTTTAGAACTTAACAGGAGAGTTAGAGCTGATTAAAGTTTGGAAAATTAATACTTTCTGTTCAGTCAGTTTATATAGAGTTTGTACCGTTATTGCCCTTGCCTTTTCATTGTTTTATTAATGTTTTCAGTTGGTTGCATATTCTGTAAATGTGAGTTCTTTTGGGAAAAGTATTGGCTTTCAGTTTAATTAGCTAGGTGACATAACTGCTCCTTATATTAAGTAGTGAATATGACTTGGAGACTGACACATCGCCATTATATAGCACAATAATGCCCACAATTGGCTCTAGGGATTTTTCCATTGATTCCAATCAACAATATACACAATTATGGTAAATTTGGCAAAGCTCGGATTGGTGCAAACGTGCTCAATTGGTTTTGTGCTTATTTACTTTTAGCCATATTTTGTTAAAATACACTGCATTTATAATAAGTCCTGTTACTTTTTAGGCATATACTTTTGGGGAATTCATGGAAATACTATTGCTATAGCCTATAAACATATAGGCTATATAGCCTATAGCTACTGCAACATCAGTTGTCTCTGAGGCACGATTGATTAATGGAAGAATAACTAAAACCTTACTGTGGGGCCAAGGTAAGTTGAATCTCCATCACAAACGCTAAGCTCCATCCCTACCATATTTGACTAGGACACTGGTTCTTAACCTTAAGGACCCCCACTGAATCACTACTAGAAGTCGGGGACCCTTACCTAAAATGCCTATGATTTGAACCTCAAAATACTACACAAAAATACAGTAGCAAGTGTACATCAAGTAAACAAATAATTACATTTTTGATCTAATTCACACAAAAAACATGTAAAATTCAAAATTTGAATCAGAAGGTTAAAACGTTTAAAAATGTAGTTTTATTACTAAAAGTCGAAGTGATATGCTGGAATCTAGCATATGCTTTTGTCTTCATTTACTCCAAATACATACACTCTTTTTGTTGGTCTTTACCTGTGCTTCTCCTGTGGCACCAATTGTCCATTCTAGATTCCCTTTGCTGTACTTGCACTGCTCCCACAAATCAAGATAAGGACACAAACTTAATTTTTATCCCCATTTTCAAATTCCTTAACACAGAGGGTTTTTAAATTCTCAATTTTGTTTTTATATGTATAATTACTTCCTTAATGTGCTATTATTTATTTTTTCCAAACAGTCGTGGACCCCATGAGTAGGGGTTGCAGACCTTCAGGGGTCCGCAGACCACAGGTTAAGAGTCGCTGCTCTAGGACATATACACCACCCCCATTTTTTTCTAGTCTTCATCTTGAACTTGTTTGTTTTGTTTGCACTCATCCATTCACTTAATGATTTGAGACAAGCATGTAGTTGATTAAGTCCCTTGATTGTTAAGAAGGTCAAGTTTTGCATAGAGCGTATTTTGGCAGCAGCCATGTGGATTTCCAGTTCAGATTGTTTTCTTGAGTTGACTAGTGCTTGTAGACACAGCGACGATTCAAGGGCTGTGAAGATCATTCACCTTTTTGTGGTTACAAAGTGATACCTGTAAGTTTCTGCTACAGGCATTCAGTCTGGGTGTTCAGAGTTATGCTCTTGCATCGCTCCTTGAGTATACTTGACTGCAAACACCAATTTCCCACGGAGTGAGGAAGAAACATGTTAGAAAGGCATCTGGAATATTTTTTTCCTTAATAGCATAATTTGCTGAGGAGATCCTTTAATTTCAATGTTCAGTGGTGAGAGCCAGTAAGGAAAAATTCACTGGCTTTTACCCAATCAAACAGAGATATTCCCAGCCCCTCTACTCCAGTAGTAGCACTGGAGTGCAACAGCCTCACCCTTTCCAAATAATTGAATAATACTATTAAAAAAAAGTGCTGCATTATGCAGCATAATTTGCCTTTTCTTGCCGCATAATTTAGTCAACCCTGTCGTATAATTTGGTGCTCCCCTGCCACAGAATTCTAGTGGCCCTGCTAATACATAACAGAGACATGGTTAATGTGTTTTAGTTATGCCACATTTTCATACAAAACGCAATTTTAAACAAGCTGGATGCCAACCTATTCACTCACTCCTGCTTTTCCCCCCTGCGCACATCTTCTCCCACATGCTCCGCAGAGCACAGTCAAGCTGACGTATGATAGTGTATTTCCACTGTTATGATTACATTGCTTTCAGTGAACTTTTCCCTGTTCTTTATGACTTGTAACATTGTCAAGGTCCCTTTTGCTGTGCTCACTAGTCTATTCATCCGCTGAAAGTTTTATTGTTCAATGTTTCATATTAGTTAGATCATCTCCAGATGCCATAAGCACAAAGGGTGTTAAATATTTGTCTGAAAACTGGGATGATGCTTATGTCTTAAGTAATGACGTGTTTTATTCTTGTGTTCTGATTTGCTAAAGAAATTATACTTTTGCTCACACCACAATGATTTCGCAGTTTCTCTAATTTGTTATGGAAGAATTGTGTATTAGAACCCCTTGATTTTGAGGGTAAGACAGAAAACGTCCTATGCTGCTAGCAATGCTGCCCTACTTCCTTCTCATTTTGCTGTCCATTTGGGACTCATAATAATTCCCCAACTTTACGTACTCTGTATAACGTTGCATCTGAGAGTCTACATGGTATTGACTCTGAACTGCCTTATTTGAATTTCTGTAATAAAACCGTTTAACTTTTCCATTGACCTAGAATTGAATGAGTGGGCCCCATTATTTAATTAACCGTTTTACTTTGCTAATTGATGTTTAGAGAGGTGCACACAATTCACTCTGTGAAAGAAACATATGAGGTAAAATTTCAGGGTGGTCAATCTTTGGGATGCTTAATTTTTCTGTATGGCTCTGCTTCCACATTAACACAGGCCTGTGTCAAATACAGTAGGAATGAGCTTTGCATGATGTAACTGTGACAAAAATAGTATTTAAGGTGTTTTACAATATGAACTCTGACAAATACAGTAGGAAGGGGTTTTACATTGTGAAGTCTCTAACAAGTTCAATAGGAAGGAGTTGTTCGTTTTGATCACTGTTACTTATACTTAGGCTTTCCTGTTTTCAGTTTCTATTTTTGGTAAATTCTGGTGGGGTTTTTTCAGTTTTTTCAATACCTTAAAAAAACAGTGGGTATCAGTGGTTACACATTTTCGAGCCATTAAAAACAACAGAAACAGTGTTTTTCCGGTGTTTATTAAATTTTAATTTATTTTTAATTATTGCTTGCTTTCTGCACTGATAGTGCATGTGTATAGATAGCATGTACACAGGGTATATGAGGTCCAAATACATTTTTACAAATCAAACTTATTGTAGTGCACCACACAATACTTCATTAGTGAGGTTTTGGTCATGCGCGCTTGCTCTTTCCTTCCTATGTAAAAGTTTATCTGTGAAAGGCCCTCTCAACATTGGCACATGAGACGGGCAATGCCAAAACAGCCAGTACACAATTTGCTAATTCATGCCAATGATATAGCTTTCCATGCCAATACTGGTGCACCTGAAGAATGTGATTCTCTATGACATGTTCTGCAACATATGCGTTGAATTGGGCACATATGCCCTCAGTTATTGAAGTGGTCAAAAATGAAGAAGTACTTTTCAAAGTCTGTAGAAAATTCAGAAGGGATCTAGAACTTGTGCAGAGTACCTCAGTGAGGCTTCATTAACTTCAAATGCCATGGTTGGTGAAGGGACATTTTTTATGCATCATTGCAAGCCATTTCCCATAGACTGTAAAATAAAATTTCCTGAATTGCTCCTCAACATTTCTTTGCTTACCAAGTGGCAAGAATTCTAACATGGAGTATGTTGCAGTGCCAAAGTCACTAAAAGTGTCGCCCAGCCTACTCTCAAGGAGATGTTTCACATCTACACCAATTAACCGGAACACTTGGTAGACAAGGGTGTTTTCAGACTCTAGTATTTTGATTATGTCCACTACAGCAGTCGGTTTCCTGTAAACACCTAAGCGTGCAGTAGACTGTACTTTTTTCACATCACTATCAATATGTGACCAAAGATCATCACATTTCTTGCCTTTGGCATCATCACTAAGCAAAAATTCTGTAAATGGTCGCCACATGGATACTATGGCATTCACAGCCTCTAGGACTGAGAACCACTGGCTAAATGACACAGCTAGTATGACTCTTTCTTTGATGCCACACAAAGCACAAAATGAGCAATATTTGCATTTTAGTTCCCAGGTATAACAAAACAGTGCACCAGAATGGACTACAAAGTCAATAGCATTCTTCATTAATTCTGAAGATTGTAAAGCTGCTTTCAGCATACCATCTAGCAAGTGACAAGGATCTCTTACAGGGAAGCACTTCAGCTCAGGTATTGATTTTGACAGGCCATCATACAACTTTTTCATATACATAGCTGAATTACTGCAAGTACAAACAATATCACTCCAATCTTTATTGAACTTGATAAGAACGTTTTTCAGCAGCATTCTAAGTGACACTGCGTTCCATGTTTACCAAACGTCTGGTGTCATGTTTTCACCACTATCTCAGATGCTTGGTGACAACATTCTTTTCACATATACCTGTCACTACACCTTGCATTGAATGTTTAAAGCCTAGGGTGTTTGGCAATTCACTTACAATCAATACTGACTCGCTAGAAAAGGGGGCTGATGTATCAAAGGATTTCACCCATTCTCTGTCTGTGGGTGAATGTGATTGTACAAATTGGGAAAGATTCTTATGAAACCCGCCCTTTTACCTATCAGTTAAATCAAATGTAGCCAAAATTTCATATATGATTTTGATATTTTCTTTTATAAAATAACTAAATAAGACCTAAAACATTCTTCTAAACACTGCATCTTTAGACCAAAGATCACAAAACTGAAAAAAGCAGAAGGAAGATAAGACAATGTTTTAGTGACATCCTTAAACAACAAAACTCAAGCAGAATAATGCTAGCCCAGCCTTTCTTGCTGCTGCCTTGTATAACAAAGTTACATTGTATTGGCCCCTTCAGGAAGAAATAAAAATAAGTCTTTCACTCATCTTTTCCTTTCTTTGAATGGCACTTAGTTTGTGGTTGCGAAGGTGTTTTTTCAGTGTTTATAATTTTACACCGGGATGGCTATTTTCCTTTCGGTGGGGTTGTATCAGTTATTATAGGTTTAAACCTAAAACCAGATAGCCTACTTATACTCTATGGTGAACACCATGGGAAAAAGCTTTAGATTGTTTAACACAGAGAGACCTTAAACAGAGTTCTAGCTCAGGAGAGCCACAAAGGTCTGTCTTTCATACCATATATTTGTAATTTTATGTTTAGTATTAATTTGTGTCTGAGAGAATGTACTTTGAGGTTTGGGTAGAGGCAGAGTTAGCTGTCTGCCACAGCTCATGCATTCAGCAAAAAAAGCTTCAAAAAAAAATTTGCACCGTCCCTGTGGTCAGCATATTCTTGTTAGGCTTTTTATTGCTTAGCAGTTGTGTTATTATACTTCTTAAGCAGTTCCATTACAGTGCATGGACAGTGAAGTTTTTTATTGATTTCATATAATTTTGTCCGTAACTTCTCTAAAAGAAATCACTTGTGTTTTATTATCACTACCCGTGTCTGGGTCGGCAGCAGCATGGCTGCCTCAGTGAGACACGATTTGTAGGCTATTCCTTGCACTGCTGTATAAACTTCTTGTGACATGGCATTTTCATTTAGTTTCTTAGCTTATCCATAAGCTAAAACCCATTGGACTGTGAGGGGAATCCCCATTTATGATGGCCGCTATTTCAATATGACACATCGACTATTTTAGGTGGGCATAGCTGCCAAGTTTTCAGACTGCTTATGTGTGACATTGCCATGTTGTTCATGTATTTATGTGTGACATTCAAATGCCTTCCGGGTGGCATTTTGACTGATTCTTTACCATGAGTAAAGCGGTAATGCCCATTTAATGAGATACATTTCAGTAAAGATTAAGTGAAGCCTTCAGTCAATATTTGCTTTTGTAGCCAATAGCAAAGTTGCATTCTGGGATTTGTAGTTTCGTTGTTAAAGATTGCTAGAGGAGAAAGTAGCAGACCGATAAGAAGAATGCTCTAATTTTTTTAACAGTACACTCTTCTAGGTTCCTACTGCTGCTTTAGTTGGCATAATACAAATGTGTTGTCTATTGTTATTAACTATAAAATGAACTGTACTAGAATAGTGCCACTCACTTGTCTGTGTGTTCAGATGTTGTACATATAACAAAAAATGCTTCCAGCAGGTGCAACATTCTCTTTACCTGGAAGATTGGTTAAACTTGACGTTTCTTCTGAACTTAAGGAGAACATGCTTAAGGAGCTGTGCTGCCAGGTAGGCTTCGACCTAAAAAGAAGAAAGGAAAGAAAACAAGAATGAAGGAAAGGTAGAAAGAATGAAGGATAGATTAAAAGAAGAGCCCAAGAAGGAAAGGAGGAAGGGGAGAAAGCAAGAAAGACAGGGCTGGCAAGATTGATAGAGCTTCATGTGACCTATGGGTAGGGTGCAGTGTGTGTGAAAGGTAGGACATGTACTGATGTGTGTGACATGTCCTGATAGTGACATACAGTGTTCTTCGTTTTTCACTATTGAAAGGCTATCTGTCCCATAGGATAGAATGGGAGTTTATTTATAATATCTTATAAATATAACTTCCTATTGCGACAGATAGGAAGGTAAAGTTTAGTATGCCTGAACTCAGAATATAAAGATGCATCTTTTAGTTGAGATAATTTTTACATTCTGTGTTTAAAAATAACACTTTTAGAACGTGAATATTTTCTTGCTTAGCCATCCTGTGTGCCTCTGCTGGGCTGTGTATTGACTGTCTTGTTTGGAGTGACAGGGGCTGGGGATATGTATTCACTGTAGACAGCCATTGGGGGGGTTGAGGTGTGTCCTGCCTTTCCTGGATGAGTCAGGGCTGGGCTGAAAAGACCTGGGCTGCATTTAGAGTAGGGGGAGGATATTTCCTTTCACCTGAATGACCTGGTCTTCCTTACACAATGCTGTCTCCACCTCCTGCCGGGAAGCTGGACCAGAGAGGACAGAACTGGTTTGGACTGAGCACAGAGCCTCTCTGCTACAGAGAACAAAGAGAAAGGCTGTATAAATATTGGGGCCCAGACCTTAGAACTTTAGATCATTTCTGGAATTCAAGAGGAACCTTTGCCGAGGAGAAGAGCTGGAGAAACTGAAGGAGAAGTACTACCCTTTGCTGTGTGCTGTCTGGGTTGGCCTGCAGTGGCTGTTTCTGCCAAGAAAAGGACACAGACTTTGCTGTGTCCCCTGCTTGAGGAAGATCTCCAAGGGCTTGAAGTAGAGCTTGCCTCCTGTTCTGAAGTCTCAGGGACACAAAGACTTCACCACCAGCTCCCCTGAACTTCCTTGCTGGGAGTTCTGACCTGCCAAGAGGTGCCTGTTGCTGAGTTGGGCCTCTGGAGGTTGTTCCTGCTGTTGCTAGCTGGAAAAGACACACAACTACGAGAAGTGCGACGCATCCGCACCTGTTTCTGACGCATCGCCGCCAGTGGCAAGAATTTCCACGCATCGCCATTGTGCTGCTGAAGAAACCAACGCAGCACCTGTCCGCGGCTGTAGAAATTGCTGCACGCCGCATCGAGTACACCGATCTACGAAGTCCGAGATCACCGCACCGATTCTGATGTAGGCCCTGCTGTGCAGCTGCAAAAACCAATACATCATGGGACCGCAACTGGAGAGACCAATGCAGCGCCATTGCCGCAACCGCGGCATTGAGAAGCGATGCATCCCCGATCCCCAAGCATCGCGGCGCCAAGTCTACAAGGACACCGGGGCCGCAGTGAGAAACCGACGCATCACCTGCCCTGCGTGGCAGTAAGGAACCAACACATCACCTCTCCTGGAGTAATAAACCAACGCTTCACCTTCCGTGCGCGTAAGAAACCGACGCATCACCTCCCCTGCGGCTGTTTTTGTTTATGATTTTGACCCATCCAAGGTACTTTGTTTTGAAAGAGTCGCATCTATAGTTTGCTATGGACAGAACTGTTTTCACCTTCTAAAAAGTACATTTTGATTACTGTATTGTGGATTTTTGTTGTTTTGTTCTTGTTTGGTTTAGATAAAGATTACATATTTTTCCAAACTGGTGTGGTGTCCATTTGTAGTGTTTTCACTGTATTACTGTATGTGTGCACAAATGCTTTACACACTGCCTCTGAGATAAGCGTGTCTGCTCGTGACAAGCTACCAAGGGGATGAGCAGAGGTTATTTTAGAAGTGTATCACCCTTACCCTGACTAGGAAGAAGGGTCCCTACTTGGACAACAGTGCAAACCATTGCCAACTAGAGACCCCCATTTCTAACACAAGGCTACTCCAAAAGGATTTTACAACAGCATTAGCAGGAGATGGGATCTGATAAAGCTGGATTGTGCTCTGTGCTCACACACAAAGATAGCACTAAAGTAATTTTAAAGTAAAAACACAAATTCTGGCACTGAATGGTACTACCTTGTGTGCAGTGCCGATTTGCTTCTTGTGAAAAAGCAATATGCAGCTTTTCAAAGTGAAGTTAACCAGTGGCTTAAGCAGACTGGCCCATTGCTCGATTCTGTATGCTGTAGTGGGTGGAAGCAACCTGTGAATGCCACAACAAGCCAACGGATGAAGATAGGTGCCTGAAAGGCCCTTTAAATAAGCATATTATGCTTATAATGTTAGTAAAATCAAACGGTCTTGGCTAATGCCAGACCTACTGACACCCTGATGCCATCTTTAATTTGCTGCCTTCATTTTATGTCCGCCAGCTAGTCGTGGCTGTGTTTGTTATTCCAGCACAAACACCCTTGTGCATGAAAGTAAGGCAGGCCATCTGTCACAGGCTCAGCCTCACTATCCAAACCACATCGAATTATGTCATCTAATAACCTAGTCATATCACTGTAAAGGCCATAGATTGCGACTACTTCACAACCAGGTGCTCAAACAAATTCTTGGTTTTTGGAAATCAAACTATCAAAACTTGCTCTCTATATACAATTTACTGGCTCCATTGATTCCGAAATTATATGGGTCTTCCAGACTACCAATGAAAACATTGTAGTATATACATCAAAATCAGAGTTTAGATAATTGATTCCACTAACGCAATGCCAATTTCAGGTGACTTATGGAGTGTGGTGTTTTTGGGGCAGTCCTTTCAGTGAGGCCTAGGACTGACACAGTCTGTATATGAATAGTGTTGGTAACTAAAACATTTCCCTCATAAGTCACTGGTTGTCTATTTAGCAGTTGTACAGGACATACAGGGCATGGTTCTCCTGTGTAGATTGTCATGGCTCATTATGTGGGAATGCTGAGTCTGAGTGCATGGGACTAATTATTGCTTCAGTGCCAGTGGTGCAGTGTCTCAGCCCCTAGATGCTCCTCTTTCCCTGTCCTCATTCTGCTTTTATGTAACAGTAGCTGGATCCTCTATTTGCAATTTCTAAAGATCTTAGACGCCCATCAAAGCTACAGAAGAGTGTGGAGGGAATGGAAATAGCTTGAGGCTTGTCTGGCTTCCTTACCGAGGCCTGTGCCTTTTAACAGGCTCCTAGGTTTAAAAAGAAGGCTGTGCAAGCTATCACTGGAAGTGGTTACAGGCTCTCTGGTACCAGTGCAGTGAAAGTATGGTTGCAACCATGTCTGTGCAACGGAGCAGCAAAGCCATTTGACATCCCACCATGGTTACCTGCGTTATGGGATGCATAGGCAAAAGAAATGGGGTTAGTTGACCATCTCAACCCCAAAATGTCCTCCACCCACAATGCCACTGCCATGGGACATGTTGTGTTCAATATCTACATGGTGTCAGAAGGTTCTTGTTGCTATCAGGGTGGCTTGAAACACTGCCCTGTACCAAACTATGGAAACTGTTTAGCCTGACTAGCACAGGCTGGGTATTATTACTATCCGCGTAAACCTTGGGTTACCTGACCCTACAACTGACCATTACATTCTTATGACCCTGGAGGGAAAGATCCTTCGAGAGTAGCGAGAGAGACGTGTACGAATGTGTAAACTAATTGTAAGCGAAGGGGTTAGATTCATTTCATAGTATAAACTTTTTATAATTTATAACATATATCCCTAAGCTTCAGGAGGATGTCAAATAAAGAGAGTGAAGTAAAGAAAAAATATTTTCACAGCACAAATTGTCCTCAACTCTTACCTCTGTAACCAATATTCCAATTTCTCCTTTGACTATGTGCAGCAAATGCACACTAACGTATTTAGTAAACTTTTTGTATATAAATCAGACTTTGTCAAATTGATATTAAATATGAACTCTCTTTAAAGTGAGATCTATTTTTATGTGGCTCACACAGTCAGTGATTCTCATGTAGAAATGTATACCCTTTGTCACACATCATATGTAAAGCTCATTAACATCCCATGTGATAATGCCCACACTATGCAAAAAAGTAATAAAGACAATAAAAAGTATTGAAAGTTTATTAAGTTTGTTTGAGCACATGTCAATTTCAGCTGTAAAAATACTAGAAGTTTATCGAAGGCTTCCTGAGATAGGGAGCGTCGTGTGGTTTGTAATACCTGACACAATAAAATATGTTTAAAAAAAAAAAAATACTAGAAGTTTGCTAAGTCTGTGCTAGTACATTTCAATGTCAGCTCTGCTGCTTTTACATTTGGTGTATTTTGGAGTTGTAGTTATTCTTGACCTTTTGTACACAACTGTCAAAATACAAATATCAAAATATTTTGGTTAAACGTAAAAATAATATAGTTGTAAATGAAGAAAATAAATTATTTTAAATATTTTCTGGTTCCAGGTGTTCACAGCCAATGAAGAATCTTCAGAAGAATCAGAGGTAAGACAGCATGGGAAAGTCCCATGACAGAACCTTAGCTGTCAGTCTATGTTATTTTCAAGATGTAACACTGAAAAGCATTTAATTATTGCTCCCTTCTTGCAGATCTTCTTAGTTTAGATGGTAGTGTATGCTTATGTTTTACAGTGCTTTTGTTCTTGAACCATAACTGCAAATGAGTTATTGGATATCTGTGAATGGGTGTACACGCAGTGGCGTAACGAAACTTGAGGGGGGCCCCCCTGCAAGGTACATGGAGGGCCCCCCTCTGGACCTAATCAGTAGCTCTCAGGCCAGGGTACTGTGCTGAGGGGGCCCCCTGGAGCTCCGGTGTCGTGGGTTTCTTGCATGGCCCATTGTAGTTTTCCCTTTGTTAACCTAACGGTGCACGTTATAGGCCTAATTTTCTTTTTTTGCACACAATACTATATAAAGACGCTGGCTTTTGTGCCACATTGTACTTTCCCATGGAACCTGCATATGTATTCACAAAATATTGCAATTGTCAGATTGCAAATTCCTGCGAGATGCTCTAAAATGCAAGTTTTTTTTTCAACATAGTTGAGATTTTATTATTCATGTGAAACTGATTTGATTCTTTGAAGTTGTATTCATATGTTTTTTATCTATGTGCTTTTATATAGATGTGTGTTGTTTGTTGTTTATGGAGTGCTAAATGTCCAATTAACTTCATGAACTACTACTCTGTGAATCCAACAATGTCATTTTAATTTAAGAGGAAAATTACTATAGTATTTGTCAAGCCCAGAAGGACATCTCCAGAAGCTAATGAAGAAATTTCTGAATTAGAGATAATCAAATTTAAAAAGAAGTGTGTAAACTATTTCTTTTAGGCAGGCAATCCAGAATGGCCATAAGCATTAAAGACTCAGTTTACAAAAATTACCCTTGGATAGTTCAAATGACAAATAATGAGTCACCATCTACCTGCATTCATGCCTGTTGATGGAAACTACAACCTCATAGCAGATGCAAGTATGGAAAATAGTCTTCATCCGTAAGCAATTGGGATATCACTATTTCCATGGGAAGGCCAGGGGCTTTGAGAATGCTGGGACACCCCACAAAGGTCATAACATTTTTGATAGTCATCAACATTTTCAATGGTTTTCTTACTAACCATGGCACCAAAGAAAGCGTGCAAAGGTGGTGTGCTTTCTGGGATTGAAGGCAAAGATACTTCTTCAAATTGAAAAATATTTTATAGCTGGACGGAACAAGAAGAAACACCTTATCCTTAGGAGTGAACTATTGGGCTTTCTACATACATATTATCAACTAGTTTAAGCAGAGGTGCCAGAGAAAGGTATGATTTTCATTGCTTTGACCAAATGTAATGGAATTTCTGGTAAGTTTCATAAATGAGTCCCTTTATAAAAATCATCGGTGTATGCCTAGAACTCATTAAAGTTATTACTTTTTTTTTTTTTATAAACACATTTTATTGAGTTTATACAAGCGCCATAACATGGCAGAGAATGCAATACAATGGAAAAGGAGTGAAACAAAAATATGGAAAAGAAACTTTGTAAGCACTGTAATTAAGACAATTTGCAAGTATCACGGCACTTATGCAGACAAAGTCTCTTGCGCTTTCTCTAAGGCACAAGTATATTGTAGTATTCCCACTATCTCCCCCAGATCTTGCGATATTTGTGGGGGCATCTCCTCAATGTATATATGGGTTCCTCCAATTTTTTACACCAGTCCATCTCGATTCAGTTTGCAGAGGGGTGTGGGAAGCTCGCCATTGTACCCAATCTCCCTTTTGACAACTGTGACCCCAGCACCACCAAGGTGCGTTCTCCCCAGGGACCCCCAACGTCCTCTAGGATCCCCAATAAAGTGACATGAAGAGAGCAGTCAACTGGGCGTTCCATGATTTGGGAAAGTGTAGAAAAGATCCTACCCCAATAACGAGCAATAAGAGTCACTCCCAAGGGACTTACTATAGAGTGGGTTTGTGATTGGTACAAGGCGGGTTATATTGTGCATGTGCAATGCAATTGTTTTTGTACCTTAATTGGTGGTTTAAAGCTAATGAAACTTATACAAATTTGTTATAAAAAATAAAAACAGGTCACTCCCAAACTATATGAAAGATTCTACAACTTCACCGACACACCTGGGACAGGTTGCATTAGAAAGCGTACCCATCTTTTCCAGCCGCTGATGGGTAAGGTAGACCTGGTGGAAGTACTTTAATGTGACGAGGTGCAGGCAGAACGAAATGGTGTCTGCCTATGAGGAACACTTCTAGTCGGAAGGCGGGGTCCTCATGCCCTCCAAAGAGCCAGTCATTAAGCACCTAGATCTGGGATGCCCAATAATACAACTTTGGCCATGCCTTCCTCATACATGGACTGGATACATTTTTGGAAAGCAAACTTGGGGGTTTTATTTTCTAAAGAAAGTCTGAAATATGTGCAGTGAGTTTCTTGAACCAGGTCTGCGGGATGTATAATGGAAAACTTTGCAAGACAGAGTAATGAAGGCTTAATCATCATTTTAAAGAGGGACGTTCGCTCAAGGACTTTGAGGGGTAGATTGGATCATTTGGTCAAGTTCTGTCGAGTTCGTAATTCTAAGGGGCTAAGATTAAGGCTCCAGGTTACATCTAGTTCGAGGGCAATGTGTACCCCCAAGTATTTGAAACTAAAATGTTGGACTGGAAGTTGGAACTGCCAGTTGACTATCGAGGTGTCTCCCTTAAGGGGGACCAGGTGTGAATGGGTCCAGTTAATCTGGAGGCCTCACCATATAGAGTCAGGATTTGGAGAATTTAAGGCCTGGAGGTTTGTGGCCGACCCATAAAAAGGAGGACTTTTGCATACAGGGCAATACAGTCCTCCAATTCATCTGTCCAGCAAACCCACCAAAGCTGTCCGTTGCCACGGATCCATGTGATCAATGGCTCTATCACTTATGTGAACAACAATGGCGAGAGCGGGCAACCCTGCTTCGTTCCCCGACCAATCGGAAATTGCGCTGAGAGTATACCATTGCCCCTCACTTGCGCATAGGGTTGGGCATATAGAACCTTGACGAAGGATAGAAAGTGGGGCCTGAATCCCATTTGTAAGAGGACTTGAAAAAGGAACTCCCAATCTAGGAAGTCGAATGGTTTCTCAAAGTCAAGAAGCAGGTGCGCAGTGGGGTCGTGGAGTGTGCAATAGTGAGTCTTTCAGTGCAGTATGTACTTGGCGTATGCAATGTCGTTCTATACAGTGGCATGAACCCGCACTGGTCGGGATGGATAAGTGTTGTGATGATTGGTAGGAGGCAGTTGGCCATGACTTTGGCATATATCTTGACTTTTGAGTTGATGAGGGCGATGGGTCAAAATGAGGAGCATTTGTCTGGGGTTTTCTCAGGGGCTTTGTGGAGAACTACGATGGTAGCAAGGTCTAATTCTGGCGGGAAGTAGCCTTTCTCCACCACCTCTTGGTATTGGTTTACTGAGGGTGGAGTAAGAATTGACCTAACTTTAGAGTAGTATTCAAACGGAAAGCCGTCTGGTCCTGGTGTTTTATCCATCTGCATGTCTGTGATGGCTGCGGAGATCTCCTTGAGGGTAATGGGCTGGTCTAGTGTCTTCCTGTCTTTTGTTGACAGTTGTGCGAAGAGAAGATCTGCAATAAGAGGGTGCATGGTTTTGGGTGGGTCACAATGTTGCTTAGCAAATGCATTGGAGTAATAAGCAGCGAACGCAGCTCCTATCTACATAGAAGCACGGAGCGAGGTACCGCCAGGACCCCAGATCTCCACAATCAGCCTGGAGCTCATGTTGCGGGTTGCCAAACAATGGAGCATCTTCCCAGTCTTATCGCTCCATTCATAGACTCGTGCCTGTGTGGTGTATCGGCATTTCTTAGTTCCTCGAGGCATAGCAGCCGCAGTGAGGTGTGGACCAGTCAGCTGACATTTTGTATCTTCGTTTTGTAGCCTACAGTGTTTGCGTTCCGAACATAACTGAGCGGATTCCAGGTACACTATCTTTTGAGAGCGTGTTTCCGCCGGCCATAGAGGAATGCGCTCACTTTTCTCTTGCATGATCGCCTTCCCTGCTGTCCACAGTGTCCCGGTGTGTCCAAAGATTGCTGATTGAGTTGGAAATTAGTCAGTTCTTGTTTAAGGAGTTGGGTGCACTGGGGGTCCCATAAGTGCCATGCATTAATCCGCTACATTGGCCTGACGCCATCTCTGCTCAGGTGCAGTATGACTCTCAATAGAATATCCTCTTCTGTTCTGTGCATTAGGTCATTGGCAGACATGAACATATAGTGAAGCCTAGATAAACATCAGTGCACCGCTGACACGTGGGTGATGGGCCCTTACAAGTATGCCAAGTCCTCCATACATCGCAGAGCCCCAGGGAGGTGATCCATTGCTTTAAAGGTGGGGGCCCACGCTGTGTTCATCATTACTTTTATTAATGACCTTTTTTCTCTCATAAATCAGTCAGGAGTAAAAGGTAAAAAGTGTCCAACAAAGCAAAAGGTGTCCAAATTGACAGATTTAAAAGAGTTTGGCTGACTGCAAACCTATCTAGATTTGTCTGTGATCGTCTTGAGCTATGATTTGATCTTTGTGAATTTGATGTGATTGAGCTATGAGAGAATTTTTTTGAATGTGATTTACTTATGCAACAATGAAGAACCGTAGCTCTTCACTATGCGTCTTATTCTCAAAGATCTGAGTACCACCAAAGTGACCTTAGGGTATGCAGGTATGCTTGTTCACTAGAGCAAACACACTTTACTCATTAACAGCATGTGAGTTTTCACTCCTAAAAAGTTTTCCCTATACTGAAAATTCTGCCAGGATGAGTTTGTGGGCTTTCAAGAGGGGAGAGACTGACAGACGTTGGTGAATGCCCATAAGCTCACAAGATTTGGGTGTTTCACAAGATAGCACACTACCATATTATGAAATGTTGGGCATTTACTTTCGACAAGATCAGGAGTACATCTGGCTTCATAGTGAGTGAGCGCCCCAAAATTGAGATTTTTATCTTATTTTTGAAATAAACAAATGAAGTTTCATAGTGCAAATGATCTTTTTCAAAAGCAAAAATGTACACAAAAATTTCCATGTGTGAAAACTTTGATGCATGTAAGCACGTTTGAGAATTTTTGACAGTCACATGTCTCCAGAGGTACTCCTGAAGAAATGTTCCCAAAATATCTGTGTAAGCCTTCTTTAGTCAATTTTGAACTTTCTTTATCAAATTGGGATGATAGTCCTCATGCACGCAATTAGGGATCCCAAGATGTTGCAGCTGTGACCCTCTGCTTACCTGTTGCTACCCCTGACACCGCTCTTGAGACTGCTTTGTTTACCTGTTGCTATCCCTGGCACTGCTCTCGAGACCTACCAAGGCCTTTCAGACCCCTGACTCTGCATGCTCATGGAAGTGGTGACACACAGCAAAGTTGGCTTTGCTAGGCTCCTGAGCTGAAAAATAGATTTGGTTTGGAGAGGCACCAGGTTCAATCTTCTGGTAAACAAAGGCACAGTTGGATTTTTCGAGCACAGCCAATATGACCGGAAAACTTTTCTCAATGGGGAAAATTTGGGGGTATCTGTTGCCTATTCCACCATTACTTTTGGAGTGTTCCCATCCCACCCTGTAAAATAATTTACTCCTGTACCTAGCAGAAGTAAATGTCTTTCATTTTCCACGGAGGGAATGTGGAGGGGAGGATCTTGCACAAGAACACAAACGCTATCAACAAGCAATAAACAGCCATTGTTTGGTTGATGTCTCCCTACGGTTTTTATCGTAGTTTCTTAAACATGCACTTTCATTGTGGTCAAAGGGATGTTGTTTTTATTACTCCCTGTAATGTTCTCGTATGGGGAGAGCATATGATATCACTTCTCATACTTTCGTATGAACGCTGATGAATTGACTTTCCTTATTTGTGTCTGGGCATTTTCGGCTGTAATTTGATATGACAGCCTTGGATGTAGAATGGCTATGCCATGGTAAGTGATGACTATTTGGTTTTATCCTAGTTAAAATGTATCTTGTGACTAAATTAGATGCTTAGCTACTTTGGGAACCTTTATCAATCTTGTCTTTCTTGCTTGGTCTTCTGGATATCAGTTCTTCTGCAGTGCCATCAGAACAAACAGTCTTTTGATATCACTTCCTGGAATGACATTGGGGTCTTAGGGGTGTGATGTCATATGATGTTATTTCCTGTGATGTGATGTCATTAGAGTCAGCTGAATTTTGATGTCCCTTCTGCTACCCCTGGCATTTTGGTGCATTGACATCCATGATAGTTCTTGGAATGCCTCATTTTTATCTCCTTTGTTACTCGTTTCCTATAATCATACATGAGTTGAACATTTCTTTGAATATTTCCTGCGTGCTCGATCATTTTTATGTAGTTGAGTTTTTAACAAGATTTCTGTTGTTCTTGATACATTTAAAGTACCTAAACAGACATAATATTTCAGTAGCAATTCCCATTGAAGTGAATGCTTCAGTGACTTGGTTGCTAGACTTTGAAGTGTGAACCATTTTGTCTGGTTTCATTTAGTGCACGCATGTTGACTAGTCAAGAGGAGATGCTGCAGAACTCTTTGACAATCAGTTTGGGATTAATATTTTTCAAAGTTTACAATGGGGTTCACTCAAGTAATGCATTTAAAGATCTCTGGAGTGTGTGATTTCCAAGGTTCCTGCACTATTCTAGGTGCTTCCTCTGCCACTGAAATTAGGATTTGGCTTATCGCAGGTCAGACACGATGGTATATTAATATGGCAATGACATGATTTTGTCTCCTAAAATTGTGTATTTGAGTTAATAAATAAGGTTGATGGCATAGCCTCCAATATATGTAGGTTTCTTAACCAGGTGTCTGAAGTTCAGAGCACTGATGCTGAACAGTACATGATTTGAGACAGAAATGGCTTCTCTGTCCATCCAAGTGTTAATATCACACAATGAAATCAAGTTAATACTTTGTGCTTTTTCAATGAAAGTCTGTAAATGATGCCTAGTGTGGTGGCAGGCTACATATCACAAAAGGTACATTTTGGATGTGAAAGTACACTAGCTTTGTGCTAGAAAGGATTCATAATTGGGTATTAATTAAGCTTAGGCAAAAGTTCCATTACACTGGCATAATATCATGTAATTTGCATTGAATTTGTTATACAAATTTCACAAATTTATGCTATCACACGATGTTGCATAATTACACAATGTTCATGTAAAAAAAGTAAGGTGAGTAGGTGCTTTTTTGAAGCACTTGTGTTGTTTGCACCTTCTTTTTTAGCATGTAATGCGTCCTCTTATCAAAAATGTAGCGTCAGATGCCGGTTCTGCACTTGATGTAATTACGGGTAATTTCAAAAAATTTGCATAATTATGCAAAAGGAAGTTAGCTGTTCAAAAATCAGAGAAACATTATTAGTTGGGTTGAATCATTTAGCTATCTACTATTCGACCATACTAGCTCCTGGTCCCCACTAATAGTCTTGAAAAATCCTTTTATTGGCAAGGTCTGTTGCATCCGTATATGATTTTAGTGCTAGACTGGGTATGAAGCCAGTAAACGCCCTATTGAAGATATCAATGGCTAGATGTCTATCAGCTGTCTCTTACGGCAATGACATCTGGAAGTACTCAGATTCTTCAAAAATACAAATGGTGAAATTTTTTTTTTTTTGCCTTTACTGATATCCCTCCCACAAAGTACCCCGTCATATATATTACATGAGAAATTAGGCCTCAGCTATATATCAGATCAGCTGGCCCTTCGTCGCCTATCATGATGGATCATAGTTTAGGTTAAGAAGAAACCGCTTTTAATATTGCGATATTGAGAGATTGTCTTGATCTTGACAAAGCTCTAGCATCCCATGGTTGGGCTATATTAAATGTAATTTCTCAGGCCTGGATCGCCAGGAGCTGTTTTTGAATCCCAAGTGTATTTCCAAATCTGACTTGAGCTGGACCAAACACAACTTTTATGCTTGCTGTTGTGAACAACAAGATGTCCAGGAACTTCAGAAGCCCTCATTGAGATCATATGGTGTATTGAAAACCTCTAGAAAGCTTAAACTGATATCCTTCCAGATATAGTAGTATTCCTTAAGGGAAAAGATTTACTTCTCTTAAAATAACCCTCACCCACCAAAAGGTCCCTTGGTGGCATGCTTCATCATCGGGTTCTTTTCGCCCACTGCGGGACGGAGCGTGCTGCAACCGACAGAGACGTGGGAGCACTTTCTGGAAGGTGTGGGCTATATTACTAAAAGATCAGAGTGGAAAAGTCAGTGAGATAGTGAACAAAAATTCTAAAAAATTCCTGGCCACTAGGGACCTAAACTTTATTGAATCCTGTGGCTGGTATTGTTAAAAACGGGGGTGTTGGAGGTGCACAATATAATGTATGTGTTACTCCTGATCTACATGTTTCAAGCCTTCCCCTTTTCTTCAGGACCAAGTACGATTGATCCCTAATACCACTCCTTAATATTGGCCATTGTATTCTTTAGTGCCTATTCATGGTATATCATTGTGCGTTATACGATACCCAATCGGTATGATGCTTCAATACTACCTATTTGGTAAGATGTCTCAATTCATTCTGGAATAATAAAAGTATGCATAACATGGGTTAATTTACCGGCACGTTACATGTTGTAAACCACATCACCATCCAGTGGAAAAATGTGTGATATATTTTTCTATCAGGGTGACTTTGTCAAGGTGCCTTTCACTCTGTGTAAAATAATTTATACTGACAAGACAGTACACAACAAATAACAAAAAACACACACTTTATAATATCGTGTCCAGGCGCTCTTTTTCTAAAAAACCATGCAGTATGTCTGCTCGTTGTGCTTCATAGCCAGTGAAACACTAAATACATTTTGTGAGAGTACTTAGCTTGAAAAACGTACTTCTTATTGTTCTAACTTTGCCCCATGAGCTCTGCACGGGAGGGGAGAAACGCTTGTAGTCAAACTCTGAAGAGATAAATGAAATTTGCAAATTTTGAAGTTTAACAAATAAAAGGGGTTGTGGTCCTCCGTGATCGGGGAAGCAGCTACGCCGTACTTACTGCCTCAAAGCTACTCCCTCGCCCAGCATACTTTGCCTGCCCGTGGCTCCATGGGTGAACTTGAGTGACTTAGCCGTAATGCTTAAATATCAGGTCTGCTCGTACTCACTGCCTCATGTTAGTTTTGCATGGACCGCTTACCTTTCAAAATGGCTGCTGCACCGTGGCCTCATTTGGCGCATGATGGGAGGAGTATTGTAGCTGAGGAGCGACAGCCTCCATCTGATAATGATACTCCATGATATTTGTGATATTATCAGTGTTCTTGTGCAGACATACAGTATTACAGGTGTTTTTAAAAGAAAAGACCGTTTCTATTCTCTTTTATGGGGTATTGGTGGCTGATGTTAGAAAAAATTTGTAAGTGGAGAGTGAGTGACATGGTTCGTGCTTATGTCGAGGCACGTACGTTTTTCAGGGGAAAAAAATGGTTATGCAAATTGGCTCCACAGGATTCCATCGTTTAACTCGTTTGTGTGGGTTTTCAAACGAAAAACCTATCGCTGTTCCTTTTCAAAATGTTGCGATTCATTTGGAATGTGCTCAATTACAGTCCACTGTAAGTCTTGCACTGTACGTTTTTTGTCAATGTTTTGTGCAGACATTTTGGTCGTGGCCCTTTCACAGCGTAAGTTACTCCGGTGTTCACAAATGCGGGTCTTCACTATCCTCTTCGTCATGCCCATGTAATGTAATTGGCATGGGCGGGAAGAACCCGATGATGAAGCATGCCACCAAGGGACCTTTTGGTGGGTGAGGGTTATTTTAAGAAAAGTTAATCTTTTCACTTAAGGAATACTACTATAGCTGGAAGGATATCAGTTTAAGCTTTCTAGTGGATTTCTTTTGATTTTCTATTTGATACAGGAGGCAAGGTCCACTACGTACCTCTCTCTCCCTCTTCTTGATTAATGTGGTATTGAAAACCTCCCCCACTATGTTATGTTATGTAAATTGAATTTATATAGCGCGTAGCTGCCCCAGCAACGGGGCGTCCCAGTGCTGAAACCAGAAATAACATTACAGGGTGGAGAAAAAGTGAGAGGCACCTGCTAGACCGGGAAAAGCCAGGTTTTTATGGCCCTTCTGAAAGCCACATGATTCTGGATACTTCTGATGGTCACAGGTAAGGAGTTCCAGAGGGCTGATGCCCGTGCTTTAAATGATCGTCCCCCCGCCCTAGCTCTTTGGACGCGAGGGACGCATGCTAGATGCAACTCCATGGGACGCAGCGTGTGGCGTGGTGTATAAGGTGAGAGCAGATCTGATAGAATATGGGTGGCTTGGTGGATAAAAATTTAGTGGCCAATGCATAGGGTATTTTTTAACTAGTGCTGTTAGACAAAGATCGTTGAACTGTTTTTTTAATTTTTTTTTACTGTCTTGCTCTTTTTATGGGTTTTTTTTTAAACGAAAGATTTTAAATGAAGTGATTCAAGGACTCATTTTAATGGTAATTTAAAATCCAACTTGTTGGTCAAGGTGGATTTTAAATTACTATTTTGGAAATGCCACTTTTAGAAAGTTGGCTTTTACCTGCCTAAGCCACCTGTGTCTTTCTGCCAGTGTTCATTGTCACCTGAAGGCTAATGTCTCTCCTGTGGTGAGATGTGTATTGATACCAGACAGTGGACAAAGGGTTTGGGTGTGGGGAGATGTTTTTCCCTAACTGGGGGCTTGGGTGTGAGGAGATGTTTCCCCAAACAGGATGGCCATCTGAGCTGTGCCGAGGAACTTAATTAAACTTCAAGTGGTACCTCCTCTGTCACAGGCAGATGTAACTCACACCTAAGCCTTCCCCCTTCATTGTCCTTCTAGCCAGTGAGGCACCAATTCCAGTGGGATTGGGGCTGCCACCAGAACAGGTTTTGAGTGATGGAGGGTTATGATATAACCACACCTCTGGGTGGGCACAAAGAGCTCTGCACAAGGGAAGAAAGGTTCTGCCATGTTGGATTTAGGTAGAGCGAGGCACTGTGGGACAGTTTACAGTAAAACGCTCAGGAAGTGCTGCAAACGTGGGTAGAGACACCCCTGAGAACCTTTACCCCATTGGTTAAGGTGTGGCCTGGCGTCTCCCCCACCCACAGACTGGCTCTGAGCATAAATGTGGCACCCTCACTACCTGCTTCAGAACACCTCTGGAAATGTGGAAGACAGAAGAAGGACTGCACATGCTGTTGAACTTATGGAAAGAAACCCAAAGGACTGGGCCTGCTCTCACTTGTACCCAGGACCATGAAGTGGCACTCAAGGGACAGTAGGCTTACCTGTTAAACTACAGGGCCACAACAGCTGCAAAAAGCCATTCTTTCCAAGGGCCCACCTGACCAGTTTCAACTAGATTTGTACTGGACTCTGCTGGTGACTTCTGGGAGAGTGAGTCCTAACCCCCTAGTGTTACCCACAAGGTCCCGGACCCTTGGCTGGTGGTAGAGTATACTTCTCTGACCGTAAAACCTACATAACCAGACGCTTAGAAACATTTTCAGAATCTTTCCTCCAGAGAACCAGCGAGGACCAGGACCAAATCCGAAGTCGCCGACATTGGATCGACGGTTGGACTCAACTTGCAGGTTTCCCCCGCTGAAAGCATTTAGACTTCCAGAAAAGGTTCTAATTCCGAATGTAAAGAGGCTTCACCGAGGTCGACATCGAACAGCTACTGATCGCCGACAAGACTTTTCTGGGCACTGATTCTGGACTTCACCTGCTAAGAGCTTTCTCACCGTCCACGATTACTGTGTAGTTTCCTGCAGGAGCGGAGGCTTCCTTCAAGGACCTGTGCTTCACCAGGCTGCCATAGTCGAGTCCTCCTTCGGACCCGGCCTGCAGCCTGACCCGTTGACGAGGTCTTTACTTCATGAAATCTTCCAAGTCAAAAGGTAAATTTCCTCTGTTGCAAGCCTGGTCCCTGTACCCAACTGACAGTAGCTTGCGTTCAACCTTAACGTTTGACTTGGAACCGGTCTAGGGCAACCAGATAAGCATGATTGCCGTTTTGCACTTTTAGGCACTATTTTGACTTAAGAGTTCCAAAAATCATATCTCTGGTTCCCTACATCCATTTTTTGTTGTTTTGGTGTCAATTTGTTCATGGAATTTTACTCTATCTTAATAAAGTGGAGTGGGTTTTTTATTGTTTTGTGTTTTTTCTATTTTTAACTGTTTTGGTACTTATAAATGCTTTACACATTTCTCCTAAGTTAGACTTGCACGTTCTGTGCTACAACTACAAAGAGTCAAGCTCAGTTTTAAATTATTGAGACCTAACTGGACACTTGAGACTCGCTGGTATATCTACCAAGTGTCAATAATTAGAGGTATGATGTCTTTATGCATGAACACTGGAGAGTTATTCCCCCCAAATACAGATAGCCAGACTCGAAGAAAGCAGACTTGTGTTTCTTTCGCAACATGCATGAATTCTTGAAGCAGAACTTCAAAATAAAAACCGAATAAATTAAAATAGATCATAATGTTTTAAAACTAATTTGACCCAAAAAGATTCACACTTCAAGCGACTCACTTGAAGTTTCAGAATTACCATGTTATGGGGTGTGATGGGGTATGGAGTGTGCAGCGGGTGTGCAGCAGGTAAGAAATGAGTGCCACATGAATCACTCATTCTTTAGTCTAAAAACAACGACTTTAGTAATTTATGTAGTTTGGGAATGGGGAAGTGGGAAACAATATGGTACTGGGGAACCGCAGTTATGAAATGCTCAGTTAGTTGTTGAAAAGGCTCGTATCTTAACTTATGTACTGTGGGAATAGGGAAGGGAAAATTGGATGGTATGGGGGTGTTAACAGTCTTGCTCCTTGATTTTGTTTTCACTATTTTATTGTTTTACATATTTTGTTGTCAGGTAACTTCAAACTTACATCCAGACTAGTAAATTGGGTCATACAACAGTTTTTTACATTACAGCAATCCTACACTTCCGTTTTGTAGTCTGTAATTTCTAATGTTATATAACTTCTTAACTCTGAACTCAGGTCTAGGGTCAATTTTGCAAGAATATTGTCTTTCTAGATTATGACGTTCCAGAGGGGGTAAGAAAGGGTCTGGGGTATACAAATACGTACCTCATTTAGTATTGTCAGATCACCCCCACTGCTTCTCTCACCATGCAATGTTGATGTTGTCTTTGACTCTGGGTCTTAATTATTGCCTTTATTGCCTGCCTAGGTTGTCTTCTATGTGTTTGTGGCTGAAATCCATAACTATTTCATCACATGCTCTTGTGATGTCTGTATCCCTTAAACCTCTTCTGGTCTCCATTTCCAACAGTGTGCTCTTGCACGCTGTCCATTTCTTCACCTCCTTGTCCAACCTGCACAGGCTTGGGCCTCCTACTGCTTTCCAACTAATTGCAATTTGACTTTTCACTAGCATCAGCACCAGATCAGTGAATTTACATGTAACTTTCTTATTCTTGGAGGGAGGGAGGGGTATAGGTAGCTTCCTAAACAGAAGGCCTCATGTGTTCACTTGATCCTACACTCTGTGACCTGGTTTCTGATTCGCATTATTTCCTCCCATTATTTCACCTGTTTAGTATTATCCCATACCATATGGTAAGATCCTGCATTTAAATATCTGCTACAAGCTTTTGAAATTCTCATCATTTCCTTTTGCATAAGAACTCAAAATTTTGGAAAAATTACGCAAATGGAAACATGGCATTTAGCGTTATATTTTAACGTGAAATATGGCATTGCGTCCACTTCGGACGTGAAGTCCCTTTTAATGCTAAAAAATAGCTCAAAAACCACAAGTGTCACAAACAGCAGCTGCTCATGTTTGGTCATTCTTGTTGTTCCTGTGCCCCCATGCTAAGATCTTTATCTGAACGGTCTTTAAATAAGCAACCAGTCGTAAAGGGCAATTTCAGGGATTTCGCATAACAAGCATAATGCAAAATGCTGGAAATTATGTGGAATTACTCTGATGGACGGTACCACCGGAGCCGGGATCGAGGCCGGAGCCGAGGCCAGGATCAAGGCTGGCGGGACGGGCGACGCCGGGACCGGAGTCGTCGGCGACGTTGGAGCAACCCCATCAGGGCCCGCGGAGCCCGAAGGCGCACCGGAGGGACCTTGAGGATGATCGTTTAAATGCACTGAATTTATTACATATACTTATGAAAGCCTCATCTCCAAGCCATGTAATCTGTGTAAATACTTACCCAACTCCACTGAGCATCATCAAGTCCATTTATATCTGTCGACAATCTTGAAATCCAGCGCTATTCCTTTACCTAGCTATATCCTTGCTATGTTTGTCTGATCATTCTGTTGTATGATTATCTTAATTACCGCCCAGATTCATTTGTCTGCTTTATGCTTAATCTCTGAGAAATGTGTGATTTGTTCCATTATGCTACTTTTATATTCTTGTATACGAAATTTGATCCTTCTGGTTCTCATCCCTATATATCATCTATTGGAGGGACAAGTGTGAATGACATTTGTACTATTACAGTTTATATGTTTTCGCTGTTCCCACGCAGTATTTCGGCCCTGATAAATACATGGGTTTCTTTTTGTTTTGATCGCAATTTTAGCCGGATCTCCTGTTCTTCTTCCTTTCCCAGACCTGTGTGTTAGCTGTTGTAAAGATGTAGTCCACCACAGTTTGAGTAGAGCAGGAAGGTTTCTTCCAGTAGAAGGTATGTAGATCTAACGGGCCCAGATGATCAGCACCAACTGAAGCTGATGTTCTAATCCACTGTTCCCCAACATTCTTATTACAGCAAGACACTGAATATAAGAGCATAACAATCCTAACACTCTATACCATAAGTGAGGCAAGAGGGGAACACAAGAAATACAATAATTAAAATACAAGGCAATGCATAGGACACCACATATCTCCCCCTTTAACAGAGAGAAGAAAAACAAACAAAAAAAAATTGGAAAAAAGTACAATAATTAATCATGAAATTTGTTAGGAATCCTTCTTACTCTACAACTTCGTCGTAATTTGACATCAGAAGAGGGTGAGGATGAAGACTCCAGACCAGAAGCATTGTCAAGTTGAGTGACCTTGGCAAGACGTGAAAAACTCCACCACTGCCCATTGTCAAGTCGAACAGCATGTCCTTTAATTTCAGCAATGTGGTGAGGTTGTCTAAATTTCGACATTCCTTTTTGTAGTAATAAAGGATCTTTGACCCTCACCAAATCTCCAATAGAAAACCTAATCACCTTTCTTTTACCAGATTGACAAAGTTTATCAAATCTAAGGCGATTAGAATTGTCAGAAGTAACTTTAGCTTTAGAAGCTTCAGCAGAAACAGAAAATTGATCATTAAAAACATTGAGTTTCCAGAAGGGACACAAAGAAGAGGAAACTTTCCTCCCCCTCATCAATTCAAAAGGAATTGAACCTGAAACCGAGTGGGGGGTGGTCCTATGTGCCCAAATCATGTTTCGCACAGCAGTTTCACAATCACCATGACTATTGAGAGTACTTTGCACACATTCAACCAGAACCCTATTGAACCTCTCAACTTTCCCATTGGATTGGAGATGATAAAGAGGTGTGCGTAGATGTTTAACCCCCAGTTTGGCCACAAATTCTTGCATGGAAACAGAAGTGAATTGCACTCCATTATCAGTTAAAATCTCTTCCGGAACCCCTTCTCTCGAACAAATATCTTGCAGAAAACGAATGACAGCTTTGGAATTGGAATCAGATACCCTCTTACTTCCACCCATCTGGAAAGATTGTCAATAAGCACAATGAAATACCTCATGCAGTTAGGCAAAACATGAAACGGACCAAGAAGATCCACAGAGATTCTTTGCCAAACCCTGGCTGGACACGGAACAGGTTTGGGTATAGGAGTACTAGTAGTGAGATGCTTATCACTGTAACAACATTGTACACAATTCTTGACCAAATTATCAATATCCCGGTCCATACTGGGCCACCAGAAATCATTTCTGATTCTGCGCTTGGTAGCATTCATGCCCAAGTGACCAGAATGAGCTGTTTCCATTATTCTCACTTTGATTACAGCAGGAGGAATGAGTTTATTGTCTCTGACCAGCAGATCATTCTCAGTAGAAAGTTCATTGGAAATTTTACAGTATGGTTGTAATTCAACGGAAAGGGCTTTCTCTTTAGGCCATCCCTTAACAACAAAATCCATAACCTGCCTCAAGACGGGGTCATTGGATATAGCATCTTGCCAAAGTGACATATCAGGACAAATTACAGTATCATCCACATTGGCAATAATGCACTCTTCAATATCATCAGAAATATCAGTGGTAGTAAGGGGATTATCCATTGGAAGTCTGGATAGAAAATCTGCCCTGATGTTTTTACCACCAGCAATATGAAGTACAGCAAAGTTAAATTCTAGAAGTTTGGTGGATAACCTAGCCAGTCTGGCCGTGGATTTTTTGATTTTAGAGCCAGAAAGAATGTCTACTAAGGGTTTATGGTCCGTCCTAAGCCAACATTTTCTTCCCCAGACATAAGATTTACATTTTTCAATACCCCATACACAGGCAAGCATCTCTTTCTCAATAACTGAATATCTTAATTCAACTTCTTTCATTCTTCTAGACGCAAATCCTACTGTGATTTCCCTTCCACCATCCATCTGGGATAAAACTGCACCCAAGCCATAGGCACTGGAGTCAACAGTTATGAAGGCGTCACAACCGTCTACGTAAGCTTGAAGAGCTGGAGCCGATAAAATACACTCTTTAATTAAAATAAAGTGTTCTTGACATGTAGAAGTCCAAATGAATTTTGAACCCTTTTTCAAAAGGTTTCTAAAACATTCAGTGAGACTGGAAACATTCCTAATAAACTTTGAATAGAATTCACAAAGACCTAGGAAAGATCGCAGGAATTGATCTTTGTCCAAAGGGTGTGGAGCATTAACAATACCCTCAACTATGCTTGGTTTGGGTTTGACACCATCCTTAGTGAGCATGTGACCAAGATATTCGACCTCATTCACTGAAAAAATACATTTATCTTCTCTTAGAGTAACACCATTGCTATGGAGAGTTTGAAAAACAAGATCCAAGACTTGGTTATGTTCTAGTTCTGAGCTCGTATGTACAAGGATATCATCCTGGAAAATTACAACATTGGGAACATGTTGGAACATCATAGTCATGACTTTTTGGAAAACAGAAGCAGCCGAGGCCAGTCCAAATGGCATCCGGCAAAATTGGAATGTGCCATCAGGTGTTACAAAAGCTGTAAGATGACGGGAATTTTCGTCAAGTACTACCTGATGGTACGCCAAACGCAAATCCAGTTTGGAAAACCATTTGGACTGACCTACAGCAGTGATGAGATCATCAATACGAGGTAACGGAAAATTCTCTACCCAAATAGCTTTGTTGAGAGATCTTAAATCAATACATAAACGAAGTTCTCCAGACCTTTTCTTTGCTAAAACAATGGGAGATAACCAAAGAGTGGCATCAACACGTTCGATTATGCCATCAATCATTTTGTTAAGCATAGTGGTAAGGTCACTTCTTATACTATGAGGCACATTCCTCAATCTGTGTTTAACTGGGGATTCACACTCTTTAACTTTAATAAAATGGACAAAATCTTTTATTTTTCCAATCTTTTTGGCAAAAACTTGTGAATATTTATCTTTCCATTGAACAGAATCAGAAATTGAATTACCCAAAGAAACAGGATTTTTCTGACCTGGTCTTATGATCATGCCAAATTCAGCTTGGTGCCACCAACCTAAAACATTCATACCTTTAAGAGCAACATAAACTTTGCCATGGATAGTTTTGATTTGAAACGTTATGTCAGCCCAAAAATAGCCTGCAAGATCAATTCTGCTACCCTCAAATGCAGTAGTAATGACAGGGGGTAGCAAAACCATATTAGACCAAGATTGTTTAAATTTATCAATAGAGATAATGGTGATTCTGGCACCTGAATCAATAAGTAATGAAATATCATGAGATTGTATGGATACTTGAACGAGAGGATCAACAAATTTTTTATCTGAATGTGCATTGTTGATGTTCAAGTATTCCACAGAGACAACAGATAAGGATAATTCTTCCATTCTTTTATCAGGTTCATCAGGAATTTCATTAGAAGGAAGATCATGAACGCTTCTAACAGGAAAACGTTTGCCCCCTCTGCACAGTCTTTTTACACTTGTAACATTCTTGGGAAATCGCAGGACAATTTTTGAAATTGGAAAGATGAGACGGAGAGCCACATCTGTAACAGTGAAAACCAGAAGGAACAAGTGTAGAAGACTTGTTCTTGTCAGAAAAATCTTTACCTTTTCTTTGCTTGACATCACTAAGAGACTGAGCGGAGGAACGAGAACTAGTGGTAGCTACCGTGGAACAAGTGTTGGATTCTAATTGTTTAGCATCCAACTCAGTCCGCTCAATACTTTTAGCGATGTCAATAGTTTCATCTAAAGAGGGATTTTTGCATGAGAGTAATTTCTATTGAATTCTTTTAGAATAACATCTGCAAACAATTTGATCTCTAATTAATTGAGAAGTAAAATCCTCAATCACAATAACTAGCTAAAACCTTTAAAGCGGTAACATAAGTGTCTATGGATTCACTTGGAGATTGAACACGAGTAAAAAATTTGTGTCTGTGGACAACCAAATTAACTCTACCTTCTAAATATGTACTCAGTTGTTTAAGAGCTAATTGGTATTCATCCATGTCACCACTGTCATGGCCAACATAAACAGGTAAGTGATCATAAACATTTTGGCCCTCAACACCTAGATAATAGTAAAGAAGACTACGTTTTCTATCTGGTTTGAACTTCATACCATCAATAGCTCCTAGATAAGCATTAAAAGATCTGAACCAGAATCGCCATTTTAAAGGTGGTTCTCCAGGATCTTGTAAAAAATAATTGGAAGGAGTAACCGTTTGCATGGTGTAAGAAAAGAGAAAAAAAAAAATTGGAGTAGTGATAGAAAAGATAGACTGCAGATCCTTTAGTTGTTGCACTTCCTTAATAGTAAGAAGTGATGCAAAAAAGTCAGCATTCACCATACAGGAGCAAAGATTTTGTGGTAGCGTTGGAAAAGATAGACTGCAGAATTTACAGCACGTAGCAGCAGGAGCAATATCCCATGGCTGTGTATACAGAAGATTGCACAGAACACTGTGTGCGACGGAAGACTGGCAGGTACGTAGGAACCGGAGCGGTATCCCACGACTGTGTGTACTGAAGACTGCACAACACACTGTGTGCAATGGAAGACTGGCAGGCGCAGAGACTGGAGCGGTATCCCACGGTAAAGCACGTAGAGCGCTGCCTCTGTTTGGTTTCCTGGACAACAAGGAATAGTAATGTCGAGGAAGGTATCCAGGGAAACCAAGATGCTTGGAGAAAGCGAGCGTGAGTAGAATCAAGTTGCCTCTGTTTGGTTTCCTGGACAACAAGGAATAGTGACGTCGAGGAAGGTATCCAGGGAAACCAAGATGCTTGGAGAATGCGAGCGTGAGTAGAATCAAGTTGCGCTCGAGAGGACGCTCGAGAGGAAAAAAAATAATAATAATTTAAAAGTCAACACGGACGCGTGTTAACATTGGCTTGACTTTGAAGCTGGAAATAAAGTCAAGGTGGAAACGGTGCTGAAAACAAGTGCACTAGCTCGGAATTTGAACTGAAGATAAAACGGATAGCGCAGAGTCAAGTGTACTGTGAAGGCAGGGAGACAAAATGATCTCTGGGCCCGTTGAGAAACAAAATAAAAACGCAGTACCTCAAGAAAGTGGAAACGCTGGAGGAGAGCTGCGTATTCCTGGAGGGCAGGTCCAAGCCCAAGATCGTCGCCAAATGTAAAGATGTAGTCCACCACAGTTTGAGTAGAGCAGGAAGGTTTATTCCAGTAGCAGGTATGTAGTTCTAACGGGCCCAGAGGATCAGCACCAACTGAAGCTGATGTTCTAATCCACTGTTCCCTAACATTCTTATTACAGCAAGACACTGAATATAAGAGCATAACAATCCTAACATTCTATACCATAAGTGAGGCAAGAGGGGAACACAAGAAATACAATAATTAAAATACAAGGCAATGCATAGGACGCCACAGCTGTTAATATAGGGATTTCTACTGGTATTCAGCTTGCTTCTAAGTTCTGTAAGATTTGACAGATTGAGGAGCTGAGGCATAAGGAGAAATGATTTGTTCAAAAACGTTGCAACCAAGAGCCTTTTATTCAACAGTTGGACACAACTTCTTTTCTTTCTTCACTTTTCACTCTTCCTCATCCTCCACTTTCACCGCCTCTACTCCACTCCTTTCCTTCTTTACTTTCTTCCTTTTGCTGACCTCGCCTTTCTTTCTTCTCTACCCTTACTCCACATTCCACTTTTTTTTTTATCCTTCTCATACCGTTGCTTTCTAAGGACCCCATTTCCATATAGGCAAAGAGCGCATATTTATATATGGGTCATGGGGGCAGGATAGATTATCTTTTGGGGGACGATGAAAATCCAGTACACTCATTAATTTGATGTTTTCTGGATGGCCTCATGCCCACTTATTCAGCACTCAATCCTAAATTCATATTTGCGCTGCCATAATGAGTGCTTAACTTGTAAAAGAATGAGTGCCGGTGCCACAGGCTCTGCTTTCGCTGTCCTATTAAAAATTCTAGCTCCGCATACCAATATTGCATAGTACTGAAATCACCTCAGGCCTCTTTAATCCTCTATCAGACACTTCTGCCCCTTTAGCTTACTCTTGCCAGTCCCTACTTTCTCCCTTTGTGCCCTTTTTTCCATCTTTCTCTGTCTCCTTCTTTTCTGTTTGTGTGCTTTTCTCTCTGTTGGTTGCGGTCAATATTTGATGCGGAAAAATAAGTGCTGGTCCGCAAAAATTAGTGCCAGTGGGCCCCACCACTAACCACCTGCTCAAATTAAACACTGGTCATAATGTTTAATTGTTTGCAAAGTTTGTATTGTCCCTGATGCTGGTTGACTAGCTAAGAGGCTCTTCTCACCTTTGTCTGTTCTCTTATGGTATATTATGTTGTTCGATTATTTATATAGCACTCTACTAGGCTATCATTTTAAGGCGAAGCGCGCTCTCATTGTGAACACTTGTCTAAACAGTCACATTTTCAGTTGATGTCTTAACAGTATGAGCGAACCTGCGCTATTTGGGTATGACCGCAAGGTTAGTCCCAATGGAATGTAATTGTCTCACTGGAGAATAATCAAAGAATTTAATTTTCAAAAAGGCCGGGGTGTTGCCTTCTCGTACTCGGTGTACTCTAGAGAGTAATGTAAAATGGATTCTCTGTTTGATTGGTAGCCACTGAAGGTTTTCTAGAAAAGACTTTGCATGTGAAAAGCGAGGAGCACCAGCCACCATTTTGGCTGCAGTATTTTGAACCACCTGCAGCTTATGAATTAGCTGTTGTGATGACTCCATGTATAAGGAGTTAGCATAATCCAGAGTGGATCCATTGAGGCAGACACAGACAGATGTTTTCCTTCTGTTGTAGAAGAGGTAGGATTTTCCTCTCCACTTTCAGATGGTAAGAGCTGGAGGAAACCACTGAATCAGACTGAGGACCATGAAAAGATGACTATCCAATTTAACTGCCAGGCTTTTCACACATTTATCAGAAGGAGCAGGGTCAAGATCTTGTGGTCATTAAGATTCCAACAACAGATCGGCATGGCCGTTAAGACTTCTGTATTATCTGCATTCAAGTTTATTGCTTCCCATCCATTTCCATAATGATCACATACAAGTACAGTTGAATAAATACAACAGAACCTTTAACCCCTAATTATCACTTTCTCAGAATTCACCATTTGGATAGTAACAGAAGTTACTGGGTAGACGGGGATTCTGAGATGTGCGTAATTTGAAATCCGAGGACATCCTCGGAATTCACCAGGAAAAATGTGTCAGAATAAGTCTGAGGAAAACAGCCTGCAATTTGGGAATAAGTGTCAGAACACTGCGAAAAAAACATGGATTTCCACAGTAATTTCCATTACAGAAAGTAAATGTCTTAATAATGTGGCACTGTGAAATTATCGTTGGCCGAGGTACCCTTTATTCCGTGTATGGAATTACCGATATGTTGTTCCCACATGACTTAGAATGGTGGCCTGGGTGTCCTATTCTGCAGCTCATACATAACCACTCATTGGACATAGGCACAAGTATGGAAACCATGGCTGGCCTGTTGTTCTGTAGCAACTCTAGAGTACTAGCTATCAAAAGCCGCCAACTGGATGCTGGAATAAATAACTGTCAAAGTCTTTGAAAGCTGTGATTAAAGCATTTTTGATCATGAAAATTATACCACATTTACATACTTAAATATTTCTAAGATTAGTGTTCCTGTTGACCTCAAAATATAGTTTTGGGATCTCACTTTGGATTTAGAACTTTAAGTAGAGGCCGCTTTTTGACAATTTTAAATATAGAGCAAGTTTTTATTGGGGATTGTGTTAACTCTGGCAGCATTAGAAGACACAGCTCATGCCAGCTATTATCTGAGCTCAGAGTGTCGGTACGAGTCTGTTGCAGTTTCCTTCCCTATACATTCTGCTCCATTGCATTAGCATATATCACTTTATCAATGGATTGTGATATCCTGTATGGAAGCATTACAGTAATACTGCTTGAAAACCTAATTTTCAATAATTGTGATGCGCTGTAGTCAGCTAATATCTCAAGTATCAATGGAGATTTGTTCTAGCTATTTGTGTCAACATGCCGAAGTCTGCAGCTCACCGTGCAGTGACTGCAACACGTTTTTTAAGCTCTCTTGCTGTGCGATCCATTTATTTGCGAAATCTTTCTTGTCATGTAGACTAGTAGCTATCCTTTCTATATTAATAGGATGCGCCCATAGGGTGTCTGAATAAGTGTTTTTATTCCCCCAGGGGCATGGTGCTTTACTGGTTTTTACTTCCAGGATGGTTGTCAGTGGTTATGGCTTTTTTCCATCCTTTTATTTCAGTGTTCTTCCGAATTGGGTTTGCCATGAGCAGATTCAAACATGACAAATGTTTGTTTGAAACTTAACATAACTCACGGATTTCCAGTATAGAAAAAAGGTCTATATTGGAAAACATGACTGCACTTCATGTCCATTGATTTAAGCAATCAGCGCCATAGTTGAAAGAAAATGTGTGGCTTTATGATTATCATACTGTATCCCCCCACCCTCCTTTCTGCCCCATGCTCTTCACTTCTCCTCTAGGGAAGTAGAGGGAGAAATTACATCTGGGAAATGTTGACATATTTTTGGATATCCATGTGAGTTTCAGACTTAGTTGAGCTCTCACCTTTAAAGACTTTGTCAACGTGAAGGTGTTTTTTTCTCCAAATATATATCCCTTAGAATCTGCCAGCGGCTGTCTGGTGGCTATTTGGATCTCAGTACTTATCAATGTCATCCCGTCTCGTTTGTTTATCTCGCATGTGCTAAAAGTTCTTTTTGGTCATTAAGCAGGCGAATACATCTGCAACATAAACTAGTTTGAAGAACAAAAGTGAAAGACTGCTTTAACAGATTTACGGTGTGAGATTGGTAGACTATAGCGCAGAGTATGTGCTAGTTAGTTCTTTGGAAGAAAAGCCATCCTTTATATTGCTCTTATTTATTAAGATTTTCTTTAGCTCTTTGTGTAACTTTTGGTTACGTATTAGCATAAGTATGGAGCAGAGTAATTCAGTGCCCCACCCCTTTATATGCAACCTATGTGCTTAACAGTATATTATTTTGTGAACAATTTATTAATCAATTGTTGTGATTGGCTACATATTCACTTAGATGAGTCACCTGAATGTTTAGTTGAACTATAATAAGTGGGGTCAACATGAAAGAAAATGTATATGTTTCCTATTTTGCATTTGATATACTCACTTATGCTAACTGTATTCATTTAAGAACCCGTTCTGAATCTAAAGTTGACCTAACTTGTAACCGGCCCGAGTTGCCCATGTTACATTTTCCAAAAGTTTTGCAAGTATCTTGTTTTTATCTCTTCTACAGGTGTCTTGTCAACATGCTTGTTAAGTTAAAACAGACTTATTGTTCAGTTTGTTTGACTAGGGGGCGATTTGAACTTTTAATCAGAAATTGACCTCGGATATGCTGGCACAGAAACGTTTTTTTTATTTAATCTGTTAACATAACATAACGTGTATTTGTAAAACACACGTTCACCCATGGGTATCTTGGCGCTGAATAACAGATGTTCATTGTTACCCAACTCAATGGTACTCATTTTATCGACCTCAGATGGATGAAAGGCTGAGTGGACCCACTGGGATTTGAACCTGTGACCATGAGGTCGAACACAGGCCCCTGCAGTGGACGCATTAGTCCACTCAGCCACCAGACCCGGCTCAACAGTTCAACCTGTGACTTACAATAGGGGTCTCCAGCTCCGCATCAAATTCTTCTTACCTGCAATGGATCTTTGCCACCGTTTTAGAATGGAGTATCAGTCAAAATCATTTCAATAAACATCATCACTGTAGTCATTTAGTTCAGTCAATGATGAGAGTTTTAGATCAGTTGAAAAAACCTTTATTTATCGATAAGAGTTTTGTGTATTGTTTGGGTCTCTTTATTCAAATGAGTAAATCAGATAAATCTGTTTACAGAAATGTCAAGAAAATCATAGTTCGAGTCTATCAAGAAAATTACAGCGTGTTCCATAATGAAAATTAATCCCTATTCTACTCTAAGTGGATTCCAACCTACCAGAGCCCATTCAGAGTCCTTAGAGAAAAGAGCAAGATTTAAAGGAGCTTTGAAATAGAATCACATTGCAGCTGAACTCCTCAGGGAGAGTAGCTCCAGTAACTCGTCTGCAAACAGGCACAGTAACAACTGTTCAAAGTTAAAGAAAGAAAATAGTCAGAGCAGTAGCCATAACTGTTAAAAAAATGGACACCCTCAAAGTAGTAGGCAACAGTAATCCCAGTCGGCATAAGCTCACAGCACATAGGGTAAAAAGTGCTAGGGGAAAAGGAATGGCCGCAGAAGAATGGCCTGGACCAGACTGCCTTGACTGCCTTAATTCTAACTAGGAACACGTATAGTATAAACACAAAAAATATGTAGCAATCCATGCCGGTGTTCGATCATCTTGAGCCAATGAAGAAGGATCGTCCAATGGTCTGCTGCTTCTTCCCTCATTCCCACTGTAAACGTACGAAGCCGGCAAGGTGCTATTGACAAGTGTCAACTTAGTTGCTAAACATTCATGTGCGTTAGCTCCACTCTGAATTCCCACGAGAACCCTGCAGTCTAAAATATTACCTATTCAGTATTCCACTGTGTAACAATGAACTATTCTAAAGGCACGCTCTCTGGCACGCTCTTTCTCAGGTAATGCTCCCAAGATTTGGAACTCACTGCGGCCCCTCCTTCCCCTGTTTCAAACGAGACCTCAAATCTCTACTACTCAACAACTACTTTAGCACAAACTGATCTACGATTCTCAAAGACCCTACCCTCATCGACTAAATTCTCAGCGACAGTCATCTGACCCGCTTCAGTTTCTCATTGCTCCTATCGTCATTACCTTAATACTTTACTGTTATATTTGATTGGTGTTCATTTTCTAATATATGATTAATGTTCATATTTCTACAACTTGAATAATGTATGGTTTCTTCACTTTTTATGTCTTTTGTTTTTTACCCTCATGAATCCCCATGTTATTCATTGTTAAACGTATTCTCATAGTATGTAAAGTGCTCTGATACCCTTGGGTCTAAGGAGCGCTATATAAAACAAAAATAAATAAATAAAGGCAGAAACATTTTAGTTTTAACCTATGTGATTAAGCCATGAGATTTGCGTCTTCATGTAAGCATTATTGTTTTAATATACTATTCAGCATTGTGAATATATGGCAGCTCGAAAATTAACTAAATACAATGAGTACATGTAACTTAGGAAAAGAAGAAATACATTTTTAAAGTCCGCACCTTCTACAAAGATGGCACGTTTAAACAAGTTAAGTGTGAATCGCTATCAATAATATTGCATAGTTCAGTATTTCCTAAAAGCATTTGTTTGTATATTAAAGAAGAAGAATTGAAAGAAAAAAAGATGGAAGAGGCCAAGCTGGCCTAATAGTGTAATTACGAGAAAAATTTGTACTTACTGCAAAAATCATGCTACACGTTAATTTTGCACATTTAAGAAAAGGCACATTTTTCTACCTTTCAATCTATTAAGCATTTTCGTGTAAATGTCTAGTGTAAATTATGGAATTTATTTAAGCTAAATTCTTCTACTCGATCAATCCCCCATCAGATGGTTTTCTTAACTATCACCCAAATTAATTTTTCCATGTGAATTCATTTCAGAATGCACACTGATCATCCGTTGAGTCTTGTCTCTATGTTTTCTGACCTCTAAATTTTGGTGACTTGGTGTAATCTTCATTCATGATTCCCCTCAAACCTAAATCCTTTTCATATCACTTCATTTTGCATCTATTCCTGTGTATTGCATAAAATACACCCACAGCTCACAAACAAAACATAAAGAAATATTAGACAAAGCCCTTTAATTGTTATTGGCATTAGAATATCTTTCAAAATGCCCTTTCCTACTGTTGAAAACCAATGCCCAATTGTTTAAACTCCTTTCCAAAAGTTTTCAAAAACAGTTAGTGTTTCCAATCATGTAATTCAGGTTCTAAACCCGAAATGTTCTTTGCATAGTCTTCTATTTCCTTACTTCATTCAGGTATGTATGAACAGTAGTAAGTTAATTTAAACATTTTGCAGACTCCGCCTTCCTCTGCGAATAAAATGTCTAGTGCAAGTCCGTTTTGAAGTACCATAGACCGTATAGCAATTAACTCAGTGTTAATTATAAGCATAGCTCCAGATGTGCTCGTTGCTATCTTGTCAACAATGATAACCAACGTTTTGATCTTTTCGTCCTTTAAAATGATGCCTACAGGTGCAATGAGTGCTCCAAATATATCTCCTAGTAAGCCTGTTCCAGTTTCAACATTTCATTTCTGTCCATGTCATGGTGTCATTGTTAATGTATCTAAGTTTTGCAGATGATACAATTTATGGATTAGTATGCCTAAATAACAAATACCCTCCCAGTAGGCTGGCAACCAGAAATAAGCATTTAGTCCACAGATATAGTAAACTGTAGGAATCGCGTTCTCTTCTCCCTGCAAAATTTGCCAAGTTACTCCTGTCAATTCAAATGTGTGTTCAAAACTACTAATTCCTACGTGTCTGTTTCGTTTGTGTGTCCTTCTTCTGTAAACGCAAATTTTTCCTTTGTGTTGGCTTTCTAATCTTAATTTTGGGTAAACCATTTTCTTTCAAAGTTCATTCCTCTTCCTTTTTCCAAACATTTTCTAATACATCACTATATTTATCACTAGTTCGTGTTATGTTAGTGTACCTTTCTTCTAAGGCCATTATGTAATCTTCTCCATTGATCCTATTAAGCATGCTAGATTATTCTTATAAGCGTTGATACTATAATATAGGTCTGTTTGGAAAGAAATAATACCAGGTTGTATCCATTCCTTTTGCTTGCGGGTGTAAATTCATGTTTTCTACCAAAGGAACCCTAGAAAGTATTAGATCATAGTTATAATAGAAATATTCGAAATGTCCTCATCTATTAACTAATGAAAGCAAGAGGCTCTCCATGGTCTGGGCTGCCCGCTTCCCCCTCAGCTCTCTTTGGCTGTTGGACTGAGTGCAGCTGGGCTCGGACCCCATTGGCCACCGGTAAGTCTCTGCTGGTGTTCTCCACGGCTCGGATGGACTCAACTGGACTCCATGTCGTTGCTGAGAGAGGGTCATTTTGTGGAAGGGGACTGGATTAGTAATTTATATAAGTGTGAGCATGGAAGCCAGTCACCTATTTCATTGCATATAACCTGTTACACCACACCAAGCAGCCGAACAGATGGTATTAAGTTAAATGTCGTTGTTTTTTTAATGATTTTTGTAAATTATTTTTTTGCATGCGATGCTGCTGAATGATCAAAATATTTTTGTTACAATTATTTCATTTATGTAGCAGTGATTGTATCTTTATTTTGGAACACCGTAAATAATAAACAAGTGGTACAGATCTGCACGCACCTCCGATGTAGCAACGAATCCTTCTTCAGAGGAAACAAATTTTCTTCTCTGGACGTGTCTGCAAGCAGAGCGTGAGGTGGCGTTGCCTTTCGCACAGGGGGCTTGTAAAGACTGGCGCGTCCACGGCGCCCGTGCCTCGCCCGGGTGTCAAGGCAGTTCGTTAAGAGTGAATCGATATCTGGTGTCGTTGCAATGGACATGAAACAGGCGGCCCCAGACGAAAGCGAAAGCACGGCGCGTTATGGAGATAGTAACCTGACCCACGAGGAATGCAGCTGCCACCCTGCGCGCCGCTGCTCGCTCCCGAGAGCAAAACGCCGTGGGAGTGAACCTTTGCAAAAGAGGTGGGACATGCGCCCGCCTTTAGCCATTTGCAGGCTACGATAACGAAATGACACAGGCAACAACCAACCCAATGCGTGGGGGGAGTCAGACCCACACAAAGTAGTTTAGAGTGCTTACAAGAAGCCTCGCAGGGCAGCGCATGCGCGCTGGCTCAGGCTCGACCTAAAAATATAATTTAGCTTAGGACACTGAAAATCCTTATCGCTCTCCCTCGTACCATTGACAGAGCTAATAGGACTGCTTTAATGTGCTAACACGTACAAATGGCAGTTGTGCATGTTTGTGTTGAACGTTAAAGCCAGACCTCTTAGCTTTGCCATGGCTTGTTTACATAACCTTAGAAGTTAATAAAGAAAACGCTAGTGTCATCTCACAGACCTCTTTAGCCAAATTGGCACCAGACTTTGATGTTGTATTACTAGGAGCAGGCATTGCACCTTTTACACAGCTGAATTATCAGCAGGGCTAGGTTTTGATTTTTAATTATTTTTTTTAGGTATTTATATAGCGGTGGCCTAGCTGCAAGGACAACTGAGTCCTTTACATAGAACAAGTTGGAAATAAAGTAAACAAGTAATGGTTAACGAGATTTGGGGAGGCCTAGGATTAGACCGAAAATTGTTTTTTCACGAGATGATTCTCATTGTCTTTCCTGAAGGACAAGTGGTTTGGGTTCGTTCTAAGGACAATGTGGATGGAATTCCGAAGGAGCCAGGCAGGAGAAGGCTTGGCTTGCACTTGCTTTGCTGTTTTGCTTTTCCTTCTTGTAGCTCTTTCACGAAGGAGATTCATTTTTCATGTTGTAAATAATTTCTGTTTGTGTGGATTTTGTCTTTGGGGTAAGATGGAAAACCTTTATGGATGACTATCGGGGTAATGCAGATGATTTTGAAATTGTCGTGAGCTTGGAGAGGCTGCTATTATGGTTGCGTAAGGATTGGGGTGATCTAGTCTGCTAGTTTGGCATTAGAGAGGAGTTGGATGCCGCATGTAGAATTGCTCTGAGAAGTGCAGTAGTAAAATTTCCGTCAAGGACAGCGTTATCTGCATCAGTATGTGAAAGGGCAAGGGAATAAACAGCAGTCCTGAAGTCGCTGGAGGAATAGAGTTTACTTTTCCGTAGGATGTGTAGTTAATATGATGCTGAGTTAGTTAGCTTAGTGGTGTGTTCAGTTAGGTTGAAGTTGGATGTGATGACTAATCCAAAGTTTTTCACTGATGGTAATATGGTGTAATGCCCGATGGGGAAATAAGGGGTTGAGTAATATGCTGTCCCTTAACACCATGACATGTGCAGGCTCCACTAAATGGGTTTTAATGTCAGAAACGGTGCCTGTTTGCAGCAAGTGCAGCTACAAATTCCCTATGCTTTCCTCTTCTCTTACGGACTTGTACAGGGGGCGGCATTCTCCACCACCCATTAAGGCGGCTTTAATTAATGCTCGCTCAGTTCCCAAACACTTCCAGGACATTTTCAATCTGTTGACTGATGAGTTCTTAGATCAGCTCTTTATCACAGAGAGGTGGCTCACCCCTTTCTCTAACCCGGTCATTGAGATGGCCATCCCCAACGGGTTTAAAATCCTGAGAGTGGATCGCAAATCAGGGCGAGGGGGGGGCGTGTTGCAGTGGTTGTGAGGGAAGATTGGGAGTGCCATTGTAATTCTTTTCCGTTTGATTTACGTAGTTTGCAAAATCCCATTCAGTTTAGGAAAAAACTTAAAACCTTCCTTTTTAACTGAATCTCTCCCTATGTGTTCTGTCTCCTCCTCATGTCTTACTTGGGCTCGCGCCTGGACACTCTTTGAGTAGCTGGACGCGTTATAAAACCTGCTAACATAACATAACATTCTATGTATTTTGTGCTGCTCTAGCAACAATTAATGGTGTCGCCATCCTACTGTATTTTTGATAGTTCACAACTAATGTTTCCATTCAAAACGCTGCATTTCATAAGTGGCATAATGTCAGTATATTGCTTTAGTACAAATAAGGGATACTGTTTGGAGTTATTTCAGAACCACAGCCCCAAGTGCGGATTATGTGCGTTATAGATAAAAACTCAGAGCAACATCGAGTGAAACAAAAAGTGTTTTAGATTCCTACAGGACGGATTAAATAACATGTCTTTAATTAAAAGTGCAATACACTTAGTAAAAATCCATGTTACTGGAGAAATTGATTTTATTTTTAAAGGAAAGCTGCGCGTTTTCTTGTATGGGGTAAATGTCATTCTGTTCATATCTTAGCTTTGCTGCGAGTCAGGGCCTGTACTATTTCACCAGGTAGTCATAGAAACGCAGCTAACTGTCATCTCAACTCAAGCTGCTGATGGTTTTATTTGTAGGTTTGTGGGATTATTAAAATTTAACAAAAATTATTGATTTTCTTTTTATGAGCGCTGGCTTGTGTTTACCCGAGAAGTGCAGTCTAAACAAAGCTTTTTTCCCCTGGAATAATACCCTAAACTGTGAAGCTCCAGTACATTAAATGCACGGAAAGCTTCCTTTTGTTCTTTGGGACGTGATATATGGTCTGAAGCGATTGAGCACTCTCTCTGAATTGTGTTTTTATAAATCATTTGCCATTTCCTTTGATTTTTAGAAAGGGATAAAAAACGAGACAAATTTACCCCTGTGCTGACTTTAACTTAACATACAAAAAAATCTTGTCAGGAAAGCAGGCGATGTGCCATCAGCGTGCCCAATATTGATTCTCATTTGTGCTCATGTTTTTTTGAAGCCCATCGAAATGCTTCATTGCACTGAGCTTTGAAGGTATATATTTTGGTGTATGTGCAGGGAAAATTATTTAGTTTTCACTCATAAGCATGACATGCAAAGTTTATTTACATCAACTTTATCTAATGGCCTGTGGGTGAGTGCTTTTATGCAAAACTGCGAGGGGCCTAGAATTAAGTTTTCACATTGGTTGCACATTTGAAGTACACACGCAGGAAATGTCTAAGGAGGTCATTATTGAAGGCTAGAGACACAGAATTCACTTGCGACTGCACACATTAATTCAATGCTGAATGCATAGTGATTCTAGGCTTTGAGTGAGTGCTATCTTTTCCCATTAGCATACATTCTTTGAAGTCCAATGTATCAACGAGAACGTAAATATATTGCACTTTTGCGATTGCTTCAATCTATGGATCTTAAATAAAATAATGTTTTAGCTGAAGCAGTTTGTTCTAATCTTTGTTCACTTTCAGACCTGCTCCAGTTTTTCTTCCGTCGATTACTTTGAATCACTGTCTTTTCAACAGTTTTTCTGTCACCGTGGCTTCTCTGCCTCTGATTGTGATGCTATTAATTTTTTTCTATATGTACCACGATATTTACCATGCCGAATCCACACCACAGTTTTTCACCTCGGTGGGTCATAAATATTAAGCTATACTGACTGGACAGGACAGGACAAAAGGACCTCCGTCGCAATAAGAGACTGAACATGTCTTAGGTCAAAATTGTTCTGCTCACTACAGAGAGAGCACTAGATACAGTGGCAGCTGGCATCTATGGGGGGGAGGAAGGGCTGCGTGTGGGAAAATAAGACTTATCTGAAGACGAACACGCGTCCTCCGCTCTGGCCTCCTATTACAGGAAGTGTATGCTTCAACTCCCTTGACCAATCCTGGCGCTGCTCGCAGTGCCCTAATTGGAGGGAGCAGCTGTAGAAAGCTGGCTCTGTATATACTATACCAAAGGGAGGTATAGTGTGCACAGAGTCCAGTGAATTCCCAGAGGTATGGCAGAGGCTGAAGCGGATAATACTAACAGCTCTATTTGTGGTAGTGTGGTCAGGTAGTTAGGCTTATCAGAGGGCAGTGTTAAGCATTTATTGTACACTCTCAGGCAAGAAATGTTATCACACACTCAAAGACTGAATCCAGACCAATTGGTAAGTATAAAAAATTATACTTTGTATTTTATTCAAGAACCAAGGGTTACTTAATGCAGGCAAGTTGTTATGCTTTCAAGGTATCAACGCTTTTCAGGTAAAAAGGTTTGTAGAGTTTCAAGCACTACTTTTCAGTCTGAAAGAAAATACTTAGTATTCAGGATATACAGTTAGTGCAATACAGAGAAAATGCTATGCAATCCTGTGGGGGGAAAAAACAGGTGATGGACTTACAACTAAGTACCCGGATGATAGTGCCAGTCTTCGGATGGTCTCAGGCCAACAATGTGGGCAATGTCAGGCGTGGGGGACTAGGGGCACCCAGAGGTGCAGGATTCAGTATCTATGCCACAGCGGTCAATACCGGCAATGAGATTTACACTCGCCGTCCGCGGAGAGTAATGAAGTAGGTTGGATTTCAGCAGACTGCCAACATGTTTCTAGTCGTGGTCGCTGGAGGCAGGCTGCTGTAGTTCGGTTGGACGAGTTCCACCGCCATCGGACCGTCACGGGTAGGTCACGGTCGGGCATTAGGGCCAGAGGAGGCTGCCACTGCCACTTGCAGGAGGGTACAGGCTCTTGTGCACCAGCTGGTCACAGGTGGGGTTGTGGGGCTGAGAGGATCCCTCGAGGTCGTGGAGGCTGTCCGGCTGGGATGCTTTTCTTCTGGCAGGACAGAGTCACGTCGACACAAGTGTTGGTCCTCTACCACTGCAGTTGAGGAGTTCTTTTGTAACAGTGAGTCGCGTCGACACCAGTGTCGGTCCTCACTGTGGCGGTTCTTGTACCGGAGGACGCCAGGGACTAGAGCCTCTAGTCCGGAGGGAGATTCTTGGTGCTTTGGTGAAGGTTGCATTGCCTCCGGGGTTTCTTGGAGGTCAGGCAGGTTTTCTGGAAGGACAGCTGGTCAAGTGGTCAAGCCGGATGCAGGTGCGGGGTTCTTGCTGAGTTTTGTCTGCAGCGGTTCGGTTCCTGGTGCAGCAGTTGTCCTGGTCCATCTTCTTCATTGGTCCGTCGAATCTGAAGAAGTAAGGTTCAGGGGTGCCCTTAAATACTAGATTTAGGGGCATTACAGGGGTGTATAGGTCATGACCAATGGGTCCCTTCGTGGGGTGTCTACAACCCCTAGTATGCCATCCTCCAGTGGCAGGGGGGCATGATCCTCTTCCTAATTGGCTGAGTCCCTTCATCTTCAAGATGGAGGGGACTGAGATGTGTGCTTCACCTCGCCTCTCCCACCTGAGGTGTGGGGTTGGCAAAGGTGGGCACACCTCCCTCCTGGCTAGGCTTTCCTGCCGGTTCTCGCGCTCAAATGGGGGTCAGAACCAGTGAGATCCAGTTGCTGATAGAAGCAAAAGGCTTTGGGTAGCTAACAAAAAGCGACAGGCCTTTCAAGCTCACTCTTTGTCGACCCTACCCATCCTGGGGAGGAGGCATGACACCTCTGCCCAGGATGTGCTTTGTTTCCAGACCCGGAGAGCAGAGGGCTCTCTACCCAAGGGTCCAGAAACATGCCTGGGGGTGGCAGATGGCTGGTAGCCAGTCAGGAACTATACCAGGGCTGGCTGTGTTTCAGGGGGTATCTCTAAGATGCCCTCTGAGTGCATTTTACGTTAAATCCGACACTGGCATCACTGCCGGTTTAATGCGCTGAGAAGTTTGATACCAACCTTCTCAGTCTTCAGTAAAACCATCATGGAGCTGGGCAGTTGGTGATGACAAACTCCCAGCCCATGCACTCGGAATGGCTTCACTGTACTTACAATGTCCTTGAATGGCACAGGCACTGTAAGGGCACAGTGCTCGTGCCACTGTGCTCTCACTTGTGGTATTGTGCACCCTGCTAGAGGGGTAACTTATCTATGCCACAGGCAGTGTTTGTTAGGCATGGCACCCAGGGACAGGTGCCATGTCGACCTTTCGGTTTGGGGTCCCACTCTGAACCAGGCTGCAGTGGCAGGGTGTATGGGTCAGGTGAGGAGTCTCTGAGGGTGGCATAATACATTCTGCAGTCCTCAGAGGCTCTCTCTGGTCACAAGGCCGTTTGGTACCAGTGGTACCTTCTACAAGGGACTTACAGGTGGCCCATTATTTTTGCCAATTTGTGGATGCAAAGGTACAGTTTTGGGGCAAAACACAAGTGCGGGGGCCTCGTTAGCAGGATCCCAGCACACACTTCAGTCAGTTTGGCATCAGTTCTAGGCAATACGTTACAGGGTAACTGTAGGACTTGGCCCTTTTTGGCTAAAGTTCCCTGAACTTTTTGCTTTCCCCCTAGACCTTTTTTCTGACATTGTGTTGCCAACTTAGATGCTTTGGGCACTTTGCCACTGCTAAACAGTGTCAAAGTGCAATTGCTCCCTGTGTAAAGTGTAATGGAAATTGGTTGTCCATGATTGGTATGTTTGCCTTACTAGTAAAGTCCCTAGTACAGTGCACTATGTGTGCCAGGGCTGGTAATGCAAATGCTACTAGTGGGCCTGCAGCACTATTTGTGCCACCCACACAAGTAGCTTTAAAAAGGGAACTCAGGCCTGCCATTGCAGGGCCTGCGCGCAGTTTGTTAAACTGCCATGTTGTTCTGTCAAGTGCACTTACTTGCCAGACCTTACCCTTCCCTTTCTATGCACATCAGACACCCCTATGGTAGGTCTAGGGTACCCCCTGGACGGGGTGTAGTGCATGTGAAAGGTAGGACAAGTACTAAGGTGTGTGCCATGTCCTGGCAGTGAAATAATCTCCATTTCGTTTTTCACTGTTGAAAGGCCATCTTGCCCATAGGACAGAATGGGGAGGCTGTGTAATATGTTTTCCAGCCTATCTTCCCAAGGGCTTAAGATGGAAAGGTGAAGTTTAGTATGCCTGAACTCACAATGCGATAACACATCTTTTTATGTAGGTGGTTTTTGCATTGTGTGTTCAGACGCCACTCTTTTAGAAGTGGCTGAGTTTTTGTGCTCTAACATTTCTGTGTGTCTCTGCCTGGCTGTGGATTGACTGTCTGGATTTGAAAGCGATAGGATCTGGGGAATGTCTTGACCCAGGGGAGGAGGTGAGACAGCCACAGGCTGACCTGCATCTGGAGTGTAGGGTGAGGAGAATCCCCTAGAGGTTAAGAGGCCTGGGTTGCTGCTATAAAACAATTGTCCCATCTCCTGCTGAGTGATTGAGAATCCAGACCCCCACTAATAAAAGGATAAAGGTGTCACTGGCAGGGAGGCACCCAGAACTGGTTTGAACAGGGGTCAGTGCCCCCTGAGTACAAAGACTTCAAAGCCATTGAGGGGTATAACTATGAGAGCTGAAATCCCTGAACTTTGGAGAATGGCTTGATCAAGTGTGAACAAGACTTGAGCTACTTCGTGGTCAAGAGGACCTTTGCCAAGGAAGAAACAACTGAATAGACTGAAGGATAGGACTGACCCTTGCTGTGTGTTCTGGGTCTGGCTTGCAGTTTGCTGTTTTAACCAAGGAAAGGCTAAAGGGACTTTGCGGTGTGCTGTGTCCCCCTGCTTGAAGGACTTTGCTGTGTGCGATGTCCTGAAATAACTTATCCCCAAGGGCCTGAGGTGAGCTGGCTCCCTGTTCGGAAACACAGGAACACAAAAGTTTCCAGGAGAGTCTCAGCGGCGCTGTGTGAGCGTGCCTGTTGCAGTCTGAGACCCTCGTAAGAACTGCCCTGTGATCGCGGGCGCCTGGTGTCCAAATGAGTCTCAGCGACGCTGTGTGCGTGTGCTTTGTGCAGCCTGAGACCTTCAGGAGGATCGGCCTGTGATCGGGGGCATCTGGAGTCCAAGCAAGGATCAGTGACGCGGTGTGCGTGTGCTTTGTGCAGCCTGAACACCTTTGTGAGGATTGTCCAGTGATCGTGTGCACCGGAATCCAAGTGAGTCGCAACGCCTTTGGGTGCGTTGTGCACCGTGAGACCTTCGTGAGGATTCGCCTTGTTACCGTGTGCACCGGAATCCAAGTGAGTCTCAAAGCTGTTGTGTGCGGGTGCGTTGTGCACCATGAGACCTTCGTGAGGATTTGCCTTGTCATCGTGTGCACCGGAGTAAAATGAGTCTCAGCGACGCTGTGCGCGTGATCTTTGTGCAGCCTGAGAGCTGTGTGTGGAGTGCCCAGTGATCGTGCACCCGAAGCGTAAGGAAGACTCAGAGACGCTGTGTGCATGTGCTTTGTGGCAGCCTGAGATCTTCGTAACTGAAGCGGCCCGGACAGGCAGTCCCGGAGGAGCTGAGTTGCCGGCCCGAGCCGCTGTTGCCATTCCACAAAGTTGCATTGGAGGCCCAGCCGCTGGACGAGGAGAGGAGAGTGAGTTCGCGCCCCCCAGTTAACATGTGTCGACTCCTGGGGCAGGGCGCGGGCTCGGAGGGAGACGCTCTCGGCCTCTCTCTCGTGTTGGCAGCGCGAGCCTCTGCTTCGGCTCGTATTGTGGCCCGTATTGCCAAGGGAGTGGCGGTACCGGGGCCGGAGTGCGAAGCTGCACTTTTGGATTACATCATACCGTGTTGGGGGCAACTGTGAGAGGCTGACTGTAAGTCAGAAGGAGAGGCAGAGAGACCACCTAAGGCCCGGTGATCGGGGCCTGACTGTATTACGCATTATTCCATTTCTGAAGAACGGAGTACCTGATTAGAGTATTACGCATTGCATTATGCCTGCATAACGAACTACCTGATTAGTGTATGACGCATGGCATTTTATCTGCATAACGAACTATCTGATTGTCGTATGACGCATTGCCTTGTTTCTGCATAACGAACTACCTGATTAGTGTATTACGCATTGCCTTATTTTTGCATAACGACATATCTGGTGGTTTTATTACGCATGCATTATTTTACCTTGCAAAGTGCCTGATTGTTGCGTTACGCATTGCATTCTTTTCATTGCAGAGTGTCTGATTGCTACGTTACGCATTACAGTATCTTTACATTGCAAAAGTGCCTGATTCTAGCATTACGACTGTATGCTATGATATTGGGAGTACAGGAGAATGTTTAGAAGTGCTCATTGATATCGCCAGAACTTACAAGGGCTGGCTGGCCTAACAACCGGCCTGGAGAAATATTACACAACCTCTTATGTTGGTTTTATATTGTGTGGTCTTATCGTATATCTTTTTACATAAAGTTTATACTCGTTTTTATAAAACTCGTGTGGAGTCTATTTGTGGTGTCATCATTGGGTTATTGTGAGCATGGTTGCAAATACTTTACACATCTGCCTTGAAGATAAGCCTGGCTGCTCGTGCCAAGCTACCGAGGGGGTGGAGCGGGGCTATCTAAGAAGGTGACCTTCCTTTCCCTGACTTTGGAACGCTGGTCCCTACTTGGCCTAAGGTACCTACCTCAGCCAACCCGGGATCCCGGGTCTAACAGTAACCATACAGAAAGGGTCACTTTCCTACAGCGGCCTCACTCGGCACTCCACAGCGCTCTGGAGACCTGCACTTGCTGTAACCCAGCTGTCTAAAGACAGCTGCTGGGTTAGAGATGTTTAAAGTGTGCATGTGTGGCTGGCCGTCGCAAGACAGCCGGCCAAAAAGACATGCACACTTTAAACAGTGCATAAACAGCTCACCCTCCTCCCTGCTGCTGTCACTCAGCAGCGGCCCCGTCCTGACGCTTTGTTCGGGACAGGTGATGAAAAATAAAATGGTAATAAATGGCCATTTTATTTTTCATCTCTGGTGCTTTGGAGGGATCGCCTCTTACTAGATAATTTGCAGTTCCCTTTGTTCACCCAAGGCTTGTGCCAGATCCTTCAGCAGCAACTGTCCCTTAGTACATTCTGATCGAATCCATCCCTTAGGGACTTCATGTCAGGGAAAGAAAATGTTTGTCTCCTTAGTACCGCTTTTGATTAGTTAAAAGCTGCATGCTTCAACAGAAAGAGTGGTTACCTTCCAACCAGCTGTAATGATTGGTGAAGCCAGGTTCCTTATTATGTAAAATTATTTTGTGATTAATGGAACTTGCTTCTTGTCCTTTTAAGGGCAAACACACATGTCACTTTGATGCTATTTAACAGCTTTTCCTTGACAATTAGTTAATTATGGTGTTGGTTTTTCTCTAGTTGTCCTGTTCGAAAGCTTATGCCCAAGTATAGCACAGCTGGCAAACCAATGACAGAGGCTACAAACTACATCTATTTGTTATGGAAAGTTACAATAAAGCCAGTAGGCCTGCCTGACCTGATTATTGTGAAAAAGATGTTGCAGTCAATCAGCATTTAAGGGTAGATTGATATTACTCTGTATTAAAACTGGGAGAGAAGTATTTTATTTCATGGACTCTCGCAATTTACTGTAGTAGGCAATCGTTTGAGTGTTTGTAACCCCTAGAAAATGTGATAATCCTTGTTAGGCCCTTTTAGGAGACATAGTATTTTGCATTACATGCTGTAATGTTGTGTGTATTTCTTATTTTGTGACGGTTTGCCTGCTGGTGACTTGTGGGAAAGCTTGTGCTCAATAGATGTATTGCACTTTTACTTTTTGGTAATTGGGAAAGTATACTGGTTTAACATGCGGTGATACTGTAGTTGCCCTTTGTTCCTTTGTTCCCTATTCATACCTGCAGTCTGGGAACAGAGAGATAAAGCTACTTCGGAAAAAACCTCTGAATATGCTAACTGTTATTCTCAGGGCTGTTTTGAAGTTTCAAAGCATGTAGAGAGACTGAATAGCAGAAAGCCTGAGGAAAGTAAATAATATGGAGCAGGTAGACTAAGGAGAAGAGAGATTGAGGATGAGAGGGACAAAAGAGTGAGGTTACAAGAGTGGTACAGTGGGTGGGCAAAGATAGGAGGGGAGAATATAATCATGGCTGTGAGATCTGATTGGAAAGTGATAACAGGGTATATAACATAACACGTGTATTTGTAAAGTGCACTTATCACCCATGGGTCTCAAGGCACTGAATAACAGATGTTTATTGCTACCCAACTCAACGGTGCTAATTTTATCAACCTCAGATGGATGAAAGGCTGAGTGGACCCGCCAGGATTTGAACCTGTGACCATGAGGTCGAACACAGGCCCCTGCAGTGGATGCATTAGTCCACTAAGCCACCAGACCCGGTTGCAGGTAGGCAGGTGCTGCTGCGGAACAGGTGAGTGAGGCTAAAGGAGGAAATTGTCAGAGGATCACGAAAGACATGAGCCACAGTTGAGCAATGAGTGCCAGTCTAGCAGTGGAATCAAGCTGCAGTGAGAGCAAGGAAAGAAAATGGCAAAGGAAGACAAGAGGTTTGAAGACAGGAGGGGGTCCTGTTGTGAAGGGTCCTTTTATTATGATGATCTAGTGGCCTTTCCTCCTATTAGGAAGGAAGATGTAGAAGGGTTGTTGAAGACAGTGAAATTGGGTTCCCTGTTGGACCCGACCCCTTTTTCTGTACTTCTGCAAGGGGAAAATTTAATCTACCCTGTATTAGTAGATATTTTTAATTTGTCTCTTCAAAGCAGCGTGGTGCCGCCTTCTTGGAAACATGCTTTTGCGAGACCTCTGTTAAAGAAACCTACGTTGGACCTGGCATTAGCAGAAAACTATACGCCAATATCCCTGCTACCGGGTATAAGTAAAGTGTTGGAAAAATTTGTTAACAAATAGTTGTCGTCATCTTTGGATGACATAAGGTACTTCATTTCACCCAAACAGGTTTTTCCATCCAGGATGTGGCACGGAGACAGCACTTTTAGCTTTTATGGAAGAGTTAAGAAAACTTCTTGACCAAGGTGGGTCAGGCAACAGTGATACTATTGGATTTCAGCTCAGCTTTTGATACTGTATCACACCCCGTCTTATTACACAGACTAGAGCAGGATGAAGTGACTAGCCTATCCTTGAAATGGCTTGCCTCTTTTCTTGATGACAAACGTTTCCAGGTCTATGAGGAACTTTTCTATTCAGAATAACATCCTGTAAAATGTGGAGTGCCCCAGGGTTCCTCATTAAGTCCTACTTTATTCAATCTGTATGTCTACCCACTGGCAGAGATTGTGTATTCACACGAGTTCTCAATAGTGTTGTATGCAGACAACACTCAGATTGTCATCTCGCTTACGACTGACGCAGCAGCAGGTTCCAACCGGCTGAACTGCTTGAATAAGGTTCCCATCTATGGCTCTTTTTGGCTTGATGACACTTAATTTAGTTAACTTCACAATATCTAGCGTCCTGCATGGTGTCTCTTTCTTTGGTGATGGGCCACGGTCTCTGGCTACTAACCATTGCACCTTTTTAATAATCCCTGGTTTTATTTATTTGCTTTGTTAGCGAGGGCTCTATTAATTTCTTGTGTATTATATGTTTGCAGGTACTTATGATTGTTTTTATCATGTGGCTTCCTGAAGAAGGCGTTGTGCCGAAACGCGCATAGATAATTGAACAAAAGCCACAGGAAGACTGATTCTATATGAAATTCATTTATTGTAGTGTCTTTAGAACATCAAATCATCCTCTGTTGTTCATTACTATACTACTGCTGTATATATTAGATGTACTTTGCTGTTCTAGGAGTGAGTGTGTTTTTAAATGAATTATGATTCGAAAGTAATAGATGAGTTTTGTAAATTTCTGAAGCTTCATGAAGAATGTATTGGCTCAATAATGTTTTTAATATTTTCACTATATTCCATAACAAGGATTCAAATTAAATATTAATAAATATGTTCTTGATACACCCTCTATGCATTTTTCCTTGTGCCCTCCTTTTCTGTTGAATATGTTTTTTGATAAATGTATGTCTGTAAATTAAATCATTTGAGTTGCCTTAGGTTCTTGTACATTGGTAGCTGAATGGATGTCAGCCAGTTGCCTAAAGCTTAATGGAGACATAACTGCGGTATTAGTAGTCAGAAACGACCCAGCTCATTGGTCCTCGTTGCATTAGCCCGTCTCTTTAGGAGACCATCCTACCCCCAAATCAGCTGTAAAAGGTTTGGGGGAATGAATTGAAAATAAGTTCACCCTGGAGATACCAGCTAGGGAACTAGCTGCTAGTTGCTTTGGTCTGTTGAGGACACTCAGGAAAATGCTGGCATTATTACCTTCTTCTGCACGGAGAATGGTGGTACAGGCATTGGTGTTATCGCGATTGGACTATGGTAACTTGCTTTACCTTGGAGGCCTCAGTATGTCGGAAAAATACTTTATGTGGCACAAAATGCAGCGGCTCGGATTTTGCTGAAGTTACCTAAACATAATTCTGTCTCTGCTGCATTAGCCTCTTTGAACTGGCTGCCTATTTCTAAGAGGATACAGTTCAAGGCTCTACTCATGGTCCACCGTGTTCTACATTAACAAGGGCCCACAGCTATTACAACACCTGGTTCGTTCCCACTTCCCCAAGAGAACACTACGTTCCTTTGCTTCATTTTTATTAACAGTTCCTAATATTTAAAAAAAAATCAAGAAGTCGAGGAAGATCTTTTGCTTACCTGGCTCCAAAATTATGGAACTCCCTGCCAATGGAGTTAAGGAAGACAAAAGATGAGCTAAACTCCAGGTAGCAGCTAAAGACTGTGTTTTTTTTTTTTTTAAAGGAATTTGTGTTTATTTTGTTCAGTCTGTACATTACAAACACTAAATAACAATTCTGAACAGGTGAGCCATCATTCTGGACATGTAATAAAATAGCAATAATTGCGTACAAAGGGACCAGAGTGTGCAGAACATTACAGTAGGAATAATTGCTTGTTAATCCTTCTCTCCAGCATATGTGCCCCTCTCCCCATAGCTGCCAATAGATCCTAATTATCAGATTTCTGCCTATCTTCCTTAGAGACCTCCTCGACCTCCCTGAACCTTGTAAGGATCCCCTTCCATGTCTGCAAGTCCTCCTCTGCGTGATCTTCTCTCCTACATTGACGGAGCCACACCTCTTTGGCTACCGCCTATTCTGTAACATCTTTGATCCTTCCCTGTTTCCTGGGCCCAAACGGGATCATCCACAAGATGGCAACCCACCATTTCGCTAGCAGCTGGGCCAGTTGTATAAATTTCCATTCCATTTTCCTACCCTTGCATTTCATGACTGTCCCCAAGAGACAGGTGGCCGGGTCCAGGTCCACTGTTAGACCCAGTCTCTGTATCACTAATTCCCAATAAACATGCACAAGGGGGCAGTGCCAGGCCAAGTGAAGGAAGGTGGCTGGTCTGCCCTGACATCGGTGGCATCCGTCCATTTTGGCAGTGTCTATTCTGTGGAGGAACACTGGGGTGAAATATGTGCAATGTACATAATTAAAGTGTACTAACTTGAACCGTGCATTGCACGCCCATTGTTTAACTAATGCGCAGATACATTTCCATTGTGTGTCCTCTAGTGGGGTGCCCAATTCCTCTTCCCACGCCGCCCTAGCCCGAAATGTGATCCTAGGCTTATCCGTAGTCATGGCCCTGTATAAGTGAGAAACTAAGTGTCTACCCATGCCAAATGCTAGTAACGTCCTAAACAGTTCAGAGGAAGTCGGGACGTCCGCGTATGTGGGCCAGACATCTCGCACTATATTCACTTGTCCATTCTTGCGTACAACAGTAACTGGCTCTGACCCACACCAAAGGTATGGGACTGTGGGGTCACCTCTCCCACCTCCATGAGGCAGAAGGTTGGAGAGGCCAAGGAACCTCATGTGCCCCTTCAGAGGGGCGGAGCACAGTCTACCCAACCTGACCCTGGCAATGGGCTCCATGCACAGCAGACTCACCCAGTTTCTAAATCGAGGACCAAACCCCATTGCCTCCAGAACCACCAGAAGGTACCGCCAGATCGCAGTGTCAAACGCTTTAGCAATATCAATGGATACCAAGGTTAATTCTTCCTCCCTATCTTCTACTTCATGCATAACATGTGTAAACCGCGAATACTCAAGGTAGTACTCCGCCTGGGTATGAACCCACACTGGACTGGGTGGACCAACCTACCGATTCCCATGCCCAATCTCAATGCAAAAACTTTACACAGTATTTTCTTGTCAATATTTATCATTGTGACTGGACGGTAGGAGGACGTGTCAGATGCCTCCGCACCGGGTTTCAAGATCATTGCAATGGTACCTTCACGCATTGAGGTCAGGAGTATTTTCTTAGCTAGTGCTTCCATATACACCTCAAGCAGACAGGGAGCCTCAACTGTACTATAGGCCTGATAAAATGTGTCCGTAAAGCTGTCATTCCCTGGCATGTACCCCGTTGGAAGAGATCCAACAGCTGGCCGAACCTCCTCTAAGGCGAGTTCAGCATCCAGTTCCTGCCATGCTTCGTCACCCTGCTGTGGGATCTGTATCCCCGTCAAATTACCCAAGAGCTGATTTCGGTCCGAGTGCCCTGGGTTGGTGTATACCCACTCCAAGTGTCTCCGAAACACCTCCAGGGTTCGTGCTTCACCACCACAAGGATCTATAAGGAGGAGTACAGGGAAATGGGGCAGCTCACGGCGAAGGATCTAGGCCAAGAGTCTGCTGGTATTATCTCCCTCCCGATTAAGCAGTTGTTCATACAATTTCAATGTGTAATGCTTTAGCCTGTCCCTAGTGTCCAACAGCTGCCTCGAGCTCCGTTTCAGTGTCTTGTTTTCCCTCCTCCACATCCGACCGCCTCTGCAAAGCTGCCAAGGCTTCCTCCTTATGAAGAAGTTCTGCCTGTAGGGTACGTCACGCTCCTCAAGCAAAACTCACATATCTACCCCTCAGTACTGCTTTCAGCGTCTCCCATTCCGTCGCTCGGCTCTGGGTGGTCGTCCAGTTTGTGTCAATATAACCTGTTAGGGACTCCTCTTTTGTTTCCATCCCCACCTGGTCCTGCAGTATCTCAGAAGGGAATCTCCATGAGTAGTGAGAACGGGGGCTCCCCCCCCCCCAATTGGATCGACATGGAACTGGTGCATGATCAGATTAATAACGTGTCAGATGCACTACTTCCTGAACCCTGGTGGCTGTCTGTTGCATTACAAATATTCGGTCCCACCTGCTAAAGGTACCATGTGTGGCTGAGTGATAGGTATATTCTTGGCGCCCCGGGTGAGTGTCTCTCCAGATGCAGCTGAACCCCAATTGAGACATAATTTCAACCAATCTGGTTGTCATCCTAGGATTAGTGCCCTGTCAGGGAGGTGGCGATCTAAGTCCCCATTTACCACACAGTTGAAATCTCCCACCCAGAATGTGTAAGTCCCAGGTGTAGCTGACATTACATCCATGAGCATAGCATAAAAGGAGACTTCATCAGTATTGGAACCATAGGAGTTAATCACCACCATTTCTTGGCCATCAAATGTACTCTGAATCAGTATGTATTGGCCCTCTATATCAGCCTCCATATATGTCAATGCGAGCAGCGTTCCAGGGGCTATCCATACAAATACCCCCCTAGCGAATGATGACTAAGTAGCATAATATGTCTACCCCCTCCATTTTTTTTGCGAACTTAATAGCGTTTGTTACAAGTGTCGAGCCTTCTAACATTCCAGGAGAGAAGTTTGTAGTCAGTACCTACAATCATGGTATCGTAATGTTCTGACGTCCCGTTTGCTGATATGCCCACGTGTTAAGATGGGTACAACCTCTTTGGAAAAACCCAAAAACCATTCTCAAATATAACATGAGAAATAAACTACACTCGCACCACCCTCCCAAGGTCAACCATAGTGCCAACGTATGACTACAGGAGCCCACCCACCGTCATGTCAGGATGAACACAACCCCCACGTTGGTCCAACAGGGACCTATTAACTGAAGGAAAAAAACAACCTCCCTCCCAGCCAGGAGTCTCCACCCTCAGCCCCTTACTGAACACCTCAAGGAAGAGACACTCATGTGGAGCTCCATACATCTTCCCGGATCCAGAGTACCCGCAACCGCGAGCACTGCAGGCTGCCACAATACATGTGTAAATAATCAACAATGAAAAGATTAAACATACCAAACATTTTCATAAAACACCTTCGCTCACATGGGTAGGCCTTCAAATGTGCAACCAAGAAATCCCCTCTAAATTACGCTTATGCTCTTTCCCTCAGCCCTCCCCATTCCCACCCTCCATAATAGCAGTGTCTGGAATCATCTCAGACGTTGGGCTCGGAGCCCTCGATGCAGTATCCTCTGATGACGCTCTCTCAGGTGACAGTCCACTCCCCCTCAGAGATGTCGGAAATGCCAAATGCATTGCTCCATCCTCCCCTATATGCACCCTGTCAGAGCCCACGGGAGACCGGTTTGGATTGTCGTTGATGGTGCGGGACTTCACAGGGGTGGCAGGGGGTGTGCCCCCCAGTTCCGTCTACGGTTAGGACCCCCAGTTGAAGTAGTAGCACCATCCCTAACTTCATGCCATTCTAAACATCCTCGGGACTGTCAAAAAGTGGGCTTTATCATTGTGTAGGACTTTCAATTTAGCTGGATTCAACAACATATATCTCAAGCCCTTTGCTCTAAGTTTCTGTTTGGCAGCTATAAAAGACTTGCGTTGTTCCTGAACTAGTTTTGTGTGATCTGGAACGATAGCTATGTTACAGTTCTCAAGTCGTGGGACTTCTTGTTCCCCAGCTTCTCTCAAGATGCAGTCCCTGTCCCGATAATTGACTTACTGTAGCAATGATGGCCCTGGGGCGGGTGCAGGGGCGCAGCAGTGGTACCAAGGCCCTGTGGGCCTGCTCAATGACAAAGATGTCAGAAAGGCCCCGTGGTTTCAGAGATAATCTAATCCAGTCCTCTAAGAAACGCTCAGTAGACAATCCCACTGCTTTCTCGTGAGAACCCAACACACAAATATTGCTGTGGCAGGGGCAACCCTCCGCGTACTTCGCTGTCCGGTCCAGTTCCACCACCGTGGTAATCATTGTGGCCATCTGTCGCTTTAAGGTCACCACCTTCCCCTGCATGGTCTTGATGTTCGTTTCAACATTAGTTACCTTATCGGAAACTTGTCGTGGATCAGCTCTCAGTAGGTTGACATCTATCAACACAGCCTCTATCTGGTGCTCTAATGCCATATGTGATCTCTGGATAGCCGCCAGCAGGTCTGCTCTCGCGGGCTCCTAGGTACTCTCCCCCGATTCCGCAGCACCTGACTGCCTTGTTAACCGGGGTGGTATACTGCGTGATAGTGTTTGTCGTTTGGGAGCGTGCAGAGTTATCTTTAACCATAATGGCTGCCATGATGGTGATCACGCCACACAATGCACTGCTGATGTTCACGCTAGGGAACGCTACCAAGCCGGCACCACTGTGTCTCCTGTATTACACCAATGGAGCAAGGGCAAAGGCAACAGCGAAGTGGTGGCTGGTTTTAAAGTAGGGTCTGAAGCGCTAGCCCAGACACCGCCAAGTCTCTATGCCATATCATCTGTGTTTCCCATCAGCCAAGTGGGTGCCACCAGTCTTTCCATTGTCCCACTAGAACACGGTAATAGGGACCCTCAAAGAAGCAGGGTGGATATCCCTGCCCCCACAATGCACCATGGGTCCCCAGCCGGCGGCAAATTGTAAGGATTGAGAGAGCCTGGGGATTCCAGACGCTGCAGGTGCTCAAGTTGCCATGCACAGGAAATCAACCCCTAGGTGAGTAACATCAGCCAGCCAGCACCACAACAAAGGTCTTCAGACCAGTTTCACCACACTGCAGGGATGGGGCTTCAAAATTCCAGAGTCACTGCTTACAAATGCGAACCCCCGTTAGCAAGGCCAGGAGATCTCTGCCAGTCCATGCCCCACATACTGACTGCGGGTTCTTCCACCAGTAGGGCATCCAGCCCCCCCCCCGGGAGGTCAATAAGACGATCACAGCGCTAATCAAATTCACGGCCCCACAGGATGGAGGAGAGATCCAGGGGCCGCTGGGAACCCAGAGAAAACAGTCCCCAGGCAGGGGGCACCTCGGCCCGCCAGAGAAGACGCCAGTTAAGTCCAGCATCACTTTCCCCCAAGCTCCGACCTTCGCCTCCAGGCTCCCGGGGACTAGGGGACTGTGAGGCTCCCAGGCAGCGCCCTCGGGGACAGGTACACTCACCGGTCGTAGGGTGATGACACTCTCAGGGGGGACCACCAAAGAAGGACCAGTTTCCCCGAAAGCGTGGTCTCCAGTCATCAAGGCTGCCAGTCAGGAGGTGTTGGTCCCACACAGCCGCCTTCTCCTCGCCTCCGGTCTCGGTGTAGCTCGGGTGGTCCGTCGCCCAGTTAGATTCCCCTCAGACTCCGCAGCGAAGGCCTAGCCTCAGTCGCCCACAGGTCACTTCGCTCCATGGGCTGCACCACTGAGCCAGTCGGTCCTCACCGCTACCCCGGGTGGGGTGGGGGGTCGGGCATCTCCAGATTGGTCTCCCACAGCTGCATAGGTCTGGGCAGGGTCCCGACCTGCCTAGTTCCTCGTCTCCAGACCCAGGCAGGCACCCTCCGCTCAACAACTCCGGGTCCGCCGGGATATCACCGACCTGATTAGGCCGCAGTCAAAGAAATGCTGGATTGGCCGTGTTTATCCAGAAATTTGGGCCGCCAAGAACAGCTTGGGTGAGTGAAGCAACATCTATAGCATAACAAATTACACCACTTTGGGCAGGATTATTCTGGATATAGGGGAGAAGGTCCCCTGGCTGGGTGAGAGCTCGGGAGCTCACGTCCTGTAGACCATGTTGCTAGGCCACGTCCCCGAATTGTTTTTTTGTTGTTTTTTTTTTACCTCTGTGAGGATACGGTATTGGTATGATTTGTTAGTGCTGGGAGTCCCTTTGGGTAGCGATGTGCTTTAGAAATGCCAAAAATAGAATAGAGTGGGACTTCAAGATAGCAGGAGAGTAGAGCTGTGTGTAGACAAAGAAGCAGGCAAGGAGACAGATAAGTGGGCAGATGGATTTGCTAGAGAGATGGATTCCTGTAGTGACAAATGTCTGGAGAAATGGAAATGGGCCTTTTTTTGTTGTGGTTCTACGAAAATGGAGCGAGAAGTGACCGTAAAGTAGTGAGTCATAGGAGCATGGAGACATGAGCAGGAAACTATAGCAGAGTGAGGAGCGGGTGACAATATTACAGACGTGTTTTGTTGACAGTCTAACACTGTTGCCATCTGCACCTGGGTTTCTACTGGCACGTGGAATTGTGTGTTTGTGTTGTTTTAGGGTTTGTTGAGGGATTTCTCAGTTACTGGACATGTGCTTGGAGGTTTTGTTTCTGCCCCTGTATGTGGGTGGTGGTAGCATATGCTTGTGATCAACCAGACATTTTATGGTACATGACTGTTTGTTTGTGTTTCTGGTGCTCCCCCAATTCTTATTCTGCTCCCCCCTCTTCCTGATTCTTCAATTGTTCCCCATTGCCTCAGTCATCATTGCTTCTCTGATGTCTCCCTCTCTCTGTGTTTATTTATGTTCCCACTTCATCACACTTTGGTGTCTCTGGAGCCCTTTGTCTGTTTCTTTCTTCTGTGTGTTTCTGTTCTCTTCCTCACCTCTTCCCGAAGTTTATCTCTGCCTCTCATCTCTATTTTCCACTTCTGTATCTAATTTGTCTCTCTTTTGTTTGGTCTCTTCTTAGTGCCTTTGTCTCTGCCTTTTGCCTTTTATCTCTTTTTTATTCTATACGTTTTGTGGTCTCTTGTTCATCACTCTCACCTGTGTTGCACCTTTTTTCTTTCTCTTAACTGTGAGCTAATGTTCTCCTTATCTTTGATATAGAGGAAATGAAATATGAAGAAATTATACTACAGCAGACACCAGTAGAAAGCGATATAAAAGTATATGTGGTGAAAGAGCAGTGTAGGCTGAAAATCTGTGCTGATGCCAGAGAGGTGAGGAATTCACTTTAAAATAGAGTGCATGACCGGCAAGGTCTTAGTTAAAGGAAAACCTGTGTTTGTAAGCTTGAAGGAATTTATGGTCTTAGCACACAGGCCTGTATTCTGTGTTCTCAGCAAATTGAAAACCTGATTTAACAATAGTAGCAGGAGATTGAATTAGCCAAGAGCACATAGAATCTGATGAGTCGTCTTGGGAGCAGAATGATAAAGTACACACATCAAATAAAAATGCTTTTAAAAGTAGAGAATAGTTTGTTAAGCATTGGAATTAAAATAAAGAATGTGAGAAAATTTGTTTAAATTTAGGGACACAGGGGATGATGTTTTTCTGTAACCTATATATTATTATTAAGTATCTCATTGTTTAATCTTTTGTAACAAGCATTGTCTGACTAAGTATAAAAGTGGCTGCCTGTGAAGCAGCGGATTGAGACCAGCTCTTTGCCTGTGTGAAGGTAGCTGCTCTCCCTGTCGCGACAGTATAAAGCTGTGTTTGCCTTGCCAAAGAGGAGTCTTGTCTTTTTTTTCTTTATTTAAGTTTCCCTGCAACATCTCTCAACTCTGCGTCTTTGAATTCACTCTCTCACACACACATCTGTGCTCTTCTGTCATGTGTAAACAGACACGTAGACAGAAAACCTCCTCACCTGCCTGTGCTTCTGAGCTCCTTAGGAGAATAGTCCTAGAGCCCTCTCTAGGCAGGAGTAAAATCAAGCTGGGTCGTCATTCTTTCTCTGTAGTTTCAAGTTCCTCACAGTGATTTTTCATTGTATAGGGATTTGAAAGTAAAGATGGGTGTCTCTGCCCAATGCAAAGTTGCCACAGCATTTCTCCACCCCACACACGGTATCCTGTGATTTTCCAAGATGGAAAATCAAGCTTTGGGCAGTCACAGATCTCCCAGTGCATGTAACTCCATCCCAGACACAGCAAGCTCATTCCTTCCCTCCAAAGCTTCAAAAAGGAGCCCCCTGTGTGAGTGGTGCAGAGGTCTGGCTGCACCCATTGGTATTTGCGATAAAGGGTGTGCTCAGGCTTGCCAGTGAGTGTGCATTAATTAGCTCACATAAATTCTTCCCTACCCTTTCCCTCTCACAGGAAAGGCTAATTATCTCTCAAAGTCTCTGATCTACCATCTAGCCAGCAGAGAAATTAATTTAAAGCCTGAGTATTTTTGAGGGGGGACGGAGGAAAATACTGCAAACCCCAAGTAAATGAAGGAGTACAAATGTGGGCAACTTAATGTTATGTTTGCACTAAGGACTTTTTTAAACACAGGAAAAGAAATGTTAATCTTTTTCCTGTGCCAATACTAAGTTAATATTTTGAGATAGCTTTCACTTAGAGGTTTAATACAGTAATGCATTACAGAGTTACAGTAAAGGACTACAGACTTCCACTTTAGTCAAAGGAAATGGGAATATCTCTTTTAGGGTGCCCAGTTAAATTATAAGACCTACACAGGACATTCCCAATATTCTCAAGGGCATATCTATGACAGACATACCTGGATGCAAACCCCAGGCTGAGTCACACAGTAGTCCCGCTCAATCAGCCTGCACATCTTAACACTTGTGCACACACTTTCACATATAATCAGCACATAGCATCTTATCCCAGCTATCCAGCAAAGGATCAACTTTGAACAGGTGAGCATATGCTGTTAGCAGTCAAGTCCATTTTACCAAAGCTTTTAGTGAAAAGGACTGGGTTGGTGAGACTTACTCAAAGCAGCAATCCCAAAACCAAAGGCCCAAAATAAAACAAATATGTTGGGAGTTTAAGTGGGCAAGAAACCACTCTCTCATATCTCCCAAAATCTGATTAATGAGACATTGGAAAGCACATGGGAATTGAACAGCCTACTGGTCATTAGTATTCACAGCTCAAAGTCACTAAACAGCACGGAGGCTGTGTCTGTTGACTTCTGTTTTTTAAATCTTCTGTAATTTTACAACTCTGACTGAAAAGTTGCAGTGGGATAACACCCATATGCTCAGCTTAATTACCTTTCACTTTATCAGTTTCTCTGTTTTATCTATAAGCTTGAATCCTTCACAAGATTATTCTCACAGATCAATTCTCAGTAGAAGCACTTCATATTTTCTGTACTAGTTCTCACCAGTGTTATCAAGTCTCTCTCAAGATAATTGGTCCTTTAGCCGCTTCCTCTAGTGTCTAAAGTATATTTTCTTTGTTATGGAATGCTGACAAGTAAACCTTTAGCAGTGCCAAATACTCACTTAAACTGCGATCGATATAGATACCAGCAATGTTTAAAAGCAGATGAGGTATTATTCTTAAATAAATAAGTAAATCTTTATTTGGTTTTGATTAAAAACCATAAAATGACATCAAAAGTACAGTTTTTAAAAACAATAACATCCATAAGAACAATAAAAACTATAAAATACAGAGTAAAGCACACATCATACATCTTGTTACATAGGAACATGTGGGTTGAATGTCATAAATTTCATTTTGTTACATTTATTTCCAACCCAAATTCCCTACAAGAAAGTGAAAATCGGTTCAAGAGGTTCTGCAGTCCCATAGGGATTTAGAGACAAGTAGGGTATCATCAGCAAATAGTAGTGACGATACCTTCTGGCCAGCGATCATAGGGGATGTCACCAGTGCAATTATCCAATGTCTCTATCAACCCATTAATGTATAGGGTGAGATGGGTTGGTGCCAATATGCAACCATGGCGGACTCCCCTGTCCACCCTAATACGTTCAGTTAATTCACTTTTCTGAGCCCATCTTATTTGGACATAATTATTAGTGTGGAGTCTTTTTATAGTGTGCAGCAAATAATTAAGAACTCCCATACGTTTTAAGGCGATCCACAATTTCTCTCGTGAGATGAGGTCAAAGGCATAAGTCAACAAATATTACATAATTGTGTTCTTTCCTAATAGTCACATACTTCCAAAGGTTTAAAGTCATTTAAAAATGTGGTCCGTAGTACTTGTATTTGCTCTGAACCCTGCTTGCAACTGTAACAATTTGTTCCCCTCTTGAATCTAGACTTTCTAACAGATGCCTGGAAACAACTTCTGAGATTTATCAATGAGGCTTATTTGCCTGCAATTTGATGGATCCCCCATATTGCCTTTTTTGAAAACTGGCACCACCTCAGCCCCTTACCAGGAATCCGGTACCTCTGCCCCCAATAAAATTGCATTAACACTTGCGATAAAATTCCAGATTTCTTGTTCGGAGATGTAGAGGTCTTCCAGAATTTTGTCCAGGCCTTGGGCCTTGTCCCACTGAGTGTGGAAAGGGCCATCTTTGTTTCGACTAAGCTAAAAACATCTGGATCACCAGAGCACAACTCCCCAAAGGTCTCCAGACAATCTTTGTCATTTTCATCTAAATGGTTATCTGACAGATTATTGTATAACGCTCTAAAATGATTAACCCAGAGGTGCGGTTGAATGTGAAAAGTTTCTTCCATTATACTGTTCTTAGCTACCATGTGCCAAAACTGTTTAAAATCTTTTACTTTTGCTGTATAAAGGAGGTCTTCCCATAGGACCACCTCCCAATTTCTTTGTGCCCTTTCCTGCGCTGCTTTATATTTTTTCCTTTGTTCTGCTACAAGGTGCCTGTTTGCCTGTTTCCAAAGTCGTAAAGTGACTCAAGGACCACATTGTAAATTTGCGCTAAAACTGTTGAGTTGCCTTCAATCTTTGACCACTTAACCCTCCTCCTGTTATTACTGAGTATAATCAAGTCAAGCTTATTGTCCTCAATTGGTACCTGTGATGAATCAAAATGGACTCTAATTCTAGTGCCAAAGCATTGGGATCACTGCTGGATTGTTCTATTACTCACATATCACTAAGGAGATACCAATATAGGGTGTCCAAAAGGAAATAATCCTCAGTTGACAGTTCATTCTTTTGTAGGTGTATCTGAGGTCCCTATCAGAGGTGGTACTTCCATGACATGCTCTTAAACTTTATTGCCAAGCCAGCGATGTTAATTGAATGACCGCTCTAGTGTTTTTAACAAAAGTGACCTGGGTCAACCGAGGAACCACCCTTTCCTCATCCTCTGTAAGATTTGATAAGAATTCCAGTGGTTCGTAGGTGACATTCATGTCCTTAAATAACTTTGCCTTCAGCATGGCAACCATCCACTATTAAGGTGTTACAGCACACTTTACACAAGTATTACCAAAACCATTCTTGTGATGCCTCTAGTGCATTGTAACTAACATTTTATACAGGAAAACGTGATAGCAGCTGTTCAATCACTTTGTCTCGATAATTTACTGTTGAGATCCAATGATTCCTTGATTGCCCAGTTCAACGAACACTTAGATAATGCCTAATGCACACTTTGTTTTACCTTACAGTACTCTTGCACTAGCCATGATATTGTTTCTTAGAGCTTTCTATCTCTCACCTTCGGTTTTTAAGCTATCCTCTGTGCCTCGTATCCCTGATCTGTCTAATATCTTGTCTTTTTGACAGAGCTCCTACTTTCAAACAATAGCCTCTCATATTTTCATCTCTCATCTCGATGTTTTTTTAACTCGTGTTCGTTTGACCTCTCTGTCTCACTCCTTTCCACCTTGTCTCCCTCTTTCAGTGGTGGTATGTGAGAGTTCATTGACTTATTCAGCAAAGAACGTTGCAGACTTGGAAGAGTTAGTGAGTTACACTGGAGAAACAAGGTGGAGGATGGTAGCATAGGCGGAGAGCTGGACTAAAGAAAGTGAAAGATGTGAGGAACCATGTGAGACGAGAGGATTGACAAGAAAATGTGATGGACTAGTTTGGGAAGAGTTGAAAAAACAGTTTATATCTTTTTGCAGAATTGCATTAGAGGCAGCGCCAAATCTTTAACCATTTAATATACCTAATAAGTATATATCTAAGAATAATGCACATTTTTCTCCATTGAAATTGTATCTGTTTAAGAATGTACAAATGCTTTGTGGAGTTTCCCAAAAAAAACACTCCACTCTGGGGTCTAAATAATGAGGAATATTTAGATAATGTGTTTGAATCTGTAAGTATGTTTGTAGTGATTATACGTTTTTTGTGTCCGTGTTTTATCCCATTGTGTATGCATTTAAAGGTGTGATGATTATTTAAGTAATTTGAACATAGAGACTCGAAGACAGGAAGTTGAGGTCTTATTTTATACATAGTTAAAACACCTTGCCATCCAGTTTAGGTGCTAACGCCCTCTGTACCATGACCTCTCTGAGATTTGACATAGCCTGTATGGTGATTTGTTTGAATAGCTGCATGCCCTTGGGACTTGGAAGTTTCAGTGTCCTTGTTGTAGAGAGATGTTGCGTCCTGGTGTAAAAATTGAATGTAGATCGTTTAAGATATGTACGCATCCTGCTGCCAAACGAGAATTATCCTACCGGCACTCGTACTTCCTAGTCAGCGCCATCTTGGTTAGCGCGCTAGTTGGTTGGTCGCTCAGCACACGCCTCCCTATTTAGGAAGGGTGATGCAAGCGCGCAGCGGGCGCACCGATGGCGCACCAGAGGCGCGCCCGTCTGCGCTCCGATCGCGCTCAGCGCCAGCCACACTGCCAGTTTCACTCAAGGACACGCCAGAACATGCTACCCCAGGAAACAACTTCTCCACATAGGTAAGAGGGGATGCCAGGGGGATACAAGAAGCCATGGCTAATACTGACAACACTACTGTAGTTGACCAGACCCCGGGTAGATTAAAATGTGGCCTGATCAACAGCAGGTCCTTAGTGAAACATTTCCAAGAGGTGTCAACTATGTTAGAGTGCCTCGACCTAGATGTTTTGTTTTTAACCGAAACCTGGACTAGTATCGACTCCACCGTAGATCTAGGATTCGCGTGCCCAGAAGGCTACAAACTTTTTCACAAACCCAGGCCGCTGGGGAGAGGAGGGGGGGTCGGGGTGATCTTTAAAGAAAAATGGGATTTTACCCCGCTACATGTCGATGAAGTCGAGGGCATTGAATTACTAGGCTTTTCACTACAAGAGGCAAGAGGAAAAGTGCTAACAGGAATAGTATGCTACAGGCCCCTGGGTCAAAACACCCAATATCAAGTCCTGATTGATACCCTTGCTAATTTGACCTTAACACACTCAAAGATGATCATACTGGGTGATTTTAATCTCTGGGACAATGGGAACTTAGGACCCCCTCTTAGAGATTTGAGGCAAACCTGCGAGAGCCTTAATTTGCACCAACTGGTGCATCAGCCGACTCATCAGGGAGGGCACACCCTGGATCTTCTGTTTGCCAATCAGAGCGAGACAGAGGTGATTGATGTACTGCCTCAATGTTGGACCGATCACTTTTAAATCCATTTTAGGATAACATTGCCTAGCTTAGTCAATAATACAAATCGGTCAGTAACTTACCATGAGGGAAGAGAATGGGCTAAGCTAGTAAAAAATAGACAATACCCGACATTCCCAGAACAGAATTATTTTGCTGTTAGTAATTCAGTAGAAGAAAACGATCAAATCTACTGTGACTATATAAACTGTACCCTAGATCAGATTGTTCCAGCAAAAAGGCTGAAGAACAGAAAGAAACCCTCAGCCCCTTGGTATAGTGAGGAGTTAAAACTGATGCGGAATAAACGCAAACAGGTCGAGAGGAAATGGAGAAGGTCGTATGTGGAACCAGACAAAAAAGAGCTGAAACTGTTACAGGCCTCGTATAAGGAAGCTATCTCTAGGTCCAAAGCAGAGTATTATGCCAAAACCATCTTGCAGGCGCCTAATAGTACAAAAATGCTCTTTAATATTATAAAGGACCTATCCAATCCAGCATGTATGGGTAATAAGGTGGACGCGACGCAGAAACTTTGCGATGATATCGCTGCACATGTTGATGAAAAGATTAATAAGATTGTTGGGGGTCTAAACCCCAACAACAACAGTAGTCTGGATGAGGAAAAGGAACCATCTCAGATATTAGCAGAAGAGCAACAGATAGAGGCATTTTATAGCCTTCAGCCGCCTGCTCTAGAATGCTTTCAAACTCTTACTGAGGATACATTTAACAGCCTTGCTCAAAGTGTATCCTCGGGCTCCCCTCTGGATCCTCTCCCACATGGGACATGGAAAGAGTTTCAGCTAGAACTATTCCCCTGGCTGCGGCAGATCTGCTGCCAGTCACTGGAAACAGGAACTGTTCCAGAAGTCTGGAAGCAGGCAGTGGTGACTCCGCTGCTCAAGAAACCGTCTCTTGATCCTAAAAGTCCAATGAGTTTCAGACCAATCTCTCTCCTGCCATACCCAGTAAAAATTCTGGAGAGGGCAGTTAGTAAATCCTTGTCCTCATATCTAGAAGAAAACCATCTGCTAGATAAGGACCAATTCGGGTTCCGACCAGGGCATGGAACTGAAACAGCTCTAGTGACGGTACTTGACAACCTGAGAATGCGAGCCGACAATGGCAATCCATCAGTACTAGTGTTACTAGATATGTCGGCCGCATTCGATATGGTGAATCACAAGATACTGCTGAAAAGACTAGAGAATATAGGAGTGAAAGGACGGGCACTGAAGTGGCTGCAATCATATCTGACGGGCAGACAGCAGGTAGTGACCATCTCACCGTTCACATCTCCAAAGACCCCTGTGCGACACGGGGTGCCACAGGGCTCTGCAATAAGCCCTATTCTATTCAACATCTATCTGCGCCCCCTGATCCCAATCATCAAATCCTTTGGAATTGATCTAGTCAATTACGCGGACGACACACAATTGGTGTTTTCCCTGGAAGGAAATCAAGCAGTATCCATAGACAAATTCCAGGAGTGCATGTATCACACCTCTAACTGGCTCAGGACAAACTCCTTACAATTTAACGGAGAAAAAACGGAGGTAGTATACTGTTCTACGGCCAAAATGACGCAGCCTTTGCCGGCTGAGTTCAGACTCACCCCGATGGACAAACCACTGGTTCCAGCAAGAACAGTACGCAACCTGGGGGTTTTAATGGATGATAACCTTCAAATGGAGTCACAAGTCAATAAAACAGCTAGTATTTGCTTCTCCCTGATAAGAGCACTACGCCAGATTCTCCCACTACTGCCTATTGCTACTAGACCCTTAGTAGTGAGGAGTATAATTTTAAGTAGACTGGACTACTGCAACTCTCTGTACTTGGGAGCACCACAGTCAGTGCTACTGAAGCTGCAGAGGATGCAGTCCATAGCAGCCAAACTGGCGTTAAATAGGCAGCGCAGGTCGTCAACGACTGCAGCTCTAAAGGACCTCCACTGGTTACCCATCAAAGAGAGAATCCAATTTAAATCCCTCTGTATTGTGTTCAGAGCAGTACATGGTTTGGGTCCAATGCCCATGCAGGAGAAACTCACCTGGTACACTCCGGGGAGAAATCTCCGTTCTTCCAGTGCAAGTCTGGTAACCACCACTAGATTTAAGAAGACCAGGACGGGTGGCATAGCATTCGGTGTAGTAGCCTCACGACTCTGGAATGATCTTCCCCTGAACATCAGACAAATTAAATCTCTGCTCCCATTCAGAAAAAGCTTAAAGACTTGGCTCTTCCCTAGGGATGAGTAAAATGAGCTCTCGAAATCCGCGAATAGGCTATCTGTTCTGTCCAGTGACAACTTGGTAAGTCGCAGCGCCAGGATACCCGTAGGGTGACAGTTTTTGCGCTATATAAGTTTATGTTACAATTACAATTACAATTGTAGTACTTTAAACCCGTCATCAGCCAGGCTAGCTTGAATCCAGTGGCAAAGTGAGCAAGGGACCCACGTCTGGGCATACCCTGCCAACTTAGGGCGAACAAAGCGATACCAAAGGGGATGATGGACGGAGCGTTTGAGCTAATCAAACACTCACCCCCAGTCAACTGATCTGGGTTTAATCCATCATCATTCTTTAGCTCACTCCACATGCCAAGCCATGTATTCCCTGGACGTGGGTCCCTTGCTCACTTTGCCACTGGATTCAAGCTAGCCTGGCTGATGACGGCTGAATAGCCAGAAACCAGTCCCAGGATGCTTGTTTCCGGTCCAGGGAAGACATGGCTTGGCAGTTCGGGCTGGACTGTTCCCATGAGACACAGGGTCAGACTGATTTGCATATGGCCATGTCTGAACTGGGGTGGTGGAGTGAGCTAAAGAATGATGATGGATTAAACCCAGATCAGTTGACTGGGGGTGAGTGTTTGATTAGCTCAAGCGCTCCGTCCATCATCCCCTTTGGGTATCGCTTTGTTCGCCCTAAGTTGGCAGGGTATGCCCAGACGTGGGTCCCTTGCTCACTTTGGCACTGGATTCAAGCTAGCCTGGCTGATGACGGCTGAATAGCCAGAAACCGGTCTCAGGATGCTTGTTTCCGGTCCAGGGAAGACATGGCTTGGCAGTTCGGGCTGGACTGTTCCCATGAGGCACAGGGTCAGACTGATTTGCATATGGCCATGTCTGAACTGGGGTGGTGGAGTGAGCTAAAGAATGATGATGGATTAAACCCAGATCAGTTGACTGGGGGTGAGTGTTTGATTAGCTCAAGCGCTCCGTCCATCATCCCCTTTGGTATCGCAAATTTAACACTAGGCAGTATTTCCCTTGCCAACCTTATATGTCACACCTGTCTGACTATAGGAACCAAAGCATATTTTGAATCAGAGGAGATAAAGACGATATAACCCCATTGAGATCTGGAACCTGCACTGTGTAGGACTTAATTTAAAATAGACTTTAATTTTAGAGAACCCATATTATTAATGGTTATCTAATAATCTCGATATTGTTCCAAATTGCTTTTACTGTGATTTTCTTTCACATATTTCTGAATCCTAGTAAGAAGCTTTTTTAAATACAATTTTCACTGTTATCCTAATTTACTTGTTTTGCCTATTAGGTGAACAACCACCTATTTCTTAGCTAGTTGTCTAACTAGTTTATAAGTTCCGGGACCCATTATTGGGCACTTTCCCAGTAGGTTTGTATCATTCATTTTTACTTGGGATAACCTTTTCAATTTTTAATACATGATAGTGATACCCTTTCTTCTTTTTCATGTTGTTCATTCACACAACTATTGCTCGTCTTACAATATTCCACTGATAATGACTCTACGATTAATCCAAATTCAAATTGTTCAAAATGTCAGCAGTACAGAGTTTTTAACTTGGATTGACTTACAACGATTGCTTAGGTCCATTAGCCCTCCTTCTAGATAGCCACTTATATATTACTATGGGGGAACAAATTATTTGCTTTGCAAATGAATCACACCTTAATAATTGGTGACCATTCATATTCACTTTCCACTTCTGCACAACTTGCTCTTCAGTACATGGATTGGTTTATCATCTGATGTGTATTATGATGTGTAATCTTCAATTAATAATTATCTGGTAATTGCTAACCCAAATTGCTCCTATGCATACTTTCGACAGGCACCAAAATTGCTTCTATTTTACAAGTGTACCCATGTTCCTTCTAATATGGTTTGTCCTGTTCCCTCTTACATTTCATTTCTGTCAGAGTTTGATGTAGATATGAAATAAACGTAAAAGTGTTTAATTTGACATAACTGTCAGAATATCAAGGTCAAAGTAACCAGCAACAAATCACACATGGAACACCATATTTGCAAATGTGATCTCATCTACTTTCACACCTAATACTATGTTTGTATGGTCTTCTCTGAATTTTTTTGCATGCCACTTTGGCACAGAACTTTGTTTATAGCACATTAAGGATCATTTTGTCAAAGTTCATCAATTTTTCTAAGTTACCTATAAGTATAAACATGTTGTTAAGTTTTTCACTATTCTGTCCTGAGAACTTAAACTGCAGCTTACATGTGCATTGGTAAAAAGGCTCCTCAGGGTTTTTAGGATTACCTTGGTTCTGCACCAGTCAATTTGATCTTTTATCCCTCCAACACAGGGCTTTTTTGCACACATCAGTCCTACAACTCACACCTCATGAGTGCATCTTCTCTAATTGTCATATCAGGAATTTAAAGGCCTTCTTGAATTGTACCTATTTTGCTGCCTACACATTCCCTCTGTACATGTAATACTCCTGCTCATGTGCCTAAAAAGTTTTATTAGACATATATTCAGTTGAACGCTATTGGTTTATATAGGGAAGCTTATTTTGTTTTCTGTGAAGGAGTGAAGTGGGGTCATTCTGTCTGCTGAACGCAGTTGCGCTCAGAGAGATTGAGCATGCCTTCAGTAGCATGCCTACAGTAATGTGCATTTGATTGTGGTGAACTGTCTGCCTCTGGTGGAGGCATGGTGCGAGTTTTATAAGATGTACTCTCCTGTATAAAACCATGGCCATGCAAGCTCAGTGTGTCTTGTGTGCAAGATCCTCATACAAGTGTATTTAATTTATTTAGGACTTTTGTGGAGCGGAAGAGAATAGATAGCGAGACAAGGGCAGCTTGTTGTGCACCTCCCAAATATATATGTGCAATGCTAATGGCACAGTATTTCTGAAATCTTAAGATAATGCATGAGCTATAGTTTTCCAACAATAATCTAAAAATGGCAAGATAAAATGAGAGTTCATAAAATATGAAAAACCATTGTAGAACATGAGAGCTTGTCTCTGTTTAAAGACTATTATCATAGTTTGAAGGTTGAAATGTTTCTGTTCACCCCTCTTGCCTTTTTATTTGCATTAACCAAAAGTAACTGATGTAAGTTCAAGTAAAGATGTACGGAGTTATGCCACATTGGGAGATGGGTATTGCTCAAGGATGTGTTTGTTCGCTCATGAGTCTGAAGGGAGGGTGAGATCGAGCCCAAAGTGTCAAAATTGTGCCTTTGATACCCTGGTGCTAAATTGTGATTGTATTTGAAATCTTCATTGTGCGTGTATCCTCCATTAAAAACGAAAAATTATAGCACAGTGTCTATGGAATGTGGAATGAGGAAATAACTTAGAAACAAGCAACAAGTCACGAAACTAAAAAACTATTTTTGTTATTTATGTTTCTGAAACTCAGGAAGAAGACAGTGAAGAAGAACCAAAGCTGAAGTATGAGAGGCTCTCGAATGGGGTAACTGATATTCTTCAGAAAGATGCAGCAAGCTGTATGACCGTGCATGAAAAGGTAAGATATGGCTTAGTGATAAAAAGGGTATATCGGTTTGTACTTTCCTTTGACACAGAGCAGGCAGGATTTTGATAGATAATGATTGTAGCTTAATTATACACTAAAGGTCTTCAGCAGAAGAGAAGCCTAAACTGAGGTGTGCACACCATGGTCGAATTTGCATTCATTTTGTGCCTATAAATGCAAAGCTTTAAACTTTCTGTCTTCATTTGATCATTTTATTGGTCTGAATTATGTACTTGACCACTTTGCAATATGTTTCACAGCAGAAGAACATTGACAATGCTTTTAATCTTATAATGCAATAGGGTGTAGTTCCCTATTAAATGACCTGTAGAACAGTGATTGTGTCAAAAGCCTTCCCCAAAATTAGCTGAAGTGAATAAATATCATTAGTACAGTATGTTTGGGTTCCGTTAAAATTATTCACTATTCCTGCGACATACTTTAACTACGAACATTAGTTGTTGAGATGTTAGGTGGAGTGTTTTTGAGAAATGTTTTCATTCGTTGCATCAACATACTTTAAAATAAATGATCTAGGTGTTTTCATTTTCGTTCACAAGAAAACTTAGAACAAAATACATTTAAACATAAAACAGCCATACAGTGATAATCAAGAGGTCAGTAAATTAATAGCCAGAATTAATTAGTCAATTTTGTTTGAGGATTTAACAAGTAAATCCGATTTTAAAAACAATTCCATTAAAGAATTGCAATTTGTAAAAGAAATGTTGTTCATGATTACACACACCGCTGTCTGCTCTTCTAGTTCACGAGTGAAATGTAATAAATTAATAAGATATGCACTGAGGATCAAGGAGAATCACAGCATAGTAAAACATGAGCCAAGCTCTCACTATCCCGACCACACAAAGGCAATTACAATTCATTGCAGTATTTGCCCTCCAGGTGCATATTTTATCCAGCGTTAATATGTGTCCCTCAGTAAAACGCATTAGCATTATCATTTTGTTGCAATTGTAAGTTTTCTCATATGCTTCAGTGGCAGCTATAGAATCCCGCCTTGCACAGTAGGTGTTTGCTATGACATTTTAATTGCATATTTAAAACACCTGCTTTAAGGGAAATTGATTAATGGTGTGCATAATATGCTTTAAATTCTGTCATCGGAGTTAATTAATCATACAGTAGATATTTATTATTGGCTGCCTTGAATTACAAAAAGGAACAAACGCTGTGGAATTTCCTGTCTTGCAACTCAAAAGTTCTGTTTTAATGAACTTAAATGACTGTTTAGGGCAGAATGGTGGATAGTAAAAGACAATTTAAAGTTGCCTTTTGAACTAAGGCCCAAGATTATGTCAAATATATTTTTCATTTGAACCTCTCCAAAGGGAATTGAGGGCCTGAGATTCAACAAGGATTCCCAAATGAGGCCCTCCATTGCGCCAATGGATTTATTCATAGTTACAAAACCACAAGGGGGAGCTCCATAAATTAATGCCGTAATAACTTTATCTAGGTAAGCTTCTTTTCTGATCTTAAGGAGTACTCCTTATATTGATTACAGAACCAAATTAGAGGGTTAGACAATATGGTGCTGGATTTTATTGATAGTTAACATGGTGACTCACATTAGGGGTGTGTCAATTTATATCCCTAGATTGCAGTAGTCATTAACTGTGCCTAAGTGTATTTCATCTGCTGACCCGTATTCTTTACTTGAGATTTTTGTAGCTTTATTTTTAAATAGTTACATTACGGGTTGCTTGTTAGTGTGCTAAGAACCTGCCTTCTTGTGATTTGGCTAAAAATCAGGAGGTCATCTGCACAATATACATTTGTGGTGTGCCTCGTACCTGTGGTTGGAGGGTCCAGTGGTACTGAGTCTAATATCTCTTCAAAGTTGTTAAGAAATGTACTAAATGAATAAGGTGTCAAAGCACATCTTAGATACACTCCTGAGTAGCAATAGATTATTTTAGATTTTTTATTCTTAATCCTAGAAGTGATGCAATTCCTTATGTCAAAACAGACACCATCGTCTGCAACCTTTTAGTCCAAAGTAATAGAAGATTCACAAAGGTCAAATTGACAAAAGTGCAATACAGAGGTAAGCTGCCTGCAGTCAAAGCATTATTGGCCTGTAATCCTAAATCCATAGTGTTACATAGGGTTGAGTCATATTTTCTAAACCCATATTGAAAAGGAGGGATTATACTTTTGATTTCAACCCAAGGTAGTTAGATTGTTTAAAAGCATTTCAGCAAATGTTTAAGCTGGATCTTTACATAGAACGTTATCTATAGTTTTTGTGCATCAAATCACAGTTCAGTCTTAAACATAAGCACCGTTATTGTACTTTGTTATAAGTCTGGATTGATACCAGTTTTGGGTGCCTTTCTTTCTGAGATCATACCAGTTTCCAGAATACACTTATAATTTGTTGTTAATGAGGGAGCCTATCAGTCAGTATTGCTTTCTAATATGAATATTAGTCCACTCTTACGTCCCCACTGCATTAGAGAGCTAGCCATTTTTTTCTGGAAATCTTTTTATTGTTTCCCCTTCCAAAAACAGCAAAAAAATAATTAATACCATTCAAAACAATATAGCTTGCCCTCCTCACATTGTACAATGGAATCAACAATGACAGTATCCAGCATTGCACACATAACACCCCATTACCGGAGACAATTTTCCCCTTCACATGGTGCACTGGAATATACCTGATAAAGCGTAACTGTTTTGTAGTTCCTACAAACCCGTAGGATCTGCGCATTGTTTAGACAACGTAAACTAGGGGCTTGGTGCCAAGACTGATTCCGGACACCCCTGCAGGATATGTTGGCCTATACACCAGCTAGCTCACAGTGCCACTGTAAGCACCCCTAACCTATCAGGGAGAGAATGGTTTTCTGGCAACCAATGAACGTGACAACCCTGACCCCTCTAGGGATCATGGAAACAGTACAGAACTTTTCGCTAAGTCACTCGTGCTCACTTATTCTCAGAGAAATATACAGAGAATACACAGTGGGACATTTTCAATATTTATTGAACCAACGTTATTCTTGCATACAATACGTGTGCTGCAATGATGAGTAGACTCAAGCAGATAAACGTGATTACAAGCACCAAAAGCGTAAATAGTAGATATAGTTCTAGTTCTACCATGGTGCTAAAACAATGTATATATGCAGGCATATAAACAAGGTAGTAATCGAGCGTACTCCTACTATTCGAATCCTACTCTAAGTGTACCTAGAGTGTGTGTGTAGGTGTAGAGCCAAGAATGCCCCCAAGGGACGATTCAACTCCATTATCTGATGGGATAGAGTGAAGTACCCCGTCTTGGTCACAAACCGGACACCCCTCACAAGATGTCAGACCGCTGCGTGGTGATTTTTGACCATGCAAGGACATCGGTGTCTGCGGAAGTGCCTCCTCTACTCATCTATTGGGATGCTCATCTTTTATACTAGAAAGCTGCCTTGCGATGTGTGTAAAGATTAGTGATGCTATGGATATGTAGATAGACCTGTCGCCCCATGGATGACGATTGTGATGACATTTGTACATAGTGCGAAACGAGACCTTGTACGTGATGTTCAGGGCGTTGTGATAATGTTGTGCGAAGCTGGATGTGTAAATAAGTTTAGTTTCAGGGAAACTAATCCAACATTGTGGTGCACGCAAATATGTGCAAAAGGTCACAGTTGGAAATTTTATTTGTGAGGACAATGTAAGAAGTAAGCTGCTTTGCTACATGGGCCTAACTTGGGAATATAACACCCACTCCTCACACTAAAGGTCGATATCTAAAAAGCTATCTAAAAAGCCAGCATACAATTCTAAAAACGTTAAAAACTATTCTTAAAAGTATCTAAAAAGTGGGCTTCCCTTTAAAATATTTATTTTAAAGTTTTTAAGTCATTTATATCATTTGAGATCCCAAGCACTCAGAAAGCCGTGGTGCTTAGAAAAAGCAAAAGCTGTTTTGGTTCATTTAAAAAAACAAATTGTTCCCACACGGAAAAGGCCAATTGTTTATGTGTTCTGAGTGGTAGACGCAACATCGCTGTTGCCCACAACCGCAGACGTCCCCGGAGGCGCACCTCGTAGCATGTTTATGGAGCAAAGGTGATTCCATCCAGTTCCCAGAGCAACCGGTGAGGGAGGCGTTATATCCCATAAGTTTTCTGCAGAGTCGTCATTCACGTCACAAGGAGCTGAAGCATCCCAGTCTGTCTCTAAGAATGCATTCATCATCAATGGAATACGCTGGGGACAGCAATACACAAGGGCCTTTAAGGGGTCCATCAGTACTTCACTGTCCGATGGCGCAACCAATTCTGATCCGAGACATATATCCAGGACGCATTCGTGGCTGCAAAGCAGACAGCGGAAGACAGGTTGTATGCAGTCAAGCCAGACCGGCCTGAACGATAAGAACCAATGCTCATTTAGTTCTGGAAGCCGAGGTGTGCCGAAGCAGTGTATCATGCACTCACAGCAACGCAGCACTAACAGTGCTGTCTCCATTCCGAGTTGAACTGGGATGTCAGTTGCGGAGCAGATAAAATAAAGTCAGGATTCCCACCACAAGTAGCAGGACAACCGGGAGCCCTCCAAAAATGCTTCCCAACATGGAGTGTATAAAAGATGGTAAAACTCCGAAAATCGTCTGAAAGGTGCTAACCAAACCAGATCCAATACATTTAAAAAATTGCACTATTCCTTTCGTATCAGACATGTTAAAGATACAATGGACCAGCTCCCCAAAATGCAGCGGGAAGTTAGTGTGGAGTAGTGTCTGTATCTCAGACGAGGACCTTGCAACCTGGAGATCAAACGTCTCTTTGGCTGAAGTTAAGGCCACATCTTTTTGCAAGAGCATGGCTTTCAGTTTGCTTAGGGAATCAAATTTTATGTTGGAAATATTTATTGAAGGCCATAGCGCTGCCTCCCTAACTGTGCGGGCAGGTAGAAACAGTACTTGTGTACAGCAAGTGACTATGGAATTAACCGTCACCAGATAAGCGATGCTTGGCTCCATTCCTCAGCAACCTTGATCATTCAGCATCAGATAGCTCCCATTCGAGAGCAGCCTGAACACAGGATGAATCACAGCAGCTGGGGAACCCTTCAGATAACAAGACAAGTTCGCTACTGAAGCATTGCATGCCCAGTGGAGAGAAATGTCCTTGCAGACCAAGGAACCGATTTAAAGCATTCTCACAATCGGAACCACTAAGGAACACCTCAGTGTCCTCATTCCTGCATCTAAACCTGAACGGTAATTCCCAATACTCGTGCAAGTATCCTTCCCCAAGCACTTCACATCCTCCTACCTGTTGGTATTGGAGACAATATTGGAATTGAAAGGTTGTGACCGGTAGGGTGATATAAGTATGGATTATCCAGTCAATGGATGGTGTCTCAGCCACAGTGAGAGGGAATTGGTCTAATTTTTCATTGTGTACCATTGTATACCATTGTATATTTCGCATCTCTATGCGCCATTGTTATCTGTCTTTCTGTAAGATCGTATGCTGAAAACAGATTTGTACTGTTAATGTAACTCCATGGCACGTGGCCAGAATGTAACGTTTGTAACGTCTAGCTCAGTATTACTGTTGACCATAATTGTGACTGTCCATGATGTAATATAGACAGGTCTTGCTGTATTATGTCAATTCGGAAGACACTATGTTGCCCAGTGAATCTGGATGATAAAGTGGTCATACCGTTGTCAACCACAGCCAAAGCCTTTTCTAAATTAACCCTATCAATTTCGCTCAATCTCTCAGCAACTTCAAGTTGAGTAATCTTCCACAGCTCATTGTATATTCTGTTCAAAAAGCGCTTTTGACGTGGATTCTGGGGGCTAATAAAAAATCCCTGAGATTCATGTCATCGGAAAGAAGGGACAAGTTATGTTTCACTTGGGAGAGTATTGAGGTTTGTAGCCAATCTAAGCATATCTTTCCAACACTATATGACGTCACCACCCTTCAGTGTTCTGTTTGTACATATCGCTGATCAGGCCTATTGATCCTAAACCCTTCGGTGTTACCCAGGAATCTAGATTGACACCTGTTTGTGTCCACAAAACAAACCAACCATCCTTTTCAATTGGGGTCTGATGAATTGAAAGAACCATTACGTATCATTGTATCTAATGTATCCTCACTGTAGTGTGTTAAGTGCTGCCAATTCTTGAAGCATGAGAATGCAGGAATACGTGGTGTGTTCAAATCCTTCATTTTTGCTATACTAAGACATGAAGTTTGTTGCACTGTTTGTTCAGGAAAATCATCTGATGTGGTATGAGGCATTCTCTAAATAAGGCCTCTGTTCCCTGAACCTGTCAATTCTTTGTCCCCAGACACATTTTGTGTCTATGGTGTCTTTCCAAAAGTCAAAACCCTGAATGGACAGCTGGGAAATAAAGTCAGCAGAGTATATCAGCTTGGTGTTTGTTAACATATTTTTCTTTGAAGTCTATTGTAATACGAGGCTGGATCTGATTTTTCAAAACCTGAAAAATAAGCAAACTTCTGTGCAAAAGTCCTGGAACTACCTTTTGGCAGTGTTGGGCAGTGTTCTCATTGTGAGTAATCATAAAAAGTGCGTGGGATACTAGCTTTATGTAATAAATGGTGACCATAATGCTGGTAACAGAACATGTCTCCAAAATTACTTGTTCCATCATACAATTCATCATTAGAAAATGCAGCTAATTGCTTGAGATCTGCTAGCAAATTATGCACAGTTTCAATGTCCCAATCATCAGAGAAAGTACTAGAGGTGATGATATAATTTAAAGAAATTTTAAACAAATAAGAAATTTTCAAAAGTTCGGTAGGACCATAACCATCATACGATACCGTGTCCCATACAATTCTTTCAGGAACTGGAACTGCTGTAATGTTCACCAGGGACAGGTCCCTCAGTTCACGGTGCAATGATGCATGTGGTTTAAGAACCAGGTTCAAGAGTTGTACCGCGGAGCGTTCTGGGAGAAAGTGTCCACTCAGAAGTAGGAAAAAGACAGTCCCTATACCAATCCAGAGTACCAGGAAAAGTAACCCAATTGTAATCCAGAGATGTATCCAGGGAACAACGAAGTAAGTCTTCTTCATCCAAAGGTACAAAGCATACGCTCATAGCTTGAAAGGGAGAAGTGGTGTTGGCAGTTCAGGTTCACTTGGAGCTGATGAAAAATCGCCATAATACACAAAGTAGCCAGACGCCGTCCGGTCTATTCTTGGCAGCACAACAGGTTTTGTAGAACTGGTAGATGACTCGATCTGTGGCATGTTTACATAGACGTCGTCAATTTTTCTAATTGAAATTTCTGTACTTGTTGATTGTACAGTTGTAGTTGTTTCAACAGGGAGAAGCATCATTCCATTGTCATGTACAGCCTCTCTTTGGAAAGTGGAGTCTTCAGTCATTATTAAAGCTTCCATCTGAACTTCCTGTACGGTAGCGAGAAGAGTGCGGCGGCTACCCAGGAGCCCATGTGGCCTACTGTTGAGAATCGGCCACATAGTGTGGTTTGAGCAGATCAATTGAGACAAACCTCTTGGCTTGGCGACCGGTAAGCAGCAGAAGAAGTACAGTTCTGGTACCTTCAACAGGCAGGACAGGTACAGATGGCCTAAATTCTTTTTGTCCACAATTTTCTCTCTGATCAGGTCCCCAATCTTCGGGACCCAGGCAGGTCTTGCCGGTACTATTTTCACTTCCCCAGTGGCAGTGCGTTTTACTTGGACGTTGCTTTGTAAAGCTCGGTATTCTTTAAGGTCCTGTAAAACATCCAAATGATCATTGATGTCAAATGGGCTTTCAGCCGCCACCGTGCTGACACTATCGAGATTGGGTACCCACATCCTCACCCCAAACAGGAGTTCATAAGGTGTACGACCTCCCAGGGATTTTCTTGGCATGTTGTTAAGTTCCCTCTGGACCCCATATAGATGATTGACCCAACTGCCACCTGAGCCTAATACCCTCGCTGTCAAGGATTGCTTTAAGTCAGGGTTTTTCCTCTCAATGACCGAATTTCCCTCGGGGTGGTAGGGGGAGGGAGTACTGCAAGGCCACACCCAAACTTCCCATGGCTTCTTTGTAAGCCAGAGAGCTAAACGCCGGACCCTGGTCTGACTGTAGTGTGCCAATTGTGTATGTGCCGATAAAGACTCGCAAATCCTTTATAACAGTTTGCGTGTCAGCCGAGCGTTGGGGCCAAACCCACAGGAATCTGGATCATGAATCTACTGCCACCAAGATGTACTTGTAAGCCCCACCAGAGTGTAAGGGGCTGCAGAGATCCAAATACACACACGCCAGAGGTATGTCTGAGATCATTAAAAGTGTTTATGGTGGGTGTGCTATGGTGGAGCCCTTCCTCTACTGGCAGATGTGGCATTTGAGGACAAAGTCCTTGGTCTGCTTAGTAAGACCTGGCCACCAATAGGGTTGCTTTAGTAGTGAAACTGCAGCGGTAATCCCTGCGTGAGCAGAACCCAGACCTTTGTGTGCAGCTAGATCAATCCCAATCTGCGATCTGTTTGACATTACTCTATCCCCCATGCCTGGAATCGGAGCTTACGGAATGTTTTGTGCATCTAACTTGTAGGAGTACTTGAGCGGAAAGCCTTTCGGCAGGACTGTGCTGTTGCGTGTGGCATTGACAGCTATAGTTGTTCTCTCTATCCTCGTACTGGAGTTATTGCAGCAACGGCAGCAGTGCGTACTGTTGCCTTGGTGGCTTCATCTGCCATTTAATTCCCTTCAACGTGAACGCCAACACATTGATGACTCAATGTATGAATAACATGAGCCTGTGGCAGGCCTTCTTTCAGCTGTGGCGGCTTGTGTCTGGTGCAAGACGTTGCACCAGCCAGTTTTGGATACTTCAGAACCGTGCTAAAGGGACGGAGCATTGGAACAAGCAAGCACACCTACATTTGAGAATAGTGTTGAAATTATCTGATGAATATAAATTACAGAATAAACGGTGTGCGTTTTATCAATCACCACGTTGACTTCTTTCAGCGTTGCCACTTGCTCCCAAAGCATCTTGTGCTTTACTGTGGAACCTTTGGAATCCCTAAATCCATTCTGGCCCCAGCAATGTAAATATTCGTTATAGGACTGGACACAGTAAAATGAATCACACACAATTAGTGTGGGGAATTCACGATCCGTATTTTGAAGTGCGAGTATTAATGCTTTTAGTTCCGCCAGCTGCGCCGTACAGTCCCCTAGGGACTGGATGTGTGTTTTCCCAGGACGGAACTTTCCTTCCTGCATGCGCCCTTTTAAAATTGCGCATGCCGTGGAATATTGTTGTTTTGTTCCTACGGCCGGCTGGGCAGATCCATTGTTATAAATGATACATTCATATCGATCTAGATGCATTATTTCATTCGGCAGAGGATATTCTTGTTCATACTGCAAGAATGCTTATAATGTAGCGTCAAATCTGTAATCAACATCTGTTGCAGTGAGAGAATTAGCCCATTTAATCCATTGTGGATGTAATGCTTTAGCATTCCGGAAGCTTGCCTGTGTAATAGCCTCTATGGTTGGTACCGGGGTCACGACAATTGTGTGTTTCCCCTGCGCTAGTGCTCTCTCTCTCTCTCTCTCTCTCTCACTACAGCAGCCTGTACCACTGTGAATATCTTCTCAGTTGGTGCAAAACGCATTTCATTGTTCGTGTACATATGTGATTTGTATGCAATAGAGACGGTATCAACTTCATTGAAAGTGATGTAAGTGTACCCAGTTGGTCCAGCGACTACGTGGATCACCAGGTTAGTTGTGTTAACACGTGTATGTAAGTGTTTAAAAGCTATCATATCAGCTTGTACGGAATGCAGAATATCAGTGTTTTCCTGTGTCAAATGATGTGCTGAAAAATCAGGTTAATTAAGTCGTAGAAAGGTTTCCCTCTTTCTGCGTAATCCAAAATGTATGTCCTGCCAAAATTTTAAAATCCTAAAATAGATTATAGTCCTTCAGAGTTGTTGGAGGTTGGAGCAGTGCACATTTTTCTAAAAATTGTGCCGCCAGGCTTTTGCTTTCACTTGACAATTGGTGCCCTAAAAATAGGACACCGAGGTGGGCAATTCTTGATTTTTTTTAAATTAAATTTGTATCCCAGGTGGGCGAACCCAAGAATTATGTGATTCACCCTAGACAAGTGTTCCATTAATTAATTGTCCGTCAGATAGATGTCATCTACATAGAACAATGCCTCCTCATCAAAATTTTGAAGTACCTCTGTTACCCTGGCTGAAAACAGTCCGGGGCAAAATTTGGCTTTGGGAGCCTAGTGCCGAGAATGCTGTCAAATATCTGCCCCAGGTGCTATATTTAGCTGAAAAATCTATGCGAGATGTCTAGTGTTGTATTGTATTTTTTCCGCACAATGTTATTCATTAGTGCGGCACTGTGTGCATTTTGTACTGCAAATGTGCATGTAGATGCGTTTAAATATCTATAATATAAGTCCAGACGATATGAATTATCGGGTTTCATTACGGGAAACAAGGGATTATTCATAGGTGAGGTGCAATTTTCTTTCACACCCTGGTATTCAAGTTGACTCCCTGACTTGTTTCTTTGCTTCATTGGGTATTGTCTCTGTGGTTGAGGAATCGATTTTAATGGGACTCTGTGATGAGGTGACTCATCATCCCACCCAACATGATTGCGGTAAAGTATCAGGTGTTTCCACCGTAATATGCTCATTCAGCGCTACTATCCCCAGATAATCCATCAGGTTCTGGCGAGCTATTGTGACTTCTGCCGCGCTGTCCAGCATCGTCACTGCCCATTCCCCATCCAGAAGCAGAGTCCTCAGTAGCCTGGGCATTTCTAATTTTAATCCCGGCTACCTTTTTGTTTTAAAATTGAGGTTTAGAAGTCTTTTGTTTATCTTCTTGTTCAATGATGTAGTCCAAAGTGTGATGTGTCTCCGTCTTCGGCTTGACTCGCTCCTTCAATCTGTGCTCTTGACTGTCCGTCTCTCTCCGAACGTTTTTCAGATGACTCCTAAAAGGAACAAGATGAACGTGTATCAGTATCCTGATACCTGTCAGGCTTTATAATATTGTCACAGTTTCTCAAATTGTATTTTAGGCCGGTGTGCTCCTGTTGAGGAGATGCACCCCGTGACTGTGATTTTTTTGTTTGTTTATTATCCCATTTCTTCTTTGATGAATCAGGTGCGTGCTTAGAGTTATCCTTTTCAGAATTGCTCTTAACTATTGGTTTTCCAGATCTGACTACCTAGTGAAGCATATGTCTTTTAAATAACTTAAATCCTGGCATGGTTAAAGCATGAGGAGCCAGAGGGCTTGTGTAAAGGATGTTTCAAGTGCAGTAGAGGGGAATATTGGGAGTTATTAAAGTTACAAGATTGGGTAGAGTACGATTTGGGGGAGGTTTGGATTTACGCTTAGGTTTAAGTTATTTAAAAGATTTGTTTGATGACACATGATTACAGGGTGGTTTTATTCAGTTTTAATAGGTATTGTTGTTATGATGCTGGGGTAGAATCAATGAACACGGGGTGTGTGTGGGATTATAAATTAGCTGTCACTCGAATTTGAAGTGGGTATATTATTTAAAGTATTTGTGAATTACACTGCGTGTTAATTTAAAGTGACTGATACATGTATATTTTCACATCATAGATACCCCTGACCGAAGGTTGTTACCGAAATGCATTGGGTGTGATGGAACTCTGGCATAATTTGGAGGACTCGAAATTCAAACAAATGCTTATGTTTAGGCCTGGATAGGCAATCATGAAGTAATCACATGCATCAGTTTAAAATGAATTTCGTGGCTTTGGCGTGACAATGAGACTTGGATAAAACATGGAAATAAAACGGATAAAACTTGGAATAATTTTGGTGAAAGTGAATTATTTGGAATATTATAGTTCATACAGCTGTGCAACTCGCGATGACCTGCAAGGTGCGGGCCATCACCCTTCATGAATTCAACTTCAATGTATTCATGAAATAACCATGTGTGTGCATCTTCGGGCGGGAATTTAACCCAAGAATAGAATACCTCTGTTCTGAATGCTTCGTGTGCCTCAACGACGAAGGTAACATCTCCAGCCGTTGCCGGTAGGCCATGTTGTAATAATTTCATGGTAACTGCCTGGCTGCAATTTTCCGAAATATTTAGTGCAACTACTTGTTCTTCAACATCCTCAGACTGTTCGGTCATTGTCAGAGTAGTAGTATTTAGCTAAAATGTTATAGAGATATGGTATGCAAAATGTGGGAACTTCTAATCCTCCAAGCTTGATTAACCTACAGCCAATACATAGGGTATACCTACTCAGCTGAGGCGGATTTGTTTCCCTTCCCACTTCGGACGTCTCCGGTTTAAATGTGAGTAGGGGTCTCTGAGAAAGTACGACTAAACTACTCAGATTTGACCGTTAAATAGGAGCCTAACCAATGTTGGCAGCACCATGTGGTGTAGTTCCTACTAATGCGTAGGATCTGCTCATTGTTTGGACAACATAAACTAGGGGCTTGGTGCCAAGACTGATTCCGGACACCTCCGCGGGATATATTGGCCTATAGACCAGCTAGCTCAGTCACTCATGCTCACTTATTCTCAGAGAAATATACAGAGAATACACAGTGGGACTTTTTCAATAATATTTATTGAACCAACGTTATTCTTACATAAATTACGTGTGCTGCAATGATTAGTAGACAGAAGCAGATAAACAAGATTACCAGCACCAAAAGCGTAAATAGTAGATATAGTTCTACTATGGTGCTAAAACAATGTATCTATGCAGGCATATAAAACAAGGCAGTAATCGAGCGTACCCTTGCTATGCGAACCCTACTCTAAGTGTACCTAGAGTGTTTGTAGGTGTAAAGCCAAGAATCCCCCGAAGGGACGATCCAACCCCATTACCTGATGGGAGAGAGTGAAGGACCCCATCTTGGTCAAGAACCGGACACCCCTCACAAGATGTCTGACCGCTGCCTGGTGATTTCTCACCATGCAAGGACCTCGGTGTCTGCGGAAGTGCCTCCTCTACTAATCTATCGGGATTCTCATCTTTTATAATAGAAAGAAGCCTTGCAATGTGTGTATAAATTAGTGATATTATGGATATGTAGATAGACCTGTCGCCCCATGAATGAAGATAGGGATGACATTTGTACATTGTGCGAAACGAGACCTTGTACATCATGTTCAGGGCGTTGTGATAATGTTGTGCGAAGCTAGATATGTAAACAAGTTTAGTTTCAGGTAAACTAATCCAACATTGTCATGCACGCAAACATGTGTAAAAGATCACAGCTGAAAATGTTATTTGTAAGGACAATGTAAGAAATAAGCTGCTTCGCTACATGGGCCTGTGGAGTAAATTAATAATAATCTACTGATGCAGGGGCCATCACTTAGTCCACGGGTTCTCTATCAATAATAAGGAGGACTCGACACTGGAGTGAAGACGAAATTCACAGGTCATTTATTCATGAACAAATGGGAGCTCCTCCTCCGTCAAGCACCAAAGGGACACTTCAGGAGCAGAGCACACTGAGTGATGGTTACATGGGTTTTTATAGCAAATGCTCACAATGTTCACATGGGTTCATGAACTAAAGGACAATCAGGTTAAGCGAAGAATACACACAGGTGGTACTGAGGACAATCAGAGGTAAATAGGGCTAAGTGAAGAATACACACAGGTGGCACGAGTAAAGAATTGACAGCTTTGGTGTCTTGCACAATGGTGGTGTTCTGAGGCTGCATAGCGAGATATCTCTATTTAGGTAACTTTGTCTAAAGTTCAGCGATTGTCTCAAGAAACCCTTAAGCAAAACCAGCTGTTCTTTTGCGCTGACTTGGCATGTATACATAACCACAATGCCCTAATCTAGATTGTTTGCTTATTTGTGCAGATGCTGCATCAAGGATTAGAACCAGAGCTGGCAAAGAGGTCATGGATAGAATGGATGACCGATTGGTCAACATAGCCAGAGGAAAGGGTCAGGGTTTATAGTAAAAAAAAAAATGGATGCGGCATGGCTTAATTAAAAAACGACAGAAATCAGAATTTACATTTCCACAGACCTTCCTTTTCAGCCTATGCTGAATCCATTTTCTAAGAAGACATATTAATTGTCCACGTCAATATTCATTAGTTCGTTGATTTCTATATGCGTCATCATTTCTTTGTTCGAATCATGAATATTAAGTGGGGGAGGTTTAATACTATTGCATATAGCCATACAAGCGGCACATAGGGCAGGGGCACATTGGATGCAGCAGCGGCAAGTGAGGAAGATTGCTCCTATAATCATCACTCCCATCAGTAGTTTCCAACCCCAAGTGGTAATTAGTCCTTGAAACCAGTCAGACCAGGACCATGTTCCTTGGTCTTGGTGTATTTCTGCAGCTATTTTGGCAATGGCATCGAAAACAGAAGGGGCGCGGTCTGGAATGAATACACAGCAGCTACTTCCGATAATGCGACATGCTCCACCACGGTCAGCTAAGATAACATCAAGCACCATCCTATTTTGCAAAGTTACAATTCTTGCAATCTGGAGTTCCTCTGTGATATTACCAAGAGCCATCGCAGTTTGATTTGTTACAGCTTCTACCACTCGGGTCAAACGCCTGATTTTCCTGCTGTTTAAAGCTGCACCAACAAAGAAAAAGAGTCCTAAATTGAAATCAACATATTGCTGTAGTGCAGTGTCAGTTTGGTCTACTTCATCAGAGCTTATAGTTCTTTTAAAACGATTTATATTAATGTCATTAAATAGTCTCTGATTTTTATGATATGATGCTGGTGCCAAAAATACAGGAGGAAGCAAAAAGGACACGTAGCAGATTCCTGACCATCCGATTGGCAGATGATAGTATCCTTTGGTTCCACAAACAAAATAAGAATTATGAGATGACAGAAAACTGCTGTTATTGGTTCCATCAATGTTCAATACTGTAGTACAGTCACTCTTTCCCACAGGAATATAGCCGGTACTGCTCACACAGAGGTCTCCCTGAGCCTTGGTAACTGAGATGATAGGAGGCCCATTACCCTTAGCCATTCGCGTGTTGGGGAAAACATAACGTGTGGAAGAGTTTCCCTTGCGATATTCATCCATTTCCCATGCAGTTCCTTTGGCTTGAGGGTCCCCTTCTTCATCGGGGTAGCAAACTTTGTTCAATCGTGCATTAAGTCCTCCCACATCTGCTAGGGCAATTTCACTGACTTCAGAGGCCCATAACAGTGCGAACCAGGCTTGGCAGGAGCCGTTATGTGAGAATGGCAAGGGAATGAAAGGTGTTCCTCCCTTTTTCTGATGAGCTGGCATCATCCCACACACCCAGCAGTTTGTAGTGTTTGTGGCATTGTGGGTATGATGTAACATTTGTATGAAGGTGTTGTTAAGGTAGGACATTCAGTGTTTTTGTTCATGATAGGGAAGAGTGAAATAATGATGTTCGATGGGAACGGGAGTGGTAACAGGCGACAGCAATTTTCGAACCGGATTTATTTTCTCCAGTGTCCAAAAGACTGCTGCTAATATTATGAGTAATATGATCAAAGTCACCATGCACAGAGTTTTGTTATTGCTTTGTAATTTCGATTTCACTTTCTGCATTCTTTCTAGGTACTGATTTATCCACAGGTCGGAGAGAGACCCAGCACGTATCACAACCCTCACTGAATCCTAGTTCAGCCGATTCTGTGATCCAACCGTGTCGCAGTTGAACAGTTTCTACTAATTGAAACTAGCCCTCCGGTATCTCTATCAGCTCCTTCCCTTTTCTTGGGCGTAAATCGTACCTTGCTGCTGAAGGTGTAGTCTGATCAGTAAACGAAGTCTCTTCATTCACAGGAGCTACACTCTTTTGAGTCTGCAGAATGTCTCTCAAATCCTTCCGGCTTTCTGATTGGAGAACAGTTGCTGGAATTCTCTTGCAATGAGCTGCAAGAATCCAGTGACGTCTGTTGGTGACTCGGACAGCAGTTCGGGTTGCAAGCAGGATCTGTTCTGGACTCTTCCAGCGTGGCTCAAGATTCTTGGAGCGTTGAAAATTCTTCAACAGGACATACTGTCCTGGCTGGAGATCATAAGCTGGACCCTCTGATTTGTCTGGTATGGCTTCACGCACCTGCTGATGAATCGGAGACAATTTTTCAGTCTCATCTTTTAGGTAATCACACAAAACAGGGTATTGTATTTCACGTATAATCCTCGGTCTGGGGGGCCCCCACACATTCATAGGCCTCCCAAAGACGATCTCGTAAGGAGAAAGTCCAATCCTACTATGTGGAATAGAACGAACAGATAACAAGGCTAAAGGCAAAGCATCTGGCCAACGAAGGCCCGTAGTGGCTTGTATCTTGGCTAGTTTTAGTTTCAGTGTGGCATTATATCTTTCCACTAGACCTGCTACTCTGGGATGATTGGCAGCGTGAAATTTCTGTTTTATTCCCAAACCTTTCATCAGGTATTTAATTATCTGGCCAGTGAAGTGGGGGCCATTGTCACTCCATAAAATTCTACAAATTCCAAAACGAGGAAAGAATTCCTTTAATAGGATTTTAGCTGTCGTCAAGGCTGTGTTGTCTTTGGTAGGGTAGGCCTCCACCCATTTGCTGAAGGAACAAACCACTACTAAAACATACTTCAAATTGTTACAGCGCTCTAACTGGATATAATCCATTTGTAGTGCTTCAAAGGGTACTTGGGGCGGAGAAAATCCACCAGTAGGGGTTGATACTCCCTTTCCAGGATTATGTTGCAAACGTATCATACAGTTTTTAATCAAATGTTCAGCTGTTTTTCGAATTTGCTTATTATCCCAGACCTGTTCCAGTTGTGAGATAGTGTTCTTAACACTAACGTGAGCAGGTCCATGAGACATAGTCACAAAAGGTAATAAATAAGCATAGGGCAACTTCCATTTTTGCATATCTTTAGACCTCCAACAACCCTCATCATCCAACTCTCCTTCCTTTTGCCAGTCTACCTTTTCTTGTTCAGTGGCTGATTCCTGTATTTCCTTAATTTCTGTATACATATTTTCCCATCTTTCAGCTTGGGATCGCAATGTATATACTTTGCTTCCCATGGCATTTGCAGTATTACGTGCGATTTCGTCAGCAAAGGCATTCCCTTGTCCTACCTTATCTGTAATTTTCTTATGGGCACTGCATTTGATAATGGCTACACTTTTTGGCAATGTCAAAGCGGTAAGAAGACTATTTACCAATTCACCATGCTGTATTTTAGAACCATGGGAGGTTAGGAATCCCCGCTCCTTCCAAAGTTGGCCAAAATTGTGGGCCACACCGAAGGCATATTGGCTATCGGTGTAAATGTTTACTGACAATCCTTCACTAAGTTCACAAGCCCTAAAAAGTGCAATTAATTCAGCTGCTTGGGCAGATTTCTGTGGGATTCGAGCTGTTTCTACTACAGTATGTAATGTGGTAATGGCATAAGATGCAGAAGTGGTACCGTCAGATAATCTTATACAAGAGCCGTCCACCCATAGCTCTCCCTCAGGATCTGACAAAGGTGTATCCTTAAGATCTATTCTTCCTTTTGTTTGCTCCTCTGTTAGAAAAACACAATCGTGTAAGTCATGAATTTGTTCAGTCGGTAAGGGTAATAGGGTGGCTGTATTCAACGTTAAGCATCTTTTGAGGGTGATATGAGGTGCCAGAAGCGTAAGTTCATAACCTGTGAGTCTAGCGCTAGTTAAGTGTTGTGTTTTTGTTTGATTTAGAAGTGCATCTACTGAATGTGGTACCATAACTATAAGCTTGTTACTCAGTACTATCCCCTCAGATTGTCGTATAGAGATGGCGGTGGCAGCACCTGCTCTGAGACAACCCGGAAGTCCTCTGGCTACTGGGTCTAATACTGCTGAGAAGTAAGCACATGGGCGATGCTTATCACCATAGGGCTGGGTTAGAACTGACAAGGCACATGCTTCTCTTTCATGTACATATAGTGCAAACGGTTTTCCATAATCAGGGGTACCCAACACAGGAGCAGAACAAAGGGACGCACGAAGCTGCTGATATGCTTCCTGACACTCAGGTGTCCATGGTAGGGGAGAGGGAGTGTCTTTAGAAATAAGGGACAAAAGAGGTTTGATAATAAGCGAGAAGTTGGGGATCCACTGTCTACAATAAGAGGTAATACCAATGAGGGCCCTGACTTCTTTCTGGGTATTTGGAATGGGAATTTTTAGGATGGTTTGAACCCTGTCTTGAGTCAAAGTGCGGCCTTCCTTAGACAAGAGGTGGCCCAAATATGTGACTTCAGATTGACAATATTGTAGTTTGTTTTTAGAAACCTTATGTCCCTTGTTGGCAAGATGTTGCAATAGGGAAATGCTCGACTGTATCTGCTGCTAATAAAATGTCATCCACATATTGTACCAGGGCAACTCCGGGTGGTAAAAGGAGTTCATCCAACTGTCGTTTAAGTGCCTGACTATAAATACTAGGGCTTTCAGTATAGCCTTGTGGAGCCCTACAAAATCTGAATGAACGTCCCGTAATGAAAATCCAAATAGATATCTACTATCCTCGTGAATGGGAATAGAGAAAAAGGCATTTTTGAGGTCGATCACGGAGAATACAGTAGCGGTGGGTGGTATTAATGTCAACAACGTTGTAATGTCAGAGACCACAGGGTATTGAGGAATCACTATTTTATTGACTTCCCTTAAATCAATCACAAATCGATAGACCTTGTCCCCAGTTCCATCACCCCGTTTTAGAATAGGCAAAATAGGGCTGTTACATATATTAGAGGGAACTTCCTCAACAACTCCTGTACGTATCATATCATCAATAATAGACATCAATGCAGCCTCACCTTCTTTAGATATTTTATATTGTGGAACTCTTGGTAAAGGAGCATCCTCCCGAACCTGTATGTATACTGGAAAGATGTTCAATTTTCCTACATCTGTATCAGTGGTAGCCCAAACATGTGAAGGGACAGAATCAAAATCTGAACATAAAGAAAAATTGTTTTGTCTAGGCAATGTCTCTTTCCCAAAAATTACACGTACTCCAGATGGGGAACACTGTATGGTAGCATGAAAATATTTCAAAAGATCAAGTCCTATCAAATTATCTGGAGCATGTGGGGGAAGCAAAAACGGAGTCATAGTAATAAAATTCTTAACTCGCAAAGGCAGGTGTTGGGACACAGGGCTAGGAGTTGGTGTTCCATCAAATGCTATTGACGTAATTACTTGGCCAGACAAGGGTGTCCCTGGGACCAAATTCTGAGATATTGCACTACGTGTTGCCCCTGTATCCACTAAAAATGACTGATTTTGCCCAAGTATGGTGGCTGTTATATAGGGTCCTGATTGGTCTACAGGTATCTCAACTGGTCCTCCTTGTCCTACGCTGTCCTAGGCAAAATGTGTTCCCACAGTTTCCTCTGATTCCCAATCCTCCATTGAATATTGGTTATTTTGTTGATCAAAGTAATTTCCTGACCTATTCTTCTCTGAAACTTGGACCTGCTGTAACTGTGGACGGGGAGCTGAATTCCCCCGATTACCATTTACCTCTCCCCTTCCTCTTCCACCAGCAGCTAAAACAGGACATTCTGAGCGCCAATGCCCTGTCTCTTTACAATAGGCACATTGATCTGGCCCTAAAGGAGTTTGCCTACGTGGAGGCCCTCCTGGGGGTGTTTGTCTAAAGTTCTGACCATAATTCTGACCACGGCCTCGACCTTGAGGCCCATAGGCTTGGACCATCATTACCTTTGTTTTTAATTCTTTCAGTTTTCCTTCTTTTCGTTCTTGCTCTGCGGTCACCTGATTCTGATAATACTGGGCCATATCTAATATAGCTTTTGGGTTTACAGAAGCCCAGGTACTTTCAGAATTTCTTAAGCGAACCGATATTTCTGGAAGTAAATTCCCCACAAATCGATCTACAAACAAGTGAGCACCTGTAGGTGTGGATGTATCCTGCCCACTAAAATCATGGAATACTTCCTCAAAACGAGTAAAGAAATCAGGGACGGCCTCTCCCTGTTTTTGTTTACACGCCGTAAGTAATGCCCAATCTATTTTTCTAGCAGGAACCATCGTTTTTATATATGTTAGTATATTACCAGGGAGATCCAGTATGAGCTGGCTAGGTTTCTGACCAGGTTTCCTATCTCTATCAGCTGTTATGATGGCAGCCCAATCTCCACCCAAATTAACAGCATGATCCTGTTTTCGAGTAAGTCGCCACATATCCGGCGGCAGAATCATACCGAAAAACATGTCAATATCCGCTAATGTCATAACACAAGAATCAATGGCTGCCTGTACCTCATCGTAAAATCCTCTAGGATTCTTTCGTATATCTGGTAAAGAGGCTTTTAAAGTGAGCACATCCGTTGTTTTCCAAGGCCTATATATCCAATTATACAAAAAATGTGCTCTAGCGTCAGCGCTATTTGGGTCATCATTATCTGCATTCCCTCTCGCAGGAATAAATTGTGGCGCGGCTTCCCTCATAGGTCTTAATCGAGGAAAATAAGAAAGCTCATTTCGATACCCAATAATCGTTGCTATGGCATTATTAATTCTATTTTCAGAGAAGGCTCCTATCTGACATTGTCGATTAATAGCTCTAACATCTTCAGGGCCATTCTGTCCTGTGCTCATTTCCCATTGTACTATAAGTTGGTGAGAAAGTTTATTTATAAGACAAAGAAGCTCACCCTCTGGAAAATCCTGTATTTGGTCTATCATTTCTTCTACTTCTATTTCTAAATCACTTAACCAATTTAGTATCATCAATCTTATCACATCCTGACGTGATTTAGACACAGTAGAACGAAGAACTCGAGTAGTCAGACCAAATGTAGAGGGCACAGGGACATCAGTCACTTCGGGTACAGTGGCTTGGGGTGTAGGAGGAGTAACTTGGGGCGGAGGGGCAGTAGCTTGAGGTGGAGGGGGAAAGGGATGTACCGGTACAGGTTGGAATATAGGGAGCTGGGCGACTGGAGGCAAAGCAAGCGGGGCCGGCGGTGCAGGGGGAACAACATTTGGTGGTCCAGGTTGAAGGGGTACTAAAGGTGCATAAGGGGGTGGGGATCGTTCAATAAAAAAGTCTATCAGTATCTGAGTCTACGTCTTCTTGGTGGACCTGAACGGCTACTGTTGGTCTAACTATATATTCTTTAGATATTAATAATCTATGCTCCCTATCTAAACACTCTTTTTTCTCTTGAACTTCCTTTTCCTTCTACTCTTTACACTTTTGATACTCTGTCTTCCTTTCCTGTTTACTTTGCGATTTCTCCGCCTTGAGCTGCCGCTCCTCCACTTCTTTCCTCCACATACGCAAACTGTCAAACATAGCTGGCCTAACCTTCTTTAAGAACAAACGCTTCTCTAAATACTCGAGTTTATGAGGGTCCATTGTTCCCTCTAATGGCCATTGCAACTGGGGATCCCCTTTTGTATATTTGTTCCACAATGCATTATACATGATGGGACAAATACCATATTTGATGTACATTTCAAAATTCGGCGAACATTCTGGTGGCGCCGGCTGACTTGCTTCCAAAATGCTCTGCTTATCACAGCAGCAGCAACAAAATTTCCAAAGAGTACTAATTACAGGCATGTTATATAAGATGCAAAAAAAAAACTTAGAAACAAAGAGAAATAAAAAATATTCTCACATTTACCTGTATGAAAAAATATTAGTCAAAACAAATAGCAAGTCCCAAAGCAGATTCCAAAACCAAAACAGATTCCAAAATTCAAATTCCGATCGGATTCCAAACCAAATACCAAGCCAAGCAAATACCAAAACAAATCCTAACCAAATGAACCGGTTTAATACAGATTTACCTTATGCGTAGTCTTCAACTCCCACCTGTCGATCTTCCCTGATCCAAAGTATGACCATCCGGAGGCTCCAGTCACGGCCCACAGCCGCCAGGAAGATCAGGGTTGGAGAGCTGACAAATCACCTTAGACCACGAGCAACACTAGTCTCCTCAGGTGGGGCGCCCCTCAGCGAAGTTCATCTTACCAATCTGATCTCCTCCCCCGATCCGACTGCAGGCCCTTGATGGAGCCCCACGTTGGGCGCCAATTTTGTGGAGTAAATTAATAATAATCTACTGATGCAGGGGCCATCACTTAGTCCACGGGTTCTCTATCAATAATAAGGAGGACTCGACACTGGAGTGAAGACGAAATTCACAGGTCATTTATTCATGAACAAATGGGAGCTCCTCCTCCGTCAAGCACCAAAGGGACACTTCAGGAGCAGAGCACACTGAGTGATGGTTACATGGGTTTTTATAGCAAATGCTCACAATGTTCACATGGGTTCATGAACTAAAGGACAATCAGGTTAAGCGAAGAATACACACAGGTGGTACTGAGGACAATCGAGGTAAATAGGGCTAAGCGAAGAATACACACAGGTGGAACGAGTAAAGAATTGACAGCTTTGGTGTCTTGCACAATGGTGGCGTTCTGAGGCTGCATAGCGAGATATCTCTATTTAGGTAACTTTGTCTAAAGTTCAGCGATTGTCTCAAGAAACCCTTAAGCAAAACCAGCTGTTCTTTTGCGCTGACTTGGCATGTATACACAACCACAATGCCCTAATCTAGATTGTTTGCTTATTTGTGCAGATGCTGCATCAAGGATTAGAACCAGAGCTGGCAAAGAGGTCATGGATAGAATGGATGACCGATTGGTCAACATAACCAGAGGAAAGAGTCAGGGTTTATAGTAAAAAAAAAAATGGATGAGGCATGGCTTAATTAAAAAACGACAGAAATCAGAATTTACATTTCCACAGGCCTAACTTGGGAATAAAACATAACCTAGGACAACATTTGCCATGAGTCCCATATTTTTGCATATTTCTGAGGGCTACCCCTCCCCAAGTACATTCTCTCCTCTGCTGCTGCGCACAAGTCCATAAATCTGGTCCAGTCCGTTATAGTAGGAACTGCTGGGACCCTTCACATCCGTGCAAGTTTGTTTTTGGCAATCAACAATCCCAAAGCTACAAATGTCTTCCCCCACCCGCTGCCATCCCTGCCCAACATGATTTCCAACAGAGCAAGCCTAATATCTGGTCTCCATTAGTGCTTTCTTAAAGGGCCGGTGGTCAAAAGCTGGTTATCATGGGTGCAATCTTTAGTATTTGTATTTGAATATCACACAGTAGTATGCTCTGCTCTGCAAGCAGACAAAACTTCCCTCCAGCCCTGACCTGTGCATTCAGGTACTTAGCTCCTGGCTCATTGAGGGGGGTGTGCCCAATCACTTTTTTTTGGACTATTGTCGGGTCGACAGTTTCATGTTCTCTGATTCCTGTATTCTTTCAAGATTGATCATCCTTTGTTTTGTTGATGACACTCTTTGGTCGGTTGATGAACTTTAGTTTGCCCCATAGATCTCCATGCTCATCTGTTTCTGGGCCACTATTGATTTCTGATTTACCGTTCTCCTTTCCTCTGACCTCCATCCTCTCTTCTTCCCTTTCTATTTCTTTTTCTTCAGGTCTGCCGCACCTGGTTCTTTTCCTCCCTTTTAATTGACCTGTGGAGAGAGCTTTTCACCTCCAATGTTCACTGTCTGATAATATCCAGAGTGATGTAGATGTGGTTTCAGGTTTGCTGCTCTGTTGATGCTGTGTGGGACAAGGGTTTCTAATAACACCATTCAACATCTAGGTGAAATTGTTTCAAGAAAAGTTGTCTTATAGACAAAAAGTGAGGGGTGATGAGGATACCAGGGACTGAGAAATGTCACATTTACCAAAAATCCATGTTCACCATATATATTGTTTATAAATATTGCAGTGGTGCTAAGGTGATTACTTAAGCACTTACCTAATTCTACTTCAGAAACAAGCATTGGTAAAGCCAGAGGGTCTGGCATTGACTGCCAGTCTTTTGGCATTGTCAATGCTTGTTTTGTTTAGTCATGGCTTTTGTAAAACTTTCTTTTTGAGGTAGTTGCTGAGCCCTTGAAAATATAACTAATATAAAAAAATGGGTAAAAAGCAAAATGCTTTTTAGTGAGTGACTGAAATGAGCCGACCCACTGCCCTTATGCCTTAGTGGGTGAAAGAAAAAATATATATATTTTTATATGTATTACAGACTGTCGGTAGCCACTCAGTAGTTATAGTTAGTGTCACCAGAGATAGGGATTTTTTCAATTTTTGTCACTTAATAACTTTGCACACGTTTGACGAATGTCCGCAAAACTTTTGCAGACCTGTTGCACCCATTTCATTGTCGGAGGACTGAACGTTTCTCGGTGTTTGGTCAAGGGGGTGCAAAGCAAAAAGGGGAGGGAGGCCCCAAAACATGCTTGAAATCCAATGCATTTTACATAGACTCTTGTATTTCGTGTAGCGCAAAAACGGGCAGTCAGATCTTGCTGAAATTTGGCAGCATTAGATATCAGGGTGCACAGATGATTTTTCGGGGTATTGCAGGTAAGTAGAGTAAGTATTTTTCAAATTATAAGCTTTTTCAATTTAGTGATATCTTGTAGCACAATACTACTAAAAGTATCAAGGAAGCCCAAAACATAAACTAGGCTGCATATGTAAAGTTTCAGATTTACTACACGAACAAGTGAAAGACCCATTTATGGTCACATGCTAATGAAATTCTATAAACAAATACTTAACGAATAGAATACATCTTAACCTACATACGTTTTCTTTGCATGCTCTCTGGCTTACAAAATAAAACTGGCCCAACAAGCCAAACAAAAACTTTCTTATGCACCCCAGTGTAGCAAAATGACCTAACAGTGAGCTACACAAACTACTAGATGGAGGACATGACAATTGGCCATTAGGAACAAAAACTAGCAATCTTAATTTTTGTAACAAAAGTGATAAGCTTTCATTCACTTTGGCCTTTAGATGTAGCACAATCCTATTAAAAGAAGCAAGCAAGCCCCAAAAATAAAGTAGACTGCATATGTAAAGTTTCAGACTTACTACATTCAGGGCCAGATGTACGACGCGCAAAATAGCGCCTCGCAAATTGCGAGTCTTTTGCGACTTGCAATTTGCGAGGCGCAATTTTGCATGTACAACAGTGTGTTTAACACTGTTTGCGATTCCCAATGGGGTCGCAAATTGCGAGGCTCATGAATATTAATGAGCCTCTCACAATTTGCGAGCCCATTGGGAATGACAGGCCCTCCCAGGGATGGTGGCCTGCTGGGCTCAGCAGACCACCATGTCTGGGATTGCTTTTAAATAAAGCAGCTCTTTTTTTTAAAATGCAGCCCATTTTCCTTAAAGGAAAACGGGCTGCATTTAAAAAAAAAAAAAAAAATTTACGTTTTAGTTTCATTTTTAAGGGCAGGCAGTGGTCCCTGGGATCACTGCCTGCCCTTAAAAATATTTTTGGAGCCAGTCACAAGGGGAAGGGTCCCCTGGGGACCCCTTCCCATTTGCGACTTCATTACCACCCTCTTGAAGAGGGCGGTAATTTGCGAGTGGTTTGTGACCGCAATTGCGGTCGCAAAACATTCATACATGGCTCTGCGGTCGCTATTAGGAAGGGAATGCCCCTTCCTAATAGCGAGTCGCAATACACTATTTTGCGAGTCGCAAATTATTTGCGACTCGCAAAATAGTGTAAGTACATGACCCAGACTAAAATTGCATGCGCAAACGGGTCGCAAACCCGTTTGCGCATGCAATTTTACGTCGTACATCTGGCCCTCAGAACTAAAAGACACATTTATGGTCACATGATTATGTAAACCAATAAACAAAATACATAACCTATACAATAAATAAAAAGAAAGAAATTGCATTAAATTTGATTGCCACTGTAGTTATAGCTAGTATTCCCAAAGAAAGAAATTCCTCGAATATTAGCTCCCTAATAACTTTCCGCCCATTTGACGAATCACCACAAGACTTGCCAGACCTAAAGCTTTTTCTACATTTTGAGATGATGTCAATTTTTGTGGTGAATTGTTAAGGGAGTGCAAAGATAAAAGGGGGTCTCAAAAAGTGTTTTTCCACCAATGCATTTTACATACACTATTGTATTTGACGTGGTGCGAAAACCGCTGAATCGATTTACATGAAAGCTGGCAGGATTATGCGTTATGGTGTAGACATTATGCTTCTTGGGTACTGCAGTCAAGTAGGGTGAGTATTTTTTTAGTTATAAGACATTTAGACTTTGTGATATCCATCACCGCTGTACTTTCACAGAATTTCACAAAATTTTGTGAAACTACCGCAGTACATGGCCGTAAACTTATTTAAATATATATAAACATATATAAGTCAATTTCCCTACCTGTTGCCACTTTAAGAAAGTAGTAATAGGTAGGGACCTACTACTTACCTATATCTAAGGCCCTAACACTGAAGACAGCCAAAGTGTAGTAAAAACAATATGGCTGCTTTTTCAGTCTCTAAAAACAGCCATTACCCAATTATCTACTAGCTTGTCAACGCCATGTACCACGGTATACTGCAAAGTTATCACGAGTGGCCCAAAATATAACTAAGGACTAGCTGTATTATTGGATTGAGGTACCTTTGCGTCACTCATGGTGTTGCATGGGGAATGAAATGCTTAACTCAAATTTACAATGTAACGCAAGGCCCCCATGCGCGGCCCTGTGGTGATTGGTTAATTTCGAGAAACACAAGGCAGCGCAATTCGCTCTTTTGCATTACTCTGCACACCATAATCTACATTGCTGCTAAATTTCACATGCATTTGTATGCTGTGCCACTGTAGCCACTCCACTATAGGCTATTTCACTCTACGCTACTCTACGCTACTCCTCTCTACTGTACGAGACTCCAATCTGCGCCACTCCACTCTACTGTATTACACTATACTCAACACCAATGTATGCCACTCCAGTGTACGTCACTCCACTGGATGCTACTCCACTCTACGCCATTCCATTGTACGGGGTTCGATTGGCCCCACTCCAATGCATGCCACTCCACTCTACTGTATGCTAATACACTCTACTCCACACCACTGTACACCACTCCAGTCTACACACTCCATTATACGCCATTCCCCTGTACGTTACTGCAACATACACTATTACACTCTATGCAACTCCATTGTACAACACTCTGCTCTATACCACTGCACTCTACCCCACTCCAGTCTACGCTACTCCACTGTACACTATTCCACTTTATGCCACTTAATTGTATACTTCTCCACTGTACACCACTCCAGGGTACTTTCCTCCTCTCTATATAACTCCATGCTACACAACTCTACTACACCCTGATACTCTACTAGACTCTACTCCACTCTATCCCCGTACACTCCACTGTCAAGATTTGCACTTGACTCTATACCAGCACACTTAATTTACAACACTCTATTCCACTCTGCGACAGTTTCCGACACAGCAATCCACTCTACTGTATGAGACTCCACTCCAATTCATGACAGTTTCCTTGACTCTACGCTACGCCACTACAATGTATGCCACTCCATCCTACTTTAATCCACTGTACCCTACTCCACTCTGCGCCACTCCACTCTGCGCTATTCCACTCTATGCTACTCCACTCTTCTACACTTCACTGCACAGTATTCCACTGTACACTATTCCACTATATGCTACTCCACTGTATGGTATTCCATTCTACACCACTACAGTGTACACCACTCCACTCTACACGGCTCCAGTGTATGCCACTCTCCTCCACTCTATATAAGTCCTTTCTATAGCAGTCTACCACACTTCATGGCATTCTATGACATTCTACTCCACTCGATCCCTGTGCACTCCACTGTCCAACTCTATACTCCACTCTATGCCTGTACACTCCAATGTACAACACTCTATTCTACTATACAACACTTTTCTATATGACACAGCACTCCATTCTACTGTATGAGACCCCACTCCAATTTATAACAGTTTACTACCAACGCTATGCCAGTACCCTCCACTCCATGTATACTCTATTGCACTTTACTCCACAGTATGTTACACCACTCCACTTGACTCTACGAGACTTTACCTCACTCTACGCTGCTGTACAACGATCCATTCCACGCAGCTCCAGTGTTTCATACATTACTGTACTCCATGCAACTCCACTCTACAACACTCTACTACACTGTATGCCACTCTCCGACTCTTTACTCCTGTCTATACCCCTTCACTCTACTGTATGACACTTCACTATACTGCATGCCACTGTAAAACACTCAAACTACTCTCGCTATACGACACTTTATGCAACTCTTTGTATGCCACTGCATTCCACTTTACTCCTCTCTACTGACACAGTACTCCGCGCTACTCCACTACTCGCCGCTCCACTTTACGCCTTTGTACTCTATAACACTGTAGGCCAATCCACTTTACCACACTCTACAACAGTTTACTGTACGCCACCCCACTCTAGAAAAATCAACTAGACTATATGCCACTCTACTCTACTGTAGTCTACATCACTTTCCAATACTGTAGATACCCTACTACACTCTACTGTACAACACGGTACTCCAATTTAAGACACTTTACTCGACTGTATGCTACGCCACTCCACTCTACTGCACTCCATGACCACTATAGTCTGATACACCACGTCACTCTGACACTTTACTCCACTCTACACCACCCCACTCCACTAAACTCCACTCTACTACACTTTATCCCACTCTATGCCACTGTACTATACTCCGCTCTACGCCGCTCCACTGTCTGACACTCTACTTTACTGTATGCAACTCCACTCTACAACTCTGTAGTACACTCTATGACACTCTGTGAAACTCTACTCCACTCTATGCCCATCCACTCTGCACCCAGGGCCGGACTGGCCGTAGCGGGCACCGGGCATTTCCTCGGTGGGCCGCCAGGGTGGGAGCCGGTTTTGGGCCCCTGGGGGGCCATTTTTGTTACCGGGGGCCTGCAATATCGGCCCCCTGTAACAAAATCGGCCGAAAACGGCCCTAGAAAACAGCGCGGCTGCACCCCCCTGCCCACAGGGGGGCTGGCCGAGCAGTTTGCCAGGGCCGGTTTCAGTTCCCAGTCCGGCCCTGTCTGCACCACTGTACTACACTGTATGACACTCGACGACACGCCTCTCAACTTCTCTCTACGATATGCCACACCACTATATGACACGGCACTCCTCTCTACAACACTCTCCTCTCATTACCCTAAGACACTCGACTTGACAATACTTCACCTTACTCCACTCTAAAACACTCTACTCTACTCAATGACAGTCTACGAAACCCTAGTCTACTGTTTCACACACCATTCCACTGTACAACTCGCTGCTCCAGTCTACCATACTTGACTCCACTATATGAGACACCATGCCACTAGACTATATAACACTTTACTACACTGTACAATTCGCTACTGCACTCGATTCCAATCTACGATACTCCAGTCTATGGGCTCTACGACTTGAGACACATTTTTACTAAACATTTTTTTAAAACATTGAACTTCGAAGATAAAAACAAAGGTTAAAACTTAGTTATAGTTAGGAAAACTTATTTTCTCTACACAAACCAAGTTTACACTACACAAACTTTAAAAATTCTAAAGTCATAGTTATAACTTTCATTTACAATTTATCTTCCACCTTCAAATTATTATAAGTAGCGGACTTCGTTATGCACTCTTTTCAGCTCACTAACCAGGCAACACTTACTGTAACACCTCACTCTACCATGCACTGTGTTCTCACAAATAATGATGCTCCTCTGTATGACACTACACTGTATAAGACTCTCCGCCACTTTACTGCACAATACTACACTCGATAACACTGAACTATACGACACTCTACTCCACTGAACTCCTCTCTATTCTGTACACTCTACAACACTCTGCTTCACTCTGTGCCACTCCACTGATTGACACTCCACCACACTCCATTTCATGACACTCCAGTCAATAACACTCCACTGTAGAACACTCGGCTCTACTGGTCGACACGCCGCTACACTGTACAACATGCCACTCCACTCTATGATACTCCACTCCACGATACGACACACAACGCCAATCCACTGTATAACACTATACTCAACTGTACGCTACGTTACTCTACTCTACTGTACTCCACTCTATTGCACTCTAAAATACTCCACTCTATGACACTACACTGTACCACATTCTCCTTCACTTTACTGTACTATACTCCACATTACAACACGCCAATCAATGACACTCCACACTGCGATTTAAAACACATTTTTATTATTAAATAAAAAAACATTAATATACAATGTAACAAACAAAGATTAAGGATAATTTATAATTAGAAATACCTTATGTATTATTTTTATACAAACCCAAATTAAAATACACAAACATTAAAAATTGTAAAGTTATAATTATAACTTCAATTTATAATTATGCACCAGCTTCAAATTACTATGTTGTGCACCTCAAAACGCAGTCTTGTCATTGTACTCGCCACACTACATTAACTATAACTCATGCCTTTTCCATACATTGCTTATACCATTGTATACTACATCACTGTGGTAAATGCAATGTTATAAGTTTGCTATGCATTCCATGCACGCGTGTGTACGTGTGTATTTTAGTGATTTGATTTGACACACGCGCTACGCGAACGGTCAGTGGGGATTACAGCCAGTGGTCAGTGAGCTGTTGGGATCCATACTGGTAGAATGTGTGACGTCGTGGGTCTTTGTTACCTGGAAATCGTGCTCAAACGTGCATCGCTTTTTGAACCTTCTTCTTTCACTATATATTGGCGACGTTTTGGCATTTATTTTTCGGCCCACCAAAACTGCTGATTAGGCACGCTGCTGCTCTTTGCTGGACATTGCTGTTGCCTTCGAGAATTTTCACTGCCACTTTAGGCCGCGCCCCACCTATGGCCCTCAGAGCAGGACTTCCTTTGGGTCAGTCATAAGGTTTTTTTGGGGCGTGGCTTCGGGGGTGTGCCGGGGGTGCGTCATTGGATTGGCTCGCGCACCGAGGATGGTGATTGGCCCATGCGCGCCTTACCGAGCGCGACTTTCCATTGGCTCACACGCTTGCCCAGCCTCTCCATCAACTGTTCTCTTGATTGGCTCGTGCGTGCCTTACAGAGTGCTCCTTTCAATTGGCTCACGCGCTTACCAAGCCTCCTCTTCAGCTGTTTCTCCCTGCGGCATCCGGTAGCCATCTTAAATTGGGCTTTCACATCCAAGTACAACTGAGAGGCAGTGACATCACCATGCTTTTATTTGACGGCCATATTTGCTTACATTTCTACATCTTCAAGAGCAGCATTCACAATTTCATGCTAATTTCTGGCTACATTATCGATTATCTGGAGTTCTCAGTCAAGTACTGGTGCACAATTAAGGTACATATCTGAAAGAGACTATTAGTTATAGATTCCTTACCTTAGAATTACCCCCAGGCGTCAGACTGGATCCGGAGAATTTTTTCTCAGCAGTACCCCTGCGCATTGGTAGGTGGAGTCGGTCGACTCCGCGTTCGTTGTCGGTGTCGTGATCGCCGGGGTGACGTTGCGGTATTTACTTAGACGCCACCCCTGAGCGCTGATGTCAGTTCTTTCTTTTTCCGCGCCAGCCAGCGCAGATCCGGGGAGAGCGGTACCCTTAGTAATTTTTTGACTAAACTTTTTCGACTTTTTGTCGACGACTTTTTCGAGTCGTTCAACTCCTGGTGCATGAAGGGATGTCCCATCGTCGGACCGGCTTCAAGCCTTGTGACTCCTGTCACAAGCTGATGTCTGTCCCGGATCCGCACCTCGTGTGCCTCTGGTGCCTGGAGCGTGACCACGACCCAAAGTCGTGTTCCGACTGTCGGGCCATGAACCCAAAGTCTTTGCGGGAGCGGTCCCGAAAGCTTCTGGAGGCCCGGCAGTCGGCTCCGCGCCGCTCGAGGGGAAGGTCTCGGGACCGGTTGCGGAGCCACCACCATCATTCGTCATCGAAGTCTTAGTCATCGGGTAAGTTGAAGCACAAGAAGAAGGCGAAGAAGCATCGTTGCTCTACGCCTTCTCCCCGTCCGTCGGCCGACGTGACGCAGGACATGGAGGCTCGTCGTTCTCCAGCTCCGCCCTCGGAGCCTGCTGGGACGGCTCCGCTCTTCCCTCCCTTTCCGGGAGCCGGAACGTCCCCTGCCCAGCTTCCTGCTTTTCTACGAAGCCCTCCATTCCATCTTTGGGCAGCCCGACTCTGCCGGCGCGCCTTCGGAACCCGCGGACTCGGCTGGGGGCTCTAGGCCTTTGATGCCTGCGGCTCCGGCCTCAGCGCCGCAGGGCCCCCCAAGGATCCAGGCCTGGATCCGGTTCGGTGCTGGTCGACCTCACGGTACCTTCCCCAGCGCCGATTCCTCTGACGACGCCTCAGATGGCGGTAGCGCACCCGGCCGGCGTCGACCCCAGCCTCCCTCTCGACTTGGACACAGAGCCGGACCGGCATCGACCGACGCCGGTACCAGTGTCAGAGGGTACTTTTGTACTGCTGTTCTTCCCTGGCGTTCCTTGCTCACCCGAGCTGTTGCTGAGGCTCGAGACGCAGCAAAGTTCACCATCCGGTGTGGGCTGGATACCGCCGACTTTCTGGGTAGGACAATTTCCACGTCGGTGGCCCTGAGGCACTACGCCTGGTTGAGAACCTCTGGCTTCTCTGGGGATGTCCAATCTACCCTTTTGGACATGCCCTTTGATGGCTGTCGCCTGTTTGGCGACAAGGCGGACAACGCGCTTGAGTGCTTCAAGGACTCTAGGACTACGGCCAGGTCCTTGGGCCTTGTAGCACCTTCTCGCCCCATGCAGTCTGCCTTTCGCCCCTTTCGTGGCCACAGAAGGGGAACCCCACCACGTTCCACCCAGAGCCACAGGACGCATAAGCCACCCAGCCTCTGCACGGCCGGGGACGTGGGACCCAGTGTTGTGGGTCCGGGGCCCAGAGGGCGGGTCAGTTCACCAATGCTCCCCCTGCAGCTGCCTCCAAACCTTCCTAGTCCGACTTTTCAGGGCCACCACTGGCACAACATCATTTCGGACAGGTGGGTTTTGCAGATAATCCGAAGGGGCTACTCCCTCCCCATCGAGACTACCCCTCCCTCCATGCCACCAACACTCCATCGCATGTCGGAGGATCATTTGGCCCTTCTCCGTCAGGATGTTGTGGCTCTCTTGGCCAAGGGAGCTATTGAGCAAGTCCATGTGCTAGAAGTAGGTCATGGTTGTTATTCCCACTACTTCCTGGTACCCAAGAAAGACAAAGGCCTGCGTCCTATCTTGGATCTCAGGGACGTCAACCGTTTCCTCTGGAAGAAGTTCAAAATGTTGACATTAGCTCAGGTCTTGTCTACCCTCGACCCTGGAGACTGGATGGTGGCGTTGGACTTGCAGGATGCTTATTTCCACATCCTCGTCCTGCCAACCCACAGGCGTTAGCTACGGTTCACAGTAGGCCACAAGCATTTTCAGTTTACCATGCTCCCCTTTGGCCTTACCAGCGCCCCTCGACGAAAGCAGGTCAGGGGTTCCAGTCTTCCCCTATCTCGACAACTGGCTGTTGAAGGCGAGCTCACCCCAGGCTGTCGTCTCCCACCTCCAGACTACGGCGGACCTCCTGCACTCGCTGGGGTTCACTATCAACGTGTCGAAGTCACACCTGATTCCCTCTCAGAAGCTCCTTTTCATCTGAGCAGTTCTGGATACAGCTCAGTTTAGGACATCCTCAAGAGCAGCGAGTCCGGGATATTCGGGTTATGATACCGATGTTTCAGCCTCTATCCCAGATTTCAGTGAGAATGACCCTGAGGCTACTGGGCCTCATGGCCTCCTGCATCCTGCTGGTGGATCATGCCAGATGGCATATGTGGGCTCTGCAGTGGGACCTGAAGTTCCAGTGGGCGCAGCATCAGGGGAATCTTTCCAATTGCGTCCAAATCTCAGAGGGCACTGCACAACAATTTAAGTGGTGGCTAACGGACCAGGATTGGGTCAACGGCAGATCCCTCTCCCTTCCCCAACCGGAGTTCACAGTGGTGACAGATGCGTCACTCCTGGGATGGGGCGGCCACATGGGAGAGGCAGAGATCAGAGGCCTCTGGTCTCTTACAGATATATCGTTACCGAAGGTAAGTAACTTGTTCTTCAGGCATTATTGCGACCTCAATTTATTTGAACTGGGAATTTAACTCTATTTTTGAGTTACTGTAAACAGTTAAGGCTGTTTATTTTACTGTGCTTTGTTCATTTGTTGTTTTAAAGGGTGTTTTGTCATGGTCACTCTGCAGCAAATTACGCAGCCACCTCCTTTTCTAGCTAAACCTGGGAACCCACTCATAAAATGGGTTCAGTGGTTTAGGTTGTTTGAACATCATCATCTCGTTGCCATAAACGCTAATGGGTACAGTCATGTGCTCAAATTTACCTTATTATTTGGTAGCATTGGTCACACAGCTCAACAAGTTTTTGACAGTTTACCACCTGTGCCTGCACCATCTGGAGATGGTCAGTGAAATGCTTATCTGAAGGCTATTGCGAAGCTGCGCAAACAATTGTCGGATGAGCCTAGCATCATGCTTGAACGCCATAGCTTCTGCAAGTGTAAACAACAACCAGAGGAGGATGTGGAGGAGTATGTGCCAGCCCTTAGAGTGCAGGCTACAACTTTCAAATTTGGTCCCAACCTATACACTTGTATTTGTGACCAGTTTGTGTTTAACTGTCATTAAATGAAGGTTCAGGAGAGACTGTTTAGTTGCAGGAATCCAACCTTGCAGGATGTTAACTTAGCCAAGAGCATCGAGAGGTTGCTGATTTCCTCCAAAATGCTTCATCCTGAACCTGGTGTCAACGTAGTAGTCCCCAATTATGGTTATTCTGAATCTGTGTGTGCTGTTAACACGAAAGGTTAGCCATTTAGAAACACTGGCAAGAAGATTTTTGGCTCTTGCTATAGGCGTGCGTCAAAAACTCACCTCAGTAATTTCCCTGGCTGTCCTGCTGCTGGCAAGAGATGTTTGTTGTTTAAAAAATTGGGTCACTTTCAAAGTGTGTGTAGGAGTGTTAAACAACCTCTGAAGATTGGGAGTGTGGTTGTGTGTACAGAATCGTTAAACAATGTTTTTCTCACATTAGAGTGTACCAACCAATCCACGCTTGTTAAAGGCCCTACATGTGAAACTTGTATTGATAATGTGTCGCTTATGGTCATGGCCGGATCACCCATCACCATTCTGAGAGATATCTCATTTCACGAGTTTTGGGGCACTAATTGCACTTTGTCTCCCACAGATGTTAATTCCAAGGTGTTTTGGGGAGAAGGATATTGATATGCTTGGCTATTTCAAGTCCAGCGTTTCTTGTCTGGGTAGAGAGACGTACACTAAAGTTTATGTGGCGGTTAAGGGCAGAAATATTATAGGGTGGCAGGACCTTGCCAACATGGGCTTATACTTAGTCCCAGGTTCTGACAACCCTGTAGCGGGTGGTGATGTTCCAGTTTAATTTGTTGGTGACATACAGGAGACTGTTGATAATGTATTGGTTGATTTCAAGCCACTATTTGATACACATGTGAGCAAAGTCAAAGGGCTTGAACATCAAATTATATTGGACCCTAATGCTCAACCTAAAGCTCATAAGGTCCGCTCAGTGCCTCTGAGTATAACAAAAGAGTTAAAGAAAACGCTTGATGAATTGTTATCTCAAGGTATCATTCAGTCTACGGATTCTTCTCAGTGAGTGGCACCCATTGTGGTGGCACGCGAAAAATATGGCGAGGACAGATTATGTGCTGACTTGCGTGCCCTCAATAAAAACATCATAGTGGATTGTCACCCACTCCCTAAAATCCAGGATCTGTTAGCCAGCTTGGAGGGAGCAAAGTGGTTTTCCACAATTGATCTAAGGTCCGCTTACCATCAGGTTGCCCTTAACACAGACTCACAGGATTTAACGATGTTTGTGACCCCTTACGGGACATACAGATTCCTTAGATTGCCCTTTGGTCTGGGGTCTGCCACCACAGCGTTCCAGAAACTTATGGATAATATGTTTGGGAACATTGCTGGTGTGCAGGCGTATCAAGATGACATCTTGATTTTTGCTAAAGACTTGAGTGAACATAAAATTTTGAGAAAGGCTTTATCAATTTTAATGCACGTGGCATGACGATATAATGTGAGAAGTGTAAGGTTGCTACTAATGAGCTTGAATATCTTGGTCATACTGTGTCGTGCAATGGTATAAAACCTAAAATGTCACTCATTACGGCAAGCATGGAAGCTTAGGTATCAGTGGCCAAGGATGCATTCTGATCATTCCTAGGGCTTGCTGAATAATATGCACGCTTTGTCCCTAGCTATTAGGCCTGGGAGGAGTTTGCGGCGTTCCGCATGAAGTTACCAAAAATCTCCGCCATGCTACGTGGATTTCCGCAAGCAGCGGAGTGCGTTTGGTCATGTCGTTCGCATTGATTTTCGAGAGGTGTTTATCTCACGCTGATTTTACAGCGCAGGATAAACATGCAAGAGGGCGCAGATTTTTTTCTTGCCGCTCAAGTAGATTCTCTACCTGAGCGGCAGCTTTCCCAATGTGAACAGGAGGTTTCTCAATGCGAGCGGTCGCAAATATCCGCGACCGCCGGCGTTGATAAATCTGCTCGCCCGCATTGAGAAATCTCACCGGATGGTGGATTTTTCTCGCTTGCCAACTTGACGTTGGCGAGCGAGGAAAAAACTCCGCTATGCGGAGCGGAGTTTTTCAGAACTCTGCGTGCTCTGCGGAGTGCCAAAAACTCTGCGAACAGGGCGGAGTTCACTACCCAGGCCTACTGGCTTTGTACTGGCTGTTGAGTCTGAGAGTGTTACTTAGGAAGGGGCGGAAGTTCATATCGTCAGACAAACTGGAGAGAGCCTTTGAGAATGTCAAAGACTTAATTGTAACAGCTTCGGAGCTAAGTGCATTCTGTGGGAATCAACCTTCCATCATCACTGTGGATGCCAGCACTCATGGTTTAGGGGCCATGTTGAGTCAAAATGTTGTAGGTATTGAAAAAATTGATGCCTTTGCATCCAGGACCCTTAAGCCATATGAGTGTCCGTATAGCACCATTGAGCTGGAGGCTCTAGCGTGTGTGTGGGTTGTACGTAAGTTTAGGACATATATATGGGACACCAGGTTTGAGTTGATCATGGACCACAAATCGCTAGTGCATATTTTCACCAATTGTACTCGTAATAACATGTCCGCCAGGTTCACCAGACTTGACTCTATATTGTAGGAGTACAATTTCATTATTAAACATATTCCATGCAGTAAGACCTTTCGCGCAGACTGTTTATCCCGCATAGATCTTGATGTTGAAGATGATGATGTCTTGCCTGATGATGTGGAGTCTGTTGCCTTGGTTATTTCTGTGGCGGAGTATCAATCTGTTATGAGTAAGCAAGATTGGACTTGTGTGTACGTTGAAGATGGCATCTTGGGTAAGGTTGTTGAGTACATTGGGCGTGGTTGGCCAGAGAGGAGGTGTTTAGAGGGAGATCCTAAAACTTTTCACAGGTTTCAGGAGAGTTATCAGCGGTCAGTGGAATTATACTCCGGGTAGACTGTTTTGTTCCACCTACAAAATTGCGCAACATCATAGTATCTCAGGCGCATTTAGGGTCCACCGAGACGTGCATGAAGATCAAGCAGCACTAATGGTGGCCTGCTTTGGACAGTCATTTCAAGCTTATGATTGACAAATGTCCGAAGTGTCTTCTATCCGATAAGCACTGGAGGGGTATGCAGACACCCCTGCACCCAACTCTTTTTCCGGGGAGTGCTTGGGGAAAAGGGGGTTTGGATTTTTTCCGGTCCCTATTTCTAATTACCAGGCAACATGAGCTATACCATACTTCTCATGGATTACTTTTGAAAATGGATGCATCATGCATTTTTGGAGTCACCAGACACGGAAACCGTTGTCAAATTTTTTTAACATGTTTTTGTTCTGGAGGGTGCACCTAAAATTGGGGTTACAGTCTGTAACCCCAATTTTAGGTGCACCCTCGGACAATGGTACACATTTTGTGTCCGACCAGATGAAGGGATTTTTGGCTAGCATGGATCTCAAACAACTCAAGGTAGCTCTGTATTCACCTTCCTCTAATGGCCTGGTTGAGTGTGGCAACAGTCATTAAGGAGAGTGTTCAGACGGCCGTAGCTTCAGGGTTGGATGTTGGCACGTTTGTTCTTCAAAAAGTCTGGGCGTATAACACATCTCCACATTGTACCACAGGTGTGACCCCTTTCTCTTTGCTGAGGGTTAGGGATGTGCATATGCTGTTGTTTCCTTCATGGTTGAGTGAAAGAACTCACAATGGCTGAAGTGTCCACATTAACAGAGATGACATAACCAAACAAGCAAGCATGAAGCTAAATTTTGATAAAAAAACATGGTCAAATAGTAGTAGATCTAGTGGTAGGTGATCGGGTCATGATTTAAAATCCCATCGGGAATAAGAAAGAGGAATCAAAATTTCTGCACCTGTTCAAGTGGGCAGGGTCAGTAAAGGAGCTGCACTTGTCTTGGGGAAAAGGTTGGTGGAACAAGAGAAAGCTAGTGAAACTTACACCTGAGCAAGTGAGTATTATGTGCAAGAGGAAAGGCCTTGTTCAAAATGCCGACTCATAACAATGGTTACAACCCATAAGTGCTCAATCAGAATCTGGCAACAGTGCAGTAGGATGTCACATGTGTGCTGATGAGAGTTCTACTGAGTGTCTTGTTTTGTCTAGAGACCGGTTGGGATGAGTTCTGTGGGTGCTCTCACCAGAAAGGTTCCCAAGAGTGTTGATGATTATGTATTTTCATAATTGTTATTTGAATGTACTTTCGCAAATTGCTAGAACGCTTAGATCTGGAGAAGCGGCGCTGGCAGTGATCCCCAGAGTACACCGTGCAAGACTGGGGGGCTGCTCCTTTGGGCTGCGTGCAGCCAAGCTATGGAATTCAGTGCCGATCAACCTAAGACTTGAACAGTCTGAGGCAAGTTTCAGGAAGAACCCGAAGACTTGGCTCTTTAGACAGAGTTAGAAGTCCATTTGCACCGGACTCGCCAGGGCCTGATTTTTGCTCAGCGCGGGGACACTCCCTTGGAGTAACCAGGCACTTTATAAATCGAAAATCATTCATTCAAATTCATATGGGTTATTTTGTGATGCATTCTGTAACTTCCTTTAGAATTGCTACTTTGTAAGTTTTGTTTCATTCGTATTGTTTTTTGTTTTATTTTTATTAAGGGGAAGGTGATGTGGTATATGCATTGTTCTTTGTTTGCTATTCATTCCATGCATGCGTGTGTATGTGTGCATTGTTGTGATTTGATATGGCACAAGCGCTGCGCGAACAGTCAATGGGGATTTTAGCCAGCGGTCAGTAAACTGTTGGGATCCATACTGGCAGGACGTGTCATGTCGTGGGTCTTTGTTACCTGGAAATAAACCGTGCTCAAACATGCTTCGCCTTGTGGACCTTCTTCTTCCATTACAATCACTTATAGTAAGTGAAATCATAGCATTCATAACAACACTTACGGCTTCTCAAATGACATTATTTGTCACAACACAGTGCATGATAGAAGGGCATAGTGTTGTCTGGTTAGCAAGCTGAAAAGAGTGTGTAACGAGGCCCGCTAATTATAATAATTTGAAGGTGGTGGATAAATTCTAAATGGAAGTTAGAAGTATAACTTTAAAAAATGTTGAAGTTTGTGTAGTGTAAATTTGGTTTATATAGGGAAAATAAGTTGTCCTAACTATAACTAAGCTTATATATATATCGCACCAGCAAAAGTGGAGTCCATGTCCTGTTGTCTCTGTGAGTACGGATGGAAAGCGAGCAAGGAATGGAAGATATATATATATATATATATATATATATATATATATATATATATATATATATATATATATATATATATATATATATATATATATAATTGACTTTTCATCCAAATACTTTATAAAATGGAAACCGAATTTAAAACTCATGCATCAAATTGCACTTTTGATTTCTATTACTGCAGAGTCATGCAAATTCCATATTGTTATGGAATACATTTATAAATTGTTCATCAAGACCTTCTGGGCTGCAAATTTCTACTTTGGGCAATATAGTTAATGTTAAAGGTAGGCATTTCATCACGTCAAAAAAGGTTTACTTTGACATGTGCTGGCTGCAACATTGGCGTTTGGCTGCTGCTGCAGTGAGCAGCCTTGATTGCACGGTTTTGGAATCATTCATGTTGGTGGTGAAAATGCACATTGACATCCCGTATCCACTAAGAGCTCACTAGTGACTTCTGACCTTCATACCTCTAGTGCACATCCTCTGCCATACAATTGCAGTCTTACTAAAGAATCACTTATGCCAATTGGAATTAATCATTGTTTACATGCACAAGGGGCACAGCACATTCATTGGGAGATGTTTAGCGATCTTCAAATGCCCATAGTCAAAATAATGCCAGTAAACCCAGTCCCATAAGAGCAATCATGTATAAAGAGGCTTCACTGATTACTAGCTTTACCTACACTATAATTTTGAGGATAACAGTAACAAGTTCTTGTATCTCCCTAAGCCTAAGCCAGAGTGCCCTATTCCCAGTTGGCTCCTTTGTATACAGTAAGTGCCTGAGGATGCTTGGGTGTCCCATTCATTGGATACACTTGATTGCTAATGGACAAACAGCTGAGCATTGTGAACCCTCTTGGGAGCTCTCCATTAGTGCTCACCCACTTCCTATCTAGTTTGGCATCCCAAACTATGACTGAGACCAGTTGAAGGAGCCACATGCCTCTTGGATAGTGTCTGGTGTTCCCCTCACTGACACCAGAGCTGAACCTTAGTGCATTATATCCCATTTTGATTTGGGAATCTTTAACCAGTTCCCATTGTAAAATGTTAGCCTTCTTTCATTCTTTTAGTTCCTATTACACTTTTCGTGGTGGGCTGATGAGTTTGGTCATGGCTATATTTCCAGAGACTCCAGACTACGGAAAGTAAAATAAACAACAGACCGCGATAGCTATATTTTGAAATAGGCTTGGCATTTCAAGTCCTTAGACCAGAGCATGGGGATCGGAACTTGTGGTAAGCCTGACAATACCCAGACTCTGACTGTTAGCAAATCGTAATAATCCTTTCCATCAGATAGAACTGTGTATAGATCGTCATATTCAGTCTGTTATACCACTTTAACTTGTTAGCGCTATAAAACTGTTTATGATTGTATCTCAGCCTTAGAAGGTGTTCTGGTTTTCTTTGCTGTTATACATTTTTGTTTAAATAAATATCTACCATACTTTAAATAAGTACCTTCCATTACTACGTTACATCACCCTGTTGTGAAATGGATTTTCATGTCATTAAATGATTTCAGCTCCTTATCCAAGAAAACATCCCCGGATTTGATCTTTCTGTTAGCTCCCACTTTCTGAGACACTCCCCGGCAACTTTTGGTATATTTGAAGTAGGTTTTCCCTCATATAGTAGACGAGGGTAGGATGCCTCTTACATAATAGCCCTTTCTTGATGGTTAGAGTGTTGAGTGACAGTTCGAATTCGAGTGACAAACTGACTGTCTGACCCTCAGGTGTTTTGTCATTCTTTTGGAATCCAATAGTTCATCATGGATATTTCTATATTGGGATTGTAGTGCTATCCTGGCGGACATCTTGCATCCCCAGTGCTTCACCAAACCTTTTCAGCTGCATGATGCCAATGTTCTACTTGGTTCGTCCTGCAAATCTGTTTTTGCTCTTTTCATATGTCTTTTACTGTCTTGAGATCCTCCTTCCTCCGAGTCCTAATATGTCTGTCCAGTAGGTACCCTATCAGATCTATGAACCCTGAGGTGACAGGCACAGGGACATGCACATTCAGTTTATAATACTCTCAACTTTACACCAGCCAGTCATTATGGCATAATAAAACCGTGGATCCACTCTCTATCTCTCACTGTTGGAGCCCACTCAATCCCAGTATGAAACTAGGTGTACCAAAAGCCTGATCTACTCTGAAATCGGTGTTTGTTCCCTTAAAAGCAAGTTAATGAAGCATTAGCATATCTAACCTATATCCTCATAGAATTAATTACTGTGCTAATTTGAATTGGTCTCTCAACTACTTAACATTCCAAGATATATACCTCAAGTGTGAGGTTTTCATCCTTTAAAATGAGCCTTCCACTGTAACTCAGATCTGGATTTAACTTCCTTCTTAGGTTTCGCCTGCACAGCGCTTGCGCTGTGCCTGTGAAATATCTTGTATTTAAAATATCTTAAAAGGGGGCTCTTATCGGTTCCCATGGCCGAATTACTGTGTTCATTCGCTTTTGTGTGGAACTTTTTGTTGTTGTTGGTAACTTCCCCTGGCTGCACACATTTACGATACTTCTACTAAAGCTGCTCACACTGTTTAAGCCTCGTTCACTATCAAGATAAGATCTCTTCCCACTGAAAAGGCAGACAGCTTCTAACAGTATGCTGGAATGCTTGCTTTTTATTACTTAGTTGTGTAAGGCAGATGCTTTAGCCTTAAAACGTATGTGGCATTTGCTATTCATGCCTTGGTACCTTTCTTTGCACTTTGTAGGCATTATCAGAATGATTTTTTTCAACTTAATCTATTTGGTCATTATGATCAAATTCTAAATGTTGTAATAAACGTGCGTTAAAAATAACGTTAATATAAAAGATCTAAGCTATATTTTACTAATAAACAGGCAGCCACAAGTGCAGTTACCTGGTGCAGCAGGTGCAGTAACACCGGGCCCAAAAGATGTCAGAACTCCTCTAAACACATAATATTGCTATATTTGACTACTAAACAGGCAGTCACAATTGCAGTTACCTTGCAGTTAAAAGAGACTTGATTTGAATGGTGCTGCAGATGCAGTGGCACCGTGGCCAAAAGCACTATGGACCCCACTAAATCCAGTTTATTGCTAAAATGTAAAACTGAACAGGCAGTCACAAGTACAGTTACCAGTACAGTTACCTTGCAGTCAACAGGGTCATGATTTGAATGGTGCAGCAGGTGCAGTGGCACCGGGCCCAACAGTTGTCAGAACTCCACTAAACACCTAAATTGCTATATGTTACTACTATACAGGCTGTCACAATTGAAGTTACCTTGCAGTTAAAAGGGGCTTGATTTAAATGGTGCAGCAGGTGCAATGGCACCGTGACCAAAAGTTCTCATAACTCCACTAAACACCAAATATTGCTATATTTTACAACTAAACAGGCAGTCACAAGGGCAGTTATCTTGCAGGCAGCAGGGTCATTATTTGAATGGTGCAGCAGGTGCAGTGGCACCGGGCCCAAAAGAACTCCTCTGAACACCGAATATTGCTATATTTTACAACTAAACAGGTAGTCACAAGTGCAGTCATCTAGCAAGCGTTAGGGCCATGATTTCAATAGTGCAGCAAGTGCAGTGGTACCAGGACCAAAAGCTCCAGGCCCCCCACTAAACACCGATTTATTGCTGTATTTTACAACTAAACAGGCAGTCACAAGTGCAGTTATCTTTCAGGTACTAGGATCATGATTTGAATGGTGCAGTAGGTGCAGTGGCACTGGGGCCAAAAGTTGTCAGGCCTCCTTTAAACACCAAATATTAATATATTTAACTACTAAATAAGCAGTCACAAGTGCAGTTATCTTGCAGGCACTTGGGTCATCAATCAATCAATCAATCAATCAATCAATAACAGAATTTGTAGAGCGCACTACTTACCCGCGAGGGTCTCAAGGCGCTGGGGAGAGGGAAGGGGGGGGATGCTGCTACTGGTCGAACAGCCAGGTCTTGAGTAGCCTCCTGAAGGTCAGCAGGTCTTGGGTCTGTCGTAGGCTTAGTGGAAGGGTGTTCCAGGTCTTGGTGGCGAGGTGTGAGAAGGATCTGCCACCGGTGGTTGTTCTTCGAATGCGGGGGACGGTGGCGAGGGAGAGGTCGGCGGAGCGGAGCTGGCGGTTGGGGACGTAGAAGAAGAGTCGTCTGTTGAGGTAGGCTGGGCCAGTTTTGTGGAGTGCCTTGTGTGCGTGGATGAGGAGTTTGAAGGTGATCCTCCTGTCGACGGGGAGCCAGTGCAGGTTCCTCAAGTGTGGGGTGATGTGGCTGTGGCGTGGTACGTCGAGGATCAGTCGTGCGGAGGCGTTTTGTATGCGTTGCAGTCGCTTGATGAGCTTGGCCGGGGCTCCCGCGTAGAGGGCGTTCCCATAGTCCAGTCTGCTACTGACGAGGGCCTGGGTGACTGTTCTTCTTGTGTCTGTCGGGATCCACCTGTAGATCTTGCGAAGCATGCGGAGGGTGTTGAAGCAGGAGGAGGAGACAGCGTTGACTTGCTTGGCCATGGAGAGCGTTGAGTCGAGGATGACTCCCAGGTTGCGTGCGTGGTCGGTGGGTGTCGGGGCTGCTCCCAGCGTCGTTGGCCACCAGGAGTCTTCCCAGGCTGAGGGGTTGGAGCCGAGGATGAGGACCTCCGTTTTGTCCGTGTTCAGCTTTAGTCGGCTGATCTTCATCCAATCGGCGACGGCCTTCATTCCTTCATGGAGTTTGGCTTTGGCGGCGAGGGGGTCCTTGGTGAGGGAGAGGATCAGTTGAGTGTCGTCGGCGTAGGAGATAATGTTGAGGTCGTGTTGTCTGGCGATGCGTGCGAGCGGGGCCATGTAGATGTTGAACAGTGTTGGGCTGAGGGACGATCCCTGGGGTACGCCGCAGATGATCTCGGAGGCTTCGGATCGGAAAGGTGGGAGGCGGACTCTCTGGGTTCTGCCGTCGAGGAAGGAGGTGGTCCATTCCAGGGCCTTGTCTCGGATCCCTGCGTCGTGGAGGCGTGCGCGTAGAGTGCGGTGGCAGACAGTGTCGAAGGCGGCGGAGAGGTCCAGCAGGATGAGGGCTGCAGTCTCACCATTGTCCAGCAGGATCCTGATGTCGTCGGTGGCGGCGATGAGGGCAGTCTCAGTGCTGTGGTTGCTGCGGAACCCTGATTGGGATGGGTCCAGGATGCTGTTTTCTTCGAGGTATCGGGTTAGCTGTTTGTTGACATGAGTTCAATGGTGCAGCAGGTGCAGTGACACCGGGGTCCAAAGCTCTAGGAATCCCTCTAAACACCAAATATTGCAATATTTTACTACTAAACAGTCAGTCACAAGTGTAGTTACCTTACAGGCAATATGGTCATGATTTGAATGGTGCAGCAGGTGCAGTGGCACCGGACCCAAAAGTTGTCAGAACTTCTCTAAACACATAATATTGCTATTACATCAATTAATTCTATTATTTTCATTTCACTTTTTCAAAATGTTGCTATTACTTACCCGCACTATACCACTAGTAACAGTACAGTATATTGCCTTTTTGTACATAAATCAATACACTTTAACAGACTTTCTGTAACTTATATTGTACAACTACTCAGCAAGCTACAACTTGCAACAAAAAACAGCTGATTAATCACATAGGTGAAACCTAATGCATTTACCAATGCTTGTTTTACAAGCTTCTGCTCAAGTTAAACACTTCCCTCCCCATCTGCATAACTCCCTCTCCCTCATCTCACCCTCCCACCACCCCATTTCTCTTGTTCTAACATTCCCCTTTACTCCTACTTTTTTTCTTACTCTCAAAAGTTTCCCCCTCACTATGTTTGGCTGTTCCTCTGCTGGCAATTTTTTGCATACTCCGAATCTTCGTTTTGAACAAAAAGTCCTTTTATTTCTTCCTGGGTTATGCTGGCCATTCTGCCCATTCACAGGCTCCTTGTGGTTTGAAGAAGAAAGACCAACAGCTTAGTTTTGCAGGGAACATAAGGATATAATGTTTATGTAGCTCTCTCGGGTTTCTTCTAACTCATAAAGGAAACACCTGACTTTTTGCAACTGCAGAGTACATTCTAGAATCAAGAATACCGCTTTGTTCATGACCTCTAGAGACTGGGCATTCAACTCCTCCTACAGCATGGATGACTTTGTTTGTCCTTTCCTCAATAAAACAGTCACATGTTATGTGGATCAAGCAAACCTCTGAACCAGTCCTGCAGAAAGAGTGTTATATTTCTTCCTATCCTCCACTCAGTACCCCCTCCCCACCCAGTCCCCCAACATTTATATGCTTCTAATGTGAGCATCCACTGCCATGTCCAACAATGTTTGCATTTTCTGGAGAAGGCTATCTATCTGCTTTTTCATAGCTATCAAACAGTTTTTGTTGCATTATATTTTCTTCACTCTTGGTGAACGTTTCTGCATACTTTTTGGAGTACTGTGAGTTCCTCTTCCCCTGCATCAACTGTGCTCTCCCACCGAGTCCTTTCATTTATAAATTGCTATGAGTAGAACTGCTGCTGGGATAAGTCTCTTCCTCCTTCAATGCCACGTTTCCCTTACTATGGGTATGTTTGTAAGTTTTTACTTTTTGTCAGCATTTTGTTTGTACAGTGCTGATTTTCCCACCTCTTGAGGTTCGCCCCACAAAGATCTAGAGACATGGTTTTGGGATTAACTCTTGCTCCAGTTATGGCTGTATCTTCGAATTCAGGCTGGGGTAGCCTAAGCAGTCGAGGACACCAACTCTCCCTTCTGCTTTCTGTGTCTTCCTTTTTCCCAGGAGTTAGTAACCTCATCTTTGGGAGGTCTCTTTAGCCCTCTTGAGTGTACTACACTGTCTGTCACAAATGCTGGTTGTATTCATGGATGCCTCCTCCCTTTTTGGTAAGAGTTTAAAGACCTTTTAGCTCCACCTTCTTACATGTATCAGCAGCTGAATTCTCTTTGCCCCCACTGCCTAGTTGGCCATGAAGGTGTGCACTCACAGTTCCCATTTCATGACCTTGGGCCCAATTACAGGCTGGGTGGAGCAATATGCCTGGGTGGGACACTGCTTCGTCTGATCACAAGTGCCCACTCCCTTAATGGACCCGATTTTACCGACCAGAGCCGTTGGCTGGTAAGATTGAGTGCAGGTTGGACAGCGGCTGGGCCATAAGCGTAGCCATCCCCTTCCTATGGCAGGGATACGTGTGGAGCACTTCCCCCTTCCTCCTATCAGCCTCCACGGGCCCTGGACGTCACATCTCCCTTCATCCTCACCACAGCGATCCCCCACCGTTTATTGCCTGCTCAAAGCAAACGTGATTCCTCTTGTTTGCAACCACACTACTTATCAAAGCAAACCAAGAGGTACCTCTTGTTTGCAAGCCTACCCGCTCTTGAGAGAAGACTCCTACCTCCCTAATGCCATGTTGACTCAATATGACATGCTTACTTTCCCATGTGTCTCTTTAATATAACTTGATACAAAAAAATTATTTTTTCAGTAACAATGCAAAGACAAGTTGAATCATTCTCATAATGGTCTCTCTCCAATATGTTTGCAATTGTATTGACAATATTGAATGTTTTGCTTGATGAATTGCATATTTAAACATCCACCCCTACTATTTGGAAACTCCCATTATGGCACATGTCACTGACATGCTTTTTTTTTTCCTAGCATGGACACCACTAATGTGTCAGTCAGAACGATCTTGTAAGTAATTGACCTGCTCACCAACTTTGTGGTCACAGATCATCGAATTACACATATGAGAGCACCTTCTAAAGGATGGTGGTGAGCATCTTGCAATAGATGGTGTTGTTCAGACATATTTCATTCAGCTCTAAATTTTAAATTTTTGTGTTTTGTTTTATTTTTCATATTTTGTTCTTTCCTGGAGGATTTTACGATGACCAATTAACAGCATCCTGGTGTTTCCACGGACTGTTCACCCGTCCTCACCGTCACAACAACACAATGTAGACAGAAATAATGGCTTGCTCCTGTCGTGGGCCCCACATTACGAGTTTCTTTTCTTTCATACATGTACATAGTTACAGTGATAAGCACCACATGATTTCCTAACTAGGTATGTATGGTATTACAAAAATTAGAATGAACACTGACGTGATATTTTAATGTTACAGCATTGGTGAAGCTCTGTGGCCAATATGTTGCAGTGAAACATGAGCCTGCTGCCCTAACTTCCCCAAAAATGTCATAATTTCTCAAAATAAAGGTTCATGTACATCTTCATAAGATTTTGGATGACTGATTTCACATTTAATGAAAGATACCTATACTGAGATTCCGGTATCTGAGTTTTTGACTCACAAACTATCTGAAACAAATGATCAATTCGAGTGCAATTCTCTGATATATAGACATCCCCTCTTCAAGTGAATGCTAGCCTCTATTGCCAGTTTGACCCTAGTAACTCCATTGGTATTTGATATATATATATATATATCTAGCTAGTTAGCTAGCTAGCTAGCTAGCTGCAGGCTTGCCCAACACTTCATCCACGAAATAAGGCAAGAGTGGACCCAAAATACGTTTTGATGATTTTTATTCAGCAATCACCATGTCGCCATGACGCGTTTCGGCCGGTAAAACGGCCTTGATCACATGTCAGCGCCAAAGGCGTCTCGAGTCTGGAAACTGAAGGAGAAGGATCAAGAGGCTTTCAGCCTTTAGCCGACCCGTATCATGGGGGATCTGAATCATTGACCATACATAAGCACTCTTACTCTGAATTGATATAAAAGGAGAAGGACTATTTGTCTTAAAAGAAATTTAGGAGAAATTGATAATGGATGACACAAATACATTTAATAACTGGAGCAATGGGAGTGATGGAATAAAATTATCAAAACTCAGAATTTCAAGCCCTGAAGAAGCACAGTGGAATGCGAAACACGTGTTGGCTTCTGTCTGAGTACTAACAATGTATTGACATGGAGAATTAATATAAAGAAAGAATAAACACAACTTAAGAAACCAACCGAGAAGACTTGGTGTGAATTGTTGAGATTGTGGACATCTCAGTATTTGTTGTTTTATATGAGTGTAATAAATACTGGTGGGGACCAATAACTGGGATACTTAGCGCCGGGCAAAAAACTGTTACCCAAATTGTATTTGTATATATATATATATATATATATATATATATTTGCACATTTGCTCCAAATGGTTGCCCTCCACTCGGGCTCAGCTTTCCACACGTTTACCAGGGCAAAATGAAGCACAGCACTTACAGGAACTGACTTCAAAAGGGCTTTAATAAAATATGACAAAGAGCCTCTTCATACGAAGCCTTCACAAGCTAAGTGCAGGGGTGCATACAAAACGATGACCTACGCGTTTCGGCTTGCGCCTTCTACTGGGTCCAAAGTGTGCTAACAACGTGTCCATTTAAAGGGGAAGCATAGTTCATTTCCCCCACCACCAATTAAAAAACAAGGTCAATTTCTTAAAGGAGCCACGTTCAAAATTGGAATCATGTATAGTTTAGACATAGACAAAATAGCTTTATCTTACTTTACATTCTTTCTCTATTTTTCAAAGTGACATGAATAAATACATATTATCAATTTGTGAAGTACACCATCTAATCCTTCATATTTATGTCATTTTCTTATTAATAATCAAAAGAGCCCCAGACTTCCAATATTATGTCGATTATGTATAATAGTTCGATCTCTCCCAAAACATCATGCTACTCTTTTAATTCAATCTCTAATAACACCCCTTACATTGCTTCAAGTTTATTTATATGTTCTTACTTCTAGACTCAAATTTATATACTAATAAAAATGACAAACACTACCGAAAGGTGAATGTGCATATTTCCTGGGCTCCAGGGAAGAATCTGCGAGAAGTGCCAGGAAGGTCTAAAGTGCCTGTGCTTATACAAGTACAAAGTGCAAATGTCCTATATCAAGAAGTGAAAAAATCTAAAAAGATCTAAAACGAGGAGGTCACTAAAAGCATTATATTCAAAAAGATGGGTTCTATAAAACCTGCTCTTAACTTACTATGCCTTTCAGTACTATGTATTTACACCATAAATATAAAGTGCTTAGTGCTTATTCGTAGAAACTTTTCCGTATTCTACTCTGTAAAATATTACCTCAACTGACCTCCATCCAGTATTCCAAACAATTTTCCACTGGACCATTAAAATCCACATTATCAGATGTATACATTGCTGATCGATATATAATGGAGTGAAACTCCTTCATTAATGTCTGTTAGTGGAAAAAATTATGTTCAGATATACTTCATCATTATTCACTTGAAAATATAAGCCCTTAAATGATCAACTTGCTCGCCATTTCAAGGAATAATACCTAATGCAACAATTGCACATATGCGGTGCTCAATAAGGTGATAAAAAGTTATAAAAAGAGAGATTGTCAGAAGGAGGGAGATAAAACACAATAACTGGGCCCATTGATTAAAATTGCGGTACACTTAAAACCCAAAGATACCAAGTTTTAAGACATGTCTAAGGCAGGTTAAATGATAAACATTGTTACAAGAAGGTGTATAGTTCCGCATCCGCATTCAGGCCCCACGGCATCTCTGTACCCAAATTGACAATCCATCTTGATTCTGCACGTCTCAATAACAACTCTCTGTCTCCCCCTCTGATATTCGTTGTTATATGTTCAATACCAGAGTACGAGAGTGTGTTTTTATCTAAAATCCCTTCATGCTCTCTCCAGATATGTTTGGCCATCACATACGCAAAGTCCTTGTTCAATATGGCTCGCAAATGTTGTAGGATGCGCAATTTTAGTTTATTCACTGTACTTCCAATATATCTTTGGCCGCATTTACATTCCAAAAGGTAAACCACGTGGGTGGTTTCACACGTGATCCTTTCCTTGATTGTTTTTTTCAAACCTTGAATGGTCATAACTTTTGTCATATTGCGGCCATAGTTACAGGCTTTACATCTTGCGCATTTTACAAAGCCCTTCTGTGATAACCAAGTTGTTTTTTGTAGATATACAGGTTTGTTGGAGAAGTAGCTTTTTGTCAATAGTCCCCCTAGTGAGGGTACTTTTCTGTAGGTGACATTGGCCTTTTGTTTGATGAAGGGTTTTAATTCCTGATCTTTCTTAAGGACACCCCAATGTTTATTGAGCGTCTGTTTCACCTTCTGATTCGAGCTGTTAAAATCTGTAATGAATCTCACTGGTTCCACATTCAACTCAGACGACATTTTCATGTTCTTGGGTAACAATAAGTTCTCTCTTATGGCATTGGTTGCTCTTTCCCGTGCATTCTCTAAGACCATCAAAGGATAACCTCTTCTTTGGAAACGAACCATCATTATAGACATCTGTTTAATAAACTCCTCCTCCTCAGAGCAGTTCCTACGCGCCCGCAGGAACTCTCCATAGGGAATACTCCACTTAAGGGCTTTTGGATGTGCGCTGTTAGCGTGCAGAATGCTGTTGCATGATGTGGTCTTTCGGAAGAGGGTGGTGCACATTCTCTCATTCTCAATGTAGACCCTTATGTCCAAATAATCCACCACGGTTCTACTGTATGTATACGTGAATTGAAGGTTGAGTGAGTTGACGTTCAAAGATGACAAAAAACATTTTAACTCTTCCTCCTCTCCTTCCCAAATGAGAAACAGGTCATCTATGTAACGGACCCAGAGCACCACCCTCTCCAGGTTGATGTTATTACTTTCTGACCACAAGCATTCTGTCTCCCAGAAGCCCATGGTGAGATTGGCATATGTTGGCGCAAATGATGTCTCCATGGAAGTCCCTTGGTTTTGCCTATAGAATTTTCCATCAAATACAAAGATATTATTGTTCAAACAAAAGGACATCATTTCGAGGAGCATGTTGGTATGGCTCAATAAACTCAATGATCTCGATCTCAGAAAATACTCACATGCCTTAAGACCGTCTGTGTGAATGATGGAGGTATATAATGAAACCACATCAATTGTGGCCATGATGTAATTAGGTTTCCAATGGGTGTTATTAATTCTATTGAGGAAATCCATTGAGTCACGTAAATACGATGGAAGATCAGCAACATAGGGGAAGAGGAAAATATCAATGAACCTCGAGGTGTTTTCGAGTAATGAGCCACATGAACTCACAATTGGTCGCCCAGGAGGATTTTCTAAGCTCTTGTGTACTTTGGGCAGTACATACAGAGTCGGCAGGATTGGGTGCTCTGTCTTCAGATAACGCAATTCATCATCATCAATTACGCCTATTCCATGCCATTGTTTTAATTTCTCATGGAAGATCATTTTAATGTCGTTGGTGGGATTAGATTTCAACTTTTCATACTTGGTGGCGTCTCCCAACTGTCTTCTGACCTCTAGAAGATATTTATTCCGGTCCATCACAACGACATTGCCACCCTTGTCGGATTGTTTGATGATTATACTTATATCTTGTCGGAGATCTGACAGTGCCCACCAGTCATCCCTTGACATGTTGGTATTTGTCGGATTATAATGCTCTTTTCTTTAACATAGATGTCCCTCAGGTCTTCTGCCACAAGTTCCTGAAAGACATCTACCCTGTTCCCTGGTGGTAACTGTGGGCAAAACTTTGATTTTCCTTTACATCCACTCCTGGCGGACATGTTCGTCTCAATGCCTAGAGCCACACATACATCAGTTGCTGTTGCATTATCTGGCATCTGAGTTTTTGACTCACAAACTATCTGAAACAAATGATCAATTCGAGTGCAATTCTCTGATATATAGACATCCCCTCTTCAAGTGAATGCTAGCCTCTCTTGCCAGTTTGACCCTAGTAACTCCATTGGTATTTGATATATATATATATATCTAGCTAGTTAGCTAGCTAGCTAGCTGCAGGCTTGCCCAACACTTCATCCACGAAATAAGGCAAGAGTGGACCCAAAATACGTTTTGATGATTTTTATTCAGCAATCACCATGTCGCCATGACGCGTTTCGGCCGGTAAAACGGCCTTGATCACATGTCAGCGCCAAAGGCGTCTCGAGTCTGGAAACTGAAGGAGAAGGATCAAGAGGCTTTCAGCCTTTAGCCGACCCGTATCATGGGGGATCTGAATCATTGACCATACATAAGCACTCTTACTCTGAATTGATATAAAAGGAGAAGGACTATTTGTCTTAAAAGAAATTTAGGAGAAATTGATAATGGATGACACAAATACATTTAATAACTGGAGCAATGGGAGTGATGGAATAAAATTATCAAAACTCAGAATTTCAAGCCCTGAAGAAGCACAGTGGAATGCGAAACACGTGTTGGCTTCTGTCTGAGTACTAACAATGTATTGACATGGAGAATTAATATAAAGAAAGAATAAACACAACTTAAGAAACCAACCGAGAAGACTTGGTGTGAATTGTTGAGATTGTGGACATCTCAGTATTTGTTGTTTTATATGAGTGTAATAAATACTGGTGGGGACCAATAACTGGGATACTTAGCGCCGGGCAAAAAAACTGTTACCCAAATTGTATTTGTGTATATATATATATATATATATATATATATATATATATATATATATATGCTGCAAAAGAGTTACCCCTCGGGTGGAGGCACAACCCAGGGCAGCCTGCATCTCTCCCTCACGACCTCCAAACAATCTCGCCGCCGACGCGTTTCGGGCCGTTCGCCCTTTTTCATGGGCGGTCTATAATTCAAATGAGACGCCAGCGGCAACCATTAAATACCCTCTTTTATTTCAATTAATATCACAATGAATTCTGGGGCTAGTAGTTGTCTGCAATCAAAACCCCAGGTGGGGTGCTGGCATACAGTCCATATGAAAAAAAGCAATTCAATAGAGGAATTGTCGTGAGTCTCTGGGATGCACATAAGGATACCCCGTACCGCATGCCGTTCTTGATCCCTGACGGCCGCGGTCCCACGTAAATCAAAGTGGTGGTGCCATCCGTGACCGGGGCTGGTCACTATAGTTGCTGCAAAAGAGTTACCCCTCGGGTGGAGGCACAACCCAGGGCAGCCTGCATCTCTCCCTCACGACCTCCAAACAATCTCGCCGCCGACGCGTTTCGGGCCGTTCGCCCTTCTTCATGGGCGGTCTATAATTCAAATGAGACGCCAGCGGCAACCATTAAATACCCTCTTTTATTTCAATTAATATCACAATGAATTCTGGGGCTAGTAGTTGTCTGCAATCAAAACCCCAGGTGGGGTGCTGGCATACAGTCCATATGAAAAAAAGCAATTCAATAGAGGAATTGTCGTGAGTCTCTGGGATGCACATAAGGATACCCCGTACCGCATGCCGTTCTTGATCCCTGACGGCCGCGGTCCCACGTAAATCAAAGTGGTGGTGCCATCCGTGACCGGGGCTGGTCACTATAGTTGCTGCAAAGAGTTACCCCTCGGGTGGAGGCACAACCCAGGGCAGCCTGCATCTCTCCTCACGACCTCCAACAATCTCGCCGCACGACGCGTTTCGGGCCGTTCGCCCTTCTTCATGGGCGGTCTATAATTCAAATGAGACGCCAGCGGCAACCATTGAATACCCTCTTTTATTTCAATTAATATCACAATGAATTCTGGGGCAGTAGTTGTCTGCAATCAAAACCCCAGGTGGGTGCTGGCATACAGTCCATATGAAAAAAGCAATCCCAGAGACTCACGACAATTCCTCTATTGAATTGCTTTTTTCATATGGACTGTATGCCAGCACCCCACCTGGGGTTTTGATTGCAGACAACTACTAGCCCCAGAATTCATTGTGATATTAATTGAAATAAAAGAGGGTATTTAATGGTTGCCGCTGGCGTCTCATTTGAATTATAGACCGCCCATGAAGAAGGGCGAACGGCCCGAAACGCGTCGGCGGCGAGATTGTTTGGAGGTCGTGAGGGAGAGATGCAGGCTGCCCTGGGTTGTGCCTCCACCCGAGGGGTAACTCTTTTGCAGCATATATATATATATATATATATATATATATATATATATATATATATATATATATAATTATATAATATCTTGTTCATGCCAATTTGAACTGAACTTTAAAACATACTGGTCCTGTTTGTGTTATGCCAGTGAAAATAAATATGGCCCAATTTGTTTCGTCATTTGCAACAAGGGTACTAATAAACTTACCATATTATTACTACAGGGCAGATTTCAAATTCCACGTTATTACTATAACACAGTATAAATAATGTGAGAAAACACTGCCCTATTCAACACGATTTTAACTCAAATGCACCAGTTTCCCCCCTGGTGACTTGGCTGTGGTTAAACAGTCTCATATGTAACTTCTGTTCCTGAAATTACATCATGACTCTGGCCACGTTAGTTTAGGGCTCGCTTAAAGATTATCGGCCAATCATTAAGCGAACCCTAAATTAATGTTTTGGTGGCTTCCTTTACTAATGATCGTTCTTTTGGAGTATATGATAACCTTTTTTCATACTCGTCTATATTCTAAACGATGGGGCCAATTTACAGGACATTTATGAGTACCTGAAGCCATTCTACAGAGTACAAATTCACGTGCCCATCAATGCCTTACTGAATTGGCCCCGTGTATGCTGGTCCGCAAGAGTAATAGCTTCTTACTCTAGACTGCGCATCTGGATATAGTCTATGCAGTGCAGTATTTTAATTTCTTATAATGCTCACTGTACTGTTGCTGACAGCTGTGTACATGAATACTGATATATATATATATATCTGTATTCATTAATAATGTGGCTTTAAATGACTCTGTCCTTTGGGGATAATTCACAAAGGCATTTTGAGTACATGAAGTCGTGCATCTGTAGTGCCACTTTACCTATTCATAAATGTCTTTGGGAATTGACCCCAAAACAGTTAAAATGGGATTTTTCTTGGAAACGCATACAATTAGTATAAATAGAAAAGACTGTGTCTTCTTTGCATTTTTATTAATTTAGAGTTACACATCTCGTGGCTACTTCACAATGGCATTGATAGGTATGTGCAGGAGAACTCCTCTGGTATTATTCTGCGTATTCATAAATGTTTTGTGAATTGGCCCCTTTGTGTTTACCATAGTATATTTTCTTCTCTTTCTTAGAAACCGGTCACCCTAGTTTAATTGCTTGTAAATGAATAAATATTTGAAATTACCCGGCCTCCAAATTGCCATGGTACCCACCTGCTTTCAGACATCCAGTTCACAAATAACAGAAAAAAATGTCTCCAGTCTTTTCTGATTTCTGGTCAACTAGGCTTGATATTTATGGAAAGAATCAATATTGTTAAAAGCCGGGGTGCTGCGGCCTTCCTGAAGTGCTGCACTGACAACACGCTTTCTCAAAATGAAAATGGATTGTGTTCTTTCACTCAACCCTCCAGAAACAGTATCCGGGAAGAAAAGTATGGTCCTAGGACACACTTATGTCTGATGAGGACAATTTGGCTTTGTTGGAAGTCTCTTAGCCTGTCTTATCTCTTCTGACTAATTTCCCCTCAGAATTATATTTTTTCCATCTTCTCTCGGTGCTAAAGCATCATATTTTCAGCAGGCTTGCTGTCTGAGGCGGATGACTAATCGGCATGGCACCTGGTGCATTCAGGCAGGCCTGTGCAGTGGAATAGTCATACCTAGTTATGTCTGCACACCTGATGTTTTATTAACCAGTATTGATTTTTTTACCCGGGGGACTTTTTTTCTTCCTGAAAAAAAGACAACCTTGCAGGAGTGGAAGGCATTACAGGGGATGAATTTCTAATGACACCCCCTTCTCTCCTCTTTTTTTCCCCCTCCTTGCCTCTTTAATATAGCTTCATATTTTAAGTGCCGAAACGGAAATTTCATTTTAAGCAATTCCATTCTGATAAATCCTTTTAAACCTTGACTTTCTATAAGGTTATTTTTTGTACAGATTGTGCTGCTTGACTGACGCGCTTAGGAGCGCCTGTAAATGGGAGCATTTCATTATGGGTTGCAATGAAGCATGCGGGCGTGCAGTGATATACAAAGAGTGCCCCAGTTCTGGGGCGTTTTAGCAATGCCGTGAGAGGAAGCAAGGGATGAGAACAAACGAGTGCCTCCTGTTTACGGTTACTTCGTGGTGTTTCAACTGGCAGTTTTCTGCAGTCTTATAAAATAAAAAATGCGTGCACGGTGGCAAATCCTTGGTATGACAGGATTCACCTCAGAGGGTTAACCACAAAGTGATAAATAAAATAAATGCATTTAGAAAATATTAGTAGGCGACATTTGTTGATGAGCTACTTTCCCTTTTTAATGAGATGATGATGCATTGATTTATTTAAGGTATATTTTGTGCTGAATAAGTTTCATCGGTGCGCCACGTATCTTTGTGATTCCTATATATATTTTACTCTTTGATGACATTTACGATAAAGGCTTTTTGTTCATAGTTTTCACAGTCCGCACAGCTCATCTTCTTCGCATGTACTTGATAAAACATGTCCGACTCCCCTGGCCGTTAACTCTCCTTCAGTTTGTCCTGAGTGTTGGACACACGTTGGCGATGTGGATTTGCACGTTTTTTTCCCTCCTGTTCTAAGGCTTCCTGAGTTACGCCGTTTTGTGGCCCTTGCGTTTTAAGCTGCATTCTTAATTCAGTGCTGCCCCCGTGCATCCAGCAGTGCTGCCTAATTGTCCAGCGGAAGAGTGGGACATGCGTGACTGAATATGACAGCTGCTGCAGCTAGCTCTTTGAAACGAGCCTCGAGGCGCATGTGTGCCTCGGAAGGGGCCAGCTTTAAAAAACAAGCGCTTTATTTCATACAGCGGCTATTACACCCTAATAAACTTAGAATTGTTTCAAATGTGTGTTGTTGTAAGTGTGTGCACATATTTATGTATTCCAACTGTCCTTTTGTTTCTCTTTTTCAGTTCTTGGCACTGGGGACGCATAATGGAAAAGTGTATCTACTCGACGTCCAGGGCAACATCACACAAAAGTTTGAAATTGTAAGTACAGAAAACCAAACTCGAGAGCCTTCCATGATGGTCTTTTCTTTGGTTTTGGTTTTTATTGAAGAAAATGAGACCAGCTTGTAGCTTCCCAGCCCAGCTCCACATATCAGCTGACTCCTCTCTCCAGAACATGCCACAAAGAAAGGAACCCACAAGGACCTCACAGGAGCGGTGCAGTGGGCTGCACCAAGTGCAGTAGATCACAATACATCTCACCGTTTTACTGTGCTTTCCTTGAACAGCGCTTGGTTGTAGCCATATAAAATCTCGAGTAGTATATGAGATTAAATACCCCCCACACGTATATTATAGGGATATTCCAAGTCAACAATGAATTCTGTGGCCCTATAGAGGCACAAGGCTGCAAGGCGAGTATATGGTCAAAGTTCTCCGAGGTGACGTGCAGTATACTTTCCATGTATAGTTGGGAGTATTTTATTGCTCACAATAGTTTTCAGATGTAACAATGCAGCATTCAAATCCACAGACACCATAGCACCTATCTCCATTCACCCAGATCACCTGCTGTCATAGTGTACCAGTCAGTAGGCTACAGGGCAGGCACAGTTACGTGATCCAGTGGGTGTGACAAAGCACCTTCCTCTTTGTTTTGTATTGTTACACGTAAAATAATAGTAGACTGGTGCTTTTCTTAAGTTTATGGCATCTGTGCTCCTCAACATGCAAGATTAAGTGCATATCTGTTTCCCCCAAAACAATTTCCAATGAAGGTGCAATCTCAGCAGCCTGATGCTACTCCCTACGAAATTTATTGTTGATTACTGCAGCATTTTTGTGAGCAAAACATGGGTCTGAACCTAGAATTGACACTTTTTTGTGGATCCTATTACACTGAACCACTAGGTACTAAATTTAGTTGGTCAGAAAACACGAGTTTAAATATTTTGAAGATTCATTTTTGAACAAAAGAAGATTTAAAGTAGAAGGATCGTCTTAACATGAACTACTTAGTTACTAGTGGGGGCTACATGCCAGGTGTTCATGTGCAAATATGTCTATAAAACGCCTGGTGCAAAAATATTTAACATTCAAAATATCATATTAATACTTTGAGTGAATGTTCGGTTTTATTTGAAATGTTGTACATTCTTGTTTTTTTTTAATCTATGGAGGTATAATATAGCACTTTTTTTTTGCATATTTGAAGTATTTCGTGTTGAATTGAGTACCCATGCATACAGACCTCCCAGTCCTCCGGCATGCTTATGACACACAGTTGTACACGTGTCTCCGATATAAAACATCCGTGGCACTGCCTTCAGACGATTTCTAAAATTAAACTGCTCCAATACAGATTAATAATAGCTACAAACGTCTCTGTCGTTTCTCCTACTGTTGTATATTATCCAAATAATATGCTTGATTTCGCTGCCAATGTAATTGTGTTTTTTTTTTTTTTAAATTAATAAACTTGATTATCAAAAAAATAATAGCTACAAACTTGCCATTGCACTGCGAGTACAACAAGAAGAGCTGTGGAGGTTTGGGCCGTCATTGTTTTGGTCGGATAAAACATGGGTTTTGTGGTTGTTCCTAAATAGCTTATGAATTCTCAGTGCTATTTTCAGTTTGTGGTCATTGTCAGCCTTACAGAATGCCCTTACCTAGGCTACAGAACCATAGTCGAAAATCCCAATTTCTCTCATGCGTCACAGCTTTGTCCTTCAAGGACGTGCACGCCCATGACGGTGCTTGTGCTGCCTGCACTGATTTCCACCGCGTGGCGGTGCTGCGTCTAACTGTTCTGCCTGACACGTAAAGGCTTTCAGCCTGAACCACCGCAAGTTGTTTGCCAATAAAGCTCGTGGGATTCAGAAAGCTAACTAGCTGGTCCTCTTGTTCGTGGAGGTTAGAAACGTGAAAAATACTAAGGCGCAGCAGGCCTGGAATGCTATCTACACTCGGACTTTGTTGTTGTGAATTATTTCAGCTCTTTTGCATATAGAAAACAACGAAAGCATGTTTGTTTTTAGCCTATTTTGTAACAGCTGCCACAAGGTTTGTGGACATATATATATATATATATTTTTTTATAGCTGGCCGTCCCATTAATTAATGAACGTGATGTTTTTGCAAGGCTTCATGTTGTCCGATTTTCTGAACTTTTTTAAATAGTGAGTGAGTGAATTGTGCAGTGAGTGAGTGAATTGTGCAGTGATTTGTATTCTTCAGTTTTTGCTGGTGGAAAACTGCAGTAATCAAAATAGGTTCATATATGTGGTTTACATAGCACACAGTACCATCTGAACCCCGCCCATGTGTCTACTTTAATTTTAGGGTGTGATTTATGTTCCCGTTGAAAGGCGACCATTTATTGGCACTCAAACTAAAGACCTGGACAAGAGTGAAGCTTTTCAAGTTGCAGTTAGTTCCTTATGCTTCTGATGCATTTTCTACCTTTGTTCTCATGTGCTACTGTCTGTACAAACTGGAGAAGGATGATATTTTGTATTCATATGGACATGCAGGATTATTATTACAGTACATAACATGAGAATATAATTTGATGAATTTAGCATTATTAATAAAGTCTTCACCTCATATCAAATTTGCTGCACCGATAGTCCGACATTTTAAATCTGGACTTTAAAATAATGATGCTGAAAGTTTGAAATTGAACACACTTCTATGTATTTATGTATGTAGAGTATGTATGTGATTACATGTAATCAGTTCTGGTTGATTCGTAGCACGCTGATGGCAGAGGTCGGCTTCAGAGAAGAGTTAAGAGGGAATAAAAATGTTTTCGAATTTGAAAGTCACTGACAATCTTGGTGGGTGACATATTTGAAATAAGAGTCACCAACATCTTTCCTGGAGTAGGATGGCCGTCATGGTCTTTGATTCAGGTGGGATAACAGTTGATAGCTTTGGATTCATGCATCCATTTTTTTGGCTTCAATTTTATTTTTTTCATGGTGGGGAGACTAGAAAACATGTCTTGCTGGATTGGGCGGTCCTGGTTAAGTGGTACCTTTTTATGAGCTAAGTCTGCCACTCATTCTGAATGGCATCTTGGGTTGTGCAGGTAAGGCAAATACATTTTGCAACTGGCAGTAAATTGAGGAGTCTCGTTGGATGTGATCCATTGGCGCTTCTAACAAAAAAATAGCCGGGCAGCCTGAGTTTGGACAATATGGAACTTTTTGATCACTGCTGATGGAGTCCAGATTAATGATCGGAACGTTCTTATTAATGTGCACCGCCATGAATTTAGGTAAGCTCTAGCAGCTGTTCCCTGAGTCCATCACACTCAGTCTCTCATTACTTGTGGCCCATGAAATAGGCAGGATTTCCCCCACTTATCAATAGCGGGGATATTGGTAACTATGGGGGGTGGGGAAAAATGGCCCATTATGAGTTGGAAAAGAGCATTTACCTCAGTGGAATGTATATTTCTGGGTCCGATTTCCTTGCAGTTCCTCCTTTTGGGCCTGGCTGTTGCCCAGAGTCTTCAGCACCTTTCAGCTACGGAAAACTCTAGGTGAAATTAAAAAACATATAAATGTAACGGGGCTGGTGATTGTTGTTACTGGCGCTCTAAGAATTACGTGATCACTTATAATGAGGGCCTCATTGATGGCAAGCTGTATGGAAATATTGACACCATCATGTTTAATTGTTTACTTGCATCAACATAGAATGCAATTACTTTGTGTTAAGAAACCCAGTTAATGGAACAACCTTGCATAGAATCTGCATACGTTATGGTAAAGACTAATTGATATGTTTATTTCAGTGTAACAGTGAATTCAGTGAGGAGGAAAGGGAATCCAAGGATCTATATATGTCCTCCGAATAATAACACATTTAGTGATTTAAATCATTTCAGAATGTTCAGTATTCCAAGTGTAATAAGCTGCTATATGTAGTTTAAAAGTAGAGAACACAGAATTTGGTAGAATAACGAACAATAAGTAACTTAATAAATTAATGCTCAGTAGGAGCAGTCATTTGTATAGTATCCGGGAACTGAGACTATTGTTCTCCTCCAGTAGATGTAAAACCCCGTCCAAGAGTTGACGGGTAAAGCCATCAGGAAAAGTAGCAGTGGTATATAGGATTTGAGATTATGGAGATGGTGACGGATTTCAAGAAGAGCACTGAAGTGAGCTAAAATTCTTTACTTTTGACTACTTTATTCAAAGAGGAGTCATGGCAGCTGTGACTCAGATAAGATGTCTTAGGCTCAGATGACAAGATATGTGAAATAATGATCCTGCCTTTAATTGATCACAAACATAAGTATCTAAAATCCTTCGCAACAATCTCCAAATATTTATTCACATTAATAATACTCTTCCTAGCGGTCACACCGTCTTTCACTGGGGAATATGGGCGACCCATGGTTCAAACGCATGTCGATTTATGGTTAGCTTTGGTTGCCACCGCTGGCGGTTTGCCCTTTGTGTGTTGGCTTTTTAAATTTTTTTAAAATCATTCGACCATTTGGATTGCCAACTATGCTGGAAAAAATCTGTGATCTTGGTTTATCTACTGGTCTAATAGATAGTCTGGCTGGCTTAATACTTGGTTCTAAATTTCTAACCAGACCATAACATACTAAACAATATACAATATTTTCCTCCCTTAGTTGGTAGTTATAAGTTGAGGGGGTGGAGCATACTATTCCCATGAGCTATTACTTTTTAACCAGAATTCATTAGGATTACATGAGAGGTTCAAGGCATTTTCCATCTATTGTCAATTTAATGTGCTTACAATTAACCATAACAGCGAAGCATGGCAATCATAATTTTAATGGTCTGTAGTATGCCTAATCTATGATTAAATTAAAGTCAAATGTAATTTTTTGACTGCAAAATGAGCTTGGGTGTCTCTTTTTACATCTAAATAAAGTTCCCTGATTAATGTGACACGTGCATTAGGGGGCTATAGTGATTAGTGTGCAGGGCACTCATTCTAGCCAGTAATAAGTGTGCACCATAGGAAAGTTTCAAATATTTTAATTTTTGCTGCGCCAAATTGGTTTCCGATCATTAGCGTGCCCATGAAGAATTTAGAAGCTCGTGTTTGCATAAAGATATGGTAGGCTGATAAAAAACAGTCCATTGATTAGGTTGGAAAGTCACCTTAGGTCTAGTTGGGTATAGTCAAGGCTTTTGTAATTTTCATATTGGGAAAAACAGCTGATAAATTAGCACACTGGTTGTATAAGGAGCTTATTATTACAAAAGAGTAATTGCAGTTTTTATTCCAAATGTGCCTCTGTGTGGTTGTTATCTAAGGTCTCAGAAAAGCTTTTTTTGCTTTTCATTTACCTCTAATATGTTTAAATCACTGGTTAAGCAATCATTAGCAAAGCCAATAGGCCTGGCCTTTAGGGCCTATTGCCTTTGTCAATACAGTTTGCTGATGCTGTGCAGCATTTGCAAAAACTAAAATGCTATAAGCCAAGGATGCTACCCCTGTTGCAGTTCGCATCATTCTGTAGGTGCATGAATGCATCACCATGCAGAAGCACACAAGGAATTGAGCAACACAGGTGGAGGTGAAGAAGTGCATGAGGGAGAGCACAGCACAGACCGTGGGGCTAGGGAAGTATGAGAGGGAGAAGCACATAAGAAAGCAAGAACGAGCAGCACATGAGGATGAGAGCAACATGGAGCGCATGGGGCAGGTATTTGGCAGGGGAGAAGCACATAAGGGAGAGAGCTGGAAAACACTTTCACGCTCATGTAGTGCTTAATCAAAAAGAAAAAAGTAGTTCCCTAATAGTAAACAGTGGATGGATACAAGTCAGCCAATGAAACCGGTACCAGGATGCTTGTTTCCAGTCCAGGGGGGACCTCGCCTGGCCGTTTGGGCTGGACTGTTCCCATAGGGAGCAGGGTCAAGACTGATTTGTATATGGCTGGGTCCAAGTTGGAATGGCGTGGCGAGGAAAAAAACAATAGATTTAACTCAGATCTGTGACTGGGGCTGAATGTTTGATTTGTTCAGCATTCTGTCCATCATCTGTTATTCTTTTTGCGCTTGTTAAAAGAAAGCAGTGGAAGGTGGGTGTGGGGAGACCATAGTGAAGAAAATGTATAGCATCCCAGAGAAAAGGCCGTTCATTCTTTATATGTTATTTAGTAGGGATAAGAAGCTAAAGAATTACATGACAGATCATAGAATTTTTAATGCATATCTACAAATAACGAGGATGCTGTTCACCAAGGGGATTCTGACTAACATCATACTAAAAATGTTAGTTTGCCCTAAAATGTCAGACCCATACAATGCAGCTGTTTGGTGTCAGCACTAAAAACATTCAGTACAGATGATATTGGCCGTCCTCCTACCTCTTTTGCAAAACACATTGTGGCCTTGACTGCCGTGACAATAGGGCTGTGCTTTGGACCCCTGCTTCTTCCATTTTGAATCAGCACTTATCTTCAAGTAATTAATGTGTGTCACCCATTCAAGTGGGTGTTAATTCAAACTCAGGTTATTTCTAAATGAGTTAACACCATAAGACTGCAAATGTTGTGGTTCACAGTAATCCCATTTCTCTTGCAGAAGACAGAAAGTATATTTAATAAATATTGTAACCCGAAGGGTATTCAGGAAACTATTAAAGTGTTGTCTGCAACCAATAAGGTAGTGGTTTTCTGACCCCCTCCCCAAATGAGGTGCATCATTGACACAATCTTCAAGACTGGCCAGCCGTTACTTGAGTTATAAATATTGTAAACATTGTCAGGGCTAGCACACACCCCTGGCATACTGGAAAAACATTGGTGGTTTCTTCAATGTCCCCCTCCATACGTAGGCGTAATTGTACTTTTGGACCCAGATCAAAGCATCAAACAAGTCAGTGGGAATCCCTCTTCTCCTAGTACCTTCCTGAAGAGGTGCTTTGGGATGCTATCAAATGGAGACTAGATCCACAAAAACGAAATAGATAGACTCTTTGTTAAGATTCACATGCTTTTCCAACAAGTGGAACCTAAATAAATGGTTTACCCTGCTCATTTGTTTCCTAAACTCCACATGATAATGTGAAAGATTATTATTAGTTATATACATTTCTCTAATTATGACAGGAGCATCCACTCGGATTTTCCCAAGACCCACCCACCCCACCCGCAACCACCGCACCCAATGGCTCCAAACCCCAGCAGACCTTGACCAGCTGGACTACCTTCACCTCTGACAACACCCTCAGGATTATGAAGAGCATTCACTCCGGAGCCCCCTCGGATCCCTGCCCTCACCACATCTTCAACAGAGCTGACACCTCCATTGCACCTGAACTGTGCTGCATCATCAACTGCTCCATCGAGTCCGCAACCATCCCAGAAAACTGGAAGCACGCAGAGATCAACCCCCTGCTGAAGAAACCCTCTGCCGACCCGACGGACCTCAAGAACTATACACCCATCTCTCTGCTCCCCTTCCCAGCCAAAGTCATCGAGAAAGCCATCAACGCCCAACTCTACGAGTTCATCGAAGTGAACAACATCCTGGATCCCTCCCAATCAGGCTTCAGAAGCAAACACAGAACAGAGACCACTCTCCTCACCGCAACAGATGACATCTGCACCTTCCTCGACCGAGGCGAGACTGCTGCCCTTATCCTCCTGGACCTCTCAGCCTCCTTAGACACCGTCTCCCACCACACCCTCTGCGCAAGACTTCACAACGCCGGCATCCGCGACAAAGCCCTAGAATGGATCTGCTCCTTCTTCGCCAGCTGAACGCAGAGTTCTGCTCTTCAACTCAGAACCCACAGAGATCAGCTGCGGAGTGCCTCAGGGATCCTTCCTGAGCCCCACCCTCTACAACAGCTACATGACCCCGCTTACAGCCATCGTCAGAAGCCACGGACTCAACATCGTCTCCTTACACTGATGACACCCAGCTGATTCTCTCCCTCACAGACGAACCCACAGCCGCCAAGATCAACTTTCACAATGGGATGAAGTCATTCGCCACCTGGATGAAGGACAGCTGCCTCAAGCTTAACTCAGACAAGACCGAAGTCCTCATCCTGGGCTTCTCTCCCTCCACCTGGATGACTCTTGGTGGCCTGCAGTGCTCGGAACTCCCCACCCCCACGGACCACGCACGAAACCTCGGCATCATGCTGGACTTCTTACTCTCAATGAACCACAAAATTAATGCAGTTTCGTCCTCCTGTTTCCACACGCTCTGCCTGCTTCAGAAGATCTTCAATTGGATCCCCACTGAGTCCAGGACAACAGTCACCCACGAGCTCGTCAGCAGCTGATTTGGCTGCGGCTGCGCACTATACGCCAGCACCACCCAGAAACTAAAAAAAACCACTGCAGAACATCCAGAACGCCTCAGCCAGAGTCATTCTGAACATCCCACGCTGCAACCACATCACCGGCCATCTGAGAGACCTACACTGGCTACCTGTCAACAAAAGAATCACCTTCAAGCTCCTCACGCATGCCTACAAAGCTCTCCACAACCCCGGACCTGCATACCTCAACCACCGCCTCTCCTTCTACATTCCCACCAGACATCTCAGCACTGCCCAACTGCGCCCTGGCCACTATCCCACGGATCCGCAAGACCACGGCTGGAGGGAGATCCTTCTCCTACTTCGCTGCGAAGACCTGGAACTCCCTGCCTCTGCACCTCAGGCAATCACCATCGCTGCCACAATTCAGGAAGGACATCAAGATCTGACTATTCGACTGAACCGCAGATCCCCCCTTCAGCCCCCCCCCCTCACTTAGCCGCTTGAGACTCAAGGGTGAGTAGTCCTGCTTTATAAGATTACTGATTGATTGATTGAAATGAAATCATTGATGACTAAACTGTACATAGCGTGGGTTCGAGTTATAGTTACATGAGATAACTATAGCTGTTGAATTTTTGTGGTTTTGTTTGTTTAAAACAGTATCTTTTAACTGACATGCTCCTTTAGCCTTTCTTTTTATCAGAATATGTGTGTGTGTGTGTGTTTCTTTTTAAATATTAATAACTTTTTGTATAAATCGTACTTAATATTGCTGTTTTTTCCATTTCTAAGTGCTAGAAATATCGGGCTTCATAGGACCCTATTTAATGGTCCTCAGTACATTTACCTCAAACGAATGACAGCTGTGAGTCAAATATGTGACTTGAAGATTGCACCAGGTATCAGTGGTAACTGTTTACCTTCCTTAGACTCTTGCCAGCATTATACTGTTGCATGTCATTGTCAAACCAATTAAGAAAGTTCACTTAACATTGACTGGACTTGATTTTTATGCAATCCTAAAGGAGGCCAGATTATCACAACATAGGGCCTGCCTTTTATAAAGAGTGATTCAAAGTTTAGTCTGCATGCAAACTATCTTGCCTTCAGGTGTAGCTCTGTGACAGCTCACAACCCCCTATGTTCAGTTAACAATGGAGCGCACTGTGCATTTATGAATTTCTCCAATTAGCAACACAACATCACACTATAGATGTGATAATGCACATTTTAAAATCCAGTAACCCCCAAGGCTGACACTCTCTTGTCCAATACTTTTGAATTTAGGACAGGGGGAGTGCAAAAAGTTTAAAAGAACTTCTATTGCAACAATATTTTTCACACAGTTGATAAAAAGGAAAAAAGTTAAGCTTATCTAATATTTATATTTTCTTAATTGATATTGGTCCATATATAACCTTAGTGGCTCATTTAAACCATAAAATTAACTAAAACATTCTCTAAAAACATATTAACTACTTCATTTACAATAAAAGCATAATAATCCACAGTGAGAATTTACAGTATCCATCTAGTGTCAATGCATTTCATGTATCTCCACCAATAGACTTGGCATTACACACAAATAATTGCTTGTTTATCGATGGCAGATGAAGTGATGATGATTGTGCTAAATTGTGTATTTCTTTTCTTACTAATCAGTAATGAAAATGCTTATCTCTTATGCCACTGGTCCAAAAACAGGTTAAATGGCCTGACCCTGCTGTTAATTATGGTTAATCAGCCCAGTATTACTAGGAAACTTACTCCAAGCAGACATAGGGGCCGATTCCGATCTCGGTCGGAGGCGCACCCAATACCATTCGGTCGGGAAAAAAGCCATGCGAAAGCCTGTTTCCCGACCGAACCGTACGCTGAGTCCGGCCGAGCGAGTACGATGCGAGTCGCCGACCGACTCGTCCGGGCGTCCCGACAGCTCCGACCGACTCGCTCGGACTCGAACCGCTCCGACCGACTCGCTCGGACCCGATTCGCACCGCGCAATGGAGACGTTTTCCGGCCGGGTAAGTACGATGCGCACCTCGACCGCTCCGACCGACTCGCGCCGTCCGACTCGAACTCGCTGTCGGAGCCGTACTTTGGGGGTCCGTGTCGGACCCCCTGTACGCGTACCCGTGCGAGGCGCACACAGGGGGACCCAAGGGTCCCCCTACCTGTGCGTGTACGCCGCGGGCGCTCGCGGCGTACTCGCTGTAGAGGGCGCCCTTGTCCGCCTCGCACCCATTGAGGCAATGGGAGCCCGCGTACGCGTTGTACGACCGGCTCCCATTGAGTTCAATGGGAGTCCGACCGACTCGTGTCCGATAACATACGGACGCATCGTACTCGTTCGGTCGGACTGCACGGGTCCGATTCGGTCGGAAATCTCTCCGGGTCCGGCTCGGTCGGAGAGATTTCCGGCCCGAATCGGAATCGACCCCATAGTGTTTCAACATAAAAGTTCACCAAAGAAAACAGTCAAAGGCTGCAACGAAGATAGGTTTCTGAAGACTTACTGCAAGGCTATATAAATAAAAACATTTAATAGTGAGTACGTTATTTTGTTTCTTTGTATTGTTTTTGCAACAGTGCCTTAGTATGACCCAGAGCACCTCATAGCTAACTAAGGGTTAGTTACAAATTCCTGCATTTTATGGGCCTTCTCTTACAGGCAGATCTCTTGACAGACAACCTCTAAGTTGCTGTACGTCTTGTACATTGGATAAATTTGCTTTGATGCCACATTTGATTTCCATCTGCAAGAAAAGTTACAAATGAAAAAAGGCAGATCCTCGGGCTAGTACTATTTCAAAGCATGTTTCACAGACTCTTCAATATAGCTTTGGGGAGTTAGCCAAGGCCTCTTCTTTGAAATACCTGTGAAAACGTTGAAGGAGTTCGAGTAATAATTCATTGGATCCACTCTAGACTCCTCGCAGTTAATTCTGTTGTAGAGACATTAATGCCCAATGTTTTGGTTACTAATTTTGATCCACCAGTAAAAACACATTTATAAACAAGAGCATAAAAAACATTGTTTAATATAATCCATTTTGTTAGCTAGTAGAATTTGTGTTGTGAATGCCATCTGAAATGCTGACACATTTATTAATTGTGCGGACTCTGAGACTGGATGAGGATTCAAGGTGTAAAAGTTAGATGCTTTAAGGTGCAAGATTTTATCTTAAGGTGAACTCCAGCTTTTTTAAATTTGTAATCCTCATTTAAGTTGCGCTTCTAGTTGTAATTTTTTACTGTCACTCCAAATTCACCAGTAATTGGAATAAAGCTTTGATAAATATGAGACTGTGATTGTTAAGCGTCCAGCTATCCCCAAAAGCTTTGTGTACAAAGACACCACCCTGTCTGGATCCCAAAAAAGGAGGTATTAAGATTCTATAAGGTACAGAGCCATGCTGCTAGGTTCTTTATTTCACTTTGGAGATCCTGACTTATATCATTGTTAAATTAAGCTATCAATTGAAGACTCTGATCACTGTAATAAAATTGTAAATTAATACCCGAGGACTGCTTCTGCATTTGGAGCAAATTTCCAACATTTATGGGGTTCTCAATGGATCCCAGGAGAAATCTACTAAATTGTATGCTTGTTAGATTTCAAACAGTTGCAAATTTACATGTGGAAATGTTTCACACCTATGAATTGTACATATAATTGTTTCCATGGGAAACATGGAGAAATTCTTCTAGTCCCCCTCCATTGTGCATAGAAGTGCTCCTTTTCCATTCCAAACCTGGAAATTCTCTTACAACTGTCTATGATAGGAATACATTTGTATGCATTTCCAGGATGAGAAATTACCTGCGAGCGGTACCGAATATCGACAGATGTGCAACTTTATAGGTAGACCTGCAGAGGAGCACCCTCAAATGTACCTATAACCCTACATTTTAATTGAAGTATTTAAAACAGTGTGGATTGCAGAGCCAGATTTGGATTCTACAATCCTCCAGAAAGCTGAGATCTGCCAACAAACTTCTGGCAGCGATCCCCAAAATTCAGCACGTAACAACAGGTGAAAGGTACCTCACGAATCTAAGTCAGTTGCGTGGAATCTGCTATCCCTTGAGTTGCATGCTGTGAGCGATGCTGCAGTGTTTAAGAAAAAGTTTAAAACCTGTTTTTGTGCACGACTAATTCGGCTTTTCCTTTCCGACCTACGCTTCTCGCGCCGGGACGCTCCTTGGAGTAGCTGTGTGCGCTATAAATTGCTGTCATCATTATCATTTTCACTGACCTGCGGTGAATTGTCAGGAATCATTCAGGAGGGATGTAGAAACAAGGAAATATAAGCTGCAGTGCACATGCACCTTGTGCCTCTGTTTTCGCTTTCCTATTATGGAAGATCAGCTTGTGACGGCTGAGGTGCATTTTCAGAGGGCTCATTTGGGACGTCATTGTAGTACATCTTCTTTAACAAATGTGGCATGCTAACTCGTGAATAGCAACATTGTGTGGCTATGCTGCTTATGTCTAGCTTGACCACCCAGCATTGCTCCCTTACCCTATTTGTTTTTGTCCCTCTGCTTCCCTTGTGGTTTAGAGGCGTTAGTAGTTTAGCTTTTTTTCCCCTATACTTTGAAAATGGTCTATTGCTTTTTCTGCTTTATGTTGGGATCCTTCTTCAGTTTCGTACGTCCATCTTGTTGTGAATGACAGCAGAACGACCTCTCCTCTCCCCCGTTTCGGCCGGCTTTAGTGTGTGCTTCAGGAAAAGTGGCTATATTTGCAGCAGTTCCTTTCCTGTTACCCAAGTCGACAAGCAGGGGCAGCTCCTCCGTTATGGTGGAGGAGCGTCGCCGCACTAGGTGGCAGCAGATTTACACACATGAAAAATAAAATGATAAACTAATTTTATTATCATTTTATTTTTCTTCTTACCCGCAGGCTGCCAGCAAGCTGCATCATAGGGCGGCGCGGGGCCATGCAATATATCACTACAGTGGGGAGGATGGATGATGGGCACTATTAAGTGCGCATGACTGTTTGGCCATTCAAACCGTCATGTGCACTTAGCATTTCTCCACCCAGCTGTGTTTGTTGTACAGCCGGGTGGAGAAATAGCTACAGGCTCCCAGGCACTGTCTGGGCGGCAAACCAGGCTACTCAGACTAATCCCTGCGTTTCTCTCATGCTGGGAATATTATTCCCAGCATGAGTGCAGCAGCAGGATTGGCATCTGGGAGCCTGCGCAGTGTGCACCAGCCCTGGAATTAAGGATCGGGAGAGGAGCAATGCGGCGACCACAGTGGCATTTAAGTAAAGTTTCATATTTTTTTTTCTTTTCTTTTCTATGTGTCTATGCTTATGGTTGTATTAATCCCCTTGCGCTGCCCACCACTTTGGATCCCGAGCTGCCGCCACTGTCGGCAAGACAGTAGTCTTATGTATTCTTTCAATGATTGATTGTGTCTCTCAACTGGCAACTTTCTTAATCTGCTCTCCATACTATAGCAGCAGTTACTGGAGTGTGCATATTAAGAATATCCTAGAGACAGTCTGACCTACAGAGAAGATTCAAGCAAGCTGCTGTGTCTCTTGTCTGTCACAATACGTCTCCCCATGCCATAACTCTTCTTCGTTCTCTGTTTTTACCTAATTTCAGAGCAGAGCTTAGTGAAATACGGTGTTGGGGGAATGTAAGAAATCGTATTTTTGGTTGAAGGAGGTGAGAACCCACTTCAAATAATAATCACAATCCTTGTCAGGTTGAACCACAAACGTCACTAAAATAACCTGTGCTTAACCCTCTGTTAGCTTGACAAAAAAGCAGTCAAGCTTAACTCAGAGACTGTGTAAAGTATTTATGCAGCACTTAAATAGTACTATTATGTTAGGAGTTTCTAAAGTTTTAGGTAAAGATAGCACCAACTGCAGGTATCTGGTCGCACTGGACTGGACAAAGTCACAAGTTCAGGCCAACTGTCATGGAACACGGCCTGGATACAGGGCCAGGTTTGTGCCACTGGAAGTTTTACCATTTGACTTTGATGCGAAAACAGTGCAGCACGGCTTTGCATCGTCTTCTGTTGGATCTGGTGAGGCTTTCACTTGGGAGGCGCACGGCTCTATGTCATTTGTTTCCAAATCCAGTGGAGCCTTCTGTGAGGATCTGCGTGGTACGGCTCTGCGTCGCTCACCGGCGGATCTGGTGAAAACCTTCAGTTAGAAGTGAAAAGTACACTCTTGACTCAAGCCAAGGGTCTAGGACTTTTAGGACAGCGCTTGGGGTTAGGACTCACTTCCACAGAGGCCAGCAGAGGGGACCAGGCCAGGTCCAGTGGGTCTACTCAGCTGGAAAGCAGGAAAACCCCTTGGAAGCTTGTTGTGTTCCTGTAGCTGAAGCAGGAGGTCAGCCAAGTAGCCCATTGAGTTATTTCTGAGGTTTTTGAGTTAAGCGCAAGCAGGTGCAGTCTTCAGGCAGCTGGGCAGTCCTTCTTCTGAGTCTTCCCAGGTCCAGGAGAGCTCCGATTTCAGGTTCTGGCTATGCCACTTTTATGCCCAGTGCCAGCCTGTGGGTGGAAGACACCCCCTTTGCCTATCCCTAAACTGGTTCTGGTCAGTTCTTCCCTTTCCCCTGGGTTTGGGTCGAGCCTGGCTAGTGAAACTAAGGGCAGGCTGGTCAAGGTGGGAGCTGCATGCTACCCTTTGAAGTACAATCAGTGAAGGGGCACAACTCCTCCCCTGCCATTCCATCAGGGAGATCCACTTCCCTCTACACCCAGGTCCTTTGTCCACTGATTGGTTCCAATACACATTTCCCAGTCCGGGAGCCATCAACAGTCGGGAGACCCTTGACACTGGCAGAAAGGCACATTTGGCTTTTTGAAAGTGGCATTACCAATTTAAAATCCGACTTTAAGATTGAATTACAATTTTAAAATCAGAAAGCCAGGAGTATTGATCCTTTTTTTTTTTACCCTTTCACAACAATGCTTTTTGTTTAAAGCCTAAAAATAAATAGAATAATGCAAAAGGAGACCTCCTGGTCTTTCTTTTAAAAAAACACCCTCTAGACAGGATCATAAACCATAACCTTTTTGGACAAATGATGTAGATGCTCTCTACTGTCATTAATCTTTATATTGAGGATCAATACTCCTGGCTTTCTGATTTTTATTGTTAATTTTTTCACACAATACGTGCACTACAATATATCTCTTTGGCCCTATCAATCCCTTTTGGTGCAACACACCGCAATTTGCCATAAACACAGGCACGTATCAACCCCATTTTTGCCCTATATATATCTATATCTTTTACCCACATCCTTTATCTTACCTAAGGGTACATAAACAATGACTCCACACATTTTAAAAGTTATCCCTTTTTAATTTCCAATCGGACTGCCGGATAGCAGCTGCGAACCGGCTTAGTTGTGGAGTACAAATCCAGGAAGTGTGCCACCTACGGGTGGCCATTTTGTTGTGGTTAGCGGTCTAGACTCCAAAAAACATGAGGAAGTTGAGCGTGAGATCTCCTGTCATTTAACAGGAAGAGCTCCACTCTCGCATTTAGCATCGGAGCCAAAGGCAGGCAAAGTAAGCTGGGCGAGGGTGCAGCTTTGACGAAGTAAGTACGGCATAGCCGATCCTGACAACGAGAATTCCGTTATGAAATTGAAAACAAGTATTTCTTTATGGAATCTCTGAAGTACGCCTTGTTGCAATTAGAACAGTATCCTGATTAATTTTTTTTTCCCAGTGTGTGACTAAAAGCGCCCCTCTCCTCCCCTCCAGTGAAGAGCTCATGAGTCCTGAATCAGGCATTATACATCTATGTTCATCATCAGCTCTTTTGATTCGCTGTATTTAATCTGATCACTATCAGTCTGCCATCAGGAATATCAATGCATACAGGGTTGCAATTCCTCCTATGACAGGCGGATAACTACTGCATAGAGTGTGTGATTTATGTTTTATGTATTGTCTTGGCGGTCTTTTAAAGGGCAGCACAACACCACCAAGGTTAATGCAAAGAATAGTCGTGCACTAGAAAACTATATCACTCTCTTTTCCACAGTTAGTGATGTATTTATAAACGACATAACTTTATTGAATAGTTAACAATAATTTACTGTCCTATCTTTCCAGATCATACACAGAAAATATACCAAAGGGGTATTGTATGTGCATGAAAATCGCTCACCTTAATAATAATTAAGAAGACCAATAAGGTTTTGTTCTAGGAGTGGTTTTTGGGATTATTTAATTTGGTCCTGACGAAAAGCCTTAGGGGTAGGCTTGAAACATGTAGACCAGGAGACACACACCTATCACAGTGTGTTACTCCGCTCTCCCCCTTTTTAAATATATCAGATGCAGGAGTCAATAAAAGCTATTTTCCACGTAGCCAGATATATTTTTTAAACTCACAAGTTTGACCCTCCCACTATTATCACTAGTCACTTTATAGTCCACACCCTACAAAGTGCTTTCACGTCTCCGTCGGTTGCAGCACAGCCCATCCCGCAGCAGGGCGGGAAGAACCCGATCATGAAGCATGCCACCAAGGGACATGTTGGTGGGTGAGGGTTATTTTAAGAAAACATATCGCTTTTCTTGAATACTATAAAGTTCCCTGGAAAGATAGCTAATTTGAACAAAGATGAGCCTTCAGCTAGGCTGGGAATAATTGAGATCACCTCTTCAATTGATAAGTTTCTGAAAGTGAAATGAAATGTCGCACTGCGACATGGCTGTCCCGTGAACATTTCAAAATGTTTCATGAGATCCAAAGATGGTGATTTCACTAAGGCAGAGTGCCAAAGTCTACAGGCTTACCAGTCAGGTGGTTGTTGTATCCCATGTTTTCCAGGGCCCAAACTGGAGATGTGTTCCTCCTGGCAGCCTTGTTCTCTGGCCAGCAGTAGCGGCTGGTGTCCGTACTGAGTGGCGGGGGATGGAAGGGGAAGGAGCCTAATGACAACAAAATACAAATTAAAAAAAAAACGTACCTGCCCATCCTGCCGCATCACCGCTCTTCTCCTTCTCCTCGCCAGCACAGACTCCCAGAATCCCCTGCAGCCAATCCTGTTGCTGCTCTCATTCATGAGTGCTCCAAAATATAAGGGTTTGCCCTAATGATCCCAGCACATCTGGGCAGAAGTAATAATGTCCAAAAAATACAATAATGTGTGGGAACAGATCCCAAAAAGGTTTTTCTAGTAGAGAAAGCATAAATTATCCCTTACTCATGAGTATCATAATCCCAAACAACGTATATTTAAATTGTTCCGAAATCATGAGCAAACTCAAAATCAAAGTATCAAAAGTTGTTAATCCTACAAACAAACATTCAAAACATTCATGAGGCATCATATCACATGTAATATATATATCAAACAACAAGTGAACAAACATATTTTTCTTCACTTGCAATCAATTATTACATATCAGTGGCTGCAAAATTCAATAATGCAAAGCAGCCCACGCTGAAGGTAGTCCGATACACACTAGAGGGAACAACAAGGCCCTCAAAGTCTGAGGTGTGTATCCAAATCTTATGTACACTGTAGTAGTCGGACTCCTCCATTCCGAAAAGTCGATACACACTAGAAGGAACAGCGACGCCCTCAACAAAGTCCGGGGTGTGTATCCAAATCTTATGTACAGTGTTGTAGTTAGTCAGACTCCGAAAAATAGACGCGTTTCGGCCCATTAATTCAGGCGTCATCAGGACGAGGATAGAAGATAAAGAACACCAACCGTTTAATAGTGAAGGCAACTGAAGGCAATTCCCCAGTCATGGTTAGACAAAAATGCGCGCCTGAATAAATGCGTCAAATAACAGGACTCAAGAGGTGCCGCAGGTCTGCCTCTGGAAAACGGACTCCGACTGAGTGTGGGATGTCAATTACCCAACCTTCGTACACAAAGCCTAAACGTGCTCTTCACTGCATATTATTCTCGCTACGTGGTCCAACCCACGAAGAACGATCCTCGTCACAGGAGGTGGCTCAGGGCGGGAAATGGAGCGTCCAAGAGGGAACCTCTCTGCAAGATTAATCCTGAAATGGAAGTGCCTCATGAGAACAGCGTCAGGATTGGCCTGAGCGCCGAGGATTTGCGCTCCCAGGGAGACTGTGACTGCCACGGGGATGCTGCCCTGGTACCTATGCCCCACTATATCGATCTCCAGTTCACGCTGTATGAAGTAAATCGGGCTATCTCCGCAAGCTTAGGTGTTAAGGCTCCTGGGCCGGATGGGATCCCTGTAGATTTATATAAGTCAAATGTGACACTATGGGGACCGGTTTTAACCCAGGTAATCCTACTGTGCGGTACAATCAATTGATTTTAACAACCTTTAGTATACAACCTTATTTGAAAATGGTACTTGGGGGCTATGACAGGTTTTTATTGACCAGATTCAGACTTGGGATCTTCCATAAACTTGTAAGTTTCCCAAAAATGAATGATTGGGCACGAGACATGCAACTGTGTCCCTGCGACAATCACTTAGAACAATCCACCATACATGTGGTTTTATTTTGTAGATTTTATAATTAATTAAGGAAAACGTGGATTGTTACAATCTTAAAATCTTTGGGGATCAGACAAAGCCGCCCTGCGTTTACCGTATTACAGTTTTTGGAAAATTAGCATATTGTCTGGAGGGTAGCCATGTTTTTAAAGAAAGCACTTAGACATAGGAAATGCATTGTAATATAGCCATGTAGTTTACAATGAGTTAAGGGATACTGATTTAATGGAATGAATTTTATCATTAATTGCACATTTGATAATTTTTAACTCTTGTTGTGTAATGAATTATGTGTTTTATGTGCTTTTATGATTGTCTGAAATAGCAATCGAATAAAGTTTTACTTACTTACTTACTTACTTACTTACTGTGACTGCTGTATCCAACCCAGCAATGCAGCTGGGGTTGGAGAGAGCTTCACTGCGCATGAGGCTTTTGCCGGCCTGAGACGGCTGGCCAAACAGTCATGTGCACTGAATCACAGTGCTCACCACTCTCCCACCTTGACTGCCCCCCCTCCCTCCCAAGCAATGGCCCCATCCCCAAGACTCGCCCAAGAGAGAAAAATTAAATGACAATAAACCTGGTTTATTATCATTTTATTTTTACATTTTTGCGCTGCTGGTGGTGGGGACGCTCCTCCGCCATAGCGGGGGAGCCGCCACTGCTGGGCAGCCACTCTCAGGAAATAAATTTGCCTCCCTTTGGACGTCAGCACTGGCTTTTCATCCACCAGCTCGCAGTAGTCCTCTCAACTCTTTCAGCTCGGCAAGCAACCCCCTTGGCACCTGCTGAAAACGCAGTGAATATAGCTTCATACTGGCTGCCCACATCAGACACTGGGAGGCTCTGCACTGCATCGGTGCTGCAGAAAAAGCCTTGGCTAGAGTAAGGAACCTGCTTGCCTCCTTTGTCCCTGCACTGCCGAAAAGGAAGCAGTTACAGAATGGGAGGCAGCATTATTTGTATTGTCAAATGCTAGATGTGCTGCATCCATTGTATAAGCATACTTTTCATCCTAACCCAAAATGCTGCTTCTCTTTACCTATGGAATCTGTTTAACCAGTAAAAGGGCAGCTAGGGTCAGTGGAGGATGTAGCTCAGTGCTTGCAGAAGTATCTTTTGAAGCTGTAACCGGCACTAAGCTTGGTTTCACTGTGAAAGATATATTGAGTACATGAAATAATTTATATCTTTTCACTATCAAAATGTTTCCACAAACTCAATTTAAATCGTCACACATACGACCAAGTCATAGTGTTTGATAAAGAATGAACTACGGTCTTTAAACACATTAAAAACACGTCTCCATGCTACATAAGGAAGACGCTGCGAGCTCCACTCAAATAGGCCAAATAGCCTACTGATTTATTACGAGTGAACTCTACACCAACTACCTGCTGTGCTGATAGAAAATCCGAGCAAGAAACTCGTCAAATGTTCTCCAATAGCTTGATTTTTTTTGAAGATTTCTTTTTTTACAGAAACCAGTACATCATGTACACCCCTAGCCACTTTTTGTTTTTCAGAGTAGCCAGGTCAGATTTATTTAGCTTTCGCGTTGGAGTATACTGAAGTATTAAATTTGCAGCAGGATAACTCTTTCATCACTTTGCTGAACTTCCAAATCGAAATGTAACATTTTACATAGGTCGGTCCTTAAAAATCTTCACAAGTCGCAGTTTATGGCCAGTATTTTGTGACCAGATATTCAAACATCTTGTCCATGATGCCGAATTTAAATTAAGTTTTTTTTTTTTCGAGTATGGCAGCTATTTATTTTCCTTCCTACGTTTGTCCCCCATCTTAGTGCAATAAAACAAAGTTACATTTTTGCTTAACAGCGCAGTAGAGCATATGTGATCTAGAGGAACTTCAGCACAGTAAAGTGTAGTTGGCAGCAGTATTTTTTTTATAAGCACCCGCTTCATAAATCCTAACTACCTATAAAGCAGAAGGGGGATTTAGAAGGGATTGGTTCGATAGCGGCAAGCCCACTTCCATTCCTCAGAGCGCTGGGCCTTTGTTAAGCCATACCTAATGCCAATTACATTCGCTTACTTGTGGACCCCAGATCTTGTCCTCACGGTAACATTTTTAATGATTTTAAATGAGAGGCTAGGCATCATTGCATCCTACGCTTAATTTCATTATGAAAAGAGTTTATTATAAATACTGTTATAAAATGCTTGTCACAGCAGGTGAACAGACGGCCTTGTACTTAGCTAAACATTGATAAACAGAGGGGCATTTTGTCCTGCACTGTGCTGCTTTATTGTTGGATTTTCGCTATGTAGGTACCCTTGCATACATGCCTTAAGCTATCTTTTGAGTTGGGACGGTGCAGTACTTTTACATTTCAATGGTGTGCTGCGCATGTCTCTATTCATTTATGGGGAAAGATGGAACCTAAGTTATTTACTGCTGTGAGAAATTAAGTCCCAGTATAAAATGCAAATGTCACAATTAATATTGAATGTATTGTTTTTATGTCTTACTGGAGTTGGCATTGCATGTGAACCATAAGCATTATGTTGGTAATTGGGCAAAGTATCATATATCTTGATATTTGTTTTCCTTGGTCTAACACCTATCACCTCACAATTTGTAAACGCCTTTTGTGTGCGTGATATTGTGGATTAAATCCATTGGGACCAGTCCACAAATGTAAATTTAGTTGTAAACCTAAGTTTATGACCAAATTTACATCCTTTATGCCTACCACAGATTCACAAAGATATTCCTGGTCACTCTGGAGTTGGATTGCATTGGGCTAATTTGACTGGGTGCACTCCCTGTCCTGATAGATTCTGCCCTAACACTCATGCCTCAAAGAGCTGCTAGAGCTAATGGTCCTTTCGGCTTGATGCTTAACATATTTCCTTGTTTGGAACAGAAAATTCACGTCACTATTGAGGTTATCTTATTTATACCAGATGATACTGCAACAGCTCCAGATTGCAGCTGGACAAGAAGTATTTAGAACAGCTCCTGAAGATCATATCTTTTCAATTGTACAAGGTTTGCATCCGCTTCCTTTGCAAAAGCATATCATCTTTACAGCTCTTTGGATGGTTCATTGCTCTTTATATGACCATGGTTCCAGTTTCTTAAGAAGAAAGATTAAGTATCATTGTCTTTATAGAACTGCACATTCATCATCAGATAATATGATCAAAGTTCCTCAATTCCATCTGATTTAGGCGAGTGTGCAGCCGTTTTCTGCCACTACCGAATGAAAATACAGGCAACTCATTTATGACCATCTTTTATCACCATTGGAAAATGTAGCTATATCGTACTATATATGTAGATCATCACTCCGTACAACACTGAGTCGGCAATCGTTTTTTGTGTCAGCATTGACACTTTTGGGTGAGGTTGCACTTAATTAACAAAACTACCTTCAAAAACATTGACATGCAGTTAATCTTACGTTCTTGAGCACAAACATTAACTTTAAATTTCTCAGATTTAATGCATGTTTTGCTAACAGCAGAGGTCGGAAACACAGAGAGGCAATTTCAACCCTGTGTTTCCGAGCTTTGTTATCAGCAAAACATACTCTAACTTGTAGAGTTTTCAATTTAATGTACGCACAAAAGGCATCGAAAAGAATTGTACAGTTTCCTTTTGCGCTAGCGCAGCACATCGCAGGTAAACTGATCATGATCCCGCTCCAGGTGAGTATTTTTGCTTTCTATATTTCTGGAGGCTATCTATCTTTTGTCAGAGATCGCTTAAACAGTAGAGAGTAGGGTGACCAACCGTCTGTAAATTTCACAGACTGCCCGTTATTTGGGCCTCTTGTCCGTCAGGATTTCTTTCACGGACGCCTTTTGTCCGTAATTTTGGGGATGGCAGCAAGCTGTGCTGTTCCCCAGCTCGCACTTCTCTTTTGAACTCTAGAGGCTGCAGCAGCCCCTCTCCGAGCTCGCTCAGTCTGTGGACAGGCCCATTGCCATTCTGACTGTGGATGATTATCACATAAAGAATGACAATGGGCCAAAGGCGTAGTGAAGCACCCCCTATATCTGCTTAAGTGGGGGTGTCATGGGGTCAGATAAAAGTATTTCTTGGCCCCTTCTTGCTATGATCTGTGGCTTTCAGGTCAGCATAAGACAGAATAACAAATAAACACAGCAGAATAATCACCGTGATGCAGCTGTGGGAGAGGGCTAAAGGGTGCCAAAGTAGCCAAAAGCGGCGACAGAAAGTGAAGTGCACGATTGTCTCAACCGAATATAAACTTATTTTGACGTGTACTTATGTTGGTTGTCTATTTACTTACTTATGTACTATTGTGCTTCCTCCTCTGATATGTCTGTAAAACGGACCTTTTGTCCCGAATTTTTGTCCTGAATTTTGACCTTGTGTCCTGAATTTTTGTCCTGAATTTTTACACTCACTGTCCTGAATTTTAACACTCACTGTCCTGAATTTACACCTATGCCAGTTGGTCACCCTAGTAGAGAGGTGCAATATTCCTAACTGCAGCCATACCTGCATAGCATGTTTGTAGCAAATGTCAGTCAAAATCACTTTATTCGGTTAATTTTAAAACTTAAAAAGTATACTACATAAAAAGGTAGGAGAACCATTAAAAACCTATACATATTTCATTAGGAACATAGTCTTAAGCACCAAAAACATCTGAATAAAAATCATTTGCCGTCATTCCAAAGGGTCGTGTGTCTACATATTTCTTTTAAAACATGATCCTATATACCAAAAACCTCAAAATAAAATCATTCGCCATCATTACTGTATAAGAACCAACTCAATACCACTCCAGAAACACTTTTTTCCCTTTCCCTAGCCGCAGCAACTGAAAAGCTGGCAATATTAAAACATTCCCATGGGTTATTTAGCATCTGTAAATATATTCATGCAGGCCTAGCCTGCATAAAGCTTTTATTTTCCAATATTGGTATTAAAAAACGTTTGCGAATATGGTAATAATAGTGTTTGCCATTTAACCAGATTCAGTGTCAGCCATTGAATATTGCCTTTGATTGAGGTGTGCACAAACTGCTTACCTTCATGAGATTTCATTTTATAAATTTATGATTGCTTATTCAACTGAAATGGTACCTCGAAAAACATCACGTGGATGAAAAAATTGTACCAGTTTGTCAGTTTTCCTAATGTGCCTAACTGACTTGCTTTTTGGACCACTGACTTTTGAACTCTGCTGGGTTTGAGGCCTACTTAACTAGCTGCAATCCATGTACAATCTTCATAAGAGTTTACCTGAATCACAGTAGTGCACCACTATACATCAAGGTAGTTTGGAGACATATAATACAAACAAATAACATAGAGAAAAGCAGTGCCCTTGTTGTACTGTACATTTATTTATAGTGTTACAACAGCCACACATATAGACACAGTATGTATAGACCTCTATTAATATAGAAGTTGTTTATTTTCATTAATTATGACTAAATCTTTTACATTCATTTACAAACACTATATCAACTGTTACTCGTTATGCCATATTTGTTTATAGCACCATTATATATCCATTCTTATCTTGTATCTTTCATGTTCAGTCTAATTTTTATTCAGCTCCTTTGGTCACACTTAAAATGACGATTCCTCTGAATGTTTATTGGGCTATCAGAGAACCTACTCCCTGAATTTTTGCAAGTCCAGATAACGAGGTCTGGTCGACACTGCATTTTGGTTTGGCAAACTCATTCAACTACAGCCTTTATCAGGCCTTATCTTTTATACTGGATTTTAGACCACCCTGACCCGTGATTAGAGCAAATCCCTAAAATGTAAAAAATATCTACAGGGACATCTTTGACTAATTCATATTCAAATAACATGTAGTTGTATATTACAGATTATTAACACTGTAGTCCCAAAAACGGAATCCATTTATATACCATATTATTCAAAAATATTTCATCTGTTTTCTTAATTTCTTCTTTCTTTGTTAGTACTTTTGAGGGCCAGCAAAAATATCCAGTACACAATGTATCATCTTCAGTGCATCTGTTATATTTTAGACACTTGCTAATGTGTTAAATTGAATAATACATAGACGTTTTTGTAAATGGTAAGGCACTCATGAATGCGTGTGAAAAAGGTATGAAGTGCCTCCCAGGAGTAAACAACAGACTTCTGCCTCTGGGTTTTACTGGGGCACACTTGAAAGGTAGGGAAACGGAATGCCAAAACAGTTCTTGTGTTTCTACTGTCCGGTTCCTGGAAAACCCTACCTTTTTTCTACCAGACTTCTGACTTTATTGTTGGCACAGTGGCTTCCCCAGACCGGATTTTAGTGTTTGATGTGGGATGACTCTACAATTACCATGGTACACTCGCCACACACATGCCTATCCCGGAGAGCCTAAATTTAGTGTGGCCGAAGACTTTTGCCGTCTTGAAAATGCCCAAAGCAAGTAGGGTTGGCGCTGGGAACTTTTACCCACTTTGGTTAAGGTGTGCCCATGAGTCATTCCCACACAGTAGCTTGACCCTGCTTTTGGCCTCTGTTTGACACAATGTAAGTCTCTAAGTTCCTCCTCTAAGGTCCTGGGGGGGCTTTAGAAGTGTAATTCTGTGGTGGATTGGAACTTAAAGGACGAAGTCAGAAGATAAAATCTTTAGCCTGGACTAACCTGGTTGGTGTATCCGACCAGTGTGCCATCGCAGTCAGCCTGAAATTGTGGCTAATGGATACTTCTAAACACAGATTCCTCAACTTTGGAATATCCCTGGGCACCATGCTGGATGCAGATAATTCTTCATCAATGTTCCTACACAACTTTAAGTGGTGCAGCGAGGTTCCATGGTGACTCCGTCCTGCCCCAGAAGTGTCGGTGCAGAGCCACACATAAGCATCACCACAGAGCACTGGTGTCTGCTCCTTTATTTCCTTACCCTTAGATGCTGAACCGGAGATCTTCTTCCAACTTCATCATTTTTTCTGACAACTCCAAAAAGTTTTGCAGTGTGCTAGGAGACAATGCCCCCAATGAAAGCAATAGGATTTACAACATGCTGAGACTGTAGAAAGCATATTTCGGTCACAGACCCAGCTGAGGTGTTTGGTGATGCAACAGTGACGCAGCAAGTGTGCCCTCATGCACTCTAGGGCGATTCGGAATTGAGAGGTGAAACTTTACATTGTCGTTCCCAAGAAGAGGTTGAGGTCAAACCATAGGTCCGGCTGCTGCTTCAAGTTGTGAGGTCACTCCCATGAAAAATCCACTTTTATATCAAAGTCTTTATGTAAGTACAAATCAAAGTTCAAGAAGGTTAAGTGGGACCCAATGTCTAATGAAAGACGTAAGGGCTTCATAATAGAGATAACACACCCCAATGCATCCTAAGTCTGGACTAATGCTGCAGTTGGCCTTGTCATGCTCCAATTTCCCCTGGCAATTGTTTACCCTACAACAAATGGCAGCCTTCAAAAAGGCCATGATGCAAATCTTTGGTGGGATTCTGACTTTCTCTAGAGCCCCTTCAAGCCCACCAAGCGCAGAGGTCGCTTGTCAGACTGCCTCCCTCGCCTCCACCGAAGATGCCATCTGCCCCCTTGGTGGTGTCTCCTTGGCACTTGCCGACTCTGCCACTGAATTTTAAACTAACGCCAAAGTCTGTATGGTTCTGTACGTACCCGCACTGACACCCAAACCAACCTCAGCCTATCAAGGCCTATGTCACGCTACGAGATTACAAAAGTGCAACCAGTGGTTATATGGGCAGGTTCCAATCCAGTACCTCTGCCCTGACACCTGACACTGGTACCAGCATAAAATTCGTGCTATTTTTTACCCTTATTTGAACCCAATGTAAGAAGCAACCAGTGTCCTTAAAGCTAGATTTGCCATGTTAGTCTCCAGTGGAAAGCAAAGCTTAATTTTGATGGTGATTCAGAGGGCAGCTGAAGCTTTAGGAGTGCAGTTGACCCCTGTAGACAAAAACAAATGCATCCAATCAGGTTTTTCAATAAGGGACAGCTTCATGTGAGCCATTATTCCAACTTAATGAAGGCCTAACTGATGCCCTTCTGGCTGCATGGTCTAAGATATGCTCATGCTCAACAGTCCATAGACTTGTGTCTAAGTGACATAGACCGGCCCCTGGTGACCCGGACTTCCTAACTAAGCACCTTACACCAAAGAGTCTGACTGTTCTAACCTTAAGAAATAAGGTTAATCCTAATTCCTTTCCCAAACAGCCCTCTGGATAGCGATTCCAAAAGAATTGATGGTTTCGGAAAGAGAATGTTTTCTTCGTCCACTCTAGCACTCAAGTCTGTCAATTCTGTTTGACTACTGTGGGACCTGGCCATCAACTTCTTGCCAGCCATCCCTGAGAACCCCATGGGCGTCACTAGCCCAAGTTATACAGGATGGTCAGGACACGACCAAGTAAGTACTCTGAGCTGGTCAGGACTGTACAGACTGCTGTGGCAGATCTATTGGCACCAGTGTCATGCACAGGAGGCATGCCTGGATGCAATCAACTGGGTTTTTGGAAGACATGCATATGTCCTTACTGCCCTTCGATTGCTCCAAGCTATTTGGAGAAAAAACTGATTTGATAATAGAATAATTGAAGCATAGTCACACCATAGCAGGATCCTTGGACCCAGGCAATTTCCCCACCAATACAGTAAATTCAGATGCTATTCCAGGGAGCTAAATTCCAGACAATACCAGCACTTCAAACCTGTACTACAGCAACCAACCTAGTCCTTTCGAGGCTGTGGATGTGGCACCAAAATAAACTGTTAAAATCCAGTGGGGACAGCAATCCTCTCATTCTTCCTCCCCTGCTGCAGTGGCTACCAAGCTGCTTCAGTTTGCCCTCTGAGGCTCATACTTGGCCGGTTGGAGACAGAATACAGCATTTCCTCCCCAGCTGGAGATCCATCACTGAGAGAGATGGGTCTTTCATATTTTCCGAAGGGGCTATGTCCTGCTCTTCATTTCCTTCCCACTCCACCTTCCTCCCACACCAGAGTGACTTTCGGAGGAGCACTCTGCATTTCTGGCGCAAGAAGTCAACCTTTTGTTGTCAAAAGATGCTAATGAACAGGTGCCAGACTTGGATAAATTAGGAGGAGGATGCTACTCATGTTACTTCCTCATTCTGAATATCAAAGTAGGTTACAGGCCTGTTTTGGGCCTCCACCCGCTAAACACCATTCAGAGGAAGAAAAGGTTCAAGATACTCTCACTGAGTCAGCTTTAGGCTCAGGAGACTGGATGGCATCCTTAGACTTGCAGGACACATTTCCATATACCCGTCCTGCAGTCCCACAGATTTTACCTGTGGTTCATTGTGCACCAGAAACACTTTCAGTTTACTGTGCTCCCTTCAGCCTTACCTGGGCCCTTTGGGAGTTCACAAAAGTGATGGTGGTAGTCGCTGCGCCTATTCAGTGGTCGGTGTACATGTATTCTGGTACCTTCATGTCCGGCTGCTAAAGGCAGTCTCACCACAGTCCGTCATAGAGCACCTCCGACTACGGCTACTAGCCTCACATTCTTGGATTTCACCATGAATGAGCCGAAGTTCCACCTGAACCCTATGCAAAGACTTCCATTCATTGGGGTAAATCAGGACACAGCGGCATTCAGAACCCTTCCTCCTTTGCAGCAAGTCTGGGACATTCAGGGTATGACTAATGTTTCAGTAATTGTCCTGGGTCTCAGCGAAAATGGCTCTGGTAGTTCTTGATCTCCTGGCCTTGTGCATCCTTCTCATCCTGAATGCCAGGTGGCATATGCGGGCCCTGGAACGGAACCGCAGTTCCCAGGGATGCTTCTCGAGCTCCATTCAGATTTTGCACAATTTGGCTGAGGATCTTCTGTGGTGGCAGACAAATACCAGCCTGACCTGCGTTCGGTCGATATCCTCCCCACACCCCCATAATTTAGGGGGTGGCAGACTCATCACTGCTGGGTTGGAGGCCATTTAGGAGAGGCGAAGATCAGAGGCATCTGGTCTCTGGCAGCAAGCCATTGCCATATTATTCTTCTGAAGCTTCAGGTGACCCCTCTGGCCCTGAAACTCTTCTTACCGTCTATCAAAGGGTGGCTGGTGCAGGTATTCATACAATTCAACTGCTAAGTGGTGTGACAAGAAGCTAGGAGGAGTAGGTCCTGGATTCTGTTTCATGAGGCGCTTCTCCTGTAGATGTGACTGGATTAGCAGAACATCTTCCTGGTCACCAACCACGTGATGGGGTCTCTGAATGCCATAGTGGACGAACAAAGTGGCATTGTCTGGTGGACTGCAAGTGGCGTCTTCATTCCGACGAAGCTCAGAGTGTTTCCGAGCAGTGGGGTTCACCCTGGCTGTATCTAATCACCACCATCGAGAACGTGCAATATCAACATTTCTGTGTGCTGCAGTTTCGTCCAAGGCACTTTTTAGGAGACACATTCTCCTTGGTCAATTTCCATTGCTACCTCTCCTGCCTCGAGGTTTGAAGAAGATCATGACAGGCTGGGTCCAAATCTTACTTATTCCCCTGGACTGGGCCAGGAGTGTGTTGTGCCCAGAGCTTTTGAGACTGAGCATTTGCCCTCTGATCAGGCTTTTGTTTTGGGAGGACCTCTTGTCTCAGCAATGCAGGGTCCTGCATCCGGGTCTCTATAATCTACACCACCATATGCGGAAATTGAGCAGCTGCAGCTAAATGCTTTTGACTTGCTGTGCGAGCAGGTGGATGTCATCCAGCCAGATACCCTTCTGATTCTGATGTACGCTGGCCTCTTACTAGCTGGACTTTCTAATTACCTGTTAGACTTTCTTTCATTAGCCCAAAAAGGCCTTGTGATGGGCTCAGTCAAAGATTATTTATTGGGTCTTTCAGCGTATATATGCTTACCTGATCAACCACTTTTATTTAAGTCACTGGTCATAATGCATTATATATAAGGTTTGACTCCAATGTTTCCTCCACACCAATTTCTATGCCTCAATGGGGTCTGAACCTGGTCTTGACATTTCTCATGTGCAAGCCCTTTTAGACTATGCACAGCTTTTCTTTAAGGCTCTTAAACACTAAAGACCATCTTTCTTGCTGAAGTTCACTCACAAAATGTGCCATTATGTAAGCACGCTGTGTGAGTGAAGTTCCGTCGCTTTCAGACCATCTGATCTACAACAGCTTGTTTCCAGACAACCTAATACTGGGAGCTTGGCCGGCATTCCTACTGAAGTGTATGACTCCCTTCCACTTTGGCCAGTCAAGTACGTTGACAGTGTAATTTGCACCTCCCACCCCTTAAATGAAGAGCAGAAACTTCCTCAACTTTACCATCGACCACATACAAGATCATCTCAAGGGTAAGCAGCTCTTTGTGGGTTTCATAGTGGCAAATAAAGGAAAATTTGCGCAGAGGAGGATCCTGTTGCAGTGGATAGTCTCCAGTATTAAGATCTGCTACATACTGGCCAAGAAACAGCCCACAGAAGGTCTGTGGGCTCATTGCATCAGGGCCAAGACCACTACAACACCTTTGGTGAGAAGAGTACCTGTCCTTGATATAGCAGGCTGCAATGTGGACATTGGTGCATACTTTTACGAAACACTGCTGCCTTGACAGCTCCAGCGGGAACGCCATTTCGTGTGCTTGGGTCTGCATGGCTTTTAAGTCAGAATGCACTCCCCAGACCCTCCACCTTTGGGAGGTACTGCTATGGTATCTATTCTAAAGGTGAGGGATATGCAGGTATAAAATTCCATCAGAAGAACAAATTACTTAACTTTGGTAACAATCTTTCTTGTAGATGCTCTAACTGCAAGATTCTCACTGCCCTCCAGCCTACCTGTTCTGTGGGTTGGTCTCTTTACTATCTAAAAAGATCCCTAGTTAGGAGTCAGCTTTGCATCTGAGGGTGTGGAGGAGAAAGATACAGAAAAGTGATGTGCGCGAACGGGGTGGTGCATATAAGCAGCTCTGCTCTCTCTCTTCTGGGGTGTTACAGAGTCTCCCCAGTGACACACTGCACTACCTACCAGCAAGAAGGAGCATTGCTGAAGACGTCTCTGAATCCAGTCTTGTTCTTGGGGACATTCTAAAGTTGAGGAACCCTATTAGATCGAGTGGCCACCAGAAAGGGTGAAAACGAAGGTTGGTAACTTTGTTTTTTTAGGCACACGTTGAGGTAATTACTCTGATTAAATTCATATTGCGCTATAAAAAATTACTTTCTTTCATTTTATAATAACGAGATTCTACACAATACTTTATTCAAAGATAATGAATGTGTGTTTAAATTAACAATTTGCATATTGTAAGTTAGCTGTAAATGTACCTGAGGCTACACAGTTATGTACATGGTTAGTCAAATTACTGTACAAAAGAATGAATTTCATTCTGTCCTGAAAAGTGTCTTTGTGGCGCAAAGAGCCATATTTGACTGTCATTCGGTATAAAATAAAGCTTACGTTCTTCCAAAATTGCTAAATCATGTTAATTATTTTTCAGGCCTATTAATACAAAATAAATCTCAGGTACTGTAAGGGTAGTTTTGCCTGAATAGGATGAAAAAATATATTTTGATTTATGCTGTTGACTGAAAGAGAAAAGTGAATTAGCATAGGCTAATTTTACCTGCTTGAATCTGTCAGCACCTATACTTCAAGATCTTAGTCGGGGAGATTGTCAGTGGTGTAAGGCAAAATGATGGGGTCCCCCTGCAGAATGTAAGAAAGGCTCGAGGCTGACATAATTCATAGATATTCATTGACCTTGGCCTGAATGGGGGCCCTCTGAAGGATTGAGGGCCTCTGAATGGGTGGGGCTCCCCTGCAATGCTGGGGCGGCAAGGGCTTGTTGGCGTCCTAGTAATGGAGTTCTGCACAAGCTGACTGCAGAGGAAGCTGTAATTTCGGTAGGAATTATTTCTTTCTGGAGAGAGCTTTTTCCAAGAATAATCTCCACCTCAATTTTTATTTTAATGAAAGGTCATCTGTAAAATGTCGTCATCCTAAAACAAAATCTTACAAGAACATAAAGTGTTCCTGTAAATAGGGATCAATATGCTTGTGAAACATGTATAGATTGGTTGGATAGGTTTTATCCAACGTCATACTAGGAATTTTCTTTAAAAAGCCCAGCACAATCTCTTTAAGACTTGAAGAGTGGAAGCACAGTTGAAGAAATTCATGTTGCGTCATCAAGGAAATGCTAGAGGGTATTTCCCATACCTGCTCACATACATTCTCCTGCTGAATAGGATTTGCTCCAGGGCTGTACCAACCCCCCTCTAATCCCTCCTCCCCCCGATACCACACAGCAGTTCAATAGGCTAAGAAAGAGCATTCTGCAAAACAATCAGGCAGAAAATCAAACTAAGGAGCTCTTCAATATATCTAGAGACATAACTGGGCAAGAGGTGCTGAAGGCGGTCCCATTGCTGACGTTAGCGATGATTGATCACCTCTCCTAACAGGAAACAGTAGGAATTCAAGGCCCTGCGTGACCTTTCAGCAGCATATGATGTGGTGAATGTTTGGAAAGGCTGCAAAACAGTGCTTGGATCACTGGTAGGACAGTCCAGCGCGTCCACTCATTCCTGACAAAAAGAAGGAAGCAAATTAGAACAGGCTCGCCCTTTTCTACAGTGAAACATATTTCATAATGGGTATTGCAGGAAAGTCCTCTGCTGTTTTAATATTTAAATTATATCATTGTCTCAGAATCACATTTAGATTCTAATCTATGCAGATGACACCCAAATGTACCTTCTGGGGGGCATCACAGAAGATGATTATGAAACATTTCTTTATTCCTCAACATCGACCTCAGGATGTTTGAGAGCCATCTCTGGTTTAACAGTTCTAAGATGGAAATTCTTTTAGCAGGATGCCCTTATGATAACAGCCTACCATTCTCCTGGCTGAGCAATCTAGGAACTATCACACCTAGCACCAATGTAATCAAGAACTTCTGTTCAACATTGAACTGACTTGGCCCTTGGTGTTACTGAGGCTCCACTATTGTAGCATCTTCTACGCCATAGTCACAAAGGCTGAGATCGCAAAATTACAGTCGACAAAATCCTAACTTTTTTTGTACTTGCTCTGCTTTAAGAGCACAGAGGCCTTTATCCACATGTACTTGCAGGAATTGTTTCCTCATATGCCCGATTGTGTGTTTTAGATCAAGCAAGGCAAACCTGTGACAACAAACCACCTACAAGTAAAGAGTGCACTCCATCAGATTGTCGTAATCCTAACTCTGGAATTCATTGCCATCAGACCTCTGGAACTGTCCCAAACTGATTTAGTGAAAGCAAAAAGCTGTTCTCGATATATGATTTATGGACTACGTCAAACACCCTGCCCCTCATGAAGGACAGGGTCCAAAAGAGAACCCAGCCCACTTTGAGTTAGTTTGCAACTGAGTATTGTTATCATTATTTAAAGTTTTTATCCATCGTGCATAAGAACCTTGAGCAGCTAATCTACAACAGTTACTTCAAACTTGGTCTTAACTAAGGGGGTGCATTTCTAGTGGATCTCTCTTCCCCAATGAACCCAGTAACTGGCGCAACTGGAACGGCATGTAAACAGGGTGATCCTGATATTGCTGCAACAGTTACCCAAGCTTAAACAAAGGGGATACATATATATCTTCTAGACTCGCTGCCCCCAATAAACCCTCCTCAAAGACAGGCGGAACTGGGCGCTCTACACTCCCTATACTGGCCAAAGCCACAATCTCATTGAAGCAATTAGAATTCTCTTGTGTAACATTGCTGGCATTAAATTCAAAGTGCCTGCACCAGATTAGAGGGAATACATAGACCAATTAGGCATATGCATGTTTCAAGAGACTTGGGCAATTGAACCCTTGTTTAAATCTGGTTACACTACCTACCATGTTAATGCTTTGCCGCCCGCTCGCAGAAGGGAGTGGGGGTGAGAGGGGTCTTCTGATCTGGGCCACAATTGACCTAAACCTACGCATCGTGGTTTTGAGTATCGACTTGTATGATATCTTGGGGTTAAAAACCTATTTTCCAGCAGTGTTTAACGTCTATTGTAGGCCCAGAAGCAGGAGCGTGGAATCACCTACTCTAATCGTTCTGCAACACCTTGTTAGCTCAATTAAGTCCAAGGACTTGGTTGTCATTGGTGGAGATCTTAACATCAACTTTGAGCCTATATATATCTATGATTTGGTTGTAGAAGAAAAGGATGAGAGCTGGGGTATACCTTCGCTTAGCTCCAAACTCTATGTCCCGAGCTCAGTGGTTGCCATGCAAGTTGTCCGTTTTAATACACTAAAAGGGATTAGGGTATGTAACGGCAGGTCTACATCCGACAAGCAGGGGGCACCAACATTTAGGGAAGGCCAAATAAGATCCAAACTAGATTACATTCTGATCAAGACCTCCATGTGGGATAGAATGGAGGATTTTCAAATAGATAAAAGAGAAGAGAGTGACCACTATCCCCTATATCTTAAGCTCCTGAGGTGATGGTCCAATAATCACACTGCCCCTGTATCTCCAACTACAATGCCAATAATGAGGAACAACCATAGGTCTATCAAATGGCCCTCAATTTTGGGGAACGTGAAGACCTTGACCGATATATAAAATCTATCTGTGAATTCCCTGTCCATGGCAATCATCCCTGCACCTTCTGCGATCCCTATCTCGGACATTCATATTAAACTGGCAGCATCCCTAAAATTGATCTTGACTCAACACCCAACAAGGAAAACCCTGACTAGGACCCATAGCTCTGACAGCAACCTATGGTATACAAAGCATTGTAGGTTGGCCAAAAAGCCTTGGTAAATTCACTAACAAATAAAAATCCTCTTGAGGTTTGTATAGCAAGGGACATATATAAGAAAACATTAAGAACTGCACGGCGCAAGTGGGGGGAAGCTAGCTGGGGAGACCTAATTGTGGCTGCTAGGTCCGGTGACAACAGGTCATTTTGGAAAATAATAGCTCATGGGAGCAGGTGCTCTAATTTACAGATAGACTGTCATCTGAATCCAGTGGCCTGGGTAGACCATTTTGCTAAACTTTATGAGCATGCCCCCATTGAGCTTATTGCACCCGCTTGCACCCTCCCAGATCCTACTACCCCATACCTACACTTTACACTTGAAGAATCTAGAGCAGCTATTGCTGCAATTAAACTAGATAAGGCTCCTGGACCAGATAAAATTCCTGGAGAATTACTCCGACATTATATGTCAGTCTGGGTACTATACGTCAACTGCTTGAGCAATGCCATACCCTCAGGGGCTTTAATCCCCGACACATAGAAAGGGGCTAAAATTATTCCTATTCATAAAATGGGGCTCATAGAAGCCCTGGAATTATTGGCCAATAAGTCTTTTGGATATCCTTCAGATAGTTTACGCAAGGGAGCTGCTAAATAAATTGAATGATTGGATTCATGGCGCAGAAATCTTGACCCCATATCAAGCAGGATTTAGACCCAAAGTCAGCACCACAGACCAAGTCCTGAGCCTGCTTCTTATAATTTGGAAATACACATGGCTTCCATAAGGTCATCTTTACATAGCTTTTGTAGACCTCAAAGCACCCTTTGACTTGGTCCCTAGGAGGTTGTTATGGGCGTCATTAAAGACCTTAGGGGTCCCCGAAGCCCTTCTAGGACAATTAATAGGACTCACCAATATAACTACACCAAAGTGCGATGGGGCCCCCAGGGGCAATTAACAGACCGAATTCCATTATGTAAATGGGTGAGACAAGAGTGGGTGATTGCCCCTACTCTCTTCTCCTTATTTGATAATGATGTAATTTAGGCTCTCTCCCATGAAAACATAGATGCTCCTATATTAGAAGGGGCCAGTATCCCTGCTCTCCTATTTGTAGACGTCACCCTCTTAATCTCCCAGACCCCTATGGGACTGCAGCAATTGGATCATTTTGTGTAGCTAGGGGCCTGGAGATTAACGTCTTAGAAACAAAATTCATGGCAGTCAGACCCCACAAGGCATTTAGAAATGCCCTAACCTTGGGCAATGTGAATCTGGAGTGAATCTTTTTAGATTTGAATATCTGGGTATTATTCTCGATAGCAGGGTTTCGTGACACCCCCCCCATCCAGAAGAGAATGGCGATGCTCAAGCACCAAGCTTCAATTATTTACATAAAATACCAATGAACAATCTCTAGGGCCCTTCTCCCGGCCATAGATCTATATAAATTAATATAATCAATCGGCTGCCTTACATGGTGCTGAGATTTGGGGCCATGTGAACACAGACCCACTTATCTTAAGTGAAAACAAGTTTATTCGCTCACTTCTCCACCATCTTAAGAGCACTCCCTTAACCCCAATGTTTCTTGATGTGACACTCAAACGGGTGGGAGAAATTGCTCGGCTAAGACCATTTGTAATCTGGTTGAGCATTTGGACTTACAGAGGAACTTAAGCCATGTCGGAATGCAATTGAGGAACTGCTGTCTCTTGACAAAGGCCTCACTTTCCCGTGGTTTAGACATGTCCAATCGTGGTTTGAAAAGCTTGGCCTTGGATCCTTTTGGTCAGACCCTAGATCGTTGATAGTCGCCCCAAAGAAACCATTACAATCTCGCTATTGGGAGCACACCTAAGCTAGTCTCCATCAAACTTCTACCCATGTGAGACTTGCAAATCAATTCTTGCTCACTGAAGATTGTCCCCTATATGGAACATTTCTAGATATCCCCCAAAAGCAATTGGCAAAAACCTTGTATCTGAAGTTTTGTTATGGCACGCTCGAAATAGGGTCCTTAACATCGAGGAGGAATGCTGGCAGGAACCTTGAATCTATTGATGTCTGTACAATGTGCTGAAGAAAGTATAAGCCATGTTTTGTTGTTTTGCCCCACATATAACAAACCCAGAAGCAAATGGATTCGCCCACTCAGTACCCACTTGGGCATCAGGAGGCATATTGAGGCTTTAAGGGTGTTGAAGGGTGATACATCTACTTATACAGTGGTTATCTTAAGTAAATACCTATTTTCAGTAGGGCTGATAAGGAAACAAAAAGGCCCAAAATATTAAGTGTGGACGAGCTGGTTGATTAGCAAGCACGCCTCGATATATGACATACAGATGCTCCCTCATTTATGACCAATCAGGAAATTAATGAATTGCCTAGCCTCACAGAAAATATGTGCTAGCTCCAGGCGCACTTTCTACTTATTTTAAAGTAAGATTGTTCTTTTTGATAGGATTTGTTATTTGGATGCATTTTATAAACTGCATTAGTATACATTTTAAATATAAAGGTATAGTTTGTTTGATATATAGCATCTGTATACTATTTTTACGTTTAGTTGATTTTAAAAATTGTGTAAAACTATTGAGTAGCTCCAAAAAACAGTGACTGCACTAGCACTTTATTTGGTATAGCAGCCCCTGGAGGAAGGGTGCTGCTTGGAGATGAAATGCTACTGCTCTTTTGCACATTGAATTTTTTTCGTTTGGTTTTGGATGCTATAGGTTTTATTTAAAATGATCGATTAAATTGTGAAATGAAATGTTCTTATTGACTGCAATTTTTATACAATGCAATTTCCGAAATAAACATTTACAATGCAAACTGATTGCTTTACATAGGCCTAGACCTGGTGGGCAATAACAGTACAGTAGCCATAGGTCAAATATAGCAAATGGTGTAATTGGATAGATACAGCAAAATCATGATTGGACAATGCACTAAAAGTACAAAGTGATTAGCTCCTGTGTGCTAGAGCAGTGAACGAATGATAAGTAAGAGGTGAGACCCAGAGTGGGCAGTTTTGTATAGTATGGAAAGGATGGATATTTGTGACCAAGTCGATAATGTCAAAACAAGTAGTCATACCTTCATAGAAGGTAACTCTCCAAAAGTACAAAAAACATTCTTTTTAGTTCCTTATTGTCTTTGATATTTAACATAAAATTATTTTGTGTGCAATATTTAATTTATTTCATTCCAGTTTTCATATTTTGAAGCAAGTGTCTGTGCATGCTCATAGTAGTGGTTTACACAGTTAGTGCACCAGGTGCAATAATAAAAGTTTGATCAGTGTCAGATAAGTAGTCTCTCAATTGAGAGGCTTCAAGGCCACCAGATTGCTTCCGGTTCTTACAGAGCAGGTGTGTGTTTCATTGGTTCATCAAGGTCCTTTGTAGAGTTAATTGTAGATTATTGTGTGAATGAGTGAAGAGATTTAAACAACTTCTTCAAAAACAATACATTTTCCACCCTATATATTGTAACTTTATGTGAGCTACCTACCACATCCTCTATAATGCTGAAAAATGCTTATTTAAAAAAAATAAAAATTTACATTTATTTATTTTATAAAGCGCGACAGCTACCTCAAACAGAGGTGTCCCGGCGCTATAGCAGGGGAGCAGAAGAGAGGGGTTGCCAGGGGTCTAGCTCTGGCTAAATAGCCAAGTCTTCAGTGCCTTTCTGAACTCCATTTCGGATTGAATCAGGCGTAGTTTGACAGGAAGAGAATTCCATAGTCTGGTCATTACCACAGTGAATGTTCTGCTTCCGATGCGTGCTTTAGCATAGCGAGGTACGCAAAGTAGGTTCCGGGAGTTCGATCTTAATGATCGTTTTTGTTGGTAGAGGCGTATCCGTTGCTTATGGTAGCTAGGACAGTTGCCTCTAAGAGCTCGGAAGGCTACAGTCAGGGCCTTAAATTCTATCCGTTTCGCTACTGGTAGCCAGTGGAGCTGTCTTAAGTGCGGAGAGATGTGGTGTCGAAATGGTACTCTTCTGATTAATCTCGCAGCCGCATTTTGCACCATCTGTAGTCTCTTGATCAGATAGGCAGGCAGCCCCAGGTAGAGACTATTCGCGTAATCCAGACTTGATGTCACTGAGGCATGTACAATGATTCGGCGGCAGTTCTCCGGTAGTAAGTATAGAAATTTCCTCAAGCTTCTCAGTTTACCAAAGCATGAGGATGCTATGTGGCGTACTTGGGTTGTGAACGTAAGATCCGTGTCCCATTTTACGCCCAGGTTTTTTGCCGTGGATGAGGGACTAGGAGGAAGACCCATTTCATCCGACCACCACAGTCTGGCCGACGGGGGGGATGTCTTGCCGAAGAACAGGACCTCGGTTTTCTCCGCATTGAGCTTTAGCTTGTTGTTATTCATCCAGCTGAAGATGTCCTTCATACATCCCTTAAATCTGGAGAAGGAGTCCACGGAGTGATCCTTGAAGGAGAATACCAGCTGGGTGTCATCCGCGTAAGGTATAGCCTTTACTTCCCATTTGGCAATGAGTGAGAAAAGGGGAGCCAAATATACATTAAAAAGTAGAGTGCTCAAGGCCGAGCCCTGTGGTACTCCACACCATAAAGGTTTAGCTTCAGACTTAAAGGGTTGGAGAGTGACCCTTTGTGTACGGTTACTGAGATAGGACTGCAGCCAGGAGAGAGCCGTCCCTCCCAGTCCTGCACTTTTAAGTCTGGCTAGTAGAATTTGGTGATCCACCGTGTCGAAGGCCGCGGACAGATCCAAGAGCACCAGCATGGCTGAAGCTCCTGTGTCCCCAGACATTCTCACTGACTCTGCCACCTCCAACAGAGCCGTCTCAGTACTAAAGCCGGCCCGAAATCCGGACTGCGTATCGTGCAGAATGTCATGCCTATTAATGAAGTTGGTCAGCTGGCGCTGAACCAACTATTCCAGCATTTTTACTGGTGCTGGCAGCAATGAAATCGGGCGGTAGTTGTTAAGCTCTCCCGGATCCACATTAGGGTTTTTTATGAGAGGCAATAACAAAGCATGCTTCCAAGAATCAGGGAAGATGCCCATGGCGAGTGAGGCATTCCATACATGATTCAGGGTGGGATTGATCAGGTGAGCCAGTGACCTCCACAGTTTTGGGGGGCATGGATCCTCTGGGGACGCCGATTTACATTTCAGGATCTCCGCCAAGAATTCCTGCTGTGAGATGGGGAGAAATTCTGAAAAGGTGACCTCTTCTTCACGGGTTTCCACGGCTTCAGATTCAATTGTTTGCATTCCAGTCGTAAAGGTGCCGTAGACCTTCTGAAGCTTGAAGTGATGTTCACAATTACTCTGAATGTCATTTACTTGAAGTTTGCAGGACACCATGGTTTCAGGTCTGATTGCTGAAAAGTGCCTTAAATGGCACAATGACTTTTGTGTGCATACCAACATATTAGGGAATGAGTATCTAAAGCAAGGCACTCAATACATGGCTGACTCAGTTTGCACAAGAAAGCAGTTAGAATGGTGTTCCAAGGAAGGTACTGGACATCCACTATGTTGCCAATATATTAATTGTTAAAGTTACATTGCCTGGAAGCTGTAGGTACTGCTTAGATGCTAAAATGTTATAGAACTTTAATGATCCATGTTTGGTGGGTTAATGGATTAATGAATGAATCCGCTGTAAGAATCTGTGTTTGGCCACAAAATCAGTACCATTGAGTTTGGTAACAATAAACATCCTTTATTTTGCTCGCCTAGAGACGTGTTTATGTATTATTTCCCACATATAGGAGGGGAAAATGGTTATAACTTATAGAACAGACATCATAAATGAACAATCCGATACCCTATGTGATTGCCTAACATATATTATTTTGATTAAAGACTGCAGTATTTTCAGAGTTGAAAAATACTATTCAGTTGTTGCAAAATACAAAGCCCATGAATTGTCAGGCAACATTTCTGAACTGAAGTGAGGTGTCCAGCAGTTTTGACAAAAAAAGTTAAGCATAACTAGCGGACTGCGTCTTCTGGAGTTATCGCCCTCAGATTTGCCTTAAGAGATGAATTTAAAAAGAAATACTATGTTATATTAAAACTATTCAGAGCTATGCTGTTTCTCCATGTTGCTGTCTACACATGGTACTATGATACTGTCAGTTTCAGGTCAAGTACCTACACTCAATATTGGAGGTTTGATTTGGAACATAGCTGCCTTCTAGTGTGCTACGAAACCCAGCATTCCCAGTGCTTGGGGGTGCACCTGGCCATATTGTGGTGAACCACTACACTCAGGCTACCATGACTTCGTGATCGAGGGGCTCCCAGTAAAGATGTATGGCCGAGGTGGTGCCTCCACCTGAGTTGATGGGCCTCAATTAATTAGGCGAAATAGCTAGCCCTCATCACCTCTAGGGTGCTTCACCGTGACACACTACTAACGACTGCATAAAGCGAAGAGGCATTAGAATCGCTCTGGTAGTTTTGCATGCTCACTTTATGAAAGTGACAAAAGGGTCCTCAACGCTTACACTCAGGTTTTTAAGAGCAATCAGGTCGATATTGTTCTGAGGAGTGCAGCCAAGCATCACAATGATCATGTTCATATCAATGTAAGTTTTAAGTTGTTCCTCAACTTAAAATTATTGACTTTTGTCTTCACCTTTCCTCTTCTTGTCTTTTCTGTTACACATGCTCTGCTCTCCTGTTCTAAACAGAGGAATATTGCATTTTCAAGTGGACTCTCAGCTGTTTCACTCTAGGATGGCCTGTTTTCAGTTCAATTTGGGGTGGCAAAGCTATATTAACGAAATGCACGATTAAGTTCGCCAGAAGAATTTTAAGATCCTGTGAAAAATTGTTCACCTCCACTAGCTGGCTTACCAGCACCACACCACTGTCATGTTAACCATTTTTGTAACAGAGCTTAAAGTACAATTAGTGGCCTTTTAGGCAGAAAAAAAGTAAAATAATTCTTATTCTGAAATCTGTCACCCTGAGCTCAAAATCTGCCACTTTTAGTCAATGTAAATAGATGGGTGTCAACTGTATTTTAATTTGCAGCAGTCAAAGCTGTTGAAGGTATTTTGATTTGTTGTCGAAAAAGTGATTTAATGAAAAATGCATTACATGGCGCTATGCTGTATAATTATTAGGTAGTTTACAGTGAGTTGTTAAAATGTTGCTTACTACCACTGCCAAATGAATATGTTTATGTGATACGTTTAGTACAACAGACACATTTCAGTACCTCTGAGAAATACCAGTTATTCATCAGATTCTATCTTTTCTTTGAGCATTTTTTTCTCATGCCTTTTATTAAGTTATTAGGAATACAACAGTAGAACTTCCCAATTGTCCCATCCCCCACCCCATCACCCCTTAACCAAGAGAAGGAGCATGCTACAGCAGTCACATATCATTATCCAGTAATACACAGTACCCATATAGTACAGGCATATTTATAAGTTAACATGCAGATACTCTTTACTTCAACAACCCCATTTCATTAGCATCTATTTACCCCTCTACAGGCACTTTGACCTGCTCCTCTGCAGGATCCTCCATTTCCTGCTGTAAACGAACCTCTGCCATATCCTAGTCCATCCTACCTCCTTGTCCCGTTCCAGTATACATTAATCTGTGTCACACCCCACATTCAGCTCATACCCATCTCACATATTCCCATAACAATTGTTTAGGGGTGAGTAGTCAATTTGTTATCCATTGTAGAGCTGTACATTTCTTCGGTACAGTTAATCCCAATTCTAGGATCTTTTCCACATATTTAGCATGTTTGGCCCGGGTCACCAAGCCTAACAGACAGAGTTGGATTGTCAGCTGCAGCGACAATTCGATCAGGCCCCCCAGTTTCTTGATTACTGTCCCTCAGACTTCCCTCACCCGCGGACACACCCACCACATGTGTATAAAGGTTCCTGCTGCTGTCTTGCATTTGGAGCAGGATTTAGATGGGATCAAGTCTGTGGAGCCAGCGGGGTGTAACTAAGTCTGGGCGGTGAACTCTACTCCGCTCACGGAGTTTGCAGAGATTTCCGCACTCTGCGTTTCGTGGAGCTCGCAGAGTTTTTTCCCTCGCTCGTGTTCATCAACGTCAAGTTGGCGAGCGCGGAAAATCCAGCTCCCGGCGAGATTTTTCCTCATTTGCGATCGTCAACAACAAGTTGGTGAGCATGAGCGTGGAAAATCAACCTCCCAGCGAGATTTCTCAACGCAGGCTGTCAGATTTCTCATTGCGAGTGGTCGCGTATGCTCGCAACCACTTGCGTTGAGAAACTGTCTGCTCGCTTTGAGAAAGCTGCTGCTCAAGTAAAAATCTACTCGAGCGGCAGAAAGGAAGCAGCTCTCGCTTGCGCTGTACATGGTGCCGTTTGCGATGATTGCACAGTGCAGACAAGCACCTGGCACTGAAAATCAATGTGAACAGCATTTATCCAACTCACTCCGCGCCTTGTGGAGCTCCACGTAGCGCTGTGGAGTTTTGTTTGCACTTCGCGGAGTTCTGTGTAGCAGAACTCCGCGAACTCCGCCCAGGCTTAGGTGTAACATAGTCCCTATGTATACACTTGTAATGCATCAGTTTCAACCTCGCATTGCGTGTGACCCTCCTGTAGTTGCCCAGTATAGATATCCATTGGCGATCCCGCAATTCCACACCTAGATTGTTCTCCCATTGCAACTTCTACGCCTCCACACAGGTGGCAGTTTTCTGTAGCAATAATGCATATAATCGGGTGACTGGTTTTCCTTCTTCTCCCATTTCCGGCAGAGTTTGATTTAGTATGTGAGTTTCTAGTTCCTGCGGAAATCCCAGCCCATGGTTTGTAAATAGCCGCAGCGAGGCCGGCATATGCCGGAAAACAGCCCCCAGTCATCTCCCATCTGGCGCAGAAGGCCGTATATCCTGCCATGCGACCATCTTCACAGAGGTCCCCCAATGTTTGCGGGACATCCCCTCCCTGCCTGCGTTGTAAAAAAAGAGGCAGTATGGGGCTAATTCTCTTATACCAGGGTATCAGTCGTTGCATGTAAATATAGTCATCTGCGCCCCTTCGGGAGGCCTGTCCCCATATATCCAGTATGGTCCTGACCTGCTGCTGTAGGTTTGCCCTCTTCTTTCTGGGAACAGGATGTAAAGCCAGTCTGATCAGGTGCGTCAGAAGTCCTGTCACTGGGTCGGTGCCCCCTCCAGGAACCACGGCACCAGATGCTTTAGGTGGGTTACCCAATGATAGATACAGAAGTTCTGTGCCTATAACCCTCCACCATCCCACAATAATTTCAGGACTTCCAAACTGACGCGTGCCCTCCCATTTCCTCAGTAGAGTAACCCAAGTAGTTGATGAAGCCAACGGAAGCATGCATCCAGCACACACATGGGCATGTGCTTTAGCACATATAAGACTCTAGGTAGGATGATCATCTTGCTTATCGCTATGTGCCCCATCAGTGACATCAGGAACCGCAGCCAATTGCGCACGCTCCGTTCCAGGTTATCTATCAGGATACCCACATTGGAGTCCTAAATCTCAGCCATATCTGAACCCAAATATACCCCCAAGTATTTAATTGGGATTGTTTGGATCCTTATGTTAGGTAGATCCCCACCCACGACCCAGTCTGTCCGCATGGGGTAAAGTACTGACTTGTCCATGTTCACCATAAACCCAGAGTGTGCCCCATCTCAACAATTGTGGCGTAAACTGCATGCCATGTTATTTCCGGTATCCGTAGGGTCAGTAGGACATCTTCAGCGTATAATGAAATAACTTCCGCTTGTCCCCTACTGTGATACCCACTCCCTCATGTCTGGTGCGTATAACTCATGCCAATGGTTCGAAGATCAGTGGCGAGAGAGAGCACCTTTGCCTGTTCCCCCTCTCTACCTGCCAGTTTCCGACACTCTGTTACCTTCTTTTACTCTTGCCCTGTGGTAGATGCACCCACCCCAAGTAGTCAGGGCCTAAGCTGTAGCGTCGAAACCCTTGTTCCATGAACACCCATTTAAGAGTAGCAGAAGCCTTATTAGCTTCCAGACTAGCAAGGGCGCAGGATTCTTCCTCTTTCTCAATCTATTCCATAATAAAAACGCTTTCCTGATGTTGGTGATGGTAGTGAGGCTTCCCGCAAACCCTGCTTGGTCCGGGTGTATGATCTCCCCAGCCACTTTAGCCAAGCGGTGGGCTAATATCTTCCCCAAAATTTTTGCATCAACATTAATCATAGACAATGGTCGGTATGCTTTGCATCCTGGCTTAGGGAGGACCACTATGTTTGCCTCCCTCAACAATGCCGGTAACACTTCAGTTCAAATGCCTCCTTGTACATAGCTATGAGTGTTGCGCATAAGAGATCCACATATTCTTGATATAATTCGACTGACAGACCTTCATTACCGGGCGCCCCCGTGTTCATTTGTTTTATGGTCCCTGTAATATCCGTTTTGTCAGTCAGTGCATTCAGGGCTACCCTCATATCTCCATCTGCTTTGGTTAGTTGTGCTTCATCTAGAGCCTCGGTTATGCCCACCATGTCGCTCCAGCCCTGTTGCACATACAGTGCAAAGTAAAACTACGCGAGTAGAATATCCTCCTGAGCTGTGATGGTCGTCCCCTTTGCGTCTCTTAGAGACACAACAGCATTCCCTCCTTTCTCCCTGTTAATCAGCCACATGAGTAATCTGCCCGGTGTGTCACCTTGTTCATGTTGGACTTCTGTGTACGTTTTATAGTCCTGTTTCCCTAGGGTATCCGAGCTTCACCTAGCTCTCCCTGTAACCTGTGTCGTTGTTCCCAGATCGCTTCCATGTGTGGACCCTGCCTGTCTATGTCCCCTCTCTGGCGTTCTAGTGTCATCACTGTGTGCATCAGCGATTTACGCACCTCATAGGTGGTAGCCATACATTTCCCCCTTATGGTCACCTTAAAGACATCCCATAGTACCCCACCAGACCGACCCAACTCCGTATTGATAGTAAAAAGCTCCTGTACTACTCCCCTGATTTCTTCCCTGTATGCTTGGCCATGCAATGCTCGTGACTGGAAGCGCCAACTCGGTATCCGTGCCGCATAGGCTTGTCATTTCAACTCCGCCATAAGCGTGCGGTCTAAATAGCAGACCACCCCAAAGTTTGCAGCTTGTTCTGGGTATATCAGCATTTAATCGATTCAGGAGAAGGTGCCAGGGGGAGGTGAATAAAAAGAGTAGCCTCTAGTCTAACCATGTTTTTCCCACCATACTTCCAGTAGATTCAGAGTATCCATACTGCTGCGTAGGCCCTGCCTTACGACTGGGCCGTAAGCCTGTAGCTGTCCAGTTCTGTATCCGGTACACAATTGTAGTCCCCAATCCATATGATATTGTAATGTGCATATGTTGCCATGAGGCGCACCACTCCTTCAAAAAAATCCGGTGTGTCTGTTGGTTGCATGCGTATTTAGTAATACCGTAGGTGTGCCTCTAATCTCCCCCACCACCCCGATATAGCGTCCATTAGCCGCTTTTAGTTCAGTGTCTACTCGTAGGGGGCCACCAGCATCCACCCACAATAATATCAGCGCGCCGAGGAGGTGCCACACCATTTTGCTCGTATCTTCTCGTGTTACTGAGGCAGGAGGTGTGTCTCTTGCAACATTACTATCTTTGCCTACTGCTTGTACGCCTATGGCCAAATCCTTTGCCGCTTGATGGGGTTCTGGATCCCATTAACAGTGTTACCATCTCTGTGCTCATGCACTGTTGTTGCCAATAAGTGGTTGTGTCGCTGATATACCCTCCACATCTTAAACTAAAAAACTGTACCATCCCCCCACCCCACCCATGTGGCCAACCCCACCCTGGCCTCCACAAGTAACACACATGGTGTCATTCCCCCCCCTCCCTGAAAGAACAAACAAATGTCGCCGTTACAGTGCATTGCTCCCTAGGTTTGTTGGTGTGGGGTGCCCCAGGAACAGTGCCACCATTAGTCACACACATACCAGAGTAGAGTGCTGTACTCGGGCATCGACCCCACCCCATCCAACTTGTGTAATATGCTCCATCATCTGTAGTGTACCCCCCTCGGTGATGCATAGAGTAGTGTTGTCATTTCCATCTCCCAGTAACTGCAAACCTGTATCCATATGCATGCTCCCTCCCCTGCAGAATGTTCAGTGACTCTCAAGAAACTGCATGGCTTCTTCAGCATGATCGAAGAAATGCCTTTTCCCCCCATAAGGCCACTCGTAGGCGTGCTGGAGACAGCAGGGCATAGGCCAACCCATGATCTCCGAGTTTCCCCTTCACCTCCATAAATGATCTACGTCTCTTTTGGGATGCCACTCCATAGTCTGAATAGAAGAAAATTCTGTTCCCATTAAATTACACATCACCCTGTTGGTGAGCCGCCGCCAAAATACCCATTTTGTCTTTATACCTCAACATACAGGTGATCAACATGCGTGGCGGGGCGCCGGGTTTGGGCCTGCCACATGGGGTTCTGTGTGCTATGTCTACTTGCAAGCCGCCCTCAATGCCTATCCCCGGCAGTATCATAGGGAGCCATGTTTCCAGAAATAGCTCCTACGGTGTGGACTCAGTCCCCTCTGGGAGCCCCAGTATGTGTGAGTTGTTATGGCGGGATCTGTCTTCCAGATCAGCCAGCTTGGCCTCCTGCTGCTGCAATTGCATCTCTTGGTCCACTACCTGACTAGTGTGGGCCCCCAAAATCTCCTGCACCCCATCAGCTGTAGTGCCTGAGTCCTTCACAAGGTCATTTTATCCATATCTTGGCGCAGCATCGCTACTGTGATGACAACCCCAACAATTTTCTTGGCGATGGCTTTGTTACCCTACAATATCAAGTTTTTAATATCCAAAGTGGATGGCGGTGGAGTCTCCCAGCACTGGCTTCTCACCAGTAATTCCGCCTTGCGCCAGTCTGGCCCATCGAGTGTCAGGGTTTGGAGTCCGTTCCTGGGCCCCCCTTGGGTTTAGGGGGCATTCATGCCCAGGCAGGTTACACTATACGTCTTACAACCCAGTCCCTCCAAAGCCACCCTTCCACAGTATTTTACATTTTGCGAACATCAAGTGGTCCTTCCAGTCCATTCTCCAAGTTCGATAATAGACCACTATTAGGAGTAGGTAGTAGGGGTAGATGAACTGTAACAGTCTTTGCTCACCCAATCTTCGGATTGCCACCAGGGTCAGGCTTCTCGTACCTGCTCCATAAGGGACGGGGTGGAAGGGGACAAACACAAGCATCAACGTCAGCCATTGTGGTCAAAGAAGTCCCTTCCTTCCCTACTTCTAATGCATCCAGACCTTGTTGAATCACCTCCAGACTGTGGGCTCCCCGCTGTCTCTGTGCTCATGCACCACAGCCTTTGCGGGCTGTAAACTACTCCAGACCGATGCCCCACTGAAAGTACTGCTGCCGCCAAGGTCAGCGGTATCACCCATAAGGGGATAGGTGCAAATCCCCTACTCATATGTGGCCAAATTGTGTATTGGGTATAACAAAAAGGGGGGTGGAGGGACACCACTGCCAACCCCTGCAATATTTCTGAACAAGGGTAGTTTCCGGGCCCCTCGCACGCGGCTCTCAGTCCCTGATGAGCTGCTAGGCCACTCCTGTCACCTTTCACCGTCGGCTGGGATGCTTCTCGGCCTTCAAGGAGTCCAGTACCGCTCTCTGGGCATCACCCCCCTCCCCGGAGCGCTGTCTGTAGTGTGCCCTGCGGTGCAGTCGCACGCCGCTCACCTCCTCCGCAGCCGGGGGCCATGCCTCTCCGATCCCAGAATCTTCTCCATCACCGCTCCCATGCAACTCTGGCCCGCCGACGACAGCTGCGGCGGGGCCCATCAGGCCAATAGGGCGGGCTCAACACCCCTATAGCAGACTCTGCGGGGAGGGGGCCATATCCTCAAGCACTCGAGGGCCCCAAATTGCATCGGATGGGGCTGGGGTCCTATTAGAGGCAATCCGTTGGAGCTCCGAGCGGAGACGTCAGCTTAGTTGGCCATCTTGGCTCATCCCCCTCCCAACCATCCCCTCCCCCACACCCCCTTTTCTTTGAGCATCTTAGCACTAGTCGATGTTTGCTGGGCCAACTCATGCAATACATAGGAATCTTACAGTGAAGTTATTTTGACCCATTTATTGAAAGTAAAATGTGCGTAAGATTGTTTAAGCCGTTTGCTGCACCAAACCTTTGCATTTCCGTTTGCATTTTGCATCATCTGTGGTTGAGATAATGCTGATTTACACAAGAGTGCCCCTGTTACTGACGATTCAAATTGTCTAAAGCCTCACAGTATTCAAAATCACGGGAGACCAGATTTTGACTGATTCAATTGTATTTTAGTTTCGAAGAAGTGTTTTTTAGATGGGTGGAAATGCCACGGGAGACCTGTGTGTGTTATTGCTATCAGAGGTTTGGGGAAAACGACTTACAGACTGATGGAATCTCAGCTTCTTATTTCCTTGTTGGGTTTTGCCTTCCGTGCCTTAAGAGTAATAAGAGCTCGGTGGAGGATAAGCGAAGTGAAACACAAGTTCCCTTTTCACACTCTTAATGGAAGCGACGTTTGTTGGCCCACCACAGCTAAAAGGCAAGAAGCCACTAATGCAAGTATTAACCCGTTTAGCTTGCTGGCTTTTAAATATTGCATCTCCCTTGATTCTACCCCAGAGCCAGTCTAATGTTTCTTATTCACTCGGCTTCACATCCGTGGGGAGGCAGCATTTGTGGAGGGATCAATTATCTATTTGTTAGGCTGCAAAGCTTTACAAATTATACATTAGCAGATTGATTTCCTAAATTCACCATTGGGGGACAGACAGTAGAAGTTGGGACGATGATGGGTGTCAAGGGGGAAGAAGTTGCCACAGAGAACACAATTAAAAGAGTCTTTGAGTGCGGCGTGGAATTTATTCCTAATTGAAGAGCTGACAGAATCTATACTAAGTGTATTTATTTCTAGCACTTTACATTAAGTAATTGATTGTAACATGAGGCACATTTGTTGAGAGATGTCTGGCTTCGCTGTTCTTCAGGTCTACAGTTTTGCCAAAGCCTGCATTCGACCTCTGCACATCAGAGGAGCCCCCTGACCTTTCCCAACCCTCTCTAAACATATTTTTTCCAATTATGATAACATTCTTGTTCCATAGTGTCAGCTTGGCAATATCGATTTTGAGGCAGTGAAACTTCTTTAAAGTATCCAGCATTCTGAACATGTCTCCATCAGAAAAAACCCAGCAGCTAATGAAAATTCAGCTGAATCCATGCTTTCTTGCCTCTGCCTCTTATGAGTTCCGCGTCCTCCCGAGCTAATAATTTCAGGCTTTCTTTCCTGTAAGGAGGTTCGTCATTAAAAATCGGACCGTGTTTTTTTGGGTTTTTTTAGAAGTGGTTTGCGCTCGTTGATTCAATTAGGTGCAACATCCAGTGTTAAGAGTGCTGGCAAATGCCAATGACAATTGTAGTTTTTATTACAATGCTATGTAATCAAGGCATGTATTTGAGTAAACAAACTGTTGTTTTATTGAGAATAATACATCCTAACTTTATGCATGATGAGAGGTATGTCTTTTGTCTAATTGCTTAATTTGTTTAAAAATAAGTGCCAGGTCTCTCGTCAGGAAGCAACTGAAGCTTGCATCACACATTGACCCTGCCATACTGCCAATGATCGTAGCAACACAACTACTAACAATCACACTCCTACAAGTGTGCAATTCAGACTATTGCAGGCCTCCAAAGCTATAAGAATATCTTAGAGGCAGGTAATAGTCATTTTTAATGTTTATTGAATTAATAATTAACTATTATTGTGGCATCTCTAAATTGGCCAGACAGGGCTACCTTGTGGCAGTGCTGGTGTTGACAATTAAGGGCCGCTGCTGAACACCGGAAACCACCGGCTCAAATTAAGCACTGTGTCTAACTTGTTGGCTATTGTCAATCCTTGTAAGTAGTTTATTTTTGGAATTGGCTGGGTAGTGATGATGATGGATAATGAGCTAATCCTTTACCAAACCTATTGAATGGTATTAGGGAAAATACGGCTCTCAACACAATTCGTCAAGCTCTCATGTTCTTACTAGATGTATAGGGATTTACTGAATTTCCCCCAGTCCTATTGAGGAACATTAAGGAAAACACTGTTCTCAACACATCTTCTGAACTTCTCCTGTTCGTTCATAGATTGATAGGGTTTTGTTATATTTCCCCCTAGTAGCATTGAAAACCAAACACAATCCTTATAAAAAATGCCCATAGTGACACTACATCGCACCAAACAGTCGAGCATAGCGAGTCGACTTGCCGCTCTCCAGAAGGGCTGTGGAAGTGGGAAGGGTTCACCTCCATCACCCACGTGGTGCATTTTACAGCAGAATTGTTCAAATATATTGATAAAAATATAAGAGATTTGAAACACGTGTCTAAAAGGGAGCTGGTAAGCTCTTCCTATACTTCGGAGTCAGCCACCGGCCAAATGGGCACTATTTTTCAGCAGCAGAAAATCACGCCTGTACTCAACAGGAAATTGGTGCTCAATAAAACAAACGCTAATTACACAGTAGACAAGAATTAGCGCTTATGTGTTACTGTGTACCCCAGAAGAAAGATCAGGGTTCTTGCAGTGCACCACCTAATACTAGCCTCCATTTAATCCTGGTACTAAGACATTGCTAGGGCTCTCACGATGCACCTCTGTATTGCCCTGCACCAGACACCCTATCTCACTACCTAAGTATTCAGAGACCTCACACAACGCCCCTCTGCTTCTTCCTATACCTTGAACTGAATGTGCAGTAATGTCACGTTTGCAGAGTTATTAATAAACATCTGCCTCTGATTTGGAATAGGCACAGCAATCCCACTACTACTGATGCATCACCACAGGTCTCACAATACACCAATGGCAGCTGGTGAACTTTGAGGAAGTGGGGTTAACATTCCTTCCCCAAACTGCAGAGAGAGTGATGCACCCAAGCCCCGAATGTGGGTTGGGAGGGTGATTATACCCAAAGGCAAATATTAGATTAAATCATGCATTTTACAGCACATCTTTCACACAGATTGACTAAAGACCCATATTTGTTAAAGGAGTACTGCAATTACACACTTTACAGGTGTGTCTGGGACCCTCACCGGGAATGTTGAGCATTCACTTTTTCCCGTAGGAACCTTTAAAAAGTAGGGCTCAAGTGGATTATATCAGTCCAATTTTCCTAACAATTGAAAGGCAGTTGCAGGGGCGCACCAGGTGTGTTACAGGACGTAATGCAAGCTTGGAAAATGCTCCACTAACACCAGACTGAGAAATAACAGTGGATATCAATTGTGGGGGTTGAGCCTGTCACACCCATGAATTCTGGTTCAACTGCCCCTGCTGCATTAATGATGGCTACAAAAGCTGGGCAATTGGTTATAAGCTACCTTGAGATAGCCTCTATTAGAATGTCCCTTCCCCATAATTCTGTGACTGTTTGTGGAATGTTGTCCGAAGTCGTTCCGCAGCTTGTCAGTTTTGATTTGCAGGATAGCTGCCAAGACCTGTGGTAACTCCTTTGCTGACTCTCAGCTACACTAAATAGTTCTAGGTTCTTACCTGGCTCTGTGTATGTCACCCACTGTAACATAACTTTGAGGATGAGAATGTTCTGTGACTCACCGCCTCCATAGACACTTGCTGCTGTCCAGCTGTGCCTCTACAATGAACTAAAGTTCTCTTTTTAGGTCTCGCCTGGCGTTAGCAGCGCGCATGCGCTGCTCTCGCCATGCGAGTGCCTTTTGGAATCGATACATATTCGGACTTGACTTGAAGCCCCGCCCCTGTTTCCCATTGGCTCGCGTCATCGTTTATGGTAAACGATGGCGCGTGATTGGAAATGTGGCTTCTTGGTTCCCTCCTTGTCCACTTTTAGGACGGCCCATGTGGACAGGCCGACGCCATCTTTGTTCCCGGGCTCCTTGCAGCCGGACACCCTTCACACAAGCCCAGTATTACACACGGTCTGTGCACGCGCGTTATTTCTACGAGCTCTCCGTGCACGCTCTCTCACAACTTGCACTCGCCGCACGTGCCCTTGGAGTGCAAGTTATGCCATCTTTGTTCCCGGGCTCCTTGCAGCCGGACACCCTTCACACAAACCCAGTATTACACACGGTCTGTGCACGCGCGTTATTTCTACGAGCTCTCCGTGCACGCTCTCTCACAACTTGCACTCGAGTGTTTCCAGACCCTTCAGCAGTGCACCCCGTGAATGCATGCGTGCGCCGCGGTGTGGTCCCCATATGGACAGTATCCAGACCCTCGAACAGTGCACACCGTGAATGCACGCATGCGTGTGCCGTGATCCCCATATGGACAGTGTTTGCAGGCCCTTCAGCAGTGCACCCCGTGAATGCGCACATACGTGCGCCGCGGTGTGCTCCCCAGTTGGACAGTGTTTCCAGACCCCTCAGAAGTGCACCCCGTGAATGCGCGCATGCGTGCGCCGCGCTGTTCTCCCATCTGGCCTACCCCTATGCAGCCTCTCATCACCGCTCTGGATACCCGCTCCGTGTGTGATAAGAACCGGACGCTGCTGCATTCCTGGCATTCACCACATCACAAGCCGGGGGACGTGACTCGGGAGGCCCCGTCACGGGGCCTGCTCGGCACTGAGGCGTGCCATATGGGCTCTGCTCCCGGCTGCCTGTCCCCAGTCACCCCCCAACCTCTGCTGGTCCTGGCACAGAGAGACTTGTGAAGTGAAAGGTCCATTGTGCTCTGGGACACTGACGTGCGCCTAGGGGACCTTGACATGTGTCTTTCGGCTCTATGTAGCGCTTGATGCTGCATTCTGCCTGTTTCTAGGCGCTATCAAGGTTTGAATCGCCCAAGATCATTGTGTGGTCAAGCAAGATCAGTGCACATGGACCCCGACTCTACAACTATTGGTTTCACCACTACTTCTCATCTTGTGCAGTTAACGTTTTTTTTGTAACACGGTGGGTGACATGAGACCCCCTCCCCCACTCCCAGCCAGTCTTAACCTTCCAGTCCACATCACTTCGCATGCTGGGTTTTTGAGCCCGTACTTACACTTCAAGTCTGTGTTATGATATCTACATGCCGTGGTCTCTTGCTCTGACCGCGTAACAAACGGAGTACGGACCCAAACTTGGATGTGGAATCAGTCTTTATTCAGCTCCACACAACTCCACAGCATGACGCGTTTCGATCCCTAAGGATCTTGATCACATGACGCGCTAGCACAGAAGGAGGTACCATTAAATGCATTTTTTGTGAATTCTCTTAAAGTGCCATATACCCAGTTTTGTTTGCACAAATATGGCGAACCTCACTTAACAATAACTAGATTTTTACTTAATGGTTTCATATATTAATTAACTAGATGAAATATCTGAATAAATATCTAAAACCATAAGATGTTAAGAAATTCAAGAATCTTAAAATCAGAGATATGCAACGCACTATAAAAACAAAATGTTCATTTTTACATGCCGTTTTTGTTATTTTCCTCTTTTGAAAAAAACAATAAAGAATTGAGATACAGTAAGTAAACAAAACAAGCATTGAAAATGCAATAGGTCTCGCCTTTGATTAAGTTAAAGCCATTTGCTTTGCTAATGATATTGTATAGCAAAGCAAATGGCTTTAACTTAATAAAAGGCGAGACCTATTGCATTTTTAATGCTTGTATTACAATGCTGCTAGTTCATGACGATTAGAAGCAGCTAGGCACTTGTCTTTCAGGCAGGGCTGGTTCATTTTGATGAATAGTGTACAAGGATTTATGAGTGTCATCTTTGGTGAGTGATACTGTTTGCGCAGTGCTGACGACATTTAAGCGAGAAGAGTGGTTGGCGAACAAGTGCACTGCCCTTAAAAACATGCATCGTTATGTGGTGGCCTTCTTTAAGGGTTGGAGAGTTGTTTATTGTGACCAACCTTCTTTAAAAACAACTGCTATGCAATCCATGGCTATCGTTGCACTTTGATATTGCTCATTTAATTGATTCGCCCCACTGCCTGCAAATAGCACATACTTGGTTGTGCGTGGTGACCATGTTTGAATTTTGAGGCAGCTTACATGCCACATTATTGAATTGAAGTGGCAGCGTATATACAGTAAGAGCACTCCGCACTGTTCATAAGTGAAACATTTTTATTCATTGTTCTGATGGTCGGTTACTTCTGGTCAATGGTGACACACACCTGTGTTGTTGTATTTTATATATATATATATATATATATATATATATATATATATATATATATTGTAATTTTTTTCCTGTTGATTTACGTAGTTTGCAAAATCCCATTCAGTTTAGGAAAAAACTTAAAACCTTCCTTTTTAACTGAATCTCTCCCTATGTGTTCTGTCTCCTCCTCATGTCTTACTTGGGCTCGCGCCGGGACACTCTTTGAGTAGCTGTGCGTGTTATAAAACCTGCTAACCTAACATCACATAACATAACATATTCACACACAGGTTCACCGTCGCCGCTCCTCCTTCCTCGGGTGCAATCTCCGTGGTGGTGAGCCGCTTTCTATTCTTCCACACGCCCAGCGATTTCGGTAGCGTAAACAGGAGAGCTCTCGCAGGTCCTTGCATAAAGTTACTTCCCCCCCCCCGCACTGACAGACGCGTTTCGGCAATCTGCCTTTCTCGATGTCAGTGTGACCAAGTGCAAGACACCATTTTAAAGTGCTAAACGTGCATGACGTGAATTAAAAAAAGCATAGAAATAAAAGATAGCTTCGTATAGTCACTACTTCATGTAGAATACATGGCAGCCATCTTTGAATCTGTTCCAGAGTTATCCAAATTCATTACAAAACAGTACTCCAATGTCATATATCAATATATACAACTATTTACACATTGTTAAATATATATATATATATATATACACATTTCATAGTCAAAAGATCCGAAAATTATAAAAGACATTTTTTTTTTTTACATTTCTTATAGGATCATTCCATGAAATAGGAAACGCAGCTTGTGGCGGAGGTAAATACCTCTAATTAACCTCAATTAATATGTAGATTTTTGCTGTTTAAAAACCACTGGGAGTACTGGCAACTTTGACAAAATTGCGCCCTGAATGGGCATACCAGTTGGACTAAGAACGTGAAGAGAAATAGAACCCGAAAATGGTTCATATTGGGATGGTTACAGGGATTGGGAATGCACATTAATTAGTCATTTTATTTTACAGTTGATAATGATAGGAGGACAGGGAAGACAGTGTTGTTCTCTCCAGTTATTCTAAGTGAGCCCATAATTCCTCATCGATGTTAAGGCCTAGGGGAATTCTGGTTTGGAGATCAATTATATGTTTATATTCTAGGGCCCTCAACGCCCTAGTCCTGTCACCCCCTCTTTCGTTCTTTGGAACCTGATCAATACAAAAGAATTTGAGTTGTTTACAGTCACTGTTGTGCATATGTTCGAAATGGCGAGCCATTGAGTAAGTCTGATCTTTCTTGGTGATGGCTCGCATATGTTCCAGTATCCGTTTTTTTGCTGGATGAATAGTGCTGCCCACATATCTCTTTGGGCAGAGGCATTCCAGTACATAAACAGTGTATTCAGAATTGCAATTCAAGAGCAGATTGATCTTTCTAACTTTTCTTGCCATGTCCCCACTCTCAGGAATTGTGTAATCCAGTACTTTATGACTGTATTTACAGGCCTTACAGTTAAGGCACGGAAAAAACCCTCTCACTATGTTCGTTAGTGATACTGGTGATCGGAGGTGGCTATGTACAAGATGATCGCCTATTGATTTGCCACGTCTGTATGTAATCAATGGATATACTGGAATTACTTTTTCAAGATTGTATCAGTTCGAAGAATATGCCAATTTTTCTTTAAAATTTGGACCACCTCTGGGGATTTAACATAGCGAGTGATCATTCTAACTGCAGTGACCATAGGTGCAGTTTCAGACTTAAGTGTTTTAGGTATCAATAGTTGCAGTCTATCTATTTTGTCTGTTTTTTGAGACGCCTGATGTAAAATACCCGGGGAGTATCCTCTGTTTCTGAACCTCTGAAAAGCCTCATCTTTTGCCTTCTCATATTCTCTTGAGGTTGTACAGTTTCTTTTCAAACGGAGGAGTTCCCCATAGGGAATGTTGTTAACCATACTCCTCGGATATAAAAAAAAGCTGTTAGCGTGGAGCAGAGCGTTGCCCGCTGTGGGTTTTCTATATAGGCGAGTCGAGATTTTAGAGTTGTCTATATAGACTTCTACATCTAAGTAGCAGACACTGGTATTACTGATTTGACCACAAAATTTTAGATTGAGATTATTGCAGTTCAGAAAAGTAACATACTCCTCAGCAGCAAGACGGGTGCCCTTCCACACGATGAACAGGTCATCGATGTAGCGGGCCCATAATACGATGTGGTCCCCCAACCATCGTTCAGGTACACGTCTCAAGGCCACGTGCTTCTCCCACCAGCCAACGAAAAGATTCGCATAGCTGGGGGTGAAGCACGTGCCCATCGCCGTCCCCCGCTGTTGTTTGTAGAGCTGACCTGAGCAGATGAAGATGTTGTTCTCAAGGCAAAAAGTAAGCATAGCCAAGAGCATCTCATTATGCTTGATGTATTTAAGGGGTCGCTTGTTCAGGAACCACTCCACAGCCTTCACACCATCCTTATGATTAATACATGTGTAGAGGCTTGTGATATCTAATGTAATGAGAAGCATATCTTCTTCCTAGGTAACGCCCTCAATAATTCTCAAAAAGTCGCCAGTGTCCTTTATGTAGGAGCTAAGGTCTCTGACCCACGGTGCCAGAAAAAAATCAATATAGGTTGAGCAGTTCTCCAATAAACTATTGATAGATGCGACAATAGGTCTCCCTGGTGGTCTGTTGGCGTTTTTATGAATTTTGGGGAGGTGATAGAAAGTGGGGATAACAGGATAGTCACAGAATAAGAAATTATATTAGTCTATATCAATCATACCCTCCTCCCTCCATGTCAGTAGTTGATGGAAAATCTTTATACAACTTGCATAAACAGATATATTTGTTGCACGTTTAGCACTTTAAAATGGTGTCTTGCACTTGGTCACACTGACATCGAGAAAGGCAGATTGCCGAAACACGTCTGTCAGTGTGGGGGGGGGGGTGTATTTGCACGAATAAAGTAACTTTATGCAAGGACCTGCGAGTGCTCTCCTGTTTACGCTACTGAAATCGCTGGGCGTGTGGAAGAATATATATATATATATATGGGTTTTTTCACTGATAAAACCAAAGGTTACAGGGCTGTTATAGTTAGGAAATAGAATTTAAAAAAACCTTAGAAATTCACTGAAAAATTCAAAGGTTACAGGGATGTTATAGATAGGAAATATAATTTTAAAAAACCCATAGAAATTGACTGAAAACACCAAAGGTTACAGGGACGTTATAGTTGGGAAATAGAATTTTAAAAAAATCTTAGAAATTCACTGAAAAAACCAAAGGTTACAGGGACGTTATAGTTAGGGTGATATTTCACTAGTACAAAACCAGAGAAATTCAGAAGTTATAGTTAGCTGAGCTAACTATAACTCGCGCCCCTGCAATGCACTGCTTATGACCTCACATATTACATCACTCATGACATTGTCAGTGACATCACTGATGATATCTCAAATGACATCACTGATGATAAAAATGCTTTTCCTATGATAACTAGGTCCTAACTATAACTACCTGCTGGCAATCGCCAGTAGGTAATATATTTATATTTCTTCTCTCATTGTAAACGCTTTGTGAGACACCCATATGCTGTCCAGTTTATTCAGAAGCAAAAGTGAGTCTGGGGTGATCATTAAGATGAACCCTGCACCATCTACATAAACAATACAGGTTAAAAAAAACTTTAAGAAGAGTATTCTTCATTCTTCCTTGCATCAGTTCTCCTGGTATGTTGGTTGGGGCAGCTCAGATTCTAGTCAGTGGACACATCCTAGAAAGGCTGAAGTAAGGCAACTGAACTAGATACAGTGGTTCTTCGTGCCTAGCAACTAATGGTGACACGCCTTATTTTTTTATCGACACAGTGACACACTCCCCTTATTGTGTTTTGTTAGTGTGTCACTAGACATGTTACAACAGTGATACGCATACCATTAGTGTGTCCAAGTAATTTTATTTTGTGATCTATTTCTTATGCTTACTGTTCTTCTTTGTTCTAACAGTATTTTTTTCTATTACCATTTAATATGCGGTCTGTAAATCCACCAGCACCACCATCTTTAGAAATACCACGTGTACCACTTATTTAATGGAGACAATGTTATGATGCTTTTCAGAAATATTTAGGAGATCTAGATGCAGCTCGTTTTAAACCAGAAAGGAAAAACAATTCTTTTACTTCATTCCTTAGGCTTTGAGGGAATTTTACCTTCCAATTAATTAGGGATCAGTTCATTGGGCACTGTCATGACAAACACACTCATTCATTGGAAGCGGTCATCAGAGTGGCAAAAAGGATTGAACTTTCTCAAACTGTGATGAAAGAACTAAGTGAATCACACAAGAAAGAGGTAATAGTAGTACATAGTATTAATTCAACCTGAAAGATAGAATCCAAACCTAGTGAAAATAGTTTTTTTTTTAAATTATGCAGCATTTCTTACAGGTGTGGCAACACACTTTTTGTCAAAAGTGGGAAAACCATATAGAATATGTTCTAAGGTTGGGCATTTTGCAAATGTGTGTCGAAGTTCCTGAAGTGCTTCGCCGAAGGTATTGAGCATTATCAAACACACTGAGCATATGCCTTCTAATGAGCAGTTAATCCATGATATCGAAGAGATGGTTATGGTGGTCTCGGTGGGTGAATCTGTATGTTGACGTTGTAGTTGGTGGTAAAAGTTTAAATCTATTAGTCAACTCTGGTTCAAGGATCACAATGATTACTTTAGACCTTTTCAGGGAAAAGTTGGAGGATCATGACAGATCCCCTGTATTATATGAAGACAAGAGATTGAATTAGAGGACTTCATTGACGAAGTACTTGAGTTCAAAAACACAAGCTTCATGGTAATGTCAATGTCACAATCAGTAGTCTTAACATGACAGGTTGGTTCCACCAGAGATGGTACTGAAGCCTGGAACTAAGGAGCAACTTATAATCATCATGGTCAGACAGCCGTGGAAGTCTTTCACAGCAATTTCATAATGTTTTTGTCAGATACTTTGGCTATTACAAAAAGGGTTGACACACAAGATCGAGGTTAAAAAAAGTGTAATACTTGTCAAACACAAAGTGCGAGCCGTACCATTTAGCTTAAGGAATGATCTGGAGAATGAATTGATAACAAGAAAAGGGTGTCGTTGAGCCGGTTGAATCTTTTCTATGGTTATCACCTTTTGTAATAGCCCTCAAACACAATGGGGACATGAAGTTATGTTTAGATTTACACAGTTTAAATAAGGAGATTTAGATCGACTCCATTCTCTCCTAAAAATTAACAACTTGTTAGAAAACTTGGTGGGGCTGAGTGGTTTTCGGAAATTGACCTAGCTTCAGCTTACCATCAAGTGGAGTTGAAAGAATTACCCAAACTTGTCACTGCTTTCAGCTCAACCATGGGCACATTCCAGTATTGTTGCATGCTATTCGGACTGACATCTGCAGCGTTAGTGTTCCAGAGAATCATGTTTCAACTTCTGGGAAAAGTTGATGGTGGTGTTGTTTTCCAAGATGACGCCCTAGTGTCTGCATACAACTTAAAGTACTATGAAAATATCTTACATAAGGTTCTCAAATTATTTTCTGCGAAAGGCATTGTTATAAGAAACAAAAATATGAATTTTGGAAAAAAGCATTGCCTTTTTGGGGCATGTTTCCCGTAACAGAATTAGGCACAGACCAGTTTTGGTGAATGCAGGGGTAGATTGTCCAGTTCGAAAGGATAAGGATGAGTTAGGCTCATTTATAGGCCGTTGCGAGTACTACTTGAAATTCATTCATGAGTATGCTGCTAAAATGAAAAGTCTTTCAAATATCTTAAGAAAATCTGTCCTTTTGTTTGGGGTGATATCTGTCCTAATTTTCTATGCATCATCACAGTAGAATGAGCAAGTATGGCTTGGGAGCTGTTCTTACTCAAAAGACTAATGTAGAAGAAGCCACTCCATAGAACATTTTTGTTGCTATATATGGGGCAGAAAATGTACTCTTCAAACTGATCACAAGCCATTGGTCTACATTTTAAATGACGAATATGTTAAGAATGCCACCCCATGCATAGCCAGACTAACCACCAAAATCTTACAATGCAAATTTGAGGTAAAACACATCTCTGGTAGCACAAATCTTTCTTAAGGATTCACCCTAAAAGTTATTTTCACTATCTGCAAACCAAAGGCCTTGAGAGAATGACCAGGGTTTTGGCAGACTGTATTAAGTTGGTCAAAAATAATGGTTATAATTGAAGAGGCTGCTATGACCATGTCCATGTTGTGATTTTACCGCACAGGGGCACAAAAGCTGCTAGAAGCCCACTTTCCTGGAAGAGCCCATCTGACCGATTTCAATTAGAGTGAGACTTCACCCCTATGTGTTGTTCCTGAGGTCTTGGAACCCTTGTTTCAGAATCTTCTCCTCCTGTCTAAACCAAAAACTGGGGACCTAAAACTTTTTGCTAACTTCCTCCTTGAGAACCATGTTAGGACTGGGACTAACCTGCAAGCGGACCTGCTCATGGTGTATCGCTGGTGGGCCTGACTTTGCTGCAGCTCCGGTTACGTTCTTCTCTGCAGCAGCAAATCTGATTCACTGGGACTGACACCGACTGGCGTCCAAGGATGTTGAACCATGTTCGGTTTCAGCCAGCAAGTTTCCTTGCTGACAAAGTCCGACTTTAGAAAGAGTCTAATTCCGAAGGTAGAAATCATCACTGGACCTGATGCCGAGCAGCATCCAATTGACGTTAATGACTTTCTGGGTGCAAGCTCTAGGTTTTACCCACTCAAAGCTGTTCACAATTTCGTCAATGGCTTCACTGAGACCTGTTCTTTGTCAACCCATTGTTGATGAGCCTGTCTTCAGATTCAGTCTGCAGCCTTGTCCCTCTGGGGACTCTACCTTCTTGAAACATTTCTAAGACTGAAGTTAATTCTTTGACTGGCACTGACCTGGTCCTCGTAACAGACCTACGCATAACCGCAGTCAACCTTAAACCTTACCCTTGTCCCGGACTAGCACAACCAGTTGTCCGTGGTTGACGCTTTGGCTTTTTGGTGCTATTTTATTTAAAACGTAAAAATTTCATATATTAGGATTCTTTTAGTGTATTTTGGTGTCATTTTGTTCATTAAATGTTCTCTTAATTTTATAAATTGGAGTCAGATTATTATTCTGTTGTCTTTTCGACTTTTTAATTGTTTTGGTACTTTTTAATGATTTGCACACTTTCTTAAGTTAAGCCTGTCTGTTCTGTACCATAGCTACCAGGGTTTGGGCTCAGGTTTAAATTACTGAAACTTTTACTGGACCTAACAAGATTAGTGACATTATTACTTGTGGTGGACTCCTGTCGACCCCCTACTAATGACTCACTTTCTCACGCTTTTCACGCGCATTTATCGATTCGGTCAACCAGCATGATTTTTGTTGCAGTCCCTCAGGTTGCGTATGCCAATCCTCACAAAGTCTGTAGCTGGTCCGTGAAGTTGCTCAGCAGGCCGCGATCCCAATGTGACCCTAAGCCAACCCTAATTTGTCTGTTGCCAACCTCGGACCCCCTCTGTTAATCATTTGACACCCTGTACCAGCTTTCAGACATCCTTTGTCTGTTCCAGAGTGTCACAGTTTGCCATCCGTGACCCTTGACTAGCTGCCAAATGTTTAACCTGCCCTCAGTCACCATCAAAAGCCCCTCAGAGATTACTACTACTTTGTTTGCCATAACCCCTCTACAGGGCCTCAGATAGACTTTATCTTTCCATAGACACTCCAGAGCTTCTCTGAGGCCACAACAAGATAATCACAGTTCTCCATCAGGCACACTCTCTTAACCCACAGGGACACTTACTCAGCTCAGAAAACCCTACACCAACCATTGGCTTGCTGATTCTGAAATGTCTTTGGTCAGCCTGCAAAGCTATGGAACTGGTTCTTAAATAATCTTAAATTGTGACTCATAGACCCTAGAAACAGTTCTGTTGCTTCAGAGCCTTATGTTCTCGAGCCCTTCAGCTGATTTTCATCATCTAACACTGTTAGATTTGGGGGTCTCTAGTTGGCAATGGTTTGCACCTTTGTCCAAATAGTCAGGGTAAGGGGCTACACTCCTAAAATAACCCCTGCTCACCCCCTTGGTAGCTTGGCACGAGCAGGCAGGCTTATCTCAGAGGCAGTGTGTAAAGCATTTGTGAACACATACAGTAATACAGTGAAAACACTACAAATGGACACTACACCAGTTTAGAAAAATAAGTAATCTTTACTAGACATAACACAAGGTCAAACGACAAAAATCCACAATACTGTAATCAAAAATGAGTCTTTAAAATGGTAGAAATAGCTTAGTTCAATGTAGATGGTAAATGCGACACTTTACTCTCAAAGTACCTTGGATGCGTCACGCAATACAAACAAAAGGGTCGCAGGGAAGGTGATGCGTCGGTTCTTTAAATTCAGGGGAGTGGATGCGTCGGTTCCTTACTGCTGCGCAGGGGAGTTGAGGCTCGCTTCCTTACTGTGTGGGGAGTTGATGCATCAGTTTCTTACTGTGATCCAGTGTGATGCGACAAGATGGCGCCTCGATGCGATGACGATCCAGTGCGATGCGACAAAATGGCGTCTTGGTTACGGTGCGACAACGTAGATGCGATGCGTGCACGCCCGACGGCCGTGCGGCCACTCAGTGAACTTCTGAGCCCCGACAGGCCCTGCGACACGCTTCTCTGGTGATGCGACGGCGACCTCTGCGGCGGCGGCATGCTTCTCCGGTGATGCGCCGTGCCTCGGTGAGGTGCCGTGCCTTGGTGATGCGATGGCGAGTAGCTGCGGCGGCGGCACACTTACTCGGCGATGCGACGGCAACTGCTGCGGCGGCGACACGCTTCTCCTTTGTTGAGTCGCGCTTCCAGCTCCCAGCGACACGCAGTCTTCAAAAGAGCCCAACCCAACAGCAGGCACCTCTTTGCAGGTAGAATTCCCAGCAAGGGAATTCAGGGGAGCTGGTTGGTGAAGTCTTGTATCCCTGAGACTTCAGGCAGGAGGCAAGCTCAATCTTCAAGCCCTTGGAGATTTTCTTCAAGATGATGAAAGTACACACAAAGTTCCTTTCTCCTTTCTTTGGCAATAAAGTAACCACTGCAGGCCAACCCCAACAGCACACAGCACAGGGGCAGTCTCCTCCTTCTGTTTCCTGGTTCTTCTCCTCAGCAAAGGTTCGTCTTGATTCCCAGAAGTGATCTAAAGTTCTGGGATCTGGGCCCCAATATTTATACTCAGAAAGTCTTTGTTCTCTTGAGGCAGAGAGTGTCTGTGCCTGACCAAAACCAGTTCTGTGCAGCTTCCTGGCAGGAGGTGGAGACAGCATTGTTTGAGAGCAGACCTGGCCCTGGTAGCTGAAAGGAAATCTCCTCCCTCTACTCTCTATTCTATGAGGTCTCAGGGGAGTGAAAGGAAATCCCCGCCCCCTACTCTCTATTCTATGAGGGCTCAGGTCAGTGAAAGGAAGTCTCCTCCCCCCTACTCTCTATTCTATGTGGGTCCTATTCAGCCCAGCCCTGACCCATCAGACTGCTGGAGCCAAGACCCTCTCCAGTCCCATGTCACTCACAAACCAGACAGTGAATACACAACCTTAGCAGAGGCACACTGGAAGGTTAGGCAAGAAAATACCTACTTTCTAAAAGTGGTATTTTCAAACACAAAATGTAAAAATCACCCACACTAAAAGATGTATTTTAACATTCTGAGTTCAGGCATACTAAATTCGTTTTTCTATCTTGTTCCTAGGGTCAGTTAAGGATTATAAGATGTTATAACCAAACTGCCCATTCTGAAGGCCTATGGGAACAGATAGCCTTGCAATAGTGAAAAACGAAATTGGCTGTAATTCACTATTAGGACATGCCACACACATCAGGGCATGTCCTACCTTTTACCTACAATGCACCCTGACCTAGGGCCTACCTTAGGGGTGGCTAACATGTAGAAAAGGGAAGGTTTGGGGACTGGCAAGTGGGTGCACTTGCCACGTCAGCATGGCAGTCCCAGACTGCACACAGGCTCTGCAATGGCAGGCCTGAGTCACACTTTACAAGCTGCTTCTGTGGGTGGCACAACCAGTGCTGCAAGCCCATCAGCAGCATTTGATTTACAGGCCCTGGGCACACACGGTGCACTGTACCAGGGTCTGACAAGTAAATCAAATAATCCAATCATGGAATCACTAATCCATAACAACAATTTATAATAGGGAGCACTTGCACTTTGGCACTGAATGGCAGTGGCAAAGTGCCCAAAGCATCTAGACCAGCATAAACATAGCAAAACACAGGAGGCAACAGCAAAAAATGGAAGGGAGACCCACGCCAATGGTGCCAGGTCTAACAAACACTATATAAACTTCCTCTGAGAAGCTAACAACCTCAGATCCTCTCACAAGTCCCCCCATGTAGCCTTCTAGCGCCAACACCCCTCTCCTGAAGAGCACATCCAGGAAACCATCAAAGACTTTGATCCTCCAAAGAAGCTGTTCAGATCCTTTCCACAAGACCATAGATCCCCTTCCTCAACTGTCAAAGCACCGGACACTCCCTGCCAAGAAGCTCTCGCCTCCCATATAAAGCACTTTAGGCACCCTATCCTTGCCAGACGCCATGATGCCATAGCCCTTTTCCTGGACCTTACAGTCATTGACCTTCCTGGCTGCCTAACCTCAGGTCACTTTTGACCTTCACAGCCCATGTCAGTCAGAATGTTATCAGCTACCTAGCACACTAAAGATAAGGCAGGGACCAGCATTCAGTACACTACAGGTGGCATGGCTTGCATTGCTGCTCTCAGTTTTTGCTCATGGAGGGAAGTCTATGCAAGACTCACACTTAGGATGTAATGTTGTGTCATTGCTCCTAATAGATTAATTAAAAAGATGAACAGCACCAATCAAACATGCATTGATCTGTCACTATTGGGAGTGGTAGGGTGCCCATACATCTTTCAACAGCCCAATGGTGTGAGGTCACGAACACCCAGAGGCCGGGTTGATACTTGAAACAAGCCTTCAGGTCTCCCCTCATCAATGGGGATTGCCCAGGCTTGATTGGCCAGTCTGCTCTGAATATCATCCCATGTCCGTATAAGGGATCATGAATTTAATCGAACACGGCAATGCGTATTTTTTGCCCATAAGTGCAGGTCCTAGCCAAGTTGTTCATTTTTTAAACATTGCTTTCAATTTGCTTATAAAAGTTAGTATGAAGAACACTGGAGAAGGGTGTCCAGTATGAGCTCTTGGAAGCATATGAGAACTAGTTTATTGTCTGGCATTTGATAGCTATACTGAGTCAAAGATGGGCTGAAAGCAATTTTTAGTTCATGCTTTTCTCACCCATTCATCCGAAGGGACTTTGAAAAATATATTGTCTGGTCCAAAATAGTTCACAGCGTACCTGTGAGTGTACGAATGGAACAGGCACAGTGTTGAGGAAGTGGGAGGGCATGGTGGAAGTATCAGGCTAAAGGGTACAGATAGTAATTCTCTTGCTAAGCCCATACAGAGATTATTTTCTATCCACTCCCCAGAGAACCAATGATGTCAGCCATTTTACTAGCTTTTTTTTCAACATCATTATGGGTGCCTCCGAGCCTTGCTGCTCATGCCAGTAAAATGGTTTCGAGGATCATATGAACGAAAGCTTTAATATTTCCTATAATAATATCCTTTCTCTTACCGGAAAGATGACCGCTCAAGAGTAAGTGTGGCTCCTCCACTTGGAAAGAAAAAATAATATTGATACTATCTGCCAGTAGTTTAATTGGGTCGGCTCCTTTTAGTTTTGGACTTGTTTGCTATTCTCTTGGCTGCAGTTTGGTGATTCTCCAGTGTGGAGTGGAGATGATCATATCTGAAGACCATGGGTGGCATCTCGTCCTTATGGACGTCAGTTGGGGCCACGCTCTCTTTGTATTCTGTCAAATAATTTATTACACTAATAGTGAATAATATACATATTATATTTGTCACTATTACTGTAATAAAAATGGAGTTCAAATAGCTGAAATAGGACCCTCCCTAGCAGCTGAGGTAAGTAAGACATGCTTTTAAATGTATGTTGTGTGCTTGCGGATCAGAGTGTGTTTATGTGAGAGAGTGTGTAAGTGAGTGTGTGTATGTATATGTAAGCGTGTGTGAGTGAAAGTGAAGGTCAAAGGGCATGTGATGCCACCTCCCCAGGCATTTTGATGAATTGATGTGCATGCTGAAGACCCATGGCAAGTTGGGGTCACCACAGAGTGGAAACGGTGTTGCTTGGCTTTGGATGTGATAGCAACAGCATAACAAAAATACACTGTCTTTGAAAAGGGTGTGCAGACCTGCTCACCATTTTTGGTAGAAGCCAGTCTTCAGACAGCAAAGTGACCAGAGGAATCAGATATCAAGGAGCGAGCCACTCTTGCAGATGACCTGGCTGGAGAAGAACTGTTGGCTGTGATAACAAAGGCAGCAGTTGCACAAGTAGAGGAAGAATTGGGTGACATGAAAAGGCAAACCCTGGTACAAACCTTGACAATCAGTTAAGTGAATAGGAATTAGTCACAACCTTTGATAAATCCTCTAATTAGACCAAACAGGTTAGCAATTCATTGGTCTTTCAATCTGCATATCAGCTGGCCATTTTCCTATTGTGACACTATTTTAGTGAGTTACTTTTGAAATTCTGTGGCAGGGTGCCAAATCATTGTATCTTTAAACAGAATACTAGGCATATCCTTCACCTTTCAAGTTTTTTTCAGAAACTGCTCACTTCATTTGTTGGCGAAATTAGTTTAGCACAGTCACTGATGGGACTGCAAGAATACAATTGAGAAGCATAAATGGTACTGCAACATTTTCTTTTTCATTTTGGGCTTATTGTCTACTTAAATGTCTAAGAGCCTGATTTAGATCTTGGCGGACTAGTTACTCCGTCACAACAGTGACAGATATCCCGTCTGCCGAAATATATATCCCATAGGACATAATGGGATTTATATTTTGGTGGACGGGATATCTGTCACTGTTGTGACGGAGTAACCTGTCTGCCAAGATGGAAATCAGGGCCTAAATCTGTCTTTGCATTGTGGTTTCCTGGTCAGTATGGGTCTATGATGAAGATTTGTGTTTAAAAGTGCACCCAGCATAGCTGATGTTGATTTGCGTCCCTTGTGGTTTTTAATTACCCCAGTTCTGATGATTGGTAATCACTGGGAATCGTAATGGCTTGGAGCTCCTTTTCAAGGACATTATAGTTAAAGCTGGAAACAGTGTTTTACCAAAAATGAAAGGCAACCAGATGGATCTCTTCAGAGAGGATATCCCAGAATTGCACCTACATCAATAATTAAAGGCATCAGACTTCCACAAGGTTAGAAGAAGTTAGAAAAATAAACACCAGGGGCCGTTTTATGAATACAGCACACTTTCCGGGTTTGTGCCATGGTGCTCCTTTCAAAAAGTGTGCCAAGTTCAAACAGGGACGGTGTGCCATCTTAGAAAGAATGCGCTGCCCTCAGGGTGGTCACAAACTCGTGCTGCCCTTGGGCAGGGCATTCAAGTGAAATACGGAGCAGTGTTTAAAAGCTGCCCTGTGTTTTACAGTGCAGGCAGCAACCTGCCTGCACTTTCAAGAGGAGAGAGATATTCCATTGCAGGCGGGTGCAGTAAGTGACTGCACCTGCCTGCAAGTGAATGTCTGTGGGGGCCATAGGACCCCCTTTCTCGCCTCCAAAGGGCTGCCTTTAGGAGGCACACTGAAAGTGTGCCACCTTTTTTGGAGCACTTTCAGTGTGCCTTCTAAAGCCATGTCTGCCTCTGTGCCTGGGTCCATAATATGGCGCGGGTGCACAGGCAAACTGATTCCCTCATTTGCACGAGGCTCTCTTATTGTAGCGCTGATGCAAATTGTGTGCCAGCACTGTCTGTATTACAGAACGGGATGCACAAGTGACTGCGGCCCCCTCTGTAATACCATTGTGCCCCGGGGTCGCACAAAGCCGGTGCACATGCCTGTTGCTACCACAGGGCACAATGTATAATACAGCCCCTGAGTAGTGTTAGAAATGTGAGGTGTAGCGATCTGCATTGTTTTTTTAGGTGAACAACAACAACAATAATCAGTATATTAATTCATTTAAGTTAGTTGTTTTATATGTATTTTCCAGGTGATCAGCCTACATATGTTTTTGTCCTGACCTGTACATGTCAGAAGGCTTATGCAAGACAGTGCACTTTTTTAGGAAAAGAATGGATTTAAATATTTCATTATCCGGTTTGTATTTCATGCAGGCAGGTTTTTTTAGACCTGTTATGCTTCTGTTCACCATGGTGTATCTGTTACCCACTTACCCAGATCACTATAGTAGTGTATTCTGAAATCCTCATTCCCTAATTTCATCCTAGAAATATTGTGTTCCTTTTCTCAAGAGTAGTTTATGGGCAGTGAGCATGGAATAAGCCTTGATGAATCACCAATAAAAATGATAAAAACTCCAACCACTTTGTGGCTCCTTCAGGCTTCCCTTGGTTTACCATGTAAGACAGTTGTAGTCCTTCTCAACCTTTAACGAACAAAGCAAACCTCTGGATGTTAACAAGTTCAAAATGATGTGTTGATTGCATACAGACGTGATCACCTTATTGTACAAGGGCTGGAATGCAGTTGCATAGTCCAGAGTACATTATGAGTTACGTGTAATGCCCATCTCAGGTACAAAATGGCATTTTCCCTTTGCCTCCTTGTTAGACCCTCACCAAGTTTAGGCTCCTCATAGATCCAATTAAGGACTGATTTGGATCCTTGGGCCTGCTGAATTAGGACACTTATCAGCAGCATATGTATCTCATTTAATTACCTGTAGTCAACACATATATAAGGTTATGATTATTTTTATTTTGCTAAGAAGAAAATAGGAGCTCCAAATCATGATGTCAATTAATAAATGAAGCATTTGACGTATAAACTGCAAGGCTCTGTACCAGATCAATATAGGAGTCATAGCTGCAATGAGAAAGCAGCTGATATTCTTCTCTGCCACTAATGGCTTTTCGATCATCCGGCATCGTTGGTGTGAGATTTGCTCAAAGTTCTTGGGCAATCAGGTTGAAATGTTTTCGAACCTACAGTTCTCAAATTGGTTTTAAGACCAAATGGTACAACATATGTTGTTTTTAAACCTGTTCTTTCCAGATTTAATGCCTGAACATTTGGCAAAAAGCGCTGACCAAATTAACACCAAAACAATAAAAGATTTCAAGATGGCGCAAGTCCTTTCTTCTTTCCTGCAAAATATCCTGTTAAACTCTTCTTGCTGGGAGCTTGAGCAATTCTTTCTATGCTTGCAATGGGAAAATATCTATTTTGGGGCCTCCATAGCTTTGCCCCCCCAGCTCTCCCCCTTATCTCCTCCGAACACATGCCCCCCCTCCCACCCCCCCGATGCACATATCTACACACACTTTTTGGCTAAACTGTGAATTTTTTTTAGAAAAAATCAAGAGGTAGGTAATGCAAGTTTTAAGCACATTCAACACAAGTTTTAGTTACAACTATTGAAACTGTTGCAAATGAGAACTAGCTCTCATTTTAAATATGTATGTACATTCATAGAAGTACTCACTGAAAAGTGAAAAAGCATTCTTAGGCGCATTTCGGTTATCTGCTCAGATTGATTATAAATTCCCTGAATCAAAATCAGAGTTTTTCTAAAATAGGTTCACTGCAAAACCTAACAAACACTGAGATAATTCGGTTCTAGTAATTTGCGTGAAGCATAACTAAATCCGTTACCATATGCTGCTCCTGACCGCACACTTAACAGCACTGATGACATGTTGAATGACATCATTAATGACATCTCTGTGATTCATCACACCCTGATCACATCAGTAATAGCAATATGAACAAAAATAACATGAAATGCTGTTTGCACAAGAAAAATTAAAAGAAATGGTGAAAAACTACAATCTGTGCCTCCAAGGAGCTGGATCAGTGGGGCGAAACCACCTGTATGACACCCCCAAATTGTGAGACCACAGAGCCCATTGTGCTCTTAACTTAGACCCTGCTTAGAGGGAACTGGGCATGTGGTCACTCTCACCCAGCCCCCATGTCTCTGAAAGATGCTTTGCAAGGCCTTTCGCCTCACATGGTCATTGGTTAATATGTGATGCATGAGAAAAGGAGCAAGAAATAGTTGAAGGCCATAATCTGTATCTCCAAGTAACTGAATACAACCCAATGATATGGGCAGCTGACAATGACCAAGTACTGGGGTTTGTGTCCCCTGCACCAAGCACCTATACGGACATAGCCCACTGCGAACTACCGTAGGTTATGTGCAGTTGAGGGTTGAGAGCAAGACCCTGATCACACCCCTATTTCTTCAGACTTGGCCTACACTCAGGCCCAACTCTGGGAATAATCCACTGCCTTTGGCCATATGCAACTTTGGTGGTGCACAGGTTATAACACACTTTGCTTAGCCTTTGACATGCGCACAGCTCTTGTTTCCATATAAACCACTCCTTGCAGTCATGCTCACGGGCTTGAGTGCAGGACATAGAACACTGCAGTAGTCATTGAGTGCAGTGCCTGGCCGCAAGATAGGCTGTATGTCCAGACATGCACAGGATGGTTAAGCGGACATACCCACTGCACCTGCCCTTCAGCGGGGTTTGAGAGCCGGCCTGGCAAAAAGTCCAGCCCGTGTATGCACATAACCGCTGCACATGACATTTGGCCATGGCTATGTACAATGAGAGTTGAAAACAAGCCCAATCCTTCAGCCAGCCCTGTACCCACCATGCGTTCTCTGGTACGGGGATTAAACTGCAGTATCTGGCCATTTACCCTGATTTTAGGTGCTATAATTAGCAGTTAGCCTTATGACCATTGATCAAGCATTGCACTCACTCCCCCCTTGTGGACATAACCCACATCTGGATGACCATGGATGCTCAGCCCCCATGTGAACATGACTCATTTCATTTTCCATTATGCCATCTGCATTGGGAGTCGAACACAGATCATGGCTTTTGGCCATGTCCTGCGGCAATCTCCTTCGTGGGTATAGCTTGCTGTGCAGATATGCAGCTGGGTATGGGTGAACGACCTGTGCCAAACCCATGTGCTTACAGAGTTCACTGCGCACAGCCTTCAGCTGTGCAAATGTGCACTGTGGATCTTTTTTGTTTTTACGATCTGCAGATCCAGAATGGTCAAATGGATTCGCAGCCATCATCTTGGACTCCACTTCTCTGATTTGAATACGTGGAGTACACAAGCACAAAATGGTGGCTCTGTGAAACAGCTAAGCTGCAGGCAGAGTTGCGGATTCCACGGTGAAAATGATTACTGTTGTCTTTGTTGGGGAAAAGTATTCAACCGTGTGGGATCCCTCCACCCTGGGAAGTCTTTCCCTGCTCTCTTATACTCTCCCCAATGTCTTTGCCAGGCAGGATCCATGACAATTTGCAGATCACTTGCTGTGTGTGATGACACCTGCAATAAAACATTACATTTATGTCCAGCCAATCACATTTTGATGAACTGTGGTCCCTTTAGAATCTGCTAATCCCACTCAAGGCAACAAATGTCGTTTGTTTAATCAGACTTGGTATTTTTTTTACAAGTTTACACATTTCATTGATGGGTTTTGCTAATCCAAGATGGTTACTTGGGCTGACAAGATGCCTCCATTTTTTGTATCTAGCATGACAACTACTGAGTATGGATTTTCACAAACCGCATAAACGATCGTCAGTTATAACAGGTCACTTCACCTCATCATCGTGTAGTGGAAATCTGTCCAGCAGTTTTGCTGTAGATGCAACCGTTTTTTGTCTGCGGGAATTAACATGGGTTAAATCCCCTTATAACGTTTGCCCACTTGACGGATCTTTACGAAGTTCCCCATGATCGAGTCAATGTGGAATGCATGTGACTAAAGCTTTTGGAAAGTTTTATGCAGTTTCGTTAAAAAGCGCAAGAGTTATTCTGATATATATATATATATATATATATATATATATAGAATCATATATATATATATATACATGCAGTTTCGTTAAAAAGCGCAAGAGTTATTCTGATATATATATATATATATATATATATATTTATTTTTATTTTTCCAAAGTGTTCCCATAACCTATTCAGGGGTTATTTGAGGTAAACTTTACAAATGTGTCTTTTTTATTTTTTTATTTTTGCAGAGTCAGGTGAAGATAAATCAAATCAGCTTGGATGAAGATGGAGAACATGTTGGGATCTGCTCTGAGGATGGCAAGGTACCATTCTATGTGTAACACTGGCTACATGAGAATTTAAGCAATGTATACTTAACATGTCCACCACGCGAGAAGTAACTCCTATTCGGAGTGAGAAGCTGAAGCAGAAAAAACACTGTGCTCAGTCATTCAGGAAACTCGCCCAATTTCAGTTCTTATAATAAAAAACAAATATATTTTGCACCTAAATGCCGTAGGGAAAGTAATTATAAGACTGTCAATATTGTTACTGCTATTAGGCTGATTAACAACAGTGATGGTAAGAGCAGAGCATATCACTTTCATTATTTTTGCCATGATGCCAGTTGTACTTCAGCCACTGGTTTGCTGTTCCTGAAGGACAGTGGGGTTATGCTGTGCTATAATAAATCTACAAAATTGGATTTTGTGCGCAGGATTTTTGCGCGTTGTTAATTTATAACTTCAGACACAGACATAAAGACGCATATCCATAACGAATATATTTTGCACATTATGGAATTAATTGATGATCAATTACTTATTAGTTTATCAGAGGAATAAAGTGGAGCGCAATTGACACATTTAATAAATGTGAAATCAATATATGTGCAGTCCCCTAACAAAAAATCTTGCCACGTATATCTTCAACAGATGGACATATATCATAGGTGTCATGCAGCTAACAATTATCAGGATCCCTCTGAAACGTGGAGCTGTGACATATAGAGGTTCTAATGATTGATTTTTTACCACGGAAGAGTGCATTTTTGTTATTGTTTTAGTCCAGTATTGCTTCTCTGTGATAACCTTCTATTCTTGCGCCTTTAATAAATGAGATGCCCAAAAATGGAGTCCAAGAAATTATTTTAACATTGCCTGGCTACAGTGCTTTTTCCTTTCTGAACTGTTAGCGGTTTTTATGGGCTTTTATTTGTGCTTTATTATGTAATTTGCAAAATGTATATAGTGATGGTCTGGAAGCAATCTTAGTAGGAAAACAATGCTGTACCAGTGGTTGACATGAAATAAACAAGATATAGCCCCTTACATGTTTTACTACAAGTCAATTCTGTGGTAATATAATTGTAAAATATTAAATCTGGCATTGCAGCTTTCAGATATACACAAACTTTAAATAGTTCTGGGATTGCTCGATCTAAAAAATGGTGCATCAATACCACTTTTGGTCCAGTAGCCCATCCACCCCACTGTTTCTGTCCATTATCTTGTCAATGAGATGGATAGGTCCAAGTTCAACCCTTCAGAGATCATTTTCCAATTTTTCCTACATGGAGTCTTACTGGAACTTCTGCAGCCTTTGACAGGTTTTTCTCACCTACTATCCACAGATAGCATCTGCCTACTTTTTAGGTGTTTCCTTGAACTTTACTCACTCCCTGAGGCGGCAAGCCTAGCCCTTCTTCGAAAGCCTTATCATGCTGCAAGGCTCTGTATGGGAACTGCAAAACAGCAAATGACTGCAACTGAATTGGTTGTGAAGTAAAAGAACTATACAGCATCCCTCGTAGATCGAATGCTGCTGCTCACAAGAAGAGGGTGGCCCACGAAGCTCTTTTGGCCTCTGTTAAAAATAAGCGAAGGCTTGGATAATATTGGCAGCCTACTTCTAATCTTCCCTCAGTGTTAAGCCTGTGCTTGTCTTCCGAGCAAACAAACTGCAGGCAGAGAATGTAGACCCAAGTTTCCCAGGTGGTCTTTGACAGGAGCAAACAGGGAGTCTAATTGGTCCAGTTTGTTGCAGTACCTTGCACATGGCCTTTCTGGAGAATAAACCAAATTATTTTCACCAAACCTTTATCCAAATGTAGCAATATATTTTTATAAGTTTCCCAGTGATGGAAATGGCTCCTCTTTCAGCACTCATAATAGTTTCCAGGGCGAATCGGGAATGCCCACCACTCTCCACAGAAATATTTTCTGTTATACGTAACACATCAAGCAGAACATCTCCCCATTGTTTTGCCATGTAGGCCAATGGGCCGGGCCCGGTAAACAGTCATGGCCTCAGATATATAAAACCATTCATATTTGGAAGTAAAATAGAGCACTTTCTGTCCACTTGATCAAGGTCAACTTGAGGCATTTCCTTTGTGCTTAACCCAAGTGCCCGTTTGGGAAATCATGCACCCAGAAAGTCAAAAGCCCTAACTTTGTACAGATTTTTTCCAGTCCGGACAAAACTTTAATCCAATTTCAATTCCTTCCAAACTGAGGCTGATAGATTTTATTCAGTCATTGTTGACAATGGGGAATTTAATACTTTGTTTTGGGAACCCGGATGAGGGCTTGGCTATACCATCAAAAATGAATCCTACATCTGAGGAGTCAGATTCTAGACCAGACGCGCCAAGACCTTGTGATTCTACATTGCCTCTAAAGCTACTATGTAATGTACTAACTCCTCTTTGTAGCATAATTAATGAGGATAAAGAATTAAAGCGGATTCAGTTGGCAGAGAGGGAAAGGCTAATGGAGATTGGGACATCTTGAGAATTGGAGCTATTATATTATACTGAACTAGGGTTCATCTGAATGTTTTATGCAGGACTCACCCGAGATGAAATGAGATCACTACATACCATGATCAATAAGGCATCCATGATGCTCAAACTGGAAACTAAGCAAGGGTATAATAATATTTTCTGTTTGATTATATAAACAAGTCCCATATTACTGTGATCAAAATGCTATATTTTAGGAACCTATAAGAAGAGGACATTATGATGAAATACTCTCTATTGGAATCACCAGATGGTGTAAGACATAATGTAATACTTCAAGATATTCCCCCAAAAGTTGTACAGAACAAATAAATCTGACTTGGCACTGTCAGCAGCTAGTTAGAGATACTGCAAAACCTTGTCTATTCTTTGTATGGTTGCAAACCGCACACCTTCGTATTGAAAGTCTCTGCTACACACTCATTGATGAAAGTTACCAGTGCTCTTGTAGTCATGGCTCAACATTGAAGGTGGTTGTGGTAAGAGATGTTAAAATGCAATCAGACCACAAAAATAAGACCTGAGTGTCTTCAGACGACATTATTAAAACCTGATTGCAACCAAATCAAATCTGGTTGGCAGTGAGGCATTGTTGAGAAAGCAGAAGTGGTTTAAAATCACAAATTATAGTCCCTAAGTGCAGGCAACAGTTCTGGATGAGCCATTTGATGGAGACTTCAATTTGGTCTGAAGATATATGAATCCATGTAAAATCAAAAAAATTAACATTGAGGTGACTTTTGTTTCTGTGCGTACAAGAAGGAACTATTCCTTTTGCTGGGATAGATGCAGTTACCAGGGAACAGGCATAAGATATCTCTTGTTATCAAATCTTCAAGTAGCCGAGTAAATATCCCAGATATAACTAGCAGGATAGAGTAACCAGATGATCTAGCCAGCGAAGATTATAGACTCAGGAACAAGTCTTACCCAAGGATTAGAGCTTCTCTTTCCCTTCATGCCCAGGTGGGAGGATGATTGTCCAGTCACCAACAGAAACAGGACAAGATTGCATCAGACAAATTTGAGCAGAGCATTGTAAACACAGGCCACACACTGAAATTCATAAAGAAGTATATCTTTAAAGTTGCTATAGAAAATATTTGGAATTGAGAGTGTGAGTGAGTGTGTGAATATTTTTACGGTTAATCCCAAAATATATATCTAGATCTGGATATGTAAGAAAAATCTATGGACTGAGGGACCTTTACATAGCAATAATCACAGATGTTTCTTTTTTTGTTAGAGGGACTACATATGCGTGTGCTGACTACCAAAAGCCACCAGACACAGGAATAGAGAAATCTTGCTATAACTATTTTAGAACTCAGAGTAGGTAACTGGTACTACAACCATTTGTACCAAACATCTAGGGCCTAAAAGTGAAAACAATGAGGAACAATACTTATTCTGCGTTAGATTTAAAATCAGGGTAGTACGAGGTCTCTCAGGCACTTCATCAAAGCTTAAGTATTGTGTATTTTTCACATCATTCATCCGATTTTGGAACACTTATCAGGTGTAGTGAGCAACCTAACAAGTGCCTGAAGCATTGACCTAGGAATATACCTTCAGTGGGAATTTTATGGAGTAAAAGTGCATCAATGGTTTACCATATGGAGCAAGCCTCCGATAGCCCTCTTTGTTAACCTAGAAGAATGTAACTTCAGACTCTTTGAAAACTGATATTAAAATCATAACATTCTAGTGGAGACATTTTGATGCCCTGGTTAGAATTATTGGTCAATGCTTACCTAAGGACAGTCTTAAAAGCCTCTAGCAGCATAACATTTGACTGTACCGAGCCTTCATTTTACTTGAAATATTGGGCTGTGATCAGGGCTGTCTTAACAGCATTATAGGCCTCTGGGCAAAGCAGTGCACTGGGCCCTGCCTACACAACCACTCAATGGAATAAACATGTTTAACGGAAAATTAGTGTTAAATTCTGGTCTGCATGGCGCCCCTATGCTCGTGAGGCCCTCGGGCAGATGTCCAGCGTGCCCATGCATTAAGATGGCACTGGCTGTGATACTTTGCAAGTAATCTACAGTTTCCTGGTCTTTTTTTATTTTGAAGAAAAAGAGGTAAATGGCTTACAAATACAGGAATACATAAGCATCCGATCAGCATTATTATCTACAAATTCCTATAATAGGTCAAATTATCCTTATTTCACATTTATCCTTATTTCACGGTCTAGTAGCGACCCATTACTGAGGCATACATTGTAATACATAATTCATTGCCATGAAAAATTGCATTAAAGATTTGAACTTAAGATGATGCCTCAGATACTGAAATCAGCTCTCCTCAAACAAAGCTCCCACCCATCCTGAAGGATACCGTATCCAGCCACCTAGCCAAATTTAACCAAACAATTGCACCTCTAGCCCAGCTCTACTTCCTTTACAGAGATATAAACTCTCTTCCAGATAGAATGTTGCCAGGAATCTGGCTATTCGCTGCCAACACACCGGGGTCTGGGTCCAGCCATGCTGCTGCAATGCGTATTTGTGTGACCGCAAGAGTGACAAAGATAAGATACGTTTTACCTCTATCCTGAAGATAATGAGGATCTACACCTAATAACTCCTGCTGGGGTGTGAGATTAACTGGGGCATTTAAAATCCTGCTCAAGAATTCACATATTTGATTTCAGAGCCCTCTTAATTTCACGCAGGAAAAAAAACATGCACAATATCCGCATCAACTTCTCTGCATCACAGACAGTTTAAGTCCATTCTTTTACCCCAGCTACACATTTTCCGAGGGGTATAATAAAGATTATCCAGCATCTTATAATGTTGACTTTTTAGCCTATCCCTCAGTAATCCCTGCTGCCCCACAGTTAACGCCTGCTGGAAACATATCCTTTGGGGCAAGACCCAGCCTCGCTTGCTGTACATCTGGGTTAAGTTCCATAAGCAACCTGTAACCAATTTTAATTTTAATTCTGCATTTAACCATCAGAGACTCAATCACTGCTATTTTATTCAATAACAACATTCCTTTTTTCAGTTTTTAGATGAAGTCTCTTATTTGTAAGTATTTGAAAAATCTTTGCTGTGGCAATCGAAATTTTTGCTACAGTGCCATGAATGTACAAACTTGACCTCGGAAAAAACATTCCCGATTTTCATATAACCATCTTCTGCCACACTGTACAGTATTCATCTTGGAAAGCTGACGGAAACAAAGGAGATCCCCAGAGTGAAGTATAAACACTATATACACAAATATAAGTGCAGAAAAACAGATATAAACATTGCTTTAACAGACAGGGTGCTGCCTTTCAGCAGCCCCTGTCTGTCAAAGCAATGCTGGCTCCTGCAGGAGGCAGGGAGCTGGCAGGGACCCCGAATTCGGCCCGGGGAGGTGCGCGGCCTCCTCCCCCAAAAGTACAAAAAGAAAAGGCCAGTCCCCAGGGGATGACCCCCTCCCATATTACATGTAGGCCGGGCTCCGGGTGATAGGGTCCCCGGGGCTGAAATCGGCCTGGGGGGTGGGGGAGGGGGCGCGGCTCCCCTCCACTAAGAAAAAAAAATAACAATTAAGAAAAGGCCGGGCCCATAATAAAAGAAACAAGAATACAAAAAATAGCCAGCCCGCAAGTTGCCCGGAGGCCCCGCCTCCTTTCACCACCACTCTGCAAATGCGCCTCCTGGTGCACTACTAGTTGGGGGATGAAGTCCCCTTGACTTCTGACATGTCCTAGGGGGCCAACTACCCCTCCTGTTACCGCCAGTGGGTCCCACACAGTGGCATTGCTGAGAGGTTGTTGGAGACCACGCCCCCTTTCTCCACCACTGTGCAAATGCACCTCCTGGCACACTTCTAGCTGGGGGATGAAGTCCCTTTGGCTCTTGAGGGTTTTTGGGGGACAACTACCCCTCCTGTTACCTCTAGCAAGTTCCATACAGTGGGATTCCTGAAACCTGGCCTGAGGCCCCGCCCCCTTTCTCCACCACTCTGCAAACATGACTGCTAGTTAAAAAACCTTAGAAATTCACTTACAAAACAAAGGTTACAGGGACGTTACAGTTAGGAGATACAATATGAAAAACATTAGAAATTCACTGACAACTTACGCCCCCGCAATGCACTGCTTATGACCTCACATATTACATGGTCAGTGACTTCACTGATGACATATCTGATGACATCATCCACAGAACCATTCACTCACCCACTCACACCCCCATACAATCTCTCGTACGCCCACTCACACACCCACACAATCACTCACATAGCCATACTAATACTCACACACCCACTCCCTCCTCCAGAGGCCCACACACACCCCCTCCCTCATACAGCCACTCACACAACCATTCACTGACCTACACAGCCACTCATACAACCAGTCACTCCTCTGTACAGCCACTCACATAACCGCATACTCACCCATACAGCTACTCACACACCCACTTAGTTACCTACACAGTCACTCACTCACCTATACAGCCACTCACACAGCATCTCACTCACCCACACAACTACTCACACACCCATACACACAAGGATACATTCAGTGACACAACCACTCACATAATATATGTTAGAAGTAGTATCAGTCAGTAGTAGTGTACCTAGTATACTAATCTAACTTTTGTAGTAGGTCAGTATATATGTTTAACACCCATAAACTCTTAAAAACACTTACACTCACTTGATGATGTCATCAGTGATGTCATTTGAGATGTCATCAGTAATGTCACTGACCATGTCATGAGTGATGTAATATGTGAGGTCATAAGCAGTGCATTGCGGGGATGTAAGTTATAGTTTGCTCAAGTAACTATAACTGCTGAATTTCACTGGTCTTGTTCAAGTGAAATCTGAGCTTAACTATAACATCTCTGTGACCTTTGTTTTCTCAGTGAATATATATATATATATATATATATATATATATATATATATATATATATATATATATATATATATAGTTTAGTAGTGAGATTGTAAAATTAGGGAATGGAATATATACATTCTGTCAGTCGACTATAGCACTAGCAAGGAAACGTTAATATAAACTAAATTAATTCCTCAAAGATGGCCCCTCTAGTTATAGGTCAGTGTAGTTATCCTAATCATGGAGATTGTCATCTGAAACAGCGTGAAAAACAAAACCATACGAAAAAGGAGGAACAACATGCGTGGCCAATCAAAAAACAGCCTGCCAGATGACAGCCAAAACTAGCCATAACAACTCTTTGGGCATTTTGATTTATTTAAACGATAAGCTAGAATATTTAATGTTTTACTATGCCCTTTTCAAAATATGTTTTCTTTCTTTCAATTTCATACTAATGGTCGAAAGGTTTTGTGCAAAATGAACATATTTAAAATGGCTGCATTGTGATCAATGCAAAAATATTTTTGTTTAAAGTCATACATTTGAGTTTCTTGCAGTAGTTGTGATTAAAAAATGTAAGCGCCTGCTAATATGCTATTTCTGTTTCGGTTTAGGTGCAGGTCTTTGGATTGTACTCTAGAGAAGGATTCCATGAAATTTTTGACTGCCCAATAAAAGTATGTAAGCTGCACCTCTATTTTATTGTGGCTTTAATAAAATTTAATGTGTAGTCCATGATGTACAATTGTTGTCTCAGCATGAACCAGCACGAGTTATAACAATACGAACAGCCCAGCATTGCCATTCCTTAGTGAATGTAATGTAAGGTTGTATGCAATAATGTGTGTATAGAATCATGTAGATTCTATCAACACACTCTTTCGCTCTGCTCCACCCTATTTATATTATGCTACATTACATATTACCTTCCATAGTGCAAGAAACACACTGGCAGTGTGTGGTAAGATGTACTGGCACGGCCCACTAGTCTCACTGAAATAGATGGGAGGAAAGCTGAAGCCTGTCATGCACACTCTGGCTTCTATCTAAAGCTAGGGAAAGAGGTGAGCCAGTAGTGGAAATCATCTTTACCAAGTTACCTTTTTAGGTCTCGCCTAGCGACGCAGCGCGAAAGCGCTGTCGCTAGCGAGATCTATTGTTACCGACTTGCTTCGGAAGGGAGACAGGAGATGTGCACGCGCAGGACGGACTGCAATTATGAACGCGCCCGTGAACACGCACGTACAGACACGCGATGTGCACATCTCCTGTCCCCCTTCCGTCCTCGCCAGCCGCAAAACATGAGCTGTGCACGCATAATTAAATCTACAATCCCCAGGTGTCCTTGCACCCCCTCCAGTGTCAGCCAGCCATGCGCCATCTGCCAACCCCCACCATATTCCTCCACGACTACACACTGATGCCCTCTCCATACAGCTACTCTCTCCCAGCATTCCTTACCGTTGTTCCACCATGCTTCAGCGCGATGCCCTGCAGCGTGTCCCCAGAGCTCACAGGGTGCTCGGTGTACCTCGCAGCCCATGCGGCCGCCGTCACGCTGGCCGTGTGCGTCTTCTCCGGCGATCCTCAGCTTACGCCTGGACAGCCGATGTGCACGCTCACGGCGTCTCGTGCGCTCCCACCGCGCTTTCACTTTCGCGCGCTGAGACAGTGCCCCCGCTGCAAAGCAAGTGTCTGTCCCACAGAGCCCTGCGCCGTGAGTGTTTGCTTGGTGCTACTCGAGCGGACCAGGGACCAGTGCTTTAAATGGGCAGATGCTGTCCGGTACTGAGCACCAGCACTTCTTTGATTTGAAGGGAAGAGTACCACTTCTAAATGGATCAGCACCTGCACTTCTGAAGAGCAAACAGGTACTCTAAACAGAGGGTACTATTACATGTATGTTTCAATTTAAAGCACTGCGCCACTAATCTCTCTGCGGATGTACCCCCAGTCCAGGAGATAAAATGTCTAAAAACAATAATGTCGTCTTTACTCTGGATGAATATTTATAAAGGAACTCTAATGTGTGCTTCGCTCCAAAAGGCTTTTGAAGCGTTTTTCGATATATGAAGCTTTCTTAATCTGTTCAGGCCTGGTTTTGCGAAGCGTGGGCAGAACTGCTAATTTAATCTTGGCGCCCCTGCGAGATCCCTTATGTAGCTCTTCATAAGTTATGTTCCTCCGGGCCATGTGAAAGTAATGTCTTGCGTTATCTTGCGAGTAAAAAAGAAATGAACGGCAAAATATTTTCTCAGGCTATAACATTGCACGTTGACTTCTCTGTGCCCCTTTGTCCTCAGAATTCATCAGTTTGTGGGTTTCCAAGGCAGGCAGGAAACACGTGTCGGCTGCGATTTACTCCTGACGAAGCGGGAGGTCGCGCAAATTCCAGTGGGTCGTGTACCCACTATCATTTCCACATGTGTGGCTTCCCTTCTTCAGACTGCGCCTCGGTGCCTACGCCACTCTGCTGAAGTAAGTCTCAAGTGATCGCTTGGCAAAGCTGAGAGGTGTTGTTTTCCGGCCGCATGCAACAAGGAGAAACAAGCATTTGCAATGCAATAGGTCTCGCATTTACGCGAGTTTAAGCTATTGGCATTGTAAATGACAATGCATTTTATTTCTGTTTCAAAAAACAAAACATAAATAAAAGGCGTTATCATTTACAATGCCAATAGCTCAAACTCGCGTAAATGCGAGACCTGTTGCATTGCAAATGCTTGTTCTTCCTGCTGCGGGGGGATTTGGCAAGGATCTCTCCGCCGTATTCCTTATGGCTGTTCACTTACATGATTGTCAGCGGCCCTGGTTAAATTCCCGCCAAAAAGATGCAAATAACACACATTGCAGGGAAAATATTTTAAGCAACTGAGAGTAAATGAACCCTTGGACAAACCAATTGAAGTCAATAGATAGGTAAGATGTCAGCCAAGTTCTTCCTGCTGGCTGTTTTTGAAATATGTAAACAAAGCAGACAGCAGACCAGTAAGTGACATTTGTTAGAGGACAATTCTGGGCTCATTGGATGATGTAGAGACTCCAGGAGATGTTCAAGGAAAATAAATACCAGCAAAGATATTTAAGACTAGTTCTCAGATTCCACATCTGGAAGAAATATTTAAAGCAGTCAGCGATCTATGGACATTTTTGTCTTTTTGACTGCGGTATTTTTTTTTCAACTTTTTTTTTGAGTCAAAATATATGAACCATAAGCTAAATGTTACTTGATATCTCTCTCAATATGGACATATATATTTATAAGGCTCTAATCAACCACTATTCAATAGACATGCTAAGGTCTACATGGACCACTATCTTCAGACATGGTAGGTAGGTGTAGGTGACGAGCTTAACTCCTGTGTTCAATGGGAGGACATTGACATTATATCTGAACATCACCTAATTTGAGCTGTTTCACAAAGTCCCTGAGATATTTGTGTAATTGATTCTCCTAGTAAGAACATGTGGTCTTGTGTGAACCTCATACTTGGTATAAGAATGTGTTGTAACAAGTGACTATTATGCCTATAAATTGTATGAATTATATCCTGATAGATACAGATATATATGGATATTTACAATAAATTATTTGATTTTGATATCCTAATTATAGATCGTTGCAGTTCATCCTCAGTTTGGACGATCCAGCTTCAAACAGTTTGTAACTGGGGGAAATAAGGTATATGCATGCTTTTTGTAAACTTTTATTACTGTCATTTAAATTACATTTGCCAATATGATCTTGCTACACCTCATGTATATTCCCCCAATATGATCCTATAAACCTGGAGATCATGAACATCGCACACATTCATTACAACTACTTAATAAAATCAAATACTTCTACATTTGAAGCTGTTATATACCCAACCTCTTAATTTCATGCAGTTTAGCCATATCTATTGTCAAACTGTATTCAAACAATTAATAAGTTCAACCATCACCCCGTAAAGATGTTCCACTAAAGGCTTTGTTCTTTGAAAGTAAGGTACCCTAGTCAACGTTTTCCTTAGTTATTTATACAACCCCTAAAGTAGGATTCTATGAAATTTCTAGTATGATGTGTAGAACAATCTCTTAGAATCATTATGAAAACCCAGTCCAAAGCACTCACAGATGATTTCCAAACTGCCGACCACGCAGATTTGAGAAATTGACAGCTACATTTTCTGAAAATGTTTGTTGTGACACAGAGGAGTAAGAATGCCGCAATATCAACAATACTTGTTCCAAGATGGCTATCCAGTTTAGAACTAGTGGCTACACTAGAGGTACCACACTGCACATGTAATGAGTGCCAAGCAGGTATCCCAGGTGGATGTGAGTGGAATGGACCTAGCACACCTCTTGATTGCCTTTTAAGATTAGCAGAAAAGAAAATGTCACAAGTTGAGGGCTAGAAATGCTACAGGCATGTCTGATGGTAAATGAGTTGAAGGTTCAGAGGTAGCCCAGCAGGCGGGAGATGTGCAGTCACACCTGTCTGATCTGATGAAAGATTGCGATCATCTAGTACATGATTGTTAGACATGGGGGTCTCTAGTTGGCAGAGGTAGGTACCGTTGTCCAAATAGGGACCCTTGCTTCTAGTCAGGATAAGGGGGATACACACTCTAGATACCCCCTGCTCACCCCCTTGGTAGCTTGGCACAAGCAGACAGGCTTATCCCAAAGGCAATGTGTAAAGTATTTGTACCAACACTCACAATAACACAGTGAAAACACCACAAATGGACACCACACCAGTTTAGAAAAATAAAATATCTTTATCTAAACTAAACAAGACCGAAACGACAAAAATCCAACATACACACTTAAAAATATGACTTTCAAAAGGTTTCAAGAACTTGTACCATAGAAAACTATAAATGCGTGACTTTTACACAAAGTACCTGAAGATGCGTCAAAATTCACAAGGACAAACAGCCGCAGAGAAAGGAAGCATTGGAAAACACAGCGATGCTTCAGTTCCTGAGTCCTTGGGGAGGCAAGGCGACAGTTCTGCTGCACACAGGAGCAGTGATGCGTCGAATCCGGACTGTAGGGGAAAGTGAGGCGTCGAAATCCAAGACAATTCTGGTCTGCGGGTGATGCGTGGAACAACTTGGTGCACAGGTATGATGCGTGGCACACCGGAGGTGATGCGTCTCTTTGCGAGGCTTTGCGCCATCCGGCGTCTGTGCTGGGGGCTGTGCGGCAAGACTTTGCGTCAGACTCGGCGAGGCTTCGCGTCGTCCGTCACCGGTTTTGAGAGACTTTGCACGGCTTTGCGATGCTTCGCGCCGGTTCTTGCAGAGATTAGCTGCAAAACCCACATCTGAGGTCCTGTAACTGGAAGGAGGCACCTCAGGCAAGGGTAGGACTCACAGATGGCAGAGTCCAGCAGCACCAGCAGATTTGCAGGAAGTCTTTTGTGTCCCTGAGACTTCAGAACAGGAGACCAGCACACTTCAGGCCCTTGGAGATCTCCTTCAAGCAGGGGACACAGCACACAGCAAAGTCCTTCTCATTTCCTTGGCAGAAACAGCAACCGCAGGCCAACCCCAGACACACAGCAAGGGCAGTACTTCTCCTCAGTCTCTCCAGCTCTTCTCCTTGGCAAAGGTTCATCTTGAATTCCAGGAATGATCTAAAGTCTGGGGTTTTGGGTCTGATACTTATACCCCAAAATGTCTTTGTTCTCTTTGTGCAAGGGGCTCTGAGCCCAGTTCAAACCAGTTCTGCCTTCACTAGTGCAGCATGATCACAGGAGGTGGAGACAGCATTGTGCAAGGTAGACAGGCTCCATTCAGGTGCAAGGTAAATCTCCTTCCACCACTCAATATGCAGCCAGGGTCTATTCAACTCAGGGATGAGTCATCCAGGAAGGGCCAGGCACACCTCAACCCCCCAGAGGCTGTCTACAGGGAATGCACATGTCTCTGTCACACTGAAACCAGACAGTCAATCCACAAATAGGCAGAGGCACACAGGATGGTTGAACAAGAAAATAGCCACTTTCTAAAAGTGGTATTTTCAAACACACAATTTAAAAACATCTTTACTAAAAGATGTGTTATCAAATTCTGAGTTCAGGGATACCAAACTCCATTTTTCCATCTTATCCCTACGGGAAGATATGCTTGTAAAATGTTACAAAGCATTCCCCATTCTGTCCTATGGGGCAAGATAGCCTTTCAATAGTGAAAAACGAAATTGGCAGTATTTCACTATCAGGACATGTTACACACACTAGTACATGTCCTACCTCTCACGTACACTGCACCCTGCCCAGGGGGGTCCCTTAGGCCTACCATAGGGGTGTCCTATGTGTAAGAAAAGGGAAGGGTAAAGACTGGCAAGTGGGGGCACTTGCCAAGTTGACATGGGAGTTAACAAACTGCGCACAGGCACTGCGGTGGCAGGCCTGAGACATATTTTCAGGGCTACTCATGTGGGTGGCACAATCAATGCTCCAGGCCCACTAGTAGCAATTGATTTACCAGCCCCGGCACACTTAGTGCACTTTAATAGGGACCTACTGGTAAAACAAATATGCCAATCATGGATAACCAATCAGGCTCCAGGGTCTTTGGGACAAGCCAGACCCCACCCTGCTTCGAAAAGAGGTCCTGAAGCAATACTGTTGGAAATGGGTGGAACAACGCGAGTCTATCAAGCCTAATCAGGGGAAACTCATTGAGGAATTCCTGCTCCACAAACAGGTTAGATCGTTGGAACCCTACCTAGACACAATCCAGATCCCCCAGGACAGGACGTTATATATTCAATTCAGGTTTGGTACCCTTCCTGTGAGTGAGGTTACAGCTAAGTGGCACCCTAACTCTCCAAGTCCAAGCAATTGCCCTGGTTGCAATGCCCCAGTGGAGTCCGTAGCCTATGTGCTGTTTGCATGCCCTGCTTACGCTCATCCCAGGGACAAGTGGCTCAAACCGGTTTGCCGACAATTGGGCACACGGAACCACTGGGATGCACTTCGCATACTGAAGTCGGACGCCAGGGCCCCGCTTTGCCTGCGCTATGGCTAAGTTTTTAAGCCACATGTGGGGTATTAGAAGGAAGGCACTTTCGAGAGCACCTCAGCAATGGCCAGGTTGACCCCTAGTCTGAGTTGCTTTTCGGGTCCTAGTGACTAAACTCAGGTTACCGTCACTTGCACTAGATGTTGCACAAGCACTTTATTGTAGATTGATTGCATAACCCGATTGCTAGGGGAGGACCCTAAGGTGAAACCTGTGACATCCTCTGTTAGATGCTTTTATTATTGTTTTAATTAGTTTTTATATTTTACACTAGCTTTTAACCAACAAACCCTATTTTTAAATGTATGAAAGATTTTATGATGTATAACTCTCAATTGGCTGTTGCCGAACAGATATGGTATCCATTTGCCGGTCTTCAATTTTAATTGTTGTTTTAATTGCTGCGGGTAGTTGAATTGAGCACCCTATGTAATTTTTTTTCCATACTGGTCTAACATGTTTTAGCCATGTAGGCAACTTGCCGCCAAATAACAATCTTGTGATACAAGTTTTCGCATGTCTATTGCTGGATGCCCTGTGCGACTTCTTCCTTTCTTACATTTTTAACTGTGTTTTATTACGTATGTCTTTTGTAGCTTTTATGACTTGAATAGTCGAAATAAAGCTTAAATGATGATGATGGATAACCAATCACAATAACAATTTACACACACAGAGAGCATATGCACTTTAGCACTGATCAGCAGTGGTAAAGTGCCCCGAGTCCTATAGCCAAAAAACACAGGTCAGGAGAAAATAGGAGAAAGAAGCAAAAAGTTTGAGGATAACCCTGCAAAAAGGGCTATTTCCAACAATGATCTACTGCAATTGTTACCTCCATGTATGAGTGGAATCAACGGCTGGAGGACTATGTGAGGGCCTTAAATCTATTTATCTTGAGTTTTGTACCATTCCATATGAATGGTGATGTGAACGTAGCAGCACAGAAATCTCTTGACTTGGAGTTGTTTGCCTCAGATTTCCCTCATGCATCTGAATAGTAAAATTAGCAAGACTGGCCATAACGGATAAGTTGCACTCCTGGTGCAGGTCTCTGCTGGTGATAGCTGTGATACAGAGGAAGACTATCACGTAGCAGGGCAGCAGAGTCTTGTTCTTCACTGTCTTGAGCAAGCACACTCAATTTAGGTGGCAACTCTGCAGGTTGTTCTTTGTGATCTTCTAGAATGAGGCCTTGAGACACTGGTTTGGTTTCTGACATGGTAGAGGTTAGACCAAGAGGGAAAGTACATGTTCACAGACACTTATGCTGCATGTGGGTTTATAGCAGCTCACCCCGGGTGCCTGATATTGGAAACATGGGGGAACCGAGATTTCTCCTGGCAAATCCTCCATCAGTTGTGAACATTTCCTGGGTCCCACATTCTTTAGGTCGGGGTGGGAGTGTTGGATTTGATGTTTGGAGAGATATTTACCCCCCTTTTTCAGTCTGTGCTGATCCCTTTCTACTTCTTTTCACTCCCTCCACTCTTTGAGTCTTTGACTATGGTATGGTTCCGGGACCTTTGGAGTTTCTATTACTAAAATTGCCATTTTATGTTTTGTGTGCCTGTCAGTACTAACGTTTAGTTATTCATATGTTAGTGTGAGATCCTTGATTATTATTTGGGGGAGGGGAACAGACTGTCAACAGACTAGGAATCTAGTGGCTTTCTGGGAAAAACGCAGTATCAAAGAAAAACCTGGGCTTAACCCTTGATAGCAGTGATCCAAGGCACTGGGCTATACCCCAAATAAATGGGTGTTAAGTATTTAAGCAGCCTAAAAAAAAATACAGTCGAAAAACACAATAAAATTTCCAAAAATAATATTACCAAAAGAGAAAAAAATTGTAATTAACTCAGATGATACAAATTGGTCAAATTCAAGCCAAGGAACTTGGATATTTTTTTGTTTTGTTAAAAAGTCGAACAGTGGGGCGTGGCCAACCATCATGGCTGACCGGACGTGATTCCGATCAGCTCCTCGCCAGGCCCGTCCAAATCAGTGGAGTAGAGCGTCCTAAATGCCCTGATCTTACCGTGGGGGCTATCTGGCAGCTCCGGTGCCTTGAGGGAAGGTGCACAGCCTGCGTCCAAAGCGCTGGGAAGACCCACAGTGACGGTGAGAGTCCGGCCCCCTCCGGGCTCGGTGGAGGTGACATGGCGGCGCCCGATCCGATGCTCCACTGAGATTCACGGCGCTCCACGCCACCAGGTTGGTGGCCGTGGGGGGAGAAGTGCAGTTGAGGGCAGGCGCCGCTGCAGAGCTGGGGGCCGGGGACTGCCCCCGAGTTTGGACTTTGGCGCTTCTGACGGCAGCGGGTCTGCAGGGACACCCGCGGAGCTTGCGATCGCCTGTCTGCTCGCCCACCTGAGTGGCGGAACCAGACCTGGGGGACATGCGACGCTGTTGAGACCCCCCCCCTGGCTGGGGAACACGACTGTTGAGGATCGGCGGGGGGGTCCCTCCCGCTTCCTGAGATCCTGGTGCGCGCCTTCCCTGCCTGTCTTCATCATGGCGGCCACCGGGGGTTACCTGCAGCGCGCGAACGGAGCGAGCCCTTGCTGATAAGGTGCACTCCGATGGGGGTGCAACGAGAGGAGACACTACTAACAGCCCACGGGGACCACCGGTAAGGAGCGGTGGGTCTCCCCTTCCCTCGTCAAGATCTTCTACAAGCACACCAGCAACTGCTGATGCCTGACCCTAAGATGGCGGCGAGTCACCCCCAGCCTGTGGCGCCATAAAGAGCCACGGGGACTGACTTTGAGCTCATTTACAGCGACGTGGGAGCCCTGGTGGGGGCGCTGACACCAGATCCAGGTCAGGAATAAGGGTGCAGCCCACCAGCACCTAAGAAGGGTTCACCAGTGGCAGCGACCCCTTAGGCGTGAATGCGTTCAAGAGAGTGATTCCCCTGCAGCCGACCCTAAAGGGGTCCGTACTAGCGAGGCCGGATCTCACGCCTGAAAAGGGGCCCTGTGCCCACCCACGCACCGCACCCTGGTCCGGAGGAGGTCTACTTGCACCACAAGATAGCGTGGGTTTGGCGCCTCCTTGCCGGCCTTAGGGCACGCAGTTCCCTAGTTCCCCCAGCCGCCACCTAGAGAGGCCTCTGACGACTGCGACTGGTGTATCGTGGCAGAAGCGGGTCTTCAACGGCCCCTTCGAATTCTAGACGCCCTTCGGACGCGGCGCGAGAGGGTCCTTATGCCACCCAAAAAATCCCAGCCCCCTAGAGTCTCCAGCTTCTTCTCCCCAACATCTAAGGGGACAGCGAGTGCAGATCCTAAAGTCTCCCAAGGCACCATGGCAATCTCCAGGGAGGAGCTGTTGGCCACCCTCAGGGAGTTCAAACAAGAACTGCGGGATGACATCAAGTCGGACATTGGGGCCTCCTTCGATGCGTTCAAATCAGAGATGGGTGGCCGCTTAGTGGCGCTACAGGCAGACGTAGATTCAGTCGGAGCCCGCACCCTCGATCTCGAAGCGAAACAGCAAGACTTGGAGGAACGTATGCGGCCCCTGGAAACCCAATCTGCGGAGCTTCACGCACAGCTACAGGCCACGCAGCTCCGGTGTGAAGATTTAGAAAATCGCTCACGGCGGGAGAACATCCGAGTGAGGGGTCTGGCGGAAGGATGCGAGGGTCCTGACCTGGAGGCCTTTGTGGTGGGGCTCTTTTCTATGATTTTGGGGGACTCTGAACCGGAGGTACACCTTGAAAGGGTCCACAGAGTAGGACCTCGGGCTCCAGTAGACACCAGAAAACCCCGCGACGTGCTAGCGAAATTTAGCTCCTTCAGGGTCAAGGAACGAATCCTCCAGAAGGCTCGTTCAATGGACAAGATCACCTTCCAAAATACAGAATGCTCGCTTTTCCAAGATGTGGCCCAAGCCACGCTAGCCAGGCGTCACCAATTTCGTCCGATCACGTCTACCCTAAGAGAGCGTCAGGTGCGCTACCGCTGGACTTACCCTTTTGGCTTAGCTTTCACCTGGGACAATCACAACTGCCACTGTACCTCCCTGGATGAAGCGGCCGCCATCCTGGGCATCGAGGTGCCTCCATCAACAAGCGAGGCAGCCGCCAGACGGGTTGAGGAGAAGGGGGGTCCGAAGAATAAAGGAGGAGGCCCCTGGCGTCAGCGGCGTAGATCTGGCAAATCCCCGGAGGGCTGACACTTCTGAGCCGCCATGACGCCCCCACCGACCCTCTCAGACACTTCTGCTGCAGTGGAGAAAGGCGCACACGGATCCAGTCGGACATCTTATGCCATACCCAGCCAAGCTACTGTCTTCCACTGATTTCTTTATCTATGAGACATTCAATGGGCCGCGGCGGTGGAATTTTGGTCCACCCCAGTTTGTGCTCGTAACGGAGTCCTCCTCTGTGATTGGGGATCTCCGCGAGCACGTTGCTGCTCTAAGTTGGACTTGGTCTAAGTTTTTCTATTTTACCTTGTCCAGTTTTTTTTTCCTTTTTGCTTTATGGTGTCACTGTCCATGTTTTTTTAGCCGCTATCTGCACTCTGGGGCCACTAGGACGGGGTCGGGGGGAAGAAGCTTGCCGATCGGGGGAGGACAGGGGGATTGATGAGCCTAGCTATCCTGGCAAGGATGTCCAATGGCAGGGTTAAATTGTTTATCGTGGAATGTTAAGGGGCTGAACTCTCCCAATAAGAGGCAACGGATCTGGAGGTTCCTCCGGGATCATCAGATCTCGATCGCTGCCCTCCAAGAGACACATCTTCCCCGCAAAGACGAACAACGTATGAAGCATAGGGCATACCCCCAAATTTACCGTTCTTCGGCACATACCAAACACAATGGAGTGGCGCTTCTCTTTCACTCCTCGACCCCATTCCTACACCAGGCCACTCGCACGGATAAGGAGGGGAGATATGTGATGGTCAAGGGGAGCTGCGGGGCAGAACCTACACCTTTGCAACACTTTACGCCCCCAATACAGGCCAACACGATTTTCTCAACGCCTTCTTGTCCACCTTGGGAGGCTTCGCCAGTGGGGATGTCATACTGCTGGGGGATTTTAACTTAATTTGGGACCAGGCGATGGACACTACACATAGCCACAGGGCGGCGGGGGGTCTTCAGCCAGCCGCTCAAGGCGACATTACGGGGCCTAGGACTGATAGACGCTTGGAGGGCTTCACATCCTACGACCCGCGATTACTCTTTTTTTCCCACTCGCACAGGACGTACTCCCGCATAGACCACGCCTTTTGAGCCAGTCCCTTCTACCGAAGGTGATGGGAACTCAGTTTCACCCAATCTGCCTCTCGGATCATGCGCCCTTGGAGCTGACCCTTGACTGGCCCGCTCCCCGCTCCAAATATGCCAGATGGTACTTCCCTAATCATTTGACCCGAGATAGGCTCCTCCGAGACGAGCTCAGGAAAGCAATTGCAGACTTTTTCGAACTCAATGACCCAGCCCAGACCTCGCTAGCTAACAACTGGGACGCCTTCAAGGCAGTCGTCAGGGGAAGTGTATGGAGCTAGACGCGGCGCTCAAAAAGCAACGCAAGGGAGAACGCCTCCTTCTAGAGAGCGAACTGTGTTCAGCTGAAGAGAACCACAAAACTTCTCCTCGGTACAAACACTCCGCAAGGTCACCCAAGTTAGGGGAAACTCCAAGCGATATACACGAACGGGGCCGAAAAGACTCTTTTGCGTCTACAAGCTCGCAACTATGAGGGGGAAACAAGGTAGGCGCACTTCTGGCGCGCCAATTACGGATCCGGCAAGAGAAGAACTACATTCAACGAGTGGGGGGTGGCGGGGGTCCCCACACCAGAGCGAGGCAGACAAGGCCAAAGCCTTTGGAGACTTCTACAGCAACTTATACACGGCAGATCAACCTGATCTGCAAGCGCAGGACCAATACCTGGAAGGTCTCTCCTTCCGCGAGTACCTGCTGCTACCAACGAATTGCTAAACAGCCCCATATCCGCAGAAGAGGTCCAAAAGCGGTGGATTCGCTCAAACTCTCAAAAGCACCCGGTCCGGATGGTCTGAACGCCCACTTTTATCGTACCTTCGCGCCGGACCTCGTTCCCCATCTAGTCACTCTCTTTAATCATATCGCCTCCACGCAACAAGTGACCCCCTCAATGGGTGAAGCTCTGATCTCCGTTCTCCTCAAACCAGGGAAAGATCCGGCCCAATGCGCCTCTTATAGACCGATTGCGCTTCTCAACCTGGACGCTAAGCTGTACTCTAAGATTCTGGCCTCCCGCCTAGAACACATTATGCCGTTCCTGGTGCAAACTGATCAAGCGGGTTTCATTAAGGGGAGGCAAACCCATGACAACCTGCGAAGAATAATCCACCTAATTGAAAAAGCACAACGGAAGGCAATACCCACGGTCCTCCTCGCGCTGGACGCGGAGAAGGCCTTCGATCGGGTGGATTGGGCCTTCCTGACTGGCACTCTACAGCGTTTTGGTTTTGAGGAACCTTTTATTGGAATGGTCAAAGCGAATTACCATGCGCCGCGATCCACGGTCCTCGTAAATGGAGTGGCCTCTGCGCCATTTGCTCTCACGCGAGGCACGCGTCAGGGATGTCCCCTATCCCCCCTTCTATTTGCGCTTAGCATCGAACCGTTCGCAGAGCGTATTCGCTCCAACCCTGAAATACGGGGTGTTCCGTTTGGCTCGGATGAGCATAAGATTGCTCTCTTCGCCGACGATGTGCTCATCCCCGCCACGCGTCCACAGACTTCCCTCCCGGCGATCCAGACGGAGCTTGCCCTCTAAGAAAGGGCCTCGGGTTTCAAAGTAAACCTATCAAAATCCTATCTATTGAACCTCACCGTACCGGAAGAGGCCATGCAGGTCATCGAGGCAGCGTCCCCCTTCCGTGGAGGGCAGAAGGAGATCACCTATTTAGGTATAAAGCTCTACTCCGAAAGTAGAGAATCTCTACAGGGCTAACTTCCCCCACTGCTGCGTCAACTCCAGGCGGATTTCGCTAGATGGAGGACAGCCTACCTCTCATGGATAGGGAGAATAAACGCCGTTAAAATGAATGTCCTGCCGCGACTATTGTACCTTTTCCAGGGCCTCCCAATCCCGGTGGAGAAGTCACTCTTCTCTTCGTTAAAATCAATGGTCACTAAGTTCATCTGGCAGGGGCAGCGGGCCAGGCTTTCTAATCGTACATTGACTAGGTCGAGAGAGGAGGGGGACTGGCTCTACCGGACTTTCGGGGCTACTATAGAGCTGCTCAATTGAGGGTCATAACTGAGTGGTCTCTGCGGGAGTCCGATAGGCACTGGCTACACATGGACAGGCAAATCACGGGGAGAACGATCTGGGACCTCCTCTGGAAAAGCAAACAACACCGTCCGCGAAACACATATATAAGTACTCCCACGGCAACCACCCTGAGGGTATGGGACGAAGTAAACAGAGCCACCCCCTTACCTCCTTTCCTCCCCGTACACGCCCATACACTTCAACCCCCAGTTTCCCCGGCCCTACATGAAGGCCCATTTGACGCTTGGCGGGAGGGGGCTGCCTGATGCTTTCCCATCTCTTCGATAGGGGAGACTGCTCTCCTTCCCGGAATGTGCGAAGGAATTTAAACTCCCATCATCCGAAGAATTCCGATACCTGCAACTTAAACATTGGACTCTGCAGCCACAGGTGCGGCTGGCCGCTACCCGGGAGCTGCTTCCTATAGAACTATTTGCTCAGTCGGGGGCCTCCTCAAAGGGCACTATCTCCTTTCTGTACTCACTCCTCCGCTCTCACGGCTCCACAAACACCCTCGGCACCACCTCTTTTGGGACACTATATTAGACACTCCCCCAACGAGACAACAATGGTCCTCACTTTACAGAGATATTCCTAAGTTTAATCGGTCTATGCACCTTAGGGAGGCACATTACAAAATTGTATATGATTGGTATCTGCATCCACACCGACTACACACTATCTTCCCTAATACCTCAGACAGATGTTGGAGGGGCTGCGGCCAATTAGGAGACTTCAGACATATTTGGTGGGACTGCCCGCACATTCAGCCATTTTGGAAGGAGGTCCTCGCCCAAATCAAACAGATTCTGGGATATCCGATCTCCAACACGTTAGAACACACGCTACTGGGACTCAGAGACTCCAACCTAAAGCACCAAACCCATGGAGACCGCTCCGTGATGTGGCTTTGCCTTGGGGCGGCCAAGATGGCAGTGGCCGCTGCCTGGAAAAATCGGAAGCCCCTTCCCTCACGCAGTGGCACGCCAGATTATGGCGCGCCTTGGCGATGGAACGAATGGCAGACATTGTGGAGGACTCCCGCACAGGTTTTGATTATATATGGGGGCCACTAGTCGAGTATCTCTCCGAGGGGCTGCCCCTGTTTGCCTGTGGACCAAGGCTGCGGGCTCTTCACCTCTTTCATATTTAGGACTCCCACTGACCTCTTCAAGGCCACGTACGACGACTCCGATACCCACACCTCGTCAATCCTTTTTCAGCGTCCGGATTTAGCATCCCTAATAGTGCACTACTTTTTTTTTGTTTTGTTTTGTTTTTTTTGTTTTTTGTTCGACCGTGACACCTTAGGTTTTTGGTTTTCTTATTGTTCGATTGTTGGGAGGGGGGGTGGGGGGTATGGTTGGGGGGGGTAGGGCGGGACACGAGAATTGGACATGGACAATACGTGCTGATTGCCACTTACTAGTTCACACACTGTATTGGTTCCACTAGCCTACCGTACGAAGTGGCCGATAATCTGCATTGGGGTCCTCATCCCCTACAAGGGTTGTTGTATACTTGTATGCTCTGTTATCATTAAAACAAATAAAGAGATGTTTGATAAAAAGTCGAACAGTTCCAACAAAACACAAAGAGAATAATGTAAGTTAATGAAAGGTGAAAACAAAATACAGCGCAACATAAATAAAAAAGCGACTGCACAACACACGAACACCAGATCATATAAATATAAATGGCTGTCAGAAATATGAAATGCTAATCCCATAACCTCATACTGACCGGACAAGATACATGGCCATCCTGCTACAGCCACACACACTGTCCTCACTTATACTCCAGCCTTCCAAACATAAAAATGAATGTAGCTCTACATTGCAGAGTGGAGAAATTGATCCCCAACGCTGCATTTACCAGACTGCACCTGCTCACGTGGATTTGAGTTCCTCTGCACACGTGAGAATAAAGCAAGCACTCAGACACCGTCCTGGGCAGCAAAGAGCAAAATAAAAGGAATATGCATGTGTTCTGGTTTACAAAAATAAGTCCAACTAAGACATCCACATAATGCCTGAAGGCTGTACAAATAATAAACATAGTCACAACAATGGATCAACATAACAGCTCACAACACAATGCCTGGTACCCATCCTCATGATGACTCCAATGACATGCTAATGTATTCAGCATTTGAAACAGCAGAACTAGATGCAAGTCTGCTCCTTTCTGTATTTCTTCCATTCTAACAGCATTATGTGATGAAGGCATATTTATCTCTTCAACCATTTAAGAACCAAGCAAGTCATGCTGTTATATATATTTTTTTTAAATCCACATCACATAGCACAAACCTTGGCATGCATAATTACTGTGATAGTTTGTCTTCACAGGTTTTTGTACGATTGATTCTCTAATGAGAACACTATACATATGTTGGAAATTGGGTTACTGGTTGAGTGAGGAGGAACCCTACTCAAGCAGCAACCACAATGTCTGTCAGGGTGAAAAACAAGCAAACCCCAAATTAACCAGTGCGTAAGCCTCTGTAGCTTGGCACAAAGCAGTCAGGCTTAACTTAGAGGCAATGTTTAAAGTATTTATGCAGCACTTCAAACAGTAATAAAGTGAAAACCCAACACAAGACAAATCTCACACCGATATAAAAAACAATTAGTAAAATTTAAACCATTCTTTGAGATCAAAACGATAAAAATCCAATCAGTGGAACCAGAGAGATGCAATTCTACAGTTTTAAGTAAAAATAGTGCCTAGAAGCACCATGTGTCAACTGTGGTTATCTGGTCGCGCCGGACCAGGACCAAGTCACAAGTTCAGGCTGACCACTGTGGAGTGTGTGCCGAATACAGGGACCAAGTTAGGCCCGCTGAACAAAGTACCTTAAATCATGGTTGCGTGGCGTTCCAAGATCCCGCGTTAAGGATGCATTGTCCAGAGGTGGTTCTGAGGAGCTGCAATATGAGGTCCTGCGTTGTCGATGAGGATACCGTCAGTGAGGGGCTTGCAATGCAAAGGCCAACATTGAGGAAGCGTTGCGCAGTGGCGGATCCAAGCAGTCTGTGGCTGCGATGTGATGTCCTGCATTGGGGATGTGTCGTGCAGCTGTGGTTCTGAAGAAGAGCTGCAAGGTGATGCGTTGCGTTGATTCTGTCCACAGGACCACAGCTGGGCTGGCAGGGCACCTTCAGGCTCACTTCCAAGGATCCAGGACTGGGGTGGCACAACTTGGGGTGCAAGTCTTACGGCAGCCTGTGTTCAAGTCCTGGGTTCAAGGTGGTTGGAGTTTTTTCTGTCCCTGAGGTCCTTATCAGGAGGCCAGCCAACTACCCCTTGAAGTCACTCTGGTGGTCCTAGGATCAACATACAGGTCTAGTCCTTTCACTCGGGCAGCAGAGTAGCAGTTCTTCTTGCAGTCCAGCAGTCCTTCTGAGTCTTCCACAGGTCCAGGGGTCTACTGAAGAGTTGGGTCTGAGGGTCCGATATTTATACCTGGTGCCCACTTTGAAGTAAGTGAAGGTTCTGGAGGTTTCTACCCCGAGAGGGTTTGGAATTTCCTGACTCCCTGCCCTGGCCCCAGACTTTTTTGGGTCATAGTAGACCAGTGTCAAACCCTTTGTGAGTGTGCTCAGGCAGAATCTTTGTGATGTGCAAGTGTGGTAGATGACAGCTCCTCTTCCTCATAAAGTCAGAGATGGCCCATCCTGCCAACACCTAAACTCCTTTGTCTCACTGTCATGGAGCAATATACAAAGACCAACGGCCAGCTACACCTAGTCACATGACCCAGAAAATAGGCTGCAGGCACCAAATGGTTGGAATAAGACAATGTCAGCTTTCTAAAAGTGAAGAGGAGAACTAGGACAAGAAGTCTTAGACAGAAAGTGCACTACTACATACACTCAGATGAGTGTCTCACACATATTATACATCAGCTAAGCTTGTTCAAAACTTTACACAATTTTGACTCCAATATGAACAACAGGTGCATTGATCCAAATCATCCCAATGAATGTCCGTGACACCGTCCCTCTGTTGCTTCGTGGATTTGTATTTATTCGAAGATGAATTTCTCAAAAAAAGTTCATAATTTGTCAAATATCAATCATACATGTCAGGCGTGGGTCACATAAATCCCAATGCATTTCGGGTGTCAAGCCCACCCTTCTTCAGGGGAATCTACAAACAAATCAAAATGGCAATAAGTATACAATAAAACAAGTCGCAAAGTACATGCAATAGACCAGAATGGCCCTTGGTCCCGTGAGGTAATTGTGTGTGATAAGATGAGCAAATGGATTAAAAAGCCCAAATTCAATGCGGATTTGCACACCAAAGACAACAACCATGATTAGAAAAAGCAACTCAAAAAGGGGAAAGATCCATGAGGATAGAAATAAGTTCAACTCTTATAGGTGGGTGTTTAAAGAAAAACAGAACATGAAAGAAACAACCCTCAGAACACCCATGATCACCCCAAAGCAAGACAATCTACATCACATTCTCCCGAGTATCCTGATGTAGATTGTCTTGCTTTGGGGTGATCATGGGTGTTCTGAGGGTTGTTTCTTTCATGTCCTCCCTGGACCGGAAACAAGCATCCTAGGACCGGTTTCGGGGTTTCACCCCTCATCAGCCAGGATAGCTTGATTCCAGTGGCACAGTGAGCCCAGGACCCACGTCTGGGCATACCTGGCGCACTTAGGGCGAGAAAGCAAAAGACACACAATTGATGGACGGAATGCAGAACAAATCAAAACATTCACCCCCAGTCAAGAGATCTGGGTTAAATCCATCATTCTTTTGCTCACCATGCCACCCCAGTTTAGACCTGGCCATATGCAAATCAGTCTTGACCCTGTGTCTTGTCAGCATTCCGTCCATCATTTGTTTGCTGTAACACTTTTCGCCCTGAGTGGGATGGGAATGCCCAGACGTGGGTCCTTTGCTCACTGTGCCGCTGGATTCAAGCTAGCCTGGCTGAAGAAGGGTGACATACCCTGAAACCGGTCCCAGGATGCTTTTTTCCGGTCCAGGGAGGACCTGGCCTGGCAGTTCGGTCTGGACTGTTCCCATGGGGCACAGGGTCAAGACTGATTTGCATATGGTTGGGTCCAAACTGGGGTGGCGTAGTGGGCAAAAGAACGATGGATTTAACCCAGATCTTTTGACTGGGGGAGAATGTTTGCATTGTCAGCATTCCGTCCATCATTTGTTTGCTGTAACATGTTACATTAAATTGGCTTTTACAAACAGATTGTTGATGGAATATCAGTCATGGCTTTTCTGTCGCATTGTCAGTATCTAGGGTTACCAGAACTAGAGACTCAGGAGTGATGTACTAATTAATGGAGTACTGTCTCAAAGTTCATCAGTCCTAACCTTCTTAGTATTTAGTGATGCCCACCTCTACAAAGGGAGTGTCCTGGTACTAGAGCGTAAGACAGAGCAATTACGGTTTCAACTGTGTACTGTCACTCATTGACCCACCCCACCTGAATTATTAATATGTGTCATGTTTTGGGACTTTCTTCCTTCTTTCTAAGCCAAATCCTACAGCCACTAGTCGTACATATAATATACTATGATGTAGGTAACAAGACCAAATACCGACTTAGTTTTATTTTCTTGTGCGTAAGTGTCAACCATTCTGATCAATTGTTGCGGTAAGTTTTGCTGACGTCGATTACTAAGGCATTTCTGTCATGTACCTCAGAGTTGCGGAGACGGTGCGCAGTTTCTGTATATTGCCTGTGCTACACCTGCCATGTCACCACACGATGTTGACGACTTGACTTTCTCATGTAGCCCAACTCGAAAGCTTTACTCGGGGAGATCTGAAACACAATGCCTAACAAAATCAAAAGTAATTTTGAGCGCCGAGTCCGAATTGCTAAAGCTTTGTGATAAGGGACTGCTGCCAGCGGCTCTAATCAGGGTCCCCCCAGCAACAAAATACTGAAGCCTCTGGGTAAAATTGGTGGGAGAGTGAAGCTCTGGGAATTCATGACATAAGATGCATGATGAACCACATCATTTGGGTTCACCTGATGCTAGAAGAAAAACAACACCGTCAGGGGCTTAATACATCTTTTTAGTTATCTTTGATTGCTTGTCAGGTTGTTATATATTCATCCCTCTGGGAGATGAAAGAGCAGCTCTGGTGACTTCTCATTCTTGCCTCCTTTGAGCTGCTTTATCATCCTGTTCGCTGATGCTCAGATGCAGTTTGTATAACTTAATTGCCCATTATAAGCGTAAGAACAGACATTAAGTTCTTAGTCGTAGTTGTAAAATATTATTTTTTACACGTTTCTTCGGAAACACGTTTGGTGCAAAGCTCGGAACTTGTGAATGACAATGGATCGCCGTGCAAACAGGTGGGAGGCCTCAAAGGACCGGGGAAACGTCCAGCAGGCTTGAGGCAGTAAGTCACCTGTCTCCGAACAGTTTCATCTGAAGAATAAAACTGGTGCAGGGCGAGGGCTTGGAAAGTAAGCGAGCTAAACATGAAATAGTGTTTTTTTCCTGCAGCACACTCGAGAATAAAGATGATAAGATAAGCAGCTTCCTAAATCAGCTAACTAACCTTGTGGAAGGACAGTTAAGGAATACAGTATGAAGCCGCGTGACAGGAAGCGGCGGGACTGCCTCGCTGTCAGGGCAGAGCTCGTGCACGTCTGATCATTATCAAAGAACTGCAACTAACGAGGCTGCTTGTGTGAGAATCCAGCCGTGGCACGCAGTGAGGGGTAATGCTCGCTAGCTGGGCTGCCTTGGTTACCGGATAGCAGGTCCTGCCTGTGCTGGTGGTAGTGACTAAGCTAAGTTGTGGTCCAGGAGGAGGTGTGCCATCTGTCCTGCAAGCAGAATGCCTCCAAAGTTTCTATGAGAGCATTCAGAAGAAACCTGTTGAGCAAAAAACGACCCTGTTTCGTTGACGTTTAATTTTATTTTGCTAATAACGACGATCGAGGAATGCACTGTTTGTGGTAGAATTTATTTTATTTGTGTTTTAACAGTGTAAGTCCTAATTTTGTGAATTTTGAATAAAATTTCTTTGTTCTGGAGGGAGCTCCTCGGCAGTCAGGACTTCCATTGTTTATGCAGAACTCAAGTTTCTGGGCTTCTTGTCAAGTGTTAACACCTGAAGCAGCTTCAACAGCCCTCCCACAGGTGACGTTTGACCCGAGGAACGTTGATGATGGCTCCTGCAACTAACACCATCTCTGTCACGTATCGCTGGTGTAGTGTCTTGTAATACAAGAACTCTGGAACTCGTTTGGTTCCCACAGTACACCATAGGCCTGTGACGCAAGCGTTGGAGGGATGAGTTGAAGGCAGGCTTAGAATGTTGAGTTCTGACTTACATGCAGCGGAATAAAGACATGTAAAATTGCTCTCCATGTGTGACGTACTTATTGGCGGGTGCCTAGGCTGGCAGGACGCTACACCTGGGCCTGTATGGAACCGAAGGAAGTGGAGGACGGCAGGTGCTGCAGTGCCTCCTCTCGCTGCCATCCCTTGGTTTACCTGGGTCTCCGCTGAGGGAGATAGTGCTTTAGTACTTCCCCCGCATGGCGTTCCTTTCCTTACGTATGCAAAGTTGCAAGTGCAAGAGGATCAAGGCAGCACTGCTCCACCAGCTGTTTCTGCACTGCCCTCTTGCCACATATCTCTTGAGGAAGAGAAAAACAGGGAAAGTGTCTGTGCTTGGCCAGCGTCTTTTCACTCTGAGGCTGCTGGCAAATATGGTGGCCATTCGTATTTGCTCAGAGATCAGGAACGGCCTTTGCTTAGAAGGAAAGGAAAGTAGAACTTAAAAAATGGGGGTGAGGAAGACAATCGTATTTGGGTTGAATATTTTGAGGCACTTCAGGGGTGGCGTATAATACCCTAAGTAAGGTGTGGTAGAGAAGCAGCAACACCGGTATGTTTGTGTTTTGAGAACATGAAAGTTGGGATAATGACAGAAAGTTGTATTTACTTGTTTGTGTATAAATTTAGGGCTAGAGAGGCATGATCCCTCCTAGTGTACTGTTATTGTGGGCGGGGTTAGCTGTATGGTCATGGCATTGGATTGAAATTGCTTCAGCCCACGTTTTGTTCCCCTTCCCAATTGGAACCCAACTGATAAAATTCCATTCAACTTGACATGTCCAGGTGGTTTGGGATATAGAGGGAGAGCCAATAGGGATAAAATGGCCAAAAACTCATAACCTCTGAAAGCCCGGAATAGAAAGCTCCACTGTGAGTCAAATGCCTTCTCTGCAACATGTGGCTATGTGTTACGAGGACCTTACAAGCATTTTGCTGTGTCCCAGCTATTATATAGTCTATGAAGAATTATTGTGTAGAGTTACGAGGTATGAACCTCAATTGATCAGGGTATACCAGTGAGGAGCCAGAAAGAATAAACGTATTCAAAATAATTTTGTCAAGAATTTTGGTCTCTAAATTGAAAAGAAAATTTGGCAGTATGATTGACTATGTCCCACAGGTTTGGCGTTTTAGGTATGAGTACTATACTACTTTGTCTCATGCCCACCGAAAGAGCATATTGAACTTTGCCTGGTTACAGGGGCCTCCTCCGGTCAATACAACAAGGCTATTCATTTGTTCTTGTCTTTTATCTGTGAAGAAAGCTGATTTTACTTTCCTAATTTTAAGGACTCTGCCTTTTTCCACTAAGCAATACTGGACATAGTTTACCCCTGGTGGAGCATCATGCATGAATAGGATCACCTCAGAGTGAACCATCTTCTCATTCTCTTTAGAAGAATAGTCATTGTGGACAATTTTGTGGCTGGGGTGAATCCACACAGTTCCCAAACATCAAGTCTCTGCATGTCACTCCCATCCTATTCGAGTTCCCCTGTGCTCAAAAGCAAGAGCGAGTGATATGAAATGTTTCTGCCTGGTAAGTACACTGAACTAATTGGGATTGTCATTGTTAAGAATCTGAAAGTAGTGTAGTCAAGAAAGAGAGCTATAGGTTTTCGAACGAAAGGGTTAATAACTTCTGTTATCTTGACATTGCCACCATACAGCCTGTAAACTTCTTGTGGTTACATATTTAACCAGGCTTGTAGGTTGGGTGTCAGATTGTGCATTTGATCCATCTCATTTAGAGTCCATAACGTCATTAAAGTCCCCTAGACAATAAGGATAGCCTACGGGGCCTTGATTATGTACTTATTTTAATGATGGCGAATGAGAAGTGCATATTTTTCATTGTTCACAAATTGGCATCCCGTCCCCAGGAAGTATGTTTCCTGTATAATCACCGGATTATGTAGATGTGCTTTCAAGAACTGAGTAACCGTTCCACTTTTAGTTTTGTCCCGGGCTTGTCACATTTCCATCTTGTCTAAATTATGGGTGTTTTTTCACCCTCCATCAACCCACGACCCTTCAGCCAGGATTCACCATAAGCTTTGTTTGAGTTAAGTGGATTTTGGTGTGGGGATACTGGATGGTCGAAATTTCTGATTGTGACCGGTATCTCTGAACTAAAATATACTGTTTTCTCCTCAGAATGGGAAATAACTACAGATCTGGTCCTTTTACAGACAGATGGAGTAAACCAATGACACTTTCTGCCTGCTCAGAGCAGATGTAAAAGGTTGGAAGAAAGGCTGTTGGGATCTTTGGGCTTTTTGGAGTAGGGTTTGGAACTAGGGGGTCAGGACAAGCTTCAACCTGTCTGGGGGAGCATTGTCTATTCCTCCCCTACTGCTGCAGGGGTTTGACAGGGTCCGGGCTGTGTTGCTGCCTGCAGCTTAGAAGTGTCTCCTGTGTCTCTGGGCCCAGAAGTTTGAGTCTGGAGTTTATGGAGCTGATAATTCTGGGCCCAGGGACACTTGGAGATGCATGTGGTGGAATTTCCCTTGGAGTTATCACTCTGGGTAAAATTCTAATTGGGTTTGCATGTAGAAATATAAATGTATACCAAATAGCGTATTCCCAGTGCTTAATTTGTGAAAAGAAAAAGTACTGGTGCACAAAGCTCTGCTCTGAAGCCCACGGCCGGTGCAATTAAACATCGGCGCACCGAATACCAAGGCTGGTAGTCTTAAATCCACCTCATGCCTCTTTAATCCACTACCAGACACTCCTTGTCTCTTTATCTGACTCTTGCAGTTTCCTGCTTTCTCCCTTTGTGACAGTTTTGCCGTTATTCACTTTCTCCATAAAAAGGTCTCAAGTGAATGGCAAAAGAGCCTCCTGCGCTATCCTGGCATGTGACATTGGGCTGATATTGTCTACAAAATTAGCTCTACTGACATAGCAAGAGGTGTTAAGAATACTGTGAGAACAAGTTCCATCTCCAGAGCTGAAGATTCATCCATATTTGATGCCCCACATTCAGAGGACTCTGGGAAAGGGGTGGAAATCTGGCCAATCCTAGGGCAAGTCTGGTATTATAATTAAGGGAAGATGGATAGTATAGTCCTTGGACATTCTACTGCTATTGAGTTATGATCCAGTGGCATACTAGTGGGCATGTTAAGAACCCTAGATGAATCTGTTTGCCTTTCATAGCAGCTAGAAACTGAAGAGAAAAAGATGTGTCTGCCTGCAGTGCTGCCACATTCCAGTCACAGTCATGGATCCTCCAAAGAGTTTTGTGAACACTGCTTTACTAGCTTACAAGAACTGTGAAGACTACCAACTCAGAACAGATGGATCCTTTTATGCGATATTCACCTTTCAAATTAGCAAGAGTGGCTATTGACTAAGTGAGGATCAGACTTGTAGACCCTTGCGGTCTGATCTACAGAACTCTAAATTTCTGCTATGCTGTTGTAATAACTAAGAGGAGGGTGTGAGATTTAAGTACATTTCTGTTGAAGAAGAGACATAGCATTGAAAGCAATGCAAAAGGATTAGAAGCACCACTGCTACAGTACTGCAGACACTGCAGAAGTGGCAGCCTGCATAGTGCCTTCAAAGATTGACATGGGGGAGCGGCCTGGTGTGCTCAGGTAACTGCCTGCTCAGCTCTTCCAGACTTTCTGAAGCACTCGTGTACGATTCCTAGTATCATGGTAGCCCTAGTGACCAATACTGAGTGACCTTTTTGATGGCTGTCTGTAGGACGTCTTGATTCCTGTTATATTATATTTTAACATCATAACGTTTGATCATTTGAACCACTTCTTTCCATTTTGTTTTTCTTATGGAATGCTTCCCAAATGGCGTCAGCTAGATACCCAACCAAGGTTGCACCCCTAATCCGCTACAGTACATCCTACCCTGTTAGAAATGGGGTCTCTAGTTGGCAGAGGTATGCACCATGTCCAAGTAGGAACCAACAATCCTAGTCAGGGTAAGTGTAGTACACACTAAGTTTACCTGTGCTCACCCTCGGGTAGCAGTCAGGCTAAACTAAAGAGGCAATGTGTAAAGTATTTGTGCAATCAACAAGAGGGGGACTAAAGGGCTTTTTATAGAGGTCCAGCATACATGCCCTGTCATACAGTGAGAAAAGAGAGTATGCTGTTCCTCAAGTGAGGAAAGGAATTCCTCCTGTCGGAACTAGGGCCCTGTGTGAGGAGGAATTCCTTTCCTCCCTCTTGTCTTCGCCTCTGACTAAGCATTAAGTCAGTAGCTTCCACTCCTACCTCTCCCCTTTTGTCCAATCACTTGAGGAACTGCATACTCTCTTTTCTCACTAAAGTATTTGTGCACACACACACACACACACACACACACAGAGTAACACTGTGAAAACACCACAAAAGTACTCCACACCAGTTAAAAAAATAGCCAATATTTATCTGAGTAAAACAAGACCAAAACGACAAAAATTCAAAATACACAAGTCAAGATATGAATTTTTCAATATTAAAGGCAGTTATAGCGCTTAGAAAACAATAGCTCGGCTGGTGCTTGATGACTTGAAATCCACAAGTTCGGGCTGAGCGTGATGACATGGGCCGGCTATGGAGTCGCACTGACCCCAGTATAATACCTTGGAAACAATGAGAACCAAAGATGGTGCAAGGCACCGGGGAGGTTAGGTGTCGCGTAGACAGGTGTGGTGTTGGTTCCTTACTGCTATGCAGGTCGTTGGCTCTGGGATGGTGCGTTTCACAATGGAGGAAAGGCGTCACTGAATCAAGTGAGGCATTGGTTCCTGGAGGCATTGCAGAGTTGTTGTGCTGCGGACGCCTGGGGACATTGCAGGGCGCAGGGGAGGTGATGCGGTGTTTGCATCAATTCGAATGCGAGGTGTCAACTACGCGGTATTGATGTCACACCACGGGGCCACAGGTGCTGCGGTGGAGTCGGAGTCTAGTGCCACGGACATCGGTGACGCGGTATTCGAGACTCCCACTGTGGTGGTAGTCTGGAGGCACTGCAGAGGTGTTGGGCCTGCGTTGTAAGTCAGGGTCGTTGCGATGAGTGCGGACCACGGCTCCGGTGCAGTCAGCGGCACGGTGTCGAAAAGCGGCGCCAGTTTCGTAGTGACGCTCGAAGTCAGTGGGTTGGTTTCTTTTTTTTGTCACAGCCAACTCACTTCCAAGGGCCCCGGAACTGGATTTGGCACTACTTGGCAGAGTAGGGCTCTCAGCAGAGGAGCCCAGGTGCTGCAGGTGAAGTATTTTATGGCCCTGAGACTTCCAATAGGAGGCAAGCTCAACTCAAGCCCTTGAAGAAACTTTATAAAGCAGGATGCAGAGAGCAAAGTCCAGTCCTCTCATTCTCACAATAGAGGCAGGAGGCCAACACAGCAAATCAAATAGCAAAGTGGCAGTCCCTCTTGGCAGCACAACAGTTCTTCTTCCTGGCAGGATATGCTCAGTACAGAAGTGCTCAGAGTGTATGGTGTCAGAGGTCCAGTACTTGCACCCATTTTGGCCTTTGAAGTAGGGAGACTTCAAGAAAAGGTCTTTGTGGTGCCCAAGACCCTGGCCCTGGCTCCAGACACACTACAGCGGGTATGCACAGCCCTAGTCAGGTGCAAGTATCAACTCCTCCCACCACTCTAGCTCAGGAAGACCCAACAGCCTGGTGATGGGCCATCAGGATATGCAGGGCACACCTCAGCTCCCTTTGTGTGTGACTGTCTAGAATGAATTCACAAAGCCCAACTGTAACCCAACCCAGACGTGTATCAAAGGGGCAGGCAGAGGCACGGAATGGTTTAGTAAGAAAATACCATCTTTCTAAAAGTGGTATTTTCAGACCTGCAATTTAAAAACCAACATCACTAAAAGATGTGTTTTTAAATTGCAAGTCCAGAGACACCAAACTCCAATTTTCTATCTGTTCCCAATTGGAAGATACGCTTCTATAGTGTTAGACGCCATCGCCAATGCAAACCTATGGGAGAAATAGGCCTTGCTGTAGTGAAAAACGAATTTAGCAGTTTTTCACTACCAGGACATGTAATTCTCAAAAACGACCCAGATTTCCTTACACAGCATTCTACTCCAGAGAGTATGGTGGTCCAGGCTTCCACCATCTAGGTGAATCCCACTTCATTCCATGTGACCCTCTCCCCCCCCCACCCGGACAGGGTGACCAGGGTTGTGTTCTCTGGGGGCAAAGAAAAGAAAGGCTGTGCAGAAAAGGTCTCTGTTGATGAGGTGGATAGTCCTGTACATTTAAGATCTGCTATGCATTGGCAAAAAAGCAGGTTCCGCAAGGTCTGAGAGCCCATACCACCAGGGCTAATGCTGCCACCATTGCGTTGGCACACATACTGCCTGTCTTTGACATCTGTCAGGTTGCAAAGCACTACTGACATGACCAGGGTCCTATGGGAATGGTATTTTACCCATTCAGTCCTGCAAGAATTTCTGGTGTGAGCCAACTCCACTGACCTTACATCTTCGGGAGGTACTGCTATGGTATCTATTCCAAAGGTTAGGAAACTGCAGTTAGAAGTATTCATGAGAAGAACAAATTACTTACCTTTGGTAATGCTATTTCTGGTGGATAGTCTATCTAACTGCAGATTTCTCACTGCCATCCCACCTCCCCATTCTGTGGAGTGGTCTCTTTTACCATCAAAAAAAGTCCCAAATTAGAGAATTGCACATTGGTACCGACAATTGTTTTGTGCTGTGTCCTTGAGGGTGTGGAAAGAGGTACGCAAGAAATTGGCATCAGTGCTGAGATGTGTCAATTATATGCGGCTCTACTTTATCACATTTGGAGCGAAATTAAGCCTACATCGAGCTGCACAGCACCACCTAGCGGTGCACAGAAGCACTGTTGAGAACATTATCTGGATCCATTCTGCCTCCTGGCGGATATTCTAAAGCTAAGGAATTGCAGTTAGATAAAGTATCCATCAGAAAGGGCATTACCGAAGGCAATTATCTTGTCCTTCTGTAACATAATAATCTGAATATTCTGCTGAAAAATTCTCATATTTACTTACCCAGTTGGAAATTTTCTGTAAAACTGTGATGGGTCTAGACCAATACAACTCAGTGTGGCAGAGTACATTCTGTGTCGCAATTAGGACTATTGTCTGGTGTAATTAAGCATATATACTGGCACAATTATGATTGACTTTCTGTTGCAAAATGGTAGAGGGCATCATTGTGAAAAAAAAGACAAATTCTGCTCCATAATGATGGGCATAAATACGAATGCTACACTGCTGGATATCAGTGGCACAGTGGTTACACCCATCCTTCACCTACCAAGGCCTCTGTAGTGCAAGGCTTAATTATCCTATTTTCATTACTTAAAATATATATTCACCACAAGAGGAATGCACAAAACATTTTGCGCATTTTCTTAAAACTTTGGTGCTTAAATAAGTCATGTACAGCAGCAAAAAAGTAGTCCTGAGTAATTGATTAAGGATTTGTATATATTTATGTCTGTGGATCGAATTTATGGCCACTGAAAATCCGTAGTATGGCCCATCTTCCATTTTTAGGTCTCGCCTATGCAGCGCATGCGCGCTGCATAGGAGAGACCTTTAGTAATCGGTTCGCTTTTTCGCCCCAAAACGTGCACGCTTTGCATTGCCTTCAATGGCAACGAGTGCACGTTTGGCGATTCCCTTGCGGGAGCGAGCTTTCAAAACCATCTGTTTGTAATTAACTTGCAAACAGATGGTTCCTGCTTGCTCCCGCAAGGGAAACAGGCGCAGGCCCCCTCCTCTCTCCCCTCCCCCTGCTGCCTCCTCCTCTCCTCGTCTTTTTTTTACCTTCAGCGCGAGGCGCGCGCGCTTGTTTGGCTAGTATCTGATATTTTTCGTAGTCATCCATCCGGTTCCACACCCTGCTTACACAGTAGTCCGTTTATTGGGTCCATTATTGATGCCAAGTTGAGCACAGAACAACTGCTTGTTTTATCATTCGGGCTCATGAGCCAGCGCCCATTGCGTCATTTGTCCCAGAGATTTAAAATTTCGCCTATACTTTGCCCTTTTTGTTGTGAAACCTACAGCTGGCAATGTTGTGCTTGCTGAATATTCGTTGTTCCTTTCGAGCCCTCGAGTTTTTGCTGACAGGTTCTAAAGCCGTAATGACCTCACTCTGTTTGCGACAGTTTTGCATAGGTGTCATCACTGGTTTCTCACTGGGGGAATACATAGGTGTCTGCTTTAGAACAAGCTTGCAGAGAAAGTGCTTCGTGTTTGCATTCTAGAGAACGGGCATCAGTGCCAACAAAAACAAAGCATTAATCAACTGCAGCCTGCTGATCCATCCACCGACTACAGACCTCTCTACCTCCCACCTATGTCTGATCACTGTAAGCTACCTCGTGCTTTTTATTTGGTTATGCGTCTGTATAGTGCGAACATGCCAAATGACAGCTGCTTTTGACCGGCCTGAGACAGTAGAAACATGCACAAACGCAAAATGCAGATTTCATTAAACACAACAGTAAGCATCATGCATCGATAGGAACATGGTACAGCGTTGCACCCCAACTTCCCTGACACGCAGCGTACTAGCTTATTTCTGTTCCTCCCGCTCACTGCAGTTTACTTCCTGTCGGGTTTCAAGCAAAAATGGCGGCTGTGCTGCAGCAGGTCCTGGAGCACGTAGAGCTCGCCAAGTTACCCAAAGGGGTGCAGGGCAAGCTCGAGAGGTTCCTCTCAGACCAGCAGACCGAGATTAAAGCATTGCGCGTGCGCCATGAGAAGAGTCGCGTGGACAGCGGTGAGCATGCGAGCGGAGGCGACCCTGTTGTGTCAATTCCATGTGATGTTCTCTAGTTACATGTATGCTTCTTTATATGTATGACTGAGGAAAAGTTCATCCGGCAAAAGTTCTCTGCTAACTTTTGCTGAAGCGTGTTTTCTCAGATTTTATGTTATGGGGTGCTTTTTATGTGTGCCCTCCTGTCAGGGGCAAACAGTTTCTTGATTTTATGTATTGCCATTACTAGATGATGCTTGTGGGTAGCACACCACGTTTGCAGCTCAGTGCTTTTCATTTACAGATTGTCAAGTGTGTTGTTCGCATTGGCGTATTTGTTTCACTTTAACTGCCAGGAAACCACCTCTTGTCCGTTTGACATGTAATGACCTATCAAGTAGCAAAGATGCTGTTGAACTCTTTTGCTTTTGGGCAATGTAGCGCACGTCACAAAGTGATAATGCAAAGTCTTCAGGACTAGATGACATAACTGTTGGGCATGTGTTTTCAGATTTCTGCCTATAGCTAGTGCTATTTGTGCAACATATGTACATCTGTTATCAAAGAGGCACGTTTTGAGAAACCCAGAGGCCGGTTTTGGGCTATAAGGTTCCTAATGGAAGGTACTTTTTATGGTGACGCTGAAGAAAGACGACCCTCCATCTAGTCTTCCTTTCCAAACATACGGGGGATGGTTTTAGTTGAAGATTTCTCAAATTGCTGTTGACTAGACTAGGTAAAATATCACACTCTACCGTTGGCTTACTGTAGTTTTAAGAACACACATGCCTTTGTTTTATGTGCACACTAAAATAGATATTGTGCCTGGCCCTGATTTTACTTTTTAACAGGCGCACAAGATCAGTATGACTTAAATGGGGTTTGAGCCCCAGTCTCTCATGACTGACGGATCTTTGTAGTGGGCTCAAATGTTTTAAAAGCAGCAACTCTTTGCAATGTTCTGCATTCTGTTAATGGAAGGAAGAAGGAAGGAAAAGAGTAGGGAATGGAGGGATGACTGGTGAAAAGGAAGGAAAAAACGTAGGAGCATAGATAAACAAGCATTGGCATAGCCAATAGGTCTCGCCTTTGGGACCTTATAAGTGTTTAGCCATGCAACAGTTGATGTTGTTGCACCAAGGATATTGTGCTGCATAACTAAATACTTATAAGGTCCCAAAAGCGAGACCTATTGGCTATGCCAATGCTTGTTTGGTTAGGGTTAGGTTTGAGGATGGGGAAGGGGAAGGAAAGTAAGAGCGCTCGCATGGAATATTGGGGAAACACACATAATCTTACATTTGGTCTGGATTTTCAAAATTGCAAACTGTTTTCGGACTTAATTTGTGCAGTTTAATGCTCTTAAAGACCAAATAAGCTATGACAACTGTTTTTTTGAATTGCCCAAATACTCCTGTTTTTCTGTGAGTATAGAAGAAAGAGAGTTCCTCATCTGGCAGCATATTTTTTAGGTGAAGTAAAAGAAGTAGAATTTGCATCTTATCTGCAACTTTAAACCGTCAGTTTTTCTGCATGCCGAAATCCCACCCGTGTAGAAGTTTGGCGTATGAACAGAAATCTACCATTTTCGTGAATCCCTTAAAAGTATTAACGCAATGAAACTCACAGTGCATATCTACGACCTGTAAATTTAGCTTTTTGTAAATCAACTCCTATAAGAATACTCGACTGTACCCATCAGTGCTTGTTGTACATTAAAACATGACTTTTTTTTATCAGACGTTTGTTTTTTTACTTGTTTGCTTTTATCTGCATTGTTCCACACACCTGTTCTCTGTGCACCACCAAGGAAGGCTGCCCTTGCTAGTCTCGCTGACTTTGGTCGAGCAGCGTTTTGCTGTTTCTGTCAGAGAGTATGCATTTTAAGAGAAACAGTAAAGTTAAGAATCTGTCAGTGGAGTTTGCCGTTTCTAATTGCCTGGCGCTCCCAGTCAGCGTATAACCTTTATCTTCACATCATGTGAAAGCAGCGATCGAGCCCATAACTTTGAACCCAATATTCTTCATAATACCTGCCTGAGCTGCTCTGGAAATTATTAAATTGCCAGGATGCTTTAAGCAGCACAGTCCATTTTTAGAAACAAGACAGTCAGCTGTTTGGTGTCGAGTGTGGATAAAAGAGGGTGCCCAGCCAAGGAAGGGAGGCTTCTTTGTAGGTCTGTCTGCTGCAAATACAATTGGGACAGTTTCTCTGCCATTTTGGAATAGGCTACATTTAAATGTTGACCCTCATACAATTTTTTAAGTCTTTCAGTTTACTTTTGAACATGGGGAGAGGATGTGGGGCTTCGGCCAGAGCACGACTTTGGAACTGGGAAACCAAGTTCGAGTCTCGGCGTAAGCTCAGCATCATGTGATTGGACAAATAACTTAATATCCCCGCACCTTAAAAATATTGTGTTGGACTTGGCCCTGTTTGGCTGAAGTTCCCTAAACTTTTTGCTTTCCCCCTAGACCTTTTTTCTGACATGGTGTTGCCAACTTAGATGCTTTGGGCACTTTGCCACTGCTGATCAGTGTCAAAGTGCAAGTGCTCCCTGTATAAAGTGTAATGGTAATTGGTTGTCCATGATTGGTATGTTTTCCTTACTAGTAAAGTCCCTAGTAAAGTGCACTATGTGTGCCAGGGCTAGTAATGCAAATGCTACTATCTGAAAGAGACACGTTAGTGATAGATTCCTTACCTTAGAATATCCCCAGGCGTCAGGCTGGATCCGGAAAGTTTTGCGTAGCAGTACCCTTGCGCGTCGGTAGGCGGCGTCGTGCGGCTCCGCGTCCGTCGTCGGCGTCGTGATCGCCGGGATGACGTCGCGGGCAGTACTTAGGCGCCGCCCCTGCGCGCTGACGTCAGTTCTTCTTTTTCCGCGCCAGCAAGCGCAGATCCGGGAAGAGCAGTGCCCTGGTCAATTTTTGACCATACTTTTTGGTGATTTTTTCACTGGTTTTTTTCCAACTTTACGGTGTCGTAGGGATGCCCGGCTTCAAGCGATGCGGCGCCTGTGCGCGGATGATGTCCGTCACCGACCCGCATTGGGAGTGTCTCTTCTGCCTCGGCCGAGGCCACGTCACCGAGTCTTGTCCCGAATGCCAGGCCCTCAACCCGAAAGCTTTGCGAGAGCGGTCTCGAAAGCTCCTCGAGGCCCGGCATTCGGCTCCGCGGAAGCCCCGGTCGCGTGAGAGGTCCAGGGGTCGCTCGCGGAGTGCACACCGGTCGTCGACTTCTTCGTCCGGTAAGTCTAAGCACAAGAAGTCCAAGAAGCATCGTCGCTCTCGGACTTCGCCTCGCCGGTCTCGCGACTCGGCTGAGGCCCCTCCCGGCACCGTCCCCGCCCCCGCGGCCCCGGACTTGCCTGTGGAGTCGCCCCCGCCATACCCGCCCTTCCCGGGTTCGGGGGCGGATCCGGCCAAGGTACAGGAGTTCCTGTCGGCCATGGCCCGCCTCTTCGGGCCTTCAGGCCCCTCCGGTGCGCCTTCGGGCCCCGCGGGCCCTGATGGGGTTGCTCCGGCGTCGCCGGCGGCTCCGGCCCCGGCGTCGCCCGAGCCTCCAGCCTCGATCCCGGCTCCGGCTTCGGCCCCGGCCTCGATCCCGGCTCCACAACCCCCATCGACGCCGGTCGACCTCACGACACCTCCGCCGGCGCCGATGTCTCCGGTGCCGTTCTCGACGCCGCCCTGGGCTCCGGGCGGCGTCGTCCCCAGTTCCTTCCGGCTCCGGACATGGACCCGGAGCGACGTCGCTCGACGCCGGCTCCGGCGCCGATGGGACCTTGGGTCCCAAATGTCCCTCCTCCTCCTTATTTTGAACCAGAGGAGGACCAGGAGGACTGGGAGGGTCTGATGACCCTCTGACACGCAACTGTCAGTATGATGAGGACTGGACAGAGAGTCTAGGGAGGCCAGTGGTCTGGATACTTCTCCTGACACTGGCATGCTGTCTCCTCCCGTGGCTACGGAGGAGGGGGCCAATTTTGGTACGGTGTTGCGTAGGGCTGCTGGGGCCTTACGTCTCCAGCTCCCTACTTTGACGGTCAAGACTAACATCTTGACAGAGGTGCTTCAGCCGGCAGCCTCCTCTGCGGAGACTGTGCTGCCGTTTAACGACGCCCTCACTGACGTTCTTTTGGGCGCCTGGTCCAAGCCCAACACAGGGGCTCCTGTGGATCGGAACGTGTCACGACGCCATCGTCCCGCTCCGGGCGACCCCCTGTTTCTTTCTGTCCACCCCACTCCTGAGAGCTTGGTTGTCCAAGCCTCCGCTTCCCAAACCGCCTTCCCTACCGCTCCTCCGGATAGGGAATCCAAACGCCTGGAAAGTTTGGGAAGAAAGGTATTTCTTCCTCCAGTGCTGGCTTGCGGTCCGTTAACACCGCTTGTCTTTTGGGCCGATATACCCACTCCCTGTGGGATTCGGTGGCGGATGTTTTGCCCCAGTGCCCTGAGGAGGTCCAGGCACTGCTTTCCCGCGCCATTGCGGAAGGAAGGGATGCGGCCAAATACACTATCCGTTGTGGCCTTGACACCGCCGACTCGCTGGGCAGGTCGATTGCAACGACGGTGGCGCTCCGGCGCCACGCCTGGCTGAGAACCACTGGTTTTTCAGGGGATGTCCAGAATACTCTCATGGACATGCCCTTTGATGGAGTCGGTCTTTTTGGGTCCAAAGCAGACCATGCGTTGGAGCGCTTTAAGGACTCACGGGCTACTGCAAAGTCCCTGGGCCTTTCTGCTACACGCCCTCCGCTGCCTTCTGCTTTTCGCCCCTATCGTGGCCACGGTAGGGGCGCCCTTCACGTCAGCAGCCCAGCCACCGGCCCGCGCAGCAGGCGTCTTCGCGTGGCCGAGGACGTGGATTCCGCCGTGGCGGATCGGGCAACCAGCGTGCGGGTCAGGCCACCACCTCCAACCCGTCCGCGGCCTCCAAGCCCTCCTAGTCCCTCCTTTCAGGTGCACGGCACGCCAGTAGGAGGCAGGGTCCGCCATCACCTTCCCCACTGGCGCACCATCACCTCGGACAGGTGGGTCTTGGACATTGTCCGAAGGGGCTACTCCCTCCCCTTCGAGACCACCCCCCAGCCATGCCACCTCAATTCCACCGCATGTCAGGGGATCACTTGGTGCTTCTACAGAAGGAAGTCACGGCCCTCTTGACCAAGAGGGCCATCGAGCATGTTCCGACCCCAGAAGTAGGGTGTGGTTGCTACTCCCACTACTTTCTGGTGCCCAAAAAGGACAAGGAGGACATGCGTCCTATCTTGGACCTCCGGAACGTCAATCGCTTCCTCCGGAAGGAGAAGTTCAAGATGCTCACCCTAGCTCAGGTCTTGACTGCCCTCGACCCTGGAGACTGGTTGGTAGCGTTGGACTTGCAGGACGCGTATTTCCACATCCCCGTCCTGCCGGCCCACCGGCGTTACCTTCGGTTCACGGTAGGCCCCGAGCATTTTCAGTTCACCGTGCTCCCCTTTGGCCTTACCAGTGCCCCTCGGGTGTTCACGAAAGTGATGGCGGTGGTCGCAGCTCATCTGCGCCGGGCAGGGGTTTCAGTCTTCCCCTACCTCGACGACTGGCTGCTGAAGGCGGGCTCGTCCCAGGCAGTCGTCTCCCACCTCCAGACTACGGCCGAACTCCTGCACTCGCTGGGGTTCTCCATCAATGTGCCGAAGTCGCATCTAATTCCTTCTCCACAGCTCCTTTTCATCGGAGCAGTTCTGGACACGACGCAGTTTCGGGCCTATCCTCCCGAACGGCGAGTCCGGGATATTCAGGCTATGATTCCGATCTTTCGGCCTTTATCCTGGGTTTCGGTACGGATGACCCTGAGGCTGCTGGGCCTCATGGCCTCCTGCATCCTGCTGGTCAATCATGCCAGATGGCATATGCGGGCTCTGCAGTGGGACCTGAAGTTCCAGTGGGCGCAGCACCAGGGCAACCTGTCCGATCACGTCCAGATCTCGGAGGGGACTGCAAAACAGTTGCAGTGGTGGCTCTCGAACCGGCAATGGGTCATGGGCAGATCCCTCTCCCTTCCCCAGCCAGAGCATACAGTTGTGACGGACGCGTCCCTTCTGGGATGGGGCGGTCACATGGGAGAGGCGGAGATCAGAGGCCTCTGGTCTCCGGCGGAGTCCCGGCTCCATATCAACCTTCTGGAGCTCCGGGCGATCCGGCTTGCACTCAAGGCATTCCTTCCCTCTGTCAAAGGGAAGGTAGTGCAGGTGTTCACAGACAACACCACCGCCATGTGGTACTGCAACAAACAGGGCGGGGTGGGGTCTTGGACCCTTTGTCAGGAGGCTCTGCGCCTCTGGACATGGCTGGAACATCAGGGCATGTTCCTGATGGTTCAACACCTGGCAGGTTCTCTGAACGCCAGGGCGGACGAACTCAGCCGCAGGTGCATGATGGATCACGAATGGCGTCTTCACTCGGAAGTGGCGCAAGGACTCTTTCTACAGTGGGGAGAGCCTTGGTTAGATCTATTCGCCACCGAAGAGAACGCGCAATGTCATCAGTTCTGCGCGTTGGAATTTCCAAGGCGGCACTCGCTCGGCGACGCTTTCGTCGCGAGTGGAGTTGCGGTCTGTTGTACGCCTTTCCGCCTATACCACTTCTACCCAGAGTGTTGAAGAAGATTCGGCACGACCGGGCCCAAGTCATTCTTGTGGCTCCGGACTGGGCTCGAAGAGTTTGGTATCCCGAGCTACTCAATATGAGCATAGATCCCCCGATCCGTCTGCCTCTTCGGGAGGATCTTCTGTCGCAGCAGCAGGGGACGGTCCTCCACCCGAACCTGTCCAGTCTACACCTGCTTGCGTGGAGATTGAGCGGCGGCAGTTGATTCCTTTCGACTTGCCTCCCGAAGTTTGTGATGTGATTCTGGCAGCCAGGCGTCCCTCCACTAAGGTGGTATACGCCTGCAGGTGGAACAAATTTGTGGCATGGTGCACAGCAAAGGCTGTGGATCCCCTTTCTGCCCCTCTTTCTGAGGTCCTTCTGTTCCTTCTCTCTCTGGCCCAACAGGGTTCTGCCCTGGGTACCATCAAGGGTTATCTTTGTGCTATCTCGGCCTTCCTCAGGCTCCCTGATCAGCCCTCCCTTTTCAAGTCCCCTGTTGTTAACAGGTTCTTAAAAGGCATTACTCACCTCTTCCCTCCTGTTCCGTTTGTAATGCCTCAGTGGGACTTGAACTTGGTTCTTACCTTTTTAATGTGCGCTCCCTTTGAGCCTCTGCATAACTGTCCTCTTCGTCTTCTGACTCTGAAGACAGCCTTTCTGGTGGCCATCACCTCCGCTCGGCGGGTGAGTGAGCTCCAGGCTCTATCTTGCAAACCTCCCTTTCTGTCTGTTCATCCAGACAAGGTTGTTCTTCGGACGCGTCCGTCCTTCTTGCCAAAGGTGGTTACTGCTTTCCACATTGGGCAGACCATCACTTTGCCCACCTTCTTTCCGCCTCCGCATCCTTCCAGAGAGGAAGAGAGGCTCCACCGTCTGGACCCAAAACGTGCGCTCTCTTTCTATATTGACCGCACAAACCACTTCCGGGTGGATGACCAGCTCTTTGTTGGCTACGTGGGCGCCAAAAAGGTCGGGCGGTGCACAAGAGGACCATCTCCCGCTGGGTTACCTTGTGCATCAAGACCTGCTATTCTTTGGCTAAGAAGGAGCCTCCTGTTGGGCTGCGTGCCCATTCCACCAGGGCAACGGCTGCTACCACGGCCTTGGGCCGCGGTGTTCCGCTGCCGGTTATCTGTCAGGCAGCTACGTGGGCCTCGCTGCACACGTTTACAAAGCATTACTGCCTTGACAGTCAGGTCCGGAGGGACGGCTTCTTTGGCCGTTCTGTCCTCCAGGACTTCCTTGTCTGATCTTTGTTCGCAGACCCACCACCGGGGTTGGTATTGCTGGGGTATCTATTCTAAGGTAAGGAATCTATCACTAACGTGTCTCTTTCAGATGCACAAGTTACTAACTTGTGTAACGATATATCTGTAAGAGACAGTAGTTAGTGATAGATTCCTACCGCCCCACCCATCCTCCCCGTTCTGCGAACTGATTTCTAGGGTTAAGGACATCCCTTTCAGGGCCCTAGTATTTTTCAGACACCTGTGTCAGCTTCTTGCATGGCTCTGCGTTCCTGGCGCGGAAAGTCGTGTACAGAACTGACGTCAGCGCGCAGGGGCGGCGCCTAAGTACTGCCCGCGACGTCATCCCGGCGATCACGACGCCGACGACGGACGCGGAGCCGCACGACGCCGCCTACCGACGCGCAAGGGTACTGCTACGCAAAACTTTCCGGATCCAGCCTGACGCCTGGGGATATTCTAAGGTAAGGAATCTATCACTAACTACTGTCTCTTACAGATATATCGTTACACAAGTTAGTAACTTGTGCAGTGGGCCTGCAGCACTAATTGTGCCATACACACAAGTAGCCCTAAAGAGAGAACTCAGGCCTGCCACTGCAGTGCCTGTGCACAGTTTGTTAAGCTGCCTTGTTGTCCTGACAAGTGCACCCACTTGCCAGGCCTTACCCTTCCCTTTCTATGCACATCAGACACCCCTATGGTAGGCCCAAGGTACCCCCCTGGGCAGGGTGCAGTGTATGTGAAAGGTACGACATGTACTGAGGTGTGTACCATGTCCTAACAGTGAAATACTCTCCATTTCGTTTTTCACTGTTGAAAGGCCATCTTGCCCATAGGACAGAATGGGGAAGGCTGTGTAATATGTTTCCAGCCTATCTTCCCAAAGGCTTAAGATGGAGAGGTGAAGTTTAGTGTGCCTGAACTCACAATTTAATAACACATCTTTTTGTGAAGGTGGTTTTTGAATTGCGTGTTTAGAAACCACTCTTTTAGAAGTGGCTGGGTTTTTGTGCTCTAACATTTCTGTGTGTCTCTGCCTGGTTGTGGATTGACTGTCTGGATTTGAATGTGATAGGCTCTGGGGAATGTCTTGACCCAGGGGAGGAGGTGAGACAGCAACAGGCTGACCTGCATCTGGAGTGTAGGGGGGAGGAGTAGCCCCTGGAGGTGAAGAGGACTGGGTTGCTGCCATAAAACAATGGCTCCATCTCCTGCTGAGTGATTAAGGATCCAGACCCCCACTATCAAAGGCAGAAGGTGTCACTGGCAGGGAGACACCCAGAACTGGTTTGGACAGGGGTCAGTACCCCCCTGAACACAAAGACTTCAAAGACAGTTAGGGGTATAACTATGAGAGCTGAAACCCCTGGACTTTGGAATGGAACTGTTCAAGACTGTAAAGGATTGAAACTACTTCGTGGTCAAGAGGAACCTCTGCCAAGGAAGAAACAGCTGAAGAGACTGAAGGAAAGGACTGACCCGTGCTGTGTGTTCTGGGGCTGGCCTGCAGTTTGCTGATTTAACCAAGGAGAGTCTAAAGGGACTGTGCTGTGTGCTGTGTCCCCCTGCTTGAAAGGACTTTGCTGTGTGCTGTGTCCTGAAGTAACTTATCCCCAAGGGCCCGAGGAGAGCTGGCTCCCTGTTGTGGAAACTCAGGAACACAAAAGTTTCCAGGTGTGTCTCAGCGACGCTGTGTGTGTGTGCTTTTTGCAGCCTGAGACCCTCGTAAGAATTGCCCTGTGATCGTGGGCACCAGGAGCCCAAGCGAGTCTCAGCGACGCTGTGCGCATGTGCTTCATGCAGCCTGAGCCCTTCGTGAGGATTGCCCTGTGATCGTGTGCACCCGGAACTCAAGTGAGTCTCAGCGACGCTGTGTGCGTGTGCCCTGTTGCAGCCTGAGATCTTCGTTATCGCCATCGGCCCGGACCGGCATCCCCAGAGGAGCTGTGCCGCCGGCCTGAGCCCGCCGTTGCCAGAAGCAGGACCTCGAACCAACCCCGTCGGGGGAGGGCCCGAGTTCCACTGCCCGGAATCAACCAAGTCGCATCGGAGGCCCAAGTCGCCAGAGGAGGAGAGGAGAGCGAGGTCGCACCGCCCAGGTAACGTGTGTCACCACCTGGTGCGGGGTGCGGGCTCGGAGAGAGACGCTCTCGGCCTCTCCCATTCTTGCAGCGCGAGCCTCTGCTCAAACTCGTATCGCGGCCCGTACTTGCCAAAGGAGTGGCAGTACCGGGGCCGGAGTGTGGAGCTGTACTTTGGTTTACACCATACCCGTGTTGGGGGCATATGTTGGCGGAAGCTGACCGCGAGTCAGTATGAGTGGCGGAGAGACCGTCTAAAGCACTGTGATCGGTGCCGGAGTGCCTTGCGCATTGCATTGTTTCTGCATTACGAACTGCCTGATAGTTGCCTTGCGCATTGCATTGTGTTTGCATAACGAACTACCTGATTATTGCATTACGCATTGCATTAGTTTGCATCACAAACTACCTGATTGTTGCATTACGCATTGCATTATTTTTGCATTACGAACTGCCTGATTGTTGCATTACGCATTGCATTATTTTTGCATAACGAACTACCTGATTGTTGCGTTACGCATTGCATTATTTTGGCATTACGAACTGCTTGATTGTTGCATAACGCACTGCATTACTTTTACATTGTAAAGTGCCTGATTCTTGCATTACGAACTGCATAGCATTGCATTAGGACTGCATTGGATCATCTAGAATTGCTCATTAATACCGTCAGAACCTACAAGGGCTTGCTGGCCTAATAACCAGTAAGGTGAATTATTACAAGTATGCATATGTTGGATCTTTATCGTGTGGTCTCATCGTATATCTTTTTATATAAACATATACTTGGTTTTTTATGAACCTCGTGTGGAGTCCATTTGTGGTGTCATCATTGGTTCACTGAGAGCGTGGTTGCAAATACTTTACACATTTGCCCTGAAGATAAGCCTGGCTGCTCGTGCCAAGCTACCGAGGGGGTGAGCAGGGGCTATCTGAGAAGGTGTCCTTCCTTTCCCTGACTTAGAAGCAAGGGTCCCTATTTGGCCTAAGGTACCTACCCTCAGCCAACTAGGGAATCCCGGCTCTAACATATTGAATGTGACTTTGTGCAATGCAAGTGGTGCTCGTGTAAAGCGCCCCAATACCTTGAGGGGTCGAGTTGGCGCTCTATAAAAATGTAAAACAAATGTAGATTTACTGAAGATTAATGTATCCAATATTTAGAGGTACTGCCCCTCACCCCATAAATTGTACAATTCATCCTCCTCAAACTTATTTTTTTCACTAATGTGTTCGCTATAGAAATGAAGAAACTCTGGCATTCCCCCTTGAATGTTTAAAAGCCTTGTAGCCAGGGCCATTGGAATTATGGAGCAGGGTAGAACCAAATTATGTGGTAGGGTTGACTAAATTATGCTGCAAGAAAAGCCAAATTTAGTTGTCTAATGCACCACATTTTGACACAGTATTACTTTACTAATTTGTGATTTTTGCACGATAACACTGTGGACAAAGGTTTCACCTCACTCATTAATACATGTTTAACACCTAAACATAGTAATCAGCAAGTGGAAGGGACCTGCCTTGTAGTGTTTTTTGTAACTTTAAAAAAAAAAAATCTTTTTATTGCAAATAAGGCAAACAAAAGAACAATGACAGTAAACATTACACATTGTAGCATCAAGACATAGGCATACCGAATCAATCTCTCGTCTGCCTTTAGAAACCCTGGGTCTCCCCTCTCAACCCCCAGCAGGTCACTGGGCTTCACCAGAGTCTGGGTGACCAAGACACAAAGCATCATGACTGGTACCTTCAAATGGAGCGCATAATCCACCCCAATAGTCATTCCACTTCATCCATATTTTAGTCCATTTATTCAAACAGCCCCTGCTTTCATAGACCACTCTCTCCACCAGCATGCACTAATCTATGTCTTGCTTCCAATCCTTCAGTTGTGGTGCCCCCCACATTCACGCAATATTGCATTTAACCACCATCAACCCCAATGTCATCCAGGTTATCGTGTCGGTCAGGCAGACCGTAAACTGCCCAACCTAGCGAATGGTCAGAAACGCCTCTGGCAAGACGGCGAACCTCTCTAAAATTAGGAAGTTGTTGAGATAGGTTGAGATTGTAAATGATGTGCAAGAGGTTGCCATGGACTCACAAATTAAATGTGTATTTTTGTGTTGCGGGGTTGTGGACGTTAGAGTGGGGATGAGTTGCACACCTTTTTTAGATCAATTTACGTTGTCCAAAGTTACTCAGAGTTAAACATTAACGGCGTGCAAAACTTGCTCCGCGCTCCGTCCCGTTGCGCTGCAACATTTACAAATCACGAAGGAACCAACTGAGGTTCCACCAAGCTGCACAGCCATAAAGTCCGAATCCAATGAATCAAATTCATGTTATTTATCCTTGCGTTTTATCCATTTTTTCACCATAAAGTTTCACCATTTTTTTTACAAACTTCATTCTTGTCTATTAGTTCAATTCATTTTATTCAGTAAATTTCGCATCGATGTTCACAAAGGCTCAGGAGTCAAAGATGGGTTCCACATGCCATGTTTTTATTGTAACGACCCAATGCATTTCGGGACAAGATTCTCTTCTTCAGGGGCATCTAAAAATACAAGCACGTATGTGTGTTTTAGTAAGCTGTGTCAACATAATGCAACGCTTAGTTTGAGCTTTAAAGCAACATCCATCTACTCTACAAAAGATATGCACATAATCAATCATTAACCCTCTGCAAGTTAACCTGATTGGTACCCCAAGAACTAAACAGCAGCGTCCACCATCCCGTCCCTTCTGGAACCTCCCACACTGTTCTCAGCTGTACAGCGCAGCACATTCACCCTCAGTCCACCCACCCCCTTTAACTAAAGAAGTGATCTCATTTACTATAAAGCGTGGAAAATCCTATGAACTTGTATGCACTTACCATAGCATGCTAGTCTGGCCTGCATCTTAAAACCACATTTCTAAAAATTCCATATCAGTTAGAACAACATTTCGAATTTCATCCAAACATCTTCATTTTCTAGCGTGCCGCAGCATGCATATTCCGTTCAAACTGAAACTGACAATCAAAAGCTCTTTTATATCTTTCCGCCCTCTATAATTAACCCCAGGTGATTAATTGCCTGCGTTTAAACCAAAGCTGAACTCAACGACGGACTCTATGTGTTAGCTATCACTCCTTCCCCATCAGTTTTGAACAAAGGCACTACATGTCCCAGAATGCAATATCCAACGACCCGTGTCCATGCTGTTTTTTTCCAGCCCCCCATTGTCTCTCCAATGACCCTGTGCCAGTTGTGGAAGTCACTCCGTGCAAAACCACTTTGTGTAAACCTCTATGATAGCCTCCTGTTTAATCCGGACCATTCATCTATTGTGCAAATCATATTTGTTGCTCCTTCCATAGAGTGCTTGTGTCCTTCTTCTGTTCATCATTCTCCCTCATGTCAGAGAACCCGGCTCCTTTGCCGTTCATCATCACCGGTATGTTCTTCATTCTCGTGATTAGTTTATCATGTTTAATTGTTTTATTTCAGTCCTTGTTTTCATCGTGGGTGCAATCTCATGTGAGACGAAAAATTCATACAATGAAGCTCCGTGCTCCGACCCATTTTTTCACCATAGTGAAGTTTGTAAAAAAAATGGTGAAACTTTATGGTGAAAAAATGGATAAAACGCAAGGATAAATAACATGAATTTGATTCATTGGATTCGGACTTTATGGCTGTGCAGCTTGGTGGAACCGCAGTTGGTTCCTTCGTGATTTGTAAATGTTGCAGCGGGACGGGACGGGGCGCGGAGCAAGTTTTGCACGCCGTTAATGTTTAACTCTGAGTAAGTTTGGACAACGTAAATTGATCTAAAAAAGGTGTGCATCTCATCCCCACTCTAGCTTCATTGTATGAATTTTTCGTCTCACATGAGATTGCACCCACGATGAAAACAAGGACTGAAATAAAACAATTAAACATGATAAACTAATCACGAGAATGAAGAACATACCGGTGATGATGAACGGCAAAGGAGCCGGGTTCTCTGACATGAGGGAGAATGATGAACAGAAGAAGGACACAAGCACTCTATGGAAGGAGCAACAAATATGATTTGCACAATAGATGAATGGTCCGGATTAAACAGGAGGCTATCATAGAGGTTTACACGAAGTGGTTTTGCACGGAGTGACTTCCACAACTGGCACAGGGTCATTGGAGAGACAATGGGGGGCGGAAAAAAAACAGCATGGACACGGGTCGTTGGATATTGCATTCTGGGACATGTAGTGCCTTTGTTCAAAACTGATGGGGAAGGAGTGATAGCTAACACATAGAGTCCGTCGTTGAGTTCAGCTTTAGTTTAAACGCAGGCAATTAATCACCTGGGGTTAATTATAGAGGGCGGAAAGATATAAAAGAGCTTTTGATTGTCAGTTTCAGTTTGAACGGAATATGCATGCTGCGGCACGCTAGAAAATGAAGATGTTTGGATGAAATTCGGAATGTTGTTCTAACTGATATGGAATTTTTAGAAATGTGGTTTTAAGATGCAGGCCAGACTAGCATGCTATGGTAAGTGCATACAAGTTCATAGGATTTTCCACGCTTTATAGTAAATGAGATCACTTCTTTAGTTAAAGGGGGTGGGTGGACTGAGGGTGAATGTGCTGCGCTGTACAGCTGAGAACAGTGTGGGAGGTTCCAGAAGGGACGGGATGGTGGACGCTGCTGTTTAGTTCTTGGGGTACCAATCAGGTTAACTTGCAGAGGGTTAATGATTGATTATGTGCATATCTTTTGTAGAGTAGATGGATGTTGCTTTAAAGCTCAAAGTAAGTGTTGCATTATGTTGACACAGCTTACTAAAACACACATACGTGCTTGTATTTTTAGATGCCCCTGAAGAAGGGATTCTTGTCCCGAAATGCATTGGGTCGTTACAATAAAAACATGGCATGTGGAACCCATCTTTGACTCCTGAGTATTTGTGAACATCGATGCGAAATTTACTGAATAAAATGAATTGAACTAATAGACAAGAATGAAGTTTGTAAAAAAAATGGTGAAACTTTATGGTGAAAAAATGGATAAAACGCAAGGATAAATAACATGAATTTGATTCATTGGATTCGGACTTTATGGCTGTGCAGCTTGGTGGAACCTCAGTTGGTTCCTTCGGGGTTGTGGACGTGCCATGTGTCGACAAGGCCAATCGCTGCCATGAAATTAGCCTGTGGTCGACGGAAGGACCCAGCCTGGCGAGAAGGCCAGCGGTCGCTGGTGTCACAAAAGTCAGAGTTGAAATCTCCGCCCATCAATAAGCCGCCATTGGGGAGTCAAAGGAGGAGTTTGCTTAGATCGGGGAATGCAGCGTCACGAAGTCGTGGGGGGATATATACTGAGATAATATTGAGCATTTTGCCTTACCACCTGCCTGAAAGCACCACATACCTCCTGTGAGTGTTGGGCTGGTGTTCTGTATGATGAGTGGCAGTGACTTACGCATGAGGATACCAAATCTTCTAGAGTCTGTGGTGTAACCCGCATGAGCTTCCATCTCAAATCCCCATCTGTCTAATGCATGATAAGTGTTCCCAAAAAAAGAACAATTGCTGGACAGAATGCAGAACAATGTCATACATTCACCCCAGTACAGAGATCTGGGCCTAAATCCATAGTTTTTTTGCTCCCCCTGCCATTCCAGTCTGAACCCAGGCATATGCAAATCAGTCTTGACCCTGCGCCCAATGGGAACAGTCCAGCCCGAACTGCCAGGCCAGTTTCTCCCTGGACTGGAAACAAGCATCCCAGGACCGGTTTCGGGGTTTCATCCCCCATCAGCCAGGATAGCTTGACTCCAGTGGATAAGTGTTCCTGTGAAGGGGTGTCTCCTGGAGGAGAAACATATCTGGGGAGTGCCTCTTGAGGTATTGTAGTACTACTCCCCATTTAAATTTGTCTCCTAACCCATTAATGTTCCAGGATAGTACTTTAAAGCTAGAAGTTGCTAACATTTAGGCCATTGATGCATAATGGTAGAGGGCAGTGGACGGATTTGGATCTTGAGCTTATCTCCCGGGCCATGGGCATGCAAGAGAGTAGTAAAATGGATAGTGAGACTACCGTAGGGGCCATAAGTGTTTGTGGGCATGGGGTAGAGCAGGGCCCCATCTAGTTATGGGAAAGACCAAAGGCATGGACAAGAGTGTGTATTGCATGTGTGGCTGTTGCATCAGTGATAGGATGCTACAAATAAACTGTTGATACAAAAATACAACAAATAATTCAATTAAAACCACAATCCTGATCTCCCTTCCGGCCTCCCTGTATGGCATATATTGAACTGCCTGCACCCCCAACTCTGCAGAGCGCCTGTAGCCCCAAAACATAATACAACCTGTAGGAGGCTGTGGTTGTCGCCAAGTGGTCATCCATCTGTCCCTCCACAAATAAAAAGGAGAAATGTTACCAAAGTTTTATGCCATCTTGTCGAGCCACGGTGTCAGCAATATACAAGATCAAGAGGCAAAGGTCCGCGCATTGAAGACATCAGTGTCATATAGTACCAATATCAGATTTGCCGGTAGTGCTCGAACTCTTCAACTCCGTCCCGACTGTAAACTCGTGGAGCTGTTGAGCGAGGTGTTCGTGCTGTGGTGGGCCATGTTGTTGTCACAGATGTTCGGATTCCTGTGGTCTGTCTGGGTTGTTGGATTCATGTGTTTGTCGTCCTGGTTGTGATCGAGGCCCAGTTCCTCCAACCACCCACCAGCCATCCAGCCAGTCCTAAACCTCATTGGAAAACACTAGGCTATTCCGGCTGCTACCACCCGTAGTTATGCTTGGAAAATCATGTAGTACTTTATTTCACGTTCCCTCAAGGCCCGTTTGACTTCAAGAAAACTGTGGCATAGTCTTTGGACTCGTAGTATGAAGTCCGGGAAAAAGGTGATGATGGCATTTTCGCAGTGGACTGGTGGTGCACTATGAGCAGCTTTGCAGTATGACGTCACGGTAGTTAAAGATGCTGGCTATTATTGGGCGACGGGGCGCACCCGGCTTTGGTTGGGTACAGGAACACGTTGGGCTCGCTCAACAGAAAAATAGTTTGGGAGGCCACGAGGTTGTAGCTGTTTGAGTATGAGGTCCTCTATAAAGAGATCAACTGCAGACCCCTCTGATCATTCAGGGACTTCTATTTTGAGAATATTGTTCCTTCTTGAGTGCCCCTTGAAGTCTTCTAGTCTGGCTTCTAACACGGTAGTCGTTGCATGCAGATCTTTGACTTGACCCTTCAACATCGCCGTTTCCATCTTGAGGGTGGCAATCAAATCTTCTGCCTCCTTCACTCGAGCTCCCATATTGCCGAGATCGGCTCTCATTAATGTAACCTCCGTAGAGACCGACTCTATTTTGACTTCAAGGGTGCTCCGAACTCCCTAAATCGCTGTCATTATGTCCACAAGGGTGGGCATCTCATCACCTAAGGAGGCCTGGGTGGCTGAAGTTTGCGATTCATCATTCACAGGGTGTTAGAAATGGGGGTCTCTAGTTGGCAGTGGTATGTACCCTGTCCAAGTAGGGACCCGTGCTTCTAGTCAGGTTAAGGGGATTACACACCCAAGATAACCCCTGCTCACCCCCGTGGTAGCTTGACAGGAGCAGTCGGGCCTATCTCAGATGCAATGGGTAAAGTATTTGTATATAACACATATAGTAACACAGTGAAAACACTACAAATGGACACCTCACCAGTTTAGAAAAATAAACAATCTTTATCTAAACCAAACTAGACCAAAATGCCAATAATCTGACATACCCAACTCAAGATATCACTTTTAAAAGGTTTTAGCTATTCTGTATATAGAACTCTATGGATGCGGTGATTTTACACAAAATTCCATTGGATGTGTCAAAATCCCCAAGGAAAAACAGCTGCATAGGAGGAAAGCGTCGGAAAGCACAGCGATTCGTCGGTTCCTGAGTCCCTGGGGAGGCGATGTGTCAGTTCTGCATGCTGGAGAAGTGTGGCATCGAATCCGGACTGTAAGGGTAAGCGATGAGTTGAAAATTAAGACGGTTCTGGTCTGCGGCTGATACTGTGGAAACCTTGGCACAAAGGTGCAATGCGTTAAAAACTGGACGCACTGGAGGTCGATGCGGCGGTGGCAAATAGGTGCTGCGTCGATTTCTTTAGCCGCGGACCAACGTTTAATCCATTTTTTCAGCTGCGTCGGAGTCAGTGTGGTAGTCTTGGTCTTCGGAGACACGGTGCGCTGAACTCAGGCTGCGGAGGTTGCTTCACCGCGGTTGATCTCTTCAGTGGCAGGCATTGAAACTTTTCCTGCACAGCGGTGCTTTTTCGGAGAAACAGGCCCGGGAAGGGCGATGCATTGATTTTGATGGTTTCAAGCAGCAAAAAAACTTTCAAGGGCCCAGAACTGGAATTTGCACCAAAACGCAGGTCAGAACTCCCAGCAGTAGATTTTAGGGACGCTGCAGATGAAGTCTTTGATGGCCCTGAGACTTCGTAACATGAGATAAGCCCACACAAGCCCTTGGAGAAACGTCTCAAGCAGGATACACAGCAAAGTCCAGTCCTTTTCCTCTCCAGAGCAGAAGCAGCAACTGCAGGCCAACCCAGCAAAGCAACACACAGCAAAGGGGCTGTACTCCTCCTTACAGCTCTTCAGCTCGTCTCCTTGGCAAAGTCTCCTCTTGATCCAGAAGTGTTCTAAAAGTTTGGGGTTTTAGATCCAATTCTTATACCCCTTTTGGCCTTTGAAGTAAGCATACATCAAAGTAAAGTCTTTGTAGTTCACAAGTTCCTGCCTTGCCGTACCTTGACTCCAGACACACTCCAGGGGGGTGGAGACAGCATTGTTAGGGGACAGGCATAGCCCTATTCAGGTGTCAGTGACAATTCCTCCCACCGCTCTAACTCAGGAAGACCCATCAGCCTGGTGATGGCCCATCAAGATATGCAGGGCACACCTTAGCTCCCTTTGTGAGTGTATAGAGTGAATGCACAAACAGGCCCCTGTCAGTCTAAACCATACGTTGATTTCACAGGCAGGCAAAGTCACATGATGGTTAAACAACAAAGTGTCAATTTTCTAGAAGTGGCATTTTCAAACACAATTTAAAAACCAACTTCACTAAAATATGTATTTTTGTAATTCTGAGCTCAGGGAGCCCAAACTCCAAATCACTATCTCTTCCCAATTGGAAGTTACACTTGTAAGATGTTACAAGGCAGCTCCAATGATAACTTATGGAAGAGACCGGCCTTGCAATATTGAAAAACGAAATTGGCAGTATTTCACTATCCGGACATGCAAAACACTCCAGCACATGTCCTACCTTTCACATACACCACACCCTGCTTATGGGGCTACCTTGGGCCTAACGTAGGGGTGCCGTACATGTAGAAAAAGGGAAGGTTAGGGCCTGGCAAGTGGGTGCACTTGCCAGGTTGACAGGGTGGTTTAAAACTGCACTCACAGACTTCAATGGCAGGCCTGAGACATGTTTACAGGGCTACTCATGTGGGTGGCACAACCAGTGCTGCAGGCCCACTAGTAGCATTTGACTTTCAGGCCCTGGGCACACACAGTGTACTTTACAAGGGACTTACCAGTAAATCAAATATGGCAATCATGGATAACCAATTAGTATCACAGTTTACACAGGGAGCTCTGGCACTTTAGCTCTGATCTGCAGTGGTAAATTGCCCAGAATATGTAAACCAGCAAAACCGAAGTCCAGCACACCATCAAAAATACAGAAGGTAGAGGAAAAAAGACAGGGGAAACCACGCCAAGGATGTCAAGTCTAACACAGGTGTTATAGTAGAGGTTTTAGGCAGTGTGTATTTTTCTAATTTGGTCTGATGGGTGCTGCGGGCTCCTCTACCCCTGGTCATTTTTGCAAGGCTTGTCCTGAGTCTTTTAGTCGAGAAGCTTCGAGAGATGGGGGAGTCTCGGTAGTTGCTGCTGCCTGCCAGGGGGCAATGAGTGCACTCCCTTTGGCCTGTCAGTTTACCCTCAGCCTGCTGCCAAGTCCTCCCGAGATTTTTCGTAAGGGCTGTAGCAACGTGAGTGTGCCTTTATCACGCCTATTCATAGCTTCTTTCTAGTGGCAGTTCGACAAGGCCGTGTTTCTCAGGATATAATTGACAGGGAAGGATGCAAGCCTCCAAGTGCTCTTTACCTTGGGTCTGGAGAGATTTGCGTAGTGAATGTAGTGGAGCGAGAGCATCAGAGTCGGAGAGGTTGGGCAGAAAGCGAGTAGGCCACAGTTTAGGGCTCCCTTATTGAGAGTGCACACAGGACTTATAACTGGAGGCATGGGATAGCAAATACCATGCACGTTGCTGGAAACGATGCCTGCGTCAAGGTGCAGCGGTGGATAGCAGTCCGAAGGTCTCCACTTAGGGCTCAACAAAGCGCACCATGCCTGGTAGTATTAAGGGGTTTCTGCCGTCACTGCTTATAATGGGTCTTTAAGTGGGGTCATCTGCTTATCCTTGGTAGGTCAGGAGCAGAGGGCCCGTCTCTCTGGAGGGCTTGCTTCCTCTGAACAGCGTCACGCAGGCCAGAGAGACTCTAGGAGGAGGCTGTTTTGGGAGAAACTGGCCCACTGCTGAGCGATGTGTAGTTTGTGCTTAGCCGGGTTTAAGTGTTTATAGCCAGCCCTGCAGGCCTGCAGCAGTCACTGGGGAGTCTTAACCGTTCCGTCGCCCCTCCCACAGCTGCCTCTGTCTCCTTTTGCTTCCAGTGTCAATGTGGGGGCCGCGCTGCACCCCGCAGCCGTACCCCAGTACTGCTGACTGCCAGAAGCCACTCGATTCTGTGCGTGTCTCACCCCATCAGACACGGTTCGCCTCCGACTCCGTGTATGTACGCAAGGTTGCAGCTTCACTTGGTCTCACAAGCCCCACCTCTTTATCCGGCATAGAACCAATTTGGAGCCACAATAATTACAGTTTTGACATTGCCGCGACAAGTAGGCAGCAAATAACAGGTTTTCTCATCGTGGCCGATGGATAGAATAGCGGATGTTAGCAGATTAGGTCTGCGGTGTAGAGCGGCAGGGCCACGTGGAGTGAAGGCCGCAGCAGCGCTAAATAAGGTACGCCACACTAGTGTTACGGTATTGGCCGGAAGACCCCGAGCGGTCTCCTGCCATTTATTTATCCCCTCGGGTCGAGCCCGCCCCGAGGGGTGTATGGATGCGTGTTGTGCGATACATTGTAGTGGAGAGCCCGGGTGGCTCTCTACATCCCTCCTTTCTTTTAGTGACCGACCATCAGGTTCACGGAGAGGTGCATACAAAGTCTTTCAGTCTTTGACTTGGCGCAGGGTTCGGCCGGAGACCATACTTCTGGCTCCGGGAGCTGGAACTGACCGCTGCACCCGATGGAGTGTTTGGGGGTGACCCAGTCACCTCGTCCTGACAGGGTCGACCAGCCCCGGGGACAGCCTCTTCACTCTCCACTTGCGAGCCCCTCAGTGAAGGACTCAGCATCCCTGGCGAGCCAGGTGGGGAAAGACTTGGGGTGTACTCTGGACATTCCGACTCTTCTTGGCCAGAACATTGATCGCAAATCTTCTTGAAGCTAGACACATTCCTCGTGACGGACTGCTGCCCGCGCTGGGCAGTGACCATGGTCCCTTGAATGCCGACCACTGTCCACCCTTCTGGCTCATAGGGTGTCCTGAACTTCCAGCCAGGGTGCCTGTCCTTGACCACCACGCGATCCCCCACTTTCAGCTGTGGCTTTCTGGCCCGGCGGGCCTCACTCGCCTTAGGTTGGTCATTGTCCTTTTTGCTTGGACAGCGTCGTTGTCTCGCTCTGGGGGCTTCCACGTTGGGCTCGTCGGGATGCTATCCCGCGGGGGCCTTTTGAAGAGTAAGTGGGACGGGGCGCATTTAGTAGTGCTGTGGGGCATCTGTCAGTAGGCGTCAAGGAATTGGTCGAGTGCTGCTTCTGCATCTTCCCCTTGGTCCACGGCAATGCGTAGTGCTCGGTTGAGCGTTCGCATCAGACGCTCCACCTCCCCGTTGGCTTGAGGCTACAGAGGGGTGATCTTTCGGTGATGGATCGCTTTACTCTCCAGGTATTCTTGGAATTCCCGGCCCTGGAACGGGGGCCCATTGTCTGATCTAATTTCCTCGGGCAGACCCATCAGTGCAAATGTCTTGTCCAGGACTCTCTTTACGTGTGCGAACGCCGTCGACACCACCACTTCCACGATAGGGAACTTCGAGAAGGAGTCGACCATTACCAGCATGTTGCGTCCATCGGGGAAACTGGCGAAGTCAAGGCTGATCTTGGCCCAGGGGGTTTCGCTGGGTTCTTCGGTGATCGCCGGCGCCGGGTCTCCTCCCGTGATGGTGCAGGCATGGCACTGCCTCACCATTTCCTCCACCATGGAATCCATTGCTGGGAACCAGACCTTGTTCCTCAGTCTGGCTTTTGTCTTTGCCATCCCCTGGTATCCAACGTGCGCCAGCAAAAGGATCCGTCTCTGCAGCCTCTTCAGAATCACAATCACATGTCCTCTCAGGATGACTCCCTGCTCTCCCACACTAAGTTCGTGGCGCACTTGCCAGATTTGTTGCAGAGCGTTGCTGTCTTCTGTTCTGAGATCTCGGGTCCCGTCCATGAAATGCGCCCAGCCGTTGCTCATCAGGGTGGTTTTCACCCGGGATAGTGTCTCGTCTTCATCCGTGGCACGGCCGATTTCCTCAAGCGTCATGGCTGTGGGGCACGCCTCCTGCGAGACCATCTTCACGAATGCCTCTGAGTATGATACATCTGCTGATGAGCTTCGAGGTGGCATGGATTCTGGGTGGCGTGATAGGTAGTCCGCCGGGTTGTGAGCCCCAGGGCGAAAAATGACCTTGAAATTGTAGGACTGCAGCTGCACCGCCCATCGCTCTATCCTCGGGGGCGCCAGCCTGGACGATCCTGTGAAGAGCGGGAGTAAGGGTTTGTGGTTGGTTACAACTTGGAACTCTTGGCCGCACAGGAACAAGTGAAAATGTTGACACGCCCATTTTATTGCCAGGGCCTCCCTCTCAACTTGAGCATATCTTGTCTCAGTGTCTGTGAGGGCCCTACTGGCGTACGCTACAGGTCTCCAGGCTTCTAGACTGTGTTCCTGAAGAAGGACCACTCCAAGGCCAACTGGGCTGGCATCAACGATCAGTTCCGTGCGCCGCCCTGGATGAAAGTAGGCCATCACCATCTTGTCCAGCAGCGCTGTCTTGATGCTGTTGAACGCTGTATTGGCGGCCACAGTCCACTCCCAATTGTGATCATTGCATGTGAGAGTACAGAGCGGTTCTGACAGGGCAGCGAGGTTTGGAATAAATCTTCCACAGTATGTGGCCATGCCAAGAAAGCTTCGCACCTCCGTGGGGTTCTTCGGGGTGCTGGCTGCTCGGATGTCTGCGGCCTTCTTGGGGTCCACCTGTAGTCCTTCTCTGGTGAAGGTGTACCCGAAGAAATCGACAGACTCCTGGTAAAATGAACACTTTGACTTGTGAAGGGTTAGCCCGCAGTCTTCGAGTCTCTGTAGGGTGGCCCGGAGGTGAGTGTGGTGATCTTCTAGGGTGTTCGAGAACACTAGGATGTCGTCACTAAGGTTGATCACGCCCTGCAGACCCGACAGTGCTTCCCTGATGGCATTTTGGAAGACCTCGGCTGCCGACGACACCCCAAAGCTAAGTCTCTTGTACCTCCGGAGGCCAACATGCGTCGAGAACGTGGTGATGTACCTGCTCTCGGGTTCGAGCTCTAACTGGTGGTATCCTGCGTTCAAGTCCAGCTATGAGAACCACTTGGCTCCGTTCAGATCTGCCACTATGTCATCCATGGTGGGCGTAATATGGCGTTCCCTCTTGACCGCCATGTTTGGTAGCCTCATGTCCACGCAGAGCCGGATGGCTCCGGGCTGCTTGGGTTTGGGAGCTACGACCAGTGGGGACACCCACGGGGTGGGGCCAGATACCTTCTTGATCACATCGAGATTCTCAAGCTTCTTTAGCTCTTCCTCCACTTGCAGGCGGAGATTGAACGGCACTCTCCGATGCCTCAGGGCGACCGGTCTCACAGTGGTGTCGATGTGGAGTTTGAACCTCTTTCCTTTGAGTTTGCCCAGTCCAGTGAACAGCGGTGGAAACTCCCTCAGAATGGTTTCAGCTTGGGAGTCATGGATCTGGTGGGCAAAGAAGATCAATCCCAGGTCCTCGGCTGTATGGCAGCTGAGCAACGTGCCTTTCCTTCCTTCCGTGATGTGGAACCTGGTCACCGTGGCATGCTTTCCCAGGCAACTTTGGCGTGGATGACCCCTCGGAGGGGGAGTGGATCCATCCCTCCGTACATGTAAATCCGAGCCTTGGTGGGTGTGAGCGGGGGCCGTGGTGATAGACGGTCATACTGCTCCGAGTCCATCATGTTGACGGAGGCACCCGTGTAGATGAGTGCCCGGACAGCCGTTCCTTCCACCGAGACGGAGCACATTGGTGGCAGCCTCCGGCGATTGTCAGACCTGCTGACAAACGACCCGACAAAAACTTCGTCGTCATCATCCTTGAGGGCAAGGCAGCGTTCCTGCTGTGGGACTTCCCTTGCCGACGGCGGGTCATCGATGGAGACTTGGCGCAGGTGTTGCGAAATGCCCCGCGGTCTCGGAGGAGCCTGCCTGGACCGACTGCTGCGACACACCTTGGCGAAGTGATTGATTTTGCCGCAGCGGGAGCACGTCTTCCCTCTCGCCCCGCACACGGCCGATGCTGAGTGATCGTCACCACAGTAGCCACATGGCCCTCCCGTCGACGTTCTCTGCGTTTGGCGAGCCATGTTGGGGCGCCGTTGGATTGCTTCAATCTTCTCTTCCTTGATGGGTACATGCCTGGACGCATGTGGCGCTGCGACGGGCGTGTGTAGAGCAGCCTCCATTTCTTCAGCCCGAACATCCGACAGCTCGTGCGACTGGGCCAAAACGAGGATCTCGTCCAGAGAGACCCCGGGTTGACGAAGGATCAGCTTCCGCAGGAGTTTGGAGCGGCATCCCAGGATGATTTGGCCGTGTATCTCTTCCCTCTGATCCGGGAAGGCGCACGTGCTGGCCAGCCGGCGCAGCCGCGCGTAACACATGTCGACGGACTCTGTGTCCGACTGCGACGCCCGTCTGAACTTGAACCTCTCGAAGTCGGGGTTAAGTTGGGGGTCAAAATGCCTGTTGAACGCGGCGACCGCCGCCTCGTAGTCGTCATCATTACCTGTGTTGGGGAGCGTTTCAAAGAGGTCGTAGATCTCTGAGCCTCCGTAGTAGATGAGTAGCGATCTTTTCACGGTGCCATCGGTCTCCCTGGTGCCCTTGAAGTAATGATTAAGCCGTCCGACCCGCGCCTTCCATCGTGGGGCCGCCGTGGCGGGATCTGCGGTTTCGCTGAAAGGTGGCAGCGGGGCGACAGCCGTGTCACTGTGCCCTGGGGGTGGTGCGCTGGCACCCCTGTCTGGATTGTTTCCACCGGCCTGCTGGCCGGCAGCGCCATTCGGAGCCGGGTCACTCATGGTGTCCGTGCGTCTGTGTGCAGGTGCGGTGGCGTAGCCCTGGCGCTAGGAATCTGTGGGTGGGCTTGCGCGCCGGCACGTGGCCACGTGTGGCTGACTGGTCTGTAGGCCTTGTTGGCGCGGGCGAGGTGGCTTTGCTCCCTTGCGTAAGCTGTGGCAGATGGTGTCCTCCTGGTGCGCTGGTGAAAGAACCCAGGCGACGAGAGACCCTTGTGAGTGCTGGTGGGCTTTGCTGTGTTCCCAGTATGCCTTTCTCTTTTCGTTTGATGTTTCTTTTTTCTCTGCTTCTATTTCCCCTTTTCTTTTCTTTACAGGTGCAGGCAGCACACAGGGCAGCAGCGTGTGTTGGGGGCCTGAGACCAGACGTGTTTCAGAGTCTGTGCAGTGGCACGGGGCTTTCGGCTGGCCTGGGCGCTGGCAGGTGGAGATGGGGGCAGAAGCCTTGAGGGAGACGTCCTGTACCCACGCTTCTGATGCAGCGTGCAGGGGGCCTGCAGTACCGCGATGCGCCACAGCGGGGAAGACTCTTCCGAGTCAGGCACTTACCGCTGAAGAATCCGGCCACAGCGCGCGCCGTCGGCTGAACACGCTCCCGCTGCTCTGGGGAGACGGGCGGGCGCAGGGTGCAGCGGCAGAGGACCTGGAGCCGGTCCACGTGGGCTTCAGTGGCGGCAACGGCAGGGACGGGTAACGCGAGCCTCGGTCGCCGACCGCGACGCACGGAGGTGCAGGGCAGGCCCTCCTCTGCAAGCAGGAGCAGAGCGTCGCGGGTGGGCTCCGCAAGCTCCCAGCTGGTCGGTGATCAAGAGGCGGTGCACGCGTGGAGTGCGACCGGCCTCGTCGCCAATGTAGCACGACAGGACCACGTGGAGTGAAGGCCGCAGCAGCGCTAAATAAGGTACGCCACACTAGTGTTACAGTATTGGCTGGAAGACCCCGAGCGGTCTCCTGCCGTTTATTTATCCCCTCGGGTCGAGCCCGCCCCGAGGGGTGTATGGATGCGTGTTGTGCGATACATTGTAGTGGAGAGCCCGGGTGGCTCTCTACATGCGGGTGACAGGAGTTGCTTCAGAAAGCGGCCATTTTGCTTGGCGGTTGACCATGCCCTGTTTTTTGCAACTTTTGAGCCGTTTGAGCTAGAAACTATTTGTTCTCATAAAATCTGCAAATCAAGCACAAGATGATGGATTATGTGCCACGTTTGGAAAATCCATGTTTATGCGGAAAATGCTGTTGCTACAGAAGCGTGTCATTGAAGTAGCCCTGCTTAAAGTGCCACTCCAATGTGCTCCTTTTGCACAAGTCTTGTTGCATGTACCAAAGGTGACAGCAGCTTCCCCAATTTTCACTTTTTTCACAGAATGAAGAAGCTCTGAATTTACATGTTTCTTGTTTTCCTCTTGTAACATTTGAATACTTTATCCTCTGTTGAGGGCAGGTCCGTTTCCTACCCCCTTTCCTTGCTGTGATGAGTTTTTCTTTGTTAAACCATGTCATTGCAAATTCACAGAATATTCATGCATCACAGCAGACTCGCACTGTGTATCCCCTCTGCTTGGAGCATTAAAATGGTGCCTAAAAGAGACCGAGCCTGGCAGGGAGTATGAAGGCTGCCATCTCACCACTTTGAATACGCTGACTTACACCCTGAGCCGCTAGTGATGGATTCCGGTATCTAGCAAGTCACAAGTGGCCCTTTATGGAGGCAGTAACAGGTGGTGGACTGGTTCGTGTTGGTAGAAATGATGGCAGACCGGTGCTTGATTTGTAAAAAAATAAAAAAGAATAAGTGGCAGAGCCCAAGTTATTTCACAGTAGGCAACTCCTCCTTTGCAGACTCTACCAGGACTGCCAAATGCCATGGCCACCGTTATCTACTAACCATCACACTCCAACAAATGTGATAATTTGGATTATTCCATGTCACCATAGTAATGGTGATGCAACTTTACATTTTTTAAACATTTAAATGTACTGGGTAGTGAGACGCATGTTCTGGTCTGAAGGTTGCTTAGAGTCTCTGCCACGTCTTCAGGAACTTTTCAGGATGCAAAGGAAGAAGCAATATGGTGATATTAGGACACCTTTATCTCCTGCAACCTTCATGTGAAAAGTGGCAACAGAAACATTCCATTCAGGTGAACAAGAGATAGATCCTAATTTTCCCTACTTAGGGCATACACTCGAAACAAATGGAGACAGCTACAAATGTTACACAAGAAGGTGCTGTGGCCTTGCTGTGGAACCCGGTGAAGCATAAAGTACGCATTTTGCAAGTCATCTGTGCAAGCAGAGGTGGTTCCTCTATTCTAACAGGGACAGTAGGCACTCAAAACAATCCTGCAGTACATTTCACTGCGTTTGTATGGACATCCCTGAGATCTCTCTGTAGTCACAGATCGTTTCACATGGCTATGGAGATGTTGTATGTAGTAGGGGACCATAGTGTCAGTGTCCGGTGATATTTTCCTATATATGCTGCATCCCTTGCTATCATTGTTCTACTCATCTTGTTTTTCACCCTGGTCTGTTTTATTTTCCCTTGGCCTTTAGTCCTGCTGTTTTCCTTTTCTGGCACTTCTCAATCCATCCAGTAGTGCAGAAAATATTGCAACCCGGTCATTTAGAAAAACAAACAAAAGTGATGGGTGGAATACTTGAAATAATCTCAGCGACTGGCAGTTACTTAGCCCACATTCAATTCCATCATTTATTGTCTCGTATGCTACTGTAGACAGAGACCAGGTATAGGCAAATTAGATTTGGTTCTGCTCCAGTTGGGGCAGGCCACGGTCACCTTCGGATGGAGCACAATTAACCCCATTAGGGTTTGACTTCTTTTGGCATAATCAGTGAGGTGCAGCTTGATACCAGTCCTACAGAGAGCATAGAACCCACATTCAGGCGTACCTGTTACACTTATGGTGTCTCACTTGAAAAAACAAAAAACATATGGGTGAAATGCTTGATTTAATTTCAACAAACCACAAGGTGATGGATGGAATGCTTGAATTAAACCCAGTCACGGAAGATCTCTTGAGGGTGCATTAATTCTAGTTCATTGTGTTCCACCCACCATGGCACTCCACACAGAGGCTCGCCTTATACAAATCAGTACTGACTCGGCTCCTAATAGGAACAGTCCATCCCAAACTGCCACATGACGCCCTTCTAGAAGTTTACACAAGCAACTCTTGACCGGTTTCAGCCTCTTTGGACTTCTTCAATAGAATGCAAGCTGCTTCCTATGACACAGCGAACATGGGACTCATGTCTAGGCATTGGCGATTGCTCAGGCCACATTCCATAGATGCCATTCTAGAGAGAGGCCCACCTATTGCAAATCAGTACTGACCTTCATTGGAACAGTCCGTCACAAAATGCTATCTGAGGCTCCCTCCAGAAGAGAATGCAAGCAACTCTAGACTGGTTTTGGCCTTTTCTGTAGGGTGTAGCTTTCCTTTGGCACAGTGAGCATAGGACCTCTGAGCATACCTGTCACATTTAGGGCACAACTCAGCCACTGGTTCTTACTCTGGGCCACTTTGCAGTCCATTATTTATTTGCCCAATATGCCACTCTAGATCAAGACAAGTTTTATACAAATCAGAGTTGGTCCGGCTTTAATATGCATATACAGTGATGAATACTGTTGTCTTTCTGTTAACCGTTCCAATGTACAATGATTTTGACTAAATGACGAGGTGTGAAAAATATTACTTTAAAAGAATATAGATTCATCAGCCACTAATTAGTGGTTGTTTCTGCTTATGAGTGGGAATCACCTCCACTTGAAGTTGTAGTGTGAATCGTAGTCAACAGTAATAGGTGAGTCAATAGGTCCAGCCCAACATGCATCGTTTTTAACTTTCTCCTATTCTTTACTTCCTTTTCTATCCTCCTTGTTGGAGTGAAGCTGCATTCACTATATTCACTTTATTTTCACACTCTGCTCCTGCTTTGATAGGAACAGTCTAGTCCAAACTGCTAGGCCAGGTCTCCTCCATACAGTAATATAAGTAACCTCAAAATGATTTAGGCCTATTTGTACCTTGTCAGTAAAGAGCAGCTTGAGTCCGATGGCAGAGTGAGCATGGGACCCATGTCTAGGCATACATGATGGTATGCCTTGTCCAGGTTTGCTTATGTTCCCAATCAGAGGAGACATGGTCTCCTCATTTTGGGCGAGACTGTTCCTACTGGAGCAGGGCCCAGACCAATTGGGATATGGTTGCTCTGCATCTGGTGTGGCACAATGGGCAGTACAATGATGGACAAGCATTGTTCCAGTCAACTTTTGTTGTTTTAATGAGTGAAACCAGTTTGAGGTTGCTTGTATTCCCATTTACAGGGAGCAGACGTTGGCCGTTCAGGCTGGGCTGTTACACCTGGGGCAGGGCCAAGACTTATTTGGATTGGGATTTCTCCTCCTCTGGATTGGGATAGTGGAATAATAATGATGGACTTGAATGAGGCCTGAGCAATTGCCAACGGCTAAGATTTTTGCAAGGATTCCATCCATCACCTTTTTTCTTAGTTTTTTTGATCTGGCCATTGGCGCACTTGATATTACTTATTAAAATGGTGTGTTTCTCACCAGCCCTGTTGTTGGGCTGATTGTATTCCTGGTGATCTTTAATTAAAAAAAAAAAGTTAAAATAGTGCATACAGGTATAATTCCTGGCTGGCTGTAGAAAATTGCCACGCCCCAGTGTTTTCAGTTTTATGTTATCATGGTGTAGATATTTCACAAAGTCTTATAAAAACTCACCACAAACTGATGGGGAACGGCCAGAACAATGCAGGCAGAGCCATGCGTGCTGGAACAACACAAGCCCAATCACGCTTGCCTGAACAAACCTCTGCCTTAACCACGCATATGCGTGGTTAAGGCAGATAGTGGTCTAGTGTTCAAGATGGGTGGGGAGAAGAAGAGGAAGCATTGGAACAGGAAGCTCCGGACGCGGACAGGTAAGTGGGGCTGGGGGGGTAGTTTTTAGGGGTGTGCGTCGCTTTTAGGGCTTGTACTTTTGGGAAAGGGGCCGGTTTTTAGGTCCCAGGACGGGGGAGGGGTAGTTTTAAAGGCTGGGTTTGTATGGGAGGTTTTAGGAGTGGTGAAGATTTTAGGGCTCAGGGCGGGGGGGATCGGGGTAGTTTTTTTTTTATTGGGGAGCAGGGTTTTAGGCCTCAGGGCAGTGGAAGGGGTCGGGGTAGTTTTATGGACAGCACAGGGTGAGTTTTAGGGCTCTGGGGGGTAGAGGCGGGGTAGTTTATCTTAGGGTTTTAGGCCTCAGGGCAGGAGGAGGGGAAGGGGTAGTTTTAAGGGCAGGCTGGTTTTCGGCCTCAGAGCGGGGGGGCAAGGTAGGGGGTTCGAATTTTAGGGCTTAGGGTGGGGGATAGTGGCGATCTTGCCCACTCACACCCCTTTACCATTCATGCTTTTACAACAAAATTGCGTGGTAACGGCATGCGTGGTAAAGGAAGGCATGGTTAAAGACACATTCGTGGTTCGGGCTGTGCAGTAGAGGCACTCGTGGTTCAGCCATGCGTGCCTCTGTCATACAACCCAAACTGATAGGCGCCAACTGGTACAGGAGCACATGCTTGATCTCCATACTACGCATGTAAATGCTCGGAACAAAGTCATGTATGGATCTCTTATTAGGCTGTTCACAAGTAAAAACATTGTTTACAAAATAAATAATAACAGATCAAGGTATTTCTTGAGAAACAGAAGGTTTTTACTGAACAAGTTCCTCAAAGTGATTCAGTTACTTACGACTGACCAAACCAGAACAACTACTTGTGGATAAAAAGCAAACTACCAAGTAGTTTTGTGCTATCAATAATGAGATTACTTAGAGTTCATGAAGGGTTGAATGCATGTATCAAGCATAGGTCACGGGTCAATGCTAACAGTGGAAGGAACTCTTTGAAGGAGTCTGTATCCCATCTTGTACATGGGGTCCATGGAGAAGGCGTGTGTAGTTTGTTCAAGCGCAGGCACCTGAGCCGAAAAAGTTATGTTTTGCATCTTGGTCCATTTTAATGCATCTCTGTAATGGTACTTCTATCATGCAGACCCAGCTAGGCAGCTAGATTGCAGAACTGGAGCATTGTGACTATATAAGGAAGGAGCAAGGAAGGGTTTTATATTCTGCATATTAGTATGGGGGAAAGGGGAGATTGTTTTTACTGGGCCAGTCTCCTGAGGTACTATGGTGCCCGGTTTTATACGGTGACCCTTAAGAATCATGCATATATACTGCACAGATGTCTACGATCACCTGTAAAACCTTTGATTTATGTAGCTATTAGAGGGTGACGTGGGATCTTTTCATTGGGTCATGTCAGGGAGGAAGAATTGGCTTGCAAGCCTTAGAATACCCTGGAGTAGTATGTACCGAGAAACTGACAGTAGAAAGCACACCTGATGATGAACCGCTGCTGGCTATTCTTGGCGCGACCCATGGAGCTCGTTGCTGGCATTGCAACGCCTCCATGATCACAGAAACTGGAATATGTGGTTGTGTGCGAGGCAGAGCAGAACCTTTAAGTGTCAGTGCCCCCATTTGCATCTTATCAGCCACAGCGGAGCCTGTCCTGAAGGAATTGCAGGATGCGTGGAGATAATTGGTAGCCAATTCAGGCTGACAATGTGACCTCATGTCGGAGCATAATGTCATGTTCAGGGTTTTATGTGCCCTACATAACTGCTTTGTCTAATGAAGTGCACTGTTAAGATGTCAGCACATTTGAAGTCAACTATTTCTGTTGTTGCTGTTTTGAATAGTTGAAAAGAGTCTGTGCGGCTAATATGCAAAATGTGCTGCCATTATTTTCTATAACAGATAGGCAATAAACTCCATATAATTTGAATTTCTTCCATTTCCTTTTGACTGAAGCCAAAATAGTACGTTTGCCATTAGGCAGTACTGATGTCGATGTGTCTTGCTCCAGGGGTGCATTCTTAGAAGAGAGACAGTGGTAGTGCACGAACTAAGACAATAAGGTTTACATTAATAATCTACCATGGTTGGTCATACAGTACTCACAGATACTCACTGATAATTGGCTGCAATGATGTACAGTTGTTTTCTTAAAAATAAGGATGTATTCTTCGTAACGTTAACATTAAGACAGGTTTGTTTATGTACTTATTATAGTATCATAATGAGGTAAAATCTTGTGTTAGAATCACCATCTTTTATCATGGTACATGTGTCTATGCCGTGTGAAAATTCTTCCTTCCTGTGCCTATTACACACATCTAATACAACGGAGAACTCCAGCACTTCCATAAAACATCCACATAATTGCTTAAACGTGACTACTGACATGGACTAGGTGAGATGCATACTGAGTCAGGGTCACAGAGATTTGCACAGTGGGATAAATGGAAAAACAGACGTGGATAATGAGGGCCCTGTTTCGCCCTCCCCTTCTTTTCTTTAGGTTCAGAGTTTGGGGCGGGGGTGGATTTGTGGGGGGCTACAGAGATGAATGTTGTGGTGGCTGCTCTAATGGGTACCAGACTGGCATTCATGGTGAGATCAATACTGAGACAAAGGGGGGCGTGGCCAACTGCCGGGAGTAATGGCCGCACACTAGCGCGGCTCCGGCATCGACCGGCCTAATCCGTCACTTATCCTGCAACAAATCCGGCATGGAACATCACCCATCATGAGGGGAAGGAGACGAGCTCCGGGGCCAGACCCTGGCGTTTTCATTCGGCTCCGGGCTGGAGAATGAGGACTGTGAAGTGAGCGGCCGCCTCAGCTCGAAAAGCAGCGGTGTTGCGTGCGCTGGTAACCCCGCCCACGAGAGGCTGCGACTGGGCTGGCGGTGACGAAGGGCCCAGGCGTGTGGTTATCCAGGAGAAGATTGGCCTGGTGAACACCAGAGATCCCGCAACGATGTGCGCTCACAAAGGGCGGCTCACCGGGGCAGAACAGAGCCGGGACACGAGGCAGTAACTTCACAGGGTATGTGCTGGCGCGAGGCCGAACAGTGGACGAGTACGGTGACGCATTAACAAAATCTCAAGGCGGCGCACCGCAAAGCTTTGTCCTGTACCCCAGAGTTTCCTACGGGCTACACCGACGTTATCATTTGTGGATCAGACTTTAAGGGGACATAGCACTTGCGGTGGATGGCGTATAGACCGATGCATGGGATGGCCATGACCGGGAGGTTTGAAAATCTGAAAATGGCTTAATGGCGGCGAGCCGGCAGTTTCCGGGCCCCCGGCTACCCCAGGCTATGTAACGGAGTGGTTGTTGTTGGCACTGTGTCCCTGAGTGCAGTCGTGTCGTTGTACTGGGCATGGAACAAATTACGCTGCAAGGGTCAGGCTGAGAGTGGCTTTAATTAGTATCGAGGACATATTACTCCGCAGGCTACGTGGCTAAACAGCCGATATACGAGATCTGGGGGGGGGGGGGCGGTTTGGGCGGTGTCCTCCTTGTCGTTCCACCGAGAGCTCCCAACTACCACCACAAAGTCACAATCCGTGGCACTGGTCCTTTTTCATGCCCGATAAAGACTAAAGTCAACTGATTGGTCAAGTGGACTCGCTGGGGGGAAACCGATTCGGAGTCACAACCAACTCTATGCACACTCAGAAATCTGCATCGTTGGGGTATTAACCGGCAGCACATTAGCAGAAAGTCGGCCCAGTGCCGTCAAAGTATATAATTTACCGAACTTGGCGAGGGGGGAACGCCGACGGGCCAAGTGGGTGATATCGCGGTGTGCGTCGGGGAGTACCCCTCCATACTAAATTAGTGGGCCCTACTTGACAATGGCGACTAATAAAGGGGGTCGTGGCTCACAACAGCCGAAGATAGATAAGTACACCTGCCACAAGTCACAGGAGGTGGGCGCAAGTATTGATCTGGACAGCCGAGTGGGCCCGAACGACCACGAACCCCCTACGCTGCAAGATATAATGGCGGCAATTAATGGAGTTCGCACCTCGCTAGAAGGACGTATAGACTCGGTCGCCACTGATATCTCCCTGCTCAGAGCAGACCTTAGAAAAATGGACTCTAGAGTGCTGGAGGTGGAACACTGCACCAAAGGCCTGGTGGCTGACACGTCTAAACTTAAAAAACAAGTCTCGGACCTACAAAGTCGCACCCAACTACTCTCATTGCAACTTGATGATTATGAGGGGCGCTCAAGACAGAACAATGTCCGCATCTTAGGAGTGCCGGAAAGAGCGGAAGGTCCGTCCGTAGACCTGTTTGTTGAAGACTTAATATTGAACCACCTACAACCTAAGTGCCTCTCAAATTTTTTCACTATCGAGCGTGCCCACTGCATACCGTGGGAAAGACCCAAACCAGGGGCTCCACCCCGACCCATTCTTGCAAGAGTGTTCAACTTTCGCGACCGACACGTTATCCTTCAAACGGCACGAAATGCCCCCCTCGTAAATATGAAAACAGCACCATATCTTTTTTCCTGACTTTATGGCCAAAGTGCAGAAGCAGAGATGCTCCTTTATGGAAGTAAAAAAAGCTCTTAGGACACAGGGGGTCAAATACGCCATGCTCTTCCCGACGAAACTGCGTGTGGAGGCTGAGGGGAAAAACTGGTTCTTTGTCGATCCAGAGGAGGCCCAAGACTGGCTGGATGGCTGGCGATGAGTTGGACCCAGAGGAAGTTCAGATCGGCAGGAGCGACGTGGGACCAAGCAGCAACAACGGCAAGATTTAATAAAAGACGACGGGGACCAACATGTCAAAGGAGGGTCCTGATTGTCCCAGCGGCTGGTAATGATACGAATACCATGATCACCACAGTGTAGAGGAGTACTAACAATTGGAACACTCATGCTAACATGGGATAAGTGTACCCGGAGATGGAGGGGATATTGGTTAAAGGAGGACGATGATTACGACCGAGATTCTACCCCCCCTACATGAACTAGTGGTGATCTTACCACAACAGGACCTGAGAGAGACTCCTGGTGCAGACTCTGTAGATGAGTATACTACGCAAGGTTTTAAGGGTATGGGTAAACAGGCGCTCTGCAAAGTTGGGGGGTGGGCAGTTTGGAGTCCACGTTGCAGGGAGGCAGGGAGGGGGGTGGGATTGGGGAGGACCACTTGGGATTGTTATAGTATATTTTATCGTTTACTATGTTTCAAAATGCTATTTGTTGACAGTGCATGGAAAATATGTGACCTACTATTAGACAGTCCTACATTAAGACAGGGTGGAAAGCTGGCCGTACTATTGTCATATGTACACGGAAAGGGAGAGAAGGGGGTTCCGTGGCTACACTCTTTTGAGGAACTCACAATGTGGAACATCCCAACCGCATGACCAGAAACATGGGGGAGAGATTACGATTGGGCCGTATCAAAATACTTTCCTGGAATGTTAATGGATTGGGGGATAGAATAAAGAGGGGAATTGTACAGCAATATGTAAAGAGACAGGCCCCTGATGTGGTGCTTCTACAGTAGACGCACATACAAGAAACCTCGTATTGCGCTTTGAATAGATGGGGATATAAATTGGTGGCCCATGCATGATACACAAGGGGATCGAGAGGGGTAGGGATCCTCCTTCGTAATTCTTTCCTCTTCAGGGTGCAGGCAGTGACACATGATACAATGGGCAGATTCGTAACCCTAACGGGCACTTGGGAGGGTAGGTTAATCAATATTACCTCCCTGTATGTCCCGCCTCGATTACATTCCTCAGCCCTGGCTGATCTGGGATCACATCTGCTTAAACTTCCTGAAGGAGATTCGTTGATTGGGGGAGACTGTAACGCGGCCCTGAACGGTGACTTAGATAGAAGCCCCCCGAAGCAGGGAGAGGTGGCCGGGAAGACGTTAGGTGAGTTCTTAAAAGCACTAGGGCTCGTTGATATCTGGAGAGCGTATAACCCTTCATCCCTTCAATATATCTTCCATTCGGGAGCGCATGGGAGTCTGTCTAGAATAGCTATATATTTGGAAGAGCCGAACAGCTCGCTATGTTCAGAGAGGTGAAACATCTACCTAGAGGTATTTCTGACCACTCACCGGTCACAATCACTTATGGAGGTGACCCCTCAGCCAAGAGACACGAGATGACACTTGACCCCTGGTATTTGTGGATACCGGCCATACGGGAGGGGCTCATTGAGGCGATGGAGCATTACTTCAATGAGAATGAGGGATCGGTGGACTCAGCCTCCATACTCCGGGAGGCGTATAAAACAGTGATTAGAGGGCAGGTTGTATCGGTGATCGCTGGACACAAGAAAAAAAAACGAAAGCAGCTACGAGAGATTGAGGAAGAAATCTCCCAATTGGAACGCGAGTTGGAGAACCGTCCAACCCCGGACACCAAACATAGATTGCTCCTAAAGCAAAAAGACTGTAGAGATATTGCAGAAGAGGCAGCTAGGACCCACTTCCGGGCCTCGCAATGTTGGGTTTATGAAATTGGGGACAAAGCGAGCAAGCTATTGGCGTAGTTAGATAAACAGGAGCAGGCTTCCAGATGGGTATTTGAAATTGTGACTAAAGAGGGGGATCGACTTAACGATAGGAATAGTATAGCAGAGGCCTTTGCTGAACATCTAAAATTGATATATGAGTCGGCTGGTACGTCTAACTATGAAGAAGCACAGGAGTTGCTGGCCACACTTAAGATTCCGGTTCTAGATGACTCGGAGGTGGAAGAGTTAGAGTTAGATCGTACTAAGGAAGAAGTGGTAAAGGCAATCAAAGCATTACAATCGGGTAGAGCAATGGGTCCGAGTGGTCTCCCCATTGAACTATTTAAGATAAATGCATCTACTATTGCCCCCTACCTGATAGACATGTACGAGGAAAGTGTAGACAGGGGGGATTCTCCCCGAGACACAAAGATTGGCCAATGTGGTAGTGATTCATAAACTTGGAAAACCTGCTGAGCAATGCGGCTCTTACCGGCCGATATCGTTGCTTAATCCAGAGGTGAAAATACTGGCAAAACTCTTGGCCACACGGCTGTCACCTTTGCTCCACAAATTGATTCATCCGGACCAGTCCGGTTTCATGCCTAGCAGGAACACAGCACTAAATTTGCGGCGTCTCAACGGGGTCTTGGGTAGGGCTGGGACAATAAGTGAGGAGGCAGTCATCATGTCTCTGGACGCCAAAATGGCATTTGACATGATCGAATGGCCCTACCTGTTTGCGACGCTCGAACTTTAATGCTTTGGACCGAAGTTCTTGGCATGTTTGTGACTCCTTTATTCGGAGCCCCTAGCAAGAGTGACAGTAAATGGGGCCCGGTCGGCTACTTTCACCCTACAAAAGGGTACGAGACAGGGATGCCCACTTTCCCCGTTGATTTTTGCTCTGGTCCTGGAACCCTTGGCAATTTGGATTAGGGGAGATCCCCTTATACAGGGATTAAATTGGACACCGGATTGGGAGGACAGAATCTCCCTCTGCGCAGATAATATTTTACTCTATTTGGCCAAACCCCCCTACTCTATCCATAGAATTTTACATATATTTGCCCTTTTTCGAAAATATTCAGGATACTCCATAAATTGGGATAAATCACTCATATATATATAGTTGGTGGGGGGGGGGGGTTTCGTTCCGCCCACAAATTGCGAAGCCAGAGTGGTCACCGACGGCTTTCGATACTTGGGGATTTATGTCACGCCTGACCCAGTAGCGTTTTATGACCATAACTTGTCCCCCCCGTTCCGTCGCTTCCAAGACAACGTGAAGCATTGGAAAACCTTGCCACTGACGTTGCTGGGGAGAGCCGCACTATATAAAATGATGGCTCTGCCCCGATTCGTTTATGCCCTACAGAATACGCCGTACGTTGTCCCAAACCAATACTTTCAGGCCGTGGACTCAGAAGTCCGGTCCCTTCTTTGGAATAATGGCCCCCCTCGCATCTCATTGCCAAAACTCACGAAGGGCTGGTATGACGGGGTAATTGCCCTCCCTGCGCTTAAAAGTTATTACTGGGCCTCCCAGCTGGTGGTCACGAATCATTGGGTACACTGGCCGGTGACTGATCCTGCATACAGAATGGATAGATATAACATGACACCAGGGTCATACCAAAGGGCATTGTATGGAGGAAAGAGACATAGTCCAAGGTATATTCCAATGGCGACTACAGTCACGCTCTGGCAGGCGGCCACATCCGCATTGGGATGGAAAAACAAGATTACACAGGCCACTCCCCTTCTGGAGACGGAGCGACTGGGGCTTTTGGCAAAATATGCTGGATTTGACAAATGGGATCTGATTGGGCTCTCAAAGGTCGGAGAAGTCTGGGCGGGAGGTAAGGTAGTCCCCTTTAGTGACCTCCAAAGAGATTATGAGTTGAGTGTGGGGGAAACCTTTAGATATCTACAGGTCAGGAATGCGCTGCACAGGGCTATTCCTAAGGATACAGATCTACCAGCCGCCTTGCCATTGGAGGATAGACTCCTTGATGATTACCTCAAAGACAAAGCAATCTCCTTGACTTACAGGAAGATACTAAATAACACCCCAGACACGTTAGAGAAAACCCGAGCCAATTGGGCGGAGGATGTGGGTGATTTAGATGATGATGAATGGCAGGAGGCACTGGCATCCCCCCGGGAAGTGGCTATTCGGTCCAGGTTCAAATTAATACAGCGTAAACTTTTGCATCGAGTATATTATACCAGTGTGAGGTTGGTCAGAATGGGTACCTTGAGCTCCCCACTATGCCCTAGAGGCTGTGGCCAGGAAGGGACGTATCTACACCAGTGGTGGGACTGCCCGATGGTACACTCATATTGGGGGAAGGTAACATCCAAAATGTGGGAGGTTTGCGGGAAATCTATGGAAGTCACGCCCCGATTATGTTTTCTTAACATATGGGAGGCCACTGATTTGATGGCAAAAGAAAGGACTTGGGTCACATTGGGTAATGTGGTGGCCAAACGTAACATTGCAAGAACTTGGAAGGGAGCTACTGCGCCCAAATTCCGTGATTGGGGGACTGATATGGACTGGTGCATGCAGATCGAGAGGGTAATATATGAGGTGAGAGGGTGCCCACAAAAATGGACAAAGATCTGGGGGGACTGGAACAAATACAGAGGGATGTTGTGTGCACCATTGAAAGCATTTCCCCCCCTACAGGAGTGAAGGCTGCCTTGACGTTGTGTGGTCACAAAATATAACTGAAAAGCTGCACGGTATGGAATATGTTGGTCTGCAAGCACAAAAAGATTCTAAATACTACATGCACTGTATCATTTTATTATCCATTGCTAATAATCTGTTTTCTTCATTAATAAAAAGAATTTAAAAACAAATACTGAGACAAAGATATGGTACGAAGGGCCAGCAATGAAGAGGAAGAGTATCCAAGAGAGTTGGCTAAGGACAGTCCCACCAGTTTGACAAGCAGATTGAGGTTAGGGATTCAGCCATGCAAGGATACACTAATACTTAGACATTGAAACTCAGGCTGTGGGACAGGAGACAAAGGTACTTGAGAAAGGGGCTCAAACAATTAACTAGTTACCTAAGAGAGGTGCAGGAACTTGGAGAAGCTAACACGGAGCTAGAAAGTCTGACTTATCAGAAGATTGAGACATGAACACTGAACCAAGAAGACGCTAACTCCATCACTGGGAGAACCATACTCTAAGACTTAGGGCCTGATTACGAGTTTGGTGGATGGGATACTCTATCACAAATGTGACTGATATCCTGTCTGCCGTATTACAAGTTCCGTAGGATATAATGGAACTGTAATACGGCAAATGGGCTATCCGTCACATTTGTGACAGAGTAACCCTGTCCACCAACCTCATAATCAGGCCCTAAGTGCGGTAGAAACTGAAGCTGGGAAAGGATAAACAGGATAGCTTGGTGACATTACAGGGGATCCATAACGAGGCAACAGGTTACTCTTTAATCTGAGCAAGTCCAATAACATCGCACTGTTCCTGGGAGACCTTCAATTTCTCCAGGTTGATAAGAGTATCAAATTTAAAACACAGCTGCTAGAGTTCCTGGGAAAATTGCTGGAAATACCTACAGAAATTGCCTACTAACTGCATTGCATGGTAATACCTTCATGCTTTGTTCGTGCTGAACAAGCTGGTTGAATTCAAGAAAAAAACGAAGACATCCCTTAGCTGAGGACATGCCCACTTCTCCCCATTTCCGAAGGGATTGGGCCCAATATTCTGTTTTCCGAACTATCATCTAACCTTCAATAACCTGGCTGGCTCTTCATTTGGGAGGTTATGTCAGATCTCTCAGCTGGTGTATTAAACCCTACTACTCTAAAGTGGTAAAAAAGCAATATGTGGTCCATCTATAAAATACATTAATAAACAAACACAATGGGATTATCCAAAAGCCTTCTTGCTGCACACTTAACCAAAATCTTTTTGGATGCAAACAGAATTTATTTTTGTCTCTTAACCTAGAAGCCCTACAGATTTGAACTATCAGTGAAGCTGCATGTTCTTGCCAGCAGCATGTGCTGTCTGTTTGTCGTGAGCTTCACAGAGGACCTTGCATGTAAGATGTCATATAAAGTTCGCTGAGTTCTAATTGCAGTCATAGGGATTCTACTTTTACCCCTCTACAAGGAACCGGGTCCCACTTAGGGGCCGATTCCGATCTCGGCCGGTAGGGCTCCGAATCGGACTCGGCATTACCGGATCCGATTCGGAGCCCTGTTTCCCGACCGAGTCGGACGTGCGTCCGGGCGAGCGAGTACGATGCGAACGTACGCGAAATCGCCGACCGACTCGTTCGCGGGACCCAACCGCTCCGACCGACTCGCACGGACACGACTCGCACCGCGCAATGGAGACGTTCCCCGGCCGGGTAAGTACGATGCGCGCCGCGAGCAGTCCGACCGACTCGCGCCGTAAGGCTCGAAAGAGCAGTCGGAGCCGCACTTTGGGGGTCCGTTTCGGACCCCCCTGTACGCCTAGCCACGCGAGTCGCACACAGGGGGGACCCATGGGTCCCCCCTACCTGTGCATGTACGGCGCGACCCGCTTCGACGCGTACCCGCTGTAGGGTGCGCCCTTGTTCGCCTCGCACCCATTGAGTCAATGGGAGCCCGCGTACGCGTTATACGACCGGCTCCCATTGACTTCAATGGGAGTCCGACCGAATCGAGTCCGATAGCATGCGAACGCATCGTACTCGTTCGGTCGGACTGCTAGGGTCCGATTCGGTTGGAAATCTCTCCGGGTCCGGCTCGGTCGGAGAGATTTCCAGCCTGAATCGGAATCGGCCCCTTAATTGTGAAAAATGATCTTTTCTAGACTGTAAATTTAAATGCTTGAACAATAGCATAACCCTTTTAGGATTGAAAATTATAAAAACATTAAAAGGCAGTAACTAAACAGGTCATCTTAAATTATTTTATTTTATATTCGATGCAGAAAGTGTACAATTTAAATCATATTCTTTTTATAACACAGTAATCGCTGTGCATTCAATGCAAAACTTATTTATGGACCTGTTCCAATATGTATAAATAGTTCAGTAAGTTAATTAAATATATTGACTTAATATTCTTATGTATAGACAGAAGGAAGCAAAATGAGCAAAAACAGTTACTTCATTATAAATTCATCATATAGATTATTTTATGAAGCTTTTTAAGTGAATAATTTCTTAAATGAAAGCAACATTTTAGACTGTGTATGCTCGCTAATGTGTTGCTTCGTACCTGAAAATCCAGTGGATTGTCAAATTTCTAATTCACCATGAAAATGAATCCAACCATAATTATAGCTATAATAAAAAAAAGTTTAAGCCGTCCTCGCTGGAGCTGACTCTATTGTGCCTGATAGCCAAAAGAGGGCAATCTTTGGGGAAATGCTAGCAAGATAGGTGACATCAGTAAATGAATACATCAAAATATAGCCTGCCAGTAACAGAAAAGATACCTACCCAACAGAAAATGTGCATTCAGTCACCTACTTGCTGGTTGGTGAAATCGGACAAGCTGACATAATAATATTATTAACATAGTAAAAATATATCTTCCACATAATGAGCAGTTGCTTTCATCCCAAATTCCAACTCCCAACGCAAGTGCAGCTTAAAGAACAGATTTTGTCAGTCTTATAAACCAGATTCTAATCCAGAGGCTTCCTTCTCACTATCGAGAATTGAGTAGTCATCCTTATGCTTTTTTGCTCCCTTACCAAATATACCAATTAGACAAACCTAATCTCCTATCGCTGGACCATGCCGGTGAAGGCCAGACAGATAATCTTTATTCGATCATTTCACAGATGATCATATAACACGAGCATAATATAAAACACACACAATTAATATAAAAAAAGTCAAATATTTAAATATTTAAAATACGTCAATAAAAGGAATGCATACCAGGCATAAGACCATATTTAAAAAATCCAATCTTGAAATATAAACTAATATAATACATAATAAAATTGGAGTAAAAGATCATTAAGGCCATGACTTAAATTTCAGATGGAAATGAGTGAACGTTATTTAAAATAACATTGCCTTTCTCACATGTAGGATACTCCTCAAAAAACAGGCAACTACATAACAGGTATCTTGATTGTTTAGTTGCTGTAGGAAGAGCGGCGCAGCTTTACACATAATAAATTTATTACTGCGCAGCAGAGGCAATAAAAATTTCCCAATGCGAGTGAGACAAAAGAGAACAAAGTGCAATAAGGTCTGATTTGATTGCTCATCACACGGGCAAATACAAATATCGTCTGGAGACTATTGCCCTAAGGGAAAACACAACAACCAACATAGTGTTCCTAGCCTAAATCGAGTCAATAATAACAGATTTTGTCAGTCTTATAAACCAGATTCTAATCTAGAGGCTTCCTTCTCACTATCCAGAATTGAGTAGTCATCCTTAGGCTTTTTTGCTCCCTTTACCAGGTATACCAATTAGACAAACCTAATCTCCTATTGCTAAACCATGTAGGTGAAGGCAATATTGGATCCTGATTGAGCCTTGAGTGGACCATCGAGATGCATACATGAAAAATACAAATGGTTGACAATCATCTCTATCTTAAATAGGGAAATCTGATAGGTCTTTAAAGGAATCAGCAGGAAAACAATCTTGAACTTCATTCCCAGATAGTGTTCCTCCTTCTAACCACCGAATTGTCTAAGGGCTGAAATAGACCAAAACAATCAATGAGTAATGACTGTGTGTGAACTAGCATTATATAAAAAACGATTCAAAAATTGTATTTTGTTTTTCCGGGCAGATAAAGTTTGTGAAGCAAACCAATTTAGCGGTTGTAAAATACATGGATGCTCGGTATTCACAATTGCTTGATCATGGCATTGATGGGAGTGTTATAAAACTGGGAAGCACTGTTTGTTGAGTTATGCAAATTGAAGGTGATAAGAGGCAAAATATTATCTCTGAAAATCCAGGAATGTTGAGCTACCTTGTGTTGTTATTTTTAATCCATGTAAACTAAGGGCCCAATTATGACTTTAGTGGTCTGACTGCCGAACCGCCATTGCTGCGGTCGGGAGTACACCGCCGAGCCGACGGCATCCCGACCACCGCATTACGAGTTAACCCCCGTGCTGGTGATGTTACGGTGGCGATGCCACCGTGGCGGCATGTTTCGGCTCATAGAGAGCCTATAGCACATGCCGCTGCAATGGCATTGCCTCTTGCATGTCGGAGCACTGTGTACCATGCACTATGTTGTGTATGGCACACAGTGCATGCACGACAGTGCAAGAAGAGGGGGCACAACATGTGCCATCATGCACACCCACCTTGGGCTACAACACCGTGGTGCCCTGTTTCCACCGACCTCTTCATGGCGGGGTCTCTGCCATGAAAAAGTCAGCAGTAAGGCAGGTTGTAATCTGCACGGCGATGCCGTCATTGGCACTGCCGCCAAAGACCGTTGCTTTCCCCACCCCACCCCGCCGGAATACAGGTTCCTAGCGGTGGGGCAGTCTTGCTTTGGGCCTGTGGTGGTCTGACCGCCAACCTCGTAATCAGGCGGTAGGACCACCACTAAACTCACAAAAAGAGAAGACTCTATGCCCAGTGCTGTGTTAACACAGCCAACTGGAGACCTGGAAAATATCCCCTTCGTAAATGTATATTTCACATGAGGGGGAGAAGGACAGAAAAGGTGAAAATCAGTTATAAACCAGAGTCCGAAAGCAAGCCCCCTGGCTTGTTAAAGACTGCCCTCACCCACTAAATAGTGGCATGCTTCATCATTGGGCCGCTACAAACAACCTGGTGCAGACCAACACTCAGGGTGGAGCGCTGATTTTTTGAGAAAGAAGAGAAAGAAAAGGAGATAGTCCTCCAAAAGAGGGATCCCAAAAATGCAGAGAAAAGAAAATAGTAAAACTGCCTAAGTGGTAACCTTTATACTCATTTTATTCGTGGTCCCACTTGACAGGGTTAAAAATAGTGGTTGGGTGTGTAGGAGAAGTTACCTCTCCAACACCCTTTTGCTCCTACCGACATGCTTCAGCCAATCATCCTAGCCCTAATGGGTCTCTGGCCTTCCTCAGGGTCCTGATCCCTCTAGGTATGCTTTGAAACTTTCTATACTTTGGCTATAGTCTGCACTTTAAACATTACATTTTTGCCTTACTTGGTTCATGTAGAGTAACCACACTCATCTTTCTTACCCGAGTTGCATTAGTACTTCTCTCAACTCGGGCCGAAGTGGGAACACCGCCATGTAGTCAAACATTCATCAAGGGTTCGGCGTCTCCCGAAGCCACTCTCAGCCCTCCAACGTTCGACCACCACCGAGGGTATGGCTGTCTTGGGACTGCTGTACTCGTAATCAGACCCTAAGTCTGAGTTGGGCTCCGAATAAGAGTAAACTAATATATTTACCCTCGAGCGTCTTAAAGACATCTTTTGACAAGAAGCATTAAGTCGAGCAAAAGAGAAATAAAAATAAATGCAGATTATACATTTTAATAAAGGCAGTATACCTCAGAAGTGTCATGCGTAAAGGCATCCATTGCCGAAGGAGCCAATCTGTTTTAGAAACAAGTTGGCAGTAGTTTAAGGAAAAAAGATCATATAAGAACTTAATTCCAAGATATCTTTTCAGTTGTGGGAGACAACCCAGTTTAATAGAAGGTGGAATTATTGCCATTGTGGTATTGAAGAATTTATTTCTGTCCTCCTTAAATATAATCTCCCTCAACGTCAAGGGATTAAACCACCCAGTAAAGAGGTCCAAAATTCTTGACTATTGAAAAAACCTAGCGGGAGATATAGTGCTCCTCCAGGAATCAAGGATATGTTTTAAAGAGGCCCTATTGATGGGGAATGGCTGGGTTTCGGACATTATCTGCTCCAAAGCGCATGGCAAGAAGAACGGGGTTCTCACCCTTTTGTCCAGACGGTCTGACCTAACAGTCATTGCATCAGAGCATGATTCCGACAGCAGATGGCTTCTATCTAGATTAAATAACGGGGAACAGGATCTGTATGTGATGAATGTGTATGCTCCCAACGTTGATGATCGGACATTTTGGCTCTCTCAATAAAAAACTAAATGGCACTCCATCAGAGGCGACCTTAGTTTGGGTCTGGATTTTATCCTGCCAATGGACCTAATCTTGGATAGACATTCTGCTTTCAGCTTCAGAACACCCAGGGCCCACAAGCAGATGATCAATCTGTGCTCTTCACACTGACTCCTAGTTGCATGGAGATTGCATAACCTAGCGGGTAATGACCTAACCTTCTTTTCGCCTCCCCACTTAATCTTCTCCTGTATAGACTATCTCTTGGCTAATGCATCACTTCTTAATGTCATTTCTGATGCAAAAATCCACCCTATTCTAATCTCGGACCATGATGCAATCTCCCTATCTATTTTAAATCAACCAAATAAAAAAGAAAATAGAATATGGCAGTTAAATTTTCGGAGATTATGGATAACAAAAACAGATGTTGAGGAACGAAATAAATAAATTGAATTTTTCTTTAGGGACAATGAAGTCTCTGTTTCTTCCCCTGTGATACTTTGGGACACTTTCAAATGTCATGAGGGATCAAATTATTAAAAGAATGGCAAAGAAAAACCAAGTCATTTAAAAATCCTTACAGTCCCTAGGCGTTGACATCAAAAGGAAGGAAGTAGACTTCAGACATTCGGGTGATAAATCCATACTGAAGGACATTAAGCAACTAAAATACACGTATAATACCATTGTCACTAAGAGAGCTCATCTCTTTATTCAGGCCCAAACGTCCAACTACCTTCTTTTCCGTAATAGAGCCGGTAAAGCTTTGGCCAATACCCTCAGATTTAAAAACACAACCTCCCAGATTACTCATATTAAGGCTCAAGATACAGTACAGAAAGTTAAAACTGAGGACATACTGGAAGTGTTTAGAGAGTTTTATGAGAAACTCTATATATCCCATAATACACAGGGGAAATCCAAATGTTTGGAGTTTCTAAAGTCCCTTCCAATCGCTTCAGTATCTGACCTTGAGAGAGAACACTTAAACTCACCTTTTACTTCTGATGAGGTTATTATAGCAATAGAATCAATCCAGTAAGACTTCTGGTCCCGATGGGTTTTCCATCAGCTTCTACAAAACATTTACACGCTCGATCATTACGCATCTCAAAAATACCCTAAATAATTTTGCACTCTCTGGCAAGGTGACTGAAGCAGCTTCTGAGGCCAAGATTGTTGTTATCCCCAAAGAGGGTAAAGACCATTCTGATCCGAAAAAATTTCGCCCAATTTCATTATCAGATATGGAAGCCAAAATGTTTGCCAACATTCTTGCCAAAAGATCAGAGCTGTCCATCCTTAAGCTGATTCATAATTCTAAAACAGGATTTGTCAAAGGGAGGCTTGCCAGAGACAATATACTCACTTTTTTCCACATCATTGAAAAAGCCAGTTTCTCTTCCACACCATCTTCAGCAATCGCCCTTGACGCCGAAAAGGTGTTCGATAAAGTTTCCTGGACTTTCCTCCAAGTGGTCCTTGAACCTCATAATCTTGGTATCTCATTTATTAACATGGTCATGCCCTTTATGCTAACCCCAAAGCTAACATTAGGATAAATGGTGCCACCTCTACCTCCTTTAGCCTTCACCAAGGTACTAGACAGGGCTGCCCCTGACCCCGCTGCTATTTTTACTGTCCATTGATCCCTTACTTACACTTCTCAATTCATCCTCTGAAATGAAAGGGCTTACATTCAGATCCAGTTCTTATAAAAATGCAGCATACACAGATGATATTTTGATATTTACTGAGGACATTGAAAAGGCGTTTCCAAGCATCACCAAGGTTATCCAGGAGTTTTCTAGGGTTTCTGGGTACACTTTAAATAAGGACGAAACTGAGGTCTCCCCTCTTAACCCCCCATATGCTTCTTCTCACACTTACGCATGCAACGCTGGTCATAAGTGGCAGCCCAAACATCCTAAATACTTGGGAATTTGGTTCTGTAAAGATCTTGCTGAAACGTTACATTGCAGTGAAGCTCCGACTAGCTCCAAAGTTAAAGATCTTCTGTCATCCTAGTCTCCCAAGAATATTACATGGTGGGGTAGGCTCCAGAAACTTAAGATGATTATAGCCCCAGTCGTGAATCTTGTGTCTGCTATGCTACTGATGAAACTATCTCCCTCCTTATTTCAGGAAATCGACAGATTAACCTCTAAATTCTTTTGGAGCAACAAAAAAGCATGGATCGCATATAAACCATGCAAAAGTTTTGCTCTTGGGGGATGAAATCTCCCAAATTGGAGCCTTTATCAGTCAGCATTTCTTGTAGTGCGGGGAGCGTTCTGGCTTGTGCCAAATACCCAGAACCCCCCCATGAGGGGTGGAGATTAAACGTGCTGTTTTCTCTCCCTTTCTCCTATCCTCCATAATCTCAATATCACAATTCAAGGCCTGCAATCTCAGAATATTTTTACAGATACCAGGCTTGCACTAAATCTACTAAATAAACATATGGCGGACTCCATTCAGAATTCTGGACCAGCCTCACTTTGGTACAACCCTAAAACATATGCCGATGTGGCTAGGAGTATCCCTCACTTATGGGCCGCCATGGGTATTAATCAAATTAACGATCTTTATGATGATAATAACTCTCCTCTGCCCTTCTCTCACTTGGCACAAGTATATGACCTTCCTAACTTGGACTTCTATTCTTTCCTGAAAAATCAAGGTAAAGATGTCCAAGTTCAAACATGTTATCCGGCCGTCACTGTTGGATCGTCTAGCTACATGGCTGCGGTTAGGTCACATTGCCTCCAAGATCTACAAAAACATGGTGATTCATCCCCAAACACAGCCTATGATTCTAATCGCCAAATGGGCTAGCCGCTTTGATTCTGTTTTTGAACACATCTCAGGGGACAATTGACAAAACATTAGCAAACTATCTCTACTCAATAAAACAGCTCCTTCTCTCCTCCAGTCAATTTTTTTTACTATGAACCTACTACATTGCACCCCAGCTAGGTTACATAAACTAAATCTGCGGGAGAAAGACTCCAGTTGGAATTGCGACAAGGAGTCTGGCTCTTACCAGCACATGTTCTTTCAATTGTCCCCTTCGTGCTCACTATTGGGCTCCAATGCAAACTTCTCTCTCGATATTTTTAATACTTAAGTTATTTTAGATTTTCCCATGGTGACGTTGGGAGCCTTGAAGACTACCTGAACCTTAAAGCCATGGACATGGCTCTACTCGACCATCTATCGGTGATTGCTGTGCAAGTAATCCTGTCTTAATGCAAATCCTTTAATCATCTTTCCTTCCACACATGGTGGGACTGGATTACTTTTTGAGAGGAGCCCATGGCTCTCATTCTACACATCAGTCCTACCCTCAAATCTCTAGTGGAGTCTGGAAATCCATTGACATATTTATGGAGTCTGAGACAACCAAACCCACACACCTACCAATATCAATCTTCAGAATCTAGGCATTTTCTCACTCAGAGTTTCCACTTACCACCGTCCCCCCCACCCATCTCCTTCCTTTCCTCTTTCACTGTCCCTTATAATCTTTGTGGCTCTGGGATACTCTTGCCCGATAAGCTCTCAAACTCCCTGTGTTTACATGACACTGTTTCGCGCTATATTAGCCCCTACAACCTCATAAAGTTCTACTTCATTATGCTTCCAGTGACTGCAAATATCTCCATATGCGCATTTCGATATCTTGCCTGGAAGTTGGTTGTTTCCTACCAAGCATCCTCATGCATGTATATCTCCAAACCTATATTGTATGGTCTCTTGGGTTGTTCTGCCTCTGTTTGCATCACAAAGCCCCTGTAATATTGGTCTGTTTGTATGTGTTTTCTTATTAAAGCCAACAAAACTTATAGAACAAAAAAAAAAGAAACAAGTTGGCAGTAGTTTAAGGAAAAAAGGCCAGATAAAAACTTAATTCCAAGATATTTTTTTAGTTGTGGGAGACATCCCAGTACAAGATGAGATGGGATTATTGCCATTTTGGTACTGAAGAAATTATTTCTGACTTCTTGTAGTTCACTTTATAGCCCTTAAACCGTGTGGATGTCCGCATAATCTCAAATGCATTGGCAGTGATTTCTTGACCTGCCTTGAATTACAATGCTATATCATCTGCATATTACTTCTCGGGAGATAGTCTGGGAACTGGTCATTGTGTCTGATTGGTATTGCGGGGTGTTGGACTTGGCCCTTTTTGGCCGGTTCACCCCTAAACTTTTTGCCTTGTATGTCAGTAGTTTTAAGTCTCTGGGCACTTTAGCACTGTGGGCCAGTGTAAAGTGCGTGCGCGCTGAGTGCGTGTGGTGAGATTGTCCTGCCCTCCCATAGGAATGCATGGGGGATATGTGTGTCCATGGTAATTCCTGGTGTGAGAGGAGTGCAGGGGCGAGTTTAGTATGTGCGAACTCGTGAGAATAAATGCTGCGCAATGGTGTGCGCAGATTTATTATGGCTGGTGTAGAAATGCCACTTTTAGAAGTTGGCATGTATGTGTGCTCTGTGCCTGCCTGCCTGATGTGAATTGCATGTCTGGCTTGTGAGTGACAGGGGCTGGGAGGTGTGTGTGGCTCCAGGAGGGGCAGGATGAGTCAGCGCAGGGCTGAATAGGAGATCTGCATCTAGATGGGAGGGAGGAGTTGCACCTGGGACCTGAATAGGGCTGGGCCTTCCCTCCACAATGCTGGCTCCACCCCCTGTGGTGCGTCTGATGTCCCTAGCCTGTCCTGTGAAAGGAGAGAGGAGCTGAGCAAAACAAAGTGCTCCAAAGCTCCCCCAAACCAGTTGCGTCTGGTTTTTCCCCAGCCCTGTGCTGTGACACAAAGGGAAATGTATATAAAAGAAGGGGCTGTGACCCCATGAAAATGTTCAGTTCCTGATCCTGACTGGAGGGGGCTGTGTGCTGGCCCCTGGGCCCAGCTCTGCCCCTGACCCCTTCCTTGGACTTTGCCTGCTTCCTTATTTTCCTCCAGGACCTTCAGGACGTTTTAGCTGTCCTCTGCGCCCCGTGAGCGCTATATTTTAATTATTCCCCAAAGGGAGAGAGCGTCGGCTTCGCAGCGCGGCGCTGCAGCCCTTGGAGAGGAATCCCGGTGTGAGGGATTCCCCCGTGATGACTGAAATGCGGGTGCCCACCCCGCTTATGCTGCATTTTTCGCGCATGCCTACCCCGCATTTTGCCATGTTGAGCGGGTGCCCACCCCGCTTTATATCTTAAAATTAAGAGGGAGCCTACCCCTGATTGCCGCCACGAAGAGAGAAGAAACCGCGATCCGCGGCCCGCCTGGTTGTGGGCGGGGCCTTGCGGACGGGAGCGGAAGAGCAGTGAGGCCGGACGTGACCTGGGCTCCTGTGAGAGCCCCTCATGTTGCTGAAGCCAGGCGGGAGCCCACCCCGCCTTCGTGAATGCCGCATGGGGCAGCCGGAGCAGGAATCCAGGCGGGGCTCCTGTGATGAGGACGGAGCCCCGCATGATGCTGCGCCGCCAGAGACCGGGACCGCAACAGTGAAGCGAGGAGGCCGAGAGCAGCGCCCGAGAGAACCCGGTGAGTAGGGCTTCTCCCTAGGCGGTGCCGATCGAGGCACAGCACGAGTCCTCTGTCCCCGAGCGGCCCCGCCGGGAAGCGGGCTGCTCCTACAAGTGGGGGCATTTCTTGGCACAGTTGGTTGGTGCCAGTGAAGCACCGTGCCTATTTCCCATGAGCGGACCCGCCGTTGCGGGCCGCTCCGACGAGGGGCACACTCATTGTTTGGGGGCCCAGAGGGGCCCATGCTTTTCCCCATGTTGGCCATATTTCTCTACAGTTCCCCACTTGACAGTGGGCAACTGCAACAATGGGGGCATGTTATCTGGAGAGCCCCAGTGAGGCCCCGAGGGCACAGTGGTGCCAGGGCCTATTTGCCTATCCACAGCTGCGCCGCACCAGCGCGGGCAGCTGCAACGTTTACTCAATTGTCCAGAGGGCACAGTGAGTGCCCAGGCCTTCTGTGCTTCACAGCTGCGCAGCAATTAGTGCCAGCTGCAGCGTTTAGGCCACAGTTCTTTGGGGGTATTAGTGTACTTTTGCGCTAGGAGTAAGATGCACTCCTTGGCCCCCTATCTTTCCCAGCTGCCCAGCAAGTAGTGGGCAGCTGCAACGTTTAGGTTTGCGCAGTGGCGCACCCTTGACTTTCGCTGCTGTGGCAGCGCGCCCTGACATTTTGGACACAGGGCATTTGAGCCCCTTTAGAGATGGCCAGTTGGCCAGGGGGGACAGTTAGGTTTATAGGGCGCCAGGCCCTAATGTGATTCATGTGCTAATGTGATTTTGGGTGCTAGGAAATGTAATTCATGTAGTATGATTTACGCACCCTGTTTTATACCTCTAATGTAATTATGATTATGAGGTTATTTGCATACTGTGGTTATGCTGGTGAGGTTGGCGCAGAATGTAACTCGCGCCTAATGTGATGCTGTGCATAATGTGGTTTATGTTACAGGCTGATTCTAAGTACAGTGATTACCAGTGATTACTGGTTGTACGTTTATGATGTGTTCTACATTTATTATAAGTGATACATATACTAAGTTCGCTTTGTGCTGGTTCTGACAGTGGTCCAGTTGGCCCTGTCAGGTGTAAATAATCCCTTGTAAATATGACCCCGTGCCAGGTGGCATGATGTATATTATGTGAGTACTATTCTAATGTGTTTTATGATAATACAAAGGCTATTTTTATATATAACCTTGTGTGGAGTTCCTTTTTGTGGTGTGCCTAGTATGTTGTTGCTGTGGGTGTGTTGCGCAAACGCTTTACACATTGCCTCCGGGATAAGCCTGACTGCTCGTGCCAAGCTACCAAGGGGGTGAGCAGGGGTTATCTGGGATGTGTAACTCCCTTGCCCTGACTAGAGTGGTGGTCTCTGCCTGGCTTTGGCGCAAGCCTTAGCCAACCAGAGATCCCATTTCTAACATTGGTTGTCAGCGGTGGGGATTAGGACTTGCGTTTGCGCAATACCACAGCGACAACTGGCTGCATTACAAAACTCTGCATTTTAGATAGTCACATGGAAAGGGATTATTGTTGCTGAGTTTGTTTTAAGTGTCATTTCTTTTTGAAATGTGTTTCTTGTGCACTATGAGTTGGGTGTCCTGCCAAGGACAGAAACCAGAGAATCTGGAGGAGAGACTGCCCTTGAACCATTGCGCTGGTTCTTGGGTTGGCCTACAGTGGGGACTTAATTGGTATGGAGTCACTAGCTCGGGAGGGTAGATTATCCCCTAAGTGCAGTGTGAGTTTTCTGGATTCCCCAGTAAGGGTGGGATCCAGTGGTGGCAGCAGAAGTGTGTCCAGTGCATGAATTCCCCGTCCCGTTCCCAGAGTATGGTACCTGGTGCTCAGTAAGAGGGGTGCAGGTTGAGATTCAGGGGCAGTAGATACTGTCTCACCGGTCTGGGGGGGGGGTGTGTGTGGATAAATGGTGTGTCGCACTGGACGAGTGAGTGTGAGTTCTCTGAAATAAGGAGCTTGCTGAATACTTGGGTGTGAGTTCTCTGAAATAAGGAACTTGCATTGGGGAGTAACCTTGAGGGATGGTGCAGGTGTCTCCCAACCCGTATGGCGGAGATGGTTCAGAGGAACCCAACTAGGAACCGTTATAGTGAGGAGGTTGCAAGGCCTCACATCATGTCCTGCGAGGAAGGTGTGAGACTGGGCCGTATTCCGAGCCTCAATCTCAAGTCTCCGGTACTGGATGGTTCTTAGAAGGAACACCAGGAAAGGAACCTAGTCTGTCCTGTTGGACTGTTCTGTATGGGGGACCTCCCCGTGGTAGTGAGCTGGAAGTGATTCCAATAAGAGTGGCTCAGGTGTCTTCCATGGTGGAGGAGGTTCAGTGTAGCCCAGCTAGGTCCCGGTGTAGGGGCTCACATCTTGTCTCAAGAGGAGAAAGAGTGAGTGGTTCTGTCCCAAGGTGCCCGAAACCCAGTCTCAGGACCTGGATTGTTTCTTAAAGGGAACATCAGGTTGGGGGCCTAGGCTGTACTTGTAGGCCATTTGAGGAGGATCTCCCAGTGTCTAGAGGACGTGGAGCGTCTGTAATCAGAGCTCCAGCAGTCCTAGTGTCTGGCAGTACCACTCCCCTTGGGAGGGTGCAGAAGTCCAGAGTGAGGGGTGAGAGGGGGAAAAAGTACCCAGTGGAAGAGCCAGTGGGTCAGGGGCCAGCCAGCAGGGCTGAGTCGCCAATGAGTGACCATGGTGATGCCACTTCTGCCCTGGGTTTGCGCCAGGCAGACTGTCACACGACCCATTAGTTATGTGTCACCCTCGTGAAGTCCTGGTTCGCCGGGCATCTGACCAAAGGGTACGTCCCTGGGTTGGGGAGCCAGTAGCAGGTGTTTCCTGATCTGGACGGCAGGGCGGCTGTAATCAGTGTCCTGGCCGGTTTTGCCTTCTAGGGGGTACCACTCCAGTTGGGAGGGTATCGGACTCTGGAAGGGGGTGCAGAGGGAGGGAGTCCTCGCCTCTGACCCCGGTGCAGCCGGTGAATTTATTTCCCAGGTGGTAGACCAGTGATGGAGAGAGGTCCTGAACTGGTGGGAGAGTTGTGTTCTGGTAGGTGCTTCTCCTGGGAGAGCGCGAAACGTCAGAAATAGAGGTAGGGGGAGGAGATGCTTCGCCCGTGACCTCTGGTCAGCCTGAGGGTGCGGACCCTAGGTTGCAGGATCAGTGGTAGTTTGGAACTACACTGAGAGGGAGAGTGGAGAATGGCTATTGTATGCCAGGGGTTACTGCCCCCCACTCTGCATTGGCAAGGACCAGTGGCATCTGGGTGGCCTAGGGCCTGGTCCTGGCCGTGGACAACTAAGGAGTACCGGTGGGGTAGCCTAGTTGGTCCTGAGTTTTTTTTCTCTTAGATGGATCCCATGGGTTCCAAGTGGCGTAGAACCGGAGGGTGTCCCTGCAGTGCGGGCCCGCGTCCGTGTTCTATCGCTCCAAGCAGGGAAGCCCATCACGGTGGTGATTGGTCTGCCCTGCGTTTTGGCTGGAAGGGGGTTGTGTTGGACTTGGCCCTTTTTGGCCGGTTCACCCCTAAACTTTTTGCCTTGTATGTCAGTAGTTTTAAGTCTCTGGGCACTTTAGCACTGTAGGCCAGTGTAAAGTGCGTGCGCGCTGAGTGCGTGTGGTGAGATTGTCCTGCCCTCCCATAGGAATGCATGGGGGATATGTGTGTCCATGGTAATTCCTGGTGTGAGAGGAGTGCAGGGGCGAGTTTAGTATGTGCGAACTCGTGAGAATAAATGCTGCGCAATGGTGTGCGCAGATTTATTATGGCTGGTGTAGAAATGCCACTTTTAGAAGTTGGCATGTATGTGTGCTCTGTGCCTGCCTGCCTGATGTGAATTGCATGTCTGGCTTGTGAGTGACAGGGGCTGGGAGGTGTGTGTGGCTCCAGGAGGGGCAGGATGAGTCAGCGCAGGGCTGAATAGGAGATCTGCATCTAGATGGGAGGGAGGAGTTGCACCTGGGACCTGAATAGGGCTGGGCCTTCCCTCCACAATGCTGGCTCCACCCCCTGTGGTGCGTCTGATGTCCCTAGCCTGTCCTGTGAAAGGAGAGAGGAGCTGAGCAAAACAAAGTGCTCCAAAGCTCCCCCAAACCAGTTGCGTCTGGTTTTTCCCCAGCCCTGTGCTGTGACACAAAGGGAAATGTATATAAAAGAAGGGGCTGTGACCCCATGAAAATGTTCAGTTCCTGATCCTGACTGGAGGGGGCTGTGTGCTGGCCCCTGGGCCCAGCTCTGCCCCTGACCCCTTCCTTGGACTTTGCCTGCTTCCTTATTTTCCTCCAGGACCTTCAGGACGTTTTAGCTGTCCTCTGCGCCCCGTGAGCGCTATATTTTAATTATTCCCCAAAGGGAGAGAGCGTCGGCTTTGCAGCGCGGCGCTGCAGCCCTTGGAGAGGAATCCCGGTGTGAGGGATTCCCCCGTGATGACTGAAATGCGGGTGCCCACCCCGCTTATGCTGCATTTTTCGCGCATGCCTACCCCGCATTTTGCCATGTTGAGCGGGTGCCCACCCCGCTTTATATCTTAAAATTAAGAGGGAGCCTACCCCTGATTGCCGCCACGAAGAGAGAAGAAACCGCGATCCGCGGCCCGCCTGGTTGTGGGCGGGGCCTTGCGGACGGGAGCGGAAGAGCAGTGAGGCCGGACGTGACCGGGGCTCCTGTGAGAGCCCCTCATGTTGCTGAAGCCAGGCGGGAGCCCACCCCACCTTCGTGAATGCCGCATGGGGCAGCCGGAGCAGGAATCCAGGCGGGGCTCCTGTGATGAGGACGGAGCCCCGCATGATGCTGCGCCGCCAGAGACCGGGACCGCAACAGTGAAGCGAGGAGGCCGAGAGCAGCGCCCGAGAGAACCCGGTGAGTAGGGCTTCTCCCTAGGCGGTGCCGATCGAGGCACAGCACGAGTCCTCTGTCCCCGAGCGGCCCCGCCGGGAAGCGGGCTGCTCCTACAAGTGGGGGCATTTCTTGGCACAGTTGGTTGGTGCCAGTGAAGCACCGTGCCTATTTCCCATGAGCGGACCCGCCGTTGCGGGCCGCTCCGACGAGGGGCACACTCATTGTTTGGGGGCCCAGAGGGGCCCATGCTTTTCCCCATGTTGGCCATATTTCTCTACAGTTCCCCACTTGACAGTGGGCAACTGCAACAATGGGGGCATGTTATCTGGAGAGCCCCAGTGAGGCCCCGAGGGCACAGTGGTGCCAGGGCCTATTTGCCTATCCACAGCTGCGCCGCACCAGCGCGGGCAGCTGCAACGTTTTACTCAATTGTCCAGAGGGCACAGTGAGTGCCCAGGCCTTCTGTGCATCACAGCTGCGCAGCAATTAGTGCCAGCTGCAGCGTTTAGGCCACAGTTCTTTGGGGGTATTAGTGTACTTTTGCGCTAGGAGTAAGATGCACTCCTTGGCCCCCTATCTTTCCCAGCTGCCCAGCAAGTAGTGGGCAGCTGCAACGTTTAGGTTTGCGCAGTGGCGCACCCTTGACTTTCGCTGCTGTGGCAGCGCGCCCTGACATTTTGGACACAGGGCATTTGAGCCCCTTTAGAGATGGCCAGTTGGCCAGGGGGACAGTTAGGTTTATAGGGCGCCAGGCCCTAATGTGATTCATGTGCTAATGTGATTTTGGGTGCTAGGAAATGTAATTCATGTAGTATGATTTACGCACCCTGTTTTATACCTCTAATGTAATTATGATTATGAGGTTATTTGCATACTGTGGTTATGCTGGTGAGGTTGGCGCAGAATGTAACTCGCGCCTAATGTGATGCTGTGCATAATGTGGTTTATGTTACAGGCTGATGCTAAGTACAGTGATTACCAGTGATTACTGGTTGTACGTTTATGATGTGTTCTACATTTATTATAAGTGATACATATACTAAGTTCGCTTTGTGCTGGTTCTGACAGTGGTCCAGTTGGCCCTGTCAGGTGTAAATAATCCCTTGTAAATATGACCCCGTGCCAGGTGGCATGATGTATATTATGTGAGTACTATTCTAATATGTTTTATGATAATACAAAGGCTATTTTTATATATAACCTTGTGTGGAGTTCCTTTTTGTGGTGTGCCTAGTATGTTGTTGCTGTGGGTGTGTTGCGCAAACGCTTTACACATTGCCTCCGGGATAAGCCTGACTGCTCGTGCCAAGCTACCAAGGGGGTGAGCAGGGGTTATCTGGGATGTGTAACTCCCTTGCCCTGACTAGAGTGGTGGTCTCTGCCTGGCTTTGGCGCAAGCCTTAGCCAACCAGAGATCCCATTTCTAACACGGGATAATACAGTAAGTAGTTTGATGAATAGAGCTAACAATATTGGCAACATTTGGCAGCACTGCCAGATCTCTCTACTTACCAAAGTCTTGCTGATACGTGAGCCATTGATAATATTAGTTTCTTAATCTTGATATAAATTGGCCAGTGGACTCATGAATTGGGATGGAAACTAAATGCTTTTAGAGCGAGTTAGAGAACATCTTAGCCCATGAGATCAAGGGCCTTGTCGACATCAGTCAAAATAAAGATGGACGGAATTTTAAGTGTATATAGAAGGACAGATGCTTTAGTCAGAAAAGGTGTGTTAGATACTAAGTATTATCCAGGAATTAATCTGTTCTGGTCATGATGAGTCTGAGTTTCTCAGAGAAAAGCAAAAAATATCTTTGTGAGGACCTTGTAATCAAGGTTAAATACAAAACTACAGGATTTAAATTGGTTTGTTATGTATGGATCTCATAGAGAGCCTCTATTGTTTATTTCAGTTTCTGAAAGTCATAACTCCTTGCAGATCTTTCTACCATTGTGCCTGCTGTAGGTGTAGTGGTTTAGATTTAGATGGTTTAGATTGATAGCTGAAACACACTTGTAGTCCCTGCTCAGCATCATTGTGCTGTGGGACCCACCTGAGATTAGCTCAGAAAGGGTAAAGAAGAAGGCTGCCTTATCGACATTTGAAGCATGAATGCTGCCTAGAGTTCTTTCCACGCTGTCTAGCCCACTCTTCTCTAACACATACCTCCCCTTCTTGTTTATGCCCGTCTCTGATTAGACAAAGGAACTCCCATGGGGAACACACACAAGCACAACTCTGGCATAAGGGGAGTATCCAGTTGGGAAAGATTGACTCCTCCTGCATTGTGGCCTACCTACTTCTTGTGTTGTCAAGTGTGTCTGTTGAAGGAATTCAATATGCACCACCTGGCGTCATATGTAAGACTAAACCTTAAAATGCTTTGTAAAGGAGCCCATTCCCAGGTCATTCCTTCTAAGCAGCTTACATTTATTCAGTTGAACCATCAGTGCTCTCTGTAGGTAGGTGGATATGAAAGGAAACATCTCTTGACCCAAACAAACTTAACCCCAACTCCCACATCCCAAGGCAGAGTGGCAACAACCCTTCGACTTCTGAATACAGTTAGAAAAATCATGTTCTCCTCATCCCAGAGAAGCTTGTAATATGAGGGGGTGTACTGATGTCAAGACTCCCAGGCGCCCCTCACCAGCCTCACATAGTAGGATACAGCACAAGGGCCAATGAGCTCTGAAGGTCCAATCCTCAAGCTCTGGGGTCCATCACTCTCCAGATACATAATTCTTAGCCATTATCCACAGACCTCAGAGTTACAAGAGGGAAACTCCTTGCCTGCAAATGTTTTCTACTGCCCTCAGCTGCTGCGGTCTCCGTCTGCACCACTGCATTTATAGCTTGCCACTAATACATTTGAAAAAATGGGGCCCCTGCATACAAGATAAACTTGCCAGCCACCATCCAATCAGTTTGATTCCAGAGGTAACAGATATATTTCAAGAGCACAACATAACAGCCAATCTTTTTTAGCCAGGCGCAATATGAGGAGAGGCAACTGGCGGAAGCAATATCAACCCAGATACCGGGGCAATCAACAGACCGATTAGAATCAATATCTGGTGACTCGCAATGCCCACTATTGGAAGGAATGAAAAAAATCCCTATATTCAATCTTAGTACCTCCAGCCTCGCCGCATCCACCTACTCTTTACTATCTAAAGGCTGTCCTTTCATCCTCACTCTGGAACAACATATTTGAGCTGTTTGTAGATCTAATGGGACTTTTCAGGAAAATTCGCCAAAGAGCGTTCTTTGCCCATAAGGATACCATACCTATATCAAGTAATCAATCTGGCCTGGCCCTAGCATCAACCTTTACTCCCACTGCAGATCAACTACCGCCAGAAGTTGTAGTTTTTGAACAGGTAGTATACCAAAAACTTATTTCAGCCACCAAGCAGGTACCAAAAACACCGTACAATCTTGATCAACAAGAATATAAAGCCCTGTTGGACTTGAAACAAACCCCAGAAATCACAATGTAAAATTGTGATAAAGGAGGAGGGATTGTGGTAGAAGATACCACAATCTACATATCCAAGATGGGAGAAATGTTAGGAGATACGAATTTTTATACTACGATTAATATTGATCCAACCAATAAGACGAGAAACAAAATACAATGTCTAACTAACAAGGCACTCAGGGAAGGCCACATCTGTGAAAAAGAACATGCATACTTGAATGTACAGTATCCAACGATGGCTAGTATATGGAGTGCCCAAAATACATAAGAGCCAAAGTGATCCACCATACAGGCCAATTGTTACAACTATAGGCTCTATTACTGAGCCATTGTCAAAAATACATTGATGCCATACTTCGACCTGATGTCCCTCAAATACCTGCATATGTCCAAGACACCAGACATATAATCAATCTCGTAGAAGGCACCAACTTCAATCCAGGATCACAATTGCTGGTAACACTGGATATAGAAGCCCTGTATAGTAACATACCTATACAAGGAGCCCTACAAGCAGTAAACTGGTTCATTCACGATATGATCATTGGTTGTCCCAGTACCTTTTTCCTTGACTGCCTGAAAATAGTCCTTGAAGAGAATGTGCTCGAATTTAACGGACAGTTGCATAAACAAACGAAAGGTGTAAGCATGGGAGCATCATGCGCCCCAAAGTTGGCTAACATCTACATGGCCCAGTTTGAGAGGAAATTCATCTATAACGAAGTGGCTCCATTTTTTGAGTCAGTGACCAGATGGTCATGGTATATAGATGATTTTTCTTCATATGGATGGACTCAGCAGAGACCCTGTTAGAATTTTTAGCATGGTTGAATTTGTGTGATAGTAACATCCATTTCACATCTAACCCAAGCAGGACCCAAGTTGAGTTTATGGATATTACTATTAAACATGTGGCAGGGGTACTAGCAGTGGGACCTATACACTAAGCCCACAGCACTCAATACCCAGCTTCATTATGATAGTTTCCATCCTCCAGCTCAAAAGAACAGCATACCTTTTGGGCAATTTTTGCGCCTTTGCCGCAATTGTACCAGCTTCAGCGATTTCAATCTTAAAGCAGCGGCCATGAAGGAAACGTTTTAGCACGTGGATATCCCAAAAAACTAGTGAGAGACTGCTACAAGAGGGCCAGATATTATGACAGACAACATCTACTGACGAGTACCACGGCTAAAAATACCTCAGCAGTAGTCTTTGTGATGCATCATACTATGCTTAATGAAAGGATCCGTCAAATAGTCTGCTCTAACTGGCATATACTAAACATGAGCAAAGAACACAACTATAAGATACCCAAACCACTGTTTGCCTATCGCAGGAATAAAAACCTAAAAGTCCATGTAGTCCGATCTAGAATGAAACTAAAAAATCAACTGGTACAGAAAACCTTTGACGGGTCACAGCCAGTGTTTGGAAATTATAAATGCAGTATGTGTAAAGCGTGTCCGTTAGCTCTAGAAACATCAAGCATACAGTTCAATGGACATACCATTACTGCGACTGGGTTTTCCAATTGTAAAACCAAAGATGTAATCTATCTACTAATTTGTCCATGCAATCTGGGGTATGTGGGAGAAACCTCACGTTCCCTAGGTGCAAGACTGACTGAGCATAGATCAGCCATACGTACAAGAAAAACTGCAGCCCCTTTGGTACAACACTTTATTGATATGAACCATACTCCAGATGATATCAGATGCTTCATACTCAAGAAAATCCAGTCCAGACCAGGCAACCACACAGAAGCAGTGAGGAAACGAAGGGAAGTCTATTGGATTTTCCTTCTGGATACCTCAAAACTGGGCTTAAACCAGGAAATTCCCTGGGATCAAGCAATCAAATTCAACTATTAAATATTACCCCCATTATCCCACTATAGAATCACTTGCTTCAGTTTATGGTCAGTTCGCATCGACCCGTGCCTGTTGGCACCATGATCAGCAAACACAAAAGCACTATATTGGCATTACCCAAATCAGTCTTGACCCTGTGCCTCATGGGACCAGTCCAGACCGAACTGCCAAGCCAGGTCCTCCCTGGACCGGAAACAAGCATCCTGGGACCGGTTTCGGGGTATGTCACCCTTCTTCAGCCAGGCTAGCTTGAATCCAGTGGCACAGTGAGCAAGGGACCCATGTCTGGGCATACCCGTCCCACTTAGGGCAAAAAGTGTAACTGCAACAAATGATGGATGGATTGCTGAATGATTCAAACATTCTCCCCTAATCAAGAGATCTGGGTTAAATCCATTGTTCTTTTACCCACCACGCCACCTCAGTTTGGACCCAGCCATATACAAATCAGTCTTGACCCTGTGCCTCATGGGAACAGTCCAGACCGAACAGGCAAGCCAGGTCCTCCCTGGACCGAAAACAAGCATCCTGGGACCGGTTTCGGGGTATGTCACCCTTCATCAGCCAGGCTAACTTGAATCCAGTGGCACAGTGAGTAAGGGACCCACGTCTGGGCATACCCGTCCCACTTAGGGCGAAAGGTGTAACTGCAACAAATGATGGACAGAATGCTGAATGATTCAAACATTCTCCCCCAGTCAAGAGATCTGGGTTAAATCCATTGTTGTTTTGCCCACTACCCCAGTTTGGACCCAGCCATATGCAAATCAGTCTTGACCCTGTGCCTCATGGGAACAGTCCAGACCGAACTGCCAAGCCAGGTCCTCCCTGGACCGGAAACAAGTATCCTGGGGCCGGTTTCGGGGTATGTCACCCTTCATCAGCCAGGCTAGCTTGAATCCAGTGGCACAGTGAGCAAGGGACCCACGTCTGGGTTCACTACACCACTGGATTCAAGCTAGCCTGGCTGATGAAGGGTGGTGCCCTGAAACGGGTCCAAGGATGCTTCTTTCCGGTCCAGGGAGGGCCTGGCTTGGCAGTTCGGGCTGGACTGTTCCCACAAGGAACAGGGTCAAGACTGATTTGCATATGGCTGGGTCCAAACTGGGGTGGTGTGGTAAGCAAAAGAATGATGGATTTAACCCAGATCTTTGTGGCTGGGGGTGAATGCTGGCATTGTACAGCATTCCGTCCATCAATTGTTTCTTTTGCATATGTCGCCCTAAGTGGGAAGGGTATGCCCAGACATGGGTCCCGTGCTCACTACACCACTGGATTCAAGCTAGCCTGGCTGATAAAGGATGAAGCCCTGAAACCGGTCCCAGGATGCTTGTTTCCGGTCCAGGGAGGGCCTGACTTGGCAGTTTGGGCTGGACTGTTCCCACAAGGAACAGGGTCAAGACTGATTTGCATATGGCAGGGTCCAAACTGGGGTGGTGTGGTGAGCAAAAGAATGATGGATTTAACCCAGATCTTTGTGACTGGGGGTGAATGTTTGCATTGTCCAGCATTCCGTCCATCAATTGTTTCTTTTGCAAATGTCGCCCTACGTGGGAAGGGTATGCCCAGAGGTGGGTCCCGTGCTCACTACACCACTGGGTTCAAGCTAGCCTGGCTGATGAAGGGTGATGCCCTGAAACCGGTCCCAGGATGCTTGTTTCTGGTCCAGGGAAGGCCTGGCTTGGCAGTTCGGGCTGGACTGCTCCCACAAGAATCAGGGTCAAGACTGATTTGCATATGGCTGGGTCCAAACTGGGGTGGTGTGGTGAGCAAAAGAATTATGGATTTAACCCAGATCTTTGGGACTGGGGGTGAATGTTTGCATTGTGCAGAATTCCGTCCATCAATTGTTTCTTTTGCATATATCACCCTAAGTGGGAAGAGTATGTCCAGACGTGGGTCCCGTGCAGACTACACCTCTGGATTCAAGCTAGCCTGGCTGATGAAGGGTAAAGCCCTAAAACCGGTCCCAGGATGCTTGTTTCTGGTGCAGGGAGGGCCTGGCTTGGCAGTTAGGGCTGGACTGTTCCCACAAGGAACAGGGTCAAGACTGATTTGCATATGGTTGGGTCCAAACTGGGGTGGTGTGGTGAGCAAAAGAATGATGGATTTAACCCAGATCTTTGTGACTGGCGGTGAATGTTTGCATTGTCCAGCATTCCATCCATCAATATTTTCTTTTGCATATGTCGCCCTAAGTGGGAAGGGTATGCCCAGACGTGGGTCCCATGCTCACTACACCACTGGATTCAAGCTAGCCTGGCTGATGAAGGGTAAAGCCCTAAAACCGGTCCCAGGATGCTTGTTTGCTGTCCAGGGAGGGCCTGGCTTGGCAGTTCGGGCTGGACTGTTCCCACAAGGAACAGGGTCAAGACTGATTTGCATATGGTTGGGTCCAAACTGGGGTGGTGTGGTGAGCACAAGAATGGTGGATTTAACCAAGATCTTTGTGAGTGGGGGTGAATGTTTGCATTTTCCAGCATTCTGTCCATCAATTGTTTCTTTTGCCAGACTTTAAGGGGCATTACCTTTTAAGGTTGGGGGCAGTGGACATTTAATAGATCTTAGTGATTCGAGTTGATGTGTAGGCTGCTTGTGATAGTCATGAACCTTAATTTACATGCACCAGAAAAAGATCGACATAGCAGTTGGTTTCTGCCCCATTTAGTTAAACATACTACACAGATATGGAGTCTGCAAGAGAACGTAGATTGTCAGTGCAGATGGCATTTCTTTCTGAGCTGACCACCTTATATAGTATGAGTTTAAATCGGTTGACTGAGTGTAGATCTCAAAATGGTATCATCTATTAAATACTGTATTCAGGCCCCTTGGAAATAGTCAGCAAAGATGGACCCCAATATGCTGCAGGGTTACTTAAATTATATGGCAAGTAAAAAGCAAATTGTGTGGATTAACGTGACATGTTCTTTGGAAGTGTTATTTTGCATTAATATTTTCTGGTTAAAGATTTCACGTCATATCAGTTTACCACCAGAATGCAGCAATCCTCAACAGATAGGCGACCTTTGCAAAAGGTCTGCCACTGTTCAGCACCAAGCAGTGCTTTGATCCGTTTGAGCTGGAAGCAAAACATTTTTGTTGAAATCTGCATATTCTGCAGTGGATTTTGAATTATATGACAAGTGCACTAAATCCTCAATTGTACAGAATAGACCAAGGCTTGTAAATTGCATAGTTTATGCCAATGACTGTTATCAATGTCAAGTAATACTACTCAGTTGGCACAGGTTTTACAAGAAGCATGATGCCAGATTCTCCCTGCACATTATACACTAGAAAAGGCCCCTTGGAGTCATTGAGGATCAAAGTGTTATCCTACAGGGGTCCATTAATGAACCAGCACAGACATTAATGTTTCATAAAGATGTCACCACATTGATTGACAGCCTGTAAATGAAAGCCAAGTCTGTTTAAGTGGAGTCAAATAAAATATTTTATGTAGACGAATCTATACAGGCTGAATTAATATATAGTGCTGCAAGAGGTGATGCGGCCGTGCAGTGCACGTGTGCTGTGAAAATAAACAATACAACACAGAAAAGAGTGAGTTTGCCATTGGCAGTGCTGTCGGCGGGTCTGTCTCACCCGGAAAACTGTGTTGGTGGCAGATTTCTTGACCTCACCTACTGCCTCAACCCTCCCCCCCCACCCCACACACACACACATACCCCTTCCACCCAGCTTCATTCTCTTGCCTAAAAAGGCTTTTCGCATCTGTTGCCGAATATCCTTGAAAGAGCCGTGGCCCGGATGGTGAAGGTGAGATGCACTCGTGTAACCTTGTGGCTGAGGTCAGGCTCGGAGTTACAGAGAGCACAAGAGAGAGGAGCAGGGGTGTTTCAACGACTGGTGTGTGCGGACCTCTGGGAGCTGTCCGTTGTGCCAGCCTCAGTAGGCGTTGAAAACGTGCACTCGCCTTTCTGTAACATTAGCCCTCAGACGTGCCTGTGCCCTAGCGAGTTCATCGCCTAAAGCGGAAAAGAGGTTCTTGCATTATGGGGAACCTCATTTATTTGATGCACCCTTACAACGGATGAATAACTATAACTCTTGGTGAAAAACTTATAGCTTGAATTTCATTTTGTTTTTGCACCATCCCCTGCATCATGCCCCAGAAAGGACTACCGTGGCCGTTTCTAACACAATTTGGATCCGAACCTCCACTAAGTAAATGCTCAAATATATCTGACCGCACTTTGTTTGCTGGTGTTATCTGCTGTCTCTGTTTACAGTGCTTGATCTGTGCAGTGGCTGCAGGTGCGGGACGCTGGCACTTATCTCTGGGTATTGACACTTATTTGCATCATCAGACTTTGACCAAGAGCAGGAGAAAGAAAGGCCGGAAATGGATAAAGGAGGGGAAGAGGACATAGGGAAACCGTAATGAAAGTGAAAGCCGTGATGAAAAGAACCTGCAGAAAGAGAGGAAGAGGGGAGAGGAAATGGCACGGAGGTGGAATTAAGACTAGGCGGGCGGCTGCTTTGCCATCCTTGATTTCGCAGTTCCGGCAGTGGAATGTTTCAGGTCGCGCGCCGAAATAAGAAGGAGGCGCGGTAGGGGTAAACACGTCTTTATTCTTTCAGGCTAAATCCCTATCTGACGATACTCTCCCCTGCTCCGCCCCTTCCCGTTCCGGCCCTGCCTGACCCTGAAGTTACAGTACAGGTCAGGCACGGAGATACGACATCTCCCCCTTTTTTTTTATTTTGAATGTCCCATGTTCATTTTTTAGAGTTCTTCGATGAGCCGAGCTGGTCTCCGGATAATTCTCTGTGGTCGGCGAGAGAGGCGCCCCTCTCTCATCTCAGTTCTATCTGCCACACGTCGAGGTTCCTCTTGATCGTCCACCTCTTGACTTGATACGTCCGTGTCCCAATCAGGTTCTTCCGCACGAGTGTATACTGCTGGATTGCATTTCTTGAAGTGTGACACGTTTCTTGTTGTCCTCTTAGTTCCAAGAGGCAGCTGTGATCATAGTTCCTTTCCACTTCGTTACTTGTAGTGGGTGAGCATAGTATCGGCTGTCGGCCTTGGTTTTCCGCTCCTGCCTTACCAGCGGCCAGTCTCCTTCTCGGATGTCAGATGTCTTGGCATGTCGACAGTTGTCAGCATACTCTTTCATCTTTGCTTTCTTGGTCCTGTCTAGATTCACTAAGGTCTCATGGTCCGAGGTCGGGGATCTGGACTGTATGGCAGCGTCCGCAGTCGGTATCCTGGTGTGCAGGGTTCTTCCGAGCATCAGGGTGGCTGGATATCTGTTGGTGGTGCTATGTGGTGTGGTCCTGTACGCTCGTAGTACTTCATTGAGTGCTGGTTGGATGTCCCGTTGAGTCAGTTCAGCTTGTTGTATCGTTTTCTTTATGGTGGCCATGAATCGTTCAACCATCCCGTTGGCTTGGGGCCACAGGGGAGTGATCTTTATGTGTTTGACGTTCAGGTGATTCGCAAACTCTGCACACTCATGCCCGTTGAACGGTGGCCCGTTGTCTGTCTTTACTACCGTGGGGATTCCCCACGCTGCAAAGGCTTCGTCGATGACGGGTATGATGGCGGTTGACTTTGTGGATGAGATTTGGTGTGCAATGGGGAATCGGGAATATTCATCCATGATGACAATGATGTACTTTCCAGATTTCAGCGGACCGAAGAAGTCAACAGCTACTTGCTGCCACACACTGTCTGGGATTGTGGTTCGTCTCGCCCTACCAGTTGGCATTGCGGGCAGTCTTGGCGTGTGGCTTCTACCATCTGGTCGAGGGACGGAAACCAGACTCGCTCTCGCAACGCTTTCTTTGTGGCCACTACACCTCTGTGACCTTCGTGTGCTAGATTGACAGTTCCTTGCCTCAATTGGTGAGGAATGACAATTCACCTGTCTCTCAATAGTAATCCATTGGCGCTGATCGTGAGATCGTCCTTGACGTGCCTGAACGATATGAGTTCTTGCGTGTTGATGGCGTCGTTAGTCTGCGGGTCCTCCAGGTGCCTCCAGGAGTCTGTGCGGTTACGCTGCATGATGTTTTGGAGCGTGGCGTCTTTGGCAGTGGCTTCTATAATGGCGTCCAGTGGGACGGCAGGTGGGCGTACCTGATCGATGACGAAGTGGAGGTATTCTTCAGCTAACGAGCCGCGCGTCCGCGTCAAAGCTTGGGGATGTCGCGATATGTAATCCGCCGGGTTTTCCGCCTTCCCCGGTTTGTGAATGATGGTGTATGAGTAGTCTTGCTGGCGGATTCCCCACCGCTCAATCCGCGGAGGCATCTTCGCTCGAGGGTTGCCGAATATGGTTATCAGAGCTTGGTGATGTGTGAAGTGCTTCCCATAGACGAACAGATGGAAATGCTTGCACGCCCACACAACTGCCAGGCTTTCTATTTCGGGCTGTGAGTATGCTTTCTCCTTGTCAGTGAGGCTGCGACTGGCATATGCCACGATGTGGCATTGGTCTCCCTCGTCATCATACTGAGCTAGAATGGCGCCAAGCCCGACGGGGCTAGCGTCCACTGTGATCTCTGTCTTTCTTCGAGGGTTGAAGTACGCTAAGTTGATGGCAGAGCTCACGGCTGTTTTGATTTCCTTGAAGGTGTATTCGCATTTGGTTGACCAGTGAAAGCTTTGGCCTTGTCTTGTGAGTTCTCGCAGCGGATAGCTGATGGTCGCGTAGTCTTTGATATACCGGGCGCAGTAGCTGGTCATGCCCAAGAAGGATCGAATGTCACTAACGTCGTGGGGTTGTGGCGTGTCAGCAAGCGCCGAGACCTTTTCAGGATCGGGTCTCATGCCATCTTTGGAGAAGATGTGACCATAGAATTTGAGAGTCGACTTGTGGAATTCACATTTGTCTCGGTTGAGCGTGAGATTGGCGTTGAGAAGGGCATGACACACGCGATCCAATGCTTTGTCATGATCCTTGCGTGTTTCGCCAAACACGAGGATGTCGTCGCTATAATAAAGGAGTTTGGGATGTGTTGGATTACTCGCCGAACTGCCTCTTGAAAGATCTCTGCCGCTGAAGAGATTCCAAAATTAAGGCGCTTGTATCTGAAAAGCCCTTGGTGTGTAGTGAAAGTGGTGATGTACCTAGACTTCTCGTGAAGTTCGAGCTGGTGGTACCCCTTGTTGAGGTCCAGTTTCGAGAAGACTGTTGCTCTGTTCAGGCGAGTGATCATGTCGCTGATGTGGGGTCCTGGATGCCGCTCCCGTTCATTGGCTGTGTTCGGGGCTCGCATGTCCACACACAAGCGTACTTTGTTGTCTTGTCCTCGTTTGGGCACAACTACTACTGACGACACCCATGGAGTAGGCCCTGTTGACCTTTCTATGATGTCCGCTCTCAGCAGGTCTTGGAGCTCGTCATCCACTGCTTGTTGAAGATGGAATGGTACCTTCCTATGGTGCTGAGCTACAGGCGTCACTTGTTCATTGATGTGCAATTTGACTTTGAAGTGAGCTAATTTTCCTAGGCCAGAGAATAGTTTTGGGAACTTGCTGATTATATCAGGTGAGTCGTCAACTCTATACAGAATCTCTACTAGCTTCAGACGTTCTGCTGTAGGTAGGCTGAGAAGGCAGTCAGCTGCTTCAGGGCCTTCTATCACATGAATTTGGGCATGAACTGTCCTGTCTTTGTAAGTCAACGACGTACGAAATTGTCCTAAGCACGGCAGCGGTTCTTTGGACATACACGTGTAGACCCGCACCGCGGCTGGTTCTAACTTAGGTTTCGGGTTCATTCTCTTGTACTCCGTTGCACAGATGTAGTTGAGTCATGCTCCAGTATCTAAGACGAACTTGGCAGAGTGATTTCCCATTTGAATGTGTAATCGGGGGTATTTCTTTAGTCGATCTGGGTCCGCTACCATGCACACATATTCATCACTGTCTTGTGATATGGAAGTGAGGGCGGACGATTCTCTTGAAATTGATCGTCAGGATCGATATGAACCTTGTGACTGTGTGCTGGATCTCGACGAGCTCGTTGAGCGGTCTCTTCTCCCTTGCACTGCCCTCACGTGGAGGCGTGATCCTGTGCTTCGCTTGGTCGGCCCAACTTCCTTAGGACGGGTTTGGCAAGCTGCTTCAAAGTGATTGTCCTTCCCGCATCGGTGGCACTGTTGTCCGATGGCTGGGCAGGGGCCTGTGTGAGGGTAGTCCTGGCCACAGCGATAGCACTGCGGCGGTTGCTTCCGGGATTTACTGCTCTTGTTTCCGTCGCGGGCGAGCTTGTGAACTTTTCAGGTTTCCGATGATCGGAGAGACGGAGGCGCGGTAGGGGTAAACACGTCTTTATTCTTTCAGGCTAAATCCCTATCTGACGATACTCTCCCCTGCTCCGCCCCTTCCCGTTCCGGCCATGCCTGACCCTGAAGTTACAGTACAGGTCAGGCACGGCGATACGACAGAATGATAAACAGTTTGGGCTCCTGCGCTTGATTGCCTGTTTGTTTATTTATTTTTACAAATTAAACTCTGGTTGCTCATGTATCGACATCACAACAGTCCCCCCGTGTTCTAAAATCACAGCCCTTCCATCACTTCCGAAAGCTGTTCCCTGCTCGATTTCGGCTTTTCGAAATGGTAAAGAGGAGGTGGTTAGTGTTGCTCAATTTCAAATACACAATGCTTACCTGCTGACGCTATTCACTTGATCTATAATGTGATAGAGTTTCCAACAACTGGGCCCATAGGGTGGAATGCTGCAGATTCTTGTATTATAGCGGCCTCTGCTGGTTAGTGTGCAGTATTTCACATACAACAAATACAGATTCGACAAAATCAGGTGAATTTGAGCCCTTCTGACTTAAACGTTCGTTACGGCATGTCAGCTTCAGGCCACCTGCCTCACCTTGATATACCAAACAATATAATATGAACCACACAACAAAATAAAAAAAGCGGTTAAAGATTAGGAAATTAAAACGATTTATGGACTTTCGCTCACTGAAATCGGTTTCTTGTGCTCCAAAGAAGGCTGTTGGTTGCCTAATCTCCCATAGACGTATACAGAAAGAGGTCACAGCCTGGTACCGTAAATGGCGGAAGAGCTGCAGGTATTCTTCATGTTTTACTGCTGGTATACGTTCAGCAGCAACTGAGAATGCGTGATTAGAGATTTAGAACCCAGTGGCGTAGCCAGTGGGTCATGGGCCCTAGTGCAAGGAAGGAACTGCCCTAGCTGTTGAACTGTGAAATGCACAGTAGCCAGGTCTCTGTGGGTCCCTCAGACCTCTGCGCCTCGATGACAATGCACGTGCTGCGGCAATGGCTGCGACGCCCCTGTTAGAAGCACACTAAAAAACCGAGTTCACACGGGTATGGTATTAGACACGCAGATAATGGACTGCGTAATTTACTCTTAAGTATGGGCGCAGTTTAAGGTATTTTCTTTATTCACATAGAACCCTTTGAGTGCTCGTGCCCCGAGGTACATGAAAGCTTGTATGGCTTTAAAGTAGAATGGTGACTTAAGTCCTAACCAGACGCCTGCATGTGTGGATGATGTATGCAATCCACAGATTACGAATCCACAGGGTTAGAAATAAAGTGTATTTTCTTCTTGTTTTGGGTTGTACTATGTGTTCCTATTGCTAAAGGGTGCTGGACGTGCTTGTGACCCCTTCCTAGACACATTATAGAAGGAAGCTGCTCTGATTGGTGCCCTTCTTTGCCCCTGTGGATTGCTTACATCAGAATAATTCGATACCAGTTGGGAATACTGGTAAGGATGAAAACTGCGGGCATAGATGTTTGTGAATGTTACAACATGTACTACTTTGTAGGTTTAAAGTAGGTTTTCATTGTATTCAGCTGCACAATTTCTCTGACACAATTTACAAGTCCTCTCTCTCAAGAAGGTTTTTCATTTTGGCCTAATGATCACAGTCCACCATTGGTCTGAAATTGAGTGATGCCCCCACACCCCGGGGAGAGGATTGGAATAGAAGAAACCTGCAGATGTTTTATCGTGAGAGGCATCGAATAAACTAGTCAAGCACTTTTCAGTACATAGAACATTTTGTGAGGTTGTCTCAGAACTGTTTACTGTTGTGTCTGCTGCAGAGGAGACTATCAGGCGTTTCACGTGGGATACAATAGTGCATGCGCAGTAGCACACAGGTTGAGGTTTATTTATACAGGCTGCTCGGCAGGGCACTACCCTCTAGGCTACTGCTGACTGACATTACAGCTTCATGTAGGAGTCTTCAAACTGGGGGTAGGCGGTGGGGGCTCTGGTGATCCCAGGGGGGGGCACCAGGCTCTGGCCAAAAGACTCACTATGCTGATAACAGTGCTTTGTTTTAAGCAGAAAAATATGAGCCGCTTTGTAATGGGCCAACACTAATATCTTTTGTCATTTATATCCTAGCTGGGAGTATGTGTCAAAAGGAAGGGACTCCAAATATTCTTCAAAACCCCCACCCCCATGTCTAATAATCATACTGTGGATACTTTTACACGTTAATAAGGCCTGACTGACCAGAATAGTATGTTTAGCAGTCATGTATTTGATTGCATTTTTAAAACGGTAACAGAACTTCACAGCAATGTTTAAATAAGTCTAAATTTAAACATTGCCAATTTAATAGAATAATTGTGAAAAATTCTGAGGGGGCCCATTGATTTTTTTTTTCCACTGTGGAGGCGGAGAGGCATTAAAAAATTTGAAGAGCACGGGCTTAATGAAAGGAAAATACGTAACAATACAGACCACACGATTCCCAAGAAAGGGGACGTCTGTTTTGGGGCGCTGATCTGCTTGGTATTGTGGAGCAGACTTAAATTTACTGCAATAATTCATAAGACGGCGAATAAGATCAACAAACCTTACACCTATGCACACCACTTAATTTTTGTAAGCAACGAGCACTAAAATCATTAAAAGTGAATCCTGCCTTCAATCATTATCATAAAAATAGCTAAGTGAATTAAATCAAAATCGGTTGGAGATTGAAGGAATCAGAGACCGTCAGTCACATTTACGTGTCTGCATGAAGCCCTTAATCTAAAACATTGTATCTGGATTAAATAAGACTTCAAAGTTTCCTCTAATTGTTTTAAGCATCTTCGCACTGTTCACTCTCTGGTCCTAATTGAACACTGCTGCGTTCACGTTGATATCTTTTGTCGTTGCACGTTGTCGATGACTTAAGAATGACGAGTCTAGGTGAATTTATGGGCACTCCAGGAGCGAGGGACATGTCAGGAGAAGATCACTTCTTTCGCATCTATGTGGAGTAACTGGTTCCAAAAGTTTGCGTTCATTGAGATTTCGAGAGCTGTGGTAGTAATATATGGTCTTTGGAGCCACCATGTGGCCATGCTGCAGATATTAGAACATGTATATGCACAGATTAAAATGCGATTTTAGATACGTTGTTAAAGTACTTAATCGGAAAACAAACACGTATCTGTACTCTTCACATCGCTGCATACTTAATGACCACAAAACAGCTGTCTTTGTCGGTGTGGCTTTCTCCGCGTGCACGTTGTTTGGTAAATAATACCAGTAGCATAGCAAGAATGCTAGGGTTTTCTAATGCAAGTCAGCAGGTTGCCCCTGGCCCTCGACCACACCTCCTGGGAGGTTCTAAAATACAGCCATATTTTGGAGTGCACAGGTTTCCTCAGATCCATGTACCCAGGTGTCACTGCACCTGCTGCACTTTTTTTTAGGTACGCCCGTGACTAATACCACTGTATGTTTTGAGGACCTATAAGCAAATCCCGACCGTACTTTTTGTAGGGTGTACAGCGGCCGTTTCCGATCCCGCGGCATCGGTACACAAAGCAGAGAAGATACAATCTACTTACGAAAGGACCGTTTTCCCGCCCAGAAGGCCTCCTCAGAACCATGGTGTAGAACGTCATACAAAAATATCTCAGCCGGATCCAGGGTGTCTCTGAAGTTTCCTCAGTGGGAAAGAGCGACCAGTGGCCCTGCCCCTCTCCAGGGTAGATGGAGCCCCTAGCTACTCGGCTCGACCCAAGTACTCCCATTGTAGCGCACCCAGCTCTGATTACAGCACGCGCACACACACACGCTCGCGCGCAAACACCAAAAATAGTATGCGTGGTAAAGATACGGCGTGGTTAATACTGCGTTGTAAATGATGTTTCCCCCACCGGATCCATAATACCAGTAGAACATTCCTACCAACGTTGCACAAATGGGCCGTCTAACTGCCATTTTCAAGAGCTTTTTGCCAATAGTTTCTTCTTTATCAAGAAAAGGAAACTGAGTATTAAACGATACAAGAATGTCTCACCATGGGGATTTCCAGACTTTCTGGGAGAGCATGCTATATTTTCCTTCACAAACCCCATTTACTCTAATAATTCTTGGTAAAAACTGTCTAAACTCTCCAGGTGGCTTCTAACGCAGAATAAACCACCTAAGTGTTGTGTAGTTATCGATACAGACGATATTTGTTTCAAAATGTTTGGAATGAGTTTATTCTTACCGCATGCCAGAACTTCCAGTTACGTAATGGTTGATAAAAGAAAGCGTTAAGATACCATGATGTCTTTGTCTTGCTCAATCACTAATCCAAACTGAAAATTAGTCTCTGGAACCCGTTGCCGCTGGTTTTCGCTTTAGATTAAGAGGCAAGAGTAGCCGTTCTGGCTTCGCTGTCAGACAGTGATTCTCCCCCCCAAACTAGGCGGGTGCGTTCTTGCTGACCAGCTTCAAGAGGCTTCTGAGGTACCAGCATCCGCCCGTCAAGGGCCTGCGGGAATGCTACAGTGTTATTGGCGAGTTAGTAATGGCGCCTTGAAGACCATTGTCTGTGTAGTAAGTAGTTCAGGGACTGCCTGGCAGAAGAAACCCTCTGTTCACTGCACTGATAAACGAGGAATAGGACCTTCTTCACATAGGTTTAGATGTTATTGATTTACGTGGACAATGTAAAGCTCCATTTGTAGCGCTTATGATTGACAGTGAAGTAAGGAGCACAGAAGGCTTGTAGATCAGAATGTGTCTGTCTTTTGTCTTATCCCTATTGCACTAAGAGACATTGGCGACATAGGAAGGATCGGGGCTTTGAGTATTGACATTAGATGCAGTAGCCTTCATTACACAAAAAAGCCAAGGATTACATCTTTAAATCTCACAGCATCCCGGAGACCCTCTATCTAAATGCACTTCCGTGCCCTTGCAGAACCCACATCTCTCATGTTACATTGCATTGGCGCTTTCTATTCTCACTGCAGACCCCATTCCATGTTTCCATGCTGCATCTTTTATATGTACTTAGCATAAACAGTTAAAATCACAAGGTAGACATTGTAAGCTTGATGTCAAGAGGCAAATCTGTGGCACAGAAGCTTGGCATTTTGTCTCCCTTACTAGTCGTCCACAGAAACTGTGTTGCATAAAAAAGGTTTGGTGTCACTGTGAAAGTAATGTCTCACTAAATGGGGATTATGAAAACAAGGAGTGTGCAGTTCCTATGGGGGTGTTATAAATGGGGGTCTCTCGTTGGCAATGATTTGCACCTTTGTCCAAGTAGGGACCCTTCTTCCTAGTCAGGGTAAGGGGGATATACTTCAAAAATAACCCCTGCTCACCCCCTTGGTAGCTTGGCACAAGCAGACAGGCTTATCTCAGTGGCAGTGTGTAAAGCATTTGTGCACACATACAGTAATACAGTGAAAACACAAATGGACACCACACCAGTTTAGAAAAATAGGAAATCTTTATCGAAACACCACAAAACCAGAACGACAAAAATCCACCATACATATATGAAGATATCACCAAAAATAGGTTATTCACAAAAATAAAGCTTGTAGCAACAAATAGCTCCACCTGGGGCTATTACGATGTCGTGCCAGATGACAATCCCAAAGTACGGCACCGACTGCGATGTGCGCAGTGTCGGGCCCAGAGTCACACGGACCCCAAAGAACAGTACCTTGGCAAACGATGAAAACAAAGACGGTGCACTGCGTCGGGGAGGTGATGCCTCGTTGGCGCCGGGCGGTGTGGGTTCCTTACAACCACAGGGGAGGTGAGGTGTCAGTTCCTTACTGCGATGCAGGGGAGGTGAGGCGTCAGTTCCTTACTGTTTCCGGGGAGGTGAGGTCGAGGTGGCGTCGAGGCGTCTGTTCCTTACGCTGATGCGGGGTCGATGGATTTGGGAGGTCACCCACGTCGGGTATCGGCTCCACAGTGATGAAGCACAGGCGTCGGTGAGGTCGGGGCTGCGGTGCGAGTTGGGGCGGTGCGTCGTGAGTGTCACGAATGGTGCACTCAGCTCCAGTGCAGTCAGCGGCCTCGGTGACGGCATCAGAGTCGGGATGGTGCGGCGTCGGGGCTGCGGTGTAGGTTGGGGCGGTACGTCGTGCTCTTCAGGAGTGGTGCCCACGACTTTGTTGCAGGTTTCTGCGTCGCTTACCGGTGTTGGTGTTGCTATTTCCCTCTGTGGCAGCTGAAACAGCAGTTCCAGGTGCAGACGACTGAGGAAATTAAGTCTTTGTGTTCCCGAGACTTCAGAACAGTAGGCAGCTATACACCAAGCCCTTGGAGATCTTCAAGCAGGATACACAGCACACAGCAAAGTCTAGGTCCTCTCCTTGGCAGAAACAGCCACTGCAGGCCAACCCCACGCAGCACACAGCAAAGGGGCAGTACTTCTCCTTCAGCTTTCGTAGCTCTTCTCCTTGGCAGAGGTTCCTCTTGAGTCCAGAAGTAATCTAAAGTTATAGTGTTAGACCTGGCATCCTTGGCATGGGTCTCCCTTCCATTTTTTTCCATAATACCTCCACTGTTGTCGATATGTTTTTGCTGGACTAGATGCTCATGGGCACTTTGCCACTGCTAATCAGTGCCAAAGTGCAAGTGCTCCCTATTGTAAATTGTGATGTGAATTAGTGACTCCATGTTTGGCTTATTTGAATTACTGTCAGACCCTAGTACAGTGCACTGAGTGTGCCCAGGGCTTGTAAATCAAATGCTGCTGGTGGGCTTGCAGCACTGGTTGTGCCACCCACAGAAGTAGCTTGTAAAGTGTGTCTCAGGCCTGCCATTGCAGAGCCTGTGTGCAGTCTGTGACTTTCAAAAACACAAGAGAGAGAAAGGGATAACCACAAAAAGTGGAGGGGTATACTCCTGATCCCCTTTAAATTACGTAAACAAACAATAAGAGGAGTATAACCTGGAGACACAGTGAAGTCTCCAAAGTATTGGGATAAAGGGCACAAGAGAGGAAATATCCTTTCTTAAGAAGACCCCTCACTCACCAACCTAGTTGGTGACATGCTTCATCATCGGGGTCCCACCCGAATGGCCGAATGCCATCCGGGTGTGCTTCGACACCTGATTACAGTGGAGCAGGTTTATTTTCTGTGTAGGTGAATGAAATAGTGATTTAAAAATTGGCCAAATATTACTCAAAATTAGTATTTTTAATAATAGAGCACCTGGACAATATTAAAAGAATTATAAGACACCCTTTTTAACCAAAAGGGTGTCTTATAATTCTTTTAATATTGTCCAGGTGCTCTATTATTAAAAATACTAATTTTGAGTAATATTTGGCCAATTTTAAATCACTATTTCATTCACCTACACAGAAAATAAACCTGCTCCACTGTAATCAGGTGTCAGCACACCGGATGGCATTCGGCCATTCGAGTGGGACCCCGATGATGAAGCATGTCACCAACTAGGTTGAGTGAGGGGTCTTCTTAGAAAGGATATTTCCTCTCTGTGCCCTTTATCCCAATACTTTGGAGACTTCACTGTGTCTCCAGGTTATACTCCTCTTATTGTTTGTTTGCAGTCTGTGACTGCCATGTCGACTTGGTAAGTGCACCCACCTACCAGTCCCCAAACCTTCCCTTTTCTTCATATCAGACACCCCTATGGTAGGCCTACGGGCAGGGTGCATTGTAAGGATAAGGGGGGACATGCCTGGTGTGTGTGGCATGTCCTAATAGTGAATTACAGCCATTTTCGTTTTTCACTATTGCAAGGCTACCTGTTCCCCATAGGCCAGAATGGGCAGTTTGATTATAACATTTTATAATCCTAAACTGACTCGGGGAACTAGGTAGAAATTCGAGTTTAGTATGCCTGAACTCAGAATGATAAAATACATCTTTTAGTGAAGTTGGTTTTAACATTCTGTGTTTGAAAATACCACTTTTAGAAAGTGGGTATTTTCTTGCCTAACTATCCAGCCTGCCTCTGCCAGCTTCTGTATTGTGTGTCTGGTTTGTGCGTGACAGGGGCTGGGGGTGGCCACAGGAGACAGGGTGAGGCAGCCCAGGGCTGAATAGAGAGATCTGCATCCAGAGTGGAGGGAGGAGTTGCATCTGGGTCTGAATAGGGCTGTGCCTGCCTGCCACAATGCTGGCTCCACCCCCTGCCGGGCGTCTGAGTACCCTGCCCCACATTATGAAAGGAAAGAAGGAGTCATGTACACAGTGTGCTCCAAAGCTGCACAGAACTGGTTTAAGCTAGGCAAAGGCCTCTCTGCCTCCAGAGAACAAAGAGAATCAGGGTATAAGAGGGGCACCCAGACCCCAGGAAGATTAGATCACTTTTGGGAACAAGAAGAAACCTTTGCTGAGGAGCGGAACCAAGAAGAAACTGAGGAGAGACTATCCCTAAGCTGAAGTGCTGCTTGGGGGATTGGCCTGCAGTGGTTTGCCTGACTGCCAAAGAAAGGAGAAAGGAACTTTTGCTTTGCTGTGACTTTCATCAACTTGTGAAGGATCTCCAAGGGCTTGGAAGAGAGCTTGCCCCCTGATCGAAGTCCCAGGACCATTGGACTTCACCCCCTTTGTGAATTGCTGCTGGAAACTCTGTTTCAGTGGCTACAGAGTTAGGGAGCTGTGACCGACTCTCCCGACCGGCTCAGTGTCCTGTTTGCACCGCATCGAGCAACGCCTGCATCTTGCAACGCACGGCCTTGGTCTCACCGACTCCGTCAACGAGCCGCTGCCTGCACCGTAACCTGTGAGCACCGCACCTTGCAATGCCTCGCTACACCGAATCCATCTGGTCCGACCGACACGGTCACTGTTGCTGAGTCCGAGTCCTGTGACCGCACTGGAGTTGGGCACCGCCTCGCAAGCTTCGCGACGCACCGCCCAACTCGCACCGCTGTCCGGACTGATCGACGCCAGCTCCTGAACCCTGCTCCGTCGCCGCACCGCAACCTGCCAGCACCGCATCGAAGCACCGTCTCGCCCTGCAACGCCCGGCCCTGGTCTCACCGACTCCGTCTCGACGACGTCAATGAGCCGCTGCCTGCACCGCATCGAGGGACAACGCGTCCTGCCACGCTTCCATTTTTTGCATCGCGACCGCGACGAACAGCCATTCGGCTCGCACGCCCGTGCCTGCCGCTTTAAGTAAAAGGTACTGTGACCGAGTCTGTCCACGCTGTGTTGGCCCGTCTCGACGCGGTCAGCTGGATTTGTTAGACTCTGTTTGTTCTTGACATCGCCGTAGCCGGAGGAGGCTACAGACTCGCACAGAACCTTGAATTAAGCCTTTTTGATCAGAACTAAGCATTCTTGACAGTACTGTGGATTATTTTTGTCGTTTATGGTCTTGTGATAAATCTATATAAAAGATACTTATTTTTATAAATATACAACCTGTGTGGTGTCCATTTGTAGTGTTGTCACTTGATTACAGTATGTGTTCACAAATGCTTTACACACTGCCTCTGAACTAAGCCTGTCTGCTCGTGCCAAGCTACCAAGAGGGTGAGCAGGGGTTATTTCAGGAGTGTACCTACTTTCCCTGACTAGACTCAAGGGTCCCTATTTGGACAAAGGTACCTACCTCTGCCAACTAGAGACCCCCAAATCTAACATATAGGGTCTGGGCCCCAATATTTATACTGAATTTATCTTTGTTCTCTTGTGGCAGAGAGGCTCAGTTCTGTCCTCTCTGGCCCAGCTTCCTGGCAGGAGGTGGAGACGGCATTGTGTAAGGCAGACCAGGCCTATTCAGGTGCAGGGAACTCTCCTCCCACTACTCTAAATGCAGCACAGGTCTATTCAGCCCAGCCCGGACTCATTCAGGAAAGGCAGGACACACCTCAACCCTCCCAGTGGCTGTCTACAGTAAATGCACATCCCCAGCCCTTGTCACTCCAAAGCCAGACAGTCAATCCACAAACCAGCAGAGGCACCCAGGATGGCTAAGCAAGAAAATACCCACTTTATAAAAGTGGTATTTTCGAACACAAAATAAAAATCATCTTTACTAAAAGATGCATTTTTATATTCTGAGTGCAGGCATACTAAACTCCACCTTCCTACCTGCCCCCAATGGGAAGTTATACTTATAAGATGTTATAAATAAACTCCCATTCTATCCTATGGGACAGATAGCCTTGTCATAGTGAAACACGGAATACACTGTATTTCACTATCAGGACATGTCACACACTTCAGTACATGTCCTACATTTCACATACACTGCATCCTGCCCACAGGGGTACCTTCGGCCTACCTTAGGACACACATGTAATAAGTAGGTGCACATGCCAGGTCGACATGGCAGTAAAAACTGTGCGCAGACACGGCAGTGGCAGGTCTGAGAACCTTTTGAACGGCTGCTTGTTTGGGTAGCACAATCAGTGCTGCAGGCCCATTAGCAGCATTTGACTCACATGCCACGGGCACAGACAGTGCACTGTACTAGAGACTTAGTAGTAAATCAAATAAGCCAATCATGGACCGTCAATCCATAAACACAATTTACAGGGAGAACATATGCACTTTAGCACTGATCAGCAGTGGTAAAGTGCAATCCAGCAAAAACAGGTCAGAAACAGGAGGCCAAAAAGTAAAAAGTCTGGGGATAAACCAGCGGAAAAAGCCAGGTCTAACAGGGGGGATCTAGGTCTCCTAGTGTGGTGAATCCAGGGGAGTACAGGGGAGTGCTCCTATTAGAAGCAAGGGCCCTCACACACCCCGAGAGGTGTCATACTTCATCATCAGGCAGCTCCTCGTTGGGCCAGCACTGCAATGCCCAACGGTCCTCTCAGGGAGGGCTCTTTGCTGGAGTTCTTTTCTTTTTAGCTGACGTGAGGAGTGGGGTTTGGATGTGGTTTGCAGGTGTGCATAGAATAAGAGGAGGGTGTGTGTGTTAAAATGACTGATAGGATCCGAAAACTATTAGGAGCACTCCCCTGTACTCCACTGGATTCACCACAGTAGGAGACCTAGATCCCCCCATAGGAACTGCACACTCCTTGTTTTCATAGATGATTTAAAGGACGCATGTGCTGGACCTTAAACAAGCCCCTGTCCCTCCCTTTTTGGTATTCACTAAATGGGGAGCCATGGAGGTTCTGGTGTGTGTATGCAGGCTTTAAAAGGGACAACATGGGAGCAGTATCTTGTGATAACAGTCTAAGGAGTGAGAGTGGTTCACTCTCCAGGATGTCCAAGTCACAGCATTCTTTCACAACAGACTGGTAATTCTTTGACAACAGCATTCATTTCCTTAGGATTGTTCGACAATCTCTTTGAACGTGCTGTGTACAATATTTCTTTCAACAGAAATGATCATTGTAATCAGTATCCGAATGCTGATTTATTTGATTATTTAGCCCTACTAAAACGTTCATACTGTCCTGGCTACCAGTATGCATTGCAGTGTCATTCTGTTTCATACAGAGGTTGGCCAAGGCGATGGACTTTAATTTGGGGGGGGCAGGAGTAGATTTTAAGTGCTGTGAAAACACTGAATTCAAATATGATTTAGTGCTTATAGATTTGTACATCCCCACTTATGTCCCTTTTATTGAACAGTGGACAATGCGGTGCCACCTTTTAGTCCCTTCCAGCTACCTCTAAGGCTATTTTGGTGTAAGACTTATATTTTGTGCTTCTGTCTCTGTTGTGAACCCTGTAGACCACATGAATGATGCGCTGCATAGTTCCCATTTAGGTAAAAACCTATACAATGTAGAACATATTCAAAAATTAAACCACATACCTCTTCTGTTTTTCTCAACAGTTATTATTATATGACAGAACCTGGCTAAACAGATGGAAAACTTCTGTCTTGCACGAAGGAGAAGGAAGCATAACCAATGTGAAATGGAGAGGGAACCTAATTGCTTGGGCAAATACAATGGTAAGGCAAAATTGAGTAGCTTCATATCTGTCTTTCTTTCTATCCGCCTATCTAATCCTATCTATCGTGGGTGAATCAGCTCCAGGTCACCTTGGACTCTCGAGCCCAAGATGAGCCGAGCTTTCATGTGGCTTCTGACTGCCACCGACTCTATACCCTCATGCACTAAGAAGTAATAAAGCATAAACATTTTATGTTAAAAGGTAGAGAAAGAGAGAGCCATCTATTATCTGAATTGCATAATGTGAAACCAGAAAGCCTGGGATCAATTCTTGCTTCCCCGCTTGAGCAAATTGTGTGATCTTAGGCAAATATTTTATTACATTGAGCCTCCTTTTTCTTCTTTATTATGTGTAAGAGCACCTTTAAATATGTGAGCTCTATAGAAAAATCTCTTGTGTTTGATTTAATAAACTATAATGTTACTCCATGTATAATAAGAACCTAGGCCACATATTTAGTACTGATGACAACTGACTTGCCACGTAGCTAACTAATGGCATTGGTGTCAGGGCTTTGGGGGGGAGGTGGTGCAGGAATGTCTCTAACTTCATTTTTAAAAACTATCACTTTTAAAACATATCTTTCATTGCGGTGATGTAATCTGTAGTAAGGTGAAATGCTTCTGCATGTTAAAGAAATACACTTTCACAATTTTGAAGAGTCTGTATTATATTTTTAATGATATTTGTTGCATGATTTACATGCCTCCTGTTTTTAGGGCATAGCTTGTGCAAGTGCTCCTAGAGCCAAGCCAGACCAATGGCTCGTTCTGGCTTAGCTCTCCTTGTCAATTTGTTGGCTTGCCCGCCTCTACCATATAGATTTGTGTGTAATTTGCATAAATGTAATATTATCCCGGAACCTGCCTCAGATCCTTAACTGATCTCCTCTAGCCATGAGAGGTAAAGCTTACATCCTTGCGAAAATCTTTTTGTTCAAGCCAGCACCCAAAGTGTGACTTCTTAAATTTTACCAGCAAACTCCTGAACCTCAAAGTACTCGAAGTATCTTATCCACCAAGAAAATTTATTTCTACTCAAAGGGACATCAAATGTGCAATGCATTTCTTGGCTGTATCTAACTAGGCAATTATACCTACTTAGGGGAACTGCTATTTATTCAAATGGAATTCTTGAATGTACCTAAGGTTCCATCACTGTAGTCCACAAGTTTTGGACTTGGCCCTTTTTGCAGGGTCATCCCAGAACTTTTTGCCTTCCGCCTGGATTTTTTCTGACCTGTTGGTGGTGGTTTTAGGACTCTGGGCACTTTATCACTGCTGATCAGTGCTAAGGTGCATGTGCTCTCTATTGTAAACTTGGTAAGACTGGTCTACACCCGTTTGGCATATTTAATTTACCTGTCAGTCCCTTATACAGTGGTATCTCATATACCCAGGGCCAGTAAATTAAATGCTACTGGTGGGCTTGCAGCGCTGCTTGTGCTACCCATCAAAGTAGCCTTTCAAACCTGTCTCAGGCCTCTGCCACTGCAGGACCTGCACGCGCAGTTTACTGCCGCTGTGACGTGGCACATAAAGTGGTTGCCACGTCTATGACTCCTCTTTTACTACACATCAGTCACTCCTAAGGTAGTCCCTAGCTAACCCTATGGCCAGCGTGAGGTGTAGCTAAAAGGTAGGACATGTGCCTTAACTGTGTGGCATGTCCTGGTAGTGACAAACAGCCTATTTGGTTTCTCACTACTGTGAGGCTGCCCTCTCATAGGGATGCATTGGGGATTCCCTGATATGTGCTTCAGTGGTAATTCCTGACATGAGCGGGGTAGCGTGATCAAGTTTGATATGTTTGGAATAGTGGTGATAAATGCTGCGTATTGGTGTTCGTTGGTTTATTATCACTATTTTAGAAATGCCACTTTTAGAAGTAGGCATTTCTGTGTGCTATGTGTCTTTGTGCCTGCTTTTTGTGTATTGACTGTCTGGCCTTGGAGTGACAGGGGCTGGGGAGGTGCAGTGGCTCCAGAGAGTTTGGATGCGTCCGCGCTAGGCTGAATAGGCCTGGTCTGCACTTGCAGTGGTGGGAGGAGTAGCACCTGCACCTGAATAGGGCTTTGCCTGCCTTCCACAATGATGGCTCCGCCCCCCTGTGGTATGTCTGGGCCAGGGCCTACACTTACAATGGGGAGCGTTGTACACTGTAATGATGTTGTGAAAGTGCCCCCAGAACTGGTTTAAACTGTGCTCAAGACCCTGGGCCTGGGAGAACAAAGACACTGGAACTATAAGAGAAGGGGCTGTGACCCCCTGTCTTTTGAGCTTACTTGGGACTGGAACAGGAAGACACTGCGTGGACTGGGAGCCAGCAGCTGCTGGTCCTGTATGCTGCCCCAGAGGATTGCTGGGCTACCAGGGAATCGCCATCTGGACTTTGCCTGGGTGTGTTGGCTTGAGACTGCTTCCTGCTTGGGGCCCCCAGTGATCTCCCAGGGCTTTGTGGCTTGCCCTGTGTCATGTAAAAACAGCACATGGTGAGCGCTGTGGTTTCCCCCTGTTACTTTAAAGCACCTGTGCAGCGCTGTTCAGGGAGACTCTGATCTAGCCCTCGCAGCGGTGCTCTTGCCTCGTGTGCTCCAGTGAAGAGAGGGGAGAGCTGAGGCAGGAAGAGCTCTCCCTCTCGCCTTCTTGCTGTGTTTTATCAGGACCGGTGGCCAGGGCTCTACTTCATGGCCCCAGGCTGCCCACCGGTCCACAGGCAGCGAGAACACCCAGCGCAGCCGCTCATCAGCCAGCCAGCGCCACCGAAGAGGAATCCTGGTGTGAGGCAGTACAGGGCGTTCCGTGGAGACGGAGGCTCCGCCTGCACGCCCCAGCAACAAGGGACCACGGAGGCCGCCGACGTTGTGCAGAAGAGATCCTCCCTCAGCGCGGCCCCAGTGGTGTGAGAACAGCGCATCATCAGGAAAGGATCTCCTGGTCGGGGCAGGGCTCGGGCCTCCCCCGCAACAGAGTCCCGCACTCTGTGTCGGAGCGGGCCGGCCGAACAGTAGGCACTTCACCCGGATTGTGACGGTGAGGCTGCTCTCGTGCACATTTCACTACAGCTGTCCGTGCAACCCCGGTGGGGGGCTCTGGATGGGCTGCAAGGCCTGTCATAGTACTGACAGGGAGTGGCAGGGTATGCGTACCCATCCGGCAATTGCCTGCATTGAGTCAGGCCTAGATGGGGTGCGGGTTACGTCCTGCATTTGGTCCCGTGAGAGCGGCTTAGCCACATTGAAGTGCTGCCACGTTGGTTGCCCCTTCCTCATTGCTTGGTGCATACCTGAGGGAGCAGGGCACTTGCGCCGGATCTCGGCATAGGAACGGGGTGAGACCTCGAGGGAGGCCCCGGATTCCCAAGTGGGGAAAGAATTCGCAGAAGCTACTGCATGCCCTACTAGAGGCACTGGAGTGAGGTGCACTATCGCCTGAGGAAGTGGGGGCAACATGCTTATGGTACCGTGTATTGGTGATCTGCACATGCCTAAGGTGGGCATGATGGGTGTATGATATGTGCACTGCTGCATTGTTTTTGCCTATTGCGAATCAGGATCAGTGATGATGGTTATGCCTGATGCTCACATGTATGTTGGGTTACATTGCCAAGGTTGGAACCCCATGTACCGTAATGGTGATATTCTAATGTGTGCACTCTACAGGTAGTTGGCTACAGCGCACTGCTGGTTATGTTTATGCACAATGTGTGATGCTAAGTACAGTTCCTACCAGTAGCTACTGGGTTGTGCTAACTGATGTTTATGACAGTGGCCCGATTGGCCTAGTGATCTATGTGAATCCCTGTGAAGTCATGACTAGTGCCAGTGGCACAGTGTAATATATGTGATTGCGTTCTAATGTGTTTTTATGGATAATACAAAGGCTATTTTTATATAACCTTGTATGGAGTTTCGTTTGTGGTGTGCCTAGTGTGTCGCAGCTGTGTGTGTGTGTTGCACAAACGCTTTACACATTGCCTCTGAGATAAACCTGACTGCTCTGCCAAGCTACCAAGGGGATGAGCAGGGGTTATCTTCAGCGTGTAACTCCCTTGCCCTGACTAGAGTGGTGGTTTCTGCCTGGCTTAGGCGCATGCCCTAGCCAACCAGAAATCCCATTTATAACAACAAGTACTTCAGCAAAAGCAGATCCATACATCCTTTTGCCATTTTGTCTATGGACTTTCGCCTCTTTTGGAGAACCCCCACCACTAACTCATTCTAAGGAACAACCGCAGCAGACACCCAACAACCACAGAGAACACAAAACTCCAAGGCATACTTATTAATAAACTAGCATGGCTGGGTGACTGCAGTGGAATTGTAGCTAGAGTATTAACCTCTGCATGACTTCCAAATGCCTAGTCTTTCTCACCACAGACCCCTCCTCCAACAGGCCATGTCTGGGTTATCCCGGATTCCAGATATCACTTCCATTCAGCAGTGCATCAAGCTATCTTCCATCATAGAGACAGAACCCTCTAATATGGTACATTAGCTACACAACTTCAGGCCTGCTGTGGCCCATAGCAATGATGTGGCAGACACCACAAATGAATACCATGCTCTTTGCAGACAACTAGCTCAATTCAGTTACGGAGTTATAAATCCTGCCATGAATTCACCTTTTCCTGCGTTAATCCATCCAATGCCGAAGAGGCGAGAAGGCAAGAAACTATCAAGGCTGACCTCGTGCTCGCAGCATGCCATGTTCTGGCAGGTTATGTCTAACATATAAATGTGATCATTGCTTTTAATGTAAGAAGATGACTGCCATCATTGATGAACTAATGCCTGCTCTCTGCAAGAGACAAACTGAAACAGTTTACCCTAAATCCTGAAATAAATGCTCTTAGTGGCATGACCCCACAAAACAGAGCCTAAAAATATTCATGGGCTGCCAAAAAGGAAACCTATCTACACCAAAGCCTTTTATTCCAAAGACCAAATGGACTCAGGGAAATAATGACCAAAAAGTATGTTTGTGATGATAAGACATGCCTCCAACTACTGCAAATGTAATCTTACTTGATGGAGAAGTGTTTAAAATTTGCAGACACTTTTATGCCGAGAAAATACAGACAAATCAGACTTTGTGTCTCTTTTCCTAATGCCTACGTAGGATATGGTACCCAATTGCAAGCTCATGATGAGTTGCCATGAATTTACACCCTCTAGTCATGCTGAGAAATTTAAGGTACATATTCAGCCTGACACCTGCCTCCTCTTAAATGGACCTCCCAGTGCTTCATGGCTGGGTGCTCATTAATACCTCATTATCCCTAAGAGAAATCCCTGAAAGTCGAACACTAAAAAGCCATCAGAAGATCATCCTGACATGAATAATTGCCTGCATATTACCAGCCTCTCATTCATATCAAAATGTTTTCTAAGTTCTGTGGCAGTGGAACTGAAGCTAACTTGCTAGGAGAATAACCATCTGCCATTGTATCTGACCGCAGCACTGAAACAATCACCTCCATTAGTTGATGATCCAATTTCCATCCTTGGTTAAGGATATTTTGCCTGTTCTTTTTCTAGACCTCACTCTAAATAACCAGTCTCTTCTAAACATGGAGGTAACAGATTGGTGTTCCTGAAACTGTTTTCAGATGTTTCAGCTTTGTCCTCCGAGACCACACACAGATCATTACATTAAACTTTAAAGTCCTCCTTGGTTCCCTGCATCCTACAGTCCCCCAAGGACTGTCCTGTCCCTCTACCTTTCAGTATTTAAAGGACCCCCAAGGTACGCTGATTAAGGATATAACCTACTCTTCACCATCATGCTTACTATACTCAACTGTACCTCAAGATCACTCCAGATATTTCCCACCTCACTGACTGCCTGGTTAAAATCCAGAGCATGAAGCACATCAATATCTAAAGTTATGCCTTCAAAGGATGGCGTTCTTACTCACCTCCTCTTTACTATGTGACTAGAAACCAGTCCTTAAAGTTGGTGTAATCTCACCAACCCTAGTGACCCATGCAAAAATGACCAAGTTTTGTTCAGCACAGTAGGACTCGACCTGCACATCAAAGATGTGGTGAAAGGCAGCCACTTTCTATCTTGTGTATTGAGAAACATATCACATCCCTTGCTCAGTGGTTCAAGACCTGGTCATCTCCAGCCTTGACTATGGGACTACCCTTCCATTGGACCTCTCTACAATCTGCCTTACACACTTAAAGACTGCATAACAAGAAGCAGCATGTCCGAATCAGGGCATTCACCACCTTAGTCCTTACCTTGCTGCACTGCTTCTGCTATAAGTCCAGCATATACAGAATTGCCTGCATGATCTACAGTGTCCTTTGGCTAAACTCTTCAAAGTATCTGGCCAACAGTTTTATGAGTGAAGATTTCTAAAAAGGTAACAAGCCGCAAATCAGTCTTTCTTTGGTAGTGCTTCAACATTTCAAACACTCTCCCACCTGATTGTCTTGTGACCCCTTCCTAAGCTTTTCCTGGAGAGACCTGTAGACAGTTCTCTTCAGAAATGCCTAACTCATAAGACTTCACCTAGATTCTTCACCATTATTTTGGGACTTTAAGAAAATGAATATAGGAACTGTCCACTCTACATCACTGCACTCTGCGCCACTCCACTCTGCGCCACTCCACTCTGCGCCACTCCACTCTGCACCACTGCACTCTACTTTGCACCACTCTAATCTACGCCATTGCATTCTACGATGCTACATTGTATGTGGCTGAATTCAATGCCACTGCACTCTACGCCACTATACTGTGCAAAACTCTACGCCAATGCACCCAACACCAGTCCACTCTACTCTATACCACTCCAGTGTATACCACTCTACGTGACTCCAGAATATGCCACCCCAATACATGACACACGTTGCCTCTATACACTGTACCACACATTTCGCCATTCCACTCTTCGTGACTCCCCTCTACGTCACTAACTTTTAGCTATGCTGAACAGCAGCCATGCTGGTGTACAGCATTGCTAAAACACATTGGCAAAGCCAATAGCTCTTGCATAGGCGCGTCCTATTGGCTTTGCCAATGCCTGTTAAGTTTTAGCACTGTAAAAGCCCAGTGCTTTCTTTCTGTTTCTGACCTTGCAGTGCTCAATCACAGCACTGGTCTCAGCACTTTTCTCACCTTTCATGAACGACCCTTTTGTGAGTAAAATGGATGTCACCTAACTAATGGAAATTTAGGTTGTGTACAGTTTGTTTCCATGTAAGGATAGATGTAAATTGTTTTCTTGCTTATTCTGACAGATGTTTATGTGGGCTACACAGATTACAATATTGTTTATTCATTATGCCGCAGGAAGGAGGAACATCAGTGCCATTTACTCATCTGTTCATGTCTAGTTTTCTTGTAAGGAGTCTATCAGCGAACATTTTCATAGCCATGGAAGCAAATCACTTTCTCATTAGTCAGTCAACTAGAAAGGATGCAACACCAATAGGTACCGTTTCCTTTTAAGCTGTCAGGCACATCAGCATCGCTTGCTGCAATTAGAGGAAAGCATGGACCACGGGCCATCTGTCTGATGTATGTGGATTGAGTTGTAAAAGAGGATAATGAGCCGCTTGTGATGCTCACGTCTACTGTTGTCCCTGAAGGGCAAGAGAAGGTGACAACCTTGAAAGATCTTAATTTCCTCTCTTCACCCTTCATGTTCTAGCTTATTTCAAAAGTCATGATATCAAATGTCAAAATTACTGGTAAGGTAATACAACATGTTCCAAGCAAGAATACTGGGCTTAAATCATCGAGAAGAAAACATAATACTCCGATTCTCCAAAAAGTCAGAAATTCACTGCAGGTAGCACATTTATGGATTTTTAGCCTTTTGCAGAGGTTTTCGGCAGTACTACTTTGAAGCGGATAGAGTGTAATTTTCCCAAAAGTAATTCCTTATTTATTTTCTTAATTCCTGGTTACTCGCAAGTGAAATATTTTCCGCATGTGTATAATGACGTGGTGTGCATTTGTGCATGAATAAATACCTCTCAATAATGCAACTGCACTTTCAAACAGTTTTCCCCTTCTTAGAGCACATTTTTCTCTTGGAGAACCCCGTTTTCTACATGTCCATAAAGTTTGGGGGTATCCTCAGTCCTACCCTGAATATGGATTCATTCTTGATCTAGTAAATTCCAGGCTGAGCCCAGAGTGGAAATGTACTATGAAAATGAAACACATGGTTACTAAGTATTTACAAACTTCCTAGGGCATCCCTGCCCAGGAATGCCCACTCCCTACTACAGGAAGCACATTTACTCACACGTACCTGAGTAAATATTTGACTAGTGTAAATATACATTTTGTGAATCTAAAATATGCAGAATTTCAACTTAGGTCCTAAAATGTCTTTGAAAAGAATGCAGATAGAGTTAAAAACTGACTTTGAATTAAATGTCATATCAGAATTTGATCTTTTTTATCATTTGCATTGTTCATTTTTACTATTTGAATGGCAGCGTATGCACCTTAGCATAAATCACTTACTTTTAAGAATTTTATTTTATTTAGGTTTTTGTAAACCACTACTAAACATCTTCTGGTAATCTCAGAGCGCTCTGCGGTGTGGATAAATACATTAATGGTGGGTGGTTGGACAGAGCTTTGTAGAGCCTGGAAATGAGAATCTGGGCTGCTCAGCAGGAAAGGTGGGATGTACCGAAGACGGCAGTCTCCAAATGTGTCCCAAATCATGACAAAGCCTTAAAGAACAGAGACCTGAAGCCAATGGTTAAGAAGACAATGCTTGTCTTAGGCATTTGAGCAGCCAGGATATTCAGAGCCAACTGAAGAGGATGACTTGGTGACGATAGGAGTTTCCAAATGCCAAAGAGAGTAGGTGCGTCTGTAAATATTTCCTGAACTTGATTGTCATCCTCAAATCTCTGATATATTTGGAGTGAATTCCACAAGAGGAACCTTGGTATGATGAGTTTGGCCATCAAATCTTTTGTATTCATCGGTTGGGTACTCAAAAGACAACTTTTGTCAGAGCTGTGGCTTCTAGGTGGTAGGTAAGGGACAAACAGTTTTTTGAGGTAGTTTGGTGATTGACCCCTGCACGACTTATGTACTTGGCAAAGAGTTTTGAAAGTTACTATTTATTCTACTAGGCACCACTGTATGAATTTCAGTGCCGTAACAATGTTTAATTTTGTTTCAAACCAAACAAAAGGCAGGCTGCATAGTTTTAATAGAGGAGACTGGGGAGGCCTGTGTATAAGATCGTACTGTAGTCCACGCAGGATATGAATATGGCTACTGTTCCATTGTGGACACAGGTATGGGATGTGGCTATGGGGGGGCTTTATGGAAAAAGGCCAGGCCTATACAATGACTTGACACACAAACGCTCTTAAGTGCTAGTATGGTCACCGAACCCCGTGGTCAGGGTTCCGGTCCCTTTTATTGACGTCACAGGACGGCCACTCCCACTTCCACCTCTACTGCCAAACATAACATTCCTCCTTTATCTTAAATAGAAGAAAGAAAAAAAACAAAAACAAAAAAAAGAAAGAAATAGATAGAGAGAGAGAGAAAAGAGCGAGAAAATAGAGAGAAAAAAAGAACCGCATACCACAGCACTGGTCCATACTTTAGATCAACACAAAATCCTTCAGGCGGGAGGATGCTGCAGGACATGGTCGGAGATGGTACCTCCCATTCCCGCACCGACCATCACTCTCCCGGCCATCATCTCCGCCAGTCCCTTGCGGGTGCTGACAGTCAATAGGGACTTCCTGGGGAAGGGGTTCCGATGCCGTGCGGATGACAGTCTCAGAACTTCCGGCAGGATCCACGCCTCATGTCCCAGGAGAAAAAACCTGGGAAAGATCGTACTGTAGTCCACACAGGATACGAATATGGCTACTGTTCCATTGTGGACACAGGTATGGGATGTGGCTATGGGGGGCTTTATGGAAAAAGGCCAGGCCTATACAATTACTTGACACACAAACGCTCTAAGTGCTAGTATGGTCACCGAACCCCGTGGTCGGGATTCCGGTCCCTTTTATTGATGTCACAGGACGGCACTCCCACCTCTACCGCCAAACATAACATTCCTCCTTTATCTTAAATAGAAGAAAGAAAAAAAAAGAAAAAAAAGAAAGAAAGAGAGAGAGAGAAGAGAGACAAAATAGAGAGAAAAAAAGAGCCATATACCACAGCACTTTTCCATACTTTAGATCCACACAAAATCCTTCAAAATGCTGCAGGACATGGTCGGAGGTGGTACCTCCCATTCCCGCGCCGACCATCACTCTCCCTGCCATCATCTCCTCCAGTCCCTTGCGGGCGCTGACAGTCACTAGGGACTTCCTGGGGAAGGGGTTCCGATGCCGTGCGGGTGACAGTCTCAGAACTTCTGGCAGGATCCACGCCTCGTGTCCCAGGACAAAAAACCTCATCATCAGGGGGTTCCGGAGAAGTGTAGACGCCATTGGATTCCACCCCCCCCCCGTCTGTCATTTTTGAGGGTGTCTCTGTCCCTAGGCTTCTCGGACTTCTGTACTCTTTGAAACAGGATACATTCCTTGTGATGGTCTCCCCGCCCTCTGGGCCGTGGCCATTGTCCCTTTCACATCTTGAATTATCCAGGGGTCTATCTCACAAGGGAGCGTGAATTTTCCCAGTGGATGGCGGTTCTTCACCATGACCACATCACCAACAGCAAAATATTTTCTCTGTGCGCCACGGATCCTGGACATGTGGTAATTCTTGGCCTGCCGTTGCCTCAGTTTCACCGTAACACGTTCCTGTAGATTTGACGGTTGTTCCACTTGAGGAATGAAATCACTCACCGCCCTATTAATGCAGAGAGAGACTGGTCTTACTTGGGTTGTTGAGTGGGGTGTGAGTCGATAATCTCTCAGGAACGTGTACAGCGCACATTCCATGTTCTGGCTACAGGCTAGTGCAATCCGAAGGACTTTGTTTAGCGTGCGCATGAAGCGCTCTGCCTCCCCATTGGCTTGGGGTCAGCGTGGGGTGATTTTCCGATGCTGAACACCCCGAGACAATAAATATTCTGAGAATTCGTGGCTGGAAAAAGGAGGGCCATTGTACGTACTCAATTCTTTGAGAAGTCTGTGTGTGGCCATTACCTTCTCCAGCCGTGGTATGGTGTTGCTCCCCGTGGTTGACTCCAGGATTTCAACCTTGTTGCAGGGATTCTGCACATACACAGAACTATGCGCAGGAATATGGGACCTCGGTGTATAGGGGCTAAGCCTTCCTACCGCCTCCGTACCCACAATCCCAGGAGCGACTAGCTATAGTGTCTCACTCGCTCTCCTAAACAATCACGAAGATGCAAATGATTAGACACCCCAGAACACAACACACCCGACTCTCTCAGGAATCGCGGTAACAAGACGTACCCTTTCGCTCACTCACTTGTACTTGTCCACAATAAGAATTGACAGAGACACTGATATAGTTCAAAATGTTTATTTTAACTATCGTGCTCTATAACGCAGTATACAAGCCACTACCAGCAGCAAAACGCATAAACCTAAAACAGTTAGCATTGTAGCAAGTCCTTATATTATAAAGGGAGATGTCATCTTAAACAGACAGTGGATAAAGGACTATAAGGCCTAACCACCCTCCCCTTGGCAAGAAGAAGTATTATTATATAATAGAAGATCTCTGGGCTTTATCAGCAGACCCCATACCTTAGTGCCTAGATGGTATATCTACATCATAGGAACTGCATGGCTCTTCTCCCTGGAAAGATCCCTCTCCAAGTGAGTGTTAACCAAACATGCTTTCCCATAATATCAAAGCAGGAGTCTTCAGCAGCCGCAGCTGTGTTTGCGTCTTTTTGTCTAGGTGCTAGGGCCTGACCAGAACAGAATAACAAGGGCCATTGTTTATCGACCTTGCTGACCGTGTTCAGACTAAACTCCAGGAACAGACAGAGAACGCACAAAGCAGACTGTTCTCATATGAAAGGCATAAACAGAGTCTTACAAAAATAAAGCTATCTAGTAACGTGCGCAAAGGCGGCATCATGGCAGCAGAACTTATGCTAATTTAGCGATGTCGACAATGTCCCTATCGGCCATATGACACCCTCCCCTTGGCCAGATCGTAGCGAATAGATAAAGTACCTAAACAGGGTTCAAAGTTAAGCAGAGTCTAGAAACGCTTGATAAAGGCCAAATTAGAAAGAAAAAAAAAAAAAAAAAGAAAATGGGTGAAACGTGATTAACGCGGATTTGGAAAATCCATCGGTTTCTGTGAACTTAAGAATGCAATTTGTTCCAAAAGGTCATCCCTATCGTTCGATGCAAAGAGGGATGCCATCCAGTTAAGCAGGTCGAAGGAACACACGTGTTCCTCGTAATCCGATGCTTCCAAGAGCATATCTGAGCAACTTGCGTGATATATTCGATGAAACTCCGTTGTAAGAGGAGCTGTGCAGACGCACAGGTATTACATTCAGCCAACACTCCCAAGTGCCGCCGCACACATCAAACGGCCATCCCCAGAACAGGCCTGGTCATGGGCCAGTAATGGACCCACCAACAGATCATAATCCGGGTCTGCGCCGGACGCATTGGAGAGGCATAAATCCAAGGCCCAATAGAAAGGGCACCGTCGGCAGTAGAACACAGGTTGCACGCAAGTGAAGTAGGCAAAGCGAAAAGTTAGTCCATAACTTACGCCAAACGTTGCTAATGGCAAGCATCCAAAAAGTTGTTGCATTCGGTCACAGTACAGTTGCAATTGGCCGGGTCTGTGTAGTACCACAAGATGGGCAGCCATTGCGTAACAGGAGCAAAAGTATCAACACGCCAGCGCTAGTATTAAGGGAAAGCCTCCGAAGGTGCTGGAAAAAATAGAATGGATAAAGGCCAGTATTACTCCAAAAATTGTCTGAAAAGAGGTCACAAGGCCGGATCCCACAAGTTAAAAAAAATTAGCAAGGCCTTCTGTGTCAGACGCATTGAATATTTGATGTATTAGTTCCCCAAAATGGAGTGGGAGATTCGGATTCAGCAGTGACTGAATCTCACTAGATGTTCTCGCCACCTGCAATTCGAAGGTCTCTCGAGGCGAAGTGAAAGCCACTTCCTGTTGAAACAATAACTCTTTGAGTCTGCTTAGTTTATTGAAATCTGTTTTCAAAGTCAGAGTGGAAGGCCAAAGAGAACTATCTACAATCCCGTGCGGGGGCGGAAAAAGTACATTGCTACAACAAGTAACACGTTGCGAAACTGTTACTATATATGGCATGCCTGCCCGTAACCCACAGCAGTCGTGGTTATTCAAAATAAGATAACTGCCATTCGAAAGCAATGTGAGTGCGGGAATTATTGCCAGGACAGGCGTACCTTTCAAAAAACAAGCCTGATTAGGGGCGGACACATTACAAGCGCCGTGCAATTTAACTTGTTGACAAACTAGGGAATGTCCTACTGTGGAATCGCACTCCTCTCCTGTTAGGAAAACTTCCTTATCCTCCCATTGACATCTGTAGGTGAAAGGCAAGGACCATAATTCATGAAGAAACGCACTACCCAGGGGTTCAAAGCGGCCTATCGGGAAGTGTTTCATGCAAGATTTAAACTGAAATAGCGAGAATGGCAGAGAAATAACGCCATGGATTAACCATACAGCTGAATCAGTCTCCGCTACGGAAAATGGTAAATGTTCTAATTGTTCAGTGTGCAACAATGTGTATGTTGCGTCTTTCATGGACATGAACCTTTGTTTATCAGTTAAGTTAAATGGCATAAACAATGCAGAAGGGTTCAAATAATCCCATCTTACTTTTCCCATTTTGAGAGTTTGCAACGTCCATGCAAATTGCATCACAGATCGCAATTGATTTTGACCATGGTATAACACAGATACATCACTTTGAACTATATCAATAACAGATGAAACAATGTTATCCAAGGTGTAAATGCGGGAAGACAATGTATTTATGCTATTGTCGACAACTGCAAGAACTTTTTCCAAATTTGCTTTGTCAATTTGGCGCAGACGGGATGCTGCTTCCATCTGCGATAGTTTCCATAATTCATTATAAACCTCATAGATAAATCTTTTTGATCTTGTGGATTTAGGACCCGAGATAAAATCAGCCAAATTGATATCTCTCGACAAGAGAGACAGGTGTTGTTTCACTGACGACAGTGTGGAGTGTTCCAACCATTGCTGACACAATTTCCCCACCGAATACGTGGTGACTGAATGTGAATGTGGGAAATGGCGATCAGGTCTAGTTTTAGGGAAACCTTTTGTTGCATTATGAAAATGCAGTTGACAAGCATTAGAGTTGGTTTGCCACAACAACCATCCTGAGGGGTCAACGTCAGAGATATTTAAATTGCAATTTCAAAACAGAGCTTGCAGGACATCGATTGTATGATTGGAGTGTTCACGCCAATTATCATACTCAGCCAATGAAGTAATGGACGGAATATTCACATTTTTGGCTGTAGCCAAGCCAAAACAAGTAGTTTGGTGCACCGTGTCATTTAAAAATAATATTTGAGTGGGAATGAGACATGCACGATGCAAAGCTTCAGTTCCCTGGACCTGCTAAGCTTTGGTACCCCAAATCGATTTCAAATCAATGGTATCTTTCCAGTGTTCGTAACCTTGTAAGGCCAATTCAGTTCTAAATGAATTCGAATAAATTAACTTTGTGTGCGTCAACATAAATTTAGATTGCGACGGCAATTTCAATTTAAAGAAATATGTCTCTAGATTGGACGTGTTGTAATCAGTAAAATAGGCGAACTTACTCCAAAGTGTTTTGAAACTTTCCCGTAGGGGAGTTGGACAATGTTCCCACAGCGTAAAATTAAAAACAGGTCTTAACGTGTTTGTTTTATGCAAGAAATGATGACCATAATGTTTGGTAACAGAATAAATCAGCATAATTGGCCGGATTTAAATACAAATCTTCAGCATCAAAAGCAGCATAGTACTTTAAATCGGAAAACAACGAATGTACTGCTTGTAGATCCCAATCATCACAATGTATGTCTTGTGTTACTACATCTCCTAAGGAAACGCGAAACACGTACAGTATGTTGAGGACTCCCGTCGGACCATGGATTTCGAATGCAACTTTATCCTAAATGATGCCATCAGCAACAGGGAAGGCCGAAATTGTCACAAGGGCTTGGTCATGCTTCATGATATGGGACGATGTATGGGGAGCCAGAATTCCATCAACCAACTTCACATCAGAGCGTCCTGGCAAGTAATGACCATTGATTAGCAAGAAGAACACTGTCACTAACCCAATGGACATGAAGAGGAAAATAAGTATAAGCACCAGCCAGATGTAGGTCCAGGGTGGGACCAGGTAAGTCTTTTTGAACCAGGAGATGAAAATTCTGGTTTGCATTGGTGGAGTTGCCACAGTTAATGACGAAGAGGATGAGTCTTAAGAGAAGCTCGTACGGTCCTCAAAATAACCGCTTGCTCCCACGTTCATTAACGGAGGCAGTGCAGCATCAGACTGATGATGTAAAGAACTGTCCGGTACTTCAATATGGCACTAATCCGCAGGATAAGCATACTCGACATCTGTGTTGGAGGCGGATGATGGCACAACAGGCAGAAAGTCAATAGAAGTCTCCATCTCACCCTCTACGACACGGGCATTAGTCGAAGAGGCTGAAGCCATCGGATTCAGGGAAATAGCGTTACTTGAAATACTGGGAGTCACACTATTCAGAATCAGCCACATGGTGTAGTTTCACATTGTCAATTGAAATATATCTGTTTTCTTTGCGACCGTGCAAAGGTGGTAGTATCACTGTACGAGTACCCTTCAATGCAAGAGCTGGGACCGGTGCACGATAAGAGGTACCAAATTCTTTTTGGTTCTCCAGCTTTTCTCGTACCAGATCTCTAATCTTAGGAAGCCAGCCGGCGATCGGAATCAGCATTGCCGTTTCATTGGAAGAGGGTAAATGTTCTGTAGCGAAGCTGTCACGGGTCTTTTGTAGGTCCTGTAACACAGTAGAAGGGTTATCTACGTCAAATGTTGCGGCAGCCGCCACAACTTCTAGACCATCAAGGTGCTAAAGAGCATTTCGTATGGGGTCCGCTCACCCAGAGATCTTCTTGGGAGATTATTAAGTGCTCGTTGAACTCCATACAAATGGGCCAGCCAGTTCCTGCCGGTACCTAAGACTCTAGCTGTCAAAGATTGCTTTAAGTCACGGTTCATTTGCTCCACTATAGAATCGCCCTCAGGCCTGTATGGAGACGAAAACTGCACCAGCACCCCCAAAAACTTCATCGCGTCCTGGTATGTCTTAGAGTTGAACGCTGGACCTTGGTCTGAATGGAAGGTGCCACAGGCAAACGTCCCGACAAAGACACGCAAATCTCTAATGACATTTCGAGGGTCAGCACTGCGTTGTGGCCAAACCCATAGGAATCTAGTGCACAAATCAACCGCAACAAAAATGTATTTATATGCAGTATCTGAAGTCAACGGACCGCAGTGATCAAGGTATACACAGCCGAATGGCTGATTTGAAATATAAAGCTGTGTTTGTGGTGGACGTGAAACCGTAGATGGTTTAATTTGCTGACAAATGTCACAAGCAAGTACATAATTAGGGGTTTGTCTATATAAACCACGCCACCAATAACGTTCCTGTAAAAATAGAAACAGTCGCAGACACTCCGGCATGTGCAGAAGCCATGCCCTCGTGAGCGGCTATGATCAAAGGAAGCCTGCGGTCCATGTTGGGAATCAGGTGATCCCCAACTGACGGTATTGTAGCATAAGGAACTTGTTCGGGTGACAAATGATAAGAATACTTAGAAGGAAAGCCCTGCGGGTAATCAGTTCCATCCTTCGTAGCAGCTATAGCTGCCAGAATTTCATTATCAATTTTAGTCATGGACCTTGTAACTGCTGCAGCGGAACACGTGGCTACTGCAGATTTGGCTGACTCATCAGCCAAAGAATTTCCAACAGCATGTGCTCCCACACGCTGATGGCCAAGAGTATGAATAACCTGTGTGAGTGGCAGACGTTCTTTGAGTTCCGCCACTCGAACCCAAAGCGTTTTATGCTTTATTGCGCTGCCCTTGGAGTCTAGATAATCATTTGAGACCAAAAGAATAAGTTGTCATTAAACGACTGGACGCAGTAGTAAGCATTGCACACAATAAGAGTGTTCACATTAGGATCAGCGAACTCTAGAGCTAAAACAAGAGCTCGCAGCTCCGCCAATGCACCGTACAGTCCCCAAGTGCCTGTGTATGCACAATGGAAGACTTAAATTCACCATTTACAATTGAACCAGCCACATTAGCGCAAGCTGCTGAATAAGCATGTTTGGACCCGATGGCCGGTTGAGCCAAGTCGTCTGTATAAATGATACATTTGTACTGATCCAAAGGAAGTAACGACAACGGAGGAGGATGAACATGTTCATACTGTAAAAGCTCCTGTGTCTGCAGAGCGGGATCAAAGATAAACGTGACATCAGCCGATGTCAAAGAAGTAGCCCATTGTATCCAACGGGGATGTAAAGCTTTAGAGTTCGGTACACTCGCCTTAGTCACTGCTTCTAAAGCAAGTATAGGCGAAACCATAAGAATGCGTTTTCCCTGCGCCAGCGATCGTTCGTTCAGAATCGCCATTTGGATCGCAGTCAAAATCTTTTCCTCATTGGAGAATCACATTTCCGCTGATGTGTATAAATGTGATTTGTATGCAATTGGTACTGTGTCACCTTCGTTGAACGTCAAATAAGTGAAGCCCACCGTCCCCGGCACAATTCGTATGACCAGGTTTGTAGAATTATCACGTGTCAACAAGAAGTTAGTCGCTAGCAGATCGGACATCAAAGAATGAAGATTAGAGGGATGTTCCGGAAGCCAGCTGGCAGAAGAATATGTGGGTTGTAACAATGCATAAAGCAGTTTTATACGCTGGGCATAATCAGGAATGTATGTCCTCCCGAAATTCAAAAATCCCAGCAAAGATTGAAGTTTTTTCAGAGTAGATGGAGGTTGCAATTGTGCACATTTCTCCATAAAGTGGGGGGCCAACCCCCTACCTTCATTATTGAGCTCGTAGCAATAGAAGAGAACCGCTAAAGAAGCGATGTGTGACTTAGCAAAGTTAAATTTATATCCAAAGTTGACAAACGTCAGTATAATTCGATCCATACGTACTAGATGCGGAATCAATTCGTCATCCGTCAGATAAATGTCATCAACACATGAGAACGCATCAGGGTCTATGCTGTGTAACAAAGACACAACACGTGCAGCAAATGCCCCAGGGCTGCTCCTATAGCCCATAGGCAAACGCGTAAATCTTTTTTGGTTGCCGACCGCGCAGAATGCGGTCAAATCACGTCTTTCTTGAGCCAAATTGTGACTGTAAAAACCATTGGATATATCCAGCGTCGTTTTGTATTTTTTGCGTACAATGTTATTTACTAACGCAGAGCTATGTGTGTTCTGTACTGCAAATGTATGAACATGACTATTTAAATTTCGATAATCTAATACAATGCGATATGAACCATCCGGTTTCGATATCGTAAAAAGAGGATTATTCATGGGTGATACACAGGGTTCAATTACACCTTGATATTCCAATTGGGACAAAATTTCACAGCTGGAAGCTCTAGACTCTCGTCTGATTGGATACTGTGATTGTGGCTGCGGCGTAGATCGCAAAGGAATCTCATGTGCGGGCGAATCTCTATCCCAGCCCACTTGATTACGATACACTGCCGGAGCCAAGGCCAATGCCCACTCCGATGCTTAAGCCTGTTTAGCTTCCTCAGGGACGTAACACGAAAAGCTCGGAAATATCACGTCCTCCCCTCTAGAAGAAGCCAGAACAAATGGTGGAGGCCAATCCGCCTTCGCCAACAAAATGTCAAACGACGATGTGAGATTTTCCCAGAAAACTGCATTAATTGTACGCTGTATATCACCTTCAATCTGGAGTACTATTTCATATAGTCTATCAGGGGGTGCAACTCGTGTATCTGCTGTTTCCACTGTAATGAATGTATCAGTTGCTCTCACCGCCAGACAGTGACGCAGTGCCTCCCGCACTATGGTAACTTCTGCCGCGCTGTCGAGGATTCTCACAGCCCATGTCCAATCTAGGAATAGGGTTCTCACCGTCTGAGGCATACTTCGCTGTTAAAGCGGCAACTTTCTTCTTTTGATATTGGGGTCTAAAACGGGGCAGTCACTCTTGTTTGGCTTTTACGTCAAACTGGCGAGGTTGATCTTGTCCCTGCTGAGCTGTCGCACCTTTGCTGCGATTCTGGCGCTCTCCACCACCGACTTGAGAGTCTGATGTGTCCTGTAAAGAACGAGGAGAGCGCTGATCAGGGACTTGAAATCTGTCTGGAGTCTTACTTTTTCGTGGTCGCGCAAATCATAAGTACGCTCCGAAGAATCAGGTGTCGGTGAACCAGCACGCGAACCTTGCTTCTGGTTTTGCTGCCTCTGTTTTTTACTCCAGTTCTTTTTAGGAAAGAATGGGCACCCATCCGTCTGTTTGGGCTTTTTGTTGAGTTTGAGTAAAAGGCTTAATTCCCAGACTATTGCGCCCTAAGGTTTTATAAGCTTTAGCAATAATCTTTGGTAATTCGCGCTGTTTGTCTGCATCAGCAACAGCCTCCAAGCGCTGAGCCACTTGTAAGCTTACAGCTTCACCCTTCACATTAGGAAGGATCATATCACAAACAATGTTGAACACTCCCACCAGTCTCATTCCCACCTCTAGGGCCGCTTCGGCCCCTTGTTCATCCTGAACACATTTTATCACGGAAGGGAGAACGGTCATTGAGGGGGTTCTAAAACACATCGAATACACCGCTGCAAACACTCTACCCCAAGTGTTACAATCAGCTAACTCGGGAACTAGGCCTTTAGGTAAGCTCATAGTCAAGATCCTGTGTTTCTCAGCAGGAGTGGTATTTGGAAAAACAGCTTCGAGTTGCCCAAATTTTTCAGCAAGCCAATAAGGAAATTCATCCTTATTTTTCTGACGTTTGCCCATCACTGAATTAATCATGAGGGGACTTATAACCAAACCACCGTATTCCGGCGGTTGTGCCACAACTCCAGGTGGTGCCACCAGTAAGTTGCGTGACATGAACTGTATAACAGCCCTATGTACATGTATTAACGATGTATGTAGCGCTGGAAAGCCTTTGGGCAGCTATGCGCTCTATAAATCCATAAACATAAACATGTAATACGCGTAGCTCTGCGACAGTAACATTAAGGTAATTTGGATGTGGGCTATACCCTGCCAAAACGGGCCACGTGGCCCCGTCAGTTGATAAGGGGCCTAAACGGACCGCTGTCAAAGGGTGTGGAAGGGCGCCATTAAACCATATGGTATGTTGCCAAGTGGTCAACGGAACTTCAAGAGATCTTTAAGGCCGATAATTCTGTGGAAGTGCAGTGGCAGTATATTCGTGAAAGAAATTATCATTTCCATCCACTGCCGGGAAGGTGACCCAAGAATAGAATACCTGGAAGCGGTGAGCTGCATCCGCCTCAACAACAAAAATAAGAGCGGCACCAGCATTAGGGACTCCATGTTGAGTCAAATAAGCTGTGACTGGAGCGTGGTTTTGAGCCGTTATGGCAACCGCCATAATGAAAAGAATGTTAAAACAACCTACGAGCGGCAGCGCAACAATGGGTAAGAGAAAGAGAAAGACCTTTTAAAATTCAAGCTTGAAAAACCTATAAAATTTCAAATATAGGAGGCTACACCGTCACAACCGTCTCCGGAAACAGAAGTGAGGGTATTGTGGACAAGCACAAGCACTACTCAGGAGTCTTGCAAATATTTACCAGGCTTCACGTTGGGCGCCATGTTGCAGGGATTCTGCACATACACAGAACTATGCGCAGGAATACAGGACCTCAGTGTATAGGGGCTAAGCCTTCCTACCGCCTCAGTACCCACAATCCCAGGACCGACTAGCTGTAGTGTCTCACTCGCTCTCCTAAACAATCACGAAGATGCAAATGATTAGACACCCCAGAACACAACACTCCCGACTCTCTCAGGAATCGCGGTAACAAGACGCACCTTTTCGCTCACTCACTTGTACTTGTCCACAATAAGAATTGACCGAGACACTGATAGTTTAAAATGTTTATTTTAACTATCGTGCTCTATAACGCAGTATACGAGCCACTACCAGCAGCAAAATGCATAAACCTAAAACAGTTAGCATTGTAGCAAGTCCATATATTATAAAGGGAGATGTCATCTTAAATAGACAGTGGATAAAGGACTATAAGGCCTAACCACCCTCCCCTTGGCAAGAAGAAGTATTATTATATAATAGAAGATCTCTGGGCTTTATCAGCAGACCCCATACCTTAGTACCTAGATGGTATATCTACATCATAGGAACTGTATGGCTCTTCTCCCTGGAAAGATCACTCTCCAAGTGTGTGTTAACCAAACATGCTTTCCCATAATATCAAGCCACGAGTCTTCAGCAGCTGCAGCTGTGTTTGCGTGTTTTGTCTAGGTGCTAGGGACTGACCAGAACAGAATAAGAAGGGGCATTATTTATCGACCTTGCTCACCGTGTTCAGACTAAACTCCAGGAACAGACAGAGAACGCACAAAGCAGACTGTTCTCATGTGAAAGGCATAAACAGAGTCTTGCAAAACTAAAGCTATGTAGTAACGTGCGCAAAAGCGGCATCATGGCAGCAGAGCTTATGCTAACTTAGCGATGTCAACAATGTCCCTATCGGCCATATGACAACCTCTGGATATTTCGAGAAGTCATCAATGACAACTAACATGTGCCTTCCATCCGGGAGACTTCCAAAATCAGTGCTGGCCCTATGCCAGGGGTAAGGTGGTATTTCTTCCGTGATAATTGGAGAAGGAGGTTCCGCTGGGCCAGTCGCTTGACACAGTGGGCACTGGCAAACAGTCTGCTCTACAACGTTGTCGAAGTTGGGAAACCACACTTTACAGCTCAAATGAGATTTAGTCTTTACAATCTTCTGATGGGCTATGTGCACTAGATCGACCACCCGCTGCTGTAGTGTCCTGGGAATCACTAGACGAGATCCTCTCATGAGGCAACCTTCTGTAGACACTGCTAGTTCGACACGAATGTTGTGTAACGCGCTTAGGGCTGCGCGTGCCTCTTCGGTCCTACAAGGTAGTTTCTCCAGCAGCAGATGCCATCTCCCTGAAGTCACTGCAGCGATGGCCAGCTGCAAGCAATCATCTCCTGACGTGGCACTCACGATCTCCTCCAAGGAGATGGGCCGCGAGCGTGATCGCTCCACCACTAGCCTGACGTATTCCTCTACCTCATCTGCCACAAACTCTTCCTCCTCTGTGGCCGGTCTAGCATGCCTGGATAGAAAATTGGCGGGGTTCTGCGCCCCTGGGTGATAGATTACCTGGAACTGATACTCCTGTAACTGCAAAATCGTCTACGGTGGGGGTGAGATGAAGCTCTCTTCTGATTGCGTGATTGGGTAGCCTCATGTCCACGCAAATTCTCACCTCGCCTGGTTGTTTGGGCTTCTGTGCTACAACGATGGGAGACATCCAGGGAGTCGGGCCATCAACCTGTTCGATGTCAGCCTGCTCAAGCTTTCTCAGCTCTTCCTCCACCTTCGGCCTCAGATGAAACGCCACTCTTCTGTGCTTGAGGGCCACTGGCTGAATGGAGCGATCAATGTGGAGTTGGACCATATGGTCTTTGAGGCATCCTATGCCCTCGAATAGAAGTGTAAATTACGCCACTAATGATTCCACGCTTTCTCGATGAATGGCAAATGCGAAGGCCACTAGTTGTAGGTGTTCCGCTGTTCGGCAGCTTAGCAGCATCCCCGCTCCCTCCTCAGTGACATATATCTTAGTTCGAGTGGAATGGGAATCATGGGAGATACTGGTGGTGAATACTCCAGTCAACAAAAGAGGAGTGGTGGATCCATATGCGAACACTTAAGTTGACGTGCGTCGTAGAGCTAGTTGTATGGGAAGAGTCTGCAGCATTGAGCACGCCATGATGTTTATAGACGCCCCGGTGTCGATAAGTGCTTGAACCGGGTGTCCTGCAATCAGTACCTTGCACTTCGGAATCCACCTCCCTAGACCTCCGTCTGGTTGCATGGCGTGAATGACATGGACGGCTCCCTCCACGTCGTTGTCATCCATGTCCCCATCATCTTCCATGGATTGAGGAGTGTTCAAGATGTTAACTTGTTTGTTTCGCTGTCCTCTTCGTGTGGCAGAGCGACACACCTTTGCGAAATGGTGAAGTTTATTGCATGCGGAGCACCTTTTTTCTTGAGCAGGGCACAGTCCTTGATGGGGAAAAGGCCCGCCACATCCGTAGCATGTCCTGTTGGAGGTTTGCGACTTGCTGCGCACCGACCTCTTGTCAGAAGTTCCAGATACCACGGCGTTGATCGGCTCCGTCTTCACCTGGTGTTGTAGCGCTGCTTCCATGTGCGCCGCTCGCACCTTTGACAACTCCTTCGACCTTCCCATTGTCAGTATGTCCGCCATTGCCATCCCCGGGACTTGGAGTATATGCTCCCTCAGCTTAGCGGACGAACACCCTTGGATAAATTGCGCTCGTATCTCGTCGTTGGCGTCCGGTAGTGTGCACGTACTTGCCAGCTCTTTGAGCCGGGCGTAGAAACCATCTAAAGACTCCTCTGGGAGCTGTCTCGCCTGTCGCAGTAGGAAGCGTTCGTAGTCCGGGTTAGTGATATGTGCAAAGGGGGCGTTCAGGGCTGCCTTCAGCGTGCCGTATGTATGCAGCGGTCCAGCTTCCCCTACTGGCTTCCCTAGCTTGTGTAGTGCAGCACCACCCAGGTGCAGTAACATGGGGCGTTGGCGTTCGGCTTGTAGGCCCACCGCCGCAAAGTAAGTCACTCTAACCAGTCCCTCCAATTGGCCACTTGTGCCGATGGTGGGCAATCAAGCAGGAACGGTTCGACGGGTGGCACAGTGGACATGACGTGGGTGTCCTCCCCGAAATGATGAAGTACAGATGACTCAAACAGATGCACACATGTGTGAATGTAGTCCTAATAGCACCACAGTGATGTACCGACCCATGACACTGGGGTGGCCCACTCTCATTGCAAACAGGCGTAGGTCTGTGATGAAACCCAGGCTCGTAAAATATTAGGCTGCCTCGTGTGCCCCCTCAGCAAAAGGTACAGCTTGCCTTTCCTCTGACCTAAGGATGTATGCAGCTCTGTTTTATTGGTTCAGTTTTCCTTCTAGGCCTGGCGTCCCCGGCTACTGTCCACTCAGGCCCAGGTGAAGGAAGGACTGCTTCAGCGGCATGCCAGGCGCTCCGTGGCCACAGGCAAACAGTCTCCAGGCCGCCGTAGTAATGCGCGGCACCGCCGCACGATGCAGGGCGGGGCCAATACTCAAGACCTCTGAAGCGGTGCTTCACGGCACACGCGAACCGGCGCCGCGTTGCTGGGCTGCAGAAAAACACTATGCGGGTGAAGGTGGGCAAACAGGCTAACGGCAGTCTCACCTGATTTGATGCCACATACAGTGCTCTGCGGCCGCCTCACTCCCGCAGCAGACGAAAAACTGCAGCCTCAAGCAGGATGCAAATCACAGACCAGGATCACCGCCATGGAATGCAGAGATCAGTGTAGGCAGGCGCTAGAGTTCATCCCACCTTCGTCGCTAGTTTGTTCTGTTTTGGACACAGGTACGGGATGTGGGTATGGGGGTGTAAAGAAGTCCAAGGGGCACACTGGAAGTTTTAGGGAGATTTATTGGGTACAACATATGTAAGACCACCAGCCCAGGCAGCAGCCAAGCTTCAACTGTCAAACCACAGAAGACTCAACACAGAGACCGTTCTGTTGTCAAGCAGTGACACATAGAATGTGGGGACGCAGCCCAGCAACAGGGAAAGGGAAGAAGGCAGGTCACAGGGAAAGGGAAGAAGAAGGTAGGTCACAAGGATGAGAAATAGACCACAACACATCTCCTTTCCATATAATGAACATGAAGTAGTAAATTATGAATTACAAAACAACATTACAATAATATGAGTTTAAAACATTTCATAGTCTTTATGCCAGGACGGTCTGAATCTCAACCTCCTGTAACTTCCCCGATTAAGCTCGTTGGAAACACCATTGCCCCTTGCGGTCCCAGAATTATCACACAGGGCGGCAGAACCTTCAGGTTCTATTGGAGAAGTGAAACCTCTGTCACGCCCGCGAGCATTGGGACCAGGGTGCCATTTAACTAACCTGGACATGCTCCACACACCACCAGAATTGAGAACAACAACATTCTTCCTCACTTCTTTGATGATGAAAGGTCCCATGAATCGCGAACAACCCTTCTTCAACAAACCAGGATTTCTGACCAACACCTCATCCCCAACATTCCAATGCTTGAGAAGCGAAGAATTCTTGAGGTCAAACCTATTCCTGTATCTTTCTTGGTGGAGTTTCCTTTTTCAGCAACTTGCTCATCCACTCCTATGTCCCTCACATCCAACCTCAACCACGCAGGACTCAATTTGTCATGGGGTTTTCTGCCTCCTCAGAATAGAGAAAGGAGAAACAGACGTTACACAATTTGGAGTGTTACGATGAGCCCACCAAGTTTCTCTGAGCATTTTCTTGAGTGAAGACTTAGTTTGTAAAGCCCTCTGGGCACAACACTTAACCAACTTATTCATGCTTTCCGCCAGACCATTGGCTTGTGGCGAGTATAGAGCCGTCTTGAAATGAGTAATAGATAATTCTTTCAGAAACCTATTCATCTCCTGTGAGACAAATTGAACTCCGTTATCGGTGATGAGATGTTTAGGAATACCTTCCCTGGAAAGCTCCTCAGAGAGAAACTCAATAACAGTCTTAGAGTTCACCACCGGCACACATTTGGTAACTACCCATTTGGAGGTGTAGTCAACTAACAACAACACATAGCGCTCATCATAAGCAAACAATTCAAAAGGTCCAGCAATGTCCAAACGCAACTTGGACCAAGGTTCCAAGGGAACTTCCACGGGTGAGAGCGGTGCAGTACAAGTCTTTTTACTTTTATCACTGTTGGCACATTCCCAACAGTCTTTGACAACCTCCTCTATCTGTCTATCCATTGTCGGCCACCAGTACCACTCCCGAACCCTGGCCTTCGTCAAATTCCTTCCCAAATGTCCCTCATGCGCTAAATTTATGAGCTTGCATCTGAGATCATGAGGAGGTATCACACGATCACCCCTCAGCAACTTCTCATCAAAAACACACAGCTCGTCCTTGATATTAATGAAACCTTTCAAGGATTCAGGCACATCTTTGTCTGCTGGCCAACCCTTAATTGAAAATTCCTTGGCCATTTCTAAATCGCTGTCACCATGAGAAGCAGAAGACCACTCACTAGAATTAACTGCAGATTCATGCACCCACCCGACAAGAGAGTTCTCCACTTCCACCCCCGACTGATTCAAAGGCAACCTTGAAAGACAATCTGCTACCACATTTTTAGGTCCAGGGACATACTCAACCACAAAGTTAAATTCAGATAACCCTTCCATCCACCGCTTGATTCTGGGAGAAATATTGTCGACCTCTCTGCAAGTGAAAATTTGACACAAAGGACGGTGATCAGTCCGAACAACCACAGGTAAACCCCAAAGGTAAAACTTGAAATGGCGAATAGCCCAGAAAACTCAGCAAACGCCTCCTCTCAATCACCGAGCAGCGTTCCTCAGCACCCCTGAGTGAGCGGGAGGCAAAAGCGACAATTCTAGACTCACTATCTACAACCTGTGATAAAACCACCCCCAAACTAAGCATGCTGGCATCAGTGGACAATATGGTTTTTTTGCAAGCATCAAAATGCCCCAAAGTGGGCATGCGACCAATTACACATTTGATAGAATTAAAAGCAGAGGAGCAGTCATCAGACCATGAGAACTGGACACCCTTTTGAGCAGCATCCTGAGAGGGGAGGAAACACAGGCAAAGTTTGGAACAAACTTGAACAAAATTCAGCCAATCCTAGGAATGATCGGACTTGATCTTTGTTAACGGGTACAGGAGCTTTCACAATGCTCTCTGCAAGATCCAATTTGGGGCTAATCCCTTCACCAGAGATAGTATGTCCAAGGTAGTTCACAGAAGACACACAAAACTTACATTTCTCCTTCTTAATAACCAGACCAGCATCTTGAAGCCGTTGTAAAACTCTCCACAAACCCTTATCATGTTCTTGTTGGTCCTTCCCGTACACCAGAATATCATCTTGGAAAATGAGGACCTTAGACAAACCCTCAAGCACCTTATTCATGACCCTCTGGAAACAGGCCGCAGCGGAAGCTAGGCCAAAGGGCAAACGAATGAACCTGAAAGCCCCCAGGGCGTCACAAATGATGTCAAATGTCGGAATTCGGGATGGAGTAGAACCTGATGATAGGCAGAGGACAAATCCATCACACTGAAACATTTGGCATCTTTGATCAGGGCAAGGGTCTCAGAGATGATTCGGCAAAGGTTGTCTGTCAACCCAAATATGTTTGTTCAATCCACGTAAGTCCACACACATGCAAATCCCTTTCCCTCCATCCTTGGATGCCAAAACAATGGGGGCCAACCATTCAGAGCATTCAATCTCTTCGATAACACCAGTAGTCAACAACTTCTTGAGCTCTCGATCTAAAGGTTCCATCAACAGGTGAGGAACTTTCCTTACCTTGCTGACAAATGGTTGGGCGTTCTGTTTAAGAACAATTTTATGTTCAAAGTTTTTGAGTAAACCCAACTTGTCACTGAAAACTTTGGGAAATTGTGAATATACATCATCAGATGGTGAACCATAAGACAAAAGTAACACCTTCTCAGGCGAATTGGGATTTAGGGTAATCCCCATATCTCTCTGGTGTCTCCACCCCAGAAGATTATCTCCTCTTTTTGCTACGTAAACTTTCCCAACGGTTTCTCTGTCTTTGAACTGGATTTTCCTGACTACAAAACCCAAAACATCAATTTTCACGCCACCGTAACCTACAGGGTTTATGTCTGGAGGAGACAATTCAATCTTGTCAAGACCAAAAACAGTGTCCCAATTAGCATCACCTACCATGGTGTATGGTGAACCTGAGTCAGCCAACACAGTAAATTGTTCACCACCAATGAACACTTCGCACTCAGGCATATCAAGTTTATCGCCATCCACAACCCCATCTTCTTTCACTCTGAACATAAACTTTTTCTCTTGCTCCACAAAGCGTACCGTTTGATACTTACTACCACGACACACACGTGCGTAATGACCCCTCTTCCCACACTTATTACAAACAACCGATTTAGCAAAACAATTTGGACTGTTAGGCAAATGACTCTCACTTCCGCACCTAAAACACTTGAAACCACTCCTGTTGTTCTTGAACCCAAACTGTTCCGGATCAGATCTGTACTTGGCAACAGTATGTTCCATTTCTGATTTTTTTTAAATCTTTTTCAATGTAACTCCCCTTAGACACCACCCCCTTGCAATCATCTCTCTTGGAATCATCTTTCTTAACCTCATGAATAGCTTTTCCTTCTACAGCAATATCACTACTCTTCTCTACTCTCATTTCACGTACCCACATATTTGTATTTTCCATTCCTTTGACTATTAAAAGGGTTTCTTTGAGGTCTGGGTTCTTGGTGAGAAGTTTTTGTTGAACTTTCCCATCATTGGTGCACCTCACAATTTGATCTCTAATAAGAGAGTCAGCGAGTTGTTCAAACTCACAAGTGCGAGCTAACGTTTTCAAAGTGGCCACATAACTACCAATCTTCTCTTGCTTACCTTGGACTCTGGAAAAGAATTTATGACGTTCTAAAACCACGTTAATTTTTGAGCCATAATGCTTTTCAAGCATCATAATGGACATGTCATATACATTGTCAGGCTCGCCTTCTCCACGTCCCAAAACAATCTCATCTAGGCTGTCGTAAACATGTCTACCTTCCACTCCCAAATTATGTAATAAAGTGGCTTGTTTCCTCAAAGCTGAAAACTTCTCTCCCCCAAAAGCTAGTAAATAAGAATCAAATAATGGCTTCCATCTCTTCCACGGTAAATTGGGGTCACCTACATCAGACAGGAATTGCGGCGGTTGAGACATACTAGAAGAAGCCATCTTAAGGGTAGGGATAGAGAGAAAGAAAAAAAAAAAAAAAAAATAATGAGTAATGACTTAGCAATGCATAACCGATAAACAACAACTGGTCCCAGTAATCATAACGTTCCTTTGAGAACACAGTATGTGAAGCTGTAGATACAATTGCATAAAAAGGTCCACTTTAAAGTGAGTGTATCACTGACAGGCTGCCCCTTAAAAAAAAAATCAGATTTAAAAGTACGCAAGAGTTTTGGGAAAATAGTGTGCGCATCACTGACACGCCAGGAAAATAAATGTCACGTTTATAGTACTCTATCATGGATAATAAGTAAATGGGGGCCACGGAGTACCAATTGTATTGTAGAACAGTGTGCGTATCACTGACACGCCAGGAAAGAAAAACTTTCCTGGCACTGACACTAAAAAAAAAACTTACTTGCGATGAAATTTACACCATTAAGTTTACACCAATAAGTGTGCGCGTCACTGACACGCTTCCAAACCTTTTAAAAATATTTTTTTTCAATTTTGGTGAACCACCATCGATAGTGAGCAAATCCATAAGTGTGCGCGTCACTGACACGCTCCCCAAGATTATGAAATTACACCAGTTGGTGTTCGTTGAAAAATGGATGAAACGCGATTGGCAAAAGAACCGCGATGTCCAAATGCCAACCGCAAGATGGCGGCACGTCGCTTGCGTCACGCCGGGTGGCTCCCAGCACGTAGTGGTAGCGTAATGAGAGTAGGAGCAGTGCGGCGTACAAGCAGAAGAATGGAGCTCCCACGAAGACTCTAATCTTGGCCCAGTGAGGTAAGCGACTTCAGTGTGCGCGAGTGGGCTTTAAAAATATGTCAGTTATCTATCTCCTCCTGTGCTCCTCACTCACGGCGCACAACACCACAGCAAATATGGCAGTTGTCTGTCTACTCCTGTGCTCACAACACAACAGCCGTCTCTTCCTTGAAATTGAGAACACGCTTGTTCCCGCTAGTCCAAAACACCTTCCAGTGGGCGCAAAGCAGGCAACAGTAGCGGTCTATTTTTTAAATTGGGAACACGTGCATCTTCCATTCATGGGCGCAAAGCAGGCAACAGCAGCGGTCCATTCCAAATCCGAGAACATGCTTGCTCTCCAAACTCTAAGTCAGTCCTTAATCATGGGCGCAATGCAGGCAGTTTCCCCTCATGTAACAGCAGTCTCTGCAGCACTCCAATCCACACGCCACTCGTGCCAGCCCGACGCTTGAAATCACCGCAATTGCTTCCACAAACACGGAGACAATTCAAGATGTGAATTCTCCTCGAATGAACAGTACCTGAGTCAAGAAAATCGTAGACTCTTCCCAGTTTTGTCAACGTAGGCTCCTGGTATGATAAATGGGTTCGATGGGGAGACTGGTGGTCATCAGGTCCTGTCCCCTTGCAGGCACAACTCGTCGCCAGTGTAAAGAAGTCCAAGGGGCACACTGGAAGTTTTAGGGAGATTTATTGGGTACAACATATGTAAGACCACCAGCCCAGGCAGCAGCCAAGCTTCAACTGTCAAACCACAGAAGACTCAACACAGAGACCGTTCTGTTGTCAAGCAGTGACACATAGAATGTGGGGACGCAGCCCAGCAACAGGGAAAGGGAAGAAGAAGGCAGGTCACAGGGAAAGGGAAGAAGAAGGTAGGTCACAAGGATGAGAAATAGACCACAACAGGGGGGCTTTATGGAAAAAGGCCAGGCCTATACAATGACTTGACATACAAACGCTCTAAGTGCTAGTATAGTCACCGAACCCCGTGGTCGGGGTTCCGGTCCCTTTTATTGACGTCACAGGACGGCCCCTTCCGCCTCTACCACCAAACATAATCGCTACGACTGGCAGGTATTTCTGAGAGTAGTGCAGCAACAGCAGACCACCCCTTTTAGCAGACGTAGATGGTGAAATGTAGTTCTTTGAGACCATGTTACACTGAGTAATAAATGATAGGTCCCTATTAATGAGTACTGAGGCAAGTTGTGGAGGTTATCTTGTTCATCATGATGCTTGAGGTGAAACTGTATGCACCTGCATACATACATGTGATATCCCACCTGGTAGGACTTCAGGAAGGACGGGGCATCTAAATGTTGTATAGTATTGTTGACAAGGCAGAGCCCTTGCAAGCTCCACACCTGATGTTGGTTATAGGGAATCATACTCGCTTACTCACTACACATGGAACATGTTCTCATCCTAATGTAATTTTGGCAGCCACTATTCACCTTCAAACTGATGGCATGGTAGAGTTTTCTAATGAGTGGGCTCTTATAGTTTTCACTAAGCTATTGTAAAAAATGACTGCAGTATGCAAGTTGGTGCACATTTTTTGCTGGCTTCTTTTATTGTATGACCCCTCTAAAAGTTATATGGCCGATCTGCCTTCTAAATGTTATTGTTGTTCCTTGCTCATGCTAAAAATAGGTTGTATATTATATATGTTAAATGCATTTACATGATATGTATATATAAACTTTGCTCGCACAAAGGAATTTGACTTACCTCACCAGAGGAAACCTCGTATGTACAAATTAGGTATGAAAATTGTGTTACTTATCACACATGATCTTGACTTGCACATGGCAGCAGTAGCACTACCTTGGTTAACGGCAGCTGCATTAGGTCATTTTCTCTTCCCAGGGATCTCAAAATTGGAAATGAGGTTCCTTGACATCACTATTCTCGTAGTGTCGCTAGAAGGATAGCAAGGTTAATGCCTCCTTCTCCCCTTAGAGGTGGTCCCACTCAATGCATCAATATCCAGGAGAGTAAAGAGCACCTGTTTCGAAAAGTAGAAGTGGGGTAAGGAGTGAGAGAGACAGCACAACCCTTGTTTCCAGAAGGGCGGTTGTTAGAAGACCTGGGCTGGACTCTTTGTGGTACAGGATGACACTGCTTGGCTGTGGCCCACTACGACTCACTGTCAAGAAGAAAAAACAGAGAACAGTGAGTATAGAATAATTGAGGGTACTTCTACAATAGGTAATGAGAATGTTAAAAGCATGGTGCAACTTACCTGGTGGGAGAGGAGGAGTTGCTGTAACTATCTTCCAGTTAAATAAATATGGGGTGGAACCGGTAACCCTCAGAATCTGTGTCTATTATGTATAAAATACCAGAATGGTTCTGTCGGGAAGACATATTAAAACCAAATGTTTTTAGAAAACCAGCTTTTTGCTAAGGTGTCAAATAATCCCCCTTAAACAGGTTATGTAGTGACTTACAACAAAACAACACTTAACTAAAAACAAAACTATAAGAATTTTAAGACAACAACATTATATATATGGGTGTTCCACAAGGTGAGATGAGCGCAGTGCTCATGAAAGTGAGGTCACAACAAAAGACAAATGTACAGCATATATTGCATCAATAAGAGCCTGTGAAAGGTCCTATACAAAGTTTGTCACAAGGGGCTAGTTGCCAATTCGTCGTTTAGGCCTGTAATAATCAGTGTGCATCAAGCTCATAATTTAATTCATTGTCGACTTTTGAACCCATGTATGCTTTGGAACCAGGTGCTAATAAATATTAGTGCAAATTCACCGAAGATCTACTGTTTTTTTTTTTTTTTAAAGGGCGGGTCCCGCCTTATTAAAAAAAAGTTCCTTGGGGTGGGCAAGGGGTTGGTGGTCGACGATTCATTAAGTCAGGGTAGGCCCCAGGGACCCCAACCACCAGGTTAAGCTTTAAATTTTTTGTAGGGGCTACTGGGCCCCCCTCCCCATGCCGTCACCGGCCCTAGGCACACCTTCCCCCAGGACACTGGTGTTCCCTGCCTGGGAGAGTACAGGCAGGGAATGTAAACTTAATTCACTGCCTGCACTCTCCCAGACAGGAAAAACAGCTTTGCTCCTGCTGGGTGGGAGCAGAAAAAAAACTGCTCCTGCTTGGGCAGGAGCAAAGGAATGGAGCCGGCCTCCACCGCCACCCAGGATTGGTGCTGGTAGGGAGCCGATAGGGGCTGCTGGGGCCCTGGGGCTTCCCCCGCAGCCCCCAACATAAAAAAAGTGTAGCACTGGGGCACCCACGGTTAAAAAAACAAGTGACTGCCTCCTGCCAGGATGCTGTCTGGGGAGCTGGCAGGTGCCACAGGGACCTTGGGCTCCCCGCGGCCCCCATCATAAAAAGTGTGGGTACCCCGATTGGACACGGGGACACCCAGGGTTTAAAAAAGAAGTGGCCAGCTCCCTCCTAGGTGCTAGCTGGGGAGTGTCTGCAGGGACCTTGGGATTCCCCCAGCACCCCAAAGTGTAAATAAAGTGTGGGTGTCTCAGGTGTTACCGGGACACCCAAAACAAAAAATTGTAAATTAGTGGCATGAGACACTCATTTAGTATTCAATGCTCCAGGCAAGAAGCACCCCATAATGCCCTACGAGAACTTTTAAATTATATTTTTTGTTTCTGGTGGTGCCCTAGAATGGGCAGGGAAACCACTAAGCATTTGTTTTAATGTTGTGGAAGGCTGCAGGGAGCTCCACAGCCCCGAGCAACATTAAAAAAATACAGTAAGTGTCCTGGGTTACTGAATCCAGGACCCTAGGAGAACTTACCCTATTTCTTTAAAGCACTCCGGGCTAGAGCTGTAGGCTCTTCAGCCGGAGTGCAGGGACCCATTGTGGTTGCTTCTATGGCTGCACTTCATTATGGTATGTTATGTGTATTTGTAAAGCGCACTATTACCTGCAAGGGGTCTTGGCGCGGAGAAGGTGTATGTGCTTAGCCTTGCCTATGGTAGCTAAGTTAATTAAAAAGTCAGGTCTTCCGCTTCTTGCGGAATTCAAGAAGAGAGTCGGAGGCTCAGATATGGAGTGGGAGGCCATTCCATTCTGTAGGAGCGAGGTAAGAGAATGATTGTCCTCCAGATCTGGTTCTGTGAATATGTGGGATGTGTTTGAGTAGGAGTCCTGCAGAGCGGTGGTGTCTGGGTGGTTGATGGAAGAGGACGTGACTGTTCATGTAGGTGGGGACTAAGATGTTTAGTGCCTTGAATGTGTGTGAGGAGTTTGAAATGAGCATGTTTGTGCATCTGGAGACCGTGTAGCTTCCTGAGGTGTGGTGTAATGGGAGTTCTGTGTCAGAGGTTGAAGATGAGTCTGTTTGCCTTGTTCTGGATGGTTTGTAGTCTTGTAGTGAGTTGTTGGTGATCCAGGCATTCAGGGTTTTCCCATAGTCCAACTTGCTAATGACTAGGGCGTTAGTGACAGTTTTCTAGTGTTGCTTAGGAGCCATTTAAAGATTACCTCTGCATTTTCAGGGTGTGGAAGCAGGATGAAGTGACTGTGTTATGTTGTGTGGTCATGTGAAGTTTGCTGTCGATAATTATTCCGAGGTTCCTTGTGTGGGTACTTTGTGTGGGCGTAGTGTCAGAGTTCGGCCAACCACCAATTGGAGTCCCATGGTGAGGTGTTTTGCCGAAGATTACTACTTCTTTCTTGTGGGTGTTGAGCTTGAGACAGTTGGCTTTCATCCAGTTAGCGCCTTCGGTCATGCAGGCGGTGATCTTGTTTCCTGTATTGGGGGTCTTGCCCGCGAGGGAGAGTATGAGTTGTATGTTGACGTAGGAAAGGATGTTGATGTTGTGTATGTGAATGGATCATGTATGCATTGAAGAGGGTGGGGCTGAGTGATGACGCTTGAGGCACTCCTTAGATGAGTTTGGGGCTTCCAAAGAGTAAGATGCCAAGCTGACAGCTTGTGGTCTGTTTGTTAAGAAGGAGCAGATCCAGCACAGAGTGGGTCCTTGGATGCCAATCTCCTGCAGGTGCCTGATGAGGATGGGGTGTGAGACCATGTCAAATGCTGCAGAGAGGTTCAGGACAATGGGTACTGCCCTGTCTCCTGTGTCAAGGCTTATGCAGATATTGTCTGTGATAACGAGGAGTGCTGTTTCTTTACTTTGATTTGGCCTGAATTGGGACTGCGTGGTGTCGAAGAGCTGGTGGTTGGTGAGGCACCCGTTGATTAGTTTAACTAAAACCTTTGCTGGGTATGGTAGGAGGGAGATTGGTCAATATTTGGAAAGCTTGGCCAGGTCAGTGTGTAGTCTGAAAAATGTTTAAAAAAAAAAAAAAAGACTCATGTTTTATTCATTTTTTTAAATAAAGCTTTATTGAAAATATTTTGTGACAATTACTATTATTATACATTGCGATGTGTGACTTTATGAAAAGTACATTTGATTATAGATATTGGTGACTTTTTGACAAAGTCAGTAGGTCTGCTTTATATATGTTGATGTGCTGACTCCTTGATAAAGTCAATAGGCTCGCAGCTTTTTATCATTTAGTATTCTGACACTTTGACAAAGCCAGTAGGTCTGATTTACTTGAAATGACACCCTTTATATTGGTGCATAACATAGCTGTGCCTTGCCATAGGCTGTGGGCGGCAGGGGCATTGGCACCCACAGTGGGTTGGGCTCAAGGCCTGGCCACAGGCCAGTTCCTGCTCCCAACACCAGGCCATGTACGGCGAGGGACATCTTACTTTACGTAGAAAGATATTGAAATTCACTCAAAAATCAATGGTTAAAGTGAAGTTATAGTTAGGAATTGCAATAATTTCTTACTTTACCTTAAAAATACCTTGGAAATTCACTGAAATTACCATAGGTTAAAAGGACGTCATAGTTAGGTGTAAATGTCAGTTAAAACATTCCATTTTCAATTAACCAAACCACTGAAATTCACCAGTTATAGTTATCTCAAGAAACTATAACTTGTGCCCTAAAGTAACCATAACTCGCACCCTCGCCATGCGTTGGATGATGTCATCAGTGATGTCATTTGAGATGTCATCAGAGATGTTATAATGATGTCATAGAACATGTCATGAGCGATCTAATATGTGAGGTCATAAGCAGTGTGTAGCAGGGGGCGCAAGTTATAGTTAGCTCTGCTAACTATAACTGGCAAATTTTTGTCTTTTTTTTTTAGTTCAAAATGTTAATGTCATCACTGACATGTTCACCTAACTATAACATCACTTTAACCTTTGTTTTTTTAGTGAAGTTCTAGTTTAAAAAAAAAAAACATTACCAGATTGTTGTATCACTTCTAACTATAATGTTATTTAACCTTTGTTTTTTTAGTGAATTTCTAGGATTATTTTATTACCACACTTAAAGCCAACCCCCCTCAGCGTGCGTCCTTTGGACGTGCACAGCAGGGAGTTGGCAATAGGTCCTGGCCTGTGGCCAGGCCCCTGGCCAACTCACTCGGAGGTAGCCAAAACCCCCTATAGACAGCTAAACTTACGCTGTTCACTGTCTTTCATCGTGTGGCATGGGTTTGGCCGCAGGGCCTGGTTTACTGCCAGGCCCTGTGTCCAACTCCATACAAGCAGCCACCCGGAGGCAGCCAACCCCACGCCGCGTACAGCCTTTGGTCATGTGTGGCACGGGGTTAGCCGCAGGGCCTGTCTTGCAGCCAGGGCCCGTTTCCAACTCCCCGCAGGCAGCCAACCCCATGCTGCTCACAGCCTTTGGCTGTACAACAGGGGGTTGGCCACAAGGCCAAACCTCCAGCAGGCTGCCAACCCCACACTTTGCACTGCCTTTGGCATGCGTAGCATAGGGTTGCCCTCCGGGGCCTGGGGACCACTTCACCTGGGGCCAAAACATTTATATTAAGGGGAGGGGGGCATGCAGCCACCTCCCTGACCCTTAATTGGCTCCGGGGACTCCATCCCTCAGGGCTAGTTCCAATGAAAAGGAGAGGCGGGCCATATGGTGCCCCCTCCTCAAGCTTTAAAAGGCCTCAGGGACCCATCCCTGGGATCAAATTCTAAGGGAAGGGGAGCATGCAGCCCGCCTCCCGAGCCTTAATAGGCCCTGGGGACCCCATCCTGGGGGTCAAATATAATAAATAAGTGGAGAGGGGCTCTGTGGCCCCCCCCTCCCTGATCATTCATAGGCCCCAGAGACGCCATCCCCTGAGGCCCAGTGCACCTATAACGGGGAGGGGGCAGCATGGCCCCCTCCCCAAGCCTTAATAGGCCCTGGGGACCCCATCCCCATCCCCAGTACCAAACCTAATAAAAAAGGGGAGGGGCCACTGGCCCCGCTCCCCGAGCCTTGTTACACCTCAGAACCCCATCCCCGGGGGCCAAATATAAAAGAAAAGGAGACGGGCCCCGCAGCTCACCTCCCCGAGCCTTCTCAGGCCCCGGGGACCCCATCCACGGGGCTGTGCATTTTTTTATTAGGGGAGGAGGGGCCACGCGGCCCCCCTCCCAGAGCCTTCTCAGGCCTGAGGAACTCCACCCCTTCAGACCCAATGCACTTAAAAAGGGAACTATGGAAACGTGGCCCCGATCCCCAGGCTTTTATAGGCCCTGGGGACCCCATCTCCCAGGTCCGGATTGATTTTAAAAGGCAGGCCATGTAGCCCCCTCCCCGAGCCTTTTCAGGGCCCGGGACCCCAACTCCTGGGCCCGTGTGTTTGTTTAAAGGGGAGGGGGGGCTGCGCAGACTCCCCAAGCCCTTTCAGGCTCCGGGAACCCCATCCCCCAGGGCCGTCTATTTATTTTTTTTAAAGAGGAAGCTGGCTGCATGGCCCTCCTCCCCGAGCCTTATCGGACCCTGGGGATCCCATCTCCTAAGGCTGTTTTTATTTTAAAGGGGAGGGGGGCAACGTGGCCCCCCTTCCCAAGCCTCATAAGGCCCTGGGGACCCCATCCCCCAGGACCGTATCTAATTTAAAGACTGCTTGGCCCCCTCCGTGAGCTTATTTTGCCCCAGGGACCCCATGCCCCGGAGAATCTATTTTAAATAGGTGGGTGCCTTGGTGCCCACACAGGACACCCACTATTTACATGTTGGGGGCTGCAGGGGAAGCCCCAGGGCCCTCAAGGCCCCAGCCGGCTCCCCACATGCTCAGGGAGCCGGCATTAGTCCCGCTCGCTGGGAACAGCTATTTATGCTGCTCCCTCCAGGTGGGAGCAATATGTTGATCTGTTTCCCTGCCCACATCAGTGCGGGCAGAGAAACAGTTCTCAAGTCTGCTCCCAGCCGACGGGTGCATTTTTCAAGCTCCCGCACCGCTGGGAGCAGACTTTGTGACTGCTCCCATTTGGCGCGAGATTCAGAAATTCTCCCACCACATGGGAGCAAAAACAGGTTTCCCTGCCCGCACCTGTGCGGACAGGGAAACCACTGTGTCCCGGGGTGTCCCCTCCCTTTTAAAAAGTTAATTGGCCCACACGACCACCCTCCCATTTTTTTGTGGTAAATTTAAGACCCAGAGGTGAGCTCCCTGGGGCCTAAAATGGCTTGGGGAGGAGGGCTGCGTGACCCCCCTCCCCTTAAAGAAATCAGCCCTGGGGGATGTGGTCCCCGAGTCCTTTGGAGGCTTGGGGAAGGGGACTACATGACCCCCCCTTTCGGACATTTCAGCCACAGGGGCGGGCTCCCTGGGGCCTATAGTGTCTCCTGGAGGGGGGTACGCGCACTTCCCTCTCCTTAATTAAACAATGTGGGCCAGGCCTCCATTTTTTTTTTCTTTTGCTGCGATCCTTGGGCATCGCGTCAAAAATTGCCAATTCTCTTTGTACAAAAATTTAGCCCGGGGAAGGAGGGGGGGGGGGTGGCAATTTGGGTTATCTGAATTAATTATAACACGTGCCCTTGCCATGTACAGTGTCATCAATTATGTTGTTTCAGATTTAGTCAGTGGTGTTATCAATGTTGCCATATAACATGTCATGAGTGATGTACTATGTGAGGTCATAAGCAGTGCACGAGCCATGAATCTGAGCAAGAAACAATATTTAAGTGAAATTTGCAAACTGCAAATTATGAGGCATATTTGGTAGGTCCATAATTGTGCGGGTAACTCTGCAGCTGCAGAATCGCATAAATCTACATGCAAAATAAAATAAAAATGAATAAAAACTTGCCTGAACGCGACGTCCTCCGCTCCAGTCCTCTTCTCACCACCGGAACAGGATGCAGCAACTCCCTTGACCAATCATGGCGCTGCTCTCATGCAGCATCAGAACAGCACCCTGATTGGAGGTAGCGGCCTCTCTCGGTGCTCCCCAGAGCTCTGGAGGCATGCACTTGCTCGTTAGAGCTGTTTAAAGTGTGCATGTGTGGCTGGCTGTCACAAGCCAGCCGGACAAAAAGACATGCACACTTTAAACAAGTGCGTTAGACAGCCCACCCTCCTCCCTGCTGCTGTCACTTAGCAGCGGCCCGCCGCTGTTCTGACGGTTGGCTTGGGACGGGGATGAAAAATAAATTGGTAATAAATTACCATTTTATTTTTCAGGGTTTTGGGGGGATTTTAAGTGGGGCGATGCCCCTCCGCTCCAATGGAGGAGCCGCCCTTGGTAATTAGATGCATTTTCCACTGGGTAAGCTTGATTTCAATACCAGGTAAATGCTGGAAACAAAATAAGGAAATTAACGTGGAATGGCAGCGCATGATTGGAAAGGGTGTATTCTATCAAAATAATGTTTTCCTCTTTGAAAAAAGGTAGTGTACTCCCACAGTTCTTTTATGAAACTCGAGTGACTCTTAGCACTGCGAAAGGTGACGTCTTTTAGCAGGAAATGGGAATTTAAAATGCCAAGCTTGAACCAAACGCCTTAGATGTTTGTCTTCGAAGTCTAATGAATACTTTTTTGCAGGGTGTGAAGATACTTGATATGATCACAAAGCAAAGGATTACTAATGTGCCGCGGGATGATATGAGTCTTCGCCCAGACATGTATCCCTGCAGTCTCTGCTGGAAGGATAACTTAACTCTGATTATTGGCTGGGGACGGTCTGTCAAGGTATGATAATCCCAACTTCTGTATTTTATCACATACCACACTCTATGTGCATGCATTCTGCCAATCTGTACATTTAACCAGAATTAGAAAAGGTATTCAATGCACATATCTACCTTACTCCAGAACAGATGGGGAAGAATAGTGTTATACCTTGCTTGCCATATACATTATTGAGCCATCCTCATTGCGGGGAAAATGAAAAGTGAAGAACTCCAGCCTGACTAGCCCAGGCTAGTGAAACTCCATTTTAGAGTATTTCCAAATTGAGGGATACTCTTTTCCTCGATAAAAACGAAGTAATTTTGGGAGGGCACACGAGAAATAAGGAAATTGGAGGGAAGAGAGCTAAGAAAAAAGAGTGACAGTAACAGAACTTGTTCGTGGAAAGAGATATTGTGGTGTAGGTAGATGTCGAAATGTAAAGCTGTGGGTAGGGCCAACAGTAGGGTATAAATAAGTGTAAGGGTACTATGGTCTTGGCAGGTATAGAGGTACTAGTGTATAAGTAGGAGTAGCCGTAAAAGGATAGAGGTAAATCGTAAGGTTATTGGCGTATAAGCAATGTTCGAGTTATTGTAGTATAGGTGGGGGAGGGGTATTACAGTATATACATTGATAGAAGTGCAAGGGTAGTGGTTAGGGGCATTTTCATATAGGCAGGGGTGGACGTGCTAGCGTGTAAGTAGCGTTAGCAGTAAAACAGTGTTGGCAAGTTTAACATAGTACAAGCAGGGGATAAGGAATTATGGTATAGTTCGATGTAAAGGTACTTGGGTATAGGTAGGGTAGAGGTACTACATTCTAGGCAAGGGAGAGGTGCTGTGATAGTGGTAGCGCTGGGGGGAGGCAGTGGTATAGAATGTACGGTATAGAGAGTGGCGAATATCTTAGAGTATAAGCAGCAGTGAAGGTACAAGGGTATAGGTAGAGGAGCTGAGGTGTACGTTGATGTAAAGATACAGGGATATGTTGGTATGGGTAGAGGCAATGGGGTATAGGTAGGCCAGAGGTGCAAGTGTGTTGGCAGGGGTTAGATAAACCAGGGTATATGTTGGGGTACAGTTACTAGGGTAGGAGCAGAAGTACTAGAATATAGTCAGGGCTAAAAGGTATACATGGGGAAGTGGTAAAAGGTTGTAAGTAAGTATAATAAGGTATAGACAGGCATTGAGGTATAGGTCTTGGTAAAGGTACTAGGGTAGAAGTATGAACGTACCATCAGGGATAGAGAAACTAGGTAGAAAATATGTAGGGGTGGTGGTACTGCGGTATAGGTAGAGGTTCCAGGGAATACATAGTTGTAGAGATGCACAGATATGGGGAGGATAGCCCCCAACAGGATTTAGTTAGGGGTATAGGTGCAAGGTTTCATGTATGAGGAAAGAAACTACGGTATAGCCGAAATAAGGTTAGTAGGGCAGGGATGTTAATAGTAGTAGAGGACAGGTGTAAACAATAAAAACATAGTTGAGGGAGGAGAACTGAACTAGGTATAGGAAGAGGAGTTAAGAAGAAAGAAAATATATTAGATTAGGAAGTAAAGGAGAATCAAGGTAGATATGCGAATCATAAAACAGCAGACTGCAAGTTTTTTTTAATTTTATTTTTTACTGCAAGGTTATTCATCATGAAGGATTAGACATGCTGGGATTGAGAGAGTTTCTGAAGAACAGGAGTTCTTAAAAGAGATTAGCTCCAGACACACATACAACCAAAGAACCATTGGGAGAAGCGGATTATGAATATCCACGTTAAATTAGTGTGACCTATTTGTTTTATTTTAACAAATGAGTAAATATTCTGCCTTAAAAATATGCAATATGGAACATCCAACATTAGAAAACAAAACAGAAAGATTTGCAGGAACCCACTGCGATAGGTCTGCCTTTTTTTCCTTCTTCTTAAAGTTTGTTTGTGTGTTTTTTATCGTGATTAAACAAATACCCAGATTAACAAACATTGGCAAAGCCTGTAGGTCTGGATTTAATGTTCTAACACATGTAAACACAGCGTTAGCACAATAAATTCTGACAAATTTCTCCTCAGATTATTTTGAAATCTCCCTTAGCTTTATTACAGTTCTTTTTCATTTGTATGACTGAGAAAGAAACGTAGGGCTATAATGAAGGGTCGGGTGCCAGAAAAACGACTAGAACCAAAATAAGGAACTTTACATGGGACATCAATATGGATTTGTGAAATATAAGAGCGCGTTCAAATTACCTGGCTCTCTTTTCCACTGGCCAAAGAGAATGCATTTGGTGTGGTCTAGCTGCCACAATGTTGTTAAAGCATTCACATCTGTATCACAGAAAGAACTAACAGACTGTTATCAAAAACATACTGGTAAAGATAGTCAACACCGCAACATTGAATAGTGAAAATGTTTGGAGAGTTCAGAGCCCTCCATAAAATTCAGGGATTTCAAAGAGGAAAAGGCAGAGGTTGCCCTGCGAGGAGCCAAAGTCCTTTTTCCAGTCCAGGAAATCGATTCAAAGTTCACTTTCTGAGTATACCAATCTTTTAGAAGACACAGACACATGTGCCAAGTGCTCAATACATAGCTTTTACTTTTGTTGGTTCAATGTTCATTCCTTTGATTTGAATTGATTCTTTTTTTTTTTCAAGTTTTGCAAAGATACATGCCATTGTCTACAACCTTCTGGTCAGCAAACAGCTTGATGGATTCAGCTAGTGAGAAAAATAAACATCAAAACGTCCCTCCCACCTCCCTCTTCCCCATCACAACCACGATTCCGTTCTGTCAGTCCATGTACTCTATTCTAAAGCTGAGTGCGCTTTTTAGCTATGCTTGGGGGCACGAGTGGTAGACTTTGGTCCTGACTCAGTCTGCGCATATCTAGAGCCCCCAGAACAGACTCTACACTGGGTCTCCGATGCAGGATGAGCTCTGTCCTCTGATCAGACACTGACCTCCTCTGTGACAGGTGTTCCTGGATGAAGCAAAGCTCCTTTGCCCCACTGCGCACCTCTTATTCTGCCACTGTTGGCTCTGGTACCTCCAGGTACGGACATGTCGTCTCACCTGCCCATCTTCAGACTCATCGCCAGTTGTGCTATCTTCACAGAACACTTACCTACTCACTTCTCTCTTGCAACATCCTGACACTGGGTGTAATTGTGGTTTCTCTCTTCCACTGTTTCTTGGCCCCTGACGAAATCTGCAGCAAACACAGAGGCAAACTTCAGGATCAGTGCACCTGTGTGGGCCCCGCAAGATGGCAGCCACCAAAGCAGGCCTCTGTTTCGGCCCTGCGTTCCCCTTCACATGTTGCTCTTGCTGCCCTCGCCTCTTCCACTGTGTGCAGCTCAACAGAGAGCTACGACTATAGAAATGTTAGGGTCCCAGTGCTGTAGTTATCAGCTCCAACAGGTAAGTCCACCAGGATGAGCCCCCTCCACTCCGGATAGGTAATATGGCGGCCACCGCTAGGCCGAAAATCTTGGCAGGCTTCAGCTCTCACCACTGCTGTTGAGCTCACCGGGTTACCTCTCTCTCTGTTGACCTTTCTTGTTTACTTGTACCTCAGCTGTCAAGGCTCCCTGGACAGGAGTATGGCACTGATGCCAGCTGATGTTGGTGAGGATGAAGCAAAGCTCTATTCTCCAGCCGGCCCATTATTCATTTTTAACACATTGTTGCACTTTTTCCTAATATTTTTAAGTTAACTTTCCTGAGAATGGCCTCGAATAGCAGTGATAAACCCTGGTAATTTCCGAACACAATACATTGCTGTTTATTTTGAGATTTTAATGTTACAATTTCAAATAAGGCACTGTGCTTCTTTATTCTTTGTAAATGGTGAAATATATAGCTTCTTGTCTACTTTATGCAGTTGCCATAAGAATAACTGATGAATTTTAGGGAATATTTTGTTGTCATTCCTTTTCATCCCTGCTGTCTTCATTGTGTAATCATAGCAAATCACATTGAGGTAGCATTAACATGAAGTGTTGTGTCTTAAAACTGTCTTGCCAGATCCACATTTTGCGAAAGATCTGAAATGCTGCATTCCTCGCTTTCTTTTAAGAATGCTTTACATGACTGTTGTAAGGGAATTTGTTGGGAAATATTTAATTGTAATATTTTAATTTATCTTCCAGGTCTGCTCAGTTAAAGAACGCCATGCCAATGAAATAAGAGACCTTCCGAGTCGCTACGTTGAAATAGGTATTAGTTTGTGCTGCATGAGTAAATTATGAGTAGGAATCAGAAGTAACATGTAATACGTTTACTGGGGATGTGCATGCTCGAGGTTTGCCCATAAAGATGTATGATGTCTCCATTTCAAGACTTCTTCAAGATCTGTGAATACTCTTCCCTGATAGCAGAACTTTACTTGAGAGCCTCAGATGGTTCATTTTGGTGACTCATACACCACCAGTTGTGTTGTAAGTGGCTAGCAGTGGTGCTGCTCAACAGAAGACAATCCCACATTCACACCCCATTGGCTAGCACCCTGGAAGAGAAGCACTAAATTGTGAAAATCCCTGCTCCTTTTAGCCTGTCAGCCTTGACCCAGATACTATATGTCCTGCACAGGAGCTCTCTAGTGCTACCTTTATTGACGCTGCAAACAGCAGCAGGCCTCTACTAAGGCACTCTGTCCTGCTCAGGACGCCTATTCTGCTAACTGTAGTGACCCGGAAAATAGCAGCAGCCCTCTACCAAGGTACTGTGTCCAGCAGTGGAGACCTATTCTGTTAAATTGCCCTGCAAGCAGCTGCAGGCCTCTACCAAGTCACTGTGTCCAACAAAGGATTATTCTGTTTCAGCCTTTGTTGATGCCACAAAAACACAGATCTCTGGCATGCTTCAGCATGTGGGTAGACTGTTGACTTCCAATCTAAATGTCTTGTTTGGATGTTTGTTCAGTAGATTTTCACTTATTATCTTTTATTTGATATGACTTGTGCTGCAAGTGTGCATAGGCCATCTCAGTAGCCAATAATCTAGTGCATCAAAGGCATGTGAGCTGTGTGAAGGATGTTAAGAACCTTCAGCTTGCTGTGCTCCTTTGACTTGAGTGTATTGTTGATTGGAAGAGTGGCGCAACCTTGATTAAGATGCACGTCTGTCTTGGATTCAGAAGGAACCTCATTAAACATGTATTTCAAGAGATGTGGTGCATTGTATGGTTAAACAGTACCTGATTCCATAAACATTTTTCTTGCTTAAACAAGCCTATGCAGATGAAACGTTTCAATCACTGCATGCAAAGCTACTGCCTAATTGTCAAAGGTGTAAGATTTGTGTACTTTTCCATGCATAAATAGTACTTAGGAATGTGGATATGAGGCAAAACATGAAGGGCCACATGTAAGATGGAAGCATTTTGCGAATTCCGAATTGCGACTTGCTATTAGGAACTTGCAAAATGCGATGTACAACAGTGTCTCAGACACTGTTTGCGATTCCCAGTGGGGTCGCAACCGACCTGCCTCATCAGTATTCATGAGGCAGGTTGCAATTTGCGAGCCATTGGGAATGGCCTGTAATCACAGAATGGTGGCCTGCTGGGGTCAGCAGACCACCATGTCTGATTACTTTTTAAATAAAGCACATTTTTTTTAATGCATCCTGTTTTCTTTAAAGAAAAAATGGGAATTGTAACTTTGTAGGCATTCACACACAATAGCAGCGCCTTTCCTACCTTTTATGAAACTGGAGTATTAATAGAGGTGTATGTGAGTCCACACTATAGCCTTCTAGCCCCGGGCTATACCGGCTATTAAAGGCCCGCTCCAGCGTTAAAGGCCTGAGCCGAAGGCGAGGGACTTTAACAAGGGAGCGAGACTTTAATAGCCGGTATAGCCCAGCTACGAAGGGCTATAAGGCTATTAGAACATTCTGCCACTAGAGGGCAGAATGTTCCAACAAATAAAACAAAGGCATCTCGGAGTTCGAGGGGTTTTAATTCCCTCGGGCTCCGAGGGGCCTTTGAAAACAACATTGGAATGTTGCTTTGCAGGCCTTTACCGGCCCGTAAAAGCATGGAGCACTCCATTGTCTTCAATGGACCTCCCAACATTCCAATGTTCTAATATAGCCTTATAGCCCGCTGCCGAGGGCTATACCAGTTGTTAAAGGCCCTGATCCCGAGTTATAGGCCCGAGCCGCAGGCTAGGGCCTATAACGAGGGAGAGGGCCTTTAACAACTGGTATAGCCTGAGGCAGAAGGGCTATAAGGTTATTAGAACATTCCACCCACTAAGGGTAGAATGTTCTAAATTAAAAATGGATAAACAAAAAGACAAACATTGGAATGTTGGAGTGCTGGGCTTATACCAGCCTTTATAAGCCCAGAGCTACTCCATTGTCTTCAATGGAGCTCCCAACATTCCAATGTTCTAATAAGGAATAAGGCCACAAACTTGTCAATTACAACACAGTTACAACAATTTAAACCTGGACCCAACCCCTGATAGTCATGGCACAGAGCAGACATGCTCAACTTAGGAAAATGTGTAAAATAGTTAGCTGTATTAAAACAGTTAAAAAGTCTTAACAAAACACAATAAAAATCCCACAACCAATTTATGAAAATAGCAGAAAAATATTATGAGTAAAATGACACCAAAACGACAAAAATCCAATAAAGGGAACCAAAATATGCCTTTTTTAAGGTCTGCGGTAAAAAAGAAAAATAAAATTAAAAATGCCAATCAGAAGCTGCTGTTCGTGGTTGACCAGGACCTTGGCACAACTTCATGCTGACCGCGATGGAGGGTGGGTCAGATACCCAAGCAGGTGGGTTCCAGGCAAAGATTTTACCTTAAGTTCTAGTCTCTGAAATTGGAGGTGAAATCCTCCAGTGGGGAAAGGTTGCAGGTTGTATTTGATAAAGTCCTTTTGAAGCCAGATAGCCATTGGATGATATCCAGTGGAAGAAGTTGGTTTTGGCTGAAAAAAAAACCGAGCAGGACGAATTACAATTTTGGTGGGGCTGAAAAGTCTGCTCGAAATTGAACATTTTTGCTGCAATGTCCCGCTAACATTCTGGATGACTTGGAAGTCCAAGAATTCCATTTTTTCAGAGTTTTTGGAGCAATTTCTTCTGGTCAGTTCTAAGGCTTCCAAGACTTCACGGACAACACTTAGGTGCCAGGACTCGCTCCATCAGAGGCCACCAGCAGGATCCAATTCAGATCCAGTTGCTACTACTCAGCTGGTACTTAAAAGGCTTCTTGCAGTGTGCTGTGTTCTTGTAGCCACAAAAGAAGTCTGCTAACTGTCCCTTGGAGTTTACTTCTTAGTCCTGGGTACAAGTGGGGATAGCTTCAGTCTTTCATGTCAGCACACAGGCCTCAAACAGCAAGTTCAGTGTTCTTCTGTTCATCTACTGGTCCAGGGAGTGTTCTGATGAACTGTGGGTGAGGTGCCACTTTTGTTGGATTACGAGCCAGTGGGTGGGAGTGACTCCTAGACACTCCCTAACCAATAAAAAAAAGTACCTGGTGGCGACCCTTCCCACTTTTTCAGCACATCCTGTTTGCCTGACTGCAAATTATCCCACAGTTCACTAGTCTAAGTAAAATCTAGATGGCACAACCTTTCTGCCGTTGGAGGTGGCTGTGGTGCCAGCCAGAAGTGTGCTTGGGCAAATGAGCTGTCCCCTCCTCTTTAGTTACACCAAACTGGTTCTGGGACCAGCTCCCCCTCCCACTGGTCTGATGCCAATCTGGCAACATAGAGCCCAGGAAACAAAAGACTTACCTTCCTCAGATTTCCCTTACACTTCCAGAACCATACCCAACTGCCCTTCTTGAGCTGATATGAGTCACGTACCTCACACCCAGGTCTTCCTACCAAAAGGCCCTAAGCCATTGTATCTACTCTGGGAGCAGTTTCTCCACCCCATTAAGGGAAAGCACTGACAGGGCCATCTGCTAATAGGCTAATGGTAGGTAGCCCACTGGAGGTACAGGCAGATAAAATCTAACTTTTTAAAAATTACTGTTCCTAAATACTTTATTGAAAATCAGACTTCATCACTGAATTGGATTTTAATAAACATTAAAAATAGTGTTGTGTTTAAAATATTCCCATAGCTTGTCCCATACCAGAGATAGCAGAGTTATGATTATATTCTGAACCTTGTTTTTCTCATACAACAGCCTTTCACAGTGAAAATAGCTTTTATAGTTCATGCAAGTGCATGCCAACATTAAATTCTTGCATGTATTTCTTTTAATTACTAGGCACCCTAACGTGTGGGCTTCAAGGCATACTTGGGGTGACTTATTTAATATTTAAAAGTAAGGTTCTTTCCCTCTAAAAAGGTTTATTTTGACGGGTTTGCCTGCAGGTTTAAAACCTGCAGGATTCAGGATGCACAGGTAGGTCTGAGGTGAAGTGAATGGCACAATATGTACTGCAGTCCACAGGTGACATGTAACTTATCCATGTGTTTCCTGAACCATGTACTATGGACTCACTGGGAAGTTAAATATGCCCATAAAGAGTTAGCCAAATTTGTGTTATAGAAGTCAGAGCACATACACTGGGGATTGTAGAGCAGTGCCCCATTGTGCAGACATCAAACACCAGCAGCATCAGTCTACAATAAAATGGGTGTGACCAGGCAAAAAGAGGCACTGTCGCACACTACCCTTAATTGCATTTCTACAATTGGTCCTGCATGGCTCAGGCATAAATTGTATAGAAAGTATGAGAAAGTCAGCAGAACACCGTGTTTTTGAAAGGAATGTTGTGGAAGAAAGTCTTCAGGGGTGTTAGAAATGGGATTTCTGGTTGGCTAGGGCATGCGCCTAAGCCAGGCAGAAACCACTCTAGTCAGGTCAGGGAGTTACACGCTGAAGATAACCCCTGCTCACCCCCTTGGTAGCTTGGCAGAGCAGTCAGGCTTATCCCAGAGGCAATGTGTAAAGTGTTTGCGCAACACACTCACACAGCAGCGACACACTAGGCACACCACAAAAGAAACTCCACACAAGGTTATATGAAAATAGCCTTTGTATTATCCATAAAAACACATTAGAACACCATCACATATATACACTTGTGCCACCAGGCACTTGTCATGACTTTACAGGAATTACATAAATCATTAGGCCAATCGGGCCACTGTCATAAACACCTAAATCACAGTTAGGTAGGGCAACCAGTAACTACTTGTAGAAACTGCACTTAGCACAAAGCATGAGGCCTGAACATCCTAACATTATTCAGCATAGCACAATATGCAAAACATCCTCAACAGTGCACCATAGCTGTAGCTTGTAGAGTGAACATTAGCACATTTCGTTGCACCCGACTGCCCCCAACAGTGAGAGGCAGCTGCCCACAGACCCGTGGTGCAGCTGCCGAGATATGTGTGTTGGGGGCCCGTTTTGGGCTAGACCCGCGATGGCCACCGAAGCAATAAAGCCCCCAGCCGTGTACACTATTCGGCAGCTGCCGCGATTTGCGCGGTGCAGCTGCTGGTAAGCCAGATACTTCAGAGACCCCTCCCGGTCCCATGTGCTCACTGGCGGCAAGTGTACCACGAGGTGCGGTCCCGTCCGGCAGCTGCCGCGATCGTGCGGAGCAGCCGCCAAAGCCAATATCGCCGGTGAGCTGGTGCGGGAAAAAGGCACTCACCCAGTCTTTGGCGGGAGCTAATGGACTCCTCGTTGGTCTCTTCAGCAAGAGACTGTCCACTACTGGTGGCCCGCCTCTCCCTCTACCAGGCGGGGGGAGGCAGGAAGTTGCAGAATGGAGCCCGCGAGGCTCCGGTCCTTCCTTTGGCTGCCCGGGGAGCCTGCGAGGCTCCGACTCAATCTCGCCACCACAAACAGGCTCAGGCAGCAGGCTTCCTCCCAGGAGCCCCGCCCACGACCAGGTGTCCTCCACCTGACTTCCTGCTCTCAGCACAGCTGCTCTCGCCGTGTTCCTGTAAGAGCCCACTTCTCAGGCTTAGAGGACAAATTTCGAAGCGCCCACCACGCTCTTCGGGTGTGAGGGCCCCGCACTCTACAGCACAGTCCAGAAAGGGAAGTGCTCCACATGCTTCAGGGCACGCCACGAAGAATAGGTCAGCACGTTCAAAGCACACACATATGCCCCACAGGAAGCGCTACACGTGCTATATTGTGCTAATTACCCAAGGCCAGCGATAATACGAAGCGCTCAGTTTGTCTCCCACCTGTAAACACCCACAGGGAGCAGGCAGCTCTCTTCTTCAATAATCACCAAGGGCAGAGCTGGGCACAGGCAGGCTAGCACACGGGGGCTTCCAGCAGAGGGGGAGTCTTTTCAGCCCCCCCAGCAAGCAGCAGATCAGTTCCAAGTGGCGGTTCCTCCTGGCACACTGCAGTCCACGCAGTGTCTTCGTTCCAAGCAAGTCCGGTTCAACAGACATGGGGTCACAGCCCCAGTACTTATAGTACTACAGTCTTTGTTCTCCCCCTGGCACAGGCTCTGAGCCCAGTCAAACCCAGTTATGTGGGGCACTTTGCAAGTGCACAACAACCTCCATTGAAATTGTAAGGCTTGGCTCCAGAGACACCACAGGGGGGCAGAGCCATCATTGTGGAAGGCAGGCACAGCCCTATTCAGGTGCAGGTGCTACTCCTCCCACCACTCCAAATGCAGACCAGTCCTATTCAGCCTAGCGCTAACGCACCCAGACTCTCTGGTGCCACTGCACATCCCTAGCCCCTGTCACTCCAAAGCCAGACAGTCAATACACATTCTAGCAAAGGACCAAAGACACTTAGCATACAGAAATGCCCACTTCTAAAAGTGGCATTTCTAAAATAGTAATAATAAATCCGCTTTCACCAATAAGCTGGATTTATCACTACTATTCCAAACATACCAAACTTGATCACGCTACCCCTCTCAGATCAGGAATTACCACTGAACCACATATCAGGGAATCCCCAATGCATTCCTATGAGAGGGCAGCTTCACAGCAATGAGTAACCGAATAGGCTGTTTGTCACTACCAGAACATTCCACACAGTTAAGGCACATGTCCTACCTTTTACCTACACCTCACCCTGCCCTTAGGGCTAGCTAGGGCCTACCTTAGGGGTGACCGATATGTAATAAAAGGGGAGTCACAGACATGGCAACCACTTTGTGCCACGTCACAGCGCCAATAAACTGTGCGCCCAGGCCCTGCAGTGGCAGAGGCCTGAGGCAGGTTTGAAAGGCTACTTTGGTGTGTGGCACAAGCAGCGCTGCAAGCCCACCAGTAACATTTAATTTACTGGCCCTGAGTATATGAGATACCACTGTACAAGGGACTGACAGGTAAATTAAATATGCCAAACAAGTGTAGACCAATCTTACCAAGTTTACCATAGAGAGCACATGCACTCTAGCACTGAACAGCAGTAATAAAGTGCCCAGATTCCTAAAACCACCAACAACAGGTCAGAAAAAATACAGGAGGAAGGCAAAAAGTTGTGGGATGACCCTGCAAAAAGGGCCAAATCCAACAAGGGGGAAATAATTTTTATGCATCTGTAAAAGAAAACAAGACAAACTGTGACATGTCATGAGTAGATTAACCCTGTGGCTGTGAATTTTCTGTAATGTTGTTTATGTTCTGTCCTAGGGTGAGGGAAATGAGCGTGCCCAACAGAGTTACTAAATTCAAAACATCGCATTACATACACATATGAATCTATTCCGGTATATTTTTGTAAATCTTTGAAGTAGATGGATTACACCCAGGCATCTGAAGGCTTACAATTTTTCGAAACATACATCCTGCAATATTGTTTACTTTGCCATTTGTGTATTGCAGTAAACATGAAAACCAGAGTGGTAACACAACTCTTTACATTAGCAACATGACATGGGAACGTTTAATATAAATCTTAACATGTAGCAAGAGTGCCAACTCATGTAGCAACTAGAATGAAGGAATGAACTCTGTGTAGCCGTAGATAGCTGAGATTTAAAAAACGTTATAAATTAGAAATTATGTTTTGTAGGGAGCAAAGAAAACCATGTAATTAGCAGATACATTCACAATATAGAATTACACACTGAAACTTACGTTGCTGTGGAAATATGCTACTTTGAGTTGTTCTGTTTTGTGTAAGGGGTTCGTTCGGTTGGGGAAAGGTGTGTAAATCAGTATAAGCGAATGTGGTGTGAGTAACACCAGGAACTTCAATCAGTGAAGTGCCATGGTTCAAGCTTTGTTTGTAAGAAGGGTTTGTTATGATGACTGCTGTTGAATGGAATGTCATATGTAATATTATGTTGTTCAGTTACTGAACAGTGCAACAGTCACTTAGACTCCTGGCTCTGTCTATTGTTCTTGCCATCTGTAGTTAGTGGGTTTGACCATTGTGTGGCTGACTTCTTTGGTAAGAATAATTTTCCTGCCTTTCATCTGATCCATGTTAGTGTCTTTTCTCTGTTTGCATGTGGCGAGTATTCGCAATGGAGGAAGTAGAGTCTGGAACTGCATAGTAGAATCACAAATTAATTGTACAACGTTAGAAACCACATATTACCCTAATTGTCCATGTCAGAAAACATTTCAGAATCTCTGAGTGAGCCAACCATAGCAACAATAAAGATCATATACACTGCTAGGATGTACATAAGCAGATATACCTGCATCCCTAGGAGTCTATGACTGTCAGTAAACTGGCTATCACAAACAAGAGACATGAAGGCCAAAGCTATGAGTGTGCTACTTAAGTGTGCCCTGAACTCTAGACACTAGCTCAATGACGTTCGATGTACGAAAGGTGATATAAATGAAACTGGAATGTTTTCTAAAATGTAACACATTTCCTCTGTAATTTTTTTTTGTTTTGCAGTTTTTCAGTTTGACACTGACTACTACATCAGCGGCCTTGCACCCCTCTGTGATCAACTTGTAATCCTGTTTTATGTGACAGAGAATTCTGATAAAGAGGTGATTACTGTTTCTTTAAAATGCACACACGCACTTAGTTTAGTTTCCTTAAGGTTGCTTACCAACATCTTTTCAGTTGTTAGACCTGAGGCTGTGTTTTGTCACCACTGTTATGCCTAGACAGAGCTCCTCTCATGGAACCACCAGAAATCTGAGTTGACCTCTTTGTAGCACCTAGAACTTTCAACTTTGTAGGATGTATTTCAGTGTGAAAAACTACAAGGAAACAAAACTGAATTGTTGACACAGCTAGTCATTCCCCTTCATGCTATATTTTGGTGTGGCCTGCTCCTTCGCCTCTCATATCTCAAGCACGGACTGACTGGATAGGGTTTGTAGATGGGGGATATTAAGCCTGAATATGGCTGACCCATTGTTCCAGTGGAAATGTAGTAGCTAGGTGCTTGAAAGGTTCTACCTTCCAGCAACTCCGGAACTGCATCCTAATCAGATGAGACGTTTGGTCAGATAGGTATTAGGCAGCGGAAGGTGACTGGAGGTCAGGTTTTTTTTGTGTTTTTTTTTGGGACGGAGGAGAGGTCATGTTATGTATAGCTCCTTCATTACTCTTTTGCCTCAGCGTAGCATTTGAAAGCAGGGTCAGATGATTTGGGGCGTACATACATAACAAAATTATAGATGGATAAAAAACGAATTTTGGGGATGTTTTTTACCTTGGGGTTCTGAGTGACATCATAGACAACTCAAGCTTTGCTATCCTTGTCTATTTTATGTCACTGAGGACCCTTTGCTGAACAACACCCCTGTAATTCACTGCTACCCATCTATAATTCTGTATGTTATGTATGGTTCTCCTAGAGGACCTTATTTACACCAGATTCTAAATCTGGTTACTCACTGCTTTGACATAGCAACAGTTGATAACAAAACTCATAACACACTGTTGCTACGCAGGCTGACAGAGCTCTCTGAGAGACTGACAGAGCAGCACTGCATAGCAGGTGGAAGCAGTGGCAGATGATTTTGGAGGCCTTACATAACATGAGATTATAGATAGGTAAAAAGTGAATTACGGGGATGTTTTTCACCTCGGGGTTCTCAGTGACATCATAGACCACTCCAGCCTCGCTCTTGTTGTCTATTTGATGTCACACAAACCCCAATAGTGAAAAACATCCCCATAATTTACTGTTACCATCTATAATTCTGTATATAATATGCCGAAGACTGTAAGCTACCTATGTTCTACTGGGTTTTATGTGCTTGTTACCAGTACATTCAGATGTCACACGCACCTATAGTACGAAAATGATACAGCCAGACGCCTGTAATAGGTTATTACAAACGACTTTCTGACGTCACTGTGCTCAAGGGGAACAGTGGCCTTCAGTCAGCGTAAAGGAAGTTGGTGCGCAGGAGCCCAAGCACTGCTTGTGTGTCAGCAGCCAATTTGTAAAACAGACTGTAACTTTACAGAGACTGTGCTTGGGTTCTCGTTTCAACTTAACTCATTTCTGAATGCGGGCTGTCTTAGGTAGCCTGCAGAAGCGAGCTGCACCTATCCATCTAAGCAACAAAAATCATTTGTTTCACGTGCATAGTTTAGATGAACTGGTTTGTTCGCTCTTCTACCTTACATCCGTGAAAGAAATTATGTTTTTATTTTAGATAGGCTGGCACTGGTGCATTCAGGGACATGTACTTTTTATGTCAACACTGAAATTCCCAAGATGCAAGTGCTCCTGGATAGAAAGGCAGGACTGTCAGAAGGTGTCACACATGAGATGACACTGTGGCACATGTCAGCGAAAGATGGTAAAATAGACCCCGAATTTTGGGACAAACCACCTCCTTACTTTACTTTGTAAGGATATTACAAGTCACCTCTGAGTTCTTTGACCTATAAAGGCATTCGTTTTTCTGACCTTGTGCCTCTGTATGAGCACTACTCCGTGACTTACAGTATCCTTATAATATACAGAAGGGGGTATTTTATTCCATATATTTTTGTGAGACACTCCTAAATTTTAAAACTAGTAGTCAGGATTGCTCCCCTTTTTCGTGAAGTACAGTGAACACATTTCTGCACCCTACTGCTGCTCGTGTCACTTTTTTATCCAAACTAGGGATCACTACTTACCCCGAAAAGGATTTTAGATAATATACAGAAGTATACTGAGGTTCCTACTAAGGCAGTTGTTTCACCATCATTTCATGGATTTAGCGCTTGCAGCATTCCTCTTAGCTCCTAACTGGTGTCTATTGAGGTGTTATTCATGACATGGACACTGTGCAGGAAGAAACTCGTTCATTTTGGCAACATGTCGCCTGTTGATGGAGTGAACTATCAAACTTGACAGGAGATTTCGTTTTAGTCATTTATAGGTTACTAATCTGAGAATTTCTTTGTATATGTAATGCAGAGTTGTAAAGAGAGGACTGGACATAACATTTAAGATAAGGCAGATGAAATGGTTCCACTGTCACACATTTATTTGCATTCATGTTATTCAATATGGTCTGTGCTAATTTAGTCATTGTAAACGCAGTCTGATTGGTTTTACATTTTTTCAAAGGACACAGCAAGACCTCGACTTGACATTATTCAACCACTACCGGAGTCGGGTGAGGAAATCTCTTCTGATGCTCTCACGGTCAGAGGTTTCCAGGAGAATGAGTGCCGAGACTACCGCCTAGGTAAAAGATTTCACGATATTATGCCATCTGAGTTCTAGCTCTTTTAACTCTTAAGACATCTGTAAAGCTCTGTAGTCAAAAAAATTGCTAAAATTATATAAAAGTGAACGATCATGTAAACAATTACTGTGCTTTACTTGCAGCCAACAGAGAATAAATTTGTTTATATAATTGAGCCAAATTGTGTAAATTAGTTACCATTGCATTTAGATAATAACCCAAGTGAAATTCGTGCATTTATTTTCGGGACATTGTGAGTGAAAGTAGGAGTAACCTCCCAGAATCAAGGCCTGTCATTGCTAACGTCCGACTGAAAAACCACACATATTAAATTCTTCTGCAGGCGCAGGACACATGAAGCACAAATGTCAAGTCAAGTCAAAAAGCTTTACTCGATATAAATATCATAAAAGCATCGAACATTTCGTCAGTACCAAAGATAAAAAAAAATGCAATCTATTATTAAAATATAACAGTGCAAGAATTCCTGACAATCGAAATATAAGCTATTTACACAAATAGAATTGACTCATTGTAGGGTAAAATACTGAATTAAAACAATGGGTAAAAGAATAAAATCAATATTTCATATCGATTACAAAATGTAGCAGATTGGGATGACATTGCCCTAATCATTAGTGTCACTTGGCAAGGCCCCATAAACTCTGGGTCAAGATCAGGATGTTTTTTGTAAATCTTACATCTAATTTTCCATGCACAACCCAGAAACTTGGCGGTTCCGCACGCATAGAGGGGTCTCGGATCAGATTTTAATATACGCAAGGCTACTTTGTGGTCGTGAGTGCCTAGTTGTTTACAAATGGGCACGAGCCACCTAGACCTAGCTTTAGCATACCCCGGACAGGCAAACATAAAATGTGCAACACTCTCCTTGGGAGACCCCCACAGGAAGGGCATTCTTCAATAGTTTGGTGCGGAGGGCGCCACTTTGCGGTAAATTCATGGACTGGAAGTGTGCCATATCTAAATTGAGTGTATAGTGCCCTATCCCTGGGGGTCTGAATTACATCCATATAAGGTTCGAAGCCTCTAGAGAGTTTAAACTGGAAGAATTCTTCCGTAAGTCTGCCCATGTTTGGGTTGCTGACATCTCTGGCATCTACCCAGTCCCAGTAGATCCGTTTAAGTTCTGTTTTACTAGGTGAAATTTGGGTGTCCCAAGATTCCTTAAGGCCAAGCGTTGTCATTAAGGCCCTAAGGTTAGAGATCCATTTAATACCCTTAATGCCATCCATACGCAAAACTTCTGTGAATGCGTCCGCGTAGTTGGAAAGTTCCGGGGTTCTTCTAAGGCAAGCCCAAAAGAGCAACAGGCGGAGTTTAGCCAGGTCTTTGAAGTGGCGTCTGCCCAGGTCATATAGCAAGGGGACTAGGGGGACACCTCGGGGCAACGAAATCAGGTCCCTGAGGAACCTGTGTTCCGACCTGCTGATCTCATCTAGATTGTCAAAACCCCATAGCTCGGCACCATAAATGGCCGAGCTAACTGCCTTTGCTCCATACACAACGAGTGCCGGGGCAACAGGTCTACTAAATGATGAGCGATGTTCTCTGCTCAAAGCCCCGGCAACACGTTTGTGGTTCAGGAGCATTTTATCAAGATGCGGTCTCCACTGCATTGTTTCTGAGAGCCGTATCCCTAAGTAGTCAAATGTAGTGACTCTCTCAAGGTGCGACCCATCTAGTATGATGTTATTCCTGAACGATTTATGGGGCTTAAATGCCATGAATTTTGTTTTAGATGTATTTATTAACAGCCCTCGTGTGTTACAAAAGATTTGAAACCTGTTCAGGAGTTTTTGTAGGCCCATCAGGGTCTTGGAGATTAGCAATGTGTCGTCAGCAAATAGGAGAGTAGGCACCTTACTGCCAGCCAGGGCCGGGCATCAGTTGGTATTTCTTGAAGAAAGCTAACCACCCCGCTCATATATAAAGAGAACAAGGTGGGTGCCATCACACAGCCCTGGCGTACTCCCCTATTTACCGCGATCCTTCCAGTAAGTTGCCCTTGGGACCCCATCTTATCTGGGCGTAATTATCCTCATGAAGTCTTACCAGAAGGTTGAGAATTAGTGGGGGATGCCCATCCCTTGCAGTGTTTCCCATAACCTATTCCTGGGGACCAGGTCGAAGGCAGTCTTTAGATCAATAAAGGCAAGGTAGAGACTACCCTTGCCTCAACACTACCTCTTTCCAATAAATCATAAAGAGTCTGAAGACCTGGTCCATCGTACCTGTGTTAGCCCGGAAGCCCGCCTGGAAATGCGAAAGAATATCTTCCTCCTCTGCCCAAGATAAAATTCTCTGTAATATGACCCTGCCAACTATTTTCTGCATGCTGTCGATAAGGCTAATTGGCCTATAATTAGAAGGGTCCTCTCTGGAGCCCTTCTTATAAATTGGAACTACCTCCGCGCCCTTCCAAGACTCTGGGACTTTACATCCTCTGGAGATAGAATTAATTAGAAGGAGGACATAATCAGCCCATTTTTCCTGGATCAGCTCAAAACAGATCTCCAGGAGACCATCTGGGCCCGGGCCTTGGCCGGCAAAAGTCTGCTTATGGCAGAAAGAACTTCATTATGAGTGAATAGGTCACTACTGATGTTCCCGAGGTTAATTAGGGGAACACCGTGTTGCCCAACCACGTCTGTGTTTGCAGACCCAGAATAAAGACCGCTAAAATGGTCGTACCTCGCCTGAGATGTGATGTGGTTGGGGAGTTGGTCTGCTTCCCCCTTATTTGCCCGTCTGACCAGGGTTCAAAAAAGGTTAGTATCTCTTGCAGAACAAGCATCTTTAACCCCTACGCTGCTAGGCCTTTTCCCCTCCTGTGCTAGGCCTTTTTTTGGCTATTTGGGGTAGTGCGAGTTTAGGGCCCTGTAACTTTTTGACCACATAAGATATCCATGCCAAATTTGCGTCCTTTTTTCCAACATCATGGGGATTCTTAAGGTACCCAGGGTTTGTGGATTCCCCTGGAGGGGACCCAGAAATTAGCCAAAATACAGCTAAATTTTGGGTTTTTGGGAAAATGCGAAAAAGGGCTACAGATGAAAGCATCTGGTTTTTTCCTGCAAATGGCATCAAAAAGGGGTTGTGGTGCTGAAATCACCATCTTCCCAGCTTTCAGGGACAAGCAGACTTTTGTCAGAAAACCAACATTTTTACACATTTTTGGCATTTTTCTGGGACATAGCCTATTTTTCCTATTTTTTGTGCTTTCAACCTCCTTTCAGTTAATGGTAGAAATGGGTGTGAAAGCAATAATGGATCCTGGAAAGCTATACATTTTAGAAAAGTAGACAAAATTCTAAATTCAGCAAGGGGTCATTTGTGTAGATCCATCAAGGTTTCTTTATAGAAACGAACAGTTAAATATAGGAAAAATTGAAAATTATTTGAAAAAAACAGCCTCTTGCGTCAACGTTTTCACCTGTAACTTCTTTTAATTATGACAGCTCTTTGAAAGCAATATACCGTTACATCCGCTGGACCTTACTGGTTGTGGGGATATAGGACTTGTAGGTTTACCAAGAACCCGACGAACCCAGAGTCAAAAACTGAGCAGCAATTTGCAATGGCTTTTTATTATGTACCCGGTATATAGCAATTATTGTGGGAAAATGTATACATGGAAAAATCGGTATGAAAGACACCTATGTATTTCTGAAATGGGAACAAATTATAGAGTTTAGAAACAGTAGATATTTGCACATTCTCAAAATTGGGAATACTCATACTAGCATGAGAATTATCGGTCATTTTTCAAAATGACTTATTTTTTACACAATGTCTTTCATTTGGAAGGCAGAAATGCATGAAAAGTGAATAGGTAATAACAGTTACTTTACAAATCTGAATTACCCTAAGTCTCCCGATAAAAATGGTACCTCACTTGTGTGGGTCGGCATAGTGCCCACGACAGGAAATGGCTCAAAACCCAACGTGAACACACCACATTTTCAGAATGAAAAATTACCCTTTTTTGCAAAGTGTCTAGCTGTAGTTTTTGAACCCTAGCTCTGCCGGCACCTAGGTAAACCTAGCAAACCTATACATTTTTGAAAACTAGACACCCAGGGGAATCCAGGATGGGGTGACTTGACTGCCTCCCACCAGGTTCTGTTACCCAGAATCCCTTGCAAACCTAAAAAATTGTCCAAAAACACATTTTCCCCACATTTCTGTGGTGGAAAGTTGTGGAATCTGCGTGGATCCACAAATTTCCACCCACCCCGCGTTACCCAAAGTCTTCCGAGAAAAATGGTACCTCACTTGTGTGGGTCAGCCTAGTGCCCGCGACAGGAAACGGCGCAAAACGCAACGTGGTCACACCTCAATTTCGCAGTGAAAAATGACTCTTTTTTGGCAAAGTGCTTAGCTGTAGTTTTTGAACCCTAGCTCTGCCGGCAACTAGGGAAAGCTAGCAAACCTATACATTTTTGAAAACTAGACACCCAGGGGAATCCAGGATGGGGTGACTTGACTGCCTCCCACCAGGTTCTGTTACCCAGAATCCCTTGCAAACCTAAAAAATTGTCAAAAAAGCCATATTTTCCCCACATTTCTGTGGTGGAAAGTTCTGGAATCTGCGTGGATCCACAAATTTCCACCCACCCCGCGTTCCCCAAAGTCTTCCGAGAAAAATGGTACTTCACTTGTGTGGGTCAGCCTAGTGCCCGCGACAGGAAACGGCGCAAAACGTAACATGGTCACACCTCAATTTTGCAGTGAAAAATGACTCTTTTTTGGCAAAGTGCCTAGCTGTAGTTTTTGAACCCTAGCACTGCCGGCACCTAGGGAAAGCTAGCAAACCTATACATTTGTGAAAACTAGACACCCAGGGGAATCAAGGATGGGGTGACTTGACTGCCTCCCACCAGGTTCTGTTACCCAGAATTCCTTGCAAACCCTAAACAATTGTCAAAAAACACATTTTCCCCACATTTCTGTGGTGGAAAGTTCTGGAATCTGCGTGGATCCACAAATTTCCACCCACGACGCGTTCCCCAAAGTCTTCCGAGAAAAATGGTACCTCACTTGTGTGGGTCAGCCTAGTGCCCGCGACAGGAAATGGCGCAAAACGCAACATGGTCACACCTCAATTTTGCAGTGAAAAATGGCTCTTTTTTGGCAAAGTGCCTAGCTGTAGTTTTTGAACCCTAGCACTGCCGGCACCTAGGGAAACCTAGCAAACCTATACCCTTTTGAAAACTAGACACCCAGGGGAATCCAGGATGGGGTGACTTGACTGCCTCCCACCAGGTTCTGTTACCCAGAATCGCTTGCAAACCTAAAACATTGTAAAAAAAAACACATTTTCCCCACATTTCTGTGGTGGAAAGTTATGGAATCTGCGTGGATCCACAAATTTCAACGCACCCCGCGTTCCCCAAAGTCTTCCGAGAAAAATGGTACCTCACTTGTGTGGGTCAGCCTAGTGCCCGCGACAGGAAACGGCGCAAAACGCAACGTGGTCACACCTCAATTTCGCAGTGAAAATGGCTCTTTTGGCAAAGTGCCTAGCTGTAGTTTTTGAACCCTAGCACTGCCGGCACCTAGGGAAACCTAGCAAACCTATACATTTTTGAAAACTAGACACCCAGGGGAATCCAGGATGGGGTGACTTGACTGCCTCCCACCAGGTTCTGTTACCCAGAATCCCTTGCAAACCTAAAAATTGTCAAAAACCACATTTTCCCCACATTTCTGTGGTGGAAAGTTCTGGAATCTGCGTGGATCCACAAATTTCCACCCACCCCGCGTTCCCCAAAGTCTTCCGAGAAAAATGGTACCTCACTTGTGTGGGTCAACCTAGTGCCCGCGACAGGAAACGGCGCAAAACGCAACGTGGTCACACCTCAATTTCGCAGTGAAAAATGGCTCTTTTTGGCAAAGTGCCTAGCTGTAGTTTTTGAACCCTAGCACTGCCGGCACCTAGGGAAACCTAGCAAACCTATACATTTTTGAAAACTAGACACCTAGGGGAATCCAGGATGGGGTGACTTGACTGCCTCCCACCAGGTTCTGTTACCCAGAATCCCTTGCAAACCTAAAAATTGTCAAAAAACACATTTTCCCCACATTTCTGTGGTGGAAAGTTCTGGAATCTGTGTGGATCCACAATTTCCACCCACCCAGCGTTCCCCAGGTCTCCCGATAAAAATGGTACCTCACTTGCGTGGGTGGGTGAAGGACCCGCGACAGGCAAGGGCCCAAAACCTATTGAGGCGACATCAAAATTACCTACCACAAACCAACCTGGTTTTGCATGGGGGTCCCATGAGTTTTTGGCCCGGGCTCGGCAGCCATCTAGGAAACCTACCAAACCCACACACATTTCTGGAAAGTAGACACCTGGGATTCCAGCGAGGTATGGCTTGCGTGGGTCCCCCATCATTCTCCTACCCAGAATCCCCTGTAAACCTCAAACCTTTGCCGAAAAATTCACTTTTTTCTCAAATTTCTGTGTGGCAAAGTTCTGGAATGTGCGTGTATCCACAAATTTCCTCCCACCCAGCGCTCCCCCAGGTCTCCCGATAAAAATGGTACCTCACTTGTGTGGGTAGGCATAGTGGCTGCAACAGGAAATGGCCCAAATCGTACTGTGGAGACTTCAAAATTACCTACAGCAAAACTACCTGGTTTTGGGGGGGGGTGGGGCACCTGAGATTTTGGCCCCGGGATCGGCGGCCATCTTGGGAAAGTACCAAACCCAAACATTTCTGAAAACTAGACACCCTGGGGAGTCCAATGAGGTATGGCTTGCGTGGATCCCTCAACGTTTTCCTACCCAGAATGCCATGCAAACCTCAAATATAGCTGAAAAAACCCACATTTTCCACATATTTTAGTGTGGAATCACCGTGCCCGCACAAATGTCCTACCACCCAGCGTTCCCCTTGTTCTCCCGAGTAAAATTATACCTCACTTGTGTAGGTGGGCTAAAGGCCTGTGGCTCGTAAGAGCCCAAAACATAGGGATTTAGAGTATAGCACCGAGAATTCTAAGCGCTACATTTTTTTAAAAATACGTTTTTAGCCAATTCTGCTTTGGACACTGTTAGAAATGGGATCTCTAGTTGGCAAGGGCTTGCACCTTTGTCCAAGTAGGGACCCTTCTTCCTAGTCAGGGTAAGGGTGTTACACTCGTGAAGTAACCCCTGCTCACCCTCGTGGTAGCTTGGCACGAGCAGTCAGGCTTCATTCAGAGGCAGTGTGTAAAGCATTTGCACATAACCAACAGTAATACAGTGTAAGCACTACAAACGGACACCACACCAGTTTAGAAAAATAACCAATATTTTATATACTCAAGACAAGACCAATTACGACAAACATCCACAATACTATACTTTAAAAATGAATGCTTGATAAGGTAACTTCTTCTTTGCAGGAATAGTTCAAAAACAAAGTTCGTACGAGTCGGTAGCTCCGTCCGAGCCTACCGCGATGCTGAAAACCACAGAGTCTAACAGTTCCAGCCGACTGCGTCGATACGGGCCAGCAGAGTCGTGAACAGACTCCGGTCACAGTACCTTTCTCGTTGTGGCTGAGTACGGAGTGTACGAGCCGGTCGGCGTTCGTCGCGGTTGCGGTGCAAGACGGAGCGATGCAAGGTGCGGTGTCCCTCGATGCGGTGCAGGCAGCGGCTCGATGAGCGTCGTGCAGACGGAGTCGGTGAGTCCAAGGCGTGCGATGCAGGGTGAGACGATGCTCGATGCGGTGCTGACAGGTTGCGATGCAGGCGACCAAGCCGGAGTGCGGGAGCTGGCGTCGGACAGCGGTGCGAGTCGAAGCGGTGCGTCGCAGACGTGCGAGCGGTGCCCCAAATGCGATACGGTCACGACTCTTGAGCCAGTTGAAGCGACCGCGTCGGTCGGGTCCGGCTGGTTCGGTGAAGCGATGCGAACTGCGGTGCCCACAGGTCACGGTGCAAGCAGCGGCTCGGTGTTGGCGGCGTCGGACGTCGCCACGGTGAGACCAGGGTTGCGATGCGAAGCGGGGCGATGCGGTCTGCGGTGCAAACAGGTCACCGGTCAGGGATGGATTCGGTTGACGGAGTCGGTTGCAGTTCCCTTCCTCTGTGGCAACTGAAACAGCTGCTCCAGAAGCGGTACCCAGAGGCTGGTGAAGTCTTTGTAGTCCCTGAGACTTCTTAACAGGAGGCCAGCTCGGTTCCAGGCCCTTGGAGATACTCAGCACAAGTTTGTAGAAAGTTCCTTCCTTTCACTGCCCAAGGCAGAAGCAGCAGCTGCAGGCCAACCCAACAAAGCAACAACACAGCAAAGGGGCAATACTCCTCCTGGCAGCTCTTCCAGCTCTTCGTCTTGGCAGGTTCCTTGATTCCAGCGAGATCTAAATTCATGGGGTCAGGGCCCCAATATTTATATCCCAAATTCCTTTGTTCTCTGAAGGCAGAGAGGCCTTTGCCTAGTCCAAACCAGTTCTGGAGCACTTTGTTGACAAGTCTCCGTCCCTTCTTTCAGTGAGTAGGCCAGGGACATCAGACGCACCACAGGAGGTGGAGCCAGCATTGTGGAGGGAAGGCACTGTCCTATTCAGGGCCCAGGTGCAACTCCTCCCACCCATCTACATGTAGATCTTGCTATTCAGCCCTGTGCTGACTCACCCTGTCTCCTGGCATCCCCCAGCCCCTGTCACTCACACTCCAGACAAGGAATACACAACCTCGCAGAGGCAGGCTTGGATGGTTAGACAAGAAAATACCCACTTTCTAAAAGTGGTTTTTTCAAACACAGAATGTTAAAACCAACTTCACTAAAAGATGCATTTTATCATTCTGAGTCCAGGCATACTAAACTCGAATTTCTACCATGTTCCCGGGGTCAGTTAGGATTATAAGTTGTAATAATCAAAACTGCCCGTTCTAGCCTAGGGGAACAGGTAGCCTTGCAATAGTGAAAAACGAACTAGGCTGTAATTCACTATCAGGACATGCTACACACACCAGGGCATGTCCTACCTTTCGCATACAATGCACCCTGCCCACAGGGGTACCTTGGGCCTACCTTAGGGTGACTTACATGTAGAAAAGGGAAGGTTTAGGGACTTGCAAGTGTGTGCACTTGCTAAGTCGACATGGCAGCCTCAGGCTGCGCACAGGCTCTGCGATGGCAGGCCCGAGTTACGCTTTACGGGCTGTTTGCGTGGGTGGCACAATCCAGTGCTGCAGCCCACCAACAGCATTTGGTCTATAGGCCCTGGCACTCGCAGTGCACTTACAAGGGACTGACACATAAACCAAATAGGCCAATCATGGAAACACCAATCCATAACACATTTTATACAGGAGCACTTGCACTTTCCCACTGGACAGCAGTGAGGGAAGTGCGCAGAATCATTACACCAGCAAAAACAGAGTCAAACCGGGAGGTCAGAAAGCAAAAGTCAGGGAAACACGCCAAAAGATGCCAAGTCTAACACATGTCTCCTCCAGCTGAAAGTAGGAGAACTCACCCAACCCCATTGGAGTTCTCTTCACTAAGGCGGAAGAGCCTGGACAGACCATCTGCGTTGGCGTGTTCTGTACCAGGACGGTGTTCCACCGTAAAGTCCATTCCCTGTAGGGAGATGGACCACCTCAGCAGTTTTGGATTCTCACCCCTCATTTGCATCAACCATCTGAGGGGCCTGTGGTCTGTCTGAACCCGGAAGTGAGTCCCAAACAGGTATGGTCTCAACTTCTTCAGTGCCCAGACCACAGCAAAAGCTTCCCTTTCTATGGCACTCCACCTCTGTTCCCTGGGAAGTAGTCTCCTGCTAAGGAAGACTACAGGCTGATCCAGGCCCTCTTCGTCTCAGTTGTGAGAGCACCGCTCCCACACCATGCTCTGAAGCGTCAGTCTGCACCGACGAATTCCTTGGAGAAGTCAGGTGCCTTGAGCACGGGCGCCGTGCACATGGCTGCCTTCAGGGCATCAAAAGCTTTCTGGCAGGACTCAGTCCAGATCACTTTCCTGGGCTGCCTCTTAGAGGTCAGCTCTGTTAAGGGGGCAACGATGGTGCCATAGCCCTTAACAAATCTCCTATAGTAACCGGTGAGACCTAAGAAGGCTCTCACCTCTGTCTGGGTTTTGGGGGCTCCCAAGCCAGAATGGTGTCAATCTTGGGTTGTAGGGGCGCCACCTGGCCGCTTCCTACCTGGTGTCCCAAGTACACCACAGAACCCTGCCCGATCTGGCACTTACTGGCCTTGATCGTGAGGCCTGCACCTTGCAGAGCCCTCAACACTTTCTCAAGGTGCTGTAAATGTTCTTCCCAGCTGGATCTGAACACAGCAATGTCATCCAGGTAGGCAGCACTGAAATCCTCCAGCCCAGCCAACACCTGATTGACCAACCTCTGAAAGGTGGCAGGGGCATTCTTCAACTCAAAGGGCATCACCCGGAACTGGTAATGACCTTCTGGGGTTGAGAATGCTGATCTCTCCTTGGCCCCATCGGTTAAGGCAATCTGCCAGTACCCAGACGTCAAATCAAACGTGCTGAGGAACCGGGCAGCTCCCAACCGATCAATGAGCTCATCAGCTCTGGGAATGGGGTGCGCGTCAGTCCTGGTGACGGCATTGAGCCCACGGTAGTCCACACAAAGCCGGAGTTCTGGAGTGGCACCGGGCGCAGCAGCCTTTGGGACCAAGACCACTGGGCTGGCCCAAGGACTGTGGGAGGGCTCAACCACCCCTAACGCCAACATCTTAGAGACCTCCTCCTTGATGCTGGCTCTGACCCGGTCAGTCAACCTGTAAATCTTGTGCTTCACAGGAGGGCTGTCACCAGTGTCCACGTTATGGGTACACCAGTGAGTAACACCGGGGTCAGAGAGAACAGTGGGGCGAACTGTCCCAACAACTGGTGACAGTCCCCCTGCTGCTCCTGAGTCAGAGTAGGGAGAGGATCACACCTTCTACTGACCCATCATGCTCCTTGGTAGACAGGAGGTCAGGAGAGGCTCACTCTCCTCTTCCACCCCATCATCTGTCGCCAGGAGCATACTCACTTCGGACCTCTCGAAGTGGGGCTTGAGGCGGTTCACGTGAAGGACCCTCAAAGGGTTCCTTGGAGCTTGCAAATCCACCAGGTAGGTGACGTCACTTTTGCGCTCCTTTACCTCATATGGCCCAGTCCACTTGTCCTGCAAGGCACAAGGTGCCACTGGGGCCATGACCCACACTTTTGCCCAGGTTGAGAATTCGACCAGAGTGACATTCTGGTCATACCATCTCTTCATTTCTTCCTGGCTTGCTTCTAGGTTCGCCTGAGCGAGTTTCCTGAAGCGGGCAGTTTGGTTTCGAAAGGCCAGCATGTAGCTAAACACATCCTGGGGAGTTTTCCTGGGAGCTGCCTCCCAGCCTTCCTTTACCAAACTCAGAGGTCCTCTGACAGGGTGGCCATACAGGAGCTCAAAGGGGCTGTACCCAAGAGACTTCTGAGGCACCTCCCTGTATGCAAAGAGTAGGCATGGCAAGAGGACGTCCCACTTACGCCTCATGGGTTCTGTTAGACCCTTGATCATGCCTTTCAAGGTCTGGTTGAATCTCTCCACCAGACCGTTTCCTTGTGGGTGGTAAGGAGTGGTGAACTTGTAGGTTACACCACACTCCTTCCACAGGGATGTCATATACTTGGATATGAAATTGGTCCCCCTTTCAGAAACCACCTCTCTGGGGAATCCCACACGGGAAAAGATCCCCATTAACGCCCGGCCCACCACTGGCGCCGTCGTTGTCCTGAGAGGGATTGCCTCCGGGTACCGGGTGGCATGGTCCACCAAGACCAGGATGTACCTGTTGCCCATGGCTGTCTTGGGATCCAGTGGCCCCACAATATCCATCCCTACCCTTTCAAAGGGTGTTCCAACAACAGGAAAAGGTTGGAGAGGAGCTTTGACCTTCCTCCCACTCTTACCACTTGCCTGGCAAGTTTGGCAAGACCTACAGTGTGCATCTGACTGCCTTCGCATTTGGGGCCAAAGAAGTGGGTGACAAGCCTGTCAAAGGTCTTGTCCTGCCCCAAATGTCCTGCCAAAGGCACGTCATGAGCCAGACCCAGTAGGAAGGTCCTGAAGCGCTGGGGTACCACCAGCACACAGGCTGACCCAGGCTCAGCAACCTTAGGCTCACTGTATAGGAGACCATTCTCCCAGTAGATCAGATGTGACCCGGACTGATTACCAGCTACCTGGTCTGCAGCCTGCCGCCGCAGACCCTCCAGAGTAGGGCACTCGTTCTGCTCCCTGCAGAACTCCTCCCTGGTGGGACCCCCTTCTTGCTGTCCCCTAGTGAGACAAGGGTCATTTCTGCGGGATCCCCACCCTCCTGTGGGCACCCCTCCTCCCCAAGCGCTACACTAGCCAACACTTTGGACTGTCCACCGGTGGGTGGCTGTGTCCCCTTTGGGCACTTGGGGTCCCCTTAAAGTGACCCACCTGGTCACATGCATAACACTTGCGGGGCCGGTCTCAACAGGCTTCCTGTAGAGACCCCTTTCTTCTTATCACTGGGGGGCTGGGAACCTTTACCCTGGGTACTAGTTTGGGGCCCTTTAGAGAACTCATGTGCTTTACCCTTGTCCCCCCCTTTCTGCTGGGGACCCTGCCCACCTTTGGCTGAGTCTCCCCCAAACGCTTTCTTGTGGACCCTGGTACTCACCCAGCGGTCCGCCTCCATAGCAAGCTTCCTGGGGTCAGTTAGCTTACTATCAACTAGGTGCTGGCGCAGATCTGCAAAACATAGACTAGACAAGTGCTCCCATGCAATCAAATTGTAGAGCCCCTGAAAATCTGTTACATTACTGCCCTTCACCCAACCATCCAGCGACCTACAGAACATATCCACACATTCCAACCAATTGTTGGCCTCAGACTTTTACTGGACCTGAACTGATCCCTGTACTTCTCAGGAGTGAGCCCATACCTAGTGAGGAGAGCGTCTTTCATGTCAGCATAGGTGAGGTCCTGCCCCTTACCCAAAGCTATCAGAGTATCCCTAGCTTCCTCTGGAAAGAGAGGCCACAACCCCGCTCCCCAGTTCATTTCAGGGACCCCATTCATATGAATAGACGACTCGTACCCTTGAAACCACCTTTGTATGTCATCACCCTTTTTGTACTCTTTACCTACATTCTTGGGGATGTGTACAATCCTGTCTGTGTGTGCTGAAGAATTGCTGCGACCATCTGAACCGGATCTACTCTTTAGCTCCAGCTCCTTGATCATTCTCTCATGATCTAGTATCATTTTCTTTCCTCCATGGCTATTCTTTTCTCTTCCCTCTCACTTTCTATTCTGAGTTTCTCCAATTCAAACCTCCTTACTTCCCGCCTGTCCTCCAGCTCCTCTGGGGACAAACTACTGCTGCCTGGCCTGGAGGGTTCCCCCTCCCAAAAGCACATCCACCCTAGGAACAGGCTCCTCCACCTCTCCATTGAGATCACCAGGTTGCCCATTGGCACCTCTGGCTGCTACCCAGGCCCTCAGCGCCTTTTGTAGCTCATCCTTCCTGGTTAGGCCTCTGACCTGGACTTTCAGGTTCTTGCAAATCGATTTTAACTCCTTGACACTGTAGGCTTCCAATCGATCCTCCTCAAAGGCAATTTCTACTGATGCAATTGATGATACTATTGATTCAGGCATGTTGAAGTAGCAAGTTCAAACTGGCAAGATCAAAAATAGGCCAAAAAGAAAAAGAACCTGTATGTGGTACGTAATGGTCTGCGATATGGTAGTAGTGCACACCAATCACTGTAAGTCAAGTGCAAACACAAGTCCTATCCTCACCGCTGACAACCAATGTTAGAAATGGGATTTCTGGTTGGCTAAGGCTTGTGCCAAAGCCAGGCAGAAACCACCACTCTAGTCGGGATAAGGGAGTAACACTCCTAAAATAACCCCTGCTCACCCCCTTGGTAGCTTGGCACGAGCAGTCAGGCTTATCTTAGAGGCAGTGTATTTGCACATAACCAACAGTAATATAATGTAAGCACTACAAAAGGACACCACACCAGTTTAGAAAAATAACCAATATTTTTATATACTCAAGATGAGACCAAATAAGATAAAAACCCACAATACAGTACTTTAAAAGTGATTACGTTGCAAGATAACTTCTTCTTTGTAGGAATAGTTCAAAAACAAAGTTCAGTACGAGTCGGTAGCTCCGTCCGAGTCTACCGTGATGCTGAAAACCACAGAATCTAACAGTTCCAGCTGACCGCGTCGATACGGGCCAGCAGAGTCGTGAACAGACTCGGTCACAGTACCTTTCTCGTTGTGGCGGGCACGGAGTGTGCGAGCCGGTCGGGCGTACGTCGCGGTTGCGGTGCAAGGTGGAAGCGGTGCAGGGCGCGGTGTCCTCTCGATGCGGTGCAGGCAGCGGCTCGGTGACAATCGTGCAGACGGAGTCGGTGAGTCCAAGGCGTGCGGGGCAGGGCGAGACGGTGCTCGATGCGGTGCTGGCAGGTTGCGATGCAGGCGACCAAGCCGGAGTGCGGGAGCTGGCGTCGGACAGCGGTGCGAGTCGGAGCGGTGCGTCGCAGACGTGCGAGCGGTGCCCCAAATGCGATGCGGTCACGACTCTTGAGCCAGTTGCAGCGACCGCGTTGGTCGGGTCCGGCTGGTTCGGTGAAGCGATGCGATGCGAACTGTGGTGCCCACAGGTCACGGTGCAAGCAGCGGCTCGGTGTTGGCGGCGTCGGACGTCGCCCACGGTGAGACCAGGGTTGCGATGCGAAGCGGGGCGATGCGGTCTGCGGTGCAAATAGGTCACCGGTCAGGGATGGATTCGGTTGGCGGAGTCGGTTGCAGTTCCCTTCCTCTGTGGCAACTGAAACAGCGTTCCAGAAGCGGTACCCAGAGGCTGGTGAAGTCTTTGTAGTCCCTGAGACTTCTTAACAGGAGGCCAGCTCGGTTCCAGGCCCTTGGAGATACTCAGCACAAGTTTGTAGAAAGTTCCTTCCTTTCACTGCCCAAGGCAGAAGCAGCAGCTGCAGGCCAACCCAACAAAGCAACAACACAGCAAAGGGGCAGTACTCCTCCTGGCAGCTCTTCCAGCTCTTCGTCTTGGCAGGTTCCTTGATTCCAGCGAGATCTAAATTCATGGGGTCAGGGCCCCAAAATTTATATCCCAAATTCCTTTGTTCTCTGAAGGCAGAGAGGCCTTTGCCTAGTCCAAACCAGTTCTGGAGCACTTTGTTGACAAGTCTCCGTCCCTTCTTTCAGTGAGTAGGCCAGGGACATCAGACGCACCACAGGAGGTGGAGCCAGCATTGTGGAGGAAGGCACTGTCCTATTCAGGGCCCAGGTGCAACTCCTCCCACCCATCTACATGTAGATCTTGCTATTCAGCCATGTGCTGACTCACCCTGTCTCCTGGCATCCCCAGCCCCTGTCACTCACACTCCAGACAAGGAATACACAACCTCGCAGAGGCAGGCTTGGATGGTTAGACAAGAAAATACCCACTTTCTAAAAGTGGTATTTTCAAACACAGAATGTTAAAACCAACTTCACTAAAAGATGCATTTTATCATTCTGAGTCCAGGCATACTAAACTCGAATTTCTACCATGTTCCCGGGGTCAGTTAGGATTATAAGTTGTAATAATCAAAACTGCCCGTTCTGGCCTAGGGGGAACAGGTAGCCTTGCAATAGTGAAAAATGAACTAGGCTGTAATTCACTATCAGGACATGCCACACACACCAGGGCATGTCCTACCTTTCGCATACAATGCACCCTGCACACAGGGGTACCTTGGGCCTACCTTAGGGGTGACTTACATGTAGAAAAGGGAAGGTTTAGGGACTTGCAAGTGTGTGCACTTGCCAAGTCGACATGGCAGCCTCAGGCTGCGCACAGGCTCTGCGATGGCAGGCCCGAGTTACGCTTTACGGGCTGTTTGCGTGGGTGGCACAATCCAGTGCTGCAGCCCACCAACAGCATTTGGTCTATAGGCCCTGGCACTCGCAGTGCACTTTACAAGGGACTGACACATAAACCAAATAGGCCAATCATGGAAACACCAATCCATAACACATTTTATACAGGAGCACTTGCACTTTCCCACTGGACAGCAGTGAGGGAAGTGCGCCGAATCATTACACCAGCAAAAACAGAGTCAAAACCGGGAGGTCAGAAAGCAAAAAGTCAGGGGAAACACGCCAAAAGATGCCAAGTCTAACACATGTCCCCTCCAGCTGAAAGTAGGGAGAACTACCCAACCCCATTGGAGTTCTCTTCACTAAGGCGGAAGAACCTGGACAGACCATCTGCGTTGGCGTGTTCTGTACCAGGACGGTGTTCCACCGTAAAGTCCATTCCCTGTAGGGAGATGGACCACCTCAGCAGTTTTGGATTCTCACCCCTCATTTGCATCAACCATCTGAGGGGCCTGTGGTCTGTCTGAACCCGGAAGTGAGTCCCAAACAGGTATGGTCTCAACTTCTTCAGTGCCCAGACCACAGCAAAAGCTTCCCTTTCTATGGCACTCCACCTCTGTTCCCTGGGAAGTAGTCTCCTGCTAAGGAAGACTACAGGCTGATCCAGGCCCTCTTCGTTCAGTTGTGAGAGCACCGCTCCCACACCATGCTCTGAAGCGTCAGTCTGCACGACGAATTCCTTGGAGAAGTCAGGTGCTTTGAGCACGGGCACCGTGCACATGGCTGCCTTCAGGGCATCAAAAGCTTTCTGGCAGGACTCAGTCCAGATCACTTTCCTGGGCTGCCTCTTAGAGGTCAGCTCTGTTAAGGGGGCAACGATGGTGCCATAGCCCTTAACAAATCTCCTATAGTAACCGGTGAGACCTAAGAAGGCTCTCACCTCTGTCTAGGTTTTGGGGGGCTCCCAAGCCAGAATGGTGTCAATCTTGGGTTGTAGGGGCGCCACCTGGCCGCTTCCTACCTGGTGTCCCAAGTACACCACAGAACCCTGCCTGATCTGGCACTTACTGGCCTTGATCGTGAGGCCTGCACCTTGCAGAGCCCTCAACACTTTCTCAAGGTGCTGTAAATGTTCTTCCCAGCTGGAACTGAACACAGCAATGTCCATCCAGGTAGGCGGCACTGAAATCCTCCAGCCCAGCCAACACCTGATTGACCAACCTCTGAAAGGTGGCAGGGGCATTCTTCAACCCAAAGGGCATCACCCGGAACTGGTAATGACCTTCTGGGGTTGAGAATGCTGATCTCTCCTTGGCCCCATCGGTTAAGGCAATCTGCCAGTACCCAGACGTCAAATCAAACGTGCTGAGGAACCGGGCAGCTCCCAACCGATCAATGAGCTCATCAGCTCTGGGGATGGGGTGCGCGTCAGTCCTGGTGACGGCATTGAGCCCACGGTAGTCCACACAAAACCGGAGTTCTGGAGTGGCACCGGGCGCAGCAGCCTTTGGGACCAAGACCACTGGCCTGGCCCAAGGACTGTGGGAGGGCTCAATCACCCCTAACACCAACATCTTAGAGACCTCCTCCTTGATGCTGGCTCTGACCAGGTCAGTCAACCTGTAAATCTTGTGCTTCACAGGAGGGCTGTCACCAGTGTCCACGTTATGGGTACACCAGTGAGTAACACCGGGGGTCAGAGAGAACAGTGGGGCGAACTGTCCCAACAACTGGTGACAGTCCCCTGCTGCTCCTGAGTCAGAGTAGGGGAGAGGATCACACCTTCTACTGACCCATCATGCTCCTTGGTAGACAGGAGGTCAGGGAGAGGCTCACTCTCCTCTTCCACCCCATCATCTGTCGCCAAGAGCATACTCACTTCGGACCTCTCGAAGTGGGGCTTGAGGCGGTTCACGTGAAGGACCCTCAAAGGGTTCCTTGGAGCTTCCAAATCCACCAGGTAGGTGACGTCACTTTTGCGCTCCTTTACCTCATATGGCCCAGTCCACTTGTCCTGCAAGGCACAAGGTGCCACTGGGGCCATGACCCACACTTTTTGCCCAGGTTGAAATTCGACCAGAGTGGCATTCTGGTCATACCATCTCTTCATTTCTTCCTGGCTTGCTTCTAGGTTCGCCTGAGCGAGTTTCCTGAAGCGGCAGTTTGGTTTCGAAAGGCCAGCATGTAGCTAAACACATCCTGGGGAGTTTTCCTGGGAGCTGCCTCCCAGCCTTCCTTTACCAAACTCAGAGGTCCTCTGACAGGGTGGCCATACAGGAGCTCAAAGGGGCTGTACCCAAGAGACTTCTGAGGCACCTCCCTGTATGCAAAGAGTAGGCATGGCAAGAGGACGTCCCACTTACGCCTCATGGGTTCTGTTAGACCCTTGATCATGCCTTTCAAGGTCTGGTTGAATCTCTCCACCAGACCGTTTCCTTGTGGGTGGTAAGGAGTGGTGAACTTGTAGGTTACACCACACTCCTTCCACAGGGATGTCATATACTTGGATATGAAATTGGTCCCCCTATCAGAAACCACCTCTCTGGGGAATCCCACACGGAAAAGATCCCCATTAACGCCCGGCCCACCACTGGCGCCGTCGTTGTCCTGAGAGGGATTGCCTCCGGGTACCGGGTGGCATGGTCCACCAAGACCAGGATGTACCTGTTGCCCATGGCTGTCTTGGGATCCAGTGGCCCCACAATATCCATCCCTACCCTTTCAAAGGGTGTTCCAACAACAGGAAAAGGTTGGAGAGGAGCTTTGACCTTCCTCCCACTCTTACCACTTGCCTTGCAAGTTTGGCAAGACCTACAGTGTGCATCTGACTGCCTTCGCATTTGGGGCCAAAAGAAGTGGGTGACAAGCCTGTCAAAGGTCTTGTCCTGCCCCAAATGTCCTGCCAAAGGCACGTCATGAGCCAGACCCAGTAGGAAGGTCCTGAAGCGCTGGGGTACCACCAGCACACGGGCTGACCCAGGCTCAGCAACCTTAGGCTCACTGTATAGGAGACCACTCTCCCAGTAGATCAGATGTGACCCGGACTGATTACCAGCTGCCTGGTCTGCAGCCTGCCGCCGCAGACCCTCCAGAGTAGGGCACTTGTTCTGCTCCCTGCAGAACTCCTCCCTGGTGGGACCCCCTTCTTGCTGCCAATGGGTCAGCTCAGAGATGTCTCCCAGTTCGGCTACCTGCTCCCCTGTAGGCACCGGGCGTCCCCCTCGAGGTCCGCCTCCTCCCGGTCCGTGGGAACTTCGGGGCCGGTTTCCGCGCCCCTGCCCTTTCTCTTGGCAGGGACTTGGGCCACTGTTCCAGGCTCCAAGTCCTCTTGATCACCCTTTTTGGCTGCCATTGACCGAGTAGACACGCATGCCCACTCTGGCAACCCAAGCATCTCCAAGTGAGACCTGAGCTCAACCTCCTTCCATAAGGACTGCTCCAGGTCGTTTCCTAGCAGACAATCTACAGGCATGGTAGGGCTCACAACCACCCTCAAGGGACCTGAGACCCCCCCCCATTCAAAGGGAACCTGCGCCACCATACACTGGCGCTCAGAGTTGTCTACAGTAACTACTTGGTGAAATGCCCCTGGGACTACCTGCTTCTCAGAGACCAGGTGACACCGGACTGAGGTCACACTGGCTCCAGTATCTCTGAGAGCCTCTACCCTGTTCCCCTTGATGGTCACCCAGGTGCTATATTTCTTTGTGTTAGGGGCACCTGGTTTCCTGGGACCATCTCACTGTCCCCTAGTGAGACAAGGGTCATTTCTGCGGGATCCCCACCCTCCTGTGGGCACCCCTCCTCCCCAAGCGCTACACTAGCCAACACTTTGGACTGTCCACCGGTGGGTGGCTGTGTCCCCTTTGGGCACTTGGGGTCCCCTTAAAGTGACCTACCTGGTCACATGCATAACACTTGCGGGGCCGGTCTCAACAGGCTTCCTGTAGAGACCCCTTTCTTTTTATCACCGGGGGCTGGGAACCTTTACCCTGGGTACTAGTTTGGGGCCCTTTAGAGAACTCCTGTGCTTTACCCTTGTCCCCCCACCTTTCTGCTGGGGACCCTGCCCACCTTTGGCTGAGTCTCCCCAAACGCTTTCTTGTGGACCCTGGTACTCACCCAGCGGTCCGCTTCCATAGCAAGCTTCCTGGGGTCAGTGAGCTTACTATCAACTAGGTGCTGGCGCAGATCTGCAAAATATAGACTAGACAAGTGCTCCCATGCAATCAAGTTGTAGAGCCCCTGAAAATCTGTTACACTACTGCCCTTTACCCAACCATCCAGAGACCTGCAGAACACAACCACACATTCCAACCAAGTGTTGGCATCAGACTTCTTACTGGACCTGAACTGATCCCTGTACTTTTCAGGAGTAAGACCATACTTAGTGAGAAGGGCATCTTTCATGTCAGCATAGGTGAGGTGATGCCCCTTACCCAAAGCTGTCAGAGCATCCCTTGCTTCTTCAGGGAAAAGTGGCCACAATTCTGCTCCCCAATTCTCCTCAGGGACCCCATTCATGTGTATGGCTGCCTCATAACCCTGAAACCACCTTTGTATGTCATCCCCCTTCTTGAACTCCTTGCCTACATTCTTGGGAATGTGCACAATCCTGTCTGCCTTTCTGGAGAAATTGCTGCCACCATCTGAGCCTGACTTACTCCTAAGTTCTAGCTCCTTCAGTTCTCTCTCATGCTCTAAGAGCATCTTCCTCTCCTCTATGGCCAATCTCTTCTCCTCCCGCTCACTCTCCAGCCTGAGCTTCTGCAGCTCAAACTGCCTTGCCTCCCGCCTGTCCTCCAGCTCCTCTGGGGACAGACTGCTGCTGCCTGACCTGGCGGGTTCCCCCTACCCAAAAGCATATCCACCCTGGAAATAGGCTCCTCCACCTCCTCACTGAGATTACCAGGCTGCCCACTGGCATGTCTGGCTGCTACCCAGGCCCTCAGCGCCTTCTGTAGCTCCTCCTTCCTTGTGAGGCCTTTAATTTGGACTTTCAGGTTTTTACAAATTGCTCGTAGTTCCTTTACGGCGTAGGTTTCCAACCTATCCTCCTCAAAGATAACTTCCAGAGATGCAACGGATGATGCAGCTGTGTCAGGCATGACAAAAGTAGTGAGTTGAAAACTGGCAAGATCAAAAATAGGCCAAAAGAAAAAGAACCAGTATGTGGTACGTAATGGTCTGCGATATGGTAGTAGTGCACACCAATCACTGTAAGTCAAGTGCAAACACAAGTCCTATCCTCACCGCTGACAACCAATGTTAGAAATGGGATCTCTAGTTGGCAAGGGCTTGCACCTTTGTCCAAGTAGGGACCCTTCTTCCTAGTCAGGGTAAGGGTGTTACACTCGTGAAGTAACCCCTGCTCACCCTCGTGGTAGCTTGGCACGAGCAGTCAGGCTTAATTCAGAGGCAGTGTGTAAAGCATTTGCACATAACCAACAGTAATACAGTGTAAGCACTACAAACGGACACCACACCAGTTTAGAAAAATAACCAATATTTTATATACTCAAGACAAGACCAATTACGACAAAAATCCACAATACTATACTTTAAAAATGAATGCTTGATAAGGTAACTTCTTCTTTGCAGGAATAGTTCAAAAACAAAGTTCGTACGAGTCGGTAGCTCCGTCCGAGCCTACCGCGATGCTGAAAACCACAGGAGTCTAACAGTTCCAGCCGACCGCGTCGATACGGGCCAGCAGAGTCGTGAACAGACTCGGTCACAGTACCTTTCTCGTTGTGGCTGGTACGGAGTGTACGAGCCGGTCGGCGTTCGTCGCGGTTGCGGTGCAAGACGGAGCGATGCAAGGTGCGGTGTCCCTCGATGCGGTGCAGGCAGCGGCGCGATGAGCGTCGTGCAGACGGAGTCGGTGAGTCCAAGGCGTGCGATGCAGGGTGAGACGATGCTCGATGCGGTGCTGACAGGTTGCGATGCAGGCGACCAAGCCGGAGTGCGGGAGCTGGCGTCGGACAGCGGTGCGAGTCGGAGCGGTGCGTCGCAGACGTGCGAGCGGTGCCCCAAATGCGATGCGGTCACGACTCTTGAGCCAGTTGCAGCGAACGCGTCGGTCGGGTCCGGCTGGTTCGGTGAAGCGATGCGAACTGCGGTGCCCACAGGTCACGGTGCACGCAGCGGCTCGGTGTTGGCGGCGTCGGACGTCGCCCACGGTGAGACCAGGGTTGCGATGCGAAGCGGGGCGATGCGGTCTGCGGTGCAAACAGGTCACCGGTCAGGGATGGATTCGGTTGACGGAGTCGGTTGCAGTTCCCTTCCTCTGTGGCAACTGAAACAGCGTTCCAGAAGCGGTACCCAGAGGCTGGTGAAGTCTTTGTAGTCCCTGAGACTTCTTAACAGGAGGCCAGCTCGGTTCCAGGCCCTTGGAGATACTCAGCACAAGTTTGTAGAAAGTTACTTCCTTTCACTGCCCAAGGCAGAAGCAGCAGCTGCAGGCCAACCCAACAAAGCAACAACACAGCAAAGGGGCAGTACTCCTCCTGGCAGCTCTTCCAGCTCTTCGTCTTGGCAGGTTCCTTGATTCCAGCAAGATCTAAATTCATGGGGTCAGGGCCCCAATATTTATATCCCAAATTTCTTTGTTCTCTGAAGGCAGAGAGGCCTTTGCCCTAGTCCAAACCAGTTCTGGAGCACTTTGTTGACAAGTCTCCATCCCTTCTTTCAGTGAGTAGGCCAGGGACATCAGACGCACCACAGGAGGTGGAGCCAGCATTGTGGAGGGAAGGCACTGTCCTATTCAGGGCCCAGGTGCAACTCCTCCCACCCATCTACATGTAGATCTTGCTATTCAGCCCTGTGCTGACTCACCCTGTCTCCTGGCATCCCCCAGCCCCTGTCACTCACACTCCAGACAAGGAATACACAACCTCGCAGAGGCAGGCTTGGATGGTTAGACAAGAAAATACCCACTTTCTAAAAGTGGTATTTTCAAACACAGAATGTTAAAACCAACTTCACTAAAAGATGCATTTTATCATTCTGAGTCCAGGCATACTAAACTCGAATTTCTACCATGTTCCCGGGGTCAGTTAGGATTATAAGTTGTAATAATCAAAACTGCCCGTTCTGGCCTAGGGGAACAGGTAGCCTTGCAATAGTGAAAACGAACTAGGCTGTAATTCACTATCAGGACATGCCACACACACCAGGGCATGTCCTACCTTTCGCATACAATGCACCCTGCCCACAGGGGTACCTTGGGCCTACCTTAGGGGTGACTTACATGTAGAAAAGGGAAGGTTTAGGCACTTGCAAGTGTGTGCACTTGCCAAGTCGACATGGCAGCCTCAGGCTGCGCACAGGCTCTGCGATGGCAGGCCCGAGTTACGCTTTACGGGCTGTTTGCGTGGGTGGCACAATCCAGTGCTGCAGCCCACCAACAGCATTTGGTCTATAGGCCCTGGCACTCGCAGTGCACTTTACAAGGGACTGACACATAAACCAAATAGGCCAATCATGGAAACACCAATCCATAACACATTTTATACAGGAGCACTTGCACTTTCCCACTGGACAGCAGTGAGGGAAGTGCGCAGAATCATTACACCAGCAAAAACAGAGTCAAACCGGGAGGTCAGAAAGCAAAAGTCAGGGAAACACGCCAAAAGATGCCAAGTCTAACAGACACCCACACAAGTGAGGTATCATTTTACTCGGGAGAACAAGGGGAACGCTGGGTGGTAGGACATTTGTGCCGGCACGGTGATTCCACACAAAAATATGTGGAAAATGGGGGGTTTTCAGCTAAATTTGAGGTTTGCATGGCATTCTGGGTAGGAAAACGTTGGGGGATCCACGCAAGCCATACCTCATTGGACTCTCCAGGGTGTCTAGTTTTCAGAAATGTTTGGGTTTGGTACTTTCCCAAGATGGCCGCCGAACCCGGGGCCAAAATCTCAGGTCCCCCCCCCCAAACCAGGTAGTTTTGCTGTAGGTAATTTTGAAGTCTCCACAGTACGATTTGGGCCATTTCCTGTTGCAGCCACTATGCCTACCCACACAAGTGAGGTACCATTTTTATCGGGAGACCTGGGGGAACGCTGGGTGGGAGGAAATTTGTGGATCCACGCACATTGCAGAACTTTCCCACACAGAAATTTGAGAAAAAAGTGAATTTTTCGGCAAAAGTTTGAGGTTTGCAGGGGATTATGGGTAGGAGAATGATGGGGGACCCACGCAAGCCATACCTCGCTGGAATCCCCCGGGTGTCTACTTTCCAGAAATGTGTGGGTTTGGTAGGTTTCCCTAGATGGCTGCCGAGCCCCGGGCCAAAAACTCATGGGACCCCCCATGCAAAACCAGGTTGGTTTGTGGTAGGTAATTTTGAAGTCGCCTCAATAGGTTTTGGGCCCTTGCCTGTCGCTGGTCCTTCACCCACCCACACAAGTGAGGTACCATTTTTATCGGGAGACCTGGGGGAACGCTGGGTGGGAGGAAATTTGTGTCAGCCCGGTGATGCCACAACTTTCCCACACACAAATGTGTGAACAAAGTGATTTTTTCAGCAAAATTTCAGATTTGCAGGGGATTCTGGGTAAGAAACGTGGGGGATCCATGCAAGCGATACCTCCCTGAAAGCCCCCGGGTGTCTAGTTTTCAGAAATGTGTGGGTATGGTAGGTTTCCCTAGTTGGCCGCCGTGCACGCGGCCAAAACCCAGGTGACCTCCCTTGCAAAACCAAATCGTTTTGACATAATTAGTTGTTTATTTCTGCAGTGTGAGAATTTTGGCACAATATTGCAAGGAAAATCTGACAGACATTTTGAGGTTTGCAGGACATTGTGGATAAAATAACTTGTTGAAATTCACAAGAGAGACATCACCATGTACTCCCATGGGTTTACGACATTATCTACAGTTGGTAGGTTATTCTTAGATGGAATGTACACCTTGGCAGAGAGTCTAAAAGACAAAGATTCCTGCACAGCCATCTATTCCTCAAACACACACACATACTGGTTGGATTTGGCACGAGGGTGAGTGATGGTTCAGTATATATAATTTTTATTAACAAGAGATTTCACAAAAATGAAATGCACTGTCAATAATTAAATGGACAAAAAACCGAACCAGTGACTCGCAGCTCGTGAGCTGTAAAGCCACGTCAAGGCCCCAACCGCTTTACAGGCCATTCACACACCTTTCATACGTGATACACACAAGACCATTCACACCACCAGGCACAAAACCAACACATCACAACATTCACAAAAAGGGACAAGGTACACCCTGCTTCAGAAAGACAAAAAAGACAAATATTACTGCACAGCCATCTAATCCTCAAGCACACACACATACTGGTTGGATTTGGCACGAGGGTGAGTGATGGTTCAGTATATACAATTGTATTAGCAAGTGATTTCACAAAAATGAAATGCACTGTTAATAATTGAAAGGACGAGAAACTGAACCATTGACTCACAGCTCGTGAGCTGTAAAGCCACAACAAGGCACCAACCTCTTTACAGGCCATTCATACACCTTTCATACGTATGACACATACAAAACATTCACACCGCCAGCCGCGGGCCCATCACATTACAACACTCACACCCGCAGACAGCGCCATTCAAGGGCCCATCACTTTCACACGCCCACATTCCTGACACAGCAACTACACAAACTGATGGTTTGCGTGGAGTGGCGCTCAGCTAGCAGTGTGTGTAGTGACCAGCAGCAAGTCACTACTCGCACACCGCCAGCCGAGCGCCAGCCCATGCACACCGCCAGCCAAGCGCCAGTCCACGCACACCGCCAGCCAAGCGCCAGTCCACGCACACCGCCAGCCAAGCGCCAGTCCACGCACACCGCCAGCCAAGCGCCACTCCACGCACACCGTCAGCCAAGCGCCACTCCACGCACACCGCCAGCCAAGTGCCACTCCACGCACACCGCCAGCCAAGCGCCACTCCATGCACACCGCCAGCCAAGCGCCACTCCACGCACACCGGCAGCCAAGCGCCACTCCACGCACACCGCCAGCCAAGCGCCAGCCTACACACACCGCCATCACATTTAGGATTTTTTTATACAAAAAAAACCACAAACAAATTGCAAATAGATACAAATCTACTAACACAAAATCTGAAAATAAATACATTGCACTAATGCCAACCTTGAAACAGAATACATTTTTTTACACAATACAGACCAGGCAGTTCACTTTACCACTCATAGATGCTCCCAAAAATTATTTTGCTTGTGGTACGCTCTAAAACAAGCAGGCACACACAGCCCAGGGTTAGAAGGACACTCGGGGCAGAAAAGACGAGTCTCCTTCCGCAAACCTCTTCGCCAACAGACTCTACATCTCCTAGTGGGAAAGTCTTTTGAAGATGTGGGAGGAATGTAATCAGGAAAGTGGCGATCTTTCAATCGAGCCACATCCTCCACCACTCCAACTCTAGGAACACTTGCCTGTTCCACTAAAACAAGGCTGCCTATTACAGACTCTTGAAACTGAGCAAAAGTCATCTTTGACTCAGGACAAGAATCCTTGAACACAACAAAAGCATTAAAGGTTGCCAAGTGGAAAAGATGGATAGCCAACTTCTTATGCCAAATGTAAGCCTTACGAAGAGCAGTGTAAGGTTCCAACCTCTGATCTACTCTGTCAACACCACCCATGTGCCTATTATAGTCTAAAATGCACACAGGTTTGCGCACTTCAGCAACCTGACCCCAAACAGTCACAGGTACAGTGCTTTCATCATGGATGGTAGTCAGCATGTAGACATCTCTCCTGTCTGAAAACTTCACAGCTAGAAGCTCCTCGCAGCAACGCAACGCACTGCACTGTCCCCGCACAAGCTTTTGACAAACAAGTTCTTTTGGGAAACCTTTACGGTTACAGCGGATTGTGCCACAAGCAACAGTGCCCACTTTGGCCAATTCCCTGAACAACCGCACACCAGTGTAGAAGTTATCTACATATAAATGGTGGCCTTTGTTAAATAATCCTCTACCAAGCTCCCACACAATTTTCTCAGTCACTCCAAAAGTGGACGGACAACCAGGGGGTTAATGTTGGATTCCTTACCGGTGTACACCCTGAAATTAGAGACATATCCAGTCCCACTGTCACACAGCATATACAGCTTAATTCCATAGCGTGCCCTCTTACTAGGAATGTATTGCCTAAAAACCAAGCGCCCCTTGAACAACACCAAAGACTCATCCACTGCTATTTCTTTTCCTGGAGCATAGATCTCAGAAAATCGATCAACAAAGTGATCAAGGACAGGCCGAATCTTAAAAAGACGGTCACAATCAGGGTGATCTCGTGGCAACGCTAAACCATTATCGACAAAATGCAGCATCCGAAGCAGAAGCAAATACCTATCACGACTCATGACTGCTGGAAATATAGCCGTTACCATCAAGGGACTAGTAGACCAATATGAAGACATTGATGGCTTCCTTAGCAAGCCCATCAAAAAGTTAATCCCAAGAACTTCTTCATCTCTGCAAGATTTGTGGGAGTCCACCGGGTAGCTCTAGAATAGGGCTTAAGGCTGGCACTGTTGTCCCTCAAAAACTGTTCGGCATACAAATTAGTCTGCTCAACAATCTCTGCCAAAAACACATCGTCCATAAACAACTGAAAAAAATTATCGGCAAAAAGTTCTCAGTATTCACTCTACACCCTGGAACACCAGTAAAGTCTGGCAATGCCGGCTGCACCATGCCAGGGGCAACCCAGAGGTCAGCACTTTCAACGGGAAGCCTTGCAGCCCCAGCCTGCAGCCCAGATGCCTCTTCCCGCACTACACCAACGGGAAGCCTTGCAGCCCCAGATGCCTCTTGCTGCACTACACCAACGGGAAGCCTTGCAGCCCCAGATGCCTCTTGCCGCACTACAGCAATGTGAAGCCTTGCAGCTGCACGCTGCAGCCCAGATGCCTCTTGCCGCACTATCGGCACATCAATGTCCTCTTCTAACACAGGCACTTCATCCGCACTGACAGAAGCTTCATCATCCGATGATTCCATGTGGAGAGAAAACTCACTGCCTGAATCATCCCCTCCCACCTCTGCCTCAGAATCAGAGTCAGTCTCTGAACCACGGTCAGAGGAACACTCAAAAAGCATACCAACAACCTGCTGAACAGTAATCCTGCGGCTAGCCATTATCCTTACTAAGAAAGGAGACTGCACAAACAAGTCAACAACAACCAACACTGTGCAAAATAAGTAGTAAACAAAGTGTGGCTTTAGCACAAAGATCTATATACTCAAAAACAATATAACTCTTACCAAAGATAGCTACACTCACCAGCACCTACTCTGCAGAGACACAGCAAAAATCAACGATATCCCACTAGAAAGAAAAAACAAAACCAATTACTCATAAGACAACAAAGTACACATCAAGCACTAATGCAAAAAGATTTTGACACTCAAAACACAGAAGACAAACATACTGCTATTACTACACCATTTGCAAAAAACACATTCATGTAGGGAAATTAATCTAATTTACAGTAAATATTACGAAATAAATTTGCTTACCAATCACATGCAACAACACAAGCTGCAAAACCAGCAGTAACAAAACCGCAACCTGGAACAGTGTAAACAGCAAAAGCCTTGAACTAGAATAAAATAGAGAAATACAAAAATTACTATTACATTTCACAAACAATGACAATTAAAATTATAACACACAATGTCGCTACCCAAATGATCATTCGGCCACATGGGGATTAGGTGAGGTTTTCCACCAAGCCACTCTATCTCCCAGGTGGGGCAGAAAACAGACAGATATTTGTCGCCCCCTGGAAAAAAAAATAGATCCCTGGTGCCTACTGGGGATTTCTGCCCCCCCCCCACCCAGGGGCAGTAAGGACAAAAAAAAGACCGACTGCCACCAAGGGGGGGCGGGCAGAAAAACATCAACAAAAAATGCTCCCCTTTGGTCGCTTCCATGTACATTTAAATGCCCCCAAATGGAAACCCTGGTGGCTAGTGGCGTTTTCTGCCCCCTGGGGCAAAACGGCCGAAAAACGGGCCGATTTGCCCCCGGGGGGCAGAAAAACATTCCTAATTACATGCCCCCTCTAGGAAGCAACCCTTGCCCAAGGGTCTCTTCCAAAAAAAAATAATGGCCACCAAAGTAATCCCTGGTGCCTAGTGGCGTTTTCTGCCCCCCCTGGGGGCAAAACGGACGAAAAAACAGGCCGATTTGCCCCCAGGGGGGTAGAAAAAAATTCCTATTTAAATGCCCCCAAGGAAGCGACCCTTGCCCAAGGGGTCGCTTCCATACACAAAAGAATGGCCCCCAAAGTAATCCCTGGTGCCTAGTGGCGTTTTCTGCCCCCCTGGGGCAAACGGATGAAAAACAGGCCGATTTGCCCCCAGGGGGCAGAAAGACATTCCAAAATAAATGCCTCCAAGGAAGCGACCCTTGCCCAAGGGGTCGCTTCCATACACAAAAATGCCCCCAAAGTAATCCCTGGTGCCTAGTGCCGTTTCCCCCCCCCCCGCCCCGGTGGCAAAACGGCTGAAAAAACGGGCCGATTTGCCCCCAGGGGGGCAGAAAGACATTCCAAAATAAATGCCCCCAAGGAAGCGACCCTTGCCCAAGGGGTCGCTTCCATACACAAAAATGCCCCCAAAGCAATCCCTGGTGCTTAGTGGCGTTTTCTGCCCCCTGGGGGCAAAACGGCCGAAAAACAGGCCGATTTGCCCCCAGGGGGCAGAAAACATTTTAAAATAAATTACCCCCAAGGAAGCGACCCTTGCCCAAGGGGTCGCTTCCATACACAAAAAATGCCCCCAAAGCAATCCCTGGTGCCTAGTGGCGTTTCTGCCCCCTCTCCTGGGGGCAAACGGCCGAAAAACGGGCCGATTTGCCCAAGGGGGGCAGAAAAACATTTTAAAATAAATTACCCCCAAGGAAGCGACCCTTGCCCAAGGGGTCGCTTCCATTACCTAAGTAAACAAATCCCTGGTGCTAGTGGGGGCATTTCCGCTGCACGATCGCGACGCTATGCGCGATCGTGAAGCAGAAATGCCCTGCAAAGAGACATCAGGGGAGAGGAAAATCTCTTTCCTCTACCCTGATGCCTCTATGCATTCCCTAAACCCCCCCAGGAACGAGGAAACCTACCTTGTTCCTCGACGCTCAGGAAGCAAATGGCTTCCAGAGCGTCTGGGACTTCCTGATGACGTCAGCGTGCGCTGTGCGCGCTGACGTCATGGGATTCCCATGGGGGGGTCGGGGTGCTGCCATCCCCTTTGTGGGGCGAAATTGGACACCCGTGGGGAGCGCCAGCGCTTCCCTGCGGGTGGAGTCTATGACGAGCTGGACTCGTCATGAGCACACGTCCACTGTGTGCCATGACGAGTCCAGCTCGTCATAAGCATCGAAAGGGTTAAGATCTTGCCATCTGGTCTCATCCCAGTCTAACTTTGCTTGACACTGGGCCTCTTTATATTCTTTCCTACTAAGCTTAATAGCCGTACTGTTCTTGGCCCTACAAGCTATTGCCAAGGCATTCCTCTTGAGTCTGCATTCTTTATTGTACCAGGAATGCACTCTCCTCGGCTGTGCTATGGACTTAGTAGGCCTGTTGGAAACTAGGAAGTAAGAGCTAATTTGTTCAATGGTACGAGTATGAATAGTAGAAGCACTCGAAGGATTCACTACAGATCCTTCCCGTAACTCGTTAGTGCTTTTATATAGAATTTGTCTAATGGCCTTTAGATTTGCATCCTCTAAGGCAACTTTCGACCATTTTAAGGCTCTTCTAGACTTTGTGGGAACCACCTCTTTGGTCGCAAGGTAAGTCTGAGGGGACAGTGTAGGGCAAGTAGGGACCCAGGGAGACCTTAATGACATACAAAGAGGGTTATGGTCACTATCTAATGTGTTCGCCACCATCATGTCTACAACATGCCCCCAAAGCCTGACGTCTACTAAGATATAATCAATGCGAGATGGACAGGTTACTCTGTTGTAAGTAGGGGCACCCTGAGGATCTGACTTGGTCCTCCCATTCACTGCCCTTAGACCGTATTCCACAGTTAGTGCATTCAGTTGGATGGCCACTTGTGACCATCTTTTTACTGGCGGTATAGTTAATAGGGGAACACCCCATTGGCTGTCTTCCTCCTCTAGCCCGATTATATCCTCTGTACAGAGTGGCTCGAAAGTGCTGTTGAAATCACCTGTGACGAGTACTCTGGATTGGGGCAGGCAATCAGACAGGCCGTGTTCCAGTAAAGTAATGATGGGGGAGGCTCTACCCCCAGCTGTTCCCCTTATATAAACATTGAACAGGTCCATCACTAACCCCCCACTTGATCCCTTAATTGTAAGCCTCATGATGTCAGGGCTTGAATCTTTATGAGAGGTGATTCTGCAATTAAGAGCAATTTTGACCCAAACAATCAAACCTCCCGAGGTGCGGCCCTTCCCTATGGTGGTAGCAGCGATGTGGTAACAGCTATAGCCCGATTTGTAGATGGGAACAAGACTCCACGTTTCCTGGAAAGCGCAGATGTCGTATTCCTCTACTAGATCATTCCAGTGTGGTAGCGATAGTTTGCGACTGATACCTGCAACATTCCAGGAAATGATTTTTAGCTGGCGGGGAAGGGTTACGTCCTGGAGATTTACTATGATTGGCCCAAAAGGGGAGATTTGATCCGTAATGGGGATATGATCAGGGGCTGGGCGACAAGCCTGTATCTGCTGCACATTCGGGGACAAATAGGGTAGTCAATCATTAGAATCCAATGGCAACGAACCTTTTGAGACCCCTGTCAGGTGCATATCTATTGAATTTACGGCAGATGACACTACCGGGTATCGCCTAAGCTGTATTGCTGAGGAATCGGGGGAACAGGAACGAAACTCAAGCAAAAGAAGATTTTCTGCCAACTCTGTTTTGGACAAAGTAAGCTCAATATAATCCAGTAGCTTTGTATGTGATATACACCTTTTTGCTCTAACAATGTCCTCCCGTATAAGCGAGCGACATCCCCTGACATGACGAATCCAGTGGATTGATTTATTTATCAGTGAGTCTTCGCTTTCGTAACCTGCTCTAACGTTTAGTTTAGGAACATTAACCATAATGACCTTTCTAACATCTGGGTACGGGGTTTGCAATAAATGACTCCTGGCAAAAGAGTTGGTAGGTATCAAGCTTGGTAATGTTGGCGTAATTGAAGGAATTTGGCGGTGAGCATGAGTTTGTGAAGGAACTAAGTTCCAGGGCCTTAGTTGTGCGGTAGGAAACTGTTCATTACTGGGGAATTCAGGGGCGATGTGGTGTGCTGTTGAGGCGGGAGCAGGCATGCTGCCACCTATTTTGTTTCTTCCATCCTGAATGAGGGAATGTGTACTTTGGGCATATTGACCTTGGTCAGGGTCAACCACAAAACGTGGGGATTCTTTTTGATTGTACGAGATGTTATTCGGGGTGAGATATTTGACCATGTTGGTAAGCTCGTCTATCTTAGCTCTCATGGCACCAATATCCTGCCTGAGCAAAGCAATAAGTTGGTAAAGATCAGACAGTGAAGGGGCCATCTCCTCACTACTCCCTGTTTGAAATAAGGGCGGGGATGATGCAGTCTGATCCGCCTGACCGTCCGCAAGGTCTGCCAGGGGTGCAAACCTATTCGTGCAGGGGATGGAGGGACCAGGTCTTTTACTGTTAATGAGCAACGAAGAAGATTGGGAGGTTAAGTCATAAATAGGGCAGACTGACTGCTGTGCCTCAGAAGATTTCCGTGAACTCTCACTGCAAAGCTTCTGAGCTTCTTTCCTAGGCTGCTTACAAAACATTGAGAGGATTGTTGGTGCATGTTGGGGGCTAGGGTTATGGGATAATGGCTGCGTGGTAGGATTAGGTGTTGTTGGTTCTGCACCTAAGATGTCTTCACACTCATGAATGAGGACGTCTATCCTATCCATCACACAGTTATTAACAACACGCTTATGAGTCCTTTTAGCTTTTTTCCCCTTCCCTGCCCCCTCGCGCAAACCACTACTCAGCCCAACTCCCTCCAATGATTTCCTCTTGCCCATTTGGAACTACAATTAGGAAAATCCATAACACAATAAAGATACAGCAAAAATAAGACCTTGTGAGAATGACCCACAATACACAGTCTCAAATGTCCGATAAAAGCCGGTTTTCCCTCAATAAACCTCAGGACTAGGTTCGCGCATGGCACAGTACCTTTCAGTTAAACAAATATGCAGCCACCCTGAACAGTAGGCGAAAGAGAGGTGGCCCAGCCCAGCCACTTCCTGGCAATGACGGGCCACCGTCCTGCACCGCGAGGGTGGCTCGCGCTTTTTAGCGCGTTCGTGGCAGCAAGTCTCCTCCCTCCAGGGAGAACAGAGGATCCTGGGACAGGTAGTCCCCAACAAGCATCCAGGTGGCAAGTGGCAAAGCGTCCCGCGCCGCGAGGGTGGCTCGCGCTTTTTAGCGCCTTCGTGGCAGCAAGTCTCCTCCCTCCAGGGAGAACAGAGGATCCTGGGACAGGTAGTCCCCAACAAGCATCCAGGTGGCAAGTGGCAAAGCACAAATGAATAAATTATGCAATCAGCTCGCACCGCCTAAGCGGTTAACTTGCTAGGGAAAACGTTTGGTAAACTAAAACATGGATATTTTTATATACCAAAAAATAACTAACCTCAAATTATAGCAATAAAGAATAGAGGCCTAACACCAGATTAGATGGCATTGTTTATTTATAAATGTGTACATTCTACAAATACATGATGCAAATGCGTAAAATGCATAGCTAGTGTAGATCACAATATAGATGATGAATTTACTAACATTTAAATAGGACAGTGTCTTTAAACTGTGTTGCCCGTTTTGTAATTATGCATAATTATGCGAAATTCAAGACCGACATTTGGCGTTATATTTTAGTTTAAATAAAAAGTCAAGATACACAATCGCTGCATACAGCAGATGCTCAGATTGTGGCCGTTCACATTACGTGATTATGTGACCACGGGTATAGCGTAATTTATTGAATTTCTCCATACACGCCTAACTAGAAGTTACTAGTGTAAAGTACATTTCTCACAGATCTAATTGGCACACCAATCAAAGAATCCAAACTAAACCTAAACGTGGAAAGAACCCCTTTCTCCAGAGAAGGCAGCTTATTTCGAACGTTTGGCCCAGGCAAAGGAGGATACCCACTCTATGAAAACATTCCTTGCAGGCTCTGTCGGTAAGAAACATGGTGGCGCTCATCACCACGACTCGCAACAGCATCTCAAAATCTCCTCCCCAGTGGCAGAAATAAAGTAGAGGTGAACAGTACCCATCAGCTGGCGACCTCTGTCAGAGAGAAATCGAAGCCGCTGAAAATAGCACGAGATAGAAAAACAGGTAGAGGGGAGCTGGCTCGAACCCTGCTGTGCATAAGAGTCTCCCGCTGTCGTGTAGTTCCTATAGTACCCATGCAGGACCTGCACGTTTGTATAACATATGCTGTGGGCTTGGTGGCAGACTGACTCTGTGCACCCCCACCGCGTATGTTAGATTGTTTTGCATTAGCTAGCTCACAGTGCCACTAGAATCTCCTCTTATCGGGGAGAGATTAGTTTCTGGCAACCTTAGATCATGACAACCCAAATTCCTCAGAATCGTGGAAACAATATACTACCATTCGCTCAGTCACTCATGCTTACTTATTCGGTTTGTCTCAGAGAGTTACACAGAATACACAGTCGGGCGTTTCAATAAGTATTTATTGAACAGTTGTTATTCTAGTGTAAAATATATGTGCTGCGGCAACCAGCAGACAATAGCAGAGATATATGATCAGCAGTACGATAAAAGCAAAGGGATAGAACAGTTCTACCATATTGCAATACTCATGAATACATACATGAATATAAAAGCATTATGAAAGTGTGCGTACTCCTACGATGCCTAACTAGATGTACCTAAGTGTACCTAGCATATGTGTAGGTCTAAAAGCCTAAGAGCCAAGAATCCTTCTAGGATTTAGTCGAACCCCCATACCTGAATAGAGAGAGTGTGGGACCCCGTCCTGGTCTCGAGTTGGACACCCCGCAAGGGCTGTGTCAGACCGCTATCAGCTGGAGCGACTGCATGCAGGAGCCTCAGCGTCTCTGGTCAGTGTGTCAGCATGGAAGTCTCGGTTCCCTCTATCTTACCGGGGCAAGATGTGGTGTATTTATACCCTAAAGAGTCTCGGTCCTCAGTATGGTTTGTATTGGTCTGTCGTTAGACATGAGGAAGACGTCAGGGGTGAACTTTGTGCATACATATTATGCAGGTGGTGTATTCCTAGAGAGCCATGCATAATTGATGAGTACATTGTGGGCCTGTGTTTGGGAAAAACCCTGCTGTATTCAAAACCACAGTATAGATAACGTTCAGCCCTCAGAGCACGTTGTGTACTAGTGAGGACCAATGTAGGTGAAAGATCATGCCTATATAAGGAATCATGATTATAATAGGACATGTACAGTTATGACCGTAATAGGGCATATGCGGCTTTGACCATAATAGGGCAAGTACGAATATGACCGTATTAGGGCAAATATGAATACGTCCATTTTAGGGCATGTATGAACGGGTCTACATTAGGGCCTCTATACGGGACATAACACCGCTGCCAACAACCCCATGAACAGGATGACAGAAGCAAAATCCAGGGGGTACTGGGGTATTAATATATGAAGCCACATTACCTTGCAAGACCCTTGTTGCATAGTAACCGGCGGATGTGACGGAAGGTTTTCTTTTCTTGTGTAAATTTGACAATTGGGTTCGTGGGAGACGAAGCAACTTCACAATAAAAGCAAGTTAGCTCTGAAAGAAACATTCATAGATTATGGGGTGAGGGTCATACAGCACATGTTATGAGCAATTAGGGCAGACTCCTAGAGCCTTGCATTACATTAACCAGAAGGCTGCTGTAAAATAGAGTCCAAAGGAAGCCAGGACTCTATTTTGTACCAGTATTATACTAATGCGGGTATCTAGGCGACAGCAGAACAAATCACTAAAGCACATCTGAGATCAAACAGTATATTGCTCACTGTTAACTAGCAGCTAGAGCTATAGTTCTGTAATCCTCAGGTTGAAGGAAAGAGTGTCTTTATTGTAAATCTGAATCTACTCCTCAGAAGAGCTTGTTCTGGTGAACAACGAGAGTAGATCAAAGACTACAAACTGTACACCTTCACTCACAGTTTCTGAACATATACTGAAAAAGGCACACAGGGGTCCACATGGTCTCTTATCAAAGCATCAGACAGTCTCAAGCATTTGCAGGGCGCGCACATTCTCCTGATGCATGCCACCTTAGAAGCAGCACTAGAGTGTAACTAGCTTCTTCAATACTTTGTCCACACAACTGAAAGAGCGCGAGACAGCAGCGACCCTGATACCAGCCTGGTCTGTGATCTCTGATCTCATTAATGGGGCCATCACTAAAGAAGATCACTTAACTAGCCTTCAGGTCTTCAAAAGTGAATTGAGGGAGGAGATCAAATTAGGTATGTTTGCTAACCTAAGCCCCAAAATAGATGTGCGTAGAGGAACAGGCAGAAGTACAGGGAGAGAGAGCGAAAGGAAGAGGTAGAGATGTATATTTTGTCCAGAATTGGTAACCATGTAATATGGCATAGATTGACATTGAAAGGTTCCAGTGACTTCATTAAGCACTAGGTCGAAGGTTGAGTGATTTGTAAGTGTCGCCAGAACCACTCTCCCTGCTCAAGTTTGAATATTATGGACATAGCATTCGCCAGTGTCATTTGATTCTTCATTTTCCATTGCTAAATCATGTTGTATATATAATACGTGAAGTTGCACCTGACATCTTTAGCGTGGTTTTCCACCAAGTTTGTGCTTTCCATCCTCCTGTATTTGCTGATTTTGTTTTTACTGGCTTTAGGACTCTGTGCACTTTGTCACTGCTAACCAGTGCTAAAGAGCTTGTGCTCTCTCCCTAAAACATAGTAACATTGGCTCACACCTAATTGAGATGTTTAGTTTACTTGTAAGTCCAAGTAAAGTGGTTCTGCGTATACCCAGGGCCTGTATGCTACTTGGGCCTGCAGTATTTAGGGTGCCGCCCACTTAAATAGCCTTTTAAAACGAGTTGGACATGTACTTTTAACTTTTACATGTCCTGGTACTGAACAACTCCTAAATTCGATTTTCACTACTGCAAGGCCTTCCTCTCCCATAGGATAGCATTGGGTTACCTTATTATATATAATAAATGATGACTTTCAGTTGGGAACAGGTACAAATGTTTTGTTTACAGAATTGTAATTTAAAACCCTCTATAATAGGGAAGTTAAATTTTAAGTCACAATTCTGAAAATGCCACTGAGGGAGGTAGGGGACATGGAGTGTTTAAGTTATTTTTTTATTATTTTATTGTAAGGCATTATCGAGCAGTCCATTGAATTGTCCTTTTTTTATTCTATTTGTTTTCAGTAACCCCTGACGAAGAGTCAATCGACTCGAAATGCATTGGGTGTAATGAAATGAGCTCATTCTGCAATACATTTGTTCCTTTACTTGTCACTGTTGAAGGCCTGGACGGGCATGCAGGGGACATGTGAAATTTTGAATAAAGAACTAAGGTGCAATCGAGCTGTCTCCGGAGTGATGCAATTGAAATAAAAGACAGATGGAAAATGGACTAGAATAAATGATTGGTATACAACGGTTGAAATATGGGAGAATTTAGGAGGAAGCGGTTTAATGATAGGAAATATTCCGCATTTTGCAGTGCTTCAGGTGGGCTCACTAGCGGTGAGCCCTTATGGTGACACTTTGGGAAAATTGGCATTTACTGCTCTAACCATTTGGTGCCTGCAGCCTGTATCTTGGGTCACATGACTAGGTGTAGCTGGCAGTTGTTTTTTAGGTCTCGCCTAGAGACGCAGCTAAGCTGCTCGCTAAGCGAGATCTATTGTCGTCGACTTGAGTTTGGAAGGGGGACAGGAGAGGTGCACTTTCCCAGACTGCCGATGTGCACGCTCACGGGCACGCTCACGGCGTACATGGGCACGCGCACGGCGTGTTTTTCAGCTTGCGCCCCGACAGCCGATGTGCACTTTAATTACTTGTTGCATCCCGCTTTCACTTTAAAGCGCGATGCAAAAATAAACATGCTGCTGTTTGCGTCTCGGCCGCGCTTGTTTTAAATTCTAGCTCTGTTTTGTCATCGCCGCTTCTGCTGGAGGAGATATAACTAGTAGACCCCAGACTTTCAGTATCCTGTTTCCTCTAATCTGACATTCCTTACAAACTAAATGTATAAATAATATATATATCCCGCCAAAACATATATCAGTGTTTTCCTGCATTCTGAAGAACAATAGATTTGAGTGAAACGGTTTAGACGCTTTAAGACGCGCTGATGGTATTTGAACATGTCCTACAACACGTTTCCCTCTTTGGCTGCGATGTTGTGCACGCCGTGTACTCTGTGACAGTAGTGAGTGCACACGTGGCTTGTGCATGTCTGATGCCTGATGCTTGTGGATGTCTGATGTCTGATGCTTGTGGATGTCTGATGTCTGATGCTTGTGGATGTCTGATGTCTGATGCTTGTGGATGTCTGATGCCTGATGCTTGTGGATGCCTGATGTATGATGCCTGATGCTTGTGGATGCCTGATGTCTGATGCTTGTGGATGCCTGATGTCTGATGATTGTGGATGTCTGATGCCTGATGATTGTGGATGTCTGATGCCTGATGCCTGATGCTTGTGGATGTCTGATGCCTGATGATTGTGGATGCCTGATGCTTGTGGATGTCTGATGCCTGATGTCTGATGCTTGTGGATGCCTGATTCCTGTGGATGTCTGATGCCTGATGCTTGTGGATGTCTGATGGATGCCTGATGTCTGATGCTTGTGGATGCCTGATGTCTGATGCTTGTGGATGCCTGATGCCTGATGCTTGTGGATGCCTGATGTCTGATGCTTGTGGATGTCTGATGCCTGATGCTTGTGGATGTCTGATGCCTGATGCTTGTGGATGTCTGATGCCTCATGTCTGATGCCTGTGGATGTCTGATGCCTGATGCTTGTGGATGTCTGATGCCTCATGTCTGATGCCTGATGGATGTCTGATGCCTGTGGATGTCTGATGCCTGTGGATGTCTGATGCCTGTGGATGTCCGATGCCTGTGGATGTCTGATGCCTGATGCTTGTGGATGCCTGATGTCTGATGCTTGTGGATGTCTGATGCCTGATGCTTGTGGATGTCTGATGCTTGTGGATGTCTGATGCTTGTGGATGTCTGATGCTTGTGGATGTCTGATGCCTGATGCTGGTGGATGTCTGATGCATGATGCTGGTGGATGTCTGATGTCTGATGCCTGATGCTTGTGGATGTATGATGTCTGATGTCTGATGCTTGTGGATGTATGATGCCTGATGTCTGATGCTTCTGGATGTATGATGTCTGATGCTTGTGGATGTCTGATGCCTGATGCTTGTGGATGCCTGATGTCTGATGCCTGATGCTTGTGGATGTCTGATGCTTGTGGATGTCTGATGCCTGATGCTTGTGGATGTCTGATGCCTGTGGATGTCTGATGCCTGTGGATGTCTGATGCCTGTGGATGTCTGATGCCTGTGGATGCCTGATGCCTGTGGATGCCTGATGCCTGTGGATGTCTGCTAATTGTGGATGTCTGATGCCTGATGCCTGTGGATGTCTGATGCCTGTGGATGTCTGATGCCTGTGGATGTCTGATGCCTGTGGATGTCTGATGCCTGTGGATGTCTGATAATTGTGGATGTCTGATGCCTGAGGATGCCTGATGAATGTGGATGCCTGTGGATGTCTGATGCCTGATGTCTGTGGATGTCTGATGCCTGTGGATGTCTGATGATTATGGATGTCTGATGCCTGATGTCTGATGATTGTGGATGTCTGATGCCTGTGGATGTCTGATGCCTGTGGATGCCTGAAGCCTGTGGATGTCTGATGCCTGTGGATGTCTGATGCCTGTGGATGTCTGATGCCTGTGGATGTCTGATGCCTGTGGATGTCTGATGCCTGTGGATGTCTGATAATTGTGGATGCCTGATGCCTGTGGATGCCTGATGCCTGTGGATGCCTGATGCCTGTGGATGCCTGATGCCTGTGGATGTCTGATGCCTGTGGATGTCTGATGCCTGTGGATGTCTGATGCATGATGTCTGATGCCTGATGCCTGTGGATGTCTGATGCCTGTGGATGTCTGATGCCTGTGGATGTCTGATGATTGTGGATGTCTGAATCCTGATGATTGTGGATGTCTGATGCCTGATGTCTGATGATTGTGGATGTCTGATGCCTGATGTCTGATGTCAAATGCCTGATGCTGGTGGATGTCTGATGTCTGATACTGGTGGATGTCTGATGCCTTATGTCTGATGCTGGTGGATGTCTGATGTCTGATGCTTGTGGATGTCTGATGCCTGATGTCTGATGCCTGATGTCTGATGCCTGATGCTTGTGGATGTCTGATGCCTGTGGATGTCTGATTCCTGATGCTTGTGGATGCCTGATGTCTGATGCTTGTGGATGTCTGATGCCTGATGCTTGTGGATGTCTGATGCCTGATGCTTGTGGATGTCTGATGCCTGATGCTTGTGGATGTCTGATGCCTGATGCCTGATGCTGGTGGATGCCTGATGCCTGATGCTTGTGGATGTCTGATGCTTGTAGATAACTGATGCTTGTAGATAACTGTGTGAGTGTGTGATGTGTGTGCCTGTGGCAGTTTTGATCCTTATACACATATAATGACTCCTGAAGCGCAGATGATTTATAAGGGCGATATATCACATTCATAAAATGTGCTTAAGGTGTTACATGTGCACTGTTGGAACACCGTACAAGTGTCAAGTTGGTGCATTATATTTGCTTATTGCTTTACAATACAAGGGACTTTTTATTATTAAGTGTCACCACTTTGCCAACTGCTCCTCACTGAAACTCTCCAATGCAGGGTGTCTTATACTTCAGGGTTAAATGTGAGTTTAAATGTCTAGGAATAAGTCAGTAACACAAACTACCAGTGGGATGTACTACACCCAGACTTCTCAAGTCACTATGTGTTCTGACACCCCATCACCAAGTGGGGGAGCGAGCTTAGACTGCTCTTCCTAGGCTCCCTGCCCTGCCTCCCTGGCTAGAAGAATCTGGAAGGGGGGTGACTTCCATTGCTGGAGGTACAGCTCCCGCCTCCTGGCACATCCTCTCCTGGTACATCAGCTGGTCTCTCCATTCAGGAACACTCAGTAGCTGCCCCCACAAGGTGCACTCTGGGGCAGTAATACTCCCTGCATTTTATCGGGGCTCACAGGCTCTGCTGGCCCCCCAGATAACTTCAGAATGTCAAACTCCTCAGCGAGGGATGTCTAACATAGACCCAGGAGGCCCCGCCCAGTGCTTAATTTGAGGCAGTAGTTTACGGTGCTCGACACCAGCAATTAATTGTCAACATCGGCACTTATGACAGTCTGCCACATGGAGGCGCTGTTTGTGTGATTTAGAGATAAGCAGAACAATAGTTTTATTATTTCATTATACATTAAAAACAACAGATACCTGCAGCCCAAACCATTCTTATAGTTGTGGAGGCCTCTAAAAGTCTGAATTGTCACACTGGTAGCAGTCTGATGATTAATAGTTGTGCAGGTAATGTAATGGCAATTTTGACAGGGGCAATGGGTGGTGCAAGCTGCAGTGGCCTCCAAGCAAGAGCCCTGGCACTTATTTCTTTACAAATTGAGCACTGGCCCACCCCTGTCACATTTTGGTGATAGCTACATAAGATAAATGTACACACAGTAAGTTAAAGTGCATCTCATTTATGGGATCAGCACTTACAGAGAAAATCTTGCAAAGATGCTACCCCTCCTGGACATACCTAGTACCCCTCTCAAACCCACGCAGTCACTGTGACAATGTTGCACCTTTGCAAGCACTTTTTGGACAGGAAGCGAACAATGCTTCACAGTTGGGAGGGTGCGAATAAAACGTCAGGAGTGCATGTGGGAGCGGGACAACAAACTGGCACAGGGAAGAAAGCGAGAACAGGATTTGGGGACCGCCGAGGAGGAATCCTCCTGAAACAAGCATTTGCAAAGCAATAGGTCTCGCATTTACGCAAGTTTAAACTATTGGCATTGTAAATGACAATGCCTTTTTTATTTATGTTTTGGTTTGTACAACATAAATTAAAGGCATTGTCATTTACAATACCATTTACAATACCAATAGCTCCAAAACTCGCAGTTGCGAGACCTATTGCATTGCAAATGCTTGTTGTGTATTGCTCCCAGACAGTGAGACAAAAGGGGAATAGGTGTTGACAGGATGGGCCGTCTCTGACTTGATTGGGGGGCAAGCTGTCGCCTACCACACTTGCTCATCACAAAGGCTCTGCCTCAGCACACTCACAACGGATTTGACACCAGTATTTTGTGCCACCAGAAAAGCTGGGGCCAGGGCAGAGAGGCAAGAAATTCCAAACACCTCGGAAGCCTCCAGAACCTTCTTCTGCTTCAAAGCTGGCATCGGGTATAAATAGTGGACCCTCAGACACAACTATTCAGTACAACTCTGGACCTGTAGAAGACTCAGAAGGACTGCTGTGATGCTCTGCTGCAAGAAGGACTGCTATTGTGCTGCCCTGCCTCACTTTTGCCCTGCTGCCTGAGTGAAAAGGACTGGACCTGCATCCTGAACCCAGGATCACCAGAGTGACTCCAGGGGCTAGTTGGATGACTTCCTGATCAGAGCCTCAGGGACAGACAAGGCTCCAACCACCTTGAACCCTTTACCTGAACTCTGTCTGCTGTGAGTCTATTTCATGATCAGATTACTGTAGTATGCAGTAATCCATTGGGTATTTCAAGATGTCTGCCCATAGGTTTGACACTAAGCATCTTTATTTCATTTAAAACAAGACATTGTTTGATCATAAAACTGTGCTTTTCACCTCGAAGAATGTGAAGGAGACCTAGAGCGAGGTCTAGACTGTCGATGAAGTCACCTGTCGTCTTTGGCATGAGCCATAAAAATCTTGGCTTTGTGTTTTTTGATGGCCTTAGAGTGCATGCTCCGACAGGATTCACAGAAGCGTGAATCGTGATTCTACCCAAAGCAGCAGAAACAAATGAAGTGGAGGTCAGTGATAGACATCTGTCCCTCCTAATCCCTGTAGGGCTTAAAACCCAAACGCTTAGGGGTGACTTGGTATTGCACTGAATTTTGTATTGTGAGAAAAACTAACAGCTCTGAAGGGCAAGCTCCTGGAAGGGATGGACAAAAGGGAACTGATATATTTGTACCGGGGTGGGTACTATATGACTTTGGTGACATCATCTGGTGCCACTTCCAGCGTCAACACAAAGACAGTGACCCCTACTTGCGACTTGAGGGCTTTGAAGTTTCCGGATCTAGTATGACACTCTGTATTATTCCACAGATCAGGAATCTGCAGGTAGACAGAGTATCCACAGAAAGATCACTATTGCATGGAAAATAACTTTTTTCTTCTCTGTCATATAGCAGACAGGGCCTGGTTATAAAGGGATTTTCTCTTCACAGTGATGTAGCAGATGTGATCTGGGAGTCCATATATCAACTCTCATGCATGAAATAGGACTGATGTAGTACTCAAAATACTTCAGTCGCAGGATTCATCCAAGATTTGTGCCTGCTTTGCCAAATAAGTGACAGGTGTCACTGCCTATTGTTCTGACAAGGGAGATTTTTCACACTTTAGAGGCATGCTTTCACACTGAGCTTCCTGCCATGTTTTGTGGCATAGGGATTAGAAGAGGGGCCCATTCCCCATAAAACCTTTTGGAATAATGGGCTCATAGAGAACAAGTGGAGCATACCTATATGGTGGAATGTGACATAAAGGTCTGGAAAGCAGTTGAAGAGGTGTCTCCCAGAGCCAAGAAGAAGGAACTTCTAGGTAATGTTCCCATTCCTACTTTGGAAGCTGGATGAGTAAGTCATTCAATTTTGCTATAAATAAGCAGGAGAAATAACAATCCAGGCAGAGACTGTGCAGGAATGCTCTTATGATAGGTTTAGGAATTAAGCCAATCATTAGTGTATGAAGCCTGTAAACTAATGCCGCCCACTCTCAAAGCTTAGACTCCCACTGAAATCTGGGAAGACAACAAGAGACTGATGATGTGTTATTGTGTTACCTAAGGAATTACTAAGGAATAAATCCTGCTCCCTTTGAAACCTAAATTCTTAAGGGTAATGCCAAGATCAGAAAAGGCTGCCTTCTGGTAGTCCACATGGAGAAAGGCTGCAATGCACCTTTACAAGAAGAACCAGTAGGTCCTGTTTAAACTTGACTTTTGGCTGAAACACTGACAGAAAATAGTCAAGCCTGTCTGTCAACTCAGAGCATGGCTTGGTGTCTACGGAGCTATCCGTGGAGACATGTGGAGCCCCAGAACTGAATCAGAAACAGAAAATCTTATACAAGACCTGAAAGCTTGGACGTTTTTTAGTTTTTTATACCAACCGATATTTTCTGAAACAGATGATTTTTTGTGCTGCAAGTGGGTAAAATTGTATTTTAAAAGGGAGGCAACTTCCTAAAATGTATTTCCTAATAAGTTTGCTTGTGTCAGTGCCATTAAACAAAGGTACGCTGGCCCTCTATTAGCCATTGCGGAAAAGCAAAATCTGAGCCTTACTGTGTTTAGGTTTTCACTCCCACAAACTGCTTTGAATGCAAAGCATATTTCAATATGATTGTTAATATCTCCGTATCACTCCATGATAATTCCTTCATGTTTTGGTCATTTTGTTCATTACACATTTTCATTTTAACCAAACTGGTTTGGGAATTTTATCACGCATGTTGTTGTTTTGAAGTTGTTGTTCCTGTGTTATAAATACGTTTTTCGGCAGAAATATAAGCCATAGATTACTCCCAGGAACGTGCATTGACTGTCAGGCATTAGATTGTTTGTACTTTGTGGGACTCTAGTCAAAGTTCGTATCAAGACTGTGGCCTCTCTCCCTTTGAACCTAAAATCCGGTTTCCTACTGTGTTGAGCCCACAAGTAGGCTAGTTAAGTGTTTCAATGAAAGAAAGATAGGTGCTTACATGCTATTGTTCCTTCCAGCTTCAATGTGAGAATGAATTTATAACAATATATTGTGTAATTATCAGAATAAGAACTCCCTTGCCATCAACAATATAAGGAACATCCAGTTTAATATGTCTCTACCCTTTTTTATTAATGTTTTTGTATAGGAAACTTGCTTGTTTCGCTTATCCCCCCTGCCTAAACATCATTCGTTGTGCCATCCTAGTCGACCAAAGTGTGTAGCACCAAAACGCACTGTGAAGCCACTGTCAATATCTTATCTCTTTATTTATCTTTTGTTGTATATCACCAACCAGTTGCACATTGGTGTACTAAAGTAGATTGAATGAACAGCAGAGATATGTGAAATCAGATGAGGACAAAATATACAGTAGTATTTATGCAAAGAAACACAGATGTACAGGAACAGTAATGTACAGACGTATTCATAGGCAGATGATACAGAGATATAAAGAGCACAGATATGAGATAAAAATACAGCTCAGTATTCTGCCTGCAGTATAATCAACGTAATAAAATATTACATGTGAACATCAAATAAAAAAATTACATCAAGGGCACAATACAAAATGTTAAGCTATTTTCACATTCTGTTCTAGAGTTGACTGTGGAGTCAGTGGTTGGTACTTTGGACTTTTAAATTCTGTTCCAGAAGGGACAAGACGAATATGGGTTGGGAGGGAGTTCCAAATTTTAGGGACGTTGCCAGTACAGGTCCCCTTTGATTAGCGGATTTAGGGCAGAAAATGACCGGCACCAGCCACACAAGTTCTCTAAACCATGTTAATTAGTGAAGTCAGACGGAGACTGCGTCTGGACTCTCCTGTTTACCTACATCACAGACCTTGTAGACTCTATGTGGGAGGTGTCTGCATCAGGGAAATGTGTCTCGCCACTGTCCCTTCAATGACTTGTCTGCAGATGCCATCACAATCCGGATCATGTATGAAGCGTGCTGCATTCAGAGGCAACATCAGGTCAAACATGACATGAGGCCCGTCCTCTCTGAGAGCCCAAGGCTGACCTCCAGCACTGACAAGGTTGTGGCTCGAAGTAACATTCAGTCGCATTGTAGTCAGTTTTTGCCCCTCCATTCTTATCTCCTTTTGTATCCCTGCATTTTCTATCCCGGCACATTGTTACAGAATCTAAAGGTTCTCTTGTGGGAGGTTAGAATCTAATAGTGGGATTATCCAGAATAAGCTACATGAAACAGAGTTGGGGGCACTGGTGGGCAATTTTGTCCTTTGACTTAGTTTGTCGTAAAAATATTTAAAGAGCAGAGATCATAGGTATAAATGCTCTCTGTTGTTCTCTGAAAGGCGTGAAGTGTATCGATTTTTAAAACAAATGATGTCAAAATGTATTTAATGTTTAAATCATAAGGTGAGAAGCAGTTTTGTAACTGAATTTTGATTTGATGCCTTTTGCACATCTATACACATCTAAAACCAAAATAATTGATGTAAATTGTCAAAATATGTTACCTGACTGGAGATACATAGCTAACTATCCTCTGTTACTCTTATATGCTTTCCACTGTGCCAACACTTAATTTGAAATATTATTGCAAATTCTCTAACGTATGGTGATGTTTTTGTAACATGTTTTGATAGAACAACATTTTAACCTAAATCAATATGGCTGGCTATGTAGCTTTTCTATCCATGTTTTGGTCCCCCTGAAAGAGATTGTGTCATAGTTTATATAAATGTATAGTGTTTGTAAATGTTATGTAGAGTGCGTTAAAGTTAAACATACTTTTCATGAAATTACAGAAGTGCTGGAAAATGCCTTTTCCTACAATTGTTGGATGTCAATAATTCTAGCATGGCGAACAAACATGGGTTATTTCCCGACTTTTGAAGCTAAAGGAGTGCCATACACTATTGTTAATTTGGTGTCACGGACCCTGCCATCAACATTGTGAATGAGATACAAAGCCTTAAGAGTGGCATGCTCAGTGTAAGTGTGTAGGTCTCTGGAGACAGGTGAAAGATAGTGCACTATTGTGAATCCCCAAAGACCATTGGTGCTTTGTTTTTGTGTATCAATTGAATTCATTTATGGAAGAAATTGGTCTACTGGTTGAGGGGGTGAAACCCTACTCAAGCAGAAACCACAATCCTTGTCAGGGTAAAATCACAAGCAAACCCCAAATTAACCTGTGCTCAATCCTCTGGTAACTTGGCACAGTGCAGTCAGGCTTAACTTAGAGGCAACGTGCAATACATCAAACAGTAATAAAGTCAAAACAAGACACAAGGAAAATCCCTCAACCATTTAGGAAAATAGAGTAAATTTTAATCAATCAAAACCAAAACAAAAAAGATCCAATCAGTAGAACTGGAGATATGCAAGTTTAAAGATTTCAGTGTAAATAGCTCCAAGCACCAACTGTGGTGATCTGGTCACGGCGGACCGGTCCAAAGTCACATGTTCAGGCCGTCCGTGATGGAGCGCTGGCCGGCTACAGGGACTGACTTAGGTCCACTGAACACTTACCTTAATCCTGATTGCAAAGAGATACGGAGTCCTGAGTCGAGGATGTATCACGCAGCAGAGGCGATGCAAGGTCTAGGATGAGGATATGCGTTGCGCAGCGGCGATTCCGAGGAGCTGTGAAGTGGGATGCGATGTCCTTGCATGGAAATGCACTGCGCCGTGGCGTTTTTGATGGGCTGCGTTGAGTGAGGCGATGTACTTGCGTGGGGATGTGTAGATCAGCGGTTGTTTCGATGGGCTGCAATGGATGATGCAAAGTCCTTGCATCGGGGAGGTCCACGCAGCAGATGCGATGCATTGGTTCCAAGGGCTATGCATTGAGCACCAAAGGCGATGCGCCGGTTGTGCGAGAGATGTATTGTGCAGTGGAGGAGATGCGTTGGTCTGCTGAATCCACAGATGGACTGGCAGAACACCTTCAGGCCCGCTTCCAAGGGTCCAGGACTGGGGTGGCACCACTTGAGAGGGCAGCACTCACAGATGGCAGTGTCCAGGTGCTGGGTTCAAGGTTGTTGGAAGCCTGTTTTTTCCTTGAGCCTTCTAATAAGAGGGCCAGCCAACTAGCCCTTGGAGTCACTCTGGAGTACTGTGTTTAGAGATGTAAGTCCAGTGCTTCTCACCCAGGCAAGAGGGCAGCAGGTCAGCACAGCAGGGCAGCAGTTCTTCCAGGCAGAAGTGCAGCAGAGTGGCAGTCCTTTTAGTGGCACAGCAATCCTTCTTCCTGGCAGTGTCCATATTTCAAGAAGTGTACTGAAGAGTTGGGTTCCGAGGTCCAGTATTTATACCTGGTGCCCACTTTCAAGTAGAGGAAGCTTCTAGAGGTTTCCACCAACTGAGGTGTATGGCATTCCCTTCCTCCCTGTCCTGGTCACAGCTTGTCTAGGGTCACAAAAGACCAGATGTCAAACCCTTTGTGAGAGTGCTCAGGCAGAGCCTTTGTAATGTGCAAGTGTGGTAGGTGACAGCTCCTCCCCCTGATCATCTCAGAGTAACCCATTCTGCCAACACCTAGCTTCCCTTTGTCTCACTGTCGGGGGCAATACACAAAGACCAACTGCCCGCTACACTTAGTCATGTGATGCTGGAGCAGGCTGCAAGCACCAAATGGTTAGGACAAGAAAATGGCGGCTTTCTAAAAGTTACATTTTCTGAATTGTGACTAATAATCTGACTTTACTATTAGAGAGGGCTTTTATTTACAATTCTTTAGACACCAAACTCGAACTATCTACCTGCGCTCAATTGGAAGTTATCACTTAATAAATGTAATAAGGTAACTTAATTTTATCCTTTGGCAGAGATAGGCCTTGCAGTAGTGAAAAACGAATTTAGGAGTTTTTCACTACTAGGACGTGTAAAACTTAAAAGTGAATCTCCACCTATTTAAATACACTGCACCCTGCCTTCTGGGCTGTTCAGGGCCTACTCTAGGAGTTACTAATATGTATTAAAAGGAAGGTTTAGGCCTGGCAAAAGGTTTATTTTGCCTGGTCGAAATGGCAGTTTAAAACTGCACACACAGGCTGCAATGGCAGGCCTGAGACAGGTTTAAATGGCTACTTAAGTGGGTGGCACATTGAGTGCTGCAGGTCCATAAGTAGCATTTAATTTACAGGCCCTGGGTACATGTAGTACACTTCAATTGGGACTTGCAAGTAAATTAAATGTGCCAATTGGGTATAAGCCAATTTCACCATGTTTAAAGGGGGGAGCACAAGCACTGTAGCACTGGTTAGCAGTGGTAAAGTATGCAGAGTCCTAAAAACCAACAAAAACATTTTTGGAAAACAGAAGGCTGAAGGCAAAACGTTTGGGGATGACCCTGCCGAATGGGCTAATCCAGCAATTTACTTATTTTTTTGTTTGAGAATTGAAAAATAACTTGGTACATGGTCCTTTGTTTGCCTTTTCCATTGGCTGCTATCACTAGATTGATTGGGATTTCTGGTTTAGTCTCCTTGCTAATTCATTGCGTATTGCTTTTCAGTCTGACAGGAGAGCCTGATTAAGGGATGTGAAAAAGCCAAGCGATTAACAATGTTTTTGATTTCTTATGTCATTGGTCCTGTCCATCGTGATCCTAGGTTTTCAGATCCCAACCAATTTTATTACAATTTAATCGAAACAATAAATATTGAAATTGATAATATTAGTCTATTGTTTAAGTACATTTCTGCCTTGCTGACACGTTTGTTGCTAATTCTTCAGACGTGTTTTCGGTCTGTCCTCTCATTTATTTGCAAGAAGTTCTCAAGTAACATGTCTGCTTTTTTGCAGAACATTCCGAGGGAGAATCCCTCTTTTACATCATCAGTCCAAGAGATGTTGTCTTGGCCAAAGAGCGAGATCAAGATGACCACATCGATTGGCTTCTAGAAAAGAAAAAATATGAGGTAATGTATAAAACGTTTATGTCTATAAGCCAATGTTGTGGTAAGCATGTTTCATTTCCATTGGTTGATGTTTAGACTTTTCTCAAAAGAGGTGGTTAAAGGGTTATGTTGTGTTTCCAGCAAAAGTCACACATAGGAGTGACCTTGATGTAGGTGCTACCATCCTTCCACCAACCCCACAGAGGTTAAGCCTTTTTCCCCAGGCCTGAGTTGGGGTATTAGTGCCGTAGCCGGGCTGTCATTGACCTGATTACCTATGCTGCTCTTCCTATTATTTGCTCCCTGATTATAGGGTACTTGAATTTTGCTTCTCCCTCGGCTTTATCGATTGAATTTTATGCTGTGGAAAAGGGTTATATGTTTTCTGAGACTTGCACTCTGTAAGGCATTCTAGAGCATGTGTCATCACCACTTCTGTGACCTCTGCATGCAGATTTTATAGCAAAGACAATATAATCAAGTTAACTGACGTAAAGATCCTCCTGTCAATGTTTATTATATGTCAGACGGAAAAGCATTCCAAAGTGCGGTTCTGCATGCCACAAGGACACCTTCAGCTATTCTTTTTTTGTTCTGCTTCAAGCACCACCCAATGCCAAGCGTTTTCTCCAGGTTTTGGCATAGTTAGCGTTTACTGATCCTATGTTTGTGCCGTAGTGACAGGCGTCCTCGCATGGCAGAAACCTCTTTCCACCCAGCCTCTCTTTGGCGATTTCCTCAACACCCTGTGTTTCTCCACCAAAGGTCTTCGATTCCACTAGGAGTGCTCAATGGTTTTGACGATGTTCATCAGCAGTACTGAGGTGCTGCATATGATAAGTCAGGAGAGCGAATAAACTTCTCCAGAGATTTCCCTTGACAGTAGAGGTGGGACAACAGAGGAGCAACATGGAACTGGCATCAAAGATGAAGAAGCATTCCTGGCGGGCCTGGCGCCTGCTAAGTGAAGTGCCCACTTAAAATACTATAGCGATACAAAAGGGGATGATGGACGGAACGTTTGAGCCAATCAAACACTCACCCCCAGTCAACTGATCTGGGTTTAATCCATCATCATTCTTTAGCTCACTCCACCACCCCAGTTCAGACATGGCCATATGCAAATCAGTCTGACCCTGTGCCTCATGGGAACAGTCCAGCCACTTAAAATACTATAGTGCTGCACAGTTGTCAAGTGGAAAGATTGCAGGTGCAGGAGGATCTTCAGTCTGACCAGGACTGTAAGGCACACAGTCGTTGGGCTAGGTTAAAGCAGCCACAAAGGTGCTGTGATACCCTGGCACACCCTGATGGATGTATATTTTCTGCTTAGACCATGAAGAACTCCCACACCTGCAGAATATTTTCTCTTGTTGAAACTATATTGACTCAACAGGGAAGCAAATGTAAGTGATATGTGATGGAATAAGTAATCACCGTCCAATGTGGTGAGACTTTCACTGTTTCTATGACATTCTAAGATAAAAAGGAAGCTGGGCTTCTCATGCAAACATGGTCATCACGGAGAAACAAGGAGACAGAGGAATGCAGAGTTCTTAAAGCCCTGGGCCTCTTAACCCCACACAGAGCTGTAAGAGAGTAGAGTGGAGGAACTCCAAAATGAAGAGAATCTCAAAAATGCTTGCTTTATTGAAACGCATGGCACAACCGATATGATTATGGCTGCTGGTGCCTCAATGAAGGGCCCATTAAGGGATCTGTCATCCAGAGTTACAGTGACAAAGACCTCACTTATGAAAACTTAGGTGGGACTAGTGGCTTTGCAAACTTCGAGAGAGTTGACATCTTTCCAGAGGTGAAATAAGGAATTCCTGTAGTTCCTCTTTAGTGCTGAACAAATTTGAGCCCTGTGCAACCACATCACAATTCAGAGTAAGACTTGGTGCATGAAATGAATTGTGTACTGAGATAACATAGCCAGTAGACCAAAATATGCCGGTGGAGATTGTTCAAATCTAGAGATGATTCCGCAAGCCATTGAAGGGGGCTGGCAAAGGGCTAGAGGGACCTCATGTATTAGTTTGAAAAGGGTAATGTGCAGGGAACATATTTTCTGGGCTGCAATGAGGATTTTATAAGTGAACTGTGAAGGATTTAATTGTTATTTTTCCCTTGTACTTTGATCTGAATCTGTGGTGTACAGGAGCCACCCAATTAAAGTTCGGAAGGAGCTCCTGAATGTGAATACATAGCTCTAATTGGGACTCTAACCAAGACTCTAACTGCTCTTTAAAGAGAATTAATTTACATGTACTGAACAAGAAGCCAACTTTGTGGAGGTCTGGATGGAGACAAATGGTATCCAGCCCAAGACACACACTACCCCCTTAACAACCCATAGTACGACATGTGACCGCAGGGGTTCAATATCTGTTCTGCACGAGAGTCACCAAGGGATGGGACGATGAGATAGTGCTTTGTGTACTAATGGGATTAGTTTTTCCCTTGGCATCTCCATTTGCTGCCTTACCTCAAACCTGGTGAGATTGCTGATCTCTGCACAGCACCACAATTTTATGGTGATGGGTTTAAAATGAGATTCTGCAATCTTGACAGCTGAGACTTAACAGCACTGAAGGAAACATATCACTCTAAGGTAGCATCTGCAAGTTGTTTGTTTCATCTGGTTATTTCTGACTGATTTCATTGGGGACATTTGTTGATTTTTCTAAAGTGTTTTTCCATGTGTGATCATTATGAACAACAAAGATTTGTTACTTGTTTGTTTTAAGTTTCTCATACATTTCTAAATGTTGATTATTGTTTATTTCATCGTCTTTGCAAACCATTTTATACTGTGTTCTGTTTTTTTCATTTTGTTGCTTTGCATTCTCCAAGTGTTCTGGGATTGAGGGTGCAATGCCAATTACCAGATTGGCATGTAAAGCCGATGTTTCCTCCCGCACTCTTTAAGTAATGTCCCTGGATTCATTTGCTTGCCAAGCCTTTTGCCCCTTAACAGCCTCCTGTTTGATGTTGGTTGTGTAGGGTTAGGTCAATGATAGAAAACTCCAGAAAGTAGTCATGGCTCCACTTTCTCTTCTTGCCACTGTCTCTGTGGTAGCTAGAGCAGTGGCATGGATACCAAAGTGTAAGCCAGTGGTAGCAGTTGATGTCCATATGTGCATTGTTTTTTTCTGTTTATATTAGATTTTGACGCTGTTTTATGCAGGGCCAAATTTGATGATTGCACCCAGTTCACCGACTAACTCTTGCCAACCTCCTCTGGTATTCTCTCACTTAAAAGTGATACCCATTATCAAGTCTGGAGGCCACTGTAGGAGGTGAATCACATCTTGTATCTCCTGCAATTGGCCTCACAAAGAAACATCCTTAGAATTAGCATTAGAGAATGTTGTCTAAAGAAAGATGCACTGTGTGAAGCCTAAAAATGCATGTCAGGGCAACAAGAGAACATGACGAATCGAGATCCTTGTATCAATGTGAGTGAAAATCTCCTGTCTGAAGGTAAAGAACCAAGGGGGGATATTAGCAATAGTTCAAAAAACGGATTTGGAAAAGAGCTGTTCCAGAGCTTTAGTGGGAGGGGTGAGATTGTACAACCAATGGAGAGGCAGCAACCCACAGTCCTTATTAAATGCAGAATTGGAAGAATAATAAAGCAATTGATGTTACCATCACCATTTCAAGACTTTTGAAGCATTAATGTTTGGACTGCCAAATTTATTTGTGTAATAAGCAACTGACTGTGGGTTGTAGCCTCTCCATTGGTTGCATTTTGTCAAAGATTGGGGTGTTTGACAACTAACCTAGGGAAGAAGGTAATTTGTTGTTTAAAAGAGAAAGGTAACTTACTGGTGTTGCAGTGGATCAGTCCTTAGCTGTCCAGTAGCTGTGTGTCAAACATAACGAGGTGAACTTTCTTTGGTGGTTTGAGACAGCGACACACTAGTAGTTTAAAATGCAGGGGAGTATTTTTTTTTGTTTAAAAGCCATACATAGTATTTTCACTTCTTACAAGCCTTCAAGATTAGCACCTGGTTTTACTAAGCAGACGCATTTACCACCAGAATATTTCAGTTGATTTAAGCTAGTGCATAATGCATCCATGTTTCGATCATTTCAAAATATCATTTCATTGTATGAATTTCAGTATTGTTCAGCTAACACAATAGGCATTCTTGTAGTTGGTTGGTTTGCCTTTAGTGTGAATGCCTAGCTTTTGCTAAGCTCAGTCAAGTACAGATTTAAACGTTTCCAAATTCAAAGCAGGAGAAAGGGCACGGCGAGGCCTGTCTTTTTGTATGTATTCTCTTTTGTCCTATGTTATGCATTTCACTTTTCTGTGCTTCTTTGTAGGAAGCTTTAATGGCAACAGAGATCGATCAAAAGAATATAAAGCGACACAAGGTTCAGGTGAGTTTGCACTTTGTAAAGCTTATGATTTTGTAGTAGTTATGCCTGTTTGTTATTTAAGTGCATAACAAAGCAGTTTTGAGGTGTAATTTTACACGTATTTGTCTAAAACATTTTTATAGTGATAACCTCATGGAAGACATCAGATCATGAAAACATTTTCTAATATTCAAGTTTATTCGCAGGTTTATAAAATGCATTGCTTCACACGAAGGCAAAATAACCATTGTATGCATTGCTGCTTACCATTTAATTGCAAAATGGCATTGGAAGGTTACTTATGTGCTTGGAAAGCACAGTTGCCTTTTCATTCCTCCCGACTGATCCATGTTTTGATAGAGAAACGTGCAGTTGTGGCCGAACATGGCACCGAACTGTCCACCAAACCTCACTTTCATAACCACCTTAAATAACAGCGTGTCCCAAGGATTCAGATTTCGAGGGACAGGCGGGGCTGGGCAGGGGATTGCAAACTTGCTAGCAACACTAACCGACTCGTGTGGAATACTAGCCTTCTCTCTCTCTTCTGCTGTGGGTTCTCCTGTCACTTGAAATTCCAGGTCCCTCCCTGCTTCCCTGTAGTTGTCCTCCAAAATTAATCTCCCTTAAAACAGGGCAGTTGTCCCTGGGATATTCAGGTTTATTGACATTTGTAGGCTCTCCTCCAGTTCTACCATAGCATAGACAATGATCTCAAATGTGTCTTCTTTAAGTGTACATTTCCTCTCCCCACATAATAAATGTCATCAAATAATGCTAATCTTCTCGGAACACGTAAGGGCATGTTTGAGGAACTGCTGTGCAAAACATGGGGGCCTTGCTACAAGTGACAATTTTGGAAATTGTGGCAATTCGACTCCTTCCAGAGGTTAACGCATTGTTTTTTCATACTTGCAGCTTTCGACTTGGGAGAGGTAAAGACCATCCTGGATACTGCTTCGGTGGTATTTATCCCAGGAGTTGGTCCCACTGGATGTTTTACCTTCTCAGAAGTGGCACCCTCAACACTTCTATGTATTCCTTGCTTGAGTCCCATTCCTCTTTTCCAAATATTTTTCCTGTTTGTGATATTCGAAGGACGACTTGCTTTGTTCTTTAGAGACTCAGGCTGCAAAATTAGTTTTACTTTTGCACGATTTCAGTTGGCATGCCTTTATTTTATTTCTAAACTATTTTAATTCTATTTTTTCATTTCATCCTCATATTTCCTGATGAAAATGATGTGCTTGGCCAGCTCCGAGACTAATGACACTTGGTCACCTTAAGAAGAAATTGTTTTCAACTTGTGTGTGACCATCAAAAATCGGATTTGAATCGAATTATGATTTAGGTCTATTAAAGCGCCTACTTAACTCCTTCTGAGTTAAGGTAGAGAAAAATCGTTCAAAACATACATTTGACTAAACGTCCGTTAGGTTTCTATAAAAGGTTTCCTCTCCAACTTTTGGTTATTGATTTAATTATGTGGCTCTTAATTTACATGACACACAGTACATGGGGGGGGGCTTGAAAGGGTGGCAGTAATCTGTGTGACACTCATTTGTGAGTCCGCATCAAAAGTAAAAGGAAAAAATGCAAGAGACTGCTGTTTAAAAAACTTTGGAAAGCATTATCAAAATAATAAATATTACAGTTTGTTGATAATGTAAATAGCTGTCTGCTGCAGGATAAGCTTTCTAGGTGTTAACCGGAGGACAAATGTGACCATCATGTAAAAAGGTACATTCACTTCTTTCTAAATATTCTAAAGGTAGTTTAAAAAATGTAACAATTTGGGAGTATGCTTCATGTGTCCCTGCATCATTGGTGCACATCAATGGAGTAGTGGTGTGTGCGTTGTAGTACTGCAAGTTAGCTCAACATATTGTGGTGTAGTGTTTTTCCTTCTGGGCCCACTTTGCTTCTCCCTTAGTTGCACGTATTAGCTGCTTTAGGCTGCCTTTGCTTTGCACAGCCTCGTGTAATACATTAGTTTTTGTGAGATGATATTATTTTAGAAATACACCACACATATTATTTGTTATTCAGTGACTCTTCTTGGGATTAAGTCTGAACATTTCGTACAAGGTCGAACAACATGGTGTACTGTTTTCTTGTGCCCGGTCGTCGCAATTTCCTAACGTTTTTAGACATAACACTGTAGCACAGCTGCAGTTTTCCAACACAGTAGTTCTTATCATATAAACCGTGTCTCACCCCCTTGCGGAGAAAGTGAGGACAACTCCAGCAGAGATACCTGTCGTAGAACGGAGGCAGCAGCCTTGCATAAAATGAGTTTACAACTATGATGCGGACCACCTAACTACATACATACATGGTGTCGGGTACTAATCCCACAGATCACTAATATCCAGGTGCTCACATAGTGAGGGTAGGCCTAGATAGATATATTAGTTGCCATGGTTGAGTTGTTCATTGTTTACAGCCTGCTAGTGATGTTGATTAAGTTGCTTATTTGGATTTGTTTACTGGTCGCGGCACATTTGCTTCAAAATAGACTACGGTAGTTTCAGAAAATATATTGTAAACTTCCTTCGTGCCTTTCTTCTGTTACTATGGACATGCATCAGTTAGAATGAAAGGTAAAGATCTATTCCCACGGTTCCCTTGGGGACTAGAGATTCATGTTCTAGGTTTGCCGAAATCACCCGCTACTCTGGAAAGGTTAGGAGTTCAGGTGAGGTACTGTGAGCTAGTTGGATTTGGGCCTACAGGTACTGACGTGGTAGAGAGACTCGGTCCCTACGGTCTGACGTCCTGTTCTCCCAGGGCACAGTTCTGTTTCTAAGGAGAATCCTTGCAACAATGGCGACTTTATATGTGATTGTGTTTGAAAATCATCTAGAGAGCCTTTTACACCAAGCTTCGGAACGTTGGAGGCAGTGCTTAATTTAAGCCGGTGGTTGCAGGTGAGGCCCACTGAGTCTCATTTTTGGGGATCAGCACTTCCCGTCAGACTTTGATGCAAAGTAAAAAAAAAAGAGAAAAACACACAAAGAAGGCTGAAAAGAAAGACAGAAAAATTATGACAAAGGGAAGAACCATGGATCAAAAAGAACCTTCAAGTGTGAGCTAAAGGGGGGCAGAGTGTCTGGTGGTATGCAGCCTTGGTATTAAGCACTCAGATATTCAATTGGAGCCCGAGTGTAATGGTGGCTTTTCTCTGAGATCCAGCAAGGTTGCGGCTGCTTTTTAGCTTAGGTACCTTCCAGGGCCCTTCTTCTGCAGATCTGACCACGGATCCCACTCTGGCAAGTGTTATGGTGAGTTTCTAACCTACCAACAGACTAAATGCTGTCCATCAGAGGTGTTAGTGAGCGTGCGGTGGAAGTGTGTTGCGGCCTGCCTGACTCCACCATAGCTGCACTGCTCCCCTAGCTCACTGACATTCGGCCCTGACTTGCGATCTGGACTCCACATCGGATCCAGTACCCACCGCGGCTAGGATGGTGATGAAATAACCTTGGAAACTATTTCCACCATCCAGCGGGGGCTTGTGATTACACCAGAGGTCAAGATGTGCCGACCTGCCTGACTCCAATATGGCAGTGCAGTTCGCCCAGCTCTCGATCAACCTGCCAGGGCGCGTGGTCTAGACCCCAGAGGGCACAGCAATCTGCAGAATCCGTTGTGGAGAGGAGGTTCGTCCCCCCCCCCCTCTGCTCTCTGATTGCCTGGCAGGTTGTGTTGCCTGTGCGATTGCCAATTCAGATCATTGAACGCAGGGTGGATCCCCAATCCAGCACTCTTACTACCCACTATTCCGGTGTGTATGTTGATCGAGCAATAAGGTACTCTATTAAACTACCATCCCAGCCCACCTTTTGTTTGCGCTGCGGAAATTCACGTTTTGCTTTGTACTTTGAAGCACATCTCTGTTGGTCCTTCTAGGTTGCGGTAGCGGTGCCCTCCACCCCTCTGTAGTCATTTGGCTAGATCTAACCACCAAGAAGTCGTCCCAGGAGTGGCTGGTGTGGGTACCCCAAGACACCCGTAAGGATCGTGCCGTACTCATATATCCCACTCTTACCATTCACTCCGTGGAACCTGAGGGAAGTTTGTTGTGAACCACCTCGTCAGCTTGTGCTCAACCTAATCCTCCCAAAGCAATGATATTGACATACAACCTCGCCGCTCTATGAGGGGTCCAATCCACACCGACTTTTCTGCTACCTTGACTGTTTCCTACTTTTGTCCATCACCAACTTGGAGATCATTTACTCTGCGCATTGAACTTCTTTGTGGCCTGTTGGTAGGAGTATGTGTGTTTAACTGAGGGGTAGGCCAAATAGCCCTATTATGCCTGGGGAAATTGCTATCGGTAGGAGTATGGCAGAATTTAGACAGCATAAAGACACGAAGGACCAAAAAGAACACAAAGAGAAAGACATGAAAGGAAACCTTGAAAGACCGAAACAAATCCCTCCTGTTCCGGACTCAAGGTCCAAGACAAGTCAAATAACCCAACTACGCTTGACACCATTTTGAAGAACTTAAACTCGATCCATGATATCGCCCAAAGCACACAAAAAAAGCAGCAAAGACCTGCTGCAAGCTGAGGTCCCTGCTATAAGAAAGGACTATAACAATTTGCAAGCGAAACATCTAAAGAAAACTGACTCCTTGCTGGCTTGTCTAAAGAGGGACATAACTGACCTGGAGGACAGAAATAGAAGAAGCAATCTCAGGATCTTTGGCCTCCAGCAGGATGTTGAAAACAATTCACCCTCTGAAATTGACTTTGTTTCTACATGGATTCTCTTTAATTTAAAATCAACTTTAAAGGGAAAACAATGGTCTTCTTGGAATGCTTGGATTGGTAACCTTTCTTGATAATAAAGCTGAAACCAGTATTGATGAAGACCTATCCTCCTCCTTGTCTACACCATGACTCTTTCAGATGCTCCCATGCATGGCAGTTTTCATTGACACCCCCCAATGGTGCCCATCAAAATACACCTAAAGGCGCCGGTTTTTCCTCTCGGCATTCATAATGCTCTTTTACCACTATCTGATATCCTGTCCTTCCAGGCTCTGTCATTGCTTCTACACTAGTACCTTTGTGACCAAGGAGCATGATCAATGCTTCTCATTCACAAGAAATGCTCCAGTGATGTTAGACTTTAACTAATTAGTATGATTCACATTCTAACTTTTTACTGACAGGTTGTTATTCCTCACAGGTCTTGGTCATTCCTTCTGGTGATTACTTTATTACAGCCGATGTTTGTCTATTAACTTGCATGCATAGCACTGTTATATCCCTCCTTCTGATATTATTTTAGAACCATGTTATTATTGGAAAACCTTGAGATGTTACTATGTTCGCTTGTTTTCTTCATCCTGGTTTTTCAGTGTTGGAGTTTTCATAATGGTGGTTATTATGTAATACCACATAGAGTTGCCTCAGGTCTTCTATATTCAATGTAGCGTCACCTCCAATACATGTAGGGGCTTGTTATTTACAACCATTGCACATTTTGTTCTTGACTCTTTTGTTGTTTATTATACTCAACAGAATGACATGTGCCCCCTAGTGACGCTGTTCTTTATTGTACAAAGGCCGGTCTGTAGTGCTCTGTCTTGTATGCTGACTCCCTACTCAGTTCCTGATGCCTATACCTATTATAGCTCCTATTCCAGCTGTAATGCGTCTCTTCCTGCAGACTCCCTTCGTGCTTGTGTCTCCACACAGCTTTGCATTTATCTCTTAGTCTCCTTGAGACTTCTGATTCTGTTCTTAAAATTGTAACTCTTTTGTTATTTTTCTTTTCTTTCCCCCTTCCCTTCTGTGTCCCCCTCACTATATAGCTGACGTAGTGTGCCTCCCTGCAGATACATGCCTTCATAGAATCTCTTCTGATGTCCCCCAATCATTGATACTAAGATTTCTGACCGCCACCAATGCTGTATTTGACCCTTTGCGCTGTACCAATTATACTCTCCTTTTTCCACATTCAGTAATGCTATGTATTCTACTGTCCCACTCCTCTCACGTACTCCTTACTTGCATATGGCCACCACAAAAGAAATCTCCCTAAACACCAGCGTCCTCAACCACCCAATTAAACGGCGTAAATTCCCGGAATATTGTCATAAGCTGGCTGGTGACATAGTATTTCTTCCAAAAACTAAAATAGGCTACAAACAAGCCCTCTGAATGCAGGGAGGGTGGGTCAATGACTTGGCGTGCTCAGAAGCATCCTCCAAGAAAAATGGTGTCATTTCACTTATCTCAAGAGACTCGGGCCTGCCCATAATTCTTGCCGAACAATATAACAGGGGTAGGTGGCTGGTCACTTGACTCCAATGGGGCGACTCCAAGGTATATGCAGTTAATATATACACTCCCAACGGTGACGTACCTCGCTTCTGGATGTCACTCATCTCTAAATTGGCAGCCCTCCCCTCGTCAGCTTGTATTATCTGCAGTGGCGATTTCAGTCTGTCTATGTACCCAATTATAGATGGAGATTCGATTTTTAAGTTTCGCTCCCCAAAAGTGCATAAAGCCATGTGTGAATTCTTCTCTGCCCTGGGACTGGAGGGCGTCTGGAGACTCCACATTCCTTTACGTAGAACATTTTTCATCTTCATCAATTGAGCCTATTTGTATATCGGATTATGCGGCCATTACACTCTCTCTTTTCTTTGCCCCATCTCGATGTAAAAATAAAACTTTTGGATTCCATAACGACCTCATTGATGACCCGATTGAACACCAGCACTTAGCTTGTGAAATTGATCTGTTCTAAGGAAAAATAAGGGCTCGGTCTCCTACTCAATCATTCTTGTGAACCCATTGAGATGCACTGTACGTGGATACATCATTAAGCTTATGGCTCTATTGAGTCTCTCTCTAAAAGAAATTAAAAGTCATGAAATCCTGTTCATTAAGTCAAAAACCCATTGACTCTTGAGAAACTTAGAAAATTGAAATGTGAATACAACTCAATCTTAAGTTAAAGAGCACATCTCTGTCAATGAGGTGAAAGGGAAAAATCTCCTGTACCTTAATAGAGCGGGTAAATCTCTTGTGGCCTCTTTGAAATATAAAAGTAATAGTTTTAGCATTACATCCATCAAAGACCCCTTTGGTAATCTCAAAACTAATATTAATGACATTTTAATAGTCTTTAGAGATTTCTACGCCAAACTGTATACTCCCTCTATCCAGAACTTCAAAGAAACCTGCCTATTCTATACCCCAATCTCACTTCTTCCAAAATACTGCTCCGCTGTGGACGCTATTCGCAAATTACACTGGCTCCAGGTGGACAAGCGTATTCAGTTTAAGGCTGTGTGCACGGCCCATACAATCTTTCTTTCTCAGGGGGGCCCCCATTTTATCAAATTTGCTGATGTCGTACCTCCCCTCATGGTCCTTGCGCTCTGCTGATCTTAACTTAGCCTGTGTGCCACGTGTAAGAAGAGTAAGGGTGGGTCGCTGGTCTCTCTGCGCTAAAGCCCCTACCCTTTGGAATGCTCTTCATCTTCCCTTGAGGCACATTCAGAACCACTGGTGCTTTAGGAAATCTCTGAAGACCTGGCTGTTTTCCATCTAAGGACTCTGTTGGGCCTTTTCTCTTTCCCCTGGGTCTCGCTTTACAGTTGGTTCACTATCGTGTTTAGCGCTGGGACGCCCAGTTGCTGAGGCAGCCTTGCAATCTACAAATTGTATAACATAACATAACTTATCTGAAAGTGACATTGAAATATTGAATAGATCAATAGAGAGGAATTAAATATTGACAGCCATTAAAGCTATCCCTGTGGGTATGTCCCTTGGACCAGAAGGTTTCCCTATCAAAGTCTTTAATCTCCTTCATAATCTCCCCCCTCAAATCCACACTGAACCACTTTGCTTTCTCCGGAGCTGTTTCAGGTTCAGCGGCGGTTGCTACCATTGTTGTAATCCCCAAAGAGGGTAAAGACCACTCCTATCCAAACAACTTTTTCCCAATCTCCCTAATCAATGTGGCAGCAAAAATCTATGCAAAAATTGTGGCTTCCCGTTTGGAGGGCGTCATTACGAAAATCATTCATTCCTTACAAGCGGGATTCATTAAGGGCAGATTAGCCAGTGTCAACATTCAAATATTTTGCTACGTTATTGAAAGGCTGCCCTCTCTGACTCCCCCACTACGGCAATAGCTCTGGATGCTGAAAAAGCGTTTGATAAAGTCACTTGGCCTTGCTTGGAAGTATCTTTATGTTGGTGCAGTCTCTGCGATAACTTTATTAAAATGACCATGTCACTGTATGCAGAGCCAAGTTCATGCATTAGGATTAATGGATCTCTCTTGTCCTCTTTCCCACTGCGTCAGAGCACCCGTCAAGGATGCCCAATATCCCTTCTACCATTTATCATCTCTATAGACCATCTTATTTGCCCTCTTAACAATTCACCTGATGTCAAAGACTTTTATTTCCAAAACGATTGCTTCAAGACAGCGGCATAAGCTGACAATATTCTTATTTTACCAGAGGAGATAGTCAGCCCTTCCGGCTATTATGGAGATCATCCATACTTACTCGTCCTAGTCTGGATATTCCCTAAACAAAGATAAAACGTAGGCACTCCCTCTCAATCTACACTATACTCCCTCTCTTGTCTCAGACTTGGGTCTCCATTGGCAATCCAAATATTTTAAGTATTTGGGTATCTGTTTTAACAACAACCTCTCAGACTCCTTTGCATATAAAAAAACATCATACTATCCTCAAAATTAAGAACTTGCTCTTTTCTTGGTCTCCCAAATGCATCTCTTGGTGGGGAAGATTAGAAACTATTAAAATGATGATGACCTCTTTAGTAAACTTTCTCTCCAGCATGATTCCTGTCAGACTCCCTCCTATGTTATTTTCTACCATAGAGATACTCTCCTCCGATTTCTTGTGGTCGCAGAAAAGAATAAGAATTTCCCCTAAGAAACTGTATCTCCCCAAGCGAGACGGTGGTTGTAACTGCCCTCACTGCTACAACTATCAATCTGCGTTTCTTGCTTCTCTGGGCACCAAATGGTTTCTTCTGCACCCTTCCCTATACCCTCCCTGACTAGTGATATAAAATAATCTCCTTACCCTTCCCACTAAAAGCATTCTATTCGATGGACCATATCCCCTTCTAAAAGTCTTCCCATATTTTTTTTGCCACTATCTTTGCCCTTCGAATCATTGATAAAAAATCTCCTGTGCCCGATACATGAATCCATGTTGGCACTGTAAGAAATTGGAAGCTTCAATTGCACGATCAACGACTACGTCTTAGGCTAACAGAGGCATCTGTCTTGTTCTAGACCTTTACACAAGGTCAGACCCATTAACCTTTGCGGCCCTCCAAAATACTTTTGACCTACCCAATATAGACTTTTATCATTTAAAAAAAATTAAATTCAGAATCACCAATCTTGATTATCTAACAACGCACTCATTACCTCATATGTTAGCTACATGGCACATGAAAGGCCATATGGCCTCCACGATCTACAAATTCTTGCAAAATAAGTCCACCTAATTTCCTCGTCCGATACAAGTCAACTGGAACTCTTACTTTTCTCAAATCAGGAGAGCCCCCCTTTCGAAGACTCTGTGGAACAAGAATTGTACTGCTGTCCTCATGAAAAATTTCTCCCGTACTATATCAAACCAAATGCTTTGCTATACATTTTCTGCATTGGGCTCTGGTTAAATTGCATGAATTAAAGTTAGGCTCTTCAAATTTATGTTAGCTTTGCAACAAATCTCCTGGAGACGTCCCTCATATGTTCTTCAAATACAATCTCTTGACATCATTCTGGGAACAAGTCCAGAGAACCACCTAAATGCCATTTTTAAAACAAATCTCATACTAGACTTACCCACCATAATGTTAGGTCCCCATGTGGCCTGCCCTGCTTTGAATCTACGTTATCTAGACCTTGCCCTCCTTGATGTTTTTCTAACGATTCCTTTCTTTAGACTGGAAATATTTCAACCAAGTGTCTTTTCACAATTGGTGAGCATCACTTATCTACACAGTTCTCATTTCTCCCTATATAACTCACCAGGCCATTCCCACTATTTCAAATAAAATTTGGCATTCCTTGGATCTGTGAACCCAAGATCATGGCCCAAACATCCCGCTGCAATTTTGTCTTACTATGACACCTATCCCCATATTATGTTATGTTATGGTAGTCACACAACTTACTCCTCATTTCCTTTTCTTTCAACCCTACCCTTCTAGGTCCTCCTTTGCTTACCTACATCTGTGCCCTAGTTTCCCTAACTTCCTCTCTCCTTTATTTTTCCCTTACATTTTCCATAATTGGTACTTTTCTCTCTGATCTTTGATCTCTGCAACACATTTTTCTGGAATTACCTCCGTGTGATTGACACTCCACAAGCCCTCTGGTAATATATCACTGTATTTTTTAATCTCTGTTAATACATTTTTTGTTTAAATTTCTTTATTTGCATTTTAATAATATTGTTACTGAATACACATGGTACATGGTATAAAATATATAATGGGACAAGGCATATGAAGTCAGCACATATTTCACATGATAACAAAACATTACAGTTTGAATATGTTAGCTGTGCAGGCATGTGTCTCGTTTCTCGATTCGTTGCCAACAATTACAATATGTCTTTTGTGCCCAGTGAGGATGATCGTAGGTACCACTTATTTCTGCTATTTGCCATGTCCCGGTATAAACATGAGCCGATCTGCCCACTGTGACCTGGTTGGACCTGTGTGGTCTTTATTACAGATTATAGTGCAATGCATATTAACATAGAAATAAACTTGTTTCAACAAACCAACACACTAGACTCGTTTCAGGTTATTATGAATAGTTGTGCCATGAGAGTACTCTTCCCTTAGTCTAGCCCCCCCTCCCACAAGAAACAGAGTAAACAGATAGTTGGAGTCTTCCTGGTCCCAAATGTATCCACTGTTTTCTCCCATATAGTGTTGGTGCCGAATTGTTGTGTGTGGTACCTGAGTCGCGGGTCGCTTAGGAGTTTGCGTCTGGTCCAATCCTGTCGCCATTTAGCAAATTATTGCTATCTAAGTCTTGGTCTATTTTGTTTTAGCTCCGACAGTATCGTGTCCCAGCATTGCACGATGGGATATTTACGCCAACCAGCTATCTCCTCCCTGTGCAGTACTCTTGTGCCTTTAATCTCTGTTAATACATGATGTACCTCCTGGCGTTAACGCCTTCAGTTCTACCTGCTCCACTCAACATATGCTTCTTCCTTTAGGAATATTAAAGACCTGTTTTTGTTTATACATGTTGTACCTGCCCTACAGTGATAAAATTGGAACTTTTGTTGCTTTTGCTCACCCTCCTTCTTTGGTTGGTTATTTACCTCTTTAATAAAAATTTCAATAAAGACATGTTGAAATTAAAAGCAGTTAACACAAATGACTCTTATATTTAAACACCACTGAAGTATTACTGCATTGCCATTACTCTAGCACAGCGGTCAGTAATGTTCACATTGTTTGTCTGAAGGACACTTGCTAAAGTCTGGGGAAAACCGTAATGAAAGAGATGTTAATGAGCTCCTCACACACCAAGCACAGTAAAATATGTCATTGCAGCAGTCTGAAACGTACAGATGACTAATATGAGATCTGCTTGTTTTCAGGATATAGGCTTGGCCTACATAACTCACCTCGTGGAGAAACAAGACTACGACTTGGCTGCACGGTAATATTTTATGATTGATTCACTACATCTGTTTACTGGAAATTACTCATAATATTATGCTTTTCATATCAAAGAACAGCCTTTAACAAACTCCCTAATCCATTCAATTTTCTCCTTAAATTTTGCCATTGCATACTCTGAAAGAGCTGACAGATTTGATCAGTACAGCAGGTGTATGTCGTTATAGTTTTGTATCAGAAATCTAAATGGTCAGTTTTATTGTCAGCTGGTATTTTGACCAGTGGCCAGACATAGCCTGTCATCAAGAGTCAGAATAGTATCCCTGTACTGAGACTGGTATGTTTGTATTCTATATGTCTATTATGTACGGTCTATTTAACATGTACCGTCTATTTAACCGTACCATGCCTACAATCCGTAATGATAAAATGCCACTCTTGCTTTATGTACACAGATTTTTAATTGGTAGGGTGTTTGTGCATCCTACTCAGGAGCTTGAAATTTCAATAAAATATACACACATCGGTAATTATCACACCCATTATAGGAGCTCAATTCCTTCAAAGTTTATCCATGTACCAAACTCTTTTTATTTTATTTTTATTTTTATTAAAGTTTTATTGAAAACAACAAAGATCTGCTTATACATTTTACATTTCCGATGTTACTTTTCTTCACACAGTCATCATACATGGGTACATGGGCACATGCATATCCCTGCCACTACTACACATCCTCTTCCGAGTCTCTATCTTCTTCCGGAGGCGTGCAGATGTTTCCCCTATATAGGTTCCATTTCCCCCATACTCTTCCCCATTATTTGGGGCATTTTCTATTGATAAATGTGGCCTTTTCCGCTACCATGACCATATCCATGTCTTTACACCAATGCAATAATATAGGGACAGTCTCTATACCCCACTTTTGCGCTATATTCCGTTTAGCTATTGTGAAGCCTGTCGTTGCCCATTGACGCTCAGCGTGGCTGAGATCTGTCTGTCCCCAAATATTAAGAAGGCATCATTTAGGTTCTAGCGGGTTATGCTTCTTGGTGACTTCTATGATGGTTCCTACCACTGCCTTCCAGTACGGTATGAGTTTTACGCAGTCCCATAAGGTGTGATAAAAGGTACCCATATCTCCACACAGTCGACAGGCAACATGGGTCAGAAGTTCTCCCTATCTTGTGTAGAACAACCCGTGTGTAATAGGTCCTATGTAATATTTTAAATTGCACCAGTCGTAGTCTAGGAGGAGATTGCCACCTCTTTGGGCGATGCTGTCGCCTCTCGCCACTCAGGGTCATCCATGTCTCCCACCTCGGCCTGCCAAGACTCCCTGAGCCGGGCCAATGGATCTGCCCGATTATTTATGATTTTTATATATATTAGTGAGGTCGCTCGTTTATGCAGATAATCAGTGAGCACTCGGTCCTCTAAAGGGGATGACTCCGGGGAGCGTCTCAGTAGGAGGGAGGACTGCCTCTATCGCATGTTTAATTTGCATATATCTGAACTGTTCGCTCGGGGCCATTTCGCACTGATCTTGCAAAGAGGCGAAACTTCCGACCTCCCCTTATGCCAGAGAGTCCCCTAGTCGGGAGATGCCGATCAGATCCCATTTTGAAAACCCTTTACTGTTACCCAGAGTTCCTAATCGGCTTGAGTCCCACAAGGGCGTGTGTTGTGTAAGTCTACCCTAGCCAGCCCAAGTGACTGCTTTACCGTGCGCCAAACACAGACAGTGTGCCTCGCCGGGCCTATAAGGTCACAGGCCTTTCGATTATTATAAAGTGCTCTGTTAACACCCCTTTCCCTAGGGTCATTCTGTCCAGGTGGTAGGCAGGGTCAGTTTCCGGCACATGTAAGCCATTGATTGATTATTGTGAGTTGTGAGGCCCAGTGATATGCTTTAATATCAGGCAGGGCTATCCCGCCATCGTCACAACTTCGCACTAGTTTATTTGCTGCTACTCTGGCTGGTTTGCCATCCCATAGGAGAGCAACGATCTCTGAATTGACTGCTCTAAAGTAGGAGTCTGGGACTGGATATGGCGTATTATGTAGAGCGTATAGAAACCTGGGCAGGGCCATCATTTTAAAGAGAGCTGCTCTACCCAGTAGGGTGAGTGGTAGTGCCTTCCAATGTTTAATGTCGCGCTTCAGCTTTTGCAAAGGGGCTTGCAAGTTAAGTGCAAAAAATGTATCTTGGTCCGATGTTGCATGTATGCCGAGGTATTTGAAGCTATCTGTGACTATTCGAACCTTGCAGTCCTTTGGAAGACGGGGGGGGTGTTCCATGTAAGATGTACAGCACAGACTTATCCCAGTTAATGGCATATCCAGATACTGAGCCAAACACCGCGCATATATTAAGTAATGCGTTGAGGGATCGTGTGGGTGAAGAGATATATGAGTACATCATCAGTGTAGAGGGAAATACGGTCTTCCCATTCCTCTCTCCATTTTAGACCTTTAACCCTGGGGTCCCACCTTATACACGCCTGCCAATGGTTCTATGACCAATGCGAACAGCAGGGCGACAAGAGGCAGCCCCTGCCTCGTCCCTCTACCCAAGGTAATTTCCTCGAGATGTGGCCATTAGCAACCACATGCGCTACGGGGTCAGCGTAGAGTAAGTGTATCCAAGAGCAAAATTTCGGTCCGAACCCCAAGTGCTGAAGGACTGCAAATAGGAAGGCCCATTCCACCGAGTCAAAGGCCATCTTCGCGTCCAGGAGAGGACCGCAGCATCTTCCTGTATAGTGTGTTTCCTACCCAATACGCTATGGAGGCGCCTGAGGTTTAAGGCTGTGTTTCTGCCAGGCATAAGCCCGATTGATCCGGGTGGATCAGGTGGACGAGATGGGGTGTAAGTCGCATCGCCAGTGTTTTTGCTAGTATTTTCTCTTCCGCATTAATTAAGGAGATCGGACGGTATGATGCGCATTCCTCCACTGGTTTACCCGGTTTATGTATAGCCACAATGGTTGCTAACCGTTGGTCTTTAGGGAGTGTCCCTAGGTCTCGACTTGTTTCAAGCATGTTTAGAAAGTACGGGGCTGTCGTGTCCGCGGTGTGTTTATATAATTCTATTGGGATTCCATTCGGACCAGTAGCCTTGCCAGATTGTATTTTGGAGATGGCTATCTTGAGTTCATCCACCGTAATATTTGCTTCTAAACTATCGGCTTCTTGAGGCGTGAGCCGTGGCATACGAATATCTTTAAGAAAGGCGAGTGCATCTTGTACAGTGGTATTACTTGTAGATGTATACATTCGTTCATAGTGTTGTGCTAATGCATGTACCAAACTCTTTTGATAATGATTTTGAATTTAAATTTACATTTTTGCAGTAGACTCACATCTGTGTTTTTCCTCTATTTCTAAGGGTATTTGTGTGACTTCTCAATATTTGTGTTTGGTTTTTATTCTATTATTTGTCAGGGTTGTCCTTTCTAGTGCCCTCTGATCTTAAAGCTCCTAGACTGGCAGCTTTTAGTCTCTTATAAACCCTCTTCCTTTTAAACTGAAAACAAGCATTTTCTATTAATCACTGCAGCTGTCATATCCATTTTTATCGTATCAAATCTTTTTTGTCTGAACCGTTGGATTTGATTCATAGAGGATAGGAATGTACTGTGGTCACAACCCCTCCGCTATATTAGAAAGTTTCAACCCCTAGATGCATTAAGCCTTTTCAACTCCTGAACAAGTTTTACGATTAAGGTATGTTGTCATTCCTCCAGCAAGTTATAAAAGGAACCTATATGGTCCGCTCCAACCAGCGCTCGTGTGGGTTGTAAGAGCTCTAGCTTATCTCTCCTTGACCCTCAGTAAAACAGCTCTTTGAGGTTGGCCACTGTATGTACCAGCCTATTTGGGTTAAACTGAATTTCTGGAATTGCTGTCAGTCACCCTAGGACATTTGTAAGTGAAGCTCACTCAGTTAGAATCCTCAGAAAGGGATGATTGAGTTTTTCACCAGAATCTTCAGAAAGGTATATTTGATTATTTCGCTACCTAAATAATCACATACCTACAATACAGCAATCTCATAATCTCAAAGACACATATAAAAAAGTTTATAGTCTTAGCACTGCTGCCTCTTCAATTTGAGTTTATTCAGCCCAGGTTTTCATAATCAGCTTGGTCTGAGCACGAGCAAGCTCATTTCTATTACACAAGAATGCAGGCTCTCCAGGCCGGCATGCATAATGTCAAGGATTTTTTTTCACATATGTGCGTCACAAAGTAAGATTGACTTAGACTTGTATACAAGAGGTGGTGGCCCTGTGGTTCCCTTCGAGGGCTGAAATATTTGTTTTATTGTTAAATAGGGGCTTACTGCAAATGGGCGAAGACAACTTAAAACCCCCTCTTACAAAGATTAGACATGATTTTGCAAAATGGTTGCATCTTCACCTATGATTGTGGGATTAGGTGCAGGCCATGAAGATGATGACCTCGCCATGTTTTAACTACATCTTGGGGATACTGCCAATACCTATTCCTCACCCTCTCCTGTTGGGTATTGATTTTAAAATCAAAAACTTTGTATGTGGCACTAGTAAGCCATGGATCCGTAGGGGTGAAACTGTATGCGCACACTGAGGCAGAAGGGCCCCGTTTGTCACACATGGGAACATACTTCCTGGCCACTCAATTATCTCCAATGGTTGAATGGTCACCCACCAATAGAGATCCCCCTGTATGGAGACAGATAGAAAAATCCATATTGCAGTGTGAGGCCAACCTTGGGGCCCTCTATGCGCCAAAGCCGGACCGCCAGATGAAAGGTAACCCAATAGTTCTCCATATGCCCCGAATAGGGAAACAGATGCATGCCTCACTGAAGCTACACCCCTAGCTCCACAATTCAGCCCCGCTTTGGAATAATGCAGGGATACAGCTAGGGGGACTTAAGGTTGACTGGCCTGAGCGGAGGGGACAAGGCGTTCAGACACTAGACCAGATGATCCTGAGGGATACTCTTAAACTCTTTGCCGATCTGAGTATGGCCTAACACAAACCCAATGATAGAAATATCTCCACTTACACCATTGCATCAGAGACAAGTTAGGTAGTGGCCCATTAACTCTCCTGGCCTCACTGATCTGCACATATGTAAATAAGTGGTGCGCCGCCAGGGGAGCAATTTCAGGATTCTAAAATGTGCTGATAACCATTAATTTCTCACAGTCTACCTTAGACTCAACCAGAACCTAATGGCAAGAGGCTGTATGCCATGTGTATACTAGCAAGGCCTGGTCTGCGCTGCTGGATACCCATGACTCCTTTCTTCCAGAGTCTGTGCTGAAGGTTTCCTACTTCAAACTACTGCTTAATTGGTACTGGTCACCGACCAAGTTGCACAGAGCTGGTTTACTGCCTCATTCTGCATCCTCAAGGTGTGGGGCTAGCAGATGTGATCTGGTGCACATCCTGCGTAGCTGCACCCAACTGTTGGGTTACTAGTGTGAGGTGTGGCCAGTCCTTGATGAGCCAGGGGATGTCTGGATTGTTCCATCTAAATGCTTAGCCCTTATGCATGAATTGACAGGCTGTTTCCTTCCCACTAACCAAAGGAGATGTTAGGTAGCAACGACCCTGGCGACGGCCAAACTCTGCATTCTTCACTTTTGAAGGAAGCCACCAGTGCCAACAAGCTATGAGTGGCTGCAAAAATGGAAAAAAATGGCACGTGAGCGTATTATCTATAAAACAAATGATGAAATGGGCACCTATGACAGGGTGTGGGATCCCCTTAGAGTGGCGGATGGCACAAACTGTGAGGGGTAACTGTGACGGAGATACTGGAGCCTCAGGCCTCCATAACCATGCTGGGAATAAGGACCATGCCCTTTAGTGAAACTCTCTAGCTCCCCGCAGTCCTGCTGTGGCTTGCCAATCCTTCCCCCTGCGATAGCACTCCAGTTGAAACTTGGAGTAGATAGTAGTGTAGGGGGCGATAGGTTGATATCAGAGGGTGACCTCTTCTGAACATAGGAACTGTTATACTCTGGAGATAGTGTGTCCAGAGATGATGCAAGCTTAGGATCATAGAGGGCAGTGTGTTACCTAATCATCCAACCTAATCATAGTTGTTAATCATGTTTCACCATTGTTAACTGAATAGAAGCGAAGATTACACATGACAAACACTAACCTGAGATGTAATGTGATACTGATATTAAGGCCCCACTGGCCCTAGCGGTTGACGATGTTTGGTTAGTCACTTGGAGACATACGAAAACTCATATCAGGAGGATATTGGGATGGAAAGGTGGGGAGGCCAGGTTAGGCTTAGACTGGTGGGTGGTCCCGGATAACCAGACTGAGCCTGAATTAAGTCTCCCAAATTCCATTTTGGTGAGTGAACAAGCACACAACCAGCCAGAACCGGGGACCGGCATTAACTGAAAAAAAGTAATTGATCCAGATTATCCAAGTGGTTATAGTATTCTTGTACTCTGGTTCTAATTATCTTTCATTGTACCGCACGAGTGGGGGGTGTTTTCTTTTTTGTGCACCATATGTTGGATGTCCTGAATACAGAATTGATGCAAAAAAAGAAAGTGAGATTAAATGTTTGTATTGTATTAATTTCAGAATTGCTTTCAGTTTCTCCACAGGATCTGTAGTGAATTAGATGTGTTAAGGTGAGCTCTCCAAACCTCAGGCTATTAGTGTAAGGTTATTCTCCTGATATGCCATTCCATAGAGTTTTACCCTCTTTCCCTCTTTAGAGTCTGTGTCCATTCCCCTCGTTGCTCCTCCTCTAAGTAAGCATCTCTTTGCTTTCTTTATTAGCAAATACATACACTTTCAATCTATCACCTCTCTCGCATCCCCTGCCCAATATAATCTGAAAATCTTCAATCTCAGTAATGAAAAATTCTGAGAATTCACCACAAGCTACCCATTTCACCAAAACAGTGAGAAATGTATTCAAGTAAGCTTGCATCACATTTCTGATTAGATTTCTATTTCTGCTAAAGGCTTCCAACTACAGATTCCTTACCTTTTGAATATTTCCCCAGGCCTTAGCCTAGATCCAGAAAATCTTCAGCAGTAACCCTGCTCACAGGAAGGTGGCGCCTACAGCTCCATATCGACGTCGTTCTGCTGGCCTATATTGGCATCAACAATACGTGCTTTTGAGCCTGTCTGACTTTTTTCAAAAATGTCTACAGTGTGCAATGGACAATGTCACCTCCCAGCTCTACAGACTTCAAACTGTGTGGGGAATTTTGCAAACAGATGTTTGTAACTAACCCGCACAAGGTTTGCATATGTTGCCCAGGTCGGACTATGACTCCAAGGTCTGCAGTGCGCCTTGATGCACCCCAAGGCCATCTTGATTGGGAAGCAAAGCTGTTTATAGCAAAGCACCGCAAGACTCCATATCGTGACTGGTTGAATTCCAAAACCAGGTCCCAGTCCTGCTCCCGAGGCTGGTCCTAGGAAAAATCATCAATGAGGTCCAAATCCTTTGGTAAGTCCAAGTAAAACACAAGAAGTTCAAGTGGGACTCAGCCCCTTCTTGCCACTACCAATGTCCCGAGAAGGTGTGAGGGCATCATTGTGCCTTCAGGTCTCGCCCCAGAAGTCATTAGACTACAGAGCAGATTACAACCTTTTCCCATGGCAACTTGAATTCCTGGAGCTGTTGGAAACGCTGCAGCAAATTTAGGAATTCCATGAAGCCATGCTGCTGCTCTTTGTCATGTTACCTGCTACCTCTGGTGCGCCTGCAGGCCCCAAGGAGCCTGGAGACCTTACGACTAGGCAGCTGGGCCCTCGGGTTTGTTCTGGGATTCAGACCAATCTCAGTACCGGTTCCCTCTCTGGCACCACAACTCACTCCGGAACACATCGCACCAATGCTGATATCATTGACAGTGCCTCCGGACGACGACAGCCAACCCATAGTGCTTTACAATGCTAAGATGGTGCCAACCCAACCTCGACTGAGGCTGTGGGCTGCTTTTACTGCACCTCTGACATTTAGCCTCCTTTCTGATTCCAGCATAGTACCTTGCCCCCCGGTAGGGCTCATGTCCGACACAAATTGTTTGGCATGGGCTCCCACGGTGGAAAGCGCCTCCTTTGCCATGGTTGTGCAGATGGCAGCTGAAGTTCTTGATCTTCAGCTTCTTACCCAGAAAGCAAAGATCAGTGTTTTGACTGAGATGCTTCAAGCTGACTAAAGGAGTTCTGGGCCCCTTCTGACTTTTAATGAAGCTCTTCCGAGCATGATTTTGGAATCCTGAGCCAAGCCCTGTTCAGGCCCTCCTGTTAATCAACAGGTTGCCAGGGACCATCTCCCTCCTCCCAAGCTACCCAGACTTTCTTACCCACCATTCTACTACAGAGAGCCTCATGGTACTGGGTTCGGCCAGCAAAGATCATCCCTTCCTGTGTTGGACTGACTCCTTCTAGCATTGTCCGATTTAAGTTAGCATTTGTGGCACCATTTTGTATTCAGCCGCCATTTTGTATCCTGATCGAAACCCAGTTTCTGTCTCATTCTGTTTGCCTCAGCAGAAAGCAGTCTCGATGTTATTTTCTCATGTTCCTTCCATGTTGAGCTTTGCTGTGCTAATGAATAGACTGTCCATATTATTGCATACCTTTCCGTCTAAATAGGCTTTCTCCCACAGCTCAGAGCGGTGTGGGCAGGCAGAGTAACCTTGAAACTGGGTTAGCATGTACCCGGTCTCAGGATGGTAGCTCATCCCTCTATGTCTCCTTTGTTCATTAGCTGCTAACTGGAAAATTCCAGTTAGGGCGTGCCTTTGGGGGGTATTGGAAATGTATATCTGGTATTACCATGTTGACGAGGGTCAGTCCCACTGCAGCAATCTAAGGAGGCTGGTCAGACCGGACTCTGCTCGAGCGCCTACTAATAAATAACTTTGGTTTGTATTCTCTACTGTCTGACCGACTCTTCATATGTTTAGAAGGCTGAGAGGTGGTCGTGAGTGACCCGGGTGGCCCTAATTGGGTCACTTCCTTCAGTTGGTGCCCGAACAGGGACCCCATCGGGTGAGTGACCCTTCCTTGCCCGCGGACGGGTAGGGAGGTCGGAGCCACTTCGGGTCGGACAGGCGGACCGGGGATCCCTGCATGAGAGAGTCTGGTACTCACAGCTGCCCCGTCTGTCTGACCGGGCGGTGCCTCGGCCAGTGGTCCTGAACGGCGAAACCCTTGGATCTGACCGTTTGGTCCGAAGAGTCGGCAGTGGAGAATAAATTGGTTCGACATGTGTGCACCAGGTGAGTTTGCTTTAGTTTGTGGTGGCTACGGCGCCATTTTGGTTTGTGTTTGGTGCGGTCTGAGGACTGTCTTTGGACAAGCGCTTGAATTTGTTTGAGTTCTTTGTGAACATGGTACCGCTTTGGTTTGTATTTGGTGAGGTCTGAGGACCAACTTTGGTAAGATATTTGCACATATCTGCTCGGCATAAATGGTGAACTAGTTTTCCTGTTTTAGTAAATTGTGTTGTGTGGGCTGTCACCGTTGTTCTACTGATGCTCATTTGGAAGAAAGTCCGCCTGCGCGTCCAAAATGCACTCCCAACTTTGAGATGTACGTCAAACATGGCCTTGGCCCTATTATGTTTAGTACATTATGGCACAAATATACGAGGGACAATGCCGAGTTGCAGTGGCCGTTGACAGGCACTTTCGATGAACAAAAACATAATTTTCTGCAGGATAAATTGTTTGTAAAAAGAAGTAGGCAGTCGATGTTTGATTCCCTTAGAACATGGCAAAAGGAAGCTAAGCAGAGACGAATGAAAGCAGAGAAAGAGGCCCGGAAGGGAAGGATGCAGACAGTGACTCAGAAAGCTGTAGCATATGATAGAGAGAAAACAGAGAAAGGGATAGAGTGTGCCGATAGGAAGTTCCGATTGCAATGTGAAAAGTCTTATGTTGCTCGAGAAGAAAATGGTATGTTTGTGGAGGAATTGTTAGATACTCGACCTCCACCCCCATATGCCCCGCAGAAAATATACCCCGCCATTCCCGAGCCTCAACAGTCCGTTTCCTCTGCTTCTGTTGTTTCTGCCGTTAGTGATCCAGCTGCTTTGGCCACCGCGCCTTCTGTCTTTTCTGTGGCTTCACCTTCTGCGCCGGCGATGACTGCTAGTCAACCTGATACGCCTATTGTGCCGCCATCTCTCTCTCCAGCCCTTACACCCACAACACAGTCACTAATGACATTGGTGCCTTCTCCTTCTTTTATTGCCCCTTCCCTGTTCCTTCATTCCCCAACAGTACTGAGTAGCGGAACGCCTGTCCGTGGATCAGGGGACGGGGGACTGGGCGACTGCTAGAGAGCGAATGGGTCAGATATTGATACGGTCTGATGTGGGCGATGAAGAGAAAAGGGTGGTAGCCAATCAGGCCGCTCAGTGGGCTCGTAACCCCATCTATAGTACGGAAGATGTGTAGAGTGTAATGAGAGATTATGAGCCGTTTGTGCTGCAGCATGCCCTCAAGCACATGTCGGCTACTTTGATTGGATTGTGGGAACAGTGTTTCAATGATGTGGCCCCTCAGATTATTTATGATATTAGGGACAATGTATATGCTGCTGGTATGGCGCCTGGTGAGGTTTTTGGTAATGTCGCAATGCTGGTAGCTTACCGAAGTAGGCTGCTTGAGAAGAGCCCGAAGGCAGTATCCCATTTTCCGATGAGGGAAGTCCATCCCATATATCACCCTGAGCTACCCAAGCTACGGGATCAGCACAATGTTGTTGTTAGACTAAGAGTAGAGGCCCGTTTCCAAGAACAGTGGGTTTATAGCTCATGGAAGAGGAGTGGGGTGTTGTCCCTTAAGACTAACCCTGGGCGTAGTTCGCGTAGTAGCGCTACGCGTACCTACGCGAAGTGCACTTCGCACTACGCGAGCTACGCGTAGCACTACGCGAACTGCGTAGTGCGGTAGGAAATGCTGTTCGCAATGATTGGGAGGCTTCCATGAGTAAAAGGAGGCAGTTGGGAACCACAGAATTGCACATGCTCTCCCACGAGTTTAGAACATACTGACTCTGGGAGAGTGGTGTTTTTTCGCTGAAGGAAGAGTCAGCACAAGTGCGCAGTATTATCGTTTATTTAAAGGAGTTTGAGAAAGACTTAACAAGACTTTAATGTGAGGATTTTCTCAAGAGAGCGCATGCTCGTAAATGAGACCGAGTATTTGATTCTAGAAAAGTTGTGTTCATGTCTGGGCACAAGTAGCGCTGGTTCTTCACGTCTGCTAAGAGAAATTTCTGAGAGTTTTTGACCTTGTCGATATCAACCTCAGTTGTAAATATAATTAGGGAAGAGTGTTCCTGAAAGAATGATACATTATTTTCTGTAAATAAAATATAGAAACGGTTAATTACACAAGCAATAAGGTAGGGCTAGAACTCCTAAAAAAGGTTTACCTAATTCAAAAAAGAAAAGAGACTTACCTGATCTAAAAAAGAAATTCTTTGGAGGTAGCATCTGTATGAGAAAAGGTGAGAGTCATGAAGAGAGAAAGGAATAAATAAATATAGAACAGAACTGTAGAAATACTAATCAAATACATATTGCAAATACAGTTACAGAAAAAAGCAGAAAATATTTGAAAGAAGAAAGAAGAGAGGCATAGGTCACAAGAGACTCGGGGCGGTGCAATAAAATGTGTTTAATGAAACGTTAAGATTAGAAGTATTACAATGTTAAGAGAGTAAAAGTGTTAAGTTTTAAAAAATCATTCTGTTGCAGTTCCAATGTTGTTCACGCGATCTTGCAAGAAAAGAAGATAGCGAGGGAAGTGAAAATTCAGAAGAGGAACCAGAGTAAAGAAGTGTGGCTGTCTCTTCTCTGTCCCATCCCCTTTCCCCCCTGTGGGTTCCTCAGTTATTCACGTGCTTGGTTAAACGTGGTTGACTGGGAGAGCTGTAGCGGGGGCATTGGGAACTGACGTCGTACTGCTCCTGTGCATCTTAGGCAACAGCCTTTCTGACACTTGCATGGCTCTGCGCTTCTGGCGTGGAATGTCGTGTAAAAGAACTGATGTCAGCGCGCGAGGGCAGCGTCTAAGTAGCTACCGCAACATCATTCCGGCGACCACGACGCCAATGACGAACGCGGAGCCGACCGACGCCACCTTTGGACGCGCATGGGTACTGCTGACGAAAAATTCTCCGGATCCAGTCTGACGCCTGGGGGTAGTTCTAAAGGTAAGGAATCTATAACTAATCTATGTCTCTTACAGATATATCGTTACCGAAGGTCAGTAACTTGTTCAACAGTACTCTCAAACTGAAATTGGCAAAGAATCAGGAGAGCACAGGGTTGCGGTGGCCAGATGCTTTACCATTAGCCTTTTTGTCTAGGAGAGTCACGGCACACTCTAGGACAGGACTGTCACCTTACGAGGTTGTGTTTGGACGTCCAGCAAACGTGTGGGGCGTCCCGCGGGCTCGTAAATTTTCTGAAATTGAATATCCTCTGTTGGTAGACTACCTATATGAGTTAACTAAAAGTCTGCGTTCTATTCCCCACCAGATCCAAGACGCACCCCCGCCAGCACCTGAGCGGCCAGGACGCGATATTCGGCCTGGTGATTTTATTTTGGTCCGCCATTTTCAGAGGAAAGGAAGGTTGGAGCCGAGGTGGAAGGGGCCAGTATATGTGCTCCTTGCCACCCGCACCGCCGTTAAGGTCACCGGCTGAAAGAACTGGATCCACACCCAACACTGCCGCAGAGTGCCTCTGCCCCTGCCCTACGATCAATGGGTTCTTGATGGCATCGGGGACTTGGAGTGGGAACAAGAGCCCTGCTTTGTCCCCTTCTCGGATGCCCAGCTAACGTGGACCCAAACGGAGGATGAGAATGATGCAGTGTTGAATGCAGCAGTGCCCCCTGAGGTCCGGGCCATTCAGGAACCCCGTTCTGCTGGCCCATCTGTACTTGAGTCCCAGCCCATTGGCCCCTCTGTGTCTGAGCCCCTCTTTACTGACCCTTCTGTGTCTGGAGTAGCTAGGTACAATTTGCGCCCCCGACGGAGGAACAGTGCAACAAAGGAAAAGTCAGATTAGCAGGGATGGACTCGATAAGTTAGGCAACAGTAGAATAGGGAGAGGCGAGATTGGTTTATTGTTCAGACATTGGACAGGATAAATTGAACATGCTCCCTTGGAGGGGGGTACCTTATCCTGAGCGACGTAGGATTTCTTCAAAGAGCTGGGATTGCCTCGCTCCGCCGCTGGTGCTCAACAGCGCCAACGTTGATGAACCATAGGAGTCTACCAGTGAGGCTCAGAAGGACACTGGGAACATTCGCCCCCTTCTTGTTTTCTCGTTATCAGCTCCATTGCATTTCCTTTCCTCTGATTGCAATGTATCCATTTGGTCGCCCAACTGTTGAGGAGGAACAGCCATTTGCAGCACCGCGTTTAGGGCGGGATGAGTCTGGTTGGTCCACGAAGAGTAAAATAGTTTTCGTGGTGATTGTTCTGATTTCCATGATAGCGGTACTTGGAATAGTATGGTTCCTTGAGGAGAAATATACTGTGCACTCTCTAATTGGTACAATGACTGTTCCCCCTGTACACGTTTGTTACTTTAGCCCCTCATAAAGGTGAACACAGAAAGACATATGTAGATAATGTATTTTTACAAACGCTACACCAAGCCCATGATACGTATAATGTCACTAATTGTTGGTTCTGCGGATTGCTCCCTTCAGTTACACATAAGAGTGATAGTCTGTTATCGTTGCCATTGTCCTATCAGGGAAGCTGCGAGGGGTGGTTTGAATTATTTACTATGGTATACATTCATTATCATTCTTCTACTATGAATATGACATCTGCTGATTATCACACAGTGCTAGAATATATACGTGTCCACCAAGGGTTTACCCTAGGAGAACAAGGGACTCCTGATACATTGTCCCCGACAGCTTGTATGAACGTATATGAGAGAGAGAAAAATGTAACTTTCAGATCAGACAGACACCACTCTGCAACAGTTCACAGATGCTATGAAGGGTATTCTACCCTTTTGGGGCCCTATGTCCAATAGCCTTAACATTTGTCGGCTCACCTGAGTGGTAGAAGGGGTCATTAATACCACAGCAGGAATTTTGACCAATATTACAGCTGAACTGTAGGCTACGACGCTTGTTGCTTTACAGAACAGGATGATGTTAGACGCCATTCTTGCTGACCGGGGAGGGGCCTGCCACGTCCTTGGCAGCAGCTGCTGCGTGTACATCCCGGACCACGCCCCTAATGTATATGCTGCAATTCAGAAGTTGCATAGGCTTGCATCTGTCATCCATCAAGACAATGGTACATGGTCTCTCTCTGGATGGTTCTGGGGTCTATTCACGTCCTGGGGTTGGAAGATCCTTATCTTCCTAGTAGCAATTGCTGGTATGATTTCCACATGTTGCCTGTGCATACATTGCCTTCCTGCTTGCTGTGCTTACTGTATAAAAACACTGACACCCAGACCGAAGGTTCCAGTGCATGACCAAAAGACAACGGCTATGATGATGCAGGGTATTCAAGACCTGATGTCTATAGATGAAGGAATTTTTGAATATTGATAATGTGTGTATTAACATGTAATAGTAGTCTTCCTAATTTGCAAGAAGTCATTTGTTTCCTAACACTGGACAAAATTGTTAGCAAATGCTAAAAGGAGGGTCTCTTGGACTGAAAAATGCTTTCAGCCGACTCCTTCTAGCATTGTGCGATTTAAGTTAGCATTTGCGGCACCATTTTGTATTCAGCCGCCATTTTGTATCCTGATCGAAACCCAGTTTCTGTCTCATTCTGTTTGCCTCAGCAGAAAGCAATCTCGATGTTATTTTCTGTTCCTTCAAGGTTGAGCTTTGCTGTGCTAATGAATAGACTGTTCATATTAATGCATATCTTTCCGTCTAGATAGGCTTGCTCCCACAGCTCAGAGCGGTGTGGGCAGCCAGAGTAACCTTGAAACTGAGGTAGCATGTACCCGGTCTCAGGATGGTAGCTCATCCCTCTATGTCTCCTTTGTTCATTAGCTGCTAACTGGAAAATTCCAGCTAGGGCGTGCCTTCGGGGGTATTGGAAATGTATATCTGGTATTACCATGTTGGCGAGGGTCAGTCCCTCTGCAGCAATCTAAGGAGGCTGGTCAGACCGGACTCCGCTCGAGCGCCTACTAATAAATAACTTTGGTTTGTATTCTCTACTGTCTGACCGACTCTTCATTTGTATAGAAGGCTGAGAGGGGGTCGCGAGTGACCCGGGTGGCCCTAATCGGGTCACTCCCTTCACCTGACTACTCCCCCTGACAGGGAATCCAAGAGAATAGAGATTTTCGGGGAAAGGATCTTCTTCTGCGAGTTTGGCCCTCTGCTCTATGAATGCCAGTTGCCTACTAGGCCGCTATTCTCATGCCTGGTGGGATTCTGGGGCTTAAATGCTCTCTATGGTTTCAGAGGAAGCCTGTGCTATCCTTTCCCAGGCTATGCATGACGGTTGTGATGCAGCCAAATTCACTATTTGCTGATGGCTGGACACCACTGATTTGCTTGGCAGAGCCATAAACACCAGTGTGGCCCTTCGCAAGCATGCCTGTATGCAGTCCACTGGATTTTCACAGGACATTCAGGCTAGTCCTATGGACATGCAACTTGATTTATTCCCATGTTTTTGGGGACAACATTTTCGGCTCTAGAATGCTTTTTGTAGACCGCAGGGTCACAGTGCACAGCCTGGGCCTTTCCACTCCCCTTAGCCAGCCACACCATCTGTTTCACCCCCTCCGTGGCTTTGGTAATGGCTTTCAGTATTGCCAGCAAATCCGAATACCACAGCAATCCCCCGGTGTTTTCATGGCTGTGGTACCATAGAGCACGCAGATAACAGGGAAGTGCGCAGCCCAGTTTTCCACTCTTTCAGTTGCCGCATCCCTGAAACTTCTTTAGTGCGTCCTTGCTGGCATGCAGCCACCCTGTCGGAGGCAGGATCTAACATTTTCTACCGGAGTGACAGGCTATAACTTCAGACAAGTGGGTAGTGCAAATTATGTTGCAGGTTACATTTCTTGAATCACAAAACACATAGGAGCGAATAAGGCATATTTAGGTTATCCTAGGATTCTTACCTAAACTTCTGGAAATCCCATAAACCTAGCAAATGACATTTCCTTGAGTCAAAACTGGACCACCTTACACTTTTCAACTATGCATGATCAAACCAAATTCAGAAATTTCAAACATTTTAAAGATATGGCCTCACACACACCCTGAGTGTCATGCTTCATCATCGGCTATCCTCAGCCGCCACCACATTCTCTATTGGCGGGTCAGCTTCTCCAATGCAATACACAGAAGCCTCTCCTGATAAATGATGGGGTGTAAAGATCTGTCTTTATTTAGGTGCTAAGGGAGGTGGGATGATTAAAACCTATATATATGGTGATGCCAGGGAGTTGTCATTACTCCCACATCAATAGGGGTCGAAAAGTTTCAGCCGATTGGCCCAAAAGGGTCTGTGGCTTTCTTCAGGACCAGGGATCCAATCTTACCTAAATTCTACATATGTCGGTCATGCACTTCATGCAAGCATACATGGTATTGGTAGTTAGGTTCTCCTGCTAAATGGAGATTTGCTTTAGTCAGCATGTTGTAGAAGGGGTCCTGTAAAGACATAGTTAAACATACAAAACATGGATGAAGTGTTGCTTACTTCATACACTCACAAATGTACATGCCAAACTACAAAGCCAAGGTCAAACCATTAACACTAGACAAGTGACACTATCAGTATGTAAAAATCATGAAACACTGCACACATGCTCTCTTAAATATGTGAGTAGTGGACAACACAATTACATGCAAAGTTCAATCCATACTAAATTAAGTATATACCCGGCGCTAAGCTAGGGAGAGCCCCAAGGCAGAGGTAGAAGAGGGTGGCCTTGTAGTCACACACACTAGGAGTCAAAAAGGAATAGAAAGGCTATCACAGAAATGCACATATATGGTGGAAGGGCCCTGGTAACGAGACCAGGATTGGTAGTTGATGGTTTGACCTTGGCTTTTTAGTCTGGCATGTACTTTTGTGAGTGTATGAGTCTATTAAGAACCTAGTATCTGAAAGAGACACGTTAGTGACAGATTCCTTACCTTAGAATATCCCCAGGCGTCAGGCTGGATCCGGAAAGTTTTTTGCGTAGCAGTACTCCTTGCGCGCCGGTAGGCGGCGCTCGTGCGGCTCCGCGTCCGTCGTCGGGCGTCGTGATCGCCGGGATGACGTCGCGGGCAGTACTTAGGCGCCGCCCCTGCGCACTGACGCGTCAGTTCTTCTTTTTCCGCGCCAGCAAGCGCAGATCCGGGAAGAGCAGTGCCCTGGTCATTTTTGACCATACTTTTTGGTGAATTTTTTCACTGTTTTTCTATCAAGGTGTCGTAGGGATGCCCGGTTTCAAACGTTGCGGCGCCTGTGCTCGGATGATGTCCGTCACCGACCCGCATTGGGAGTGTCTCTTCTGCCTCGGCCGAGGCCACGACACGGAGTCTTGTACCGACTGCCAGGCCCTCAACCCGAAAGCTTTGCGAGAGCGGTCTCGAAAGCTCCTCGAGGCCCGGCATTCGGCTCCGCGGAAGCCCCGGTCGCGTGAGAGGTCCAGGGGTCGATCGCGGAGTCCACACCGGTCGCCGGCATCGAAGTCTTCTTCGTCCGGTAAGTCAAAACACAAGAAGTCCAAAAGCGTCATCGCTCTAGGACTTCGCTCGCCGGTCTCGCGACTCGGCTGAGGCCCCTCCCGGCACCGTCCCCGCGGCCCCGGACATGCCTGTGGAGTCGCCCCGCCATACCCGCCCTTCCCGGGTTCGGGGCGGATCCGGCCAAAGTGCAGGAATTCCTGTCGGCCATGGCCCGCCTCTTCGGGCCTCCAGGCCCCTCCGGTGCGCCTTTGGGCCCCGCGGGCCCTGATGGGGTTGCTCCGGCGCCGCCGACGGCTCCGGCCCCGGCGTCGCCCGTGCCTCCAGCCTCGATCCCGGCTCCGGCTCGGCCCCGGCCTCGATCCCGGCTCCACAACCCCCATCGACGCCGGTCGACCTAACGACGCCGGCGCCGATGTCTCCGGTGCCGTTCTCGACGCCGCCTGGGGCTCCGGGCGGCGTCGTTCCCCAGTTCCTTCCGGCTCCGGACATGGACCCGGACCGACGTCGCTCGACGCCGGTTCCGGCGCCGATGAGACCTTGGGTCCCAAATGTCCCTCCTCCCCTTATTTTGAACCTGAGGAGGACCAGGAGGACTGGGAGGGGTCTGATGACCCTCTGACACAACAGTGTCAGTACGATGAGGACTGGACAGAGGGTCTAGGGATGCTAGTGGTCTAGATACTTCCCTGACACTGGCATGCTGTCTCCTCCCGTGGCTACGGAGGAGGGAGCCAATTTTGCAACGGTGTTGCGTAGGGCAGCTGGAGCCTTACATCTCCAACTCCCTGCTGTGGCGGTCAAGGTTAATCTCTTGACAGAGGTGCTTCAGCCGGCAGCCTCCTCTTCGGAGACTGTGCTGCCGTTTAACGACGCCCTCACTGACGTTCTTTGGGCGCCTGGTCCAAGCCCAACACAGGGGCTCCTGTGGATAGGAACGTGTCCCGACGCCATCGCCCAGCTCCGGGCGACCCCCTGTTTCTCTCTGTCCACCCCACCCCTGAGAGCTTGATTGTCCAAGCCTCCGCTTCCCAAACCGCCTTCCCTACCGCCCTCCGGATAGGGAATCCAAACGCCTGGATCAATTTGGGAAGAAGGGTTTTTCTTCCTCCAGTGCTGGCTTGCGGTCCGTCAACACCGCTTGCCTTTGGGCCGATATACCCACTCCTTGTGGGATTCGGTGGCGGATGTTTTGCCCCAGTGTTCTGAGGAGGTCCAGACACTGCTTTCCCGCGCCATTGCGGAAGGAAGGGATGCGGCCAAATATACAATTCGATGTGGCCTTGATACCGCCGACTCGCTGGGCAGGTCTATTGCAACGACGGTGGCGCTACGACGCCACGCCTAGCTGAGAACCACTGGTTTTTCAGGGGATGTCCAGAATACTCTCATGGACATGCCCTTTGATGGAGTCGGTCTTTTTGGGTCCAAAGCAGACCATGCGTTGGAGCGCTTTAAGGACTCACGGGCTACTGCAAAGTCCCTGGGCCTTTCTGCTACACGCCCTCCGCTGACTTCTGCTTTTCGCCCCTATCGTGGCCACGGTAGGGGCGCCCTTCACGTCAGCAGCCCAGCCACCGGCCCGCGCAGCAGGCGTCTTCGCGTGGCCGAGGACGTGGATTCCGCCGTGGCGGATCGGGCAACCAGCGTGCGGGTCAGGCCACCACCTCCAACCCGTCCGCGGCCTCCAAACCCTCCTAGTCCCTCCTTTCAGGTGCACAGCATGCCGGTAGGGGGCAGGGTCCGCCATCACCTTCCCCACTGGCGTACCATCACCTCGGACAGGTGGGTCTTGGACATTGTCCGAAGGGGCTACTCCTCCCTTCGAATCCACCCCCAGCCATGCCACCTCAATTCCACCGCATGTCAGGGGATCACTTGGTACTTCTGCAGAAGGAAGTCACGGCCCTCTTGGCCAAGAGGGCCATCGAGCATGTTCCGACCCCAGAAGTAGGGCGTGGTTGCTACTCCCACTACTTCCTGGTGCCCAAAAGGACAAGGAGGACATGCGTCCTATCTTGGACCTCCGGAACGCCAATCGCTTCCTCCGGAAGGAGAAGTTCAAGATGCTCACCCTAGCTCAGGTCTTGACTGCCCTCGACCCTGGAGACTGGTTGGTAGCGTTGGACTTGCAGGACGCATATTTCCACATCCCCGTCCTGCCGGCCCACCGGCGTTACCTTCGGTTCACGATAGGCCCCGAGCATTTTCAGTTCACCGTGCTCCCTTTGGCCTTACCAGTGACCCTCGGGAGTTCACGAAAGTGTTGGCGGTGGTCGCAGCTCATCTGCGCTCGGGCAGGGTTTCAGTCTTCCCCTACCTCGACGACTGGCTGCTGAAGGCGGGCTCGCCCCAGGCAGTCGTCTCCCACCTCCAGACTACGGCCGAACTCCTGCACTCGCTGGGTTCTCCATCAATGTGCCGAAGTCGCATCTGATTCCTTCTCCACAGCTCCTTTTCATCGGAGCAGTTCTGGACACGACGCAGTTTCGGGCCTATCCTCCCGAACGGCGAGTCCGGGATATTCAGGCTATGATTCCGATCTTTCAGCCTTTATCCTGGGTTTCGGTACGGATGACCCTGAGGCTGCTGGGCCTCATGGCCTCCTGCATCCTGCTGGTCAATCATGCCAGATGGCATATGCGGGCTCTGCAGTGGGACCTGAAGTTCCAGTGGGCGCCGCACCAGGGCAACCTGTCCGATCACGTCCAGATCTCGGAGGGGACTGCAAAACAGTTGCAGTGGTGGTCTCGAACCGGCAATGGGTCATGGGCAGATCCTCTCCCTTCCCCAGCCAGAGCACACAGTTGTGACGGACGCGTACCTTCTGGGATGGGGCGGTCACATGGGAGAGGCGGAGATCAGAGGCCTCTGGTCTCCGGGCGGAGTCCCGGCTCCATATCAACATTCTGGAGCTCCGGGCGATCCGACTTGCACTCAAGGCATTCCTTCCCTCTGTCAAAGGGAAGGTAGTGCAGGTGTTCACAGACAACACCACCGCCATGTGGTACTGCAACAAACAAGGCGGGGTGGGGTCGTGGACCCTTTGTCAGGAGGCTCTGCGCCTCTGGACATGGCTGGAACATCAGGGCATGTTCCTGATGGTTCAACACCTGGCAGGTTCGCTGAACGCCAGGGCGGACGAACCTGGGCCGCAGGTGCATGATGGATCACGAATGGCGTCTTCACTCGGAAGTGGCGCAAGGACTCTTTCTACAGTGGGGAGAGCCTTGGTTAGATCTATTCGCCACCGAAGAGAACGCGCAATGTCATCAGTTCTGCGCGTTGGAATTTCCAAGGCGGCACTCGTCCGCGACGCTTTTCGTCACGAGTGGAGTTGCGGTCTGTTGTACGCCTTTCCGCCTATACCACTTCTACCCAGAGTGTTGAAGAAGATTCGGCACGACTGGGCCCAAGTCATTCTTGTGGCTCCGGACTGGGCTCGAAGAGTTTGGTATCCCGAGCTACTCAATATGAGCGTAGATCCCCCGATCCGTCTGCCTCTTCGGGAGGATCTTCTGTCGCAGCAGCAGGGGACGGTCCTCCACCCTAACCTGTCCAGTCTACACCTGCTTGCGTGGAGATTGAGCGGCGGCAGTTGATTTCTTTCGACTTGCCTCCCGAAGTTTGTGATGTGATTCTGGCAGCCAGGCGTCCCTCCACTAAGGTGGTATACGCCTGCAGGTGGAACAAATTTGTGGCATGGTGCACAGCAAAGGCTGTGAATCCCTTTCTGCCCCTCTTTCTGAGGTCCTTCTGTTCCTTCTCTCTCTGGCCCAACAGGGTTCTGCCCTGGGTACCATCAAGGGTTATCTTTGTGCTATCTCGGCCTTCCTCAGGCTCCCTGATCAGCCCTCCTTTTCAAGTCCCCTGTTGTTAACAGGTTCTTAAAAGGCATTACACACCTCTTCCCTCCTGTTCCGTTTGTGATGCCTCAGTGGGACTTGACCTTGGTTCTTACCTTTTAATGTGCGCTCCCTTTGAGCTCCTCTACATAACTGTCATCTTCGTCTTCTGACTCTGAAGACAGCCTTTCTGGTGGCCATCACCTCCGCTCGGCGGGTGAGTGAGCTCCAGGCTCTATCTTGCAAACCTCCTTTCTGTCTGTTCATCCAGACAAGGTTGTTCTTCGGACGCGTCCGTCCTTCTTGCCAAAGGTGGTTACTGCTTTCCACATTGGGCAGACCATCACTTTGCCCACCTTCTTTCCGCCTCCGCATCCTTCCAGAGAGGAAGAGAGGCTCCACCATCTGGACCCAAAACGTGCGCTCCTTCTATATTGACCGCACAAAACACTTCCGGGTGGATGACCAGCTCTTTGTTGGCTACGTGGGCGCCTAAAAAGGTCGGGCGGTGCACAAGAGGACCATCTCCCGCTGGGTTACCTTGTGCATCAAGACCTGCTATTCTTTGGCTAAGAAGGAGCCTCCTGTTGGGCTGCGTGCCCATTCCACCAGGGCAACGGCTGCTACCACGGCCTTGGGCCGCGGTGTTCCGCTGCCGGTTATCTGTCAGGCAGCTACGTGGGCCTCGCTGCACACGTTTACAAAGCATTACTGCCTTGACAGTCAGGTCCGGAGGACGGCTTCTTTGGCCGTTCTGTCCTCCAGGACTTCCTTGTCTGATCTTTGTTCGCAGACCCACCACCGGGGTTGGTATTGCTGGGGTATCTATTCTAAGGTAAGGAATCTGTCACTAACGTGTCTCTTTCAGATGCACAAGTTACTAACTTGTGTAACGATATATCTGTAAGAGACAGTAGTTAGTGACAGATTCCTTACCGCCCCACCCATCCTCCCCGTTCTGCAAACTGATTTCTAGGGTTAAGGACATCCCTTTCAGGGCCCTAGTATTTTTCAGACACCTGTGTCAGCTTCTTGCATGGCTCTGCGTTCCTGGCGCGGAAAGTCGTGTACAGAACTGACGTCAGCGCGCAGGGGCGGCGCCTAAGTACTGCCCGCGACGTCATCCCGGCGATCACGACGCCGACGACGGACGCGGAGCCGCACAACGCCGCCTACCGACGCGCAAGGGTACTGCTACGCAAAAAACTTTCCGGATCCAGCCTGACGCCTGGGGATATTCTAAGGTAAGGAATCTGTCACTAACTACTGTCTCTTACAGATATATCGTTACACAAGTTAGTAACTTGTGCAATTGGTACAAAATGTACCCAGGGCCTATAAATTAAATGCTACTAGTGGGCCTGCAGCACTCATTGTGCCACTGACTAAAGTAGTGTTTTAAAGCATGCCTCAGGCCTGCCATTGCAGCATATGTGCAATTTTAAACTGCCATTTTGACTTGGCAAAATAAACTTTTTCATGTATAGCTGGTCTACAAAGGTGTTCCAGACCCAAAGTGCACTACTAAATTGGCCCTTCGGCTTCAAATGTAATCAGTCTCTGAAACTTTTCCTCAGCAAACAAGCACCTCTTCAAAACAAGACTATGTTTTTTTTTGCTGTTACAGTTTATTGTAGAGAATAATATTCCCATTTTCCACAATGCATGTACAAATGTTGCTCCACACTTGTAGAAACGAGGTTACAGAGTGTGGACCAGCTATTCATTAATTATTATTTTACGAGCATCAGGCAGAGCTCGTACCAACGCTGCCCACTGATTTTCTTTCATATTTGGATTAGTATTATGACCATTTTTTACCTTTGTTGATTGTTTATGCTTGAAAAATTTGAGTGCATTATAACATATTCACTAACATAAACTTTTTGCCATGCCTAAACCTTCCTTTTTAATACATATAAGTCACCCCAGAGTAGGCCCCAAACAGCACATAGGGCAGGGTGCAGTGTATTTAAAAAAGATTGACATGTACTTTTAAGTTTTATATGTCTTGGAAGTGAAAAACCTTTAAATTTGTTTTTCACTACTACAAGGCCTACCTCTCCCATAGCATACCACTCGGTTAACTTATCACATTTCATAAGTGATAGCTTTTGATTGGGAGCAGGTAGTAATGTCATGTTTACACTCTAATGAATTGTAATTTAAAAAACTCTTTAATGGTAAATTCAGATTTTAAGTCACAATTCTGAAAATACCACTTTTAGAAAATTGGCATTTTCTCGTCCTAACCATTTGGTGCCAGCAGACTAAATCCTGGGTCAGGTGACTAGGCACTTTCCTCCAGAGACAGTGATACAAGTGGTACTAGGTGTTGTCAGGATGAGAGGGGCAGAGTGGTCAACTACCACACTTGTACCTCTAAGGGGCTGCCCCAGCACACTCACACAGTACTTCACACTAGTCTGTTGTCACCTCAGACTCTTCTGAGCCAGGGCAGGGGAAGGAAGGAAATTCCACAGCTAGATGGGGTTGGTGGGGGATGGGGCGGAGTTGAAAAGTTTTTCCCACTTCAAACCTGAAACTCTACAGAAGTACTGCCCTGCTGCCAGAGGACTGCTCTGCTGCTGGAGGTTTGCCATGCTGTCTGAGAAGGAAGACTGAAACTGCTCCCTTCATCCCAGGATACCTGAGTGACTCCAAGGGTCAGTTGGCTGACCTGGCTGAGCTGCAGGGACAAAACAACCGCCAGAAGCCGCCCTCCAACTGCCCAGCAGATCAGCTGCAACTGGACCTGCCTGGGCCCTGCTGGCCTCTGCAAGACTGAGTCCCTGATCCCCAAGAAGCACCACACCAGGTTCTGGGCCCTTGGTTGGCATCAGAGTGCACTTCTCTGAAGACAAAGGAGAAATCCTGAAGTTTTGGCCTCTACAGGACTGCGAACAGGCCCGTTCACACAGAGATGTTCCCTCTGTGATTACCACCAAAGCGAAGCACAACTCTTCTCCCACAGCGAACGCCAGCAACGACGGTAATGCAAGATCTGCACTTCGCGCTTCAGTGACGACCACCTACAACACTTTCCTTGTGGCCTTCTCCACCTCTTTCAGCAGGACTAGCCTGGTACCTGAATCCGGCCCGCGCTCGATCACAGTCAGCCTGAACTTAGGACGTTTTCCCCGTTCTGGCACAACCAGATTAACGCGAGAGGCGCTTTGTGCTCTTGGGTGCTATACTTAACTAAATATTTGAAAATTCATAACTCCAGTTCTACTGATTGGATTTTTGTAATTTAGTTGTCAAATAAGTTATTACATTTTACTCTACTTTTATAAATTACTGTGGGATTTTTGTGCTGTGTTTTCACTTTCTTGCTGCTAAGTACTGCATAAATACTTTACACATTGCCTCTAAGTTAAGCCTGACTGCTTTTGTGCCATGCTACTGGAGCATTACTTACAGGTTAATTTAGTTACTTTTGTGGTTCACCCTGACAAGGATTGTGGCTGTTGCTTGAGAAGCACCTCAACCAACAACCCAGTTTCTCACAGAGGCCAACCAGAAAGGTGGAGATCAAAGGCGTCTGGCCTCCGATGGAGACCCGGCTCCATATCAATCTTCGGGAGCTGAGAGCCACCTGCTTGGCGTTGAAAGCCCTCCTGCCAGCCATCAAAGGAAAGCTGGTGCAGGTGCTGATGGACCACACTACTGCCATGTGGTACTGCAAAAAGCAGGGCGGGGTGGGGTTGTGGACCCTGTGCAAGGAGGCTTTGCATCTCTAGACGTTGCTAGATCGCTAAGGAGTTTTTCTGTTGGCACACCATCTGGCAGGTTTTCTAAACGCCAGAGGGGACAAACTAAGCCATTAACGCCTTCCAAATCACAAGTGGCAGTTACATCTGGAGGTAGAGCAGAGCCTTTTCCTCAAATGGGGCGATCCCTGGCTTGATCTTTTCGCCCCACTGGGAACGCACACTTTTGCACATTGGAGTTTCCAAGCAGTCACTCACTTTGAGACGCATTCCGTGTAGAGTGGAACTCTTGTGTGCCTTTCTGCCAGTACTTCTGCCCTGAGTTCTGAAAAAGATCAGGACCGATTGTGCCCAAGTCTTCCTTGTGGCTCTGGATTAGGCATGGAAAGTATGGTATCCTGAACTCCTGGGCATGAGTATCTGACCTTCAATCAGGCTGCCTTTTAGAGAAGATCTCCTGATGCAGCAGCAGGGCAGGGTTCTGCACTCACATGTGAGCATCCTGCACCTTCATACTTTGAGATTGAACAAAAACAATTGAGTGCTTTTGATCTTGCTGCTGAAGTTGTAGATGTCACCATAGCCACCAGGTGTCCCTCAACCAAAGCTCCATATGCCTGCTATTGGGATACGTTTGTGGCTTGGTGCGCTTCTAAACCGATTTACCCACTCCATGCCAAGCTGTTCGAAGTTTTATTGTTTGTGTTGTCCCTCGCCCAGCGAGGCCTTGCTTTGGACACCATTAAAGGGAACCTGCTGGCTTTCACCTTTTTACGGTTGCCAGAACAGCCCTCGTTGTTTAAATCGCCAGTTGTGATACTTTTCTGAAAGGGTTTTAATTTATGTTTCCCCCTTCTCCACTTGATATACCCCGATAGGAAATAAATTTGGTCCTCATATTCCTCCTGCGTACACTCTTTCAGCCTCTGTTACCTCTGGCTCCTTACCCTTGAGACAGTCTTTTTTGTCTCCATAACATCGGCGTGGTGGGTAGGTGAGCGAGTTGCAGGCCCTGTTGGTCAACTCGCCCTACATCACTTTCTTCTGGATCAAGCTGCTTCTGCAGACTTGAGTCTTCTTCCTTCCACAGGTCAGAACAGCACATCTGGTGTTCTTTGCTTCTCTTCACATTTCTAAGGAGGAGGAGAGACTTCACTGGCTGGATCCGAAAATGGCTTTCAGCTTTTAATTGATTGTACCAAAGACCACTGGGTGGGCAGACAGCTTTTTATCAGATTCACTGGAGCACAGAAAGGCAAGTCTGTGCAGAAAAATACCATTACACCCTGGATCGTACTCTGCATTAAGATCTGCTACACACTCGGCCAAAAGCCGCCCCAAAGGTTTGCTGGCTCAGTCTACCAGAGATAAAGCTGCTACCACTGTGTTGGTGCGCGAGGTGCCTATTCTAGACATTTTTCAGGCTGCTACATTGGTGTCACTTCATATGTTCATAAGGCACTATTTTGTAAACAGCCAGGTCTGCTGGTAAGGGTGTTTTTCGTACTCGCTCCTCCATGACTTTATGGTTTGAGCCAGTTCACAGACCGACCTCCTGGTAGGTACGGCCTTGGTATTTATTCAAAGAGTGAGGAATCTGCGGTTTAAAGTCTCTATCAGAAAAACAAGTTACTTACCTTCAGTAACGTTTTTTTCTGGTAGAGACTATTTCTAACCGTAGATTCCTGACCGTACCTCCTGCCTTCCGGTTTTATGAACTGAGCTCTTTCATCTAATACGATTCCGACTTAGAAATCTGCACACTGGGTATGATTTATCAGATTTTGACTCTGTGTCAGCAGGTTCTGGAAAATCAGAAAGCAACTGATTTCAGCAGGCATCGGTGGCACATATATGCGCCTGCTCACGGTATGTCTGAGACGGAACAACATTGATGTGGAGCCACCTCTGCCACATTCTGATGCATAGGGGTACTGCTGAAGTTTTTCCATATTTAGTCTGACACTTTAGGGAATATTCAAACGGTGAGGAATCTGCAGTTAGAGAGAAAGAGAGTTAACGATGATTAGTAGTTGGTGCTTTTGTAATTTAAAAAAAATTTAGCAGTACACTTCCAAAATTGCAGAAGGTCCTAGGAGTGCCAAACTCATTGCAGCACCTTGGAACAAAGAGAGAGCATTGCATTGCTGGCGGTCTCGATAGCATGTAAAGATGTAGCTAATGATACTTGTTGGACCTGACATCCTTGGCCTGGTTTTCCCCCAACTTTTTGCCTTTCTTCCTCTTGTTTTTGCTGACTTTGTTTTTGCTGGCTTTAGGACTAGGGGTGGGCAGAGCTCGCGAAGTTCAACTCTGAGGAATTTTACAGAGTAAGAATGAAAACTCTGTGTGATTCCACAGTGTTCCGCCGTCACAGACTCCCAACCAACAGCATAAAAAGAGCCCTCTGCCTTCAATCATGCATGGTCTCTTTTGCCCCACTCCGCAGCACGTCCTGCAGCCACTATGAGCTGCACTGATGTTTATGGTGGGCCGCCTGTGATGCTTGATATTGTATTGTATTGTAATTGCATTTATATAGCGCTTACTACCCCTGACGAGGCGTCGAAGCGCTTTTTCGGTGAGTAGCACGCTACTCCGGGACCCATAGAGGATTAGTGTTGAATTAGTATAGTGAAACATGCAAGTACATTTTAAGTGGTGGATAGGTTAGTCAGTTATTTGGATTTGGAATGATAGCAGAAGGATAGAGGAGGAAAAAAGGTTTGTATTTATATAGCGCTTGTTACCCCTGATGGGGTGTTGAAGCACGCTACTCCGGAAGCCCATAAAGGATTAGTGGTGAATTAATATGGTGAAATATGAAAGTAATTTCAGTGGTGGATATTAGTCAGTTATTTGGAGTGAGAAGGATAGCGGAGGGATAAAAAGGGAAGAAAGGTTTGCATTCATATAGCACTTGTTACCCCTGATGGGTGTTGAAGCGCTTTTCTGGTGAGTAGCACGCCACTCCGGAACCCATTAAGGATTAGTGTTGAAAATTAGTATAGTAAAATATGAAGTAATTTGAGTAGTGGATATGTTATTCAGTTATTTGGGTAGAGAAGGGTAGGTGGCGGGATAGAAGAGGGAAAGAGGTTTGTATTTATATAGCGCTTGCTACCCCTGATGGGGATTTGAAGCGCAAGTAGCACGCTACTCTGGAACCCATAAGTATTAGTGTTGAATTAGTATGGTGAAACATGAAAGTAATTTTAGTGGTGGATATGTTAGTCAGTTAACCAAACACCTATAAATCAAGCTGTCACTAGGTATTACAGCAGATCACTAAACCTTGCATATTCAACATTTTCGTTAAATGCACGCTACCGCTAATGACTTTCGAGTTTAAAAAAACCTACGAAAAGGAATTATGTAATTGCTTTTTGATTCATCGAAAACGGTACAATTCTAATCGACATAATCGGTAAATATTGCATTGCGTTCTGATTTTATATAGTGCTTACAACCTTTGATGTGGCAATGAAGAGTTCCGCCGACAGGTAGAAAGTTACTTATTTGAACACAAATTTAGTTTTTTGCCAATTTTAAGTTTGCTGTATATGAAGACACACTATTGAAGTTGGCAGACTGAATAGCTGCATGCCGTATAGTCTAGGAGAATAGTTTTTATAGTTATTGATGCAGATGTTTCAGTTATGGATAATTTCACTTTTTTTTAAATCTTTTTTATTAACAGTGCTTATCAGACCATACAGTCCACACAGTAATTCCAAAAGGCCATAGTTGGAGATATCATAGAAATCAGAGGTAAATCAATCATGAGGGAACAACAGAGACAATCAGAAACCCCCCCTCACCCCCAACTTCTACACGCCCGCCACAGATTCTCTGTACTTACGCCAGGGCGCACACACTTTCTTCCATTTTTTAGCACACTCTCACTTTGGAAGGGTGAATGGCGGAGTAGGCCTGTCGTGGCAAATGTCACCAGTTTCTGAGCCGTCCTGTTTGCTTACAGCTCAACCGGCAGGTGTTAGCTACAAAGATGTCACCTTTTGATGTATCATATCTACAAAATGATCTTTCGACTGACTTGCATAAAATGATAAAATACGCTTGCTGTCCTTCTTGGGCCCACCAATTGCTTGCAAATATGCCAGAAAAAGTATCCGCTTTGTTCCTTCAGTTTATTGTTGAAGTTTTCTGAACCTGACATTCTGTATTTCATGAGATTCAGTTATGTGAATGTCTTTCATATTAAAATAAGCTGCTGTTAATTCGGCGGTTATCTTCCACTTATAGTTGAAATGAGCAGAGCTGCTTGCGCCCGAGCTATTTTAGCCTCCGAGACATGGCTGAATTTCCTTTCTGGGCGATTGGATTAATTGTGCGTCCGGCCGCAGGCTGACTCCTCTTTTGTTTTGTGATACCATCAGTACTGCTAACAGTACTGCTGACAATTTCAAATCACTGCCCACATTTTGCCTAAATGATAAAATATCTGGTCAAGCGCATAAAAATAAATTTAAAACACACAGACATGGAATTTTGCACATCTTGTCAAAACCTGCTACTACTTCTCCTAGCCATGGTACAATTATCTGCCGCAAAGCCGTGTTGTGCCACGCCTACTGCAGAAAGGCCCGCCTGTATTTTTTAGGTTAATGCCGTCCCAATTTGAGGCGCTGATGAGGCTGTAATTATTAACAACACCTTAACAGTAACACATTCTGTTTCCACTTACTGCAGAGGGCTGCGCTGCTGAAGAGAAGATGACAGATTCTCTCCCGTTCCTGCATTGCGGTATTCAGCGTTATACGTTGGTGATTTCAATTTGCCTCCAACACGCCACCTCAGTCAGCCTGTAAAGGAGGAATCTAACTTGCTGCCTGCCTCCCGATTTTCTCTGAAGGTTTCAGTCTGTGTCCCACAGAAGCACATCAGCACTACTAGAGTGCATTACTTGAATGTAGCCATAGGAGCCACATTAGGTGTAGAAACTCTGGTTGGTCCGTGGGTAAACTCCACTACGTGGCAGATGGCAAAGTGTTTGCTGAACTCCGTGCTCCAATTGGAGCGCAGAGTAGAAAAACTCTGCAAGCTCTGCTATTTAGGACTCCACACACTTTAGTACTGCTAACCAGTGATGAAGTGCTTGTGCTGTCTCCTTTAAACATGGTAAATTGGCTTACACTCAATTGGCACATTTAATTTACTTGTATGTCCCTAGTGAAGGGGTACAACATGTATCTAGGGCCTGTAAATTAAGTGCAACTACTGGGCCTGCAGCACTGATTGTGCCACCCACTTAACTAGCCCTTTAAACATGTCTCAGGCCTGCCTTCACAGTCTGTTTGTGCAGTTTAAACTGCCATTTCAACTTGGCAAAATAAACCTTGTCAGGCCTAAACCTTTTTTTTATATACATATAAGTTGCACATAGGGTAGGCCCTAAACAGCCCAGATGGCAGGGTGCAGTGTATATTTAAAAAATTGAACATTTACTTCTACCTTTTGCATGTCCTGCAAAAACCCTTCAATTCATTTTTCATTACTGCAAGGCCTACCTCTCCCATAGTATAACATTGGGTTACCTTATTTGATTTACATTTTGATTTATAGAGCGCAATGAATGCCCTACAGCTTCTTGGCATTAAACATCTGCAAATTGAACTGAGGCCGCAGGGGGGATACAAAACTACAAGGGTAGAGCAAACAATCAGGACTTCAGATGTTTCCTAAAGCTTGTCATATTGGATTGACTTTTAAGATGTCAATACAGTCGATTCCAAACTTGTCAGGTAGAGTGAACAAACTTTCTGCCACCCCAAGAGACTTTCTTCATTTTTGGAAGCTGCAGAGCGCAACAATCTATTAGGTGTGTACCATGCAAATTTCTTTTTCAGGTACTCAGATCCAGAACTATAAAGAGCTTTGTGCGCCATACAGAGCTTTAAAGGCCACTCGTTTTTTAACTGAAAGCCAGTGAAGCTCCGATAAAGCACCCAAAGCAGATTTGAACTTTCTCATTTTCTTAAGCAGACGGAAAGCTGCGTTCTGCAGTGTCTGAAGATTGTTTAGAGAACGCTGATGTATGCCCCAATAAAGGGCATTGCAGTAATCCAACCTTGATAACACCAACACAATGACAACCGATTTCTGCAAATCAAAAGGAGTAAAAGGCAGAACCTTCCTGTGCAGAAAGAAACAGGATGAGGTAAATTTATAATCTGTGAATGACAGATTAGTGTCAAAAATTACCCTAAATTCCTGACTTTCGGTAATGGCAAAGGGGGAGGCCCCAGAGTCTGGGGCCACCAAGATTGATTACAAAAAGAGGTGTCCTTCCTAAAGAGGAGAACCTCTGATTTGTCCGAGTTCAACTTGAGGCAATTGCCACTCATCCACCTAACAATTGCACACATGCATCTGTTAAAGCGGTCAGCGAGCTCGTCAGCATTGCTGGAGATCGACACTTCAAGTTGAATGTCGTCGGCATATGACAGTATGGCAAAGCCAAAGGAATTAATCAACTTGGCTAAGGGAGCCACATATATGTTGAAAAGTGTTGGACTCAGTGAAGACCCCTGGGGGACATCACAAAGCAAGGAGAAAGATTTTGAGATAAACAGACCAAGGGCTGATCCAGCAATCCCAGTTTCCGCTAGGCTCTCCAACAGGACCACATGGCTCACGGTGTCAAAGGCTGTGGATAGGTTCAAGAGGATCACCACAGCCCTCCCTCCATTGTTCGTGATGTGTCTTATCTCTTCGGTAACTACATCCAGAGCTGACTCAGTGCTGTAACTTGATCTGAAGCCGAACTTTGCTTCATCCAGGATATCATTTTTATCTAAATACTCTCAGAGAGTGTTGTTTACATGCTTTTCAAGGATCTTTGCCAAAAAGGTAATTGCAGGATGGGTCAATATTTTTTTTCCTACTTGGGGTTGAGAGAGGGTTTTTTCAGTAGTGGAATAATGGAAGCTTTTTTCTATTCCATAGAAACGATATCTGCATGAATAACGATATTTAAAAGTGTGGTAAGATCCGTAGCTACCTTTTCGGCTAGGTCATGTAATACTTTAAGCGGGCAGGGGTCTGAGGGGGCTCCTGATTTAGTATGACCGATTAATTCTAGCGCTTGGTCAATCATCAAAGGTGGAAAGTTACGGAGCTCACTCTTTTTGAGGCTCAAGGAGGCAGTGTCAAGACTTGGAGCACTAAAAGAGCGGGTTGAATCAAATTTTTATATACTGCCTCAACTTTGTTTTTGAAGGATTCCGCCAGCTTGTCACAAAATGACATTATTGCATTTAATAAATGCCAACTTTCACTTGGGAGCAAGTAGGAATGTCGAGTTTGGTGACTAAAGAATTGTAATTTAAAACCCTCCTTAATGGTAGAGTCGGATTTTAAGTCGCAATTCTGAAAATGCTGCTTTTAGCAAGTTGGCATTTTCTTGCCCTAACCATTTGGTGCCTGCATCCTGGGTCATGTGTCTAGCTGAAGCTGGCAGTTGGTCTCCCAGACAGTGAGACAAAAGAGAATAGGTGTTAGCAGGATGGGCCATCTCTAACTTAGTGAGAGGGAGGCGCTGTCACCTTCCACACTTGCACATCACAAAGGCCCTGCCTGAGCACACTCACAAAGGGTTTGACACTATTCTTTTGTGACCTCAGACAGGCTGGGGCCAGGGCAGGGAGGCAGGAGATTCCAAGAACCTCTGGGGTGGAAAGCTCCAGAACATTCTCCTACTTCAAAGTGGGTACCAGATTTAAATATTGTACCCTCAGACCCTACTCTTCAGTACACCCTCTGGACCTATGGAAGACTCAGCAGAACTGCTGTGCTGCTGTGCAAGAAGGACTGCTACTTTGTTGCCCTGCTGCCTTGCTACCTGTGTGAAGTGGACTGGACTTGCATCTTGAACCCAGGACGACCTGAGTGACTCCAAGGGCTAGTTGGCTGTCCTCGTAGTCAGAGCCTCAGGGACCGAAAAGGCTGTAACAACCTTGAACCCAGCACCTGGACTCTGTCTGCTGTGAGTCCTACCTCTCAAATGATGCCACTCCAGTCCTGGACCCTTGGAGGTGGGCCTGAAGGTGCTCTGCTAGCCCATATGTGGTCCTGTGAGCAGAACAGATGCAGCACAGTGCATCTCCTAGCATCTGCATCGGAACATCCGCTGGTCAATGCATCCCTGACGCAGGTCCTAGCATCAAATCCACAGCTTCATCAGAACTGCAGCTGTGAGACCATTCTTGATGCATGCCTTCCAATCGCAAGCCCTTTGTCCACAGCATCCTCGACGACTATGCATGACTTCCAATGCAGCCCGCAACTTCCTCAAAACCACTGCTGCACAATGCATCCTCAACGCAGGACTTCACATCGCAAACCCCTCATCCATAGCTTCCTTGACAATGATGTAACGCTCGATATCGCAGCCCCACAGCTTCCTCAGAACTGCTGCTGCACAAAGCATCCTTGACGCGGGAACTCACAGTGCTCAGCAAACCAGAATTTAAGGTACTTTGCTCAGTGGGCCTAACTTGGTCCCTGTATTTGGCCCGCGCTCCATCGCGGTCAGCCAGAACTTGTGACTTTTGTCCCGGTCCAGCGCAGCCAGATAATCACAGTTAGTGCTTTGTGCCTCTAGGCACTTGTTTTACTTAAACCTTTAAAATTGCATATCTCTAGTTCTACTTATTGGATTTTTGTCGTTTTGGTCTCAAATAATTTATTACATTTTACTCTACTTTTTTAATTGGTGAGGGATTTTTCGTGTGTGTTGTGTTTTAATTTTATTACTGTTTGAAGTGCACAAAAAATACTTTACACATTGCCTCTAGGTTAAGCCTGACTGCTTTTTTTCCAAGCTACCAGAGGGGAGAGCACAGGTTAATTTGGGGTTTGCTTCTGTCTCACCCTGACAGAGATTGTGGTTGCTGCTTGAGTATGGTTTCACTCCCCTCAACCTGTAACCCAGTTTCCTACAATACTCCTCTATCAAAGCTGAAGATATGTTAAGTATTATTGGCATACACTATGAGAGTGTTTCAGAGTGGCTAGAGGTGTAATGTGAATGCAAAGAGAAAAAGACGATTCCTGGTGACTCTGCAGTTTAAGGGAAAATGTGCAGAATTGAAAGATGCAGTAATCACATCTTGATATCAGTCATGGAGAAAAATCTCAACAGGGCTAGAGTTTTTCAAGTTACAGAAATTGTTTCCAAACATTCAAACAGGTGTGAGTTGTCAATGTTGTTCAATGCCACAGAAAGCTCTAACAGTATCAGGACAATGACACAGCCAGGTACAATGACACTGTCCTAAGGTTGTCTAGGGCATCGATGAGGACCATTTTTGTACTGTGATGTGGGCACAAACCACCTTGACATAGGTCATAGTTTTCAAGAATTCACAGAAGTCATTTAGTTTCTTAGACACATAAACCTTCTAAAAGTTTTGCACCAGCTGAAAAAAGAGAAATGAAATGATAGAAAAAAAAATCTGAGGAATTGGTATTGGGTTTCTTTAAGATCTGAGGCGCCTGAGGGTATTTGAAATAATAAACAATGCTCTAACATTAGTAAACATTGAGTTGCCATTTGAGAGGGTCTAAGACTTCTCTCTCCATACACTGCCAAATTAAACGGAACATTCAGTGGTGGAAAGCATCGTTCTGGCGTCAAGTGCAAGTGATTAAAATGAGTATTGCCTGCTTTTCAGTTATGTCCTGGGTGTGTGTCCCAAAACATCTCTCTTAGACAGCCTAAGACAAATCAACCTAGACATCAAACATTTTCTGTGGGATGGAGCCAAGTTCAACTAGTCTTAGACTCCCGCATATTGAGTCATATCACAGAGCCCAACAGCTACCTATCAATTATAGACTTCGGCACAATCACCTTTTTGGGATCGACTGGAGCTTGCTGCCCTCCTGGAATATTATGGAACTACTGATTTACAGATTGTGGTTTTGCTCTTTCTAAGGGAACTTGACCCTAAGATGAGATTACTACTGACATCCTGGTTCACTTTTCATAAAAGTCATAAAGATAGACCCTAGCAGCAATTAGAAGATTCACTCTGGAATAATGCCAATGTAGAATAGGGGGCGACCCAATAGCTGGAGGAAATGGGCAGATCAAGGGATCTTGAAGTAGAGGCATTTACACAACAAAAATGAAATCCGCACATTTGCAAAGCTGACACAATATATTCTTGGTGATAATCAGAAGTGGATATACTGACAACTGAAGTACTGCCTTACACATGTGCTGGGTACTCACCCTCAACCTTTTCACCTATACACAAGTATATTAATGTGTGGGGTGTGCAGAGAGGAACCGTGACAGGCCTATATAACACCCTCATCACTGAATTACATTCTATGTCCATATTGAATGTCCTGTGCACCCAGTGTTAAGTTACCCTCTCATCAGAATACACAAAAGAAGACTGGTCTAAATGGATAGATTTTCATGAGAAGGGATTGTGAGAGTCACGGCTGAAGTTCAGGTACTTTAATGTTATTGGGCACCCTCACACCTAGTCAAATAAGGACTAGGTTGCAACTCTCGCTGTTGGAGATGTGATCAAGAAGTGGGTACATTATGCAATATCTCTCTGAGCATTCCCATTACTCATACCCTACTAGTTAGAGATATGGGATACATCGAGAAGAGATAGTCCTATACCCCTCAATGCATTTATGGAATAATATATAGGAAAGCAAAGAAGCGACACCCTCGTGGTGTAGATGGGTGGCCACCTCACTTATTGTGACCAAAATTTGTATATTAAGATAGTGGAAAAGTACAGTCACTCCTACACATAAAAAAAGGCAGACAGAATTTGGCTGCCTACCCTCATCTTAGAAGAGAACCTACAGGGTGCCAGATACTATGGAACTATTTAAAAAAAATAAGCCTCCCGCCCAATCAAATAGGGACATATTTGAGCAATGCCGTACCAACAGATCCCATTGTAAAAGTATTGACAAGTATGTCACTTCATAAGATCCATACCCAAATGCATAAGGATTGATCGAATGTCTATATATTTAAGCGTAAAGCTGAATGTGAATTTATGTGCCTTGATTTTCTCTTTAGCACACTCTAACTGATTGAAGTGAGAGACATTGCAATTTCTACTTAGGATTAGTTGTTATTTTTTTTTATTTTGTTGTTAACTGGTATCTGCATCCATTTTAAGCAACCGTCCTACTGAAATATGTCACTGGTTGTGCTATGACTGGAAATTGGTCCTGTAGATCATCATAGGACTTGTTAATTTTGATTTTCATCAGTGTGAATGTGTAGCCATATCGAAAATAACTAATAAATATTGATTCCGGGAGATCGTAAGACTGTTGGTCCTAGTTTTGTGAGAACTGCTGTTGGACAGGATTCAGAAAGGGTTCTGAGTTTAACGTTAAATAAAGTAGTAGTAGTTACTTTATTCGATCAATTAGTAATCATTCACAAAAAATATACACAACATACTTCCATAAAAATAAATTAAACACTAATAAAAAATATAAAATAGACATAATAAATACATCATAATTATAAAAAATAGACATAGTATAAAAACATCTTACTCATCAATACAAAGTATCTATAAAAGCAACCTCATTTAGTCCTAGGGGCAAATAGGCTTATAAACCCTTGACCTAATCCATCCACTTGTATTGAGCTCAATTTATAGTATCTACAGCATTCCTAAAGAACGCTCATGTTGTTACCATACTACACAATAGTGGATAAGATTTTAGTCCTAATATGCCAGGTGCAAAGCAAGTATGGTGCTAATGTAAAAACTAGCCATTTAGTGGTGTCAGATCTGAACACTCTCAGAGCTTCTGCTGGCCGTGTAAATGATAAAAGTTGACAGAAGTTGTCACTGCAACTGTGGCACTGTCTGACCTGTGCCAGAGTGGTCCCTGCTGCTGCAAAAGAAGTATTCTAAGAACCTGTGGTGCCCGCCTTAGAGTATTCTGCTGACCTGAATGAGTGACTATTGTGCAGAATGAGCTATGCTACTCTTACAATCAAGCAGCAGCCCGAATCACTCAGTACTTAAGAACAGATTGGTGGCTGGGGAACTAACTGTACATACAATTGGACTTAGCAGTCTGTGTCTCCAAAGTGCCTCAAAGCTGTCCTGTTGCCACCTGAGACCTACAGCTTGATGGAGTACTGTGTCATCGCCCCATCCTATGGTTGCAATGCCACCAAGACTCACCATACTTGAGGACAAATTTCTGCTGCACTCACAAGGCATAACTGCTGCTGATGTCAACTAATCCTGGAAGTGAGCCACCATCCTAAGGCTACCTCCATTGTCTTCAGGACATATCAGTGTGGTGTGTGCACACTCGACCCGAGCGGGGTTGCTGTTTGACTCGATCGTGACCCAGCATTCCTCTGGTGAGAACAGTTGGGAGATTGATTGGCGGATTCAGCCCCAGAGACTTAATGCTATAGGATGGGTTAGTGTTTAATGCCATAGAATGAGTAAGTGTTGCACCTGCACTCATTATTATGCCATGAGACCCTAGACTGCAAGTAAGGGGAAGGATCTAGTGAGTGGGGGGGACAGCCTTCTAGCATAATAGACACACACCTGTATATCTGGTATCTGTTACTTTTTGTGGTGTGTGTATTATTGAGCCTTAGAGTGTAATAAAGTACCATTGTTTATTGAAAATAAAGTACTGAGCTCGACAATTACATGATTGCACTGTTGGGTGTTCATTGAGTTCTGAGCCTACCTTACCCCCACACTAACCTCCCTAGAAAGGCTGTGACTGCTCACCAACACTACCACTGAGAGTCAAGTGCTGAAGGGGTTGTACTTGTCCCAGTTTTGCAGACCCATAGTTGGACGGACCGCAGGACAGTAGAAGCAAACAATCCCATCCATTCTACGGATGTGGCCAGTAGTCCTTGCTGCTCCTTGTCCCAGTGAATGGGGTCTAACTGCATTAACATTAAAAAATGTTTCAATTACGTACCTATGTAGTTTGACATTTGAAACAGTCTGGGTAGATAGTACATAGGGAAGAATTGTTGAAGAGTGAGGTGAGGCAGGGTAGGATACTATTTGATAGGGCAAATAATTTGATGCCAGCTGAAAGGGCAAAATATGAACTTATTAATAGCAGTAGTAGTAATAGTAGTCGTTGTAGTTTATATATCACTACTAGCTTCTTGGGACAGGGCATCCTGGTGGTTACTAGTCAAACCAAACTATGACTACAGCAAACTAGATCAAACTAAATAGTACTGCAGATAATAAAAAGGTCTCACATTTTTACTAAACCTCAGATGGTTGGGTGTATTTCTAATGTCATGAAGAAAGGTATTCCAGCTTTGTAAGCCCATGGCAGAAAAAGAATGACTCGCTGTTCTGGCCTTGAGGATATGTGTAGTGTAGAGCAGGCAGGTGGCAGAGGATGTGAGGGTTGATGTTGGGCCACAGGGAGGAAAAGGTCCCTCGTGAGTTTAGGCCCTGCATTGTAATATGCTTGCTGTGCCTAACTAAGGTTTTTTTAAATAATGTGTTTCCTAATGGGCTCTAATGGAAGGTAGTAAGATCGGAGCAAATGTTTGATCCTTTACTTGAGGCAGACGTTAATCTGATTCATGAATTTTAAATTACGGGCAATTACATAAGTTAAGCCTTTCCTTGACACTAAGTACAACTCTACAGTTGTTTTCCTGTAAGCTGGAGTGAGTATGGGCAAGAACTTAGACTCTACCTTTAACAAAAGAAAACACACCAACACCAATTTATTAATATATTACGAGGGGCCAAGATCAGTGGGTGACCAAGCATCAGACCACGTCAAAGAAGTGTTAGGGAATATTAGTAACTCAGTTTTCTTGAAGTTCAATCAGAGAGTGTTGGAGTCTATCCATGTGTCAGTAACACTAATTCAGTCTTAAATTACTGTTGCTGCATAACCGCAACGCCAGTGAGTCGAATGATCAATTTAGTGTCGTCAGCATAGGCTTCAAAACTTAGTCCAGTCAGCCAAAAATATATGATCAAACATGCAAGCTACATTAATATTAAACCACGTGGGACTAAGAGCCAACACCCTGAGGTACATCACATATGATAGATTTACCATTTGCCAAAAAAGACGTAAGGAGATGAGTTTGGCTGGACAAAAAAAGCTAATCCAATCTAAGGCAGGTCTCCCATGCTCTCCCCTCAAAAATGGACATGGGGGATGGTATGGGAGACTGTGTCGGAAGCATCAGACAATTCGAGAAAGACAACAGCTGCTGCACCACTCTCATCCATAGTGTATCTGATTTCATTAAGGACAACCACCAAGTCCACCTCTGTACCATGACTAGGCCAAAAACCTGCTTGAGCTGGATGAATTCTATTCGGTGAATGTTGAGAGTTGCTCCTTGACCACATTCACATTCACTTTAGTAATCTTGGATGAAAGTTCGATGAGCCTGTAGGTAACCAGCACAGTTCGGTCTACTCTAGGCTATTATGTTTTTAAAAGAGGGACATCTACAGTCTGTTCCCAATCAGAGGGGTCCATTCCTTCAGTCAAAGAGATATTGCATAGTGGTGTTAATGGTGGTTTCATCAATGAGCTAAAGCTTTTAAGTATTTTCGCAGTATGGTGGGTGTCTGAATAGATTTTGCTGGTCAATATTTGAATGGTTGGAAATTGATGAAGAAAACCTTTTCAGCAAGAATTCAGTTGTATCATGAATGATAGAGAGCTGATCACTTAAGTCTTCAGAAGTTCTCATTAAGGAAGAATCGGCTCTTGGAGAAGTGAAAGTGTTTAAGATTCTATAAAACTCGTTAGTGTGATTAGAGACAGAGGAAACTGTAGTTTGATAATAGGCCTCTTGTGGATTTTATTAGATATTTATAGAGTTTTATTATTCGAATGGAATTCAGAACATTTGCAGGCCTGTTTTTCTTTCGTCTGTTCTGACGAGAGCAGGTAAGCGAAGGATATTGGTTGTTGAAAACATAAGGATTTACTTGATGAAAATGTCATGTGTTCATTGGGCAATGGCCTCAAAAGCACCAATAAGCCAGTGCCACCCTCTATCACATTGCCAATAATAGCGCAGACAGTAGTCTACAAGATAGGGCAGGTGTCAATGAACTGGGAAATATTGTAACTGATTCCTTTTTCAAGCTCAAATGAAAATCACTCAGTAAGATAAAATGGATTGAAAACACATAGGCAAACGTAGTTGCACAAATAGTTCAATAAAATTACCTAATACATTTTGGGGCTGATAAATTAGCATACATTTTATAGTAGCAGAAGAGAAGAGGCCAAGAAGAAGCATTTAGATCTCTGCTTCCAAAAACAGTGGGCAAGAAATGACAGAAATATTTGTCTCCTTACCTACCCTGTCTACATATCAAATTCTGTGAGTAGGTGCAACAGGTTCACGGAATTCTGGAGCTAATTCAGCCACATGTCAATGACTAAGCGGATATCTAGATTCAAGTCAATAACAAGGCCATGACATTCCAACCTGTGTTTGGAAAGTGACCTTGAGTCAATTAGCATGCAGAATAACTCCGCACAAGAAGCAATATGCAGTGCAGCGAGAGGCCCAGAGACAGAGGGCCTGAGTTAGACTTTAGTGGATGAGATACTCAGTCACAAACGTGGCGGCAATGGGATACTTCATCACAAACGCGACGTATATCTATTCGGCCGTATTTCAAGTGCCATTGAATGTAATGCACTTGTAATACTACAGACAGTAGAATCTGTCACTTTTTGTGATGGAGTAGCCCCTCCAGCGATCTCTAAACCTGGCCCAGGAGCCACAAGGAGGCGTCTAATATGTATAAGCACTTAATGTATCTAAAATAACCGTCTCTCCGTTGTAGAGCTAGGAGTGGCAAAGAAGAAGCAGAAATGTACTCTACATGCTCTATGCAATACCAAAAGATGTGCCTACTTTGGCATCGTAACAACAAGATAGTGGCATGGGTGGAGATCATTGTTAAGGTGCCAGTGCTTTCACATTCAATTAGAATGATGAAAATAAAAGAGGAAATGGGGCCCATGTACTGCTAGAATAGTGCAACTCCTAGAAAAGAAAAAGAAAAGCAATTTAAATGTATGAACCCATGAAAGCAACAACTGACACTCAATGGCATAATAATTAATAAAACTCACTAAGACAACAAATCACAGTTGAGGCTAGACTCTCGAAAATGCAAGGCTAATAATGAATCTGTACAAAGAAAAGATAAAACCCCCTTCACTGCTGTTGTGGCAGGGCCACCATTAGTTGCATGGTGGAGCAATTGTCAGTTGGACAGTTGGGGTGCAAAGTCGGTTGGTATTCCATCGGATAGGGATGAGTTCTGTCAGAGAGGCCGAGGTAAATAAAGCGCTCAGGTCGATCAGTGTGCATAGTTGGAAGGGAGCCGGAGGGTGAGCATCGAGTAGGTTGGTGAGTGTGTTTCTGATGGTAGAGATTTTGATGCAAAGCAGAACACATGCTCTTTGGCGGCAAGGTTGGACAACGAAGTAATGGACCTGAGGAGCGAGTTGATATTTAGAGCTAGTGTCTGAAGACGTGGAGAGAAGAGATGAGGGCAGTGTATTCTTATGATTCAGTCAGTGTACTGTAGTCATCTTTGTATGACTCGAGATTTTCTTGGTTGTGGGACTTCCTCTGGGGTTTTAGCTTGTGAATGGTTGAAGAGATTCGTGGTAATGGGTTTAGCATGTAGGGAGTGAAATTATGCAGTAAATAGTTGGAGTTATTGGTTGCAATTCATGTTTAGTCAAATTGGCAGATGGAGTTGCCATTTGAGCATAGAATGAGACTGACTTACTTGTTGCTAGTATCTGGGTTCTGTAGTGATTTTCAGTTTTGAGATGGGTGATGTGTTGTTCAGATTTTTAAGTGGTGATACTTGAACTGTGATGTGGGTTAGGGAGTTGTCAGAGGTGGAGAACTTGATGGTGGGAGTCGATTGTGTTAAAGATCTGACAATGAGGATGAGTTCAATTGTTTTCTGTGTAAATAAGTGAGGAGTATGTGGGTGCTAGTGAGTGAGTGGTCAGCTAACGTTGCTTTAAGAGGTGGTCTTTTTGCTTTTTTTTTAGGTCTGGGTTGGAATCCCTGTCCATCATAATCGGGGTGAATGGTGGTGTTGTACATTCCCAGTTTTGTGCCCAGTCACTCAGCAGTCCTCAGTGACTTCTTAATAAGCTCCTCACTATGTAGTAATCTTTGGGGCATGATTAGATGTGACACCCCTCACTTGCTAGTCTGCATGACTTGCTCACATTTGCAGCATTTTCTTTGAAATCCCTTTGAACATGAGGGATGCTCTCTGGTGAGTAGTAACTATCTAGTACCACTGACTGAGATACCCCTCCCTTTGCACATTCCAGTGCTTACTTGTGCCCACAGTGCTACACATTTTAAAATTTTCAACTGCTGGATAATCATGTAGACTGAAGTATTCGCAGCGCCTGTCACACTAGGAAAGGCAAAGAATTGGGCAGGTGTTGATACCTCATTGTTTTCTGCAGCTGAAATGTTAATTTCCCTGCAGAAGTTCTAAATAAAACCTGTATTTATCTTTCATCCAACTATCCATTCATCCCTCTGTCTGTCCATCCATAGACCTTAGTATGCTGTCTAGATGTGTTTCATTTTGGACTGTATATATGTTTGTATTCTGTTTGTATGTTTCCCTTTGCGTTGACCTGTGTGCACAAGTACTTTTGGCGGACTACGCCTTTAAGTGTGTTGATCCATCTGTGCATGGGCATCATTCAGTGTATTGCATTATGTGTTGTAAGGAGATGTGATCTTAGTCAATATGTGCATGGCTGTTTTGTGCATTTGCTTTAGAAACGTTAACCCCATTTGCTTTGTGAATGCTTATTTAGGTAACTTGACAACAGTTTGGGGATCTATTCACAAAGCCATTTTGGAGGACATTAGATAGTACTCCTGTATACTCTTTTACATACTCTTACGTATCTTTGTCAATTGGCTCCAAAGCATCTTAAATGCAGTGGCGGCTCCTCTGCTAAGGCGGAGGAGCATCGTCCCACTGCTTTTAGAGCAGTGAAAAGGGGTAAAATAAAACGAAAATAACAAGGTTATTATCGTTTTATTTTTGTTTTCTACGGGCGAGGTTAGGGTGGGGCAGGGCTGGTGGCTCAGGGCAGGAGGAGGAGTGGACTGCAGCACACTAAGTGCACATGACTGCTTGGCCGGCAGTTTCGGCCGGCCAAGCAGTTCTGCGCACTCTGCATATTCCCTACCAGGCTGTAATGGATAGCCTGGTAGGGAATATTCACAGGCTCTCTGTCCTGAGCGCTGATCCATGGCACTCGGACCAATCACAACGCTGCATTGAAGTGTTGTGATTGGCTCAGGGGAGCCTGTGTGCCCGGGAGCTTCTGCAGCTTCTTCCGGACTGGAGTCAGCAATAGCAGAGAAGTGAAGGAGCAATGCAGCTGGCGGAGAAAAGGTAAGTGCGTTTTAAAATATATATATATTTTCAACCCCCCGCCCCCTACCTCTGTCGTCGTCTCCCCACACCCCCATTCCCTACTAGCTGCCACTGCTAAAATTGGAGTATTCCAAAAACAGTCTTTACAAATAAAAAGGACTGTCGCTTTTTGCACTTTTACTAACAGGGAGCTAGACATGTTGGGATTAACAAAATCATGTAAAAGTATGTAAACGAGTTACTTCCCCTACTCATAAATACTTTTGTGAATTGGTTCTTATGTTTTTGATGAAAACTTTACCCTCTATTCCAACTACATTAAAAAGGAATCATAGTCCATACATAATCATGTGTGGGAAGGGCTGACATCACTCTGGCCAACTAATTATTTAATCAACTTAATTTCTAGAAGCTATCACCTCATCGACTAAAGTCGGACCCCTAGATATAATTTTAGAATTCTCTTCCAGGGGATACTCATCAATAGTCATAAGCACTGAATTGTCCCGCCCACGTGCGGGGACCCCGGAGCAATAGCCAATAATATGCATATACCTACATATATATCCATATACACATATAAGTAAATATATATATATATATATATATATATATATATATATATATATATAGGTGATATGCATAAAGCAAACATATATGCAGCCTGACCATATATACTAGGCTCAGAAAAACTGCCTCAATTGCAATGCAAAACCTTTTAAATTTGAACAATAAATAAACATACCCCATGATATAATCATGATTAAAAACAAGTAAACCACTTTAGTTTGCTTTGAAACAACAGAACCTTTATTTTCAAAGGTAAAAGGGGTAAGACCATAGAGGCAGGTCAGCCTAGAGAGGCTGCATATAGAACAGTTAGGAAAAACTGGCGCCGTGCCTTTAAGACCTCTTGGAACCCTCAGGCTCCCATCATGCACTACAGGTGACAGTTAGGTCAGTTCTTTTTTCCGGCTCCTTCTTTGAGGACCCTGGAGTTTGAGCTCCTCAGTTAGTGTTTTTTCTATCACTAATTCTGGTTTTGGGTGGAATATTTTTGTTTCACTCGACGTCTTTACTGACTAGCTGTTAGATTCAGCTGTTTTTTTCCCCTAATTTTTCACTTTTTTCCCTCTCAAAATGCCGGCCTTATTTATTAAGTGCCCGGCCTGTGGAAAGAAGATGTCCAAATCGGACCCACACTCGGTCTGTATTGCTGGTCTCCCTTCATCACACAAGCCAGAGCAGTGTTACCATTGCAGCAAGTTTTCCAGAAGAACCCTTAAGGAAAGGGAGAAGATTAGGCTGCACTCTATGCTGGAGAGAGGAAGTAAGGCGGCAAGTGCTAAAGGAGAACTGTCTGCAAGAAAGCCCTCCTCTCACTCAAGAGAACGCAAAGAAAAAGGTGACAAAAGAAGACATCGGTCGCCGTCGAGGGACAGATCAACGTCCAAGGTACCGTTGTGCTCCGAGTCAGCGTCGAAGTCGACGTCGAAACGTCCTTCGCCGTCGAGGGCTCCAAGTCATCAGGTAACGCGTAGGCGGTCCACATCTGGCTCGCCTACAGCGAGAGGCGGTGAGATATCGACGTTGGCACATCAACGTCGAAGCCCGCCGGCGAGACCACCTCTAACAACGTCGAAGACACCACCGACGTCGAAGGTGCTGCAAGCTTCGTCGTCAAGCAGAGCGGCTTTGGTGTCGACGCCGGCAAGGCAGCCGTCGCCGTCGAGACATTCGACGTCGAAACAGGCGTCACCCAGGGGTTCGACGTCGAGAACGCCGCGTTCGGCGTCGAGAAGGCCGACCTCGAGAATGTCGCCGTCGACGGCGAGAAGGTCGACGTCAAGAGCGAGATCGCCGTCTAGGACTTCGGCGTCGAGGAGGTCGACGTCGAGAGCGAGATCGCCGTCTAGGACTTCGGCGTCGAGGAGGTCGACGTCGAGATCTAGGTCCCGCAGATCGAGGTCCAGATCGCCGTCGAGGAGGTCGACGTCGAGGAGGTCGGAGTCAGCGCCGGAGAACATCCAAATGGCCTCCAGGAGTGCTTCTTTCTACCCGGGGCTTCAGATCGTACAGATCTCGCCAGAACGTTCTCCAGCTCCGCCTGCACACCCTGTAACGAACATCTCTCCTAGATGGCTGGGAGATATAAGGGAGTGGAAGATACGGAAGGTTACCAGGGTGGTCCATTCACGTAGCAGATCCAGGTCTCCCTTGATTCAGTCGGTGCACTCCTCAGAGCGGCATGATCGACGAGCCCGGTCACGCAGATCTCCATCGGTGAGAAGGCATACACCCCTCTCTCCCAGAAGTAGAGCTTCTAGACCTAGTCATCGCTCTCACAGGAGTAAGAGCCATAGGTCGTCTTCATGGTCTTCATCATCTAGACCATCTAAAGCGGACTACTCACCCACTCTTTCCTCAACACCTCCGAGTAGGGTATCCCCGATTGACGATCTCAACACCTTCAATGAGGTTTTGTGTAGGGGAGCGGCTAAACTTCAAATTGAGATGCCTGTTCATGTTCCAACAACCTCAGTCATCTTTGAAACGCTGCATCAGATGGCGTCATCCAGACCTCTACTTCCCTTGGTGCCTGGTCTACTGGAGCCTGCGTTGCAAAAGTTCTTGACTCCAGCTTCAGTGGGTGCTGCTCCCTCAAGAATCCTAAAGAAATATAAAGCTCCTGACACAGACCCTCTGTTTCTGAGAGCCGATCCGCCTCCGGATTCAGTCATTGTTTCGGCCGCGCGGAAGAACCAGACAGGGGCAGCGTCGTCGACGGTACCCCCTGACAAAGACAGTAAGGCCATGGATTCAATAGGCAAGAGGATGTGCAACACCTCCGCATCCTACATGAAGGTAGCCAGCACTTCGGCCTTGCTGGGTCGTTATGACCGCTCTCTTTGGGACTCCTGTCACGTTTCACGGACAAACTCCCTAAGGAGGACAAGCAGGACTTCCTGGAGGTCCTTCAGGAAGGGGGTCTGGTGTCCAACCAGATCATCAGCGCGGCAGCGGATGCCTCAGACCTAGCATCACATGGGTACTCTCATGGAATCTGTGCCCGTCGCTCTTCCTGGCTAAGGTTGACGGGGTTGAAGCCGGAGGCCCAGCATCGGATTCTGAACCTGCCGTTCAATGGATCCTCGCTCTTCGGATCTCATGCCGATGATGAGATGTCGCGCATGAAGACAGAACTGGACACGGTCAAGGCAGTGGGGCTCGAAAAGAGGAAAGACTTTAGGCGGCGCTACCGCCCCTATGATCGGCGCAACTACCAGCAGAGGGTTCAAACCCCTCATTGGTCAACACAGCAGCACCAAGGGAGATCCCAGTCCAATCAGCGACGTCCAGGCAGAGGACGAGGAGGCTACTCCAGGCAGTCTGCACCAGCTACCAAGCAGCAGCAACAGCAGAAACAGTGAGTGCTTGCTTCCCCTGACCCCGTTACCCGCTCCGGTGGGGGGAAGCATTCGTATGTTTCTAGAAGAGTGGACCAAAATTACACTGGACAAGTGGGTTCTAAACATCGTAAGGAACGGATACTCCATCCGGTTCAAGTCTCCTCCACCTTCTATTCCTCCCCGGAAGACCGCCTCACATCGTGTAAGTCTTCTACAAGAAGAGGTGTCTGCCCTACTTTTAAAGGAGGCCATCGAAAAGGTTCCATGGCAGCAACGTCATCAAGGACTTTACTCTCGTTATTTCCTAGTCCCAAAGAAAGGTCTCAGCAAAGAGTTCAGGCCCATTCTAGACCTCAGGCGACTGAACAAATTTATTCTGAAGGAAAGGTTCAGAATGCTGGCGTTGCATCAGATAATTCCACACTTGCACCCACAAGACTGGATGTGTTCCATAGATCTTCAGGATGCCTATTTCCACATTCCCATCTCTCGGAAGCATCGGAAGTTTCTAAGGTTTCGCATTCAGGCCGACCATTACCAATTCACAGTCCTGCCGTTCGGTCTCAAGTCAGCCCCTCGCACTTTCTCAAAGTGCATGGCAGTAGTAGCGGCGTTCTTGAGGAGGAAACAAATATTCGTCTACCCCTATCTAGACGATTGGCTTCTCAAAAGTGCTTCTCCAGCACTTCTGCAACTACACCTCGCTTACAGCGTTCGACATCTGCATCGATTGGGTCTGCATGTCAATTTAAAAAAATCCATCCTCAACCCAACGCAGAGAATTCATTACTTGGGGGCAACTCTGGACACAGTAAACGCAAGAGCGTATCCTTCGGAGGAGAGACTGTCATCCATCCTCCTCAAGTGTCAGACCATTTTGCGGAACCCTTACCCAACGGCCAGACAAGTCTCGTCTCTTGTGGGTTCTATGGCATCCTGCATCTTTCTAGTCCCGAATGCCAGGCTACACATGAGACCTCTTCAACAGGCTCTGGAAGATCATTGGTCCCAGATCTCCAATCGCTGGGAGGACACGATAACGATACCTCTGTCTGTCAAACTCTCCATCGGCTGGTGGATGCGGAGGTCTCATCTTCTCGTGGGCAGCCCTTTTCACGAGGAACCTCCAAAGCTGACTCTTGTAACAGATGCGTCCCTTCAAGGATGGGGCGCCCACATGGGGTCCCTGCAGGTAAAAGGCCTGTGGTCGGAAAGAGAACAGCTCTAACACATAAACATGCTGGAGCTCAGGGCGGTTCATCTGGCCCTCAAGGCGTTCTTTCCGTCCATCAGCTCCAATACCCTCCTTGTTCAGACGGACAACACCACAACAATGTTTTACCTGAACAAGCAGGGGGGCACCAGGTCCAGGCCTCTGTCACTGGAAGCACAGACGATCTGGAGGTGGCTTCTGGCTCGGGGCATGAAGATCTCAGCAGTCCACCTTCCGGGCGTTCTAAATGTTCAGGCAGATGGCCTAAGCAGGCATTTCGCAGAAGCGCACGACTGGGTGCTAAAGCAAGAAGTAGCACAGGACATTTTTCAAGCCTGGGGGGAACCAGACCTAGACCTGTTCGCAGATGCAGACAACGCAAAATGCCACATCTTCGCCTCCAGGTTCCCACAACAAGGCTCCAAGGGGAATGCTCTATGGATAGACTGGTCAGAGACATTACTCTACGCCTTTCCACCAGTTCCCCTCATTCCTCTAGTGATCAGGAAGCTGTACAGATCCAAAACAAGGATGATCCTGGTTGCGCCAGACTGGCCTCGTCAGTGGTGGTACCCGGACCTTCTTCTTCTTTCGGCAGTACCGCGCAGGAGGCTACCCTGTCATCCAGATCTGCTGACCAGGGCGGGCCGCAAAGTGTTCCATCCCAATCTGCCGTCACTGAAGCTAGCAGCATGGCTCCTGAATTCATCCAATATGGGCATTTAGGTCTCTCTCAGGACTGCATGCAGATCTTGAAAGAGGCTCGACGGCCTTCCACAAGGAGAACATATGCTTTCAAATGGAGGCGATTCTACATGTGGTGTACTGCAGAGGGTCATGATCCTATTCATGGTCAGGAACAGGTACTGTTACCATATTTACTGTCTTTGGCAAGAGCAGGATTACAGTACTCATCTATTAAGGTTCACTTGGCCGCGATAACAGCTTATAGGAAGTCTCCCAATCAGGTTTCCTTTTTAGAATGCCAGTGGTTAAGGACTTCTTAGAGGGCTTAAAGAAAGTCTATCCTCCAGTGAGGGCTCCATCTCCCTCTTGGGAACTCAATATCGTTCTCTCCAAGTTAATGGGTCCGCCTTTTGAACCTATACACAAGGCCTCCCTGCAACATCTTTCTTGGAAGACTGCATTCCTTGTGGCGATCACGTCTGCTCGCAGGGTGAGCGAGATACAGGCTTTGTGCTCGTCGGAGCCTTATCTCGTTTTCATGCAAACAGAGTGGTACTAAGAACTCACCCGAAGTTCCTTCCGAAAGTGGTCTCGGAGTTCCACATCAACCAGTCGATCACTCTTCCCACTTTCTTTGTGAACCCTGTCACACCTGCTGAGAAGGCATTACATTCACTAGATCTCAAAAGGGTGTTGAAGTTTTACCTGGATAAGTCTAAGAGTGTACGCAACACGGACAGACTATTTGTTAATTACGGGCCATTGAACACTGGTTCTCCGGCCTCTAAAAGGTCCATTGCTAGATGGATTGTGTCATGCATTATGCTATCTTATCAGCTAGCGCACAAACTGCTCCCAGGCAGGCAGAGAGCGCATTCTACAAGAGGAAAAGCAGCTACAATAGCTATGCTGAGTAATGTACCTATTCAAGACATATGTAAAGCGGCCACATGGCGTTCGGTGCACACTTTTGCACGCCATTATTGTCTTGATTCTGACACTCAAGCTGATGCTAGGGTTGGCCAGGCATCCTTGAGGAACTTATTTGGGTAATATAAGGTGAATTTGTTGGCATGATATGATGGTATTCGTCCGCAGAGTATGGGGATGGCTTGCTACTCTATTCAGTGCTTATGACTATTGATGAGTATCCCCTGGAAGAGAAGGATAAGTTACTTACCTGTAATCCTAGTTCTCTTCCAGGGGTATACTCATCAAAGTCATAAGCAACCCTCCCTCCTCCCCGGGCGAATACCATGTTCATGTGAGATGTAACTGTTACCCATACTGTGATCACACTGTTTACGCCGTCCAAAAGAACTGACCTAACTGTCACCTGTAGTGCATGATGGGAGCCTGAGGGTTCCAAGAGGTCTTAAAGGCACGGCGCCAGTTTTTCCTAACTGTTCTATATGCAGCCTCTCTAGGCTGACCTGCCTCTATGGTCTTACCCCTTTTACCTTTGAAAATAAAGGTTCTGTTGTTTCAAAGCAAACTAAAGTGGTTTACTTGTTTTTAATCATGATTATATCATGGGGTATGTTTATTTATTGTTCAAATTTAAAAGGTTTTGCATTGCAATTGAGGCAGTTTTTTCTGAGCCTAGTATATATGGTCAGGCTGCATATATGTTTGCTTTATGCATATCACCTATATATATATATATATATATATTTACTTATATGTGTATATGGATATATATGTAGGTATATGCATATTATTGGCTATTGCTCCGGGGTCCCCGCACGTGGGCAGGACTATTCAGTGCTTATGACTTTGGTGAGTATACCCCTGGAAGAGAACTAGGATTACAGGTAAGTAACTTATCCTTTCAGACCACTCTGGATGTAGGCGGTAAACAGCTTAATGCGGTCAAGGTTATATTATGCTAATTGTGCATGCCTAAACATCCCATAATGAATAACACAAAACTTGCAGTGGCTGCAGAATGCAGGAGGTTTTGCATTGATCCACCCAAGTTGTGATCATATTTCCCCGGCCCGCTGGTCACTGCACAGTCTCCTGATTAGTGCACAGTTCAAGTTAAATCACTTTCTATAGTAGATCAATAAATTACAAAAGCCCAGCTCCTTGTCTAACACGCTGCTTTTGTACTTACAGCTTTATTCTTGATCAAACGAAAAAAAGCCATTGCCATAGTTAAGAAAAATTGATCAGAGAGTCATGGATTCTCAATAGAGAGCATCACAATTAGGAAACACACTCCCCTTAACATTAAATAGTCCAATGACCATGGTCATAGTAAACGGTCACTCTTTTAAAACCATAGGTAACCTGGTGGGTATTCATTTAGTTATCTTTCTGTTTGGGGTTATTCCTATCTCTCAGCGCCACGAGGCCGCTTAAGTGGAAAACGTTAGTGTAACACAATTCACACCTTAACATAACACAAAATGTTTGGGTGTGCCGGCGTTCAGTTGTGCAGGTTTATTACCATTTTCAAGCTGACAAAAATGATTATGTGCAATGCTTGTAGTCATGAAAATCGAGATGTATTATAAAAAGTTTTTACAGGTTTCAATTTTTAATTGATATAAGCAAAAATCTGTTTTTAACTAAGATCCTGATTTAGAGGTTGGCGGACGAGTTACTCCGTTTTTGTTTTTTTAAATCTGTTTTATTAATTTTCCACCACTTAACAACAGAGCGAAGAAATGCATTATCAAATGAATATACAACATCAACATTACCCACATTTCTCTTCTCTCTGTACCCTCCCTTACCACCCCCCACCCTGCCACCGGTGTGCCTAGGTCTTGTATCGCAAATAAGAGGAGACATCAGTTAATATTACAATATACTTGCTAGTAATAGTAAAGCTGCACTGGATATGGAATGCTTCCAGGGGACATCTACCGTTCCTCTAATCATGCTCTGGTTTAGTCTCCTTGGATCACGGTGTCAACTGGGTCTTCTTGATCCACCCCCGCCGAACCTTGTTCTGAGCCCAATTTCCGGAGCCTGCAGTGTTGTAACTAAGGCTTCCCACGCCCTCACCAGTGCTTTTTCATTGTCGGTACGCAGCGCTTGTTGCAGTCTGACAGTGCCCTCACTGCGCGCCCATTTAAGTAAGTCTATCCTCCATTTCCCCACACTTGGCCCCCTCGCTGCTTTCCAATTCATTGTAATTTCCCTCTTGGCTAAGGCGAGGCCCAGGTCTATAAATTTACTAGTTATTTTTGTGTTAGTGGTGTGCGGGAACCAGTGCAGTAAGCAAGTGCCCTGGTCTAGGTCCAATGAGCGATCAGTTATACCACACAGCAGGTCCAATACTTCCTCCCAATACGTTCCCAAATTCTTACAACCCCACATCATGTGCGGGAAGTCGGCCCCTTCCAATCCACATCTCGGGCACTGCGCGGCTGCCGTAGGGAAATATTTATTAAGCTTAGCTGGTGTTAAATACGCTCTATGCAGGACATAGAAATTTACCAATTGGAATCTGGCATTCCTTGTACCCTTCCACGCTCTCCTAACCAACTGAACCCAGGTCTGTTCAGGGATTTCTCTACCTATGTCTACCTCCCATTTCGCTTGCAACGCGCCCAATGGTTCTAGAGCCTCAGTCAGCATACGTTGGTAAAGGCACGTTATCGCTTTAACTGTCCCTGCTGCCATAACCACATATTGGCATGCCATTGAGGTCCGCGGTTCTGACAGTCCCATCCCCCAACAGTGTTGCACTGCCGAGACAAGTGCTGCGTGTAACAAGTAATCCCCTCGTGGGAGATCATATCTATGTTGCAGCTCCTGAAATGACAACAGAGTTTCGTTCTCGTAGAGGTCTCCTAGCACTTGTATACCCAGGTCTTCCCAATTAGCCAATGCAGTCCAATCCCCGCCATGGGGGAGGGCCGTGCACATACCCAGCGGTATCTCCGGGGCGTACGGGCGGGTAATTCCGGCCCGTCGCTGGTTTCGGTTCCAGCATAGTCGCAGCGTTCTCTCCTCAACAGTAAGCGGATCTAGACGCATCTTCTGCAGGAGTACTATAAAGGACAAGATGTAACGCGGTACCCACCTCCCTTCAGGGCCATCTGGGCCCCGAAACTCCCGAGCCACCGCCTGTGTAAGCCACTGCAGTTGTGCTGCCAAATAGTACCACTCAAAGTCCGGCACCGCCATACCCCCGTCGGCTCTCGGGTGCATCATTGTTCCCATTGCAACTTGCCGCCTTCCCGTCCCCCAGAGGAATCCGCCAGCCATGGAACGGAGCTGCCGGAAAATGGATCCCGGCACCCAAATCGGTAGTGTCCGAAAATAATATAGTAAGCGTGGGAGCGCCACCATCTTGAGGAGCGCTACCCGGCCCGCCACCGACAGCGGTAACGTGCTCCAAAACTTAAAACTGCCCCTGAGTCCGCGAATGGCCCGACCCAGGTTGCCTTCCAGTAAATCGTCGGTGGTATGATAAATGTGAGTACCTAAGTAAGGTAAACAATGTGGTTCCCAGCGAATGCCCGCCACCTGCGATGGATTCACCGCAGCTGGTACCACTGGAAACAAACAGGTCTTCGCCCAGTTCACCTTTAACCCTGAATATTGCCCAAACATAGAAAGTAAATGTCGCGCGCCTTCCAAAGCCATGTCCGTATTTGCAAGCAAGAGGTCATCGGGATAGAGGGAAATAAACTGCATATCCCCGCGGAGAGATAAACCAGAGTAGTATCTCCCCGACCGAGCATTGGAGGCCAAAGGCTCGATGGCCGAGGCAAACAGCAACGGAGAGAGCGGGCAGCCCTGCCGCGTGCCCCGCCCCACCTGACAGGATGAAGAAACCGTTGCCCCCGTCCGTACTCGTGCCGTCGCCGACCTATAAAGGAGTTCCGTCCACCCCACAAAGGTATCCCCCAGTCCGAACGCGTGAAGAGCCCGAGATAAATACGGCCATTCTAGGCTGTCGAAAGCCTTTTCTATATCAACAGAGAGAATCGCTGCAACTGGGGCTGCACCATGGTCCCCTCCCAGAATCCGCAATAGGCGGCGCACGTTGGTCGTGGTAGTGCGTTTCGGGATGAAGCCCGCCTGGTCTCTATGGACCAAGTGCGTCATGTAGGGAAGAAGTCAAGTAGCAAGAATCCTACTCAGGATCTTGTAATCAGTGGTTAACATAGATAATGGGCGGTAATCCGACCTAGCGAGTGAGTCCCTACCCGGCTTCAGCAACGGGATAATGATAGCCTCGCACGTGGAAGCTGTTAGCCTCCCCAGGTCCCAGGCCTCCCGATAAACCGCCTGCAGTTTGGGGGCCAAGATATCGATGTACGTCGCGTAAAATTCAATCGGAAGACCATCGGCCCCCGGGGTTTTCTTGCGCGTCATTTGTTTTATCGCACTTCGTATTTCCCCTTCCGTAATCCCCTGCCCCAGCGTAACCCCTTGGTCGGTTTCAAGGCGCGGCAGTCGTACCTCAGCCAGGAATTCATTCAGGTCATCGCATTCACCCCTCAACTTACTCTTGTATAGGTCCGCGTAATAGGCTAGGAACAGCTCGTTAATTCCCCGTTGAGTATATTCCAGTGCACCCGCTGGGGAGGTCAAAGCAAATATAGGTGTACCCCTTTGTACCGGGTTAGCCAACCAAGCCAGGAGGGTGCCCACCTTATCCCTCTCTGCATGCGCCCGTGCCAGATATTCTTTATGGTCAAAGCAGCGCAACCTCTCCACTTGCTGCGCCACACTCTCTCTCGCGGCTACCACTTCAGCCTGCATTTCCGGGTGTTCGGGGTGATCCCTCTCCGCCTGACGCAGTTGTAGCTCCTCCCTCTCTATATCCTGCAACAGCGTTCTCCGCACTCCTGTCACCTTGGCAATACATAAACCCCGCACCACTACCTTAAAGGCGTCCCATTCCAGTGCCAGGGACGAAGCCGTCCCCTCCTTCTCATGAAAGTATTGCTCTATTCCCTCTTGCACTTCTGAACGAAACACCGAGTCCTCCAAAGCCTCCGGGCGTAACCGCCAGGTAGGAATGGCAGGTCTGTCTCGAGACCATCGCAGCACCAAAAGCAGCGATTTATGATCTGAGATCGTCTTCGCCAGGTATTCACTGTGGGAGACCAGCGCGTGAACATCTGGAGAACACAACACGGCATCCAACCGCACATGTAAATCATGTAGGACAGAATAGTAAGAATAGTCCCGCTCCCCGACGTGCCGCGCGCGCCAAGTGTCAATCAGCCCCCATTCAGCCTGCCAATCCCTCCGAAGTTTCGAGAGCTTATGTATGGGCGCCCGTGGCAACGGCGGGTGTGACCTATCCATCTCAATATCCGTGATAGAGTTAAAATCGTCCCCTAGAATCACTGCACCGGTCAGAAATGACGCCAGTTTCCCTGATAGGCTAGCAAAATAGGACATCTGATCCACATTAGGGGCATACACACTACATAATGTTACGTATCTCCCGTCCAGTCGCCCCATAACAGCCACAAACCTCCCTTCAGGGTCCACTATCTGCTGGGTCGGCTGGAAGGAAACCCCCGCCCTCACCCAAATCAGTGCGCCCGTGCAAAAGCAGAATATGTAGTGTAGTAAAGTTGGCCCCTCCACCTGCGCTGTAATGCTTGGCCCTCGGTTCGGTCCATATGGGTCTCTTGTAGGAACGCTATCTGCACCCCTCTTCGCACTAAATAGGCGTGGACTCTATGGCGTCTCACCATCGTATGCATCCCCCGTACATTCCATGTAATGCATTTGATCTCAGGTAAAGCCCCCATCGTGCGATCCGCCTCTGTCCCACAACTGCACTCCCTGTATCGGCACACCGGTGGTTCTACCTATCCCAAAAACAACCCGCAAATAACCCCCCCCTCCCCAGAACAGGCTCTAAACAGCTAGGACCCATCCAAACTATTCCCTAATAGTCCCTCTGGTAACTACCAGGGTTTCACTCTTAAGAGCGAAACTAAGGGGGAAGCCCTAGTGCCAAGAAGATCTGGTCAGCGGTCTCAGTGCATCCTAGCGCCGAGCCCCACTATAATGAAGTATTCAGCTCCCCCGCAAGGAGACCCAGGCGCGCAGAGGACTGCCCAACACAAATGTTCCCTTGTCCAAGCCCGCCAAATCACCTTGTACGTCCCAATTACCTCCCTCTGAGGGCTCTGGCCCCCAACCAAATCAACCCTTCTTACTAGCCATTTGAAACAGTGCATGAGGTCAGGCATCAACGATCTCGTCTGCTGTCCCTGGAGTGATGTGAGGCAGGTCGACACTCCCCATGTCCGTCCCGTCTGAGTCCGTCCCCGCCGATCCTTTTTCCGATTCGGTTTCTCCTAGCAGCGGTGAGCTACTCGCCTGCGAGATTTCCGTCACGGCCTGTAGCACCGCCAATCTTTCTGTCTCTGTCTGAGATGTGGAAGGCTTCTGTGTTGCAGGACGTCGTCTCCTGGAGCGCCGCACTCGGGCCGTCCGAGGCGCCTCCTCTGGTTGTCCGCCATTGCCAGCGGCCGCTCCCGCTCCCGTCCGATAGGTTTCCAACCAGCTCCATGCTTCATCTGGGTTATTATGAAAGAATGTTTTATCGTCCAATGTTACTCGGAGGCGCGCCGGGAACATCAGGGAGTATTGAATGCCCTCATCTCGGAGGGCCTTTTTAACCGCCAGGAAGGAGGCTCGATGTCGCTGCACTTCGAAGGTATAATCTGGAAACAGTGAAACATTATTATTGGCCACTCTGTACGGGCCTGCGGTGCGTGCTTTTTGCAATAGGAGGTCTCTGTCCTTATAGTGAAGCAGGCGAGCCACTACAGGCCGGGGTGGCCTCCCAGGTTGCGGCAGTCGGGCGGGCACCCTGTGCGCCCTCTCTAACGTGTAGAATGGTGTCAGGCCCTCTGAAGCCACCTCAGAGCGCAGCCACTGTTCCAAATAGTCGGTCATACTGTCTCCTTCCACCCCTTCCGGAAGGCCCACCAACCGGACATTGTTACTCCTGTTGCGCCCTTCGGCGTCTTCAGCCCTTCTCTCCAGTACTTGGAGCCTACGGGTGATCTCTCCCATCTGGGCGTCCAATGCTTTCTGGGTTGGTTCCAGTACCTCCAGAGTGGTCTCGGTTTGCTTCACCCGATCGGCCAACTTCCCATGGTCTGCCCGTAGGAGTCCCAGTCCCAGCGATACCTGCGCAATGTCTTGTTGGAGCGCCTCTTTCGTGTGCCTGATAGCTCGGAGGATCTGGTCTACTTGCTGTTGCATCAGCCCCTCTTGGGGCGAGTCAACCACATCGTGCTTCCTCTGCTCCGCCGTCTCGCCCTCCGGCTCCGGTAGAGCCCCACCCTGTCGGCCTCGCGGTTTCCCCATGCTCGTCAAAATGTGGTCTCCGGGGCAAGTGTACCCTACAGCTCTCCCTTCAGTGAGCGAGCGCAAGTCGCCCCGCTAATCAGGGGGAGGAGTGCTACTGTTCTCCAGCTCCGGCCGTGCGCCACACTCTCAAAGATTCCTCACTCAGGTCGGCCACCCGCGGTCACCCACCAAGCAGGCGACCAGCAGGTAGGACCTCCAGTCAGCAGGGGGGGTGCCTCAGGCCCAATAGTACAGCAGGCACCTCAATAGGGCCTCCGTATGCAACTTAGTTGAGTGGGGTGCGCCAGTTCAAGGGCTCCAGAGCCAGTTCCCCCAGGAGAAGGAGTCCACCTGCGGCCACCCAGCAATTGCACCACTCCAGGATCAGGGCTACTTCAAGACCCGGGGAGCCATCTCTCCGGTCCGCCAGCCGCGCCGCCACCCCCGGGCCCCACAGGACATCCAATGATTCACCTCCCCTGGATCAGGTCCCCTCAGAGCCGGGTCCGCACCGCTCGGCGGCGGGCCGCGCCACCCACGGTCTTCGGTGGCGATGCAGGGAAGGGCCCAAGTCCTCGTCCGGCCCCACCGTCGCAGGCTACTCGCACGGGGACAGCCGGCAGGTCCCTGCCTCAGTCTGCTGGTATGGCTTCAGCCGGCCCCTCTGCGCATCCACGTCCGCCAGGCCTGGGTCAATCAGCTCTCCGCAGCCGCTCCCGGCACCCTCCTCAGTCCATCAGGCAGGACCCCAACTTCGGCCCGGTAGGCAGGGCGCAGATCGGCAGGCCGCTTTCGGGCAATCCAAGGGGCCTACCTCGCCCCCGATCGCCACTTAGCTATGCTGGGCCCCGTCTCCGTAACTCCTGGGGTTGGGATCACCACTCTCCCTCCACCTCCGGACGCCCGGCCGGGCGTGACCCTCCCCAGCTCACCGCCGATACAAGTCTTGGTCTCCTCTGCTCATGGGTGCCTCCGGGACTAACCGGGCGCTTCACTAGCTGGGCCCACTGCGCCGTCCACTTAATCCGCACCGGGGGAGGAGGACCACATCACTGGTGTCCAGTTGCCGCTGCGCTCCAGGAGGTGAGTGCCCACTCCGCTAGGGCACCGATCTATGCCCCCTCCGGGACGTTCCCCGCCTGAAGACCCGCGGGCTGGCCGCCATTTTCTGTGTGGGTAGGCTGAGTCTCCCGGCTCACGGATTCAAATCTGGGCGCCGGGCGGCGACGGGGCACTCAAACCCTCGCCTCACAGGTCTCCGCTCCCGGGGGAGCCCCTCCAGGGTCTCGGAAGCGCCAGAGCAGGGCTCCTCACAGGATAATTGGTGAGGTCGGCGCAGAGCTCCCAGCTCACGCGACCGTCTTCATCGGCGTCTAAGCCACGCCGCGGACGAGTTACTCCGTCACAAACATCCGCCTAATTACAACTGCTTTTTATCCTATGGCACTTGTAATTAGGGGTTGGGATAGCCGTCACGTTTGTGCTAGAGTGACTCATCCGCCAAACTCTAAATCATCCTCTAAATGTTCGTAATGTCTCTGTTATATTGCTAAACATTTGAAATTTACGTTTTAGACAAAACAACTGCAATGCTTGTATTTTGGATTTGCGTGTTTTTGCTGCTACTGACTGTTCCATATATTTTCTTTTCAGAAAATGCCAAAAGATACTTGGAAAAAACATGAAACTCTGGGAAGACGAAGTTTACAGATTCAAGAAAATTGGTCAACTCAAAGTTAGTGACAACATACTTGTATTGAAATGAATTATGTACTTCTCTTCTGTAGCTACACTAAGAGACAAAGGCCAGTATGCCAGCTAAATAACTGGTTATTGCATGACAATGGTGGGATATTGGTAGGTTGGTAATATTTGTTTATTTGCTTATTTATGATTTTCGAATGCACATCTGTAGCAAATAAGTTGTAAAGTGTGGACTACAGGAATACAAGTAATAGGTAGAGATAAGAAGCTAAAAGCATAAGGCAAACTGGAAGCATTAGGTAAAAAGTTTGAGAATTAATTCAGGAGAGCCAGAACAGATGGATTTTTAGAAGCCTTCTGAAGGTTGGCAGATCTAGTGGAGTTCTGATTTAGGCAGGAAGAGAGTTCCAAAACCTAGGATTGGTGCCAGAGAATAATTTTTTTTGAGCTAAGGACATGCCCAAGGCTGGTGTTTGCAGGAAGAGATAGTTCTTGCTCCTGAGGCCTCTGTGCTTGAGATCAGCTGAGTCGTGGAAAGGAGGATTGCCTCGATGAGGGCAAGAGAAGATAGGGGACCTCCAGCAAGAATAGCATTGCCATAGTCCATGCAATACCTGATTAATTTGTGGGCCACCTTTCTCCAGTGATCGACTTTAGGACCCTTTTTATAATCCTCAGGGTGTGAAGGATGAAATTTGTGGATTGGTCCAGTGTTGAAGAAGGGGGGGCAGGCTCTTCATTCATGAGTCTGGAGCCACTCAGCTAGGAGGTAAGTTCTATATTTCATATTAGGCCCTTAATTTACCGCAATAGCAGGTAGGTCCTGCCAGGGTTCCATCCTCGCTCAAATTGTAAGTCTCTCTCCTAGCTTCCACTTCAGGCCATGCACCAACATTCTAATACATTATTTACTTTCAGCATCCCTATAATCAACTCCGAGATACAGGGAATGGGGACTCACAGGATACTCAACACTTCCTGTGCAGTCATAGAAACTCCGCAACAGGTTAAGACATGAGGCTCCCCCACATCTCTAGTCAAACAAAGAAATGGGACAGCAATTAGGTTGTGACTACCATTCCACAATGGACCAAGACATAAGCGTTTTGCGACCTATTTGGCCATGAGGCCCTACCACCACATGTCTGAACACTCACAATGACACCAAACAACATTTAAGCACAGAGTACATGTAGTCATGGATGCCTATTCATGCAACAGCTATGGCACCAAGCCTAAGCTTCTTTCACAAAGGTTTTCCCCATCATCCCTAAATCTACATTTTCAAGGTGCAAAACAAAACAAAATGGAAAGTTTACCCGAACATCACCTCAACTCAAAAATTCCCTTGACCAAACTCCAACATAAAATGTGTTGTCATAACTACACTCCTGCACAATGTCTTTAGGCATTCCTCTCACATTATTTATTTCTTTATTTCTTTCTTTATTTTTTTAATTCTTTTTATTAAACAAAAGAACAAGCTTCAGAAACAAAGCATACCTAGACATACATGTACAGGTTATGAAAATGATATGGTGGCCACATAGCCCCTCAGCGTATAGCACGCAATTACACGCTGCGTAATTTATCACGGTACTAGATTGAATTCTCCGCATAGCTCTCATAGGATAACATATATGACACACCTCAAGGTCCCATTCACAGGCCTCTATACAGTGCCCACGCCCCCCATATTTTCTCCCACTTGCGAGGGCATCCACGACTTTGATAGACCACTTGCTCCGCACTATGACACCAGTCCATATCGCACAGCCATGCTTCCACTGTCGGGGTCTCTGCTGCCCCCCATGCCCGGGCAATATTCCTCTTGGCGACCCCCCCCTGCTAAGAGCTTGGCCCACTGTGGCCATGTGATCTCTCCCGTGACGCCCAGGATGTGCCATCTGGACTCCATTGGAAACTTCTCGCCCACCACTGCCTCCATTATGTGGGTTAGGCCCCTCCAGTACTTCTGAATCCTGGGACAGGACCATAATGTATGGAAGAAAGACCCATTCTCGCCACACCCCCTAGCACACAGCTCGGAGCCACAACCACCAGTACGAAACTGTACCATTCTCGAGGCTTATGATCTGTGAAGAATGCGGAGTTGAACAAGCCTGAAGCGCGCTCTGATGGCTTTTTCTCTGGGACTCTGAAGGGCCTCCGCCCAGTCGTCATCTTCCAGAAGTCCCACGTCAGATTCCCAGGCCTCCCTCAAGGAACCCATACAATCTGGGGAGTTGTTCACCAGTTTTTTATAAGTAAGGGACACCGCTTTCTCAATCATGGGGTCTAAGAGGAGTCTATCCTCCAGGGGAGAGTATTCTGGTAGCACTGTCCCTTCTTTCAAATGTCAATGAAGCGCCAGACGCAGTTGTCTGTATCTGAGGAATTCACCTCCCCCATTTGAAAGTCCTCCCGTAGGGTATGGAATGTCACCATTTTGGCTCCCTTCCAGACGTCCCCAAGTACGTCAATGCCAATGAGGCTCCATTTCCAGAAGCCCTGAAGCCGTCGTACTTCTTTCAAAAAGTCTCCCTCCCATAGTGGAGTCTGCTCTGTGAGTTTCATCTCCCAGCCTGTCATTTTAGTTGCCTTATGCCAGATGTCAATAACCGTCCTGTATGTGTTGGGAGATGTGCGGAGCCCCTACCCCATACGGTACAGTTCATCTAGATAACTTCGATTGCTCAATGCCAGTCTGTCCACCCTATATTCTGGTTCCTCAAGTGGGGAGAAGACCCACCCATTGATATTAATGAGGTGAGAGGCCCAGTAATATTTCCTAATATCCGGAACTGCCAGCCCCCCTCATATACCCCATTCTGGAGCTTCTTGAGCGCAATTCTAGGACTGCCCCCCCATAACAACTTGCGCAGTTCGGACTCAATCGCGTGAAAGAACGTTTCCTGGATCCGGTATGGAGTATTCTGGACTGCATACAATAAGCGTGGAAGGGCCATCATTTTAAAGAAGACAGCCCTGCCCATGAGGGAGATCGGGAGCCCTCTCCAGTGTGCCGCATCGTCCCGTAGTCTGTTAAGTTGCACCAGCAGATTTAGTTGTGTGAACTCCTCCACAGACTTTGTTATCCAGATACCCAAGTACTTTAACTTATCTTGCAGTATCAGCTCCGAGCATGCCGAAGTCAATACTGGAGGGTCACCTGCCAGTGAGAAAACTAGGGATTTGTCCCAGTTGATGCGGTACCCAGAGTAGGAACCAAAAGACCATATTATGTGAATGTGCCTATGGAATGTTTGTCGGGGCCTGTGTGCATAGAGAAGGATATCGTCCGCATACAAGGATATGCGCTCTTCCCAGCCCCCCCCTATATCAATGCCCCTTACTATCGGGTCTCCTCTTATCCAAGCTGCCAGTGGTTTCAATGCCAGCGCGAATAGCATCGGTGACAGTGGGCACCGCTGTCGCATCCCCCTGTGTATCGCAAAAGCTCTGGAAACAACTCCGTTGACCCTGACGCGTGCCATCGGAGCAGTGTATAGCAGTCGAATCCACTTTTGCAGATTCGGGCCAATGCCCACCTTCTCCAGGACAGCAAAGAGGTAGGACCACTCGATGCTGTCGAATGCCATCCTCGCATCCAGTGATAGGAGGGCGGCCGGTACGTCTGGCTGCTTTTGGGTCATATGCATGACTCTGTATAAGCGTCATAGGTTGAGCCTAGTGCTCCTATGCGGCATAAAGCCAGATTGATCTGGGTGAATCAGGGATTGTATGACAGGGCTCAAACAATTCGCAATAATCTTGGTCAGAACCTTAGCTTCAAAATTCAGAACGGAAATAGGTCTGTAGGAGCTACAGAGGTCATGCGGTTTGCCTTTCTTGAGGAGGACCACTATAGTTGCCATTCTCGTGTCCTCTTGGAGTTGGCCCGCATCAAATGTCTCTAAGAACATTTCGAACATGTGTGGAGCTAGCTTGTCCGCCACACATTTAAACAACTCTATGGGGAGCCCATTCGGGCCCGCCGCTTTCCCTGATTGCAGGTCTTGCATGGCATTTTCTACTTCTTCCACATGAAAGTCTGAGTCCAGCGCCTCTCTGTCCTCCAGTCCAAGGGTCGGTAGGGAGATGTCCCTTAGGAATTCAATGCAGTCTGTTTCCCCCCGTGGATTGGGACTGATAAATGTTCTCAGAGTACGTGGCAAAGATTTCTATCAGGTCCGCGCCTGTACCACCCTGTTCTCACTCTACGGACCTAATTGCGGAGACCCAATTGCGGCTCCTGGCCCTCCTTTCCAGCCATGCGATCAGTTTGTTGGCCTTATCGCCCAGATCATGGATCTTTCTTTGTGTGGCAATCGCATGAGCCTGAGAAGTGTTTTCTGCTGTGTCTCGGAGGGTTTTTTCCTTGAGTTTGAGAGTGTGTTTGAGTCCGCCGACACCCCCAGGGTCAGCGCTTAGTGTTCGCTCCAGATTTAGTGTCTCTTGCTCCAGCTCTTCACACTGGGCTCGTTTCTCCTTATGTTGAGCACCGCTCGTCGCCTGTACAAAACCCCTAGCCACCACCTTGTATGCTTCCCAGAGAATACGGGCGGATCTCACCGAGCCGACATTTTCGGTGAAGTATTGTTCAGTGCGCTCCTCAAAGCGCTCTCGAAACTCCTGATCCCGAAATATGAAAGGATCCAGTATCGGTGGAAGAGACCAGTCCCGGTCCGGCCCTTGCAACTGTATTTCAACCGGTGAGTGGTCTGATATCCCACGCGCCTTGTGGCACCCTCCCTGGAAGAGACCCGCCGAGGTAGTGTGCGTAAAAATATAGTCCAATCGTGCTCCACTGCCATGTGCTGCAGAGATATGAGTGTAGTGTCTCGTCCTGGGGTTGTGGCACCTCCAAAGGTCCACCAGTCCCAGTGCTCTCGCGAGTGTGTACAGCGGTCGGGGCCCCTGTGCCGTGGGAGGGAGGACTTCGCTATCCACTTCCGGCACCATCGTGTCATTCATGTCTCCCCCTAGAAGCAAAGTTCCCTGTAGGAATTCCAGTATGAGTTTGCTAAGATCCGGGAATGTAATCTCGTGCAGTCGCGGGGGAATATACACGGAGCACAGATTCACGACCTGTCCCTCCCAAGTTCCTGACAGGGCCACGTATCGTCCCATGTGGTCACACCATGTGCGCTGTATCACCAGAGGTATCGCGTTTTTAATGAGTATGGCCGTGCCCCTGGAACCTGACATGAAACCGGCGTGTGCCTGTAGTGTATATCCATATCTATTAAGGGCTAAGTAGTTATTGCCTTAAGGTGTGTCTCTTGAAGTAACACAACGTCTGGTGAGTGTCTATGTAGATACTGTAAAACCATAGTGCTTTTAATTTTGTCCCCCAGACAATTCACATTCCAAGAGAGGATTGTTAGCTTTCTAATATGTCGTGTGGCCATGTATCGATCCTATGATATCCAGCCCCCCCAGCCAACCCCCACCCGGCAATCAGAGACCCTCCCGTTATGCGCAGCAGTACCCGACCCATAGTCACAAATCTCAAACCACAATTGTTGAAGCACATGTCCTGAAGCAATAGCAATCAAACAAAAAACATAATGAATACAAATACCCCCAATAGCACCGCCCTCCCTGTAACCCTGCCTTGTAGGTCTAGAACTACCCACATCCCAAATAGCAGAGCGCCTGTCCCCCGATAGAACAAATAACTAGTGTAGGGCTGATTGGCACCACCACTTAGAAGCGCCTTCTCCCGGGCCCACGATTCCACCCCACAACATTTATTGCAGCTGGAACTCTCGTGACAGTGTCCCATCTGGCAGTGTCCCGAACTTTATTGTCCCTCGTGCCTTGTCACTTCGCATTATCAGTAGATTTAGATCTGTACCTTAAGTCCCTCAGAGACCGTGTGTCAGTTCACAGAAGAACACCATGTCCCCTACTTTCCAGGATACGTCGCTTTGCCCGTGGGGCTCCCAGAGCGGGAGCTTCTGGATCTTGACTCTGACCTCTCTCCCTCTCTGTGTCGGGTCGGAGACTCGAGATTGCGGTATCGACTCCCACGCCAGTCCACTTCTTCACGACGCCTGTGTGTTCGGGGGCGCCCCCCATCCAGCCATTGTTGGACCTCTCAAGGCGTAGCGAAAAACAAGGATTTATCGTTGTCTAGGACCTTGAGCTTGGCTGGGAAGAGCATCATATATTTTATCCCATTCTCTCTGATAGCGCGTTTCACCCCATCAAATGTGCGCCTCTCCTGCTGCACCTTTAAAGTAAAATCCGGGAAAAAACGTACGATCGAGTTCTCATAGGGGAGATCGCCTCGTACCCTAGCCGCCTGTAAGATGGCGTCTCGATCTCTGAAATTCAGTATCCGGACTATGATCGTACGAGGGGGGGCCCCCGGCTTTGGCTTAGGGATCGGAGCCCTATGTGCTCTTTCCACCGTGAAGAAGGTGGACAGCCTCTTCGGCTTAAGATGATTCAGTATGAGGTCTTCAATGAAGAGGTCCATGCTGGGACCCTCCACCCCCTCCGGCACCCCAACCACCCTGATGTTATTGCGGCGGGCCCTCCCTTCTTGATCGTCCAGCCTCAGGGCCAGCAGCTTATGTTGATGCGCCAACTTTTGCACGCGTTCTTCTAGTTTTCGCGTCACAGACTGGAGCTCCCCTATGTTCTCCTCAGCCGATGTGACCCGATCTGAGGTCTTGCGCATGTCCGCTCTCATCAAGTTCATTTCAATTGTGACCTTATCAATCTTTGTCTCCAGGGTCGTACCTAAGGATTGGATAGCCAGCATAATGGATCCCAGGGATGGCTCATCTCCAGCCGTTTTGTCACCAGACGCCCCATCCTCAGATGCCAGTTGGCGCGGAACCGCATATTTGTCCAATTTATTTGATTGCACAGCAGCAGGGGCCCCCTTTGGTTTGGTCATGATCGGCCTCGCACTGTTTGAATTTAGCAGATGGACTTCACCACCAGCCGGCCCCCTTCCTCAAGGTCTCCACAGTCAGTCACTGGCTATTTATCCATTAATAGGGGCACTCCTAGAAGAGACCAAGGCACCTCCAACCCGCAGCGTGCAGTAGGGCTGGCCCACTCCGTACCACCGCTATGGCCTGCTGTTGACTCCAAGGTAATGCAGGGGCGCACCCCGGCTATTATGGCTACCCTTCTCGTGCCTCAAGGAGTGCCGGAGTGCCTTGCCATCCAGTACACGTGTGCACCACAGGGAAGGAATCACATTAAGGAAACCTCAGGGCAGCCGTAATTAGAGCCCCAGGCCCCACACGCTCTTGACCCACCTGGACAACAGGTCAGTCCGCTACCAGGATGTTCCACGACAGAGGGGCGTGCGGGGTGAAGCGCCGATTGTCGCGACCAGGGGTACTTCAAAACACAAATACAGCGCCCCATCCGCCTGCCATGGACGGTGTAGTCCCCACTGGAGCCGCTCTTCACCCCTCTGCTGATGGTGCAGACCTGCGTAAATCTCTGGCCCCGGGTTAGCGCCGTGGGAGGAAATGGACCAAAGCTGTTCCCGCGCACACCTTCAGTCCGGCCAGGGAGACCTCTCCCGCCAGTCACTTCGTTCTCGGCCACTCCTCCCCAGGCCGCACCGGCACGCCTCTCCGGTCGCGAGCGGGCTCACCTCAGCAGACGGCAGGCTTCACGGAGCCCTCTGCTGACGACTCCCGATATGCGCGGCTCCTTGGATCAGCAACACAGGATCAGTGTCGAGCGCCGACTGCCAGCCCAATGCAGCGGATCTCGAGTACTTGAGATCCCGAGCCGCGCGATCTGGATGCGGGCCGTGTGATTACGCGACTCCGCCCCCTTTCGCCTCCGCTCTCGTCGCCGATCATGGAGCAGGCCCTTGCTCGCCACACACAAACCGCTGCGTCGTCGGGAGGCGAAAACACACCCCCAGCCCTGGGACACTGCCAGGGTAACAAAGCAGGCAGTTTCAGACCTCCAACCGCCGGAGCATGGACGGATATTTCAGGCTTTATCTAGGGCCCGGTCGGAGCACACAAACTATGCCGCCATCTTGGCCGATGCCAAGCCACGCCCCCTCCTCTCACATTATTAAACTACTCAGCACAACAAACTCACACCTTCTCCATCTTCCAGAAGCAACACACTCATCTCCCTAATAACAAATAGAGTTTTTGATGTGTGATTTAGAGTAAGGGTGCTGTCAATAGTGAATCCCAAGGATTTTATGGAAAATGAGTTGATGGACGAGGCGTTTTTAGAGGAGATGTCATTTGGAGGGCTTTGCTATTTTATTTTTGTTGCTTGAGGTGAAGAGGGAAAAGTTCTCTTTTGAGGATTGAGTAGGAGGAAATTGTTTGACGTACCCCATTGAGTTTTTGAGAGACAGGCATTCATTGTTAGGATGTCCTTTAGGTATAATTCTTCAAATATAGCTGTATATTGTCAGCGTATTGGTGGATCTCAACATCATACTCATTTAGACTATCAGATTGGGTTTGAAGAAAGAGGTTATGTATAATAGGTGCTAATATTGAACCTTGGGATACACCACAGACCATGCTAGACATGAAGGAGCAGCTATTGCCATTTTTATTACAAGGTAAAATGCTTAAGGAGGTGAGATGAGAACTGGGTTAGGATTTAAAAGCAAAGCCATTTTTGTGCACCAATATATTCAGCAGTTTGTCCAATAGCTACTGAGACAAAAAGACTCAGACAAAAGAGCCTCGGTCCGATGTTACACCTTCGGATCCAAAATAAAAAGAACTGGTTATTCATGCTAAATTGCCTGAAAAAAGGAAATTGGCCCAACAGGATGAGCACCACATGCCTCTGAAGAAAAGGAATGTGGGTACAAACCCTTCACCGCCTTATGTGCCACCTCCTTCACCTACTAATCCTCAATTACTCATCACACCCACTAATTCACCACCACCACTATCACCTAACCCACAGGATGAAGGGGATGGGGATGGAGATGAGGATAGGCCACAAGATGTTGACCCATGGGAGGATTATGATACTGATCCACACACAGATACTGACCCTGACTTATACCCGTCCAGGCCATCACCACCTGACAACAATATAGGCTACATTGAGCTTCTTAACTGGGCTGCTCATTACCATGGGGTGGAGCTACATAAGGGGGCTTTAGAGGAGGATTTCTTGTTTGAGACCTTAAGCTCCACTCAGAAAACTACACATACACTACCAATGCTTAAGGGGATGCTTAAGCACGCAGATGAGGTTTTTAAAGATCCTGTAAGGGCAAGAATCATCACGCCCAGGGTTAAGAAGAAATATAAGCCAGCACCTACTGACCCTGCATACATCAAGGGTCATCTGCCCCTAGACTCTCTTGTGGTTTCTAATGCTCGCAAGAAAGCTAACTCACAGGTGAGGCCCCTCCTCCTGATAAGGAGTCCAAGTTAATTGATGCCTCTGGCAAAAGGGTAGCCTCACAAGCAGCTAATCACTGGTGCATCGCTAATGCTCAGGCTTTGCTAGCCAGATATGATAGGGCTCATTACGATGAGCTAGAAAAACTTATGCAATTTCTGCCTGATGAGCAGAAATCTAAGGCAAATGATCTTATCCAGGAGGGCAAACTTATCACCAATACCTCCATCTAGTGTGCATTAGATGCAGCAGACACAGCAGCGCGCGCAGTAAACACCAGCGTACTGCTACGTAGACACGCTTGGTTGAGAATTTCAGGTTTCGAACCTGAGGTACAGGCCTCCATTCTCAATCAACCTTTTGATAAGGAACACCTCTTTGGGCCAGCAGTGGACACCTCCCTGGAAAAAATGAAGGACACTGAGGTCGCAAAGTCCATGGGGGCTTTACAGTTACCTGCGAGTAGGGGTTCCTTTCGGCGCTCCTTTTACAGGGGTGGCTCCGAAAATATTACCACAGAAAATCCCTCCTCCTCTTACGAGGTCAACAAACAATCGCCCTCATCAAAAGGCTATTTTAGAGGAGGTTTTAGAGGAAACAATGGTAGGGGAAGAGGCAGAGGCAACTCCACACGCACTTCCCCCGCAAATAACAAACAGTTATTTCCTTCCGCTACCCCCCGATCATTCCACTCCTGTAGGGGGACGTCTCTCAATTTCTCCTGGTCTGGAACACCATCACCTCAGACAAATGGGTTTTACAAATTATCCAATATGGTTACTGCCTGGAACTTACAAACACTCCCCCAAACATTCCTCCAAAATCACACGCAATGTCACAGGAACATCTTACCCTTCTAAAAAAAGTTCTCTCTCTGTTGGAGAAAGGAGCGATAGAAGCAATCCCATTAAAACATCAAGGCACCGGAGTATACTCCCTGTACTTCTTGATTCCCAAAAAGGACGGCTCTCTCAGGCCTATACTAGACCTCAGAGAACTAAATCTATACATTCAGTCGGACCCTCCAGCAAGTGCTACTGCTCCTTCAACAAGGCGACTTTCTGTCAACTCTGGACTTAAAGGACGCCTATTTCCATATTCCAATACACCCTTCTCACCGCAAATACCTCAGGTTCATAGTAGCAGGCCAGCACTATCAGTTCAAGGTGCTCCCATTCAGAGTAACTACCGCACCCAGGGTTTTCACCAAGTGCCTGGCAGTAGTCGCAGCTCATCTTCGAAGACAACACATTCACGTCTTCCCATATTTCGACGACTGGCTCATAAAAGCCAGCTCGCAAAAAAGATACCTACATCACACTCAAAAAACAGTGCAATTGCTCCACGATCTTGGAGTCACAGTAAATCTGTCCAAATCCCAGTTACATCCATCCATCCAACACACAGGCGTATCTGGGAGCCACAATAGATACAAAAAAGGCTTTGGCCTACCCCAATCCGGCCAGAATCCACAACATGCAAACTTTACTCTGTCAGTTTCAGCCTCAACACTCATTGCCAGCTCAAGTTTATTTTTATTTAAGAAGTTTTATATAGCGCTGGCCTGACCCAAGGGTATCGGGGCGCTTTACAACAGTTACAATGCAGAGAATCACAAAATACAGTAATAGTGTAGGTCAATTGGCGGCGAGTTCAGGTATGAGGCTTGCGGACATAGAGACGAAGCTGTGAGAGGTGTCTGCTTCCACGCTCTGGCTGCTCCTATCGGTTCCCTAGGGAGCGGTCGAGGAACAGTACTTTGAGCTGGCTTTTGAATTTTGCAAAAGAGGGAGTAGTTCTGATATGGGGGGGAATAGAGTTCCAGATTTTGGGCGCGCTCCCGGCGAAGGATCGAGCCGCAGTTTTTTGTTTTCGAGTTTTCAGCGGAATGAGTAGAAGAGAGTTCGAGCTTTTGAGGTTCCTGGTCTGACCGGCTTTTTTGAGTTTGGCCGCCAAATATTCGGGTTTGCCGGTGTGCAAAGCTTTGTGTGTGAGGCAGGCTGTTCTGAAGCTAGCCCGCATTTCCACTGGGAGCCACTTAAGTTCTCTGAGTGCCGGAGAAATGTGATCAAATTTCTTGATTCCGGTGACCATTCTGGCTGCCGCGTTGAGCGTTGTTTTGAGGGGAGCAAGATGTGATTTTGCTAATCCTGAGAGGACTGCATTCCCATAGTCTAGTCTTGACAACACCAATGCTTGGGTGGCCTGTTTGAGATCATTGGGCGGGATGAAAGGTTTTATTTTGTTCAGTAGTTTTAGGTTAAGGAAGGCGCTCTTAGCTGAGTTCTTGATGTGTGAGGTCATGTCCAGTTTCGGGTCTAGCGTGATACCTAGTGATTTGACAGAGTCGGCCAGGGTGAGGTTCCCATTGAGCGCATCGATAGCTTTTAGCCAATCAGCAATTTGGGGGTTCTCCTCTTTGTTCGAGATGAGGAGAATTTCAGTTTTATCAGGATTTAGTTTAAGGTGGTTGCTAGACAGCCAGTGTTGGACGTCTCTCAGTATGTCATTGAGTCTTTGGATGTCTTTGATGGAGGAGGTTTCCAGGTAGATCTGCGTATCGTCTGTGTTGCCGATGCCACTAACCTGGTACAAGGCTCAATCCACAGGAGCGAAGAGAGGTTCCCCACACTCCCTACGACAGTGTCAAGATGAAGATGTCACAAATACTCTAATATCATGAAACTGACCCAAGGAGATGTGGGGATGAGATACCAAGACGTAACCACTTCTCAATCCCCCAGCCGGTTCCCACAGAGTCTGGGTAGAACAGGAAACAGGTGAGCGGTAACCTACAGGAAGATAATTACAAACAGTTATGAGAAATATCCCTCCCCCAAGTAATGATACCAAGAAAACAAAGTCTGCTAAGTGCCTGTTCCACAGAAACAAATTGATCCCTTACCGGCTGGACATCTCCTGATGCTTTGTAGGGGATCCAAACTGCTCACAAGACGTGCAGGTAAATGCTCCTTTACTCGCACTGGCAGCAGTGATTAAATTCAGGAAGGGACAAATAAAAGAAAACCAAAGTGGCAGCTCAGAAACTCGTCTAATTAGCGTTGACGGATTCCTAGGCGATAGCTGCATCAAGCAGGCCCCAGGCATGCAAGGAAACAAAGTATTCCGCTATGCGCTGTACGTAAGAAAGGAAAGTTAAGGAAAGTGAGTCAAACGCGCATCTCGCGTGTTGTCTGATACAAAGTATCCGTCAGACGTCAGAACTTGAAAACAAACGCGGCCGCGTATAAACTAGAAAATAGAACGCGGCCGTGAGTCAATTACTCTGGAAGGCTTAGAACCGGGAGAGTCTGGCGGGGATGAAAGGCGAAGGGTAGCGGGGAGTTAGAATGCGGCCGCGAGTCTTGTCACCAGAGAGCGCGGCCGCGAGTCAGGATGTCAGCAGTAATGGGACAGGGTAATGCAGTGAGCCAAGGGTCCGTGATGCCAGTAAACTTTTCGCCGACACTTCGAGAGGGAGACACAGGATACCAGCAACGCTGAGAGGAGTCAAACGCTAGGTCGGAAGGAGGGGGGGCGTGGAATCAGGTCAGGAACCGAAAGCCAAGCAACGGCTTCTTCGGTTGACCTGTATTTAAATGAAGGGAGCGTGTCAAAACTCCACCTCTCTCAGCAAGTAAGGGATTCTCTAAAAAGAGCTATTGATCTCTGTAGAACAGGCACTCGCTTTTCTCACGGGCTCCAGCTAATAGTGCATGACGCTTGGGGTCTAACAGTCTGCATAAAGATGGAAGCGGATGTTGGCTTTTTTGTGTAGTTTGGTGAGGGGTTCCATGTAAATGTTGAAAAGTTGCGGGGAGAGCACTGAACCTTGCGGGACTCCCTTGTTGAATGGGTGCAGGTCGGACGCAAAGTTTTTGATTTTGATTCTTTGGGTGCGGTTGTGTAGGTAGGATGAGAACCATTCGAGGACCACCTCGCCAAGTCCGGCTCTTTCTTGGAGAGCCTTAATGAGAAGTTTGTGGTCTATCGTGTCGAAAGCTGCCGATATGTCTAGGAGAATGAGGAGGCAGCAATGGTCTGAGTCGAGTGATTTGTGGATATCGTCGATGATGTTGAGGATCGCAGTTTCAGTGCTGCATCCTTTTCTAAAGCCAGACTGATGGGAGTCAAGGAGGTCGATGTTGTCCAGGTGTTGGGTTAGTTGTTGGAGTACACATCTTTCTAGGATTTTGGATAGAAGAGGAAGGTTGGAGACGGGTCTAAAGTTGTTCAAGTCCTTTATGTCCAGGCCAGGTTTTTTCAGCAGTGGCGTGACTTGCCCCACTTTAAGGCAATCTGGAACGACTCCATTTTTCAAGGAGATGTTTATGATCGTGCACCAGAGCGGTGCTAGGGAGAGTTTCAGTTTTTTGGTCAGTTGGGGGTTATAGGGTCTAGGGCGTGAGAAGAGGGTTTGGAGGTGGAGATAAGTTTGACTATCTCAGCTTCTTGAATGGGGTGGAAGCTTAGCCAGGATTTGTTAGTGGGTATGGGAGCATTCTCAAACGCCCGCGCCATGCTGCTCTTTGTGGGGGGTTGCTGTTGGTGTCCAGTGAGAGTTCGATCTTGGTGATCTTGTCATTAAGGAAGTTGGCGAAGTTGTCGCAAAGTTCTTTGGACGCCTGTATTGAGGCTGTAGCGGGCTTGGAGGTTTGTTGCCTGATGATGTTATAGAGCTCCTTGGGTCTATTTTTTGCACTGTCCAGCGCAGAGCGAAAAAACGTGGATTTTTTGATCTTGATATGATTGTTGTATTTCCTGCGGGCTGTTCTGAGTTGTTCGCGGAGGGTAGTAGAAGGATTATTCCTCCAGCGTCTTTCTGTGGCTCTTAGTAGTCTCCTTTCGGAGTTGGTGTCGGTGTTGAACCATGATCTGGACGGAATGGCTCGGCTTTCTTTTAGTTTCAGGGGGGCTAGTTGGTCAAGCATGGTCACCATATTTGAATTGTAGAGCGAGGTGAGTTCGGTTGTGGTGAGGTGGTCGTTGGCGCTCGGGAGGGGCAAGTTTATCCTTTCTTCAAGGGCGACGAGGGGGATCTGGGTGAGGTTTCTGGCCCATTTGGGGGGGTCTTGCACGAGCGGCTGAGGGAGCATTTTTTGGTTAAAATGGAATAGAATCATGTGATGGTCCAACCAGTCAACGGGGAGTATGTGGTCGATGGTAATTGCATCATGTTGAGCGATAATGGCATCCAAGGTTGCTCCTTTATTGTGCGTTTCCTCTGAGCAGTGCTGAGATAAGTTGTTGTCACGGAGAAGGTTGGATAGCGTTTGAATTAACGGGTTATTCGCTTCGTTCCAGCGAAGGTTTAGGTCACCAAGAATTAGGTTGTTAGCGTCCCCGAGTGCGCAGTGAGCAATCAGGTCGGACAAGTGCTCCCCGAATACGGAGGTGTTGCCTGGAGGGTGGTATAGAAGGTGGCAGAGGATTGCTCCATTGTCCTTAGTCTTGATATTGGCGGTAAGACATTCAAAGGTGTTGTATTTGCAAGAGTCCATTTCCATGATAGCGATGTTGTCCTTGTGTATGATAGCTACACCTCCCCCTCGTTGGTCTTTTCTGTCTTTGTTGATAATGGTAAAACCTGGGGGCACAAGCATGTCTAAGCATGGTGCGGAGAGGTCATTGAGCCACGTCTCTGTGATGAACGCAATATCTATGTCCTGCGAGAGGATGGCTTCTCCTAGCTCAGTTGCATGCAAAGAGGCTGATCTGCAGTTAATGAGCATGCAGTTGGTGGAAAGCTCTTTTTCGCTTTGGTTCTTTCCAGGGGGGGCCCTATGTACGGTGGTGAGGAAGGGAGGGGGTCTCGGGGGATTCGGGAGGGGGTAGGCTCTTCTGAAACCTGTGATCACTTGGATCTTGGATTTAGGGGAGTCTGTAGGGGGGGGAGTCATATGTTGAGGCTAGATCGGTCGCTTCTTCGGGGGACATTGCAGCTTTGTATCTTGGTGTCGGGATCTTGGTGTCGGTATTTAAGAGTCTCTGTAACCTGGGCGTGGGGGCTTTGGTTCCTAAGGGATTTTGTGACAGGAACTCAGTGTCCTTTCTAGAGGGTCTCTGTGATCGAGTCACGGGGGTCGTTAAGGTTCATGCAGTTACTAGGGATGATGGCATCTTGCATTCTAATAGTCCCTTACGCAAGACTCCAGATGCGTCCCCTTCAGGAGTGCTTAGCATGTCAGTGGAATCAAACTCAGGGTCTCTTATCAGATCTAGTGTGGTGGACGGCCGCACCCATCGCTCTCTGCAGTGGTGGAATACACAAAACCTTTCAAAAGGGCAGCCCTTTATAGACCCGGTTCCACAGATCGTGCTAACAGCAGACGCATCGCTCACTGGTTGGGGAGCTCATCTCCAGACGCATACAATTCAGGGCATGTGGAGCCTGCAGCAAAAGCAGCTTCACATAAATCATCTAGAGCTGCTAGCGATTTTTCTAGCGCTCAAAGCGTTTCAAGTTCATCTAGTAGGCAAAGCGGTCCTGATCCGTACAGACAACATGACAGCAATGTACTACATACAAAAACAAAGGGGAACACTCTCTCCAGCTGTCATAACTAGCACAGACCATCTGGAGATGGGCCATATGTCACAAAATGTTTCTCCTTGCAGAACACCTTCCAGGAGTAAACAATCAGATTGCAGATCTGCTCAGTCGCCAAAGACAACAGATCCACGAATGGGACCTCCACCCTCAAGTTCTCCTCCCATTCTTCCGAATGTGGGCTTTTCCGGACATAGATCTGTTCGCCACAAACCTAAATGCAAAATGCCCAAGCTTCGCATCCAGACATCCACATCCATTGTCCAAGGGCAATGGACTATGGATGAATTGGTCAGGAATATTTGCCTACGCTTTTCCGCCTCTCCCACTCATTCCATTAGTGGTTCGGAAGCTCAGACAGGCTTCCCTGACATTAATCCTAGTTGCTCCCACATGGGCCCGACAACCATGGTTCACAACCCTGTTGGAGTTCTCAGTAGTTCCTCACCAAAAACTACACCTCACTCCCAATCTCATCACTCAGAGCCATGGAGAGATAAGACATCTAGATCCCAGCCATCTCAACCTTGCGATCTGGCACCTGAAATCTTAGAGTTTGCCTACCTTAATCTTCCGCCAGACTGCATGAATATTATCAAAGAGGCTAGAGGTCCTACCATAAGAGCATGCTATGCAGCAAAGTGGAAGCGATTTGTAATATACTACAATAACAATCAGATAGATCCACTGGACGCTTCAGTTGAAAACATCATTTGCTATTTACTACATCTTCAGTGTTCCAATTTAGCGTACTCTTTCATACGCTTACACCTTGCTGCAATAGCTGCATATCTACAGAACAGACAACATCTGTCTCTTTTTAGAATGCCTATCATTAAAGCATTTATGGAAGGACTTAAAAGAATCATTCCTCCAAGAATTCCACTTTCTCCAGTGTGGAATCTCAACATTGTCCTTACCAGGGTCCACCCTTTGAGCCATTGCATAAATGTGAAATACAATTTCTCACTTGGAAGGTAGCTTTCCTCATAGCTATCACATCTCTGAGGAGAGTAGGTGAGCTTCAGGCGCTAACCATAGAAGAACCATTCTTACAAATACACCAAAACAAAGTGGTTCTTCAGACCAACCCTAAATTTCTACCAAAGGTCATTTCTGCCTTTCATATCAACCAATCGTTTGAGTTGCCTGTGTTCTTCCCTCAACCAGATTCTGTGGCAGAACGTGGGTTACACACTTTAGATGTGAAAAGAGCAATTCTTTACTATATAGAAAGGACTAAACCTTTCCGCAAAACAAAACAACTATTTGTCGCTTTTGCTCCACCACATAAAGGCAACCCTATATCAAAAACAGGCATTGCAAGGTGGATAGTCAAGTGCATTCAAATATGCTATGCAAAAGCAAAAAGAACACTAACAATTCCCCTTAGAGCGCACTCCACACACAAACTAGAGGCTTCTATGGCTTTCTTAGGAAATATACCCATAGATGATACCTGCAAAGCTGCAACATGGTCTACACCTTACACATTCACAAAACATTATTGTGTAGATGTGTTAGCAAGACAGCAAGCTAGTGTGGGCCAAGCAGTTTTACGTACACTATTTCAGACAATTGCAACAGCTACAGGTTAGCCACCGCTTTGGAAGATAACTGTTTTATAGTCTATGCACAGCATGTGAACTACAGCTCACATGCATCGAACGGAAAATGCTACTTACCCAGTATGCATCTGTTCTTGGCATGTAGAGCTGTAGAGTCACATGCGCCCACCCGCCTCCCCGGGTACCTATACCTGTTGCAGTTACATCTTACTTAGATACATATATACGTGGACATCTCTTACTATTCTTACTAACTCCATTATCACCCTCTGCGGCAAACAATATAACAATGGAGTCGATGCCCATGCGCACTATCACCGAAAGGAGGAGTCACCTACCTCGTGACTGGAAAAGACATCTTCGAACAAAAACAAAGTGCAAACATCCGGACCCAACACTAGATGGCAGGCTATGCACAGCATGTGACTCTACAGCTTTACATGCCAAGAACAGATGCATACTGGGTAAGTAGCATTTTCCTATTGCTCCATTATTGTAAAGCATGCAGCTCCCTGATGCCTGTTGCAGGCTATGTTCATGATGAAATAGAGCACATTATTGAAAACACTATTGATTGGGAGTCACTTTTAAAGCAAGAAAGGTGTCAAAACCATGCCACTAAATTTGCTGCTGTAGTAGGCCATTGCATTTGGGAAACACCTGCTCCAGTAACTAAGGGCCCGATTTAGGTCTCGGCGGACAGGTTACTCCGTCACAACGGCGACAGATATCCCTTCTGCCGACAAATAAATCCAATAATATCCCATGGGATTTATATTTGAGCAGACGGAATATCCGTCACCGTTGTGACAGAGTAACTTGTCCGCCGAGATCTAAACCAGGCCCTAAGTGTAAATACTGTTAGGCCAGTTCCCTGCAAAATTGCTGAGTTGGAAAAAAGCTCATTATGGTATTCTTGGTAATGGGAGACATCTCCGGTATATCTCAGAGGTGCATGTCTTTTTGTGCTAAAAAGCAAAGACTCTAAGAATATAGACTTACATAGATGTTCTGTATGAATGACAGGCACCAGCGCTATATGCTATCAGGCTTAGGGTATCTGGATCCTCGTGCCGGAGTACTCCACTGTCTACACCAGATCTGTGGAACTTACATATGGGTATATGTGTTTGACCTGCAAAGGGCAAAACAGAAGCAACCTCGACACTAGTGTGTGGATTGTTTCGAATGATTTTTCTTTTTGTTCTGTTTTATTCCATAATTATTAAATATTTTAAAATACTGTGCGGTTAGATGAAGGAATTCACCAGTAGACAAATATGATTGAGGATAATGATCAGATTGGCCTGAATTATAGTTCTTCTTAGGTCTGTTTTATTCTGTTGATTTCTCAGTTTATTTATTTTGGAGTTTATTAATATAAAAATATTGCTCACAGGGACCAGTTGATTGAGTGATCTGCATAATGGGAGAATGATGCAGTTACATTGAAAGAATAACATGATAATATTTGTTAACTGGAAATATTCACTGATAATTATTGGCTCTGAGATGAGAAGAACAAAGATACCTTAACTAGTTTGTTTCTTTCTGTTAGTCTTTCATGCAGTGATTTTCTGAGTAGTTGGTTTGCCAATGTTGCCACATTTTGGGAACTTTGTGTACACAAGTCCCTGTGGTGTTGAGTACCAATATTCGTTTATTTGCCTTTTTTCCCATTGACGGGATGGGCTTGTGTTTTGCGGGTGAGGAAGACTAATAGAAACCAGTGTTGTTGGAGTAAATTGTCATGTTCTTTTTCATAGTTAGCCTTGCCAAGCCCAATAAAGTTTTGTGTGTAGCTGAAGGAACAAAGTCAAAGTCAAAGAAAACTTTATTTCGGCTACACAGCCATAAAAGCACAATTATACAACACATTTTCCTCTTCTCCTTTTTTTTAAAAAGATTGTTACATAATAGAAAAAAAAAAGAAAAAAAAAGAGAAAAAATTGGGCTTAACATCAAGTATGATTGGCAAGAAAATACAGTAGTATTTAGCAGAAATTCATTAATAGGCTACACAGATGCAAAAAAATTAATCCTAGCACCAGGTCTGGGTCATCATTTAGTAGGCAACAGAAAAATACATCGTCTGGTATCAAGTGTCATATAATAATTAAAAATTTTAAAAAGACTTTAGGTGAATAATTTTGACTATTACATTCTAGCCTTCACAAGGAAAGAACATTTACGTTAAAATTAATTAAAAATTAAAAATTAATTAAAAACATTGAAGCATTAAAACCACTTGTCCAGAATGACATTGTGAACGAATTTTTCTCATTTATAAAAAGAAACACACAAATACGGTGGCTTATCTGGGGAGAAGCAGATTAATATTATTACCTAGCTCTTTTGACTTTATAATGCCTCTACGTATATTCCACATCGCAAATAAAAATCTTGAAATAACAGTTACAAGTAATGGCTGCATCTCATATTTAAAGAGCCTAAACACCTCAATGTAGTCTCTAATCCCCAGGTTCCTACACAACTGGAATACCCACTTAGACCTTGGCCTGCTATATGCGGGACAGAAAAAAATAACGTGAAGTTCTGTTTCTTCTGGGTGGGTACATCCCGGGCATTCTTGTTTTATTGCTCCCTTCCATTTGTTAGTAAAAGCCCGCAGCGGGAGCGTCCCATACCTAAATTGTAAGAACAATTTCTTTGCCATAAATAGTTGGATGCTATCCAAGGCAGGCTCTAGAGAGTATTGTTGCTAACGTCCAGGAACCTGGAGGTTAGAGATGAGGATTCTAAACTCTGAATAATTTGGGCCAATTTGTGATTTTTAAAAGCAATGGTTAAAGATTTTTTTGGGATAGCAGGACAAGTCACTTCTGGAGTTGACCACATATTAGCCCACCCCATTTGGTGGCACGTGTTCCTAATGTAGGTGAACCATGGTAGATTGCCAGCTCCCAGGATAGACAAGAAGTCCTTCAGTTCCTCCCTGTATGTTTCTAGCTCCGGCGTGCTCCAAAGCCGTCGCCAATGTTGGAGAGGGCGGGAGGCAATTAAATCAGCTATTGGATCTATACCCAAATCCATCCTAAGTGGAATTAGAGGTGTACTTTTGGGAAGACCCGTCAGCTGCCTAATGAAGGTGTTCTCAGTTTTTATCAAATTGTTTGGCAAACAACAACCCCAGAGTTCGGCACCATATAGCGTAGCTCCCCTCGCCTGGGTTTTGTAAATTTCAACTGGGGACCAAAAACTTTAAGAGTAGAGTTTTTGTATACTTTCAAAATTCCCCCTGTTGACTGTATTAATTTAAGATCTGCTTTCTTTACTTGAGTCTCCCACTCCATTGTGTCATTTAATGTGAGTCCCAAGTAATCAAAGGTAGTCACGCGCTCTAAAGATCTACCGTCCAAACGAGGATGAGGGCAATTTCTAGTTTTAGCACCAAAGACCATAAACTTAGTCTTCTGGAGATTAATCTCCGGATCTCTTCTCTTACAGAATAGACTAAATTCATCCAGTACACGCTGCATACCCATAGGGGACTTGGATAAGAGGAGTGTGTCATCTGCAAACATTAGGGCTGGCATTTTACGATTGGCTAACCTTGGAGAATCTATATCTTTAACCAAAAGTAGGGTTTCAATTAAGCCATTTAGAAAGAGGGAGAACAGGGTCGGTGCCAAGACACAACCCTGTCTCACCCCCTTCTCGACCGGAAATGGAGCTGTCAGTTCCCCGTTCCTACCGTACCTTATCCTTGCATAAGTACCTTCATGAAGGCGCTTCAAAAGGTGGCAAAGATAAACTGGGGCACCCATATCTAGAAGAAGGGCCCATAACTGGTCGCGCCGAACCATATCAAACGCGGACTTAAGGTCCACGAAGGTTAAATAGAGGCTACCACCCTCCAAGATAACCGTTTTCCAAAGGATCAACTGCAACCTAAATAGTTGGTCAATAGTTGACGTTTTAGACCTAAAACCAGCTTGTAATGGTGTTAAGACTGTCATCTCATCTATCCACAGTTGCAGTCGACCCAAAAGGACACGGGCAAATATCTTCTGTGTGACATCAATTAGACTTATTGGGCGGTAGTTTGCAGGATTTAACGGGGAACCTTTTTTATAAATAGGAATTATTTCGGCCCCAGCCCAAGTTGGAGGGAGTGCCATGCCACAAATGATAGCATTAAATAGAATCTGCAAGTAGGGGCCCAAATTGCTTGTTCATTCCTAAAAGATCTCCAGGGATCCTATCCAACCCTGGGGCCTTATTTGGTAGCAGTTTAGTTAAAGCCAGGGAGACCTCTGCCAATGTGCACAGAGGTAGACAGTTCTTGTTGGCGTCAGTTTCATCAGAATCTGGGGCCCCACCATCCTTATCTCTAGCTATGGGCTTAGCATATAGAGCTTTAAAATGGGATCTCCAAACTTCAGCCCCCAAATTTGGTTGTATGGCCGAGTTACCTTCTGGTTTACCCGTTTTAATTAGGTTCCAAAAAGTTCTCATATGTAATGTAAATGTAAATGTAAATGTAAATGTAATTCGTACTTGTAAAGCGCACTGCCACCCCAACTGGGGCATCCTGGCGCTATACGCATACCGCTGTGGAACCCTTCCTGGCTATTCCCTGTGAAATGTCCACTCCTGGGCACCCCCAAGGTGAAGCCAGGCATCCCAGCGCTGGTGGGGCCGTTGTGGAGATTAAGCAAGCTATTGCCCAGAGTTGCAGAGTGGGACCCATGATTAGAATAGGCACCGAGGCGAGAATTATCAGGTCCGAGGAAATTGAGTCCAAGACCCGCCGAGGCGGGAATTGAACCCTGGTCCCGGGCCAGATCTCTGCATCAGGGTCTGCCGCTCTAACCATTGAGCCACACTTCTCCACACTTCTAATGCTTTCTTTATTGCATCCCATCTGTCTGACTCCCATTCAGCTTTCGCTACAGCAAGAGTGTTTTTATAATGCACTCTGGATACTTTAATGACGGAACTATCACCTTCCCTGATCGCCAGTAACAGAGCACTTTTGGCTGCCCTGCACACCTTGGTGTACCAGGGATTTTTAGGTTTTAAGTCAGAGCTGGCGAAACTCCTACCATTATAGAAAAATTCAGCCAAATTTGAGACCAGGTCTTGATGGTTCTTACCTATCACCCATAGGGATACTAATGCATCATTGTTTTGTGAAGCAGTAAATGCAGTTACTAGGAATGGGATGATTTGATCGTACATAGTAGCCATTTTTTCTGATGTTTGTGCTAATGTTGCCCAACGTACTCTTCTGCCCCCCTCGGTTGCTATTAAATTCGAGGGGGATTGTTGTGGCATATCTTGGTGCTCTTTATTCTGCAGATGGTCTAGAGTTAAGACCAGAGGGTTATGGTCACTCTCGGATCTAGAATGGACTGCAAAGTTCAAAATCCTATGCCATATTTCAACATCGACTAAAATGTAGTCGATTATAGAAGCCTGTCCCAATTTTTTAAATGTATAGTTACCTGGGCTATCAGAGGGAAAACGACCATTACATGCCCTAAGCGAATGGCTAAGTATAAGGGTGTTCATTTGTAGGACAAGAGGACTCCATCCTCTTGTCGCGTAAGAGTTGCATTCTGGGATTGACCAGACGGAATCTTTCTCGCTAGAAATAGTGGTAGCAATACCATTAAGGGGTTCAAAATGGCAGTTAAAATCTCCTCCGAATATCACTTTCGTAGACACAGGTAAGGTGGGAAGAAATAATAAAAGAACATCAAGAGTCTGTGAGGTTTACCCATACCTCACAGGACGAGAGTAAATATTAATAATGGCCAGCTTGGGAAAATTTTCTATCGTGAGGAGAATACACAAGATGTCAGGGGAGGACGTATCTATCGACTTAATAGTACATCCTAGATGAATTCCCACCCAAATACTTAATCCTCCTGAGGGTCTCCCCTAGGCCCCTGAATAGCTGGAATACAATAGGTTACATATCCCACCCTATGCAATTCCATTGTAGCCCACGTTTCCTGGAAGAGACATACTTCATGAGAATCTATAAATGCTCCCCAATCAGGGAGCTCCATTTTTGCAATTAGGCCTGCTACATTCCAGGAGACGATCTTAAGATTCTGCACATTTTCTGCATTACCTGTCAATATGGGCATAGGATCCCTCTCTAGTTGTAGTGCTTGTTGTTGCTGTTGGGTCACCTCCTTGGCCTGTGTCCTAGCGTAGAGAGCTCCAGATACACTAAAGAGTGCACATTGAATACTAGTCCCTGGGGTATTCTCTTCATTTGTTCCTATTTGATGGTCAATGGGAACCAATCTATCAGGGCTTAACTGCTCAGAACTCTCTTGGCTTTGTGGCATAGCTGTATGGGTGCCTATACCAAACAGGTGGTCAGGGGAAGGAATTAGTCAATCAACCAACTCTAAAGAGCTGTACCTATTACTAACAGGGATATTAAATGATGAGATGGTATCAGAACCCCAACCCCTGTTTGATACGCTTCCTACATCTAATCTTGATTCCCATTTTTTATACACAATTCCCATTCTCTCCAACATGGGGCTAGGGGATAAAAATATCTCAAAGGAAGTGTCTGGATACCACGGCTCATCCCTGACTGGCACCATTCTAAAATGTGCTCTACCACCCTACTGTCTCTAAAATTAATCACAACACAATCTCCCTTAATATCTTTCTGTCTCTGCCCCACCCAACTAACCCTACGTGCGAATAACATTTCGCCATGTAACTGGTGAGGAATGGGTCTATTTTTATTTAACCAATGAATGGCTTTGTTTTTAAATCAGGGTAAGTCTCCACACATCCTAAATCTAGCTCTGGAACCCCTGTTAGTACAACAACATATGGGGTGGAAGCTGGAGGCAAATCTATGCATGGCAAAGGTGAATTAGTTTGCCTCCGATTAGGGTACGAAGACTCCCCTTCATTATTCCCTTTGGGGTTTTTAGAAGCGTGATGCTGCATTGTTGGACCCTCAGTGGATGTCACCGCCCTAGTGTCTTGTGATTTTGCTATAGTGTTAGTCATCCTCTGGAGGGATAAAGCAGGACCCTGACAGTTTTGGGATGGGAGGATGGGCTCCACCGGAGCTGGTGAATGTGCAGATGATACTAGTGGAGTTTGGCCTTCAAGGGAAGGAGGCACAGTTAATGCAGGTAGTGTTTCAGAATTTGGTAGGGTTTGGGTTGTTCTAACCGAGACCAAGGTATTTGTTGGTTGAGTAGCAAGCCAAATAGCCTCAATTTTACTACCCCAAGACGTAACCAGAGAAAGTAGCTTATTAATGCAAATCATTGTGGATTCGAGCTCATGTTTAATAAGCAGCTCGAAGTGGGTTTTGAATTCTTCTACCAAGTTTAAAGCCCAAGTCGGTGGCTCCATGGGTTTATTACTTCTGTCACTGTGTGTATTAGCATTTGATGATAAGTTAAGCGCCACCTCTGGTAGTTGATTCCCTTGTTTCCTCCCCTTTGATTTTTGTATTTTCGATAGGGTCCCTTTCTTTTGCCCCCTCATGGATGTTTTACTAGGGGTCTCCATAGCTGTATTTGCCTGTGCGAGTGATGTGTCCAAGGAGAGCAAAGAGTCTAGTTGAAGTGGGGGATTTGGAACTACTGACTCCGTAATAACTGTAAGCCTGGGTAAAATCGGTGTAAGGGAGAGGCGTCTCTCAGTGCGTTCGATCTCACTGGAGACGACACCTATTGCTTGCTGTAGCATTTTGTCGATTGCTGTGGATTTAGGTGTCGACGGGCGGGCAAGAGTTTTCTGTCTGGTTATTGGCTTCGTGAGCGGGGCCTTATCCTTTCCCATAGCAATTTACGTTGGGGGAGTACCCTAAGTCTAGTTATAAATGAACAATCAAATAAGTAGGATAAACAGACAAACAAAGTCCACAATATGCTAGAAGAGTTTGAACTTGCAATTGATATTGATAGCTCCCGAGAGACCGGAAAACCCACCAAAAGACAATACGCTTAATTAGTACATATGTTTCCACAGAAGCAATCGGCTTACATAAAACAAATTTTCAAGGGAGTAGCCCAACCCAACCTCGGTCAATCTCGGACGGTCTCAGACGGGCCCGCCCTTGGCCCGGGCTTCGCCCGGCACGTCCCGCGCACGTCCCGCGCTGCGGGGGAGGGGCTGCGCTTTATGCGCACAGCTGGTCAGGTGCCTCCCCCTCGTTAGCAAGACCCGGTACACCTGGGCGGGATCGCGTTGCACCCTGGATGTTGTGGTCCTCCACAGGGTGAAAGAAAGAAGAAATGGTCCTGCTGATGCAGGAATGACCCAGGAAGCAGCAGCAGCTCAACGCCCAGGTCGTGGAACAAAGAGAAATCAAGGGCGGCGTCAGCGAAGGTCAAGGAAGCAGCTGCGGGACCCACACTGCGGGGGGAGAGGCTGCGCTTTATGCGCACAGCTGGTCAGGTGCCTCCCCCTCGTTACCAAGACCCGGTACACCTGGGCGGGATCGCGTTGCACCCTGGATGTTGTGGTCCTCCACAGTGTGAAAGAAAGAAGAAATGGTCCTGCTGATGCAGGAATGACCCAGGGAAGCAGCAGCAGCTCAACGCCCAGGTCGTGGAACAAAGAGAAATCAAGGGCGGCGTCAGCGAAGGTCAAGGAAGCAGCTACGGGACCCACACTGCGGGGGGAGAGGCTGCGCTGTATGCGCACAGCTGGTCAGGTGCCTCCCCCTCGTTAGCAAGACCCGGTACACCTGGGCGGGATCGCGTTGCACCCTGGATGTTGTGGTCCTCCACAGGGTGAAAGAAAGAAGAAATGGTCCTGCTGATGCAGGAATGACCCAGGGAAGCAGCAGCAGCTCAACGCCCAGGTCGTGGAACAAAGAGAAATCAAGGGCGGCGTCAGCGAAGGTCAAGGAAGCAGCTACGGGACCCACACTGCGGGGGGAGAGGCTGCACTTTATGCGCACAGCTGGTCAGGTGCCTCCCCCTCGTTAGCAAGACCCGGTACACCTGGGCGGGATCGCGTTGCACCCTGGATGTTGTGGTCCTCCACAGGGTGAAAGAAAGAAGAAATGGTCCTGCTGATGCAGGAGTGACCCAGGGAAGCAGCAGCAGCTCAACGCCCAGGTCGTGGAACAAAGAGAAATCAAGGGCGGCGTCAGCGAAGGTCAAGGAAGCAGCTACGGGACCCACACTGCGGGGGGAGAGGCTGCGCTGTATGCGCACAGCTGGTCAGGTGCCTCCCCCTCGTTAGCAAGACCCGGTACACCTGGGCGGGATCGCGTTGCACCCTGGATGTTGTGGTCCTCCACAGGGTGAAAGAAAGAAGAAATGGTCCTGCTGATGCAGGAGTGACCCAGGAAGCAGCAGCAGCTCAACGCCCAGGTCGTGGAACAAAGAGAAATCAAGGGCGGCGTCAGCGAAGGTCAAGGAAGCAGCTACGGGACCCACACTGCGGGGGAGAGGCTGCGCTTTATGCGCACAGCTGGTCAGGTGCCTCCCCCTCGTTAGCAAGACCCGGTACACCTGGGCGGGATCGCGTTGCACCCTGGATGTTGTGGTCCTCCACAGGGTGAAAGAAAGAAGAAATGGTCCTGCTGATGCAGGAATGACCCAGGGAAGCAGCAGCAGCTCAACGCCCAGGTCGTGGAACAAAAAGAAATCAAGGGCGTCGTCAGCGAAGGTCAAGGAACCAGCTACGGGACCAGATGATAGGTCTGTCTTCTGAGGCTATGATTTATTTTTCTCTGTAGATATATTCATGGCACGGCGTCGCTTATTGTGTTCTACCTCTCTTAAACCCCATTTATATTTCACTACATTCTGCTTATAGATGAATGGATTGATGGATGGATGCATGGATCCTGCACCACATAGCCTTCTCAGGCAGCCTTTACTTCGGTAATTTGATGTCAATGTCCTAGCTTCACAGTGATAATGTTACTGTATGTGTTTCTGTACTGTGTTCTGTGCTAAGCAATCTGGTGATCTTGCGCCTTGTGAGCTCTCTAAAATAAATAAATAGTTTAAAGAGTTGGAATTGGTAGGTGCCTACATTCAGGATTTGGATGAATACCATGCTTGCCCAAACTAAATGTTTTAATGTAACAAAACTATTTTAAAAGTAAAAAAAAAAAAGGTATCCTTTGGGGTCACCAGTAAAACAGAAACCCTAGACTGGAGAATGAGCCGGAAAGTAAAGGTAGTATCAGTCCTTGTAAATTAGGTTCGATGGAAAAATGAAAACTGCAAGTAAACAAACTCTATCCAAAAGCATCTTGTCAAAAGATGACTGGAAAAACCTAAGTAGGTTGTTTTCCCTATCAGAAAAGTGATATGGACAGCTAAAATATAAACGTTTTACCTAAAATATTTCCATCTGGTAACTGAACTAAGATTCAATACCCAAATGAAGTCACAGAGATACTGCTATGGTTCCTATTGGGCAACAACATCCAGCCACCTGTAATCTGATTACAGGCAGTCGTAAAACAACTGCTAGACGGGTAGCAATTCTTGTAAGCACGTTGAAGAATAAACCAACTGGCATCAGTTATGTGAAAGTAAATCGACCTGGAGGCGAATTGTGGAAATAGAACTGAAGACCATGAGCCACGGATGGGGCGCCTACGCAAACTTGCCCAAGACAAACAGGAGGGGGGGTCCTTTGTGGCTGCCCTACCCGCCAGCCGGCATAACGGGCAGTCGATAGGTCATTTGTTATATAGACAATAATACAGCAGCTAAGGTTACCACTTGGCATGTATTGTGCCGAAATGACTGATATTTTTATGCCAAGGTCGATAATTATAATGAGAAACTCAACAAAAAAATCGTATTTCTCCCTGTTAAGATATAAATTGAAATATCAACTAGAATAAGAAACCAATTTAAATGTAGTTTTGGGCAGATTGAACAATTCCTTAATAATTATTGAAGTATACAGGAAAATAGTCGATATGAGAAAACAGAATGCAGAGGATTTTACACAAAATCATTAGTGCCCAGGTCCTGGTCCTTTTAACAGCGCGGAGTTTAAACAAACGGCCATTGTTCTCTTACAAAGATGGCACCCCTTGCAGCAGCATCGTTTTCTGTGTCCGCCGATATGTGTGGATTATCGACACTACTCTTCCTTCTGCCAGTTCTATCTCTTCTTCACCTTCTCTGCGCACGCGCACAACGTCCATTCCCAGTGACTGAACTGCCTGGGCCATTGTCAATGCTCACTCGAAAAGCACGCAGTGTATTGTAGAAATTCCATTACAAGCTCTTCAGTTAATGCATTTATATTTTTTATTTATATTTATAGCCTATTATTACAATTTTATTTATAAACATTTATCTTCATTTTTCATCATCACACAGATTGAATGTCATTTTAAGGCCTGAGGATATATCTTTTTTTCAACTATTACTAATAAGATTCCATGATGCATACAAAAACCTGTAGCAACTATTTTCGTATGTAGGCGAAACGTGATTAAAGGGTAAGGTGTTTTAATTATGAAACCAAAGTGGTAGTACAAGGCATGGTTTATGAAGTGCAACATGGCCCACAGAGTTTGTTATTGAATATTTTATGCTGGATTATATAGATTATCCAGATTACACTAGTGCTTTAGAATTACGTATTGGTGCAATTTTTGACAGGTCTATAATTTTCTCCAGCCATCCAATCACTGCATGAATGGTATTGCACTAACAGTCCAGAGCAAAGACAACTTCAGTATAAATATGTGTGGAACGGTTAGTTTATGTAATGATGTTCTTGTATATAAGAAGTGCATTTTCTATGTTGTGAATGATCAATCTTGAATGGGCTGTTTAAACCAAATAAACATTGTTATTGATTTAAAAAAATTAGGCGGATAGAATTCTAAGTCCTGCCTTAATAAACAGGAAGTGGCTGACATTCATGATTGGGCCAGTAGATGTCACTGCAGAACCGTGTAATGTGTTAGAAATCTAAATTTAAAACTATTATTCGTGTCGGGTCTTCCAAGAGAAGCAGGTGATTGAATTTCAAGTGCTATCATGAGATTGAAAAGCACGAGAAACGGCGCTGTTATTGTTGAAAACACATTTTGCCCTATTTATCGGCACATTTCTTCCTGATTGGTGTGTACAGCGAAGGGTCCTTTCACTATGCATGCCATATCAATAGTAACGAGGTATATGGTGGGCCTACTTGGATAATTCCTGGATTTATCTCCTCTTGTAGCTTCTATGAATACTTAACTTTTTTCAGAACTTTGCTGTTTTACTCGGTATTCGTGAATGATAGCTCCATTTTACCCGAGAGCGCCCCTATACCCCTCTCCATCAAAAACATGCACACCCTTCTTGGTTACTATCTGTTATCCTTCTCCTAAAATGATGGCAGAATGACTCTAGGAAGCTTCCTTCGAAGTGATTCCTTGGACTGGCCTCCATTTGACATGTACTTACTAAGACCGAAGGCCTGGCCTGTCTTTGAGTAGCTAAGTTGTCAAACGTATCTCTCTTCCTTTCACAGGTGCCTGCGACACATAGGACTGGGCTGACCTACCAGTCCTTTAATCAGGGTTCCTTTTCTTTCTGATATCGTGCACATAGTAGTAGCAATAAGACAGAATACTGTCTTGTCTGTAGAAGCGCAAGATTTATGTGCTAAGTTCATACCAGTCGTAATGCTCTGAAGTTAGAGAAGAACCGAATTAAAAGTCACTGCAGCAGCAGGCTTCTAGAGCATCTATCTCTCTGTGTAAACTGGCTCTAAATAAACAGATCAGTGGAAGGCAGTGTTTAACATTTCTAAAAATAAATTATTCTCGTGCATTAGTACTAAAAATCTTAGTTTGCCCAGCAATTAGATTTGATCTAATTAGTACAATTTCACGAGAATTAGTTTTAAGGAGGTTCCTAGACTAGGATGCGGAAATAGGCTTTTAAAACCATGGACATGATTTACCAATGTAAACTGTCAGAGGGCCTACATGGTAGGATACATTATGTTTTTTTATTACTTTGAAAACATGCATGTTGGTGAAACATTATTGCTAGAAATATGACCGTTATGCTACTGGTTTTTGCAGCTGCTAGGTGCTCTTATGTTTGACTCAATGCTAGAGGTATCTGTTTACTGTGAACACGAATTGGTTTTAAAATTGTACACTGATGTGTTAACGCTGGTGTTACTGGTGCTTGTCAGCCTATGTGCCAGGCTTGTAGCCCCATATGTGAGTGTGTAAAGTTATACTATCCCACCTTGGGTATTTGACTTTTATGCTTTGCAAACTGTTGCAAAGTCATCCTGTGCCCTGGGCACCCCCCAACTTTTTGCTGACTGGTACTGGTGGTAACTGACTCTGACTGACCCTGGGCTTTGCCTAACCAGGCCCAGGGCCCGTGCTATGCTGAAAACACTTAGAATACAGTGAAAACACCTACATACACTAGGGTACACTATGGGTTGGGGGTACCCCTGTGATTGGCATGACCTACCCTATAAGACCCTAGTACATAATAGGGCAGGGGGATTGAAACTACCTATCAGTCCCTAGTATATAGTAGGGCATGGCAGTTTAGAGGCCAGCAGCCTTTTCTGCACTTGCATGTGTGCACTGCTGAAGCCTGAGGTCAGTTTAAAAGCAGCCCCTGGTACCATGACTGCTTTTAAAAAGTAAATTGTGCCCAAACTCGACTTTGGTGTTTGGGGCACTTACAAATGGATAACCTACAATGTTTTGGCATATTAGGAACCCCCAGGGTCTCCCCTAGGTGTCCCAGGGGTGGAGGGTCAGGTATTTATAAGGTGGACCCTTATAAAATGAGTTTTATATGCCCTCGGTTAAGTGAAATGGCACATTTCACTCCCCATATTGTGATAAAGTGCTGCCCAAAATCGACTTTGGTGGTAGGAGCACTGTGGAGGGAGGATCTGCAATAATGTTACATATTCAGAACCCCTAAAGTCTCCCCTAGGTGTTTCTGGGGTGGGGGTCCGGTAGATATATGTAGAGTACTTATAAAATATGTTTTTGTAAGTCCTGGTGCTGGAAAAATGGCCCAAGTCATTTTTCCCATTGCAAATCCCATGCCACATAGGTTAATATGGCAAGAAGTTATTAACTAATAACTCCTGACAGGAGAATGATAGAACTCCCATTCAAAGACTTCCCAGAATGGTAGTGATAAATCCCACGATATGATATTGTTGAATTTCTCCTAAAATATACAGACAAGAAGTTATAAGAAGTTCTTGTTTGTAGGTCCAGATTCAGCCTTCCAGTGGTCTGTCCTGATTGTTCAGAGTTAATTGGATTAGCCAGGCTGCTATGAAGAGGTGATAAAGAGCCCCTGGGGTTAACCAGCTCTGCTGGGAGGGCATTGTGCTGCTACACAGGAATGCCAGAGCAGGGGGAGGAGTCATAAAACATGGTCTTCAAAGGAAAGGGGAAGGCCTCAGTGTCAGTTACCACTCTACTCTTTTGACCCCAAGCCAGAGCTAGGATTAAGGAAGGAATGAGCAGATGCAAGGGGGAGAGACTAGGGAAATTAGCCATCCTAGGGGTGTGTTTAGCCAGCTCTTAACTCTCTGCTGGAAAATCAGCCATTATGAATTTGGAGGATTTGGTGCACTCTAGGACAAAATAATGCCACACTCTACAGGATGTGGTCATAACCATGGGGAGTTACCCTGCCCCCATTGGTCAGGAGTGACCTCCTGCTTGACCCAGAGAACTTGGAATAAGTATCTGAGAGGGGCAGAGTCTCTCAGATCTGCTGCTTGAAACTTAAGAAAGCAAGACGTTGTGCCATGCTGAGAAGTTTGATGTGCAATTGCTAAGGCCTGCACCATCTGGAACTACAGCCCTGTGGACTACCTTGCTGTGAAAAAGAGTAACAAGTGGACTCCCTGCAAGCTACAGGTAAAGAGAGCTCACCTGGATCATCACCACCAAGAATCCTCAACCTGGAAAACTACCAGTGGATTTGTAAGGGTTTTGTCCAAGTGGATTGTGGGAACTGAAGTCCTCCGCTTTCAAGGACCATCTTGGAGCTTCCAGACCCTTGGAGTGAGTTTGAGACACTTTGGAGAACTTCAGGAAGAAGTTCCAGGAGTTTGGAGAACTTTGGAGCAACTTTGGAAAAAAGCTCCATAGGGGGACCGACTCAACCTGGTCAGCCAAGCCGCCTGCCTTCAACCGCGAGCCGGCCAAGCCATCCAGATTCGTCCCGCTGAAAGCTCCGTAGGTCCGACTTCCAGAGTTTGACCGGGAGTAGAAGAAATCCGAGGCCGGCGAACCCTCACCGAATCCGGCCTGGTGAAGAGCAACGAGGGACCCCATGAGAAAAAACTCCAGAAAAGTTTCTAAGTCCAAAGGTAAAAACTGTGACCGCGAGGGGTAGCCGCCCAGGGCTCCATCGCGGTCGGCCTGAAACTTTGACTTTGAGCCGGTCTATCGCGACCAGATATCCCAATATGGTGCTATAGGTTTCTAAGTGCTATAAAGTGATACATCTTTAAAAATTCATATTTCCGGTTCCCTACATTGGATTTTTGTCGTTTTGGTGTCATTTTAAAGATAAAAATATTTCCTATTTTTATAAATTGGTGTTGGATTTTTATTATGCATTGTGTCTTAATTATTTACTGAATTGGTGTTTTTAAATGCTTTACATACCTGTCTTTGAAGTTAAGCCTGCCTGCTCGCAGCCAAGCTACCAAGGGTTGAGCATGGGAATAATTTTCTAAGACCTATGCTGAGTCCTATCATGTGTTAGTGGCCTTATTGCCAGTGGCAGATATACATTTGCTCCTACTAATAATCCACTTTCCAACACAAACATTTACCATGAACTTACATTAAAGTCAAATATGCCAATCAGCTTCTCTCAGTCACCATATTTAATGGAAAAATCTAATGAATGGAATGTTTGGTTAACAGCCTTTCACTGCACAGAAATAAGTAATTTAAAAATTGTTGATCCCTAAAATTAAAAAAAAGAACATGAAAAAGGCAAATACCTTACAACCACAGAAAGGAAATTAAGTCAAAAGTTAGATTGACATGTTAGAAAGGCATTACTCCCAATGTCACTCCATTACCTCCAATGTCCTCGGTTTGGTTGGGAAAACTGAGCCATTGCTTAATTTGAGCCGATGGTTGCTGGTGTGGGGACTGGTACTTATTTTTCCTCAGCAAGAGAGGGAAAAACACAAACAGGGAAATAAGGAACAAGAGAAAGACGGAAAAATAGTCACCAAGGGAGAAAGCTGAAACCTGCAAGAGTGAGATAAACTGGCAGGGAGTATCTTGCAGTGGATTAAAGAAGCCTGTGGTGGATTTAGGACTACTCAGCCTTAGTTTTCTGCAAGCTGATATTTATTAGCTCTAGCCACTGGCTCCTGAGCAGCACAGTGGGCACTGGCACTCACTATTGTACAAATTAAGCACTGTAATCGCACCACAGATGAGAAAATTAAAATGTTTTGAATTTTACCAATAAGTGTACGTTTTGTTGCATGTGTTTGGTTGTATTTTGAGACCCAACACATATGTTTTGCCCATTTGTAAAAAAACGAAAAAATCACAACACCCTTGAGCGAGATAGTCTAAACTTGCATTCTCACAGATGCTGTGGAGGTCTGCTGTTAAAATGGCAGCAGTGCAGGAAGCCGCAGTAGATAACTCTTTTTTTTGCTTTGGTTCAGTAAAAACACGATTCATGAGTGTGGTGATTATTTTGTGAGGTGTTCATGAGCCACACCCACGTCGGTTCTCATTTGCTAACTGCATTTGTAGGTATGCTTTGCGGCTTATGTCTAGAAAACCCAGTTTTCAAGCAATGTACAAGTAGAGAGAAATTGTTCATTCAAAAGCTTTGAGTGGTGGAATGGAGATTCCCTACCAGTTGGGCCCATGGGACTGTATGACCGGTCATGACTGGTACAGCTATTTGGAACGATTTTAAATTAAATTGATGTTGGTGTGTTACGTTATGCTTTGTTTTGCTTTGCAGGCAATTAGCCGGTATTTGCCAAGAGGAGATTTGCGCCTGAGACCAGTGATATATGAAATGATCCTAGATGAGTTTTTGCAGAGTGATTATGAGGTACAGCAAACCGAATTTTCTTTTGTTGTTTTGTATTACATTGTTGACATTTTTGAAAATATTCGCCTTACTGGACATTATTTAACTCTAGGTACCTTAATCGGGTTAAATGAAGGATTTGAGCAGTGGGTCCACCATAAGGCTCATTAAGCAAACAACATACGGATGTATTTGCCCTTGAATGCATGTTTTTTTTACATTCTGAAATTATAACTCTATTTCAAGCTTGTTTTTACATATTGTGGTCAGGGTGTAGTTGTCCCTTGAAAAGACCACAATTATAGATAGGTCTTTCCTATCTTGTTTTATATCTCGCTCATAACTCCTAAGTAGACCGTTATTAGTGTTTTCAATTTACACATTAAATATTTTAATCACAAAAAAGAGGAAGTTAATATAAAAGCCCTGTAATAAGTGGATTTCCATGCGTAGAGGTTACATAGCAGATGTAGCCAAGTTGTGTCTTTCAAGTTATTTATTAAGTTCTTAACATCCATAGTAACAGCCCCAACAGGAGCAGCCTGCTAGCTGCTCAGCCCATCTTTCAACTGTCTCACTCACACCAGGCACCCAAGCATTCCACTCATGTCAACATTCCACACAGAACACTCACACTGGCTGAGCAGCTAGTTACAAGGTAAAGGGGAACACTATAAACATAACATGAATATACTACATTATCTTCTCCCTTTAAAATTGAAAATTAATTAAACCATACTAAAATGAAAGACAACTATACACAAAATATACAAATGAAATAAATAGTCTACAACCCAGGGGTAAATGGTAAAAACCACACCACGAGAGGGAAAACAGACTACACAAAGGAAGAAAGAAGAGTGAAAAGATATACACAAACTATCACCATGCTCCTCCTTTGATAAAACATTTTTTTAAAAAGCAAAGAACGTTTAGGTCACTGACAAATCATGAGAAAACACCACATGGCAATGCATGTGACACAATGTGCAGAGAAACACGGTAGAAAAAGACTACATGAACTCTACACAGTGACGAGACACATGGGAGTGCAACAGCCCCAGAACTCAAACACTATGGGTGGACCACACCCATGTACGTACAACTTAAATTAGAAACAGACACTATGGGTGGACCGCACCCATGTACGTACTACTTACTATTGTAACAAAAACTATGGGTGGACCGCACCCATTTACGTACTTCTCATCCAGGGGATACTCATCATAGTCATAATCTATGAATAATCCCCGCCCACGTGCGGGATCCCGGAGTATATAGAAATATATATATATATATATATAAATATATATATACACATATGTGAAACATATAAATGCAGCCTAAAAAGTTTCCAACATGGCAGAACTGCCGAAATTACATAGGTTTGCATTGTAAAACAAATACTCTCCTAACCCATAAGGAAAAGAGTACATTCACAGCATAATTGTGATATACCAATGCTTTATTGCCACAAGGAAAAACTTGTAATTGCAGGCATTCGCCTGTAGGCTGCATTGCAGAGTAATAATGAAACAAGACAAAAAGAAAAACTGGCACCTTGCCTTTAAGGCTTCCAAGGGTTAGGGTACCGTGCCTTTAAGGCCTGCCAGAGACCCTCTGCTCCCATCATGCACCACAGGTGACAGTTAGGTCAGTTCTTTTTTCCGGCTCCTTCTGTGAGGATCCTGGAGTTTTTGCTCTTCAGTTTTTGACTGAAAGATAATTTTTGTATTAAACCTTGGAATTTTTGACATTTTCTGATACCTAGAGGTATATTCGGCTGGCTTTTGGCATTTTTTGTTCCAAAAATCTTTCCAGTCAGAATGCCTGCTTTATTTCGGAAATGTCCTTCCTGTAGCAAGAAGATGGCACTGTCAGATCCACACTCGGTGTGTATTGTGTGCCTTCCATCGTCACACAATCCTGACCAGTGCTATCATTGCCAGAAGTTTTCGAAGAGGACCCAGCGCGACAGAGAACGCATCAAGCTTCATGCCCTACTGGAGAGGGATAGAGATAGAGCTCCCTCTTCAAGTAAACACCGAAACGGCATCGCTCCACCTCTCCTGAGTCCAGGAAGAAGCAGGTGCCTGAATGTTCGCCGTCGACGTCGAGATCGCCGTCGAAGAGGCCGAGACATTCTTCAACGTCAAGGGACAAGCCAAGTAAGTCGGCGCTCAGCACTTCAGGCTCGAAGGCTGTGGGTACTGAGAGACTGTCCAAAACTCCGTCGACGTCGAGGCTTCCGTCGACGTCGAGGCACACTCCGCCAACCTCGAGGGATCGGCGTTGAGAGACTCGCCGGCGAAGACCATGCCGCGAGGGGACATACCGACGTCGAGGCATTCTCCGCCACCCTCAAGGGGGTCGACGTTGAGAGAGTCACCGTCGAAGGCGATGACGCGAGGGACGTACCGACGTCGAGAGCATCGTCGAGGTCCCATCATTCGACGTCGAGGAGGTCGATGACATCGAGGAGGTCGACGTCGAGATCCCCATCGGCGCCGTCAGGCTACATCAGGGCCCCCCATCGACGTGGGCGGTCGACGTCGAGACCTGTTACTGATCATTCGCCGTCGAGGAGATCGGCGGCAACGTCAAGGGCGACGTCGAAGTCTCCCCGTCGACGCCGACAGTCGACGTCAAAGTCCCCCCATCGCCGTGGGCGGTCGACGTCGAGATCAAGATCAGAGCGCAGATCGACGACGAGGTGACGCAGACCTTGTCGACATCCCGTTCGACGTCAAGGCAGTCATCTCCAGGGCTGAATATTGTACAGATTTCACCAGAGAAATCTCCTACAGTTGCTGAAAAGAATCTTTGCGGCCTGTCCCCTCGCTGGCTGCAGGGGGTCGGAACAGGTGCCCGCAGAGGTCCGGGCTCGGACGACTACGCAACGAGACTTTCTAAGTCGCCTTCCAGAAGACCAAGGTCGCCTTCTACACGCCCGATCTCGGTCAGGAGGTCGTCACAGCTCGCACGATCATCCACATAAGAGGAGGCGCAGAGCATCTTCTACCTGTTCTTCGTCTTCCATTCGGCACTACTCGCCAACTTTCTCATCTACACCACCTTCAAGGGTGTCTCCTATTGATGACATTGGGACTTTCTCTGACGTACTGGGCAGAGGAGCTAATAAACTAAACATCAGTTTATGTACTCCTGTGATCCCTACATCGGTCATTTTCGAGACATTGCACCATCGTACAGCTCCCAGACCGCTGCTACCTCTGGTGCCAGGTTTTTAGAACCAGCCATGACCACGTTCCTTACTCCAGCCACAGTGGGATCAGTTCCGTCGAGGATTGCAAAAAATACAAAGCTCCAGACCAGGATCCCTTGTTCCTTAGGTCTGATCCTCCGGCGGATTCAATCATTGTGGCAGCCGCCAGGAAAGCGCACTCCGCAGCCTCATCCGCTTCTGTTCCTCCAGAAAAGGACAGTAAACAAATGGACTCTTATGGCAGGAAGATGTGCAATACTTCGGCATCATCGATGAAGATTGCAAGTGCTTCAGCCCTTCTTGGGCGCTATGATAGGTCTCTTTGGGACTCCCTGTCTAGGTTTACCGACAAGCTTCCCAAAGAAGATAGACAAGACTTTCATGAAATCTTGCAAGAGGGCGGCTTAGTAGCCAATCAAATCATCAGCGCGGCGGCTGACGCCTCAGATCTCGCCGCACACGGCTACTCACAGGGCATCTGTTCACGGCGCTCAGCGTGGTTGCGCCTCACAGGTCTAAAACCGGACGCCCAGAAGAAGATCCTAAACCTTCCTTTCAACGGCTCCTCCTTATTCGGTTCTCATGCTGATGAGGAGATGACAAAGATGAAGGCCGAGCTAGACACAGTCAAAGCAGTTGGACTGGAGAAGCGGAAGGAGTTTCGAAACGCTTCCGTCAGAACGACAAGCGGCCCTTCCAACAGAGGGTTCAAACCCCTCAATGGTCCTCCCAAAACCAACAAAAGTTCCAATACCAGAACAAGCGTCCTGGCAGGGGCAGAGGGAACAATAAGCAACAGCAGTCCTCCTCCAAGCAGCCTCCTAAACAGTGAGACATTGCTTCCTCCGCACCCGTTTGCCACTCCGGTAGGAGGGAGTATCGTTTTTCACCTGGAAGAGTGGGAAACAATAACAAAAGACAGATGGGTGCTAAATATTGTACAGCATGGCTACTTGCTGAGGTTCAAGACCCCTCCTCCGCAAGTTGCCCCTCATTTGACGTGCCTTCCTCAACACAATGTATTGTTACAGGGCGAAGTGTGTACCCTCCTCTCCAAAAAGGCTATAGAAGAGGTCCCACCTCACCAGCAAAATCAAGGGGTATACTCACGGTACTTTCTGGTCCAAAAACGAGGAGTAGCCAAAGAGTACAGGCCCATCCTCGACCTGCGCCTGCTGAACAGGTTTATAAGAAAAGAAAGATTTCGGATGCTAGCCCTGCACCAGATTTTCCCACATCTTCATCTGGGAGACTGGATGTGTGCCATCGACCTGCAGGACGCCTACTTTCACATTCCTGTTTCAGTGAAACATCGCAAGTTCCTCAGGTTCCAGGTGTCTCGTCAGCACTATCAGTACCGAGTACTTCCATTCGGTCTCAAATCCGCTCCCGGACGTTCTCCAAGTGCATGGCGGTGGTAGCCGCTTTCCTCCGCAAGAGGAAAATCTTCGTCTACCCCTACCTAGACGACTGGCTCCTGAAGAGTTCAACACCTTCTCTACTCCAGAGCCATCTCACTTACTGTCTCAACCTGCTTCACTCACTGGGGTTGCAAGTCAACTACAAGAAGTCAGTTCTCAACCCCACGCAGAAAATACATTATCTGGGCGCATCCCTAGACACCGCAACGGCAAGCGTGTGTCCTTCGGAGGAGAGGTTGTCCTCAATGTTGATCAAGTGCCGCGCACTTCTCAGCACTATACATCCTACAGCAAGGCAGGTGTCATCACTGCTGGGATCGATGGCCTCATGCATCTTCATTGTGCCAAATGCCAGGCTTTACATGCGGCCTCTACAGCAGTCCCTCGAAGATCAATGGACTCAGCACTCAGGCCGTTGGGAAGATCGTGTCTCTCTTCCTCAGGCGGCCAGGGACTCCATCAAATGGTGGATGAAACGTTCTCACCTTCTGCAAGGGGTCCCCTTTCACCAAGTACCTCCGACACAGACTGTAGTTACAGATGCCTCACTGCAGGGTTGGGGAGCGCACATGGGCCAGCTTCAGGTACAAGGTCTCTGGTCCGAGACAGAGAAAAGTTATCACATCAACTTTTTGGAGCTAAGGGCAGTCCATCTGGCTCTCAAGTCGCTGTACCCGTCCCTACAGTCCAGCTCCATTCAGATTCAGACAGACAACACAACAACAATGTACTATCTGAACAAGCAGGGAGGCACCAGGTCACGGGTCCTGTCTCTGGAGTCACAGACCATATGGAAGTGGCTTCTGGCGAGGAGTCTCACGATCGTAGCCGTTCACCTTCCAGGAACCTTGAACGTGCAGGCAGATGTTCTCAGCAGAGACTTCGTAGAAGCACACGACTGGGTGTTAAACGAAGAAGTCGCTCAGGACATTTTTCGGCAATGGGGAGTGCCAGACATCGACCTGTTCGCAGACGCGGCAAATACAAAATGCCCCGTCTTCGCGTCCAGATTCCCACAACAAGGATCACGGGGGAATGCACTTTTGATAGGATGGTCGCAGACATTGCTGTACGCTTTTCCACCTCTCCCTCTGATCCCTGCGGTCATACAGAAGTTTTACAGGACCAATGCCAGAATGATCCTGATAGCACCAGAGTGGCCGCGCCAGTGGTGGTATCCGGATCTCCTGCAGCTGTCCGAAGTCCCACACCGGAGGCTTCCCTGTCAACCGGACCTGTTGACCAAGAACGAGGGAGAGTATTTTATCCCAATCTCTCGTCTCTGCGTTTGACTGCATGGCTCCTGAAGTCATACAGTATGGACATTTAGACCTTCCTGCTGATTGTATGTCTATTCTCAAGGAAGCAAAGAGACCCTCCACTAGGAAATCTTATGCTTTCAAGTGGAAGAGATTCTACCTGTGGTGCAAGGACAACCAGTTTGATCCGACTAAAGGTCAGGAGCAAGTGATTCTTCCCTACTTGTTATACTTAGCAAAGTCAGGCCTACAATATCCCTCCATCAGGGTTCACCTAGCTGCTATAACAGCTTACAGGAAGTCCCCGACCCAGGGTTCATTCTTTCAGATGCCAGTGGTAAAGGATTTTCTAGAGGGTCTCAGGAAGGTTTACCCCCAGTGAGATCTCCCTCTCCTCCCTGGGAACTTAACATTGTGCTTACGAAACTTATGGGTGCTCCTTTCGAGCCTATTCATAAGGCATCTTTGCAGCATTTGACCTGGAAGGCTGCTTTTTGGTAGCCATCACTTCTGCACGCAGGGTGAGTGAGATTCAGGCCCTGTGCTGTAAGGCACCTTATACTGTTTTTCATGCCAATAGGGTGGTGCTACGTACACATCCGAGCTTCCTCCCGAAGGTGGTCTCGGATTTTCACATCAATCAGGTTATTACGCTGCCCACCTTCTTTCCTAAACCTTCAACTCCCCCGAGAGATCATTACACTCTTTAGATCTCCGGAGAGTGCTGAAGTTTTACCTTGATAAAACTCACACACTTAGGAAGTCTGACCGGCTTTTTATTAACTACGGTTCTACTAACACCGGTCTAGCTGCATCTAAAAGATCCATCTCTCGATGGATTGTCTCTTGTATAGCTTTATCCTACCAGTTAGCTAACAAGACCTTACCAGGCAGACCTAAAGCGCACTCTACCAGAGGGAAAGCCTCTACCACAGCTCTCCTTCGCAATGTGCCAATGTCTGAAATCTGTAAGGCAGCCACATGGCGGTCGGTTCATACCTTCACACGTCATTACTGTCTAGATTCTGATGCACAGGCCGATGCCCAGGTGGGGCAGGCCTCTTTGAGGAATTTGTTTGCATGATTGCAATTTGAATGTAATGTTCTGTATACTCCGTTGCTCGTCCGCAAGGTACTGGGTATGGGCTTGCTACTCTATTCATAGATTATGACTATTGATGAGTATCCCCTGGATGAGAAGGATTAGTTACTTACCTGTAATCCTAGTTCTCATCCAGGGGTATACTCATCATAGTCATAGCGACCCTCCCTCCTCCCCGGACGAGCATCACTGGAGTTCTTCTATGTTATTGCATCCTCTACTCAGGTGTCTCTACATTATACACCGTCAAAAGAACTGACCTAACTGTCACCTGTGGTGCATGATGGGAGCAGAGGGTCTCTGGCAGGCCTTAAAGGCACGGTACCCTAACCCTTGGAAGCCTTAAAGGCAAGGTGCCAGTTTTTCTTTTTGTCTTGTTTCATTATTACTCTGCAATGCAGCCTACAGGCGAATGCCTGCAATTACAAGTTTTTCCTTGTGGCAATAAAGCATTGGTATATCACAATTATGCTGTGAATGTACTCTTTTCCTTATGGGTTAGGAGAGTATTTGTTTTACAATGCAAACCTATGTAATTTCGGCAGTTCTGCCATGTTGGAAACTTTTTAGGCTGCATTTATATGTTTCACATATGTGTATATATATATTTATATATATATATATATATTTCTATATACTCCGGGATCCCGCACGTGGGCGGGGATTATTCATAGATTATGACTATGATGAGTATACCCCTGGATGAGAACTAGGATTACAGGTAAGTAACTAATCCTTACTAACTATGGGTGGACCGCACCCATGTAGGTATTCCTATGTAAGGAACACAACCAAGAAAACATGCCAAAATGGGACACCACTCCATAATGTAGACTGTAAATAGGACTGACAACCATTACAAATTACGTAGGTGGGAATAACACCCCCTGAAAACTGAGTAAATGGGACTAACACCCATTACTAATAACGTAAGTGGGACTAACACCCCTTACAACCAGTGTAGATGGGACTAAAACCCACTACAACAACAAAAAGTGACGCAAAACGTGACTACGAAGTTTGTAAGAAAACAAGCCCAAAACACATCAAATAACAAAATGCCACCATCATGTAAGGATCGATACACACACACCCAAAATATAAAAATGGGCTTACGAAAGATCCAATGCCAGTCAAACCAGAGAGATAAAAGTGAGAAGCACAAAAAGCTGGCATACACTTAAAACATGTCTCTCCAAACAAATAAATATCACTCTTAAGTACAGCATACTAAACACACTATATAAAGAAGCACCTGAAAAATAGAAATTCTGTTAAAAACATTTGCGGCAAACAGACAAGAACGATTTGCAAAACGTATACACTTTCAAGACCTCCATGCAATGAACATCGAAACCACCCAGACACAGTAGCTTTACCAATTTTTAAATTATACAGTCCATCAACGATTAGTCTTGGGAACTGCCCGCAGTAACCGGATGCCTCTCACACTCGGTGTAGCAACATGCAACGAGATCATCACCAAGCACTTGAGCTTCGCATGTGCAGCGACAGTACAAGAATGAGTCTCTGGCACCAAGTATCTCCAGGAGGAAATTGACGGCTTCTCCACGACTGTAAACTGTGTTCTGAGATGCACATGCCAAGGAAAAACAAAGAAAAGAGAGTACCTGTGGTTTTCTAGTGGAAAGAAGAAATGAGGTGCAGCCAATCTGGACAGAGCGACATTACTGTTCACCTTGAAACTTTCAATAAACTTTATTTTTTTTTAAAAAGGACGTGGTTGGCAGAAAACGCACAGAAAAGCTGTAAGCCACAGAACACTAAGTGGCTCCGGTGCTTCGGTGGTGCCTCCAAACCCAAGATGGCGGCACGTACGTGACACTGAGCCGGATGGCTCACGGCGCGTCTGTGCATGTATGAAGTACCTCAGCAACAATTCACTGTGAACTGCAAGGAACATCACAGGAGATCCATGGAGGCAACGCAGGACATACAGAAGCAGGTGAGAATGCGCACGCTGCGAACGGTACGCGCTCTCAATTTAAAAAAAAACCACAGCTGCGGTTAAACTGTCACGTCAAAGGGGCTACCAGGGACCAACCAATGTAAAACAAAAAAAAATGGCTCACAAAACACAGGAACACAGGGAACAGGAGAACACACTCCCATGAACAGCACAGGGCGTCAGAAGCCACATCTCCTCTGCCGGTAAAAACAAATCCAAAAGCATGTAAGGACAACGTCATGGAAATTCCCTTCATGTGAATAAATGTAAATGTCCATGCAGCATGTAAAACACTCGATCCAAAAGGTGACAGAATAATAGGGCATATACTCGAATTTGAAGAATCTACACAATCCAGTTGACTGTAAAAAGATTTTCATGTCGCTTTGTGCCTCCATCTAAAATTCCTCATAAAATATCCAACCAGATAACAACACACTGCAACAGTTTGACATCTTTGTAAGCGAAACTGACCACATAATGTTGTTGTGAGTGTGCACAAGACTTGTGCAGCTTCCGAGAAAAAATAAAGTTCGATGAAAATGTCACTGCGCAGTATCCATAAATATGACTTTTGAGAACTTAAGCTGGAGTTTTCAGTCATCCACTCTTTGTAGATCTCACAAAACGATGTGGCTTGGTCTCCCACATGTGGCAGTAGTGTGCCTTACACCACTAACATCAAAAACCTTTTTTAAAGTTCAATGGAGCATGTCCAGGCTGGGCAATGATGGTTGGGGCCGTCCGTTGACAAGGACACTGGTGGGGCTGGCTTGCCTGTAGCTCCAAACATTGCGCATAACTTCTTGTTGCTCCTTGTCTCTTTGTTTCTCCTTGTCCAAACCAAGTTTCTTTACATGTTGTATCACGCTTGAGTCCAGGTCCAGTCATCGCCAAATGTAATAAGTGGATTTCCATGCGAAGAGGTGACACAGCAGACGTAGCCAAGTTGTGTCTTTCAAGTTATTTATTTGGGGCCATATGTATGAAAATCGGAATTTGCGATTCTCAAAATGCGATATTTTGCGAATCGCATTGTGAGAATCGCAAAATACGATGTATGAAGAATATCGCAATTATTTAGTAATTCGCCTAAATTCGCAGAATAATTCTGCGAATCCCAATTTGCTATTCCTTATTTGCGAAATTCGCTAATAAGGAATCGCAAAATGGAGAATCTGCCATTCAGGTGCAGCTTGATGACATCACAACCAGGAAGTGTAACTGCACAGCTGCACCTGATTGCCAGAAGCACAGTCAGAGGCTAAGGGAAGAGTGGAAGAGCACTGCACTGACATCCAGGGAGGCAAAATGAATCCGCAGGAGAAGGAGAAGGAGGAGGCAGGAAGGAAGAGAAAACCTAAATTCAGTGACAGGGAGCAGGAAGTCCTGATAGAGGAGATGGTAGGCAGCCATGAGCTCCTCTTTGGGGAAAAAGCCCTGAATGTGCCAGAGGCAAGGAAGCGGAAAATCTGGGATGCCATCCAGGAAAAGGTGAATGCCATAGGTGTAACCCACCGCACTGTGGAGGACCTGCGCAAGCGCTGGTACGATATGCGGCTGAGATCAAAAGAAAAGCTGGCAACCAGGTTGGCTGAGGCGAATAAGACCGGGGGCGGCACATCCAGTGCTACAGAGTCCACGCCCCAGGAGGAGTTGGTGGAGTCCACCTTGCTATCGGAGAGTGTCAGTGGAGTGGCTGACCTGGACAGCTCTGACCCACCCACCACTAGTCAAGGTAAGATGCATGCCATCTGTCCCCTTCCACTCCACCATAGCACCCACACAGTTATGAGCCCCCAGGAACCAAACAGTTTTGCAACTCCAGTACATGTTGTTATGTACACCCTGAAATGCATCATGGGAGATGTAGTCACATGCACCAAACAGTGTAGTATTGAGACACAGCAAGGTAGTGACAGTGAGTCAGGGAATGCAAAATACAGGCAGACAGGATGTAGGTAATGCAAAAAATAAGTAGATTTATCCTCTTACAAAATGAGATTGAGTACACTACAAATATTGTCTGCGCTTCTGTCTTCACAGCACCACTGGCAAGGCAGGAGGGCAGTGCAGGGCATGAGGAGGCAGACGTCACCGATGAGCAGGCAGGGGAGGAGGAGCAGGAGGCACAGACCCCTGAAATCCCTGTAGCACGCAGAAAACGCAACATCGTGCCACCACTACCACAGATGGAGGCAGACCTACAGGGAAGCAGAGACGAATCCCAGGCAGGCCAGGTCCAGCTTACAGTCCCACACAGGCAACAGTCCCCTGACCACCAGAGGGAAGGAGGAGGAAACAGACGCAGGGCAAGGCAGTCCACCAGTGCTGGTGATGAGCAGTCCGTGTTCTCCGGCCTCGAGGGCACTATGGTGAAGGTGCAGCGGCTGCAAGTAAAATCGATGCGGTCAATGCAGCGTCAGTTCCAAACCCTAAACCATCACATGAGCAACATGAGGGGCGAGATGAGGGAAATGACTGGTGCCATACGTGAACTGTGTGCCGTGCAGAGGAGATCCAACGCCCGTATGGACACATACAGCAAGGCGGTCAACCGCCTGTGCACTGTTACGTCCCTGCTGTCACGTAGGTGTGTCAGTATGCAGGTAGAAATGGCACATAATAGCCAGGATATGGCCAAGGCCTTGGTGCAGGTGACACATGCTGTGGAACTGATGCAGGCGGCTGGCTCAGGTGGGACAGGACCCCTGCCCACAGGGGACAGTGAAGACCAATCAAGCCGCAGCAGCATTACACCACCAGTACCTGAGGTCAGACGGCGGAGCATGAGGCAGGGGAGAACCCAGGATGACCCGGGGGAGAGCAGTGGGCACCCAGAGCGAGGTGCAAGCAGCCGTGCACGCAGAAGATAAGGTGGCATCAGGGAAGCATGGCAATGGGTGACTTAACACATTGCTGGGGACTGAAGTGTCTAGGACATCTCTGCATTGTGAATTTAACAGTTGCAAGTATCATTCACACACATTAGGTGTACGTCAGGCTGTGTGCCAGAAATGTTCCAGCACCAAATGGAATAAAAACACAGTTGTGCACTAATACATAGCATTCTGTCATTATTACTCACCTAGAAATAGTTGTGCGTGATCTCCTGGCGCCTCTGCTGTCCGGCAGCCGCTCCAACACCACCTGCTAGTCCTGCACGAGGAGCTGGTCCCTCCTCATCGGATGACTCTGATTCGCTGAGCTCCACTGGGGTGCTTTTCCTGGTTACTATGTTGTGCAGCATGGCACATGCGACCACTATCTTGCAGCAGGTCTCCGGGCTGTATTGCAGGGCACCTCCGCTCTTGTGTAGGCACCTAAATCGGCTCTTTAGGATGCCAAAAGTCCTTTCAATCACACTACAGGTCGACCTGTGGGCGTTGTTGTAGCGGCGCTCCGCAGCAGTGGCTGGATTCAAGTAGGGTGTCATGATGAAATCCCTCACTGCATACGCGCTGTCCCCTGCAGGGTGCAAATGAAATGGGTTACACACTGTCATCCCACTCAAGGCCTCAACTGTATGTGTGAATGTTAGCCATGTATTTACCTAGCAAGTAGCCCTCACCAAACTCCCCAGCCAAGAGGCGACGGTGTAGCCCACTGTGGCGGAAAATGAATGAATCATGGGTGCTTCCAGGATATTTCGCAACTATATCCGTGATGACATGGGTGGCATTACAAACCACCTGGATATTCAGGGAATGATAACACTTTCTGTTCCTGTACACATATTCTGTCTGGGAGGGGGGACAGGGCGACATGGGTCCCATCAATGCAGCCAATTACATGGGGAATTGGGCTATCTGATAGAACCCCTGCTTGGTTTGGTCAAGTGCCTGCTGCGTGTTAGGGAAATGGATGTGGTGTTGCATCCTCTGCATCATGGCATCCAGGAACCTGTGGAAGAGGCGCGACAGGCTACTCTGTGTCACCCCTCCTGCTGCTGCTATCACCCCTGAAAGCTCCCAGACGCCAGCAGGTGCAGTGAGCACAGGACCTGCACATGGGTGGGGATGGTGCGTGTCCTGCGTGTGGGGTGCTCCAGCATGGGCTTTAGCTCCTCAATGAGATCCATGATGCTGTCTGGGTGCAGCCTGTACTTTTCATGGATCTGCTCCTCTGTTTGCTGGAACAAGGTGATGCGTGCACTGAAGATCCTCTCTTTGCGTCTCCTTCTCTGGCCAGCAGCTCTGATCCTCAGCCTCCTAGCGATGATGTACAGCGCAGCCATTGTAAAAGCCCCTGTTGCATTTTGGGCCAGCTTATATGGGTTGCACCTGGTTACCACCTGCTCTGAGTTGGTGGTAATTGCGAGTGCAAAATTGCGAATTTCGCAAATAGCGAATTTTGATGCATCTCATTGCGATATCGCTATCTGCGATTACGTTATTTGCGAAATTCGCAAAACGCGTACAGCAATATGCGAATTCGCAAAGAAAATTCGCAGAATCGGGCTCGCACATTTGTGCGAATCGCTATTTTTGCGATTAGCAATTCTGCGATGCGATTCAGTTTCATACATCGCAAAACCCATTTTTGCGATCGCAAACACTGTAATTTAGCGATTCGCGGTGTTTGCGATTGCGAAAATGCTTGATACATAGGGCCCTAAGTTCTTAACATCCATTGTAACAGCCCCACCAGGAGCAACCTGCTAGCTGCTCAGCCCATCTTCCAACTGTCTCACTCACACCAGGCACCCAAGCATTCCACTCATGTCAACATTCCACACAGAACACTCACACTGGCTGAGCAGCTAGTTACAAGGTAAAGGGAAACACTATAAACATAACATGAAGATACTACAAGCCCCTAACCAAATGTGAATTGGGACAGACCTAGAACAGCATTATCTCTAAATGGAGACACAAAGCAGTGAATGTTAAAAGTCACTTTTAACTGCCTCTCTCCGTCATTAAAGGTAAGATGTCCGCACATTTGGGTAGTTTTTCTTTGTCCTTAATATTACTTCATTGTGCACCTGTCACGTCACTTCATGTGAAGCATGTCATCCGGAGAGGCAGTTAAAAGCAGACTTTCAAGTAGGTTCCACTGGTCCTGTCTGTTTTGAGAAGTGTCCACATTAGGCATGACAGGCTGCTTCACTTCCTGGTCTCCCAATGAGAGTGGCATTTTGATCAGATACATGCAAAACCCTCTCCCTCGTACCTGCTGCCTGCCTCACATTTTGTCTGGAGGCATGCACCCACTATCATGTTGGTTTCACCAAGTCAGAATGCTCGCAAGCACTTGTCTACCATTCTTGGGATCTGCTTTGAGAATCTCAAAAATCCTAACGGCCCCCTATTTTGTGTCCTTTCTATCAGGGCTGAGGCCGTAGTGTCTCACTTGCTTGGTGTACCCATTAATCATCAATTAATTTCCTATTCTATTAGATTGAGCCTGTTACGGTTAATTTCTTTGCACAGACTGATTCATCTATTCCCACGATTCTGTTTCCTCCTAACTGTCGTTTGTTGCCATCCTTAGGACGTATAGCCCTTTCCTTGCTGCATGCATACATGGACATTCGTAATTTCATGAGTACATTTCTGTTCACAAGAAGAAGATGTTTCTTACCTCTTTGCCAAGGCAAATAAGTAAAAGACATTGTTTTGTCTTTTCCTCCAGGGAAGTTTCCTTCAGTTTCGTAGGTTCATTTGTCATATGGTACCTATTAAACTAATACCATAATGCATTTTCCTTGTTGTGTAAGACTGGTTCCAGATGTATTGTAGTCTAGTGCTGGGCAAAAGTCCCCAGCAAAATTTTGTATTGGTGAAATCTGCTGTTTTCAAAATACTGACTGCTGCTAAGGGTGTTAGCAGCCGTGTGATATGCAATAAACACCCTTATCAGCACGTAGCCACTGGGGGAGTCTTTTATTATGGTCTCCCAATAGAGGCAGGATTTAAAGTGATGGAGAAGCAGGGGCAGGGGAGCAGGGGATTTGAGGTTATGCTTTTTCAATGGTGTCTTCCAAAACTTATGTCAAGTCTCTTCTCCCCTCCACCAACTACTTTTTACTGTATAACTGTCTCTGCTCGGAGGCCGGAGTAAATTACTTCCCCAGCTGCTCATGAAGTTGTTTTCTGCGTATGAAATGACTGCAGATCCCCTTATCAGCTGCCCTGGAAGTCCCTTTGGGAGCGATGTAGGGGCCTCTGTCTGTAATTAGCGCTGTTGGGCTCCTAGCACAGGGGTCGCTGAATGGTAATTACAGAGAACTATGCACCCTGAGAACAGAGAACTGAGGGGGTGTGCTGTCTGCATGGAAGGCGGATCTGAATCCTCTGACAAACTTGATTTTGCTGCAGAATTTGCACCTGCTTTCTGTTTTTCACCCACCTCTACAAACAATTGTACACAGCCAAATCTCTTTTAGATGTCATTGTAGCACTATCAAAACTAGCAGATAGAAACTTTCCTGTTGAAATGCCCTTTTGTCAGTGAATTCAATGGGGTCACGTGAACAGAAGCAATTGGTATTCATGATAGGGTGGAAAAGTGTCTGTAGCCTTCAGTATATTTTTAGCTGAGCTCTCACAGTACCTTTGTCAACAATTCACAGTGGTGACCACACCGTATTTAAATACCCTTTAAACAACATGGGTTGAGCCCTAGAGTTGGGCTGCTGTGCTGGCTTCAACAATTCACCAAGGATGGGTTAGATCAAAGAGAAGGGCCACTTGTGAAGTAAAGGAAGCAGGCCTGGGCTCCTGTGAAAACAAATGCCCTCATTATCTATGTGGCCCATGAAATTGTGAGTAGACTAGGGTTGCCCTAAGCAAGCCTGATCTGGGAACATTTTGACAAAATAAGTTTGCTTACTTACTGATCTGTTATCATGCAAAAACATGGAGTTTTCTTACTGTCTGGATGAGGAAGCAGAGGCAAAAATCCAGTGTCATTTCCTGTGTGGGTTTATTAGAGAGTTGCAGACATTATCTCCATGGTGCCATAGGCCAAAGCCATTTAGATGGTTTGATTCACTGTGTTCCAAGTCATACAGAAACCTTTTTATTGCACTACAACAATACCCAGGAACCTGGATGATGTGCATTTTTTCAGAGTGGCCTATCAAAGGGCTCTCAATAACAGAAAGAAGGCTATTGCAGAGCATACAGGTGACTAGCTAATAACAGCTAGCGCCCAAAAACAAACCCGAGCGTTTTGGCATGTCTTAAATCTCCATTACTTCAGAGACTTTACAGAGTACAGTCTCTCTGCTCTGATCTCTCCTATTAGTGGGTGAGTCCTTTTTCCAAGATTTACCTTCATCCATTTGTTAACAGCGAGCATGTTACTGAGACCGGCGGATTCCAACATAATGTATTCCACAGACATAGATGGAGAATTTACAGAAGTGGTGGTCCGCTATAAATAGGTGCCCTAAGGCTAAGGCCCCCTTGTGCTGATTAGGTGCCAGTAGATCTGTTTAATGACAGCATCTCCCTACCGGCCCCTCTACTCACCAATGTGTGGAAGACCTTAGGTAAGTGCGGACCACCACAGCTCTGGTCCCACCCCACTATTGTGCCAGTTTTTAAGAAGGGAGATAAAGGCAATCCTAGGTGCTACTGCCCAATATCTCTCATTGACTCGACAGCGAAAATTATGGGTAGGGTCCTTTTAGATTGCCTGGAGGTGTGCTCAGGAGAATCCTACTCTATCGAAGTCTTGCAATGAGACGAGGGAGCGTCCTCGTTCAAGGGCTGACTCTGCACCTCCTTGATTTTCCGGGAGCTGGAGCGAGCCCCAACTTAGCCAATTTTATGAGGCTCTGCACCTCATATTTGGGCAGCCCGTTCTCTCTAGTGCGCCTTCTTGCACCGGGGGTTCGGGAGAGGTCCCTACTGGTTCCCCGCTGAGGGGTATGCCCCCCCGTGCCTGTCAGGCCCCTTGGATCCACGGATGGATCCCGACCGGCACTGGTCGTACCGCCTCATCTTTCTCTGGCGACAGTCGCAATGTCGATGGTCTCGGTGGCGCCAGCAAAACGCCCACCCCCACCGGCGCTGTCTCCATTCTCAACTCCAACATGGAGCCAGACAAGCACCTACTGGAGCCTTGCGCTCCTGATTGGAGCCTAAGCCTTATTCCTATGAGCTAGGACTTGGGGATGCTTGGGAGGGGCCACTGAGGAATGCCAGTCCCTAAACCCCAACATGGGCTGGTGTTGGGACTTGGCGGACGCCAGTGGACTGGACACCTCTCCACATACTGGCATTGTCTCTTGCCCTACTGTGGCTACGGAAGAGGGAGTTTCTTTTGCTATGGTGGTGAGAAGGGTGGCCGAGGTCCTCGACCTTAGCCTGCCTTCAGTGGAATTCAAGACTAACGTTTTGACAGAGGTGCTTCAGCCAGGAGTAATCCCATTCATACCGCTTCTCCCATTTAATGAAGCCCTTACGGATGGCCTGCTGGGGACCTCGTCCAAGCCCTACGTAGAGGCTCCTGTGAACAGGGCAATTGTCCACCTCCATCGCCCCACCACAGGAGACATCAATTATCTTACGTAACACCCTACCCCAGAGAGCTTGGTGGTCCAAGCCTCCACTTCCTTTGTAAACCCGGGCGCATTCATACCCCACTGGATAGGGAATCCAAGAGACTGGACACCTTAGGCAAGGACAGTTTTTCTTCCACCAGCTTTGGACAGCGGTCAGTAAACACTGCATGCCCTTTGGGCTGTTACTTCCATGCATTGTGGGATTTAATTGCGCAGGTGCTGTCCATGGTCCAGAGGAGGCCCAGGCCATACTGCCCAAGCTACGGCAGACGGGAGAGAGACAGCTAAGTTCACAATCAGATGTGGGCTGTACATGACTGACTCGCTGAGCAGAGCAGATTCTTCATCGGTGGCCTTACGGCACCACCCATGGCTGAGAACAACTGGCGTTTCAGGGTCTGTCCAAGCTTCGCTTATGGACATGCCCTTCGATGGCTCTTATCTCTTCAGGGACAAGGCGGACTCAACGCTGGAGCGCTTCAAGGACATCAGGGCTACAGCTAGGTCCTTGTGCCTTTCTACGGCCCGACAACCCCAGTCTGCCTTTTGCTCCTTTCGTAGCCATGGAAGGGGCTATCATCCACGTTCTTACCTACCCAGCCACCATGGCCTGCGAGCTTCCCAGCCTCTGCGTGGATGCAGACCTCGTGGGTCAGGCAGCTAGAGGTTGACCCAGTCCACTGTCGTCCCGCCCCCCCCAACCCCCGGGCAGCCGCAGCCTCCAAGCCCCTTTAGTTTGCGCTCCGACCATCGCAGGCAACCAGTAGGCGGCACAATATGCCATCACCTGCACCACTGGAGGTCAATTACATCAGACCGCTGGTTTATCCAGATTGTCCAAAGTGACTACTCCCTCCCCTTCATGGCTACCCCTTCACCCATGCCCCAATTCGTGACAGGCTGACGGAGGAACATCTCTCCTTACTCTGCCAGGAATTGGCAGCTCTCTTGGCCTAGGGAGCCATAGAGAGGGTGCCGACATCAGGAGTAGGTTATGGCTGTTATTCCCACTGCTTTCTGGTGCTAAGGACAGAGGCCTTCATCCTATACTAGACCTGCACCCTCTCAATTTCTAACTGAAAAAGGAGAAATTCAAAATGCTCATGCTCGCTCAAGTTCTGTCTGCCTCGACTTGGGAGGCTGGTTGGTACTGTTAGATTTGCAGGACACTTACTTCCACATTCCTGTCCTGCCTGCCCACAGGCGCTACCTACGGTTCGTGGTGTGCCACAAGCACTTTCAGTTTGCCGTGCTCCCTTTCGGTTTTACCAGCGCCCCTCAGGTGTTCACAAAGGTGATGGCAGTGGTTGCAGCTCATCTGCGGAAATCAGTGTTGCCAGTCTCCCCCTAGCTCAATGATTGGTTGTTCAAGGCGAGCTTGCCCCAGGCAGTCGTCTCCCACCTCCAGACTATGGCGGACCTCCTGCACTTGCTGGGGTTCACTATCAATGTGCTGAAGTCACACCTGACTCCCTCTCAGACGCTTCCTTTCATTAGAGCTGTTCTGGACACATTACAGTTTCGGGCTTAATTTCCTCTCCCTACCTCAACTAGATCTGACAGTGGTGACATATATGTCACTCATGAGATGAGACAGTCATCTGGGAGATGTGGTGATCAGAGTCTCTGGTCTCTGGGAGAATCTGGGCTTCACATCAACCTACTGGAGCTCTGAGCAATCTGTCTGGCATTGAAAGCCTTTCTACCTTACATCAAGGGAAGGCTAGTGCAGGTGTTGATGGACAACACCACTGCTAAATGGTACTGCAACAAGCTGGGTACGGTAAGGTCATGGAACCATTGTCAAGATGCTCTGTGCCTCTGGACATGGCTTGAACATCAGGGCATACCCCTGGTGGTTCAACACCTGGCGGGTTCTCTGAATGTCAGTGCGGGTTAACTCAGCTGCAGATGCCTAGCAGATCACGAGTGGTGTCTCCATCTGGAGGTGGTGCAAGGTCTGTTTCAGCAGTGGAGAGGTCCGTGGTTAGATCTGTTTGCCACCGCCTAGAACTCGCAATGTCGCCAGTTCTGCACACTGGAGTTTTCAAGGCGGCCCACGCTCGAGACACTTCATCTCGAGTAGAGCTCAGGCCTCCTATATGCCTTTCCGCCCTTACCACTCCTGCTCAGAGTTCTCAAGAAGATCAGGAAGACGGGGCCCAAATCATCCTTGTGACTCTGGACTGGGCACCGGAGAGTTTGGTAACCTGAGCTGTTGAGCATGACCATTGGTCCTTCGGGAGGATCTTCTGTCACAGCAGCAAAGAAGGGTTCTCCACCCAAACCTGTCAACGCTTTGCCTTCATGCATAGAGATTGAGTGACAACAGTTGACAGCTTTCAACCTCCTGCCCGAAGTCAACTGTTGTTTTGGTAGCCCGGCGTCCCTCCATCAAGATGGTTTACACCAGCCATTGCAATAATTTTGTGTCATGGTGTGCTGAAAACCAGATTGATCCCTTATCTGCTCCCCTTTCTCAGGTCTTGCTGTTTATCCATACCCTTGCCTAGCGGAGCTCTGCATTGGGCACCTTAAAGTGTTACTTAGCTGCCATCTCCTCTTTCCTGCGGCTGGCAGACTAACGTTCCTCTTCAAGTCCCCTATTGTAGTTAGGTTACTTAAAGGTCTTCAACATGTTTACACGACTCCATTTGTAGTGACTCAATGGGGCTTTAATTTGGTTCTTACTTTTCTGATGTGGGCTCCCTTTGAGCCACTTTGTACCTGCCCTCTTAGGCTTCTCATCATCAACTTCCTTCCTAGTGGCAATACATCTGCGCAGAGGGTCAGTTATCTGCAGGCGCTGTCATCTCAGCCTCCATATATATCTTTCTTCCCAGACAAGCTGGTTCCTAGCACTTGAGCGCCCTTCTTGCAAAAGGTAGTCACCTCATTCCACGTAGGCCAGTTCATCAATTTGCCTACCTTTTACACCCTGCCTCATCCCTCTAAAAAAGAGGAGAGACTCCACCTTCTGGACCAAAGAAGAGCATTGTCATTCTTCCTTGACCACACAAAACCGTTTCGGGTGGACAATCAACTCTTCGTGGGGTATGCCGGGGCCAAGAAAGGGAAGGTTGTGCATAAGGAAACCATTTCCCTACGAATCGTGTTCTGTATCAAGATCAGCTATGCATTGGCCAAGAAGCAACCCCCAGAGGGTTTGCATGCTCATTCCACCAGAACAAAGGCTGCTACCAATGCCCTAGCACGTGGTGTTCCGGTCCTGGACATCTGCCAGGCAGCAACGTGGGCCTTGCTGCACATGTTCACCAAACACTGCTGTCTGGACAATTCGTTCCGTCGGGTTGGACACTTTGCCCGTCCGGTCATGCAGGACTTCCTGGTTTAAATCCTGTTTGCAGACCCACCTCCAGTAAGGTATTGCTTGGGTATATATTCTAAGTTAAGGAATCTACAGTTAAAGTCTCTATCAGATGAACAAGTTACTTGCCTTCGGTAATACCTTATCTGGTAGAGACTTCATCTAGCCTCACATACCTTACCCAACCACCCATCCTCCCGGCTCTGCGGGCAGATTTTTATGATCAAGGCTGTTTTCCTTTTAGAGCTCTAGTTTTCCGCACCATTGGCCACTGTTCTTTCTTGGCTGTGCCCTCCTAGCGTGGAAATCCGCGAAAATATACTGACGTCAGTGAAGTGGCGCCTATATAGGCACAACGCACATCTGTTCCAGCACAGATGATGCAGATGACACCATGCGATGCCAAACAACTCCACTCTACTGGCACGCAGGGGTACTGCTCACGATAACATTTCTGGATCCAGTCTGACGCCCGGGTATAATTCTAAGATGAGGAATCTGCAACTAGATAGTCTCTATCAGATAAGGCGTTACCGAAGGTAAGTAACTTGTTCTTTACAAAAATATATCTTAAGTTCCACTGATATTGTAGAGCGATCTAGTAAAAATCGGAAAAATGGTTTCAGCCGCGCTGTGGGCCTCCGGCCGCGTCTTCCCTTCGTTGGAGGGTCCGGTCCCACCCGGACCCCCAGGTGAGTGAGGCACTACACTAGGGTGTTTGGTTCCCAGTGAAGGACAAATGTGACATGTTATTTGTGCAGGCCGTTTTCCAACACACATGCAGGTCGTTTTCCAACACACATGCATTAAACTTCATGTAAAAAAAAATATGATTCAAAATCAGCTAAGCGTTTAAATACTTAATGGGCAGTTCAGTTGTGCTTGCCCTGCTTGCTGTGCTGAGGGCTGCAGCACAGAGGCAAACCGAGGCACTGGAGAGAAAGATGCCACATTCTCCAAGAGCTTTATTTTGAATGCTGCTCTCCTCTTCGGTCACTTTGCCTTCTGCAATAGCAGGGCTTTCCATTTGCCCCTAGCAGGGTGTGCGCTCCCAGCTAGAGAGGGAACATTCCCATGGCTGCCTGGCCTGGGGTAGGAGGACTACTGCTATCCCTAGGGTGGCGGGACATCACATCTCTAATACAATAATCAAGGCGTCGATGCTCCTCTTTAAATCCTTTGTTACCTGTTCGTCTTGAGATCATGTGGTACCCAATAGTGGATGATATTGTGGATGCAGCACAATATAACTCCTCATTGCCTTCCTCTAAATCTGGGAGCACGCTCCTCGCGCCACGATACTAACTGGACCATGGGCTCCTAGCCAGCAACACTTACACCTTCTTCTTTATCTGCTCTCAGGTGTCTTCAGTGCCTTACTGTATACTTTGCCATTTGTTACTTGAATGGTAATTCTAGCACAAGATGAGTTTTCATTTTCTGAAAGTACTTATTATGTTGTCTTCTAGCTTGGCCCATTGTTCGCAAGCGGGCGCCCAGTGTTGTGCACACCATAGTGCCTCAAGCTTTGTATTATTGTTTGCAGACACAAAGCACTGCAGGGCAGCCCCCCAATGGAACGATGGAACCGTCTCTCTGTTTTGAATGTTGTCATATATGCAATGGTGTAGGTTTTCATCCGAACAGCTTGTCATCCTCTGTCACATAATCCCTTATTTCCAGGCCCCACACTGGGAGCAGCGACACTATCTTCTCTTTCAGCGCCGTGTTTTATTGAGTTCTCTTTTGTCTAGGGATTTTCAACCTTGATAAAAGAGTGGCCTGGAGATCTGTACAACAACAAAGCAATCGTGCAAGCTGTGCAGGATAATCTGAAGAAAGATCCGCAGAACAGGACGCTGCTGAAGACCCTGGCCGAGCTGTAAGTGTGCCTTTAAGCATGTTGCCAGAGTGTACAAAGTAAGAAGAGCATTTATGTTTCATTTTCGGCTTTGTGGAACTTGATGTACTTTCTCATTTACTATTTTTGAAGTTCTGACCAACCGTGCAAATGAATGGCCATGATTTACCTTGTTTTGCACCACTGTAAATTCTGCTCTCCAGCATACTTTATGCTAGCCTCTCAAAGACCTCCTAGCTCTCCGCGCTTGAGGGTTCAGAGCACAGATTCACCAAAATGCCTTCGACTTGTCTGCCAAAAGTGTAGACTTAACTGGGAGAGAAACTATTAGGACTTCTACATCCTTTCAGGTCTTTTTTAGATGATGCCCTGAGCCCTTGATAAAGTGTGTTACACTGAAGACCTGTAGACAAGAACCATATATGAAAATGAGCTCTCTTAAATGATGGGAATGACTCTGTTCTTCATGCTACTCCGAGGCGAAGTTTGCACTACTGAACATTCATTGGTAATGTTACTACTTAGGAGGGATTTTCTATCATGCATTAAAATGGGACTTGTATACTGCTAGCTAGATTAGAAGGCCTTGGTTGCTTCTTTTGGACTTTGTAGGTTTCTAGTGGTCCTGGGCCGCAATTCTTAACCTGGGCTCTGTGATGCCTACTCAGAGGGTCCGTGACAGTTTGAAAATTAAATAATATTAGCAGATTAATAATGTGTATATATAGCTAAAAAAAAACTTGTCAATGGGAAGGAATTTGAATTTGGAGATAACAATTAGATTGACTTCCTTATCTTGATTCGTGGGAGCAGCACAAGTACAGCAAATGGAATCTAGAACGGAGGTTTAGTGTGTCCAATTGAAGCACTGGTGTCCACCCACAAAAAGGAGAATGCATCAGGAGCAAAAACGACAAAGTGATACGCTAGACTCTAATGATGCTGCATGCTTTTTTGTCTTTTAGAAATAAAACGACATTTTGAAAAGCTGTAACCTTCCTGTTAAAATAAAAATTCTCACAGTTGTAATATTTTTTTGTCAATTAAATAAAATATTTCATAGTTAGTCTGTGTATATGAGGCATACTTGTTCCTGTTTTATTGCATAATATTTTGAGGTTCAAATAGTAGAACTTCATTAGAGATTCAGTGGGGGTCCACAGAAGTCAAAAGATTATATGCCACTGGTCTAGGGGTTTGCACCTTATAAGGTCCTATTAGTGACACCAAGTTAAAATATTGCCTACTGCATCATTCCTAGACGACAGATATGTGTTTAATCCCTCCATTGAGATTTTGCAAAACAATAGAAATGTTGGACTAAAACTGCGGCAAAAAAATATGCTACAGATGTCAGGCTGGTTAAAATTAAGAGTCAAAGCAATACATGTGTTCCCTCTGATTGCATTACCATCAACATATATATTTTTAACAGAAATAAAGCAATGTACCATTTTCGAAGACAGTAGGAAGTAGATGGAAGCATCAACATACCTGTTTGGTGGCAAAAAAACTAAAATACACGTAGTGATGTGTCAATTTCATTGACAGTAGGGACCTGAAGCGCAAAGACGGTGAATAAGAGGGATAGCAGGTGTTGTTTGAGATCTTAGTTAAATAACAGAATGAAAAGAGCAGTATGACCATTTTGCTTCCATGAAGGACCAACGTCCTTGAACATTAAATTCGGTCCCGCTGAGACAAGAAAAGGTAAAACATCACGGTTATCCAAACAGAATTAATTAAAACCTTTTTGTAAAGGCTCTGCAACGATTATGGAAACTTTTATAATAATAATAAAATGAGCTTGTAAAGCGCCTGGTTACACTAGCTAGTGTGTCCCCGCGCTGCAGGCTACTCGGACCGCTCTGTAGCAGCAAATATCAGTGTGGTGCATGATCTATATCTGAAAGAGCCATGTTTTTAGTTTTTTCCGGAAGGAGTTTTCTGATGGTTCCGTCCGGAGAGCTTGGGGGAGGGTGTTCCAGTGCTTAGCGGCTAGATAGCGAAAAGACCTACCACCCATTCTTGCTCTTTTGATTACTGGGATTTTAACCTGCCCCGTCCCCAGGGTCCGCAGGGCCCTAGTAGGAGTGTAGGGTGACATTAGACTATGTAAGTAGCTAGGTCCCTTTCCCTGCAGGATACGCTGACTGACACACAGGGCCTTAAAGAGGATTCTTTCCCTCACCGGGAGCCAGTGCAGGACAGCCAGGGCATTCCTGGGGAGCATCAGAACAAGGCGGGCCGCCGCGTTCTGGATACATTGTAATCTCTGAACACTCTTCCCACTGGCTCCTAGGTATAGAGCGTTCCTATAGTCCAGGCGGGAAGTTACCAACGCATGGACTAGAGTTTTCCTGGCGGCTACGGGGAGCACATCTAAGATCTTCCGAAGGCCTTTCATTATTCCGAAACATTTTCCGGCCACCGTCCTAGTGTGGTGATCAAATGAAAGCTTAGAATCCAGCCATATCCCCAGGTTTTTAACCTGGTTTCTAGGGGTGGGAGTAGTGCCTAGAGTCTGCGGCCACCACCTCGATGACCATATTGAGGGAGCCTTCCCTACAATCAGGACTTCCGTCTTACTGCCGTTCAATTTTAGACAGTTATTTGACATCCAGGCTGCCAGCTCCTGTAAACAGGAGGCGAAAGTAGTGGCTGCCTCTATGTGGCAGCCACTACATTTTACAAATGTATTGAGAATACACATCATATGCAGTAAGGGGGGAATCTTGTCAAATGCCTCCCAGGAAGGCCAACTGAAAGGCCCTCTAAACATTAATGATTGCACTTTATTCTCAGAGTTGTTGATGTATATAACTAAAATTTCTTTAAATACTTTCTGTAAGAATTTGTAAAAAGAAGCAGTCGTGAATAAACTGAATATGTATAAAATACTATTTAGAAATGGTTAATTCACTGCAGTGTATATAATTTATTTGATTAGACCTAGTCTAGCCAATTCTTTAAGAATAAAATGTTTTTACCCGATTTCGCCTCTTTGGTCATCAAATCTGTGACTTATGTAGGGTCAGTTGTAGGATAAGACCAAACTGTATATGTAATATGCGTTCTGCTGTAATGAAGCTTTTGTTCCAATTATGTTGCCCCATAGTTGTGTTCGATTTGCAAGCGGGGTTATGTGCGAGAGAGAGAGAGAATCTTCAATTAATTGTTTTTTAATGTTCTCTTTTCAAAGTGGGCATTTTTCTTGTGATTCCTCCTTTGCTGAAGAGGCCAGTCTTAGGATGTGCGGTTTTAGAGTCATTGAGTCAGACCTGTACTGCTGATGTTTGTCCTCATTGCCTATACTGCCTAATGAAGTCATTGCTGTGCCAACTTGTGGGAATGTCTGTGGTTTACTACATGTTATGATACAGTGAAAGCTTCCTTTTCCTTTCAGGCACACGTATGACCAGCGTTATGACAAGGCCCTAGAAATTTACTTAACACTCCGGCACAAGGACGTCTTTGAGCTGATTCACAAGCACAATCTTTTTAGCTCCATCAGGGACAAGATTGTGTTGCTGATGGATTTTGATGCTGAGGTAATGTAGCATTCAACCACATCATGCATCACTATAATAACTTCTTCCGTTTTCTTAACATTGCCAGTTGAGTACCTAAGTAGTCCCATAACATGATAAACTTTTCCGTACCTTCTACATAACTGTTGGCGATAGCTGTAAGTTTAGAAGGTAGATGTTATCATTGAGCAGCACAGCGAATGCCCTCAGAGTGCGTCATTGATGTACCTTCCAGAGACAAGTCCTGCAGCAGAGTTGTTTACTGCTAACAGAACAAGCTTTGGCAAAGCCAGTAGGTGTCTTGGCAAGAAAGAAACTAAATGCGGCAACCATATGCTGACTATACAAAATTTAAATGAAAAAAAATACAGTTCTCTAGTGATGATCACTAATCAAACTAATAAACTTTGTGGACGCATTACTGAAATGAAAAGTGATGTATGCCAAAGAAATATAACCCTGAAGGCCTCTCAGACAGAATTCCTCATTGAAGGCATGTGTACATCAAGGGTGAAACTTACAAACAAGGCAGTCCTTAATGTGATACCTTGAGCTCTTCCATGTGAAGGGCACAGATCTTCAACCATCAGCTTTGAATATTCTAGGTGCTCATGTTCTCTCAGAAGTATCAAGTAAAGATCTCGCAATGTGCCCAATGGGGAATGAAAGAATGACTAAATCTTCCTTTATTATTATTATTATTATAGACTTGTACAGCGCATGGCTAACCGCAAGGGTTTCCCAGCACTAAGCAACAGTGAAGTAGCAGAACCGCAAAAACATGTCTTTCAAATCAACAGAGTAGAGCGGCTTTAAAACAACCAGGTTTTTAGCTTGTTGAGGAAGACTGAAAGAAAGCAACAAGCTCTCAAATCAGGGGAAAGGAATTCCACAGCTTGGGTCCTAAGAAGAAAAAGGCTCGACCTCCTTGACGGGTTTGGAGTTCCTTGAGCAGACTGGCAGTGGAGGCAAACTTAGGGGGTGAAGTAGGAGTCATGCAACTGCGTTTTGCACTGTCTGAAGACACTTGAGCAGGCCCTTCGTGACACCTAGGAATAGAATGTTTCCATAACCCAGCCTGGAAATGACCAAGGCCTGAATAACGGTTCTTTCGGGAGAGACGGGAAGACAACCCAGAATTTTCTTGAGCCATCTTAAAATGCCAAAACAGGTGGAAGCCACCTTTGTGATTTGGTGACTCATAGACAATTTTTCATCCAGCCAGACTCCTAAATGCTTGACCACTGGTACTGGAGTAGGAATAGTACCCATAGCCTCAGGCCACCGGTGAGGACCCTTAAGGTGAGGGAGGTTACCCACCAAAAGAACCTCAGTTTTATCTCCATTCAACTTAAGGGTATTGTCATTCATCCAGGAAGATACTTGTGTGAGGCAGCTAATAAAGGTCTCCCCACTACAATTCTCTCGAGATGACAGGGAGACAACGATCCGAGTGTCCTGAATGATTGGAGAGTGAGACCGCAGTTCTCAACAATGTCTGCGAGTGGGCTCGCGTAAAGGTTAAAGAGGGTTGGACTAAGGAGAGATCCCTGAGGAACCTTGGTTCCCTTATCTAAACACACTATTCCTCTTTCAAAGTCTGGTGAGAGTGGTTATACCTCCACCATTTCAGAAATTCCTCATTTGTAGTGACTGGCTGCTAGGGCCATTAAGTCTCCCAGCTACCCACAGATGTTCAGTGTCCATTGTATGGGCTGCTGGAACCATCCACAATATTACTTGCCATCAGTGGCTCTCATAGGAAGTTCACGGACCAGCAGAGCTTGAACTCTTTCTGGACAAGCTGGAAGTGCCAGACATGGATACCTCATCCCCGAAGAGCGCATCTGACACTCCACACCAGCCAGAAGTGACTGGTTCTCCGATCACAGATGACCTCCATAAGGACTCACCCTCAGAACATCAGAGTTTGTGTCATCCGGAAACGGGCAGTTCCTACTAATTGGTGGAAGCTACATGACAATCTCTTCCTATGTGGTAGAGTCCAGTTTGTGAAAATGGTAAAAGTTCCAAGGTTTAATTACACCTTCATTAGAATCCCGCTTATGATCCCCCAAAAGACTTAAAAAAATTAAACAAATGCAGCAAAGACTTTGTCTGGACAGGCAGGAAACCTAGGCTCAAGCCTGCAAAACTTTATTCAGACACGACAACAGGTGGATTGCCAGACATGTACGTATACTACTTTGCCCACCACATCTCGCAGCCCGGATACTTCCTCTGGTAGGCAAAGCCCCACGTGGGTGTTGGTAGAATGAACTGAGGTGCAAGCACCACCTGGACTAAGCTCACTATACAGTGCTTGAGCTTTCTCCTCTGCCAAGTATTCCCCCACACTGACAGCAATGTGACCTGCCTGGAGGAATGCTCATAAACATGTAGGTATGAACAGATTGCTTCACCGAATTGCCCCGATATGGTCGCCTGCGGTCCTCTGGATTAGACGTACCACATTCAATTGGCCACAGTGGACGGAGGTGGGAATCAATGTGGTTGGTGACCTATACAGTGGTAGTGAATTCAAGTCCTTAGAAACCATATGTGCAGAATTTACTCTGACGATTCCACAGTATTAGAATTATCGTCAACTGAGACACTGTTTGGTGAGCAAGCTAGGTCCGGACCTACCTGCCCTTCCTGAATCACCCCTGCACAAATACATACACTCATGGGGAAATTCTAGAGGTACAATCTTCAGCCTCTAGCAGATCCTCATTGATTCCCTATACTCAAGCAACACCAGACAGGAGACCAGGACACACAGGCAGGTCAGACTGAATGTGGACTATACGGACAGCTCTGATGGTTGAGAACATCTGTATATTAAGACATTGGCACTTGCCGACTGTACCTACACATCAAGAATGTTTGACTGAACTCTTTAGATTGGCCACGTATGAGAGGAGAATTTACAAAGTTCAGATTGAACTCCCTCAGTTTGATGGTGGGTGGGGTCCATCCCTATGATTGGTTGACTCCTGAAAGCCTCATCCTTGGTATCACTAGTTAGCTGCACGATATAGCTCTGGGTGTATAGACCCCCTCACGCTCAAAGGGGACTCTTCATACACACAGGCGAGAGCCATGAACTATAACCCTGGAGGGATACCCGTTGGGAAGGATTGACCGGACAGGTTCAGTTAGACAATGTATTAACCAGACAATATGACACTGTTGGCCCTGGCCACATGATATATGTACCTGTGTAGCTATACTGGGGGAAGAGGAAGGCTCTTGGACATTGTCAAGATATATATCACTTGCTGCTGCGATGTGGGTCAGGGATGGGGTAGTGTTTCCAGACGTGAGCTTCCTTGACCCTGCTCCTATGTGTTAATGTATTGCCTTATTCTTTAGCACTGTAATAGGACATGACGTTCCTTATACTTAAGAATCTGCCTAATGTTCACCCAGACTTATTAGATCGGACTACTGATTCTGTCCTGTTATGTTAAAACCAATCAAAGGGGAATCTCTTTATACACGCAGTTGTGGGAAATGAAGTCTGACCCGGCAGTTCTTCCCGTTGTGAGGGATTGACCTGACAGGCGTAATTGGACACTGTATCAACCAGACAATATGAAAGTGTAGGCCCTGACCATACAATATATGTACTTGAAGTGGGTCTATACAGGGGGAAGAGGAAGTCTTTTGGATACTGGGAGATATAGATCGCTAGCAGGTGGGAGAGGGAGAAAGGGATGATGTAGTGTTTCCTTAACGTCAACTTTCGTGACCCTGCTCCTATGTGTTCATGTGCTGCTTTATTCTTTTAACACTGTAATAAGTCATGACATGCTTTGTATTTTCGAACCTACCTAATGTACATTTTGACTTACTGGATCAAACTGTTGAGTCTGCTCTGTTATATTAAAAACCAATAAGGAAAGATTGAAAAAAAACTGTGAATTATGTGTGGGGAGTTGGTACTGCTCTGATCTAATGACTTCCTCGAACACTAGACCATCCTCAGGTCAGCAATTGCCTCTCTAAGATAATGTTAAATATCAAAATCACAGCCAATTATGGCAAGGTTACAATGAGATCCAATCTTCCTACCTATGTTTTAAAATATTGATACCCACATCAGATTTTACCAGCTGTAAACACCTTCTGCTTTGCGATGTATACATATCCACAGGGATCCGAACTGATAATATAGGCAAGGAATTCTAGAGCAAAGTAATTGAAATACTTATAAAGGAAATTTTACTGAATTATTCACCTTAGGTGAGTTTAAAGCTGCTCCATGAAATAATTCAATATTTTTTTTTAAATTACACACTGAAGATTCGAGAGTTAGACATACAACTACTTCATCATTTCAGACAAAAATGTACCTTGAAGTATCTAAAGCTAGTTCTACTTTTTAAAAAGTTGAGATTCAGAGGCTAAAAACTGGCCTTGTAGGGCAACATCCTCTGGAAATGTGTACATTTTATACCCATCTGTTCTCTCCGCTCTTCCTGACTTTTCATCTGACAGCTCACTCAGCATGCTGTGAAGCTTCCATCAGATGACACGAACATGTTATGAATCCCACTTCAACATGACGTAGATCTGGTCAGATCTCATTTGTTTTTATAAAGAAAAAAGTCTTCTATCTGAAAAAGTAAATGTTCGTGCACTGTTTGGGAAACAAAACATAATGTAGGCTGAATTGCATGTTTTAATCCAATTAAATCCGAGTTTGAGTCAGATTGTAAAATAACTGCACTGTGCTAATTTCACCTTTCTGTTTGCTTTTTCTTATTCAGAAAGCAGTGGATATGCTTTTGGACAACGCAGATAAAATTTCAGTGAGTATCACAGCTTTGCATCCATGAAAACCCTATTATAACTCATATTCTCTTTGGATCTATGCAGTGTTTAAGTATTGTTACGAGGATGTATCAGTGATTTTCTTTCTTATGTTTAAAGGTAGCTCCTGTTGTGTTTTTATCGAAAACATTTCTGCACATGTATTGGACCTGGCCCTTCTTGCAGAGTTATCCCCAACCTTTTTTGCCTTCCTCCAACTATTTTTCGGACCTACTTTTTGTTGGTTTTAGGACAGGGCACTCTACCACTGCTAATTAATGCTAAAGTGCAGGTGCTGTCTCCTCTAAACATAATATGATTGGTTTACTCCTGTTTGGCATATTTAATTTACATTTTAGTCCCTTGTAAATTGGTATCCCATATACCCAGGGCCTGTAAATTAAATGCTACTAGTGGGCCTGCAGCACTGCTTTTGCCACCCACTGACGTAGCCTTTCAAACCAGTCTCAGGCCTGCCACTGCACCAGGAGGGTGGTGGTTTTAGAGAAGACCCTGAGGGGGGCCCCCCCGAGATTAGTGAGGACTTTGAGTGGGAGGGTTTCCAATCCGCACCCCTAGAGGGCAGTGACGCTGAAGAGTTTGAGAAGGAGGGAGAAAATGACTGGGCAGGGTCACTAGTAGAAGGAGAAGACCCCATAGATAGGGAGTCCCTTACTGGGCCTAGTGCCAGGAGCAGTGTCTCCTCCCACACCCTGTCCCCTGAGGAACTCAAGGATAGACAGGCTGAGAGGGACCTCAGGTTACAGCTGGCTGTAGAATAGAGAAGGGCAGAGGCTGAAAGACCCTTAGCTGAGGAGAGGATGGCAGAGGCTGAAAGGGCCTTCGCCAGGGTAAAACGCGCTCTTGAGGAATGGAAACTGGCCAATGAGCGTAGTTTAAGAGTTCTGGTGGTGGCAGCAATATTGAGTCCAGTGTTAAAAGTACCATTCACATACCCACAGACTTGGTGCCTCGCTTCAAGGAGGGAGAGGACATACATCAGTGGTTGCAGGAGTATGAGAGAGCTGTAGTAGTGCGCAGGATCCCTAAGGAGGATTGTGGTACTGGCCTGGGGAGTTATATTCCTGAGGATGGGAGGGATGCCCTACTTGCCCAGAAGGGAGTGACAGGCAGAGGTACACCCCCATGAAGGAGACCCTGATAAGGAAGTATGGATTCACCCCTGAAGAGTATAGGTTGAGGTTCAGGGGCAGCAGGAAGCTGTCTCACCAGTCTTGGGAGGAACTTGTGGAGGATTTTTCCAGAGCACTGGATGGATGGGTGAAGGGTAACACAGTAAACTGTTTTGAAGGGCTGTTTAATCTGATTGTCAGAGAGCACATGTTCCATTGTTGTTTTCCAGGGCTACGCCAACACCTATTGGAGTGTAAGTTCTCTGACCCCGGGGCTTTTCAAAGGAGGCAGACCTCTGGGGGAGTGCCAGAGGGTCTGGAAAGGTATTTGGGAGTGATCCTAAAGGGATTGGCTGAGGTTCCCCCCAACCGAGGGCGGGGGAGGTTCACAGTAGCCCAGGCAGTTCTCAATGTAGTGGGGTGCTTAAAGGGTCCCATGTCCCTTCTCAGAGTAGGAGGAGAGGTGGGCAAAGTCCCAGGGTGCCCTATGCCCAGTCCCTGGTCCTGTAAAGTACACCGAGGGGGCCTCATGAGGGAAGTCTAGTCTGTACCGGGAGACCACCTGCTGAGGGGATCCCATACTGTCAGGAGAACTTGGGGTAGGAGGGGTGATTGATACAAGCATCCAACCAGTTCTGTTGTCTGGCAGAACCACTCAGCAGAGGAAGTTGCAGAAGCCAAGATGGAGGGGTTCTCCTCCTGGTCAGGGAACTCTGCTCTCTGCCGTAGCTGCTCTGTCTTGCACCGCTGCCCCTACACCTCCTGTCCAGGTAGGTGTTCGAGGCCCTCCTCCACCCGCAGACTCCTGCCTGCGCCTCATTCCTGGTGGTCCAGTAGGAGAGCCTTGCTCTTTTGCTGGATCGCTTGGCCAGCCTTCTCTGTTTTGACTGTCTTTTGTCTGTCTTTTCGCTGCCCTTTTCCCGTCGCTGCTGCCCCCGCGGTCCCTCCTCCCTGCCGGTTCCCGCCTCCCAGCTGTGTTTCCCTCCCCCGTTCCCTATTTAATGGCGGCCGCTGCACGAGCAGTTGATCAAGACCTCTGACCTCCTGGTCAGGGAACTCTGCTCTCTGCCCTAGCAGCTCCGTTGTTGCGCCGCTGCCACTGCCCCCTACACCTCCTGTCCAGGTAAGTGTTCAAGGCCCACCTCCACCGGCAGGCTCCTGCCTGCGCCTCATCTCTGGTGGTCCAGTGGGAGAGCCTTGCTCTTCTGCTGGTCCGCTCGCCAGCCTTCTCTGTTTTGACTGTTGTTTGTCTGTCTTTTCTGTTTATACTGTTATTGTGCCCGTTTTTCTCTTTTTTTTGTATTTTTCGCTATTTGTTGTGTCCTATGTTTACTTCTATTGTGCCCGTTTTCGCTGCCCTTTTCCTGCTGCTCCCGCGCCCCCGCCTTCCCCTTTGCTGGTTCCCGCTCCCGCCTCCCAGCTGCGTTTCCCTCCCAGTTACCTATTTAATGGTGGCCGCTGGCATGCCAAAGGCGCGCCAAAGGCAAGTCCGTCTGCGCCCATCCGCGACCCGATGGCGACCAGCGCCAGGGACCCTGGTCCTCCGACGACCCACTGCTATGAATCAGCTGCCCTCCACGCACTCAACCCCAGAAGGAACAACAACTGCCAGCTGTCTACGCCGAACACCACCCACGGCCAATTCTCCTGCCGACACTGCTGACAAACCTTCACCAACATCCGCACCCCCACGGCCACTGCCCTCCCGCCGGACGCCAGCACACCCAAAGCCCTGAGGTGCATCCTCTTCAACGTACGATCCCTGCACAGACACGCAGCAGAGATCTGGGACCTTCTTAACACCCTCTCGCGAGACGTCGCCTTCTTCACGGAAACCTAGACCAGCTCCACCTCCGCCCCCGACATTGCTACCGCCATCCCCGACGGGTACAAGATCCAGAGGAAGGACCGCCCCAAACACTCAGGAGGAGGACTCACCTTTGTACACAAGAACTCCCTCCTACTCATCACCTCCAGCACGAAAGACTCCTTGTCCCCCACGGAACACATCAATTTCCAGATCAGCCCCAAAATGACCCTACGCGGCACCCTCACCTACAGACCTCCTGGACCACGAACCATGTTCACCACAACCATCACCGACCTCACCGTGCCCCACGCCATCGCCTCCATGGACTACATACTGCTCGGAGACTTTAACTTCCACCTAGACAACCTCAGTGACCCCAACTCCACCGCCCTCCTGTACAGTCTCGCCAAGATCGCACTGAAACAGCTCGTAACTACCCCTACCCACAAGGCAGGACACACCCGACCCCATTTTCGCAGAAGGTAACAACATCCATTTCAGCCACACCACTCAACCCCCCTGGATGGACCACCACTGCGTACACTTCTCTTTTGACAAAGCCACCGCTCACAAACCATACACCAAGCCCTCTGCGAAGTAACTAGAGCAAGGTCACCGAGGAGCACCTCAACTCCACCCTCAACCACGACCCCCCTCCCACCTTGACCGACATCAACTCTGCAGCCAACGAACTACACAGATGGATCACCAACTGCGCAGACAAGCTGGTGCCCCATGAAAGCCACCTGGTTCACCACTGACCTCCGAGAATCCAGATGCACCTGCAGACGTCTCGAGAAATTATGGAGAAACAGCAAAACCTCGGAAGATCAGACCACCTATAAGAATTATAGAAAGAACAGAGAGGGACCCCTTGACACCAAAGGAATAGGGTTCAAATAATCAATTAAAAGAGAAAAGCTTCCTTTGGGTTGATTCTAGTAGTTCAAGCCACTTGGAAATCACACTGTCATCTTGTATTCATCACACACCATACATACAAAGGGGATTCAGTAGTAAACCCAAGGTCAAAACTAGAAAGAAAGTTATTTTTCAAAAATATATCAGTTTATTCTTCTAATTAAAAACAAATACATAAGAATATATTTTCACACTGTAAAAAATTCATTAAAAACTAATCAATAGGCTTTAGAAATGTTATAAATGGTCATAAGCAATTTTTTCCGTTGCATGAAGAAATTCGCACACAATATTTCTTAATACCGCCTAAGGCAACACAGACAATATACCTCTGAGCAGTTCGTATACAAGGACAGACATCAAATAGACACAACAGAGTACACACAATAGACAGTACAATTTGTCATAAAAAGATACACATCCATATTCCACACATTCAAGTACCAGTTTTGAATGTTTGGAACATGAATGTGTATCTTTTTATGACAAATTATACTGTCTATTGTGTGTACTCTCTTGTGTCTATTTGATGTTTGTCCTTGTATACGAACTGCTCAGAGGTATATTGTCTCTGTTGCCTTAGGCGGTATTAAGAAATATTGTGTGCGAATTTCTTCATGCAACGAAAAAAATTGCTTTATAACCATAACATTTCTAAAGCCTATTGATTAGTTTTTAATGAATTTTTACAGTGTGAAAATATATTCTTATGTATTTGTTTTTAATTAGAAGAATAAACTGATATATTTTTGAAAAATAACTTTCTTTCTAGTTTTGACCTAGGTGTACTACTGAATCCCCTTTGTATGTATGGTGTGTGAGGAATACAAGATGACAGTGTGATTTCCAAGTGGCTTGAACTACTAGAATCAACCCAAAGGAAGCTTTTCTCTTTTAATTGACCACCTATAAGAATGCCGTGACAGAATACCACCAACGCATCAGATCCACCAAAAGGACCTTCATCCAGAACAAAATCCTCACCAACTCCAGTAACTTGAAGGAACTCTTCAGCATCATTCAGGAATTCACCAAACCCCCCAGCGAAGCCTCGGACGTCAAACCCTACCTGGACCACTGCAACAAACTCGGTTCCTACGTCCATCTGAAAATCAAGTCCCTGTACGACAACTTCAACATACAGACACTGAAACCACTCCTTCCTCCAGCAACGCCAGCCAACCTACCATCTCCACCTAGACCCTGGTCACCACCGAATACACTGCCACGACCATAAAGAGCATTCACTCAGGAGCCCCCACGGACCCCCTGCCCGCTGCACATTTTGCACAGAGCCGCTGCCGCCATAGCACCCGAGCTACGACGCACCATCAACGCCACCTTCGAATCCGGCACATTCCCTGACGACTGGAAATGCGCAGAAGTCAAGCCCCTCCTCCTCCTGGCGGACCTCAAAAGCTACCGACCCATCTCTCTCCTCCCCTTCATGGCAAAAGTCACCGAGAAGATAGTCAACATCCAGGTAACGAACTTCATCGAAGACGACTCCATCCTCGACCCTTCCCAATCCGGATTCCGCAGCAACCACAGCACCAAGACTGCCCTCCTCGTCGCCACAGACGACATCCGCACGCTCCTCGACCAGGGCCACACCGCGGCCCTAATCCTACTAGATCTCTCTGCAGCTTTCGACAACGTCTCCCACCACACTCTCACCGCCAGACTCCACGACACCGGCATACAGGGAACCGCCCTCGACTGGATCCACTCCTTCCTCACCGGCCGAACCCAAAGAATCAGCCTTCCGCCCTTCCTCTCCGAACCCACAGAGATCAACTGCGGAGTACCCCAAGGATCATCTCTCAGCCCGACGTTCTTCAACATGTACATAGCCCCCCTCGCCGCCATCGTCAAACATCATGGACTTAGCATAGTATCCTATGCCGACGACACTCAGCTCATCCTCTCCCTCACAAAGGAGCCCCACACCACCAGACTCAGCTTCCAGGAAGGAATGAAAGACGTTGCATCCTGGATGAGCAGCAGCTGTCTGAAGCTCAACTCGGAGAAGACAGAAGTCCTCGTCCTCGGACCCACCCCCTCAGCATGGGACAACACCTGGTGGCTCACCGCCCTCGGGAACCCCGCCATTCCCGCGGACCATGCCCGGAACCTCGGCATCATACTCTACTCCTCACTCACCATGACCCGACAGATCAACGCCGTGGCCTCCACTTGCTTCAACACCCTCCGCATCCAACGCAAGACCTTCAAATGGATCCCCCGTATCCTGAAGGACCATCACCCATGCACTCATAACAAGCAGACTGGACTATGGAAACGCCCTCTACGCCGGAATCTACAATTCCCTGCTCCGCAAACTCCAGACCATCCAGAACACCGCCGCCAGACTCGTCCTCGGCATACCACGACATGAACACATCACCCAGCACCTGCGAGACCTCCACTGGCTCCCCGTCGAGAAGAGAGTAACCTTCAAGCTACTCACTCATGCCTACAAATCCCTCCACAACACCGAACCCCAATACCTCAACAAAAGAGTCTCCTTCCAAGTACCCAAAAGAGATCTCCGGTCCGCTGGCCTCGCCCTCGCTGAAACCCCGCGCATCCGCAGAGCCAGAACGGGTGGAAGAGCCTTCTCCTACATCGTGGCAAAGACCTGGAATAAGCTCCCGAGCAACATCAGACGCCCCCCCACTCTGCACACCTTCAGGAAGAGCCTCAAGACCTGGCTCTTCGGCTGACTCAGAGCTGCACGCCCCGCACCTTGAGACCCTCACGGGTGAGTAGCGTGCTTCACAAACTCCCCATTGATTGATTGATTGAGGGGTTTGAGGGGGAGGAAGGATTCTCCCCTAACTCCTGTCCAGCCTAAGGGTACAGACCCTGGATTGGGGAACCAGATTCAGAGTATCACCCCTGAACTGGGGGAAGGGGTGGCTGCCACAAGCAGCCCTACAGTTTTGCCTTGTACCACTCCCAAAAAGAGGATACAGAACCCCAGAAGGAGGGGCAGGGAGAGGAAGGACTCGCCCCTGACTCCTGTCCAGTCTAAGGGTACAGACCCTGGGCTGGAGGGCCAGTTACAGGATAGCACCCCTGAACTTGTGCGAGGTGCAGTGGAGTAAGGATGCGATGCACCCGGGGCTATCGCCCCCACTCTGTGAAACCACAGAGGACAGAAACCCCTGGATGTCCTGGCGGCTGGGTCTGGACGCTGACAGCTGTAAGTGGCTTCTGTTGGTTGCTGTCCTTGTGGACAGAGCTTTCCTTGGCTTGAGGTCAGAAGCCAGACGCAAGGGGTGGAATGGGACACATCACTTTGGTGGCCATGGTGGTACTTTATACCTAGTGAAATGCATCTGTGAACAACTTAAAGTTAGGCTCTTCACAGATGGGGTATGCAGGTAAGAAGGAGTCCCCATGGGTTAGCTTAGCGGGCCCTGGGAGTGTAGACAGAATTATCCAACTGGGTTCAGAGAGGCGTAGAACTGGAACATGCTTCTGCAGTAGCGGGCCAGGGCCCATGTTCTATCGCCCCAAGCAGGGAAGTCCATCAAGGTATTGATTAGTATACCTTTGCTTTAGGCTGGAAGGGGGTTGTGTTGGACCTGGCCCTTTTTGCAGGGTTATCCCCAGACGTTTTGCCTTCCTCTGCCTATTTTTTTATTTACTTTTTGTTGCCTTTAGGACTATGGGCATTTTACCACTGCTAATCAGTGCTAAAGTGCATGTGCTCTCTCATCTAAACATGGTATAATTGGTTTACACCTGTTTGGCATATTTCATTTAAATGTAAGTCCCTTGCAAAGTGGTGTCCCACATTTCCAGGGCCTGTAAATGAAATGTTACTAGTGGGCCTGCAGCACTGCTTGTGCCACCCACTGACGTAGCCTTTCAAACCTGTCTCAAGCCTGCCACTGCCAGACCTGCATGCGCCGTTTGCTGCCACTTTGATTTGGTATTTAAAACTACTTGCCAAGCCTTAAACCCCCCTTTATTACTCATAGGTCACCCCTAAGGTAGGGCCTGGGTAGCCCTATGGGCAGGGTGATGTGTAAATAAAAGGTAGAACATGTGCCTTTATTGTGTGGCATGTCCTGGTAGTGACAAACAGCCTATTTTGTTTCTCACTGCTGTGAGGCCTACTTCTCTCATAGGCTAGCATTGGGAATTCCATTATATACTTTTAAGTGGTAATTCCTTTTCTGAAAGGAGTAACGTTTCCCTCTTTGGTATGTTCAGAATGGTAGTGATAAATCCTGCTTACTGGTGTAGTTGCATTTTACATTACTATTTTAGAAATGCCACTTTTAGAAAGTGGATATTTCTCTGTGCTTATGATTCTTTGTGTTTTGCAGCCTGACTCCAATCCACGTCTGGGCCTGCGTGACAGCTACATCTTGTGCATACTTTCCAGACAGCCACAACACAGGAAGGGCTGGGTGTGACAGGGGCACATCTGCATTCATTTGAGGGGGGAGGGTGTTCACACTTTAAAACTGTATAGGCTGGGTCCTGTCCTCACACAAAGGTCTGATTTACCCACCCCCCCGCATCCCCCCAACTGATGTCTGGAGCCAGGCCTGGGTTGAAAGGGATTGTTGTGCACTTCTAAAGGTTCTTGTGAAGTCACCCCTACATCAAAGACATTTTGGAGTATAAGTACAGGGGCTCTTACACCATGTTGGTGAAACACTGTTGGATCTGGAACTGCACCTCTATCAGAAGGACTGCTGCGCTGCTTAAATTTAATGCTGGACTGCTTTTCTGCTTATTGCCCTGCTGCCTGCTAACTGCTGTACTGCCTAAAGAACTCAACTGGACTGCTTTTCTGCTTTTTGCCCTGCTTCCTACTGATCCCAGACTCTGGTCTAACCAGAGACTATATGGACTTGTAACCAGACGCTGCTGGCTCTACAATTTCCCCATTGCCAAGAGGACTGTTGGGCTGCTGGGAGGGACCGCTATTTGCCATCTGCCTTATGTGCTGGCCTGTCGCATGCCCACCTTTTCATGTCCAAGTGCTCTCCCTGGGCTTGTGGCTGCCCTGTGCCTTACAAAGCAGTACGTGTGGCAGCGCTCCCTACTCCTAGGAAGTCAGCATGTTTTCATCGCTTTCAGGGCACTTAAAGCTGTGTGTGTGCCCAGTGCCATGTGGTGGCGAGCAGCGCTCTTTTCTGTAAGAGTAAAAGACCTTCGGGGGCCTACAACGTGACCTGTTTTTGACTAAGAAGGGCTGCCGCTCCCCTTTTCTTAGCAGCACTGCCCCGGTCTTGCGGACGAGACCTGTGGGCTGCCACTCCGCGAGGTCGGTGCCCTGGGCAGCTAAGCAGCATCTGCGCCGCCCCGCCTCCAGAGCAACGCCTGGGTCTAGCTGAGCCCACAGGCCCCACTGTGGAAGCCCGTTGACAACCTGAGGGACAAAGGCCGAGAGGAGCTGAACTGTATCGTCGGCAGCTGCACTGCATGCTCGCAGGCAGCTGCATTGAGGCCCGAGTGTGCAGGATCGGACGAGGGCTCCCCGCTTTGCCCTAAGGTTTGTGCCTGCCCCGTTTTCATTGGGACAGACCGTTGGGTCATTGTGTTGATGCTGCTTGCCCTAATTCAGGAGACACCACCCTGTGGCAGCAGAGTACTTTGGGTTCGCCTACAGTGATTTGGGGGCACTTGACCAGTGTGCGCCTTATGGGGCGGATCCTTGACAGAGGCCCGATCTTCACTGGAGAGTTGTTTTATCTAGAGAAGCGAATACCTCTTTAGTGGGATCACAAGGTTTCTTTCCTGCACTTGAAACTGCTGCATGTGGTTTCCATCGCGGGGGAGTCACTGGGCTTACCGTATCATGTGTAATAGGCACACAGGTGCGTCTGGGCCCTATGCTTGGTACCTAATGACAGTAAAACGATTACTAGGAGCACAGATGCGCTGTGCCCTAGGGTTTTCATGATAATTCATGTGCTTTTTCATAAACCTGCTGCATTTCATCTCCTAAGTATTCACTGATATTTTGTTTTTGCCTTGCATTGTCAGGATAATGAGTATTATCTCAGGATTTGTATAATGTGCATAGTATTTAATGATTTATGTAGTTTTGGTCTGTGTTTTATGTACAATATACTCTATATATATTTTTATATAATACTGTGTGGAGTGTCTTTTGTAGTGTGTTTATTTTGTTTCTGTGTGAGTGTGTTGCGCAAACGCTTTCACATTGCCTCTTAGAATAAGCCTGCCTGCTCTGTGCCAGGCTACCAGGAGGTGAGCACAGGTTGTCTTTGGTGTGTAACTTACTTTCCCTGACTAGAGTGGTGGGTTCTGCCTGGCTTAGGTGCATACCCTAGCCAACCAGAAACCCCATTTCTATCAATCTGTCTTTAGAATGTTTATTCTATTTTTTTCACTAAATCTAGGAGGTTTGTTTTAAGGGAAGATTTCTGCGTCATTTCTTGATGCATTAGTATCATGTTTGACCATTCTTTGCTTTGTTTTCTGTTAAGTGTTATACATGATTTTATGTCTTTGTTGTGACATGACACTGGCCACTTCCTCAAATGCAGCTATACAGTGGGTTATGGCTACTAATCATACTGTGCAAGAATGCAAAACAGAACATGGTTAAACACAAAAATACGGAAAAAGTTGTTCTAGTGATCATGACTGTTCTGTTTGTTGCGAGTATGTGCGTATTTTGTTTCTTTTCTGTGTCAAACATACTGTTGTATTTAGGCCCAGAAACTTGGGGCTAATCAGTTGCATTAATGTGAAGTATCTGCAGTTAGCAACTTCACTGTCAAAACTGAAGCACAATCATCACCTTTTAGTGCCTTTTATCTGGCCTCATGTGGACAACAGTGCTTAAAACTAAGTTACTAAAATGTGATGTACCACATCATTTATTTTTATACCAGCCCAGCAAGCTCTGACCGGTAGTTGTGAGTCTCCATCTACTTATGTAGGCAACATCTTATCTCTTCCAACAGGTAATTAACTACAGATGCAATCTAACAAAAAATCAATGAACTGATTACATTTTGGTGAAGGACACTTTTTATACAAGGATAATAGGAAGCGTACAATCCATTCAGAAAATAGAAACACCTGCAATGGCAATATGTGTTCAAGTTTTTGATATAAAACCACTGGCATGCTCTTAGAAATGCAATCGCTATACTGCATCTGAAGATATAAGACCCTATAGTTACTATCCCCTTTATGTCAGAGCTATGGTGGATTGGGATCGCCAGTGGTTCCAGATATATAAAGAAGAGGAGAGGAGATAGGGGACATCCCTGTCTATTAGGTTCTGAAAAGGAGCATACAATTGAACGTAATACCTTCATTAATTATGCACAAGCATGTAATTAAACATCTTTTTTTCTTTTTCCTTTCTTTCCCTCAAATTATACAAAATGCAATTTAAAAGCAAGATGGGCATATAGTACCTGATTGGCAATGGGTCTCTGTCCAGCTTGAGAAGCAGGGGGTGGTAGGCTTTGTTGAAAAATGGAGTGCAAGGAGTCTTGAGATTTCTTATTTTCAATTATTCTTTATTTGTAGTCAAATGCATCAGCCCAGCCAACGCGTTTCGTCCAACATGGACTTCATCAGGGTTGGAATTGTCTTTTTGGAGATCACCAAGATGTTTCTCTATTATAACCACCGTAGCGTCTGTTAGATAAAGACTTTGAAGGAATTAATGCCTTCGATTCATATTGAGATTATCGTATTGATGATCACCCAGAAGCTTAATTTATTGCCAGATGTAGTGTCAATGCGCTGGTGATCACCGTTGCGTCCGTTCAATAAAATCTAGCATGTTATCCGCTCTGGTGTGTGAGGCCGCCTGTCTGTCCGTACTCCTTGCACTCCATTTTTGCATGTATTTTGTGGATCCCATTACATTTTGTTTAATTTGGGGGAAAGAAAGAAAAAAGATGTTTAATTACATGCTTGTGCATAATTAATGAAGGTATTACGTTCAATTGTATGCTCCTTTTCAGAACCTAATTACTTTGAGAGAAAGTCTTTTCTCTTATATCTGTGACTTCTTAGCGGTGAAGTCACGGGAAGTTGAGCATCTCTACTATACATATATGAGAATTAAATGTTATGTTATGTTATGTTAAAAATATTTATAGAGCGCACTAACACCAAACGGTTTCATGGCGCTGAGAGCAGAGGAGCGATAGTGTTGTAATAAACAGAAGCTTTACTCGTAGGCCTGAGAGAACAAAAGAGTCTTAAGAAGTGTTCTGAACTGGGCGTAGGAGGTAGCTAACCTCAGTCCAGTGGGGAGAGCATTCCAAAATTGAGGGGCCAAAAAAGAGAATCCAAGGCCACCGTGTTTTTTGCGTTTGAAAGTGGGGATGGTGAGCAGATTCAAATGAGAGGAGCGTAGTTCACGGTAGGGGACATAACGATGGATCCTAGAGGAGATGAATACTGGGCCAAGACCGGCAAGGGCTTTAAAGATGGTGCAGCCCAGTTTAAATACACACCGTTTAGCCACCGGGAGCCAATGCAGGCTCTTCATCAGGGGGCGGACGTGTTGGTATCTGGATTGACGAAAGATGAGCCTGGCTGCTTGATTTTGTACCAGTTGCAAGCGGTGGAGTTGGTATGCCGGAATGCCAACATAAAGTGAATTGGCATAATCAATACGAGAGATAACCAAGGCCAGAATGACTATGGTCAAGGCCTCGGTGGTCAGAAATCTACAGATTTTCCGAATTCTGCGTAGGTGGAAAAAGCAGGTAGAGACCACTGCACTGATCTGAGATTTCATGGATAGATCATTACTGATTATGACCCCTAGACTTTTTACAGATTCTGCTGGGCGAGGTGAGCTACCTAAGAGAGGGGGCCAAAAATTAGAATTCCACGGGTTGGCAGTACCTCCTGTCAGGACCAGCTCAGTTTTATCAGGGTTGAGTTTTAGTTGATTAGCGTACATCCATTCGCTAATATAACTCATAGTGGACTGGAAATTAGATACTGTGGTGTTAGAAGAATCAATTTCAAACACCAGCTGGAGGTCATCAGCATAATTAAAAGTGACAACTCTCTTTTTGCGTAAGGACCGAATTAGAGGAAGCATGTACAGATTAAACAGGAGGGGTGAAAGGGAGGAACCCTGGGGGACCCCGCAAGTCAGCCTAGCTTTCTTGGCTGAGAAATTAGCGAGATGGACTGCCTGAGATCGATTATGTAGGAAAGAGGAGATCCACTTCAGGGCCAGACCCTGAATGCCAGCATTACTGACACGATCGGTCAGGAGGTCATGATCGACCGTGTCAAAAGCAGCCGATAAATCCAAGAGCACCAGGGCCTGGGTGATGTTTTTATCGGCCCCTTTCCTAAGTTCGTCCATAACTGCAAGAATGACTGACTCCGTAGAGTGTGCAGGTCTAAATCCTGCTTGATGGGGGTCAAGAAACTGAGAATGTTCAATAAATGAATACACTGGTGTAGCCCCTACTGCCCACACTGCTGTTTGCATAACTTCAGACATCCCTGTCTAGTTCTTCTGCCAATTCCAATTGACTTGCGCTGACAGATTGGGATACAGTATTTGTACCGTTGTGATGTACTGGGTACCTGACCCTGGATAAAGGCCCCCAATCCACTCGATCAAATGCTTTTTCTGCATCGAGGGAGAGGGCCACTCTCTCAAAAGTGTCATTCTGTACCTGCTAAGTGAAGTGTAACAGGGTTCTGAGGTTATTTATCGATGATCTTCCCAGTACAAAGCCAGCTTGCTTTTTTTTTTTCTTTTCAAACATATGTTTATTGGCATTTTGTTAAGTAAACAATGCTCGCTTTACAACAACCGGAGTATCCGTATCACAAAGTACAATACATAAAGTCACGAGAAGGAACAAGACTGAAGACGCTAGATCGGACAGCTCTATGCCAACCTGTGAAGAAAATCTATAGTGATCAATACAGTTTCTGACATTTTGTGGGCACAGCGTTTCTCGTTCCCGGAGATGTGATCCCCCAGTCCATTCCGCCGTGACAGAATTACACTCCACCCTTCCAACCGGAAAGGTACTTCAAACAGAAAAGCAAGTTCAAAAGAGAGGAAAACAAAAATTCCCTGAACCCTCCCCCCTCCCAACAACAAGGTATGTGGTGGCGACACTACATGTGAAGGCTAGATTAACGACTGGATACGAGCGTAGTATGTTAAAATTGGAAAAGATGCATATCCCTAACTGACGGAGGGCAGACTGCCAATGGCAGGCCTCGCGTAAGGAAAGCGACCAGGGGACCCCACTTATATTCGAAGCTTTTATAGTCGTCGCGGAAGATGTCCGCCATTCTTTCCAGACAGAGGAGTTTCCAAAGTCGCGAGTGCCATACTGAGAGGGAAGGAGCTGCCTTCCTCTTCCACGCTGCGGCAATTGTTACCTCCGCAGCACCTATACACGTCTACATGATAGCTTTGTAAGCTCTGGTCTGATGTTCAAGGGCGGGATCACGAATACCCAAAAGGACTCCCTCCATGGTGGTCGGAATGGGGTATCCCAACATGGCTTTGATTTGTGCTAAGATTTCCTCCCAAAATGGACGTATGTTGGGGCAATCCCACCAGATATGTTGGAAGTCCCCAAGTAACCCACAGCCCCTCCAGCATCTATCTGTCGTGTTCGGAAAGATTCGCTTAAGTTTGGAAGGGTGTAGGTACCAGTACATTAGAGTTTTTAAGTGTGCTTCCCTAAACTCTAGGGAGTGATTGAATTTCGAGATGTCGGACCAGAGTTCCGTCCATTCCCTTTCTGATACGTGCCGCTGCAACACCCCCTCCCACATGGACATGTATCTCGGGCGAGCCGCGTGTGTGGTGGAAAGCAGATAGTTGTAAAGAAAGGAAATCACCCCCTTCATTGATCCCACTGTTCTCACATATTTCTCAAAGCCTGTTTTCTCCCTCGTAGCCTTGTCACGTATGTGGGGGGTGAGTGCCCAATGTCTAAGTTGAAGATAAAAGAAGTGTTCTTCTGGGGTTAACTGGAATTCCCTTCTGCAACTATCGAAGGTGAGGATGTCGTGATTATGGAACAAGTGATCAAGCATAAGGCAACCTCCCTCTCTCCAGGCGTCAAAGGGGCCTTCGTGCAGGGCTGGTGGAAAGGCTGGGTTAAAGTGGATCGGGGTGTATGGGGAAGGGAACGTGGTCCAACCCTCACCTCCCGACACAGAGTCTCACACTCTCAATACAGTACGTGTAGGGGTGCTAATGTACACATTCGCGGGGCGCTTCTTCTTAGGTTTCCAGATTAAATCCCATACCATCCTCCCTGCCACTCCCCTGTCCATATGGAGCCAGTGCTTCTCTGATTCCCGTTTAAACCATTCTGTCACTATCCGCAATTGAGCAGCTTTATAGTATAAGCCTATGTCTGGCAACCCCACTCCGCTCTGGGGCGCCTCAGTATGGAGAAGGATAAGCAGGCTCGTCCTCCTTGCCATATGAACCGTGTAAGCATGGATTTGATTTTAGGCAGAAAGGTCGTATCTAAATCAATGGGCAGAGCCTGAAAAAGGTATAACAGTTTGGGCAACAGTGTCATTTTAACTGCGTGGATGCGGCCGAGCCAGGAAATGAATAGGGGCTTCCACTGCTTGAGGTCATTCTGAATTTGGAGAAGGGCGGCCGGAAAGTTGGCTTTATAGAGTCCTTCCACTCGAGGTGTCAGCTGAATCCCCAGGTATTGAAGGGAGCGGCTGCTCCACTGTAAGGAGGATTGGGCTTGGATTGAGCGGGCCTCAGCGTCAGGGAGAGTAAGATTAAGTATATAGGATTTGTCAAGATTGACCTTGAAACCTGCTACGACTTCGAATTTGGCTAGTTCTAAGTGCAGTGCAGGAAGTGACTGCGACGGGTCTGAGAGTGTCAAGAGCACGTCATTCGCAAAAAGCGATATTTTGTGAGAGTCCCCACCGAAGGGAATCCCTTTAATCACCAAATTATTTTGGATGGTCATCGCTAATGGTTCAATACTCAGCGCAAACAACAGGGGTGACAAGGGGCACCCCTGTCTAGTGCCTCTCGTAAGGGAGAAGGGGGCTGATAGCACGCCATTGACCTGTACCCTGGATTGGGGTTGTGTGTAGTTAGCCTTGATCATGCGGATGAATTTGTCTGCGAAACCGAAGGAAGTGAGGACACGGAAGAGGAATGCCCAGTCTACCCGGTCGAAGGCCTTCTCGGCATCCAGCCCCACAGGACCGCTGGTAAATCCCGTTTGGTAGCTTTTTCAATTAGATGTATTGTGCGTCTAATATTGTCGTGGGTCTGCCGACCTTTTATGAAGCCAGACTGATCGGGGTGGATTAAATCTGGCATCAAGTCTTGTATCCGGTTCGCAAGAATAGTAGAGTAAAGTTTCGCATCTAAATTTAGAAGTGCTATTGGGCGGTAGGAGGCACATAGATGTGGATTTTTCCCGGGCTTGGGAATGACCGTAACCACTGCCTCGGCCATCGAAGGGGTCACCTCTCCTGCCTCCGCCATCTGATTAAAAAGTTGCGTAAGGTGGGGTATGAGGTCGGGGGCAAAGGTTTTATAAAAGAGGGCTGTGAGTCCGTCAGGCCCGGGCGCCTTGTGGAGTTTGAGGGCTGCGATTGTCGCACCTACTTCATCTGTAGTTATGGGGGCGATGAGTCTATCATTCGTGTCTTGTGAGACTCGGGGGAACCACAGGGCCCGAAGGTAACTATCCTGCAAGTCTGCCTCCCTCAGCTCCTCAGTGTAGAGGGCCCTGTAGAAGGAACCAAAGAGCTCCGCCTTATCCTTATCCGTGTGGACCAGGTCTTTATTCCCATCGGAAATGTCTCCGATGTATTCCCTCTCGCGCTTCTCTTTTAGTTGCCTGGCTAAATGTTTGCCTATTTTGTTCCCCTGAGTGTAGGAAATATGGCGTAGTTTCAAAAGCGTGTATTCTGCCCGATTATTGTAAATTGCTTTCAGCTTACCTTGCAATGCGGTAAGGGAGCGTAGGGTCACCCTGGTGGGGTTGTTCTTGTGCGTCTGTTCTGCCCGTTCCAACTCCTTCTCTAGGCCCTCCCTCTCATGCGCCCTTTGTCTATTCAGGGTGGAATTAAGTTCTATACACTTCCCCCTTATAACCGCCTTGAACGCGTCCCAATTGTTACCCGGGGAGGTGTCTTCGGGCATGTTTACTTTGAAGTATTCCGTGATTGCTTCCCGTAGTTCGGTTCTCAGTACACTATCCCGTGTGAGGGAAAGCGGGAAGTACCATTTGGGAGTAATAGTTGGGGCAGTTCCCCACTGTAAACAAATCGATACCGGACCATGGTCCGAGATGGACAGGGGAAAAATCTTAGCCTCTCTAAGGGTGCCCAGCATCCTTTGATTAATAAAGATATAGTCCAATCTCGAGTAGGTGTGGTGTACGTGAGAGTAGAAAGTGTAGTCTCTAGTCTGAGGGTACAAGGTGCGCCAGGCGTCCCGCAGGCCGAGATCGTGCATTCGTTGCTTTATATCTGCAGTGAAGGAGCCAGTCTCGGATCTATGTGGGTGAGTGCTGTCTAAGTCGGGTTGCCAGGTAAGGTTAAAATCCCCCATTAAAATCGTTGGCCCTTCCGCAAAGTGATCTATTTTATCTAGTAGGTTATTTAGAAAGCTCGTTTGGCCCGTATTAGGCGCGTAAGCTGCAATAAAGGTGCAGAGTGTGCCTCTTAGTGTGCCCTTAACCATGACCATCCTCCCCTCCTTATCTGATTGGATGTCCAGCGGCTGAAATTTCGTCGATGTATGAAATAGGAGTGCCACTCCCCGGTGCTTAGTGTGTGCTGATGATCTATAGATAAGGGGATATAGTTTGTATTTGAGCCGCAATTCGTCAGCCCTCTGGAGGTGTGTCTCCTGGAGTGCCACTATGTCGAAGTGGTGGTCAGTTAGATATTTCCAAACTTTTTGACGCTTCTATGGGGAGTTGAGGCCCTTAACATTCCACGAGGTTATAGTAATTACCATCTTTCCCGGTGAGACCCTCCCCCTCTTAGGCCGCGTGTACCAATGTCCTTGCTCCAACTCAGTAGAAAGTATGAGACAATTATCCCCAGAAGCTTGCCTTTTGTTAGAAATGCATCTGCCAGAGCGCCCCCATGTCTAATGTGTAAATAAGGCCATCACCAATCCCTTAACCCACCCCCTCCCAGAACCCTAAAAGAAAAAAGAAAACACCCAACCCCCAACATTACCAACATGAATATGTGTCGAGTGAGTGATGGTTCCTCGACTGTGGGGAATCCCCTACTCAGATGGGTTGGTGGATGAGGTGACCAGAGATCCCCTCTGCACCCATCTCGGGGGTTCCCAAGTAGCCTAACTTGCTAAGTAAATCAGTCTTCGCTCTTGAGCATCGTACGGTTTCTCCCGTCCCCGGTTCCCTCAAATGTTTGTAGGCAAACAATGTCCCCACGTTGAGTGGAATTGCCTGTCCAGATGTAGAGTGGCGGTCCGTAGCTCGTGTAGGTCTGCCGCCGTTAGATACCTGGCACAGTTCTCACTTGTGATTCCCCCTCGAGGACGTGGACCATTTCGTAGAAGTTGAGCCATTTCGGTTGGACCCTTGTGTTTTACCACCTGTAGATTCAGGCTCGGCCATAGGGAGACCCAGCAATTCCAGACCCTCCCGTAGATCGATTATGTGGCGTTGTCTATTATTATATTCAAAGCTCAGGCCAAATGGATAAGTCCAGCGATATCTAACTTTATCTTCTCATAGCTTGGTTGTGATGGGTCTGAACTGCTGCCGTCTCGCTAATGTTGCGGGTGCCACATCCTGATAGATGCTGCAGCTGTGTCCCTGGAAGGAGATTGCGTTCTTTTTCCTGGCGGCTGCTAAGACTGCTTCCTTCACCTTGTAGGAGTGAAATTTCGCAAGCACGTCTCGCGTGCGTTTCTGTTCTCCGGATGATGAGCCTCCAACTCTGTGTGCCCGCTCAAGCTTAATTTTAAGGGTTTGTGGAGTGACGATTTCTGCAAATAGGCCCTCCAGGAAAGCCTCCAAGTTGGGACCTTCTGCTCCCTCCTTCAGGTCACGGATGCGTAGGTTATCTCTTCGTGCCCTGTTTTCAAGGTCTTCTGCTTTCAGTTGGGTGTGGTGCAGTTGATCCTGTAGGGCGAGTAATGTGTCCTGTATACTGTAGGTGCGTTTGTCGACCTCCTGAGTCTGCTCCTCCAATTCCACCACCCTGACACTTACGGAGTCTACATCTTGTTGGAGGGTTGCCATTCGATCATTGAGGTCGCTTTTCAGTTGGTCGATGGAATCCTTGATATCCTGGCTGAGCTCCTTCCGGAGCTCCGCTTTGAAATCCCTCAGGGAAGCCATAAGGTCCTCCTTGGTGAAGACCATGATATCGAAGTTGTCTTCACGGTTCGCTGGTAGATGTTTGTCCGCTGGAGGAAAGAATTGGGAGACTTTGGACGTCGCTTTGGTCACCGTTTTCTTAGGCGGCATAGAGGCAGGCCCAACGAAAACCCCGCTGCTGCTGCCCGGGTATTCTGCCCCTGCTCCTGCAAGCTCCTCCGTGGGTGGCCTCTACGTGGTGCTGGCGGCTCTCCTTGCTTGCCCGCTTTTCTCCCCTCAGTAGGTCGCCAAATGCTCAGTGCGCCCTCCTCCCTTACGACGAGGGGACCTGGCGCTGGCCTAGATCTTTGAAACGTGCTCTTCAGACTCTCAGTGCCAGGTTTGTGGGCCTCATATTCTGCACTGCCTGCCTCCTCCTGCCAAGGGATGTGTGTGAGGAGGGTTCCCACTGCACCGGGGGGGGCCACCCTCAATCCAGGCTCTGCCACGTCCTTGTCACCCTTCCGTCCACTAATTCATGTGTCGGGCGCGGATGAGCGTCGAAGTTATCCCGCGATGCCTACCTAGTCTCCACGGGGGTACGGGCCTCTATGATCTCGTCAACTAAGACGGTCGCTGCTTTCCCTGGGTGTTGAGGTGGTGTGCTCACTGTATCACCAGCGTGGTGTAGGAGTCCCAAGAGAGGGTCTCATGTGTTCCTCAGTGCATGCTGTATGAAGGCCTCAACGCGCCGCTTGCTCTCGGTCCGCCCGCCATCTTGAAGTTAGGCAGAAAGTTGTTATGCCTTCATCCTCCTCCGTTTCCGCGTGGAGTCTCTCCCGGCCGCCCCTCTCTACCTCCGAGGCCTACCAATAAAAGGCTCTGCACTGGGCCCCTCACGCACCTGGAATCTTCAATGCCGCCTCGATTCTCGGGCGTCCGGTCCCGCAGCTTATTTCCTCTACACGGTATGTAATGCCGAGGGCGTCACCACTGTCCTCCCGCGTTGCGCAGTGCCGGCTGCTGGGGGATTATCACCGCGGGAGGTCCAGTCTCGCTGTTACCGCCGCCTGGAGGAATGCTGGACCAGGCGGGCGCCGTTACTGCACCCAAGATGGCAGCCGCAGTTGTGAGCTGGCTTGTGGGCGATCCGGAGTTGCTTCAAAGCTGCTCCATTCCAGGCTCTAGCGTGTCAATTTGGGGGTCCCCGCATGCCCTGGACATGGGGACGTCGCTCGCCACTCAAAGCATCGGCTCTGACACTGTTTGAACGCTTAAATCTCCCCGAGACACTGGCGCGGACCGGGAGCCGAGACGGATTACGTCCACTCGGCCATCTTGCCCAGCCACGCCCCCACCAGCTTGCTTTTTGTGAATGAGGGGTAAAATCAGATTTTTTCAGATCGTTGTCAAGAATCTTTGCCAGGTTTTTTATCTTGCAATTTAAAAGCAAGATGGTCATAGAGTACCTGATTTGCAATGGGTCTCTGTCCAGCTTGGGAAGCAGGGGGTGGTAGGCTTTGTTGAACTCTGGGCATAATGTATCGATTTCAGTAGCTTCCTTGACGACTTTGGTAATGAGAGGTGTAAAGGTCTGAGATGTGATTTCCTAGAAATCCAGTGGAAAGCCATCCTCACTGGGAGCTTTCCTCGATGGCATTGCTTTAGTTGCTTCTGACACCTCTTTGTTTGTGATGTCATGGTCTAAAGTATCCCTTAGAGTGGTTGATAGCCTCAGGATTGGTAGGGCATCCATGAATGATGCTTCAACTTGGATACTGTTGGTTGTGTCCGCCGTGTATAGCTAAGAGAGAGGAGTTGGGAAGAGGAGTTGGCCTAACGGCTAGGGCGGTCGACCTCGAATCTGGGGAACTGGGTTCGAGTCTCGGCAATGACGCTGAACATCCTGTGATTCTGGGCAAATCACTTAATCTCCCCGTGCCTAACAAAAAACAAAAAATTAATGTGTCCTCATGTAATGCAACTGGTGCTATGTAAAGCTCTCTGATACCCGATTCGAGTCAAGTTCGCACTATATAAAACTCTGTAAAAAAAAAAAAAAAAAAAAATAAGAGTTGTAGAAGGCAAATTCTCTGGTAATTTTGAGGGGATAAGTCAGTAACGTTCCTCATTTGCTATGTATAGGTGACATTGCGGAATTGGGATCCCATTGTTTGGAATGCGAGTAATCAACCAGCTTTCTCGCCTTGCTCATAGTGGTTACTGCAACCTGTCAGTAGGGCTTTCTCCGCTATGGAGGTGAATGGGATGTTTAAATCATATTTTTTCTTCCTTAAGGTTTGTAGGCATTCATCTGTTGGGGCAGTCCTGTATGCTTGTTGTAAATAAATGATCTTGTATTCCAATGTGTCTCTCTGAATGCGGAGAGTTGCTTGTCCTTGAGTGCATCTTTTTTTTATCAGGCCTCTGATGTATACCTACTCAGACTTTGTGGGGAAGACGCTCATCCTTCATTCAAATCTATGTAGCCCTGCATCTGCAAACTTAATTTTTTTTCTCTTGGGGTTGTCTGTAATAAAAGACATTATTTCGCCAGGTCTTTGTTTTTGGGGTGAGGATCTGAAAGCCTAGTGACAATGTAATTGGAGCCTGGCCCTTCAATCCAGCTGCTTTAATGTCACACTTCCCCACCTCAGGTAATAGAGTAGCATTAGTAAGAAAAAGTCTATGCATGTTTCTGTACCATGTGGGCAGGAAAGACTCTACTTTTATGGTGAAAAAGACACCAGGGGCCTCAAATGTTTTAGTGTATTTCAGTCCGGATTATTGTTGGGTCAGGCCGCCCAATCTGTTATAGGGTTTACTGTTATGTTCCAGTCTCCCCCATAAAAGTTGTGATCTGCCTAGGTCTGTACACAGTCTGCTGATCTGTGAACAAAATTGCTTTTCTGGACATTGAGGGCATAAACTGAGCCTTTTACAAAAATGTGTTGGTGCAATGAGAGTTTGGCAAAGACATACTTGCCCTCTGTTTCGGTCCACATTTGGATTATCCTGGCTTTCAAGTTTTGATGTAAAAGATTGGCTACTCCTTTTCCTATAAGACGTATGATGTTCACTTGATGATTGGGAAGGTTGTAGGTCGGTGGTTGAAAGTATAACTGTCCCCACTTCAGTTTTTCAGATTCTGTAGCCGATAGCTGTATCTCTTGCAAGAGTACAATGTCCAGCTTTTGAGGGGATGGGTACTTCTGATAGAGTATTCTAGCCGCAGATTCCTCACCTTATTGATATTCCCCAGGTGCCACACTGGATCCAGAAACCTTTCAACAGTATGTCTGCACTCCAGTAAATGGCGCTGTGTGGCTCCTAACTGACGCCGTTCTGCTACAGATATGACATGTGGAGCCCATATAGACACTACTCTCGCGCACCAACGTCATTTCCTTTGTTTCCATGCCACCAGACAAAGATCCAGAGCTACCTCTCATCTCATTGAGACCCTTACCTCGATCAAGGGACATGGCACCTCCTAAAAGGACAGGTTGTAAGTCCTCTAAGAGCTGTTGCAAACAAATGTGTGTGTGACAGATCCTCACCAAATTTGCCTGTGTTGGAGCCACAACTCTGGGGGAGAGGATGTGGCCTAATGGCTAGAGTGGTCGACCTTGAAGCTGGGGAACCAGGTTCGAGCCTCTGCGGGGACGCTCAACATCCTGTGATTCTGGGCAAATCGCTTAATCTCCCCGTGCCTAACAAAATGAATGTTTCCGTCTGTAACACAACTGGTGCTCTTGTAAAGCACTCTGATACCTTCAGAACGAGTTCGCGCTATATAAAACTAAAAAAAAAACTCTAAGGCTTGCAGTGACTCTGCATCAATGAACCCAAAGGCCATACAAGAACGCAAGGTGAAACTCAACATTGCCAAACACTGTAAGACACTGTGATGAGACCGCTCCAAGTTGAAATTTCGGTCCAAGTCCTGCTGGTTGATATCCAGAACTCACAGGAGGCATTCCAGAGGTTGGTCTTCATCCTGATCAAAGTCGAAAACCAAACACAAGAAATCTTAGCAGGACTCTGTCACTTTCTGTCACTCACAGGGCAATGGAATGTATGGAAGCACCAAACGTCTAACTCCCAAAGTAATTCGACTTCAGAGCCAATCCCGCAGCATGTTCTGGCACATTGCAAGTATCCAGGGACATCTGGCATTTCTAAGCAGATCGAAGAGTTCCCGCTTGGCCATGCTCTTCAGATCTGTGTTGACTCCATCTGGTGTGCCTGCGTGCCCCACAGAGTTTTGAGGTTCTCCATAGGATTTACCGCAGGCGGGACTGCCCTTGGCACCAGCGGAACCCTCTGAGACATTAACGGGCCCGACTCCGGCTCCAATCTCGACTCCGACACTGGTGCCTTGGTTCACGCCATTTCCCAGCGCTTTGACACCAACTTCATCAACGACAGAAGATGAGACCCCAATTGTCCTCTCTGACATCAAGTCGGCACCGGTTCATCCTCGATCAGTGTCTCACCTGACCACCATTGAGTCTTCATTTCCTCCATTGATCTGCCTTCTCAACGAAACGCTCTGCATTCCCTGTTCGGCACGGATTTGGACAATGATACAATGCGGGTGGTGAGATTGGATAATCCTATCATGAGGAGAACTGGTCTGACGACATGCAGGCGGCTAGTGGCCATGATATCTCCCCTGATTCCGGACTCCTTTCACCCCCTGGTCCTATCATTGAGGAGAGTGCTTCTTATTCATAGGGCGGGCGAAGTCCAGCTCCCCACCTTGGAGGTCAAGACCAATGTACTTATGGAAATTCTTCAGCCAAGGCACACATCTACTGAGCCCCTCTTACTATGGAACGAGGCCCTTATGGATACCTTTTTGAGGGCGTGGGGCAAACCTTGATCAGGCCCCTTGGTCAACTGCTGAATTGCAGAAGGCCACCACCCTGCCCCAGGCGATCCTATGTTTTTGTCTCAGCACCCATCCCCTGAAAGCTTGGTGGTGTAGGCTTCAGCAAGCAAAACTAACCCCAGCACATTCCCAACTACTTCTTCCGATAAGGAGTCCAAATGGGTGTAGATGTCCGAGAATTGAGTTTTCTCGTCCACCAGCTTGGCCGAAATGCCAGTTGCCTGCTGGGGTGCTATTCTCACGCACATTGGGATTCGGTGACTGAAGTCCTCCTAGGACGTTCCCTAGCCATTTCTCTCCAGGGCCATATAGGACAGTTGTGTGCGGCCAAGTTCACAGTTCATTGTGGCGAAGACACCACTGATTCAATAAGGCGGGCCATTGGCACCAGTGTCACAATTTGTCACCATGCTTGGCTGTGGTTTATTGTTTTTTTCAGGTGATGTCCAGTCGTTACTCATGGATATGCCATTTAACAAGGCTCGCCTGTTTGGGACAAACCAGACTACACACTCGAGCAGTTCATGGACAGCAGGGCCACGGCATGCTCCCTGGGCATGTCTGCCCCACCTGCATCAGCCCTTCTGCTCCGTCTGTGGCTTTGGCAGAGGTGCGCCATCCCGCCAGCCTATCCATCCCCCTCCAGCTACTGAGCAGTTTTGCGGTTGAGGCCATGGTGCCCACTGCCTCTGCGGTTAAAATCAATGGGCCTCCCTGTCCACTAACCCCCTTGAAGCCCCACCTGCAAAGCCCCTTTAGATTGTCCTTAATGGAGCACGGCCACCCAGTGGGAGGCAGTACATAAACAATTCTTGCCGGATTGGCAGGCCATAACATGAGAAAGGTGAGTCCTGCAAATTGTTCGACAGGGCTACACCCTCCTCTTCCTTTTCCAACCGTCACACCTTCCACTGTCCCCCAACGACTTTGCACCTTAAGTCGTCAGGCACAAATGGTTGGGAAAAGAAAATGCCAGCTTTCTAAAAGTGCCATTTTCAGAATTGTAACTTAAAATTAGACTTCACAATTAAAGAGGATTTGAAACTTCAATTTATTTGAATGTAAACAGTATATCTCTATCTGCTCCCAATCTAAAGTTAGCACCTATTAAATGTAATACGGTAGCCCAGTGTTAGCCAATTGGAGAGATAGGCCTTACAATAGTGAAAACGACATTAGGAGTTTTTCACGGCCAAGACCTAAAACTGAAAGGCACATGCCATACTTTTTAAATACAATGCACCCTGCCCTATGAGCATTTAGGGCTCACCCTGGAGGTGACTTATAAGTATTAAAAAGGGAGAATTAGGCCTGGCAAAAGGTTGATTTTGCCGGGTGAAAATGGCAGTTTAAAACTACACACACAGGCTGCAATGGCATGCCTGAGTCATGTTTTAAAAGGCTACTTTAGTGGGTGGCACAAGGAGTGCTGCTGCCCACGTACAGCGTTTAATTTACACACCCTGAGTACATCTAGCACCTTATATAAGGGACTTACAAGTAAATTAAATGTGCCAATCAGTTGTAAGCTATGTTTACCGTGTTTTAGGGAGAGGACACAAGCACGTTATCACTGGTTCGCTGTGGTAAAGTACACAGAGTTTCAAAGCCAACAAACAAATCCAGCAAAACAGGATAGGTGAAGGCAAAAGGTTTGGGGGAATTTCATGCCAAGGACGTCACGTCAAGCAGTTAGACTGTATCTGATTAAACCTCTGGTAGGCTAATTAACATTAGCCTGCTACTAGATGGCCTTGTCTGTGCTTTCTTTCAATGAGAGGAGAAACTGGTCCCAGGCAAGTAAATTAAATGTGCCAGTCAGGTAGATGCCAATTGTATCATGTTTTCGGGAGAGAACACAAGCATTTTGCCACTAGTTAGCAGGGAAAAATGGACGGAGTCCTAATGGCAACAAAACGGGTTCAGCAACAGAAGGCAAACATCTGGGGGTGACCCTTCAAAAAAGGGCCTGGTCCAACACCTGTTTTTCTGGCCCATCCATGCTACTTGCGGTTTGTGGTGGCACAGGATCACTTTCAGTTTGCTGGCCCCCCCTTTGGTCTCATCAGAGCCCCTCGGATGTTCGCGAAAGTGATGGCTGTGGTAGCACAGCATCTTTGGAGGATAGGGGTCCCAGTTTTCCCCCTATCTTGATGTCCAAGGTGGGCTTGCCCCAGGCAATTGTCATCCACCTCAAGACTACAGCAAACTTCCTGTCATCTTTGGGGTTCACTATCATAGTACCGAAGTCACATCTAACTCCTTCTCAGACGCTCCCCTTCATCAGAGCCATTCTAGACATGGCTCGGTTTTGTGCCATTTCCCTAAGGAAAGAGAGTCCAGGACATTCAGACTATAATCCTGACCTTTCAGCCTCAGTCTTGGATTTCACTGAGGTCAAATCTGGGGCTGCTGAGGCTGATGGCCTCCTGCATCCTGCTGGTCGAGCACAGCAGGTGGCATATGAGGGCTCTGTGGTGGGATCTGATGTCTGAGTGGGCCCAACATCAAGGGGACCTCTCTAACCATGTTCAGATTTCAGAGGAGACTGCAAAAGATCTGCAGTGGTGGTTAGTGGACCACGATTGGGTCAACAGCCGACCCCTCTTCCTTCCCCACCCAGAGCTGACAATGGTGACCTATGCATCGCGTCTGGGTTGGGGTGGCCATCTGGGAGAGGTGGAGAGCAGAAGACTTCCTTCTATCCAACAAGGGGAGGCTGGTACAGGTGCTCACAGACAACACCACAGCCATGTGTTACTTCAACAAACAGGGTGGGGTGGGTTCATAGACCATGTGCCAGGAGGTCTTGCACCTCTGGAGATGGCTGAACTACAAGGACTTTTCTTGGTGGTGAACCACCTTGCAGGATCATTAAATGCAGGACAGACGAGCTCAGCCTAGAGGATCGCAAGTGGCAGTTGCACTTGGAGGTGGCGCAAGATCTCTTTGGTGAATGGGGAAGAACCATGGCTCGATCTGTTTGCCACCGCAGAGAACGCACAATTTCAGCACTTTTTCACGCAGGAGTTTCCAAGGCGTCTCTCAGTTTGATATGTGTTCTGCCTCAAATGGAACTCAGTACTCCTGTATACCTTTCTGCCGATACCAGTTCTGCCCGAGTTTTCAAAAAGATCAGGACTAACCGGAACCAAGTCTTCCTAGTGGACCCAGATTGGGCACAGAGAGTATGGTATCCAGAACTCCTGGGCTTGAGCATCTGTGCCTCCAGGAGGATCTGCTGTTGTTCCAGCAGGGCAAGTTTCTGCACCCAGGCCTTCACAATATCCACCTTCATGCTTGGAGACAGCTAAACACTTTCAGCCTTCCTCTAAAGGTGGTTGTTGTCATCTTGGAGGCAAGGTGTCCCTTGACTAAAGTGTATGCGTCTGTTGTTGGGGCACATGTGTGGCTTTGTGTGGTACCCGGCAGATAGACCCCCTTCGGGAGAAGGTACATGACTTTTTGTTGTACAATTTGTCCCTAGTCCAGTAAGGCCTTGCTCTGAACACAGTTAAATGGAACCTTTCGGCTCTCTTGGCCTTTTTGCGGTTGCTGGGTCAGCCCTCTTTGTTTAAGTTTCCAGTTGTTATGTGCTTTTTGAAAGGTTTACAACCTTTGTTTCCACTCTCTCCCTTTGTCATGCCATCATGGGACATTAACTTGATCCTCACATTCCTGATGTGCACTTCATTTGAGCCGCTTAGCAGCTGTTCCTTTTAGCTACTCACCCTCAAGCCAGTGTTCCTCATTGCCATAACGTTGCGTGTGCTTTTTGTCAATCCACCGTACACCACCTTTTCCTCAGACAAACTGGTTCTGCACGTGTGAGCTTCTTTCTTGCCTAAAGATGTGACACTGTTCCACATCGGTCAAAAGATCACCTTGGAGGAGAGACTCTTAAAAGAGTGCTGAGCTTTTACATAGATCGTACCCAAGACCACCGGGCGCATGATCAGCTCTTTGTGAGGTTTTCTGGAGCAAAATATGGCAAGGCTGTGCTGAAGAGAACCATTTCCCGCCGGATCATGTTCTGCATTAAGATCTGCTATGCACTCGCTAAAATGCAGACTCCAGATGGACTGCGTGCTCATTCTACCTGGGACAAAGCTTCTATCATTGCATAGCACACAAAGTCCCTGATGAAGACATTTCACGAAGCACTGTTGTCTGGATAGTCCCGTTCACTGAGAGGGGCATTTTGCCAGCTCAGTCCTGCAGGACTTTCTGGTTTGAGTCCATCCACAGATTCATCTCCAATTAGGTACTGCTTTTTTATGTATTCAGAAGATGAGGAATCTGTGGCTAGACTTCTGTATCAGATGAACAAGTTACTAGTTACTTACCTTCTGTAACACTCTTTCTGGCAGAGACTCCATCTAGCTGCAGATTCTTCACTGACCCTCCCACGCTCCCCATTATGTGGTTGGCTTCTATCCGTTAACAAGATCCCAAGTCTAGGAATCTGCACACTGTTCACACCAATTTGCTTTTGGGACTCTGTCTGGGAGCGCTGACAGTCTCCAATGTAACTGATGTCAGCGTGCACGAGTGGCGCCAACATAGGGTCTGCACATCATTTCCAGACTGAAATGGCGTCAGTGCGGAGCCACACAATGCCACCTACTGGCAACTCAGAGGTACTGCTGAAACGTTTCTGGAACTAGTCTGACACCTGGGGAATATTGAAAAGTGAGGAATCTGCGGCTAGATACAGTCACTAGAAAGAGCGTTACCAAAGGTAAGTTAACTTGTTCAATAGGATCTTGTTGCGCTTGATTAACTTGGAGAGACCAGATGGATAATTGTCTGTTAGACGATGCCATGGTACAATTGCGTGAGGCCCCAGTTTATGGTGATGTAAGACGCAATTTGTGATTAATTAATGGGTCAGAGAATCAGAAGATGGAGCGAGTGTGTTGGGCGATACTTTTGTTATCCTTTACTAGCAATAATAGTCCTTCAAATACAGGGGACACTGAGGAGGAACTCAAAAACTCAAAAGGGGATGTCTCATGTTGGACACAAACTGTAACCTCCAAATTTTACTTTTAGCCTTAACTTTAAACTTGTGGGTTATACTTCTCATTAAAGCCCAGTCGCATTATGAACGGTGTATCGAAATAGAGAAGTATTCACTAGAATCATTTTACGGTGATTGCTTGCACCTGCTATAGTTGTAAATTAAAGAACCAACTGGTTATCTGATGGCTAATTACAATTTTAATGGTGAACAGAACATTGAGACTTGTTCTGCTCCTTGAAAGTCTGTCTGTCTCCCGAAGGTTGATGGCAAATCATTTCCTTGTGCTGGTTTGAAAGATTGTTGCATTCTTCTATAGGCTGTAAGGGTTTGGCTATTGGTGTGACTGTGGTGTTCATTGCATCACCGTTGATATCCGTGAGGAATTGTTCTAGGTCACCAGGGTTAGTAAATTCCTAGGTTTGCCCATCTAATGTGATGATCATTGTTGCTGGATCTAGGAGCCATATCGTGTGTTGAGTTCCCTCAGTTGTGGACAGAGTGGCAAAAACTTTCTCCTGACCGTGTTGGTTTTGAAGGAGAAGATGGGACATCCATTGTATGGTGATTGGCCATTCTGTCTGGAGGCTTGGAGCAGTGTTTAGGTGCCTTGATGTTGTAAAACACAAGCTATCACAGGTTTGGGGATTGTGTCAGAGGTGGTAGTGGTGATATCTCATATTTTCAGTCTATGCGCTCAATGAAATTCCAGTTCTGGATGGAATTTCAGGCCCATGATATTAAGCAGCAAATCTATTAGAATTGCGATCAGATCCATCCCATTTTCCATTTCTGACAGGTCAAAAATAGGGGCATTGTTTCATCTGCTCTGGTCTTCGTGATCAGTGACTTTCCGCCAAAGGTTCCAGAGTTCGTCCCCCTGCACAGCATATTGTAGAATTTACATTCCAGTTCTGCGATCTAAATTTCTGAAGTCTGTATTTGTGATTTGAAACATGCTAGTTCCTCTTGAATGTTTTTAACCTCTTTAGTAGTGGATGCCTCTACTGTATCTATGAAGGACTTAATACTTTTTAGTTAGTTCTGTCTTTATTGAGTCTAGTGTCACAGTTGACATGTTGGTGTCTGCAGGTGGGTGGGATAACTCCTTGGAGCTCCTGGATACCACCTCAGCGAATGATAGTTGGTGGAAGGCTCTGGACTTTGACATTTATATCTCCCTGACTAATTGTTCAGTGTCTGTGTGCTTCAGAGGACCAGAGGTTACAGAGCATCAGCTGTGTGCTCGTGTGTCAGAAGTAGAGGTAATGCATAGCGTAGCAGTTCGGTGCACTGATGGTGCCAGTCTAGAAAGAATATTTTAGAAAGTTGGGTAGATGCCAGCTCAATTTCAGCCTTGATGGTCAGCGGGTGAAGTTTATTAGACGTCTACAAGGTGGAGCAGCTGCTTTAAGCAATACCAAGGCTTCAGTAAAAATGGCACCCCCCATGGGTTGGAATGACATCAGTTGTGGGTGGCCAATCCAATCCAAAATGGCTTGGCTATCCGAGTTGGTGTACCAATGTGTAGCAAGGATAAGAGGGCCATATGGGTCCGGCGCCCATGTCCCAGGGCCTCCTCCTAAAGTCTGCACACTCACACCTGTCTTGCTTTCTATAAGATCATGGGCCACCTCTGTTTTTATTGGCACTTGTGAGGGGGCTTGCCGGTCCGGAAGGTAAGTGAGACCCCGGTAGCCCCAGCACCTCAGCAGGGCACCGATGTTCACCGCGGTGGTCCAGTACCCCACCAAGGTCTGCCAGAGATTTTTGGGCTACTGTAGGGTAGCTGTGAGGAAGGCTCCTCTGCTAATGTCAAAATAATATATTAGACTGTTGGACTCTCTGCAGGGTCATCTCCAAACTTTTTGCCTTAACCCTCCTGTTTTCTGAACCCATTTTTGTTGGCTTTTAGAACTCACTAACCAGTGCTAAAGTGCTTGTGCTTTCTCCATTAAACATGGTATAATTGGCTTTTTTGCGAATTGCCGGGTTAGACAGCAAAATGTTTTTGTAGAACTGGCTCAAAATTTGTTTTCTGGATGGGAAAAGGCATTAAACCCCACTAAAAATTGTTGGTGAAAATGGCTTCTACCTGAGGAAAAAAATTCTCCCCATATTTGTATGCAGAAATATAGATTTTCTATATGTATAAATGCATGAATGGTTAAGCAGGTGAAAAATCCTGAGAAGCTGCAAGAGTTCCAGCTTTCCAACGTAATTACTTGAAATTATTGTTTTTGGAAAAGTCCTAGAAAGTCAGCAATGTAGGCAAATTGCCTTTTTAATGATACGAGATTTCCTTTTGAGCATTATGTGGATCTGTCCAATGGAATCCATGAGAACTGCCACCACAACCCTTCCTTTCCCCACCCAAAAAATATATTTCCTCCTACCTTTGGCAGGATTGTTCTGCCATCAAATGTTCACCACCCGCTCTCAGGAGCAGATTTTCACATGTAAAAACTCTGGTTTACTGGCAGAATTTTACCTGTGAGCAAACCCATTTATGTAGATACACATCTCATCTGTGGAGTTCAAAGTAACCCCTTTCCATTTTGTCTTGATCTGATGAAATTCATTATTTGAGATTCTTTCTGAATGGAACAATCCGTGATCACACTTATTTATCAATTTTTGTAAGCATATTCAGTTTAATCACTTCCACCCTACATACCGAAACTGTGCCCAGTTTCACAAGTTATATAGAAAGCCCTTGGAAGCATTCCATGTGTGCAGATCTGAGAACGCTAACTTTTCTACATAGTCACAATGAGTTTATGGCCCTTTTGGGTTAAAGTGGTGAAAAGGGATTCCACCATAGGAGCAGGACAAATCTGCTTCGACCCAACGTGTGCTTACTGGGACTACTGATACACCTGGGAAGTATACAATAGGAGGGGAGGTTCACAGATATGATGTTATATTTGCAAAATGAAGAATTGCTCTTGCATAGAAATTTACATCCGTCCCTAGAATTATTGAGGGAATGAGAGCTCTCCGTATGTAGACCCTGCAGAGCGCACTACCCTGAAGGCACTGAGTGTGGTTAGAGAAGATTTATCCTCTACAGACCACCTCAAGTTTTACAGACACTCGGATTACATGCCTCCAGATTCCAGATCATCAAGAAGGATATTGCATTTCTGCATCTCTGACTGCCTGAAGATTCAAATTTTTAATAGTCGGGGGTTGTTAGAGGCTGGCATCGGATCCCACAGTGGTGATGACATAGATGCTACTCCAGCATTAATGTCCTTTACATTGCACTGTTGTGTATTAAGAGTGATAGACAATGTGGTGATTGAAGTGCTCTATTGTTGTATCTTACATTTTAGCCTTAGTTATTGTGTCCTGCTTGCATGCTGCCTGATATGTGACCATATTAGAGTGTGCTGGCTTTTTTTTGTTAAACAATTCAAAAGAAATTGTTGAATTATCATTTAAATAGCATCACATTATAATTTTTTGCCAGTGAAACATTATGTCCTTCATAAGAATGCTGATATGTTTAGTTCTGGATGTTTATTTGTGCTTACTTGAAAATCTTTGAATATGTTTTGTATCAGATATCAACCAGATCGCCATTTTGTTTTTTAGGTTGATAAAGTTGTTGAAGAACTTGAGCAACGCCATGAACTGCAGCATGTGGTAAATATATTGTATTTAAAGTATGATTTGTCATATTTTCTACATTTTCATAGGTCTTCATCCTGTCAAGGTTCATGCTTAAAGCAATGAAAGCATTCATTTAAGGCATCGTATAAGTAAAAATGGTTACATAAGAAGTAAACATTTTGAGACACATATTACAAAATTGTTGCAGTAGGCAACACAATTGTGTCAAAAATTAGTTGGTTTACCCATCTGACATGCTTGGTAGTAACAGAAGATCTGATAGAGACTTCTAGCTTCAGATTCCTTACCTTAGAATAATCCCCAGGCTTCAGACTTGATCCGGCAATTTTTCATGAGCAGTACCCCTGCACGCTGGTAGGTGGCGTTGTTCGACTCTGTGTGGTGTCATCGGTGTTGTCTGCGCCGGAAGTGATGTACACTGTGCCTATATAGGCACCACCCCAGCACGCTGACGTCCGTTCTTTTCTTTCGGCACCAGTCAGTGCAGATCCCGAGAAGAGCTACCTTCAGTCTTTTTGGACTGACCTTTTTTTGACTTTTTGTCAAGATTATTCTGAGACTTTGTCTCTTGGTGTGTCAGGATGTCAGCTAGGAAAGCTGGATTTAAGCTGTGTGGCGCCTTGAAATGAAATGAAATGAATTTGTACTTGTAAAGCGCACTGATACCCCAACTGGGGTTTCCTGGCGCTGTACGCATACCGCTGTGGAACCCTTCCTGGCTTTTCCCTGTGAAATGTCCACTCCTGGGCACCCCCAAGGTGAAGCCAGGCATCCCAGCGCTGTTGGGGCCGTTGTGGAGATTAAGCAAGCTATTGCCCAGAGTTGCAGAGTGGGACCCATGATTAGAATAGGCACCGAGGCGAGAATTATCAGGTCCGAGGAAATTGAGCCCAAGACCCGCCGAGGCGGGAATTGAACCCTGGTCCCGGGCCAGATCTCTGCATCAGGGTCTGCCACTCTAACCATTGAGCCATACTTCTCCACTTTGATGTGCCTCTGGTGTTTTGGAGCGCCACCATGACACCAAGACCTGCGTCGATTGCTGCGCCATGAACCCTAGGCCTTGACGGAGCAGTCCCTGAAGCTCTTCGCCGCATGACGCTGCGATCCTCGAGATCTTGGTCAAGAGGACAGTCCCAAGATCGTTCACTGAGCTACTCCAAGCGCTCAGTCTCAGTTGACGTCGTCGGGGAAATAGGGTCTCACAATGACATCAAAGAGATCTTCGACTTTGCTACATCCGTTGAAGTCTTCTGACAAGATGATTGATCATCAGCACTTGAGGCCTAGATCAATGGTGGAGCCTGCACCTGGGTCATCTCCGCATCTCCCAGAGTTTCCAGAAGCTAGTGAGACACCTAGCCAGTTACGCAACGTTTATGAGGCCAAGCTCCTCATATTTGGGCAGTCCATCTCCGCTGGAGCGCCTTCAAGCTTGGTGGACTCGGGAGGGGCCACTCCTGGTCTCCCGCCGGTGGGTTCACCCTCAACGCTAGTCAGGCCCCTCAGATCCATTGATGGATCTGGAATGGCGCCGGGCAAGCCACCTCAACCTTCCCTGGCACCCACTCCAGTGTCGACGCCCTGGCACCACCAACGTCCCACGGCCGTGTCATCCCCGACTCTGACATGGAGTTGGATGGGTGTCATTCAACGCTGGCTCTGGTGCCGATGGGGGAAGACTGCCCATGACGGAGCCAGTGCCTTATTTATATGACAGGCGTGGATTGGGAGGTGAATGGGAGGGGTCTGAGGACCCTTATGGATGCCAATTAGAAGATCCAGAGGACAACTGGTACGAGAATCAGGCTGATTCCAGTGAGCTGGATGCCTCCCCAGGCACTGACTTGGCCTATCCACCTATAGTGGCTATGGAGGAGGGTACCTCATTCGCAGTGGTGGTGCGGAAGGCCGCTGAGGTCCTAGACATTATGCTACCCTCGGTGGCAGTCAAGACGAACGTCTTGACGGAGGTGCTTCAGCCACGAGTTGTACACACAAGACCATTACTCCCTTTTAATAACGCCCTTATTGATGCCCTCCTCTGGACTTGGTCCAATCTCTGCACAGGGGCTTCTGCACATAGAACAATTGGTTAGGATAATGGGTCCCGCCCCAGGGGACCCCACTTTCCTCACCCAGCTCTCCATCCCAGAGAGCTTGGTGGCTCAGGCCACCAACTCCAAAGTTAACCCCAGCGCATTCCCTACCACTTCACCAGACATTGAATCCAAGAGACCAGATACCTTCGGGAAGAGGATATTCTCTTCCGCCAGCCTGGTGAACACTGCATGCCTCTTAGACAGATACTTCCATACCATCTGGGGCTCGGTTCCGCAAGTGTTGCCCATGGTCTCAGAGGAGGCCCAAGCCATACTCTCTCAAACAATTGCTGATGGGAGGGACGCAGCCAGGTTCACTGTACTGGATACGACTGACTCACTGGGCAGAGCGATTTCACCGTCGGTTGCCCTTAGGCACCATGCCTGACTGAGAACCACCGGCTTTTCGGGGATGTCCAAGTCTTGCTCGTGGACATGCCCTTTGATGGCTATTGGTTATTCAGAGAGAAGGCAGACTCTGTCCCTGAGTGTTTTAAGGACAGCAGAGCTACAGCCAGGGCCTTGGGCATTTCCATGGCCCCTCGCCAATCCCAGTCCACCTTTGGCCCCTTTTGTGGCCACAGAAGGGACATACTCAGCCACCCCAGCCAGCAAACCGCCCAATGTTTTTGTGACCGAGGACGCAGTTCCCACAGAGTACATGGGACAGGCAACCAGAGGTCGAGCCAGTGCACCATCTCCTGGCAGCCGCAGCCTCCAAACCCCTTCTGACCATCATGGGGATCCAGTGGGGAGCAGGATATGCCTTCACCTGCACCACTGGAGGTCAATAATATCCAATTGTTGGGCTTTGCTGTTAGTCCAAAGGGGCTACCCCCTCCACTTTGTGAATATCACTTACTTGCGAGAAGCTTTCAGAGGACCACCTATCCTTACTTCATCAGGAGGTATTGGCTCTCTTGGCCAAGGGAGCTATAGAGAAGGTACCAGCATCAGAAGTAGGTCGCGGTTGCTATTCTCGCTACTTTCTGGTGCCCAAGAAGGACTGAGTACGTTGTCCTATTTTAGACCTGTGCCTTCTCAATCTCTTCCTGAAATAGAAGAAATTCTAAATTCTCGGGCTCGCGCAACTCTTGTCTGCCCTGGATACAGGAGACTGGATGGTATCGCTGGACTTACAGGACACTTATTGTACCATCCCCGTCCAGTGGTTCATGGTAGGTCAAGAGCACTTTCAGTTTACCATGCTTTACCAGCGCCCCTCAGGTGTTCACAAAAGTGGTGACGGTGGTTGCAGCTTATCTGCGGAGTTCAAGGATTCCAGTCTTTCCCTACTTCGACGATTTCCTGTTGAAGGCGGGCTCACTCCAGGCACTTGCCTCCCACCTTCATACTACGGTGAACCTTCTGCACTCCCTGAGCTACAGTGGGCACAGCATCAGGAGGAAATTTCCTACATCATCCATATCTCAGAAGGAACTGCAAAAGACATCCAATGGTGTCTGATGAACCGCAATTGGGTCAGTGGCAGACTCCTCTCCCTTCCTCAACTGGAGCTGACTGTAGTAGATGCTTCACTTCTGGGCTAGAGTGGCTATTTTGGAGGGGTGAAGATCAGAGGACTCTGATCTCCCGCAGAGTCCTGGCTTTACATCAGCCTGTTGGAGCTCCGGGCAAATCGCTTAGCACTGGTACGGAAACAGGCTTTTTGCAGGTTTATCCCGACTTTTTGCCCCCATTTTGATTGTTAGGTACTGGTATAATGGCTCTGAATGCCCTGACCCCTGCTCAACAGAACTCAGTGCATGTGCTCTGACCCTTAAAACTGTGCATGTTTAATTGGCTTGTCCCCAATTTGCATAGCCTAACTTTCCTGTACGTCCCTAGAATATGGTATCAGGGGTACCTAAGGCCTGAAAGTCAGAGTGCCCTCCAGGGACTACAGCACTTGTTGTGCGGGAAACAACCTTTAGAACGCATGCATTACATCGCATGCCATTAGATCGACGTTTTTACAACGCAAGTCGTTACAACGACTTGCACTGGTGGGCGCTATAGGACAAGGAGTACTTTAATTTACTATCCAACACCTTCCCTACTGTACGTAGGCTGGAGTTGGAATAGTAAATTAAACTACTCCTAAGTCCAGCGCCCTCCAACGCAAATCGTTGTAACGACTTGCGTTGTTAAAACCGCGATCTAATGGCATGCGATGTAATGCATGCGTGATATCGTCATACATCCTTGTTGTGCCACCCTGAGTGGGACAAGGTAAAACATGGCTGCCAGTCTGACACTGCAGACTGGAAGGGCAGTTTTGAACTGCTAACTCGACTTTGCAATTTAGGGTAATGACAAATCCCAAATCTCCCTTTTAATGTATGTAAGTCACTCCTATGGCAGTCCTAATGAGCTCTAAGGTAGGGTGCTGTATATTAAAAATTAAGCATATACTTTTACATTTTCCAGTAGTAAAAACCCTAAATTGTCGTTTTTACTGTGTAAAGGCTAGTAGCCCTATTAGCAAGTACAGAGTTATAGATCTGAAAGAGACAATTAGTTATAGATTCCTTACCTTGTGAATTACCCCCAGGCATCAGACTGGATCCAGTGAATTTTTCGTCAGCAGTACCCCTGCGCATCGTAAGGTGGCATCGGTCGGCTCCGCGTTCATGATCTGCGTCGTGGTTGCCGGGATGACGTTGCGGCAGCTACTTAGATGCCGCCCTCGCGTGCTGACGTCAGTTCTTTATTTTTCCACGCCAGCCAGCGCAGATCCGGAGAGAGCGGTACCTCCAGTCACTTTTTGACTGACTTTTTTGATCGACTTTTGTCGATACCGTTTTGAGTCCTCGACTCCTGGTGCACGTAGGGATGCCTGGTTTCAAGGCTTGTGGTTCCTGCCGACGGTTGATGTCGGTGACGGATCTGCACCGCGTGTGCCTGTTTTGCCTGGAACGCAACCACGACTCCAAGTCGTGCTCCGACTGCCGGACCATGAATCCGAAGTCTTTGTGGGAGCGGTCCCGAAAGCTTCTCGAGGCCCGGCAGTCCGCACCGCGCTGTTCGAGGTCCAGGTCACGTGGGAGGTCGAGGGACCGGTCGGGGAGCCACCACCACCAGTCCTCCTCCAAGTCTTTTCACTCCTCAGGTAAGTCGAAGCACAAGAAGAAGTCGAAGAAGCATCGTCGCTCTTCGACTTCTCCCCGTCTAACGGCCTACGCGACGAGGGATGCGGGCGGTGCCCTCCAGCGGCTTCGCGTGCGGAGCCTGCTGGATCAGCTCAGAGTTTCCCTCCCTTCCTGGGACCCGGAGTGACCCCTGCCCAGCTTCGGAGTTTCTACGAATCGATGCATGCCATCTTTAAGCAGTCCGACTCCGCTGGTGCGCCTTCGGACCCCGCGGACTCGGCTGGGGGCCCTGGGCCTTCCACGCCGGCAGCTTTGGCCCCGGCACCGCAGGGTCCCCTTGGATCCAGGCGTGGATCCGGATCGGCGCCTGTCGACTTTGTAACACCTCCCCGGCACCGATTCCACCGGCACCGCGTCCACAGCGGACGCCGGTTGTGTCCCCAGCCGGCATCGACCCCAGCCTCCACCCTGACGTGGACACGGAGCCGGACCGGCGTCGACCGACGCCGGATCCGGCGCCGACAGGTACTTTTGTTCCCCTGTTCAGCCCTGGTGTGTTTAGGCCAGATTGGCAACCAAAGGAGGGTGAAGAGGACTGGGAGGGGTCTGGTGACCCTTTAACTGACCAGTTGGAGTACGACCCGGACTGGAGAGAGGAGTTGGGGAAGCCAGTGGTCTGGACACCTCCCCAGACCTTGGCATGTTGTCTCCTCCTACCGTGGGAGGAGGGAGCGTCTTACGCAGTGGTGTTGCGTAGGGTGGCTGAGGCTCTCAACCTCGAGCTACCTACGGTGGCAGTCAGGACTAACCGCCTGACAGAGGTGCTTCAACCGGCAGCGAGCTCTTCGGAGACCCTGCTGCCGTTTAATGAAGCCCTTACTGACATCCTTTTGGGCACCTGGTCCAGGCCCAACACAGGGGCTCCTGTGGATAGGATGATTGCCCGACGCCACCGCTTGACCTCGGGTGACCCCACTTTCCTCTCCCAACACCTCACCTCCGAGAGCTTGGTGGTCCAAGCCTCCACGTCAAAAGGCGCATTCCCTAACGCACTACCTGATAGGGAATCCAAAAAGCTGGACCACCTTGGGAAGAAGATGTTTTCTTCCTTCCAGCTTGGGACTGCGGTCGGTAAACACTGCATGTCTGTTGGGCAGTTACACCCACTCTGTGTGGGATACGGTAGCGCAGGTGCTGCAGCAGTGTCCGGAGGAGGCCTGGGCCGTTCTCTCCCGTGCTGTCGCCGAGGGGAGAGAGGCAGCAAAGTTTACTATTCGATGTGGGCTGGATACCGCTGACTTGCTAGGCAGGACGATTTCAACGTTGGTAGCCCTTCGACGCTACGCCTGGCTGAGGTCAACTAGCTTTTCCGGGGATGTCCAAGCTACCCTTATGGACATGCCCTTTGATGGCCGTCGATTGTTCGGCGACAAAGCAGACAACGCGCTAGAGCGCTTCAAGGACTCTCGGGCTACTGCCAAGTCCCTGGGCCTCTCAACCACCCGCCCTGCGCAGTCTGCTTTTCGCCCCTTTCGTGGCTACGGAATGAGTGCCCCGCTACATTCCACCGAGAGCCACAGGCTGGCGCAAGCTGTTCAGTCCCTGCGCGGCCGGGGACGTGGGTCCCATCGTCGTGGGTCTGGGGGTCAGCGAGAGGGCCACTCCACCACCGCCCCCTCTGCAGCAGCCTCCAAACCCTCCTAGTCTGACCTTTCAGGGCCACAAATCGCCAGTGGGCGGCAGGATTTGCCATCACCACCCCCACTGGCGTACCATCCCGTTGGACAGGTGGGTTTTGCAAATAGTCCAAAGGGGCTACTCCCTCCCCTTCGAGACTACCCCCCCAGCCATGCCACCTCAGTACCATTGTATGTCGGAGGATCATCTGGCCCTTCTCCAACAGGAAGTTACGGCTCTCTTGGCCAAGGGAGCCATCGAGCGAGTTCCTACCCCAGAAGTTGTTCGTGGTTGCTATTCCCACTACTTTCTGGTGCCCAAGAAGGACAAAGGCCTGCGTCCTATCTTGGATCTCAGGAATGTCAACCGCATCCTCCGGAAGGAGAAGTTCAAAATGTTGATGCTAGCTTAGGTCGTGTCTGCCCTCGACCCTGGAGACTGGATGGTAGCGTTGAATTTGCAGGACGCTTACTTTCACATCCCCGTCCTGCCGGCCCATCGACATTACCTACGGGTCACGGTAGGCCACGAGCACTTTCAGTTTACCGTGCTCCCCTTCGGCCTTACCAGCGCTCCTCGGGTGTTCACGAAAGTGATGGCGGTAGTCGCAGCTCATCTGCGCAGATCAGGGGTTCTAGTCTTCCCCTATTTCGACAACTGGCTGTTGAAGGCGGGCTCGCCCCAGGCAGTCGTCTCTCACCTCCAGACTACCGCGGACCTCCTGCATTTGCTGGGGTTCACTATCAACGTGCCGAAGTCACACCTGACTCCCTCTCAGAAGCTCCTTTTCATCGGAGCGGGTCTGGACATGACGCAGTTTCGGGCTTATCCTCCTGAACAGCGAGTCCGGGATATTCGGGCTATGATTCCGATCTTTCAGCCTCTATCCCGGGTTTCGGTCAGGATGACCCTGAGGCTGCTAGGCCTCATGGCCTCCTGCATCCTGCTGGTGGCATATGCGGGCTCTGCAGTGGAACATGAAGTTCCAGTGGGCACAGCATCAGGGGAATCTGTCCGATTGCGTCCAGATCTCGGAGGGCTCTGCACGACAATTGCAGTGGTGGCTAACGAACCAAGATTGGGTCAACGGCAGATCCCTCTCCCTTCCCCAACCGGAGTACACGGTGGTGACAGATGCATCGCTTCTGGGGTGGGGCGGCCACATGGGAGAGGCGGAGATCAGAGGCCTCTGGTCTCTGGCGGAGTCCGGGCTCCACATCAACCTTCTGGAGCTTCGGGCGATCCGTCTTGCGCTAAAAGCATTCCTTCCCTCTGTCCGGGGAAGAGTGGTCCAGGTGTTCACGGACAACACCACCGCCATGTGTTACTGCAACAAACAGGGCAGGGTGGGGTCGGGGACCCTTTGTCAAGAGGCTCTTCGTCTCTGGACATGGCTGGAACATCAGGGCATATCCCTGGTGGTTCAACTGAACACCAGGGCGGACAAACTCAGCCGGAGGTGCATGATGGATCACGAATGGCGTCTTCACTCGGAGGTGGTGCAAGGTCTCTTTCAGCAGTGGGGAGAGCCTTGGTTAGATCTATTCGCCACCGAAGAGAACGTGCAATGTCAGCAATTCTGCGCGTTGGAATTTCCAAGCCGGCACTGGCTAGGCAAAGTTTTTCGTCGCGAGTGGAGTTGCGGTCTTCTATACGCCTTTCCGCCTATACCACTTCTGCCCAGAGTGCTGAAGAAGATCAGACACGACCGGGCCCAAGTCATCCTGATGGCTCCGGATTGGACACGAAGAGTTTGGTATCCCGAGCTATTACACATGGCCATTGATTCTCCGATCCGACTGCCTCTTCGGGAGGATCTTCTGTTGCAGCAGCAGGGGACGGTCCTCCACCCTAACCTGTCCAGTCTCCATCTCCTTGCGTGGAGATTGACCGGCGACAGTTGACGGCCTTTGACCTTCCTCCCGAAGTCTGTGATGTTATCTTGGCACCCAGGCGTCCCTCCACTAAGACAGTATACGCCTGCATATGGAACAAATTTGTGGCATGGTGCACAGCAAAGGCTGTGGATCCCCTTTCTGCTCCTCTTTCTGAGGTTCTTTTGTTCCTCCTTTCTTTGGCCCAGCAGGGCTCTGCTCTGGGCACTCTAAAGGGCTATCTCTCGGCCATTTCAGCCTTCCTTAGGCTTCCTGATCAGCCTTCTCTTTTCAAGTCCCCTGTTGTAAATCGCTTCCTTAAGGGCATTACTCATCTTTTTCCTCCTATTCCCTTTGTAATGCCCCAGTGGGACTTGAACCTAGTTCTAACTTATCTTATGTGTGCTCCCTTTGAGCCGCTACATAACTGCCCTCTTAGGCTTCTGACCTTAAAGACTGCTTTTCTGGTTGCCATCACCTCTGCGCGCAGGGTGAGTGAGCTCCAAGCTTTCTTCAAAACCTCCTTTTCTGGCTGTTCATCCAGACAAGGTTGTCCTTCAGACTCGTCCATCCTTTCTTCCCAAAGTGGTTACTTCCTTCCACATCGGTCAAACCATCACTTTGCCCACCTTCTTTCCGCCTCCGCATCCTTCTAAAGAGGAAGAGAGGCTCCACCGTCTGGATCCAAAACGTGCACTTTCCTTTTACTTGGATTGCACAAAACAATTCCGGGTGGATGACCAGCTCTTTGTTGGCTACATGGGCGCTAAAAAAGGTTGGGCCATACACAAACGAACCATCTCTAGATGGGTCTTTTTGTGTGTCAAAGCTTGCTATTCTTTGGCAAAGAAGGAGCCTTCTGTGGGGCTACGTGCCCATTCCACCAGGGCGACGGCAGCTACCACTGCTTTGGGACGGGGAGTTCCCCTCAATGACATCTGTCAGGCAGCGACGTGGGCATCACTGCACACATTCGCAAAACACTACTGTCTGGACAGCCAAGTCCGGAGAGATGGCTTTTTTGGCAGTTCTGCTCTCCAGGACTTTCTGGTGCGAACTTGGTTCACAGACCCTCCTCCGTGGTTGGTATTGCTGGGGTATCTATTCACAAGGTAAGGAATCTATAACTAATTGTCTCTTTCAGATGAACAAGTTACTTACCTTCGGTAACGATATATCTGTAAGAGACATAGATTAGTTATAGATTCCTTACCGCCCCACCCATCCTCCCCGTTCTGCAAACTGACTTCTAGGGTTAAGGATTTCCTTTCAGGGCCCTAGTTTTGCGTACCAGTGGTCAGTGTCTTGCATGGCTCTGCTCTGCGCTTCTGGCGTGGAAAGTTGTGTTCAGAACTGACGTCAGTACGCGATGGCGGCGTCTAAGTAGCTGCTGCGACGTCATCCCAGCGACCGACGCCACCTTACGACGCGCAGGGGTTCTGCTGACGAAAAATTCTCCGGATCCAGTCTGACGCCTGGGGTTAATTCACAAGGTAAGGAATCTATAACTAATCTATGTATCTTACAGATATATCGTTACCGAAGGTAAGTAACTTGTTTGTTGGCACCCCAACCATCCTAACTTCTGAATGTGACCACTAAGGTTGGTACTGTTTGATATCAAATGAACTAGCGCATTAAATCCGATATAATGGACACATCAAATTTAATGTCACTGGTGGTCACAATGCATCTTTAGAAGTTGCCACTATGGTTGGCCAAGATTTCCAGTGCCATTTACTGAGGTACACGTGACTTGTCCTGCAGACAGCTTTCTGCCCTCCTGGGGAGACGTGCTAACCACTCCCAGAAAAGAACACAATAGGGACCTACATGGGAGAGAGGTGTTACCTCCCTCCTGCAGGAAGCAACACAGGTGGTAGCCCAAAAGACGAGCTTCAAAGGAGAAGCCTCCTTTAAAAGGCAAATGGGTAACACTTAGGAGAGGGGCTGTTAGAGATGGGATTCCTGGTTGGCTGAGGTATGCACCCAGGCCAGTCAGGAATCACCACTCTAGTCATGGTAAGCTAGATACACACTAAAAGATAACCGGTGCTCACCCTGTGGTAGCTTGGCAAAGAGCAGTCAGGCTCGTCTAAAGATGCAATGTGTGAAGTATTTGTGCAACGCACACACACACACAGTAGCACAATGAATACACCAGACAAAGACTACACACAGGTTTAGAAAAAAAGTGAATATTTATTTAAGTGAAACAAGACCAAAACAACAACAATTTAGTCAATAGAATTCGAGATATGAATTTTTAAAGATTAAATGCAAAAACAGTGCTTAGAAGTCATGGGCATCCAGTGGGGAGCAGGATATGCCATCACCTGCACCACTGGAGGTCAATCTCATCAAATTGTTGGGATTTGCTGTTAGTCCAAAGGAGCTTCCCCCTCCACTTAGTGACCACCCCCCTCCCATATCACTTACTTGCGAGAAGCTGTCAGAGGACCACCTATCCTTACTTCATCAGGAGGTATTGGCTCTCTTGGCCAAGGGAGCTATAGAGAAGGTACCAGCATCAGAAGTAGGTCGCAGTTGCTATTCTCGCTACTTTCTGGTGCGCAAGAACGACTGAGGACTTTGTCCTATTTTAGACCTGCGCCTTCTCAATCTCTGCTGAAATAGAAGAAATTCAAAATTCTCGGGCTTGCGCAACTCCTGTCTGCCCTGGACACAGGAGACTGGATGGTATCGCTGGACTTACAGAACACTTATTGTAACATCCCCGTCCAGTGGTTCATGGTAGGTCAAGAGTACTTTCAGTTTACCATGCTTTGCCAGCGCCCCTCGGAAGTTCGCAAAAGTGGTGACGGTGGTTGCAGCTTATCTGCAGAGGGCAGGGATTCCAGTCCTTCCCTACCTCGACGATTGGCTGATGAAGGCGGGCTCCCTCCAGTCACTTGTCACCCACCTTCATACTACGGTGAACCTTCTGCACTCCCTGAGTTACAGTGGGCACAGCATCAGGGGAAATCTCCTACATCATCCAGATCTCAGAAGGAACTGCAAAAGACCTCTAGTGGTGTCTGATGAACAGAGATTGGGTCAGTGGCAGACTTCTCTCTCTTCCCCAACTGGAATTGACTGTAGTAGATGCTTCACTTCTGGACTAGGGTGGCCATTTGGGAGAGGAGAAGATCAGAGGACTCTGGTCTCCCGCGGAGTCCTGGCTTTACATCAGCCTGTTGGAGCTCCGGGCAATTCGCTTAGCACTGATAAGGAAACAGGCTTTTTGCAGGTTTATCCCGACTTTTTGCCCCCATTTTGATTGCTAGGACTGGTATAATGACTCTGAATGCCCTGACCCCTGCTCAGCAGAACTCAGTGCATTTGCTCTGACCCTTAAAACTGTGCATGTTTCATTGGCTTGTCCCAAATTTACATAGCCTAACTTTCCTGTAAGTCCCTAGAATATGGTACCAGTGGCACCCAGGGCCTGTAAGTCAGAGTGCCCCCCAGGGACTACAGCACTTGTTGTACCACCCTGAGTGGGACAAGGTAAAACATGGCTCCCAGTTTGACACTGCAGACTGGAAGGGCAGTTTTAACTGCTAGCTCGACTTTGCCATTTAGGGTGTAATGACAAAGCCCAAATCTCTCTTTTTAATGTTTGTAAGTCACTCCTATGGCAGGCCTAAGGAGCTCTAAGGCAGGGTGCTGTATATTAAAAATTACAACATACACTTTTACATTTTCCAGTAGTAAAAACCCTAAATTGTCGTTTTTAGTGTGTAAAGGCTAGTAGCCCCATTAGCAAGTACAGAGTTACAGGTTGGCACCCCAGCCGTCCTAACTTCTGAATGTGACTACTAAGGTTGGTACTGTTTGATATCAAAAGAATCAGTGCGTTAAATCCGATATAACGGTCACATCAAATTTAATGTCACTGGTGGTCACAGTGCATCTTTAGAAGTTGCCAGTTTAGTTGCCCAAGATTTCCAGTGCCATTTACTGAGGTACATGGGACTTGTCCTGCAGACAGCTTTCTGCCCTCCTGGAGAGACGTGCTAACGACTCCCAGAAAAGAACTCAATAGGGACCTGCATCGGAGAGAGGTGTTACCTCCCTCCTGCAGGAAGCAACACAGGTGTTAGCCCAAAAGGCAAGCTTTAAAGGAGAAGCCTCCTTTAAAAGGCAAATGGGTAACACTTAAGAGAGAGGCTGTTAGAGTTGGGATTCCTGGTTGGCTGAGGTATGCGCCCAGGCCAGTCAGGAACCACCTCTCTAGTCATGGTAAGCTAGATACACACTAACAGATAACCTGTGCGCACCCTGTGGTAGCTTGGCAAAGAGCAGTCAAGCTTGTCTATAGAGGCAATGTGTGAAGTATTTGTGCAATGCACACACACACTGTAACACAATGAATACACCACAAAAGGACTACACAGAGGTTTAGAAAAAAAGTGAATATTTATCTGAGTAAAACAAGACCAAAGCGACAACAATTTAGTCGATAGAATTCGAGATATGAATTTTTAAAGATTAAATGCAAAAACAGTGCTTAGAAGTCACTAGCGGTCAAAAGGTTACTTGGGGTCGCAATGGACCAGTGCAAATCCAAAGTTCAGGCCGACCACGATGGAGGGCAGGCCGGCTAAAAGACCCACGCAGGGCCCACTGAGAAAGTACCTTGGATGGAGCATAGCGTTGACGCTGAGGGCACGATGCGTCGATCTTTTCCACACAGTTGGGTCACTTCGTTGTCGTTGAGCTTCACAGAGGTGAAGGCAATGCGTCGTCGTTGAGCCACGCAGAGCGTCGTAGTCGGGCCACGCAGGCTGTAGAATTGCTGTCATCAAACAGCCTCTGTGTCAGCGCAAAGGTGACGTGCATCGATTTCCCTTTCTTTCAGAAGGAAAGTTATCCACCTGGGATGGATTGGCCTGTGACATGCAGGCAACTGGTAGTCCAGTTGTGACTGGACTTCAGCCAGACCAGAGAGGACTTTGTGGGGCATTGACCCTGCAACCAGGACCACTGCATCACCTTTGTGGACTGAGGAATCCCTGCAAGAAGACCTCTGTTGACCGAGTCGCATCCACAGCATCCTTAGAGCATCCTAAGCATCTTTCCTCCCTTGCATCAGGACCACTCCTTAAGAATGCATTGTAACGTGGATAAAGTACCTGTAACTGTTGATGGACCACTTCTCTTGGGAAGGTAACTGTTCTTGAGGACATTGCTCGTCCCCCTGACTACTTTACTGCTGGAATTGGTTGCCCCAAGTACTTCTAACTGACAGCATTGACACTTACCTACGTTTTCTTTAAAAAAGTTTCTAAGTGTCCAATTTGTTGACTTTGCCAAGGCTTATTCGTGGTTGAGTGAAATTACATTGATTTATATTATTGCTTGTAAAATCTATATCTCCAGAACCGTCTGGTGGTTCTTTTTCGTTCTAGTGACTAAAATCTTATAAAATACAGTCTATTTTTATAAATTGGTGTCGGATTGCTTGAGTGTCGTGTTAATTTCTTCTTCAATTGTTTTGGTGTTGTTTAAATGCTTAACACGTGTTCCTCTGTGTAAGCCTTGCTGCTCAGTGCCACAGCTACTCAGAGTTTAGCTGAGGTTTTACAGACGAAACCTACTGGGCCTAAAGAGGTGGGTATTACATGGTAATGTTGCTCAACCACACCATATAATACACCCTATTCCCTCACAGCACTGAAAGCCTTTCTTCCTTCACTCCAGGGACGACTGGTACAGACGTTCACATTTATCATCATGCCATTCTGAGTGTTTTGCTTTGCAGCATGCGTTGGAACCTTAGAATTATGTGAAATAATTGTACGTTTGGCTGAAAGGGCATTTGAACCTTAACTTTAGCCATGATATTTCTGAATGTCTGCACACTGGCAGCACTGTCATGTTGCAGATTGGCCATGTTATTTCTCAAGGCCTGCACGATGGCAGCGCTGCCAGCGTGCAGGCCTTGAGAAATAACATGGCTGATTTGGAAGATGGCAGCGCTGCCAGTGTGCAGGCCTTAAGAAATAACATGGCTAAAGTTAAGGTTCAATTGCCCTTTCAGCCAAACGGACAATTATTCCACATAATTCTAAGGTTCCAACGCATGCTGCAAAGCAAAACACTCAGGTGGCTTTCAGAATGGCATCCTGATAAATGTGAACACAAGAAAATAAAATAAAGTAGTAGACATGTGGAAAGGTGCCTAATACCCCCCCCCTCCCTATATATATATATATATATATATATACACACACACACACACACACACACACACACACACACACACACACACACACACACACACACACACACACACACACACACACACACACACACACACACACACACACTAAAACACACACTAACACACACACACACACTAACACACACACTAAAACACACACTAAAACACACACACACACACACACACACACACACACACACACACACACACACACACACACACACACACACACACACACACACACACACACACACCCCCCCCCCCCCCCTTCCAAAATCACATCTTTTTTTAAGGGGATTCATTAGGTCAGTTACTAGCATGTAGATTGGGGACCAGGTTCACAGACTATGTTGTGCCCCTAGTGTACTCAAAGTGTGACCCTTTTGTTTGTGTGAAAACCTAAACTCGTTTTACAGGATCACGATTGATGAAATGTTACTTGTTTGTTTTTGTTACGTGCATCTGCAAGTGCAGAAATTGTCAGTATTGTGGAATTTCCAGGTAATTTAGGGACGAGTTTGTGGTCAGTTCTAAGTCGGGCTACCTGCAATGTAGATGAACATTTGCAAGCTCGTAAGTTGATGGGTAGCCTCCTTCCTCTTCCAAACTGACCAAAACCTTCTCTTTCCAAGGCGGGAATGGGGCGGCATCAACCTGTATTTAACGGGGGCACTGGATCAGGGGTTCCTCTATAGGAAATCATTTCCTGATGTAGAAAGAGTGCAACTACGTATTTGTGCTAGATTTATGCATTAAAATTACCACCTACTGAAAATGTTGCATACCTGATTTTTAGGCATTAGATTATTCAACTAAATCTCCTATCCATATGTGATTTCTTGAGTACTTCTGGGATCTTTTGCAAATTCAATATAACTGAAATTTTCTCCATGAGGAGGAGAAATCCTATGGAAGCGTTCATTAGGCACACCGAAAGTTATAAAAAAGAACTATGCAACTGCTCTACTTAAAATGATGCAATCACCTGATTTACATTTATTTTTATTTTTTTATTGTAGTATTTGCACAAGCTGTTTAAAAGAGATCATCACAAGGGGCAGAAATACCACGAGAAACAAATCAGTTTGTATGCGGAGTACGACCGTCCCAACCTGTTACCATTTCTCCGAGACAGCACCCATTGTCCCCTGGAGAAGGTGAGATGTTGTGTCCCAAACAGTATCGTACTGAAGATCAGTCACCGTGTTTTATTGTTTCTCACAAACAAAATGAAACTTACGTTGCTCTAACTTGTCATCGATGACGTAACAGGTGCCTCTGTTTTGAAGTATTGTCCTAATCTAATTTTGCAGAAATTGCAGTCACTGCGGTCTGTACAATAAATGGGAAATTATGTTCCCAACCCAGCATGAAAATGAACTTGTTCTGGAAACTTGACTGTGAGGGGGTACAAGAGCAAGACAAATCCAGTCAGCTGTGGCAAGAAGAATAATCAAAACATGCTGTTCAGAACAGCAGTCCAACAATAATTGAGGAAAACAATATTTAAATACAGCGTGAATATATTAGGCTAATACATGCAAATTGACTGCTGTTCAGAACACCATGGTTTGACTGATAGATATACAAGGCACATTTATTTTTGATAGCACAGCTCACAGGGGATGTGATCACGTGCCGCAGCAACTTGAGGCTTTTTAGCAATTGCAGAACAAAATGAAAGAACAGAACAGAGGTTTGATTAAATAGTATAGCACACAGCATCACCATAAACAGCGCAGAGCTGCGCAAAACAGCGTTTGACATCTCATTCCTAACTGAAACAACGGGCCCGGATTTACAAAAGAGCTGTTGTGCATCGATCTAAGTGTTGCTTAGATGTTTAACAAACATTTTGCATTTAGTTTAACACTTCTGTTAAAGGGAAACGAAAGGGAAAGCCTTATATTTTAGCGTAGTGTTGGGAGGGAGAAGACTATTTTCCCAGGTAAGGTAACACATTTGTACATGCAAATGTTCAGTTACACATCATTTACTCTTGTATATTATTAACCTATTCAATAATGTTCATGAATAAAATTTGTGAGTTGGAGTAATACTGGAAAAATATGGCTGTGAGGATTACTGTTGTGATTCTTTGGGAGTCCTATATATTTCACAACTCTGCACAAACGCAAGAGAAAGCAATAAGAGATTTCTGACGTTCCCTTCCCCAGCTTTATGAATTGTGCATTTTGTGTTTAAAACATATATCATTAATTTATGACTACCAAACATACTTAGCACGTGCTTTGCTTTTCGGTTTTTCACACATTACTCTAATTTCATATTTGTATCAAAAACTGGTTTCTTACCAGAATGGCATGTTAACTCACATGAATAAAAGCTGTGCATTGTTAGTGGTTTCTACTTTACCTGTGTGGGTAAAAATCTTGGCCTAAACTCAGTGGCCGCTGGCATGTAATCACAGAGGTGAGGCAGGCAAAAATAGGGGTGATATTAAAATAATTTTTTTAAAAAAGCCACTTACCTTTCTCACTTGCTTCGCGACGTTGTCCTCCCTCGGGTGTCTTCTCTCCTGGAAGCTCCGGACCCAGGAAACTGTACTACCCAATCCTGGCCCTGCTCTCACAGCATGAGAGAAGCGTCCGGATTGGAGGGAGTGGCCTCTCTCAGCGCTCTTAAGAGCGCTGGAGGCTTGTGCTTTCTGTAACTCAGCTGACTAAGACAGCTAGGTTAGACAAGTTTAAAATGCGCATGTCTGACTGGCCGTCGTAATACGGCCGGCCAAACGGACATGCGCACTTTAAACATAAGTGCACAGCTCTCTGCTGCCACTCAGCAGCAATTGCCCTGTCCTGACACTCGGTTCAGGACGGGTTGCTGAAAAATAAAATAGTGACAAAAAACTTTATTACTATTTTATTTTTTAGCTGCTCTGGGCATTCTTTTAGTGGGCCGATGCTCCTTCGCTCTCACAGAAGAGCCGCTCCTGCCGAAATTGAAGAGTTTTTTCATTTTCCTAAGGATCACAATTACCACACCTGCTGTCTCACTTACCTTTTAATTACAGAACAGAGATTCTTAACTTAGAGTTTGAGAAAACGAAAAAAATACATGCGTAAGATGAATTCCATTTAGTATATCTGAGTTCCAGTTGACTGGTCAGCTGTGGCCTCTGGGGTCGTGTTAAAAAAAACTACTGTTAGTCCCAAGAATTTTGTTTTATTCCATTTGTTCTTTCTTCAAACTCCTGGCTATATGTGGCTCTGGTTCTTAATGTGGCTGTCCTCTGTGGCGAAGTGAGGCAGTCTCTGTCACTGCAAGCACAATGAGACATGGTAGTGGGGGCTCCGCATTTGTTAAGGAAGAAGAGGAGGAGTAGACAGAAGTGCTACCAGCCGCTACTGATGAAACAACACCAGATACATGGCGGCGTGCTAGGGTGCCATGCGGAAGCATAGGTTGTCTGAAATCATACCTGAATGTAATCAAGCAGTTAGTGACCCCCAAAACATCAGTGATCCAGGTGGAAGTGGTACCAGCTACATTGTGGCCCCAGTTTTAGGAGCTACAGACAGTGTAGATCCTCACGGCGATTGTGTGCAGTTGGTGAATGCCCGCCGAGCGAGTCTTCCCTGTGAAGGGGTGTGCCTAGACTGCTTTCCTTTGGTAGTAAAATTTATGTGACGTATGAAGTGGCCCTCTATGGTAAGTGAATCATATTGCTGTTGGGGCTTTGTAAGGTTAATAGACCTTGAGAGAGGGAAAATATTTACTGTTCCCGCTGCTCTGAAATGTAGTCATGCTAAATTAGGCCACATACATGCTGGAGTGAGAAGCTTATAAAGCGACAAAAGACAGTGAATGCATTTAGAAATCTATATGTGTCCATCCCAGCCTGTTAGCAGCTGATGAAAAGTTATCTGGCATGATAGCCATTGCTTTCTGTTGAATGTACCTTACCTATCAAGTCAGCTGGTGCTGTATGATCTGGGTCATATAGCATCTCTGCTTGGCTGTTTCCTGAAAGTAAATAATGAGCGGCACTTAAGAGGAAGTGCAGAAGAAAATGAAGAGGCTTGGGGGTCACAGAGGGTTGCCAGAAGAGGAAAGCTGCCTGTGCTCTACACATACAAATAAAGACAACCGTTTTAAGACTGAAAGTTTGGATTGCCCTACTTATGAGCCAACAACCATGCGATCAGTTCTTGGAAGACATTCCCAGCCAGCCAGTGGCTTGCAAATCAGTCTCACTAGCAGACACACAACACTCTTGCCAGCTTCAGTAGCAGCTGCTTACATGGGCTTACCTCACCTGCACTCCGGTATTCAGACCAACCTGTACACAGAACTGACTTTGCCTCGTATGTTAATGATACAGTCTAGAAGATCTTTGTAACACTAGCAATATCCCACAAATGTCTGCTGCATTATCCCCCTATCAGCTCTGATTGATACAATTTAAGAGGGACAGAGTGAGAAAATCCCCTTACGGTTAAGCTACGGAAAACCTCATTCAACTGGATGATTTATCTTCCATGTCTAAAAGATAAGTGTAGGATTGAGCAAGTTAAGACCATCAGAAATTGGATAGGTTTACACTTCTTCATAGTTTAATCAGACAAAGAAAAAACAAAACTAGGAGCCTTTGTTTGCTGGAAATCACATTCTTTGCCACCCCCATGAGGTGATTTTTTGAATGAAATGTGTGAGGGAGGGTGAAGGCAAAGTTACTTCAAGCAATTACACATATGCCTGGTGATGTCTCTTGCAGAACCATCACTCCAGTGTATAGGCTGCAGTTAACAAGGCTGATTGAAGGTTATGCCTGTGACACCAAGAAGAGAATAGTTGCTAAATGAAGTTAGTACAGAAAGGGAGGGTGATAAATCACACAAGGATACATCACAAGAATAACCCAAAGATAACCAAAAATTGGATTATGTATTAAAAAAACGGGATCTGCCCTATATTCAACTTGATCAAAATACTCCGAAAGTGATTAACAAACAGTGTGGTAAGCTGTGAGAATAATCAGGATCTTTGCATGTGAAGAATCATGAAAATGTTTATCTCCCTACAGTGAAGAAATGGAGAGACCATTGAGGATATTAGATCACTGAACAATTCCTTTTACATCAGGTAGGGAATTTTAAACATAATACACCCGGAGCGTGGAAGCTAGTAGTAAAAGAATACACTAGCGATCTCTTCCATATAACTCTACTGAAAAACAATGTAGGAATTGATTTAAAGCCCAGCCCTCTGAACTCCTACGGAACAAGCATCTTGGAGAGTGCCAATTAACTTTGTCATTTGATGTAAAAGGGAAGATATTCATTTTTAGCCCACTGGACCAAGGCTGTCAATGCTCGTGGACTTGTCAAGGGCTGGACATAAAGATCTATCTAACTTCCTTCTTGAATGCCCAAAGAAAACTCCTGCCAGGAGTCACGGTTCCACCCTGCACTTGAAAGATGTCAAGTGTCTCCTTAAGAGTGTCCCACTTCAGACGAAATAGACAGTGGGGGAAAAAAACCTACTTGGCAGTGTTGATTGTTTTTGATTGTAGATGAGAGATAAGAATAAGGTTGATAAACAAGACACTAATATCCTCTCTTAATCTGGTTAAGAATATATTCATAAGAAAAACCCAATGGAAAAATAACGGACAAAAATGAACAGCAATGAGCTATGAATGCAAAGAAAAATCAAGGAATGAATGAATTGCAACACATCCTTGTGAAGACCAAGTCTGCTTATGTGTGTGTAAGTTAGGAAATTATATCACAGCAGCAAAACAACCATCTTGAGCAGGTGTAAATATAAAGTTAGATCGGCCAATTCTTCCATGAAAATTATATTTCTAAATAATGGTTTGCAAAGGAAGAAACATCCCACGTTTGGTCTTCCTTATGCCGCTCCACCTTACTGTCTGCCTCCTGCACCCACTGCTCCATGAATCTCTTGAAGCAAAGACTACTGTGGAGACACTGGAGCTAGTAACGCTGAGTGAAGGAAAACCACCAACAGAGCACTGAGCACAAGCACTAGAGACGCCCCGTCTTCGGCTTGCACAACACGAGGCCAAAGGAACACACTGCTGCTGGTGAGTCCACCTCTGAAAATTGCTGTGTGATGTAACAGGTTTCTGGATTCCTTCTGCAAAATTACAGAGACTGAATATGGTCAGTGGGTGGAAAGAGGAACAAATGAAAGGTGGTGCTGTCAGGATGTATGTCCCTGTAAAGCTTAAGGTCTAGTTCCTGATTACGGAGGACACTTTCCTCATACTGGAAGAGGCCAATGTGCTTCTCACCAGACTAAACAAGTGTAGAAGAAAGAAAAACAGAGCTGAGTTTTTATCCTGAGACTCCCTGGCGGATTTCTATCATCTATTCCGTTTCAAAATAAATTGGAAATATATAATCCTATTTTGTGTCTGTGTGAGGCATTTGCTTTATCCTTTTTTTAAATTCTGATTACACAGATAAACTCAAATGGGGAGAGTTGTCAGGGTTATAAAAAAGTTAGAGCAGCAAATATTACATTTTGTTACCTGGAGTATGAACCATTCTTATAGTACAACAAAGAACAGTTGTTTATTGGGCTATTTACAGGCTTGAAGTGTTGAGTGATATATTCTGCATAGTTCTAGGCGAGAGTTCTATCTCGGAGAGGTTCTGGGGTGGGCGTTATAACACATTCCATGCAAGAATTAGTATAACTGGGGTGCTAAAATGTGGAAATAATTTTCAGAATGTATTTTCTTACTTGAATCTCTGTCATAGCTAAAGCTTACTCTTTAACAATTGTAATTTCCTAGAAAACATTTCTCCTCCTTCAAGACAATCTTGTAAGGAGCTCATTTCACACAGGTAAAGAAATTCTGAATCCCCTACTGATCCATTCTGCTGGCAATTTTCAAAGAAATCGTATGTATTAAACTAACACAGAAACAAACCCAATGATCATCAATGCTTTCTTCACTATTGGTACCATGCCTAATGAAATTAAATGTGCATTCATCAAACCATGCCTAAAGAAACTAAGGGTCAGATGTATAAACATTAGGAATACCGATTTCCTAATTGCGATTCTTTCCGAATCACAATTAGGAAATTGGAATTCCTAATTATTGAAACTCATTAAGTTTCATTTGGGGATTCCTTGCAGATCGCAAATCGATCTACCTCATGAATGTTAATGCGGGAGGTCGCAGTTTGCGACCCATTAGGAATCACAGCCATCACAGGGATGTTGGCCTGCTGAGGTCTGTGATTGCTTTTTAATAAAGCAAACTTTTTTTTTTAAATGCATCCCTTTATCTTTAAAGGAAATTGGGATGCGTTTAAAAAGAAAACAAGCATTGGAAATGCAATCGGTCTCGCATTTGTTTGAGTTAGAGCTATTTGCATTGTAAATGGCAATGTCTATTATCTGTGTGTTATGGAGTGTATGAATGTGGTGTGTAGTGGAATTATGTTGGTTGGATTGGATTAGTTAGCTGTGGAATTGTGTGGTGTGGAATTGTGTGGTGGATTTGTGTAGTGGAATTATGTGGCATGGTGTGCTGTGGAATTATGTGGATAGTAATTATGTGGTGTTGAGTGTACTGGAATTATGTGGAGTGGGATCATGTGTTATGGAGTATGATTATGTGGAATGCTATTTTGTGTTGTGGAGGGGTATGTATTGGAGTTTAATTATGTGGTGTGCTGTTGAATTTTGTGGGTCGATGTGGAATTGTGTGGATTGGATGTATGTGGTGTGTTGTGGAATTGTGTTGTTGAGTTGTATTATGTAGTTTGGTGTGGAATTATGTGGTGTTGATTGGAAATGTGTGGAGATGAATTGCGTGGCGTGGAAATGCGTGGATCGCTTTGCGTTTTTGGTGATGAAAAAGAACAAATAGGAAGGAGTTAAGCTCCAGATCTGTGTGTTAGGGTGTTTAAAAAAAAAAGAGTTTGAGGTACTGGCGTGGTAAGTGTATTTTACCTATGTGTTATGAATTGGAGTGGATGTTTGCAGTGTGTAGTGGAATTATGTGGGTTTGATTGGTATTGTTAGTAGTGGCATTGTGTGGTGTGGAATTGTGTGGTGTGGAATTGTGTGGAGTGGATTTGTGGTGCTGAATTATTTGGCATGGTGTGCCGTTGTATTATGTGGATAGTAATTATGTGTTTTTGGGTGTTTTGGAATTATGAGGAGTGGGATTGTGTGTAATGCAGTGTAATTACGTGGAATGGTATTTTGTGTTGTGGAGGGTTATATAGTGGAGTATATGTGGTGTGCTATTGAATTTTGTGGTATGATGTTGAATTATGTGGTGTAATTGGATGTATGTGGTGTGTAGTGGAATTGTGTTGTAGAATGAAAAAATTTGGTTTTGTGTTGAATTATGTGGTGTGGAATGGATTAGTGTGCATGCACAGGAAGAATGCTAGATTTATCAGTGGGTTCTCTGAGTTTTCTTTCCAGATTCCATCAGTGCCCTACCTAACTCCAATTCAGCAATTTCAGTGCTCCCAACTTAGCACGCTTCTGTTCATCTCTAGCCAGTGAATCACAGGTCAGCTTCCACCTCCATATAAGGCCCGTCCTCTTACCCCCAAGGCAAGGGTGTTGGTTTCACACAAACATTTCAAAATGTAATTTAACACACTCATAATTTTTAAAAGTCAACTATAAGTAAACCAATAATTTAATCATAACTTTCTTTTAAGCAACTTGTCTGATATGAACTCCACACGATAGCTGCTAAGTCCAAAAGCAAATAATGATGGCAACATGGAAAAAAAAATCCATAAAACTAATGGCTAATCAAATATGTAGGTGCACATAAATCAAGTCCACCACCCACTGCCTAAATCAAACACTAGCAATGGATGAGCCACTCACAGCTGTCACGTGAAAACCAGAGAGTTCAGAACGTCAAGTTAGTGGCTTTCACAGGCATAGCTTTCTATCGTTCTGATCCTTGAAGTCCAGAAGTTATGTGAAAAGATTTATTACAGACCAAGTATTAAAGAAAAAAGTCAGATATAGTTAACTAACCTCCCTAAACAACTGGCCATCACTATCTGATGACCGGCTCCTGTCCTCTGTTTCTATTTATATGGACTTTATAGACAGAACATCAGCTTTACATCGCCGAATAACAATTGTCTTAAACCACAGCTCCATGGTCTATGAGTGCGGGATATGTGCTTTTAAGCATCCAGAAACTCATGTTTACGGTATTTATTGATTTGGAATACCATAATCATGCATTACTTCAGTTCAATTCAGTTGATGTTAACTAATACTGCAGGTCCCAGAGAGCTGTCGTTACTGGAAGGGATACACTGGTCTTCCATAAGTAAGTTAAAAGAAAACATGAAGTTGGGCCATATTAGATGCCCACATGCCATAATGCTGAACCCACCGTCTTACCTGCCCTGTGATACCAGTGATGAGTGCTACATTCCTGGGCTTTCCCTTGCCCCCTGGGGAACCGCTGACTGCAGACTTGGATTTCTTGTTCTGGGCCGTGATGGGTGGGCTGTCGGAGCATTAGTGGAGGTGACAGGTGTTGTACGTGCAGGAGAGGAAGCGGCGTGTAGGCTGGAATTTAATGAACTATTTCCACATCACGGGGGTGGGACTGGTGGAGGCCAAGTCTACTAGTGAAGCACCAGTAGCAGGATGGGCCTGGGCGGTGCCACTCCGGGCCTCAGGTGTGCCAGGAGTGGGGCAATCAGGAGAGCTTTGGAGCCGTGCACCTAACACAGGCTCTGCTACTTCTTTCAGATTAAAAAGAACCACTCTGCGGCAAGCAACCAGCGACAGCACATGATACTGGCATGGAGAAGACAACACTTCCGGATTGGCGGCAGCAGCTCATGGACACCGCATGGTCCTGCCTCTGGCACTGTAAACAGGGGGAAACGCCGAGGTGGGCAGCTCTCTCTGCAGCTGTACTCACAGGGCCTGCTGACTACTTAGAAAATCCTATCCTGTAGCTGTGAGTGGTAGGAGGGAGGGGCTTATTCTCATGCATTGGAGTTTGCACTTGATACAACTGTAGTACTTCGTGCATTTAATAAGTAATACACATCACACTTTCTCCAACTTCACAACCTGTAACGTTTCTGTTGAGTTTAACAGACACTCAGCTGATTGAGTTTGACCCTCACCTTTGAACACAACTCTCCTTCACGTTTAGTCGTAAACTTCAAATCTGACTTCCATGGCCTCTGGGACTTTAGGACCTACCGTGTGACTTATCCTGTGGGCTTTATTTTTTATGGGCTTTTTTTTTTAGATATTAAACCCTGTATCTTGGTACAATCAGGCAGTCCCTAAGGGATAAACTGTACTGTGGCTGATCATACTACATAACTGTCAAAAAAACATTTTATGAGCAAGGCTGTGTTTGATCAATTCCCACACGTGATCTTTAAAGAGTGCTGTTAGCATCTAAAGTGGCAAGCCCACTGATACCAGTGTGGCTCATCAGGGTGTGTGCCTTCTTATACCAGCCATGAGCTGTACCGAATAATGATTTCACTGTTGCCTTCTGACACCTCAGAATCTAATTTCCTCCTTCACTGTGTTTACAGTGGAAACTGTAACAAACCGTCATCATCCGCACTCAACAAGCGCCTGTTTAATGAACACAAATAATGGAAGACCGTCATTATACACACCCTTCTTAATCTTGTCTCCCATTCCCAAGCACGAGATTAGATCACGGACGCTCGAGTTTTACATGATTTATCTAGAGTTGTAAAAGAAATGGGCATCAGTTTTAAACCACTTGCTGTTTGTCCAGCGATCGTTCAATCTAGATGGATCTGTGTTTTTATAGAATCAACATGCCACATTTCCGCCCCTTCACATGCCATTATAGCAAACTTGATAATTGTGGCCGAATGTGGCACAATATACCAGCATTTGTAAAGCGCACAGCTACCTCCGGAGAGGTGTCCCGGCGCTGGGGGCCGTCGGGAAGATTAAGCGAGCTATTGCCCAGAGTCACATGGTGCTGGGCTAACCTGGCGCCGGGGATCAAACCGTGAACCCCGTGGTCCGGAGTCAGGCACCCTGGCCGCTGCGCCACACCTCTTCCACAGAGGTGCCGACTTTGGAACTGGAGACCCGGGTTCGAGTCTCGGTGTCGGCTCTCCCCTCCTTGATATAACACATTTATATAATTCAAATTAAACAATATCACATAAAAACGAACTGAAACTATGCCATATTTGTAAATAGTTGAATCCAAGCACGTCAACAAAAGCCCTACATGAATGCCTTGTTATTCGGAAACATTGCATTGCAAGGGGATGGCCAACCAAAAAGATAGGCTGCATTCCCAGGCGAGAGGAGGGGCCATCGCACTGTGAAGGAGCCTGACCGGATGAGATGGACGCCTGCTGGAATGACCAAAAGAAACAATTTGTTAAATCGCCATGGGGCGGGAACAGAGAGAGAAAGGATGGACAAACACCAATAAAATGACACCCTTTCAGAATGCCAGAGGTAACAACCAATGTCAGTTGATCGGCATGACAAAAGCCAACAGAAGATATAACAACAGGTCTTACAGACAGCGCATGTGCTGTCTAGGCTCGACCTAAAAATGAAACCATAACATTTCATTTTTTAAGAGAAGGCAGTGGTCAGTGGGATCACTGCCTTCTTTGAAAAAATATTATTATTTACATTTTCAAAGGGAAGGGGGTCCCTTAGGGACCCATTTCCCTTTGCGAATGGGTAACCACCAGTTTTAAACTGGTGGCAAAGAATCACTGTTTTGCAACTGGAATTCAGTCTCAAAACAGTAATACCGTACTGGTTCGACATTTCGAAGGGATACTCTAAACACACCCCTTCCTAACACTGTATCGCAAATGCAAAATCTGATTCGGTAACAAGTTACTGAATCACATTTTGTACATTTGAAAAAGTGTTTTTCCAATCACAAACCGCCCGTTAGCAACTAGAAAGATGCTTTGGACAGCTGGCCCTAATTACAGCTCAGTAGCAAAGGATCCTTCTTGGCCATATTGAAAACATTGGCATACGGTTAGATGCTGTAATCCTAAAACAATAACACCTTTTCTAGTGTACAGGCTGTATTCCACTCCTGTGGAGGGACTGAATCTAACCTACTTTCAACTATAGCTGAAAGTTTCCTGATTTAAACAATGGCTGTTTGTAATGGGGCAGCTGCACTGATTTCACTAACTCTCTCTGCTGCATTCAGTACTGTCCCTCACCCAACTTCTCTGACCAGGCTTCTAAATTTAGTGATTCAGGTCAAATCATTAGATTGGATAGCCTTCTTATTGGCAAAGCATATCAAATTATCTCCTTAACCCCATAAGCCTCTGGCCCCTACTGCTTTTATGCTGTATTAATCGGGGCTTAAAAATCTCCTTTTCCCACTTCAACATCTACCTTAACTCCACTCAAGACTGACTCAGGTTTTTGGCCTTCCTATTTCAGTTATGCAAATGACATGCAGATCATCTTCAATGACCAGAACATCCATGCTTATGTATATATATTGCTGTGGTGTTTAATTTCTGAAATTTATCAGCATTGACTGGCTCCAGCTTGTCCAGTGTAAGATTATGAACCAATAGCAACCAACCCAATCAGCTGTGGACGGCAGTCTTTAGAAAAAGTGTTCTAGAGCTAGTAGCGCAGATCGAGTGGATCAGGAAGACCTGCAAGGTATTCCATGGGAATTGCCCTGGATGATCCAATTTGCTCATAAAGCAGGGCAGATAGGGAGGCAAAATCCACTCTTGAACTGGCAGGGCTTGCTCCCTTGTAAACAGAGGTCCCTGAAGGGCCAGCAAAAGCTTGTGGATGCACCCAATCAATCAGGTGTTTGTTAAGCGCGACTACTCACCCGTGAGGGTCTCAAGGGGGGGGGAGGGGTGCAGGTTCCAGTCCATCAAGGAGGGGGTCTGTCGAAGAGCCAGGTCTTGAGGTTTCTTGCGAAGATGGGGAGCAATGTTGTCTGTCTGAGGTGGAGCGGAAGGGCGTTCCAGGCTCTGGCCGCGAGGAAGGAGAAGGAGCGGCCTCCCGATCTGGTCTTTCTGGTGCGGGGGACTACAGCGTAGGAGAGCTGGGCTGATCGTAGGGTCCTTTGGGGTGCGTGGAATTTGAGTTGGCTGTTCAGGTATGCTGGTCCGGTGTCGTGGAGGGCCTTGTGTGCGTGGGTGAGGATCTTGAAGGTGATTCTAGCCTCGATGGGGAGCCAGTGGAGTGTGCGCAGGTGCTGGGAGATGTGGCAGTGTCTTGGCAGGTTGAGGACCAGTCTTGCGGCGGCGTTCTGGATGTTTTGTAGCTTGTGGGTGAGGTTTTTGTTTATTCCGGCGTAGAGTGCGTTGCCGTAGTCGAGTCTGCTGGTAACGAGGGCGTGAGTGACGGTCTTTCTGTGCTCGAGGGGGATCCATTTGAAGGTCTTACGTAGGAGGCGGAGGGTGTGGAAGCAGGAGGATGCGACAGAGCTGTCAACTTCACTGTTGGCAAGTGTGAGATGTTAAAAAGGACAGCAGAGGGTCTGTTGTCCTGTAGGCCTTTGAAGACAAATTGGTGGAAATGGCACCAGTTAAAAGGGAGAGTCCGTTCCTCTATGAACCACATTCCTAAACAATTGGTATCGTATTCCACAACAAATGGGGTGCCCCTGGATTGTGCCTCAAAACTAGGCAGATCATCAAGCAAGAATCCTCTCCTATAGAAAGGAAAATTGGGTAGAAGGATGAAGCCTAAAAAGAGAAGGTAAAGAGTAGGCGAGTGGACTCCCAAAATAAAAGAATCCAGGAAAGGCAGGATGGGAGTATGACGAAGCCCTCAAAGGACAAGTGTTCTGGAGGGCTACCTTCAGAGCAGCTAAGCAGCTCCATGTCATGCCTGATATCTGCACTCTGCCTAGCTTTCAGGCAAAAGTATCTCCATTCTAGATTAATTTGACCAACAATTCAAATAAACCCATTGGAAAAACAAGAAGACCCCCTGAATTGTCAAGAAAACCAAGGGCTGTGAAAAGAAACCTTTGGAAATACTCTGTGATGACACACTGGAGTAAGGAATAAAGGAAATGAAAGCTATAAAACAAGCAACTTGAGGATTAACCAAATAATCGGTGGACAAGCTGGAGCAGAAGGACATCCCACCCTAGAAGTCAATACAAACTAGGAGCAAGAACTCACCTCTGCAAACAGCTCCTGAGCCAAAGAACTGGTGAAGAAACGAGTGAACACTAAAAAGTAAGAGATTGAGACGAAGAGACAGAAATGCTGTACATCTGTACATGGGCAAAGACATCAGAGGGTAAGGATCATACCCACTCTTCAGAATGGTAGAAGGAAGAGGCCTAGGCTAAAGAGAGAGCATGGCAAGGAATTATTGAGTCAAAGATGTCTGAGAAGAACCCTATTACCAGTACCGCAATTGCTGCTAGGTGAATTCTCATTAAATAGTTCAACTTCATCCGTATCATCATCATCTATGATGTTGGCCTCAGGATGGTGGCTTCTGATATCCGTGAGGGCTCTTCGCCAGGTTTTTTATTTCAAAGAACTTCACAAGAAGTTGGTGCCCCTTTTTTCAAAGATATTTAACATAGGTCAGTATCCCTTTAATCATGGGTGTGGGTGCTTGCCTTCATAAACAACTTTCCCAGACTTGCTGGATGTATGTGTTGGACAGGTACCTACTGTGCGACTAAAGTAGCTAACAGGTCTTCCGTGAGTGTAGAATGGCAGGCACAAGTTAGCTTTCGAATGGGAGAACCTAAAGAGGACTAGAGGCAGGCATTGGTATCTGCGGTAGTCCAGTCAAATGGTGCACGGGAAGGAAAAGCCTATTGTGCCCTCTTCAGAGTTAGACATATTGGAGAACAAAAAAGAGGAAAGGAGTGCAACTGAGCCCATTTGGGAAGCTCAGCTCAGGGGCTTAGATATGCCTTGGCGGAGTCTAGTACTGGATATTTTAAACCCTCTTTTTGGCCTTTAATTGAGGCTGGAGGAGAAAGCATGCTGACCACACATATTTGTTAGGGTGTAGAAGATGTGAAACAAAGTTCAATAGAGAAAAACACAACAAAAAGGACAAAGGAGGTTGGCCCCACTCATTAATAAGAAGAACATCTATCAGCTTGATGGTGGAGCTGCTTCCAACTACTGTGCACAGACCTCAAAACAGAGAGAGACAAAGATGAGGAAACTCTACATCCTAGCGCTTGCCTTAAATAATTAACTATAATAGTAATATGATGTTAAATATTCAGAAATCTGATGCCTTTCCAGTAGAGAAACTGGGAGTGGTAGTCAAAAACAGCTTAGAAGGTGGGATAATGACGAATGCGGTGAGAAAGACATAATATTTAGGCCGACATAGTTGGCACCACACATAGTTAGTACAAGGATATTCAAGAAATAGAGAAACTCTGGATCTGCTTCACAGTTGCCCTATGGGAAGGCTCAGGCACCCAGCTTCTCATACTTTTGACCAGACACTGGCGCAATCTAAATGCGACCCATGGGAGTATTTAACATATCAGTGCCTAAAGCATCCCTCTCCTCCTCTTCATAGCCACATCTGAAGAGAACATATCTTTATTTGCTCAATCCCATTTTTTTTAAAGGGCAGTGGCAGAGTGCATTATAGACAGCAAGAAGGCAACTACCACTAAGAGGCGAACAAGTTGCCTAACAAGCTTCCCAAGTTATCCAACGAATGCAACGAAAAGTGGAACAAGGTGCTTCCTTATCCTTAGCATAAACATATACGTTCCAGAAGCTGAAACAGCTGTCTGAAGCTTTACGCCTTATTATACCATTATCATTAATTAGTTTATTGCAAGATATATATATATATATCATCCCAGTTTGGTTCATTCTTTCGCCGGACCCAGTAACGCTCAGTATGGGTGCGAGCTCCCGCGGCTGAACCACGCCACTTAATACATCCACCAAATCCTCTTTCCAGAAGAAAACGGTCCGCACTCATGCAGGTTATGCGATTTTTATTTTATTTCCTGCATGAGTGCGGACCGTTTTCTTCTGGAAAGAGGATTTGGTGGATATATATATATATATACACATATATATAAAATCAGCATTTGCCTCATTTTAACAGAATGTCTGAGCCCTTTAGTATTAGGGCTAGCTAATTTAAAGGTAGTAAGATTAGTCGTTGCTCTGCTTAAGCAAACAAAAATCAGAGTTGTTAATATAGAACACCCCAAGGTACCTTATGTTTCAAAATAGAAATGCATTGAGAGGTTCAAAGAGAAAACCACAGAAGGGGAGCCAGAAAACCTTAACTTGTTCGGTGCCACATGCACCAGTAGATAGGCTGTGACTAGAGATCTACTGTCCTACCTACCATGGGGCAGGGATGTCAATGTTCCTGTGTTTTCTTTATAAATAAAGGATATTTAAATGTATGCCACCTCATTTTCTTGTAGTAAATTTACCAATGGAGTTTCAACATCATTTGTCGGTACTGGTGGTAAAGATCATGGTGAAACGTAGCCTCCACCATGTGTTTTGCAGAGAGTAGTTGATGATGTCTTGAGCACGGAAAACAGACTGTTGCATCACCTTTGCTTAATCCAATGCAGCAACTTAAGGTACTGTACAAATGTGGAATGCTTGCTGATTTTTTTGGAGCCCTTGCATCTAGTTTAAAAACACTGTTACCAACTAACTCCAGGGCCAGATTTGAAAATGAACCACCTTTTCTACTGGCTACTGTGTATGAGATCGCTTCCTTTCCTGAGACTTGAAATAGATCATGTGTGAGTCTCACAACTTGAAGGTGAATTCAGATTTCAGCATGTAGATATTATTTATCTCCTCTATTTTGACTCCTAAGTGCAATCTTGGACCACTGCCTTTTTGAAAGGAGTGAGATGTTTTAAATTGTGAAACTGTTCTAATATGTTCACTGCTTTTGGGCAGGTCACCCCTCTGACCATAATCCATCATTTTATCTGCTAAACATTCATGACCATGATCTGGTCATTCCCGAAGGCTGTGGCTTTCCTTGCCTCCTGTGTTCATGTGGTCCCTCATACTTTGTTCTGGATACATTAGATCTGTTGTCTAGAATTTCACTAGAATCAGAGAAGGACCCTCATTTCCATCACTTTCTGATATCAAAGCCTTACTGGACTGGCTCCGGTGGTTGTACAGCAAAAGCCTCATGCTTGGGTGTTCCTTCCTATCTTTAGAACCAGTGTTGTCACTACGGTTGGAAACTTAAAACTTGGCTCAGTGAAAAATCACCTCCTGTTGCTTAATTGAAGACCAATCCCTTCATTTTAACATTCTAGAATTGAGAGTGATGAACCTTAAGACTCTAGGGTGGTGAACTGCACCAACAATACAGCTGTCAGGTTTCAGTTTCAATGAAGGTGAGGCATCCCCACTAAGCCTCAGCTGTGCAAGATAGTGGTAGAAATGTGGGACTGGATACCAGAGAGCGAAATCGGTCTGTTAATCCAAACATTTGACCAAAGCTAAGAATAGTCACTCTGATAAATTCAGGAAGCAAATGTATGTCCCTTATTAATGGGGCATCTGTGTCCTTGCTTTAGCAACACCAGAAAGAGCTGGGGCTACCTCATAACCCCCCCACCCCCCTCCCCCGCTCCATCTACAGTACTTTTTTACTCTCACCACATCACCTTTTTATTAAGTGACCTCAAAACACGGTTTGATCAATTTTTGAGACTTTATTAGAGAAGAAGGTGGCAATTTCTTCACATCGCTCTTTGGTGGCTTTGATTTCGTGAGAGGGAGTGCAGTTTGTTTGGCTTTTGACAATGTTGAAGAGTTTTCTCGGTCTGTTTTTCGCCAGATCTAGTTGGCTGCGGAAGAAAGACGCCTTTTCTCTAAACTGTGTTTTTTGTATGCCAGCCGAGCAGATCTAAGTTGCGCTAGGTGCAAGGTCGAAGGGTTTAGTCTCCAAGACCTTTCCGTTTGTCTGAGTTGACGCCTTTCGTTATTAAGATCCATGTTGAACCAGGGTTTAGATTTGATTCGCCTCATTTGTTTGAGTGGAGCAACTTGGTCTAAAACCTCTGTCATTGTTGAATTAAAGTGTGTAGTGAGGTCATCGGCCGTCCAGGTGGAGGGTTGGAGTTGTAGATGGGCATGAATCCTGGCTTCAAGTTCGGTTATAGGGACTTCTTTGATGTTTCTGGTCCAGTGCTTAGGTTTGTCATCACGAATAGGTTGGTGGCTGACAAGTGCGTCAAACTTGAACAGAATGAGGTGGTGGTCAAACCAGTCAATGGGAGAAATCGCTCTCAGAGAGACCAGTTCATTATTGGTAATGATCGCATCCAGCGTTGCACCTTTGATATGAGTTGGTTCATTGCAGAGTTGTTTGAGGTTGTGTATTTCCAGTAGGTTGGATAGGTTCTGGACAGTGGAGTCTTCTGGGTCGTTCCAGTGGATATTGAGGTCACCCAGGAACACGTCTTTTGTGTCTGTCAGGTAGAAACGTGTTATTAGGTCTGTTAGTTCTTCGGTGAAGAGGGCACGCTCTCCAGGAGGATGGTAGATGGTGTGAAATTTGATGGGTGATGTGCCCTTGGCAGTGAGTTCGACGCCCAGGTATTCAAACGATAGGTATTCTGCAGGTTTAAGTTTGGTAATCTGTATTCCAGCTTTGTGAATGATGGCTAGTCCCCCACCAGTTTTGATCGGCCTGTCTTGTCTGATGATGTTGTACACTGGAGGGGTGAGAATGTCAAGAATGGGGGTGGAGTGGACATTGAGCCAGGATTCTGTGAGGAAAGCGATGTCTATTTCTTCAGCGAGTAGAGCTTCAGCAATGTCTGTGGCGTGTTGTACTGCTGATCTGCAGTTGAGGAGCATGCAAGAGAGAGGGCGGGGAGCCTCGATGATGGGGGGAGCCGAGTGGATAGAGGTGTATTGAGCAGGAGGTCTAGGCGAGTGGACGGTTTTAGGGATTCTGTTAGTGCCAACAATAACAGGTATGGTGAAAGGGGCAGTATTCTGGCTCAAAGCGAGGTAAGAGTCGTTGATCTCATCAGGTTTCGGTACCGAAAAGGGGTGGCGATCCCGGTTGGGTCGAAGTGCCTGACTCGCCGACGGAATGGACGGCCGAGGGGTGCTCTGTGGGGCCATGGGAGAGGTATTGAGGGGGGTAGGAGCAAATCTACCCGGGGAGTGGGAGCACGGTGGCTTGATCCTGTTGATAAGGTCTTGTTGTAAGTATAGGAAATTGGCAGCAAGGGTGTTAATTTTCCGCTCCATTCTGTTCATTTGCTGTGTTATTGAGCTGAAAAAGCTTAATGTTTTTGGCAGGGGCCGAGACTGGCTTGGGTCTTTGGAAGGAGAGAGAACAGGGGTCAAGGATTGGACGGAATCAGTAGGATTAGGAGAGGGGAGAGGTTGGACGCGGGGAGCCGGGTAAGTAATGCTACCATTCAAGGTGTTCGGAGGAGGAGTAGTGGGTCTAATAGCCAAGGGAGGAGGGAGAGAAATTTTAGGTAGGAAGTCAGAGTTCCCGGGAATGTCAGTGAGATTAGCGGTGGAGACAGGTTGTGTATGTGGGACGGCGGAAGGGGAGTGGGCAGTGATAATAGGGAGGAAAGTGTCCGCTGGATTGGTGATGACGTTGGACATGGGGATGTCACGGGGATTGTCAGTGAGATTAGCGGTGGAGACAGGTTGTGCATGTGGATGTGGGACAGCGGAAGGGGAGTGGGCAGTGGTAGTAGGGGGGTGAGTGTCCGCTGGATTGGAGATGACGTTGGACATGGGGGTAGTAAGGGCCGGGGGAAAAGGGTCAGTGTTGGAGGAAGGGGTAGTTTGTGAGGGAGGGTTCAGATTATCGGGGGTCGAGAGGGGAGTGCCTGTGGTGATTTCAGTCGCGGGAGGGCTGTGGTTGGTGTCCGAGCTGTCTAGATCGAGATCAGCCTTGTGGTGGTGTTTGTTAGTTGTGAGTTTGCTGTTCCTGGTGTGATCAGTAGATGTAATAATGGTGGGTGTTTGGCGACGGAGAGTAATGATAGGGGTAGTGTGATTGTAGTGAGTGATGGTGGATGTCCATGAGTTGAAGAGTGGGTCTTCAGGGCAGGGAGATTGGATCGGTTCCACGTTATTAGTGAGGGTGGAGGGGGATAGGGGAGATAGGGTTTGATGGCTCAGTTGAGTTAACAAGGAGAGTAGTGTGGGGAAGTGGCGGTCAAAAGTGGTGAGGTGCGAGTCGGTGGCCTGTATGAGAATGGTTCCAGTTCTGTAGATGGAAATGGTGAGTTCCCCTTTGAAGGTAGGGGAGATGGTTGTGGAGATTTTTTCACCATAGGGAATGATTACTGACTTGGCGACTTGAAGGTGAAGAAAGAAGGTGTTTTTCCATTTAGTCGGGCGATTAGTGTAAAAGATGAAGTTAGTTTTCGTGTTGCCGTTGGTCGCTGTGTGGTAGTTATCTGCTATGAGTGTTTCCGGGTGTTGTTTTAGAGTACTGTGCTTGAAGTTCTTTTTAGCATTACTGGTCATTTTGTCTGTGTAGTTAATGGACCAGGAGTTTGGTCCGTAACGCACGAGATTAGAGTTCCGGTTGGGGTTAGGTGGGCGCATGGTTGATGGAAGAGAGATCGGTATATGAGTTGAAGGGAGGAGAGCTTCCTTCCTTGAAGGTCAAACCGATTAGCAGTCAGGAGCAGTCAGTTATAGACAATCATAGACCTAACATAGGCGAAAGGCGATAGTTTCCGCTGTTGGGTCGTTCGGAATGAGAGCGAGATCAGGGCAATAGAGGCGCCAGGCGCGCTCTTATATAAAGCCCAGTCGCAATCAGGAAAGGCGATACTTTCCGCTGTTGGGTCGTTTCGGCTTAGAGCGAGATCAGGGCAATAGAAGCGCCAGGCGCGATCCTATAGAAAGCCCAGTCGCAATCAGGAATCGAGCAGCAGACTGGGGTGGTAGTTATAAGACATTTATATGCAGTATATACAGTAAACTCTAAAGAGACATTTATCTGCAGTATAAAAACATTTATATGCAGTGTATACCCTAAACTCTAAAGAGATCAGGGGCCCACCAGCCATGCTCTTACAGTAAGCCCAAAAGCATTAAGGAGTCAATCAGCAGACCGGAGAGGCCAGTTTGGTTAGACTTCTACAGAGTTATATAGTAGGCCCATACGTTCTGCACTAGCTCCCTTGGTAATTGGGAGCGGCCATTTTAGGCCGTTCAAACTTTTATTGTCATCAGTTCGGAGTTAAGGTGCGGGCTCGGGTAATCGGCCAGATGCGGGCACTTACCCCCAGGGAGATCAGGCCTGCGAATAATCGGTGATGGGATCGTGCGCTCCGTTGAGACCATCGACGTTCGGGAGGAAGGCTGGGCTGGCAGTGGGCCCGGGCGCAGACAGGCCAGAGTCATGGATTTGTGTTTCCATAAGTGGCTTATTTGGTTTACTGTTAAGTCCCTAGTACAGTGCACTGTGTTTGCCCAGGGCCTGTAAACCAAATGCTGCTAGTGGACTTGCAGCACTGATTGTGCCACCCACACAAGCAGCCTTGCAAAAGGTTCTCAGATCTGCCATTGCAATGTCTGTGTGCAGTTCAGTACTGCCATGTCGACCTGGCAAATGAACCCGTTTTTGACCAACTCCACCTGCCCCTTCTTCAGACTCTTCCTGGAGAACCACGTGGCAGTTTTATGCCAGAAAGTGTAAGCTCTTTGGCCAGACCTTGGAAGTAGGTACTGGGTGTTATTCTCGGTACCTCCTTGTGCCGAAGAAGGACAGAGGCCTCCGTCCTATTCTAGATCTGTGCCCTCTTAGTGCCTTTCTGCGCAAGGACAAATTCAAAATGCTTACCATGGCCCAGGTTCTCTCCACCATGGATCCTAAATCCTGTATGGTGGCATTGAACCTGAATGACACTTATTTTCACTTCCCTGTCCTGCAGGCCCACAGACACTACCTGCGATTTATGGTGGGACACAATGAGTTTAAGTTTGCTCCCTTTCGGTTTCACCAGTGTCCATTGGGTGTTCACAAAGGTGATGGCGGTGGTCTCTGCTCATCTTCGAAGGTCGGGGTACCAGTCTTCCCCTACCTCAAAGAATGGCTGTTGAAGACAGGCTCTCCACCTTTAGTTGCAGACCACCTCCTGAAGACTGCAAACCTCCATACATCTTTGGGGCTCTCAATCAACCTTCTGAAGTCACACCTCACTCCTTCAAGAGGCTCCCCTTCATTGGAGCCATTATGGATACAGGGCGCTTTCAAGCCTTTCCTCCAGACCAACAAGTACAGGACCCTCGGCTATGATCCCAATGTTTCAGCTTCTGTTGTGGGTCTCAGTGAAGATGGCTCTGTTGCTTTTGAGCCTGCTAGCCTTTTGCATCCTGCTCATTGACAATGCTAGGTGGCACATGCAAGCTTTACAGTGGTATCAGAGGAGACTGCAAAAGACCTTCGTGACTGCAATTGGACCAGTGGCAGATCCCTCTCCCTGCCCCACCCAGAGTTGACATTGTTGACAGATGCATCGCTACTGAGATGAGGAGGTCATCTGGGAGAACTGGAGATCAGAAGACTCTGTTCTGAATTGGAGACCTGCCTCCACATCAATTTGCTGGAGTTCTGGGTGATTCGCCTGGTGTTGAAGGTCTTCCTCCCATACAGCAAGGGACAGCTTGTACAGGTTCTGACAAACAACACCACTGCCATGTGGTACTGTAACAAGCAAGGCCTATAGTGGAGCATGGGACTCCTGTATGCTTTACTGCTGCTACCTCTCCTGCTCCAAGCCCTGAAGAAGATCAGGAGTGACTGGGCCAAAGTCTTTGTAGTGGCTCCGGATTAAACCAGGAGATTATGGTACCTGGAGCTTCTGGGCTTGAGCATCTGTCCTCCAATCAGGCTGCAGCTTCTGGAGAATCCCCTGTCGCAATGGTAGGGCAGGGTCCTGCACCCAAGTCTGAGCAACCTGCACATCCATGCATTACAATTAAGTGGCAAAAGTTGATCCCTTTTCACCGTCCTCCAATGTAGTTGATGTCATCTTGACAGTCAGGCGCCCTTCAGAGAATTCTGTGTACACTGGACACTGGGACAATTTTGTGGCTTGGTGCAGTGCATGTCAGTTGGACCCGTTTCAGGCACAGCTTTTGAATGTGTTGTTTGCTTTGTTTTTAGCCTGGCAAGGAATTGCTTCTGGCACAGTGAAAGTTTGCCTGCCACCCTTTTTATGTTTGGTGGACCAACCATCCTTATTCAAATAACCAGTTGTGATGCGTTTTTTAACGGTGTACTACACATATTTCCTTCTAAGCCCTTTGTGATGCTACAGTGAGACTTAAATATTATTCTAACATTTCCAGTGTGTACCCTTTTGAACCAATGCACAGTTCTCCCTACTCACCCTTGAAATGGTCTTCCTGTTTGTGACAACATCTGCACGATGGGTGAGTGAACTGCAGGCCCTTCGGTGCAGCCTCCCTATACCACCTTTTTTTCCAGAAAAACTGGTATTAAGGACTCAAGCTGCTTTCCTACCAAAGGTGGTAATGCCTTTTCATGTTGGACAATCCATCATGCTTCTGACCTTCTTTGCTCTGCCTCATCCCTTGAAAGAGGAAGAGACACTCCACAGTTTGGAGCCCAAAAAGATCACTCAGTTTTTACATCAATCATACCAGAAAACATTCAACTCTGTGTGGTATTCTCTGGAAAGAAGAAGGGCAAAGTGGTGCAGAAACAGATCCCCTCTCGATGGATAGTCCTCTCCAGTAAGATCTGTTGCACATTGGCTAAGAAGCAGTCTCCAGAAGGCCTAAGGGCCCACTCCACTGGAGCCAAGGTTGCTACCACTGCATTTGCATGCAAAGTGCCTGCCTGGGTATTTGTCAGGCAGCTACGTGGGCATCAGTGCACATGTTCACAAAGCACTACTGCCTTGACAGTCCAGTTCATTGCGATGGACATTTTAGCCCCCTCGTCCTGCAGGAGTTTTTAGTTTGAGCTATTCCACTGACCCACCACCTTGGAAGGTACTGCTTTGGTATCTATTCACAAGGTAAGGAATCAGCAGTTAGAAGCATCCATGAGAAGAACAAGTTACTTGGCAAACACAAGGAGATGATGTACGAAGCGCTGAAACTTTTCAGACACTCACCCCCAGTCACAGATCTGGGTTGAATCCATCATCGTTCTTTAGCTCACTTCGCCACCCCAGTTCAGACACAGCTATATGCAAATCAGTCTTGACCCTGTGCCTCATGGGAACAGTCCAGCCCGAACTGCCAAGCCATGTCTTCCCTGGACCAGAAACAAGCATCCTGTGACCGGTTTCGGGGTAACACCCCTCATCAGCCAGGCTAGCTTGAATCCAGTGGCAAAGTGAGCAAGGGACCAACGTCTGGACATACCCTGCCAACTCAGGGCGGACAAAGCAAATACAAGGAGATGATGGACGGAGCGCTGAAACTTTTCAGACACTCACCCCCAGTCACAGATCTGGGTTGAATCCATCATCGTTGTTTTGCTCACTTCGCCACCCCAGTTCAGACACAGCTATATACAAATCAGTCTTGACCCTGTGCCTCATGAGAACAATCCAGCCCGAACTGCCAAGCCTTGTCTTCCCTGGACCGGAAACAAGTATCCTGGGTCCGGTTTCGGGGTAACACCCCTCATCAGCCAGGCTAGCTTGAATCCAGTGGCAAAGTGAGCAAGGAACCCACGTCTGGGCATACCCTGCCAACTTAGGGCCAACAAAAGAACAAGTTACTTGCCTTGCATAGCTCTCTTTCTGGTGGATACTGTATATAACCACAAATTCCGCACCACCCTCCCACTTCCCCATTCTGTGGTATCGTCTCTTTCATGTAAAACTGTCTCAATCTAGGAAATGCATATTGGCTCATTCAATTTGTTGATGGGATCCACATCTGAGGCCGCGGATGATTTCCTGAATGAAACTGACATCAGTGTGCATGGGTGGCGCTTATATGCATCTCTCTATTCGTCACTTCTGGAGCGGAATGATGTTGACGCAGCATCTCACGCCACTATCTAACAGCATGTAGGAGCACTGCTTCGGGTTTTCTGGATCCAGTCTCAATAGTGAGGATTCTGTGGTTAGATAGAGTATCCACCAGAAAGAGTGTTACTGAAGGTAAGTAAATTGCTCTTGTTACAGGCATTAGAGCCTCCCAATTTAGTGAGTTGCTCCCCCGCTCTTCTGATGGCAGTTTCATAGGTAATAAGTTGTTCTGAAAGTTGATAATTCGTTCCCATCCGTGAGCCTACCACAATTGCACAAGAATCACAGAAACTACTTGTCTGAAATGGTCTTTGAGTGATAAAAACACTTTCAATTAGATTTTACCTGGAGCACAAGATATCAAGCGACCTGGAAATGATATTTACATGGTCTCTTTTTCCTTTAAAGTTATTTTCTGTAATCTGAATGTTTTTATATACTTTGTTGGAAGAATTGGAGGGCTCACACAGATTCAAGCGCTCGAAGAACTTGAAATGTAGCTCTGGTGGTCCATTTCAGTGCCTCAGCAAACATCACAACAACCTTTCCCATCTCAGCTCCTAGAACCATAAACCCCCTGGCGTACATGCCCTCCTCAGTTTGCCACCTGTAACTGGAGTGTTTCATGCATGTCTTCATTGCAGCCTTAGAAGTGACGACAAGTTTCGAAACCTCGAAAACCACTGTTCATCCACTTGAACCTCTCAGCTATAGTTTGAGAGTGCCCTTCACTTCTGGGTGACAGGTTGTTTAAGTTGTGCTGGGCCCAACAATGTCACCAAGGGCCGAACTGGGAAAGCTGACAGCTGAGACATGGGGCCACATGTATGAAACTTTTTTGCATTCGCAAACAGTGTGAATCGCAAAATTCGGCAGTTTGCGAATACAAAATAGCCTTTCATGATTTATGAAAGGCTTTCCATTCACAATTTTAGGTAATCACAAAAATTGCTATTATCAAAAATTGAAGTACAAATAGGGAACCGCAATTTGCAATTCCCTGTGCTCATGTGTCGAGCATTTTCTAAATGCAAACTATGCATTTAGGAAAATGCTATTACCATCAACTTAAAGTTCAACTTCAAGTTGATGGGTAACCATGTGAAAACTTTGAAAAATGCACTATGTGGCATTTTTCAAAGTGCCATGAAGCGCACACATGTCCCAAGGGCATGTGTGTGCTTTATAAGTGCTCATTGTCTTTTTTTGGGGTGCTTCAGGGGGCCTCAGGCCTCTGGGCACCCTTGGCTTTGCATTAGCTACTTTGCGATTACCAATTAGGTAATCGCAAATTAGCTAATGCTAAACCATTCACACCTATGGGCCTTTCGACCCATAGGAACGAATGGAGTAATATTACCTAATAGTGATGATTCTCTATTTACCGAATTGCTGTTAGGTAATATTAAGGAATCGCAAAATCTTTGCCTATTCCTACATACATAGCATTTTGCAATTACCAACTAGTAATTAGGTAAAGATCGCTATTTGGTAATCGCAAAATGCTTATTTCATACATGGGGCCCACAGTTTTTCCTCAGAAACCACTACTCATGATTTTGGTCTAACAGTCCTACGTCAGCACTGAAAGTACTGTTTAAGCCTTATGTATGAGGCTCACTGCTGCCTTATTGCGTGCCCCTTCCAACACGTACTTCGTGATCTGCAGGACAATCCGAGTTCAATCTTTCTTTGGAAGCAAAGCTTAGAATTGCCTGGGACCCTCATGAATAGAGGCGTCTGCTCCGGATATCGCTAGTTATCGTGTCTGGTAAAATGTGACTGCTCGGGCATCAGAATTTAACAGTGGCGACAGTCGTGGCTTGCATGACTCGCGGGGAGGTCGGGGGGGTCGCAAGGGGGTTCGTGCGGGAAAGGGGGAAGGGATTTTTTTTTAAATTAAAAACTTACCTTACTGGGTCCCGCGCCGCCTCTGCTCCTGGCCGGGTCCCGCGCCCACGTTTTCCTGCTGCTTTCCTGCTTTTCCAGGAACAGGAAGCAGGCATCCACCCTCCCCTCCCCTAAGCCAATCACAATGCTGCAATGGCAGCATTGTGATTGGTGCGGACGGCGACCAGCTGGGCGCCTGTAGGGAGGCCATTTTCTCTATGTAGGCTGCATGCCTACATAGAGAAAATGGTGAGTGCGCATGACGGTTTGGTCGGCCCCATGGGGCTGACCAAACAGACAGGGCCCACAGCATTGAGCAAGCCACTCCTCCCCGACCCGCCCGCCCGCCCCCAACCAGGCATACCATTCTGCTTTCTTGCAGCGCGAGAAGCAGAAACATAAAATGGTTTCTGCTTCTTGCACTGCGAGAAAGCAGTGGGGCGACGCTCCTCCGCCCTAATGGAGGAGCCGCCCCTGAGTGGCGATAACTAACACCGATTCTATTTTCGCACCTGCAAAATCGAGGATAACATGCATGTTCTGGTGCTTACCACCAAAGTTCAAATGTTTTGGTATTTTCCCGGCGTTTTTCCCACAGTAAATTTCAGCAGCTATGAATTGCTGAAATTTATCTGGGGAAAAATGCATAGGTGCAGTGTTTGCCGCAGAACTCTCAATTTCGTCACATACCGGAAATTTCAAGGGCTACTCGTAATGATGGTCGGGACTTGTTTTTTCTGCTCTCACAGAATAAACGAGCTTTTATGCAGCATTACCAGCCATCTTTTTGGTGACAGGAAATACGGTGGTATTCCTCAACATAAATTCAGATTGTGGAAGGGCTCAAAGCAGCACAGAACGTTTCCCAGATGCGTACCTTTAAGAAGGCTACTTTCAATAAAGCCCAGTAGCATTCTGATCGACATAGTCCGTGCAGCTTTCATTTCATGAACGACTAGCGTGGTTTTATCGTATGAGAAAGGCATGACGAAGTGCCTCTTTATACACCTTGCATGGCAATTCTTATTTCTTTTAATCGGTGTTTTAGGTATTACAAAAAAGTGTGCCCTGACTAAGTGCACAATAGTTTGAGATATTAAAATTGTTTAGTTTTCAAAATCTTTCAGAACACACTGAGTATTTGGAAAGTAGGAGGAACTACCCTTAGTTGGGCATCCCAGATATCAAAAATGCTTTAGTCTCCTCCCTCAGCACCACTGCTTCCTTCCTGATAATAAGTGTAGCAGTGAAGCACCCACTGCCTTCGAGGGTCAAATTGTCTCTGTCCTGCATGGAATTTGACGACTCTCACCACCCCTAATTCAGGAAACAGAGCTTGTGTCTCAGTTTAGAGGTGGGCAGATAGACCTTGTGAGAGGTAGTAGCCAACATGTTGCCTCCACTACTTGATGCTGGTGGAGACCGCATCCCTTTCCCCAGATTTAGAAACCCCAGGAAATCTCTTCCCTGCCCCCCGATCTCCATTCTCCAGGCTGGTGTTTTCCAAAGGCTCACCGAGCCTGAGCAGGAGTCTTCCCTGTGCACTCTTCTCCGGGCATCCTACCACTAATCGTGCCATCACTTGGACTAAGAGACCTGTCTTAGAGATGCAAGCAGATCCACAAGGCTGAGGCCCTTCTGCCAGGCAAACCCAGCCTAGTGCCAGATTATGAACCAGAAGAAAGCCGTCCCTAGCAAAAATGTCCGCCAGCCTTCCCCCTTTCTCCTCTCCTATCTCTCTCCCTCTCCGTTTGTCTTTCCTCTCTCTCTTTCCTCTCTCTCTTTCCTCTAACTAAACATTCACTGCCACGTCTCCTTCAGCCACACCACGGAACTCCTCTGGACCGACCACCGCTGCATCCATTTCACCTTCCAGAAACCCACCACACACCACCGCACCCAACAGATCCCACGCCACTGCTGGAGCAAAGTCACCGAAGACCAACTCCGGGCAACCCTCGCTCTCAGCCCTCCCTCCGACCCATCCAACACCGACGACGCTGCCTGCAACCTCAGACGATGGATGGACGACTGTGCCAACACCCTCGCCCCGCTGAAAAAGCTCACCTACAGCGACACCACCAAAAGAGCCAGCTGGTTCACCTCGGAACTCCTAGCTTCCAAGCGTACCTGCCGGAAACTAGAGAAGAAATGGCACAGTGATAAGACACCGGACAGCCACACAGCCCACAAAGACGCCATCCGTAACCACCACCACCTCATCAGGTCCGCCAAGAGAATCTCCTTCAAAGACCGCCTCGACAACAACGCACACAACAGCAAGGAGCTTTTCAACATCGTGAAGGAACTCTCCAATCCCAGCTCCAACACCAACGACATCCCGCCGTCGCAACCCCTGTGCGATTCCTCGCCACCTTCTTTCACCGCAAGATCGCCGACATCCACGACAGCTTCAACACCCAGACAACCCCAACTAAGATCGATACACCAGACCCGCCACACACCATCGACCACGACCCCCTGCCAGCCTGGGCCAGCGTGAACATCGAGGACACCATCAAGACCATGAGCACAATACACTCCGGCTCCCCGTCAGACCCTTTCCCGCACCACATCTTCAACAAAGCCAGCAGCTCCATCGCACCCCACCTGTGCAACATCATCAACCTCTCCTTCGAGACCGCGACCTTCCCAGAGAGCTGGAAACACGCAGAGATCAACGCCCTACTCAAAAACCCAAGGCGGACCCGAGAGACCTCAAGAACTTCCGGCCCATCTCTCTGCTTCCGTTCCCAGCCAAGGTCATCGAGAAGATCGTCAACAAACAGCTAACCCGATACCTCGAAGAAAACAGCATCCTGGACCCATCCCAATCAGGGTTCCGCAGCAACCACAGCACTGAGACTGCCCTCATCGCCGCCACCGACGACATCAGGATCCTGCTGGACAATGGTGAGACCACAGCCCTCATCCTGCTGGACCTCTCCGCCGCCTTCGACACTGTCTGCCACCGCACTCTACGCGCACGCCTCCACGACGCAGGGATCCGAGACAAGGCCCTGGAATGGACCACCTCCTTCCTCGACGGCAGAACCCAGAGAGTCCGCCTCCCACCTTTCCGATCCGAAGCCTCCGAGATCATCTGCGGCGTACCCCAGGGATCGTCCCTCAGCCCAACACTGTTCAACATCTACATGGCCCCGCTCGCACGCATCGCCAGACAACACGACCTCAACATTATCTCCTACTCCGACGACACTCAACTGATCCTCTCCCTCACCAAGGACCCCTCGCCGCCAAAGCCAAACTCCATGAAGGAATGAAGGCCGTCGCCGATTGGATGAAGATCAGCCGACTAAAGCTGAACACGGACAAAACGGAGGTCCTCATCCTCGGCTCCAACCCCTCAGCCTGGGACGACTCCTGGTGGCCAACGACGCTGGGAGCAGCCCCGACACCCACCGACCACGCACGCAACCTGGGAGTCATCCTCGACTCAACGCTCTCCATGGCCAAGCAAGTCAACGCAGTCTCCTCCTCCTGCTTCAACACCTCTGCATGCTTCGCAAGATCTACAGGTGGATCCCGACAGACACAAGAAGAACAGTCACCCAGGCCCTCGTCAGTAGCAGACTGGACTATGGGAACGCCTCTACGCGGGAGCCCCGGCCAAGCTCATCAAGCGACTGCAAAGCATACAAAACGCCTCCGCACGACTGATCCTCGACGTACCACGCCACAGCCACATCACCCCCACTTGAGGAACCTGCACTGGCTCCCCGTCGACAGGAGGATCACCTTCAAACTCCTCACCCACGCACACAAGGCACTCCACAAAACTGGCCCAGCCTACCTCAACAGACGACTCTTCTTCTACGTCCCCAACCGCCAGCTCCGCTCCGCCGACCTCTCCTCGCCACCGTCCCCCGCATTCGAAGAACAACCACCGGCGGCAGATCCTTCTCACACCTCGCCGCCAAGACCTGGAACACCCTTCCACTAAGCCTACGAAAGACCCAAGACCTGCTGACCTTCAGGAGGCTACTCAAGACCTGGCTGTTCGACCAGTAGCAGCATCCCCCCCCCTTCCCTCTCCCCAGCGCCTTGAGACCCTCGTGGGTAAGTAGTGCGCTCTACAAATTCTGTGATTGATTGACAGCTGCAGTTCTCTTCGAGGAGCTGGAAAAGATGTCAGAGGAGCCAGCCTTGTCCCTCTGCCTTCAAAAGCAGGCTTCCAAAGGCTCCAACCCACCGGGGAAATGCCCAGTAGAATAAATGGGCAGTCCGGCGCCATCCCCGCCCCACCTTGTAGAGGCCCTTGTCAAAATAAATCAGACCCTCGCGCCCAGATACTCAAACAGTTGCCTGAGAATGTGTTATTTGCTACTGAAAGATTTCCGGAGATGTGTTGAATGACTTTTTAGGTATTGTCCTATAGAAAGAGTTGCTGTTCTGAGCCAAGGCGGTTTCAAATTCAAGTTTTGCAGGAAATTATTGGTTGCAGATGCTTTCTGTCATTTTCGTGAAACGTCTCCTTGCTGAAGGTGCAGTACAAAAGTGAGCACCTTTTGTTATTTAAAGTCCACTTTATTCTCTTTAGACCAAAGGTTTCTTTTGCGCCCGATCCAAAGTCATGCCAGTTTGAAATATGCAAGCTTTTCCGGTGCGCAGATAGTTCCAGGTGGAAGAAGTCGTGTAACATATGTGGACATAGGCCAAAAAGACACTTATTATAATGAATTCCCGAGAAGAGGCTCAGGCCAAGAGGAAAACTAATCTTCCTTTGATTTTGGCTTCAGTTGACTCTCTGATCAATACTTTTTGAATGTATTAATGCATTACTTTTCCCGAACGGTCAGCATGTTTTTATTCTCATTAATTAATCCTTCTCACACGTACTGCAGCAAGAATAAAATCTCTTTTCATTATGGATGGCCAGGATTTTGAATTGGTTGATAGTTCTTCTGAATGCCATGTGCTTTATGAACAAGTGAATAACACCTTGTAGCGGCCACCATCAAGCCTCCAAAATGCAATTCACAAATTGTGGCATTTTTGAGAAAGCACCTGGCGTTAGTTCGAGCCGCATAATGCACAGCCCGTATGCACGCATATGTACGCATATGTTTCTGAATTAGGCCAGGATATATTTGCATTTCTCCGAGGCATAACCTACATTTCTGTTTGTGTATCTTAGTTTGTGTTCAGTAAGGCAAGGCATCCGTCACATGTTTTGTCTCATACTTCTGTATCTTTTTCCAATGAACTGCACTGGTCAGGTCATTCTTCAGATGTAACCTGTGCACCTCAAAGTCTGGTCCCTTCTCCCCTGTGTGGTCTGGGATTGTAGATTCACAGTCTGACTTTTAAACATCACATCACTTTTAAGGGGCAGTCGGAATAATGGCTCTAAAGTACAGACCACCTGTTTGAACGCCATACATGCTAATGTGCTTGGATGAAAGATTCAGCATACTACCCTACAGTGTTTTCATGTGAAGTGATGTTCATGCCTATATAGAAGCGTTCAAAGAATGTTTGTCATCCTGAAGAAAACAAGCTCCCACATGAGTACCGTTATGTACTTCAGATCTTTTGTGAAGCACCCTTCAAACCAATAGATCCAAGATCTTGAACCACTTCCATTTCTTGACAGTTCTTTTATTGCTGTGACATGTTTAGGATAGTAAATGAAATGCAGACATTTTCGCTTTGCCCTGTCTTTCATTTGTACTGTGTGGTTAGTCCCAGTTTTCAACTAAAGGTTGTCACATTTCATAAATCAGACAGTCTCTTTCTCTGGTGTATTCCATATATCCAATATCTCCTTCAGGCGCGTTGCCTGAGTCACACTGCTATCTCGAAGAATTTAGCCGTTAAAGATCATATTAGAAGATCCACACTATTGTGTTGCTGTTGGCCAAAGCATGCTTTTGAAGTCCCTTTTCCATTGGTTTTAGCCTAAAATGGCAAATCCACTGTATTACTTTTATGAGAATGCTAAGGTGCCAGTCCCTCTGATAGTGCAGTGTCCTACATTAAAAAAGCAGCAAGCAGTTGTGGTCTGTTAGGCCAGGACATGCATGATAGCTACAGAAAATCCAACACTCCAGCATTTCAACGAAAGACTAGCTTAGGGATGTCCATGTTGCGTGCTTACACCCTCTCTTGGTTCTCTGGTTTATCTTGAATGAAATTGATACCCTGATCTTGTACACCGCAAGCAGATGCAGTTTTAAGGAAACATTGTTATTGGATTCACCAGGCTCTGTAGTTTTGCAGTTCATGCGCATGCACCCTGAAGAAAATACTAGCACTGAAATATTCTACCCATGCGCCACTTTAATTGGGAACTTTAATGCGGAAATGATACCACAGGATGCTCACGCGTGGCTCATGTGCATTGAGAAAAGCACAAGCATCACAACATCCAAGGTGTTCTCAAATGTACAAAGGTATCTACTGTAGAAATTAGAAAGTCACAAGAATAGTTATGATTTTCTGTAGAAACTGGTGCCATAGTAGTATATTTCAGTCAGCTATTGAGCTGCATTAGAGTACAGCCGTTTGGTAGCATGTCTCCTACCATTTGAAAACACTGATCCAATGCTGAAATGGGAACTACTAGTGCTGCCTGTGAATCTGCTGAAGTTTGAGCAGATTCAGCTACTAACAATAGCCCAATCTCCTGGCTCCTGGGATCTGAGTTTGACTCCATCGTCACAGGTTTAACCCATAGTGTCTCTGCTCAGCCTTTCATTTTTCCATGGTTGATATTAAGAGTACTATTGAGTTGGCTAACAATAACTACCTATCTGAAAGAAACACATAGTGATAGATTCCTTACCTTAGAATATCCCCAGGCGTCAGACTGGATCCGGAAAGTTTTCGTCAGCAGTACCCCTGCGCGTCGGTAGGTAGCGTCGTGCGGCTCCGCGTCCGTCGTTGGCGTCGTGGTCGCCGAGATGACGTCGCTGGTGCTACTTAGATGCCGCCCACGCACGCTGACGTCAGTTCTTTCTTTTTCCGCGCCAGCAAGCGCAGATCCGGGAAGAGCAGGAACCCCCAGTCAATTTTTGACTGACTTTTTGAGACTTTTGTCTCCATTTTTTCATCGAGTCTTCGACTCCTACGGTGCAGTTAGGATGCCCGGTTTCAAGTCCTGCGGGGATTGTCACCGCATGATGTCGGTGACGGACCCGCACCGTGTGTGTCTTTTCTGCCTGGGGCGCGACCACGACCCCAAGTCGTGCTCCGACTGCCAGGCCATGGCGCCGAAGACTTTGCGGGAGCGGTCCCAAAAGTTGCTGGAAGCCCGGCAGTCGGCTCCGCGCCGTTCCAAGTCCCGGTCCAGAGGGAGGTCGAGGGACCGTGCGCGGAGTCATCACCATCGATCTTCGGGATCCAAGTCTTCGCACTCGGGGTCAGGTAAGGCGAAGCACAAGAAGTCGAAGAAACGCCATCGTTCTCCGACTTCCCCCTCGCCGGTCGCGCAACGCGGCTGAGGGTATGGGTGGTGCCACCCCCGCGGCTCCAGCGCAGTCCATGGAGTCGCCGCCCAACTACCCGCCCTTCCCGGGGTCGTCGGCGTCTCCGGCCCAGATACAGGTGTTCCTGTCGGCCATGGCTCGCCTCTTTGGGCCGTTGGGTCCCGCCGGTGCGCCTTCGGGCCCCGCGGTCCCGCATGGGTGTCCTCGCGTTTCCTCGCCGGCGGCTCCGGCCCCGGCGTCGCTGTCGGCTCCGGCCACGGCACCGCAGGACACCCTTGGATCCAGGCCTGGATCCCGGTCGACGCCGGTTGACCTAGTTACGCCTCCACCGACGTCGACCCCACCGGCACCGATCCTGACGTCGCCCGCTCCTCGGGACGACGTCGACCTCAGTTTCAGCCCCGAGGTGGACACGGCGCCGAGCCGGCGTCGATCGATGCCGTTCTCGACCCTGCTTGGGGATTTCTATCCCCATGTCCCTGCTCCTTATTTTCGGCCTGTTGAACAGCCCGAGGAGCAAGGGGAGGACTGGGAGGGGTCTGAGGACCCTCTCGCTGCCGCCTGCGAGTCTGAACAGGACTGGGCTGAGGAATTGGGTGACGCCAGTGGTCTGGATACCTCACCAGACCTTGGCATGCTGTCTCCTACCGTGGCTACGGAGGAGGGCGCCAGTTATGCAGTGGTGTTGCGTAGGGCGGCCGAGGCCCTACACCTCCAGCTCCCTACTGTGGCTGTCAGGACTAACCTCCTGACAGAGGTGCTTCAGCCAGCAGCTACTTCTGCGGAGCCGCTGCTTCCTTTCAATGAAGCCCTCTCTGACGTTCTTTTGGGCACTTGGTCCAGGCCCACCACAGGGGCTCCTGTGGATAGGAACGTGGCCCGACGCCATCGCCCGGCTCCGGGTGACCCCATTTTCCTCTCCCAACACCCCACTTCCGAGAGCTTGGTTGTCCAAGCCTCTGCTTCCCCAACCGCCTTCCCTTCCGCACCCCACGGATAGGGAATCCAAAAAGCTGGATCAGTTTGGGAAGAAATCTTTTTCTTCCACCAGCTCTGCGCTGCTGTCCGTGAACACTGCATGCCTCTTGGGCCGTTATTCCCACTCTCTGTGGGATACGGTGGCAAACGTGCTGCCCCAGTGTCCGGAGGAGGCCCAGCCTGCTCTCGCCCAGGCTGTTGCAGAGGGGAGAGACGCAGCAAAGTTCATGATCCGTTGTGGCCTAGACACCGCCGACTCACTGGGCAGATCCATTGCAACGACGGTGGCGGTTCGCCGTCACGCCTGGTTGAGGACCACTGGATTTTCAGGGGATGTCCAAAACACCCTTATGGACATGCCCTTTGATGGCCGTCGCCTCTTCGGCGACAAAGCTGATAGCGCGTTGGAGATGTTTAAGGTCTCACGGGCTACGGCCAAGTCCTTGGGACTCTCGGCAGTCCGCCCTCCTCCGCCTTCCGCTTTTCGCTCCTTTCGTGGCACAGGAAGGGGTGCCCCGCAGCGTTCGCAACAGAGCCACAGGCCGGCGCAGCAATCTTCCCAGTGCGGCCGCGGACGCGGGTTCCACCGTGGCGGACAAAGGGGCCAGCGGGCGGGTCAGTCCACCACCACCCCGGCCACCACTGCCTCCAAACCTTCCTAGTCCGAACTTTCAGGCCCATCAAACGCCAGTGGGCGGCAGGCTCCGCCATCACCTCCCCCACTGGCGCACCATCACTTCGGACAGGTGGGTTTTAGAGATAGTCCGGAGGGGCTACTCCTCCCCTTCGAGACTACCCCCCCAGCCATGCCACCTCAATACCACCGCGTGTCGGGGGATCACTTGGTGCTTCTTCAGCAGGAAGTTGCGGCCTTCTTGGCCAAGGGGGCCATTGAGCGCGTTCCGATGCACGAAGTAGGTCGTGGTTGTTATTCCCACTACTTTGTGGTGCCCAAGAAGGACAAAGGCCTGCGTCCTATCTTAGACCTCCGGAACGTCAATCGCTTCCTCCGCAAAGAGAAGTTCAAGATGCTCACTCTAGCTCAGGTCTTGTCTGCTCTCGACCCACAAGACTGGATGGTGGCACTGGACTTGCAGGACGCCTATTTCCACATCCCCGTCCTGCCAGCCCACAGGCGTTACCTACGGTTCACGGTAGGCCACGAGCACTTTCAGTTTACCGTGCTCCCCTTTGGCCTTACCAGCGCCCCTCGGGTGTTTACCAAGGTGATGGCGGTGGTCGCAGCTCATCTGCGCAGATCAGGGGTCTCAGTCTTCCCCTATCTCGACGATTGGTTGTTGAAGGCGGGCTCGCCCCAGACAGTCGTCTCGGCTCGACAGTCGGAGGTCGACTACGGCCGACCTCCTGCACTTGCTGGGGTTCTCCATCAATGTGCTGAAGTCGCACCTGATTCCCTCCCAGAAGCTCCTCTTTATCGGAGCGGTTCTGGACACGGCACAGTTTCGGGTCTATCCTCCCGAACAGCGAGTCCGGGATATTCGGGCTCTGATTCCCATCTTTCAGCCCTTGTCCTGGGTTTCGGTCACAGTGACTCTGAGGCTGCTGGGCCTCATGGCCTCCTGCATCCTGCTGGTCAATCATGCCAGGTGGCATATGCGGGCTCTGCAGTGGGACCTGAAGTTCCAGTGGGCGCAGCATCAGGGAAACCTGTCCGATCACGTCCAGATCTCGGAGGGCACTGCACAACAGTTGCAGTGGTGGCTCACGGACCGGCATTGGGTCGACGGCAGATCCCTCTCCCTTCCCCAACCGGAGTTCACAGTGGTGACGGATGCGTCCCTCCTGGGATGGGGCGGCCACATGGGAGAGGCGGAGATCAGAGGCCTCTGGTCTCCGGCGGAGTCCCGGCTCCATATCAACCTTTTGGAGCTGCGGGCGATCAGGCTAGCACTAAAGGCATTCCTTCCCTCTGTCAAGGGGAGAGTAGTGCAGGTGTTCACAGACAACACCACCGCCATGTGGTACTGCAACAAACAAGGCGGGGTGGGGTCGTGGACCCTCTGTCAGGAGGCTCTGCGTCTCTGGACATGGCTGGAACATCAGGGCATGTCCCTGGTGGTTCAACACCTGGCAGGTTCTCTGAACGCCAGGGCGGACGAACTCAGCCGCAGGTGCATGCTCGATCACGAATGGCGTCTTCACTCGGAGGTGGCGCAAGGTCTCTTTCAGCAGTGGGGAGAGCCTTGGTTAGATCTATTCGCCACCGAAGAGAACGCGCAATGTCATCAGTTCTGCGCGTTGGAATTTCCAAGGCGGCACTCGCTCAGCGACGCTTTTCGTCGCGAGTGGAGTTGCGGTCTGTTGTACGCCTTTCCGCCTATACCACTTCTGCCCAGAGTGCTGAAGAAGATCAGGCGCGACCGGGCCCAAGTCATTCTTGTGGCTCCGGACTGGGCTCGAAGAGTATGGTATCCCGAGCTACTCAGTATGAGCATCGATCCCCGATCCGACTGCCTCTTCGGGAGGATCTTCTGTCGCAGCAGCAGGGGACGGTCCTCCACCCGAACCTGTCCAGCCTCCACCTCTTTGCGTGGAGATTGAGCGGCGGCAGTTTATTCCCTTCGACTTGCCTCCTGAAGTTTGTGACGTTATTCTGGCAGCCAGGCGTCCCTCTACGAAAGTGGTATACGCCTGCAGGTGGAACAAATTTGTGGCATGGTGCACAGCAAAGGCTGTGGATCCCCTTTCTGCCCCTCTTTCTGAAGTACTACTGTTCCTTCTTTCTTTGGCCCAGCAGGGCTCTGCTCTGGGCACTATCAAGGGCTACCTTTCTGCTATTTCGGCCTTTCTCAGGCTCCCTGATCAGCCCTCTCTTTTCAAGTCCCCTTTTGTAAATAGATTTCTCAAAGGCATTACACACCTTTTTCCTCCTATTCCTTTCGTGATGCCTCAGTGGGACTTGAATCTGGTTCTGACATACTTGATGTGCGCTCCCTTTGAGCCCCTTCACAACTGTCCTCTTCGTCTTTTAACGTTAAAGACTGCCTTCCTAGTGGCCATCACTTCCGCCAGGCGGGTGAGTGAGCTCCAGGCTCTTTCTTGTAAGCCTCCTTTCCTTTCAGTCCATCCGGACAAGGTTGTGCTCAGGCCCCGTCCTTCCTTTTTGCCAAAAGTGATTACGGCCTTTCACATTGGGCAGACTATTACCTTGCCCACCTTCTTTCCGCCTCCGCATCCTTCCAGAGAGGAAGAGCGGCTCCACCGTCTGGACCCAAAACATGCGCTCTCTTTTTATCTCAAACGCACACAGCAGTTCCGGGTGGACGACCAGCTTTTTGTTGGCTATGTTGGCACCAAGAAAGGTCGGGCGGTCCATAAGAGAACCATCTCCCGCTGGGTTGTTTTATGTATCAAAGCCTGTTACTCTTTGGCTAAAAAAGAACCTCCAGTGGGGCTGCGTGCTCATTCTTCCAGAGCTACGGCAGCCACTACTGCATTGGGATGTGGTGTCCCCCTGCAAGACATCTGTCAGGCAGCCACGTGGGCCTCGCTGCACACGTTTACCAAACATTATTGCCTAGACAGCCAAGTCCGGAGAGACGGCTTCTTTGGCCGTTCTGTTCTCCCTGACTTTCTGGTGTGATCTTAGTTCGCAGACCCACCACCGGGGTTGGTATTGCTGGGGTATCTATTCTAAGGTAAGGAATCTATCACTATGTGTTTGTTTCAGATGGACAAAATACTTACCTTCGGTAACGATATATCTGTAAGAAACATTAGTAGTGATAGATTCCTTACCGCCGCACCCATCCTCCCTGTTCAGCGAACTGATTTCTAGGGTTAAGGTCATCCCTTTCAGGGCCCTAGTTTCAATGCACCAGTGGTCAGTATCTTGCATGGCTCTGCGTTCCTGGCGCGGAAAGTCGTGTACAGAACTGACGTCAGCGCGCGTGGGCGGCGTCTAAGTAGCGCCCGCGACGTCATCTCGGCGACCACGACGCCAACGACGGACGCGGAGCCGCACGACGCCACCTACCGACGCGCAGGGGTACTGCTGACGAAAATTTTCCGGATCCAGTCTGACGCCTGGGGATATTCTAAGGTAAGGAATCTATCACTACTAATGTTTCTTACAGATATATCGTTACCGAAGGTAAGTAACTTGTCCGTTAGGTAGTGCTAAGTAACCTCTTGGGGTAAACATGCATCGTTATGTTGTTGCGGGTTAATACATAAAGGATGAGTGGTTGCTGGAACACAGTTGTGCATCAAGATATTGGTACTCTAATCTGAAAGAGATATTTAGTTATAGATTCCTTACCTTAGAATTACCACCAGGCGTCAGACTGGATCCGGAGAATTTTTTCGTCAGCAGTACCCCTGCGCGTCGGAAGGTGGCGTCGGTCGGCTCTGCATTCGTCGTTGGCGTTGTGGTCGCCGAGATGACGTCGAGGTAGCTACTTAGACGCCGCCCTTGCGCGCTGCCGGCAGTTCTTTCTTTTTCCGTACCAGCCAGAGCAGATCTGGAGAGAGCGATACCTCCAGTCACGTTTTGACAGACTTTTTGTCGACACCGTTTTCGAGTCTTCGACTCCTGGTGCACGTCAGGGATGCCCGGCTTCAAGGCTTGCAGTTCCTGTAGCCGACTGATGTCGGTGACGGATCCGCACCGCGTGTGCCTGTTTTGCTTGGAGCGCGACCATGACCCCAAGTCGTGCTCCGACTGCCGGACCATGAATCCGAAGTCTTTGCGGGAGCGGTCCCGAAAGCTTCTCGAGGCCTGGCAGTCGGCTCCGCGCCGCTGGAGGTCCCAGTCGCGTGGGAGGTCGAGGGACCAGTCGCGGAGCCAAAACCACCAGTCTTCGTCCAAGTCTTCGCACTCCTCAGGTAAGTCGAAGCACAAGAAGAAGTCGAAGAAGCATCGTCGCTCTTCGACTTCTCCCGGTCGGTCGGCCGACGTGGCAAGGGATGCGGTTGGTGCCCCTCCCGCGGCTCCATGTGTGGAGCCTGAAGGGTCGACTCCGAGTTTCCCCCCCTTCCCGGGACCCGGAGCGACCCCTGCCCAGCTTCGCCAATTTTACGAAGCGATGCATGCCATCTTTGGGCAGCCTGACTCCGCCGGCGCGCCTTCGGGGCCCGCGGGCTCGGCGGGGCGGCCCTGGGCCTTCGACGCCGTCGGCTACGTCCCCGGCACTGCAGGGTCCCCTTGGATCCAGGCCCGGCACCACGTCCACAGCCGACGCCGGTTGTGTCCCCCAACCGGCGTCGACCCCTTCAGCCCGATGTAGACACGGAGCCGGACCAGCGTCGACCGACACCGAATCCGGCGCCGACGGGTACTTTTGTGCCCTTGTTCTACCCTGGCTCTTTTAGACCAGATTGGCAGCCAGAGGAGGGTGAGGAGGATTGGGAGGGGTCTGGAGACCCTTTAACTGACCAGTTAGGCTATGAACCGGACTGGAGAGAGGAACTGGGGAAAGCCAGTGGTCTGGATACCTCACCAGACCATGGCATGTTGTCTCCTCCTACTGTGGCTACGGAGGAGGGAGCGTCTTACGCCGTGGTGTTGCGTAGGGCGGCCGAGGCTCTCAACCTCAAGCTACCTACTGTGGCAGTCAGGACTAACCTCCTGACAGAGGTGCTTCAAACGGCAGCGAGCTCTTCGGAGCCCCTGCTGCCGTTTAATGAAGCCCTAACCGACATCCTTTTGGGCACCTGGTCCAGTACCAACACAGGGGCTCCTGTGGATAGGATGATTGCCCAACACCACCGCCCGGCCCCGGGCGACCCCACTTTCCTCTCCCAACACCCCACCCCTGAGAGCTTGGTGGTCCAAGCCTCCACCTCCAAAGGCGCATTCCCTAACGCACTACCTGATAGGGAATCCAAAAAGCTGGACCATCTTGGGAAGAAGATGTTTTCTTCCTCCAGCTTGGGACTGCGGTCGGTAAACACTGCATGTCTGTTGGGCCGTTACACCCACTCCGTGTGGGATACGGTGGCGCAAGTGCTGCCCCAGTGCCCGGAGGAGGCCCAGGCCGTACTCTCCCGTGCAGTTGCCGAAGGGAGAGACGCAGCAAAGTTTACCATCCGCTGTGGGCTGGATACCGCCGACTCACTAGGCAGGATGATTTCCACGTCGGTAGCCCTTCGACGCTACGCTTGGTTGAGGTCTGGTTTTTCAGGGGATGTCCAATCCACTCTTATGGACATGCCCTTTGATGGCTGTCGCCTATTCGGTGACAAGGCAGACAACGCACTGCAGCGCTTTAAGGACTCTCAGGCTACGGCCAGGTCCTTGGGCCTCTCCACTACCCGCCCTGCGCAGTCTGCTTTTCGCCCCTTTGGTGGCTACGGAAGGGGTGCCCCACCACGTCCCGCCCAGAGCCACAGGCCGGCGCAAGCTGTTCAGCCCCTGCGCTGGCTGGGACGTGGAAAGCACCGCCGTGGTTCTGGGGGCCAGCGGGCGGGCCAGTCCACCACAGCCCCCTCCACAGCAGCCTCCAAACCCTCCTAGTCCGACCTTTCAGGGCCACAAATCGCCAGTGGGTGGCAGGATTCGCCATCACCTCCCCCACTGGCGCACCATCATGTCGGACAGGTGGGTTTTGCAAATAGTCCGAAGGGACTACTCCCTCCCCTTCGAGACTACCCCTCCATCCATGCCACCTCAGTACCATCGCATGTTGGAGGATCATCTGGCCCTTCTCCCACAGGAAGTTTCGGCACTCTTGGCCAAGGGAGCCATCGAGCGAGTTCCTGTCCCAGAAGTAGGTCATGGTTGCTATTCCCACTACTTTCTGGTGCCCAAGAAGGTCAAAGGCCTGCGTCCTATCTTGAATCTCAGGAACGTCAACCGCTTCCCCCGGAAGGAGAAGTTCAAAATGTTGACGCTAGCTCAGGTCCTGTCTGCCCTCGACCTTGGAGACTTGATTGTAGCGTTGGACTTGCAGGATGCTTATTTTCACATCCCCTTCCTGCCGGCCCACCGGCGTTACCTGCGGTTCACGGTAGGCCAAGAGCACTTTCAGTTTACCGTGCTCCCCTTTGGCCTTACCAGCGCCCCTCGGGTGTTCACGAAAGTGATGGCGGTGGTCGCAGCTCATCTGCGCAGATCAGGGGCTCCAGTCTTCCCCTATCTCGACGACTGGCTGTTGAAGGCGAGTTCGCCCCAGGCTGTCGTCTCCCACCTCCAGACTACGGCGGACCACCTGCATTCGCTGGGGTTCTCTATCAATGTGCCGAAGTCACACCTGACTCCCTCTCAGAATCTCCTCTTCATCGGAGCAGTTCTGGGCACGATGCAGTTTCGGGCTTATCCTCCCGAACAGCGAGTCCGGGATATTCGGGCTATGATTCCGATCTTTCAGCCTCTATCCCGGGTTTCGGTCAGAATGACCCTGAGGCTGCTGGGCCTCATGGCCTCCTGCATCCTGCTGGTAGATCATGCCAGGTGGCATATGCGGGCTCTGCAGTCGGACCTGAAGTTCCAGTGGGCACAGCATCAGGGGAATCTGTCCGATTGCGTCCAGATCTCGGAGGGCACTGCACGTCAATTGCAGTGGTGGCTAACGAATCGGGATTGGGTCAAAGGCAGATCCCTCTCCCTTCCCCAACCAGATTTCACAGTGGTGACAGATGCATCACTGCTGGGATGGGTAGGCCACATGGGAGAGGCGGAGATCAGAGGCCTCTGATCTCCGGCGGAGTCCGGGCTCCACATCAACGTTCTGCAGCTTCGGGCGATCCATCTTGCACTAAAAGCATTCCTTCCCTCTGTCCGGGGAAGAGTGGTGCAGGTGTTCACAGACAACACCACCGCCATATGGTACTGCAACAAACAGGGTGGGGTGGGGTCGTGGACCCTATGTCAGGAGGCTCTCCGTCTCTGGACATGGCTGGAACATCAGGGCATATCCCTGGTGGTTCAACACCTGGCAGGTTCACTGAACGCCAGGGCGGGCAAACTCAGCCGCAGGTGCATGATGGATCACGAATGGTGTCTTCACTCGGAGGTGGCGCAAGGTCTCTTTCAGCAGTGGGGAGAGCCTTGGTTAGATCTATTCGACACCGAAGAGAACGCGCAATGTCAGCAGTTCTGCACGTTGGAATTTCCAAGGCGGCACTCGCTAGGCAACGCTTTTCGTCACGAGTGGAGTTGCAGTCTTCTATACGCCTTTCCGCCTATACCACTTCTGCCCAGAGTGCTGAAGCAGATCAAGCGCAACGGGGCCCAAGTCATCCTTGTGGCTCCGGATTGGGCACGAAGAGTCTGGTATCCCGAGCTGTTCCACATGGCCATCGATCCTGCCTCTTCAGGAGGATCTTCTGTCGCAGCAGCAGGGGACGGTCCTCCACCCGAACCTGCCCAGTCTCCACCTCCTTGCGTGGAGATTGAGCGGCGGCAGTTGACGTCTTTTGACCTGCCTCCCGAAGTCTGTGATGTTATCTTGGCAGCCAGGCGTCCCTCCACCAAGACTGTATACGCCTCCAGATGGAACAAATTTGTGGCATGGTGCACAGCAAAGGCTGTGGATCCCCTTTCTGCCCCTCTTTCTGAGGTTCTCTTGTTCCTTCTTTCTTTGGCCCAGCAGGGCTCTGCTGTGGGCACTCTTAAGGGCTACCTCTCAGCCATTTCAGCCTTTCTGAGGCTTCCTGATCAGCCTTCTCTTTTCTAGTCCCCTGTTGTAAATCGTTTCCTTAAGGGCATTACTCATCTATTTCCTCCTGTTCCCTTCGTAATGCCTCAGTGGGACTTGAACTTGGTTCTTACGTATCTTATGTGCGCTCCCTTGGAGCCGCTACATAACTGTCCTCTCAGGCTTCTGACTTTAAAAACTGCCTTTCTAGTGGACATCACCTCCAAGGTGAGCTCCAAGCTCTTTATTCCAAGCCTCCTTTTCTGGCTGTTTATCCAGACAAGGCCGTCCTCAGAACTAGACCTTCCTTTCTTCCCAAGGTGGTTACTTCTTTTCACATTGGTCAAACCATCACTTTGCCCACCTTCTTTCCGCCTCCGCATCCTTCTAAGGAGGAAGAGAGGCTCCACCGTCTGGATCCAAAACGCGCGCTTTCCTTTTATTTGGATCGCACAAAACAATTCCGGGTGGATGACCAGCTCTTTGTTGGCTACGTGGGCGCCAAGAAAGGTCGGGCCGTGCACAAACGGACCATCTCCAGGTGGGTCGTTTTGTGCATCAAAGCTTGCTACTCTTTGGCAAAGAAGGAGCCTCCAGTGGGACTGCGCGCCCATTCCACCAGGGCAACGGCAGCTACCACTGCTTTGGGACGGGGAGTCCCCCCTCAATGACATCTGTCAGGCGGCTATGTGAGCATCTCTGCACACGTTCACAAAACACTCCTGCCTGGACAGTCAAGTCCGGAGAGACGGCTTCTTTGGCCCTTCTGTTCTCCAGGACTTTTTGGTGTGAACTTAGTTTGCAGACCCACCTCCGGGGTTGGTATTGCTGGGGTATCTATTCTAAGGTAAGGAATCTATAACTAATTGTCTCTTTCAGATGAACAAGTTACTTACCTTGGGTAACGATATATCTGTAAGAGACATAGATTAGTTATAGATTCCTTACCGCCCCACCCATCCTCCCCGTTCTGCGAACTGACTTTTAGGGTCAGGGAATCCCTTTCAGGGCCCTAGTTTTGTGCACCAGTGGCCAGTGTCCTGCATGGCTCTGCGCTTCTGGGGTGGAATGTCGTGTAAAAGACGTCAGCGCGCAAGGGCGGCGTCTACGTAGCTACCGCAACGTCATCTCGGCGACCACGACGCCAACGGCGAACGCGGAGCCGACCGACGCCACCTTCCGACGCGCAGGGGTACTGCTGACGAAAAAATTCTCTGGATCTGGTCTGACGCCTGGGGGTAATTCTAAGGTAAGGAATCTATAACTAAATATCTCTTTCAGATTAGAGTACCAATATCTTGATGCACAACTGTGTTCCAGCAACCAGATATATCGTTACCGAAGGTAAGTAACTTGTTTAATAGCACAAAAGGGCTCCCTCTAGAAAGGATTATTTAAAAGAAGAAATGCGTAAAACCTTTGACATAAGAAGCCCTCTTAAGGAGGTGGGAATTACACCCGCTGGAAAGGGCTTACCATCTTAACATATATCTCAAGAAAGATAAACCTTCAAAAGTGTGCTCCAGAAACCTTAACTTTGGAATAAAATAGTGGTTGCAGGCAGTGTTTTTCAGAGTCTAATTGCTCTGAGCACTCTCTCTCTGTAGTTCACAAAGTGAAGGATAGACAATGGGGAATCTGTGTGCATAGTCAGTAATAGAAGGTGTTTAGGGCCTCGTTTCACAAGGCGTCCTTGATCATGACGCCATTTTCTGTCCTTTTCAGCAGGCCATTAGTGTGGATGTTATGGTGACACAGTATGTTCTCCAGGTCATAAAGCTTTGACTAATAAGCTTTGTATCTGGGTCTCATAGGCCTGGAAATTGATGACCGTTCCATCCTTTAGATCGCACTTTTGTCTCTCAACTTCAGTAACACTGTCTATTCATTTTCGAATTTTACCACAGATACTGGTGAGTTGAATGGCGATACTATCCCTTTCATGAGTGCCTTATTGCCAGCTTGAATAGATGACAAGCTGTCCGTCAGGCTGCATTTGTTTACATGGTTAACATCAGGCTGGCTATTGTATAACTCAGTGAGAAGGAATGGCTGCTTGCTTCATAATTTCTATCAGTATCCATGATTCTTTTGGTAGATTTCTACAGAGCCAGGGCTGCTTTGCATTTATATTTTCCCTTGCTGTAACTGTAGTAAGCAATGACTATGAATGATGCAGTGCCAGTCCACACAGATTGTGGCTACTACTTCAGACAGTAACACTGTGGCAGCTTACAAGTGGTGGTGTGTTCTTGTACCTCTTAGAAGCAATGCACTCTCGCTTCTCATCTTGAATCTAGGGGTAGTTATCTCACGTGATAGAGCCAAAGCCCAGGGGTGATATTTACCATATCCATTAAGTAATGTTACTGCGGACTGGTAGATTTGGCGGTGTGGTAAATAGCTCTGGCATAACATATAGAATTGATGTTTACAGCATCAACTTAAACGTTTTACTTTTTTTCTAGGCTCTTCCCTCCGATACATTTTTCAGGTTTTTCCTAGCAAAAAATCTGTCTGGAGAAAATTGCTGAGATGCAGTAATTACCACTTGTGGTAAACACCCCATCCTGAGATAAACATGCCATGAGGTACTTTTTCACATAACTCAGAAGTCTGATCCCTGAGCAAACTCTTTTTTGCGTTGGGATTGAAATTTACCCCATAACCACCAAAGTGCTAAAGGAGGATCAAATTGCATAATCTCAAAAATGCACTTTGTGTGGCAGTAAGTAGAAGGTGGCTTAGGTACAAATAATCTTGAGTATCCAAAATCACCCTTAGTGACAGTGACAACATAATGTTTAAAGTCTAAATAGAACAAAATAGCGTTGTACCTATTCAAAGGTGTTCACTGTCTCGTCCATTGGTATTACATACGATTTAACAGTTGCAACAGTTGAAGCAAATCGAAGTTTCAAGTGCTATCACTACTATGATGCTTCCACAGAGAGCCACCAGCACCCCAGTCTAATGGCACTTTAAAGAACTAGAGTCATAAGTCAGCTGTGTCCCTGATTTCAGAAAAGTAACAACTGCGTAAAAGACAAAGTAGACCAAGGGAAACATCAGGTGACAGGAGTTATGTTAATCCCATGGGAAGGGAGATCCATGTGACACCACCAGGTGCTTCTGACATCGGAGGATGTTACCAGTTACTTGGTACTGCAATTTGCAGGCCTCGCTTCACTCAGCCATTTTAATATTTCGGGATGGGTCAGAAGGGCAGGAGGAAAAAAGGAACATCCACCAATCTTGCAGCTGTGTTTCAAAGCTCTTTGTGACATGTCATCTACCTAGCAGCGCCTAAAAGTCTAGATTAGGTGCACAGTTTGTGACCAGCTTTCAAAGCAGCTGGGCTAGATCTTGCAGCCCAGTCACCAACATCTTTCAGGAAGGAAGAACAGCAGCTCCCTTGAGCCAACATCTTCACCTTAGTGGCAACTGGAAGGCCGGGTCCCCCAGCATGCCGCCAACAGGTAGGCAGAAGCAAGGACGAGTGACAACCTCTTTGATCTGCCATAGGTGGCTTACTGTCAAAGTCAGTGACCCAAGCTACAGCTCGTTTTTTGTGTTCACATGCTCATTTGAAATTCTCAGTGGTGCCTTATAGATGGTGAAAGTGCTACATGGAGAGAAAGCCCAAAAACATATATTTACTACTATGGGCATAGTACAGAATTGCATGACAGAGCAGTAAAGAAAGATGGTGGGTTTTGGGGAGAGCTTGAGTGCATTCCAATGTCCACAATCCAATAACCTAAGAAGGTGGCCACCAGACCCTCCTTCGGGGAGGGGAGAAGGACGTTAAATGGATATGGGTATACGATCTACCTGTATGATACTATGGCACAATAGAGTATCCACTACCCAGGAGTATATTCGAAGGCTTATGTCTTACTGTGGACACCCTGCTTTCTGGAACCCGAGTAGATTTTTTCGTTAGACCCTCACCCCCTCTATTAGTGGCATGCTTCATCATCTATTCTTATCCCGGTCTTTAAAAACCAGGATGGGCTCATCCATGTTCCAGGGAGCGTTTCTGATATTGTTACAGTTGGGGTCTTCGAGAAGAGTAAAAATACCTTGAACAAACAAGGTTGACCTTTAATAGTGGTTGTTCAGGTATATCTCAAAGCCAATGTGTCGGGAAGATGGATATTTAATTGCCCTCTTACCCTCCTAGTCTGGTGACATGTTTCAGCACTCAGTCTTATGTCTTCTTGGGTCCAGGGCTCATGCCCTGGACCCAAGTTGCCCCGAGTTTAACGAGTTGCCCCGGGGTCTGTTTCATGTCTACCTATCTACTCAAAACCGCAAACAACATGCAACACATAAATATACACTTGTAGGGTTTACTCGCCCAATTGTTGAGGAAATTTGTCTTGATTCCCTATTTGTGGACCGTACAATGCAACATGAGAGTAGAAGGGGAGACATGCCCCTGTAGTCATTCAGTTGTCAAGAGTGCCATGTCCCCAAATGATCTACTGCAGCCCCATTCTCCTACCGGCTATCAACTTTTCTGGATGCAGGTGTTGCATAGACTAGAGAGGGAACTGCAGGCATCCTTGGCAAGAACACGTAGACTAGAGATTCCAGACTCGCATCCGTCACAGCAACAAATTAGAGATAAATAAATACTTACAATGGAGTTTTATGGCGTATGTGCTGCTGCTACCCAGAGAATAATTTGGAGTAACTGGAAACAATCTATGAGAGACATATGTAAGGAGTTATAATCTCCGCACCACCCAACTGTGAGGGTTACTGGTTATCAGATCAAATCTAAAGCGGAATCACCAGTGGGGAAGGACTAAAGACATTCTGTACCAATCTGAGAACGGGGAGCTGTCGTACAATTAGAAGTGGTCGACTGTTGAAGAATACGGATCGAAGAGGCAGCATGTTAGAGGAAGGAATAACACATTAGGACAAGAGCTGTAAATGAAATGTGGTTATTTGATTTAATAAAACAAACTAATTCTAAAAAAACAACAGGCATGGCCATTACTGGACATGCTCCCCTCGTTTTGTGGTTGTTTAGCTGAGAATTCATCGTCCACGCGAACATTTTAACAAACATCAGTATGTGGACGTCGACACTCACCTTTGTAGAACAATTTTTTAAAATAAATTTTATTTTGAGAAAACAGCACTCTACCTCAGCAGTCCGCAGTGCTGAGATGAGCTGAAATATTTCAGTTAAAGGGATATACATATGGCATTCACCCATAATTATCTGTTCCTGAAGTCATAAGCAGGACCTACCGGTTCTGCACACCTGCCTGGATTCTTAATTCAGACATCTTCCCAGCTGTTGGCAGATGGAAACTTTTTAGGGGTAACTGTTCGTTGGTGGTTCCTCTCAAGCGCAGCACGTGTTGTTTTACCTGTTCCAGGCCTTCTTTCCTGCAGTGCGGGATTAATCGAGATGGATTGGGCAGCAGAAATATAGAGTCCAAAGAGGTAAACGTATGAGTAAGTTTTATGTATTTCCAAACGCATAGGATTAGGCGATCTGTGTGAGAAAAGTACACAAGTGACAGATACAATATATTCTGTGCGGGACATTCATTTGCGGTGGAGTGGCGTTGATGTTGCTTTAAACATTCCATTTAGTGCTGTGATAAAAGTATGAATGTCCCAGCGGTATTCCAATTTATTGTATGGCACTGTGCATTTTGAATGTGGAGGGAATGGTCAATAAATTGTTTTTCCACTCTTTCTTTTATTAAGGCCCTCGAGATCTGCCAACAAAGAAAGTTCGTGGAAGAGACTGTATTTCTTTTGAGTAAGTAGCATTCAGCTGGTTTAAATACAGTTGTCCCATGCACGATCCCATTAAGTTGTGGGGTTAAGCTCTGTTCCAGGTCTTACGTAAACATACTTGTTGCATAGTTTTTCCATCATGTCTGTACTGACTTATTTATTTGTTTTGATCGGCCTAATACTGGTATATTAGAGAAAATGAAAAACGCCTTTGTTAAATCATGTTCTCACACAGCAGAGGAAGAGCTTGTTTTGGGAAGCTCTTCCTTCTAAAGGTGTATCCATTTTTGCGGGGCTTGCCACCAACTACTTCAAAGTTACCAAAGCTGTTGCCGCACACCTTAATAACATCTTAAACTTTCACTAGCATTCCTGGCGGAGTTTATGTCTCGTCAAAGATTTTATGATATTTGGCATCCATTGCGGTTGCACTCTATGGTGAAGCTGTCAGTATTTCTGTTAATCAAGGCTGATGCTTTAGTCCTTCATTGGATGTCCTTTTGCAGTACACATTTACTCTGTCTCTGAATTGTACGCATTTTCAGTTTCTTATTTTTCTACTTGCCAAAATGTGGGTTAAGCATTTGGAGCCATATGTAGCAAAATAGAGTTTTGCGATTCTCAAATTGCAATTTTCAGCAATTCGCAATTTGAGAATCGCAAAATGCAATGTATGTGGGATTTGCTAATAATTTTGTGAATCCCACATATTCCTTATTTGTGAATCGCTAATTGAGATTCGCAAATAAGGAATACCTTCCCATTCATTCCTATGGGCTAGGAGGCCCATAGGAATGAATGGGAAGACATTCTCAATTTGCGATTACCAATTAGAGAATGGCAAATTGAGAATGCAATTTCAAGGGTGCCAGGGTGTCAAAAGGACACCCTGTTGCACCCCTGAAATGTGCATGTGTGCACGTGTGGCACACATACATGCCCTAAGGGCATGTATGTGCGCCACATGGCACTTTAAAAAATGCAAAATAGTGCATTTTTAAGTGAAATCGCAATTTACCACCAACTTGAAGTTGGTGGTAATTTGCGATTCCTTAAGACCCAATCACACTTTCTTTTGTGCTTCTTACATTGCATTTAAGGAATCGCTATTTGCGATTCCTTGAATGCAGTCATAAATAGGGGAATCGCAAAATTTGCGATTCCTTATTTTACAAGGGAGATTTAGTGCTACATTGCACACTGCTACTTTGCGATCGCAAACGCCGAAATTCTGCCAATTTCGGCGTTTGCGATCGCAAATTGGCTTCATACATATGGCCCTTGGTTCAGTGGTCACAGTCCCTTCACACTGCCCTACCATTATCTTCTCCTAACACAAGAGTCTTATCCAGGCTTCCTCCATGTTGAATTTTATTAGACTTTCAGGCCCCAATTCACAGAGATTTCGCTGTGAACTTACTCTGGTAGTACTTCTGTCTTTCTCCTGAGTTCCACTAGTAGGCCAGAAGTACTCCTGCTGGCCCGAGGCTACAACAGTAAGTCATAGCTATATCTTCAGGAACCAGGCCTCAAATCTTGATCATGAAAGTGCTTGCACGAGTGCACTAACAATGTTGTACAAGATTTTGAACATGAAATTATTGCCAGTCTAGCAGTAAACTTTATCCATCTAAAAGAAAGGAAGATCTTTATTTCTTCTCCTTTTGTGATTGAATCTTTTGTCCTCATAATTTATGCCTTGAAGTTATATTATGTTGAGAGGTTCATTATTGATGAATGCTTCCAACCGCAGATTCTACACCGTGTGACTCTCCCCAGGTGCCAGACTGGATCTGGAAACTCTTGCAGTTGCTCTTGAACAGCAGGCAATGCTATCGCCCTCTGTCACAATTCCTTCCTGCCTCCGGACATGACTATGTTTGCATTTTTGATTTGTTATATCCACTTCCTTTGGGTCGTGGCATCTGGGGTTTTTACTTCCCTGCCTGCGGACCTGCATGATATTTTTGCCCAGATGTTTCGGGATGGACTAGACTAAACCATGCATATTCTTCAGTCTGAACTTGGTACCTGGATACCACTTACTCAGTTTTTCTTGCCATGGGCACCACTGTCCTTATTAGATGTCAAAACTGAATGCGCTCCACCAGATTTTCTGGTAATGTCCAGGAATGCCTTTTCGAAAATAGCAACAGCTCGCTCCTTGAGATTGTTATCCCGTTCTTGTCAGTTCACCAACAGTACAGGAAGTTCAAAGGTTATTCTAGAGACATTGCTTTCCACCATCGTCTATTTGCTCAACCTATTCAGTACTCAGCATAAACCTTTCATGGGTGTAGGGGCAGGCAATTCTAAAAGATAAGGAGAGCAGCAGCATTATTCTTTCTTCCCCCTCTTCTCCAGGTACCACTTCCAAACCTCTTTAGCTCACTGTCCAGTTCATATCTGTCTCCATTAAGGTGTCAAATTTAACATTTTACCTTACTGGCTTATGATCAGTGGGTCCTTCAGGTTGTTAAAATTGGCTATGCCCTTCCTTTCTGGACACCCCTCTTCACATTCTCCCAGATTAAACTTTTATGTTGGCCAGTCATGCCAGTATCCTCTCCAAGGAGGTATTCATGTTGCTCACCAAGGGTGCAATTGATCGAGATTGTGAGTGAGGTGAAATGGAGAATTGATTGTTATTGGACGTACTAGTCCTCTAAAAGGACAGGAGCTTGATACTGATTCTAAATCTCAGGGTGCCAAGCCTATCCTTCAAGAAGGAATTATGCCTCTTGCACAGGTTCTGCTGGTCTTGGAGCATGAAGACTGGATGGTGTCCCTAGACCTGCAGGACATGTACTTTCGTATGGCAGTCTTTCAATCCCACAGACAATGGCAGTGGGATTAAACTACTTTCAGTTTGCTTTCCGGCTCTTGGGGATTACATCTAACTCTCCGGTCTTTATGAAGTCATTTTGGTGGCCAGTGTCCATCTGCATCCACCTTTGCTGGTTGTGGATACACATATTTCTGATAGAGCGACTTCCAACCACAAATTCCTCACCGTAGAATATTCCCCAGACGGAAAACTGGATTCAGAAAATCTTGAGCAGTACATCTCCCTGCCAGTAGGTGGCGTTGATCGGCTCCGCAACTGCATCTCCTACATCAGAAGTGATGTGCGCAATGCCTGTATAGACACCTGCTCAGTGCTCTGAAATTAGTTTTTTTCTGCGCCAACAGCACAGATCTGGCTAGAGCTACCTGGGTCATTTGTTTACCACTTCTTTTTTGATGTTTTGTCTGCTCTTTTGTAAGTTTTTTCTTCTAGTATGCTAGGGACATGTTTCCCAATTAATCCATAGGGTTTAAGCCATGTGAGGAGTGTCACAGGCAGATGTCTGTCTCTGACCCTCCCTTGGTTTGCATCTAATGCCTGAGATCGGGTCACAACCCCAATGCCTGTGCTGATTTCAAGTCCATGCACCCAAAGGCAATTCATGAGCAGGCAATGAAGCTCTTGCCAGAGTGGCAGAAAATGGCCCTGCGCCCTTCCCAAGAAAGATCTCGGGCCCTTTCTCAGAGCCAATCCCATGAACGATTGTCATTCCGATCCAAGTCGTCATCAAATTTGGGTAAGTCCACAAAATATAAGAAGAAGTTGAAGCGTTCTTTGATTTCTCCAAGCAGGCACGGTGCCTCTAGGCCCTGCTTCCGCACTCCACCCACAGAGTAGGGGGGCTGATCTGCTCCATGCTTTCCTGAGTTTCCCAGACTTGGAGCAACTCCTGCCCAACTTTAAAGAGTTTTACGACGCCATACATTAGATTTTTGGGCCAATGGCTCCCTGTGGAGTGCCTTTGTGCCCCACCGAGCCATGAGGTGCCCCTGCTGTGTTACCGTTGGTGGGTTCACCTTCAAAGCCACCTGAGTTCCCTGGATCTGTTCCCCAATCTGGACCCATGCAGACACCGGCCCCACCACCCTTGCAGGTCCCAGTCTACCCAGCGCCGTCCCCAGTGCAGGCCGAAGAAGGCCCTATCCTCCTGTCTGAGATGACGACACTCAACATCAACCAGAGTGCTGCCGGGTCCACATTTCCCACTACTGAACAGGCCTCTAATCTCTGACGGGGAGATGATGAAGAAGGCTATGGCCTCCTGGAGGACAACTCCAATCAAGAGGAAATGTGGTGTGAGGAGCTGGGTGATGTCAGTGGCTTGGACAACTCTCCAGACCAGTCCTGATTTCTCCTTTGAGTCCTGCCATGAAGGATCCTTTGCGGTAGTGATGCACTGAGTGGCATAGGTCCTTGACCTACAGCTACTTTATGTTGAGGTCACTACCAGTGTCCTGGCAGAGGTATTTCAACTGGGAGGTCAGCTCTGCAGAGCTCCTGCTCTCCTTTAATGAGATCCTCACCCATATTCTCCTGAGGGTCTGAGGCAAACCTAGCATGGGGGCTCCTGTGCACAGTATAATTGTCCGCTGCCACCGCCCACCCCTGGAGACCCAGCCTTCCTTTCCTCAGCATCCCTCTCCAGAGAGCCCGGTGGTGCAGGCCTAAACAGCCACGGTCAACTCAAGCACATTCCCTACCTTGCCACCAAATAGGGAATCCAGGAGTCTGGATACCTTTGGGAAGAGGATTTTCCCTTCCACTAGCCTGGCTTTGGAGTTGGTGAACACCACATGCCTCTTGGGCCGCTACAACCACACGTTGCGGGGCTCGGTTGCACAGCTGCTAACTGAAAAGGGCTGAGCCATACAGAACCAACTATTGCTTGAAGGCTGGGACGAGGCAAAGTTCACCATTCAGTGCGGTCTGGACACCACCGACTCACTGGGCAGGCCCCTGGCCTCTACAATGGCACTGCGCCATCTTGCCTGGTTAAGATTCACTAGGTTCTCTGTAGATATCCAATCATCATTGATAGACATGCATTTTGATGGTTCCCACTTATTCAGCTACAAAGTTGACACGGCGCTCAAGTGTTTTAAATGGCGCTGGGTCACCCCCAGATCTCTTGACCTTTCCTTGGGTTCCTGGCAGCAACAACAGTCCTTTCACCCCTTCCATGGCAGTTTCTGATGGGCACCCACAACCACCCATACCCCCCAAGCCAACAAGCTTCCCAGCCCTTTCATGGCCGGGGACATGGATCCCAGAGAGGATGTGGAACCCACTCCCAGTGTACCGTCCAGTGCACCGTCCCTCCGGCTGCCGCAGTCCCCAAACCTCTTTGATGGGTCCTCAGCATAGCACCCCCATCCCGTTGGTGGCAGTATCAGACACCACCTGCCTCAATGGTAAGCGATTACCTTCGACAAGTGGGGGTTCCAAATTGTGCAGTGGGGTATGCCCTTCCTTTTTTGGAAACCCCACTGCCCTCACCACCATACCCCAGCCCAGCTGACAGAGGACCATCGCTCCTTATTCCATCAGGAAGTGCAGGCTCTGCAAGCCAAAGGCACCATTGAGAGAGTGCCAGCATCAGAAGTAGGGCTTGTTTGCTATTCCCGCTACTTTCTGGTGTTGAAAAAGGATGGAGGCCTCCTCCTTATTCTCACCCTCTCAACGCTTTTCTGAGAAAAGAAAATTTCATGATGCTTACCTTGGCTCAGGTTCTGTCTGCCTTGTACCCCGAAGTCTGGATGGTAGCGTTGGACCTCCAGGACACATGTTTCCATATGCTGGTCCTGCGGGCCCACAGGTGTTACCTACGGTTCATGGTGGGTCAAGAGTATTCTCAGTTTACTGTGCTCCCCTTTGGCCTCACCAGTGCCCCTCAGGGGTTCACGAAAGGGATGGTGGTGGTTGTGGCTCATCTGTGGTAGGTCAGGGGTTCCAGTCTTCCCCTACCTCAATGAGTGACTGTTGAAAGCGGGATCGCCCAAGACAGTTGTCAACCACCTCCAGACTATGGCAAACCTCCTGCATTCGCTGCGGTTCACTATCGACATGCCTAAGTCACACTTGACTCCTTCTCATACTCTCCCTTGGAGTGGTACAGTCGAGCACCTGTCTTCCGCAGCGGTGAGTCCAGGATGTTCAGATCCTGATGTTTCAGTCTTGGTCCTGGATTTCGGTGAGACTCACTTTGAGTCTTTTGTGGTTGATGGCCTCCTGTTTCTTGCTGCTGAAGTATGCCCCTTGGCATGTGCAGACTCTGTAGTGGGATCTGAAGTCCCAGTGGGCACAGAATCAGGGGAATCTTTCTGACCTGGTCCAGATTTCGGAGGAGACTGTAAAAGATCTGCAGTGGTGGTTGTTGAACTGCGATTGGGTCAATGGCAGATCCCTCTGCCCTCCCCGCCTAGAGTTAACGGTGGTGACAGGCACATCACTACTGGGTTGGAGTGGCCATCAATCTTTTTGAGCTGCAGACGATTTGCTTGGCATTAAAGGCCTTCCTAACATCCATCAAGGGAAGGCTGGATCAGGTGTTATAGACAACACCACCGCCATGTGGTACCACAACAAGCAAGATGGACTCTGTTCCAGGAGACTCTGTGCCTCTGGTACTGGCTGGAGTGCCAAGACATTTTTCTGGTTGTGCAGGACCTGGCGGGCTCTCTAAATGGTAGGGCAGACAAATTCAGCCGTCGATGCCTCACGGATTATGAATGGCATCTGCATCGGAGGTGGCGCAAGGTCTTTTCCGCAAATGGGAAGAGACGTGGCTAGATCTGTTTGCCACCGCTGTGGACTGTCTACGCTTCTGCTCATCGAAGTTTCCAAAGCGGTTCTTACTCTGAAATGCATTCCGCTTAGACTAGAACCGGGGACTCCTGTATGGCTCTCCACCGATACCACTCCTGCCCGAGTTTTCAAGAAGATCAGGATCGACCGGGGCCAAGTCATCCTAGTGGCTCTGGAGTGTGGGAGGAGAGTCTGTAATCCAGAACTCCTGAGCATGAGCATCTTTCCTCCGATGAGGCTGCCTTTGAGGAGGAGCTGTTGTCACAGCAACAGTGCAGGGCTTTGCACCTGACCCTGCACAGGCTTCACCTTCATGCATGGAGATTGAACAGCAACAATTGAATGCTTTTGATCTCCCCCTGAAATCTTTGATGTTATCTTGGCAGTCAGGCGCCCCTCAATAAAAACTGCATACGCCTACTGTTGGGACAAGTTTATGGCTTGGTGTTTCTCCCCCAGTGTTGATTCACTTTCTGTCTCTTTGTCAGAAGTCTTGTTATTTGTTCTGTCGCTAGCACTGCAAGGCCTTGGTTTGGGCACTGTTAAAGGTTATCTTTCCACAGTCTCAAGTTCAAGTCATCTGCAACATGTGTTCACCCCCTATCCCTTTTGTCATGCCACAATGGAAAATCAATCTGCTCTCAACTTTCCTTATAATCTCCCCTTTCATGTCCATGCAGAGCTGTTTTCTGTGGCTACTGTCATTACATCGGCCAAGAGGGTCAGTGAGCTTCAGGCTCTTTCCGTTGATCCACTATTCGCCAGCTTTTACCCGGACAGACTGGTTCTTCAGACTCGTGCATCCTTACTGCTGAAAATAGTCACTCCTTTTCACGTTGGTCAAAGCATCACGCTGCTGACATTTTTCCCTCTGCCTCATCCTTCCAAGGAAGAGGTGAGATTGCATCATCTGGCCCCTAAAAGAGCCTCCTCCTTTTACATCAAATGCACCAAAGAACACCGGGTGAATAAGTCATGGAGCTGCAGAAAGGGACCATCTCTTAATGGATTGTAGTCTGCGTCAAAATCTGCTACGCTCTGGGTACCAGGGCCAAGGCCACTACTACTGTGTTATCATTCAGGGTACCTGTCCTGGACATCAATCACACTGCCACATGGATGTCTTTTCTCATCTTTAAAGAAGCACTACTGCTTGGACAGTTAGGTCAGTTGGGATGAGCATTTTGCCTGTTCAGTCCTCTAGGACTTCCTGGTTTGAGCCATTTGATGACACATCTCTGGGCAGGTATTGCTTGGGTATGTATTCTAAGGTGAGGAATCTGTGATTGAAAGTCTCTAGAAGTAGAGACTCCATCTAACCGCAGACTCCTTGCGACCATCCCATCCTCCCCGCACTGCAATATAGGCACTTCTCTCTAAAGTCTGTTAGATTTCTGCGCAATGGTCACACATCGTTCAGTCGTGGCTCCACGTTTTTAGTGGCAGAAATAGTCACGAAAGTAAATGATGTCAGCGTGCCGGGGTTGCACCTATATAGGCAGAGTGCACATCACTTCCGACTCGGACGATTTTGACGCGGAGCCGATCGGCGGGCAGAGGTGCTTCTCAAGATGTTCCAGGTCCAGTCTGACACCTCGGCTATATTCTAAGGTGAGGGAGGAACCTGTGGCTAGATAGATCTCTACCAGTAAAAGCGTTACTGAAAGTAAGTAATTTGTTCTTCTGTAACTTGACAACTCGCTGTTGAATGTGGGCTTGCCTTATCTAATTTCAAACCACCTGCAAACCATAGGTTCGTTGTTGTCCACCCACAGGATTTCCATCAATGAGTCCAAATCTCAACTTCAACCTTTGCAGAGGCTGCCCTTTATTTTGGGAACTCCATTTTTTAAATGATTTTTACCATAAGTTTGGTAGTTGCAGGGGCATCAATATTATATATTAGTACTGCTTTATATAACAAGTGGTGTAATTTACTAGGACCATAATAGATTTAGTCTTGGGATTTTGAATTGAATGCTTCTACTCAATGCACGATCTCCCACTAACATGAGTTTCTAATTATGGGTAAGGTATTTGGTGATGCCTGTCCACATTTGTGAATTATTTAAGCATTCTCTCAGGCTCCGTTGCGACATGCTTCTTGGTATTGTACTTGTAAACACCTCATAGCAAACTAAATAAAATCCAAAAAGTTGTACGGCATGCAATAAAATTGACCCACCAAACTGAGTGGTACTGGTTTATGTTGGAGTGGTTCATGACAGTGCTGTTGATTTAGCTTCGCCAGCTATAAGACTGTGTTGCCGCAGTGTTCATATGATGATAAAATGATTACGTATAGTGTGTGCTGAGAGGTGTGACAGACCAGATGGTGTCTTTGTTTATGTATGTATGTATGTGGTGATATCATTGGATAGCGAGTGCTGTTGGATGTCCAATGAAAGCCACATTTGGGATACAGGAAGTGTGTGGGTGGATGTAGTATGAAATGTCAATAGTGTAATCATTGGGGTGTTATGTGGGATGTCTTCAGTTTGTGAGATGTGTGCCGCATTAAAAGAAATGTGAAGCACACGCTTTAGAAACATGGAAATCCAGTAGAAGTCACTTAGGAAAAACTTGCTGAATATGTGTTTTATATGGTACTTTATGCACTCTTTTAAATAAGGAAAGGGCAGAAGACAGAGCTTAGTGTTCATCTAGAAAGTGTTTCAAGTTTGTTTTTAAAGAGTCAGTCCAGACAGAATGGTTTTGTAAGGAATTGCTTCATTAATAGCCAGCTTGGTGTTACTAAGTGAGACATTGACCTAACTGGAGACGATCTGGTGTTCAAACGGCCTGTCTAGTTTCCCAGTGCATGCATTTATTTGAGCTGCCATCAGAGGGCTTTATGTGTTTTTTCAGTTTTGAAGCCACTTAGTTATTGCTGCCTATTATTGTGCAGTGATGGGACGTGTGAGTTAGTGTCCTCTACAGCAGTTGTTTATTAGGGATTTGCCGGCTGTCTCTTTTTCATGCAGTATTACAGTGTGAAATGTACCAGAGCATTTTCCAGTTTAATTTAAAAGGCACTATTAAATCAGTGGACAGAAAATGGTATACCGGTTATAACAACCTGTGAGTGGCTGTTACAAGAACTCAAAACGTTGTTCGGATGGCTTTGAAGTAGCCACCTCAAGATGTTAGAACCGTGTTTAGTCCTTATGCAATTTATATTTTCTGCTGCACTATAACCGTTTATTATGTAAGGGTATAAATTGCCCGGTTCCTGGCTCAGATTTTAATATATAGTCTGTAGCTGCAGTGTGCAGCGATCATGTGCCCTGATCGTTTTTCTAAATGAATTATTTGGAAAGAGATTCCAATCTTCGTGTCAGAAACTGATGTAAGCTTTGTCCCAGAAAGCTTCACATATTTTGCCACAGATTTGGACTTGATTAATCAGAAATACATTCCGTTGATTGCAAAATGTATTGCCACCGTTTTAAATGTGATTTGATCGGTCCACTTTGTTCTGTATTCTTTCCCGTGTCTGTATTCTTTCCGCAGCCTTTACTAATCCCTAATGGCCACATGATCTTTTCCTCTTGATTTGAGGCAGTACTGTTCCTGAAAATTAATTCCTTAGAAATGTTCATCTTATTTCTATTCATTTGCAAACATCCAACTGACTGACATGCCACTGGTGCGTGCGCATTACTGTGTGTCTTATATTGATCAGGAAATGTTTAATATTACTGTTTAAACTAGCAGTTGTTTATTTTTGCTTTGTGTTAATTTTCGGTGCGAACCGTGTATATCGTTTGATGTTAAGTTATTTGAGACAGCTGATAAAGAAAATGTATTTCTGATGGATACTTCTAACCACAGATTCCTCACGTTTAGAATAATCCCCAGGCTCTCGACTGAATCCGGAAGCTTTTCACAGCAGTGTTCCGACCTGCTAGTAGGTGGCGTTGTGCTGGACTTCTTTCCACCCCAGAAGTGACGGAGTGGAGCCGATATAGGTGCCAGCCTTGTGCACTGACTTCAGTTCCTTTCTGCGTCTTCAAATGCTGATCCGGCGATCTGCCATTTCTTTTTATCGCTGTTTTGATGAACTTTTTGCAGGATTTCTTTTCTCAAAAAAAGTGAAACCAGTGTGAAGACCACAGGATCTTAGCCATGCAGGGACTATCTCAAACGAATGTCCTTGACAGATCCCCACGAGGTATGCCTTTTTTGTGTTTGGACTCCGAACACAACTCCAAGTCATGTGAGAAATGCACCCTCATGAACACCAGAGCTAGTCATGAATGTGAAGCGAAGCTGCACGTCACCGAACATCGGAAGAAACTGTACAAGTCCCACTCCCGTTCCCACGGTTGTTCCAGTGACAGGTCCTTGTCGTGATCGAAGTCTTTGGGAAAGTCAAATCAAAGTCGAAGAGGAAACACAAGAAAGCCAAGCCATGCCCATCCACATCTTGTCACACTTTATCTCCATAGAAGTTGCAAGGGTGTCCATATGCTGCCCAGTCTCGCTAACAATCCGTTTCCATAATAGGTTTCGATGCCCTCCAAATTCCCTGGGTCCTCGGTGAAGTCACAACTGATTGAGGTCTTCAGGGAAGCCATGTTGCACATCTTTGGCACTCTCCCAGTACACTCTGGGTCACTTTGGGCCCCAAGGGATCCACAGGGGCCTCCAGTCAGGTTACCGCCAGTCTTCCGCCTTGTCTGTGTTCTTCAAACCATCTTTGGGTTCTGCACCGGTGCCAAAATTTGAACCAGTCCCTTTGACATTGACTCTTTTACTGATGCCACCAGCGCCGGAGGAGTACCCTGTGCCGATTTCAACACTTGACTCTGAGGCAAACTCATCTCAGCCTTGACCAAAGCCAATTGTGGAATCCAGATTGACGTGTCACGCCCCCATTTAATATGATTCTGACACAACACTACACCAGCTTTTTGGCTTAGACTCTGATCAGAGTCTGCTGCCATTTGGAGATGACAATGCTGATGATGGGGATATTTTACCCCCATACTACAATGATGGCTATTTTTATATGGTCTTCCAGGAGGCCAGTGGGTTTGATACACCTCTTAATACTGAGTTGATTTCTCACCTTAGACTGCTGCCAGAAGGGGGTGCTTCCTTCACTGTGGCAATTAGGTGTGCATCAGAAGTCTTGGACCTACAACTTCCCTTTGTGGAGGTTAAAACGAACATCATTGCAGAGGTTCTGCAACCTGGGCAATCTTTCTCTGAGCTCCTATTGCCCGTTAGTGAAGCTTTGGATGATACATTGATGGACACATGGACAAAGCCTTGTTCATGCCAATCAGTACAAAGGCAGATTGCCAGATGCCACAGGGGTGACAGGCAACCCTGGTTTCCTGACTTAGCATGCCACTCCTAAGAGTCTGGTGTTTCAACCCTCTACAAGCAAGGTTAATCCCCACTCTTTCCCTGTAACTTCCCCAGACAGAGTAAAATGGATTGAGGCATTCGGGAAACAAATGTTCTCATCAGGCAGTCTAGCCTTGGGGATTGGTCAACACCAGTTCTTTGCTTAGCTAACATTTGTACGCCCTTTGTGACGAGGTCAGCAAGATCTTGCCTACAATACCCGAGGAACTTTGGGTCTCCCTGTTGCAGACCATTCAGGATGCCGCTAAATTCATTATTTGGTCTAGCTTAGACACCACAACTTGTTTAGGCCAAGTAGTCAGTACCAGTGTGGTCCTCCGTCGCCATTCTTGGAGGAAGTCTACTGTTTTTTCTGGGGATGTCCAGGCCTTCTTCATGGATATGATATTTGATGGGTCTTGGCTGTTTCGGAAAAAAGTGGATTCCACCCTGGAATGCTTTAAAGAAAACCATGTCACAGTCCTTGGGCCTTTCAGCTCCTACCAGGCAATTCTGTCAACAAAACTGTCCTTTTAGGGGATTCTTTATAGGTTTAGCATACAGGCAATGCCAGATCCTCCTGCTGCCACAGCAGATACCCCAGTCCTTTCGTGCTAGAAGAGGATCAGACAGGCAACGTGCTGGTCAGCAGGGACACCGATCCTGTTAGTTTCCCAGCACTGTAGCAGCAGCCCCCAAGCTGCTTTAGCTTGCCCTTATGGCTCACAACCACCCTGTAGAAGGCAAAATCCAACATTTTCTCCAGGGATACCAGCAGATTACATCAGACAGATGGGTCCTCTAAATTGTCCAACGAGGTTACCCCCTTCTGTTTCTTTTCGAACCACTGTAACTTCCACCTACATCAGAGTAGCCTTCAGAGGACCACTTGGCCATTTTACTTCAGGAAGTGCAGGCTGTCTTCTCCAAAGGGGCTATAGAGAGGGTGCCGGCCTCGTAAATAGGAGATGGATGTTATTGCTACTATTTTTTGGTGCTGAAGAAAGACAGAGGCCGTCGTCTTATTTCAGATGTTCGCCCTCTGAATGCCTTCCTGCGGAGAACAAATTCAATATGCTCCCATTGGGCCGGGTACTGTCTGCCCTGATCTGGGTAAATGGATGGTATCCCTGGACCTGCAGTACGCATATTTGCATGTACCCATCCTGCAGTCGCACAGACATTACCTAAGGTTCATGGTAGGTCAGGACCATTTCCAATTTGCTGTGCCCCCCTTCAGCCTTACCAGTGCCCCTTCAGGTGCTCACAAAAATGATATTGATGAGCTTGGCACATCTTGGGGGGTCAGCGATAGTGGTTTTCCCCTACCTTGATGATTCGCTGTTGAAGGCGGACTCCCCATGGTCAGTCGAAGACCACCTCCAGACGACAGTGAACCTTCTTATATCTCTGCAGTTCACTATCAATGTGCCAAAGTCACACTTGACTTTTTCTGTTGGAATCGCGTGCCATCCGCCTGATATTGATGGCCTTCCTGCCATCACTCAATGGGATGCTGAAGCAGGTTCGCAGGGACAACACCACTGCCATGTGCTACTGCACCAAGCAGGGCAGAGTGGGCTCCTGGGTCCTGAGCCAAGAGACTCTTCTTGGAGTTGGCTGGACTGTCAGGGCATATCCCTGATCATGAACCACTTGGTGGGATAGTTGAATACCAGGATAGATGAACTCGTCCAATGGGGCATGGGGGGTGGGGGGGTCACTAAGGGTGATTACATCCTAAGGTGGATCAGCGAATCTTCAGACAATTAGGTAACTCCTGGCTGGAACTTTTCGCCACCTTCGAGAACAAATGTCCGCTCGCTGGAGTTCCTAAGAAGGCTGTATCTTTAGGAGATTGATTCAGGCTAGATTGGAGATTTTTGCCACTGCCCTTCCTTCTCCAAGTTCTGAAGACTGGGCCTAAGTCATCCTAGTGGCTCCAGACTGGCCCAGGAGAGTGTGGTACCCTGAACCTCTGTACATGAGCATTTGTCCTCTGATTAGCCTAGCTCTGCGGGAGGATCCTCTGTTGCAGAGGCAGGGCTGGGTTCTATACCCGAACCTGCACAGTATTCACCTCCATGCATGGAGTGCGTTCTATCAGCCACCTGAGATTGTGGATATCACCCCCTTGTCCAGGCAACCTTCTACAAAGTCTATCTACGCTGGACAATTTTGTGGACTGATGTGGAGTCCACAACACAGACCCCATATCAGCCGAACTGTCAATGTGTTACTGTTAGCTTTGTCCCTGGCACTTTCAGAATTTTTGGCGTTTGCTGGACCAACCTTCATTGTTTAAATCGTCTGTTGTGATGTATTTTATTTAAGGTTTGATACACATGTTCCCTCCCAAACCGTTTCTGATCCTACAGTGGGATCTAGGTGCTGACTTTCCTTATGTGTACTCCCTTTGAACCCAAGCACAGCTGTTCACGGCACCCTCCCACTTTCCAAATAGTCTTTTTCATTGCGATTATGTCCGCTTGTTGTGAAAGTGAGCTCCAACCTCTATCTGTGCAACTGCCCTAAACATGTTTTTCCCTGATAAACTGGTGATGAGGACCAGGGCGGCCTTTTTGCTAAAGATTGTGATGACGTTTCATGTTGGGCAATGCATCAAGCAACCAACTTTCTTTCCTCCCCCTCAACCCTTGTAAGAGGAGGAGAGACTTCAATGACTGGATCTCAAGTGAGTCCCGAGCTTTTATATTGTTTACACTAAAGCCATCGGGTGGACAATCGGTCTTTGTGGAATTTTCTGGAGCAAAGGAAGGCAACGCGGTACAGAAAAGGACTCTGTCAAGGTGAATAGTCTTCTGCATTAAGATCTGCTACACACTGGCCAAGAAGCAGCCTCTGGAATGGCTGAGGGCTCATTTCTCCAGAGCCAAGTCTGCTGCCACTGTGTTGGAAGGCAGAGTGCCTGTACTAGACATCTGGTAAGCTGCTACGTGGTCATGTGTCAGTACTACTGCCTTGACAGCTGGGTCCGAAAGGAAGGACATTTTGCCTGTTTGGTCCTGCCGAACTTTTTGATCTGAGCCCTCTGCACTGACCCTCTACCTTTAGGAGTTACTGTTTTGTTATCTCTTAGAAAGGTGAGGAATCTGCATTTTAAAGTACCCATCAAAATAATATGTTTCGCTGTTTCTGGTGGATACTCTATCTAACCGCAGATTCCTCACTGCCATGTTACCTTCCTGTTCTGTGGAGTGCTCTCCTATTGTCATCTGAAAAGTTCCCAAATTAGAGATCTACACTCCGGTACTTCCAATTCTATTTTAGTGCTCCACGTCCAAGGGCGCAGAACGAGTCAAGCAAAAAACTGACATCTGCGTGCAGGGGTGGCGCTTATATGCGTCTCTGCTCTGTCACTTTTGTGGCAGAACAAGGCAAGTGTGGAGCCGCACAGCACCATCTAGAGTTGCGCAGGAGCACTGCTATGAAAACTTACGATCCAGTCTGGCTCCTGGGAAATATTCTAAAAATGAGGAATCTGCAGTTGGATATCATATCCATCAGAAAGAGCACTACTAAAAGTAAGTTACTTTTTCTTCAGCAGTAAACAAGTTCTGAAATCAAAGTTAAATCAACCCTAGTTACAAAACCGGTGTAAGATATAAGACAACGTTTTATGGAAAATAACATTTAAGACTTGAATAATTAACTTAAACTACATTTTAGGAGAATGATATAATATACAAAGCTTGCTATAAAACTAATAAGTAACCATGAAAAGGATAATATTTTTTAATAGATATATTTCCAGTTAATCATCACATATTTTGTACAAGCTCAATTCATTTCAGTAATATGGTACTCAATTGAGCTAAGAAATGTAACAGCAAAATAATAAAATTCAGCCGCCGTTACCTCCTGCCTCTCTTAACAAGCCCTTATGTACTGCTTTGGCTGCTCACCTTCTTGAGTGACTTACGCGTGTTCCCTCCTTGTTTTTTCTTTAGGTCGCATGGGCAACAGCCGCAGGGCTTTGAAGATGATTATGGAGGAGCTGCATGATGTGGACAAAGCAATTGAGTTTGCAAAGGAGCAAGATGATTCTGAGCTATGGGATGACCTGATTTTGTATTCTATTGACAAACCTCGTTAGTAGCTAAGTTTTCTTTTTTCAATTTAATTTTGTAAGAGCAAAGCCGTGGTATGAGTCATCACAGTGCATAGTGAGATGAATTCAAGATTTGTTTTGGGACCTGTGCCAGGGAATACAATAGTGTCAGGAAAGACTAGCTGGTTCAGAAAATGCCAGTCATTCAGTCCCCTTGCCTTTTGTACACTTCACAATACGTTGCACACTTCTCTTAGACAAAACAGATCATATAAAAGATGCATCAGGTGCGTTCACATAAATATTTCATGAATGCTACCTCTTCCTCTTATTTCTGCCAAACAAGAGTTTTTGTGCCACCTATTCAAAATCATAATGCTGAAAAAATGCATTTTAAGTGAATGCCTTTTTCTGTGTCAGATGTCTTCAAACTTATTTGTGGTGACCGCTCCCTAGGCAAAATGTTTTGAGGTCGAACCCCCTCCAAAACTTTATGGCACAGATTGGGAGAGCAGGAGGGGCAGGGATGAGAGAATAGGGTGGGGCTTATGAGATCATTTCAGGGGTACTTTTTCTGTAGGTCATAATCCATATTAAATGTGAGTCTTATAAAGGAGCAAATGCATCAGACAGAAACTGACCTAAAAACACTGCTTCCCATAATAGGGGTGATGTGAGCCCCTCACACTCCTCTGTGCAACTGTACCTGGTACACTAATGAGAGTGGCGACTCTGAGTAGCAGACTGTCTCCTGTTCTCTTACGCCTCTTTCAACTTTTCCCCGCCATGCCTGGTTATCACTTCAATCTTGAACCCGGCTCTCCATCCCTTTCAGAAAAAACAAGCATTGGCATAGCCAATAGGTCTCGCCTTTGGGACCTTATAAGTGTTTAGCCATGCAACAGTTGATGTTGCACCAAGGATATTGTGCTGCATAACTAAATACTTATAAGGTCCCAAAAGCGAGGCCTATTGGCTATGCCAATGCTTTTCTGGAATAACGTGATTTATTTGAAATATGGCAGTTCATGTCGCACATCTGTGCTGCACACAACTGTTATTACTATTACACAAGTCAACTGAACTCGGCTTAACGACCTCGCAAGGATGGAAGGCTGAGTTGCTAACTGTAGGCCACAGCAGACGTCAGCGGTGAGCGTTAAACAGGTGAGCCATCCTACCTCCTAGGAGGAAAGACGCCTCAGCTCATTAGGAAAAGGCATATGTGACATCTACACGAGAGAGGTCGAGCTGCACATCTGTACATGGGACAACGGCTCTCCACAAAGGTAGGATGAAAAAAGTGCACATCTGTGGAAGGACGTCTGTCTGCATGTCTGTAGGAGAGAGCAGTCGGCGCTTATGTAAGGGAGAGAAAGACGTCTGCACATCTGACGAAATAAAGAAGTTTGCACATCTGTAGCACGAAAAAATCTGCACATCAGCAGATTTCTAGAGAAGCCGGAACATCTGCAGAATGAAAGACGTATACACATCTGTGCTAGAGAGGCGTGTCCGCAGCTGCAGGGCAGAGCTGGCCCTCTCCAGACCGAACATGATGGCACATTACCACACTCATGGGAGGTGCATCACATATGACATATGTGTAATAATCACAGCCCTGTCTAATATCGGAGGGCAGACACCAGCATTAACCAGCTGCAGGCCAAAGGCCGGCCCCTTCAGACAGCGACGACAGCCTCCCCCCTCTCCCCACAGGTGCCACATTCCAGTTCAGGACTGTCATTCAACGCCCCGGTGCATCCTGGGAGTTGCAGTCTCGGGCACAAGCCTCAGCCCACGGTGGTTTGGAGAATCAGCAAGCACCGGCAGCCCTGGTTGGGTGCATGTGGCGAGGCCTCTGTGCCCAGCTCCTAAAAGCAACCTTATGATCTACAACAATATGGAAGCAGGTCGCAGGGCCCCTTTGGTGAACAGACTGCATTAGCATAGCAGGGTTAAACTGTGCCCTCACAGAAGCGGGCTGTGAAAAAGTCAGAAGTTTGTGTTGAAATATATGTAATATTGCCTGGTATATACTATTAACACCAGGGCAGTATTTTTGTTGCATCTTTAATAAAGCCTAAGGTGGGTGCACACCCTTGTGAAAAAGAGCTGTATATTCAACATATCATGAGAGCAAAGATAAAGAAATTAATGTGCAAAGGTGATTACCGCACAGCACTGCTTCCTTATGAAAGGCTAAGGCCCACAAACAACATGCATTTCCATAAAAACATAAATTAGCAATTGAAATGTCATGTGAGCAAAAGAAAGGCACCAAAGAGCACCCACTGGCTCTTAAAACTGTCACATCTGCAGTTTAACAAAAAGACTACTTTTTGCCTCAAGAACAAAATCCAATGGGACAATATTACCAACCGTGAAAAGCCACTGCCATTATGAACACTCAATCCAAGCAATGGCAAAGCGTGAAAAACGTATGAAACCCAATGGCTGACAGACGCAGCCCTGATACCCACTATCAGTATATCTATTCAACTTTTATTTTAACCATGGATGATAATTCTGATAAAAGAGCAGGTCCTCTATTGCCTGACCTAAACAGGTGGTGATGTTGAGAAGACTGGGCATTCTATTAATAGTATGTATTTATGTGCTTTATAAAGCACAATTTGTCATTTGATGAGAAGGGCACTAGCAATACAGAAAACTAGGGAACACAGCCTATAAGACGTACTAAGAGTAAATAATTAAGCCGTAATATACTCGTCTGGTGCACTGGTTTTCAACTTCCAGCTTTCTTCAACAGCGAGTGTAAGATTTCAACACACACTCATATGCCCTTGGGGACCACACTGTCAAAAGCAGTCCACAGTACATGGGTGTGATCCAAGGCACATACACAGATTTATCACAGGCAGGTCACACAATTCAAAGGTGTGACTACATGTACTTTTTAGAACAATGAAGTCATCACAGTTACTTCAAAGCGCAAGGGTGTTTTCAAAGGCACTTTACACCTGAGAAAGAGGATTTATAGGCACTTCACAGCACAAAGGTGTGCTCAGAGGCAGTTCATCGAAAAGAAGAGCATCGGAACAGAACACTTTCCACCTGAAAAGAAGGCCTTCTCATAGCAATACATCAGCAGCTCAGAGTTAAGAAATCCCTAATACTGCACGAGAACCAAAGACATACAATGACTATATGTTATATGTTATGAAGAGCGCACTATTAACTATTGACCAACGTGTGTACATAAGCATGCAGGCCACCAGCATAGCCCTCAATTACAAGAAGCTAGAAATCAGACTTGAATCCTGTCCTGCAATGTAGCACGCATTGCACTGCAACAGGCAAGCTCCACCTTTTAATACTGTGGCGCCACTGACTGAGAAGGCCAGACGTGTCTCTTTATACTGTGCTCTGCAATAAGACAGCCCCATCTCTTAATATTGCACCGATTTTGCCCAAGTCACGAAACCAGCCCTATTTCGTTACATAGTGCTCCAACAACCGCTTACCACAAACCCATCCACTCCATATATTGTGCCCTTGTGTGCCACTGAGTGAGAAAGCATGCTCTGTCTTATCAATGCTACTGAGTGACGAGGCAAGTCCCATCTTTTAATACTGATTCTTGGCCGAGGCCCCATCATGAAATACTGTTTCCAAAGTGACCACGGGGCCAGAAGGCCGGCCATGTGCATTAATACTCTACCACTGTATCACCACGCCAGTCTTGTCTCAATGCCATGTACCACTCTCCACCGAGGCAGCAAGCCCCGCCTCTTAAAATGATGCCCTTATGTGTCACCGGGTGGACAGCTTATTCCCATCTTGTAATACTGCACCATGACCCCTCTGATTGTGTACTCTATCTACCACTAGGTTACAAGGCTCACTCCACTCTTAACACTGTGCTCATTCTCTAAGGGATGGTGAGGTCAGCACTGTTATAACACTGTGCTGGTCTGCTACGCTGAATGAAAAGGCTACACCGCTGCTTTCCCATACTTAAACGAGTATGAGTAAGTGAGAAGTAAAAGGTTTCTGTGTGAGTAGTTCTGCCATGAAGTGTGACTGCTACATTATACACAGAACCAGTCACTGAAGATGGCCCCAGTCTTGAAGATTTGACTTGACTGTGGCTATGGGATGGCCATGTGGGGGTGAATTACCGGCTGCACTTACAAAGACCCCAACCCAACGCACAAGGGATGTCTCGATAAAACGGGTTGAGGCTCACTGGGCAATTATAGTCGAGGAGTGTTCACGGATGGTTCGCCCACTCGCTAGTAACTGTGCCCTGAAATGGAGCGGGCACTCTTTAATACCAATGCCCTGCGGCTGAGGGTACTCCAAAACGAAGGCCCTGCACATTGACTGAAATCTTTAATAATAACGTCCTGTGGAGGAGGGCATTACAATACTAATTCCCTGGAATGGGAGGGCACTTTAATAATGCCTTGGACTGGTGAAGCAACTTTTTAATAATAATGCCCTGCTGCTGAGGGTACTCCAAAACGAATGCCCTGGACATTGACAGAAATCTTTAATAATAAATCCCTGTGCAGGAGGGCAGTTCAATAGTAATGTACTGGAAAGGTATTGTTCAGTAATGTCCAGAACGAATGTGGGCATGCTAATAGTCACGCTCTGAACAATGAAGGTACTTTGTAATAATAATGCCCTGGGCCGGAGGACACTCCAGTACTAATTCCCTGGAATGGGAGGGCACTCTAATAATGCCCTGGACTGGTGACGCAGCTCTTTAATAATAATGCCCTGGAGATAGCAGGGCGGTCTAATATTAATGCCCTGGATTGAGAGAGGGGCTGTGTAATAATATTAATAACGTCCTTTCTAACACTGCTGGGACTGAGTCCCCGCCCCTAAAAGTTTCCCGCTGTAAAGTGCTGCGCAAACTGACAGAAGAGCTGAGCCCATGTATATAATAAAGCGCACACAGATAATTTAATTTCTCATCGCTTAATGCCTATGCGGTGCAGTTATAGCTCAGCACTACCCGGAACTGCAAGGACAGCAGTGCTGGCTCGGCTTCGGCAGACGGTGCCAGCCTCGCCTGCACTCCGGGTAGCAGGAGGCAGGCCTGGCACAGCAGTTCCAAAGGAATAGGATCTGTTGGCAATGCCAGAACCCCCCGCTCCCTCCAATGAAACATTTAGGTACATTCTGCAGGCTCATTCTTCCGGGCCGACTTGCCCCTCAATACTGCGAGGTCGAGTCGCAGTAGGAAGGTGCAAACAAAACATCACACAACGTGGAAGAGAGGCTACTGACCCCTGCTGGCACATGGTTCAGTTGGCCTATAATCAAACACGTGCCCTCTTAGCTAGGAACACATGGGGCTCGCTTATATATTGCTTAATGTGGGCCTTTCGCTGAGAAGCCACGTGTGACGTGCAGCATTTACCTGTTCATAAGGTATCACACAATGCAACACAACAGGGTAGTATGTGTCAACTTGCTAGTCAAAATCAAAGCAAGAATGACACTCAAAGGCGTGTACTAAAGAGCAAACGCACACAAAATCACTAAGAGTTACCGGACTACGTGTACAGATGAGATGCACCAAACGGGGCTCAACTGGCACCACGTGGGCACAAAGGGAATTTTGGCACCAAGACTAGTTAGTTGGACTAACTTCTGCAAGTGGGCTGGGCGCACATGGTGGGAGCCACTGGCACCTGTAGTAAGTACCCCGTGGCTTGAGACTGAGAGGGCTGCGTGGTTGGTATTGATGGGCACAGCCTTCAATGGTCGAGCTTGCTTAAAGCCTTCATGCAGACTGTGGGGGGTCAGCAGGACACTGGTAGTTGGGTGAAGGGCATGAATACCCCAAAGCACTCTTGGTTACGTTTACGTCCGTCTCGTGACAGCCTGGCATAAGGTTCCCATCTACTTTCCACAATCACCGTCCTAAAAACAAAATGTCTCGCCCTCCAGGGCGGCATTGCCCGTATTTCTTCTCCTCGACAAAGTCTTGTAGTCGGGAGCTCGGCGTGACCTCGGATGGAAGTATCGTCATGACTGTGTCTGCGAGCATCAATGTCCTCTGTTATCAGTGTAGAGTGTTGTCACCATGGCTGCTGGCTCGCACCTAGGCTGATTCACAAAGCCATGCACGGGGACGTAATGTAGTGCACTTTTACATCCTCTTACAGAAGGGCCAATTCCAATCCAGAGTTTCAGAATATTCTCCTAAAACACGTGTAAAGCCAACGTATATGAATGGAAACAATTAATGGAGGCAGCGGTTCTCCTAAAAATCCTGGCCTGGATACTATTGCTTTATAGGAAGATTACACCATCCAAACTAGAGCCACAGTGACATCTTGAGGTATTAAAGAGAATCGCACTTAAGAACTGCAAACACTCATCACGAGCGTGACAGTCTCGGTTATAGAAAGGACGAGGAGAGGAGGCAGCAGGGGGAGGCAGCAGGGGGAGGGGGCCTGCACCTGTTTCCCTTGCGGGAGCGAGCAGGAACCATCTGTTAATTACAAACAGATGGTTTCAAAGCTCCCTCCCGCAAGGGAATCACCAAACGTGCACGCGTTGCCATTCAAAGCAATGCAATGCGTGCACATTTTTGCCTGAAAAACGGAATCGATTTCTAAAGGTCTCCTCCTATGCAGCGCATGTGCACTGCGTGGGCGAGGCCTAAAAACAGCTCCTATGTGTTTCCCACCTCCCCACCAAAACTTTAAAAACTTTATGGCGAGCACTGGGAGAGCAGCAGGGACAGGGCTGAGCACATAAAGAGGGGCTTATGAGATCTTTTCTGGGGTACCTTTTCTGCAGCTCGGAAGAGAAATAGCTCTCGTGTTCCCTCTCCCCACCTCCATGCAGCAAGGGTGTCTTCAGTTATAATGCTAGCAATGAATATGAGCCCTTATGCCCCTTTTGTAAAGTAAGACAGACATAACCGTGATATAGTGGTCCCTCACTCCCCTGTGCCACTTTTTTGCTTCACTAACGATAGCTACTGCCTAGTGAAGTGGGCTCTATCTGCTTAAAAACATGGGCCTTCTTCTTGTCCCACTTGGTCCTGTTAGACCTGGCATCTTTTGGCATGTTTCCCCTGTCTTTTTGCTTTCTGACCTCCTGGTTTTGATTGTGTGTTGGACTTCGTTTTTGCTGGTTAGTGGTTCTGCGCACTTTCTCACTGCTGTTCAGTGCTATAGTGCAAGTGCTGCTACTGTAAACTGTGTTTATGGATTGGTGTTTCCATGATTGGGATATTTTATTTACTAGTAAGTCCGTAGTACAGTGCACGGTGGGTGCCCAGGGCCTGTAAATCAAATGCTACTAGTGGACTTGCAACACTTGTTGTGCTACCCACACAAATAGCCTTTCAAAGGTGTCTCAGACCTGCCACTGCAGTGTCTGCGCACAGTTTTTACTGCCATGTCGACCTGGCAAGTGCACCCACTTGCCAGGCCTAAACCTTCCCTTTTCTTACATGTAACGTGCCCCTCAGGTAGGCCCAAGGTACCCTTCATGGGCAGGGTGCAGTGTATGTGAAAGGTAGGACATGTACTGGTGTTTATTACATGTCCTGATAGTGATATACTGGGCATTTTGTTTTTCATTATTGCGAGGCTATCTCCCCCATAGGCTAACATTGGAGTTGCTTTGTAACATCTTACAAGCATAACACACCATTGGGACAGGATAGAGAAATGGAGTTTAGGCTTCCTGAACTCAGAATGTAAAAATACATCTTTTAGTAACCATGATTTTTATATTATGTGTTTGAAAATGCCACTTTTAGAAAGTGTGACAACAACGCAATTGCCAATACTGATACTTACTCTACAAATGACTATTACCAATCACACGTGACACTCATAGTGACTGAAAAAAGATTAATTTTCATAGACAATAACATTAATGAGTGGACAGATAGAGAAAGAAATAGAAAAAAGGGGGACCCAGGGGAAAGGTTGAAAGAATACAAAACAGAGCGTCTTCAAATTTTTGAAGAATAACACAAACCCTGTAGGGACATTAGCCAAACAGTATCGTATTCAGGTCTCCTAAATTAGATGGACATGTGTTTTCATCAAGGAATACATTCAACATTTAGCGGCCTGATACTCAAAAATAAAGGTCACTTGTTTGGCATGAAAAAAGGTCGACGCGTTTCAAAACCCTAATAAACTTAAAGCGGGGTTCTCCTCAGGACCTGGAACAGCGGGGAGCTTGAGTAGGCTTTCTTTAACTAGCACTGACTGTGCCCCCTCAATAGACTGTAATGAATACAATTCAGCGTGATGAAAAATGTGGGATAGTTGCTCGCATCAAGATGACTTCAATAATCCTTAAATAGGCTGGCGGAAACGATGTTTGGTGAGAATAAACCATCTAAGGTGGGCGTTTGTTTGTCCAAACCGGGTAGCCTCTAGTATGAATTGTCAAAATCGGCAGCCAACAGTCTTGCTCTTGTGTCACTCTAGGTCAATTTCTTCCTGAGCGCCGTCTGTGTATCGATCGCGCGTTCATCTCTCCCGGCCTACTGGCCGGGAAAGATGAACGCGCGATCGATCACAGACGGCGCCAGGAAGAAATTGACTTAGAGTGACACAAGAGCAAGACTGTTGGCTGCCAATCTTGACGATTCATACTAGAGGCTACCCGGATTGGACAAACAAACGCCCACCTTAGATGGTTTATTCTCACCAAACATCGTCTCCGCCAGCCTATTTAAGGATTATTGAAGTCATCTTGATGCGAGCAACTATCCCGCATTTTTCATCACGCTGAATTGTATTCATTACAGTCTATTGAGGGGGCACAGTCAGTGCCAGTTAAAGAAAGCCTACTCAAGCTCCCCGCTGTTCCAGGTCCTGAGGAGAACCCCGCTTTAAGTTTATTAGGGGTTTGAAACACGTCGACCTTTTTTCATGCCAAACAAGTGCCCTTTATTTTTGAGTATCAGGCCGCTAAATGTTGAATGTATTCCTTGATGAAAACACATGTCCATCTTATTTAGGAGACCTGAATACGATACTGTTTGGCTACTGTCCCTACAGGGTTTGTGTTATTCTTCAAAAATTTGAAGACGCTCTGTTTTGTATTCTTTCAACCTTTCCCCTGGGTCCCCCTTTTTAGGTCTCGCCTAGCGTCGCAGCGCATGCGCTGCTCGCTCTGCGAGATCTATTGTCGTCAAGTCGACTTCGGAAGTGGGGCGGAAGCTCCGCCCATGCTTTTCATTGGCGTGCGTCACACTTTATGCTAAAGACTCGCTTTCTATTGAAAGTGAGGCTTTTTTGTTCCCTCCCTGTCTCCTTTAGGCCCCGCCTATCCGGACTCGTACATGAGCACGCTCTCCACTCTGCTGACGAGCTGTGGCGTGGCACCGCAGGCCCGGGCCACCGTCAAGCAGGAGCCCGAGTGGAGCGACGGCGACCTCCCCTCGTTTGTCTTTTGACGCAGGACGGGTCATTTCAGAAGTGTGGAGATGCGTGGGCAGTCTGAATCGCCTGTTTTTACTTTCTCTGACCTGGAGCTGGGTGAGTGTCTTTAGTTCCAGTTTCTTCTTGGCTCTCAAGGACTGTGGACCGCTAGAGTGTACTCTTTCATCAACTTCCTCAAAGCCTGGGTCGGCTTGACCCGCTTGTAAATGGCTGCCTTCCTTGCCCGTGCTGATGAAGATGAGCGACTAGCCTCAGTCTCTCTAGCTTCCGCTTCCTTCACACCCTGACCTCAGCTGCTCCTCAGCCTTTTGACTATGTTTGCGCAACAGAAAGACCATATACATCCTTACACACATACCCTGATGTGCAAAAGTTGTCTCCCTTTCACAGTTTGCAGACAGATTTTTTTTTTTAATTAAAAGAACCTAAAACTCGTAGTCTGCTGCAAGCAGAGTAGCAAACCCGAGGCGTAAGACAAAGGATGCCGCCTGCAGCCGGGGGAAGCATGCAGCTCAGAACGGTGGCCATGGAGTTCGTGCTATGCATTGCGGAGCTCGGTAGGATCGCGGCACGCATTTTGTCTCACTCTGTCCATCTGACACACTCTCTTGGCTTGAATGACAAAGCTCTTTGCATTGCACCCGTACGATCAACTTACACCTGCAAATATCCTTTATTACAGGCGTAGCGACTTTTGCTAGTCACAGTATGGGGGTAACACTGCTAAAAAATGCATGCATACTTTTTCATGTGTGTAAGTCTTATCCCGGGAGCGGGGATTGGGAGATCCAGGCTCCCTGAGTGAAACAAAAATTGCCCTCCCCCTCCACTTATTCTCCTTACTTGTCTATGTATCGAAAATTTGGGAGGAGCAACAGGGAGGTGATGGGGCAACATTAACGCTGTAAAATAAACACACAAAAAGCAGACGAGGGTACCAGTAGCGTTCAGGAAAAACTGTTTAAAGCGCTGCCTTCTGGAAGTCGGTGCCCTGAACGTGGGATTGGATGGCGCCTGCTGAACGCCGACCCTGAGTCTGCACTTAAAATCTGGGATTACCGACAAACCTACTTGGGTGTGTATTCACAGTTTTTTTCTTGACCCTTTCTTTCAAAGGTCGGAATACCTCAGATTCCAGTTTACAAATGGAAAGAAAACACCCTAAACTAGGCTTTGGAGGTTTCTGCGCAGGAAAACAGATTTTTCATGGAGGGAAAATAAATTGAAAGCGCAATTGCACCCAGGCACACCATTTTTAGGTCGAGCCTAAACAGCGTTCGCGCTGTAGGCGATCTGTTGTTTTACTTTGTGAAGTGATGGAGTATTGGCTCGGGCACGAGCAGCGCCACGCACGCTGCTTGCTGCCTGTATCTCCTTGTTTATTTCTGCCTGGATGCACTTTCGGTTTGCTGACACCAATCAACAGACGCACAACGCCTGCCCCCGCCCCATGGAGTATGTGGTCAAGCTACTGTCTGAGGATCCGGCGTCACATGCTTTAAACAAGCATTTGCAATGCAATAGGTCTCGCATTTACGCGAGTTAGAGCTATTGACATTGCAAATAACAAAGCCTTTTATTTTTATTTTTGTTTTTAAAACATAAATAAAAGGCATTGTCATTTACAATGCCAATAGCTTAAACTCGCGTAAATGCGAGACCTATTGCATTGCAAATGCTTTTTTCTATTTCTTTCTCTATCTGTCCACTCATTATTGTTATTGTCTATGAAAATGTTTTGGGGGGAACTTGAGCTTGTTCACGTTTTTAAATGCACTGCCTAAATGTGATTAGTAATATTTTGTCATATATGTGACCTATGATTAATGTCTTATATGTTTGTAATTTAATGTGGTTCTAACAATATCGTTGAGATGGTTCATTGAAATAATAACATGAACTCAGAAAGTGATTCTTGATGAAATTGAATCTTTAGAGAAAAATAAAAATTAATCTTTTTCAGTCACTATGAGTTGATTGGTAATAGTCATTTGTAGAGTAAGTATCAGTATTGGCAATTGCGTTGTTGTCACGGTATAGTATTGCCCTAGCCTTGCTGATTATGGGCCAGAACCCTTTATTGTTCAGAACTTTTAGAAAGTGGGCATTTTCTTGCTTAACCATCCTGTGTGCCACTGCCTTTTGTGTATTCTCTGTCTGAGTTTAGAGTGACAGGCGCAGGGGAGGTGCATTCACACTAGACAGACACAAGGGGGAGTGGGGGAGGGGTTCCTGCCTTTCCTGGGGGACTCATAGCCAGGCTGAATTGACCTGGCTGCATTTAGAGTAGTGGGAGGAGTTGTCGCTTGCACCTGAATGGACTTTGGCTGCCTCTCACAAAGCTGTCTCCCCCTCCTAGAGTGAACCTGGCCTTAGCCAGGCAGAACTGGTTTATGTATGCCAGAGGAACTTTGTTTGTGCCATCTTCAAAGGGAAATGTGGTATAAATATTGGGGCCCTGACCCCAGGACTTTAGGACTCTTTTGAATCAAGAAATTCTGCCAAGAAGAAGAGCTGGAGAAGCTGTGAGGAGAGACTACCACTTTTCTGTGTGCTTTGCTGTGTTGGCCTGCAGAGGCTGTTTCTGTCTTGGGCAGTGAAAGGACTGGCCTTTCTGCATCTTATTTTCCTGAGTTTCTCCAAGGGCTTGAGGTAGAGCTTGCCCCCTGTTTAAGAAGTCTCAGGAACAGTAAAGACTTCAAGTTCATCTGCTTTGCACTGCCTCGCTTCACACCACCGCCCTGGTTTGTGAATTTGTGTCTCGACCTATAGCGCAAAGTCTAATCAGGTTAAGAAAATAGTTAACACATTTTTGAAAATCTTGAATAGTAACGGTTTAGGACTTGCACCACCGATGTTCTCCTTCAGAAAGCACAGAAATCTTAGGGATGAATTGGTCCACCCCAGTGGAGTCAGCTCCACGCTGACATCGACTCCGCTGTCTGCACTGTGGTTTGGGGGAACCGCTCATAAGTTACACGACGCACCGCCCCGTCCCACACCGCAGTCTTGGCCCACCGACTCCGGCGCCATCGACTCCAGTTCATCAGCCATTGATAGCGCTGCAACGATGACGCCGCTACCTGCACCGTGATCTGCCAGTACTGCGACGAGCTCCATCCCACTTTGCCCCACAGCCCTGGTCTCACTGACATCGCTGGATGCCGTAACCGAGCCCCTACCTGCACCACTACCTGAGGGCACTGCATTCTGTACTGCGCACCGTAGCCCCGATGCCCGTCAACGCCAGCGCTTCTGCCTTCAGCCGCACAGAGTTTGATCTGCAATGCGTGTGGCTTTATGGGCCCAACGACTCTTGCACCAACCTCCGGAATCGATGCCTACCGACGCCGGAGGTCATTGCTAGGTCCCCGATGCCCTGCATTTCTAAATGTACTGTTTTGTGGGTCTTGCCGACACAGTAGCAGGCCAACGCCGCGGCGGCCAGCTAGAACTGTTGGATTTGTTTGTTCACGACGCTGTGATAGCCTCAGACGGAGCTATCGACTTCAAGGAACTGTTCCTAAAGTCTATTTTTGCTTATTGGTATTTTTGAATAAATGTATGTTGGTTTCTTGTAATTTTGGTCTTGTCAGACAAATATTGGCTATTTTTCTAAAGCTGGTGTGGTGTCTTTTTCTAGTGTTTTAACTGCATTACTGTTGGTTATGTGCAAATACTTTACACACTTCCTCTGAGATAAGCCTGACTGCTCGTGCCAAGCTACCAAGGGGGAGAGCAGGGGTTATTTTAGAAGTGTAACTCCCTTATCGTAACCCATTTCTAACAGGCCCTCACTATCTCTCTGAGCAAAAGCTAAGGTTTCTCCTCTGCTTCAATTTTCCCCTCCCTTGGTCCATTGCTCTGAGGCCCAAAGCAACATTTGCACAGCAAGGGTGCACTGGTCCCTAATGCAAGCAAGAAAAGATAGTAACACAGCCATAACTGGGTATTATGGGCCTCTCACCCTGGACCCTGGTGCCACTGCACCTGCAGCACAAATGATACCTACAGCCTTGTCTCCTCTGATCACTCCACTGGGCCATCAATATAGGCACTACTCCCAAAGCAGGATATCTGCCCTTTTGTGTATAGCAAGGGTGGCCTGAGCCCTAATGCTAGCTAGGAAAATGGGCCCCCATTTTCCTTTTTAGTAGTAAAACCGCCATTAATCGGGTGCAGTTGTCCCTCGCACTCCTTGACCAAGTGACCTGCACCTGCTGCACTAATGGTTATAATGTTTTTTTAATGGGAAAAAAAAGCTAGCCCCCATATCTCACCCCTTCCTCATGATATCTCTTTTAATAAGCTGTCACTGTCCATTTGAAATTAAACAAACATTGACAGAGCCAGTAGGTCATCCTCGTCGTCCAACCCACTCCCCTTTCCAACAAACGGGGGAGTGAGGTAGGGTATGAGGCAACACTGATGGAGGAAGGGAGAGAAGGACACTTGTAGGGTGAGAGGACAGGTGAAAGGATATAGGGAGTATATGGACAACAGAGGGATGGCAGGAAGGGTCTGGGACAAACACACTGACAATGCAGGGTGGATGGGAGGTGCTGGGGCAAGCACACGGACAATGGATGGTCAGCATAAGGAGCTGGGGTAAACACATCAACAGCAGAGAGTGTGCTGGAGGGCAGGGGGCAAGCACAGGGACAATCGAGAGTGGGCGGAAGGGTCTGAGGATAGCACACGGGCAAAGTAGGGTGTTTTTGTTGAAAAAAACAACTGTCCCCAGACAGTTATTGCAGACCTTGAGGTGCCTCTGGCTGAAAGTGAAAGGATTCTCTGGTCTCCTGTGCTGTGAAGCCAAGAGATAGAGAAAACTAAATAAACAGACCTTCTCAGGGTGGCTGCTACCTGAAAGAAATGTAAATGTGAGTAATTGGTTGATCACCAAATGTAAAGGCAGCTTGAGAGCCTGGATAGTTTATAATTGATGAAGCTTCATGGTGAAAGATTTATTCTTTTTGAGTGGTAATGCAAGTGGGTTATTAGCTGAATTCTGCAATGCATCGTTTTAATGGACACTTCTAAACATGTTTGCACTTGGTACAGTTTGATTACCTATTAAAAATTATATACTTTGAAAGCACTTGTTTTATTTTAAAAAACTAACTCAGATTTGCGACAGTCATCTTATACTGTGTGCTTTCTGTCACATGCTAAGACCTTGTGGCAGTATAAATACACAAGTCACAATTCCCCTCTGCACCAACCATGATTCAATTATGTGCCTCTCTGATCACACATACAGACATCTGCAGCGACCACATTAACCAATTGAGGTTTCATAATGTAAAAGAGTGAATATATCCCACTGATTAGTTTAACTTGCATTTTGTTTTTCATTTAAGGTCTGTGTGTTATGTTATATGCAGCAACCTGAAGGTGAAAGAACAACAAAATATTTACACAATATGTTGTTCTTTTTAGCCATGTCTTTCACCCTGCCACCTCACTCACTGGGCCCCACCCCCACAACACTTAGTATCATATGCTTTTTTATGCACGTTAGCTGCTGTAAATGAAAACAGCCTGGTACTGTGACAAATAAACAAGGTTGCGCTTCCAGGCCATCTACATTTACAAGTCCTCGCAGAGGCATTTGCGCTCTCCAAGAATACTGCCACTGGTTCCCAGAAGGGCACCAGCTACACTTTGTCTTCACTTAGATGTCATATTCTGTTCCTGAGCGTTGTGCTGTTTTTCAGACGTTAACAGTGTCCACTTTGTCTCGAGGCAGAGTCTGGTAAGCGGAGTGTACGAGTTTTATAAAATTGTTTACAGTTCTTCTGAAAAACGATCTTTTACAGATCCTTGACTTCCGCATCAGTGAAATACTGGAGTACTTTGACTTCAAGTAACATTTTTCTAAACTTTTTACACAATAGAGGAGGGAGAGATCATTTACCCCGACCTTCCTCCTCCCTAAATTACCAATCACACATTAAAAATATCCGGCTACTTATAGTTGAGTCGCCTTTTCCATACGCAGAGTTATTTCTGGGGAATGCAATGCCCTCACCCACATTGAAATGTGGCATGCTTCATCATCAGGCTTCCCACACCCTGGACCCAAATGAGTCCAGGGTGGGATCAACCACAGTAAGTGGGAGCAAGTTTTTTTTATGTATATTCGTAGAGTTGTCACTTCACATCAACCAGAGATAAAAAATCCTGAGCTGTTAAAACGTCCTAGAACTACCCTAGCCTTATTTTATTATTGTATGTCCTGATAGGATTAAAAACAAAAAAGTATGATGCCAGAGGACATTAATTACTGTACCATCCTCTGTTAGTAGTCAGCATGTTTCAGCTGTCATCATATATGCTCTAAAGGTCAGCGGCCTTCGTCAGGACCTAAAGTCTCTGGGTCACTCATTAATACCTCAACATTGGCGGTTGTTTTTAGTTCATCGTACTGTCCTATATGGTATAGTCAAAGACCTAATAATGCCTGAAATCCCTAGATCTAAAACTCATGTGAAATGAAAAAGTAATAAAAAATTTAAGATATTCACTCTCACATTATTGTACTCTGGAGATCATTGTTCCTGTAGTTGTAGGAACATTGCCTAACCTGGGGAACCCAAGGGAGAGATGCTCTATCGTCACACCTACTCCAAAGGATTGACGCTACCAGAAGTAGCATGGTGTCCTCTCCGTCGATAGCGTTCTGCACTGAGCTGCTCCTTTTACACGTTCTACTGATTGTGTGCGAGACCACACTAGAACGTCACTACATGGCCGAAGTGTCCTAATACTTTACCAAAAAACAACAAATAAATGTTAATTAAGAAATCTCTTAAATTCCTGTGATAACTATTTTGTTTACCATCAGACATACCTCAGTTTTTCATTAGAAAGGGGTCTGTTGGCCCTCCTGAAACTGATTGTTTGACCTTCGTAGTCCACTGTCATTCCCCACGTAATTAAAAACTATAAAAAAGAAAAGCAGTGACGAAATATATATACTGGAGAGAAAATGTATATATACATATACAGAGGGAGTAAAAATTATTGTGGGGGGTAAAAAGTATATACTAGAATGAAAAAACATATACTTTTGCATTAGTGCTATGTGAGGCAGATTTTTCACTGTGTCCTACTTCGAAAAGGACTAAACCCACAGCTTTTTAATCATAGTTAATTTTACATAGATGCCAGTTATCTAATTATTCCCAGCGGTAGGTGTTTAGTGTTCATTCCAGTAGAACCTATGGCCTAGTATTATCGTAAAATACATTATTTAAACCAATTCTATCAGTGTGAAGGGGTATGAAGCAGAAAGGAAGATCTTATTCTAATCATGGATTAGTTGGTGCCCAGGGATCTTTTCATTTAGACCCAACAAATTCATTTTTAAATAGTAAACACACTGTTGTTTCCTTCTCAAAAGACACCTCCTTGTGTCCCCTACTCCCCCATTTAATCACGGCTTGTCTATCATTACTCGGTGCATATCTTTTTCTGAGTGACGTGCTTACAAGTAATAATTAGTGAGTTTGGTGAAGTACAGGCACACTTGATAGTGCTCCTAAGTTCACTAATATGCGTTTTAATTTTTCTCAAAGTCATGCCTATGTATCTCAGCCCACAAGGACACGGGATACAGTAAATCACACCCTCACTGTTACAATTGGTATGAGAGTGAAGTTGCCATGGAATAGTTAAACCTAGATTCACTTCCTTTGTGACTGAGGTAAATCTGCAAACACTACACCCCCCGCAAGGTAAGTGGCCTTTTATCACATTGGGTTTTTATGGCTTCTAGTTTTGATGGTCTGGGTAGAGTGTGGACCAATTCATCCCTAAGATTTCTGTGCTTTCTGAAGGAGAACATCGGTGGTGCAAGTCCTAAACCGTTACTATTCAAGATTTTCAAAAGTGTGTTAACTATTTTCTTAACCTGATTAGACTTTGCGCTATAGGTCGAGACACAAATCAGTTTGTTGGTTTCTTGTCCTCGTTCATTCTCAAAGAGGGCCTCCCTGTTTTTATTACATGCCCTTTTGGATGCTTTAGACACAACCCATAGTGGGTAGCCACGGTTTCTTAATTTACACAATAGTCTGTACTTCCTGGTCATAATCTTTTACTGACGGACAAGTGCAACGTAACCTCAAAAATTGACGAATTGGAAGGTTCTCCCTCAATGCCCTCGGATGAAAACTGCTGAACAGTAGGAGTCTGTTTCTGTTGGCTGCTTTATGAAACAATCGTGTGATAAATCTCCTATTACTGGGTACAATTACCAGATATAAAAAAGGAAGATCAGTCTTGGTTATGGTGGATGTAAACCTCAAGAACTGGTTACATGAATTCACCATCCCACAAATTCAATCGCTTCTGCCTCTGTGCCGTGCCAAATCAAAAAATTTCACAAATGTAGCATTTCCAGACCTAAATCTTATCTCTGTGTGGATTGTCTAGTGAGTATATGTGTTACTCTTCAAACCGGGGGACCTAAAGCCAGGCCAGACTAGGAGCAAAAGTACTTTCCCATGGAAGTGCCATGGATCTGTTTATAGTAAGCCCCATTACATTCAAAATAGTTCATCGTCAGAACTATTCTAGCCAGAGAAATATTATGTTCTTGGTGGACCAAGTAATTCCACTCCTCATTTCTAATTGTCATGGATTACCCTGGGGTCTCCTCCTGTGGAATGCTGGTTTACAGTGACTCAATAGCAAGGGAACTCAAAAGGTCTGACTCTTCATCGTATGTAAGAGAGTCAAAAATATTCTACACTTCCTTGGTATCCTTCAAATAAGATGGCATTTTCGCAACTAAGGGGCGTAGGTGATGGCCGCAAAACTGTAAAAGTAGTTTCACTACCGAGCCAATGCCTGATACTATCGGTCTCCGTGGAACTCCAGTAATCCCTTTGTAAATCTTGGGAATGGTGTAAAAATACAGAATCTTAGGGTTATTCTGGATCATAAACATTGCCTGGTTCTCCATAATCCCTCCATTTTTTCGAGCTTTATCAATTGCTTTCTTAATCTCGTTTTGGATTTCATGTGTGGGATCTGTTGGTTTTAGTGTAATTCCTTATTCCGCCCAACAGCTTCAAATACTCTGTTGTAATCAGTGGTGTCCTGAATAACAATGCCACCCCCCTTTGTCTACTGGTTTAATGGCTATGAGATCATTCTGCTTCACTTGCTGCAAGGCTTCATTTCTATAAACCCCATAGCTCATGGAGTTGGAACCTTTAATCAGGGTCTCTCTAGCAACTCTTGTCCCTAGCATGTTGTGTTTGCTGTCGATTCTTCATATTTTTAAAAGCTCTTCAGAACTGTCTTTTCCTCTTAACTTACTTGTGTTATTGATGCTAGTTCAGTTAGCTATGTTTATTCATCTTTCACATTAAAGGAAACATGAAAACTGATGTTAATAATGCACTTCGAATTCTCTTCGCACATTCATGCCCTCTTCAAAGAATATATAATTGTTTTACCCACACACCCCTTCAGTAGTGAAAGATACTGCTGAAAGCAGCCAAAACCTCCATGTGAAATACTGGAGAAAGATATGCAATATTTGGCGTGTAAACACAGTACCCTCTTGCTTTTGCTCAAAATCCCATAATCAGGAATAATTCTGACTCTAGAGTTTCTGCTGCCCCACTACCGCCAGCATCAGCAACTCCGGTTTGAGAAGTCTAAATACCAGAAACAATCCCAAATCCTCGTCTCCATCTGTCTGACAGTTCTTAGCCCTATTTTTACCCTATTACAGCAGTCTCGTAACATAGGTGAATTGATGTGTGTTTTGGTAATAATTTGCCTAGCTTGACGAGAGACTAAATATTGAAGAGGGTTTCTTGCATTGCTGTAACCAGCTTCCCAGTGTTTGTTCAATCACCCATACATTAACAGTGTCTCAATTCCATGATATAGGCTCTGGTACCAAATCACTGTGTTTATGATTGCAAAAGGGTTTTTCAAAATGCACTAAACCCCTTTACAATTTTCAAAAATCTTGCAGAGTCACAGTCGCAACTATTGAAAAGTTAGACAGCTTCCACTTTGGGAATTTTTTCGAGGGTAGGAGTAAGCATTGATCAGGGTACCACTGCCTAATCATCCTAATGTCTTCCCAAATGAGAATATTTTGCAACACCGGTTCCTTTAAGAAACACAGGCTGCTTTAAAAATATTCCCCTCTTGGAAATGTGAACTTAGGGATATGGGGTCTGCTTTCCCTTGCAGCCCACCATCCCTGTGTATGTGGCCAATCTCAGCGGGTTTTAAATAGGGAACTGCCTAATTAGTATTAATGACACAAGTCGTTCTGCAGCCTCCTGTGACTGGACATTTTGCAAAGCAACGTATTAGTATATAGGTCCCGTCGTAAAACGGCAGGTAGGTTTCAGAAAGTCGATACATAATTTACTTTTACAACTTTTGATTTGCCTGTACATAAGGCCCTTAATCTTTTGCCACATCACTGTAGTCAGTCTAGATGATCCATATCCAGTAAAGCAATTTCTCTAGTTTTCCACTTGACTCGCCTCACCACCTGTACCTGTCTTTATCCAGCAAATCTTTGCCGTTCACCCACTACGTTTTGAACAGCCACAATATATTTATTGTCTAACAGGCATTTAATTAAATAGAAATAAAAACATGTCCCCCACTTTTTCCTGAATTTTAGGCCTCAATATTCTTTTTCTGTTTTCATTGCCACCACTGGCACACATTCGAGGATGCTCAAGACTGTTTTATTTAAGTATTTCTGTAAAATGCTTTCCTTCTGTTTAGTACATCATCTTCTAGCAGGTCTAGTAGTCAGTGGAGATACCATCTACAAAATACACTGCACCAATTGTATTATGCTGTTCCAGAGAGAGCACTGTGCCAGACCCATCAAACGAGCAATGAAGTGTCCAAACCTGTCTGCATGACTGTAGCCATACCATCCTTGCATAAATCATTAATTGACTTGCAGAGAAGGATCTGAAAACTGGAAATTCGGTACTGCTATTCCTTCTTGTCTTTATACCATAGAGCAGGGCTCTTTTTCAGTTTACCTCTAATGGCTAGTACTTTAAAGTCTTCTAGAATATTTCCCCTATGTACTTTATGGTAGCTTCATATAGTACTGGAATAATTTATGGGTCTCCCATTTGAAGTCTTGCATTCTTGTTTGCAAAGATCCTTATCTTGAAAGTTACCCTTCGTGTTTTTTGGTTGCCTCATCAAGAAGGTTGGGCGAGCCACTGGCATTTCAGCATTCTCCCCATTTATTATATTCATGAATGGCAGAGTAAAGTTGAAAGTCAATCTTCTTTACTGAAGATCTTTATGGTGCTCCACCTATCTACGATGATACTTTTGCCAGGGTTTGTCCTCTTCCCCACGCCTGGAAAGAGAAGGAAAGATTACACACATTATACCATGGAAGAACCCATTAACTACATAGATAGTAGGAAATAAAAGAATGAAGATCAGTTTGCAGGCTATAATTATTATGAACTAAGTAAAGAAGTCAGAAAACAAGCAATATTCAGGTGGCTGTGTTTGTGCATTCAACATTATTATGAACTAACAGGAGATCCTTATTAAGGATCTTGAACTTACTCTATGTGGGAAAAAGTGGTAACTTCAGCCCTTCTCAGAAGTGCTCTGAGTCGGATGATTTGCAAGGATCTACCTCTGCCTCTCTACATTATTTGTGTGAATCGGGATCACTTGACTGTGGTCTTTGTTGGTAGGTGTCCTACCATATTTATGTACTCCTACCACTGGAGGTTTTCCTCTTGGTGTTCTGACAGTGATGCTAAACCTCAAGTGGAGTCCCACTCATTCTGAAAGTTGCTGTGTCCTTCACGTAGTAGTGACTTAATGTGTCCTCAGTACAGTGCTAGATGGCGAGGTAGCTGCAGTCTGATGCATTTAGGGTTAGTAGATCAGGGTTTATTCATCAAAGTTCCCTTGGTATTCCTTTTTCGGCAGGAACTCCCTCGCACATTTCCTCATAAGCTGCTTGTTCCTCCCCCTTGGCTTATTGTTTTTGATGGGGGGGGTTGGGGCTCTCTTCTTAAACTTCTTCATTCTTGGAAGTTAGAGCTCCCTATGCTGAAAAAGGCCATGCAAATTCCAAACAAACAATTTCAACATGAATTTTACTCTGAAAATGACTTTGCTGTGAGATTTCAGATTGGGATCCCAGACTGATCCACAGTGATCTACTCCGTACCGGAGATTCAGAATATTTCCTCGTATAAATGTACCTATATTTAATCTATATGGAAAATATTTACATAGTGAATGATTATTCTGGTATTGTCTTGGCCCTCGTGCACCAAAGAAGGCACCCTTGCACTTGGAGCAGAACTATCATTTCTCATCTTCTCAGAAGAGTGTTTTTGCAGATATCTGCCAGGCAAGCCTTTCCCTTCTGCCCACTCATGTTGCCTGGTATTTGTGGATGCTCGAAGTGAGACTGGGTTATCTCTGGAAGTGTTGCAGCAGACCCCACATTTCTCTTTTGTTCTGTGTGCATAAACACTCTGACTTGCTACTGAGTTGCTTCTGAGGGAGTCTTTCAGTATGGCAATCTGTTGGCGATAGTATCCATTAGAAGAACACATTTAGTAGCAATTTTCTAATTGTTGGAAGTGGACATCATTGTAGATCTCTAAAAGGTGATTCTTTGAATTGATCCTGATGGGACTTTGTTAGATGCAGTCTGCAAACATTGTAGAGATTATTTTCTTGTCAGACTGCGTAGATCATTTGCATAGTAATTGTCCAAAATATTATTTGAATATATTGATGACATCAACTATGGAGCATTTATGTGACAGGAAAGTGTGTATGGATTGAAACATATACAGTGAACCTATCGCTGGAGCTTATTGATGCTTGAGTGTGCACAAAGGCAGAAAAAGAAAATACAAGGGGTATCGTATTAACATTTTAAAGATTTCCTAAAATGCAGGAGATTAATTTCAGCTGTAAGAGTGATAGAAAGGGAGTTCTGCAATTTTGCTCCCACAACATAGAAAGCTCTTTTGCCAAAATGAGCTGCTTTAGGCCTGGGAATGACAACTAAATGTTGGGAGTTAGAGTGAAGAGTACAACTGGACAAGTGCCAAGAGAATTTCTTTGTGAGGAATTTGAGAAGCTGCTTATTGTCTGCCCTGTGTAGAAGGATTAAGGCCTTAAATCTGATTCTTTGTTTGCTTGGTAACCTATGTAATAGGTGTAGGACAGGAGAAATATGTACTTTCCTTGATATCTTAGTCTTCGGGAGTGCTGTAAGATACATGGCATTGCCATAATCCATCAAGGACCCAATGAGAGTATTCACCGGAATATGAGGAATATTTTCGAGGTAAGGTAGTAATGTTCTTAAAGTTTTAACTGCCACAAGGCAGGTTTTTGCCACCTTTGCTACTTGTCTTCTAAGCGAAACATTAGACTATGTCAGATTCAAGATTCCAAACTGACTGTGCAGACATAGGGTATACACCCATTTCGGATGCCTAGTCAAGTCGAATAATATGTTGAGAGTCTATTGTGGCAAGTAAGAGCTCCTTTTTTTATATTTAATGTCCCGCAATGACTTTACATCCGCCACCTCAAGTAACATAGAAAATTCTTTAAATCAGGGCCAGAGAAAGTATTTTTGTCATTCCCTTTCCTAAGGCTGAAGACAGAGTTGGCACCATAGGTGTACATATAGAAAGAATCTCCCATTTGTTGGAAAGCAACAATGAAAGGGGGCATATAGTTGTAAAACAGTAAGGGTGATAAAATAATGCCATAAGGGACGCCATATTTGAGTAGTTTAGGCCTGGCCTGGAAAAGTCATTGTACAACTGAAAGACAGCTATCTTTCAAGAATGATTTTAGCCAATTCAGTGAATTGCCCTTGTGGCCAATTGCTTGGAGCCTAGTGGCCATGATAAAATGATTGATTTTTTTCAAAAGCCACGAAGAAGTCGGGTAGAACTAAGGTACTGACCTTCTATATCAGCAGCTCTCCTTAGATCATCGAGCACAGAAAAAAATAACCAACTCTGTATTAGTTGCCAACCTGCTTGGTGAAAATCCAAGTGGTTGTTCTCTTCATCATAGCCCTCCGGCTGACTGTAAATAATCTTCTCAAGTGCCTTTCCTAAAAAAGGGAGACGTGAAACTAGTCAGTAGTTACACATTTTGGCTGTACTTAACTTTTTCAAGAGAGGGTTTACCACTGCATGCTTGTTTTATACAGGAACTATGCCACTCTTTAAACTACTGTTGAACTTTTTACAAAAACCTTGGGCACCTGGGATATAAATGCTTTCAATCATTTGGCAGGAGCAGGTTTGTGTGGGGAGCCTGAAGGGTGACTTTTAGACAATGTTTCTAATAGAGAATGGAGTATTAGTCGGGGTAAAATGTTTCATCTGCGAGCTATCAACTTTTCAACATTTGTTAGATGATCACTATTTAAGTTGCTTGGAGGTTCATCTAATTTGTATTTAAGGATCTCACTTCATGTTTTATTTATTGTTTCCTTAAAAAAAGAACAATAAACTATTGCACGTCTGGAGTGGGTGCCAAATCAGAGGTTGATGCCTATAGATATGACACTTGTATTCTAAACGGTTTTTTCGCTAGATTATATGCTTTGGCTATCTTTTTTAGCCTGTTTAATCAACTCCTTGTAATTTTTATTTGCACAATGTATTTTAATTTAGCTGTTGAATTATAGTCTTTTTTAATTTGCGCTCAAGTTGCCGTATTAGAAGTTTCATCTGGGCTAACTCTATGGAAAACCAATTTCATCTATTAGGTCACTTGGGTTCTTATTAAAAGCCTTTACCGGTTACTCACGAGCATCCTATTTTGTCACTTAGGGGCTTATAACGATGCCAGTTGGACGAGCATCCAACCTACATGGCAGCATGAGTGGAACCGCCCAACTAGTAGGTGGCAGTTCCACTCCTGTATTACAATGCGACCGCCAGCACGGTGGATCGAAAATATGCTTTTTTAATTGCGCCTGTGCTACTGCCCGGATAAGGGCCGCAGCACAAGCTGCAATTGAAAAAAGCATATTTTTAAACATCCATGCACCGTGTGCAGACACCACCTCATTGTAGGTATTAGAGTCCGACCGACCACCCCGACGGGATCCTTGATCCTGTCGGAGGCGTCGGTCTTTCCCTCTGACGACAGCGCTCCAACTGCCGTCATCCTAATCCGGCAGTCGGACCGATGCCTAGGATCTTGCACGGACCTCCACCATTGGCCTGTCGGTGGCAGTCTGTCCAACATCCTAATAAGGCCCTAAAAGTCAAACTACGGACAAGATCTTCAGGAAAACACCTTTTCCAGTCTCTTAGAGTCATAAATTATTTTTTCCCTAAACCAATATGGGTTTATTAATTTAAATAGCTTGGTAATCACTCCAGGATAGTTCATGATAATTGATTTCAATGAATAGAAGATAGGGTCTACAAGTGTCTCGCTCTGGTAGCGTATGAAAATATTGCAGAAATATGACTCGCAGTAAAAAAGACCTTGGAAAGAAGACAGAACTAAAAAAAAGACTTCATCTGGAAAAAACAGAAAGGGGATAAGACTGCTTGAGGGAAATGTATGTTAAAATGTAAAGGGACAACGCAACTGGCTAGGAGCAACAATTTATAGGAATCTTTCTCTTGAAATCGATGTAGTGAGAGTCTGGTATTCCCCGATTGATTGCTTGGCGCAGCATTACGTGGATACACATTGTAAATATGAAACAATCTCCATATTTGACACACTTCCATGTTTTATTTTATTCTTCATGCCTGTTCTCTAATACATATAGGCAGGGCCAAAGAAAATATGCAGCAGAAGAGGACCAAAGTATGTGAAAGGTTGACTAAAATATGTGAAAAGAAAAGGCAAATTATGCGGCATACTGCAGCACCTTTTGTGACAACAATACTTCATGGTTTTGTATTTTTTTTTGGACACATTTAACACAGGGCAAAAGATATATATATATATATATATATATATGTTGACAGTGATGATTGAAACTTGCCTACAAAATAATTTCTTTTTGTTCAATGGAGAACTGTTCCATCAAATCTGTGGGACAGCAATGGGCACCTGCTTCGCCCCCAGCTATGCGAATCTGCATATGGGCTGGTGGGAGGAGCAGGTGGTCCAAGTCCAGTACCAAGAAGAATGTCAGCACAACATTCTGCACTGGAGTCGATTTATCGATGACCTATTTGTTGTGTGGAAGGGCTCAGAACAGTCAGCCAAAAACTTTATCAAGAAATTGCAATGCAACAATTTAAATCTAAAGTTCACGAGTATTATTAGCGACACGGCAGTTAACTTTTTAGACCTAACCGTCTATGTGAAGAAGGGCAAATTACACACCAAGCTGTATCGCAAACCAACGGCTGGAAATACGTTGCTACACGCTACAAGTTTTCATCCCAATAATTTGATTAGGAGTATCCCCTATGGGGAATGCCTAAGAACACTGAGGAATTGTAGTGAGCAAGAAACTCTAGACACAGAATTGGAATGTCTGAAGAGACGTTTCAAAACGAGAGGCAATACAGACAACTGTGTGCAAGCAGCTGTTCGCAAAGTGAAGCTAAAAACCAGAGAAGATGTCCTCTTTAATAAAAACCCAACACAACGCAAGAGTGAGCAAATTAACATGAACCAATGTAGAATTATTACCTCATTTAACAAACAACATAATAAAGTAAGGAGCATTTTAAGTAAACATTGGCACCTTATTCGCAATGATACCATCTTGGGGAAATTAGTTCCAAAACGTCCAAACATTACATTCAGACGAGGTAAATCGTTAAAACAAACATTAGTTAGCAATATGATGCCACCAAAGAAATCAATGGCCACCAACTCGTCCTGGTTAAAACGAAAGGAAGGTTTTACAAAATGTATCAAGTGTAAAGCCTGTCTGCATGGCAAAAATACATCAACGTATAAACCGGGTCTTTCAAAGAGAGAAAAACAAAATAAAGGGCCATTACAATTGCAAAACTGACTTTGCCGTCTACGTACTTCAGTGTCCATGTGGCCTGAAGTATGTGGGCAGCACAATCCTTCCTGTTCATAAAAGAGTGCTACAGCACCTTAGAGCCATAAAAAACGGCGATAAAACATACCCAGTAGCCCGCCACTTTGAATTACATCATGGCAAGAAAACGCAGGGGCTAACCTACTTTGTGATAGATTCTATACCAGCTAACAGTAGGGGAGGTGACCGGGAGAAAAAATTGAGGAGACTAGAATCGTGTTATATACTTGAACTAGACACGAGAACCCCCACAGGTCTGAACATGGAAGAAGATTTGCACACACATTTGTAAATATTTATGACAGTAGCATTCCGTCAACATTCCCTCCTGGAATTTCTGTTTTTAACCATTGTTTTTAAAAGTTTGGTATTTATACACTTTGCACTTTGAGAGGCAGACGCATAGATAGTTTATATATTTTATGAGGAGGCAGGTTCACACATTCAGGTTGGTCCATACGGGCCCACTGGGGCAGGATTGTTTTGTTACATGGAGCAGAATGCATTAGAGACCATTAATAATTTGCCCACTTGGGCACAATGTACATATGAAATGTTACCCGATTATTTAAAAAGAGATATAAGGCGAGCTCTAGATGGCGTAAGTCTCTAGACTAACAAATTTTTGTGTACACTACAATTGATATTTGAAAACTAATTGCTTTTTTAATATGCAGCTTCAAGCGTTCTTAATGTTAGATGCTCGAAAACAGTACCGTTATTAATGAAATTGTGTGAACGTTGTCGATAATGGAAATGTTTTTAACGAACTACGAGTCTGTTTTCCTATGCACTTTGGTTGTAGTTTGTCACGTGACACGGTTACCATCACTGCATTTAAAAATGGTTGAAACTTTATGCAACACTGTTGGTGAGCAAGCCTGCTGGACAGGTGAAACGCGTCCAATTTAGCCGACATTAAAGTATAATTTTGGCCAGAACACGGCGTCGTCATTTCCTTATGTGAGGAGAAGTGAAAATTAATCGGACCGGGCTTGTTTGGGTCCGTGGCGACGACGCGCCCTCTGTTCAGGAGTGCGACGGTTTGCAGCAAGCAACGAGTTGGCAATATATATATATATATATATATATATATATCTTTTGCCCTGTGTTAATATATATATATATATATATTCAAACAAGGATGCCCTGCTTTAGAGACGCACTCCTCCAGCCGGTAAGTTAACAAACTCTTATTTTCAAGGAAACAGGATTACAGCTCTGCTTTTAAATGTCCATTAGCCTGACGCGTTTCAGAGCATTCGTGCTCTTTCATCAGAGGCAGATTAGAACGGCACCTCTTCTTTGCACATATCCACAGTTCCCTGCGTGCTGCCTTAAATAGTCAAAGTCTCATTGCACGCCGGAACTTGTAGTTTTTAAATTCATGCATTTTTTACCTCCGGTGGTTGTGTGCCTTTCTATTGTTTATGGACCGGTAACAGCCCTCCAGTGGGCCCCAGAGCTGAAAGCTTGCCTCCATATTTCACACACCAGCTGCGCCGTCCTTATCCCAAAAGATTCAGGAATGAGGATCCCTTTTCAGTTTTCCAGGGTGGTGCGACCTCTCACGGCTGGACCTGCCGCGTGGAATTATTCAAACAAGGATGCCCTGCATTAGAGACGCACTCCTCCAGCCGGTAAGTTAACAAACGGCACTCCTTGGAGTTGAAATATACCTTGAGGTTTATTCCAGCAAATCTCAAAAAATCGATAAAAGAGCTTCAAAGTATATTTCAACTCCAAGGAGTTCTGTTCCTTCCTTTTGGATTGCGGGTTGGAAGTGTGGGATTTGTACACGGTCGGGCGTATTTTTGGCAACCCCGATGCTTAGGATGCATGCCGGACATACGCGGATTTATATATATATATATATATATATATATATATATATATATATATATATATATATATATATATATATATATAATAATTTTTTTTTTTTACCAACTGGGGGTTACCAGTTGGTAGTCATAGTTAGGACCTTGTTTCATTGGAAAATCGTTTTTTGACTTACCTATACTATTGGTGCTGGTTGACAAATCTTCATAAAATTTTCTCCAAAAACTGTGGCAATGATTCTAGTTGTGCATGGAAAGTTTCAGGGCGTTTCGTCAAGCGGGGGCCAAGAAAAGGGCGGTCACAAAAGTGTGTTTCCCTTGTTAATTCCCATAGTCTTCAAACATGCCTCCAGCCCAAATCGCTGGACAGAATTGCACTGAATTTGGCAGAAATGTCGTTTTCGATTCGCAGATTACACTTTTTGTTATTTGGTGTAAATCCATTCAGTAGATTGTGAGAAATTAAAGGAAATCCAAATTTGTATATCTATGATCGCGACGCCTTTGTGAATAATGACGAGCTTCTGCAGAGCTCTGATTGGCTGAGAACACTTCAACCAGGAAGTGTTGGCAGCCATTTTGGGACTCTGCTTCAGCTGTGGTGCATCAAAAAATGCAAACTCCGCCAGGGCAAAAAACTTTTTTTTTTTTAAATTCACTTTGATTTTCGCAAATATGTGCGAATTTTACCGTGAATTAAAAAAGACATAGCACGGTCTCACACACTTGTTATAATTGTAGCCCCAAGTGGGCCAAGTCCCGGGGGCATGCCGAGATTTAAAAAAAAAAAATGAATATATCTTTATTGGCATTTGAGACAGGAATAGAGAGTATAGCATTTTAAACATATTCTGAACTTTGCTGCAAAGAAAATCAATTAACCAAGGAAAAAGAGAGGAGTAAAGCAAATACAGGATGTATACATACATTGTCCTGTTCATCATAAAGCAGCATCACCCATATTATGGCCTCCTTCTACTTCCTCCTCCTGTCTGGCATTTCCCCTTGTCTGATGTCTGTTTAACGCTCAAAGAAAAACCTTTATTATTTAAACTGAACTCCCCCCTTAACTGTCCCACCGCCCACCCCCTTCCATGTCTGGGTGTGTGTCCTTTTTTTTTTTTTTTTCCTTTTGTCTGTCCCTGTGCGCCACCTATTATTTCTAGGCTGTGTATCCTCCTACCTCTCATAAGGGTCACCTTATTATCTTGCCGACTGTTCAATTCCTGTATCATCAGTCTGGGAAACAGTGGGCGACCCATCAGTCTGCATGTCCCTCAGCATTGCCCTCCAGGCCTGTAAATCATCCTCTAGTTTTTCATCCCGTCTGGTCTGTTGCATTCGAACCACTTCCAGCTGTTGCCCATTCATTCACATCCCGCACCCATTGCGACACTTTAGGTGGACTGTGGCTCAGCCACGAGATAGCTACCCGGCGCTTTGCCAACACCAGTCCCAGGAGAACAAATTTCCTACTGAAATTCTTGTTTTTAGGTCAGGCCAGCAAACCAAGTAATACCGTATGGATCTCCTGGGGCATCACCCACCCTGTTGCCTTTCGTAACATAGCCATGACATCAGTCCAGTAAGGGTGCAGATCCGAGCAGAACCATGCCATATGAATAAAGTCGGAGTCCGCCGCTCCGCATCTGGGACAATGCCCCGAACGATCCGGGTAGATCCTATGAAACATTTTGAGGGTAAGGTATGTCTGATGGACAAAATTATATTGTATTAATCTAAAGCGAGTGTTCGAACTCACCTGCTTCACTCCCTCGTGAATTTTAATCCAGTCCTTAACTGTTATGGGATCCCCCACTATTGTGTCTCATCTTATCTGCACAGGAAGTGCCTATCTTGTCCTCCCGAATTGCCCGATACAGATGCGACACAAGTCTTCGTCCTTGGGCCATAACTATCATGGTTTGTAGCACGTTGGTAGTGGGGGTCTCCTCCGGAAACACGGGCCACAGCTCTCTAGCTCTCTAGCCACCTGAGCTATTTTATCATACTGGAGGAACTGCCCAGTGCCCAGACCAAAGGTGTCCATCGCCTGCTCTCGGGTGATGTACTGTTTATTATCGTATAAGTCACCCATAGTTAGGCATCCCTCTTCCAGCCATCTACGTATAGACATAGAAGCCGAGATTTTAGAGAAGGGTTGTAGTACCCATAGGGGCATGTCCGGGACATACAGCGCCCGTCGTAGCACCTTTCTGACCGTAAGTTCCCATATTTCCGCCACGTGTCGAATTATGCATGGCATGTCTGGGGCACCTGTTTCCCCAGCATTAGCAATGCAGGGAGTGTCCTATCTCCAGAAGTTCCAATCAGCAGGCTCTTCTCCCAGTTTTCATCTTCATCTAGCCAATGCACAGCATGTTGCAGCTGAGAGGCCATATATTTAAAATTCCACGCAGGGAACCTCCAATCCCTCACCCTGCCACGTTCTCTGCAGTGTGGCCAGACTAACCCTTTTGCGCTTAGTGCCCCACAGTAAATATACCAATAAGCTATCGAAACTTACAAAAAATTGTCGAGGTATTTTGAAGAGGGAATGCTGCATCGCATAAAGGCACCTTGGTAGAATGATCATTTTGGCTATGGCGATCCTACCCATAAGGAACAGAGGTAATCCCTGCCAGAAACGCACCGAACCCCTTATTCCCTCGATTGCCTTCCCTATATTAAGCATCAGGTACTGCTCAGCCGTCGCAGCCAATTTGATCCCCAGATTCCTGGGTGCGGTTCTCACTCATGGGAGCCACACCTCCGGCAGTCCCCCACCTGGGAGCGATGCCAACCTTCCCATTGGGATCAGTTTCGATTTCCCAGAATTAATCTGCAACCCCGATACGCTCCCAAACCTCCGGAGGACGCCCGACAATATTGGTATCTCTTGAACAGGTTGTCGGAGGTACACAAGAGTATCATCTGCGTACATGGATACCATGTGATTGCTCTCGCCCAGTGGAATCCGGAATGCTGCCATTTCGCTTCCCGGGACCGCCTCCAAGGGCTCCATCGCTGTCGCAAAGAGGAGTGATGATAACGGGCATCCCTGTCTGGTGCCACGTTGCAATATAAAGGCCCTCGAGACCAACCTCCCCATTCGTATTCTGGCATGGGGGGCTGATTAGAGTAATTTTACCCATTTAAGAAATTGTACCCCCATTATTCGCAGGACCTCCCCGAGATATACCCAACCAACCGAATCAAACGCCTGCTCTATATCCAATAACGCCAGGGCATAATCCTCCTGATTCAGTAAGGTGGAGTGCCATACATGGGCAAGCCTCCGTAAATTATGAGCAGTACTGAGTTTAGGGATAAATCCCACTTGGTCAGGATGAATTAGATATTGCATATGTGGTTGCAGTCGGGCTGCCAGGACCCCACTCAGGATTTTTATATCTATATTCAAAAGGGAAATTGGTCTATACGATCCCGGCAACTGTGCATCTCTGTCTGCCTTGGGTATCATGACCACCAGCGCTTCTCTCATAGAAGTTGGCAGACTCTAAAGCCCTTCATTGTATTCTTCCAAGAGGTGGTCTACTCATACAGGTGCAAATTTTTTATAAAACTCGGCCGGTAGGCCATCACTCCCTGGTCTCTTGGATTGCTTTAAAGCCTTTATGCTCCCTAGTATTTCTTCTTTAGATAACGGGTCGTCTAACAGTTGGCTAGTCTCTTTTTTTAAAGCGAGGTAAGTCCAAAGCGGCCATGAACCCTGCCATCCTCTCCATATCCAGAGGAGGACGCCACACATACACCCCAGCTAAATGATCAGCCAAGATTTCCAGGATTTTTTGTTGGCTATATACTGTATGCCCCTCATCGGATTGCATCTGCACTATGGGAGATACCGGCTTCTCGCTCTTAATCAATTTGGCAAGCAGGGCCCTTGATCGATCCCCCTCTACATGCAAGCGCTGTCGATGCGCAGTATAATGAAACTTTTCAAGCCTATATAATGCCGCCAGCAGCTGTTCCCGTGCCTTCCACCAATCATTCAGGAGATGAGGAGCCGTCGGCAGCGACGCCTCCAACTTGGCTAGTTTCCCCTCCTGCACCTTAATGTCCCTTTCAAGCTGTTGACGGACACCTTAGATTGCATTAATGCGAATCCCCCGACCACCACCTTCATAGCCTCCCATTCCACAGCCCTAGAGGACGCTGAACCCCAATTTGTTTCAAAATAGCTAGAGAGCTCTTCTCCTAACTTAGTGACAAAGGGTGGGTCAGTGAGCGCCTCGGTTTGAAGCCTCCATGTCGGGATCGCAGACATGGGCCTCTCAGTGCCCAGGGATAACATCATGGGGGAATGATCCAAGATATGTCTTGGAAGGTATATTATTTCTTCTACCCTGGACATTAGGGTTGCGGATACAAGTAATTGGTCCAGCCTGCTAAATGTGTTTGTCGCAGGGGTATGACAGGAGAAGACTCTACTGTCTTATCCTCCACACATCCACCAGCCCCAGCTCCCTCATGACGTCCGCCAGAGCATTTGTCATTCCCGGTTTGGTATTTGCCCTCGGGGGGGGCTCCCGATCCAGTGTCCCGTCTAGCACACAATTGACATCCCCTAGCATAATTACGTCCCCACCCAGGTATGGGGTTGCTGCGGTCATCAGCTCATGAAAAAAGCTTGGGGCATCTGAATTAGGAGCATAAACATTAATAAAGCCTATCTCCTGTCCGTCAAGTCTGCCATACAAGATCGCATACCACCCCTCAGGATCAAGCACATGGTGCATGCAGGTGCTGGAAAGAGGCCCCCAGGGCCACCCAAATGAGAACTCCCTGGGAAAATCCAGAATATGAAGTGGCATACAACTGTTCTCCCTAGGGGCTTATTAGTCACCAATGCCCCCAGAATTTTTCTAGATGACCAACTTTTCAAAAAAGAATGGTCGCTAATCGCGTGGAGGTGCACACGCGATTGGCTGATTCTTATCATTAATACTGCAAAGCGCCTTTCAGATGCGATCCTGGTAAAAATTAAAACGAGTGAAGATGCACTGATGACAGAAATCAAAATCACTCTCTTCAAGAAAAAGTTAGAGGAGGTGAATAAAGAGATTGGGGAACACAAGGAATTCCTGATGCAAAGTAAAGTAAACAAATTGCAAAAGGATTTGAAAAAATTGGCACATGATAAAGTGTACCCATATATAAGGGAAGATTACAAAATCCGGATAATTCGGAATCAGGATCTTCGTATCAGGGAGACTCAAGTACTTCCGAATCAGAACAGGAGGCTTGGTCCAGTGATGGGTCCAATAAGAGTTGGAAAGGTAGACCTAGGAGGCCTAGGAGAGGTAATTATAACCAAGGTTACCCACCACCTCAGTTATTCCCTGGCCGAACCCCTACGGCCCAGTTCCATTCCAAGGACTCCCGCAGTTTCAAGGACCACCACATTATCAGGGAGGCCCCTTTTTCCTACCCAATTACAATCAGAATCGTTTTTTAGGACAGGGCGGAAGAAGAGGAAGACGTGGCAGAAAGAACAACAGACAAGTACAATGGCAGGACGAGAATATACCTGTGAGCACTCGGAGTATGACCAAGGCCCCGCAAGCGAGCACCAGCTCTATGAGGGACTAGTGGTTAACCTGACAGACCACACGTTGACATCAGATGAGACTTCCGTCCTTGATAAAGGATTGGGTTTGTACCCACAGCGTTTCTTGACAAGTTTGAGATGCGTTGTGAGTTAAGTGAGTTTTTCCGCAAGATACGGATAAAGACATTCTTTGCAGATAAAGAAAAACCAGAGGAGGACACTGCACACACCCACTTACGTCTAAAATCCACTTTCTTTCCACCTGCATTTCTTATGCCCCCGGAGGTGATTGCTTTCGAAGAATGTGTATCCAAGGAAATTGAAGAATTGCAACCCAGGAGGCACACTTATGACAACCTCAATAAGAAAGAAAGAGAGGCTTTGAAAACCCTTAGCAACAGAACGGACATTATCATAAAACCAGCTGATAAGGGTGGAGCCACAGTTGTCCAGAGCACCACGGCCTATAGGACAGCCTGTATGGATCTCCTGGCAGATACCAAGTATTATAAAAGAATTATGAGAGATCCTACAGCACGATTAAAAAGACAATCAGTACTATGACGAAAGAAGCACTAGATCGAGACTGGATCACCAAAAAGGAGCATGCTTTCCTTAACCCAGACGACTCCTAGAGTACCACTATTCTATACAATACCAAAAATACACAAAGGCAGGACACCGCCACCTGGCAGACCCATTGTGTCTGGGATAGGGTCTCTTTTGGAACCTATCTCAAAATACACTGACTGGTTCCTTCGTCCGCTTGTCCCACACATGAGGTCATTTGTACAGGATACCAAACATTTACTCCACCTCCTCACAGATGTAAGCTATGATCCGGCACTTAATAAAATTGTTTGCCTGGATATGGAAGCACTATACACTAGTATTCCACAGGAAGAGAGCATCAGGGTCATTGAGGGCCTCTTACGAGGAGGTAATTGGACTTGGGACGCTCCAGTAGACTGGGTCATCAGTCTCATGCGTCTAGCTCTTACTGAGAACTTCTTTAGTTTTGAAGAACAGTTGTATCTCCAAGTCCACGGAACATCTATGGGCAGCACGTTTGCGCCCAGTATAGCGTGTCTGTATGTTGGCCAACTAGAGGAACATCATATTTGGTCAAACAACCCCTACTCGAACCACATTAAGAAGTGGCTACAGTACATAGATGACATCTTGGTCATTTGGGAGGGGGACTCTTCCTCTCTAAATGATTTCTATACGTGGATCAACCAGCTTAATCCACATTTGAAATTTACAATAACCAGTAACAACGAACAAGTGGCCTTTTTAGATGTTAAGATCAATGCTAAAGAGGGTAGATTGGTTACCTCCCTTTATACCAAGCCCACCGACAGGAACAGTCTCCTCCATTTCAATAGTGCACATCCACGTGCACTTCGGGAGAATTTACCAATCGGGCAGTTCTTGCGAATTCGCAGGAACTGTAACGATTTAAAAGACTATAAAACTGAGGCTGAAATTCTGTCCAAGAAATTGACAGAAAGGGCATACCCGAAAAGGATCATTGATAAGGCCAAAAGAGATCAAGGAACACTCCTAGAGAAGCACTCCTCGAAAGCCACGAAAAGGAAACGAAAGACACCCTTATATGTGTTACAACATATAACACCTCCTCGAACGCCATTAAGAAAATAATCAATAAAAGGTGGTCTATTTTAACATCTAATAAACTTACCTTTGACAAACCGTTGTTTTCTTTTCGTAGGAATAGGAGTATCAGAGACGCTCTCATACATACTAAATTTGGTACTCATAAAACTACCCAACAGGCTACGCTCTGGAACAATCCACCAGTAACTGGTCACTTCCCGTGTGGCTCATGTGTAGCTTGTGCCTTTACTGAACACACGAAAGAGATTGATCTAGGTATGCACCATGCATGGGAGCAGCGGTCGCATACAAATTGCAATAGCGATAATGTTATTTACATGATCAAATGCCCATGCCAACTGATGTATATTGGCATGACAGGAAGGAAGGTTAAGGTGCGTATAAGCGAACACAGGAGCACCATACGTAGAGCTATCACAGCGACGAAACTGACATCCCATTATTTGGAGATGCAACACACTGACAAAGATATCAGATGGACAGTTATTGAAAAATCAGAGGTACGGGTAATATGACTAAGGCCCTATTGGAACGAGAACAAAGATGGGTCTATAGACTCAAGGCTCATATCACAGGATTGAACGATTCTATACCTTGGAACCAATTAAATCAATAGCAGTCATGTAGCTCCCTTACACATCTGGGGATCTTAGCTACCACCCGTTCCATTTGACATTTCTATACTGTAAGTTGGCATTCAGGGCACTATCGGCACCCACGGTACCATTAGATTTGTCATAACCTTGGAGTCTTAATCTGAAAAACACACATTTATATGTATATATATTTTTTCGATTTGGTTGGTACTTCTTATGGGTACGTACCTGTGAACATTGGATTAAATGGTCAATTTTTATATCATTACAGACCATTTTATCGGCGGTCATCCGCCATAGGCATATGTTTCCACCGATCCCTGTAAAAAACAGGCAGCATCCACTCACATTACCTCTTCTTGTTTTAACACGCGTTAATAAATTTGAGGGCTTATTATATAACACATATTTAGAAAATAGTGTGTTTTTATTGACTGAGTCGAAGTCCCCCTTCCATTTCCCCGATCTTCGGGTGTTTTCGGTACTTTTTTTTCTTGGTACTACGATCCCCAGCATCCCTAGCGGTCCGCACGAGTCATGGTTAATCATCAGAAGGCGACCCGGAAGTGAGTGGCAACTCCTAGCCCCGGGATCGCGCGTCAATCTCAGCGCTTTAAATAAGGCTGTTATTTTACACGGAGTACAGAGCCGGCGGGACCCAGACCGAGTAGGTGTACCACGGGGAAGGATCTTTGAAGGCGTGAGTAATGGTGACTGGTATGAATGGGCTGAGATGTAAGTGCAATCCTCCGTCGATCGGAGGGATTTGTTTTTGTCTTAGTTTATTTACATTATGATTATTTGATCTATGTCTCCTTTCCATTTCTCTTTATATATTTTTTCAATTTTTATGTCAAACCATCATATGACAACGATCTGATATGGGGTGTTAATCACACCAGTGTGTGACCACAAGACTACCCCTCATTTGCGAGGCCCGACGCGAAGCATTACTCCACCCAAGAAGGGGTAAGACGGGTGGATGTAAATATCAGTTTAAGGGCGAGTGAGTACGGCGGATGTTGATTTTAAGAATGAGTGACTTTTGGAACACACAGTGAATCACGGACACATGGCTGCAGGTAGTGTCAGTTTGCGGAAATAGTCCGCCACTACACGTGAACTTTTTCTAGATCACGCAATTGAGTGAGTTTAGAAGTAAGAATGGTATCACACACGCCAAATAAAGGACAGTGAGCGAGGTGTTTCCTTATCATCCGATGTGGCACAATGGTGAGGAGCACTATTACAAAACTGAGAAAACACATCTATTATAAAGACTCATACACTATGTTTCTTTGTTCTGTTGTTTTTCTTTCTTTTTATAGATGGAGCATTCAACTCTGTTTCTCAACGAAGAATAGTATAAGGAGCAGCTATCTGCCCTTATTATAATTAGGGTAGGGAAATTCCCATACCCTCTCCTTTCTTTCCCAGGGGGTGTCATTCCTCTGCCCTGAAGAAAGTCCAGCACCCATAGGGGGCTATTCATGGACTGAAACATGTTGGCATTAGGGTCCTAGGACCATAATATCCCAAAGACCCTATTTTACTTTCTTTTAATATTTCAGTGAGATCCAAAATAAAGGGACACCGCGATCTCTCTGAGATTTTTAATCTTTATTCCCCCTGGCCAAAAACATATTTTTAAGAGCTCCCTGAAAGATTGGTTGAGCCCACCCTGACTTCTAGGCGTCAGGGTGACCCGATGATGAAGCATGACACCACTAGGGTGTGTGAGGGTATATAAAACAAGAAGGACTTGCTTCCTTGCCCACCACCCGGTGGTGTACTTTACCGTCTTCATTTAGGGTCTATAGTTATTTGATGTTGGTTCCATCTATGATTGTATATGCATATGGCAATAGGGGAGTACTTTATGTGACTTAAATACAACTGTTCTCTCCATCTGCGTCTAATATGCGGCAGTGTATCACCCCATATGTGTGTTTCCTGGAGGCCCGCTATAGCAATTATATATCGTCTTAAGTAGGAGTACACCCTTCTGTGATTTTCGAGCATTGCCATTCCACGTATATTCCTGATAAGTAGTTTCATCATGTGGGAAGCCATGGTATTTCATGGTTGGCATTGCTCTCAGGTTCCCACCCTTCCATCCCGCATCTAGATTGGTCGCACAACATTAAATTACATCCCAGACATGGATCCCCTGAACCTTCCTTAAAACATTGAATAGCAAACAAAACTGATTGGCTCCCTTTCCCTCCCCCCCCCACTGGGCAGTGAAACGGATCCATCCCTCCCACCATCGTAGAGAGCGAGTAATCCCATCTCCCGCCCTAAACCACCCCCCACGAATTTCTCCAGCAATATATCTATCCACTGCAACAGAAATCACAGTTGTATTTCACCTGTTTTTAACTCCATAAATAAGCAGTGGTCATATCCCCCTAAAGAGGTGCACTGCAAGTGGCCAGGCACTCGACAGGGTGCGAGGGCATAGCCTCTAGCTCCTCAAATAGGTACCAGCCTCTACTGTGGGGCGTGGTCCTCCCCGGACGCAGGATATACAAGAATTACTATTCCCCACAATAGAAAAAGAAAAAGTAAGTATTTAAATTGGGTCCTCCCATGTCCACTTATCTGATTGTTCTGAACGATGAACCTGTTTCTTCTTCACAGATTGTGAGCTCAGGACACATTAATATCAGGCACAATGTCCGACGAGGTCAAATCAGAGTCCGATAATCCCTCCGCGACCTGCAAATTACCATCGTCACACACCCTGACCCTTCCAGAGCTGCCCGTATCCTTTTGTCGTTTCCCTCCAGACAGTCGGCGTTGTCTCGCAGCAGGATCCGCTGAATCCGTGAGTGTCTTCGGATTGGGTTGTGAATTCCGACGGTCGTCATGCTCCCCTATAGTGTCCATCCATTCAGAGGCCTCTGCCGCCGAGAAGAAAAACACTGCCCTGCCTTTACCCTCAATCGAAGCTTGGCTGGGAAGAGGAGGCTATATTTCATCCCGGCTTCTCTCATTCGCCTCTTCACTGCCAAGAAGGTGCGCCGCTGGTCCTGCACCCGTTGAGTGTAATCCGGGAAAACTGCAATGGGGTGGCCTCGAATTGCATAACAGTCTTTTTATGGGTGGACTGCAGGATCACGTCCCGGTCCCGATAATTAAAGAACCGGGCTATGATGGCCCTCGGCGGAGCCCCGGGCCGCGGCGGAGGGACCAGCGCCCTATGGGCCCTTTCAATGTTGAAGAACTTGGATGTTCTCGCTGGTACAAGAACTTTTGTGATCCACTCCTCCAAGAACAACTCCGCCGAGGGTCCCTTCGCCCGCTCCAGGAAACCCACAAACCTCAGGTTATTTCTTCTCGAGCGCCCCTCCTGGTCTTCGGCACGTTCATCAAGTTTGATCGTCTTCCGTTGAAGCTCCATGACCATTTCCCGGAGAGACGACCTCCGTCTGAAGTGTGTCCACATGCTGTTCCGTCGTGGTGACTCTATCAGAGACCTTGCGCAGGTCACATCGAAGAAAATTGACATCAATCGCCACTGCGTCAATCCTGGTCACCATCTCGTCCCTTGTAGTCTGAATAGCTGCCAGGATATCATTCAGTGAAGGGTCCCGGTGATCATCCCTCGGCGCCACCTCCGTAGCATCATTTCCTCGTCGTTCCTGCTGGTCTGGGCCATGAGATAGGGACTGTGCATAGTTAATTTTTTTTATTGGATTGGGCCCGGTTGCTTTTTTCCTTAACCAGGGACCTCGGGCCAAACCAACATGAACAGGACCCAGGCTTGTTATCGGCTCCGTCCTCTGCGAATATCTACCCACATGTAGATTCATGTAGATTCAGTCTCGCTGCCCCTTAACCCCCGCGTGTCCCGTTCCCACAAGCAGGGTCTCTCAATTGGAAACAAGCTCCAGCAGGGCCAGTCAAAGCAGGTACACTGCAACTGCAGCGCTAATTCGTTCCTCCCTCCGGGAGACCATCAACCTCCACAGAACCAGGCAGGGGGACAGGAGACAACCCAACAGTCCCCCAATCATAAGCATTGTTCACCCCCCCTGGTGGCTTCTTTTTTACGCTTGCCTTCTGAGAATTTAGATCCGCGAGGGTGGACCCCCGCTTCCTCGTCCTCCCTCACACTGGGGGTTCCATTTCCAGATATGTGGCGCAGGCCTCAGACCTCTCGCCAGTCTCCAGCAGGTCTCGGCCCGGCCCACGATGTCTGTCCAGATTGGAGCCGGGCCCCAGCCACGTCTGGATCGCGACTCGCTGCTAGATTCTTGCCGGCCTCACGCGCTGGGGGACCCGCCTCGTCAGCGACTCACCTCCTCTTGTCGCGGGCGGGTCCCATCAGCCGCAGCGCCGCAACCAGGTTCGCTCCAGTTCCCCCGGGGCGCCGCAGGGGCCGTTGCCTCCTCCTTTATCAATTTTAAGCCCGCCGCCATCCCGGGACAGGCGTCGCAGCCCCGGCATCACGTACAGCTACTTTCCCCTTCAGCTGCGCCGGAATCACTGGCGAGGGTTTCAGCTGCCGGCGCTTTGCTCCCGATGTTGGCCGCGAATGCGCCTGCGGCGGCCCAAGATGGCGGCTCCTTCCTGGGGACGTTAGGCTCCCAGTGCCTGATCCGCCGAGTTACTGGGACCCAGGTGCTATTTCCCATGCCAGATGGTGTTCTTGGCCGGGCCGATGTTTTTGTGGAGCCAGTGCGTGTATCGCACCACAGGATTCTGCCGGATTTCCCCGCGTTCAGCAGGAGCACCGCAAAGGCACGTCCTATGCGGCCATCTTTCCGGCCACGCCCTCCCCGGCATGCCGAGTTTAGTTTTTAAAAATGGAGGGGGGGCAATGGGGCCCCCCCCTCCCAGGGCTTAATAATGCTTTGGGGACCACCTCCTCAGCGGGGCTTACGGGAATATTAATGCAGGGGCCGCGTGTACACCCAGGGACCACCACTTACTCAGGGCTATATACAAAAAATAATATGGGAGGCCGCGCGGACCACCCTGGGGACCACAACCTCCCCGGGTCTTTCTTTTTTTTCTTAGAGGGAGTGGGGCATGCAGTGGAGATGAGGTGCCGGGAAAGCAAAGCGATGCGTTGGTTCCTTACTACACACAGGAGGTTATGCGTCAGTTCCTCACTGCTAGTCAGGGGAGGTAATGCGTTGATTCCTTACTGGCAGGGAAGGTGATGCATCGGTTTCCGGACACGAGGCCTTGTGGTGCATTGCTGATGAAGAATCGGCACCCAGGGCCGATGCGTTGAAAACCCAAATGCGCTCCGTCAATGCGACAGCGGCGATGCAGGTGCTGCGCTGATTCCACAGCCGCAAAGGAGGCGTGTCTATCTTTTGCAGTGATAAGTGGTTTTATCTCCTTAAGATCACCAGGTTACACCTCCAAGGGTCCAGGAACTGGATTTGGCATCACTTGGCAAGGCAGGAGTCTCAGCAGAAGAACCCAGGCACTGGCAGGTGAAGTCTTTGATGGCCCTGAGACTTCTTAACAGGAGACAAGCACGCACAAGCCCTGGAGAACCTTGGAAGCAGGATGTAGAAAGCAAAGTCCAGTCTATTAACTCCCAGGGCAGAAGCAGCAAGCAGCAGGCCAGCACAACAAAGCAACAGGCAGAGTGGCAGTCCCTCCTACAGCATGCAGCAAGTAGGCAAACTTCAAAGGAAAGACTTTGTCGTGCACAAGACCCATCACCAGAAGGCTCCGGATACTCTACAAGGAGGTGGAGACAGCTTTGTGTGAGGACAGGCACAGCCCTATTCAGATGTCCGTGACAACTCCTCCCACCACTCTAGCTCAGGAAGGCCCATCAGCCTGGTGATGGGCCATCAGGATGTGCAAGGCACACCTCAGCTCCATGTGTGTGGCTGTCTAGAGTGAATGCACAAGAGCCCAACTGTCCAACCCAGAGGTGTATTCTACAGACAGGTAGAGGCACAAAATGATTAAGGAAGAAAAGGCCCACTTTCTAAAAGTGCCATCTTCAAACACGCAATTCAAAAACCAACTTCACTAAAATATGTATTTTTAAATTGTGAGTTCAGAGACCCCAAACTCCAAATCTCTATCTGTTCCCAATGGGATTGCACTTAAAAGATATTTCAAGGCAATCCCCATATTACCCTATGGGAGAGATAGGCCTTGCAAAAGTCAAAAATGAATTAAGCAGTATTTCACTATTAAGACATGTAAAACACACCAGTACATGTCCTACCTTTTATATACACTGCACCCTGCCCTTGGGGTTGTCTTGGGCCTACCTTAGGGGTGACTTACATGTAGTAAAAGGGAAGGTTTGGGCCTGGCAAGTGAGTGCACTTGCCAGGTCGAAATGGCAGATTAAAACTGCACACACAGACATTGCAGTGGCAGGTCTGAGACATGTTTGCAGGGCTGCTCATGTGGGTGGCACAATCAGTGCTGCAAGCGCACTAGTAGCATTTGATTTACAGGTCCTTGGCACACCTGGTGCACTTTACTAGGGACTTACTAGTAAATCAAAAATGCCAATCATAGCTAAACCAATCACCAATACATTTTAGGCAGAGAACCTTTGCACTTTAGCACTGGTTAGCAGTGGTAACGTGCCCAGAGTCCTAAAACCAACAACAAGAGGTCAGGAAAAATAGGAGGAAGAAAGCTAAACGTTTGGGGATAACCCTGCAAAAAGGGCCTGGTCCAACAATATATATATGATGTGTCTTTTCTTTTGATAGTGTGCTTTCTTTCTGTATGCTCTATTTCAATTTTGACATTCATATGGCCTCTTATCTGGATGACTTATGCCATGCCACAAAGTTAAAATCAGTCATATGTGGCTCTTACCGCAGCTACTGCTGCGTCTCTAAGCACTACGTCCTAGTTATGAATAGCTATTTATATTTTTTAAGCATGATACTTTTACAATTCAAGTATTTTAAAATGAAATTTGTTCACATGTCTAAAATCTATTTTGTTGCATTCTCCAGGATTTCAGTAAAACAAGTCTTTATACTGAAGGTATTTTCTCTATTTCGATCTTATCCCCATAGATCATCTTGCATAGGTCACTTCAGCAGCTGTTTTTTATTGTGATCTTTTCTGGAATTATATTGACCAGCTGGAGATTGAATGTTCTCATACTCAATTTTAATAGTGGGTAGCCCTATAGATTGGTCGAGCCATAAATCAAGGTCACTGAGAACAGTGAGGTTCCTATTTTCTAATGTACGGATTCCAATGCCATGTATTATCTCATTCAATGAGGAGGGTGATGTGTAAGGGGGTCAACAAATGAACATAAGATAAGGAGTTGGGCCAGGATTGAAAAAGATTTAAGTCTGATGACTTAGTTGACAAACACTATCAGGTTCGCTTAACATATGCAAAATCACAATACCGAAATTCAAAAACTTAAATTGTGTCAGAATATATTTAATTTGGAGCATTTTTAATTTGTCTTTATTGCATGGGGTAAACTAATATATATATATATGGCAGTGTGCATGTGGTAACTGGTTGTTGTCTTTCTTGGTTGCCTCTACAGCATTTATCACTGGCTTGCTGAACAACATTGGAACCCATGTGGACCCCATTCGTCTGATTCGCCATATCAAGGAGGGAATGGAAATTCCTAATTTAAGAGATTCATTAGTAAAAATCCTACAGGATTACAATTTACAAGTAAGTTTAAAAGGAGATTGTATAAAACCAAATTACATAAAAAAAGTGTTTTATGTGTTTATTTGACACTAAAACGGTGCGCAAGAAGGTTTTGAGTTGTGTACATCTTACTGTCACACCCAGAAACAATTCTGCAAAATATTTTCTTACTTATAGACAAAGGCACTGGAATTATGTGACTTTACAGCCATGGCATTTGTCACATAATTATGGATTTACCCCATAATCCATCATCTGCTGCATACTCTGCAGATCTCAGGACAATAATTGTGTCTAGCCCAAAAAGATCAAAAGTTACTAAAAACGCAGCAGCACGTGTTGCAGCGCAGTGTAAGGCCCTTCGCAAAAGATGACTTGTCACCTTTCTTTTGTTTATTTCTATATTTGGGTGTCAGAGTAGTAGTAATGAGGTGAAACCTTTGCCCACATAACATTGCCATGTAAAAATGTAAAAATAATGAGATAATACTAACACAAAATGTGCAGCAACAGTTCACATAATTTGCCTTTTCTTACCTACTGTAGTCAATCAACCCTACCGCATAATTTAGTCCTCCCCTGCCGCATAATTTCAATGGCCCTGATTAAAATCCAATGTACTCTGCTCTATAAATATTGTTGAAAATAGAGTAGTTCTCCATTGTGTCTGTTGCTCATCACAATTATGCGGTGGAGATCTCCATTCTGCTAAGGGAAGAATGCCCAGAAATTCTGTTTCTAACTGAAACTTGGCTTAACCCAGGATCGGATCCTGACATTGTTCAAGCTCTCTCCCCCGGCTACCTAATTCAGAGGATTGATCGTAGCTCCGGTAAAGGTGGCGGGATTGCCATTATATATAAAAACCACCTCAGTTGTCGTATCTCGGAGGGTCCCTTACCGGACTGCGAGAACCTCTTATTTACAATAGGATTTACCCCTACGCTTTCCTTGTCAGGCATCCTAATCTACCGCCCCCCTGGTGTACTGGGTCAATTCTGTAAAATGTGCCCAGAGATGGCCGCTTGTCTCGGTAGTACCCCTGCCAATTTCACCTTGTTAGGTGACTTCAATTTGCATTTTGATGATCCATCTCATTTGGCCGCGGCAGAGATTACTAAGGATCTTGCCTCATACCAACTTACACAGAAGGTCACCAATGTGACCCACGCAAAAGGTCACCTATTAGACCCCATTTTTTCTAACTTAGAAGAATTAACAGGAATGCCCCCCATCCCCATACCTTGGTCAGATCATTTTTTGATCCCTTTCTCTTGGACCCCCACTTGCGTCACCCCCTCACCCAGGCCAATAAGAATTTGGTCACGCCCCTGGCCTAAACTCCCCTCAGAAAAGTGGATACATGATGTAGAAAACACTAAACCGTGCACCAATAGCGATCCAATTATCGCCAACGAAAGATTCAACTACTGGATCAAGAGCACTTTAGACCAAGTTCTCCCGAAAAAACTGACCCAACTGAAAGTAGGTCCGAACAGAACACCATGGTACTCCCCCAAGCTCCGGGCACTAAAACAGATTTGTAAGAAATATGAAAGAGCCTGGAGAAAGGATTTCTCTCTAAACAAGAAAACGGAATACAGGGAAGCCATAAGATCATACAAAGCTGAAATTAAGCTGGCCCAGGCCTCCTATTATGACGAAAGAATTTCCCTGGCAGCCAATTCTCCTTGTGAGATTTTTCGCATAGCGAAAACAGTACTCAAAGCTCCCTCACACCCAGATAGATCTGATGCCACTGGCCAAAGTTGTAATCAACTCGCAGACTACTTTCACAATAAAATCAAAACAATCTACTCATCATTCTCCCCGGTGGACAGTCTAAACAAATTCCACCCAGAGGATACGGACCTACGCAGCAGAGACCACCCCCTCGAGGCATTTCCCCTGATGGATTGTGATTCTTTCCAAACCATCTCGGCTCTCGTAAAGAGAGGGTCGCCTAGAGACCCAGCTCTACCTAGTATTTTGAAACAGGTATCCGAAATAATTTCCCCGGTCATTCTTGACCTAATCAATGCCTCTCTCTCCTCCAGAGTGGTCCCACCCCTTTGGAAAAGAGCGATGATAAAGCCTCTCTTGAAGAACCCTCCTCTTGATCCGGATCAACTGAGTAATTTCCGCCCTATCTCGCCCCTCCCAGGGATTAGTAAAATAGCTGAGAAATATGTCAACACAATACTCTCGACATATCTGGAATCCCACAACCTCCTTCACCCCTCCCAAACGGGCTTCCGCCCGTGTTAAGGAACTGAGACTGCGCTGTTGGCAGTTGTTGAAGAATCTAAAAAGATTCTCGACGCCGGAGGTTCAACAGCTATTATCCTCTTGGACCTTAGCGCTGCACGGTCAACCACCAAATTCTTATTCATCGACTCAGAGGTTTGGGGGTGACCGGGGTAGCTCTAACTTGGCTGCAATCATTCTTGGAAGAGAGATCCTTCCAGGTTTTTGAGGGTGATGTCTCCTCAAAACCTCTGCCTCTTCAGTGCAGAGTCCCCCAGGGGTCGTCCCTTAGTCCGTCCCTTTTTAATGTTTACATGACCCCGCTTGCAGAGATCGTGCTTCCATTTGGGGTTCATATCGTGACTTACGCTGACGACACCCAACTGGTCGTAGCACTGAACCATACTGACAATGCCTCTATTGGCCTCTGTCCCTGCCGAGAAGAGGTAGTCAAATGGATGAATCAATCATACTTAAAGCTAAATGGCGATAAGACCGAGCTGATGCTCCTTGGCAATCCATCCCTCTTCAGGGCAGATGCTCTTTGGCCAGCCTGTATGGGCCCCGTCCCTGTCCCCAAGACCCAGATGAAGAGTCTAGGCATCTGGCTGGATCAGGATCTCAGTTTCATGGTTCAAGCACGGAAGGTTGCAGCTTCCTGCTATGGCATCCTCAGGATGCTCCGTAAAGTGCTTCCCCTTCTCCCCTTTCAGGCGAGAAAGCTTATGGTACAGGCACTTATTCTTTCCCGCCTGGACTACGGGAATGCCCTTTACCTCGGAGCTCCGGTTTCGACCTTTGCAAAGCTCCAAACGGTGCAAAATTGCGCAGCAAGGATGCGTGTGGGTATTTGTAACCGGCAATCCGCAAAGCCTGCATTGAAGTCCCTCCACTGGCTCCCTGTTCGGGAGAGAGTGAAATTCAAGGCCATGTGCATTGCTCACAAGATGCTAACCGGGAATGGTTCCACGATCAACCACGCCATGGTCCAGCCTTATGTGGCGAATAGACGATTGCGCTCTGATGATCTACACCTGGCCGCTGTTCCCAGGATTAAGAGGGCCAGAAGTGCCGGACACCTTTTCGCTTACAATGCTGCTAAGCTGTGGAACACCCTCCCCCTCCCCTTACGGAGGGAACACAGCCATCTAGCCTTCCGGAAATCATTGAAGACCTGGCTCTTCCCTTAAGTGTACTGCGTTGTCCTTCTCTGCTACTCCCATAGCGCTGGGATGCCCTTGGGTAGCTACGCGCTCAACAAATGCTGTTTTCATTTCAATTACCCCTAAAAATGCTACTCCCCTAGAGAGCTAACCCTATCTTGTATTCATGCGCTAACAAACAAATGTGGATGTATATGTGTTTATAACAAAGTTGATAAACAGAACAAAGACTCAAGTGCATTCCACATGTAATGTTTTTGTAACAGTTCTAAAAAATGAAGACTTCTCAGTGAAATTTGAAATGTGTACTTTGTGCCTGAGTGATGGTTCGTACTACATTTCGTCGAGAAAGGGGCAGCTGCTTAACCCCTGTAGTGCCAGTGATGAAAATTGTGTTCCTACTGGTTCAGAATAAAACTTTACTCACCAGTAGTACGAAATTTCTTCGCAGAGCTGCACCAAATGTCGGCGCCTTCACAATCATATAGCGACTTGAGGCCAGATGTATAAAGAATACCTATTCGTAATTTGCGATACTTACTGAATCGCAGTTTACGGTATTTGGTATTGTTGGACCTGACATCCTTGGCGTAGTTTCACCCCGACTTTTTGCCTTCTAGCCTCCTGTTTTAAATCCCTAGTGAAGTGGTACTACATGTACCCATGTCCTTTAAATTAAATGCTACTTGTGGGCCAGCAGCACTGATTATGCCACCCACTTAAGTAGCCCTTTAAACATGTCTAAGGCCTGCCATTGCAGCCTGTGTGTGCAGTTGTAAACTGCCATTTCGACCTTGCAAGCTACACCTTTTGTCAGGCCTAAACCTTCTTTTTTTAATACATATAAATCACCCCTGGGGTAGGTCCGAAAAAGTCGATAGGGCAAGGTGCAGTGTATTTGGAATGTTGGTCATGTATTTTTAAATTTTACGTCCTGGTAGTGAAAAACTCTTAAGTCCATTTTTCACTACTGCAAGGCCTACCTCTCCCATAGGATAATATTAGGTTACATTTTTACCTTTAATAAGTGGTACCTTTCAATTGAGATCAGCTAGAAATGTCAAGTTTGGTGTCTAAAGAATTGTAATTAAAGGTCCTCTTCAATGGTACAGTTGGATTTTAACTCGCAATTCTGAAAACGCCACTTTTAGAAAGATGGTGAAAACAAGGAAGGCTTGAGTCCTGTACTCCCCAGACTGGACCACCCAAATATTGAAATCACAGAAAGGTGTCAAGGGAGGTTTATTTTAAATATTCACGATAAACCTGAGACCACTAATTCTGAGGTTTATGAGCATTTATTCTGCTTAGTTTTGATAATTCAAAAGACATTCATAAATCAATTGGACATGTCTTTAAAAGGAAACACCACATTAGTAAATCACACAATTGCAAAACATTTGTATGCGTGATTTAGAACCATTTCTTTTGTGAGACAATATATACAACACATACATAATACCAAACGTTATTTGTGACAAAAATATATACAGCAAACCAATGATCACAAGACAAACATCGATAAATTATGTGTGCCAGCCTGAAATTAAACCAGTCCTGCATTTGCACTGAAAACACAAGGAGGACAATTGCTCATTCAAAGACACATGTCTACTGTCCTGCCTGTGGGAGGGTGGGGATGCATATCCTACTTAAGGGTGTTGACAACCTAGAAAAGGGGAAATCATTTCTATTCCAGTCCCTCGTGGCACACCCTGTTCTACCTTCCCCACACTCAACAGCCAACGCGTTTCGAATTCCAACAATTCCGGGATTCTCTTCAGGACTCGGACTTGGTTTTGTTTTGGCTCTCAATTATGCTGCAGACAGATGTCCATTATCTGTTCTTCAATTCATAGTATTAATCGGGGCTTAAATTTTATGGGTGTGTGGAAGCTCTTGAAAATGATTTAAAAACGGTCCAGGATCTTGAGACTCGTGATATGTAGTTAGAGCTCGCGGGCGCGTCGCCGTGAATTTCTTATGCAATAATCCTGACTGTTTCCTTTCATTTCAGCCATGTGAAAGCAGTTAGAAAATCATCTTGCTCCTCTCATTCAAACCGGCAGCCGGTTTCACATGGCTGAAATGAAAGGAAACAGTCAGGATTATTGCGACGAGCCCGCGAGCTCTAACTACATTTCACGAGTCTCAAGATCCTGGACCGTTTTAAAATCATTTTCAAGAGCTTCCACACACCCATAAAATTTAAGCCTCGATTAATACTATGAATTGAAGAACAGATAATGGACATCTGTCTGCAGCATAATTGAGAGCCAAAACAAAACCAAGTCCGAGTCCTGAAGAGAATCCCGGAATTGTTGGGGATTCGAAACGCGTTGGCTGTTGAGTGTGGGGAAGGTAGAACAGGGTGTGCCACGAGGGGACTGAATAGAAATGATTTCCCTTTTCTAGGTTGTCAACACCCTTAAGTAGGATATGCATCCCCACCCTCCCACAGGCAGGACAGTAGACATGTGTCTTTGAATGAGCAATTGTCCTCCTTGTGTTTTCAGTGCAAATGCAGGACTGGTTTAATTTCAGGCTGGCACACATAATTTATCGATGTTTGTCTTGTGATCATTGGTGTGCTGTATATAATTTTGTCACAAATAACGTTTGGTATTATGTATGTGTTGTATATATTGTCTCACAAAAGAAATGGTTCTAAATCACGCATACAAATGTGTTGCAATTGTGTGAATTACTAATGTGGTGTTTCCTTTAAAAGACCTGTCCAATTGATTTATGAATGTCTTTTTGAATTATCAAAACTAAGCAGAATAAATGCTCATAAACCTCAGAATTAGTGGTCTCAGGTTTATCGCAAATATTTAAAATAAACCTCCCTTGACACCTTTCTGTGATTTCACTTTTAGAAAGATGGCATTTTCTTGCCTAACCATTTGGTGCCTGCAGTCTGTTTACAGCGTCACATGGCTAGATGTAGCTGTCAGTTTGTCTTTGTGTATTGCTCCCAGACAGTGAAACAAAGGGCCATAGGTGTTGGCTGTATGGGCCATCTCTGACTTGATGAGGGGGAGGAGCTTTCACCTACCACATTTGCACATCACACAGGCTCTGCCTATGCACACTCACTAAGGGTTTGACACTAGTCTATTGTGACCCCAGATAATCTGGGGGCCAAGGCAGGGAAGAAGGAAATTCCAGGCACCTCTGGGGGGTGGAACCCTTGAGAACCTTCTCCTGCTTTAAAGTTGGCACCAGGTATAAGTGTTGGACCCGCAGACCCAACTCTTCAGTAAGCATCTGGACCTGTGGAAGACTCAGAAGGACTGCTGTGCTGCTTTTCTGCAAGAAGGACTGTCAATCTGCTGCCCTCCTGTCTGAGTGAGAAGTACTGGACCTGTGTCTTGAATGCTGAACACCCTCCTAGGACTAGTTGGCTGGCCTCCTGACCAGCGCCTCAGGTATGGAAGGCTCCACCCACCTTCGACCAGCACATGGACTCTGACTGCTGTGAGTCCTGCATTCCAAGTGGTGCCACTCCACTCCTAGACCCTTGGAAGTGGGCCTGAAGGTGCTCTGCCAGCCCAGCTGTGGGCCAAGCAGAACCGATACAGCGCTATGCATCGCATCCCAAAACTCTTCATCGGAGCCACAGTGCGACGCATCACCTCATAGAACTTTATATCAGAACTTCTGCGCAACGCATACCCGATGCAGGTCTTTGCACCCCAAGCCCCTCATTGAAGGCAAACCTAGGTGATGATGCAGGACTCCGTATCGCAAGACGTGCAGCAAGTTTGGAACCAGCTGGTGCGCAATGCATCTTCAACGCAGGACTTCGCATTGCAAGTCCTTCGTCGATGGTGTCCTCGACGAGGATGCAGAAACTCGCATCGCAGCCTCACAACTTTTCAGAACAGCCACTACGCGACGCATCTTCCCCACCAGAAGCTTGCATTGCCTCGGATGCGCTACGCATCCTCAACACCGGATCGCTCAACACTCCGCAACCAGGATTTAAGGTACTCTTGTTCAGCAGGCCTAACTTCATCACTGTATCTGGTGCATGCTCCATCGCGGTCAGCCTGAACTTGTGTGAACTTGTGACTTTGTCCTGGTCCAGAACGACTAGATAACCACAGTTGTCGCTTTGTGCTTTAGGCACTATTTTAACTGAAATCTTTAAGATTGCATATCTCCGGTTCTACTGATTGGATTTTTGTCATTTTGGTGTCTAGTAATTTATTACATTTTACTCTATTTATCTAAGTTGGTGTGGGAGTTTGCATGGGCTGTGTTTTCTCTTTATTTGTTTGTGTTCTGCATAAATACTTTACACATTGCCTCTAAGTTAACCCTGGCGGCTTTTGTGCAAAGCTTCCAGAGGGTTAAGCAGTGGTTAATTTTGGGTTTGCTTTTGTTTCACCCTGGCAGAGATTGTGGTTCCTGCTTGAGTATGGTTTCGCTCCCACCCCCCAAACAGGAACCCAATTTCTAACAGCCTAGTACAAATATGTCATCTACCCTTTACCGATTTGATACAAGTCGCATTCCAAATTTTAGGAATCGCATTTACAGATTCTGTAAATAGCAAATCGAGTCACAAATACCGAAAAATGCTTTCTGGCAGTGAGTGATGACCTGACAAACAAGAAATAGTGTAGCACCAGGCTCAAAGAAGACTGCAGAGCATTGAGACTAGTGATTAACATTTGAATCCAATTGGAATCAGTATCAACCTCAGCCATCCACCCTTGAAAACCATCAATATGTCTCGGCAGAACCCAGAGAAGGAGAAGGTTGTTGGAGGGAGAAAAAGAACATTCTAATTTTTTGAGAAAGAGATATTAACAGAAGAGTGTGCATCCCATCATTATGCCTTGTTTGGCAAAAGATCACTCTCTGCGCCAGAGTTACAGAAGAAAAAAATGTGGCTCATCATACAGGAATGGATTATCTCTGTGATGGTCACACAGAGATCAATAGGCAATATCAGTAAAAACTGGTATAATCTCCGATCCAAAACCAAAGAGAAGTAGGTAACTGCAGAAATGAGGCCCGTGCAACAGGAGGATGCCCTCCAACTCAGCCACCCCCAACTCCTCTTGAGGAAATGATAGAGTCCACCCTGGAGCCACAAACTGTGTCGTGTCTCAGCAATATATATACTTCGGGGGCTCCTGCTACATCAAAAGTTAAGACTCATACATACGCTTTCAGTTTCACTATAGCATATTTGTAGCAATGTTTGAGTTAACATTGTAATCTTGTTAAGCTTGGTAACTCCTTATGTACTATATACATGTAAAGCACAAAGCAGACTTATCGTAAATTAAGTCAGACAAACAAAAGGTTTACGTAACTATTATTTATTTTACAATAATCTTCACGTTACATTTCTAAACAGACATTCCAGCACAAACAGTCTGATGGAGAGGGGCAGGAAGATTCTAAAATGCACATGGAAAAAGGGAATGATTCCAATATTCTAAAAACACCACCCCAGAGACACTGTTCCACTCCAGAACATAGCGGTTACACACCGGCTGTTGAAGAACCTTGTGATGCAGAGAGTCCAAATGATTTAGAAGAATCTGCAGTGAGGTGCAGACAACTGTGCAGGAGAAATCGAGTCCGGCATCATAGTGTTGTCAGTCAACCTATTCCAAGATCTGTGTCCACATGGAATATGGGTGATGGCACACAGTTGTTTGGAGGTATAGAAGCCTCTATGTTGAAGATAAAGCACCTACAACACAAACAGATGAGACTCATGAACAAAAGTATATCTGGACTAGAACGAAGCCTCACTAGTGGCTTACAACATCTATCAACAACTATAGAAGAATCTAATAAGTCCTTGGGTGAAAAAGTGCACTTTATGACAGAGGCTATGACTAATGTAGGTGGCTAGTTGCAACAGGAAAATGCTACACAAAGGCGTAGACAACAACTTTTCTCACATATGGATGTGTTGAGTCACTCCTTAAATCGCCTTGCACAGGCTACTTCTACACTCTTCTTAGTTTTATGTAGAGAGCTCCTAGCAGAACTATCTGAAAGAGACACGTTAGTGATAGATTCCTTACCTTAGAATATCCCCAGGCGTCAGACTGGATCCGGAAAGTTTTTCGTCAGCAGTACCCCTGCGCGTCGGTAGGTGGCGTCGTGCGGCTCCGCGTTCGTCGCAGGCGTCTTAAGCGCCGAGATGACGTCACGGAGACTACTTAGGCGCCACCCATGCGCGCTGACGTCAGTTCTTTCTTTTTCCGCGGCAGCAAGCGCAGATCCGGTTAGAGCACGTACCCTACTCATTTTTGGACTAATTTCTTTTTGGGACTTTGTCCTACTTCTTTGAGTCTTTGACTCCTGGTGCCACGTAGGGATGCCTCGGTTTAAATCCTGCGGGACCTGCCTCCGTACGATGTCGGTGGCTGACCCCCATGGCGTCTGTTTCTACTGTCTGGAGCGCGACCATGACTTTCGGTCATGTTCCGACTGTCTGGCCATGGCTCCGAAGGCTTTGCGGGAGCGGTCCCGAAAGCTGCTGGAGGCCCGACAGTCGTCTCCGCGCCGTTCGAGGTCCAGGGGTCGCTCGAGGGACCGAACACGGAGCCATCATCATCGCTCCTCGGGGTCCACGTCTTCACCCTCGGAATCGGGTAAGAGACGTCACAAGTAACAGTCGAAGAAGCGCGTGCGCTCTCCGACCTCCCCCCGTCGGTCTCCGGACGCGGACGAGGGGCCAGGAGTCCTTCCCCCACGGCTCCGTTGGAGCCTGTGAGTCCCGCGGCCTACCCGCCCTACCCGGGTCCGTCGGAGGCTCCGGCCCAGGTGCAAGAGTTTCTTGCCGCCATGGGCTGCCTTTTCAGGCCTAGGGCTCCCGCCGGCGCGCCTTCGGGTCCCGCGGTCCCTATTGAGGGCCCTTGCTTGCTGGCGCCGCCGGCGGGTCCGGCCCCGGCGCCGCAAGGTCCTCCGCCGGCGGCTCCGGCCCCGGCGCCGCAGGGTCCTCCGCCGGCGGCTCCGGCCCCGGTGCCCCCTGCGGCTCCGTTCCCGGCGCCGCACTGGGTTCCGTCGTTCCACCTCCTAATTGGAGCGGAGGACTCGGAGGATACAGGTGGCCTTGACCTCTCCTCTGAGCCTGGGTTTGTGTCTCCTCCCACTGTCATGGAGCAAGGCGCCACATACAATGTGGTGCTCCGTAGAGCGGCTGAGGCTCTTGACCTTGACCTGCCTACTGTTACCCTCAAAACTAACCTCCTTACTGAAGTACTTCAGCCGGCGGCAAGTTCCATAGAACCACTGCTTCCGTTCAATGAGGCCTTGACGGATGTTTTGATGGGCACCTGGTCTGGGCCAGCCACAGGGGTTCCTGTGGATAGAAACGATGCCAGGCGTCACCGCCCGGCACCGGGTGACCCTGCCCTTTTGACAATTCATCCGACACCGGAGAGCCTGGTCACTCAGGCCTCCACTTCCCAAACTGCATTCCCTGCCGCTCCGCAAATACGGAATCGAAAAAGCTGGAGCAGTTTGGCAAAAAGTTGTTTTCCTCTGCCAGCCTGAGGCTGCGGTCAGTAAACACTGCATGCCTCTTGGGCCGCTATTCTCACGCTGTGTGGGACACGGTGGCGCAAACTCTGCCCCAGTGCCCGGAGGAGGTTCGGGCTGTACTTTCCCAAGCTGTTGCGGAGGGGAAGGATGCCGCGAAGTTCGCCATTCGGTGTGGGTTGGACACCGCGGACTCTTTGGGGATAGCCATCTCCACGACGGTGGCCTTGCGGCAACCCGCCTGGCTGCGGTCCACGGGGTTTTCGGGGGATGTCCAGAGTTCCCTCATGGACATACCTTTTGATGGTACTCGCCTGTTTGGCGATAAGGCAGACAGTGCGCTGGAGCGTTTTAAGGACTCTCGGGCTACAGCCAAGTCCTTGGGTCTCTCCACCACACGCCCGGCCACATCTACCCTTCGTTCCTTTCGTGCCACGGAAGGGGCGCCCCTACACGTCCGTTCAGCCAGAGGCCTGCGCAGAACGAACTTCAGCGCAGCTGCGGGCATGGTGGCCGCCGTGTCGGCACAGGGGGCCAGCGTGCGGGTCAGTCCACCTCCGCTCCCGCAGCATCCACCACAAAGCCTTCCTAGTCCGAGCTTTGGGGTGCACCCCACGCCGGTGGGCGGCAGGATTCAACATCACCTCCCCCACTGGCGCTCTGTCACTTCGGACAGGTGGGTGCTGCAAATCGTCCGAAGGGGCTACTCCCTCCCCTTCGAGTTTGTCCCCCCCGGCCATGCCGCCTCAGTTCCACCGCATGTCGGGGGATCACATGGAGCTTCTCCGACAGGAAGTCACGGCCCTCTTGGCCAAGGGGGCCATCGAGCGCGTTCCTGGGCCAGAAGTAGGACATGGTTGTTATTCCCACTACTTTCTGGTCCCCGAGAAGGAGAAAGGGGCCCCATCTTGGACCTCAGGAACGTCAATCGCTTCCTCCGGAAGGAGAAGTTCAAGATGTTGACTCTGGCTCAGGTCTTGGCTGCCCTCGACCCTGGAGAATGGATGGTAGCGTTGGATTTGCAGGACGCATATTTTCACATTCCCGTCCTGCCGGCCCACCGACGTTACCTGCGCACGGTAGGCCAGGAGCATTTTCAGTTTGCCGTGCTCCCCTTCGGCCTTACAAGCGCCCCTCGGGTGTTCACGAAACTGATGGCGGTGGTGGCAGCTCATCTGCGCAGGTCCGGGGTGTCAGTCTTCCCCTACCTCGACGCGACTGGTTGTTGAAGGCGGGCTCGCCCCCGGCAGTTGTCACCCACCTTCAGACTATGGCCGACCTCCTGCATTTGCTGGGGTTCGCCATCAACGTGCCGAAGTCGCACCGGAGTCCCTCTCAGAAGCTCCCCTTCATCGGAGCGGTTCTGGTTTCGACGCAGTTTCGGGTTTATCCTCCCGAGCAGCGAGTCCGGGTTATTCAGGCTATGATTCTGATCTTTCGGCCTCTATCCCGGGTTTCAGTCAGGATGACCCTCCGGCTCCTGGGCCTGATGGCCTCCTGCATTCTGCTAGTGCAACATGCCAGGTGGCATATGCGGGCTCTGCAGTGGGACCTGAAGTTCCAGTGGGCACAGCATCAGGGCAACCTGTCCGGTCATGTCCAGATCTCGAAGAGCACTGCACGACAATTGCAGTGGTGGCTCACGAATCGCGATTGGGCCAATGGCAGATCCTTCACCCTTCCCCAACCGGAGCACACAGTGGTGACGGACGCGTCCCTCCTGGGATGGGGCGGCCACTTGGGAGAGGCGGAGATCAGAGGCCTCTGGTCTCCAGCGGAGTCCCGGCTCCATATCAATCTTTTGGAGCTTCGGGCGATCCGACTTGCACTGGAGGCATTCCTTCCCTCTGTCCGGGGAAGTGTAGTGCAGGTGTTCACGGACAACACCACCACCATGTGGTATTGCAACAAACAGGGCGGGGTAGGGTCGTGGACCCTATGTCAGGAGGCTCTGCGCCTCTGGACATGGCTGGAACATCAAGGCATTACCTTGGTGGTTCAACACCTGACAGGTTCTCTAAACGCCAGGGCGGACGAACTCAGCCGTCGGTGCTTTATGGATCGCGAATGGCGTCTTCACTCGAACGTGGCGCATGGTCTCTTTCTGCAGTGGGGAGAGCCTTGGTTAGATCTATTCGCCACCGAAGAGAACGCGCAATGTAATCAGTTCTGCGCGTTGGAATTTCCAAGGCGGCACTCGCTCGGCGACGCTTTTCATCGCGAGTGCAGCTGCGGTCTGTTGTATCCCTTTCCGCCTATACCACTTCTGCCCAGAGTGCTGAAGACGATTCAGCGCGACTGGGCCCAAGTCATCCTTGTGGCTCCAGATTGGGCGCGAAGATACTGGTATCCCGAGCTACTCAACATGGCGATCGATCCCCCGATCCGACTGCTCCTTCGGGAGGATCTTCTGTCGCAGCCGCAGGGGACGGTCCACCACCCGAACCTGTCCGGCCTCCACCTCCATGCGTGGAAATTGAGCGGCGACAGTTCACAGCTTTCGATCTTCCTCCCAAAGTCTGTGATGTCATTCTGGCAACCAGGCGTCCCTCCACTAAGACGGTATACGCCTGCAGGTGGAACAAGTTTGTGGCATGGTGCACAGCTAAGTCTGTGAATCCCCTTTCTGCCCCTCTCTTTCTGAGGTCCTTCTGTTCCTGCTCTCCTTGGCCCAGCAGGGCTCTGCTCTGGGCACTATCAAAGGTTATCTTTCGGCCATCTCCGCCTTTCTCAGGCTTCCAGTTCAGCCTTCTCTCTTTAAGTCCCCGGTTGTTAACCGTTTCCTGAAAGGCATTGCACACACGTTTCCTCCCGTGCCTTTCATAATGCCTCAATGGGACTTAAATCTTGTCTTGACCTATCTGATGTGCGCTCCTTTTGAGCCCCTTCATAACTGTCCTTTACGTCTTCTTACTCTCAAGACGGCTTTCCTGGTAGCTATCACCTCTGCCAGAAGAGTGAGTGAGCTCCAGGCTCTTTCTTCTAATCCTCCTTTACTTTCTGTTCATCCGGACAAGGTGGTTTTAAGGACCCATCCTTCTTTCTTGCCAAAGGTTGTCACGCCCTTCCACATCGGGCAGACCATCACTTTGCCCACCTTCTTTCCGCCTCCGCATCCTTCAAAAGAGGAAGAGAGGCTCCACCGTCTGGACCCAAAACGTGCGCTCTCGTTCTATCTGAAGCGCACACAACAGTTCCGGGTGGATGTTCCAGCTCTTTGTTGGCTACGTGGGCGCCAAAAGAGGTCGGGCCGTGCACAAACGAACCATCTCTCGGTGGGTCGTTTTGTGCATCAAAGCGTGTTACTCGTTGGCTAAGAAGGAGCCTCCTGTGGGGCTGTGTGCCCATTCTACCAGGGCAACGGCAGCCCCTACTGCCTTGGGACGCGGCGTTCCCTTGCAGGATATTTGTCAGGCAGCTACGTGGACCTCGCTGCACACATTTACCAAGCATTACTGCCATGACAGTCAAGTCCGGAGAGACTGCTTCTTTGGCCGTTCTGTTCTCTGTGACTTTCTGGTGTAATCTATTCGCAGACCCACCACCGGGGTTGGTATTGCTGGGGTATCTATTCTAAGGTAAGGAATCTATCACTAACGTGTCTCTTTCAGATGCACAAGTTACTACTTGTGTAACGATATATCTGTAAGAGACATTAGTTAGTGATAGATTCCTTACCGCCCCACCCATCCTCCCAGTTCTGCGAACTAATTCTAGGGTTAAGGTCATCCCTTTCAGGGCCCTAGTTTCATGGCACCAGTGGTCAGTTTCTTGCATGGCTCTGCGTTCCTGGCGCGGAAAGTCGTGTACAGAACTGACGTCAGCGCGCATGGGTGGCGCCTAAGTAGTCTCCGTGACGTCATCTCTTCCGACGTCTCCGTGACGTCATCTCGGCGCTTACGACGCCAGCGACGAACGCGGAGCCGTACGACGCCACCTACCGACGCGCAGGGGTACTGCTGACGAAAAACTTTCCGGAGCCAGTCTGACGCCTGGGGATATTCTAAGGTAAGGAATCTATCACTAACTAATGTCTCTTACAGATATATCGTTACACAAGTAGTAACTTGTGCTTCAAGCATAGGACTAGCATATGCCATCCACGCTGAGCTAGAAAAGTGACAAAGTTCTCTTACCACTCCACGCTCAGTATAACAGCTTTGGATTGGTAAAATACAAGATGCTTTTCCTGCCGCTCTCACTCCTCAACTCCATATATTTTCAGAAGATGTAAGCCATTTTCATGCATAATTCTGATGTGATTCAATTATCTAACACACTTCCAAATGAAGAGGTTGATGATAATGAGGATGCAGGCAATTTATTTGCTCAACATTATACTGATGCTGGCCTCTAGTTGGACCTACAGAATGCCACTGGCTTTGATACATCACCTGATTGGGACCTTCATTTGCCACATGGTCCTTTGACTGAGGAGAGGTCTTCCTTTGCTGAAGTCTTTAGGAGAGCTGTGGAAGTGTCGGAACTACCTCTTCCGACTAAGGAAACTAATGTGAATTTACTTATGATAATCCTTCAGCCTGGGCCATTAGTTCTGAGCCCCTTTTCCTTCCAGTGAGGCTTTGGTTGAACTTATATTGGCTGCCTGGTCAAAGCCATTTTCTGTTCAGGCCATTAGCACTCCCTTTGCTATACACAATAGACTGGCAGCTTTGGACCTGTTCCCAGCACACACGTTCCTGACACAGCTCTGAACTCTTTCCCTTTTACTCCTCTAGAGTTGGAGTTGAAACACATTGCTGCAGTGAGCAAGAAAGTCTTCTTCTCTGGCAGCATGGTGCAGCCTTCTTTGAATGGTTCTGGTCTTCTAGCTTGTTCCTGGAACGCCATTTTGGAAATGGCTCTTGAGGTTCGGATAGGGTCACTGGCGAACATTTGGGCATCCATTGCTTAAACAGACGCAGCCAGGCAGATCTTACTCTCTCACCTGGATTCCAAGAGCTTAGGTGCCTGTGCTATGGAAACCGGTGCAAAAAGAACAATTGATGGACAGAATGCAGAACAGTGTCATACATTCACCCCAGTACAAAGATCTGGGCCTAAATCCATCGTTTTTTTGCTCACCATGCCATTCCAGTTTGAACCCAGCCATATGCAAATCAGTCTTGACCCTGTGCCCAATGGGAACAGTCCTCCCTGGACTGGAAACAAGCATCCTAGGACCGGTTTCGGAGAGTCACCCCTCATCAGCCATTATAGCTTGACTCAAGTTGCATATGTCGGAAGGGTATGCCCAGACGTGGGTCCCTTGCTCACTGCACCACTGGATTCAAGCTAGCCTGGCTGATGAAGGGTGATGCCCTGAAACCGGTCCCAGGACCTGGCTTGGCAGATCAGGCTGGACTGTTCCCACAAGGAACAGGGTCAAGACTGATTAGCATATGGCTGGGTCCAAACTGGGGTGGTGTGGTGAGCAAAAGAATGATGGATTTAACCCAGATCCTTGTGACTGGGGGTGAATGTTTACATTGTCCAGCATTCCGTCCATCAATTGTTTCTTTTGCATATGTCGCCCTAAGTGGGAAGGGTATGCCCAGACGTGGGTCCCGTGCTCACTACACCACTGGATTCAAGCTAGCCTGGCTGATGAAGGGTGATGCCCTGAAACCGGTCCCAGGATGTCTAAGACTATCGCAGCGCTGCCGCTGCTCTAGATGCTGAGTAAGATACTCTTTTTTGTTTTTAAATTGCTTTTAGCCTTTTAGCCTTACGTGCTGTACTTTGCACGCCGCACTTTCGACCCTGCAATTACTTGACCCAGTCATCCCGGTCCGTCACGGCAAGTGCCGATTGTACGGAGGGTGCTGAGGGCGATTGAGACCATCCTCACTTCCGGTCTCGGGGGCATTTCCGGGTGGTGAGCGGGCTAGTCGCTCACGCTGCACGCCCTACTTAAATTAATGCCAGAGCGGCCGCGGAGTCGGATGTCTAAGACTACCGCAGCGCTGCCGCTGCTCTAGATGCTGAGTAAGATACTCTTTTTTGTTTTTAAATTGCTTTTAGCCTTTTAGCCTTACCTGCTTTACTTTGCACGCCGCACTTTCGACCCTGTAATTACTTGACCCCAGTCACCCCGGTCCGTCACGGCAAGTGCCGATTGTACGGAGGGTGCTGAGGGCGATTGAGACCATCCTCACTTCCGGTATCGGGGGCATTTCCGGGTGGTGAGCGGGCTAGTCGCTCACGCTGCACGCCCTACTTAAATTAATGCCAGAGCGGCCGCGCAGCGGACGCGCGCAGCGGGCGCGCGCAGCGGGCGCGCCGCCAGCGCGCCAAAGGCAAGCCCGTCTGCGCCCGTCCGCGCCTGGACCGGGCCCAGGGCCATGACCCCTGCACAAACGGTGGTACAGTCTAATAACCTAATCTACTCCAGAACTGAGTTGCTCACACTTAGGTCCAAATCCCGCTGCCCCATAATGGATTTGCAGACAGAATCTAAGCAGTGTACGAACTGTCAGTTGACGTTCAAATTTACAAATATCAAGGGCCTAATACAACAACGCATCCACTCCACCCGGAACACTACTAACACTATCAAAACTATTAAGGCTGGACTCATTAATGCACGGTCATTAGTAAAACACAATACAGAAATGAACGAATTAACGGAAACACATAATTTGGACATAGTTTTTATTACAGAGACATGGGCAGACGATGCGTCGGGTGTGGATCTAGCTTTAGCCATACCAGAAGGTTACTCGATCATCCGAGCAGACAGGAAAGGGAAACGAGGGGGGGTCTGGCCATCATCTTTAGAGACGAACTGCAGGCTAGGGGCTCGGATCATGGCAGCAGCCCAGACTGTGAAACCTTATCGTTTCAGATCACTATCACAAACAATTACACATTTAAAGGTCTTCTAATTTATAGACCACCAAGATCAAAACCCCTCTGCTACAGTTAATAAGCCCGTTCCTAGAATCAAGTGTAAAAGGTTCAGATTTCACCATCTTGGGCGATTTCAATGTTCACTTAGAAAAGATTTCAGATAAAAACACGATGACTTTGACCGATACAATGTCCAACATGTCTATGGAACAGATTGTAAAGCACAACACCCATGTGGCCGGGCACACACTCGACGGGATTTTCACCTCAAGTACAAAAATCGAGATCTTGGAAGTACTGCCTGTTCCTTGGTCAGATCATAAGGTAATAAAATTCACCTTAAAGGTAGAGCAGGCCACAGTAGCCACTGCCTCCCAGCATAGGTGTGTCACCTACAAGGACTGGTCTAAGATTGACACTCAGAAACTACAGGAGCAGCTTTCTATGACCATTCCGGATCTTGAGTTAGATAGTAATTTAGCTGCCGAACAGGTTTTCAGTTGGATGAATTCAGCGGTCGAATTAGCAGTTCCACTGGAAAAGATTTCCTCTAGGAGGAAAAATCCCTCACAACCTTGGTTCAACGAAAAACTAAAGGCACAAAAACTAAATTGCAGAAGGGCGGAAAGGAAATGGAGGGCTGACTATGAACAACGGACGAAAGACGAATATAGAAACTCCCTGGCAACTTACAAAAAATTAATCGTAGAGGAAAAAAGTAACTATTTTATACGAAAAATAAATGAAGCTAAAAACTCCAGTAAGGAATTATTTGCCACGGTAAAAAAACTAACTAATCTCAATGCTAACAAACAGATAGACTGTAGCATGGAACTTTGCAACACTCTAGGTCAGTTCTTCGTTGACAAAGTCAAGTCCGTGTACGAGTCCTTCATTACGACCAACAAACCTGATACCCCACTTCCATTCTTAGAATATAAACAGGGCCTGCCCATGGAAAGCTCCAATACGGGGTTCCATTTTTGGCCTCCATCAGTAGAACAGATCAAACAGGTGGTAATGACAACTAGGTCTGGAGGCCTAACAGACCCCTGCCCACCTAAGGTGATGCACCTATTTCCAGATCTACTGAGCGACCAACTATCCCTGGTGTTTACTAAGATAATTACATCGAGCTGCTTCCCTGATGCCTGGAAAAAGACCGCAGTGCTCCCGTTACTTAAGAAGCCAAATCTTCACCCACAGGATCCCGGGAATTACAGACCCATTTCAAAGATCCCTTTTCCAGCAAAAGTACTGGAAAAACTACTGAACAAACAATTGTCAAAATATCTAAAATCCGTAAATGCCCTAGACCACTCACAGTATGGGTTCCGGGAACAACATGGAACCGAAACAGCTCTGATCATGGCAGCGGAAGAACTCAGGAGTGTACTGGATGCTGGAGGGAAGGCTGCCTTGATCCTTTTGGACCTTTCGGCGGCCTTCGACACGGTAAACCATGGTACACTCCTGACCCGACTAGCCGAAGTAGGAGTCCAAGAGACGGCACTTAAGCTTCTATCCTCATATCTAACTGATAGAACTTTCTCAGTTAGATTAGGAGATGCCACTTCCATACCTTTTAATTCACCTTGTGGCGTACCTCAGGGTCTTCGTTAAGCCCCACCCTTTTAATGTATATGTTGCCCCATTAGCGGCTATAATAAGGAACTGTGGTTTCCTACCAGTCTCCTATGCGGACGATACTCAAATTGTGGTAGCAGTCTCAAACAACACTGATGAGACAGCAGGCAGATTCAGTAATTGCATGAGTCAGATTACTCACTGGATGCAATATAACTGCCTGAAATTGAATGGTGACAAAACCGAGGTTATGTTGCTTGGGACAGATATGAATTTCTGGTCCCCAAAATGGTGGCCAGACAGCCTAGGCGACTGCCCATTCCCAGTGGACAAAGTTAGAAACTTGGGAGTGCTACTGGACAACAAACTATCTTTGGGCGCCCAGATAAACAAACTATCCTCCTCGGTGTGGTACATCCTCAAACTAATAAAGAAACTAGCACCATTTATCCCCCAAGATTCCTGTAAAACATTAGTAACTGCACTGGTCTTATCCAGGTTGGATTACGGGAATGCACGGTATGCAGGGTTACAAATTCAACATTTAACAAAATTACAGCGCCTACAGAACACTGCAGCAAGGCTGGTGCTGAACATTCCCAGATATGAACCAGTCGCCCACAGATTAGGAACACTCCATTGGCTACCTATTGAAAAAAGGATCAAGTTCAAGTCAGTCTGCCTGGCCTACAAAGCCCTTCACGGAATAGGATCCCACTTCTTAAAAACTCATTTGAAACCATATGAGCCATCCAGGAGACTGAGATCAAGCCAGGCAAAATTGATTCAGGTTCCTAAATTTAAGCAAGTCAGGTGGGGAGGGAGAAGCTTCCTCCTACAGGCAGCTAAGACTTGGAACCTTCTCCCTGTTACAATTAAAAACAGCACATCGCTACTTTCATTTAGGAAGGTGGTGAAAACATGGCTGTTTACTTCGTAGTTTGGTATCATTCTCCGGCAGACCTAGTCTTTGACAATGATTAGCGCCAAGACGCCCTTGGGCATTCGTGCGCTTTACAAATTTGCAAATCAAATAAAATCAATAAAATCAGGATGCTCGTTTCCGGTCCAGGGAGGACCTGGCTTGGCAGTTCGGGCTGGACTGTTCCCAGAAGGAACAGGGTCAAGACTGATTTGCATATGGCTGGGTCCATACTGGGGTGGTGTGGTGAGCAAAAGAATGATGGATTTAACCCAGATCCTTGTGACTGGGGGTGAATGTTTGCATTGTCCAGCATTCCGTCCATCAATTGTTTCTTTTGCATATGTCGCCCTAAGTGAGAAGGGTATGCCCAGACGTGGGTCCCGTGCTCACTACACCACTGGATTCAAGCTAGCCTGGCTGATGAAGGGTGATGCCCTAAAACCGGTCCCAGTATGCTTGTTTCCGGTCCAGGGAGGACCTGGCTTGGCAGTTCGGGCTGGACTGTTCCCACAAGGGACAGGGTCAAGACTGATTTGCATATGGCTGGGTCCAAACTGGGGTGGTGTGGTGAGCAAAAGGATGATGGATTTAACCCATATCCTTGTGACTAGGGGTGAATGTTTGCATTGTCCAGCATTCCGTCCATCAATTGTTTCTTTTGCATATGTTGTCCTAAGTGGGAAGGGTATGCCCAGACGTGGGTCCCGTGCTCACTACACCACTGGATTCAAGCTAGCCTGGGTGATGCCCTGAAACTGGTCCCAAGATGCTTGTTTCCGGTCCAGGGAGGACCTGGCTTGGCAGTCCGTGCTGGACTGTTCCCACAAGGAACAGGGTCAAGACTGATTTGCATATGGCTGGGTCCAAACTGGGGTGGTGTGGTGAGCAAAAGAATGATGGATTTAACCCAGATCCTTGTGACTGGGGGTGAATGTTTGCATTGTCCAGCATTCCGTCCATCAATTGTTTCTTTTGCATATGTCGCCCTAAGTGGGAAGGGTGTTCCCAGACGTGGGTCCCGTGCTCACTACACCACTGGATTCCAGCTAGCCTGGCTGATGAAGGTTGATGCCCTGAAACCGGTCCCAGGAAGCTTGTTTCCGGTCCAGGGAGGACCTGGCTTGGCAGTTCGGGCTGGACTGTTCCCACAAGGAACAGGGTCAAGACTGATTTGCATATGGCTGGGTCCAAAATTGGGTTGGGGTGGTGTGGTGAGCAAAAGAATGATGGATTTAACCCAGATCCTTGTGACTGGTTGGGGATGAATGTTTGCATTGTCCAGCATTCCGTCCATCAATTGTTTCTTTTGCATATGTCGCCCTAAGTGGGAAGGGTATGCCCAGACGTGGGTCCCGTGCTCACTACACCACTGGATTCAAGCTAGCCTGGCTGATGAAGGGTGATGCCCTGAAACCTGTCCCAGTATGCTTCTTTCCGGTCCAGGGAGGACCTGGCTTGGCAGTTCGGGCTGGACTGTTCCCACAAGGAACAGGGTCAAGACTGATTTGCATATGGCTGGGTCCAAACTGGGGTGGTGTGGTGAGCAAAAGAATGATGGATTTAACTCAGATCCTTGTGACTGGGGGTGAATGTTTGCATTGTCCAGCATTCCGTCCATCAATTGTTTCTTTTGCATATGGAAACCGATGTCATCCTCTGATGGCGCAGCTAGATGCACTTCATCAAATATTCTGGAGAAGCCCGGGCTTTATTGACATGGGTATACCCTTTAAAAAGACCTGTCTCTTTGGAAAGAAATCAGACTCGTCTTTCAAGATGTTTACGAATAGTTGTGGGACTGCGCATTCTCTGAGTTTTGCTTCAACAACATGCTGGTTCCATCGGCATAGGATATTGAGAGGTAATTCCACAGTGCTCACTGTTTCCCAGTGTAAACTGTCACAACCACCCAGCAGTTCAGGCAGAATTTTCAGGTCTGCAGAGGAGAGTGGTGGTGCTGAGGGGAGACAGCAGCAACATTATTTCTCCTCTTTGCCTGGCAATGCAAAAAAAAACACTTTAGTTATTTGAATTGGCAGAGTTGAACATTTCCTCTTCCACTGGCCTTCAATCGGATTGGATCAATGGGTCTGCAAAAGGTCCATGTCGATTTTGTTCTAATAATTCTGGATGCTCCACTTCATTTAAACCAGTAGTCACCCCAGTAGCAGCAGATCTTTCTCTCATCCTTTCCAGGTAGGTGTTGCTCACCAAGGGTGCGATCAAGATAGTGCCAGAGGCAGACCAGGGGCTCTGATGTTACTCCTGTTACTTTCAAGTCCCCAAGAATGACGGAGGCTTACGGCAGACTCTGGCCCTGAGAAGTTTGAACTAATTCCTTTGAAAGGGGAAGTTCAAAATGATGACTTTGACACAGGTTTCTGCTGGCGTATGACCTGAGGACTGGATGATGCTTATTGATCTCTACAGGGTGCATACTCTTACGTAGCGATCCTTCCACCCCACAGGGAATACCTTGAGTTGCAGTGGAAGCCACACACTTTGAAGTCACCATCCTACCCTTTGGTCTCATGTCAGCCCCTCATGGCTTGGAATGGTCATGTCAGTGGTCATGGCTCATCTTCGCTGGTTAAGGTACATATGCTCCAATACCTAAGCAACTGGTTGTTGAAAGCAGGCTTGTCTCAGCTAGTCTCAGACCACATTCAGAGCATGAAATCATTGCTATTCAACTTGAAATTCTCCTTAAACGAGTCGCGATTCCATCTACCACTCATCTAAAAATTGCTCTTCATTTAATTCATCTTGGACATAGTATTTTACTCCCTCACAATGTGTTTATAATTTTCAGGCTGTGATCCCAATATTTCATGCAAAAGCTGCTGTTTCAGCATTGACAGTTTTGAGGTTGCTGTACTGGTTATCATCCTGCTGGTTCTTAATGCTTAGTTGCACATTGAGGCCCTTTATTGGAGCTTGCGCCTGCAGTGGGCCCAACCTTAGTCATACTTGTTGGATAAGATTTGCATCTTCGAATAGGCTTCACAAGGCTTACATTAGTGGATGACAAACGCCATCCTGGTGTGCAGGAGGCAGTTCTGTTTTCGCTCTCTGCAGGCTCTAGTGGTGGGTGACCAATGTACAGTCCCTTTGCTGGGGGGAATGGGTGCCACCTGGACAAAATGGAGATCCAGGTTCTTTGACCTCCGTCGGAGTAGCATCACCACACAAACTTGATGGAGGTACCTGCCATTGTTTACTCCAGCAGAACCTCCATAGTCTACACCTTCATGAGATGGGCTGAACAAGCTTACAGGCTTTGATTTTCTGCCACAGATCATTCTGACTCCCTGTGATCCTTCCAACAAGTCCATTAATTGAGGGCGTTGAGCTTGATTTGTAGTGTGTGGTAGGGAGTAGCATGTTGACTCTTTACAGGTGAAATTGTCTGATGTTCTTTTATTTGTGCTGTTTGTGGTCGAGCAGTGCTTTGCCTTGGGCATGGTTAAAGATTCTTTTTTTTCTTTAATGTATAGGGTTTAATAGGCATTTTACTTCAGCAAGTCAATATACTTTCACAGGTCAGCATAATGACAGAATGACTGACAGAATGGAACATAGCAATATACATTCAGCAGCAAAAAGAATCACTGCCCACCCAGAACCACACATACCAACTCCAGTCACAGTACAGCATAATGAACCAACAGACATATCAGATTTCGGAAACAGAGCCCATCCCCACCCCCCATCCTGAGTCCCGGTGACCCTTGACCTCCCTCTCCACACATGGACCCAACCTCCCACCTAGCTAAGTTCAAGGAGGACGAGTGTTCTGGGGGGGGGATCCAATAGCTCAGTAAGCATCATAGCCCATGTCTGCAAATAATCCACAAGTTTATCATCCCTATGGGTTTTCCGCACATGGCATTCTTCTGCTTTTGCCCATTCAGCCATATCCTTTTTCCACTCAGCAAACGTGGGTCTCTCAGGGACAACCATCGCATAGCCAACTGTCATTTGGCCAATGTGAGCCCCAACACTAAAAACTTCCTACTTAATTTCTTTTTCTTTTTAAATGGGACCTGTCCTATGAGGCATTACCCTATATCCCTGGGAGTGGCCCCACCCAGAGTGGCCAGGATCTCCTCCCAATATCCAAATATGTCTGGGCAGCTCCATGTCAATGGATGATGCCTGCATCCACATGATTGCACCTGGAACAGGTGGAGGATCGTGTGGGGAACATAGCGTGCAGAGTTATGGCGTTAGACGACACCGTCTGCCCCCTCATGTACAGTGAGCCAGTCCTTAGGAGACAATGGAGTATCCAGTAGATTCTGCCATCTATTTTGCACAGGGAGCTCATCAGTCGGCAAGTCCTCCCTCAGTGACCCGAAAAGGTGAGATATCAGTCTACGCCTGCCCCCAAGTTCAGCACAGTCCCCAGGGTCTGGGATTCCGGGGGTACCTCCGGAAAGGACGGCCAAATCGCACGGGCTGTCCCCGAGATTTTGGCACTTTGAAGAAATTTCCCCGTGCCCAGGCAGAACGAGAAAATAGCATCAGCTAATGTAACAAACTGGTCATCTGGGTACAAGTCTCTCAGGGTCTCGCATCCCCCCCTCACACCACCTAGCCACAGACATCGATCTGGCAATCTGGGAGAAGGATCGGAGTGCCCAAATAGGCATATTAAAGGCGAACGGCACTCAATGCAGTACCCCTTTACTTCTCACTACCAGGTCGCACATACTTGTCTAACTAACCCCGGGATTACAGGAGGAACTCTGGAGCCCATCATTAAGATCTCGGGTAAAGAAAGGTCTCCACAGGTGCCCCTAAGCAGTCAAGTTTCCCAGTTTTCATTGTCATCAAACCAATGAACCGTGTGTTGCAATTGGGCAGCAACATAATAGAGTTCTAAAGAGGGAAGTTCCTAGCCTCCCCAGGTACGTTTAGGTGTACAGAGGCCCACCCGTTTCCTATGTGACGCGCATAGTAGCTCAACAATTAGTTTATCCAGTTGTATGAATACCTTCCTGGGGATCTGGTATGAGGTTCCCTGAAACATATACAGGCAACGGGGTAATAAAGTGTTCCAGATTCTTATGGATGGTGTGAGCTTCTCTAATACTCTCCTTTTGTTGAGGTTCGCAAACCTTGATGCGCCGTGGGCCAGTCTAATTCCCAAGTACCTCACAGTTTCAGTTACCCAGGGCAGGTCCGTACGGGGGAGGGTCGCCAAAGGCCTACAGGCAAGCCCTCCCATGGGGGTAAAGCTTAGATTTGGTACAGTTAACGGTGAGACCCGATAATTTGCTGAACTCAGCCAGAAGAGCTAACAAGATAGGGACCGAATATTCATGTTATCTCAGATGACTCACTGTGTCATCAGCATATGGGGAGATCACATGTATTTGCTCCCCACACTGCATCCCACAAACCCATAAGGCATCGTGCAGTCTGCATGCCAACGGCTCCATTGCTAATGCAAACAGCAGGGAGGATAGCGGGCACACCTGTCAGGTACCGTGGTGCAGAGAGAACCGGTGAGACACCGTCCCTCCCACCCTCACCCATTGGGTTTGTGTAAAGCAATTGAACCCATGGCAGGAAGTTATCCCCAACTATACCTCTGTGCTAAGACATCACACAAATAGTCCCCTGATAAAGAATCAAAGGCTTGTTCGATATCAAGGAGGGCAGGCACATACGGTCCTCCTCAGGGGTCAGGGCAGGCCAGACCAATGCGAGCCTCCACAGATTTTCAGATGGTATTTCTTTGCGGGATGAACCCACATTGATCCTCGATAATCAATCAAGGCATGGAGGGCAGTAGTTGCGTCGCCAGGACCTTGCTCAGGATCTTTATATCGACATTAAGCATGGAGAGGGGGCGGTACGAAGTGACTGCCTACAGGTCCCTATCCGCCTTGGGCAGCAAAATCACAATATCTTTCCTCATGGAGACCGGGAGTATTCCTTTATCGAATGCTTCAGAATAGACTTCTAGGAGACTTTCAGCTATAAGCCCTGCCTTGCGCTTATAGAATTCTGCTGGTAGGCAATCGCCACCAGGGGCCTTAGCTGTCCTCAACACCCATATGGCCGCCACTATCTCTTCTTTAGGCTACGGGGCCTCCAAACTTTCCTTCTCTACTTGGGGCAGAGATGGCAACTCCAAGCCCTTCAAATAACGGATTCTTGACTGTGCTAAGCTGTGTGTCGGGCTGGCATAAAGTGTCTCCAAATGTGAGGCAAACACTTCCGTTATGCTCCTCTGTGTTCAAACCCTGTCCTCGACTTATAACGAATCCCCGTTAATGGTGGATCCCGTGTTTTATTACAGGGGAGAATGACAAGCAACCTACTGGCCTTATCTCCTTTCATTTGGAGCTGCTGTCGGAAATTGGTGCGGACAAATGCATCAAGCTGGTCCCAGGTTTCAAGTAACTCTCGTTTACACTCCCGCTACTCAGCCAGTGGCTGCGGCCGCTCTGTCACCTCAGTCTCTAGGATGCCCAGTCTTTGTTCTAGAGAATCTAATGATCTGGATAATTGCTGCTTCAACCCTTAAGTCACTTTTAAACCCTCCCCATGCAATACCAGTTTCATAGCATCCCTTATGCTTAAAGATACTTGTTGGCCCTTTTGACCTTTCATTAGTTGCATGTTTAACCCTCATTATTTGGTTCACATGTTGTGATGCGTTTCCAAAACGGGCTTTCACATGAATGCTCTCCTTGGCATGCTACATTACAACCTCATCTAGATCTTGACCTTACTGAAATTTGCAATCTGTGGCTTCTTATTATAAGACTTTTTCTTTGCAACCACTTCTGTGTCGTCTTGCCAGTTCAACCCTTGTATAATACCATCTTTCCTGTCTAATTGATTTTCATATGTGTATCCTTTCATCTGAAAGTGGTGTCACTCTTCCAAGTGAGTCAGTCCATTTCGCCTCCCATGTTTTTCTCTCTTCCACATCCATCTAAGGAGAAGGAGATATTACATTGGTTAGACCCACCCCATGCCATTAGTTTGAGAATTAATAGAACTGAGGGGTGCTGCATTAATGATCAACTATTCGTTGGCTTCACTGGTGCGAAGAAGGGAAATATGGGTCAAAAACAAACCATGTTGCAGTGGATTGTCTTATGCATCCTCTAGAGCAGGGGTCTCAGGCAGGTCGATTGCGAGCTACAAGTAGCTCGCAGACACCCCGTGAGTAGCTTGCACCTGCATCTTGATTTTGTAGCCCTTTATTCTTTTTAACATTTTTGGGCCTTTTTTAATAGCCACTGCCTGCCCTCACCCAAACCAGCTGCTCAGATTGGCTTAACTGAGATTAGATGGAGTGGGGTGGGCCAAAGAGGATGGCATTGTTCCTCATCTCCTCCGCGCCACCTGCCTTTCGCAGCCCGGCACCATGTTTTTGATCCTGTGTGGCGTGTGCCGGTGCAGAGCAGCAGGTGTGCGGAGCGGAGCAGCAGTTGCTGGAAAGCCTGGTAGCGTACAGGTGGTGCAAGCAGTATTAAACTGCTACTGCGACCCGCTCCACCTGCCTTTTGCTGCTTGGCTCCACGTATTTGAACTGTGCATGGAGCAGCAGATCGATCGGTAAGCCCTGGCCTGACAATTAGTAGCTGCATACTAGTAGTGAGCCCCTGGCCTAATAGCTGAATCGATAAGGCGGCTCAGGGGAAGTAAGCCGATTTTACTCCAGGTCACATGAAACGTTTTAGTTTTTCTAACGGTGTGAAATTCTGCCTTATTTTAATGATTACATTTAATCATTGAAATAAAGCCGCTTTTCAGACTTTTAAAAATAGCAGCATCTATCGATGCTAGCTGCTGCTGCCAGCTGCAAGCTCAAAAACTAGAGCCAGGGACTATCTTATAATGGGAGAAATGTAAAATGGAGTTCCTGTTACAGGTTTGTGCCCAGGGACAACTTGTACTTAAAACCGAGATATTGGTAAAAATGCTGAGATTATGGGAGAAATGTAAAATGAAGTGGTAACTGAATGCGACAAAAATCATCATGCTTAACACTTGACTTTACATTTATCCAATTAAAAAAGTATTTGCGTATGCATGTATTGATTCTGTTGTAAATGTGGCTTACAGTAACAGAGGGAGCTGAATCAAGGGCCAGGGTTAGTTCTATGACCCCTTTGCATGAGCATACATGGTCATTAAAAATAAAATAATGCACACAGTGAAACTAGAGTTGCCACTTTTCCAAATACCAGACATTTGTTGTTGTTTTAATAGTCTGCAAAGGCCCGGACATGAATGAAAATCATATGTATTCATTTGTAACATAACTTTTCTCCCTCTGTTTAATTTAATTTTAGTCAGGGATCGTTAATGAAGAACTAGAACACATTTAAGAGTGCTTTCTATTTATATTTGCTGTTTGAAGTATGTACAAAGGGCCACTAAAAATACCAGCTTTAGGTGATTTTACTTTATTTTTGTACCTGCTTGGACATTAAAATACTCGCGGTACCGGTAGAAAACCAGTCAGGTGACAATGCTAAGTGAAAAAAATATATACAAAACACAAAAGTATGAGCTTTTAATTAAAATTCAGAGTGTATTTCTGTAAGATGCAGAAGAATTTAATCTCAGAACAGCAGATTATATCAGTGTTTCCATGTCTTTCCTGATGAACACCATTGTGCGGTTATCATGTTATGTGATGCAGCACGTAGCAGGGTGGTGGATGATGAGGTGTGAGACAGATATACAGTTTATGATTTTCAGTCTGCTGACAGCTTTGAACAGATCTATAGGTCCCGGTGGTATTTCTGGTGGTTATAGTAGTCTGCTAGCAGCCTTAGCTGGTAACTACTGAGGTCAGAATTACACAGTTTGTTAGAGAGGAGCTGGGATTGATCCCAGGTTTTCTGGTTTCATGTTGTACAATTCACTCACTGAGTATCTCTTTTTCACTAGAGAACTCCAAGTATTTTGTTCAAACCACAGTATGGGCTCCGAAGAAATTGGGATTGAAGTCAATGAAGCTGGGTCGTTGAGGTCTCTCGGAAAAATGCGTGAGTTTCTTTGCCTTTAGTAGCTCACAACACTTTTTACTGATCAGGAGTAGCTCTCACTACAGAAAAGGTTGGAGACCCCTGCACTAGAGCAAAGGCCGTGACTACAGGTCTATCTTGGGGTGTTTCTGTTTTGGACATCTGCCAAGGCGCTACGTGTGTTCTGTTGATACTTTGACCAGACACCGCTGCATTAATTATCAGGTCAGCAGGGGGGCTATTTTGCTTGTTTGGTCCTTTAAGACTTCCTGGTTTAGGTCCACTCCTCAGACCCACCTCCTTTGATGGCACATTGCTTTTCTGGTTTCATGTTGTACAATTCACTCACTGAGTATCTCTTTTTCACTAGAGAACTCCAAGTATTTTGTTCAAACCACAGTATGGGCTCCGAAGAAATTGGGATTGAAGTCAATGAAGCTGGGTCGTTGAGGTCTCTCGGAAAAATGCGTGAGTTTCTTTGCCTTTAGTAGCTCACAACACTTTTTACTGATCAGGAGTAGCTCTCACTACAGAAAAGGTTGGAGACCCCTGCACTAGAGCAAAGGCCGTGACTACAGGTCTATCTTGGGGTGTTTCTGTTTTGGACATCTGCCAAGGCGCTACGTGTGTTCTGTTGATACTTTGACCAGACACCGCTGCATTAATTATCAGGTCAGCAGGGGGCTATTTTGCTTGTTTGGTCCTTTAAGACTTCCTGGTTTAGGTCCACTCCTCAGACCCACCTCCTTTGATGGCACATTGCTTTTGTACTAATTCAAAAGTGGAGGAATCTGTGGGTAAAAGTATCCACAGGAAGAATAAATTGCTTTCCTTCAGGAACACTCTTTTTTTATCTACTCATGATTCCTCAACACCCTCCCCACTTTTTTCTGTGGAGTGAAATTTAGATTTAATAAAATCCCATAGTAGATTTGCTTTCTTCCAATCTTGAATCTTGTAAGCCATGCTCTGCCTCTGATGACATGGAAGACGAGAGTAAACAGACGTAATTGCACAGGGATTGTGCATATGTGGAGCTTTGTGTCATCCGGTTCAGGGCTGGATGGACTCACAATGGAAGCTGTTGGCATGGACCTAATTTAGGGGGTCGCCAGGGATATCAGCTGCGACCCCTGGCTTGACCCTTGCGACCCTTGGCACTGCTTTTGCAAACCCTGACATCAGAGGTGCCAAAATCAGTGGCAGGAACAAAGCGAAAGCTCACTCTTTTGGGGGTCGGTTGGAGCTCTACCTTTCTGTTTGTTCTGACAATTTTTCATTAGAATTAATAATTAATAATATTGTTTTATTTACTGTTAGTGTATTAAAAATGGAGTACAAATGGCTGGATTGAGACCTTTCATGGCAGCTGAGTTAAGTAAAACATGCTATTAAATATATTTTGTGTGCATGCTTGCTGGTAAAAGTGTGTTTATGTGAAAGAGAGCATATGTATGCATGAGTGTGTGTGTATTTTGAAGCGTGTGTGTGAATGAAAGTTTAAGTAATAGTCAGGGACAGGTGGTGAGTGATATTATGTGATGTTGTATGTCAGTAACTTGAGTATGAGTGAGTGAGAGTAAGAGTGACTGCAAGTGTGTGAGAAAGAATGAGTGTGAGGAAGTGTTAGAGAGTGTGAGAATCACTGACTGGAAATGAGTGAGAGTGACAGTGATTAAGAACCAGTGCAAGTGAGTATGAGTGACAAAGTATGATTGTGTCAGAGCAAGAGTGAATTTGAATACGTTTGAGTATATGTTAGTCAGAGTGAGTGATAATAAGTGACAGTGAATTAAAATTATGGCATAAGAGTGAGTACAAGAGAGTGAGCAACAGTGAATGAGAGTGCAAGTTAGTGACAATGAATGAGTGGGAATGAGTATGAGTGGCTGAATGTAAATGAGCTTGTGTATGAGTGTGGTATTATGATTGTGAGTCTGCCACTTGCCCTGGCATAGTGAACGTAAGTTTTGTCTTGTGGAGGCACTCATGGCAAAATACTGATGCTGGCAATCCTTAGCATAACAGACAAAATACTAGCAGACTGAGGGGTAATTCTTGGTATAAAGGTAAAATACTGGTACTGGTATACTGTAATTAATTAGTAGTGGAGGCAGATCTAGGGATAGTAGTAAAATACTAGTAAAGGAATACTAGTGCTAATTCTTGGCATATAGGGCACCTGTGGAAAAATCTTGGAGCTGACAAGCATGAAGCAGTTCTTGGCATAGGAGCATCCGTGGCAAAATGCTGGCATTAGCACATTGGCAGTAAAGTAAATAGTGCCATGAGGGAGGTTAACCGTAGCATATAAGAGGGTGGTAACAAGAACAAAATGCTGGCCCTGACACACTGAGGTAAGTTTTGGCATAAGGGCCATCCATGGTATATGGGTTGCATTAATGGCAACATTCTGGCTCTGGGGCATTGTATGGAATTTTTTACCTAAGACGGCAAATTGAGGTAATTTTAGCATATGGGAGCACCCACAACACATTTTGAAAAATGGTGTCAACTCCTGGGAAGTTGACTTGGCACACCATGAAAGACCTTGAGTATTTAAGGAGTGTCCTTTCAGAGCCTATGCAATTTTAGCAAATTTATATAAAATGTGTCCTTTAAAATGCACAATTCAATCCTATTTTTTGTTTTTATTTTCTCTGGGGCTGGAACCCCCCCCCAACCCTCTTAGAAGAGGTCTGGCTCACCTGCTTCACTCACCTGCTGCAATTCAGGGCTTGTACTATACCGCAGAACTTTCAAAGATCACATCAGCACTCTTATATAGGTGGTATTCAAAATAGACTTATGTCCATGTTTTCCATTAATCATGGTACTTCAGCGATATCGCTGTGATGTCATCAGGGATGAGGTCATGTGACATGACCTCTGGGGAAAATTCAGGGTCAAAAGTCATATGATGTCACTATCAGTGATGTCATTAAGGTGAACGGGCAAGTGATGTTATTTCTGCTACCACTGGAATTTTGGTGAATCGACATCCATGGCTGTTGGTACCTTTTAACAGCACCTACGAGCTGCAGCAATAGTTTCTGGACCCAGTTTGGCACCTGGGAAACATGAAAGGGTGAGGAACCTGCTGGTAGATAGTGTCAATCAGCAAAAGTGCTACTAAACGTAAGTAACTTCCAATTGCGTTGCTAACTATTTCAACTTCCTTTCCTGGTGTCTGTGGTCAGGCTTGTTATTCAAAGAAACACAGGTACAATTTTACGCATTGCACTCTTTTCCGATACAACATATTCAGTTTTCTGAATAACAAGTTATGGAGTAGAATTATTGTGAAAATACAACCTTTCAAATTCAATACTACACATGAAAAATACTCCCTTTGGGACACCCACTAGAATGATATATTGAGTTCAATTCAACCCAATGCTTTTGCAATTTTGCAACCTTGTTTCTAACTTAAAATAGGATCTTGCCCATTTGTGCAACAACCAGAATCCTATTTGTTTCTTTTTAAAGCTCAGTATGCCAACAGGCCCCAGGGCAGATTCACGTGTAACGTTATTTTTCTCAAGTGAAATTAATAGGCCTTCAGCCAACCATGTTATCGGTACCACTTGGGGGGATGGGTTCTAATATGAGTTATTGGCAACTACTGGAGAGGGAATATATGTGTTTGCAAGTTATAAATCTGCCTTTTTTGTGTTACCACTCCACTCCCAAGATAACTTGATGTAAATGGAAATGCTTTCATAATTTTTATTATTATGAATTTTATTATTAATCATTCGCACACTAAACAGCCTTGGTCATGGGATTTCATACTCACAACTGGAAGAAAATGATACCACCTTGTGTCTTCAAAAAGCTGCTGCTACCTTAAATTAGAAAATTGTTCTTCCAGCCGACATTCAGCCTCCTGTCTTCACTAACTTTCATGGGATAACATTGATAGGCTGGACGAAACTCTTACTGATAAGGGGATAACTCATTGAGTCAAAGGCTTTAGCTGTGCAGCCCAAGTTGTTTGGACCACAACCTTTTAAAGCTCCTCTCGCAAGCATTGAGAAACAAAAGCAAAGAACATCTACCACCACAAATACTGAAGAATTGTTCATGTATGTTTCTGGTAAAGGAGTTTGGCAGTCACCCCAGTTTATGTCTATTTCTCAATCGAGCCGTGAATTTCCCTCAGCTCCCTCTTTCTCATCTGGTCCTATAGACTACCCTCAGCCTCTTCCATGCTCTTGGTCCTCTGACGACTTTCCTCGTTCCCCATCAGCTACTCCTTTGTAACCATTTTTGGTGGATAATTCTACTTGCAGATTCATCAACTCTTGAATACTCCTCCAGGCACCAGACTGCTCCATAAAAGTGTTCTTCATAGCTCTACCCCGATGGTAGGGGGTACCGACTCCATTCAAGTGACATCCCTTTTACTTTACCAACCCAATTATGCTCTCCACTGTCATATCGACGTCGGTTCCCTTTTTTTTTTTTAACACTTTCAATGCAGTTTCAGAGCTCAACTCTCCTCGAGAAAATTGTATCAGAAAGTGCAAGAACATGTTCTGTTCCAAAAGGTCAGTGCTTAAGCCCTGTGGCGAATGTCAGGGTGCAAATGTCAGTTACCGAGTCCTATAAAATCTGTTTGTGGTGCTTGAGCTCTTACCATGACTTCAAATCTTGTGAGTCGTCCCGTGGCATGCATCCAAAGGCTATTAAATAGTGGGAGGCCAAGCTCTTTTGGATAAATTTAAAGAAATTAGATGGAGGTCCAGGTCTAGGCGCCGCTGCAGGTCTCCAGTGTTGGTGAAGTCGAGATCCTCCTTTTGAAAGCATAAGAAAAAGAGAAGGCAGGGGAGCAAACACAGTGAGCTAAGTCACCCAAACAACTTTTGGATTGCTCTTTGGAAGAGGAGCCGGCACCTCTGGTGCCATCGGAGACCCTGGCTCCACCACACCCTGCCTGTGTTCCTCAGTACCCAGACTTTCTGGCACTTGTCCCAATCTGACGCTTTATCTCAAGGCAATGTTTGAAATATTCAGGCGCGCTATGGCCCCCTCTGGAGAGCATTTGGACCCCATGGGACCTGTGGGGATGCCAAAAGGGATTTCACCGGCATGTCTTGCCCCATCTCCATTTGCCCCCATTTTTGCCACTTTCTGCAGTGGTTGTTACCCCTGGAGCCTATTCCCGTCCAGCCAAAACCATTTCCGCTGCTGATATCAGTTTCCCCCTATGCCCCAAATACCATTTACACTGGTTCCAGCTTTAGAGTTGTTCCAATCTCTTTCGCCATTACCTCAGTTTAGAAGGGTGACAACGCCACCTGAGGAGAGGCAGCTCAGAGAGCACCATACTCTCTATGAGTTGCTTGGTGCATACTCTGTTCAGGAAGACCTCCAACAGCCCTGAGCACTTAAAGGAATTTCAAGGGCTTGCGGAGTCTAGTGGCATTTATGCCACCCCTATGATGGGGTTCCTTAAACCATCTGGGCTCCTTCCTCCTGGAGGATCGTCTTACCATTCTGTTATTAGAAAGGCGAGTGATATCCTGGAGTTGCCCTTGTCTACTGTTGAAACTAAAGGCATTATTCTGACTGAAGTCCTACAACTCTCTGCCCACACTTCGAAGAAAATATTACCATTCTAGAGACTATTTTTGCTATTAGAATCAAATAATCCTCAGCCCCTGCGGTCAGCAGGTAAATTGCAAGATGGTATAGAGCAGCCCCGGGTGATCCATCATTCGTGTCGGAACACCCCTCACCAGAAAGCCTGGTTATTCAAGCCTCTTCTTCTTTGAAGCTCACATGGAAATTTCCATACTGCACCAGCTGATAGGTAATCGAAAAGGATTGCAGCTTGGGCCAAAAAGATCTTTACAACCAGGAGCCTGGCATTGAAGTCCCCCAACCCATGTGTCAATCCTCAGTGCACCCGTCTGCTCTGGCGTTATGTGCATGCTTTTAAGAGATGGCAGACATGCTAGATTCTGACCCATTTCCAAGACCTGATCTGGAACAGTCTGGTAGTGTCAGGGCAGGTGATACAGTCTGGCCTCAATACAGCGGACTTGGTCACCAAGACCATGGGATTATCCATCACTGGCAGGAGACATGCTTAGCTGAGAACTACAGTTTTTTTCCTCTGATGTTCACTCCAGGTTGAAGTGTTCAAATGAAAAGTCAGAATTTTACCCTAATAGTTTAGTACACTGTTAGTGTAAAATGCTGACTTAGCCTTCAAAAGCTTCAAAGCGAGTTCCCCTATGGCCCGCTCGCTCGGTCTGCAGCCCCAAAGGAAGGCATTCCAGGAATTTCAGGAATTTTGTGGCTTTGGAAGAGGCCTCAACTACCGCCAATGCCTGGCTGGCCTTGCTCTGCCGCAATCTCGGAATCCCTTTCTGCAAGAATACAGAGGCAATGGAAACTGTAGAGGCTGCACACCTCCTCTGACAGTCACTACTTCCTCCTCCTCTTCCTTCCCAGCCATCACAGTGAAGCAGCTCTAGTTCTCCTTTGCCGGGCAATATTGATTGTGGAAAAGGGGTAATCCCTACTTTTCCAGCAGCGTCCTACCCAGATCCCTACCCCCGTTCGGACCTTTCACAGAAACATATTCTCCTACTGCTGCAAGAAGTGGCAGCCTTGCGTCAAATGGGAGCTGTGGAGTTGATGCCAGAGCAGGAAATTGGACAAGTGTGCTACACACTGTAAAGAATGATGCAAGGAGAAGTTAAAGATGTTGTCCCTTGCTCTGGATCCTTTGGTACTCGACATTGGAGACTGGATGCTGTTGCTAGACTTACAGGACACGTATTTCCTTATGCTGATCCTGACGTGCCACAGGAAGTATCTGCATTTTGTGGTGGGCACAACTCACTATCAATTTGCAGTTCCTTTGCCCTGACATTGGCACCATGAGTCTTCAAAAAGATCACGGCACTGGTAGCAGCTCATCTCAGGAAGTCGGGAATTCCATTTTTCCCTACCTGAGGTACAGGGCAGCTTGGATACCACCTTCGGCCAAGCCTTTACACCTGTTCAGAGGATACAAGACACCCATGTGTTTCTCCCGCATTTCCAGGAAGGTGCTTGGATTCCAGCCCTTTGTGTTCTTCTCTTGCTTGGTCTGCTAGCTGCTTGTATCCTCCTGTTAACACATGCCCACTGGCATATGAGGACTCTCCAGTATTGCCTCCACAGGCAGGGGTTCCAAAATGAGGGTGACCTTGCAGAATCCATTGTGGTCTCTGGGAACACAGCGCTGGAGCTTACCTGGTGGGATGTGGATGAGAAACGTTAGGGAAGGATGTCCTTCCTACACCCTCTAGCCGTGGCCACAGTAGTCAATAGTGACAGATGCCTCCACCCTAGGGTGAGGGGCTACCTAAAGCAGCTGGAGATCACAAACCTCTGATCCCCAAAAGAGCATTGTTTTCACATCAATCTGCTCAAACTAAGGACGTTTTGCCAAGCACATTAGATATTTCTCCCATCCCTTCTTGGTAGGTCAGTGCAGATCTTGACAGACAACATGACTATGCAGTGGTATGTGAACAAGCAGGGGGCAGTAGGGTCCCTTTCCCGCTGTAAAGAAGCTCTGAGGCTCTGGTCCTGTGCACAGAAGCACAGAATGTGGTTGGTGGCAAATCATCTGGTGGGTTTGTTGAACACCAACACCCGTGTCATCTTGCCAACCAGAAGTGGAGTTTCGACCCAGAGATTGTGAAGAGTATCTTTTATCAATGGGGCATGCCCCACTTGGATATCTTTGCCACCAATTTTGTTTATTTCAGGAGGTAGCACATGTCGGTCATTTGATGAGCAGATGACCAGATTGACTCCTTGAAAGAGCAGCTTTCTGGCATTCTCAGTTTCATGCTTTAGCCCAGGAAGGCAATGCTGTGGGTTCAGTGAAGGGGTATCTAGCAAACTTGTCGACTTTCTTTTGTCTTCCGGATCAACCGTTCCTTTTCAAGTCACCCATTATTTTATGTTTCTTGAAAGATCTGACCAATCTGTTTCCTCTCACTCCTTTTTGAATGCCACAGTGGAATTGAAATCTGGTTCTTACCTTTTAAGCTCCATTCGAGCCCTTTCACAGTTGTTCCTTGAGATTTTTAACTATTAAAATGTGTTTTCTAGTTGCAGTTACTTCAGCCAGGCATGTTGGTGAGTTGCAGGCATGTCAAGCTGCCCTGTACCTCTTTTTATCCCAACAACCTGGTCCTCAGAACCAGCTCTGTTTTCCTCCCGAAGGTGGAAACCACTTTCCATCCAGGTCAATCGATCACTCTTCCATCCTTCTTTCCCCCACTTCACTCTACAAAGGAGAAGGAGGAGAGGCTGCATAGCCTTTATATTGACCACAAAAAGGATTTCATTTGGATGACCACCACTTCACAGGCTATGTAGGCAGTAGAAAAGGAAATGCAGTACACATAGGAACATTATCCAGGTGTATTATTTTGTGCCATTGCCCATAAGAACAACAGGATGGCATCAGAGCACACTGCCCAAGAACCAAGTCCTCAACATCTGCCTTGGCTAGGGGAGTCCCTGTAGGGGACATCAGCAGATCGGCCACTTGTTCATCCCTTCACACCTTCATGGACCACTGTTGTCTTGATTCGGACATGAGGAGGTTTGGGCATTTTGCCAGATCTGTTCTACAGGACTTTGTGGCATGATCAGACATCAAGTTCTTCCATCCCCTAAGTGGATATTGCTAGAGAATCTATTAAAGCAGTGAGGAAGCTGCAGATCGAAGTTTGCATCAGAAGAAAAAGTTATGTACCTTTTGTGACGATATTTATGGTGGCTATTCTAGCTGCAGATTTATCACTGATCACTCCCACCTCCCTATTTGAGGGACGGTTATAGGCCAACATAATAAGGTTCTGAGTTTCTGTTGTTTGACTGTATTTCTTATCTGATGTCATTCTCACTCTACTGCTTCAGTAGTGTGGGAAAATGGATGGGAAATTGACATCGGTATGATGGTGGAGGTGCTTTTTGGGGTCAGGTGACGTCACAGGGATGAAACTTCTGGCGTCGAAGGAAGCCAGCACCCCCTACTGCCAATAGAATCATTGTTACCAAAATAAGTAACTTTTTCTTCTCTTCTTCAATGTCTCGGCATCTTGGCTCTGTAATTCCATCCTTAAGAAACTCAGCAAAGTTAAGGATCAGAGTGACCCATGCAAGATATCTTGGTTACATCATCATCAAGCTCATACATTAGTTTAGTTTGCCTGCCTATATTTGGTACATGTGGTGTAGCGACTCCTAAGATCTCACTCTACTCACTTTTGCAACTCACATTTACATTATACAAGGGACGTCACATTCAGTGGCATCCATGCTTATTCTCCAAAGCTATGGGAGCCTTTGCAGCTTTTTACAGATTTGTTCAATTCCAGGGTGTGTGTGCTATCAATTCTGAATGTATGTGCACCGCTGATGGTGGGAATATCAATGATGGCTCACCACATTTTGCACTGAGCTGTCAGTTGGTTGTAAGCCACTGGCCTTTTCCCTCTCCACTCTAAATCCTCATCCTGAAAACATATTGAATGTCAGCAGTGTTACATTGTATTTCAAGCACCTGCAGGTTCATACAGATATTTTTGTATGTGAATATGAAGAACGTCGTAGCTGTAAATAATGTACTCCTGGCTTCTGATATTCCAGCTTTTAATTGCAGCATACCTTCGTCATTCATATTTATAATTTGAGAATAACGTTTTCTTTTTGCAGACAACAGTCAGCTTTTTAGCTTAATCTCACGTTGGCTGCAACGTTGTCTTGAAACGTTTCATGGTGGTTCAATAGAGTTGGACTCGCATCTGTTGTGAACCTCCATCAAAAGAGTACCACATTTGTTATGCTGTTTGAGCCCATGATGCATTCTTTCTTGATGGATGTGTTTTAAACCTCTTTCCTTCCTCCTACAGTGTCATATCTAACTCTTCCATCAATATGTTCTTACTTTGCCTTTAATACCAAGTAGAATCTATGTCAAAGCTCAGTGATTCACAGCTGGCGGGTATTTATGAATAGTCCTAGTTAATGCGTTTTTGTCACAAACTTCCACGGTTTCCACAGAAACCGTCAGCTATTCACATTCCTAAATAAACATTTATGGGTGGCTGCCAGCCGCGGTCCGTGCAGGTAACAGCGGTGGGGCCGTGTAAGGGGGGATTTCGAGGCACGATGCAGAGGAAAAATTAAATAAATAATTAATTTTCCCTCTGCATCGTCCCTCGAAATACCCCCTTACACGGTCCTACGGCTGTTACCTGCATGGACTGCGGCTGGTGGCTGCATGTGTAGTGGTTTGCGTTTGCAGCGGTGCCTGTTGGTGTGTTGCTCTGCATGTTTGCAGATATGTTCCACCTATTTCAGTATGTGCATGGCCGATGTGTGTTTCTCTACCGAGTAAGGACTAGAGGTGCCTTTTCAACAAACTGCATATGTATTGGAGTTGTATCACTTCTGGCTCTGCAAGTGTTTGAATTCTTCCCAGAGGCTGGTTTATTCATTTATGTAGCGCCTACAAGACCAAGGAGCGAAAGAGTTTCAATGTTGGTCGACAATGATCTCACGATACTCAAAGATGATGTGTCTTGCCACCCCTCTCCCCCCACCCCGAAAGATGTGCAGACAAGGTTTATTTTTCAATGACCAGCCATCCAGGTTGGCACTGTGTGCACATGGCATGCACAGTGCGTCACATCCAGAGCAGAAGTTCCTTTGTTGATAGCATGGTCTATTTTGATTACTTACAAACTTTTCAAGCAGACTGAGGGAGAATCTTAAAATCCTCAGCCATTTTGGTATACAAATTAAAAGCAGTACCCCAAAATACAGTGAATGCAATTTCCATATTTTGCTATGCAATGAAAAATTGCCTCCTGCACACTTCCTTTAGATAAAATATGATTACGCTTCTGATCTTGTGAAATGTCTTGGGTTTGCTACTCCTACATCTGCTGTTTTTCCTTTTTTTATAACTGTGCTTCTCTATTGCTTCTCTGTGGTCTGCAATGTTTTTTCCTCAAGTGTAAAAATGCTCTGAATCTTGGTTTAGAGTTTGATGCAAGGCAAGTGTGTCCAAAAGGCAGATCAAGAAAAATGCCTGGTCGAGTAATTTCACTTTTACTTCTTACTCCCTACATCTTATAGAATATGTATTCAAACCATTCCCTGTAAGTCTGGACAAAATGCCCAACTGCCACCAGTAAATTTGTCGCAACAAAAACTTAAGTGAGATGTTGAAGAGTGATGCAAACGTGTGGATTGGTGACCTTTCCCTGTTGCACTGTTTACATGGTTTACTTTAACATATGCTTGTAAAAGCCATTGATTTTTTGTAAATGTCATTCATATTGATCAGCCCCCATTCCTCACCCAGTGGTTGGTTTCAGCTGTGAGTCACAACGTACGTTGTTTCGCTGTTGAATTGGCATGGTTCAACATTCAGATGAGTTTGTGTCAGGAGAGTGTGCTGTTTTTCATTTGTGATGTGATGTTATATTATGTTATGATACAACGTATTTATAAAGCGCACGTACACTAAAAAGGTTTCATGGCGCTGATGTGGAGCTAGACAATTGGAATAGTATTAGGCATGAGACTCAGTGTCTCACAGTTTGAGCCCTTTGGCCCCCATTGACTCAACAATGTCTAAGGTGCACACTTGCTAGTAGGTGTGCCCTGCAGTAGAAGATTCCTAAACCACAATGGTTCAGGGATAAAATTGTAACGCAAAAAGACCTACAGCTTAATCAAACCAAAAAGTGTGCAATTTAAGTAAGAAAAACACACAGCAAAACAAGGTACCCACATGAAACTTCTTTCAAAGTAGAAAAGTTTTTGTTATTGTGAATTATTCTTTGTGAAACAATAAAATATCCAATACATAAACAGTTTGTACTTACAACATTGCACTAAACAGATATATACAGAAAATTACAGTGTAAACAAAAAACACACAATGGCTGTCAGGGACTGTCCGGGACTATGTCGGGAACACAGTCAGGGACTTGGGCAAGGACTGGGAATGGGGTAGAAAACGTACACAGAGAGAGGAGTACAGCGCTGCCCAGGATCACACAGGAAGTCAGAGGAGAAAAGGGATCCAAAGGGGAAGCCTGTACAAAGGAACAAGATGGCTAAGACTCAGAAAGGAAGGGCACTCACAAGGCAATTTAGCATTCAGAATAACTACACCCAGGACGGACGTGCAAAACATATATATAATACAACTTTAGCAATAAAGGGAATGTGGGGTAAAGCACTCAGGAGCTCCACACGGTAAGACTGAAGCTCAGTAAGTTCCTCACCCACAATTGCTGTTACAGATACTGACTGAAAATACCCACATATAGGATATGCATGCAAAGGCAGGGTCTGTGGAGCTTATACCTATGGTGATGTTATAACAGTAACTCAAAGACAATACTCACAGTGAACAAGAAACACCACCTAGGTAGTCAGCTGTGCCCACGGATCCTGGGGATCAAACAGGAACACGCAAGGCAGTAACAGCAAAGGGGTAGAACTAAACACAAGCACAATAGACAAGGAGCTAGCAAGGAGGAGTGCTTAACAGGAAAGGAAGGAAATCACAGGGCACAATTGGCAGAAAGCAGGTAACAAACATACAAGGTAACAAAAGCAAGACAGCAAAAATAGAAAGACAGCAAACTAGAACTGGAACCAAGGAAATGGGAAGAAAGGCAGGGACTGGAAAAGGATATACAGAAGGGGAGGCTACAAGGGTATACTAGAATAGTGCAGATTCAGGAATCAAGAAAACAAAGTAGCATAGAAGGCAGTGCTGAGGCAGGAACAAGAATTGAGCAAAAGCTCAGGAGTCAAAGTAGCACTGCAGGTAGTGCTAGTTCAGGAGAAGGGAAACTGCTGCAGGTCAGGAACAAGGAATGCTAAGGCTCAGGAGTCAAGGTAGCACTGCAGGCTGTGCTAGTTCAGGAACAAGGGAAACTGCTGCAGTTCAGGAACAAGGAATGCTAAGGCTCAGGAATCAAGGTAGCACTGCAGGCTGTACTGGTTCAAGGATACAGGAAATAGCTACAGCTCAGGAAACAAGGAGTCAAGAGAGCACTGCAAATCAGGAACAAGAAATAGCTGGAGCCCAGGCACAAGGAATAGCTATAGCTCAGGAACTCAGGAAACAAGGTAGCACTGCAGGCAGTGCTAATTCAGGCACAAGGAATAGCTATAGCTCAGGAATCAAGGAACAAGGATTAACTATAGCTCAGGAATCAAGGAATATCAAAAGCTCAGGAAACACTGGAAACAAGGTTATCAAAAGCTCAGGAAACACTGGAAACAAGGATCGGCCTCACCGGTATTCAGCTACAATGACCAACACTGGGTTGAAGGGAGCTGGGGCTTAAAAGAGCTCACAGTAATCATATGCAGCAGGTGTGAGCAGGCTAGCAGCTGCCAGCCACAGGTGAGCTCAATTCCTCCACCCATCCTTGGCCTGCAGGGGTGGAGACAAAGCAGTGAGCAGGGAATTCTAGGTAGTGGAGTTCCAAACATGAGCAGGCTGGCTTCAAGTATGAGCAGGCTGGCTTTCACAAAACCCGGCATGGATTGGGAATGGATGTCAATTCCCAAATAGTGTCCAAATGGCTGGAAGTCAGTATATACATAAAGGGGAGGGTCTGGAAGCTTATTAGAACACTGGAGAGTCCCACAGTTCAGTCCCCTGGTGGTGGACACGAGAACGCAGGGAGCAAGTTGTGACAGTACACCCCCTCCAAGGACCGTCTCCCGGAATCTGGAACTGGATTCAAAGCCTTTGCTCCTAAGAAGTAAGTTCATTTCCATCAGCGATGTAGTGCAAGATACCAGAGGACTGCGGTAAAAATGTCTGGAGGGTAGAATATTAGGCTGTAAATTAACAGGAGTATTGGAGGCAGAACCTGAAGCATCCAAATCCAGTAACAGGGGCTTAGAACCCCGATTCAAAGGTGTTTGAATTCCAGATGATGGCAGTCTAGAGTAGCACTCTAGAAACGAAGGCAGATTGACTGTAGGGTCAAAAACAGATAACGGATTGGCAGGAGGCACAGAGGTCAAAGGCAAGCTGGCTGAAGTCAAAGGAGGTAACAGGAAGCAGACCTGAAGCTCTGGCCCTGGAGGAAAACATACAGAAGACTCACATGCAGGAGACGCTGGAAGCAGGTATGCAGGAGACCCAGGCCCTGGAGGCTGACATGTTGAGAGTTTTGTCTCTGCGGCTGGAAGTTCAGTCTCTGAAAGTATATGTGCTGAGACCTTTGAAGGCTGGCTAGCTGGAAGCACAGGGTCAAAAGTTGGCAAGATAGAGGCTCAAGGTCGGAAGGCAGGGAGCCTGGAAGCTCTGGTGCTGAAGGCAGGAAGCCTGGAAGCTCCGGTTCGGAAGGCAGGTAGCCTGGAAGCTCCGGTTCGGAAGGCAGGTAGCCTGGAAGCTCCGCTTCGGAAGGCAGGTAGCCTGGAAGCTCCGCTTCGGAAGGCAGGTAGCCTGGAAGCTCCGCTTCGGAAGGCAGGCAGCCTGGAAGCTCCGCTTCGGAAGGCAGGCAGCCTGGAAGGTCTAGTTCTGAAGTCAGACAGGTTGGAGACTCTGACTTAGTAGGCAGGTGAGCTGAGGGCTTGGGCTTTGAATGCAGGCATTCTGGAGGCTCCGGTACTAATGGCAGGCAGGCTGCAGGCTCGCGCTCAGATGGCAGACAGGCTGCAGGCTCGCGCTCAGATGGCAGGAAGGCTGCAGGCTCGGGCACAGATGGCAGGCAGGCTGCAGGCTCTGGCACAGATGGCAGGCAGGCTGCAAGCTGAAGTTCAGGAGGCAGCAGGCCGGCTGAGGACTCTGGAAACTCTGAAAGCAGCAGGCCGGCTGAGGACTCTGGAAACTCTGAAAGCAGCAGGCCGGCTGAGGACTCTGGAAACTCTGAAAGCAGACTAGCTGATGGCAGAGAGGCACAAGGATGAAAGACTTTAAATTCTGGGAATGGCAATAGCTCGTGAGCAGTAGATTCCCTGTTGTCAATAGTGAAATCGTCACAGTTCCTTGGCTCCTTAAAACACACTGAAGCGCTTTCTTCGGGATGGCTAAGATTACTGCTTGTCTTAGAGTCTCTGATGACCAGACTCCCTTTACCATTTGGCAGTTCACATGTCTTAGTCAGAGGAAACAGGTCAGAGATCACTTGGTCTTTGGACATTATTTCATTTTCTTCTGCATTACTAGGTGGTAAAGGTGCATCAGAGCAGAAAGTATCATTTCCTGACTTTTCAATATGTGGTGTGCTTGAAGGCAAAACAGCAAACAAGGGGTCAGGATTTTGTTTCTTATCAGCGAGGAGGTTGACTTCAGTCACAGCAGTTAAATCAAGAGCGAAGTCTGAGTCACAAGATATTGTCACATCAGGGATTATGTGGGGCACTGGCTCAGATTTTATCTGTATGTCAATGGCCTGTCTATGGGTTATCTCTGAGAAAGAACTGACCTCACTACCAGGAAAAGAAAGCAAAGAGATGTTTTTTGTTTTGCCTGGCATTTGGGGTTCCTGAAAAGTGGCGGGACACATCTCAGATGTAGCGCCTAGATGTAATTTAGCTCTAGAAGACAAAACACCAGAGGAGTTAGAAAATTCAGACTTCAAACACATACTTTCATTAACTGCACTGTGAGAAAAGGTACTATGGCTTTTCTGAATGGAATCTGAGTGATCAGCCACAGTATTATTCACAAACTTGCTGGACCAGCTCTGAGGGGAACGCAAAAGAGAGCGCAAGGTTTCATTCTCCAATTCTAAGGAAGCTAACATAGAAGTGGAAAAGTTGTCTTGTACAGGGGTTTTAGGTTCCCACTTGAACTCTGGGTTATAATTTTTTAACAGAGTCTGAAACATTTTATTCTCTCGCTGTAGTTCAAGAATCTTAGATGTAATTATATTCTGTGAAGACTGCAGATCTTTCTCTACAAGGACTGTGGTAGACTTGGCAATTTCACAACAAGCAACAGAGCTACACCTTGGATTTTGTTCAAACTGGCTTTTAGCCGCCTGTGTTCTAGTAGGTCTTTTCTCTCTTTTGTTAAACTGATTATGGTTTACTTTGAATGTGGTATTTAACAAGGTCCCTTTAGTATCAGGGACTGTGATCTTCACTGGGTCACAAGACTGAGGTATATCGTTTGTATGGAAAACAGAGGTTATATAATGCATCTGCTCTTTCTTGGTCTGCTGTGTGGTTAAACAAGCTTTAACTGGTATCATTGAACTACTAGTTTGGTAAGGTGTCGATAAAAACGGTGTCTGGAAATTGTCTTCAAAGAAAACATTGTCTTGACAGGGGTTCTCTGAGTTACAAACTTCAGAAAAATATCCCCTAATAGTACCACTCTCTAAATTACTATTTTGTCTTTCTGCTGCTAACAAGGTTTGCAGAAATTCGTTTTCATCCTGTAGGTCACAGGCTGACATCAGATGAGGAACAGGGTTACAGATGGAATGAAAATCTAACATAGAAGGATCAGCCAACCACAGGGAATAATATTCAGCACGTAAGAGTCTGTTTTGTTCCATGAATCGATCTCTAGAGTCTAAGGACTTTCTAATAGGATGTACGGAACTGCGCTGCCTTGGCAATGGATGTCTGCCATCATACGCAGACTTTCTGGTTCTGATGCTAAACATCTTGGCAAGAACTGACTGGGAGAGCTTTGAGAAAAAAGTGGTAGCTAACTGAATGCAAAGAAACCTCACAAGTGACCCTGGAAATGTGGGTTGGTCATTCTGTCAGGGACTGTCCGGGACTATGTCGGGAACACAGTCAGGGACTTGGGCAAGGACTGGGAACGGGGTAGAAAACGTACACAGAGAGAGGAGTACAGCGCTGCCCAGGATCACACAGGAAGTCAGAGGAGAAAAGGGATCCAAAGGGGAAGCCTGTACAAAGGAACAAGATGGCTAAGACTCAGAAAGGAAGGGCACTCACAAGGCAATTTAGCATTCAGACTAACTACACCCAGGACGGACGTGCAAGACATATATATAATACAACATTAACAATAAAGGGAATGTGGGGTAAAGCACTCAGGAGCTCCATACGGTAAGACTGAAGCTCAGTAAGTTCCTCATCCACAATTGCTGTTACAGATACTGACTGAAAATACCCACATATAGGATATGCATGCAAAGGCAGGGTCTGTGGAGCTTATACCTATGGTGATGTTATAACAGTAACTCAAAGACAATACTCACAGTGAACAAGAAACACCACCTAGGTAGTCAGCTGTGCCCACGGATCCTGGCGATCAAACAGGAACACGCAAGACAGTAACAGCAAAGGGGTAGAACTAAACACAAGCACAATAGACAAGGAGCTAACAAGGAGGAGTGCTTAACAGGAAAGGAAGGAAATCACAGGGCACAATTGGCAGAAAGCAGGTAACAAACATACAAGGTAACAAAAGCAAGACAGCAAAAATAGAAAGACAGCAAACTAGATCTGGAACCAAGGAAATGGGAAGAAAGGCAGGGACTGGAAAAGGATATACAGAAGGGGAGGCTACAAGGGTATACTAGAATAGTGCAGGTTCAGGAATCAAGTAAACAAAGTAGCATAGAAGGCAGTGCTAGTTCAGGAGAAGGGAAACTGCTGCAGGTCAGGAACAAGGAATGCTAAGGCTCAGGAGTCAAGGTAGCACTGCAGGCAGTGCTAGTTCAGGAACAAGGGAAACTGCTGCAGTTCAGGAACAAGGAATGCTAAGGCTCAGGAATCAAGGTAGCACTGCAGGCTGTACTGGTTCAAGGAAACAGGAAATAGCTACAGCTCAGGAAACAAGGAGTCAAGCGAGCACTGCAAGCAGTGCAAATCAGGAACAAGAAATAGCTGGAGCCCAGGCACAAGGAATAGCTATAGCTCAGGAACTCAGGAAACAAGGTGGCACTGCAGGCAGTGCTAATTCAGGCACAAGGAATAGCTATAGCTTAGGAATCAAGGAACAAGGATTAACTATAGCTCAGGAATCAAGGAATATCAAAAGCTCAGGAAACACTGGAAACAAGGTTATCAAAAGCTCAGGAAACACTGGAAACAAGGATCGGCCTCACCGGTATACAGCTACAATGACCAACACTGGGTTGAAGGGAGCTGGGGCTTAAAAGAGCTCACAGTAATCATATGCAGCAGGTGTGAGCAGGCTAGCAGCAGCCAGCCGCAGGTGAGCTCAATTCCTCCACCCATCCTTGGCCTGCAGGGGTGGAGACAAAGCAGTGAGCAGGGAATTCTAGGTAGTGGAGTTCCAAACATGAGCAGGCTGGCTTCAAGTATGAGCAGGCTGGCTTTCACAAAACCCGGCATGGATTGGGAATGGATGTCAATTCCCAAATAGTGTTCAAATGGGTGGAAGTCAGTATATACATAAAGGGGAGGGTCTGGAAGCTTATTAGAACACTGGAGAGTCCCACAGTTCAGCCCCCTGGTGGTGGACACGAGAACGCAGGGAGCAAGTCGTGACAATGGCAGAGGAATAACAGTCCAAATATTTGTTCGTACTATAACAGCAACATGGTGCAACATATGTTTCCTCTTGATTTGCCAAAAGAGACCGTCAATGGCGTTTCGACCTTAGTTATTTGTTAGGTCAACATCAGGACACATAAAAATATTGGTAGCAACCGCAAAAATTGATCTGAAAACAAATAATAACATACATAAATATGCGGGTACCAAGGGAATTCTGTACAGAAAGAAAAATAATTGAAAAGCAAGAGAAAGAACCAAACCAAGGGCCGGGCTCAAAATAAGTTAGTACTGGCCAAACTGCAAAAAATGAATAATAATACATCATGCACACCCAATTGACAGTGAAAGGGAAAACCCACCACCAACTTGGTCTCAGCAATACTGTGTCAGTAACTAGAATGTGGGGCACAATAAAGCACAAAACTTAATGCAACCAACCGTACCTGATAAAACAATTGGACAAACACATAGCAAAGTTAAAACCATATATATTCCAAACATTAGATGAACTCTATAGGTGCCAACAAAGAACAAAACATTATTCTAAAAAATGACTACTCACTTTTAGTTTATAATAATTCCAGTATCAATCCAAACAATGATTCTTATTCATAGGGTCAGAAAAGGCACACCCATCTTAATTCCATTTTTTCTGCAAAGCAAATTAAAAGGTTTTCAAACACTAAAAAAGCCAAAAAAAGAAAGAATAATTCAATGCTGATTGCTCCATATAGCGAAAACTCACCAGGGAACCACAGTTCCAGTGTCACCTCGTGTATAGAAAGTTACACTGGTTCAGGGATATCAAAATTCCGTCAGTACGTCTAAGTATCGGGCCAATTCACAAATTTAAGTCCCTAAAAGAATAAAAACATATAAGCCAATTATTGCAAGGAATAAACAATCTATAAAAATTAACAGCACATACAACGATTGCTGCCAACCTCACTGGGGAAATCAATTCAATAAAAGGAAAAAGTCAAGTTTAACTAAAAAGTCAAAAATGTTTGCAATGTCAAATTCACACATTTATGTTATGAAGTTAGATGACAAAGAAAATCAGGAAATGGTGACCTAACAAATAACTAAGTTCGAAACACCGTCGACGTTTCCCTATGGAAAATCAAGAGGAAGCATATATTGCACCATTTTCCTGTTATAATACGGGCAAATATTTGGATTGTTGTTCCTCTGCCATTGTGTGTTTTTTGTTTACACTGTAATCTTCTGTATATGTATGTTTAGTGTAACTATGTGAGCACAAACTGTTTATGTATTGAATTTTGTATTGTATCGTTTATTTTTGTTCACAAACAATAATTCAAAATAACAAAAACCTTTTCTACTTTGAAAGAAGTTTTGTGTGGGTACCTTGTTTTGCTGTGTGTTTTTCTTACCTACATTGCACAATTTCTGATTTTGTTCAGTTGTGGATGTTTTTTGCTTTATAATTTTATCCCTGAACCATTATGGTATTGGTATTGTTTATTGGCTCCAGGTTCTGGGGAATAGGGCTGCCCTTGTTTGATGTAAATACTACATGTTAGACTTGGAATCGTTGGCATGGTTTCCCCAGACTTTTTGCCTCTACCTACTTCATTTTTGATCGTGTACTGGATTTCGTTTTGCTGTTTTAGATGCTTTGGGCACTTTGCCACTGCTGATCAGTGTCAAAGTGCAAGTGCTCCCTATAAAAATTGTTATTGTAATTAGTTATCCATCCATCCACAGTTAATCTGCACTGGTTTGCTGCCACTTGCTTGGACAGATCACGTCGCAACTCAGTTTGAGTTGGCCCTTCCTGACCGACACCATAGTACAGGGGACTCTGAGTGTCAGATACAACTAAGAACATGGAACAAAATGAAGGGCACAGAATTAGAAGACTTTCTTTTGGCAACTGCTTGTTCGCTGCCTACAGAGGTGGAAGGGGCTACCATCTGCTATACAGAGTGGATAGAGACAGCTTGTAAAAATTTAGCCCTTGTGACAACTTGGTTTCCTAAATGTTCTCAACCAACAGCTCCCTGGTACTCTGATGATCTAAGGAAACAAAAATTTGCCTGTACGCGTCTAGAACGCAACTGGAGAAGAGAATACAATGAAGCAGAAGAAAAACTCTACAAACAAAGCCTTACGCGCTATAAAAGGCTCTTATTTAATACTAAAAGAGCATTCTTCATGAACCAAATCAAACTGGCTAAATCTTCAACTAAAGAACTCTTCAGGACCGTAGTCAGATTGGCCGCCCCCGGCCCACCTAAAATTCAGAGCAGTCAAGAGCTGTGAGAGGAAATCGCCTCTTTCTTTTTACAGAAGGTGGAGGTTATTTTCTCGTCTTTTAGATTCTCCCCGTTGGGAGGGATGGATGCTCCAACTATGGGGGCCAAAATAGCAACAGCAATTGACCTACCGCCTATTCTGGACAAGCTCTCCCCACTGGCCACGAAAGATACTATAAACCTCCTCGCCTCTATTAGATCAGGCTCTCCTTACGATCCCTGTCCAGTCTCTGTGATTAAACTAGCCCACGAACCTATTGCCATTTCACTTACTTCCTTATTTAATGCCATGTTCGTGTCAGGGCATTATCCGAGAACATGGAAGATAGCATCAATCCTTCCATTATTAAAAAAACAAAATCTGGACCCTAAAGATCCTAATAACTTCCGCCCAATCTCTCGCCTTCCACTCCCTGCGAAATTGGTAGAGAAGACCATGAATAGACAGCTCAGTGCCTTCCTCCAGGCAAAAATATATTTTAGATCCCACCCAGTATGGGTTCAGGGAAGGACAGAGCACAGAGTCTGCCCTTATAAAACCCACTGAAGAAATAAGGGAAGCCCTGGATCAGGGAGTAAATATGCAGCACTAATTATGGTGGACCTTTCTGCGGCCTTCGACACGGTCCACCATGATCTCCTGATGGACCGTCTAACAGCCTGCAGGGTTCAAGGTAAAGCCTGAAAGCTATTGAAATCCTTACTGACTGCAAGAACTCAACTTGTGGCCTTGAGCACTTTTCGATCTAAACCTTTTTCCTTACCTTGTGGAGTGCCGCAGGGGTCTTCCTTCAGTCCCACCCTTTTTAACGTTTACGTGTCTCCCCTAGCGGACCCGATTAGATCCTTCGGGTCTCAGCTCACTTCATATGCGGATGATTCGCAAATTGTGGTGTCTCTGCTGCCGGGGCAGGAGTCAGAGAAGGGTAAGAGGTTCCATGACTGTATGAACTCAGTCAAGATGTGGATAACCCAGAACTGCCTGAAGTTAAATTCGGGCAAGACTGAGGTCATTATCTTTGGAAATAATGCCAATTTCTGGACCCCAGACTGGTGGCCGGAAGAACTAGGCACACTCCCAAATCCTACTAGGAAAGCAAAAAATCTGGGAGTTATAGTTGACGATAAATTCACTTTCGGGGACCAGATAAATGCGGTTGCATCTGCCAGCTTCCACCTCCTTAGAATGATCAAGAAAATAATACCATTCTTGCTGGAGGACAGTCAGCGCGTAGTTATAACATCCCTCATTCTATCAAGGGTGGATTATTGCAACAGCCTTTACTTGAACATTCAAAAGCGACATTTGAATAAACTTCAACTTCTGCAAAATGGAGCAGCTAGACTGTTAACCGGCACACCAAAATTTGTATCTGTCACCAAGGAAATCAAAGGGCTGCACTGGCTTCCAGTTAGACATTTTAAATCCTTGTGCACCGTTTTTAAAGCCCTTCAAGGAATAGGGCCAGAATATCTGAAACGTCGATTTCAATGGTATGTCCCTAAAACAGCCCTCCGCTCTTTAGGAGCTAAGAGGGTGTTAGTACCCTCTTTAAAAAAAGTCAACTGGGGAGGGAGAAGCTTCATCACCTGTGCCTCAAGGGCCTGGAACGATCTCCCTCTCCATATTAGAAACGCCACTGATCTAATGGCATTTAGGCAAGGATTGAAAACATGGCTTTTCTGTATATAGGTTTCCATGCCAACCTCTGTTCAGAGAGCAGTAGCTAGAGCTAGGACACCCTCGGGTAACCGCTGCACTTTAGAACTACAAATAACATAACATAACATCCATGATTGGCATATTTGATTTACTGGTAAGTCCCTAGTAAAGTGCACTGAGTCTCCCAGGGCCTGTAAATCAAATGCTACTAGTGGGCCTGCAGCACTGATTGTGCCACGCACATGAGTAGCCCTGTAAATGTATCTCAGACCTGCCACTGCAGTGTCTGCTCGCGCAGTTTTAAACTGCCATGTCAACTTGGCCAGTGCACCCACGTGCCAGGCCTTAACCTTCCCTTTTTTTACATGGAAGGCACCCCTCAGGTAGGCCCAAGGAACCCCCTTCGGCAGGGTGCAGTGTGTGTAAAAGGTAGGACATGTAATTGTGTGTTTTACATATCCTGATAGTGAAATGCTGGCAATTTCGTTTTTCTCTATTGAAAGGCTATCTGTTCTATAGGCTAACATGGGAGTTGCTTTGTAACATCTTACAAGTATAACTTTCCATTGGGACAAGGTAGAGAAATGGAGTTCAGGCTCTCTGAACTCAGAATTTAATAACACATCTTTTTAGGGAGATGGTTTTTAAATTGTGTGTTTGAAAATGCCACTTTTAGAAAGTAGGGTTCATTGGGCTGCCCAATTACCTATCACACTTTTAGAAAGTAGGCATTTTCTTATTTAACCATTCTGTGTGCCTCTGCTGTTTTGTGTATTGACTGTCTGGTTTTGGAGTGAATGGTTGTGGAAGTGCATTCACTGTAGACAGCCACAAGGGGGGTTGAGGTATGTCCTTCCTTTCCTGGGTGACTCAAAGCTGGGCTGAACAGACCCTGGCTGCATTTAGAGTGGCGGGAGGAGTTTTACTAGCACCTGAATAGGCAGTGTCTCCTCTGCACAATGCTGTCTCCACCTCCTGTAGTGCTGCTGCACCAGAGAGGACAGAACTGGTTTGGACTGGGCTCAGAGACCCTTGCCACAAAAAGAACAAAGAGAACATGGGGTATAAGTATTGGACATTAAACCCCAGAGAATTAGATCACTTCTGGACTCAAGAGGAACCTTTGCCAAGGAGAACAGCTGGAGAGCTGTAAGGAGGAGTACTGCCCCTTTGCTGTGTGCTTCGCTGGGTTGGCCTGCAGTTGCTGCTTCTGCCAAAGAGCGGACAAAGACTGGAACTTTGCTGTGAACCTGCTTGAACAAGAATCTCCAAGGGCCAGTGTGTGCTGGCTTCCTGTTCTGAAGTCTCAGGCACACAAAGGCTTCACCTGTAACCCATTGACCAGCACCTGGACTCCTCTGTGGACTCCTGTATTCAAAAGGGCGCCACTTCCAGTTCCTGGTCTCTGATAATTGTTTGGTTGGTGCTGCAAAGCAAGAAAACTCCATCGCCGTCAGCGACGCCAACAGTGACGCCGCGACTTGCACCGAAGCCACTGCTCGTGAAGTGCACGAAGCATTGCCCCGCCTGCACCGCAGCTCCGATGCCCTTCGACGCCTGCAGTTATGGGCCTTCTCGACGCCAGCGCTAGCACCGACACCGTCACCGGCAGCGCCAGCATAAAGTTAACATGGAGCCGATAACTGATGAGGGTGACTTCCCGAACTCTTCGAACTACGCATAGCCTCACCGGAACCGAAGCCTCACCGCCAGAGTCACCTCACTTCCCCTGTTCTGGACTCGACGCATCACCTCCTCACAGTCACAACGCCTCGCCTCCCCTGTGGCAACGAGGGAACCGGCCTCACCTCCACGACGCCGTGCATCATCCATAGACTTCGGTTTCCAAGGTACTGTTGTTTGGGGGTCCGTGTGACTCCATGCCTGATGCTGCGCACCGCGCGGTCGGCGCTGTACTTTGGATTCATGCCTTTCACAATGTCATAATAGCCCCAGTTGGAGTTATTTTGTTTCTACAAGTTCTATTTTTGAAATAACTGTTCTAAAGTGATATCTTGATACTTGTATGTTGGATTTTTGTCATTTTGGTCTTGTTTGGTTTAGATAAAGATACTTTATTTTTCTAAACTAGTGTGGTGTCCATTTGTCGTGTTTTAACTGTGTTATTGTGTGTTTTGAGTACAAATACTTTACACATTGCCTTTGGGATAAGCCTGTCTGCTCATGCCAAGCTACCAAGGGGGTGAGCAGGGGTTATCTAAAGTGTGTAACTCCCTTATCCTGACTTGAAGCAAGGGTCTCTACTTGGACAAAGGTGTATACCTCTGCCAATTAGAGACCTCCATTTCTAACACTAAAGTAGAAGGACTGCTTAGGCACCAGCATGGGCATACCCTCACTGTCATGGGCCCACCCCTCTGTGGAAAGTAGGACAACTAAGGGAAGTAGAGAAACTAGAAGGTTTCCGGGAATGGGATCTTATAGGGATCTCCACGCTAGGCGATAGAAGGCAATAGGGGGGGGCACTAAATCAATTGAATCTTTATAAACGGAATACAATTTAGTATCCACCCAACACTACAAATATCTCCAATTGAAACACGCCATAGCGGTGGAACAGATAGACTGGATGGACTTGCCTGACTGCAGTCCACTGGAGGGCAGGACCCTACTTGAACCACTTCCCAATAAGGGGGTCTACCTCATATATCTTATGTTTAGGTTACTTTGAGTACATTGACTGGGAGGCCGCCCTGATGCAACCTCGCGAAGTGGCCATAAAAGCTAGATTTCAACTTATTCAGCTTAACAGACTCCACAGAGTGTATTACAATAGAAGTAGATTACATAAAATAGGGAGGGCCTCATCACCCCAATACCTGAAATGCAACGAGCTAGAGAGGACTTTCATTCACTTTGGGAATACCCACTGATAAGACAATACTGGTCAAAGATATCCATCGAAATCGCAACAGCCCTCGGTGCTCCGGTCCGTGACACAACACAATTCCAGATCCTCAGTATTCTGAGTGATGTAGACCTTCCCAGATGTCGGTTGCTTCTCGGCACTCTGGGATTCATAGTAGGGAAGAGAGATGTCACCAAAATGTGGGGAAATACAGAGGCCTCTGCCATACAAATGTGGACAATGGGAATGATGGCATGTATGGAGTCAGAAAGGACGGTGTACGAGGCCAGAGGATGTGTGAACAAATTTGCTACAATATGGGTTGACTGGACAATTCACAAAGGCCTGGACTGGAAAAACCCAGGTGAGTTGAGGGAAGATATGGTATAGTATACACCCCAGGCATGACCAGCATGAGAGGGGGAGGGAAGACCAAGGGGACGAAAAGATGCAACAAAGGCTATAACAGACTATCCCACTGTGAATCTACCCCAGCTGAAGGACTGTGGGTTAAAGGCACATGAGAACTGTAATATTGTTGGTGTACACCATGACTGTCGATCTGTGTTTCTTTACCTAAAGAAACACTAAATAAAAAGAGTATTTTTTTTTTTTTAAAACATGGAGGGACTCCCTACATTGTGCACATCAGTGTAATACGCCCTTCTGCCCCCATTGACCCACCAATATCTGAGGTACACACTTGCTAAGTGTGCCCCGTGGTACAAGCACTGTTTAGGCACAATCATTGACAGACCCTCTGAGCTCTGTGGATCAGTACAATACACCCTTCAGCCACCATTGACCCACCAATATCAGAGGTTCACACCGCCTAGGTCCCTACCCTTATATGTAATCTTGATCTTACAAATTAATCTGTACAGATGGATGTCCCTTGCTGGTGTCAGGTCAATGATTATTTGCAGGCGGACATGCTTCTAAATTGACAGCATGTTTGGCCATGCAGATTTTTAGGAAAAACCTATGTACAGTAAAAATCATGCTCAATAATATTGCACCCTTTACCTATCCATAGTGGCTGAAAGCACATGCATAAATACTTGGTAAAACAGGGTCAATAACAATAAAAAAAAAGAATAGAAAAGAATCCAATAATCATTCAATATAAAAATGTGAGTCTTGTACAACCTGGGAAAGCTCTGGACACTCATGTTAGTTTACTCGGGGTGGACCAGCAAAATCTATAGATCTGTTGACATGAGAAGACACACCCCACCAGCATTCTGTGAAAAACCTGAAACTTAGCAGGGTACACCATCTCTTAACAAACCTGAACTCGCACAGACCAGAGTGGCAAGTAAAAGGTACATTTAAAGACTGCCTCCCTGTGGCCTGCCGCTCTTCCTGTCTGCACAGCCCTTCCAGTGAGTGAGTAGATTAGTACATTTACGTGCCCTACTACGTGGCACCTACATCTTTTTTGCCTGAAGTATTGCAAGCAGCCTGACTCTTCATGGGGAGAGGTTGACTCTATATGTGACACAATTAATGAGCCACTGCTGCATTATTCAAGAGTGGCTCATGAGTGTACCATGAACACATCCCTGTACCAACTCCAGAAAATAGAGAACCCACCCTTGGAGCTTCTCTGTTTTTGAGCTCTCAGACTACCTGTGATTGAAAGAGCTGTCTTGGAAACCTACCATGTACAGCTACTGGAGCTGGATGGGGGAATCTTAAGATATTGGGGTTTGGCTCATAACATAACATTCAACAATCTTTGCCCTTTGTAAGTTCTTATCTTGGGAGTTGAAATTCTGAATGGCTTTCGGAGAGATGTTCCAGAAATGTGAGGTGATTTATGTCTAAAATAATTTATTTATTTCTAAGCTGTTTTATACAGTATGGTCCAGTGCCAGGGTTAAGCAAGAGAAAGAGGGAAAAGCAGGTGGGAGCAACACGAGAGATGGGAGTAGGTATGTTGAGCAGAGCAGCACGCACACAGAAGAAATAGGAAGGGGTGGAAGGCAGCCAACAGAAGGAGTAAAACAGTGCTGCATGCATTGTAATGTGAGCACTCATTTGAATGTGAAAGGATACACCCAAAGAGCCAACAGCACTGAGTGCGAACGAAATACTCCTCTGGACTTAGCAATATAGTTATTGGCAAAGCTTCAAGACTAATGACTTAAAGATAATTGGCACAAAAAGGAGTGTGGCGAACCGAACACCCGCTCCAAGTAACTTAGAAACAATCCGTCTGTTTGACAACTGCGCTGTCAAAACTCAGACCTTTCGAGGTAATAGAATGCTTTACATAGATTCAAACTTGCTTAATACAGTACACAAATACACAATTTTGTGAAGCAAGCAGAGAGGCACAGGAAAATAGGGTACATGCAGAGGTTTGAATAGGAAAACCTGTAGGATAAAAGTGAAAAGATAGTTATTAATAGATGTACATTATATTATATGCAGGGAACAGTTGAGCCATTTAGAGGGCACAAGCAAAGGGAGGCTTGCAGAGAGCTTCAATGTAAGTAATTTGTTGTAACTCAGCAGACCTTATAATGCCTGACATGTATGCTGAAACAGATGTATTAAATGTGTTCCCCCATGAAGTCCAAAAAAGTATAGAATTGCAGAAGTTTGAGAGGAGGTGAGCTGCATGATTGCAGCTAAACAGTGCGCTAAATACTAAATGCTCATTCCAGCCCTCAATCAAACCTCAAATTAGGTGCTATCTTCAGTTTGTTCCTAAATCGAAATTTGAACTCTTGTGCAAGTTGCTTACTTTGTAGTTACACAATTTGCTTTTGGTAAAACCTGCTATTAGCTTAATTTACCAATAGCACACATTCTGAGTTAGTTTTTATACCTGGGCTTGGGAGAAAACTTGTGCAGTTTGCTTGGGATCTCAAATTACAAGGTCTCAAATCTGGAATGGTGCATTAATTGTAATCCCAAGAGATTACTGCACCCAGTGGAATCAGTATTTACTAGATTCACAATAAGCACCTGGAATTATTCTGTAGGGTGTGACTAAGTTACAGCTTTGTCCCATATGTTGGTAGGACAGATTATGAAAATCATCTGCTCCAAAACGCTCCTATACAATCCTAGTTATGCTGCAATGCTTTAACCTTTTAACACAAGTTAACAATCAGTAAAAAAATCAAATCACAAACTCTGGACCATTTAGTGCTGTTCTCTGATTTTCAGAAAGAAGCTATCTTTTGATTTACCATGTCTATTCTCGTCCCTAATGCTTAATCTGATTTCTCATATTTTCTAGAGATCAAAAAACATTAGTCACCGGAGAACCAATTATGAAAACTCATTTTATTTTTAAGTTTAAAGCTTTATTAAATAAAAACTTCAGAGAAAATTCAGCATCAACGTATAGCTCAAGGATGAGCAGTAGGCATGAGACATAATATGAAAATCATCTACAAAACATTTTTCTGCTGAAAAAAGTTAACTTCAGTAAAATAGCACATCAGAAACTAGTTTGGAGAAGAAGTCGAAAACAACACATTTATAACTTTTATAGGTAGAGGGAAAAAAGGGGATGGGGAGGGGGAAAGCAGTATCACTAGTTTCTTATGCGTGTTACCCTAACCCTTCTTAGTATTTATGTTAAAAGTAATACAAAATAATATCGTCCAAATAATTTAACGACTGGTTATATATACATTCAAAATTGATAAATGAGACAGACAATTCAGTCCTTCAAGGAGGATTAAAATGTCCAATATTAAGTTATGTTTAACCAAAATATTTGTGCTAATCCTATTTAGATAAATTGGCAGCCATAACAAATCCCCACGTGTGGAAATGGAAGGAGAAGTAGTAAAAGCTCCATCCTACCTGTGGGTAGAACAAACCACCAAGCTTAAAAGAAATAATAGAAACAGAAAAAAGTAAATTAATTTGTTTCAATAGTTGATGCAAAAAAGCCAGTGAATTTGGACACAAAAAAAGCATATGCATTAGGTCACTGTTAGTACAACCACAGGACCAGCATTCACATTCTGTATTATTAGAAATTAAGCTATGAGTAATAAACAGCCTGTTATGAATAAAATATAATGTCTGAGTAGTTTTTTCGGCCCTTGACGTTTTAAGAATTTTTAACCATATTTTATTCCACAATAGAATAATCCAAGAAAACTGTAGGTCCTTTTCCCATTCAAATTTCTACCTGAGATTTAGGCCTAAGAATATAATGATTAGAAATGCTCATATCAATGTATACTTTAGGACTAGAAGACAATACTTGAAGGAAAGCAGTATTCGCCGATGCATGCTCAGATGCATGGTTGGGCTTGGGCACATAGTAATGTTTGCTACGTGTTTAAAATTGTTCCCAAAGGAGTTAGGACAATTACATTTTAACTGAGACTGCAAGAATGATAGAGGTGACAAATTGCCAATTAAGTCATGTGCCAAAATGTTAAATCTTTTGCTCCTAGAGTTCTACAAAAGTTATCTGTTATTAAGTTTAACATGTTTATTATATCAAGCTGGTAACATGCAAAACATTTCTTAATATGACCTCCCCAAAAATGAAACTGTGGCAGCTTATGAGGTCTTGATGAAAAAGAAATAAATTCTTCAAAGTAAAAAGGGTGTGTCATTGATTTCTCCAAGTTTGACCATAAAGATGAGAAAGGGGAGGGCTGATTCACCAACCAATAAGATGCCTGTTATAGACAGAAGGCTTTATGGTATAACTGAAAATGTGCAAAATTAAGACCTCCTTCCTCTTAACACATTTTGAGTTTAGCTAATAATATTCTTGATTTGAGAAATACAAGGAAGGAATATTCACAGGAATCATAAAAATAGTATATAAAATAAAAGGGGAAATTATCATCTCAATTGAATCTAATCAACCCCACCATATGTACAAAGGGTTCCATTTATCAAATAAGTAGTACAACTCAGAGAGAAAATCTTTTAGATTAATAGCAACTGTTTCCTTAATTAAGTTGGTGAACCAGATGCCCAGGTATTTAATTTAGAGGAATTCCAAACAAATCCAGGAGATGCACATATTTACTTAGTACAATATTTATTTAGCAGAAGTATTTTAGTTGTATCTGTGTTAACCTAATGATCTGAGACTAATGAAAAAGCTGCAATCTCAGCAGAGGTATCAGGTCTGGATTGCTCAGGATTCAAATAAAAAAAGGGGAATATCATCTGCATATGCAATTTTAATTAGTCATCCCAAAACTGTAAACCCAAAACTGCGGAGTTATCTCTAATTCTGGAAAAAAATGATTCAAGATTCGGAACAAATAATAGCGGGATAAGGGACAACCTGTCTTACCCCAAATCTAAGAGGCAAGTATTTAGAGGTTTTACCATGGACTAAGACTGAGACTTTTTTTTTTTTAAAACATACTTTATTGCTTGCCAATACATCATTGCAGTGTAAAACATGGAGTGTTAATGGCATTTTCCCTTTTTGATGTTCACCCCATCATTCACATTATAGAGTGGTGTGCTGCACATGTAATTCTCTTACAGTTGTTCTCAGTTACATATCCATCACTGCATCTCCAAGGTGACTTAGAGTATTCCGGAACTGCAATATTCCTCCTAGAGTAATTTTACATAGTATGCTTCAACATTCTTAACATAACATTTCAAACTTATATAACGTCCCCCCTCCCTCCACCCTCCCTCCTGGTCTGCCGTTACTTATATATTTAGTAGCCTATTATAGTTATCTGTATATCCTTGGTTGCTCCTTACTGCTTAGGTAAGATGGTGTCGTGACTGGGGCCTATGACGATCTCTGGTGTTTGGTCCTAGAATAGTTAGGTCTGCTCTTGTGTGGGGTTGTTATGTGTTGGTATAAAGTCCAACTGTTTAAAATCCTCCATCATGTTCTCCCAATCCATTGAGATAGGGTGTTTCCGCAGACCCCTTGCCTCTTCTCGTCTAAGTGCCATACCTTCGGCACTACCCCATTGCATCATATCTGCCTGCCATATAGTCAATAGTGGACTTCTAGGTGATTTCCATCTCATGGTGATTGTTCTTGCGGCCAGTATAAGGGCCAGGTCCAGGAACTTCAATTGTACCTTCTGTGCTGTAGTGCGTTTGCGGAGACCCAAGAGGCACTCCAGGATATTTTCCTGTACAATTAGGTGCGTGACCTCTTGTAGTGACTGTCGTATTCCGTCCCAATAAGCATGGAGACGTGGACAGGCCCATAGCATGTGGGCAAAGTCTTCTTCATCTCCCTTACATCGGGGGCAGCAGTGTTGGGCCTCCGGAAACATACGGTGTATTCTCTTTGGGGTTAAGTAAGATCTATGTAATAGCATTGTTTGGATAAATTTAAGTTTAGCGTTACTGGACACTCGTTTGGGATGTTCCAACATGCTCGCCCAGGCTTTGTCAGTGAGTTCTGTGTTTGCATCCGTCTCCCATTTTGTTCTAAGGTCGGTGAGGTCAATGGATACCTGCGCTCTAACACCTGTGTACAGCCATTTGACTAGGTGGCCCCCTTCCCCCATATAATACAGCAAATGAACCAGTCCGTGTTGCGGGGGTTCCCTACGTTCTGGTGCCCATGTCTTCTTAATATAGTGGGAAACAGCCGCGTGTGTCATATATAAGCGGTCTGGCGCTCCAGTGGTTTGTATGAATGTGTTGTGATCAAGGAGATTGCCGTCACCAAAGAACTGCCCGACTTCCTTCACTCCGGTCTCCGTCCAGGCATGAAGTCTGGCCTTAGTTAGCACACCCCCAAGGATGGGGATGCCCAGTAATGGGATATTAGTCGCATAGGGAGTTGTTCCTGAAGTATACCGCAGTGCTTTTCTCCAACATTGCAATGCGATCTTAAGTAATGGAGGCCCGTCCAAGGGGATTTTAGCTTTTGGTAAGAGTAAGGAATGTAGTTTGCCCCGATCTATGTCCCGGGTTGTATACCCTATTTCTTGTAGGTTCCTACCCGCTGTCCAGTAGGACAGCCACTGTGAGTTGACAGGCATAGTAATAGGCTCTGAAATCAGGGGCATCCAGACCTCCCTATGGGACTCTAATTGTAATTTCCGAAGACTTACTCTTCGGCGGCCCTTACCCCATATGAGTTCTATGAGGATAGTGTCCAAGGCACAGAAGACCGAGTGAGGTACCGCCAGCGGTAAATTCACGAAAAAATATAATAAACGGGGGAGTACCACCATCTTCGATATGGCAATCCGCCCCATCACCGATAGTGCCAGGGATATCCAGAAGGCCACACTCGAGCGTAAAGCGTTGATGGCCCTCAACAGGTTGCCTTCTAGCTGATCCGTCTGCGCCCTGTACACTTGTATTCCTAAGTACTTGAATGTAGCGGGTGCCACGGGTAAGGTATAGTTACCAAATTGCGTCATTTCTAGGTGGGTTCCATCATGAAAATAAAATGCATTTGATTTCCGTGGATTAATGGCAAGGCCCGAAATATTTTCAAATGTGGAAAAGATCGTGGGGAGAGGTGTAGTGTCAGCCCCCAAATCTCGTAAGTAAAGCAGAATATCGTCAGCATATATTGAGATTAAATGTGCAGTTCCATCGATGATTATCCCCAGATGTTCTGCTGACTGTCTCAGGGCTATCGCTAAGGGCTCCAGTGCTAGTACAAACAGTAGGGGGGATAGGGGACATCCCTGCTGTGTGCCCCTGTGTACCCTGTATTCGCCTGAGATATGATGACCGGTGCGTGCTCTAGCAGTAGGAGAGGTATATAGCAGCCGTACCCATTTAAGATAGTCGCTAGGGAGGCCAAATCGCTGTAATGCAGCGAACATATAATCCCACGCTATAGAATCAAAGGCCTGGCGTAAGTCCAATGCCAGACAGCCAGCCTCCTGATACTCGGCCGGGACGGCCACCATTATATAATGTAAGCGTCTAGTATTAAGGGACGTACTGCGGTTCGGTAAGAACCCGCATTGGTCCCTATGTATGAGCGTGGTTAGGTATGGTTGTATGCGGTTAGCTAATGTTTTGCTCAGGATTTTATATTCAGTTGCTAACAAGGAGAGAGGCCTATAATTGGAGATATCAGTGCTATCGCGTCCCGGCTTAAGAAGTGAAACGACTAATGCCTGCATGGTGGATTGTGGCAAGTGGCCAACCTCCAGGGCTGTCCTATATACCTCCTCCAGCCTGGGGATCAGGGCCTCCGAATAAGTTTCATAAAATTCTATGGGTAGGCCATCTAGGCCCGGCGCCTTGTTATGATTAAGGCCTTTGATCGCAGCTCGGATTTCTTGTTGTGTTATAGGGCCTGTGAGTTCTCTCTGCGTGTACGCCGATAAAGAGGGGATATTTAACCCTGGAAGAAGTCCGCTATCTGCGTGTCATTGTTGTGTGTTGGGGCCGCATAGAGGTCACTAAGATACCTGCAAAAGGCTTCATTTATCTCGATTTGTGTGTGTACTGGTCCTTGGTTAGGTACCTTAATGTGTGTAATAAGCGGTGGTTCTGGTCTATCCTGTACTATGCGGGCTAGTAGTGTCCCCGCCTTGTCTGCCTCAGTGTGCTTCCGTTGTGTAAAGGCCCTATGGTCAATAACCCGCAGAGTTTCTAGTGTGTCGGCAAGGTTAATGCGGGCGTCCCGCAAGGCCTCTTGCTTTTCTGGATCTGCTACTGCCTCCTGCTCCAAAGTGTTCATCAGGTTTTCTATACTATTCAGGCGTTGGTGTATCTCTTGTCTCGCCCCCACCACCTGTCCAATGGCCGACCCCCTCACTACCACTTTAAGTGCGTCCCAATCTATCAGGTGGGAGGATGCAGTATTCCAGTTTTCCGAGAAGTAATTATTAATGGTATTGGAGATAGTGGTGCGGAGCAGGGCGTCTTCCAATAACTGGGGCCATAGTTTCCAGGTGGGCACTGGGGTCGGTACTCGTCCCCAAGTCAGTGTGAGTTCTAGGGGTTGTGGTCCGAAAATGTCTTGGCTAAGTAAGTGGACTGACTGATATGCGTAGCAATGGTGTGTGAACATAAAAATCTGTCTATCCTGGTGTGGAGGTGATGGACCGGCGAATAGAAGGAATACTCTTTGTGAGTAGGGTGCATTAATCTCCAGACATCCGTCAGTCCCCATCCATCTAACCATGTTTTTAGGAGATCCGCTTGCTTGCTGGCGCCAGCGCCATGTAGTGGGGGGTGTGATCTGTCTAGGTCTATATCTAGCACTGTATTACAGTCTCCTCCCAGAATCCAGGGAATCGTGTCCCACCCTACAAGGGCTGCACCCAGACGGTGGAAGAATTTGTCTTGTTCAAAATTAGGGGCGTATTTACATCCCAAAACCACAGGTACGCCGTCTAGAGTTCCTTTCAGTAAAATATATCTACCCTGGTCATCCGTGCGACGATCAAGCTCCATAAATGGCACTCCATGCCGGATCCAGATAGTCGCCCCTCTAGCAAACGCTGAGTAATTAGTGGAATATATATTGCCTCGCCATTTTTTACGGGTCTTTAAAGCCTCCGAGTCAGTAAGGTGTGATTCCTGCAGAAAAGCAATATGGGCCTTGCGCCTAAGTAAGTGAGCATGAACCCGGTGTCGTTTTTGTACAGCCCCCAACCCCCGTACATTCCAAGTCAGCAGGTTGTAAGAGCCTAATGTGGTGCGATCTCTAGGCATAAGTTATTATGTGAGACGTCGCTCCTTGTAGCGAGGAGCCATTTAACTGATGCAGACCAGGAGTTCCCCTTTCCCTTAAAACTAACAATTCTCGGCTCAGCTAGCAAACGGCGCTGGGCCCAACAAAGATTCCCAACATATAGGTACCACATAACGGTGTGTTCGCTTATTGGGGGGTCGCTGCCACCATCCATATCGTGGCGTTTCCAACAGCGGGGTCCCGGTAGCTCGCCGGATCCCGGGGGGGGTTATAAACATATCATTGAAAAACAGTACAATTACCTCTTTTTAACATATTTGTGCGTTACCTGGGCCATTCGTACTGTGACCCGTAGCTATAAAGTTCTGCACCACATTAATAGATCTGCTGTACATTATAGACTTACATATTAAATCCTCTCCAAAGGGTTTGATTACGTTCAGATTGTCCCCTACAGGTAAAGACTTGGAAAAGGATATTATTGTAACTATAATTTCTGCCATTTCACTCCCCTGGCCTCCCCCATTGATTATGGCATGGGTAAATACAAATCTGCACAGAGTAAATGTGGGTCGCCTTAGTTAAACATTCGATGCCTTGGCAGAGAGGTGATATCATCCCCTACATTAGTCCCTGAGGCGTCACCAGCCTGGCCTAGTGCTTTAGCGCCCTAGGGAATGAATATTTCACATTTGTTTGTGGAGAAGTGTGGCTCAATGGTTAGAGCGGCAGACCCTGATGCAGAGGTCTAGCCCGGGACCAGGGTTCAATTCCCGCCTCGGCGGGTCTTGGGCTCAATTTCCTCGGACCTGATAATTCTCGCCTCGGTGCCTATTCTGATCATGGGTCCCACTCTGCAACTCTGGGCAATAGCTTGCTTAATCTCCACATCTGAAAGAGACACGTTAGTGATAGATTCCTTACCTTAGAATATCCCCAGGCGTCAGGCTGGATCCGGAAAGTTTTGCGTAGCAGTACCCTTGCGCGTCGGTAGGCGGCGTCGTGCGGCTCCGCGTCCGTCGTCGGCGTCGTGATCGCCGGGATGACGTCGCGGGCAGTGCTCAGGCGCCGCCCCTGCGCGCTGGCGTCAGTTCTTCTTTTTCCGCGCCAGTAAGCGCAGATCCGGGAAGAGCAGTGCCCTGGTCAATTTTTGACCATACTTTTTGGTGATTTTTCACTGTTTTTCCATCTTTAAGGTGTCGTAGGGATGCCCGGCTTCAAGCGATGCGGCGCCTGTGCGCGGATGATGTCCGTCACCGACCCGCATTGGGAGTGTCTCTTCTGCCTCGGCCGAGGCCACGACACCGAGTCTTGTCCCGAATGCCAGGCCCTCAACCCGAAAGCTTTGCGAGAGCGGTCTCGAAAGCTCCTCGAGGCCCGGCATTCGGCTCCGCGGAAGCCCGGTCGCGTGAGAGGTCCAGGGTCGCTCGCGGAGTGCACACCGGTCGTCGGCGTCGAAGTCTTCTTCGTCCGGTAAGTCCAGGCACAAGAAGTCCAAGAAGCATCGTCGCTCTCGGACTTCGCCTCGCCGATCTCGCGACTCGGCTGAGGCCCCTCCCGGCACCGTCCCCGCCCCCGCGGCCCCGGACTTGCCTGTGGAGTCGCCCCCGTCATACCCGCCCTTCCCGGGTTCGGGGGCGGATCCGGCCAAGGTACAGGAGTTCCTGTCGGCCATGGCCCGCCTCTTCGGGCCTTCAGGCCCCTCCGGTGCGCCTTCGGGCCCCGCGGGCCTGAGTGGGGTTGCTCCGGCGTCGCCGGCGGCTCCGGCCCCGGCGTCGCCCGGGCCTCCAGCCTCGATCCCGGCTCCGGCTTCGGCCCGGCCTCGATCCCGGCTCCACAACCCCCATCGACGCCGGTCGACCTCACGACACCTCCGCCGGCGCCGATGTCTCCGGTGCCGTTCTCGACGCCGCCCTGGGCTCCGGGCGGCGTCGTCCCCAAGTTCCTTCCGGCTCCGGACATGGACCCGGAGCGCGACGTCGCTCGACGCCGGCTCCGGCGCCGATGGGACCTTGGGTCCCAAATGTCCCTCCTCCTCCTTATTTTGAACCAGAGGAGGACCAGGAGGACTGGGAGGGTCTGATGACCCTCTGACACGCAACTGTCAGTATGATGAGGACTGGACAGAGAGTCTAGGGGAGGCCAGTGGTCTGGATACTTCTCCTGACACTGGCATGCTGTCTCCTCCCGTGGCTACGGAGGAGGGGGCCAATCTTGGTACGGTGTTGCGTAGGGCTGCTGGGGCCTTACGTCTCCAGCTCCCTACTTTGACGGTCAAGCCTAACATCTTGACAGAGGTGCTTCAGCCGGCAGCCTCCTCTGCGGAGACTGTGCTGCCGTTTAACGACGCCCTCACGGACGTTCTTTTGGGCGCCTGGTCCAAGCCCAACACAGGGGCTCCTGTGGATCGGAACGTGTCACGACGCCATCGCCCCGCTCCGGGCGACCCCCTGTTTCTTTCTGTCCACCCCACTCCTGAGAGCTTGGTTGTCCAAGCCTCCGCTTCCCAAACCGCCTTCCCTACCGCTCCTCCGGATAGGGAATCCAAACGCCTGGATCAGTTTGGGAAGAAAGGTTTTCTTCCTCCAGTGCTGGCTTGCGGTCCGTTAACACCGCTTGTCTTTTGGGCCGATATACCCACTCCCTGTGGGATTCGGTGGCGGATGTTTTGCCCCAGTGCCCTGAGGAGGTCCAGGCACTGCTTTCCGCGCCATTGCGGAAGGAAGGGATGCGGCCAAATACACTATCCGTTGTGGCCTTGACACCGCCGACTCGCTGGGCAGGTCGATTGCAACGACGGTGGCGCTCCGACGCCACGCCTGGCTGAGAACCACTGGTTTTCAGGGGATGTCCAGAATACTCTCATGGACATGCCCTTTGATGGAGTCGGTCTTTTTGGGTCCAAAGCAGACCATGCGTTGGAGCGCTTTAGGGACTCACGGGCTACTGCCAAGTCCCTGGGCCTTTCTGCTACACGCCCTCCGCTGCCTTCTGCTTTTCGCCCCTATCGTGGCCACGGTAGGGGCGCCCCTTCACGTCAGCAGCCCAGCCACCGGCCCGCGCAGCAGGCGTCTTCGCGTGGCCGAGGACGTGGATTCCGCCGTGGCGGATCGGGCAACCAGCGTGCGGGTCAGGCCACCACCTCCAACCCGTCCGCGGCCTCCAAGCCCTCCTAGTCCCTCCTTTCAGGTGCACGGCACGCCAGTAGAGGGCAGGGTCCGCCATCACCTTCCCCACTGGCGCACCATCACCTCGGACAGGTGGGTCTTGGACATTGTCCGAAGGGCTACTCCCTCCCCTTCGAGACCACCCCCAGCCATGCCACCTCAATTCCACCGCATGTCAGGGGATCACTTGGTGCTTCTACAGAAGGAAGTCACGGCCCTCTTGACCAAGAGGGCCATCGAGCATGTTCCGACCCCAGAAGTAGGGCGTGGTTGCTACTCCCACTACTTTCTGGTGCCCAAAAAGGACAAGGAGGACATGCGTCCTATCTTGGACCTCCGGAACGTCAATCGCTTCCTCCGGAAGGAGAAGTTCAAGATGCTCACCCTAGCTCAGGTCTTGACTGCCCTCGACCCTGGAGACTGGTTGGTAGCGTTGGACTTGCAGGACGCGTATTTCCACATCCCCGTCCTGCCGGCCCACCGGCGTTACCTTCGGTTCACGGTAGGCCCGAGCATTTTCAGTTCACCGTGCTCCCCTTTGGCCTTACCAGTGCCCCTCGGGTGTTCACGAAAGTGATGGCGGTGGTCGCAGCTCATCTGCGCCGGGCAGGGGTTTCAGTCTTCCCCTACCTCGACGACTGGCTGCTGAAGGCGGGCTCGTCCCAGGCGGTCGTCTCCCACCTCCAGACTACGGCCGAACTCCTGCACTCGCTGGGGTTCTCCATCAATGTGCCGAAGTCGCATCTGATTCCTTCTCCACAGCTCCTTTTCATCGGAGCAGTTCTGGACACGACGCAGTTTCGGGCCTATCCTCCCGAACGGCGAGTCCGGGATATTCAGGCTATGATTCCGATCTTTCGGCCTTTATCCTGGGTTTCGGTAAGGATGACCCTGAGGCTGCTGGGCCTCATGGCCTCCTGCATCCTGCTGGTCAATCATGCCAGATGGCATATGCGGGCTCTGCAGTGGGACCTGAAGTTCCAGTGGGCGCAGCACCAGGGCAACCTGTCCGATCACGTCCAGATCTCGGAGGGGACTGCAAAACAGTTGCAGTGGTGGCTCTCGAACCGGCAATGGGTCATGGGCAGATCCCTCTCCCTTCCCCAGCCAGAGCATACAGTTGTGACGGACGCATCCCTTCTGGGATGGGGCGGTCACATGGGAGAGGCGGAGATCAGAGGCCTCTGGTCTCCGGCGGAGTCCCGGCTCCATATCAACCTTCTGGAGCTCCGGGCGATCCGGCTTGCACTCAAGGCATTCCTTCCCTCTGTCAAAGGGAAGGTAGTGCAGGTGTTCACAGACAACACCACCGCCATGTGGTACTGCAACAAACAGGGGCGGGGTGGGGTCTTGGACCCTTTGTCAGGAGGCTCTGCGCCTCTGGACATGGCTGGAACATCAGGGCATGTTCCTGATGGTTCAACACCTGGCAGGTTCTCTGAACGCCAGGGCGGACGAACTCAGCCGCAGGTGCATGATAGATCACGAATGGCGTCTTCACTCGGAAGTGGCGCAAGGACTCTTTCTACAGTGGGGAGAGCCTTGGTTAGATCTATTCGCCACCGAAGAGAACGCGCAATGTCATCAGTTCTGCGCGTTGGAATTTCCAAGGCGGCACTCGCTCGGCGACGCTTTTCGTCGCGAGTGGAGTTGCGGTCTGTTGTACGCCTTTCCGCCTATACCACTTCTACCCAGAGTGTTGTAGAAGATTCGGCACGACCGGGCCCAAGTCATTCTTGTGGCTCCGGACTGGGCTCGAAGAGTTTGGTATCCCGAGCTACTCAATATGAGCATAGATCCCCCGATCCGTCTGCCTCTTCGGGAGGATCTTCTGTCGCAGCAGCAGGGGACGGTCCTCCACCCGAACCTGTCCAGTCTACACCTGCTTGCGTGGAGATTGAGCGGCGGCAGTTGATTCCTTTCGACTTGCCTCCCGAAGTTTGTGATGTGATTCTGGCAGCCAGGCGTCCCTCCACTAAGGTGGTATACGCCTGCAGGTGGAACAAATTTGTGGCATGGTGCACAGCAAAGGCTGTGGATCCCCTTTCTGCCCCTCTTTCTGAGGTCCTTCTGTTCCTTCTCTCTCTGGCCCAACAGGGTTCTGCCCTGGGTACCATCAAGGGTTATCTTTGTGCTATCTCGGCCTTCCTCAGGCTCCCTGATCAGCCCTCCCTTTTCAAGTCCCCTGTTGTTAACAGGTTCTTAAAGAGCATTACTCACCTCTTCCCTCCTGTTCCGTTTGTAATGCCTCAGTGGGACTTGAACTTGGTTCTTACCTTTTTAATGTGCGCTCCCTTTGAGCCTCTGCATAACTGTCCTCTTCGTCTTCTGACTCTAAAGGCAGCCTTTCTGGTGGCCATCACCTCCGCTCGGCGGGTGAGTGAGCTCAGGCTCTTTCTTGCAAACCTCCCTTTCTGTCTGTTCATCCAGACAAGGTTGTTCTTCGGACGCGTCCGTCCTTCTTGCCAAAGGTGGTTACTGCTTTCCACATTGGGCAGACCATCACTTTGCCCACCTTCTTTCCGCCTCCGCATCCTTCCAGAGAGGAAGAGAGGCTCCACCGTCTGGACCCAAAACGTGCGCTCTCCTTCTATATCGACCGCACGAAACACTTCCGGGTGGATGACCAGCTCTTTGTTGGCTACGTGGGCGCCAAAAAGGTCGGGCGGTGCACAAGAGGACCATCTCCCGCTGGGTTACCTTGTGCATCAAGACCTGCTATTCTTTGGCTAAGAAGGAGCCTCCTGTTGGGCTGCGTGCCCATTCCACCAGGGCAACGGCTGCTACCACGGCCTTGGGCCGCGGTGTTCCGCTGCCGGTTATCTGTCAGGCAGCTACGTGGGCCTCGCTGCACACGTTTACTAAGCATTACTGCCTTGACAGTCAGGTCCGGAGGGACGGCTTCTTTGGCCGTTCTGTCCTCCAGGACTTCCTTGTCTGATCTTTGTTCGCAGACCCACCACCGGGGTTGGTATTGCTGGGGTATCTATTCTAAGGTAAGGAATCTATCACTAACGTGTCTCTTTCAGATGCACAAGTTACTAACTTGTGTAACGATATATCTGTAAGAGACAGTAGTTAGTGATAGATTCCTTACCGCCCACCCATCCTCCCCGTTCTGCGAACTGATTTCTAGGGTTAAGGACATCCCTTTCAGGGCCCTAGTATTTTTCAGACACCTGTGTCAGCTTCTTGCATGGCTCTGCGTTCCTGGCGCGGAAAGTCGTGTACAGAACTGACGTCAGCGCGCAGGGGCGGCGCCTAAGTACTGCCCGCGACGTCATCCCGGCGATCACGACGCCGACGACGGACGCGGAGCCGCACGACGCCGCCTACCGTCGCGCAAGGGTACTGCTACGCAAAACTTTCCGGATCCAGCCTGACGCCTGGGGATATTCTAAGGTAAGGAATCTATCACTAACTACTGTCTCTTACAGATATATCGTTACACAAGTTAGTAACTTGTGCAACGGCCCCCACAACGCTAGGATGCCTGGCTTCACCTTGGGGGTGCCCAGGAGTGGGCATCTCACAGGGAAAGGCCAGGAAGGGTTCCACAGCGGTATGCGTACAAGCGCCTGAGATACCCCTTCGGGGGTCGATTCGGGCGCTATACAAATACTACTACATTTACATTTACATTTAATTGTAAATAGTATCTGTAGGCAAGCCGGGTACAGTGCCGTGCAGCTATCTAAAGTCAAATCTGCATATATGACTATATTACTCCACAATTAGACATAACATAATCATTAGACTATCGCGTCTGAATTATCAGTACAAATCTGCACAGAGTAAATGTGGGTCGCCTTAGTTAAACATTCGATGCCTTGGCAGAGAGGTGATATCATCCCCTACATTGGTCCCTGATGCGTCACCAGCCTGGCCGAGTGCTTTATCGCCCTAGGGAAGGAATATTTCACATTTAATTGTAAATAGTATCTGTAGGCAAGCCGGGTACAGTGCAATGCAGCTATCTAAATGTCAAATTTGCATGTATGACTATATTATTCCACAATTAGACATAACATAATCGTTAGACTATCGCGCCTGAGTTATCAGTACAGTAATAGACTTTCACATCGTTTCAGGTGATTCCTCAAGGAATGTTAAAAGGATACTGTTGTGCTTGGTATTCTAGCGGACGTGCATACATCGTCTCGACCAGAGTTCGGACAATTGTGTGTTCCAGACATGTCAATTATCCACTATCTCGTCCACAGTCTGAGGTGTCACCGAAGGGAACAGAGTGATGCTGTGGTCAGAGTCTGACTGGATGGTGCTGTCCTCCGAGTCAGTCAGGATCTTGGGGATGCTTTCCGAAAAAGTTCCGGCCACGGCCAGTGCTTCTGCTCTGCCAGCCAGCTGCTGATCGTGCGTTGGGCCAATGCCAGTGTTACTCTGCAGGCTCTTGTTATTACGTCGGGGCCCATGTCTCGGAGGATTTGTCGTACCTTGGCGCGTCGAGCCCGACTGTCCGCTCTGGCTCGGGTCTAGGCTCATCACCTCCAGCCATTCCTCTGCGTCGTTTGGGCTATCAAGGAAGTACGTTTTCCGTTCATGGATAATCTTTAATCTGGCCGGGAAAAGCAATGCATATTTAAGTTGGGCCGCTCTTAGTTTCTTCTTGACTGCTTGATAGGATGATCGTTGGCGTTGGACCAGTTGCGAGTAATCGGGATACAGTGAAATTCTATGATTCTCAAATTGGATCTGCGTTTTTTCCCTTGCTTTTTGTAGCAGCATGTCTCGATCCCTATAGTTTAGTATTTTGACAATCAGGGGTCGTGGGGGCGCTCCTGTCTTTGGTGCTCCCGTTGGGATTCGGTGTGCCCGTTCCACACAGAAATATGGTGATAGGCCATCCTGTGTCACATATTCTCGGAACCATGTTTCCATGAAGTCTACGGCCTTGGTGCCCTCGCTGCGCTCCGGAAGGCCTATGACGCGTATGTTATTACGGCGATTCCTGCCCTCCGCGTCTTCGACCCTGTCCTGGAGTCCAGTAACTTGTTGTTGCAGTTTTTGAAGCTGTAGGGTGTGTTCCGCAAGTTGGGGTTCCATATTGGTGAGCACTTTGTCGTGTTCTCGGACGGTCTCAGCCATTTTCCCATGGTCCGCTCGGAGTAGGGTGAGGCCAGTCATTAGGGTTCCGACCTGCTGCTCTATTGCCATGCGGGATTCCCGGACCTCTTTTAGGATCAAATCCAGTTTGTCAGGGGTGGTTTCAGCGAATTCAGGGCCAGGGGCCCCCGGTGATGAGGGTCTGGTGTTAGGTTCGGGCCCGCCAGCAGGGCCGCCTGTGCCAGGGTTGCCCTCCAGTACCTTCCCTTAACTCTCCCCATATCGGTTGTCCGCTGCTACCGGGGAGGCCTGGCGTTTGCAAGGTATTAGTAGAGAGGGGGGACTCCGCCCCGTATGCCTCGCCTATAGTCGCCTGTATCCTTATGGCACTCTTCACTGCAGGGATCGGGTCTATGACATGAGCTCCACACAGCTCCCAAGAGCTCGCCGTATCTTCCCCTCACTCAGGCCCCTCGTGCTAGTATCATTTATTATGGCGTGTTAGTGCCTGATATGAGGTCGGCCGCACTCCCAGCACTTCCCAAGTGTCGCGTGGTCTCTTGGAGAACTGTCCTGTGCCACTTGCCGCCCTACTCCGCCGTCCACGCGTTTGTCCCCAGTATGGTCTAGGAGGGAGACCAATGCATCCACAATGAGCAGTGACTCCCGGACCTCCACAGGGGCCCAGGCACCACTTACAGCACTCCTCAGTCCCGCTTTCGAGGGATGCCCCCTTCAGTATAGTGTGTCAGCTGCGGGGAGCAAAGGAGGGGGGGCGGGGGGGTCCCACCCCACCGAGTCAGACGTGGGCCGCTGCGGTCCAGGGTTCAGCGAGTCTCACCCCCACCACGCTCCGTGTCTATCGGGCCAACGACTCTGTCGATCAGGCCAGGGACCATGTAGTGAGGCCCGCCGTCTCCACACAACTATGGCGTTGCATCGCAGTCCGCCTCAGTCTCCGCTTCAAAGTTCGGGGCAGTGTTCGGCCCGATGAGCTCTCCGCCGCTCACCACTCGTTAGGCTCCTACAGCGCAGGAGGGGCCCGATCACCTCCGGCCGCCCCCCGGTCCTCAACGCGGCCCTCAGCACTCACCGCTCGCACCTCAGGTTGTCCACAGCAGGCCCGTCCAATCGCACGATGGGGCCCCACTCATTCACCCCCGCCTTCTTGCGTGTACCTTGGTTGTCGCGGGGGCAGCCACCGGGCGAGGCAGGTCACGCCGGAGGGCGAGTTTCACCGGCTCCACGCACCGGACGGGGGACGCCGCGCTCCAGCGCCATGTCGCAGGCAGGCCTCAGCGTCCGCGGATGCGGTCAGGTGCCGATATCTCCGTCGTCGCTGTGGTCCACGGGCTCAGATCAGGATGATCAACGCACCGGACCTCAGGCAATATATTTCTATCTTTCCGACCGTAGTTGCTGCTCCTATGCTGGCGAGTGCTCAGGATCTTCCCCCCCCCCAGGGTCCGGAGCCTCACCGATACACGTCCGCCATCTTAGGCGGTTAGCCACGCCCCCAAGACTGAGACTTTAAGGGACGTATAAAGTAAAGAAATTAATGAAATAATTTGGGGCCAAGTTCTTACCATTCCAGGCTTTAAACATTACAATTCAATCAAGTCTGTCAAAAGCTTTCTCTGCATCAATAGTTACAGCAGCCATGGGATATTTAAGACTAGTAGATCTACTTAAGACATTTAAAAATAACCTTGTATTATCTCATGATGATAACCTGCTATTTATAAATCCAGATTTCTTCTATCAAAATAATTTAGACAAAAAAAGAACTAAACGTAAAGCTAACAACTTGTAATCCACATTCAATAATAAAATAGGTCTGTATTTTTACATAAATTAGGATCTTTACTATCCTTTTAAATATGACTGGTTGTGGCCTCTTGAAAAGTACCACCAGCAGAATTATTAGACAAGAACAATTTAAGCAAGTCAAGAAGGTTAAGAAATAAAATGTTCGAAAAGTAGTAATAAATTCCACTAAAAAAACATCACATCCAGCTGAGTTGCCTTCCTTTAACAAACTGCTTTAATATTTTCTTCAAAGGCTAAATCTTGTTCTAATGTGAAAAAGTCCTTGTCACCATGATGAGGTTTTTAACAAACTTTACAAACAATTAATATCAGGAACACATAAAGGGAATAACAAAAAGAGAACAAAAAGATAAAGAAAAAGGAGACCATAAAAGCCATACAAATGGAGACTGAAGAACATACTTTGCTGAGATGAAAAGAATTGGAATTGTTTACAGTACATTACGAAAATGACATACTCAAGGGGCAAACACATTGATGATGAAGGATACTTTGATATGCAATAAACAGGAGATGACCCACAATAACTTAGCCTAAAATGAGAGAAAGGAAAGATGAAATCCAAGATTAATTGGTCAAGGTCATACTATTAAGGACATCTAAAAGGGTACCAAAACAATTATAGTAACATTAAAGAGAGTAGCACCTGGGCGTACCCATGACCTCCTCACCACAGTCATTTATAAAGTATTTTAAGGATTGCAGTATCCTTGTATGTAACTGTTTTATCCTTATACATGACCTTGAAAGGACAAGGATGAATAAGTTGAAAAAGAGTGTTCATGGTTGTAAGTGCCGGTTGATGAACAAGAAACTCCTTTCGCCTGTCTACCATGACTTAAGCTACATCTTTTGTGAAGAACCGTTTACTTTCTGACTATGACAGTTGACTCTTCACCTTTACTGTGTGAAGAACTTTGATTACATCTGTAAACTCAAGGAACAAAATAATGACACCTCTGAGTTTAGGTGACCCATAGGGAGTTCTATTTCTCTGATCTAGCCTACAAGCTCATTGAATATTCAAGTTGGTGGATTCTGGCATATCTAAAACTTTGGAAAGCGGGGACAGAAGATATGAAATTGGGACCTTGCCTTCTACAAACTCAGAAACGCCATATATTAAGGTATTACACTTGTTTTTGTTTTCTGGGTCTTCAGACTGCCACTTTAAAAATAGTTTTGTTCTGTACAGAACCATTTCTGGTAGTCACATCTTGAATTGCAATAACTCTTTGCTCTACTTTGGAAATCCTTAATTCCATGGGAGTCCATTTGTTATCAAAAGTTTGTGATCTCTTGTTAGTTTCATCTACATGTGGATGAAGTGCTCTGATTTCATCCAAGATGACTTCTAACTAAATCAAATTTAGATCTAACTAAATCAGATTTACCCAGAGACTGAGGGTCTTGCGTAGGTCTTTTGTTAGTGGATCCAGAGCTCTGGGACCTCAGCAATATCACAAGCTTAGGAATTACAGAGGGCATAGTATCCTGCTTGGCATTGAGAATATCCTCCATTGAAGAAAAATTACTCTCACCAGCCACTAGGTCAGTAGTGATGTGAGAAGGCAACGAAAGTTTGATCGATAACTTTAGCTTCCTTGTATTGCCTCTGCAAAAAATGAATGAAAGACAGCTTATTACAAAGAAAATTCAGAAAAGACATGAAATCCGAATGAGAGCGGAATCAAAAATAAGGGCTAGACGAGTACCCAGAGAATAACTGTAATAGTCTGTCAGAGAGTAAATGCAGCTGACATTAACAATGCAAAGTGCAATAGCCAAATTACTTTAAACATTAATGCAGGCAAGCATTGGTCAGCAAAGTGAGAAAAATACTATTCTAGCGGATTTGCATCTTACCAAAAAATCTTGACTTCAATGCATAAAAATGCTCAAAGACCAAATGGGTGTTTTCTGTAAGTCATTCATGAGGTGAATAGAATCGGCTGCATAATTTTCTCTTAGGCACCAGAAATCCCTGTAAAAGTGCAGAGATTCCACACAAAATAAATAGCCCAGTTACTGATGTAATTGAGATAAATAGTATTTCCATTTACCAGGAATTGCAGAATTCTATTGTCCAAGGAGTGAGAAAAGGAATTCTATCATAGAATAGACAAAATGGCAGCTGCAACCAGAGGACGAAGTGCAAAACAAAATTATGCTGAGAGAAGAACCTTCCCAAGAGTCACAAATGTACTCTGATGATCCTTCAGTCTGCAGCACTCAAGTCCACTGGTCTTTCTTGAAGAAATAGCATTAGGACTTATGATAGGATTAAATTGTTCTAGTCCTGATTAAGCGTCCATCAGGATTGCAGTTTTGACTTTACGGTTGAAAGGAGAATGCAACTGCAAGCAGTCTGATGTGCTAAATTCAGCAAGCGTAAAATGGGGCAATTAATGTGCAATAGAAGAGAGTGGCAGTCTGAAGTGAGAGAGTAAAAAGTCAAAACACAATGTATGAAAATGGAACTGAGAGTTGCAAATGTTGCATCAAAGCCACACCCCATTATGCAAACTCCTCACATGCCCTGTTATGCAAACTGCACATGCATTTGATAAAGAATATATATATATTTAAAAATTTTTAAAGTATTTTATTGTTATTTGGGGATACAAAGGTAAGGGGGAAGAAGAAGAGTGCGGTATTAGGCAGTCATATTGTTAAAGCTACTTGTGGAACAACAGTGCATTCAAGAATAGAACCAAATGTAATCTGATTGCAGATTTTAACACATTACTGATTACAAGGATATTAATTGAGGTGAACCCGGGGGTTTTGGGGAATAGGAAGGGAGGGAGGGGAGAGAGATGACATAAGGGAGCCCCAGAAAGAGAAATATAAGAAAGAAAGAGGAGAGGGAGCTCTAGATTGAAATGCTGTTGGCAGTGTGATGGTATGTATTGTTATTAGGTGCCTAAAAGCAAGTGGGGGGTTGGGTTAGCCCCATCATTTAGGGTGGGAATATTGTGGTTCAAGGAGGTTTTATTTTTTGCATTTATAGGTCTAAACTATTCCTTAGTTTCTGAGATGTCTGGCTAGTGTCGGTATTGTTGGCGAGGGTGTTATCCGCACTTCTCTTGAAGCAGACCCACGGCCACCATCTGTGATATGAGAGGTTTTGGAAAGACTTCCATTCGCATAGAATGTTTTTAATTCCTATCGTTAATAGGAGGTCAATGAGGCTCATGTCTGATTGGTTCTGTTGAAAGGTGGTTGGATGGGCCCAGGGCCTATGGTGACTGTATGGAAATTAAAGATGATATCAATGTTGAAGATTGCATTTATGGTCTTCTGAATTTTATCTAGAATTGCTGGAACCTACCGCAATTGAATAGCATATGTGTAAGGGTACCTGGAGAGTTTTGGCAGTTCCAGCAAATGTCTGATTCTAGAAGCCCAACTTTGGAGAGTTTTTCTAGAGTCCAGTAGGCTTTATGTAGTAGCCAGTATTTACATTGTCAGAGAGTGGGGGAGATTTTATTTTTGAGAGAGTATGTCCAGATTTTTTCCATGGAAGATCGTTTAAGGTGGGAAAAGGGGAAATAGAGGCTGACTCAGTCCATTTCAATTGGATTTCTGACGTGATTCTTTTGTTGGTGGAGTTCATTCATTTATAAATTGATGCAGCATGGGGCATTTTGGTTAATTTATTAATTAAGGGGATTAGGTCCGAGTTGTGTGGGGTAGGGTTATTTTTCATTGCAACCTTTAGTTTGAGAAAGTTGTAGAATCCAATGTTTTTGAGGTTGTGGGATTTCTGTAATTTTACAAATGTTTTAGGAAAAGTTGGTGGGCCGAGGTTTTTGAGGAACATGAAATTAGATTACCAAGATGGAGAAGTGCCATCTGTTTTCATTTTTGCGTTGTTCCATAGGAAAGCGTAGGTTGAGTTTTGGATTTTGTGCAGGAGTATTTTTTCCAATGATTTGAGGGCCAAGATAGTGTCCTGGTGAATAGTGTGAGTGCTGTAGTGGTGCCGTTTTCATAGTGAGCAGTGAGATTTGGTCATATGGCTTTATCAGTGCTTCCTTAATATGAACCCAAAGCAGAGTTTATAGGATGTGAACACCAAGTGTCTTATTTGAAAGGCAAGTTGGTATTTAAAAAAGTTGTGAATGTTAAGGTCTCCGGAGGTTTTATTTAATTTTAGTTTCTTGAGTGCCAATCTCCCTGTTCCAGAGGAATTCGGAAACTGTGGCATCAATATTATTAAAGAAGGTGTTTAATATTTCTAAAGGGAGCATGGAAGTAACAAAATGTATTTGTGGGAATATACACTAATGCAATAGTTGTCCTCAAGAGCATAACAACATTTACCAATGTCCAATTAGGGGAAAAAAGTAACAATCAAAAAAAGTGCAGAGGACCAAATACTTTCTTACGAGCCCGCCGCTAGTGCTACCGATGGCCGCTATTTACAAATACCAAGGGTGCTGAGGCTTGATTCCATCTTTAGGCTCGGTCTTCTACCACACTGTGCTTCCTTTCCCATAATCTCACAGTTGTAGGATCTTTTTCATTCCTGCTTTCTCTCTGTCAGTAGTTTCATATCTTTCTTTTTCTCCTTTTTCTGCATGCCTTGCTTTTGCCTTGGGGCAAAAGTCTGATTATTAAAAATAACCCTGTCTCCAAAAATGAGTGGCAGTGACTACCGCCTGCACAATTTAAGCACTCACTTTCACACAGGTGCCAATCAAGGACTGAATAATACTGGAGAAGTGAACCACGGATTAAACCTGGGGCCACTGGTTGATAGTGGAGATGCTTCTAACATGCTAACATGTTAATATCGATTTGTGATTATGGTGATACAAAGGAAAAAAATGGCAAAACGTTTTTATGATTCCCTATGTACACCATGTGCAGAGAAAGCGCTATCCTTAGTGCTTAGCTTGTAAAAGAATAGGTCCAAAGGTTTGCTCAGAAGCCCACAGCCAGTGCTATCAAATGTCGGGAGTGCTGAATTCCAAGGCTGCATTGTCTTGAATCCACATCACACCTATGTTTTTCCACCACCAGATAATCCCCGCCTCTTTATCTCGCTCGTTCATGTTCTTTTTCTCCCCTGCATTCTTTCTTTGTCATTGCTTTTATGTCTTTCTCTTCCTCCTTCTTTCCTCCTTTTGTGTTTTTCTCTCTCCCTCATGCTTGTCAAGTTTGATGAGAAAAAGTAAGTGCTGGTGGTGTTAAAAAATGAGTGCCGGTGCCACCTGCCAACTCTTGCTCAAATAAGTACTGTCTGCACTGGATGTCTCTGTCATCTCATTTTAGGTTATTTGTTGCATTTTGATATATATTGTGTTTTTCTTTTTGTTCTGATCTACACCCTGTAGGAAAGTATGATCTGCTTTTAAGGTTACCCCCACTTTTTCCCTGGTGTTAAGCTGTTTCTGACTAGTCTGACTGGGATCCTGTCCATCAGGACCCCAGTTTCTGTGCAATCTCCCCTAAATTGGTTATGGTGAGTACTTAGGTACACCCCAGATTGGCTACTGGTGTACCCTTATAAGTCCCTAGTATATGGTACTGAGGTACCCAGGGCATAGGTACACCAGGGGTCCCCCATGGGCTGAAGCATGTATTATGCCACCTATGGGAGACCACTGAAACTGTGACTACAGGCATGTTGTAAGTGGTGCTAGCACCACTTACAACAGATATGGATTTTCCTATATCTAAGGTCACTGCACTTAAAACCTATAAGTCACCCCTAAGGCAGGCCTTTCAATCCTGAAGGCAAGGTGTTCGGTTCTAAGTGTGAGGGTGCCCCTGCATGAGCGGGACACCCCTACAACTTTCGGAGTCCATTCTCCAGGGTTGTAAGTGCATCAGCCATTACGATATATAGAGTGGCCATGCGTCATTACGTGATGACCATCTCTAAACTGGCTGGAACGAATCCTGTCAAGTATGGTATCAAACATGTTGGAATAACACTCCCACACCGTAAATGGTGTGGAAGGTATGATTCCATGCACTCTAAAGCTCCTCTGGGAGGCCCTCGGTGCTCCTGGTACCCATCTTCCAGAACCGGACAGCAAGCTAGGGCTGCTGCCGACCAGAGACATGTTTCTGCCCTACCGCTCGGGCAGGGGAAGGCAGAACAAAGATATCCTGTCACAGGGAGGTGTGACCACCTCCCAGACAGGGTTTAGTGTATTGGGGCAGGGTGGGGGCGCTTGCCAGCGCCACTGAGACTGCTTGAAGGGCACATTTGGTGCTCTCCTTGCATACTGCAGTTCAAACCAGTTCAGGGAGCAGTTGGCTCCCGCTCTTGTGCGAAACTGGACAAAGGACATGGGAGTAACCTCCCCTCTGTCCAGCCCCTCCTCTGGGAGGGACCTCTGAATCGTCCCAACCCTTTCCATAGGGTACTTAAGGGCTTACCTGTGGGTGGGTCCTTAGATTCGTCGTGGGACAAGATTCAGATCAAGACACCACTTCTTCGACCGTCTGGGCACTCTGGACTTTGCTGGACTTTGCTCTGGGCACCGAGTAAGCAACTGGGAAGACTCCTTCTGCTCCTGGTCTCGTCTTCCTGCTGGTCTGCTGCAACGTCTGGGCCTGTGCTCCATACAGGAACCTTCCAAGGCCTGTGGACATCCAGGACACCTGAAGGAATCTCCCTTGAAGTGAAGGAGTCACTTCCCTGCATCAGCAGGCACCGCAACCAAGCTAACTGGTCTGCTGCTCCTGGGCTCCCACGGACTCTGAAAGGCTCAGCAACACAGGTGGTGGTTCTCCAACTCCCTTGAGGCCTGCACTGTCTTCTCACCGAGTTTGAGGCCAGGATCCCTCGTTGGAGCCCCAGGAACAAAACCCCTGTGCACCGCGTCAACTTTTCGTTGCAAAGTCTTGTTGGCTCTGTTCCTCAGAGATCTTTGGGCTCCAAGTAGCCTCAAGCATCTCCTGTGACCAAGATCTTTATCCTCACCACATCTCTTGCACCGTGGGCCTGCATCTTTGGTGAGCTGCTCGAGGTCCTCTTGCGACTCCAGTGCCTCCGGTCTGTGGATCCTCTTGAGGGTCTTCTTTGATTCCAATGGCTCCCCTGATTGCTCGGGGCCTACTCTGACTCCCCTGTTTGTGGTAAGTCACTTGGACCTTGCTCGTCCCGACACAGCACCTTTTTCGCTTTCCACGTTGGTTGCAGTTGCCAAGGCTTGTTGGTGCTCCCAACGGACACAATCCCTCAACTGTCAACATTCGACGTGGGACAGCTCGTGAACGGTTCCTGGTCTTCCACAGCGTCGCCTGGTCCACACAGCTGCAGCTCTAAGGTCACCATCAACTCTCCTGCAACACCCGATATCTGTGTGCATTCATCTCCCGTGCCCCCTGGTCACTCCTGAGTGGCATAGACTCTAACCCCTCTGTTTGCAGGTATTTCTCATCTTGAATCCACTTCTGGGTTCCACTGGACACTTTCACCTTCTTCACTAGCGGCATCTTCCTGAAGTCCTCCATTGAGTTTGACGGCGGTTTACGACGCCACTTCGCACCTATGCACTCGGCTTCCCTGGTGTAGGTATCCTGGTTCCTAGGGTATCCACAGGTGGGGTGGCTCTCCAACCTTCTGTCTTCCACAGGGTTTCTTCAGGGTCCACTGGAAAGGGTCCTTCTTCTTTAAAATTGCAAAAGCGACTTACCCATTGACTTGAATTGAGTGCACAGTCGTCTTCCCACTTTGCACACGGCCTCCATGGGGTTCCTGGGTACTTACCTTGGGTGGTTCCTTGGGTCCCCAGCACTTCTACTTCTTCTGGGTATAGTCTTGACTTGAGTCGTGGTTCGCATACCACTATTTTAGTATATGGTTTGGTCTCCCCCTGGCAACCACTGTGTATTTGTGCTACTTGCCTGTTTTATTTTCAAAGTATTATGTGCATTGTGTATATCTCCGGGTAGGAGATATTTGTGTGTAGTAAGTGTCTTATAATAAATACATATTTTTATAAATGCACTGTGTGGTTCTTTTTCACTTGATCTATACCAATAAGATTATGTTCTGGTGAAACAAGCTGCTTTACACTCCTCCTGGACTAAGCCTCAAGGCTGCTCTCCACAGCTACCACTTAGCGAGCTTTCCAAGGTTGTCTAATACCACTAAAATCACCATAAGGGTTGTCTGGATTAGTGCAGGGTGCCCACTTTCATAAGTGTGCACCATATATTAAGCCAGCATCCTATACACCCCAAATATAAATTCTCCCCTGAACTTTGTACTTTAGTGTGCCCTTTAATATGTTGATATTAAGTCACTGGCAGGGCTAAATTTTGCATTTGTATTTAGTCATGGTTCTTAATTTGTACAAATGTAATACTGGTAATTGAATCAATAGCAGCCTAATGCACACTCCCCGTAAGAGCAAACAATTAAGTTGCGGTAATTGGTTGCATAAATTTGCCACTCTCAATCAGAACATTAATCATTTTACATTAAAAAATGAATTTTATGGTAGCTAATTTTACTTTGGCAAGTCATTCATCAAATCCTGTAAATTGGAGTCGCAGATAACATTGGTCTCTCTGTGAACCTGAAGAAGTCAGTCTTAATCTGTAACTCTTCAACCCTCTGTCTAAGGAGAAAGGGGGATAGCTATTTTTGCTATATTTGTAATTGCTTGTTAATCTACTAGTTTTCCTATTATTGGCTTCTTAACGCACCAGCGATGATTGACCGGAACAATCGAAATGGAATTGGCAAGTAATAGAGCATGGGAACCACACTGAAAAATAAAACAAAAGCAAATAGATCTTAGAGATCTTTTAAGCGGCAAGTTTCTCCTCAACTGTCAGATGTGGAGAGGCCGATCGTTTCACAGGTTTTGGCCCAGTCGAATAAAGTCCAGTAGCCACACATCTACTTCCTAATCCGCAGGATTACAAGGAGAAGCTGATTTTAAGGTCCCGTAGTGGGAAATCACTCTGTCAAACAAGAGGCTTCTTGCACTTGAATGGATTTGTGTACCAAACTTAGACACTTGAACATAGCCCTTTGTTCTATCACCAGCCAGTGCGAGCTTGTATGTCATTCAGAGCAGATACACAACAGTAAGAACTGCATAGGACTCACTGCAGCTTGGCCAGAGTGTAAGTCAGAAGACAGAGAGATAAAATGTTGCAATAGTCAAGCCTAGATTAAACACACGAGGACACTACATTTGCCTCAACAAATGGCAAGATCAGTCTCTGTAAGTGAAGTATGTATAAGAAAACTGATTTATTCTGCACTTTCAAGGACAGTTCCTGATCTAGAACACCTCACTCACTGGTAGTGTTGATTTGCCAAGATGACAAAAGAACTACATTCCATACTGCTTTCACCTCACCCCAGAATAAGCAGCTGAGTTTAAGACCATTTACTTGGGGAAACTGTTGTCTCAATTGTTGGAAGGCCAATTACTGAAGTAGGAGCTGCTTATCCAACTAGGTGCCGTCCGAGCTGGGATGCTGTTGGCCTGGTTTTGTTGGAAGGTCGCACCGTGGGAGATCCATGAAACCTGGCCTGAGATGATGACTTCTGACAACCACGCACTTCCGGGGCTCATTGGAGGAAGCATTGCATCTCCGAGACATAAAAAAAGGCTTTGCGTGGCATATGATGAAAAGACACATGCAGCCTAGTGTTTCCAAAGCCTTTCAAACGAGGACATTTCACACCTCAAAGTGATCAAAATCTAAAGACAACCAAAAGCAAAGATGAAGATCAGGATTGCAGTTGTGACGGTTGAAAAGGGAATGTACGTGCCAGCAGTCAAAGTTACTAAAACCAGCAAAAATAAAATGAAAAATGGCGCAATTATTGTGCAGTGGAGGTGTGTTGCTTTCTGAAGTGCAAGAGTGAAAAGTCAAAACACAATGTATGAAAATAAAACTGAGAGTGGCAAATGAGTTGGCAGACATTTTTATTGCTAGCCAATCCCAAGAAAAGGGTACAGCAAAATGTGTTTCGCATTTCCTTGCACTTTCCAGGAAATGTGTCATTGGTTTGCGACCATTCTAGCAGCTCCAAAGTACTGGCAGTCAGTAACCATGTTGATAGTGGAAGATGTCGATGAAGGACAGCTCCTGCTGTGCTACTTAAAGCTTTGGGCATTAGGGAGGGTCTGCATGTGGTCCAATGGAACAATGCATGTTCATCCTGAAGTCTCTTTAAGGTTCGGGGTTTGCCCTAATGCCACATTACAAACGCAGAGATGGAGGAGTGCTCTTAAATGCAGGCTTCATCACTGTATTTGCATCTTGTTGGCCAGTTTCACAAAAGGAATAATGCGTCATAAATGTTGAAAAGGCAAGATTTCTTTCAACCAGGAGCAAAAAAAAAATAACTGCACTGTGATCTGGCATACAGTAGATCTGGCCTTGTGTCCATTTCTCCTCACTGATTGAAGAGCCTGGGGCCTAAATGGCAGAAGACTCATTGACGCTGTTCAATTTTACTGGCCTCCATCCTGTGTTGACTCGGCCATCATTGTACATTCAGGAGGCGGGTTGCAAGGAAAAGGATTTTGGCACTTTTTCCATTCCTTCCTGCCTTGAAGACTACATGGCAGCTTCCTGGGCAGCGAATTGATAAACCTTCTTATCAGAGTGGGCCAACCTTCTCTTGCCCCTCTGTTAGTGCTTGTTGCTTAGGGGCAGTGGGCTCAGGAAACTAGTCTGGTCGCATTAAGGATGCTTCTGCCTGTCTCTCTGTATTGCTAAAACTGGGAGTGGGATGGGGGCGATGTGTCAACTGGCTGGCAAGTACAGGAAAGACCAGAAGGAGTGAGGGGGCCTGCAAAATTCTGCCATACTGAGGATTACCTTCATTGGATGCAGGCAGTCAGGGTATACTTTCCAAATCCTGGCCACGCAACAAAGAATTGCTGGCTGAGGGGCATTGTGGTGTGGTGCTGCCTGTAATGACTTGGCTCCTGTTTACTGACTGCAGCTTGTTGTGAGCTTGGGGCCAGGCACCATGGTGTCAGGTGCCAGATGTCTCCTCAGGTGCCAGATGTCTCCCTAAACCCAGCCGATCCCTCAATCCAGAAGTTGATGTGAAGGCCTTGACACCCTGCAATACTGGGGGATGGTGAACAGTGACTTCTGGGTCATGCTTGTGTTCCTGTGGAAGTGATGACTTCTGCTCAGTCCTTCCATGATGCATACCTACTAAGTGATATTGGGTGTATCAACCAGGGATCCCAAAGTTATCACTCCCCTGGCTCATTGCACCCTCATATTAGCATTGTTAAATTGGTCATAGCCTATTTGATGCGAGTGGGGGAGTGTCTCTAACTGATGAATGGGGGTGACAGCCATATTCCCCAGATTAACTACTTTTGCCGCTTCAGTCCACCTGCAGCAGCCAGGATCTGCACTGAATCGGGCATCGTCATATCTATGAACTGAAGTGTGCAGACTGAGTTCTTGTCCTTGTGCCGCAAAGGGTAGTGGCGGCCATAGGCAGGCTGCGAAGTTTGCAGGCTCAGATGTACAGAACCCACCTGAAGATACGCATCTACTGGCAGTGCTAGGTATGGAGGAAGATGTGAGAACACTGCTCCTCAATATGAAGATAAGTCTGACAACCGTTGATGAGAAAATAGGTTTTGTTGACGCTTTCTTTGGACCACATGAAAGAATGCTTGGAGAATCAAAGCACGTGCATTTTGATGGCAGAGCAGTACATATGCAACAAGGTGGATGATGCAATAAATAAAAGTGCTTGGAGATGGGCAGGGTTTTGGATCTAACTAAAGTGAACAAAGAGGGCCTGGAGGTGCAATTGTGCTGCTTTAACATTTGTGTTATAAGAAACACCGAATCTGCAAATACTGGTAGGTTAACTATTTATTGAGTCTCTCCTGCTTTATATTTTTGATGGATCCATTTTATTTTTGATCTTTGTGGTGGAGTGGGAGCGCCGCTCCCAGGCACCCAGACCTCCGGCTGGGGCTCCAGTGTGACCTATAATTGCGAGAGTATTAAACAACATGGACCGTGACACTGTGCTATGGATTGCCCAGGAAAAGCAGCATTCCTCGTAGAGGGGTCGCTCGATTTTCCTCTTCTCAGACTTCATTGTGGCTGTGCAGGAGGTCCGATGAGCATTTGTTAATGTGAAGGACAAGCTGCAGCAACTGCATATAGATTACGCCATTCTATACCTGACAAGATTGAAAATGATGGTACAAGGTAAAGGTCATCTTGTTACGAATCTTCAGCTGGTCATCACTTTCCTGAAAAAAAGAAGAGAGGAGGAGGATCCCTCTTCCCACTAACACCTGAAATTTAAGGTTCCTCCAGGCTTAAAGATAATGACTGACGATTGTTTATTTCTTTACGCCTCCTCTTTGAACACTCTGCATGCATTGTAAATGATGCCTGTTTATGACTGATCGTAGTAATGCTGGCTGACGCTGTCCTGGGGCCGGTAGGAGCAGTTCCTCTTCTGAAGTGGGGATCAGTACACCCCAATACAGTAGTAGTTGTGCTCCTTGAGCAGAAGACTCCTAACTTTAATTAAGTTTTGTGCTTGGCTGCAATTCATTGCAGCAGAGACCGGAATAGAGGTTGTTGTAATAATCTAGCCGTCAGTTCACCACAACTCCCACCATTAAGGCTTGCTGAGTTGGTAAAAGTAGAGGCCACCTAGCCCTTAATGTAGCTAGTTGATGGTAACAGCTTCCAACTACTACTCAAATCTCTACATAAAGAGAGGAATGATAGTAATGAGCCCATATTTGTCCAAAACAGTGATGTCCAATTCAAGCTTTTTTTTTTTTTTTTTTTTAACTACAATCAGTCAATCAGTCAGTACTTGTAGAGCACGGCTTATTACCTATAAGGGTATCCAGGCACTAGTTTGCTAGACTTGGTCGAAATGCCAGGTCTTGAGTCTCTTCCTGAAGTCAGTCATCGAGGGCGATGTTCGGAGGTGGAGAGGGAGGGCGTTCCCGTACTTGGCGAGGTGGGAAAATGAGCAGCCTCTGCTGTGGTTACGGCGGATGCACGGTGTCTGTGCGAGGGCGAGAGAGGCGGGGTGAAGGTTTCTGGAGGGTTGGTGGAAGTTCAGGCGTTAGTTCATGTATGCTGTTCCTTGGTCGTGGAAGGTTTTGTATGCGTGTGTTAGTAGCTTGAATTGGCATCTTTTCTGGACGGGAACCAGTGGAGGTTTCTCAGGTGTTGGGTGATGTGTGTCCATTTGGCAAGTTGAGAATCAGCCTGGTTCAACTTTCTTTTAGCAATTTTGCAACATAGCTATCTCAAAAATAAAATTTCATGAAATGGCGGATGGCAGACGCAATGTCAAGTGCAAGCTACTTGAGGAGCCACTCCGCTGGCGTCGCTTCTGTGCAGGACAACTGTTATGACTATGTCAGCCTTGCACATAAATCTTTTAAAATGCTCCCTGTATGGTGGTAGAAAACACCCAGCATGTCAGAAACATTTTTTATCTGGCTGCTAAGTGGTGACTCATTTCCAGGGTCCACATTCATAACAGCCCTTCTGCCTAGTCATAATGGCATGGTGGACCTGCTGCCCTGGGGAACCTTTTGGGGAGACCAATACCTACCGCTCCATCAGTCATCTCTAGTTATGGCGGCCCATCCACCATAATCTCGCCAACATGAACAGTTGCCCTTAGTATGGTGTGCCATTTAAGAAATCTATCAGATTTACTCACACTGTGCATTGACAATCTTGTTGCAGTGGAAATAATCATATTTTATTTTCAGAAGGGTTACAGTGATCGAGATCGCAAGTTATCACTCAAGAGGCCAACTAGAAAACATTATTGTTGATAAACCTTTTCAAAAAAGGTGGTAAGGTGTGAAAAATCCCAGCGAGGGGTCAACTGCAGCGGACAATACACATGCTAGTCTATATCTAGACCTACAAGACCTAGTGTTTTCAAGGCATTTCCGAAAGGTGACATCCCTTACTCTTCTGGACCTCTTTCTGAGGAAGTCTGTGGTTGTACCTCTGTGGTACGAAAAGCAGTGGAAGCACATGAATTACCCATTTCCGCTGCTGAACCAAGGTTTACGACCCTATGCAATATCCTGCAACCGTCCTTGACAGTTTCTGAACCCATATTCCCATTCATTGAGGCACTTTAGGAGAAAATCCTGGATGCATGGAAGAAGCTATTTTTAGGCCCAGCAGTCCACAGACATATCACGCAGTGTTGGAACAGTGTTCCAAACTTCTTGTCCTCTCACCCCTCACCAGAGAGTCTAGTGGTGCAGATGTTATCTTCCAGACGCAACTCAAACACCTTTCCGTTGCACTCTGTAATTACCAGTTGCAGTTTCCCATATCGCACAATGTACTGTGCATTAAAGTAGAAGAGCCAGTGTAAATGCTCGACATTCTACTAAATGTTAGTGACACTCGGTCGCATAAAACAGAAATTGTGGATGCTAAGTATAAATTATATTTTGTTGTTTCAGAACACCAAAATAGTAGCACATTTCATGCTTACTCCAGAAGATCATTTCTGCACTTGGTGGTAGTAATGGAGCATGCCTTACCTCCAGCTAATAGTAGAGTAGATCAGCACGATTCAAAACTTATACCCAAGGTTTGAGCTAAAAGACTGGAACCATGGATAGGGGAAATATGCAGCCATTTCAGTTTTCTCATACTTTAACTTTTGTTATCACTTTTTGCTCATTTTTTTTCTAAAGTACGGCGACCGTGGCAATGCAATGATGTCTCTTTTGTGATTTGTATTTTGGTGCTCGTGCTTGAGAGTTTTATAATATCTATTATTTCTTATCTTGTAGATTTTGCTGCGTGAAGGATGCAAAAAAATCCTTGTGTCCGATTCTCTTTCATTGCTGAAGAAAATGCACCGGACTCAAATGAAAGGCGTAAGGGTGGATGGTACGTGGCACAGTAAAAAAAAATGTATAGCGCTATGGTATCTAAAACTCACAGAGTGTACCGAGGAACATCACGGGTATAGCGGTGTGCAATTAATTTGTAAATAAATACATTTATTGCCTTTGCCAGCCCCACCAACAGCTGGCATTGAAGATAGACTAGTTGACGACGGCATATTTAAGATGAACCGTTTTGTTCCCTAGTGTGTGAACAGATTCAGTGAAAAAATGGTGCGTTTTGTCATCTCTGATTCCCCTTTTCAGTCCCTTCGTTCTGCGCCTCCATATGTGAAAGTAAGGTGACACAATATTTTTTATTATCAGTAACAATGTAAAGAAAACTGAAAATGTTTCACAAAATGTATTTTGTTTCGCGACAGTTGCCTATGTGTATTATTTAAATTATCAGATTTCATTTTTTTTTTTTTTAAGTTCAATACAGGTATTGTTTTTGAGCAGGCAACAGTTATTGGCTTTTCCACAACTGAAAAAAGAAATTAAACATCTCTTGGAAGTTGGTCCTATTTTTTACTTGTTGTTCACCGGTAAACACATGCACAACTTCATACACGAACAATAAATAGTCCAGGATGTACTAATTTGGTTGTTGGTAAAACAGTTTGCTTCCAGTTTGATAAGATTGCAATTCTAAAGTCAATCTGTACAACTGCATCCCAGATTTATTTTGATTTTGTACTAATTTCAACGTTTGTGAAGAATCTGGCAAGCAGAGCATTACGCATTGTGGGATGCAGAATGTTTCTAATGAATACTTCTTCCTGTAGAGTCCATCCATGAAGATCCTCCAGGTCCCAGGTTAGACCTCAAAAGTATTCCCTCAGCAACAGCTCTCCAGCCTGCGAGGTGGCCATGAGGCTTCAGCCACAGCTTCCTCCATCCCAGATGTGACGCAATTATGGTATATGTGGTGCCAACTAATGCACTATTAGTTCCAGTTTTTCCACACCTCATCAAAGGAAATCCAGAGATCTTTTCACCGACAAAATTCCTTTGTAGTTCAACAGCAATTGGGATTCTAGCAGCTCCAACTCGAAGCCACCCATCTCCACACCTTCTCAGGCTTGGCCCTTCTCACCACTCACGAAAAATATACCACTTAAGGTGCTAGTCCATATGTCTTCAGTGGCACATGCTCAGCCATCACAGGTGCTGTTCTCAGAGCAGATTTCAGCACCACCTCCAAAACCTTTAAAGTTGGCTGACGTCACCCACATGGCAAAAGAAAACATTTTAGGCACGTTTTGGCTGATGAACCTCTGTGTGAACCCTTCCCTAGGGCCCACAGGTTAGTCCATGGTTGGATATTTTTGGATCAGATTCAGTTCCCTCAGAGATGCAAAATAAGGATTATTGACACACTTAGGAAAACGAGTTGCCAGCTTGCAACCTCATTCCTCCCTATAATATAGATGCTGGTCTATATTTAGACTTACAAGACGCTGGTGGTATCGATGCATTTCCAAAAGTTGACTTCCCTTACCCTTTATGATATCTTTCTGAGTAAATCTCTTCTTTTACCCCTATGGTACAAATGCTTTGGAAGCACTGAATTTACCCATTTCCACCACTGAACCAAAGTTTACTGTATTCTCCAAACTCCTATAACCGTCCTAGTCACATTCTGAATTCATTTTTTCGCATTCAATGAACCAGGTTTAGAACCAGGTCTGGCTGCCTGGAAGAAACTCTTTTCAGACCCAGTCATATCGCACAGTGTCATAGACCAGCACCCTTCTTTCCATAATTGTTGTTCTCTCACCCCTCAGCAGAGAGTCTAGTGGTGCAACCTTCATCTTCCAAATTGAATCCAAACACCTTTCCGGGTGCAGTAAACACATCTTATAATTGCATTCCACAAATAGGTGTTTGTGTTGGACTATCTAACTTGAAGCACTCCTAATCAAAGCTGTGCGTAGAATGCAACTGTGTTATCTAGCGAAATTTCATTCAAACCTCAGTATTTATGGTTTTCCAAAGAGGTCCATTAATTCACAAAGCCAATTTGGGGGTGGGGGTTTTACGCAGTTGGCTCTTGAAAGGGCTTCTGAAATGAGTGGATTTGTTGTGACAAGCACTTGAATGGCATCTGATCCACCATCAAAGCCTATTAGACCAGGGTTTTCCTTTCTGGAGAAAGGTTCTATTATTGCTTCAAGGGTAGCTAAAGGAAGCACTACGCACTATCCCAGGAGATATCTGCCTAGTAAGAACTCTTAAAAAGCAGTATAAGGAAGCTCTGCTTAGGCGAAAGGAGGCACTGAAGGAGGATGCCTGGAGTAAGCTTATCGAGGCTAGTACCCTCAAGAGTAGCACCAAGTTCTGGGGCATTGTTAAAAGGCAGTTCCTGGCATCGGACACAGCAAATGCCCTTGATGCCCATATCACTGAGAATGAATGGGTTAGCTATTTTGAGGAAATATTTCGGTGCCCACCTGCTCAGAGTGCTTCCTGCAGAGTGGGAGTGGGGAAATCAGCCCTGTCTGTTTCAGAGGGGGAAGCTAGGTTGGGTATAGTCGGGTTGTCTTGTAATAAGGCCCCGGGACCAGATGGGAATCCTCCCGACCTCTATAATTCCAATTTGGAGTTGTGGGCCCCCGTCCTTACCTCAGTTATCAATGCGACTGGACAGGTTATCTAGCTGGGCTGCCGACAAGAACATCTTATCAGATGTCCAATATGGTTTCGCCCTGGTCGATCGACCGTAGACCAATGCCTGAACCTATTATTGTTTCTTAACAAGTACACAGTTGCCCGTCCCGGGACTATTTATCTGGCCTTTATGGACCTGTCCTCCGTGTTCCAACAGGTGAACAGATGCAAGTTGTGGCAGACCTTGCTATCTATGGGGGTGGACAGGGATGTCGTTCTCTTCCTACAAGATCTCCATTGAGACACAAAGGCGGAGGTCAGATACTCCAATGATTTTAAGGTCACACGCCTGTTCTCCATACAGAGAGGGGTCCGACAGGGTTGCATTTTGGCCCCATTTCTGTTTAATATATATATATATATAAACAAATTAGAGAAGGTATTACTGGAGACCAATGTGGATTATCCTCAGGTGGGACGGCATGGCCTTCCTGTCCTCCTGTTCACAGCCATTGCCATCCTGATGGCTAGGACTGAGAGGGGTTTACAAACGTTGCTAAACTCCTTTGCTCAATTTATGGAAGAGCAGAATTTGGTGGTCAACAACTCCAAATCCAATGTGATGCAAGTAGGTGCCCGTTCAAGTAGGCCCTATACCTTCAGGGTTGGGTCCACCCCGGTCCTATCAAGGCTCACCTGAAGTTTCCACTCGAACGAGAAACAGGAGACTGAAGAATATATCCCAACGTCCCCCTACCACCAGTCCGCCCAGCGGAGTCAAAGCAGAACTAGTGTACGGGGGAAGAGGGGAGACAAGGGGAGGAGAAAGCTGAAGAAGGTCCCTCGGCATGGCCTGGCATCAAGGTTACGTCACTGGAGACTTCTGTGATCCTGTAAAGAAAGTGTTGTCAATACACTACTCTAATGAAGATTGTAAAGCATAACAATAAAATAATCACTAATAACACATCAAGGTGTCTACCTGATTTGTTCCCCTCTTCCACTTGTGTCCACTGAAGTGTATTACAGGAATCAACAATCAATTCTGCCTAGACAAATATAAAACAGAGAGAAAGAATCACTGGGGGGGCACACTATTATATATGTAATGGTCTTTATGTATTGGTGCTTACCAGTGTAGTTAACCAAGTAAAAATAGAACTGTAGCCCAAAACATAACCAAGGCTGACTTTCCGTACAGCCAGAATAAAGAGCAAAATATGCAAAAAAGTGCAGGCTACACCAACCTTGTCTCCTTAAAACTCAGGAGAGCTTAATACTGACTGCTGAGGAGTTATGCAGCCCAGAAGGATAGAATATAAGGTAACTCCTTACTTCAGGAGTTTATAAAGCAGAAAACCTTCTTTTATACAGAAAGGAATGATTTAATATCATGTGTCTCCTTCACTTTAGGAGCTCGTAGGCAAAATGCAGGGACTTCGTATAAATAAGAAATATGCCAACAAAGAAAATGCAGATTCTCATGTGCGCCACAAGGATCCCTTCATACAAGTGCTTTTTGTAACATTTGCAGGCGTATTACATTCATGCAAGTGCAAGCGTGTTACCGCCTTATTCTGTGATTGTTCTTTAAGTAAGACAGGAGCGGCCCCACCGAGTAAGGTACTGCCGAAGAGTCGGGGCAGAGGAGTGGCCCCACCGAGTAATGTAGAGCCGAGGAGTCGGGGCAGAGGAGCGGCCCCACCGAGAAATGCAGTGCAGAAGCGTCCGGATGGTTTGGAGAGCCCGACGCGAAGAGTCTGGTGACTGGGCGAAGGATGCGAGGAGCGGTGACCCGGAAGTGACGTAGTACCCCGTACGGGAAGGGAACGCTCGCCAGAGCTAGAACGCGAAGCGTCCTTCCCGTCCAAACAGGGTAATTTATGTGGGCAGAGCTCCGCCCCTGCAGCCGACTGCGGCAGGGACAGAGCATTTATGACAGTACACCCCCCCCAACAGTGCCTCCAACCAATTTGGGTTTCCAGGGATATTTTCGGTGAAAAAGACGAACCAAACAAGGAGCATGAACATGCCCCACAGGTTCCCAAGTACGATCTTCAGGCCCATATCCCTTCCAGTGTATCAGATATTGGAGCCTACCCCGAACCCGTCTAGAGTCCATAATAGCCCCTACTTCGTATTCCTGTTCATCTTCCACCTCGACAGGATTGGGTTGGATGGGCAGCACTTTTCCTGGTGCCAACGGTTTTAGCAATGACACATGAAAGACAGGGTGTATCTACAGGGTTGCAGGGAGTTTTAGTTTCATGGCCACAGGGTTTATTACTTTTAGGATCTTGTATGGAACTATGAAACGAGGTTTGAATTTTTGAGCCCCTTTGATCCTAACATGACATGTTGATAACCAAACCATGTCCCCAATAGCATAGTCAGGACTTGGGCGGCGATGAAGATCTGCATTTCTCTTGTAATCTGCTTTAGCTTTATCTAGATTGTTTATAGCAGTCTTTTGTATATCCTGAATCTGCTTGACAAAGTCTTGTGCAGCCGGAACTGAAGCAGAGGCAGTAGGGAGTGATAGCAAGAACCGGGGATGAAACCCATATGAACAGAAGAAAGGGGAACTGTCAGTAAAGGAGTGTATACTATTGTTAACGGAGAACTCCGCCGCCCACAAATACCTGTCCCAATCAGAGGAGGATTGTAACAACTGACACCGTAGGTACTGCTCTAAACATTGATTGACCCTTTCTGTCTGTCCATCAGTTTGTGGGTGATGACCAGAGGAAAACAGCACATCGATGTGTAAAAGCTTGCCTAACCCCTTCCAGAAATTGGAAACAAACTGAGGGCCACGGTCAGAAATCATTACGGAAGGGAGCCCATGTAATCTAACTATGTGTTGTACAAACAACCAGGCTAACTCCTGAGATGTGGGAAGGGATTTCAAGGATATGAAGTGGGCCATTTTAGTTAACATGTCTACCACCACCCACACCACAGTATTTCCTAGTGTTGTTCTGGGTAGTTCCACAATGAAATCCATAGAAATGGAATGCCAAGGGCTAGGAGGAGTTGGCATGGAACTAAGAGCCCAGCTGGGACTTGATGTGAGCTCTTGCTTTGTGCGCATATATGACATTTCTGTATGTAGTTCTTGTTGTCTGTGGCCAGAGAAGGCCACCAGAAATGATGTCTTACTAGATCCACTGTTTTTTTATAACCAGGATGACCCGAAAGAACATGGGCATGACTCCATTCTAGGGCCTGACTTTGTAAATCTGATGTGGGAACCACGAGCCCTCCCTGAATGTATAGGAGGTTCTCTACTCTAGTTCCTTGCGGCTTTTCCTCCCAAACTTTAACCTCTTCTGTGTCTTGTGCCACTGCTACCCTTTGTAGGAAATCCTCTTCAGAACTGAAGACCCCAAGAATACGTTCAGAGGCTATTATATGAGGAGGTTCTGACTCTTGTTCTTCTATTTCATAACCAATTCTGGATAAGGCATCCGCCTTTCCATGTCTTTTTCCTGGTTGATACTGAATCACAAAATCGAATTCACTAAAAAACAAAGTCCATCGCAATTGCCTCATAGACAAGGCCCTAGCTGATTTAAAAAATAATAGATTTCTATGATCAGTGAGGACAGTGACCTTATGTAAGGCCCCCACTAAGTACTGGCGCCATTCCTCGAATGCTCTCTTTATGGCTAAAAGTTTCCTCTCTCCCACGGAGTAATTCTGCTCTGTGGGATTCAATTTGTGTGAAAAAAAAGCTACCGGATGCAAGCACCCAGTGGTGACATCTCTCTGGGAAAGAACACCACCTATAGCCATTTGTGATGCATCAGTTTCTACTGTAAAAGGGTGAGATGGGTTTGGATGCAGGAGCATGAGTAAAAGCCTGCTTTAGTTTTGTAAAGGCAGTTTCGGCTTCGAGAGACCAGGAAAATACCACCCGTTTCTTGAGCAGCTTTGTGATAGGGGAGGCTAGTGCTGAAAAATTCTGTATAAAACGCATGTAAAAATTAGCGAACCCCACGAAGCTTTGTACCTCTTTCACAGATTTTGGAGATTGCCACTGCGTGATTGCTGTTACTTTTTGTGGATCCATACTCACCCCATTTGGAGAGAGAATAAACCCCAAAAAGGCCACTTGATGCATGTGGAACTCACTCTTTTCTAACTTCACAAACAAGTGGTTTTCCTTCAGTTTCATCAAAACTGTTCGTACATGGTTTTCATGCTCGGCTAAAGTGGATGAATAGACCAGGATGTCGTCAATGTAGGCTATGGCATAGATATCTAACATTTCTCGCAAGACCTCATTAATGAAGAACTGGAAGACTGTGGGAGCATTGCATAACCCGAAAGGCATGACCAAATGTTCGTACAACCCAAACTTAGTACGGAAAGCTGTTTTCCATTCTTCTCCCTGTTGTACTCGTACTAAGTGGTATGCCCCTCGTAAATCCAGCTTGGTCAAGATTCTAGCCTCCTTAACCTGATCCAACAAAGAGGGAATTAAAGGTAAGGGATACCTGTGTTTTATGGTATTTTCATTCAATGTTCTATAGTCGATACAACATCGAAGGCCCCTTCTCTCTTGGGTATAAAAAAAAGAGGAGAGGAGGCAGGAGACCTAGAGGGACGGATAAACCCAATGCGCAACATCTCATCCAGATATTCTCTCAAATATACATTCTCCTTTTCTGTGAGAGCGTAAATACGACTACATGGAATCTGGGCCCCAGGTATTAAATCAATCCTGCAGTCATAGGGTCGATGTGGAGGAAGGACTGTGGCCTTTTGTTTATCAAAGACTTCCTGATAGCATGAAGGGAGTTCAGGCTCTGTATTGACACATGATCCAATTACTGTGGCTTGATGGGTCTGAATACTTAAACAGTGTTCTGCACAAAAAGTGGAAGGAAACGATAGTGACTTCTGTCTCCAATCTATGGCAGGATTATGCTGAGATAACCATGGAACACCCAAAATGGCGGGGAATTGTGGAGATTGAATCAAGTCAAAGGAAATGGATTCTGTGTGTAACTCATCAATACACAAAGACAAAGTTCCTGTAGTGTGAGTGACGGGACCGGATTTAATAGCACTGCCATCTATGGTCTTAACTTCCTCTATGAAAGTTTTTTCTTCCACAGGTATTTCCATATTCTTGGCCCACTGTATGTAATTTATGTGGGCAGAGCTCCGCCCCTGCAGCCGACTGCGGCAGGGACTGAGCATTTATGACAGGTCCCTAGGACGAGTGTCTTCTCCTAGTTGGGGATTCTGTTGGATGCCAAGATGAATTGGGGCCCCCTGAAAATTCGTAAGAAAAGTGTCCTCACTCGGGCGAACGCAGCTAGTTTTAACTTTGCCTCTAGATTAGGCAAAAGACCGGTTGGGGCAATACTGCAGCTCTACAGAGCCAAGTGCATCACATAAGTGTTGTATGGTAGTGAAATCTGTGGCTATATCACTCTTGATGAACTCCAAATTGTCGAAAACATCTTTTAAGACAGCCTTTAGCCATACCCCAGGGTACCCCCACCTTACTGTACATGAAGAGCTTGGTATGGCCTATCTTACTGACTTGTTAGCTTTTCGCCCCCTTTCATTATGGTTAAAAATCTGGTCCAGCAAGGGGATTTCATTAAATAAATAAATCTTAAAGGGCTGTATGGCCCTTAATTATGCCTCCCATATTCCGTGGCTTAAATACATCAGGGAGATCCTTGTGAATTTGGGGAGAGCAGACCATTTTTTAACCCAGAATCGAGTAATAGGAAGGACCTGGTTGGAATCAAGGCTGGCTTTTTTAAACAGCAGTTAGCAGCCAGGGAGGACAAGGAGCTATTGAAGCCTAGTGTACGCCGCTTTATCATGCTAAGAACCATGCAGATGATCGAACATTACCTGTTAGGGTTTGTGAATTTGTACTGTCACTTTTTATTGACCAGGTTCCGGTTTGACCTTTTCCATCTTCTTCCCACCCACCCAAGGGGGGGAGTGTAAGGGACAGAGTCTGTTGCCCTGTGGCTGCGATTGTAAGTTTCCACAGGACATGCTCCACTTTTTGATGTTCTGCAGTTTTTATGAACTACCCAGGAAGTCTTTTCTCATTCCGATTTTGAAAAAGGCCAATTTTAGGCAAGTGCGTCCCGCTTACATTTTTTATTAATGCTCACGGGCAATACAGCTTTTATGTGCTTAGCTTTTTAAAATCTGCAGTCAGGCTTAGATATAGCTGTGATTAACTAGTGCGTTTTTATTATACTGTTTATGGCACGATGCACTTTGTAATGTTCTGCACATTGTTCCTGTTCATTAATAGTTTTATTTGATGTGAATAGCTGTTTTTATCTGGGCTATCTTATCTGGCTTTGTCTGTGTGAGTCTGGTGTTATCTGTACCTTGACTTCTATACTCAGCTTAGGTTACTATTTTAATTAGCACTTTTTATTTGAGGAAGTTCTCATTTGTATTTAACATGTGCTTTTATGTTTTTTGTGCAAGAAACCGAATAAAGACTAATGACTGACTGACTGGCTTCCAGGGTATCTACAATAAATGTTCTCTTAATGTTTTCTCTTTGTGCAATCCTGTCCAGTCCTTGTGACATCAAAGAGCATCTGATCCAACCAGGATTATTCAGACTGTACTCCTCAAACGACTCACTCTGTGGCCTAGCCTCACCTGACTTCTCAGGTGTATATCACAGTCCCATCTCCAAACACCTTTGTACATGAGTGACTTGGTATGAGCAACAAGTTCAAGTAATATTAAAAAACAGGAACCATCCCTGTGTTGGGAGTTTAAACAGGGGTGGAGGACCTTACAGTGGCGGTTCGCATAGGGAGTGCTGCGGGGCGGTGGGGCGGGGGAGGGGCAGGGTGGGGGGTAGTGGACTCCGACATACGGCGGGACGGAGTAAAGTAAGTAAATGTGCGCGCTGCATCACCAACTCGGCGATGCAGCGCGCGCAAGGTAAATTGTTTTATTTATTTATTTACTTACTTTACTCCGTTCCGCCGTATGTTGAAGTCCACTACCCCTCCACCCTGCCCCTCCCCTCCCCCGCCCCGCTCACCGCCCGCAGCACTCCCTCTACGAGCCGCCACTGGGACCTTAACATGCTTTTATAAATGGATACTGTTAGAAATGGCGTTTCTGGTTGGCAGAGTTATGTACCCTGCCCAAGCAGGAACCACCACTCTAGTCTGGGTAAGCTAGATACTCACTAAACGATAACCTGTGCTCACCCTCTGGTAGCTTGGCACAGAGCTGGCAGGCTTATCTAAAGAGGCAATGTGTAAAATATTTGTGCAACACTTACACAAGGTAACACAATGAAAAGACCACAAAAAGATTCCACACATGTTTAGAAAAATAGAGAATACTTATTTGAGTAAAACAACACCAAAACAACAAAAATCCAATCAGTCTAAGTAGAGATATGAATTTTTAAAGAATAAAAGACAGTGCTTTGAAGTCAATAGCACTAAAAGGTTATTTGAGGTCGTGAGGGACCGGCGTAAATCCAAAGTTCAGGCCGACTGTGATGGAGGGCATGCTGGCTACGAGACTCACGCAGGTCCCGCTGATGGATCAAAGCGTTGATGATGAGGGCATGATGCGTTGATCTTTTCCACACAGTGTTGTCGTCGCGCTCCGTTGAGATGCAGTGCGACGTCGTCGGGCCACCTAGGCTGTAGAACCGTTGTCGAACAACCGCTGCGGCAATGTTGAAGGGCGATGCATCAGTTCCGATTGGTGCAAAGGTGACGATGCGTCACTTTTGTACCAGAACAGCTGCAGAACCCACTTCTGAGGCCCAAAGCTGGAGGGGGGGCACCTCAGGCAAGGGTAGGACTCACATGTGGCAGAGTCATGCACTGTAGCAATGGTTAGCAGTAGGAAAGTGCTCAGAGTCCTAAGGCCTGCAAAAAGCTACAGCAAAAAGTGGTGGTAAGCAGGAAACTAGTTGGGGAAGACCAACCTTAGGATGACCGGTCTAACGGATACCTTTGTGAGACTTACTAGGCATGTTTGCTGATGCTGCTACGTGGTTATAAATGTCTGCATACTTAGATTCATGCCAGCTATCCATTTGGAAATACATGCCTTTATGTGAGAACTGATGCTGTGTTAGTGTTGCTCTTTTCTAGCTCAGAATGCAAGATTGTGGCTCAGGTTAGCAGGATTCCCCTAGAGTTACCTTTCTCCTGGAGGTAACACAGAGAACTCACACAATGATGAGACATGTTTAGTCCTCTTCTGTTCCCTTTAGAGGGCTCTGTGAAAGAACATTAAAAGAGAGACAATGATATGCATTTGTCCATCAACGTTATCTGTCTTTTACTGGTCTGCTGGAGTTGTGACCTTGTCAATAAAGTGATACACATCATAGTCTTGTTAAGAGTCTTGTGTGCTTCCGTGCACATATTACAGTCCTTACCCGTAGGCAGGGTTTGGACACACTGCCCTGGCATTTGACAGGCTTAGTTCGGAATTGGCGTTTGAGTGGGGCAATGACAATGCCAACCAGTTCTTTGACCCCTCTGACGACATGGCCCATCCCTGCTAAGACAATAACTGGTACAAAGAGCTGGGAGATGCCAGTGGACTGGACACATCTCCAGATGCTGGCCTGGTCCCGCCTCCAGGACCGGCCAGGGAGGAATATGCATCCTTCACTATAGTGGTGAGGAGGGCAACGGAGGTCCTCAACCTGCAGCTTCTCTCCATCCAGGTTAAGACCAATGTCTTAACCGAGGTGCTTCAGCCAGAGCTATCCCCTTCAGAATCCATGCTTCCTTTCAACAAAGGCATCACAGACACTCTCCTGGGGACTTGGGCCAAGCCCTGCGCAGGTGTTCCAGTGCACAAAATGATTGCCCCTTACAGCCCTGCTCCTGTGAACCCAGCTTTCCTCACCCAGCGCCCAAGAGCCTGGTGGTGCAGGGCTCGACTGCCAAACTTCTTCCCAGCACATTCCCCACCACTCTGCCGGACAGGGAATCCAAGAGGCGGGACACCTTTGGAAAGAGAATCTTCTCTTCCACCAGCCTACATTGTAGTTGGTAAACACCGCATGCCTCTTAGGCCCATACTCCCACAGCTTGTGGGACTCGGTCGCGGAAGTGCTGCCCATGGTCTTGGAAGAGGCATGAGCCATACTGAACCAGGCCATTATTGATGGCAGGGACGCAGCAAAGGTCTCCATCCAGTGTGTTTTGGACATCACTGATTCGCTCGGCAGTGCTATCGCCTCCACAGTGGCACTATGCCACTACTCCGGGCTCAGATCAACTGGCTTCTCGTGGAAATATCCAGTTGGGGGAAACATCCTTTACAACATGGTTTTTACCACGTTGTACCTTTACCACGCACTTTTTGCCACGCCTGTTTTTAGAACGCATATGCTTTTACAACGTATGCCTTTACCACGCATTTAGGGTAAGTTCGGGGTGTGGGGGGTTTCCCCCCACAAATACATTGTTTATATATATAAACATATATATAAACAATGTGTGGTAAAGGCATAGGTTGTAAAAGCATATGCATTCCAAACAAATGTGGGGTAAAAAATGGCTGGTAAAGGCATGCAGAGTATTTCCCTGTGTTGTTCCGTCATACAACCTCCAGTTGGCTGTGATGGACATGCTGATTGACAGCTCTTGCCTTCTCGATGATCAGACTGATTCAGCCTTGAGCACTTTAAGGGGAGTCGAGCTACTACCAGATCTTTGAGGTTTTTCCCTGAGGTTGCGCAAGCTGCCCTCCTCTTTTCGCCCCTTCTGTGACTACGGTAGGAGTTCCCAACTGTGCCTGCAGTACCAGCCATACCTCCATGGTCTCCAGGCCACCCAGCCTTTCTGTGGCCGTGGACACAACTCCCACAGAGGACATGGGAACCAAAGCCAGTGTGTAGTTTAGTCCTCCGCACTTCCGGCTGCAGAAGCCTGTAATCCCTTTTAGTGTACCCTCAACACAGCACACCCATGCTGTTGGTGGCAGAATCAAGTACCATCTGCCCCAGTGGCAAGCGATAACATTCATGGTAATCCTTATGCCTTTGCCACCATCCCTAGAACGGCAGACGGAAGACCATCTCTTCTTGCTCTGTCAGGATGTGCAGGCTCTTTTGGCCAAAGGACCAATCGAGAGAGAAGGTGCCAGCGCCAAGTAGGATGTGGTTGCTATCCTCACTACTTTCTGGTACCAAAAAAGGATGGAGGCCTCCGCCCCATGCTGGATCTTCGCCCCCTCAAGCCGTCCTCCAAGAAAATCAAGGTGTTCACATTGTTACTTTTTGTGTACCCTGGATGGTAGCATTGGACTTGCAGGATGCTCATTATCACATCCTTGTCCTGTAAGTCCACAGGTGTTACCTGTGGTTCACAGTATGCCATAAGCCTTTCCAGTTTGCTGTGCTCCCCTTCAGCCTCACCAGTACCCTTTGGATGTTCAGGAAAGTGATGGCAGTCGTTACAGCTGACCTTCGAAGGTCAGGGGTCCCAGTCTTCCCCTACCTCGACAACTGACTGCTGAAGGCGGGCTTGTCCCAGGCTCCCGTCACCCATCTCCAGAGTAAGGCAAACCTCCAGCATTTGGTGGGGTTCACTATCAACGTGTCCAAGTCACACCTGTCTCCTTCTCATGCGCTCCCTTTCATCGCTGCTATTGTGGACATGCTGGTGTTCCACGCCTACCCTCTGGACGGGAGAATCCAGGTCATTTGGCCTAAGATCCTAATGTTTCAACCTCAGTCCTGGATTTCAGTGATACTGACTCTGAAACAAATGGGGCTGATGGCCTCCTACATCCTACTGGTGAAGCATGCCCAATGGCACATGCAGGCTCTGCAGTGGGACCTGAAGTCAAGTGGGTGCAGCATCAGGGGAATCTCTCCAACCTGATCCAGATTTAGAAGGATACTGCAAAAGATCTGCAGTGGTGGCTAACGAACTGCAGTTGGACTAGTGGCTGACCCCTCTCCCTTCCCCACCCAGAACGTACAGTGATGATGATGCATCGGTTGTGGGTTGAGGTAGCACCTGGCAGAAGTGGGGATCAGGGGACTCTTGTATCCAGCCGAGTCCTAGCTCCACATCAATCTTCTGAAGCGGAGGGTGATTCACTTGACATTAAAAACCTTTTTCCCATCCATCGAAGGAAGGCTGGTTCGGGTGTTCAAAAACAATGCTATCACCATGTGGTATTGCAGCAAACAGGGCAGAGTAGGGTTGTGGGCTCTGTACCAGGAGGCCCTGTGCCTCTGGTCCTAACTGGAGTGATAGGACAGCTTCCTGGTCGTGCAGCACCTGGTGGGATCCCAGAACGCCAGGGCGGATGAACTCTGCCACCAATAACGTGCAGATCTCAAATGGCGTCTACACCTGGAGGTGGCGCAAGGTCTTTTCTGCGAATGGGGAGAACCTTGGCTTGATGTGTTCTCCACCGCTGAGAACATGTAATGTCAGCTCTTCTGCGTGTTGGAGTTTCTAAAGCATCTCTTGCTCTGTTTAGACTAGAACCCCAGACTTGTGTACCCCTTTCCGCCAATACTTCTCTTGCCCCGAGTTCTCAAGAAAATCAGGACCGACTTAGCCAGAGCCATCCTAGTGGCTCTGGACAGGATAAGGAGCGTTTGGTATCCCAAACTTCTGAGCATGAGCGTCTGTCATCTGATCAGGCTGCCTCTTTGGGAGGACAGCTTGTAACAGCAGCAGGGCATGGCCATGCACCCGAACCTACGCTCACGCCACCTTCATGCGTGGAGATTGAGTGGTGACAGTTGAATGCCTTTGATCTGCATCCAGATATTTTTAATGTCATCTTGGCAAACAGGCATCCCTCAAAAACTGTATACGCCTGCTGACAAATTTGTGGCTTGGTGTCTTTACCATCATGTTGGCCTGCTTTTGGCCCCCTTGTTGGAGGTGTTACTATTTGTACTGTTTTTAGCCCAACAATGCCTTGTCCTAGGCATAGTTAAAAGTTACCTTTCGGCCATATCAACTTTTTTGCAGTTGCCTGATCAGCTATCACTGTTTAAGTCGCCCATTGTGGAATTTTTCTTAAGGGCTTGCAGCATTTGTTCCCTCCAACCTCTTTTGTCATGCTCCAATGTCACCTTAATTTGGTCCCAACGTTGCTCATGGGCTCCATATTCGAGCCCTGCATAGTTGTCCACTCAGACTTGTAAGATGGCTTCTTGGTGGCTATTATATTGGCCAGGAGGGTCAAGGAGCTTCAGGCTTTTTCAATTAACCCTCCGTACACCAGCTTTTACCCAGACAAATTGGTTATTTGGACACGTGCCTCTTTTCTGCTGAAGGTGGTCACTCCCTTTCATGATGACCAGAACAACATGCTGCATTCATTTTTCACCTTGCCTCATTTTTCCAAGGAGTACAAATTCCACCGCCTGGACCCAAAGATAGCTCTTTCTTTCTACATCAATTGCTCCAAAGAATATCGGGTGGACTATCAGCTTTTCATTGGGTTCACTGAAGTGTAAAAGGGCAAGGACGTGCAGAAATTTACCATCTCTCAATGTATTGGACTCTGTATCTAGTTCTGGTACGCATTCGATCTGCTATGTATTAACAAAAAAGCAGCCTCCTGAGGGCTTGTTGGCCCATTTCAACAGGGCCAAAGCTGCTACTACTGCATTAGCATGCGAGGTACGTGCACTGGACATCTGGCAAACTGCTACTTGGGCATCCCTCCACATGTTCATAAAGCATTATTGCTTGGACTGTCAGATCTGTCGGGATGGGCATTTTGCTAATTTGGTCCTCCAGGACTTCCTGGTTTGAGCCGTTCGCAGACCCACCACTCAGAAGGGATTGCTTGGGTATCTCTTCTAAGTTGAGGAATCTGCATTTAGAAGTCTCTGTAAGAAGAACAAGTTACTTACCTTTGGTAACACTTTTACTGGTAGAGTCTTTATTTAAGCGCAGATTCCTCATCGACCCTCCCAGTTCTGTGAAATGTGTTCTTCACCGTAATATCCTCTTAGATTCTGCACACTGGTCAAACACCGCTCCATATTTTTGGTGCAGAAATAGTTACAAAAGAAACTGATGTCAGGGTGCCGGGGAGGTGCCTATATTGGCACACATCACTTCCAACGTGGCTGATGCCGATCAGCGCCACCTACTGGTGCGCAGAGGCACTGCTCCAAATTTTCTTGATCCAGTCTGAGCCCTGGGGCATATTCCAAGGTGCAGAATCTGCAGTTAGATACATCTCTACCAGAAAAAGCATTACCAAAGGTAAGTAACCTGTTCTTTTGTACTCTTGAGACAATTGTTTTCTTGTGCCCTTAAACTGTAATCTGCAGAACAGATATCCAAGTTCCTTGTGCAGTTTTATAACATGCATTGAATCCCCTTGATGTGTTTTATTCTTTTTTGAAGGATCCTGTCTGTTCAGAATTTGTACCATTGTCATCTGCTTTCTTTTTTCTTTTTCTTTCAGAGGAAAATGTTTGTCAATCATGTCTCGCGCCAATACTTCCTTCAGGTGGGCTTTGTTTATAAATTGAGAATAAACAGCATCCCATATTACCACTTCTTTGATATACCCCATCAATGTAAAATCTTTTCAGTGAAATAACGTGGTTACATACAATTTTGCATGTTTTTTTGTATGGGGCACAAAGTGCTTCTGCAGGAAAGAGACTCTGGTTCACTGGGTAAGTGACTTGGCTGATTGCATAACAAGTTCACCCAATTTTAGTCCAGGTTGCTAGAGGCAGTAGTTTGTTTAGCAACACTCATAATCAATTCATTGCTCAGTAATAACAGAAAGGAGGGTATGCGTACACATTTTAAATAAATATGTTGCCACTTCATAACAATAAAGGGTAAATTAGCATCAGTATTAGAGAGGAGAGCTTAGTAGGTGAATAAGCCTTCTGCAGAAATCTGTGTATAACACACAATGAATGAAGTAATCGGAATATCAATGTCTTGTTGATTTGTAGTCATGCAGCTGTAATTTTTTTGGATGACATAATTTTGGAAAGCATTTAGTATCATTCATATAGGTTTAGTATACAAGTACATCCACTACTGTTATACTGTAGTATGTTGACCACAGACAGGGAACTACAGGAGAGATGCATGGCATGTATGTGGGTCCAGGAAGCAATTGTATAGGTGTAGCTGCTCAGATAAATTATTCAAAATATTTTATTAAAATTTGATATAGGTCAACAAGAAGACATAGAAAAAATATTATTGAAAACCTAGGTACGGTAATGAGCATATTTTAAGATGGTTTAAAGACTTTAGTAATAATTTTAAGAAATCTTATCGTCTATGAATTCAATATAATAGAACATCTGTAGGGCTACGTATGTATTATGCAGTTGTTGAAGTCAATATTTAAGAACAATATATTTTTCAAGCTTATTCCAAATTTTAAAATGTACTATATATGGTTTACAGTTTTATTGAAAGAAACCTCAATTTCATTCTTCATAAATAAAATGCATTCCCACTAAGCATTAAAGGATAGATTATTAGCATTTTTCCAACTCATTGTAATTGATTTGATAACTTAAGAAATCAGAAGATCAGATAACTCAATGTCTACATAGGACAATGGAGATGTTCGCACAGTAGATTGGCAAATAATAACGTCATCAGAATATTAAGTTGGAAATGTTTGTCATTTTATCTCAAACATCAGATCCGAATTTATACATAGTGGGCAATCAAATATTAAGGGCCTGTTTTATATCTTGGCAGAATGGATACTACAGTTGTCGCAAAGGCGAAGCAGTATCCATACCGCCAAGACTGTGGTCCACCCGCCTGAGATTAAGGCAGGCGGCCCTTTGGTTTAATCACGGCGCAGACTACTCCGTCTCTGACATGATTAAACCCCTCTAATGGCCCGACAGAGTAAGGGCCGTCGGAGGATGACCTCTAATTCCGCCCACCAAATCTGGCTAGAATTAGAGGTCAGTTTGACTGCCCATCACTGCCAGGAAAACCCTGGCGGTAAAGGCCAGTGAGAACTACAAAATGGTACTGTCACCATGGGAGAGGACTCCCATGGCAAGGAAAGCATTGTCTTCTTTTATTTAAAAAAAGAAAATCCCGCTTCAGGATTTTCTTTTTGAAAATAAAAAGAAAACAGTTTGCAAAATTATAAATCTGCTCCTAAGTGTTTTAATGTACTAGTTTCCTCATTATAATTCCAGTAGTCTAACTTACCAATTAATTTTGCTTTAAATAATTTCAAAAGAGACCAACGACGGTAATTTAAAATAACTCGATTATTCTGACATAAGGAAGGTAGTCAACTAGAACTATTACTTAGGCATATTTGTTTCCATTGTTGTATCGTAAACGTGTTCTGTAAGCTGGTATTCCAAAATCTACTAATTTTCATTACACTCTCAGAATTGATAGAAATTATTTTTAATGTGTTTTAGAGGCAATTTAACCAGATATTTTATTAATATTAAGAAAAATTTCTATGTCTGGGCATTTTGCATGTGGAATAGAATTGTTAAATGCAATCATTATTATACTGCATTGTAGTAAATATTTGTTTTTCTCAGAGGAACATACATTTTACTCGGTTTGTATATCTAAAAAGAAAAGAATATATTGCTTTGACAGATATCTTGGCTATAGTATACCCCAGCTTTAGTCCAAGCTTCCCAATAAAATATTGGCGTCTATAATTTATTGCGGGATTATTCTACGAGGATACTCTCTTTGAAGTTGTAATCTTAGTATGAAATTTGGCATCAACATTTGTAAATCAAATAAAGCATATTTAGTGGCAGTGATCATTGGGTAATATGATCTTACTCTCTTAATGTCCATAGTTAAGATTGCAGGTAGTAGAACACGCTTGACAGTGTTTTTCTCAATTAAAACCCTTTTGGGTAATTTTACCAACTCAGAATCTTGTAACCAAAAAGCGCATTGCGCTATCAATAACAGTGATATTTTCTAAAATCAGGAATACCAATACCACCAATCAGTTTAGAACCTAGTAATATCTTATAATGAATCCGAAAGCATCTATTGTCCCAAATGAATGTATTAATTTTTTTATTTGGATTATAGAAAAAAATGAGGAACGGTTACTAGGAGCATAGATAATACATATAAAACCTGTGGAGAAATTATAATTTTATTAGCTTCTCTTGTTCCCCACCACGATAAATGTAAAAAAGTTCATTTATCTAATTGCTCAATAATTTTAGAAATTCTTCTTTTACAATTCATACTAACTGTACTTTTCTTTGTTTTTAAAAAGTGAATACCAAGATATTTAAAGCTAGATGGTGCCAGGGAATTCTAGTGCTATACAGTACATCAGCAGCACAAAAGACAGTTAAGAGAAAAAGTAATGGTTTTATTAACATTCAGTGTATATCCAGACATTGATGCATTACTCTAAATTATATTTAGTATAATTATATTTAGTATATTTGAAATTTTATTAAATGGATCATTGATGTATAATAAAATGTCATCTGCATAAGCTGATGCTTTGAAATGTATGTCATTAACAGTGAATCATTTATTATTTAAAGATCTGCCAATAATACACAATAATGGCTCAGTGTTTAATAAAAATACAAGAGGAGATAAAGAGCATCCCTGCCTAGGCTCTCTGAATAGTTTAAAAGAGGAAGTATTAATACTATTGACATATATTGATGCAGAGAGAGATGTATGTAATGATTTTAACCTTCAATATAAAATTTTAACAAAGATGAAATACTTGCATAGTGCTAAACAAGAATTACCAATTAACCTTATTCAAATATTTGTTATGCATCTAAAGCAAGCAAAAAAATAGTTGTTTTTAATGTTACTTACAAAGGCTAAAGTGTCACAAAGAAGCCTAGTATTGTGCAATAAAATCCTGCCTTTCATAAAACCAGTCAGGTCAGGGTATATAATAGAATTCAAAATTTGAGATAACCTAATTGCCAGAATTGTAGCATATCTTACAATCTTGATTAATAAGAGAGCTCTATGGATAGTTAGAAACGAATGTGTTATCTTTGTCAGCCTTAGGAAGAACAACTATAGTTGCATCTTTAAAAGAGCCTTCAACTGAAGCATTGTTTACAAAATCTTGAAATAAAGAGAGAGTAGTAGAGGAAATAAGTTTTAAAACGTTTGTAAAATTCCACCAGAAGACCATCAGGACTAGGAGGTAGGTCCTGATGATACCACCAGGACCAGGAGTTTTCTTGGAGTTCAGCAATTTAATTGCTGGACGAATTTAGTTGTTGGATGACTCTTTTCTAATGTTATATGAGCATCTAAATTATCCATGTCAGCTTGAGATATAAGTGGTTAATTGCACTTAAGTAAGACTTGATCAATAGTAGTATTGTGAATATCTTAATATTCACTATAAACGTTTCAGCAAAAAGTCTTGAATTCAATAGCCATCTCAGTGCTGAAAGAATGTATTGCCCATCTGACCTTATAGTGTGTATTTGATTTTTATCTTTAGCGCTTATTTTTTTAAATATATAAGCAATTAGTGAAAGTTTGACCAAACTATTAGCATTAAATTGATGGTTTACTGACGTACAGACCAGCTCTTTTACTAAGAAAAGTATATACATAGCAGAAATTTTGTATTTGTGTTTTAACATGATATCTGGTCAAGATATAACAACTTTTCAATTTTGCCAATTTGTTTCTCAGAGAAATTACATTTTGGGTTAAACCTTTTATTTTCATGAACCATAATTGAAGTGGTAGCTTCATTTGTTAATACTTTAAAAGCAACCCAATAAATAATCAGATATAGCAGCTAATAGTTTATTTTGATAATCAGGAGATGATCAGTTCAATATCAGTGTTCATTGTCCATCTAGGAATGTATTTAGGGATATTCACAAATAGTGAAAATAAAATTGAAGCATAAGGTGATATAGCGAAAAGTTCTATTTTAGGGTTAGCAATCATGTGAAAAATATTTCTAGAAGAGGGTGTGTTTCAAATACATGAATGTGTAGAGTGAGCATTAGAGAAGAAAGTGAAATCTTTACAGGGAGGATATCTCAGTCCCCAACAATCAATAATTCTGTTATAAGGCAAAAATATTTTAAATAATGCACATGATTTCGTAGGCTGAAATTTGAATCTGGAAATTCTATATAAAAATTGGTCTGAAATTATCTTAAAATCCACGTCAATAACAAAAGGTACATTACTGATATTCGCTATTTTTGAATATAAAGTTTTCAAAAATTAGCATCTTCTTAGGTAGGGGCATAACTAATAACGAAATGAAGAGAATATTTGTCAGTCTGATTTGACCATATAAAAAACAGCCCTCAGAGTCATTTTTACAATTTAAAATGTTGAATTGCAATTTTCAAGAGAGAAAGTTTAGCAACACCATGTTTTAGTTCTGTTGCTGGTGAGGAAACAAATGTACCAATCCATCTTTTTGTTATATATGTAATATATTATCATCTGTAGGCGTTTCTTGAGTGAAACATGTTTCAACCATGCATTTAGTTAAATAATATAATATTTTATGTTTTTCAGCCTCATAACGTAAACCCTTACCATCCAGGGAAGCAAGTTTTAAAGAACACTTGTTAGCCATTACAATTGCTTTTTAAAATAATATTAAAGCGTAAAATGAGGTAAACTGTTTGACTATTAAACAATCAAACAAGTATTCCATATAAATAGGCCAACAAGACAGATGATACAGACTTAACATATAAGAACACTAAAAGGGGAGTAGATCAAGTGAACCAATGAGGTAACAGTGTTACAATCCAAGGAGAGATTACTGTGCAACGGAAATCTGCTAATAAAGGAAAAAGCCTTAGTAATTATGCGCTGTAGAACTCCATCATCTCACTTCTTGAAGCTTGCAAGTCCATCGCCATAAAGTCATGTTGATCTAAGTGAGTAACCAAATCTGTACTAACTGATAACTGATGGATCAAAAAGTCAATATTTATAACCAGCCTCTCCAATCTAAGGTCACAGATTAAAGAATTGTTTGCTTACTGCCAAATTTTCTTTGCAAAATCCTGGTAGATATATATTTTATTACCTTCTACTATTAAAGTTAGAATTTCTCTCACTGCTTTCCAGTGATGATGACGCAGTATGTGAAATATTACTTGCCTTGGCTTAGACTGATAAGGTTTACGATGCCAATGTACATGAGCTTTATCGATGTCAAACTTTTTGAAGAATTATATTTTTAGGAGTGAAGACAACAGATTTTCCCAAAAAAGCTATAACATTTTGACTCTCTATGTTCTTTGACAAATTGAATATACATAGGTTAACTGACGATTCCTGTTTTCTAAGTCAAGCAACATTTGTTTCATCAGTTACCTGACTGACCTGAGGTGTTAGATGATCAATCAACCCTGCTATATCGCTTGAAATATGTTTGATATCAAAGCATAAAGAATCAGTATTGCAGTAAATCACATGAATTTCTTCTAAACCTTTATCCATTGCTAGGTCTTGTGACTCAATAGCTTTTGACAGGGGGTCGATATGCAACCTGTTTCCTTTTATTTGATAGATATTGTGCAGGTTTCACATCTGAGTTTGTGCCAGACATATTGTTAAGTGGTAGTGACAGCTGGCCTTAGAGCAGTCCTCTGGACACCCACCTTCCCCTGGCGCTACTACAGGTTGACCATCGCATCCTGAAGCCCAGTTGCCTCTTCCAGCTCTGTTGCTGTGCCTCGCCGCACAACACTGAAGATGCATTCTCCTGCAGCCCCTGTCATTTCACATGCAATCTCTTGCACCCACCCCACTCCCCTGGCACTTCACACGCTCAACACACATGACCACATACACACCCCACACAGTGCTACTTCCTATCCTGCATACTCCTCAACACTCTGCACCAACATTTGGGATCTGCAATACGACCACTCATCGGACCTGCTCTTTCTAACCGAAACCTGCCTGACTCCCTGTGTCTGCTCCCATCATTGCTCTGGACACAAGACAGGACAGGACAAACAGACCAAGAGGTGGAATCACTATCGCCTTCAAATAATCCATCCAATGCTCCTCCACCTTGAAAAGCATCACCAGCACAATGGACCAACAGGACCTTCAAACTCCTCATTACGAACAGCTACACCCTGAGTGGCACCCTTGTCTACCGCTCCCACCCCCCACAGACCACGTGTCCACTTTGACAGCGCCATCACAGAATTCCTACCCACCCCAATCCTCAACTCTAGCACCTCTATCCTCCTTTGTGACCCCTACTACCACCTGGAGAACCTCACTGATCCCAGCACAACCAACCTCCTTGAGGACTTGTGCAACCTTAGACTCACCCAGGGAGTGGAAGATCCAATACATGCCACTGTACACCTACTGGACCCCATCTTCACCAGCTTCCGCGACATCACAGTATACAAGCCCACATCGAGCACCTTGACCGACCACGCACTCATTAACTTCAGCATACTCATCCCACACCACTATAGAAACACCACAGCTAAAAGATCTCAGAAGCATCATGTCTTCCTAACTCTAAGACCAGCGGTCTGGCGGGGGGGTAGTATTCCAAGATGTTTGACACCAAACACAACGTTTTGGTGCAGCCAGTCCAAAGTTAGCATTGTACCGCAAGGATATAATGCACTTAAGAGTATATGGTCAGGCTGTACCACAAACAGCATCAGAGGAGGGACTCCGAATGCTGCAGAGGGGCTCTGCTCATGCAGGGGCACCCTCTCACATAAAAACCAAGCACTCTGCCTTCAGGATTGTTAAGGCCTGCCATAGGAGTGACTTATAGGTTTATATGTGTGTGCAATGGTAGTGATATAGGTAGCCTATACCACAGTAAGGGGTGCATGCACCACCTTACCCAGGCTGCAGTAGCAGACCTGTGGGTCATTTTGGAGGGCCTTCCAGGGGTGGCACAATACATGCTTCAGCCCCTGGTAGGCCTCTGGGGTGTCTATGCCCTTGGTACATAGTATACCATATACTAGGGACTTATAAGGGCACCCCAGAATCCAATCTGGGATGTACCTAAAGTACATGGCATCAATTTATAAGAGAAAGCAGATAGGCTGGGGACCTGAATAGCAGGTTCCCAGCCAAACTAAGTCAAAAACCATTACAACACCAGAAAAAAAGTGGGGGCAACCATGTAGTCAGATTCCACCTTCCTACATAACCACCCCCCCCCCCCAAACGAAAGGAGATGAGGCTAACCTTGGCCAGTTGAGCCTTTATTGACTAAGAGGCCATATAAGGAAGTACCTGCACTAGCATGGTTACCCCCTGTCTTATGGTCCACTAAGCTATCCCTCACCCTAAGGGTATGAGAGGGTCTCCACCATGGGGAATTACTACCTGTGGTGTGCTTTGGTAAAGTAAAAGGCTGGTGAGGTGTCTGAGTAGGGAAGTGAGACCCTAGGAAAGTTGGTCTCAGCTTCCTCAGATCACTGGTCACCATGTATGCGTGTCTTTCCATGACTGAGTTGCACTTTGCTCTAAGGGTCAACCTTTGGCTGCCTACAGCTGGGGGTTGGATCCCTTTGGATGGAACACTGGAGGGACATGGCAGGTTTGGAACCTTTTGGTCCCAGGTTTGCCCTTGCCTAACAGAGTCCTTCTGGGGGAGCTCCCTACACAAAGGTGTGGGGGATCCCTCAGTGTTTTGAGGAATTTTCACCTGGCTAGGGCTACTAGACTGGGTGCCCCTAATCTATTGATGGGGGGTTCCTCTGGACAGGGGGCCCTGTGGGGTCCACTGACCTCCCTGACCTCTGCAGCCCTGGGCTGACTGTGGCAGGGTAGAGAGGGGCAGGTTACCTGCTCCAGACTGGGTACCACCTTGGAAGGGTCCTCTGCCATCAGGGGTGTGGCCAGGCCAGGCCTGACTACCTCTGGGGCAGTTCCTTCACTAGGGGTAGGATCAGTTCCCTGCGGAGGCTGACCCTTTCCTACTGTCTGGGGGGAGGAAGACTTTTCTTCAACCCTTGTGCTCTCTTTTGGGGGAGAGTGGGCCATTCTTCCAGGCTCCATCTCTCCAAAATTTCCCTGGGCTTGGGCTGTAGCCATCACAGCCCCACTAACTCTTTCAGGGGCACCCAGCATTCTCAGATGGGCTTGGTATTCAACTTCAGCCCAGGCTGAAAGTTCCAAATCATTGCCCATCAGGCAATCTACAGGCAAGTTGGGGGACACTGCCACTCTTTTTGGGCCTGTGACCCCTTCCCAGCTGAGATGGACTATGGCCATGGGGTGATCTGTTCTGACACCATCAGTGTTGGTCACCTGGTATTTAAACTCAGGTAAAAGCTGGTGAGGGGGGACTAGTTTCCCTGCCACCATGGTGACACTAGCCCCTGTGTCCCTGAATGCCACAGCTTTCTGACCATTAATCACTGGCTCCAGTCTGTACCTGCCCAATGCATTGGGACCCATGGTAAAGGTGGCAAATCCTATACCACCATCAGAGTCAGAGGAGTCTGTTGAGGGGGTCCTGTCTAAACTAGGGCCCACCTCTGTTCCCCTTGCAAAAGCACCTAACTTTTGGGTGCACTACTCCCAACTGGAGGAGTACTACTGGTAGTACCAGGAGGGGTGGTAGTATTTGTTGGAGGAACATTTTCTTTATTGCCAATCCTGGGGCAACTGGGATCAGTTTTCCAGTGGCCAGGCTTTTTACAAACATGGCAATATGGTTTCTTTTCAGGAGAGGAAGGAGTTTGGGACCCACCCCCAGAAGAGGACTTTTGGGGCCCTGTAGTGGACTTATCCTTAGATTTATCCCCACCTTTCTCTTGGGACTTGGTAGAATCTTTCTTCTGGTCACCACCCTGATTCTTAGTCTTTACTCTGGTTCTGACCCATTTGTCTCCCTCTTTCCCAATTCTTGGGGAGAGGTCAGATCAGAGTCCACCAGGTACTGGTGTAAAAGCTGGTTTTGACAATTATTAAGGATCTGCTCCCTCATAATCAAATTGTACAATCCTAAAAAGTCATGCACCTTGTTGCCATGTATCCAACCTTCCAGAGCCTTAGTAGCACAATCTACAAAGTCCACCCAGTCGTGTGTCTGTGCCTTTTGGGTATCTCTGAACTTTAACCTGTATTGCTCAGTGGTTAGGCCAAACCCATCAATCAATGCACTCTTCAAGACTGTGTAATTGTCAGCATCCTCTTCTCTAACAGAGAGGAGCTTATCTCCACCTTTGTCTGCAAAGGAGAGCCACAAGATTGCTGCCCACTGCTCCTGAGGGACCCTCTGTACTTTACAGGCCCTCTCTAGAGCAGTTATACATTTGTGGATGTCATCCCCACTCTGGTAGGGAGGGACAATCTTGCTCAGGTTTCTATGGTCATAAGACCTTTCCCTATCTCTAGGGAAATTGCTGCCACCATGGGACTCTAGTCCCAACTTTTTTCTTTGTCTATAAAGATCTAGGGACTCCCTGTCTATAGCCAACTGCTGTTTTCTGAGCTCAAGCTGGGCTTGTTCATACTGAAGCAGTCTCTTTTTTCTTTCATGAGAGGATTCCCTCCTATGAGAAGAAACAGAGGTCCCTATTGAGGTGTCAGAGTGGTTAGACTCCTGAGCAGGAGATCTAGACCTTCTGGGCACACTCCCAACTCTTCCTGGGGGGACAAAGGGGAGGTCATTCTGAGTCTCCTCCTCATCCTCAGGAGTAGCTGCATTGTCCAGGTCAGGATCATTGTCATCCCCCTGGCCAGTTTCTGAGGTCAGGTCCTGGGCATTTTCATCCCTGGCCCCTCCCTCATCTTCTGCCCCACCCTCTCTGCCTACCCTTGCAGACCCTATGAGTCTTCCAAGATCATCTAGCAGAAGCATCTCCAGGAGACGTTGGGTGTTGGCACTTTTGCCTGCCTTCAACTTCCTAACCTTGCACAACTCTCTTAATTCCAAGAATGAGAGGTTGTCATATCTGGATGGCAGGAGCCCACTGGCTCCTGGCAGTGAAGACATTACTAGTGTGGTGTGGTGTATGCACTACCTACTCTAGTGTGGCCTACTAAACTCTCTTGAGTTGTAGAAAGGGTGTGCTATCCCTTACCACACAACTCTAAGTTCAGTAGAACTTACTGTATCCTAAGCTTGAATTATATGTACCTAAGGTACCCTTAGTGGTTTTCAGTTGATCAATTCAATTGAGATTATCTGGTAAAACAATAGCAAGCTGAAATCCCACACGCTGCACACCAATGTGAGAAGTTGGCCTGGTATATGCTGTCCACTAATTATAGTGGGCACCTTGCACCAGTCCAAACAACCCCTTATTGGAGATAGGTTAAAGACAACCTTTATTGAAAGCTATCCTAGTGGTAGCTATGGAGAGCAGCCTTCAGGCTAAGTCTTGAAGGAATGTAAAGCAGCTTGTTTTACCAGTCTATAATCTCTTGAGTGACCAAATGAAAGAGAACCACACCAGGTATATATTTAAAACATATGTATTTAGTCTCAAACACACCCCTCTAGTCTCTTTATGAGGCTAGAGTTCGAAGTACATAAGTTACAAGTCGAATATCAACAGTAATAGCACAAATACACGTTTGAGCCCTAGGGGCGTACCAAACCATATACCAATAAAGTGGTAAAAGAACCACGACAGCTAGACACAAGGCCTAGAGCCTGTAGAAGTGCTTGGACCACAAGGAACCACCCAAGGTAGTGACACAGGGGACCCACGGGGGACGCGTGCAGTGTGTGAACACAGCCGCGAGCCACCGTTGACTTCTATGGGGAATGTCGCGGTTGGAGTTTTAAAGAAAAAGGGCACTTGGAGGAGGACTTGGAGCAAACCCCTTTAGAACTAGGCCGTTCTAGAGTCAATACCCACGGGAGCACCTGAGTACTCTAGTTACCTCACCCAGGGGAGCCGGGTGCATAGGTGTCTTTCGGGTTCAGGTTTCGTCGTCGTTTTCAATGGCGATCTGCTGCAAAGTGCTGCTGGCGGCCAAGTCGAAAGTGTCCGGGTGGATCCAAGGATGGATCGAAGATCTGAAGAACCTGAAAGCAGAGGGGACAGAGTCTGGGTCACTAGCCAGTGACCAGGAAGGCGATGAGCAGATGCCCACCGATGTCGGGTGCTTCAGGTAGGTTGACGGTCGTCTTGACTCTTCAGCCACGAGGTCCAGGAGGCGTCGACGACAACCAGGAGCAGGATTCGAGCTGTCCCACGACGTCTGTCGATTGCTGCGGTGTCGGCGACCGGATTGGACCCAACAAGCCTTGGCAACGGCAAGTCACGTGGAAACAAAGAAAGGACGTTGATGCAGACCAGCGAGGTCTGGGGGACTCACCCAGCGAGGGTAAGTCAGGGCACCTCTGGAGCAACCAGGAAAGCCCAAGCAGAAGAAGAGTTACCTTCGGGAGGGCCCACTAGCCAACGGACTAGCGACCGCGAAGGAGCCTCGAGTGGACGCACTTGGAGCTGGCTTACAGGACACTCGTAGAGTGGAGACCAGTGAGCTTCGGTGCAGTCGGTGCTGGAGGCGGGGGCTACTCGGAGCCCAAAGCACAACTTCGTGGGAGACCAGGAAGAGGATGCACTTGCAAAAGTTCTCGGTGTCCAGGGGTCATGGTCCCACGTTACCCACTACAGCTACGGGCCTCAGCTTCGCTGGGGACTCAGGGCAGCCTCGGGGAAGTCTGTAAATCCACCTCTGGTGATGCAAAGACTTCGGCGTCCGGCGGGAGCTTCAGCGATGCAGACCGGACAATTGCTTCTTAGGTGCCTGCCAAGCAGGGGAGCCACTCCTTGACCCCAAGGGAGATTCTTCAGTCCTCTAATCTTAAAGTAGAGCGTCGAAGGTCCAGGATTCGGCTTCAGAGTTTCGTCCAGGGTAATCTAAAGTCCTAAGGACTGGGGTCCCATACTTATACGAAGTTAGGGGTTGGACATACTCTGGGGACCCACCTATGGGAGGGTCAGGGAAGAGGGGTGGTTACACCCATTCCCTTTGTCCAGTTTCACGCCAGAGCAGGGGCAGGCAGCCCCTGCAACCGGTTTGAACTGGCATATGCACAGGGACACCAAATGTGCCCCCAGTGCAGGACTTCAAAGCACCAGAGAGTGCTCCCGCCCCACCCCAATACACACTATCCTGTCTGGGGAGGTGGTTACACCTCCCTTCGACAGGAAACCTATTGTCCAGGCCTCCCCTGCCGGAGTTTCAGTCAGCAGCAGGAGGCCAGACCCGTGTCTGTGGCAGCGGCATCCATTTTGTGATGCCAGGGCTCTGTAAAGAAGTTACCGGGTAGGTCGGTGGGTACATGTCTCTCCCTCTAGAAGGGTGGAATGCTACCCCCACCGCCAGGACTGGCGGGGGGTAGTATTCCAAGATGTTTGACACCAAACACGACATGTTTTGGTGCACCCAGTCCAAAGTTAGCATTGTACCGCGAGGATATAATGCACTTGAGTATATGGTCAGGCTGTACCACAAACAGCATCAGAGGAGGGACTCCGAACGCTGCAGAGGGGCTCTGCTCATGCAGGGGCACCCTCTCACATAAAAACCAAGCACTCTGCCTTCGGGATTGTTAAGGCCTGCAATAGGAGTGAATTATAGGTTTATATGTGTGTGCAATGGTAGTGATATAGGTAGCCTATACCACAATAAGGGGTGCATGCAGTAGCAGACCTGTGGTGTCATTTTGGAGGGCCTTCAAGGGGTGGCACTATACATGCTTCAGCCCCTGGTAGGCCTCTGGGATGTATATGCCCTTGGTACATAGTATACCATATACTAGGGACTTATAAGGGCACCCCAGAATCCAATCTGGGATGTACCTAAAGTACATGGCATCAATTTATAAGAGAAAGCAGATAGGCTGGGGACCTGAATAGCAGGTTCCCAGCCAAACTAAGTCAAAAACCATTAAAACACCAGAAAAAAAGTGGGGGCAACCATGTAGTCAGATGCCACCTTCCTACAGCAACCTACACAAAGAACCTCAGAAAATCGACAACCAGCTTGCCATGACCAGTCAAGTCATCGCAGTCTCCATCTCCTGCTTCCACACACTCAAGATGCTCAAGAAGATCTTCAAATGGCTATCCAAGAAATCTGGCAGAACCAACTCCAAAGCCCTCATCACCAGCAAGCTGGGCGATTGCAATGCTTTCTATGCTGAAATCAATGCTCAACCGAAGACTCCAGACCATGCCAAACTCAACAGCCAGGCTCACCCTCAACTTACTCCTAACACACACATCGCCCGCACCATAAAGAGTTTCACTGACTCCCAATCCACAGACAAGTGCTCTTCAAACTTTTCACACTCACATAAAAATTCTTAACAACATTGGCCCCATGTACCTCAACACCGGTATAAACTTCTACAGACCTACCAGACACCTCTGTTTAGCAGGACTCCTACTCACAAACACCACCTGCATACGAAGAACTAGATCCGGCAGTCGAGCCTTTTCCTACCTCGCTCCACATGCCTGGAACGATTGCCCCTGCACATCAGACCCTCCTCCTCAGTTCTTGAATTGCACAAGCAACTGAAGACCTGGCTCTTCACCTAGCCATAGCCCTGGCCCAGCCCATACAGCTTGTGCTTCAATGCCAGGATACCCTCCTGGGTGAGTTGTGCACTATAAAAATACATATAACACAGCACAACAAGAGGGTAAATAGCAGGGAGTGTCCATCACTCACTCCAGGAGGCCTTTTTCTTTAGCAATCCTAAGAGGCTCAGAAAGGGTTCACTAGGACTAGTAGAATCCAACAGTGATGAATGTGGGCAATGACTTGAGGAGTCATAAAGAAAGGAGGGAAAATGTAGCCTCAGAAGACGTTCAAGTCTAGGAGGGCGGGTGACTATCACCCAGGCTTCTTTATCTGGGTTCCAACTAACAAAATATGGAAGCTTATGTTTGAGGCAAGAGATAAAAAGGGTCCTCTTCCATTGGATACCATAGACTGATGATTGCCTCTACTACTCGGGGAGCCATCTTCCAGTTGCTGCAGTTCTTGAAATTTCTCGAGTGGCAGTTGGAACAATATTGGGGAGACCTGGGGTGAGAGAACCACTACTTATGTTGTACAACCACCAGTGTAACTCCTTCATGCAATCATGGTTTAGATGGACTAAACCAAGGAGCTCAAGCTCATCTTCAAGTGAAAGATCCTTCATTGCTCGGGGGGCTCTGTAGTTGGGGGACTAGGCAACATCTCTTGGATGGACAATGTAAGGAGACTCATCTCTCAACCAGGTCCTTCGGAGATGTGAGTTTCTCATCTAACATCAGATGAAGTTCCTTCTTCAAGTAGCAAGTTCTGTCTTAGAAGTCTGAGCAGACAATTGTGGTGTCCATGGCAAACCTGAGAGGTAGTACATGCTGACTTTGTGAAGGTTACCTGGAAGCTTAAGTGATGAAGCAGACTTAACATGTAAAGAAGATGTTCCTTTAGTGGGAGAGAACACTCAGCTGTCAGGAGAATGCCATCTAGGTAGACCATGAGCCAAAATCTCCAGGTTGGATGTTGGCTACGCCGATGTTGAACTTGGTAAAGCACCAAGGGGCAAAGACAGACGAAATGGAAGGCAGGTATAGTATGAGACGTATCTGATTTGGCTCATGAGGAAGCGGGAAGTATGGTAAGACTTTTCTCCCTCTGGCATCACTTGTTTAGTTTAGACTTTTCTCCCTCTGGCATCACTTGTTTAGTTAAAGAACTTCTACCTCAACAGCCAAAGAAGTGAGTATGGTTGACGAAACCTGTTCTGCCAGCATAGCACCATCGCCGGTTGAGTCAAAAACGCATCTTTTATAGAAAGCATGATTCATGAACAAAGGAGATGAAGGCAGAAATATACTTAGAGATCTCCTTTCCTTGAGGAACAGATCCAAAAAGAAAAGGCCCCTGAAGTACCTAGCTGAGTTGAAGCAGTCATACCAGTGATTGTACTCTCCATATGCAGAAGCAAAGTATATACATCTAGTGGCTGAATTGCACAATGTGAAACGAGAAAACCTGGGATTAACCCTGGCTTCCCTACTTAACTGAATTGTGTGATCATAGGCCATTGTTTTATTTCAGTTTTCCTCCTTTTTCTTCATTATTGCATATTAGAGGACATCGAAATACATCACTAATGGATGTGCGCTGTACAAAAAAACCTTCTTCTGTGTTTGATTTAATAAACTATAATGTTGTTCTTGTATAATAGGAACACAGGCCACCCGAAGAGTGCACATAACAACTGACTTGCCTCTTAGTTCATTCACTAATGGCTTTGTTGCCCGGGTGGGGGGAAGAATAAATGTTTCTCAGTGCACTTATAATCTGGTGTACTAAGGTGAAATGGTTCTGCATGTTAATGAAATTCACTTTTTGAAAACTGAAGTGACTTTATCATGGTGGTGCAGGACAACCCAGTTACTTCCTTTCTTTACCTTTAGTTAACCTGTAAATAAATGCTTGCTTGTTTATTTAACATCTTTTTGATGTTAGTGTTGAGTCTAGTAAACAGCAGACCAGAGGGCCCCAGGTAAAGGTCAGGAGGGCCGCTTGCAGCCCCTGGGCTGTACTTTGAGTATTGCTGCCCTAGACATAGGATGCCGTTGTTCAGGTGGGTGAGAAAGGTATCCTTATTGGATCCAGTAAAGTGGAGGCTGAGAGACCTGCACTGGAGTTGGAACCTGCTAGGACCAACAGGGGATTCACATCACCGTCCGGTACATCTTCCGTCTCCTCACTAGTCACCTTGGGAGAAAAGGTTAAGCCTCACATCTATCGTTTACGGCCATCTCAGGTGAGCTAGGTCTTAGGTTTTTGGCTATCTTGGGACGAGAGTGACACTGAAAGTCCTTTAACTAAAGCGCTCACATGGAAATTTTACTTTTGGGTGGTAGCTTTCATATTTTGGAAGAGGGTTGGGTCTTAAGTGCCACTTTACTGGTCAGGTAGCCTTCTCGGAATGTTTGGCAACTGGCAGTCTGAGCTGCTAGGTCCTTGAGGTGCCTGTGGTGTGGTGTCACTGGAGATCAAGGCCAGTGAATTACCCCCTTCATTTCCTGACATGCATAACTTCGATTTGTCTATTTGACTTATTCTAAAATACACAGAATGGTTTATGCAAATCTTGATTCATGTGCATATACTCACAACTGCTAAATCACGACTGCCAAATAAAAGCATGACAACCAGTATTAACTTAGATGTATTTGAATAAGTACCATCTTTTAGTTTATTCTGGTCTTAGTTTTATGGGAGAGAAAACGAAGGGACTGTTATTGCTGATCCCACATGTAGTAACAAATTACCAATATTAAATATCTATTAGTACTGAATGTCTATTATTTGCGACTAGCAAATAAGGTCAAGTGAGTGCATATTCTGCTGCCGTGCTGTGAATACTTGCTTGCATCAGTGGTCTAAGATGGAAACAACAACTGGTGTATAAATCTCTGGAAAAGCAAGAATGCATTGAATTCATAAGATGTTTTTTTTTGCAATTTTCAATGCTTTATTTCCCTGTAGGTTAACCCTGTGCCATTTAAATGTAATAAAACTAAAGAAATGAAAAACGTCAAAAAGGAAGAACATTTCTGTCATAGGAGGCAAAAGTGATATTACCGGAGCGTAAAGAAGAAAACGACAAGCAAAGTTCAACATTCTAAAAGGGATTTCTCCTTTAAGCTTTATATTTGTGTTTAGTTTGTAGAGAAATGGAGAAAGTTGATCAGTGGTAAAAGTGTAGAAAAGTGTGACTGACGAGGGTGACAGCGGATTAAGTGGCTGATCGGGCAATGTTTTTGAAAGAAGCTCGAGAGATTATAGCAATCTGCAGAGTGGTTGTGGATAAAAGAATGGATGTGGAGTGAGAATGTTGACGGGGTGCGGAAAAATAGAGGCAAGAGATAAGAGGATTAGAGGGAGAAAGAGGTGAGATGGAGTGCAGAGTGCAAGCATAGTTCAGTGTGTTGCAGTCTTAAAACTTACAATGAGCAAACTGAAAATGAAATCAATAGAGCGAGTACTTTTTGTTTTATGGAATATTGCTTAAGTTTCGATTATTCCTAAATTTTTTGGGTGAGAGCCTGTGGCATAAAGTAAACTCAAAGAAGTAAACAGGTGTACAGTTTGTCAGGGGATATACATTTCTTCCTGTCAATGACTTAGAAGTACGTTTATGAATTATCCATAAAGAAGTAGATTAGGTCAATGATTTATTATTGTTCACTCTCAAATGTATAATTTATTTCACTTTTTGTCTCTCGCCTAGATGCATCTAAACCCTACGGTGTAGTATTGTTCCACTGCAGGCATATGTTTCATAAAGAGTGTCTGCCGGTTCCCAGCACGGTAAGCAAAACATTGATCTATGCCTGATATTAAAAACAATCCTACCTAAAAAAAATGTTCACGGTTACTTCAAATTTTCACCGGTAACGTCATCTCTGTAGAATATCGTAAAGTAGTGATATGTATGTAGAAATGCTCTCTTTTTCACTGTTTGTAATGCAAGTCATATGGTGTTTGTGCTAATTATGTCAAAACATACATAACATTATTGAATTTTAATTTGGTTTGTATTTTGTGTCTGTCGCTTGTCTACTGATTGTCAGACAAATCTGTGTTGTATTTTCAGCCTTGTATATGAACATCCAAGGACACTCCTCAATGGAGTGAATCCTAAGTCCCATTGTAAGAAAAATGGAATCCTCAGTAGCACCATTTCCCAACACCTTCATTGGGAAATGTTATGGTAGGAATGTTCCCCCACATGACTTTTGATTTGAAACATATCCCCTCTCCTCGGTGACCCACGAAGTATGTCTCTGGTATCATGACCCTTTTTTCTTTTGGCCTCGGTGTTCAGTTTATGATCACACATGCATGCAGAGAACCACTGGGTTATGAATTGTGACCAAAAGTGAGGATCTGCTGTCAGAAGGGGTGCCCGATGCGTGCCTTCCATGGCGAGGGTGACTACTATCAGCTCAAATGATTGCCCTAGAAAGACTGTGGTGGCAACATGTTAATTAATAGTTGAAGGACAGCCTTTTTTTGACCTGTTTGCTGCATGAGATGGTTGACCTATTGGCCTTGCCTGTTACAATGGTCTGTCCAGTATTCATATATGGTCTTTCATTACATTCAGCGCACATAGTTTTTTTTTTTTTTACTTTATTTTTCATTTTCAGATTTAACAACATTTCAGTAGCCCCCTCCCCTTCATCATGTGCTTACATTCGGCATTCAACAATATGTTCTATGACAATACTTTGTAACTGCGAGACATAAGGAGAGCAAACTACCTCATCTTAACTTAACACATATGGGCTGATTTGCATCTTATACCTTCCAAGTGACTCCCACCGCGCACCCCCCCAACATTACACATTTGACGTTGTTAATACTCAGCACCAGCTCTAACCGCCAACTTTCCGATGTTCGCGCCCCTCGGAACTTCCCACATCAGGCCTCCTAGCCGATTCCCTCCCTATCTTGTGTCTCCGTCTCAGTCTCGGTAGCAGCTTTCCGAGCTAGGTAAGCTCGATACGGTTCCCAGATATCCTTAGGCCTACAGCGTGTTGATATGAGGGCGTTTTAATTATCAGACTGCGTGTTACAATATGCGAGGTCCGAGCACCATTCTGTGAGTGTAGGTACTGGACCTCTCATCCATCTCATGGCCACCCTTCTTTTGGCTGTTAGTGCCCCCAGTGCTATCAATTTCCTAACACTCTTAGGCACTGCCCTTACGTACCCCAGTATGACCACTAGCGGCGTCATAGGTATGTGCGTCTCCGTCATGTCCTGCAGTGCCCCTATAACCGCGGACCAATACTTGTGAAGAGCTGGGCAATCCCATGCAAGGTGAGTGAAATGTGCCCCAGCAAACCCACACCTGTCACACCTGACATCCGCTCTCAGCCCGTACCTATGTAGCCGTTCTGGCGTATAATACACCCTCTGTAGAAATTTAAAATGGATAAGGCGGTGCCTGCCATTTTGCGATACTATTTTAGTGCTGGCACAGCAGTACCCCCATTGGTCCTCTGTTATGTCTACCCCCAATTCGTCCCGCCATTCGTGCAAAGCTTTGGAATATGTGAAGTTACTGCTTGACCTTGTAAATATGTACAGTACCGAGATTGCTCTCAGCAGCGAGCGTGCTTGCAACAAGTAGGTTAGTGTTGTCTATTCCTGTGGCTCCTGCATAGTGTCTCCGAGCACTTCACGTAGTGCATGTCTTGCCCTATAAAATGGTATCTTTCGAGTTGCGTGGTGCCTAATGCAGTGTCCTGCAATTGATCCCAACTTTTAACCACTCCCTCTGCAAAGTAATCCCCCATTTTATTTATTTTCAACTGATGCACAGCCTGAAGAAACGCCTTATCTCGGTGAGTCTGGAGCCATACACACCACTCTAAGAGCATTTTCGGGGAGTAGATCAAATCAGTTTTCTGTATTCTGAAAGCTCTATGAAACTGGGATCTCATGGTCCCAACCGGGTCAATGACATGGTGTTTCCCATGAGCCTTCTCCATCAAATATTGCGGCAGTGTCGCCGGACTCACCTCCTCTCTTTCTATGTACAAATGTGGCGTATCAGTAGGGCAGTGTATCCATCTCAAAGCGTGCGTCTGTTGCGCTGCACAATAATATGCGTCAAAGTCTGGAGCATTTAGCCCCCCTGCCGCATATGATTTAAATAGCGTCTCCCATTGCACCCGCGGCTGCTTTCCTGCCCAAGCCAATCTAATCATTAGTGTTCGTAGTGTACGAAAGAATGTCTTTGGTAGTTGTATCAGTATATTAACAAAAAAGAACAGCAGTCTTGGGAGTACAACCATTTTCATAAGTGCGATGCATCCCAGCAACGACAGCGGCAACCTGATCCACTTATCTATCACCTCCGTAAGTCTCTTGACAGCACGACCATAGTTCTCTCCGACTACCACTTCTGGGTCTCTGTGAATCTGTACTCCCAAATATCTTATGGGCTCAGAGGTCCATGTTATAGGGTAGTCAGTCTGATGCGGGACAGTAACCGCAGTTACAGGATATGCTATGGATTTATTCCAGTTTATTTGGAGGCCTGAATGCTGCCCAAATCTTACTACCTCTTGTAGGATAGGCGTCAGGTTCTGCTCAGGGTTGCGCACATACAGCAAGGTGTCGTCTGCATAGGCTGATATTATTAGTGTGTAATGTGGAAACCTCAGCCCCAGGTGGCTATGATACTCCCTAAGGGCGCACGCCAGAGACTCCGCCACTAAGGCATACAGAAGGCGGGAAAGCGGGCACCCCTGTCTTGTTCCCCTTGGTGATTTTTATAGCGCGTGATAACGTACCATTGACATATATGCGAGCTGTGGGTTCTGCATATAATACCATAATACCTTAACCAATTGGATGAACACTTCACTGGCCCCTATCCGTCTAAGCACAGCCATCAGAAATCCCCACTCCACTGACTCGAAAGCCTTTTCGGCATCTAAAAAGACCGCTGCGGCTGTAATGGATGGATCCAAGTGATGGAGGGTACAAAAGATAGTCCTAAGGTTGCTGGTAAGCGACCGGCCCGGGACGAGTCCCGATTGTTCAGGCGCTACGACCAAAGGGAGCAGCGGGGCAATCCTATTCGCTAAGATTTTAGCATATATCTTCGTATCTGTGTTTAACAGTGACAGCGGTCTATACGACGCGCACTGCTCGGGAGGTTTCCCCGACTTTAACAGTGTGACTAAGACTGCCTCTCTCATCGTAGGGAGCATGATCCCATCTTTGGCCATTTCTTCGAACAAGTTCACAAGGTGTGGCAGCAGTTGGTCCTGGTACTCTTTGTAAAATGTTACAGTGAGCCCATCTGAGCCAGGGGCTTTCTGGCTCGGCATGTCTTTAAGTGCAGCAATTATTTCGGTAGGGCGCAGAGGGGCCAACAATCTCTCCCTGTGAGCACCTTTCAGCCAGCTCATTTTAATATGTGCTAAATAGTCTTCTGCCGTTTCTGTAGCAGTTGTGGGGCGAGTGGTGTACAGGTCCGTATAATATCCGCAAAATCTATTTGTGATTTGTGCAGTGTCATGGATCTGTGTACCCTGTTCGTCCACAAGTGCCATTACGTCATTTGCACACTTGGCCGGGCGTATCAAAGCTGCCAGGGTAGCGCTAGGCCTGTCTCCCTTTCCATACACCCTAGCCGTCGCATATTTGCCCAGGTGATTCACCTCAGCCATCGCCTCCTCATTATATTCGTTTATCTTGCTCCTGATTTTACTCAGCACCTCGTCCCTTGGGGCTCTCAGCATTTCCTTCTCTAAAACTGCTATCTCCGCTTCTAGTGTTTGCAGCCGTCCCCTAATCGAGCGAAGCACCCCTGAATGCTTAGATATGACCATGCCGCAAATATATACTTTAAACGCCTCCCATATAGTGGCCATCTTTCAGCACACATAGTTAGGTGTATAAGGGTGCTGTTTGTGGGAAGCAGTATCAGACAGGAGAATGAGAGTGTGTGTGTGTGTGTGTGTGTGTGTGTGTGTGTGTGTGTGTGTGTGTGTGTGTGTGTGTGTGTGTGTGTGTGTGTGTGTGTGTGTGTGTGTGTGTTTTAGTGTGTGTGTTAGTGTGTGTGTGTGTGTGTTTTAGTGTGTGTGTTAGTGTGTGTGTTAGTGTTATGGATGGGCACAGTGAAATCCATTTGGATCTCCAGTGTAGCAAGGTGTACAAAATTGAGGTTGGAGGAAGCCTGACAATTGAGCAATGTTTATTGCAAACATTTCTGAAATTTGTGGAAGTCTGCTGACTAAAGGATGTGGGATGACTAGACACAACAGTCTCTTTACAAGTGTAGGGATAATGTTTTGTCAGGTTCTGTTCTTTTGTTCCACTCACATCAGGTTGATCGGTGGTGTGGGAGGACAGGAGAGTGGTCTGTGAGTGCTGGGTTACTCTTCAACCCTGACCTGCTCTTTAGTTTACCTGGAGGTGTTGCTCTCACAAGGCTGATGAGTGTAAGGTGTGAAGGCTTCTTTTCCTTTTGTCTTTTGTGTCCATGTTTTGTTTTTCTCGGAGTAAGAGATTCCCAGGTTATTCCTTATTCATGCTGTTAATTGAAGACAACGACTCTGGCTGGCCTGTCTGATGTTGGGTACTCAAAGTGGCAGATCCACCTCAAACCAGGTCCGCCACTGCCCAGGGGAATATGCAAAACTCTGTCTTCAGATATGGTGTAAGACAAGGACTGAAATCCCAAGTTAGTGTTCCAGGACTTATCGTTGATCAGTATAGGCATTGCCCCACAGGATAATGGAAAATGTAGATTCGCAAAGGAATCATGTTAGGAGAATTCAGATTTTTTAAATGTTGAATGTATATTTACTAAAACTAAGAGTTATATTTGTTTTCATTCAATGGACTTCATAATCTGTTGGGAATTAAAAATTGAATCTCAGTTTATTGTTCAGTTGGTGCATCAAGAGGATGTAAAGAGAAAGGTGGCTGTTGTGCTGGGATTTATATGGACTATTTTATTCTAATTTTGAAATTTTGAAGTAGGCTAAATGTTTACTGTAAAGAGCTGCATGGAGTTAGCAATAGAAGACTAATGCTTAATCCCAGCCTCCCCATCTTTAATGAAATCCAGATTTCATGAACATTCAGAAAAATCTTTCCTAACCAACCAAAAAATAAGGGTGGACTGGTAGGGATAATGCTAGCCTCCGTGCCCATTTGCAACTGAACTTCCAACTCCACTTATCCTGAGACATAATTAAAAAATCATCCAGGTACATAATCATGCATAGCCCTCTCTCTCTCTCGCTCTCTCTCTAAGCTAACATGCCATGGGTTTCAACATCCTTGAGCAGCACCAAGTAGCCGAGGCTAACCCAAAAAGAAGGCGTGCCCATTGTTACAGTACCCTGACTATCTGAACTGTTGATAACTTCTACTTTCCACTGACAATGGAATCGTAAAGTAAGCATCTTTCAGATCTATCTTTGCCTACCAATCTTTCTCCTGAAGAATGTCTCTTAATACATGGATACGTACCATCTTGAAATGTCTGTACTATATAAATCAATTGAGATCCCACAACTTTATCACTGAGTGCCAAACGTTGTCCTTCTTTTTCACCAAAAGAATTGAACTCAGCAATATTGCAAATTCTTCTGCCATCGGTTTTATAGCACTCTTCCTTAAAATGTCCTGAACATCAAAATCTAGCAGCAAACGCTACGCTGACCTTTTGAAAACACAATCTATTTTGGTTCCCTCTCCTGATGCAGAAATTCCCTGAACTCTACCACATAACCTCTCTCCATACTTAGAATTAATTGGTCCTTAGTTAAATACCTCTATCTTTTCCAAAACTTACTCAACTGTCACCCTATCTTTTCTGGCCAAAAACCAATAAACGTCTCCATACTTGCCTTAATTTCCTTCAAACATATGTTGTGCTCTTCCTTTATATTGGTGACTTCTTCCAGATCTCTCACGCTGGGAAAAAACATTGACTGACTGGAAACCCCTAAAGGCTTTTTTCCCTCTGCAGAGCCGTGGGGTGTCTGCGAAGAAGAAGGAGGCAGATCGCAGGGGTCTGGTCGGTTGGTAAAAGGTCATGTGTTTGTTGATGTATGCTGGTCCTTCGTTGTGCAGGGCTTTGTATGTGTGGGTCAACATCTTGAACTTGCATCTCTTCTGGATCGGGAGCCAGTGTAGCTTCTTGAGGTGCGGTGTGAGGTGGGTCCGCCTGGGGAGGTCGAGGATGAGTCTTGCTGCTGAGTTTTGTATTGTCTGTAATCTCTTCAGGAGGCGTGTGGTGATTTCTACGTAGTGTGTTCCCATAGTCCAGCCTGCCGGTGACGAGGGCCTGTGGGGCGGTCCTTCTGGTGTTGACTGGGAGCCACCTGAAGATCTTGCGGAGCATGTGTAGGGTGTAGAAGCTGTCGGATGACACTGTGTTTAGCTTGCTGTCCAAGAAGATGCCAAGGTGGGACTTGTGAAACATTTGATTGGAGAAATGTCCTCTTGCGCTAGCCCTGTCAAAAAGTCTTTCACCAAACACTCTCCTAAGGGATGATTTGTCATATCCAACGATGTAAAAGTTGACAAATACTTGCCAAATCCTTTCTCCGGCCCATCACTCTAAAAAAGACCTTTTGGATCCTCGATAGGCTATTTTTTTATTACAAAATCACCTAACTTAGGACTAACTCTCATTAGAACTATTGTTTCTCTCTGTAATTAAAGCGGTGTTAGCAGTACCTAAAACAACAGCCCACTGAGCCTCGTCTCTTATTAAATCTGCATCAAAAGACACTTCCTTTGACCTGGTTTCCTCAGCCATATCTAGGATACATGCAAGAGGGCCTACCAAAATCAACGCTTCAAAGAAATCAACATGTCTCAGTTCCCCTACCCACTCTTCAATCCCATTCCCATTAACACATCACCCCAATCAACAGAGGATTCTAGAGAAATTTGAAGAATGAGTTATCTAAGAAGTATGCAGACCAGAACAGGAATGTTAGGGGTCTCACCACTCCCAGCACCCTGTAAGACCTTGTATCACCCCCTGCAGTGGTCCATTACATCTGGCTTTGTTTTAATGTCCTTTCTAAACCTTTTCTCGGATCTCAACCCATCTTAAAAATACAAATTTGACCAAGATTCGACTCTGGGTTAGTAAATGCTTTATTATCAATCACAGGCCGAGAACATTCTGCTGGCATAATAGCCCTATACTCCTTTTCTAAAGGCCTGCAAATCCAAAGTTTAATAAACTGCCATACGACTTAGCAGACACTAATCAGCAGTTCTTGGGCAAAATATAGCCGCTCCTTGAGGGTCCTTCACAAACGCCTTATCTTTATCACTATCCATATCCCAATGCTCATCATTATAAATGTTAAACACATCCTCATCAAAAAATGACTTCTCATACCAGTAGCATCCAAAAATAAATCTGTCTCTTTGTACATAAAAAAACATTTTTGCTCTCTATGGCACAGGAAAATAAAGTAGAACTGGCATCACATCCGCCGATGCGTTAACAACTGTGAAACAAGTCGCTTTAATTCCCATTTGCTAAAATAAAACTTTCTAGACCCCGTCTAATGCATGTGGATAATGCAAAAAATAGAGAATGCAGGAGGAAATCAAATATCCATAAAAAAGTTACCAAATATAACTTGTTCATTTAAATGGCCTAAAGTGAGTCAGTAGTCCACAAAGCAACAACAAGGATTAATTGATAGCTTAAAATATTAAATATATGCTAATCATTTTAGGGCTAAACATTGATGAAGGGTTCTATTCCAGAATGGAATTCATCCCTGAACACTTTATTCAACTTTGACTTCTCCTTAAACCCCACCAAGAAAACCCCATAAAATCAGCTTAGCAAAAACCTTACTCACATCATGTCAGTGAAATAACTTTTATGTTGCTGGGCTTATAAGAGGAACGATTTTTGATGACAGGCTTCACTATAGAACCTTTCTAAGTTATCAGGCATATACTCCCTCATAGGCAACTTGACTAAACTAGACATGCATCAAATCAGTCCACCAGCCAGGGTTGTCTGATAAAACAGTTGAGAACTCCGTCTAGTTAAAGAATTTGAGAATCCGAGTCTCTTAAAATGCATGCGAAAGGACATAACTCTCTGACAATACAGCATTCCGTTTTTGGAAGACACTCCCTTATGGACTATTTAGAATTATTGCCCAGTCCTCGACGCTAACAGACCTTCTGGCCCAGGCATGCTTTTCCACCTTCAGCTTATAACTTATCCTCGATTTCCAGTAAAGTTTAATAATAAGGCATCTCGTTTTAAATGCTGGGACCCTTGTACCTATTTTTGTCACGTTTGAAGTACTTTCCCAGCAACGCGTCCTTTTAGCTTGGACACATTCCTGTTTAAGAGGCAGGCTGTCTCCTTTATCTAATTGCAACTTCTCTAATCCTCTACGAGTTTTGAAACCTTACTAAGAGCTGTAGCGCAAGACAATAGATGCAGCATGCAGACCATATGCACTTTTTCTGGTGAGTTGTCAGAATGAAAATGCCTCCTTTTCGGAAGAATCTTCTTCCAGCCGTATTATTTTAGGCCTCAAAAAGTTAAGTCACCAATACATAGACATTAGTTACTTGAAAGCCTCCGTGTAGGAACAGAGAGCAGGGGTCACTTCTCACCTAGTCAAGCACTCACAAAAGGAAGGTAGCACTAAAGGCGAATGATCAACTGAAGCAAATACATAATCTGTAGGGCCTGGCACAAGCATACATTTTCTAACTGCTATTTTAGCCTCCGAAAATCTCCCTTAGGTTACCTGTAAGCAAGATAAACCCCTCTCTTTTGCTTTGCACTTTCTTCACTACACAAAATATCTGTGGGATGCAACAGATCTCATCCTTAGTTATTGGCTATGCAGTTCTATTTTGGTTTTGGAAGTAAAAGGAAATGCTCCTCCCACTTCCTTGCATGGTTAAAATATTTTCAAAACCGCCCACATTAAACACACTTTTTCCCCAACCATACTTGGGACCTAGTAAACATTAATCAGATCTCCAACACTTATGCTACATAGTCAAAATCACTTGAAAATTGGGAATTATAATGAACAATGAGAGGCTTGATAAGTGTAGTATTCTAAACAATAAAGACCAGGCTGACACTAGCCAGGAACCACAAGCGAGGCCTTTTGGGGATCTTTTTCTGCGTCAAAGGCATCAACACTTGCACGTAGATTCACATTCATAATAGGGGGTACACAATATCAGAATCAAATGATGGTTAAATCCATGTTAATTTCAAGGGTGCACTTTTAGGATACTCTTGTTGAGTCCTTAGTGTTTGGAGTAATCCTCGTATCATCCTGTGAATGATTTGCCCACCTTTGTAGCCTATGGATCTCTCATTTGAATGCTATCCCTCCAACTAAACTTCTGCTTTAAATCCTAAATGGTATTATTAACCGCTATCTTTTGTGGTCTTATCGTTGCCTGAGAATGAGAGTGGGCCGATTCCATGTTGGTCTTACGAGACCATTGATCACAGGTTCCGAGACTACATTGATGCCAAGTCACTACGCCATGTCAGAATCCATGTGATCCTCGGTTTTTGCTCAAAGACTGATATTTTTCCACTGTGTCAGTTGCCACTGCTTTTTGTTCATAATCATACTGCCACTTCCTCTGATCATCATCTACATAATGAACAAGCAATGCCATTTTAATTTCAGGTGTATCATTGTGCTGGAGGAAAGCAGTTTTTCCCAATTAAATGTATTAATCTTTATAGCTGCTATTTTCTTCCAATAGTCTCATTCCTTTTCATATAAACGAAAACATTTTGGCATAGCACTTTAATGGTGGTTAAATATAAATAAAACATTCTCTGGAGCCACATGAAAGTTGTGAGTGCGATCCCATGTTTCTCATTTGAAACATACAGTTCTGTGGACATTTGGGTTACCTGTGCACATTGTCTTTCTCATTAAGATGGTACCTAGTATTTGCCTGACCGCGCTCTTACGTTACACCCTAATAGAAGGAAGCAATAGAGATGACGCCACATCAAGCTCTACTCTTCTCATCTTAAAGAACTTTGCTCCACCATTTAATAAAGGTTTTGCAATTATGTTTCTGAGTTGAAATAAAGTACCGTAAAAATCTGTGTCTAAGGAGAGATGTGGCGCAGCGGGGGAGAGGTGTGGCTCTGGAGCACATGGCTTATGGTTCGATCTCCGGCCCCGGCGGCAGCTCAGCTCAGCATCATGTGACTCTGGGCAATAGCTCACTTAATCTCCCCGATGGCCCAAGCGCCTTGAAACCTTAAGGGGTGATATGTTCTCTCTTTACAAATATGGATATGGAAGCTTGCCTTGCGCAATTAACTAGAAAATACTGGTCTGTTTCACTCCCTGCCCAGTTGCATTACTCTGTAAATTATTTATATTGTTATCCTTTATTCATATTAGAAAGGCCTACCCCTGCTTTGCCATAAACGCCACGCGACCTGACCTTGTTTATAATGCTAGGGATTGGAATTAAAGGTGTTAATACACTCTCATATTCCACCTGGCTCTCTGTATCAACACCAATATCCTGGGCAATACATTAACCAGTTTTATCTCCTTTCTCTGCAGTTCTGATAATATCAGGATTAACAAAACAGTTTGTAGCTTCTGTTGCTTAATAGTTGCTGGGTTGCCCAAGTGGTTTTCGAATGTTTTTTGCATTATCTTCATTGTTTCTGTTACACAGTATTTGCATAAATTATGGGAATTTCTCATGTATATTAATTCTGGAAGATTCCTCACCTTGTGAGTTATCTCCATAGGCCTCGGACTAGTAGGGAAAACTTTCCACCACAATGTCTGCCCAGCGCCACTGGGAGGTACCATATAGTTCGAACCATGATACTGGAGTTCATTAGGTGTGGCCGATGCAATGGCATCATGTTAGAACTGGGGGTCTCTAGTTGGCTGAGGTAGGTACCTTTGTCCAAATAGGGACCCTTGCTTCTAGTCAGGGTAAGGGGGTACACTCCTGAAATAACCCCTGCTCACCCTCTCGGTAGCTTGGCACGAGCAGACAGGCTTAGTTCAGAGGCAGTGTGTAAAGCATTTGTGAACACATACAGTAATCCAGTGACAACACTACAAATGGACACCACACAGGTTGTATTATAAAAATAAGTATCTTTTATATAGATTTACCACAAGACCATAAATGACATAAATAATCCACAATACTGTACTTTAAGGATGGTAGAATTAGCTTGAGTCTCTTAAAATGAAAATGCGACACTTAGAGTTCAATGTACCTTAAGATGCGTAACGCAGGGCAACGGAAAGTGTTGCAGGGAAGGTGATGCGATAGTCCCTTACACGCAAGGACAGTGATGCGTTGAAGATCTGGTGCAAAAGAAACAAAGTGGCGTCTTCTTGAGGTTGCGACAACGAAGAGGTGATGTGTGCACGCCCGACGGCCGTGCGGCGATTGCGATGAGTCTTTGGAGCCGCGACAGGCCCTGCGACACGCTTCCTGGCGATGCGACGGCGTCTGATGCGAAGTCGACGATCTTCTCCTGGGATGCGGGCGCGCCTCGTGTTGCGATGCGTCGGCGTCTGATGCGAGGTCGATGCTCTGCCCCGGGGATGCGACGGCGTCTGATGCGACGGCGACACTCTTCTCCGGTGCTGCGAGGCGCTTCAAAGGATGCAGCGCGCTTCTTCGGGCGTGCGCCGGCGTCTGCTGCGACGTCGACACTCTTCTCCGGCGATGCGATACTCAGCGGCTGCGGCGACACACTTCTTCGTGTTGAGTCGCGCTTCCAGCTCCCAGAGACACGCAAGTGTGTCAGAAGGTCCAATTTCCCAGCAAGGGAACACAGGGGGAGCTGGTGGGTGAAGTCTGTTGTCCCTGAGACTTCAGCAGGAGGCAAGCTCTAAAATCAAGCCCTTGGAGATCCTTCACAAGTTGATGAAAGTCACAGCAAAGCAAAGTTCCTTTCTCCTTTCTTTGGCAGTCAGGCAAACCACTGCAGGCCAATCCCCCAAGCAGCACTTCAGGCTTAGGGATAGTCTCTCCTCAGTTTCTTCTTGGTTCCGCTCCTCAGCAAAGGTTTCTTCTTGTTTCCCAAAAGTGATCTAATTTCCTAGGGGTCTGGGTCCCCTTTTTATACACCTTTTCTCTTTGTTCTCTGGAGGCAGAGAGGCCTCTGCCTAGCCCAAAACCAGTTCTGGTCAGTCCTGGAGCACTTTGTTTTTCTGACTCCTTCTTTCCTTTCAGAATGTGGGGCAGAGTGCTCAGCCGCCCGGCAGGAGGTGGAGCCAGCATTGTGGAAGGCAGGCACAGCCCTATTCAGACCCAGGTGCAACTCCTCCCTCCACTCTGGATGCAGATCTTTCTATTCAGCCCTGTGCTGACTCACCCTGTCTCCTGTAGCCACCCCAAGCCCCTGTCACTCAATCTCCAGACAAGGAATACACAACCTAGCAGAGGCAGGCTTGGAAGTTTAGGCAAGAAAATACCCACTTTCTAAAAGTGGTATTTTCCAACACAGAATGTTAAAACCAACTTCACTAAAAGATGTATTTTATCATTCTGAGTTCAGGCATACTAAATTCGTTTTTCTACCATGTTCCCTGGGTCAGTTCTGACTATAAGGTGTAATAGTCAGTCTGCCCATTCTGGCCTATGGGGAGCAGGTAGCCTTGCAATAGTGAAAAACGAAAATGGCTGTAATTCACTATTAGGACATGCCACCCACACCAGGGCATGTCCCACCTTGTACTTACAATGCACCCTGCCCTAGGGCCTACTTTAGGGGTGACCAACATGCAGTAAAGGGAAGGTTTAGGGACTGGTAAGTGGGTGTACTCACCAAGTCGACATGGCAGCCCTAGGCTGCACACAGGCTCTGCAATGGCAGGCCTGAGACACACTTTACAAGCTGCTTCTGTGGGTGGCACAACCAGTGCTGCAAGCCCACCAGCAGCATTGGATTTACAAGCCCTGGGCACACTCAGTGCTCTGTACTAGGGACTGACAAGTAAACCAATCATCCAATCATGGAGCCACTCATACATACATCAATTTACAATAGGGAGCACTTGCACTGTGGCACTGAATAGCAGTGGCACAGTGCCCAAAGCATCTAAACCAGCAAAAACAGATCAATAACATTGGAGGCATCATAGAAAAATGGAAGGGAGACCCACGCCAAGGATGCCAGGTCTAACACGTGTCCCCTCCAGCTGAAATGTGGGGAGAACTATCCTTCCTCTGGGGAGTTCTCTTCACTAAGGCGGAAAAATCTGGACAGACCATCAGCATTGGCGTGTTCTGTACCAGGGCGGTGTTCCACCGTGAAGTCCATCCCCTGTAGGGAAATGGACCACCTCAACAGCTTTGGATTCTCACCCCTCATCTGCATCAACCATCTGAGGGGCCTGTGGTCTGTCTGAACCCGGAAGTGAGCCCCAAACAGGTATGGTCTCAGTTTCTTCAGCGCCCAGACCACATCAAATGCCTCACGCTCAATACCACTCCACCTCTGTTCCCGTGGAAGTAACCTCCTGCTAAGAAAGGCTACAGGTTGGTCTAGGCCCTCCTCATTCATCTGTGACAAAACAGCCCCCACACCATGCTCTGAAGCGTCTGTCTGAACGATAAACTCTTTGGAGAAGTTGGGGGCCAGGAGCACGGGCGCCGTGCACATGGCTGTCTTCAAGGTGTCAAAAGCTTGTTGACAGGTGTCAGTCCAAATCACTCTCTTGGGCTGCTTTCTGGAAGTCAGCTCTGTCAAGGGTGCAACCATGCTGCCATACCCCTTGACAAATCTCCTGTAATACCCGGTGAGTCCTAGGAAGGCTCTCACCGCTGTCTGGGTCTTGGGGGCTCCCAAGCCAGAATGGTATCTATCTTGGGCTGTAGGGGCGCCACCTGGCCGCTCCCAACCTGGTGTCCCAAGTACACCACAGAACCCTGCCCGATCTGGCACTTACTCGCCTTGATCGTGAGGCCTGCCCTCCGCAGCGCCATCAACACTTCCCAGAGGTGGCGCAGATGTTCTTCCCAACTGGCGCTGAACACTGCGATGTCATCCAGGTAGGCGGCACTGAACTCTTCCAGTCCAACCAACACCTGGTTGACCAACCTCTGAAAGGTGGCAGGGGCATTCTTCATCCCAAAGGGCATCACCCGGAATTGGTAGTGCCCATCTGGTGTAGAGAATGCTGACCTCTCCTTTGCCCCATCAGTCAAGGTGATCTGCCAGTACCCAGACGTTAGGTCAAACGTACTGAGGTACCGGGCAGCCCCTAACCGATCTATGAGCTCATCAGCTCTGGGGATGGGGTGTGCGTCAGTCCTGGTGACGGAATTGAGTCCTCGGTAGTCCACACAGAACCGGAGTTCGGGTGTGGCACCAGGCGTGGCAGCCTTTGGGACCAAGACCACTGGGCTGGCCCAAGGGCTGTGAGAGGACTCAATTACCTCCAATGCAAACATCTTGGAGACCTCCTCCTTGATGCAAGCTCTCACCCTGTCAGTCACCCTGTAAGCCTTGTGCTTGACAGGAAGACTGTCCCCAGTGTCCACATCATGGACACACCAGTCAGTGACACTAGGAACCAGGGAGAACAGGTCAGGAAACTGCCCCAACAGTTGGCGACAGTCACCTTGCTGCCCAGGTGTCAGGGAGGTAGAGAGGTTCACACCCTCCACTGATCCATCTTGCTCTTGGGCTGACAGGAGGTCAGGAAGAGGCTCAGTCTCCTCCTCCATCCCAGCATCTGTAGCTAAGAGCATGCCCACTTGGGACCTCTCCAAGTGGGGCTTCAGGCGGTTGACGTGCAGGACCCGCAAGGGGTTCCTGGGAGACCGCATGTCCACCAAGTAGGTAACAGGACTCTTGCGCTCCACCACCTCAAAGGGTCCGGTCCACTTATCCTGGAGCGCACAGGGCTCCACTGGGGCCATGACCCAAACTTTCTGACCAGGTTGAAGCTCAACCAGAGTGGCATTCTGGTCGTACCACCGCTTCATTTCCTCCTGGCTGGCTTCCAGATTTGCCTCAGCAAGTTGCCTGAAACGCCTAGTTTGGTTCCTGAAGGCCAGCATGTAGCTATATACATCCTGGGGAGGTTTCCTGGGAGATTGCTCCCAGCCTTCCTTGACCAAACTCAGAGGTCCTCTCACTGGGTGACCATACAGAAGCTCAAAGGGGCTGAACCCTAGAGACTTCTGTGGCACCTCCCGGTATGCAAAAAGAAGGCATGGCAAGAGGACGTCCCACTTACGCCTCATGGGTTCTTCCAGACCCATAATCATGCCCTTCAGGGTCCGGTTGAATCTCTCAACCAACCCATTTCCTTGGGGGTGGTAAGGAGTGGTGAACTTGTACGTTACACCGCACTCCTGCCACAGGGACTTCATATACTTGGATATAAAGTTAGTACCTCTGTCAGACACCACCTCTTGAGGGAACCCCACACGGGAGAAAATTCCCATCAGTGCCCGTCCCACCACGGGGGCCGTCACTGTCCTCAGAGGGATGGCTTCAGGGTACCGGGTGGCATGGTCCACCAAGACCAGGATGAACCTGTTGCCCATGGCTGTCTTGGGGTCCAGTGGCCCCACAATGTCAATACCCACCCGTTCAAAGGGGGTGCTGACCACAGGGAATGGCTGGAGAGGAGCCTTGTGCTTCCTCCCACTCTTTCCACTTGCCTGGCAAGTCTGACAAGTCCTGCAGTGAGTGGCGGCACTCCTGCGCATCTGGGGCCAAAAGAAATGGGTGACAAGCCTTTCAAAGGTCTTGTCCTGCCCCAGATGTCCTGCTAAAGGCACATCATGAGCCAAACCCAGTAGGAAGGCTCTGAAGCGCTGGGGTACCACCAGCACACGGGCTGACCCAGGCTCAGCAACCTTAGGCTCGCTATACAGGAGACCATTCTCCCAGTAGATCCAATGTGATCCAGACTGATCACCTGCTGCCTGGTCTGTGGCCTGTTGCCTCAGACCCACGAGAGAAGGGCACTTGTTCTGCTCCTCGCAGAACTCCTCCCTGGAGGGTCCTCCATCTTGCTGCCAATGGGTCAGCTCAGGCAGGTCCCCCAGTTCAGCTACCTGTTCCCCTGTAGGCTCCAGGGCATCCCCCTCAGGGTCTGCCTCCTCCTGGACCGTGGGAACTTCGGGGGCCGGTTTCCCGCGCCCCCTGCCTCTTCTCTCTCCGGCAGGCACCTGGGCCTCCCTCTCAGGCTCCAGGTCCTCTTGAACACCTCTGGCTGCCATGGACCGGGTGGTCACACACGCCCAATCAGGCAAGCCCAACATCTCCAAATGAGCACTCCGCTCCACCTTAGCCCAAGGGAGCTCTCCAAATCGTTCCCTAACAAACAGTCAACAGGCATGGCTGGCCTCACAGCTACTTGAAGAGTACCAGAGACCCCCACCCACTCAAAGGGAACCTGAGCCACCTTGCAGTGGCTCTCTGTGTTGTCAGCGGCAACAACTGGATAGAATGCATCAGGGACCACCTGCTCTTTAGACACCAGGTGACACTTGACAGCTGTCACACTGGCTCCTGTGTCTCTCAGAGCCTCCACCCTTTGGCCATTGATGGTCACCCACTGCCTGTATTTCTTAGTGTTCTCAGGCAGTTGGGTCCTAGGGACCATCTCAGAGTCTCCTAAAGAGACAAGGGACAATACTACAGGATCCCACCCATCTTGGGCACCCACCTCCTCCCCCAGGGCTACACTAGCCAACTGCCGGGGGACTGCACCAGGTGGTGCTGGCTTTCCAAACAAAGGGCAATGGGGATCATTGGCCTTGTGGCCTAGGGCGCCACACTTGTAGCACATCAGGGGTCCCCTATGAACAGGTGGACCTGTCGGGGCCCCGTGCTTATTATCAGGGGGAGGCTGGGAACCTTTCCCTTGGTTCCCTTGGGGTTTACTTTGGAGCCCTCTCTGGAACTCCCTCTGTTTATCCTTGTCCCCCCACTCTTCTGCTGGGGACCCTGCCCACCCTTGGCGGAGTCTCCCACGTGACCCTTGTGGACCCGGGTGCTCACCCAGCGGTCCGCCTCCTCAGCAAGCTGCCTAGGGTTAGTCAGCCTACTGTCAATCAGGTGCTGGCGTAGCTCAGGAAAACAATTACTGGACAAGTGCTCCCATGCAATCAAATCAAAGAGCGCCTGAAAATCATTTGCTTTGCTACTCTTTACCCAACCATCCAAGGCTCTGCAAAAAAAGGTCACATATTCAACCCAGGTACTGTTTTCAATCTTCTTACAGTTCCTGAACCTCTGCCTATAGAGTTCAGGAGTCAACCCATACCTGGTCCTCAATGCATTTTTCATGTGGCTGTAGGAATTATAGACTTCAGAGGGCAAGTCCAACAAGGTATCCCGTCCCTCACTAAGGAACCGACCCCACAACCCCGCTCCCCAATCCTTCTCAGGGACCCGGTGGGAAGTCATGGCTACCTCATAGGCCTTGAACCATTGCCCAATATCATCATTTTTAAAAAACTCCTTAACCACATCCTTAGGAATATACACCCTAGCCTCAACAGGCATTGACGGTGTGCTGCCACCAGAGGGAGTAATCTCTAACTTCTTGGCTCTAAACTCCATCTCCCTCAAACTTTTTTCATGCTCATGATCCATTCTTTTCTCTTCTAAGGCCAACTTTCTAGATTGCAATTCAAATTCCAACTGCCCCTTGAACTTGAGCTTGGTCAGCTCCATTTCATGCATCCTACTCTTTTCTCTGTCCTCCAGCTCTTCTGGGGACAGACCTCTGGAGGAAACACTGCTACCCACGGGGGAAGATTCTCTCCTCTCCCCTGGACCCACTGGCCCATCCAGCTGCTCATTTGCATTCTCAGCCCCCTCCTCATTTTCAGGGGTATTCCTTGCTTCGACCCAGGCCCTCAGCGCCTTTTGGATCTCATCCTTCTTGGAGAGACCGGTCATTGAAACTTTGAATCTTCTGCAGAAATGCTTGAGCTGTTTCAAGTTGTAGCATTCTAGTTTCTCCTCTTCCCAATCATTATCAACAGATGCTATGGATGCTGCTGTATCGATGGTGATTAAACTTGGCAGTTTTTAGCAAAAATAGAAAGTCCCAGAAAAGAATATCTACCAAAAGTATGTGGTTGCGTTATGGTCTGCACTCACTAGGTAGTGTTCACCAATCACTGTACATGAGTCACAAATGCAAGTCCAGAATCCTCACCGCTGACCACCAATGTTAGAACTGGGGGTCTCTAGTTGGCAGAGGTAGGTACCTTTGTCCAAATAGGGACCCTTGCTTCTAGTCAGGGTAAGGGGGTACACTCCTGAAATAACCCCTGCTCACCCTCTCGGTAGCTTGGCACGAGCAGACAGGCTTAGTTCAGAGGCAGTGTGTAAAGCATTTGTGAACACATACAGTAATCCAGTGACAACATTACAAATGGACACCACACAGGTTGTATTATAAAAATAAGTATCTTTTATATAGATTTACCACAAGACCATAAATTACATAAATAATCCACAATACTGTACTTTAAGGATGGTAGAATTAGCTTGAGTCTCTTAAAATGAAAATGCGACACATTGAGTTCAATGTACCTTAAGATGCGTAACGCAGGGCAACGGAAAGTGTTGCAGGGAAGGTGATGCAATAGTCCCTTACACGCAAGGACAGTGATGCGTTGAAGATCTGGTGCAAAAGAAACAAAGTGGCGTCTTCTTGAGGTTGCGACAACGAAGAGGTGATGCGTGCACGCCCGACGGCCGTGCGGCGATTGCGATGAGACTTTGGAGCTGCGACAGGCCCTGCGACACGCTTCCCAGGCGATGCGACGGCGTCTGATGCGAAGTCGACGATCTTCTCCTGGGATGCGGGGCGCGCCTTGTGTTGCGATGCGTCGGCGTCTGATGCGAGGTCGATGCTCTGCCCCGGGGATGCGACGGCGTCTGATGCGACGGCGACACTCTTCTCCGGTGCTGCGAGGCGTTTCGAAGGATGCGGCGCGCTTCTTCGGGCGTGCGCCGGCGTCTGCTGCGACGTCGACACTCTTCTCCGGCGATGCGATACTCAGCGGCTGCGGCGACACGCTTCTTCGTGTTGAGTCGCGCTTCCAGCTCCCAGAGACACGCAAGTGTGTCAGAAGGTCCAATTTCCCAGCAAGGGAACACAGGGGGAGCTGGTGGGTGAAGTCTGTTGTCCCTGAGACTTCAGCAGGAGGCAAGCTCTAAAATCAAGCCCTTGGAGATCCTTCACAAGTTGATGAAAGTCACAGCAAAGCTAAAGTTCCTTTCTCCTTTCTTCGGCAGTCAGGCAAACCACTGCAGGCCAATCCCCCAAGCAGCACTTCAGGCTTAGGGATAGTCTCTCCTCAGTTTCTTCTTGGTTCCGCTCCTCAGCAAAGGTTTCTTCTTGTTTCCCAAAAGTGATCAAATTTCTTAGGGGTCTGGGTCCCCTTTTTATACACCTTTTCTCTTTGTTCTCTGGAGGCAGAGAGGCCTCTGCCTAGCCCAAAACCAGTTCTGGTCAGTCCTGGAGCACTTTGTTTTTCTGACTCCTTCTTTCCTTTCAGAATGTGGGGCAGAGTGCTCAGCCGCCCGGCAGGAGGTGGAGCCAGCATTGTGGAAGGCAGGCACAGCCCTATTCAGACCCAGGTGCAACTCCTCCCTCCACTCTGGATGCAGATCTTTCTATTCAGCCCTGTGCTGACTCACCCTGTCTCCTGTAGCCACCCCCAGCCCCTGTCACTCAATCTCCAGACAAGGAATACACAACCTAGCAGAGGCAGGCTTGGAAGTTTAGGCAAGAAAATACCCACTTTCTAAAAGTGGTATTTTCCAACACAGAATGTTAAAACCAACTTCACTAAAAGATGTATTTTATCATTCTGAGTTCAGGCATACTAAATTCGTTTTTCTACCATGTTCCCTGGGTCAGTTCTGACTATAAGGTGTAATAGTCAGTCTGCCCATTCTGGCCTATGGGGAGCAGGTAGCCTTGCAATAGTGAAAAACGAAAATGGCTGTAATTCACTATTAGGACATGCCACACACACCAGGGCATGTCCCACCTTGTACTTACAATGCACCCTGCCCTAGGGCCTACTTTAGGGGTGACCAACCTGCAGTAAAGGGAAGGTTTAGGGACTGGTAAGTGGGTGTACTCACCAAGTCGACATGGCAGCCCTAGGCTGCACACAGGCTCTGCAATGGCAGGCCTGAGACACACTTTACAAGCTGCTTCTGTGGGTGGCACAACCAGTGCTGCAAGCCCACCAGCAGCATTGGATTTACAAGCCCTGGGCACACTCAGTGCTCTGTACTAGGGACTGACAAGTAAAAACCAATCATGGAGCCACTAATACATACATCAATTTACAATAGGGAGCACTTGCACTGTGGCACTGAATAGCAGTGGCACAGTGCCCAAAGCATCTAAACCAGCAAAAACAGATCAATAACATTGGAGGCATCATAGAAAAATGGATGGGAGACCCACGCCAAGGATGCCAGGTCTAACACATCACCAATCAGTTCCTGCTTTTCCATGCCTCATGGCCTGGGTCTGGTGCTCTCTCTCAGTTTCTCACCAATGAAATATCACACATTTTCGACAGCAACTAGGTCAAATGTGTCCTCCAAAACGTTCAGGTTTGAAATGGTATCACAGATGCTGTAACAAGATGTCCCTCTTGGATACACCTGACAAATGGGCGTGTTTTGGTTCTGCTTGCACCCCTATATACCAAAGGTCATGAGGGCACAAGAGCTGTTTGTAGCTAAGGCCTGCAGGTTTATGTGTAAGCAATCTATTTCACTCAGATGTAAGTCTCCTCTACGGGAATGTTCGCCAAAATGATATTCCCATAAAAAACACAGAAAGTGCCATAGAAAGAAGAAGTCTTCTTCTTCCTCATGGAAATGGTCCTACTCCAGGGGTCATTCGGCATCTCAGTGCTGTTCTCCAATGCCAATCTCTTCCTTGTCATCAGAGCAGATACCAACCTTGACGCAAATGAGACCCGAATTTCTGTATCCCTCTGCCAACCTTGTGCAAGTTGAACCCATCCAACTTACTATTCTGTATTTGTTCAGTACAGCTCCAGCACCCTCTGGACCACCCTCCAAGAGGGAGTTAATTCTAGCAGGCTTTGTTACCTCCATTTCAATGCCTCCCGATGCCACTCTTCCACGGGCTCCGGCTCCATAAAATTAGTCACAGTCTACCAAGGTGCCATCTCCCATTGTGTTGGATCCCCCTCTGTACCAGTGCAGGCATTGCCCACAGAGTCGACTACAATGTTGCTTTCAAAGTTCTGTTAAGGTCATGATAATGATGTGGAGGGTGATAACCTCCTTCTCCCCTATAACACTGATGCTGGCTTTAGTCAGGAGTTGGAAAATGTCAGTGGCTTAGACACTTCACCAGAAGGAGACAGCCCCTCCCAATCTGGTACTGCTTCAGAAAAAGCTGAAGCCTTGAAATTGAAATGGCCCTTTGCAGTTACAATGTCTAACATTTTGGCTGAGATCGTACAGACCTCCTTATCAGTGAAAGAGCCCTTGCTTCCATTCAACAAAGAGCGTTTTTGGTCCTGTCATGGCTGCATGGGAGAAATCTTTTTAAAGCCCTGCAGTCCACAGACAGATAGCCAGCCCCCGTAAGCTTGCATAAATATCACTACTTTTTGTCTTGTCACAGAAAAGTCCGGTTGTCCACATGTCCTCCTCAAAGCAGAACACAAATGCCTCTCCTACAATGTCTCTCAACAGAGAATCGAAGAAGTTGGGCTACAGGTTGAAAGATCTTTACTTTAAAAATTATGCCCATAAATCCCACCTCGCTCCCTCACAGAGCTTAACCTTCATAGGGGCTTTGCTTGAAATGAACCGCATTAAGGCTTCTCCTCCTCCTCAGAGGATAATCAACATTGAGGAAACTCGTCTGCCTTTTCTGATCGAGTCTCGGATCCCAGTTTTGCAGGTCTTATGTCTGCCTGACCACATAGCCTTCTGCATCCCGTTGTTGCATAATGCCAGATGGTGGATGAGCGCTGCTCGGTGGTACCTGAGGTCAAGGTGGGTCAAGCAGCAGAAGAGACTTACAGCTGAGGTGTGTTCCTCTGGCTCTGTGCTGGTGGATGAACCCCTTCAACCTTTAGGTCGGTCAGCCCTCCAGAGCCTCAGGCCACCATGATGAAAGACACCTCCTCACTTGACTGGGGTGCACAGGACCTTGGTCAGCATCAGAGCAGCACCTGTACATAATGTTCTCAACTGCAGGTAGTCGGTCTAGCCTTGAGGGCATTTTTCCCTTTCATGTCCGGGAGCGACATTCACATTCTGTCGTACAACGTCACCACTGTCCATCATTTCAACAGGCAGTAGCGCAGTGTGGGATCATAGGCCCTTTGTTGGAAGGTGATTCGCTTGTAGAAGCAGGTTCCCTTAACAAGATGACTTTTAGTCACCTCTCACTCGAGAACCATGAGTGGGAACTGCATCCTGAAGTGATGGAGGTGATCTTTTCCAGATTGTGGTATTCAGCATGGATCTCTTTGCCAGAGCCCAAAACACAAATTGTCTTCAGTTCTGTGCCATACATTATCCTTCTGAATGGTTCCCTTGTGTGTGCCTTCAGGTTCATCTGATCTCATTGTCTGCCCTACACATTTCCACGTCTCTGCTGATACAATGTCTGTCAAAAGTGCTGCAGCAGGTGTGAGAGGGACAGGCATAGTGGATTCTCTATGCCCTAAAATGAACTTGGAGGATCTGATACACCTGACTGATGATGATGTGAACATCATCTTGGCAGATACAAAACTTTCCATCAAATCCCCCTAAAAAAGGTTGCTGGACTATGTTTGTCCAGTGGTACGAGTCAGAAGGCATTGATCCTTTAAGTTTCGCCTTTCCAACATGTTGCAATTTTTGTTTTCTCTTACACAGTAAGGTCTGGCAGTGGCGACTTTTAAGGGCTATCTGGGGGCCCTCTCTGCCTTCATACATTTTCCTAATCAACCTTGCAAGTTTAAATCACCATTAGTAGTGCATCTTCTTAAAGGTTTGCCCTTTGCTTGTTCCCTCCAACTCTATTTATTGATCCCTTGCAGGATTTGGACCTTGTTTTGACTCTCTTTATCGTTTCCTGCTATGATCTGATGGGCAGGTGTCCTGTTCATGTTCTTAGCCTGAAAACAGTTCTGTTGGTGGCATTAGCTGCAGGGAGCAGGGCCAATGAACCTCTGGCTCTATCTATCTGTCCACCATTTGCAGTTTTCTCTCTGGATCAGTTGGTCCTTTGCACCTGCCTATCATTATTGCCCAAGATGGTTTCTGCATTTCATATGGCTCAATCTATTACTCTTCTATCTTTCTTCCCTCCTTCACATCCAGCCAATCAGGAGGAGCGACTTGATAGACTGGACCCCAAGGGTGCAGTGTCTAATTGCATTGATTACACTCATCAGAAGAGAGTGGATGATAAGCTCTTTGTGGGCCTTGCTGGAGCTTAGAAGTGCAAGACAGTGACCAAATGCACAGTTTCTCATTGAGTTATCCTCTGTATCAAGAACTGCTATGCCCACTATGGTTGCCTCCATGGCCCTCTCCAGAGGTGTCATGGTTGTTGACATCTGATGTGCGTCTGCATGGTTATCTTTGCATAATTTAACCAAGAACTATTGCCTCACCTCTCAGGTAAACCTTCACCACCACTTACATGAAAAAAAGTACTAGCGTTACTTCCCATATTGTGCCTTCTAGTTCAAGGAATACTCTTCAATTAAAACCGAATACAGTTAAGTAGTCTGCACCGGCTATGCTCCACATGACATTTTTTTGTTCACACTTAACCCAGTCCTTGTTTTTTAGGTCTGGTGGTAGCCCAGATATTTTGATTTTAATAAAAGTATATATAATGTATTTACTTATAAGGGTTTTCAGCCAGCCTTCTTCGTTTGTCTGTTGTGTCATTCACATTTTTCTTCTGCCCACAACAGCACACATCATTGGCAAGGGGTCAGCCCACTTCGGCCTTTGGCAAACTTCATTCTGAGTGATGATATTCTACCCTTTATCAAGCAGCACATCCACACACAAAGTAGTTCCCTTCAGTGCCAGGGACTAATAGGGCAATATGTGCTTTTAAAGACCAAAATAATAATTTAGCTTTTTCCCCATTTTCTTTAATGTTGGTGAGAGCGAGCAGTCCCCCACAACAACGTGTTATAAAAAACCATGGCAAAAAAAAAATCAAGCATTAACAAAGCAAACGGCTGGCCACTAACTCTAGACCAATTGGCTTTGGCACTGCTTGTGTTTTTTCACACCTTGCTAAGAGAATGTGCTTGGAGAATGAAGTATTTCCTCAACCAAGAAGAGGTCAAGGCTTAAGTTAGTGTTGATGTTACACTCCCTTTTTCTCCTAGAAATGTATCCCCTCGCAGAAGGGCTACATTTTTAGTGTACATGAAGCCTGCTTCCATCTCTGCATATATTCGGTGTCCTGCGTATCTATGTAAGCCTGCTTGTGTGCTCTCTGACTGCATGTGTGTTGTGGGTCTGTGGTGCGCAGTGTGTATGTGTTTATAGGTGATTGTCTAATAGCCTGTAGTCATGGTTTATTGTAGGCTTATGCACACAGGTATAGGTATGAACTGTTTTCTGTGTATGTGGGTGTGTTCGTGAATGAACATGGATTTTGAAGGTGTGTTGCTCTGTAAACACGCATGAACCTTTGATCATGTCAGTGTGTCTTTCTCTCTTTCTTCATGCAGTATGCGAGAGCCAAACCTATTAACTTTGGTAATGTTTGTTTGAGTGATACTCTTCATAGGAAGAATTATGTTCAAGAAATTGTTATCTTCTTGCTGAAAATCCTTCATAGTTTAACGGAACAACTAGTGTCTATTTTCCTTCCCCCTCTTTAAACTTTGGTGGAAACAGCCGGTAATCTTATGTTGCTGTGAAGGTTATTTTTCTTTGTAGGTCATCACGATACTGTTTGTTTACCTTATTTAATGTTACTAGTAACGTAATGACCTCCCTTTTTTGCCTCTTTAGATGTCAACTGCACAGTTCTGCAACATCTGCAGTGCCAAGCACCGAGGCCCAGGCAGCGCCATTTTAGAGATGAAAAAATAGCATGACTGCATTCTTATACTACGGATGTCATTTTATGTTTCGTCTGGAACTAATATGAAGTTACGATGTCAATATTGTATTGGAAAAACTATACATGTGCAGGAGAAAAGCTTATTTGTGTGTTTGTGTATCTACTGGCGGATAGCAGGTAGATATAAGTTATCTCTGTAAAAGCCGTATACAAATATAAATGTTCTTTAGCTTTATACACAATGTCATTTACACTGTATTTTCTGAAATAATTTAATCATTAAACTAAGACAAATATATTTATTGTAATTTATTTCATAGTACAATTGTATATAAAGCATCACCATTTAGCAAAAGTGACTTCCACCTTCCTCTAATGCATTATAACAAGACCAGAACTCACCTCGTATGATTTGGATTTAAACTGATTGTCCATCATGGGTTCTCCCTAAACTTACTTTTGATTTCTTATATTACTCCAGAAATGAAAAGGATCCCCCCAAAAAAATGTCCCCATGTTTGCTAATATCTTACAACTAAGGGCCGATTTATATCTGGGTGGTATGTATACTCTGACGAAACGATACCGCCAATATAAAGGACTGCCCGCCTGATTTAAATGCGGGCATACCTTCAACTTGGCCAGGGTATACACTACTCTGCCTCCATCGTGGCCAACGTCTCCAACAGCCCTGGGGAGTAAGGGCAGTCGGAGAAATAGCTAAATGTCCGCCCGCCCAATTTGGATGGGCGGACATGTCGTTATTTTTTTACAGTTTCTTACCGCCAGCTAAAACCTAATGGTGAGGAACAGTAAAATCATTATAATACTCCCCCCCGCCTTGGGAAGAGAATCCTAAGATGAGGGGAGCATTATATTTTTTCTTTTCGTAAAGGAAATCCCGTTTCGCGATTTTCTTGTTGAAAAGAAAAAAGGATTACTCTGTGCAGTGCTGGGATTGGTCTGAGCGCCTCGTTTCGGCACTCAGGCATAGACTCGGAGCCTGTGTTGGTTTCTCCATCCAGCTGTACAACACAGCTCGGGTGTAGAAATGCTGAGTGCGCATGACGGTTTGGCCGGCCCCCAGAGAGACAGCCAAACTGTCATGCACACTTGGCTGTGCACACCACTCCCCCCTCCTCCCTTATGCTGCAGCATCAGTATGCGTGTTCATGCCCCTCCCTCGGCTCGCAACCTGCAGGACGAAAAATGAAATGATAGAAAAAATGTTTTATTATCATTTTATTTTTGTCCTTTGCCTGTGCTGGCTTTCAGCAGGGAGGGTGATGCTCCTCCGCCATAACGGAGGAACAGCCCCTGTCTAGGACTCAGTCACTCCACAAATCGCTGGTATGTTGATGTCAAAATGGCAGGTGAGGGTTATTTTAAGAAAACTTACTGTTTTCCTTAAACTATAAAGGTCACTGGGAAGATAACCAATTCTTACACAGTGGGACTCTTCTTGGTTGTTTGATTAAGTAAGAAGGCCGAGTCCTCTGTAACCTGACCTCTTTCTCCTCCCTTTTATTTTACTTGCCTTGTAGACAGCGCGCAGCTGTGGGAGTAACATTAGTCCTTAATAAGCACTACATGGCTTGATGATGGCAGAATATCTAAGGGCGAATGCGGCCCGCAAGGACTCATAGTAAAAAATTAACCATTCATTTTCCAGAACGACAAGGCTTTTAAGAAAGATTGGTCACTAATTTCATGGCATTGCACCAGAGACCGGCTAATCCTGATAATTAAGACAGCCACTCGCAATTCACAGGAATTGAAGACCGAGATCCAGACGATAGAAGTACGCTTGAAGAGATACCAGTCGGTCAGCTCCCTGAAAAAAAGATTGGAAGAACTGAACCAAACAATGAATGAGTTTGAAGTGTTGCTTAAACAAAGCAAATTCACGAAACTAAAAAAAGACACCAGTAGGTTCAGCCACAAGCGAGTATTCCCTTACATTTGTGATGACTATGTCCCATCAAGCAGGAACCAAGGCTATAACACAGATGGTGATACGTCAGACACCGGTTCAAACAGCTCTGGCTCCAGCAAAGACAGTGGGATTAACTACCAAAACTAGGATACGCCATGGGAGACGGATGAACTGTAGAGGACCGAGAGAGTGGGGTCCCCCTGTACCTTACTTCTTCGGCCCTCCGACAGCACAAGGCCCTCCAATACCTTTCAGTCATTGGAACACAACTCCCCAGTTGGAGTACCAACACTACCAACAGAATCCTTTTTTAGGGTCACGTCAGGGCCCCAGAAGGGGGAGAACACGGAAGAGGAACCAAGTACACTGGGCATCAGATGAAGAACAAAACGGACTGTCAACCAGGAGCATGACCAGTACCTAGAGCAACCAGGCCGCAACGAGCAGACGAATAGTCTAGTGGTAAATCTCACTGACCATTCACTCTCGTCCGCACAGAGGGAAATCCTAGAAAAAGGATTAGGTTTTGTCCCTACTGAGAGAATGGATAAATTCAAACTACATAGCGAGATGAACGAATTCATCAGAAAACAGAACTTGAAGGCTTTCTTCGCTAATAAGGAACCAGGCACCAATGTGTAGGACGACACATGGTTACGGGTGAAGTCCACTTTCACCCCTCTAAACGCTTCCTTACCAGTGGAAATTTTAGCCTTTGAGAAAGCGGTTCTGAAAGACCTTGAAGAGATCGACCCAGAATGCACCAGAGTGTTTCATAACACAACAAAAGAGCAGAGACTAGCAATAAGAGAGCTGGCAGACAACAGGAATTTGGTAATAAAACTTGCATATAAAGGGGGAGCCATAGTCGTCCAAACTGCAGAAGCAAATCGTCAAGTGCTTGCGACTCCTTGAAGACCACAGAAACTATGAAGTATTAACTCAAGAACCTACAGAATCTCTGCGAATTCATATTACCAGCATGACAGAAGAGGCACTTGCCCACAATTGGATTTCACAAAAAGGAGTTTTCCTAATCAACAAGTCACCCTGAACACCATACTTCTACACGATCCCGAAAATACACAAGAACTTAACACAGCCACCAGGACGCCCAATTGTGTCAGGAATAGGATTGATACTGGAGCCGCTATCAAAATTTGCTGATCCCTTCCTAAGACCAATTATCCAACACACAGATACCTACCTGAAAGACACAAAGGATGTTCTCAGACGTTTACAACATAGACCTTTCGACCCTAAGACAGAACTCCTGATGGGCTTAGACATCGAGAGCCTGTACACCAGTCTCCCCCATGGAGAAATATTGAACATCATCGTGGGCATACTGTTCGAGGTGAACTGGGAGTACCAAATCCCACGTAATATTGTGATGGAATGCTGCCAATGGGCATTGACCAAAAACTTCTTCCAGTTTGAAGACACCCTCTATCTCCAGAAACATGGAACCAGCATGGGAAGCACCTTTGCTCCAAGCATAGAAGGACTGTATGTACATCATCTGGAGAAACATAAGATCCTCAGTCTTACCAACCCTTTCTTGCTCCATATCCAAATATGGGAGCGATACATTGACGATATCCTAATCATATGGAACGGCAATGAAGAAACAGCACGCCAGTTCTTGGTGTGGTTCAACTGCCAAAATGAATTTCTGAAGTTTACACACACCATATCAAATAAGGAGTTAGTATTCCTTGACCTCAACATCATCTCAGAGGAGGGAAAACTAAAAACGACGACACAAATAAAGCTGACAGCAAAAAATTGCCTATTGGTTTTCAACAGCTTCCACTCAAGACATCTCAGAGAAAATCTCCCTTTCGGCCAATTCCTGAGACTTAGGAGGAACTGCTCGGACTTGAAAGATTTCAAAGAACAAGCCGAGGGTTTACACAGCAAACTGGTGAAGAGAAACTAGCCTCCCAAAATCATTGACAAAGCAAAGAAAAGAGCCATAAACAATAACAGAGAAGGCCTCCTGGAGGAAAGACCAATCAAACCAAGAGAGGAAAGACCTATTTGTATTACCACCTACAACATAGCGTCAAACCAGGTGAGCGAGATAGTCAATAGGCATTGGTGTATCCTGAACAGCGGAACCCTGAATTTTCCACAACCGATGTTTTCGCATAAACTAAGGAAGAGTTTGAGAGACATTATAGTACACACCAGACCCCGCAGAAGCGAGAACTCGGAAATATCACAAAGATTCCTCTCCCCCCTCACAGGTCACCATCCATGCGGTAACTGCAGTGTCTGCCCATTGACCACCACGAGCAGGAAAATAAAGTTCAACAACAATACCATCTGGGAACAAAGACAGTTCACAAACTGCAACTCTAGACGGGTCATATATATGATGACCTGTCCGTGTCATCTCCATTACATCGGGTTGACAAAACGCATGATCAAAACACGTTTCTGTGAACATCACAGCAACCTGAGATGTGACTGGGCTACAACAAAAATGTCAGCACACTATATTGAGAAAGGACCACAGTACAGGATTCCAGTGGACCATCCTAGAACAAATCTCTTGTGACTTGCAGTTATTTGAAAAAGGGGTTTTCCGTTTAAGGACACACACCAGCGGACTGAAGGATGGCATACCCTGGAGCCAATTCTCGTGATCACACCAACAATGTGTCGTGCAATCAGCAACCTTCATTGATACCTTGTGTAACACCTGGGCCTTTTTTTCACGCCCAATCTCCCCTATACTGCAGTAACCTGAGTATGGGCACAAGCATATGAGATAGATGGCATTAGACAAAGCCCTCTAGCCTGTCATACAGCCACTAACCATGTAGCTGTTATTTTTTCGGGGGGTTCCACCTAAAACATCGCCTCACTTAGGTGACAAATCAGCACTTCTCAAAGAAACTTCAATCACTCAACAGTTTTCAATCAGTGGGTCTAGCCATATCTTGAGTTTTACCAAGCCCAAAAGAATCTTCTTCTTCATGAAATATGAAAAGCTTGTCTACCATCCTGCATGCATTTTTCTTTAAAAATTCCGAGTAATAACGCCCAGCAGAATCCTCTGTTTTTTTAACACAACAATTTTTCCTAGGTCTGGTCATAGCTATCAGTAGCCACCGGGCCCAGCAGAATCTTCATCATTCACGATAATTTTGAATGAATAAAAAAAGCCCTTCTTATATCTTCCATGCCTTGTTCTTAATTATTCTGGATAACACTGCCCAGCAGAATCCTCCATTTTTGACAGCACTGCTTCTACCTCATGTACCCCTTTTAAATTGCCTCTTTATTCTGTTTAGAGCAAAATTATTTTTCTGAAAAGGCCGGGGTGTAGGTGCGAACCGGCATTGCCGGGTGCCGTACAACCAGGAAATGGTGCAGTCGGAGGACGGCCATTTTGAATAGTTAGCAGTCTAGCTGCTGCACGCACGGGGACGCCAACAAGGAGCCACCTGTCATTTAACAGATCGGTCTCCTCGGGTATGTTTATCGGTGGAGGCACGAACAGGCAGAGTATACAGGGCAAGGGAGCAGCTATGATGACGTGAGTACAGCATAGCCAACCACTTGACAACGAGCATTTCTCCTTTCTTCTCTACCATTGAGCCATTTCTCTCCTCAAATACTGAATGCAAAAACTCTCACTTTAACTTTACTCCTTACAGTGTGTGACTACAAGCGCCCCTTCCCCCTGTTGAGCTCATGGGGCCAGATTTCGGCATCTAAAATGTATGTTTTTGAGACAGTACCTACCTTTTTTCTTGCATACCAACCACCTTCTTTGATAATAGAGGACCGGTTTTTACTATCATTACCGATTGCAATGACCAAGTCATATCAAATGTTATGAATACAAGGCCACACGGTTGGAGAACCAGAGCCTGGGTTCTTCATCGTTATAGATAAAACTATCTTAGAGTGTGTGATTTATGTTATATGTCTTGTATTGTCTTGTTTGTCAACTCTGAGAATCTTTTAAAGGGCAGCACAACACTATCAACAATAATGTTAGGATTATTGTGGCACGAATGAAAAATATATCACATGTGTGTTTTTCCACAAATGGTGATGTGTATCAAATACAACTTTATTGATATGTAAGCAATAACGAGGTGTCCTATCTTTCCACATCTTTACAAGAAAAAATACTAATTGGGTATCGTATTGCACTTATTTATCCTTAATATTGATTAAGAAGACCTAGGTGGTGTTTATATTAGGAGTGGTACATGGGATCATTGTCATGGTCCTGAAGAAAAGCCTTGGGGTAATGGCTTGAAACATGTCGACCGTGAGACACACACACACATAGACTTGTGTTTCTCCTTTCCTCACTTTTAATAATACCAGCTATAGGATTGAATTAATTTTTAGTTCCCATTTAGCCAGGTATTTTTTAACCCACTAATAGACCCTCCCACTCTTATACCATCATTTACCTTATAGTTCACAACTTACAAAGTGCTCCCACGTCTTCATCGGTCGCAGCATGCCCGTCCCGCAGCGGGGCGGGAAGAACCCGATGATGAAGGTTACCACCATGGGACATCTTGGTGGGTGAGGGTTATTTTAAGAAAACTTACTGTTTTCCTTAAACTATAAAGGTCACTGGGAAGATAACCAATTCAAAATGGCACCTACAACACCAGAGACAATGAAGAAGAAAGTTGTCAAGTTCAGAGCTTCGTTTCCACATTACAACATGGCTCATATCTTGTTCTCTTGGACCAGTGTTCCACCTAAGCCACCATCAGTCTTTGTAGCTGAAGTATGGTTGTTTGGCAATAGCAGGAAAATGGGTTGATTAGACTTCCCTGAAGCAGTTCATCTACTCTCTTTAAAGAATACCTGTATTCACTGTGGCATACTATCTAAATCTTCCTCAAATATTGCAATCCCTCAGACAGAGGTTCCTTAATGTAAGGGCCTGAAACCCCAAAGAGGACGTCAACCTGCTTCCAGTGTCTCTTTAGTGTTGAGCAGTTTATTGCTATTGAGTTTATCTCCAAGTCGAAAAAAAAAAAACCATAGGAAGAGTAAACAAGGTTCTTTAATGTTCAGGTATAACATTCTCTGGAGAAGTCCATCAATTGGACTTTCAGAAACCCAATGCCAGCTTTGTTTGAGCCTGATACCAAACCTGTAACTGGTGCGCCCTGAGTTCCCTGGGTTATCGTCTACTCCACAGCAGGTTGAAGCATTCAGGGAAGCCATGCTGTAGTTCTTTAAATTTATACCAGCCTCCTCAAGTGTGCCACTGACCCGGCGGAGCCCCAGTCGAACTTCCAAGATAGGTCTTTCTCCTGCACTACTTGACTTTGGACAAAGCTTATTCCAGCTCCAGTGCCAGGACATGTGTCTACTCCTGTGTCACAGGCCTTGTTATTTCTCCATCAGCACCACCTGTGTCGGCACTGGTTCTGGATCCAGTTTTTCAGCTCTGCCCTGGATTCATGTCAGCATGATGCCTTTACAAAAATGGTCAAAGATGGACAGGATGCAGCTAAGCAGATTCCATGATCTGGCCTGGAATCCACAGACTTAGTTGCTCATGTTATGGGCCCCAGCGTCATTATCAGACAACATGCCTCAATATGTTCTGCTTGATTTTCCAGAGACATCCAGCTGCATTGATAGATATGCCCTTTGATTGGGCCAGACTTTGTAGAGAAGCAGACGATTCAGCCCTGGAGTGTTTCAAAACTAGCAGAGCTATGGCTTGTTCCTTGGACTTGCTATCCCTGTACTGCTAATTACACCGGCTGTACAGGAAGTTCAAGTTACCCTAGGGGCCTCACCTGCCAACATAGATTTTTCGTGGTGGCACAGGCAGTGCCAAAGCCAGTTGCAGTTTTATCAATTGTCTTCCTCCCAATCTCCAGGCGATGCTTCCAGGCCTCTTTAGTTTGCCATGAAGCAGGCAATTCGAGGCAATGGGTCACGAGGGCAAGTATGACATTGATGATCCACCTGGAACTCGATCACCTCAGACCTATCTGTCCTTCATATTGTCCAAATTGGTTAAGCTCTCTCCTTTCCGGACACCTGTTCTTACATGCTGTCTGTTTGCACCTGAATGCCAGGGGACTACACCTATATTCTTTCCAGAGATGTGTTACTATTTCGTGCCAAAGGCCTTCAAGCTTATACCCATGGTGGAGCGTATACTGGGCTAATAATTGTGATACTTCCCCAAGAAGGACGGGGGCTTGAAACTGCTGCAGCTGTCTCTTCAGGGGGATCTGCTGTAACAGCAGCATGGCAGACCCAGACCTCAACTCTGTACACCTCCATGCACTGAGTTTGAGTGGAATCAACTAAGATGCCTTTATCGTGCATTAGAATGGTAGATGTCATTCTCTGCCTTCTTTGTTTGCCTGATCAGCCCTCATTATTCAAATCAACCATTGTGATGCTTTTATTAAAAAGGGTTTTCACATATGGTAGGTAGGTAAATGTTTTATTGCATAATTTATATTAAAAATCAATACAATACTAAACAAGAAACCCCCGTTTAACACCACTTTAAATTAATACAATCTAAAATTCCACAGTTAGAATTCATTGTTACTATTTTAAGAATTTAACATGAATCAGATGAATGGTTTCTGTTGATTCTTGAAAAGCTGCCCCAAAACATTATTACTGTTGGTTCTAGAGAAACATCCCAAACCCCCCCTTATTATTTAAATACTATTAAAAATATTAGGAAGTTAAAATTTCTTAGTGCAGTTATAAAATCTGACATGAACAAGATAAATTATTTCTATTGATTCAAAGCTGCAAAGTAAATTTAATTGTACACCAAATTAATTTGTTAGTACTTCCTACGAAACAAAATGGTGTTGCTTCTTTGAGTGTTCTAATGTCTTTTTCTCTAAAAAGAGGTTTCAAATACTTTTTTCTTATGTCCTTTGGATAAGCAAAGGATAAGGTCTATAGTTTCGGGGAATTAATTGCAAAAAAGACATTGTTTGTTTTTATCCCCAGTCTTAATTCAGAATCCCTCAAACTGCAACAGTGGGATATATAAGAGCCTAAAGCGTTAAAAAGTTTCTACCCACTGATTTAAGTTGGAGCCAACATACAGTTGCCTTTTTTTTTTTTAGAATGTTCTGTAGGTGTAATGAGAGTTCTTAAACTTTGCTACCGCAGCTAAATCCATTTCATACAATACAGCTCTCATGTTCCTTTTTATTATCATCATTCTAATCAGCTTAGGCATAGCCGCTAAAGTTTTTATTGTAGCTAATTGATGATTTCCGAATATCAGCTCCCGCTCGGTTTTAGTGGCCACCACACTTGCTCTAGGGTGTTTTGCCAGAGCTTCTCTAATGAGGCCCTGTAAACTGGTCAGTGGTGAGTTCTGACAGTCACACAACTAGAGAACTATATTAATAGAATTTAAAATGTTTCCTGAGGCAATTCAAATTCTAGTGTTATCAAGGCATGCGGTGTAAAGAATCTTAACTTAAACGTTTGCTGAATAATTTTTAGAAAAATGGAATTTAACACCTCCATCTTTTATCTCTTTAAAACTACAGGCCCATATAAAAGAACTGTACACATTTTCATCATTAAAACCGTTAATGTGGGGGCCATGGCTCCGCCCCATATAGCTGTGCAACACGTACAATGGCAACGGCTGTTGAAGTCAGTTTGTTCTTAATCCGGTCTAAATGTGACGACCAAGTACATTTTAAATCAAAGGCTACCACTAGATAAGTATATTCCGTGACACGCTCTTTCACTTTGTCCATTTGCCACTTATGTCTAGGCTTTGATTTTCCAAATGACATTATTTTTGTTTTTGCTATAATTAATAAGATGGCCATTCTCAGTACAAAACTCTCCTAGTCGTTCTAACTGTCTCTGTAGGCCATTCTGTGTTTTCTGAATTAAATCAAAAACAATAAGGAGGGACTAGGAGAGCATCTAAGGTTCAGCATACATGCTTCCTAAGTATATATGTGTCCACAAAAAGGTGTGCAGTTCATAAAAAAGGTATAGAGAGGAAGGAGAAAGCAGAATAACAGGTTGGAAGGGAGTGGTCAAACAGATCAGAGGGTTCTGATTGATCAGAAGCAAGAGCCTTCACACACCCAGATGGGTGTCATGTTTCATCATCGGGCAGCTCCTCGTTGTGCAGGCGCTAAATGTCCAACTGGCCCCTCGAGGGGGCTCTTGGCTGGAGATCTTTTAAAGATTTCAAAAGCAGTGATGAGGCATGTGTGGAGGCGTAGTGCTTGTCGATTTGGTGATTGAGTGATTTAAAAATGGCTAAGAGGAACCTATAAGGTCTTTATTATGCAGGTGCTCTTGTTATGTGTAAAAACAATATGTGGCTGTGCTCGAGACAATGATCCTTTACAGCTCAAAGTGTGGTGAAAACAGGCGTCAACATGTTTCTTGCCATTAATTAGTCACGGTTGATCTGGGCAATTCATCAGGACCATAAATTAACCTAATCTACAGCTGATTGGAATTGAGTGTATAGTGTTAGTAAAGTACCCAATCATAAAATCACCTACATCATGTAGGGTATCCCTTGTAAAGGTAAATTTGTAAAATCCTATCATCTCGGAGTCAGATATCTGCCCCTTAGGTGTTGGCAGATGACCGCGCTAGCTGCACAATGAAAAGCGTCCTGCACAGTAAACATCCAGCAACCTACCCCACTCTGCAGCCCTGGAGGTTATCGAAATTAAGACAAGATTGTCAGCATATATTAGATGTGAGATTTTCCTGTAACTGAATTTAGGTGAGTCGCTATTTTCCTTGTTAAGTATTGGGGTTATATCAGCGATGTAAAGTGCAAACAGTATTGGTGCCAGGGTACAGCCGTGTTTGAGGCCATTATAGGTCTTTATTTTAGGTGTTAATCCTTGCGCCTGTGTTAATTTAACTTGTACCCAAGTGTCCGTGTAAAAGTCTATTCGTAAATTGGAAAGGCCACCATCAATATCCCGTTTTAATAGCTTTGACCAGAGCTTATATCTTAAAACCTTTTCAAAAGCGGTGGAGAAATCCACAAAATAAACAAAAAAGATTAGTTTGTTTTAAGTATTGTACGGTAAACTAAAGTAGTTAAAGCAAATATATTTTCAATGGTGGAGCAGTTTGATCTAAAACCAGTTTAATTAATCAGGATATGATTCCCCCCTTCTGCCAAGTATGATGAGAATGACTGGAGATGTTCAGACTCTGTCCTTTTTTATATATTGGTTGTAGATAAGAACCTTTCCAGAATTGTAACACTTGGCTGGTTTGGTTAAATAATAATGACAGAACGTTACTGCAGTTTTTTGGGTCACTACTGGAATGCCATTCGGCCCAGCCCCACTATGTTCCATTTACATATTTTTACCTCACTACATCCGGAAAACTTCGGTACAATATATCCATCAGATAGGCATGTTGATTCCATTGTAGAGTTTTTTCCATGCTGGCCATAATGCCATCAATTTGCTATAAAGACTTTAAATTTTCCATTAGAAATTCCAAACCCTTGTGTTGATGCCATGTCAGGGTTTGCAGACTGGTAAATTCGGTTAGTAACTTTACGTTTATTGACATACCTTTGAGAGCAATTGTTTGTTTGTTCAATATGCCAGATTGAGTATCACTTATGGCACCCATTGCAGTTAAAACCAGGAAAACGGGTGGAGTATTTGCATCATCAACTATAGATCTATTTGGCGCCTTGTTTAACTTATTTGACGAGCTTTAGTTTGTTACATCACCTTGTACCGCCAGGTTATCTGTTTCCAACAGGATATTTGATCTGTATAGTAAGTTATCAGAAGAATTTAACAAAATTTGCATGCATCACAAGTCCCTAATGGATTCTCTGATGTAAATAGAGTCTGTTTCAAAATCAGAGGTGATTCCTTGTTCATTACCCGCTGCATGGTTAATTTGAGCAGTAGTTACTATTATGTTGTTTAAAGGGAGAGACTCTCTAGCCATATGCCCTTCCTCTTTCCCAGTGTCACAATGTTGGGATAAAGATCCATTATCAGAATGTTCCCTAAGTTGTATCCCAGGATGTAGTAAAAAAACAATCCTTGGGGGCGTGGCCGAGCAAGATGGCCGAGCGGTCGTAGCCCGTCTCGACTCCCGGCCCGCGTCTGTTTCTCGGGATCCCAGCTGCTGTCTAAGATCGCCGATGCCTCAAGGCCTCGTCGGACCTCCGGTAGGGCTCTCTCGCAAAATGGTGCCCGCCAGCTTCGCGACTTGCGGAGGATGCCGCTCCTAAGTGAGGCACCGGGAGGACCCGCTGCTGGGTGGAGATCTCGTCGGGTCGGATGAGAGGCCCTCCTGCGGCTGCAAGGCTTGGGGGATCTGCAGCGTGTGACACGGAGCCGCGGCGCAGCCCTTTGGGATGAGACACAATGCGACGGGGGCAAGACTGGCGGTCCTCCACCTTTCAACACCCATATCGGCTGCACAGTGAAAGGCAGCTCTCCAGGTACGAGGGGACTGCGGCTGGAGAGCTTCTCCCGCGAGTTTGAGCACCTGGACCCCTGGGGGAGCTCCGTGCCTGACCTTAAGATGGCACCCGATGCGGGGACGATCCTGGCCACCGTGGGGCTGTCCCCCATACTCTAGGCTCTCCCCACAACGCTGGCTGCGGCTCCACGCCTGGGATTGACCTGGATTGCCTCACCCTATCTTCTATGCACACTCTGAAGGGATATCTGGACTGAGCGGCGCCTTGCGACACTACATCTGCTCTTAATACGGGGATAGCTGCGGGGCTTACGCTGCACTGTGGAGCTCACTTCCCACACGGAACACACCCTCGAAGCCTGGAGCGAGACGATAGGGTGCGGGGGGACTCGCCCCTATGCCGCCGAAGAGGACACTACCCAAGGTCTCTAACAAGGTTTCAAACTTTTTTCCTCCCGCGGCTAAACAGCACCCAGAGGACCGTGAAGACCCTACAGACGCCATGTCCCTCACGAAAGCCGACCTCATGGCTTCCCTGAGAGACTTTAAATCAGAACTGCGGGCAGAGCTTAGCCAGGACATTAAGGCTTCCATTGAGCAATTGAGGGCGGATCTCAATGGCCGCTTAGTCACGCTGCAGCAGGACGTGGACTCGGTGTGCACGAGGGTGGTAGACTTGGAGACACAGACCCAGGATGTAGCACAGAAAACCTTGGCTGCACATGACCACATACGCTATCTCCAAAGCCAACTCTACCTTACCCAATTGAAAACCGAAGATTTGGAAAATAGGGCGAGATGGGACAACATCAGACTCCGAGACTTGGAGGAAGGAGCGGAAGGGCCAGATCTTATGGCCTTTCTTGAGGGTCCCTTTGCGGAGATATTAAGCCCAAAAATACTCAAGATTAAATTGGAGCGGGCGCACCGTGTTGGAGGTTCAATCACTGGGGAACGGAGGAGGACACGGGACGTACTTACTAAGTTCCATTCCTATAAGGTAAAAGAAGAGATCCTCCAAGCCGCCCGGAAAAAGAGCTCCATATCCTTCCAGGGTCACACGTACAGCGTCTATCAAGACCTGGCTCCTGCCACCTTGGCGAGACGCCAACAGTTCAGGCCCATCACATCAAAGCTCCGTGAAGACCATGTTCGATATCGATGGACCTATCCCTTTGGCCTGAGTTTTGAATATAACAATAAGCAACGTCATGTCACTGAGTTGGCAGAGGGCCTGAAGCTGCTGGGCCTCCCTCCTGCCGAATCTGAGACACCGCGAGACGCGCCCTGGGGGGGAGGTCGAACCGGCACTGAGGCACCGCTATGGACCACCAGTCCGAAGGGAGGCCACAAGTAACTTTGGGAAGCAGCAATGATTCAAGGAGGATCACACACCATTATTGTCGAGCTCTCTGCGGCGTCGCAACAGGCGGCCTGGATACAATGCCATCACCGGACTGGGAGTCCCCCTGGCTCGGGGTGCCTGGTCCTCGTTGCTCAAGAGGTCACCAATCTGCGCACACTTACCCCAGAACTCCTGCCTCAGACACCTGCCTTCGTAACGGGGTACTTCACTGATGGCTCTAGAGATGAACAGGATCGACCAGTGCTACTTAACAGAGACTTTCCCGCTCAGCGATCTGCAATTTTGAGGACTTCCCGAGATGGTAGCGGCCGGGACCACTGGTCATGCCATCCGAACACCCACCTGAGTGGGTGGCTTCGCCTATAGTCGAGAATCCATCTTCCACTCGACGCTTGTTCCTGTTGATATTGTTGGGGACTATGTTTTTCCTTTTTCTTTCAGGGGTTCGAGGAGGGGGTGGGTTTTGGGCATGGTGGTGGCATTTTCCGTTCATTCAACACATGGAGGAGAGAGCAAATGTTACTAGTCTACTGCAGAGTCCGGGGGTCACTTCCCCCACAAGGTTGGATAGACAGACGCGATGGCGCGACGATAGCCGAGGGAGGAGGGGACCCCACTGGGAAAGATGGTAATCGCTATAGCCTCGTGGAACGTTAGGGGTCTCAACTCCCCTCAGAAGAGACAAAAGGTTTGGAAGTATATCATAGACCACCATTTTGATATAGTGGCACTCCAAGAGACACACCTACAGAAAGCTGACGAATTACGACTCAAACACAAATCATATCCACTTATTTACAGATCCTCAGCACATACTAAGCATAGGGGGGTGGCACTGCTGTTCCATGCCTCAACGAAATTCCAACTGTTAGATATTCAGTCAGATAGGGAAGGAAGGATGGTCATGGTGAAGGGCACTCTGAGGGGCACACTCTGCACTTTTATAGTAGCAAATGCGCCGAACACGGGCCAGACAAGCTTTTTTAACTCCCTACTCGATAAAATGGAGCACTTTGAGGAGTGCCCGGCGATTCTCTTAGGGGACTTCAATCTCACCTGGCAGCCTGAAATCGACAGTACCCACTCTCACAGATCCGAAACGGGATCCTTCCCTGCGAACATTAAACAAAGACTGCACGACTTTGGTCTGCGGGATGCCAGGCGCACCTTGTTCCCCCAATCAAGAGATTATACATTTTATTCACATGTGCACCACACATACTCCCGATTGGACTATATTTTTTATCAATCAACGACTAGTGGGTAAGCTTACGGAGGCTAAGATATTCCCCCTCGCTATCGCGGATCATTGTCCCCTATCAATATGCTTACAATGGAGCTCTTCCCCGACTTTCACTCCTAAATGGTACTTCCCGATCTCTCTCACCCGCAATAGCGTGTTGCGTACCGAACTACGGGACGCAATCACAGAATATTTTCAGGTGAATAAACCGGAAGACACCTCCCCGGGTACCACCTGGGACGCCTTCAAGGCAGTCCTCCGAGGGAAATGTATAGCACTCAACTCCAGCTTGAATAAACAACGAGCGCGGGAGTGGGAGGACCTGGAGAAGGAGCTAGAGAAGGCGGAAATGGCTCACAAGTCTAATCCCTCCAGAATAACACTGCGGGCTCTCACATCTCTGCGCGGGAAATTAAAAGCGATCTATAATAACAGGGCAGAATACACCCTTCTGAAATTGCGCCATGCTTCCTACTCTCAAGGGAACAAGATTGGCAAACACTTAGCACGGCAATTACGAGTGAAGCGGGAAAGGGAATATATTGGGGGCATACGGGATAAGAATAATGTCTTGACTCATGCCGATAGAGAGAAAGCAGACATCTTTGGGGCATTTTATAAATCGCTTTACACTGCAGATATCAGAGATGCAGACCTGCAGGATAGCTACCTTCAGGCCCTACGGTTCCCCCGAATCTCACCAGCTACGAATGAGCTTCTTTCGGCTCCCATCACTCGGGAAGAAGTGAGCTCGGCCATCTCTGCTCTTAAACTTCATAAAGCCCCTGGGCCAGATGGCCTCACGGCCCTCTTCTATAAAACGTTTGCCCCAGATCTCATACCGCACCTCACGAGCCTCTTTAATCAGATGGCCGAGACGGGGGAGGTGACCCCCTCCATGGCTGAAGCAGTCGTCACGGTCATCCCCAAGCCTGGAAAGGATGTCCAACTTTGTCCATCTTACCGTCCAATCGCTCTCCTGAATCTAGATGCGAAACTGTATTCCACCATGCTCGCCAACCGGCTGCAAGATCTGATGCCAGATATGGTCCACCCCGATCAGTCTGGCTTTATCCAGGGGAGACAAACTCACGACAATATTAGGCGCACCATTCACCTAATTGAGAAAGCTAACAAGCAGAAGATTCCAGCGGTCTTGGTGGGACTGGACGCCGAAAAGGCGTTTGATCGGGTGGACTGGGCATTCCTATTCCGGGTCCTGCGGGCCTTCGGCTTCGCAGATGGCTTCATCTGCATGATCAAGGCCAACTACTCACAGCCCCGTTCCCAGGTCCAGGTCAATGGAGTTTTGTCGGCTCCGTTCTCCCTTACGAGAGGCACCAGGCAGGTGTACCCCCTATCACCCCTGCTTTTTGCAGTGAGTATCGAACCCTTCACAATGTCCATCCGCAAAAATGTAGCCATACAGGACATTCCCTTTGGAGGGGATGAGCATAAAATTTCGCTTTTTGCGGACGATGTGCTCCTGACTCTCGCAGAGCCAGCACGATCACTCTCTGCCCTACAATTGGAATTAGCTAAATTTGAAGTGGTAGCGGGTTTTAAGGTCAACCTCGGGAAGTCATATCTACTCAACCTCACCCTCCCAGACGACGAAGTGCGCGCTATCCAATCACAATCCCCCCTCCAATGGTCGAGCCATTCTCTTCAATACCTGGGGATCCAACTGACACCCCGAGTAGAGGGGCTCTACAAGGCCAATTTCCCACCAACGCTCCTCCAAATTCAGAATGATCTTAAGCGGTGGAAACCGCTATTCATCTCCTGGCTTGGTCGCATTCATGCAGTCAAGATGACCCTGTTGTCCAAATTGCTGTATCTTTTTCAAGCCTTGCCCATAGACTTAGATTCGACTTTTCTGCCCACAATTAAATCCTTACTTACACAGTTTATATGGCAGGGGGCCGGGCCCGACTATCTTTTTCCATCCTGCGGAAACCTAGATCCAAAGGTGGGGTGGGAATGCCTGACATCGGTCTCTATTATAAAGCGGCGCAATTGAGGATTGTGACAGAATGGTTTAAACAGGAATCAGGGAAACACTGGCTCCACATGGATAGGGGGGTGGCGGGGAGGACGGTGTGGGATCTGATCTGGAAACACAAGAAGGACCGCCCGGCAAATGCATACATTAGCACACCCACCCGCACAGTTTTAAAGGTATGGCACTCCCTAACGGGGAACGATGCATGGACCACATTCCCATCCCCTTACACCCCGATCCACTTCAATCCGGCCTTTCCGCCAGCCCTACATGAGGGACCATTCGATGCCTGGAGAGAGGGGGGCTGCCTTATGCTTGATCACCTCTTCCACAATCATGACATCTTAACATTTGATAACTGTAGACGGGACTTCCACTTACCCCCAGAAGAACACTTCCACTACCTGCAATTACGACATTGGGTGCTCTCCCCTCACGGGATAATGCCACAAGGGAGAAAACAGGGTTTGAAAAGTACGTGAGAGCAGTGGGGTCAATGAAAGGTGTGATCTCCTTCCTCTATGACTACCTACTCTCCTCTTCACACACCGCATCCCCGAGGTACATGTCTATGTGGGAGGGCCTATTACAACGCGACATACAAGACGCAGAATGGACAGCACTTTGGTCCGATATATCGAAATTTAATCACTCCCTGGAACTCAGGGAAGCACATTTTAAGACTCTAATGGACTGGTACCTCTACCCCGCTAAACTTAAACGTATCTTTCCAAACTCGTCAGACAGATGTTGGAGGGGGTGTGGACTTCTGGGGGACTTCCAACACATCTGGTGGGATTGCCCCACTATACGTCCTTTCTGGGAAGAAATCCTAGCCCAACTTAAAACTATGTTGGGATATCCCATACCAACCACCATGGAAGGGGTCCTACTAGGTCTTCGAGATCCCTCACTAGCACACCAGACTAGGGCCGATAAGGCCATCATGTGGACTTGTATAGGGGCTGCGAAGATAACAATTGCGGCCGCGTGGAAGAAGAAGACGGCTCCCTCCATCTCAGTGTGGCATGCCCGCCTGTGGAAACTCCTTTGCCTAGAAAGAATGGCGGATATATTCCATGACGATTACAAATGCTTTGAATATAAGTGGGGTCCATTAGTCACCTTCCTTACACGGGGGCTGCCGCTGGCGGTCTGTCCCCCGACTGTTAGAGACATGCATCTCTTCCAGTTCTAACACCCAACTCAGATGCCCAGTCATATATCTAGCCTTCTCCATTTGAGTCGCCACCACACACCTTGTTAGTGGGAGGGGGGAGGGTTTTGGGGGGATTATTGAGTTTATTGTTACACCTCCTCTTTCAGTTGCCTTCTTCTTTTTTGAGCACATTCTGGGTCGGAAGGACGAAGCATCAAGGTGACACGACAGACTGGTCTATATTCTCATTATGTGCTGGGAAGGACTCCTTAGACCTTGAACTTTTAGGAACTGTTCTTTTACTATAGCATGTCCGCCAGTCACAGTTCGAAGCTGCAGCATGTGGGAGACAATCCCCAACTTTGATTTCGCAGGCGCTGTTGTGCTGATTTGTCTGTCAATGAGACCCCTGTGATTGCAAGGCAATTGTTGTTTACATACTAAAATGCGAATAAACATATGTTTTACAAAAAACAATCCTTGATTGATGTTTGCCTAATGGGTTTGTGGTTCGGCACACCCTGATAGGCCCTAGTCAGCGGTTGATCCTCTTGGACTGAACACACCCACAACCTTTTTGGCCCTAGGCTATCCTGATGGGTCCGGATCCAATTCGGTCACCAGCATCCGTCGTATGTTGTCAGGGGCCAGGTCAGCTTTCGCTGACACCCTTGCCAACGCCACCGACACAGCACCGCGCTCCTTAACTCTAACTCTGCCCACTCAACAACTGTTTTTGCATTAATCACATTCAGATATATAATCCCCTATTGTCTTCATTATCCTTCACTGGGGCCGCAATTTGATACTGACCTTTCTAAAGTTGTGTGCTCTTTTCAGCAGCACTTTGAGGCTCTTAACCTTGAAAACAGCTTTTTCCATTGTCCTTACTTCTTCGGCATGCACCGGCGATCTGCAGGCCTTGTCAGTCCATCCCCACTATTCTAATGTTTTCCCTTACAAGTTAGTATTTAGAACCAATAAATCCTTGCTTTTGATAGTGCTGTTATTTTTCCACATTTGGCAGCCATTCTTTCTCCCTGCATTCTTTTCTCTACTGCGTCCATCTAAAGAGGAGGAAAGGCTGCAACAGTTGGACTTGATGCATGTCCTTAGTTCCTGTATTGATAGGGCTAAGGAGTACCATGTTGATGATCAACAGTTTATTGAGTTGCAGGGAGTTGTGCAATGAAAGGAAAGACAGTCCAAAAATTAACTTTATCTTTAATAATTGTCCTCTGCATAAGACAGTGTACTGGCCCTAGATAATCCTCCTGAGAGCCTTAGGGTTCATTCCATCTTGGTGAAAGCAGCCACTACAGCCCAAAGTCAAGGTGTTTTGGTCTTGGACTTCTTCCAGTCTGCCGCATGGGCATCTGTCCATACTTTTACTAAGCGCCACTGTATAAATGATCAAGTGTGTCTGGAGAATCATCTTGCTTACTCAGTCCGTCAAGACTTCCTCATGAAAGTCCACTCCTCCGTCCCAATTCACTAGAGGAGGTATTGCTTTGGTACTGATTAATAAGGTGAGGAATCTGGGTTAAAAGGATCCTTCAGATGAAACCATTACTTATTCTTGATAAGGCTCTTTCTGATGGATACTTTAACTGTAAATCCTCACAGATGGGTCTTTCTCAATTTGTATGTTGATTAATACCAGTCATTCACAAAAATAAGAGTAATTCAACTGGGCCTCCCTCAAAGTTCTATCATGATGGTCCAGTAAATCTGTCCAATCTTTGTCCGTATAGTCCACATTCAATCAGGCCTGCCTGTATGTCTTGGTCTCCTGTCTAGTGTTGTTCGAGTATAGGGATTCAATAAGAATCTGGTATGGGTTGGCAATTGCACCCTGGGAAACTCCCCATGTTACTATATATTTGTGTAGGGGGCAACTCGGGAACAGCAATTGGGTCCGGGCCAAGTTTGCTTTTTAAGTAGTGCTTCAGTCGACGGTAGTGCCATGCTGTGGCACCTGCAGAGTACATTTTGTACAGAGGCCCTTAAAGGACTTAAACATGTTGTCATCATGTAGGTCTCCTATTGTTATTGTTCCCCTACCTGTCTGTTGTGGCCAATTGAACATGGTATGACCTATCCTAAGTGTCACATTTGACCAGATTGGCGCCTTCTGATGAGGTATCCGTTCGTACCTAAGAGTTTGTGGACATCTCTCCAAACAGACCACATTGCTGTTAACGTAGGGGAGCATTCAGTGGAGGAGAGGGCCCTAGCACTGTAGAGCATGCCAGGCGGGGTTTGTGCATCAGACCATTCCATCAACACCCAAGCGGGGCGTTCATCATCAGTGGTCAGGAAATATCCCAGCTGCGACATGTGGTGAGCAAGATAATATTTGTACATGTCTGACATTCGTAGTCCATCTGCTCTCGTATCCGCATAGAATCTTGCAGGTTTAAGCCTAGGTTTCCTACCTGCCCAAATGAAGGCTTTAATGCATTTGTTACGATGTGAAACTTCTTTTTTGGGTATCATAAATGGGATCATACCAAAAGCATAATTAAACCTTGAAGTTGATGGTAATAGCGTTTCCTAAATGCACAGTTCGCATTTAGAAAAGGCTTCTAACGTGCATTAGGTAATTTGCATTCGCAATTTAGGTAATCACTACAAATTGCGATTACCTAAATTGCAAGTCCTGAAGCCTTTCAAACATGGGGAAAGGCCATTTTGCATTCGAGAACGGACGAATTTTGCAATTCGCACCATTTGCGAACACAAAATACTTTCATACATCTGGCCCTAAGTCTCTTATCAATTCCCCTCTGATGGCAGCTTTCACCACAGCCCATAGTGCCTGAGGTGAGGTGGCCGAGTGTTCATTGTCATCTAAATAAAGGCGCAGGTGTGTTGTAAGTTCCTGTTTATCATCAGGTACTTTATAGTAGGACAGGTTTAGGCGCTAGCGCTTGGCCGCAGGTGTGACACGGCCTAAGTCCATTTCCAGAGCCGCCATAGTGTGGTTGGATATTCTGCCCCCTATTTTTGCACAGTCCCTCTATAAGGACAATAAATGTGTGATGGTTAACAAGATAGTAATCAATTCTGGAACATATTCCGTGGGTAAATAGGAGAGAAAGGTGTACTCCATATCCCTCGGATGTAACAGACACCAAGCATCTACCAGACGTGGTCTCTTAATAGGTCCCACAACACTGCTCTGTCCAGGAAGTTAGCTTTTTCAAGTGGGCGTGATCTGTCAGTGCCTGGGTCCCGTACCAAGTTCAGTCGACGCCCACCACTATCTTGGTGCACCCAGATTCCATCATTAGTCTCGAAAGATTCGAGAAAAAGGCCTTCCTGCTGGAATTTGTGGCATATATGGAGCCCACTATAATTTTAGTGTCCATAGTTTTCAGTCACGCAAAAACATATCTACCCATCGGGTCAGTCCATGTTTTTGTACTGCACATTGTAGGGACCTCCTAATAAGGTTCTGTTAGAAATGGGGGTCTGTAGTTGGTAGTGGTCTGCACCATGTGCAGGTAGGGACCCTTCCTTCAAGTCAAGGTAACGGAGTTACACACCGAGGGTAACCCCTGCTCACCCCCTTTGGTAGCTTGGCTCAAGCAGTCAGGCCTATCTCAGAGGCAATGTGTAAAGCATTTGTACAGAACACACACAGTAACACATTGAAAACACTACAAATGGACACCACACCAGTTTAGAAAAATAAACAATCTTTATCTAAACTAAACAAGACCAAAACGACAATCCAGCATTCATAAATCAAAATATCACTTTTAAAAGGTTTAAGCAATTCTGTCCATAGAAGTCTATGAATGCGGTGATTTTAGCTCAAAGTACCTTTGATGCATCCAAATCCAAGACGAAAAACAGCCGCACAGGAGGAAAGCATCTGAAAACACAGCGATGTGTTGGTTCTTGAGTCCTTGGGGAATGGATGCTTCAGTTCTGCTACACGTAGAAGTGTTGCGTCATTTCCAGACTGCGGGGAGAAGCGATGTGTCGATTTTCTGTGATGATTCCTTTCTGGGGACGATGCGTTGGAAACTTAGGTACACAGGAGCGATGCGTGGAAATCCGGACGCACTGGAGGTCGATGTGGCAGCGGCAAAACAGGCGCTGCGTCGATTCTTTCAGCCGCGGACCAGTGATGCGTCAATTCTTTCAGCCGCACAACAGGGCCTGCTTCAGACTCAGAGCGGGGGTCTTGGACGAAGGAGAATCGGTGCGCTAGACTCTGGCTGTGGTGGTTCTTCGGGCCGCGAACAGGCGCTGCGTAGATTTTTCAGCTGCATTACGGTAATGCTTTGGTTTTTCAACTGCACAGCAAGCTTGCGGTGGAAAAAACTGCACTGAAAGGGCTATGCGTTCATTTTTATGTCCACAAGCAGCAGAATCACCTCCAAGGACCCAGAACTGGAATTAGCAACACTTGGCAGGTCAGAACTCCCAGCAGTGGAGTTCGGGGATGCTGCAGGTGAAGTCTTTGATGGCCCTGAGACTTCTTAACTGGAGGCAAGCACACACAAGCCCTTGGATAATTTTCTTAAGCAGGATACCAAAGCAAAGTCCAGCCTTTATCCTCTCCTAGGCAGAAGCAGCCACTGCAGACTAACCCAGCAAAGCAATTCAGCAAAGGGGCAGTCCTCCTCCTTACAGCACTCCAGTTCTTCCTTTTGGCAGTCTCCTCTTGATCTAGAAGTGTTCTAAAAGGTCTGGGCTTATAGGTCCAATACTTATACCACTTTTGGCCTTTGAAGTAGGCATACTTCAAAGGATAGATTTTGTAGTGCACAGATCCTGGCTTGTGCTGTCTTGGCTCCAGACACACTGCAGAGGGGTGAAGACAGCACTGTTAGAGGCCAGGCGTAGCTCTATTCAGGTGTCACTGACAACTCCTCCCACCAATCTAGCTCAGTAAGGCCCATCAGCCTGGTGATGGGCAATCAGGATATGTAGGACACACCTCAGCTCTCTTTGTGTGACTGTCTAGAGTGAATGCACAAACAACCCAGCTGTCAGTCTAAACCAGACGTTGATTCCACAGGCAGGCAGAGGCACAGGATGGTAAAAAAAGAAAATGTCCACTTTCTAAAAGTAGCATTTTCAAACACACAATTTAAAAACCAAATTTCCTAAAAGATGTGTTTTTAAATTTTGAGCTCAGAGAGCCCAAACTCCAAATCTCCAGCTCTTCCCAATTGAAAGTTACAACGGTAAGATGTTACGAAGCAGCTCTAATGATAACCTATGGGAGAGCTAGTCCTTGCAAGAGTGTAAAACGAATTTAGCAGTATTTCACTTTCAGGGCATGTAAAACACACCAGTACATGTCCTACCTTTCACATACACTGCACCTTGCCCATGGGGGTACCTTAGGCCTACCTTAGGGTTGACTGACATATAGAGAAAGGGAAGGTTAGGGCCTGGCAAGTGGATGCACTTGCCAGGTCGACATGGCAGTTCAAAACTGCACTCACAGACACTACAGTGGCAGGTCACAGACATGTTTACAGGGCTACTCATGTGGATGGCACAACCAGTGCTGCAGGCCCACTAGTAGCATTTGATTTAAGGGCCCTTTACTACGGACTTACCAGTAAATCAACTATCCCAATCATAAATAACCAATCATAATCACAATTTACACGGGGAGCACTTGCACTGACCAGCAGTAGTAAAGTGCCCAGAGTACAAAACTGAAGTCCAGCACACAATCAAAAGATACAGGAAGTAGAGGCAAAAAGACAGGGGAAAACACACCAAGAATGCCAGGTCTACCACGTGTCCCATCCAGCTGAAAGTTGGGAGAACTAGCCAACCTCCTGGGAGTTCTCATCACTAAGGCGGAAGAATCTGGATAGACCATCAGCATTGGCGTGTTCTGTACTAGGGCGGTGTTCCACCGTAAAGTCCATTCCCTGTAGGGAGATGGACCAACTTAACAGTTTTGGGTTCTCACCCCTCATCTGCATTAACCATTTGAGGGGCCTCTGGTCTTTCCGGAAGTGAGTCCCAAACAAGTAGGGCCTTGGCTTCTCCAATGCCCAGACCACAGCAAAAGCTTCCCTTTCAATTGCGCTCCACCTCCGTTCCCGGGTAAGTAGCCTACTGCTAATGAAGGCTATAGGTTGGTCTAGGCCCTCTTCATTTAGCTGTGCTAGGACTTCCCCCACACCATGCTCTGAAGCATCTGTCTGCACAAAGGAGAAGTCAGGCGCTTTAAGCATGGGCGCCGTGCACATGGCTGCCTTCAGGGCATCAAAAGCGGTCTGACAAGCCTCAGTCCAGATATCATTCCTGAGCTGCTTCCTGGAAGTCAGCTCAGTCAAGGGGACAACAATGGTGCCATAACCCTTGACAAATCTCCTGCAATAGTTGGTGAGACCTAAGAAGGCTCTCTCCTCAGTCTGTCTCTTGGGGGGCTCCCAAGCCAGAATGATGTCAATCTTGGGTTGCAGGGGTGTCACCTTGCCACTTCCTACCTGGTGTCCCAAGTACACCACAGACTGCTGCCCTATCTGGCACTTACTGGCCTTGATAGTTAGGCCTACCTTCTGCAGGGCCTTCAACACTTCCCAGAGGTGATGCAAGTGGTCCTCCCAGATAGGTGACATTGCTCTTGCGTTCCTTCACCTCAAAAGGCCCAGACCACTTGTCCTGTAGAGCGCAGGGCTCCACTGAGGCCATGACCCACACTTTCTGGCCAGGCTGAAACTCAACCAGAGTGGCATTCTGGTCATACAACAGTTTCATGTCCTCCTGGCTTCCTTCCAGATTCGCCTGGGCGAGTTTCCTGAAGCGAGCAGTCTGGTTTTTAAAGGCCAGCATGTAGCTAAATACATGCTGGGGGGCTTCTTGGGAGCTTGCCCCCAACCTCCCTTTACCAGACTAAGCGGTCCCCTCCCAGGGCACCAATACAGCAGCTCAAAGGAGTTAAAGCCAACCCTTTTCTGTGGTACCTCCGCTTCATGGAGTCTGACAGACCTCCAATCATGCCTTTCAGGGTACGGTTGAACCTCTCAACCCACCCATTACCTTGGGGGTGGTAAGGTGTGGTTGATTTGTAGTTCACTCCACACACTTCCCACATGGCAGTCATGTACTTGGACCTGAAATTGGTACCCCGGTCAGATACGACCTCCTTGGGTAAAAAGTCCCCATCAGTGCCCGCCTACCTCGGGTGCCGTCACTGTCCTCAGAGGGATAGCCTCTGGGTACTGGGTGGCATTGTCCACCAAGACCAGGATAAACCTGTTGCCCATGGCTGTCTTGGGGTCCAGAGGCCCCACAATGTAAATGCCTACCCGCTTGAAAGGGGCGCTCACAACATGCAAAGGCTGGAGCGGAGCCTTACATCTCCCTCCACTCTTACCTGGCAAGTCTGGCAAGTCCTACATTGAATATCAGAACTCTTGCGCATTTGGTGCCAATTGAAGTGGGTGACAAGCCTTTCAATGGTCTTGTCCTGCCCCAAATGCCCTTCCAAAAGCGCATCATGAGCCAGCACTACTAGGAAGGCTCTGAAGCCCTGGGGTACTACTGGCACACAGGCTTCCCCAGGCTCAGCTACCTTAGGCTCACTATATAGGAGACCATTCTCCCAGTAAATCCAATGTGATCCAGACTCTTTGCCAGCTGCCTGGTCTGCAGCCATCTGCCGCAGACCCTCAAGAGAAGGGCATTCCTTCTGCTCCCTGCAGAATTCCTCCCTGGTGGGACCCCCTTCTTGCTGCCAATGGGTCAGCTCAGGCAAGTCTTCCAGTTCGGCCATTTGCTTCCCTGTGGGTTCCGGGGCATCCTCCTCAGGGTCAGCCTCCTCCCAGACTGTGGGAACTTCTGGGGCAGGTTTCCCGCGCCCCCTGCCCCTCCTCTTTTTGGCAGGCACCTGGGCCACTCTTTCAGGCACTGTCCCACTTGTATCCATCCAGAACTACGCTCTAGAGGTCCTAAAATCCTTACGTGGCGAACACCGCAAAATGTGGAAAGGAAGCAAATCCTCTTTGTTATTTAACCCTCACACACCCTATTGGTGTCATGCTTCATCATCGGGTTCACCCCGACTCCTACAGGTCAGGGTGGGCTCGACCATATTTCAGGGAGCTCTTAGGAGATGTAGGCCAGGGGGACTTAAAGATAAAAATCCTACTTCGTTCCCCAGGTATCCCTTTTATTCTCGGGGACGTAGTGGATGTTAAAAAGCAATAAAAACAGGTCTTTTTGGAGTAATGGTCCTATGATCCTAATAATCCGCCAACATGTTTCAACCCACAAATTGGTGGCCTCAAGGATCCTGGGATTTCATCAGGGCACAAAGGGTTCCCTCCCTGGCGTTGACAGTAAATGACTCTATATATATTTGTTTTGAAGGAACAGAAAGCTGTAACCTTCGTGAAAAGTATAATGGGGAGTATACTTATCTCCCTTCTTTAAGTACGAGAAAAATTCCGCCTGTAAGGGAAACAAAAAGACAACAAAACATACAATTATACAATTCAATAACCGTAGTCTGTGTGTGTGACCGCACCCATCATGCACGGGTGCTCTTGTTCCAAAAAATATCTGTTAACTGGTGCGTGATAGTAGCTCTGAGCTAAAAATAGATCTACTGATCTCACCTTGCCCGATAGGCGGTGTGCGTAAACTATCGCACTATATTTTATTCTCACTAGTGCACACCTCCATGTACTTGTCCTAGATGCTCAAACACACCCACTCATGTCCGATCTGTAATAAGAATCCATTCATACTTGATGCCAGATGTCTGTGCCAATACAAGTGCGTCGCATGCCAGTGATGGTATAATCGCATGCCATTTAAAATATCAATGAGCGCAACACACATACAATGGTATCCCGTCGCGCTTAATTGCAAAGAAAACGGGCGCATCTTACATACACGCTGAGTCCAGTAGCGCTCACATGCCCTTACCCTGATCGGGGGAACAAATAGTGTCTCTTGGATAACGGCGCGGGCAGCCTTGTAGTCAAACGCTGTTAAGAAAACAGGTAAAGCTACAGCGTTAAAACCTCCATTCATACAAACGAGTGACATACTTATTACCTCAATGGATCGTCGCGGTATCGTTATAGACTTACTACTTCAAAGGTCCTACTCCGTGGGCCACCTAATTCGTGTCCGTATATCCCGGCTCTTGCACCGCGCTGGCTAATAAACCCGTTTAAGTATACGAGTCATCCCGCCTTGCACTCAGATGCCGGGCGTGTTTGAGAGGCGGGGCGCTTGCGAGCAGTGTCATTTCCTGTGCGCATGTACTGTAGGAACTACCGGGAACCCCTAATGCTCATGGGAAACGTAGTTCTAGTTCACGGTCGGTAATAGACTGCTCTGCTCCCAAAGGTATATGGGAGCTGTGGTGCAGAACCCAGAGTGAAATTCCTGGTATGCCTCACTAAGGAGGGGTATCACTACTCTAATTAATAAAAAGAATGTAAAACCAACGGTTATAAAGTAGTGTGCCCGTACATACTAAAACTAGGTGTGTGTTGGTACTGCCTCTTTAATCAGTGTCGCGCTGGGCTATACTGCTGGTTATTGGAACAATAGCGGGTTCGTGCAAAGTACTCGAGTATGGGTGCATAGGAATTAAAGAATCATAACACCAATCTGTAATGGTGATGGGTACTGTCTGTATAGACATAGGACTCTCAGTATAGAACAAGGGATTTAAGCCGCCTGTTCTAAATTATTTGGCTGAGGAAGTGAAACTGGCTAGACCTATACTCTGAAATATCGCGCCGGGTATAATTAACAGCCATTTGCCTAGTTCCAGGATGATGCAGAGTCAGTTCAGATGTGCTGATAAAATAACACATATGATGATGTATACATTAGCGCAATAATCAAGGAGAAAGACCTTACTCTAAAGGGTGTTATAAAAAGCGAGAGAAAGAGAAGGTCAGAAAATGTACTCTAGGTCACCAACGATATCGAATGTTTGTTCTTGATTACATGTAGTGACCGTGTTTTACTAAGGGATCAGAGCTGGGCGCATCCCAAATAGCTCTGATGGCCCCATGCCTGGTTTAATTTCTATTCAGCATGTTCCACGGGATTGAATCGTTCAGTCCTCGTTTGTTAGTGCCCATTCTGTAGACCCATCGTTGTTCTCTCTCCAAGAGTCTTTTGGTGAGGTTAGGGCCCTCTTTAACGTTTTCGATTATGGTCCATTCTATGTCTTGGTCGTCATGATTCTTTTCCACATAGTGGGCCATCAATTTTGTAGCTGTAATTCTTCGTCTAATGGTGCATCTGTGTTCACCAATCCGTAGCTTGATTTTTCTGGTCGTCATGCCAACATACCGAAGAGCCACAAGGGCACTTGATCAGGTAGACCACGTTCGAAGTATTGCAGTTAGTGTGGTCTCTCTGCTCCCAGTCGTTCTTTAGACCTAGGTTAATGCTGGTGGTGTGCTTGGTGAAGGGCCATGCCACACAGCTTCCGCACGGGAAGTGGCCCTTCACTGGTGGTTGATTCCATAAGTTCAATTGGCCCTCACGTGTGGGTTCCCAGTTGTCCGTATTAACCAGTGTGTTCCTGATACTTCTATTCCTCCTGAACGAGAACATTGGTTTCTCAAATGTAAGTTTGTTGGACGTGAGGATGCACCAGTTTCTGTTTATCATTTTCTTTATATTATTGGAGGATGAACTGTGTGTGGTAACACATATAAGTGCTTTGGTTTCCTTCTCGATGTTGGTTTCCAATAGGGTTTCACGTGATGTATTACGTGATCTCTTTTTGGCTTGCTCTATGACCTTCTTAGGATATCCCTTCTCCTCCAATCTTGTAGTGAGGTTTCTGGCTTCTTCATTTAATCCTCCAGTTTAGAACAATTCCTCCGTATCCTTAGATACTGTCCTATGGGGAGATTTTCTCTTAAAGAACGAGGATGTGCACTATCAAAGTGCAACAAACTGTTTTGGTCTGTAGGTTTCTTGTACAGCTTGCTCTCTAGTCTTCCATCTTTGGCTATAATGTTGATGTCCAAAAAGGAGACACACCTGTTGTTACTGGTGCTATTGAATCTTAGATAGGGGTTGATACTGTTGATCCACGTCATAAATTCAGTGGTGCTGTCTTGGTCTCCATGCCAGATGACAAAAATGTCATCTATATATCTGAGCCACTGTCGTATGTTGTTAGAAAAGGGGTTATTGGACCAGATGTATTCCTCCTCTAGATGTCCCATGTAGAGACAGTCAATACTAGGGTCAAAAGTACTGCCCATGGAAGTCCCATGGACTTGCAAGTACAATTGGTCCTCAAATTTGAAAAAGTTTTCAGTGAGGGCAATGCGCACGAGGTCAACAATGAATCCCACTGCTGCCTGCCATGGCTACTCTTGTCTCCTCAGTATGGTCTGTATGACCTGAATGCTCTCCTCTTGGGGTATGCTCGTGTACAGCGCTTCCACGTCTAGGCAGACCATTATCTCCTTTGTTGGGTCGTATTCAATCTCTGTCAGTATATTAAGGAGATGTTTTGTGTCTCTCACGTAATATTTAATCTTAGGGACGAGTGGGCGTAAAAAGAAATCCGTATACTGTGAGAGTGGTCCAAGGACCGACCCTATGCCAGACACTATAGGTCTTCCAGGGGGTGGGACCCTCCCTTTATGTATTTTAGGGATGGTATAGAACACAGATGTTCTAGGTTCTCCATTGTTCAGGAAATCTCTCGTTTTTATTAATCCATTCTCTTTCTAGCACTTTGCTTGTGATGTCAGTGATAGTCTTCTGCAAACGCGCCGTGGGGTCCCTTTGTATCTTTCTATAATTCCTTCCGTCCGACAGCAGGTCCATGCATGCTGATCTGTATGCGTTGACCTCTTGAATTACAATCGCTCCCCCCTTGTCAGCGGGTTTGATAAGGTTTTTTCGTTTTGACAGGGAGTCCAATGCTTTTCTTTGGACCTGGCTAAGGTTGTTATAGGTGTTGAAATTCGGTTGGAGTGACTCGATGTCTTTACTGACTGCTTCCTCAAACGCCAATACCTCGGGGGCATCATGGACGAAGGAGGGCAAAAGGTGGATTTCTCGCGTAACGTTGTGTATCCCGTGTCTTTTTCTTGTTCAGGTTTTCCTTCAAAAAAGGTTTTCACACGGATCTTCCGAAAGAACTCGCTGAGTTCGCAGCGGGTTTTGAATTTGTCTATGTGCGTGGTCGGGACAAATCCTAGGCCTTTATTAAGTACCTCAAGTTCGTCTGTGGTCAAGATTTCTTCTGTCAGATTTACCACCATATCTACTTGGTGCTCGGGCCTGCCAATTGATCTTTGGTTTGGCTTCTTGTGTTCACCCGTGCATCTTCCTCCCACTGGACCTTTCGGTTTGCCCATCTCCCCTGTCTGCCTCTTCTCCCACCCCAACCTAAAAAATGATGCTGATTCTGATTTAGTTGATAATATGGCATTCCATAATATTGTGGTGGGCCTTGGAACGGCTGTTGGTTGAATGGACCAGGCCAAGGAAACATCGGTGGAGGGTACCCCTGGTTCTGTCCACCTCTCCTTGGTCGTTGTTGTTGTCTGCCCCTCCAACTTTTGTTGGAGTTATCACTGGACCACTCATCTTGGTCTGAATGAACAGATCCCGAGTCACTTCTATTTGAAGATCCTGTGTCACTCTCTGGTTGTTTGGTGTAATCGTCCCAGATATAGGGGTACACTTTTTCATGGGAAATTTTTTTTAAATCTTTTTGGAGTTTATTTATCTTACTCTGCATCAGAAATTCTTTGTGTTCCCCTATCTCCTTATTCACCTCTTCAAGTTTCTTTTTGAAAACGGTGATTTTAATTTGAGTGCTCAAGGCATCTTCACTTGTTTTAATATTCACGAGGAGAGCCTCAGATAGGCTATTAGCCCTGTAGGGGCAGCATTACCCCTCAAATATTCGGTCATTATAGCACCGTGAAGTAAGGTCTTTATTTGATTTCTTTTCATCTCAAGACAAGAGTGGCCATGGCAGGCACCAGTCGGATTCATTGTTGACCTCATGCGCATTGCCCCCACTGAAAACATTTTCAAATTTGAGGACCAATTGTACTTGCAAGTCCATGGGACTTCCATGGGCAGTACTTTTGCCCCGAGTATTGCCTGTCTCTACATGGGACATCTAGAGGAGGACTACATCTGGTCCAATAAACCCTTTTCTAACAACATATGACAGTGGCTCAGATATATAGATGACATTTTTGCCATCTGGCATGGAGACCAAGACAGCACCACTGAATTTATGACGTGGATCAACAGTATCAACCCCTATCTGAGATTCACTAGCACCAGTAACAACAGGTGTGTCTCCTTTTTGGACATCAACATTATAGCCAAAGATGGAAGACTATAGAGCAAGCTGTACAAGAAACCTACAGACCAAAACAGTTTGTTGCACTTTGATAGTGCACATCCTCGTTCTTTAAGAGAAAATCTCCCCATAGGACAGTATCTAAGGATACGGAGGAATTGTTCTAAACTGGAGGATTACAATGAAGAAGCCAGAAACCTCACTACAAGATTGGAGGAGAAGGGATAGCCTAAGAAGGTCATCGAGCAAGCCAAAAGAGATCACATAATACACCACGTGAAGCCCTATTGGAAACCAACATCAAGAAGGAAACCAAAGCGGTATATGTGTTACCACACACAGTTCATCCTCCAATAATATAAAGAAAATTATAAACAGAAACTGGCGCATCCTCACGTCCAACAAACTTGCATTTGAGAAACCAATGTTCTCGTTCAGGAGGAATAGAAGTATCAGGAACACACTGGTTCATACGGACAACTGGGAACCCACACGTGAGGGCCAATTGACCTTATGGAATCAACCACCAGTGAAGGGCCACTCTCCGTGCGGAAGCTGTGTGGCATGCCCCTTCACCAAGCACACCACCAGCATTAACCTAGGTCTAAAGAACGACTGGGAGCAGAGAGACCACACTAACTGCAATACTTCGAACGTGGTCTACCTGATCAAGTGCCCTTGTGGCTCTAGGTATGTTGGCATGACGACCAGAAAAATCAAGCTAAGGATTGGTGAACACAGAAGCACCATTAGACGAAGAATTACAGCTACAAAATTGAAGGCCCACTATGTGGAAAAGAATCACGACGACCAAGACATAGAATGGACCATAATCGAAAAAGTTAAAGAGGGCCCTAACCTCACCAAGAGACTCTTGGAGAGAGAGAGAACAACGATGGGTCTACAGAATGGGCGCATGGGGCCATCAGAGTTATTTGGGATGCGCCCAGTTCTGATCCCTTAGTAAAACACTGTCACTACATGTAATCAAGAACAAACATTCAATATCGTTGGTGACCTAGAGTACATTTTCTGACCTTCTCTTTCTCTCGCTTTTATAACACCCTTTAGGGTAAGGTCTTTCTCCTTGATTTTTGCACTAATGTATACATCATCATATGTGTTATTTTATCAGCACATCTGAACTGACTCTGCATCATCCTGGAACTAGGCACATGGCTGTTAATTATACCCGGCGCAATATTTCCGAGTAAAGGTCTAGCCAGTTTCACTTCCTCAGCCAAATAATTTAGAACAGGCGGCTTAAATCCCTTGTTCTATACTGAGAGTCCTATGTCTATACAGACAGTACACATCACCATTACAGATTGGTGTTTTGATTCTTTAATTCCTATGCACCCATACTCAAGTACTTTGCACGAACCCGCTATCGTTCCAATAACCCGCAGTATAGCCCAGCGCGACACTGATTAAAGAGGCAGTACCAACACACACCTAGTTTTAGTATGTACGGGCACACTACTTTATAACCGTTGGTTTTACACTCTTTTTATTGATTAGAGTAGTGATACCCCTCTTTAGTGAGGCATACCTGGAATTTCACTCTGGGTTCTGCACCACAGCTCCCATATACCTTTGGGAGCAGAGCAGTCTATTACCGACCGTGAACTAGAACTACGTTTCCCATGAGCATTAGGGGTTCCCGGTAGTTCCTACAGTACATGCGCACAGGAAATGACACTGCTCGCAAGCGCCCCGCCCTTCAAACACGCCCGGCATCCGAGTGCGAGGCGAGATGGCTCGTATACTTAAACGGGTTTACCAGTCAGCTCGGTGCAAGAGTCGGGATATACGGACACCAATTAGTTGGCCCACGGGGTAGGACCTTTGAAGTAGTAAGTCTATAACGATACCGCAACGATGGATTGAGGTAATACGTATGTCACTCGTTTGTATGAATGGTGGTTTTAACGCTGTAGCTTTACCTGTTTTCTTAACAGCGTTTGACTACAAGGCTGCCCACGCCGTTATCCAAGAGACACTATTTGTTCCCCCAATCAGGGTAAGGGCATGTGAGCGCTACTGTACTCAGCGTGTATGTAAGATGCGCCCGTTTTCTTTGCAATTAAGCGCGACTGGATACCATTGTATGTGTGTTGCGCTCATTGATATTTTAAATGGCATGCGATTATACCATCACTGGCATGCGACGCACTTGTATTGGCACAGACATCTGGCATCAAGTATGAATGGATTCTTATTACAGATCGGACATGAGTTGGTGTGTTTGAGCATCTAGGACAAGTACAAGGAGGTGTGCACTAGTGAGAATAAAATATAGTGCGATAGTTTACGCACACCGCCTATCGGGCAAGGTGAGATCAGTAGATCTATTTTTTGCTCAGAGTTACTATCACGCACCAGTTAACAGATATTTTTGGGAATAAGAGCACCCGTGCATGATGGGTGCGGTCACACACACAGACTACGGTTATTGAATTGTATAATTGTATGTTTTGTTGTCTTTTTGTTTCCCTTACAGGCGGAATTTTTCTCGTACTTAAAGAAGGGAGCTAGGTATACTCCCCATTATACTTTTCACGAAGGTTACAGCTTTCTGTTCCTTCAAAACAAATATATATAGAGTAATTTACTGTCCACGCCAGGGAGGGATCCCTTTGTGCCCTGATGAAAGCCCAGGACCCTTGAGGCCACCAATTCTTGGGCTGAAACATGTTGGCGGATTATTAGGGTCATAGGACCATTACTCCAAAAAGACCCGATTTTATTGCTTTTTTAACATCCACTACGTCCCCGAGAATAAAAGGGATACCTGGGGAACGAAGTAGGATTTTTATCTTTAAGTCCCCCTGGCCTACATCTCCTAAGAGCTCCCTGAAATACGGTCGAGCCCACCCTGACATGTAGGAGTCGGGGTGAACCCGATGATGAAGCATGACACCAATAGGGTGTCTGAGGGTTAAATAACAAAGAGGATTTGCTTCCTTTCCGCATTTTGCGGTGTTCGCCACGTAAGGATTTTAGGACCTCTAGAGCCTAGTTCTGGATGGATACAAGTGGGGCAGTGTATTTCTAGTTGGGAGGAGGTATCCATTCCCTAACCTCTCTTACCCCTTGTTTGCCAGTGGAGGGACCTCCATTGACATTTGTGTTTTGCACCACTCTTTCAGGCTCCAGGTCCTTCTGATCACGCGTGCCGTCTGCCATGGACCGAGTGGTCACGCATGTCCACTCAGGCAACTCCAACATCTCCAAGTATGACCGGCGTTCCACCTCACCCCAAGGGGAATCTTCCAGGTCATTTCCCAGCAGAAAATCAACAGGCATGGGTGGACTCAGCTACCCTCAAGAAACCTGAGACTCCCCTATTCAAAGGGAACATGCGCCACCACGTACCGGTACTCAGTTGACCACTGCAACTACTTGGTGAAACACATCGGGGACTACCTGCTCTTCAGACACCAGGTGACACCTTACCATAGTCACACTGGCTCCTGTGTCTTTCTGAGACTCCACCCTCTGTCCATTGATCGTCTCCTACTGCCTGTACTTCCTAGTGTTATCAGGCATGAGGGTTCTCTGGGCAATCTCACTGTCCCCTAGTGAGACAAGGGTCATCTCAGCTGGCCCCCACCCTTCTCCTGTAACCAACTCCTCCCCAAGCGCTACAATGACCAACCCCCATGACTGCCCACCAGTGGGTGGCGGTGCCCGCTTGGGACACTTGGGGTCCCCCTTCATGTGACCCTCCTGATCACATGCATAGCACCAGCGGGGACCCCTCTCTGCAGGCTTCCTTGTAGAGATCCAAGGTTTCTTCTCACATGGGGGACGGGAATCCTTACCCTTGGAACTAGATTGGGGCCCTTTTGAGAACTCCCTTTTTTTACCGTTTTCCACATCACTCTTCTGCTGGGAACCCTGCCCTACCATGGCGAAGTCTCCCTCATACCTCTTCTGGACCCTGGTGCTCATCCAGTGGTCCGCCTGCTGAGCAAGCTTCCTGGAGTCAGTCAGCTTCCTGTCAACCAAGTGCTGGCGCAGCTCTGGAAAGCAATCGCATTATGCAACCCCTGATAGTCTGTTACCTGGCTGCCCTTCACCCAACTATCCAGTGCTCTGCAGAAATTCACACTCAAGCCAAGTATGGGAATCAGATTTCTTAAAAGACCTAAACTTGTTCTTGTACTGCTCTGGGGTGAGACCATGCCTAGTGATCAGGGCATCCTTCATGGCAGAGTAGGTGAGATCCCGTGCTGGCCCTAGGACTGTCAAAGTGCCTCTACCTTAAAGTGCTTCCACAGACACGACCTCCAGTGTATGTCGGGGACCTGGTTCATGTGGAGAGCTGGCTCATACCCCTGAAACCACAGATGTATGTCATCCTCCCTCTTGTAATCCTGTACCAAATCTTTGGGAATGTACACCCTCCCCTCAGATTACACTGGACGTACACTGCCACTATTTGTGCTGAAGTCTGCCTGCTTGGCCTTGATGTCCAGCTCCTTCATTCTCAACTCTTGGGCTAAAAGCAATTTCCTCTCCTCCAGAGCAAGGGTTTTCTCCTTCTCTTTTTCTTGTTGCTTGTGCTCTATTTAAAAATATTTGCATTCCAAATCCAACTTTTTGTTTTCCATTTCCCACTTGAGCTTTTCAAGCTCCTGCTCATGCTCTCTGGCCTTTCGCCTGTCCTCCAGATCCCTAGGGGACACATTTCGAGAGGACACACTGCTGCCAGTCCGGGAGGGCACTCCCCCCATAGGCAGATCCTGACCTTCAAACTCCCCTTGCTGGCTCTGTACATCCAGATCCACATCCTCATTTCCAGCTTCTCCAGCTTTTCTTGCTGCCCAAAATGCCCTCAGCGCCCTTTGCAGCTCCTTCTTCCTATCAGAGCTTTTCACAGGGCAATTAAGATCCTTGCAGATCTGCTTCAATTGAGACACCAAGTAGGATTTCAACCTCCCAATCTCAAACACAACCTCTGCAACTTCAACTGCTGGCTCACCAAGCTGAGACATGATTTGTAGAGAACTTCAAGGGTTGTCACAAAAACAGGACAAATCAAAAAGCAATATGTGGTCCCTTAATGGTCTGCACTATGCAGTAGTGTACACCAATCACTGTATGTCAAGTACCAACACAAGTCCTATCCTCACCGCTGAGCATCAATGTCAGAAATGGGGGTCTCTAGTTAGCAGTGGTATGCACCCTGTCCAAGTAGAAGCCCTTCCTTCTAGTTAGGGTAAGGGAGTTACACACTCAAGATAACCTCTGCTCACCCCCTTGGTAACTTGGCATGAGCAGTCAGGCTTATCTCAGAGGCAATATGTAAAGCATTTGTACATAACACACACAGTAACACAGTTAAAACACTACAAATGGACACCACACAAATTTAGTAAAATAAACAATCTTTATATCAACCAAACAAGACCAAAAAGACAAAAATCCAACATACATAACTCAAGATATCACTTTTAAAATGTTTAAGCAATTCTGCCCATAGAACTCTATGGATGCGGTGATTTTAGTACAAAATATCTTTAATGCATCAAAATCCAAGACGTAAAACAGCCACAAAGGAGGAAAGCGTCAGAAAACACAGCGATGTGTCGGTTCTTGAGTCCTTGGGGAATGGATGCGTTAGTTCTACTGCACGCAGGAGAAGTGTTTCATCGATTCCGGATGGGGGAGAAGCAATGTGTCGATTTTCTAAGGCTACTCCTTTCTGGGGTCGATGCGCGGGAAACTTGGGCGCACAGGTGCGTTGCATGGAAATCCAGACGTGCTGGAGGTCGATGTGGCGGCGGCAAAACAGGATCTGTGTCCATTTTTCAGCCACACCGCGGTGGTGCGTTGTTTTTTCAACTGCACGGCAAGCTTGCGGCCAGAAAAATGGCACTGAAAGTGCGCTGCGTAGATTTTTAAGTCCAGAAGCAGCAGAACCACCACCGAGGGCCCATAACTGGAATTGGCACCACTTGGCAGGTCAGAACTCCCACCAGTGGAGTTCAGGGGTGCTGCAGGTGAAATCTTTGATGGACCTAAGACTTCTTAACAGGAGGCAAGCACACACAAGCCCTTGGAGAATCTTCCTAAGAATGATACCAAAGCAAAGTCCAGTCTTTGTTCTCTCCAAGACAGAAGCAGCCATTAAAGGCCAGTGAAGCATTCCTGATATATGAGGCTGACCACAGGAAGGCTGTTAAAGTAGATTTATTCCATAAGAAGATCCCATCCATCAAGATCCAGGTTACAGCTTCAACTGAAGCACAGCTCAAGACATAACACGTCTTCATGACATACATAGGATTCCAATATGACATGTGTACAGCCAACTAACAGAACCATGACATCAGCTGATTGCAAACTATGCAGATGTCATCAAAAGGAACACACCACACACCTCCCTTCCTTAATAAAAATGATCATACAAAAAAATAAAATCAAACATAATCAGTAAGATAACCAGGACGTTTGATTGTCCTATAAGAACAACGAGTGTTTCTCAATAGATTACTATTTTTATCAATTTTTTTAAATGAACCAACCGGAGTAGAGATTGCATTGTCTAAATTTGCATCCATTCTTCCTTTGACCACCACAACTCTGTTTAAATTCCAGATGCGATGATCCTGAGTTTTGATAGCATTCTTGAAAACTTTAATGACCATAAGGGGTTTAATGAATTTAGAAATAGAATTTCCACCCAGACCAGGCCGCTTAATCATGACCCAATCTCCAACTTTCACAACAGTTTTTTTTTTTACAGCATTCTTTGCATCAAAATAACATTTCCTTTTATTGGCTTTCACGTCTTCCCTCTTTTGTATGTCATTACCATCACACATACTCTCTTTTCCCTCGGCTAACTCTTTTTTGTTTACCCAAGAAGGTTCTACAAATGTGTTGGGTACTCTACCACGGAATAATATAAAAGGGGTTTTCCCGGTGGTACCATGAAGAGACATTCTGTACTCCTCCATTTTTTTCAGAACTTCACCTTTCCAATCTAAGGACAACGACTTTGCCAAGGTAGTAGTTTCCTTAAGTACCCTATTAAATCTCTCAACCATTCCGTTGGATTCCGGGTGATATAAGGCACAAGTTTTGTGAATAATTCCTCTCAAAGTTAAAAATTCCTCCATTTCTCTAGAAGTAAGCTGAACACCATTGTCAGTTAAGATAGACTCAGGTATACCCTCCTTTGAAAACAATTCTTTCAAACACTTAATTACATGAGCTGAATCTATCGTAGACAAAAAAAAAACTTCTGGCCAACGAGAATACATATCAATTATCACCAAAAGAAACGTTTGCATACCAACATGATGAACTGGTCCTAGTATGTCCAAAGCAATGTCCTGCCACGGATGAGTGGGACGCTTTCTTATGACCATGGGTTGCACACGTGGACATTTAGACTTATCACTCAACGTGCAAGAAACACAATCCCGTATCACACGCTCTACTAGCTTATCCATGTCAGGCCACCAATATGACATGCGCAACCTTTCTTTGCTTTTAATAAGACCGGCATGGTTTGCTTGAACCAAATCCACTAATTCATTCCTAAGGCTACATGGAGGCATTAACCTAGTGCCTCGAAACAACAACCCATTCTCAACAGATAACTCGTTTCATACAATCCAAAATGATCTTGTAAGATCAGAACCTGCTTTCCTATTAGTCCAACCCTTTTGAACAAACGACATCACTTCTGTCAAAGTCGAATCATTGGCCAACTCCTCCATCCACCTTTTCTCTGAAATTATTTCATGATCCACAACACACACCCATTCATTGGAGTCATCAGAATCCGCACCCACAGTGAATTCTCTAGGGATGAGGCATGATAAAACATCAGCAACGCCATTGTCAATGCCTGGAATGTATTTAAGTGAGAAACTATATTCTTGCAAACCTATGACCCATCTAGTGACCCTACTTGAAAGTAGATCAAGACCCTGTTTATTGAAAATTTCCACTAATGGCTTACGGTCAGTGCGAACCTCAAAATTAATCCCCCACAGAAATTTCTTTAATTTTTTTATTGCCCAGAAAACCGCAAGAGATTCCCTTTCAACCACCGAATATCTTGTTTCAGGATCTCTCAAACTTCTGGAAAGGAACATGACCGTTTGCACACCAGATGGACCAATCTGTTGTAATACAGCCCCCAGGCCTTTGTCACTAGCATCAGTAACCAGAATAGGTTTAGTAGAAGGATCAAAGCTCTTGAGGGAAGGAGCAAAATTAAGTTTTTCCTTAACTCTATTAAATTCACTCTCGCATAACTCCGACCATTCGAAATCAACACCTTTACGCAATAAAGACCTCATAATCACAGTTGAATCAGCAAAACACTACACAAATTTTGCATAATATTTCACCAAACCTAAGAATTTCGTCAACTCACTCTTATTGGTAGGAGAACTCATGTTCCGAATAGTATTAATCAAAATCACTTTTAGGTTTAACTCCATCACCAGATATATTGTGACCTAGATAATTTATCGAATCAGCTCTGAATTTACATTTCTCCATTTTAATAGTAAGATTGTATTCACACAATCTTTCTAATACCAACCTTAATCGAGAATCATGTTGCTCCACATCATCACCAAAAATGAGGATGTCGTCTTGATATATACATACCCCTTGAACATCTCTAAGTACATTTTCCATGGCTCTTTGAAAAACAGATGAAGCGGATACTAAGCCAAACGGCATTCTAACGAATCTAAAAGTACCAAAAGGTGTTATAAATGATGTAAAATCCCTACATGATTCTTCCAACTCAATCTGATGATAAGCGGAGGTTAGATCGATTGTGCTAAACACCTTTGCACCACCTAGTAAAACCAACAATTCAGTGATATTTGGCAAAGGCTAACGATCTACAATCACACATTTGTTTAATTGTCTCAAATCAATGCAGAGACGCAAGTCACCGTTGGGTTTTCTGGCTGCGACCACTGGGGCCAACCATTCCGTTCCCTCTACCTCTTCAATAATTCCACAACTTTTGAGTTTACAAATCTCTTTTTGCATGTCATCTTTTACAGATAAAGGCACATTTTGTACCTTACAACATACCGGTACAGAACCTTCTTTCAATTTGATTTTGTGTTGGTAACCCTTTAAGCAACCCAACTCATGTTTGAAGACACCTGGAAATTCTTTCTTGATATTATGCAAAAATTCATTCTCATCAGATTTCATCACTGAATACACCTTATCCTTAATTTGAATTGGAGGTCAGCATTAGGATCAAGAAATACGCCTAAGTCACCTTGATGTAACCAACTGATAATACTTTCACCTTTTTTTATACATATATCTTTCCAGATGCAAATCTGTTTTTGTATTCAATTAGACCAATAAAATACCCATGCAATTTTATAGGCTCACCACCATAGGCCAAAGGTATGATGTCAGGCTTTATAAGTGAAACTTTATCTTTCAATTTAGAATAATAAAATTGATTAGATACTACGGTAATTTTTGCACCAGAGTCAAATAATACACGAGTGGTTTCTCCTTCAACAGTAATATTGTCAAAAGGGCATGATTTCTTTTTGGTTTCACTCTGAGCCTGAACAATAATTTGTCCACATTCAAAATCGTTAGCACCCACCTCACTGTCTTCGGCTTCATAAACCTCCACAGTTTTAACTTTTGATACCAATTTACTTTTACACATTGAAACAGAATGACCTTTTCTTTTACACTTTGTGCAGGTTTGACCCAATGCAGGACACTTCTTATCGTTTGCGAGATGGCCCACTCTACCGCATCTATAACATCTTCGCTGTTCAACAACTTTTCCTTTGAATTCATCCTTACACATAGGAGCGTTAGATTTATTTTTTTCAACTCCATTTTGTTTTTATCTTTAATTTCTTGTACTTTTACCTCTTTCTCAATGTTCTTTTTATAACTTCAACACATTTCAAAGAATGTTCTATTCTCTTTGCTACAGTGAGAACCTCATCTAAAGTAGGTTCATCACGTAACCAAAGTTCTTCCCTAACCTTTTCCATGCTGCACCCAAACATGAACTGATCACGAATACGTTCATCAGTCAAATTTTCAAACTTACATAAAGAGGCAATTTTACGTAAATGTGTAACATACCCTTCAATAGTTTCATCTTCTCTTTGTGTTCTTTTTGCAAAATGATACCTCTCTAAAATTGTACTTATCTTGGGTAAATAGTGCTTATCTAACTTTTAATACAGATCTCATAATCATTCAAATCTCTTGCTTCAGCAGGAGAAAGATCAGGTAGATGGTCAAACACATCCTGGCCTTCTGAGCCCAAACAATGGAGAAGTAACGACGACTTTCTCTCCGCACTAAGAGATGGACCACAAACTCTGGAATACCTTTCAAACACAACTTTCCATTTTTCCCATTGTATGGGTGGAACCCCAGGACTAGAAAGAAAGAAAGGTGCTGCCGTAACGTTCTGCATTTTAAATTCTAAAATAAACAATATAAAATAACTATAACAATATTGTGACTGCAAACAATACTAATAAGTTATTTCAAACAATCTTCGTAGCACAATATATATAAAGGTTTCAGTAACAAAACAAAATTCCAGAGATGAAAGTGTGTGTGCGTATCACAGAAGATGTAACACGCAAGTTTCCTAATGGTTAAAGCCTGTAAGTATAATAATAATAATTCCAGAGATGAAAGTGCGATGTGTGCGTATCACAGTTGATGTAACACGCAAGTTTCCCAATGTCTAAATCCTGTAAATAGAATAACACTAAGAACCAATCTGAAAGAAAATATTAGCTGTAAAAATAAACTTTAAGTTTAATATATAGTGTGTGTGTCACTGGATCAACACGCTTAAATATCCATAAAATCTTGTACCTTAACGTGAAGTCCTTAATATGCAAAGCGATAGCAACAATGCTTTCCGATTTGCGTCTAACTACGTAGCTAGGCAACGATTTTAACCTGACGCCAAAGATAACTTCAAAATGGCTGCCACGCACTTTTACGCTGCGTGCTGGAAAACGTCACACGTAGAAATCTAGACTCAACTGTGAAGCGCACGAAGTAATATCACCAACCTTGAAACGCACACGGAGAACAGATGACGTTAGAATTGCCACTTCGAAGAGAATGCTCAATAAATGCAGCTCACCGTTCGACTGAAAGTGAACGGTAAGATTACTTTCAAATGTCGCTGCTTTGGTTCGTTGCAAACTTGACACTTGCACAAAGGTTTGAAACATGCAGTACAGAACCAATTACGAATTCTCCATGCAGTGCCGTTACCAATGTCGAACCGGTAAAAAAAAACAGCTAAAACGGATACATCACACCAAGGCTCTCTTCTTTTCTCTTATTAATCTCTGAATAAGGAATGAGCCCGCATCGATGATAAAACTCACAGCATGCGGCGAAGTTCCAATTCCATACAATACTTGCATCAAAATCCAGAATTGACTGATTCGGGATCAGCCCGCATCAATGCAATAATCTCCCAACCCCAACAATTATTAATAGGGCGAGCATGCGGCGAAGCTCCCAATCCCAATTTAAATATGTCAAAGGTTTCACCACCTTATATAATAAGTTATGTTTAAAGTCCAATAAATTTGATATGAGTTCAAGAGTAGTTATAAAACCACTACATGTTCCACAGTAAGCACATATTTCTCGCTTTGGGCTTGACTCGGATATGGGGATCAACTTCGCAAGGAAACAAGAGCAAACCCTGCTCCTTGTGTGGATCCATTTTGCAAGGGAACAAATGCTGCAGCTCCACTTCTAAAGGAGCAAGCGATGTGCAGCGAGGGCGTGGGGTGTCACAGTGGGGGAGCTTAGCGTAATGAGGGGTCTCCGCACAATATACAGAACACAGCATTGGCTTGCAAACACTTACCATTACCGAGAACACGGCACCGGATCAGACGTGCTTGCATCCACTCTCATGTATGACGAAAGCATGGGATCTACGCCTTTGAATGACGGACGTCTGAAATCACGCAGGGGTGAGGTCTCCAACGCCCCAAGCCGTGACGCTTATTATGTCACTGGCCTACAGTGTGCATTCAACCCTAGACCACAATGGCAATGAAGGGCTTTAAAACAGAAAGCCCTGCGTCGTGCATCACCGTTAACAAAGTTGATTTATTGCCTGGCTTCCGTCTCCTTCTTTAGAGCGAGGCAGGGCAGGCAGCCTGAAACAGACAGCCCAGACCCGCTTTCAGCTTTTCGCCTGCCTGCCACTTCTCTTTGCCTCTGCGGGACCGGAGGGGGCACTACAAGTCCCAGGACTCCTTGTAGCCGTCTGCATCACTGCCCAGCGCCAGGAGGTGTCTTAAAATCGGGCTCGGGCTCCCGCAGCGCGGGACGCATGCGGGTGCGCCCGGGCCGCGCCTGGGCGAAGCCCGGGCCAAGGACGGGCCCGTCAGGGCTTGTCCGAGACCAGAGGAGGCCGGGCTGGGCCATCCCTCTAACATTCGGACCCTGGGCCAAATGAGCACCATTGTATGAGTTACTGTGCAATTTATTTTTATTTTTATCTTCATCATTACTAGGGGGTGCCAATATGAGCAAACGTAAGACCGTCAATGACCAGTGGAGCCCGAGAGTTGTGGGGACACTTGACACTTTTCTTCTGAGGGCTGAGTCAGCCCTCATTCACGAGATTGAGTTAACAGAGCGCCGGCTCTTGCTGGAGCCTCAGACTTCCCAGAAACGGTCCGCACTCGCAGGGCACTCTTCGCAAAATAATTCTCAAGACCCCCCTCCTCCCCCCCTCAAACAATACAATTACAACACACTGGGTCAGATCTTGAAATTTCCACACCCCCTGAGTTAGCAAGCAGGCCAAATATAACTACTAGGGGCCAGAAGGCCAAAACAAGACGTGACAGTAATAATGAGCCGCCACCCAAAAAGAGAAAGGGTCGGGGTCCTCAGAAACAAAAACAAAAATCTCCAAAGGTAACGAGGAGTGAAACTATAATTGATGACAGAGACTGTGAACAGGGGCCCAGTCTAACGTTGAAGGCCAATGAAACTGCCAGACTACCCACAAGGTCGAACGAGGAGGACTTTTGGAAAAGGCTTGAGACTATGGTATCTGTTTTAATTGATTGTCACAGAAACTATCTCAAATTGAAGACAGACTCATTAAATTGGAGGGGCTGGTTATAAATATTTGTCCAGTCTACCAGGATACATACCTGGTAGAGGTTCTGGCATTCTGGTAAATCGGGGGCTGGGAATTGGGGTAAGTCAATCTGTAACTAATCCTGAGAGTGGACAAGTACACTACGCAAGCACTCACAGCAGCATTCCCGAAGCGTTAGCCCTAGCTGGACCCCCAAACAAGTCGTAGAATCTTCATCTTCAGAATATATAGGGCATTTGCATAGCATAGTAGGTCCGAGCACTACACGTATATGGGCTGCTAATACGTCTAATGTGGCCTCAACAACTATAGGGATACCTACGTTGGGTGACGCAGGGAGAGACACTAACACACAGAACCCTCGAAGGTTTAACCCGAGACACATTACAAACCCAAATCAGACCCTGCATCTTCCGCCAGAAGTAACCCCTTACACGATTGTGCTGGCAAATGTTCCCCGCCCTACCTCTCCATGCCCCTGAACACTGGACAACCCTGAGGAATAAGTCATTACACCTATTGAGCACTAGAACTGGTCTAACCAATATTCTCTTCTCGGAATTTGAAATGGCTAGAAGAATAGGATGGGTCGGCAAAACAAACAAGCTTCTAGCTGGTGATTGTGTGGTTTTAACCTTTAGGTCCCCGAACCTGGTGCAGTCCATCCTTGGCAGGGCTGGCAACCAGACCATTATGGCACAGGGAATTAACATTTTACCATTAGGGTATTTTTACCAACCACCAAAGGTTTTATGGAACAAACCTGTGGAGGAGAGCCATTTAGGTAACATGCAGTATAGGTATAGGGTCCAAGTCAGTAATCGCTTTGATACTTTTAACACTCTAGAAGACATAGACTGACTAATTCATCCTAGAGACCCTTACCCTACTAACATGTATGACTCTAGCGGTTATAGAACCGATAAACTACCCAAAAAGAAAACCACTTTCGAATATGCGCAAAAAGAAATAAATAACTACCTTTTATCACCGGCTCTTACTGAGCGGAGAGAAGAGTTGTTGGGTTCCAGTAATCTGAATCTGAATGCGTGCCCTAAACTCATTAAACCCACAAGCTCAAATCAGATATCAGTTAACAACTGCAAATCATCTCCTAGTAATATTACATTAATAAGGCCTTCAGGTAACATCGATAGTGTTTCCTGTAACCTTGTTTTCTGGAACATTTCAGATTTACGTTCAAAGCTGACTAACCCTATATGGTGTGACTTTATATTAAATTTTGATATAATGTGCTTTCAGGAAACCTGGGTAAAGGACATAATGCATATTAATGGTTTTAAAACCTTTCACACCCCAGCCGTTGAGGTGGTTTGTGGAAGGGCAAAGGGAAGACTTTGCACTTATATTTCCAACAGGTTGAATGTAAAAGAAATAGAGATGCATACAGAAGAGATTTATTACCAACTGATCAAAATCCATGTGGATAGGAAGCACTGTATTGCGTTGACAAATTTTTACAATAATATTCCCCCGGACCAAACTGGAGTAGTTGTGAAAAAACTGGGTAATGATTTGAAATCATTGTATATTGACAATACCAAGGACATATTTTTAATTCGGGGAGGGGATTTTAATTGTGCTTTATGCTCAAATGCTGATGGTAAACTATGGATTTATAAACGAAGACGGGATTAGTAATACTCATTTTCGACACTCAAAATTGGGGGAACTGTATAACGAAGTGTTGTTTGGCCTTGACTTGGGGTTTGCGAATGAGTTATGTGTTACGCCTGCTCCGATGAGCCACACTTTTAATGGTAGAGGTTTCCTCACCACTATAGATTACATATTGCTGTCAAATAGTCATGCAAGTAGACTTCAATCATTCTCCACACATGACAGCTCACTGAGTGACCACTTTCCATTGAGCATTTCTGTTTTGTTGCCGAAAAGACCATCTGGTAAACGGGATGAAACTGATCAGGTCTCACAAAATTTAACAATTAATAGGACAAATGGTTACTCTCTGCACTGGTCGATGGTGGACCCCCTAGAAATCACTAAACAAGTGATAACTAAGTGTAAATTAGCCTTCGACGTCTGTCTGAGTGAAATAGCCACACCTGATAGTGTTCTATCCTCATTTAAAAAAATATCGGGAGCCATAAGGGAGGCATTAGTCGTACAGAATTGCAAAAAGGGGAAACGACAGGGTTGGTTTGATTCGAAGTGCAAACGAGCATATGCCAACTTAAAGCATGAATTACACAAGACTCCAAGAAACCCAAGCGATGTCAGACAGGCTAGAGGGGCTTATAGGCTAGCATTTAAGGAACGGAAAGCATCCCTGAGAAATGAAGCGTGGGTATCCCTGCACGCGGCCTCCTTATCGAAAGATAGTTCGGCTTTTTGGAAAGCAGTGAAAGCTCCCTTTTTGACTCCTGGAGGCGGGCCGACAATTGAAATAGCCATAACAGAAGAACAATGGATTGAGCATTTCTCCAAGGTGTATAATGGCGAGGGGAGAGCTGATGCGCTAGATACCCAACACCATGGGGCTGTTGCTCTGACCCGCCATACCGATCTCCAGTTCACGCTGGATGAAGTAAACCGGGCTATCTCTGCAAGCTTGGCTGGTAAGGCTCCTGGGCCGGATGGGGTCCCTGTAGACTTATACAAGTCAAATGTGACACTATGGGGCCCGCTTATAACCCAGGTAACCACTGCAAGCTGTTTTTCCCCTTTTTTAACAACTTGGGCGAAATCGATCATAGTGCCAATTTTTAAAAAGGGGGATCGCCAGGACCCTTGCTGTTGTAGGCCAATTTCATTAATGGACTATTTGATAAAAGTGGTTGGTCGAATTATCCTAGAACGTCTACAGGAATGGGCCGAGGACAACAAGGTTTTATCTGACATCCAATACGGTTTTCGTGAGGTCCTAGGGACCGTTGAACAGAGTTTAAATTTAACTATTATTATAGTGAAGTATACACAGGTGAAGAAGGGTAGGCTGTTTTTAGCTTTCGTGGATCTCACCGCAGCTTTTGACTGTGTTAGGCACAGCAAGCTCTGGGAGATCCTCGAGGGTATGGGAGTGGAAATGCAAATTATCCACTTTCTCAGACGGATATACAGTGACGCAAAGGCGAGAGTGCGGTATGGTATTAACGGTGAGTGTTCTGCCCCGTTTCCAATAAGGAGGGGGGTTAGGCAAGGTTGCATGCTAGCCCCCTTTCCTTTTAACCTTTACATTAATGGCCTGGGCGAAGCACTGATTAAAGATTGCCAAGACCTCCCTCAAATAGCTGGACGCCCAATACCTGCTCTTCTATATGCGGATGACGCTGTTCTTATGTCACGCACTTAAGTGGAATTGCAAAAGGTTTTAAATAGCTTCTCAGCCTTTATGCGCAAGCTTGGCCTTAGCGTGAACACCTCGAAAACCTTTATAATGAGGTGTGGTCATGGCAGTCAGAAGTGTAGGGATATGTATATAGATGAGCAGAAGATAGGGTTCACTAAGAGATTTTCATATCTCGGTATATTTTTCGATCAGAATGACCTATGGGCCCAAGCAGTGCTAGCAAAAAAAATTGCGTTTTTAAAAACCACAGCCGCCCTTGCTAATTTCTCAAGAAAGTTGGGTAGGAGGCCGCCGGCAGAGCTCATTCAGATTTATAAGGCAAAATGTACCTCCACGGCCATGTATGGGGCAGGGGTCTGGGGTTTTGTTGATGTGTACCCCTTACAAATAGTGGAAAACGCGTTCTTACGATATATCCTTGCAGTATATCATCGTATGTTTGCTATTCCGAGTTGGGTATACCATACATTGCTGACCTCATAAAAATGGAGCCTATTCTTTTATGGCATAGGATCTGGACATCGATAAAAACTATGCTTAATCAGGATATTTTACTGGACAGTTTAAAATTGGAAGGGGCTTTAACTATCCCTTGGTTAAGGTACGTCCGAGATTTTATGCGTGATCTTGGCCACTTAGATTATTTTACTGAGCCTAGTACTATGTTGACGATCACGAGAAAAGAGCTAAAAAAAGAGGGCCTCTTGCTTCTAGACAAACTCAGAATATCGGCAGAGATCACAAAGCCCACTGTGCGGTATAATCAAATGATTTTAACAACTTTTAGTATTCAGCCTTATTTAATAATGGTACCTGGTGGCTATGACAGGTTTTTATTGACCAGATTCAGACTTGGGATCTTCCATAAATTTGTAAGTTCCCCAAACATGAATGACTGGGCACGAGAAATGCAATTGTGTCCCTGTGATAATCATTCAGAACAATCCACCATACACGTTGTTTTATTTTGTAGATTTTATACTGAATTAAGGAAAACGTGGATTGTTACAATTCTAAAATCTTTGGGGATCAGACAATGTCGCCCTGCGTTTACTGCACTACAGTTCTTGGTAAATGAACACATAGTGTGGAGGGTAGCAATGTTTTTAAAGAAAGCCCTTAGTCACAGGAAATGCATTGTAATATTACCATCTAGGCTATAATGAGTTAAGGGATATTGATTTAATTGAATGAATTTTACAATTGATTGCACATTTTATATTTTTAAATTTGCTGTGTAATGAATTGTGTGTTTTATGTGCTTTTATGATTGTCTGAAACAGCAATCGAATACATTTTTACTTGACAGCCCAGACTTAAATACATCAATTTATTCAGAGATACGATCGTATCTCTAAATAAATCGATCTATTTAATATTTCTTTATGTAAATGTGTAGGAATTTCAGAGGGGTGAAGTCCCTGAGCCCTAATGGAGAAACCGCCCCTGCTTCAAAGGATAGTCTTTGTAGTGCACAGATCCTGCCTTGCCCTGTCTTGGCCCCAGACACACTACAGGGGGGTGGAGACAGTATTTTAAGAGGCCAGGCACAGCCCTATTCAGATGTCAATGACAACTCCTCCCACCAATATTGCTCAGTAAGGCCCATCAGCCTGGTGATGGGCAATCAGGATATGCAGGGCACACCTCATCTCCCTTTGCCTGACTGTCTAGAGTGAATGCACAAACAACCCAGCTGGCAGTCTAAACCAGACGTTGATTCCAGCGGCAGGCAGAGGCACTCCAGCTCTTCCTATTGGCAGTCTCCTCTTGATCTAGAAGTGTTCTAAAAGGTCTGGGGTTATAGGTCCAATACTTTATACCACTTTTGGACTTTGAAGTAGGCATTTTTTAAAGGATAGTTTTTGTAGTGCACAGATTCTGGCTTGTGCTGTTTCGGCTCCAGACACACAGCAGAGGGGTGGAGACAGCACTGTTAGAGGCCAGGCATAGCCCTATTCAGTTGTCAGTGACAACTCCTCCCACCAATCTAGCTCAGTAAGGCCCATCAGCCTGGTGATGGGCAATAAGGATATGCAGGGCACACCTCATCTCCCTTTGCCTGACTGTCTAGTGAATGCACGAACAAACCAGCTGGCAGTCTAAGCCAGACGTCGATTCCAGAGGCAGGCAGAGGCACAGGATGGTAAAGAAAGAAAATGCCCACTTTCTAAAAGTGGCATTTTCAAACACACAATTTAAAAACCACTTTTTAAATCCTGAGCTCAGAGAGCCCAAACTCCAAATCTCTAGCTCGTCCCAATTGAAAGTTACACTTGTAAGATGTTACAAGGCAGCTCCAACGATAACCTATAGAAGCGCTAGTCCTTGCAATAGTGAAAAACAAATTTGGCAGTATTTCACCATCAGGACATGTAAAACACACCAGTACATGTCCTACCTTTTACATGCACTGCTCCCTGCCCATGGGGGTACCTTGGGCCTATTTTAGGGGTGCCTGACATGTAGAGACAAGGAAGGTTTCTTGCCAGGTCAACGTTGCAGTTTAAAACTGCACTCACAGACACTGCAACGGCAGGTCAGAGACAAGTTTACAGGGCTACTGATGTGGGTGGCACAACCAGTGCTGCAGGCCCACTAGTAGCATTTGATTTAAGGGCCCTGGGAACACATTGTGCACTTTACTAGGGACTTACCAGTAAATCAACTATGCCAATCTTGGATAACCAATCATAATCACAATTTACACAGGGAGCACTTGCACTTTAGGACTGATCAGCAGTGGTAAAGTGCCCAGAGTACACAAACCATCAAAAACTAAGCCCAGCACACAATCAAAAAATACAGGAAGTAGAGGCAAAAAGACAGTAGAAACCACTCCAAGGATGCCAGGTCTAACAGGTTCACCATACTTCACTTCTTTGGTGAGGGAAGAAGTAGGGCAGTCTGGGAAATGGTGTCACTGCAACTAGTAAGACTGCTACTAATCACCCTATCTACCCAGTCCCACTTCAATTTGTCTGATTCGATTTTTGAGAGGTGCATCTCTTGAAATAGGGCAGTGTCTGGTGATTTAGTAGCCAAGTAGGTGAGGGTCTTTTTCCACTTAATGTAATGTTTCAGGCTGTTTATTTTTAGAGAGGATACAAAGGGTATTGGGGTGTGATTGGCCTGCTATGATGTTGGTGAAACTGCAGTGGTGTATAGACCCAAATAATGGAAGGGCACCAGCCACCAGAAGATGAGAGCCCAGAGGAGTGCAGCTGCAAAAAGCAGCGTTCTTTTGTGGGTTTCCACTTTGGGGGTAATAGGCCTAAAAAAGGGTTGTGTGTGTACAGGCCTAGTGGATCCCTTTTGAGCAACTGCTAATAAATAATGAAAGAAAAGAAAAGGCAAACCAAAACAGCATGCAGTCTACTTCCGAAGAGCACAGCAAGTGAATAACAAACTATCAGCGAACCACCAAAACAATGAGTCTAGAACAGTGGTGCAAAGCCCTGTGGTCAAGGTGAAAAGAACCTATGAAAGGGAGCCATTCTCCACTGGCCTAAGAACCTGCGGTCTGACTCCGCAAATTAGACAGATTTTACATGGGCACTGCCATAGCACAAGGTTCTTCAGGTGTCCATTTACGTGGTCCGCCAGCCCATTATCAAGGTTTCAATGGAGAGCATGACTTGTCTTGTCCCTATTCCTATTGTTCTTCACATGCAAGTCCTTCTTGTCTCTATCTTCCTAGTGTTTCAACATAGAGTCCAGTCTCCGGCCTTCCGAGGTGCAGTCCCCTGGAGGGTCGCCTGTAGTCGGAGGGCCAACCGCTTCTGTTCAATTTGGGGTGTCGGGTATGTCCTGTGAGAGTGAACTGTCCGTGTCCAGGGCCTCCAGAGAGTCCAAAAACAGTTCAAAAGCCACTGGGTGCATAATTTCTCTATGCATACCGTGGATGGTAAGCAGCATCGTTGATGGGTCCATCAACCCATACCGTATTCCCAATTGTGTGAGTAAGGGTCTCATCACCAGGAATTTCTTTCTACCGACCACTGTGTCATGAGAAAACGTCCGCTGCTATCTATATGTGTGCGTCTTTATTGGAGAAAGGTCCATTCTGTTGCTTAGCTGCCATCAGAAGTTGTCTGGCCTGTTGGTGGCGGAGGATGCAGGCTATGATCGTCCGACGTGCCGACTGATTCCAGCTCATGCGTGTACACAGACAGAGGGCACAGTGGAACTCCAGGGGTAGCACAAACTTAAATCTGGTCTACTCCGGGAGAAAGGATGTCATAAAACCAGCCACATCATCGAACTTCACCCCTTCAGGGTTACCCATAAAGCGAACGTTATTCCTCCTGCTCCAGTCTTCCATGTCAACCAATTTCTTCTTCAGAGTCCATAGCTCCTGACTCACGTCTGGTTGGGTCTCTAAAACTGCAAGCCAATCTTTCAGAACCCCTATCTTCCATTTGGTGGTATCCAGGTTCGTTTGTAGGACCCATAGGTCTGTTCGTAGAGAATTAATGTCGCTATAGGTGGATTTCATATCAGCACAAATGGCAGCTAAAGACCGTTTAATGGATGTGAGTTTGTTCAGTAGGGTTTCCAGTGTGATGTCATTAATTGTGGACCGCTGTGTTTTCTTCTTGCCTGCCGAGAAGAGAAGTTATTGCGTCCCCTTTTCCCTTTGACATCAGAAGTTAGAGGGGCTGGAAGTAGGATGTCACCTTATGTCAGCCCACTGTGTCCAACAAGGTGCACCGCAGTTTTGTACAGACTGGCCCAACTGCATTAATCATCCACCATCAGTAAACAGAGGCCAGGTAGTTTGTTGGGTACCTAATTCCGATGAAGGAGATTTGGTCATGCAGGGCACCCTCTGGTGATGCAGGGTGGACCTAGTAGTGATACATGGGATGCCACGGGTGGTCATTTATCAGCAATGCCCTTCAGAGTATGACCACATAGCAGAGACTCTGCACTAGCGTTCCCCGCACAGTGTTCATAAAACGGCACTGCAGTTGTAGATCTCCAGCACTACCATCACTGCTGACAGACAAAGACTGTCAGTAACAGGCTGGGTCCAAATAGAGAGTTACCATAAGTAGTACGCTATGTCCTTTGACTCCTTGTTGAGGTTGGTAGTCATGTGCTTCCGTGGTCGATGGAGCAGGAGGGAAGAAGGGTCTGCAGCACGGCACTGGGACAGTATGAGTGTGCTGTCCAGTAGGGTCAGTACTCACCCTGTTCTGAGGACTTTTCCCGATTAAGGCCTCATGGTACTTTGATTAGCAGCTTTCCCCTCCTGCCACGTGTAGAGCATCAAGCTAAAGGCTTCCCCGGATCTGGCACTGTCACATCTCTCTCTATATCAGGCGGACGGCACTCTCAGAGGACTAGGAAAGAAAACAGGTGTTCTGCATACCGCTGTGTCAAAAGCCTGCCTGCATTATTGGCTCAGAAGTTGATTGCCGGGGCTCAGGAAGGAATCATCTGTGGTGAGCCGGTGTTGTTGGTAGCATGTCGCACAGCACTTGGGCCAACCTCCTTTTCGCACTTACCCCGTTCGAGGTCTCCGAGATGACCCATACATCAAATGTATCTGAAGGAAGAATAAGAGAGGAAAGGCTGTGGGGCTAGAGAAAGAAATGGAGTGAAAGAAAGAAAAAGGGAGTAGGAGACAAAATGAGGCTGTAAAAAGGACAGGAATAAACTGGTGCAAACGAATACACAATATGGTTTTGTAATAAAGCAAATATACCTGATTTTTACCTCACAACCTTTCAAATGCAAACTTTGAATTTAGCAATGCACTATTGTGATCGATAGAAGGGCATAGGAGGCGATATTGGGGGCTTGCAGTGGGGGGGTGAGGGTGAGGGTGATGGTAGGTATGGACACATTGGGTGTATAGTAAAATCTGGAGATGCAATGTTGTTGTTGCAATGTTGAACTTTCGCATTTGGAGTATAATAATGCTTTGTATTTCTAATGATGGTCAAACTGTACATCATGTTTACAAAAAATATTGATTATGTTGTAATAAACTTTTGTATCAAAATTTCCCAGCGCATTGCTAAAGAGGTTTCTGTGCAATTTTCTTGACAGGTGGCTGTAGAACCCACTACACTACACGTTTATCCTTTTGTTTTTTTAAGTCTTTTATATTGAAAACAAGAGAAAACGTATGCTCATAGTACAATAAGTGCAGCATTTAAAACATTACTCATTAACCATGGGAAGAGTACAGACAACACGTTGGTATAGCAGACATATTCAATTAAGCACAACCTTGATGTATTAAACTGAGCTGGACTACCTACTCGTTTATTCTTAACTCTCTTTTCAGTTTTTCACCCTTAAAAGTTTGTGCCCAGGGGAGCGAAAGATATTAGTTCAATTCATGTGTTCTTGTAGTGGAGATTAGATGTATGCACTTTCTCTTTATCTTGCTTCCCATGTGCCGATGATTGTTGCCATCAAATTTTATTTTAGTTTAACAAGTAGCACAGAACTGTAGATTTTTTACAACTGAGAGCAAAAAAAGAGACTCGGAAGAAAAACGGGAACGTGAGATCCAACGTGCTTCTCTCTTACTGACCAAAACGGGCTTATTCCTAGAGGCAAACGTTGACACAGTTTGATCGACTGGGTCACTGACAGGCTCTGAACGGTTTTATAAAAAACATTACTCAATAAATCCCTATGCCAGAAGTCTACTGACTACTAGGTCAATAAAAGAAGCCGGAATTCTGGAAGAATGAAGGAACCCGCAGAGAACCGAGATGAAAAGTCTCAGACAGAGCTGAGAGTTTGAAAAGGACGGGTCTCTAGTGAACAGTTTTTGGATCTTGAAAGAGACGGTGCCATAAGACAAGCACAGTAACTTTTTTTTTTACTGAGAATGGGTGTCTTACAGAGACAGAAAATGGCAAATCTTCGTTTTCTAGGAACAGAATCCACCTTTAGAAGTTTTGAAACAAATGGAAAGTCCAGAACCAAGAGAAAGAGTGGACGGCCAGACAAAAATATTGATTTGCAGGTTGGAGAGGGCTTGAGACCTTTTAGGAAGAAGTCTCCATGAATTCATATGTTGAGTCCGTTATTTGCTGAAGGCCATATAGGAGGAAGATTATCATTGAACCTTCAAAGGTAACCACCAGTGTAATAATGATGTTATAATAAGTCATGCTTTAGTGCACAGATGTTGCCAATTCTAAGCACTTTGAATAAAAGGGGTTAATATTGCCCAATGTAATTGTATTCAGTTTAGAGGGATTAAATATTGAGTTTCCCTTGCCAGGTTTCAAATTTATAACCTGCAGGCGTTAGCAGATGCCAGTAGTAGTAATTGGTTCTTAACCTTTTGACTTGAGTGGAGCCCCACTGAATCACTACTGGAAGCCAGAAACCTGGGCTTAGCGATTTCTGTGATTTGAACTGCACAACAATACATAACAAGCATTTGCAATGCAATAGATCTTGCATTTGCAAGAATTAGAGCTACTGGCATTGTAAATGATAATATCTTTTATGTATGTGTTTTGGTTTGCAGTGGAGTAGATGTATGTGGTTTGGAGTGGAATTATGTGGGTTGAATTGGAATTGCTAGTTGTGGAATTGTGTGGTGTGGAGTGGATTTGTGTAGTGGAATTATGTGGCATGGTGTGCAGTGGAAATATGGGGATAGTAATTACATGGTATTGAGTGTACTGGAATTATGAGGAGTGTGATTGTGTGTCATAGAGTGTAATTATGCTGAATGGTATTTTGTGTTGTGGAGTGGTATGTTGTGGAGTTTATGTAGTCTGCTGTTGAAATTTGTGGCATGATGTGGAATTATGTGGTATGGTTCGGATGTAGGGCATGAGAGGATGAGGAAAGATGTAAGAGGATGAGAATGTGAGGGAAGGTGGGATAAGAGAAGAGGAGGGGAGAGGTGAAGGAGTGCATCAGGAAAGAAAAGGAGACGAAGAGAAGTAAGGGTAAAAAAAAACACAAAAAGAAAAAAAGCATTTTAAAAGGGAAAGAAGACAAAACGAAGCAAAGATAAGGAAAAGGAAGGCGGTAAAGAGGAGAAACGAGTGAGAGAGACACAGAGATACCCTGAAAAGTGGATACATAATAAAGGAAGAAGGTGGACGATGAGTGGGAAACAGGGCAAGATGTGACAGAAGACAAAGTGTATTAGCCGCTGCAAAAAGAAAATATTGGCCACAACACACTAATGCAAGGTTTTATTTCTGCAACTAAAGATGGTTTTTACACAAAATAACACACAGGGACAGTGAAGAGAAGAGTGAAGTCAAGAGGGAGATGGGAAAAAGCGAATAATTTTTCAGACTTACAAACTGAAACCTGGCAATACCATGAAGGTTCGAAAGTGATGAGCACATTGCGAAATAGCCACGTCTTATTTAAGAGCTTAGGCCATTCAAGAACTGGTAGGCTTATAGTGAAGGACAATAGGCACGACTTAACAAATTAACAGACAGGTTAAGCTTCCATAGCTGAAGCTCCATCCACAAAGAGTTAGAAAAGTGAAAACAGGAAGTGGTGAAACTCAGAACAGGAAGTGCGCATTTAAAGATACAGCACAGCGCAGGCACACTAGACGTTCTCACGCAATGGATGTCAGTTATGTGTGGTACTACAGCACAACAGGAACAGGCATGAGGCTAGAAGACTAGTCTGTGGTACTGCTGTTCATTAATAGAGAGACAGTGTGGTAAAGAGCCTGACAGCTGTAAGGTTAAAACAGAGACATAAGCGTCACGGGGGCTGCAAGTGAGGAAACATATAGGGCAGAAGAGAGCATGTGTCAGACCAGGAGCGTTAGAACAAATCCTCACCTTCTTTGGAGCGCAGAGAAGTTACAGTAAAGACAGGTTACAAGCGCAGTTGCCGAGATCCTGCCTCATTCCCAGTGGCGGCTGGTGACATTTATTCCCCTCTTGCCTGTTTAAAGAGAGATTATCTCCCTACAAAACAAGCATTGGCATAGCCAATAGGTCTCGCTTTTGGGACCTTATAAGTATTTAGTTATGCAGCACAATATCCTTGGTGCAACAACATTAACTTTTGCATGGTTAAACACTTATAAGGTCCCAAAGGCGAGACCTATTGGCTATGCCAATGCTTGTTACCAATTCTGTTCAGCATTACCAAAAAGCATTGGCAAAGCCAGTAGACCCCAAGGGTGAGACCTACTGGCTGTACCAATGCTTTATTTATTTAGCATAGCGCGTTTAGTCAACTTTCATTTTACCTTTGTCTGGCATTATTTTCTTTCATGCCACATTATTTTGGTCAGCTGTAAATCACAGAATTTTGCAGCTTAAAGTCTTAGGCTTAACCTCAGTTTATCAACCCTGAACAAGGTTGAAATGCTCACCTAACATGTAAACCTTTTTCATTATATCAATTCATACAGCCACGGCACCTCCAACATTTACACATTGATTTAGAGATGAGTAGCAATAGAAAATCATTTCATTTGTGGATTAAGTGCTCACTCCTATACTGAAGAATTACGCTCCGTGGAGAATCTGGCGGTGTCATTACACCAGCCCAAGGATAATTATGGCCAATATCCTTTTAGTAGATTCTCCACCAGAAGAGATTCCTCTGCTAAAGGCTTTAGCTCTTCCACCACCAAATGGACGATTTTCCAAGTGCCCAGCTCTAAATCAGGCCCTTAAACAGTAGTAGAGAGAGAGGGGGAGAGATAGAGTATATCTGTGTGAGTTTTCTTTACACAAAACCCCAAAATGTTGGTATTCCAGTAGTTGTTTTCGTGTATTTCCTGTCTGTATTGTCAAGGTGATGAAATATTTTCCCTTACAGGCCCAATAAATGCAAAGGTTTGTGGGTGCTTGTCACAACCAATTTACACACTTCCAAATTTTCTTTAGCACATAGCGTATGCGCGCAAATTGTGTATGAAAAAACACAAAGAAGGCTTGTGAATAGAAACTGTTCTGACTTTGTGAATATTCCTACTATCACAGTAATACACCCTTGTCTCTACTGGCAGCATTCATATTCCGACTAGTAATATTATAAAAGGGCTGCAGGAAACTGGCGATACTTGTAGATTGTCCACACTATCAAATGCCATCTGCTGAGGTAAATGCACTGACATTGTGAACCAGGACCTGCCCTTTATTCAAACAGATGGCACCTTTTGTGCATCTAAACGCAAACTAGACGAGCAAAATGTGTGGTGAATTCCTCTTTGAATGTGTGCTACATTTGTTGCACACGTTCTGCATTTCATACAGTAACCCAAATTGCTGTATGAAAAAAAAATAAAACAATTTTGAAGTAAATGGACTGGAATTAAAGAAAAAAATAATGTGTTAATTTGCGATCTCCTCTGTCAAAGTTCTAAATGTTAATTCCCAAGAAAGTGTTTTGAATGTGAAGAGCTACTGGGGGGTTGTAATGAACAAATAAACTACTGTAATAACTGTTCTTAGTATGGCCACTTGGTGTGCTTGACTGCTAAACATGTAGTCTTCTTCAGCAGCACTCGTTTGTGCAAAACAGGGTTGAACAGACACCTTACATGAGTTTAAAAAAAATCTTCCTCCCTTCCAGAAAGCACCATTAACAGCGTGAAGTGTGCATCTGCCAACATTACAACGCAACACACAGGAAGGGAGTGGAAACGATTAGGAAATGTCCGTCAGGAGCGGTGCCACCTCACAGTCACACTCCAATGCCCTTCAATTGTTCCTCGTCAGAACCGTAAAGAATGTGGGGGGTGGGGTTGGGGTGCTCTGCACCCAGGTGGGCAGGGAGAGGATTTGATTAACGAAGCTGGATTTTCTGCAAGTCCTGTCCACAAGAAGTGACACCAACTTAAACTGTACGCCTGGGAGAAGAGTCATGCGCCACATTTAAAGTGCTAACTAAACACCTCAATGTTTTCTTATTAATATTTTTCATGTTACAATTTATTTTTTTAATACGCTCTCCTTTTGCCATAGTGGAATGTTCCATTTTCTTAAATAATTACTAATTTCCTAGGAGGAGGAAGAGGACGATGCCAAGCGCAGTCCTTACATGGAATTTGGAACGAAGGAGAGCTGTCAACACACCCCGAGGGTGGCATTGCGAGCAAAGCAAACACAGACTCGGCCACTCACGTAGGAAACTAGTGTTACCTTTATTGCTGTGGCAGGAGCCACACCACAGGCACCAGCAGTGGCAAGCGAAGATGAGCCAGTCCTGTGCACGCAGCCGCGCACCAGCCTCTCGCAGGCTGGCCCCAAGAGTTTGTGGGCAAACACCACCTGTAACTTTTAAAGAAGCGCCGTGTACAGTAAACAACAGCCGAGGGCTTGATATGTTTTTAAATGTTACACGTATGAACCTGTGAATCCTGTAACGTACCTTCCTTGTGCTGCACGCTATGTAAATCCGTTTAACTGTTGTGTATCCAAGCCAAAGAATACATCGCGTTTCCTTGTAATTGCCCCAAGCACACGGAGAAGGCACGCTACAGTGCTTAGACAATAAACAAAAAAAAGAACTCCTGTGTGAGAGAGTCAGGCAGCACATTCAGTCTCTAATAAATATACCCCCTCGCCATAGAAGCCTCGTTCCACTTTGCCCGATCTCTCAAAAACAGAGTAAACAAGCACGCTAGTAGTGCGCGCGCGCCACAGCGTGACATCTGTTTTTCATTATCGCGCACGCACAAATTTAAACAAGCCGCTGCAGCGTCGTCAAGAAAAAATAACAAGCACACGAGTGGTGCGCGCGCTTGCGAGCAGCAGGCGTGACCACACGCTCGTGCACCATGGCCTTTTGCTTGCGGGTAACCGCAGGGAAAAGGCCATTGTGCACGAGCGTGTGGTCAGCTTTTTGAAACCCCTACATAAAGTCTTGCCAGAGTAGCGCTTGCGCGCTACTCGAGGCTCGACCTAAAAATGAGGGATGTGATCCAACAATTAACTCTATAAAAAAAAAAAGTTTCTCTTTTAAGAAAATTCATTAACCTAATGTTGCTCTTGAGATTAGCTAAGAGTGACACTGTGCTGTGAGGTGTCCTTAACATTTAACGCGGGAGAGGGTGCTCCAAGTCGCCACTGTCACTGAATGAATAAAATTGTGTATCATGGAATGCTGTGGGAATCTACTTCATGGAGTGAGAGTCTGATCTAATAAGTGAGCATGTGCTTCACAGAGCAACACACCAGGTGAGTGAGATTGTGCTTCATGGAGGGAGACGCACCCAGGTGAATAAAATTATGTGTCAAAGAATGAGACTCACACCTAATGAGTGGGATTGTGCATCACTGAGTAAGACTTCGGTCTAATGAGTGAGATTCTGCTTCATAAAGTGAGACACACTCAGAGGAGTGACATAATCCTTCACAGAGTGAGAATCTCTCTTAATGAGTGAGTGTGGTTAATGAAGTGAGACACACCAAATGAGTGGGATTGCGCGTCACTGAGTGAGACTCCGATCTAATGAGTGAGGTTCTGTTTCATAAAGTGAGACACACACACACAGGAGTGACATTGTGCTTCACAGAGCGAGACTCACTCTTAATGAGTGAGTGTGCTTCATAAAGTGAGACACACCAAATGAGTGGGTTTGCGCGTCACTGCGTGAGACTCCGACCTAATGAGTGAGGTTCTGTTTCATAAAGTGAGACACACACACACAGAGCGTGACATTATGCTTCACAGAGTGAGACTCACTCTTAATGAGCGAGTGTGGTTAATGAAGTGAGACACACCAAATGAGTGGGATTGCGCATCACTGAGTGAGACTCCGACCTAATGAGTGAGGTTCTGCTCCATAAAGTGAAATAAGTGAGCCTGGGCTCATAAAAGGGTAAAGCTAGCCACAATCCATTAGCTTGCTCCAAGGTGTGAGGTTCCTATCCGCGGAGAGAGAGACTATTCCAGTGTGACACCTGCTGATAGAGTGAGGGTGCTCCCCGGCAGTCTTGAGGTGTTTCCGGAAACTGTACAGTTTGACCGGCCCACTTACACAGCGTGGGGTTCAGGGTGAGGTGAAGCCCTGGGTGTGTCTCTAGTAGCCTCAACCCGTTTCCTCCCGTGTCCCCATGCCTCATCACCCCGCCCTTCCAGTGCTGCAAGTCCTGTCTTGTGAAAGAGGATGTTTGTGAGGAAGCAGACCTTGTGATAGTGTCAGGCGGTGGAAAGTAGAGATAGTGAGTCTGTGTGCTTGTGGGGCACAGTGCCCGCGGAGCTACACGGGTCGAGGCGCTGCCTCCATGCCATCACCGACAGCGCTGCCGCCCTGGCCTGAAGCACCTGCTGCCTCTCTAGTGTGGGAACCAGACCGAGCTCTGCCAATGCACCTCAGCCTGGACCTTCGTCAACCCTTGTAATTCAAGCGTGCCAGGCAACTCCACCAAGCCCTTTGGCATTCCCTGCGTTTCTAGTTCTGAGACCACACACTTTAATAAAACCCTTTAACGTCCCCACTTTATAGCACTGATACACAAAAGTGACTACTCCAGCTGTACCAGTGTTGAGAACCACGCAGAGCCTCGCCTGGGAACCTGCACTCCTGCCACTCTGTTATTGAGCCACAGAAAGCCAGTGTCAGGGGGCACCGCAATCTCCGCTGCACAGGAACCCACATAGATCCTCCTCGGTGCCCCTGCCGCTGTTCTAGTTCTTTCGCACAGCTCTGTCGGTGCTCTTCACTAGTCCCTACTCTTGCACTACAAATACACCGAGACTGGCAATGCGTCTCAAACCTAACATTCGGTACTCCCAGAGCCCCAGCTCTGCCAGTGCACCTCCACCCTCACCTTCAGCCCCTCCTGCTGTTTCACCACGAGGCTGTCATTCACCAGCCCCTTACTCCAGCACTGTCTCAAACCTAACATTCGGTACTCCCAGAGCCCCAGCTCTGCCAGTGCACCTCCACCCTCACCTTCAGCCCCTCCTGCTGTTTCACCACGAGGCTGTCATTCACCAGCCCCTTACTCCAGCACTGGGGACTCAAGTAGCTCTGAGAGTGCACCTCAGTCATGCCCTTCAGCGACCCAGGACTGAAGCACGACGCACACATCTGACAGTACACGTCACGGCTGCCACGCAGTTCTCGTGTGGTCCTCAGAGTACACAGTGCGTGCCGAGGGGCGCCAGTTGCTTAGTTCTGTTGCAGTATCTGCACGTTGTGTGACGCTTGAGGTTCAGAGGGAGAGCCGAAAGGAGGGGGTGAAAGTCTGTTGTCCTTGTTCTGGGCTGTTTGCTGCAGTGTTTTACCTCAGATGCTGCGCACAGAATACCCAATACAGAACGGAGCGGTAAGGGTTAACCCTGCAGTGCCGGCTTCCTCTCGCTGCTCCCATTGGACATCAGTTTCCGGGGAGGGTTTAAATTGAGCAATCGGTTCTCACACTGCAGAGGGTGATGTAATGGGATGGGAACCCAGGACCCTGACATCATCACCGAGGAGCAGCACATGTGTCCTGAGCGGGGGCCGGGAGACCCTCGGGCTGCTGGGCAGATGGATGTAAACAGACTTACCGGGCGCACAGGGGAGCAGGCAGACGTACGCAGACAAATCAATAACGAACACGCATGCAAGCCCACTCTTTGTAGTCCCGTCTGCACATTTCTGCGTGTGTGCCTGTCTGTCCACCAGCCTGCCATGTACTTGGGTTAGTAGATGTTCTGCCAGATATGCCTGAATATTAAAATAGACGCAGCATGTCTACATCTAACCACATTAATTAAACCATTTTAACGCAGAGTAAGTACACTTAGTGCAAAAAAAGGTGCAAAACCCGGTCTGCTTGAATATTTGGGTTAGACTAACCGCAGAAAGCCCCTCGGCAGATAAAGACAGACAATACAATTGTCGTCTCAATATAATTAGGGTGACCAAATTGTAAGAAGCAACAAGCACGGAATCGAAACGGAGGAGCGGGGGCGAGCGAGCGCGGCAGCCTGCTCAGCTGACCAGACGCTTGTGCGTCATGGCCTTTTCCCCGCACGGCCGGCATATGTTTCCAATTATCGTGCACGCGTCTGGGCACGATAATGGGAAACAGATGTCGGCCCTGCGCGTGTAACCGCCCGAAAAAGGCCACGACGCACGAGCGTGTGGTCAGCTTCTGAAACCCCTTACTTAAAGTCTTCGCCTTGCAGCGCTTGCGCGCTACTCGAGGCTCGACCTAAAAACCTCACGTGAAGGAGGGGCTTGCATGTGATTAAGCACAGTCTGCTGCTGTTATGGCCTTCAATTACCTCTGTCTTTTGACCACTGGGAGGAGGAATGCTGTCCTGAAGTAAGCGGCTGCTCCTGGGAATGTTTTGCATTCCTCTTTTACTCCGTGCAGACTCCTTCAGTTACACGAAGATAATTGCACCTTTATAAGATTCTGATCAAGTTAAAAAGTTGGGTCGTAGAACGTCCGTTTTATTACTTGCGTCAGTTTGCAGTAAATATTCGACTAGAACTTCTTGCTTGGATGATTATGCTCGCTTTCGTTCTGTTCTATTAAATACTGCAATCTGAATAAAAAAGGTCAACTTTTTTCCTCCCTCTTGCACTTTATGCTGTGGCACTGATTATTTATTTACTATTTAGAGAGACATTGACAAAACATTTTTATAACTATTCGTAGTGCCCACTCATCCCCTCATTGTGTATGGTTATGGTAGAGGCATGGGGAGAGGATGTAGCGCAACGGCCAGCGCTGCAGACCTTGGAGCTGGGGAGCCAGGTTTGAGTCTCGGTGTCGACTCAACTACCTGTGATTCTGGGCAAATCACTTAGTCTCACCGTGCCTACCAATGCGTCCTTGTGTAACGTAACTGCTGATGCTCATGTAAAGCGCTTCGGGTCGAGTTCGCCTGCATAATATAAAATAAATAAATTCCTGGAATGCCATGGCTCTGACGTGGTGGGTGGAAGGGGCCAACTAGCTCAGCAGCATTCTTAAACAAGCATGGAAAGTAAAAAAAAAAAACCTTAGCAGAGAGCTTGGGGACGGGTCAAGGACCTTCAGCACAGCAGGTAGACCACAAGGAAGTAACCAAGGCCAGGAAGGTTTGGAGGGCAGGGCCTGGCGGCATGGAGAGCGAACTGAGCAGAGCAGTCTGCCTGAGGGAGGAATAAAAATAGTGGGGGCCAAGGGCGTTGTAATTGATATATCAATAACAGCATGAATTTGCTTTCCTCACTGTGAAAAGAGGCTAAAAACACCCCAATCCCCCTTTAAAGGAAGCAAAAATCAAACTAAAATCCTACCAAAGGGAGCCCAACTGAGTGTTGACATCCAAAATTACAAAAAGGCTAAAACAAAGATAAGCAAGGAGCGGGAGGCACAGCGCAGAAGGCAGCACTAACCCAACTGTGGCATTAAGAGGAGGGGAGAATTGCTATAATTAAATCTAAGCAGCTATGGCACTAAAGTTGAACACAGGCAAACAGTAACAGAGCAGGAAACAAAGAAAAAAATAATCCCCCAAAGAACAGATAAAGAACCATAGCTTAATGAGACACTACTTAGTCCCTGCTGCCTGTGAGGAACGGAAGAAAAAAAGGAGGGACAAACAAGCAGGACTGACCAGTAGCAAGCAAGGATTTTTAAAGGACACTGACATAGACAAATGAAAAGCAAAGACAAGCAATGGGTGAAGTTGGAACTCCACTAATCAATAACAACAGGTCACTAAGTGACAGCGCAAGCGCGGTCTACACTCGACCTAAAAATACATATAATAATTACACCCCAAACAAATACAAAAATTATGAAAAATTCACAAACAAAATTTTTTTTAAATAATATATTTTCGTTTTAATGTGAAGGTTGCTCTGTTAAAATATAGTTTGTTTAGTAAAAGATGAAGCAATATTCTAGACTCGCATATTACTATGTCTTTTTTGCTCCAAATTCATGCTATGTTTTTGTCAGTGTATACCACTGTTTCAAGAGAGTGACCAATTGCCCATACTACACTCCATTTACTATACTTTCTTCTCCCACTAATTAGGGATACTAACTTAATTTTTAGCTGCCAATTTCAAATTCCTTGAAATTTAGAGAAAATGTTCAAATTTGCCATTTCGCTTTTCTATACATATACTCTATTAATCTGCTAATATTTAATCTTCAAAACAGTTGCAGACCCCTGTGTAGCCTTCACAGAACTCATGTTAAGAATCAGCTCACTGAGACACCTTTCTGGATGATGTGCAATAAATGGTTTATTACAGTACAGACCCTCAAAGAGTGATCAATGGGAATGTTTGACCCAGAACTCATTAATCAAGAAGAATTCCTTTACTAGGTATTACTTTCCATTATTTAAGTTATTATATGATAGCGGAGAGGGGCCCCAACCAGAGGTGAATAATATTTGGCTAAGTCCAGGCAACTATGTGCGGAGCAGAAGCGAGAGTGAGTAGAAAAATTTAAGATGCTCAGGAAGGGAAAACACTGCAGGGATGTCGCTGGCATAGTGTCTGCAGATTTAACCTTGATACAGAATATTGTTCTGAATAATTGCAGTGCTCATGAATATGAAGGTGATGCAACTCAAGGTTATGAGTTAAGCACATGTGTTCTGTATTTGTATAATTGCAGTGAGTTATGATTAAATACATGGAAGTGGTGATAGACTAACTGTTGAGACATCTGCCCAGCAGTTAATGTGTGGAGAACAGGTATGTTCATCGCTCAGAAGTTAGTATGCAATAGGAAATCAAAATTATGTCATCCTTTGGAGTGCGTAATTAGGAAGCATAAATGACACTTCTCAGTCAGTTTGAAAAAAAGCATTGGTAAAGACAATAGGTCTTGCCTTTGGGACTTATTGGCTTTGCCAATTGCTTTTGACTTTGATGTACAGTGGCGGGATGCTGTGCTGCACCATCAAAAATAAAAAATAAAATAGTTGCAATGGCATCAGAATGCATTTGCATACTAGTTGAATGACGCTGGAGCCACTTACTTTAATTTTGTAATTGCAGATCCAAGACAGCAAACGTCACTTCGATTAGTACATGAAAAAAAAATGTTTTGGGTGCAAAAGCGCTAATTGTAAAACAAACCCCACAACAGGGGTGGGACGGTAAGGGTGGAGCGATGGGAGGAAGGGGAAAAGCAGCACATGTAGGGTGGGGAGAGCACAGCTCGGAGAGGACACCCACAGCTGAGAGAGCAACAAAGAGAGTGGGGTCGGGAAGAGAAACACACAGATGAGAGAGAATGAGCAGTGTGGGAGAGAAGCACACCAGGAATACAGCTGGAGAGCACATGCACTTTCAGAGTGCTTACGCAAAAAAGAAACAAATGAGTGCAGCATAGGAGGAAGAAAAGAACAGAGACAAGTGAGAGAAACACGGAGTGAAGAGGGAATTAGCACATAGGGAGACAGCTGTAATATGCATGCACTCTTGTGGAGTGCTTAAGTAAATAGAACAAAGTAGTTCTCTAAAAGTAAGCAGTGGAAGGACACAAACAAAAAGGTCATGTCTTTGAAGTTGCAATTGTAGTATGTCTTCTTTATTAGCAGTTTGTTGCTACTATCATGATCTAGCAAACACGTGTTTAGTCACATGTCGATAACCAATTACTTCAATAGGGCAATAGCAGTATATGTACACAATCCTCCAATGCAAGTATCAGTTGTCCGTATATAAAGGGGGCCTATGAGATCCAAGTAGTACAATGGAGCAAAGCGGCAGGTAATTTTCTGGGTCAAAACCTCAGAACGCTGTTGATTACTAGTATATATATATGTAGACTTCACTACACAATAAGTGCAGTCGGTAAGCCAAGTCCGTTTAACTTCTGTAAAGGAGGTAAGTACTGCATGTTCGCACTTGACAGGGGTGGCCGGATTCAGAGCACTGGGCTTCACCAACATAGCTAGTCTCCAAAGTGGAAATAAGGGCCTGTCTGTAAATTCAGTCTCATGTCTGTATAAGCAGCCAATAGTTGGTAAAGTATAACATATACGAATTATCAACAGTGGCCTGAGGTTTTGACCTGGAGCATTACTTGCCTTTTTACTCCATTGTACTACTTGGATCATATAGGGCCTATCCTTAGCATGGATTCTCGTTGCTGAAGATGTGGTATGGCGGACTGAGATATAGTCCACATCTTAAGGGAATATGATCGGCTGAGGGCCTTTTGGCTACAGATATGGCTCCATATGAAGAAGGAACTATGGGTGAACAGACCTTTGACAGCCTGGCAGGTGCTCCTGTATGACACTTCCGACCTCCCCTCTGTGACCCAACATGGTAATAGGTGGCTCTCCACAGCCCTAAGGTTGGGCAAAATGGTGATTCTGTGACACTGGAAATCAACACCGACTCCCACCATTCAGACCTAGTTAGACAGCATGTACGACATGGCATACTTAGAATGTCTTAATTATTAGTTAAATGATAAACTGCAAATATTTGAGGAAGTTTGGGGCTCTTTCCTTAAGGAGTAAGGAGATATACACACCCACATATCCAGGGGGCCTATTGTTTACATCGTACTGTTTCCTATTCCATACAGGCCCCCTATGCATCACCCCTTCCCCCCAGGGGTTCCCTAGTCATTGTCCGGCACTCTGTTGTTTACCTTTGTCAGATGGGGGTTCTTTACTTTCTGCCCTGCCATGACTGGTCCCTGTGACTTGACCTGGTTGTTGATGGGGCCCACCGGCCATCTCATTTTCTCCCATTGGTGAGCTGGACCTGGATGGGTTTGAAGGTGGACTTACCCTCACCCTTGCTCCCCATTGAGAGGGTTTGCCCCCCCCTCATCCCGAGGGTTGCTTCTTCCCCCTTTTAATTGTTAATTGCTTCTTGTTTGCCCATCTCCTGTGTCTGTTCTCAGAGATCCATATTCTGCTGTTCATCCTACTTCTTTTCATTTTCATTTTTGTGGGAGGCCTGGTATGTGGCTTGATTATGGGTTTGCATTATACTTTTGACAGTTTTCTTACCTTGCTTGGTGTCCTGACTGTGTATTTTCAGTGTTCTACTGGAAAAACACAATAAAGAATTGAAATACACATAGGGCCCATTATTTACTGACAGCTGATAATTGTTTTGGAGGATTGTCTACATATACTATTATAGCCCTTATTAAGTCATTGGTTAATCACGAAACACATCCCCTTAGTGTTTCTCCACCTTAAAGTGGTCGAGGGGCTTGCCTGTCTCAGTGATTTGGAGAGGTGTCCGGAAGGAGCTTAGTCTCCTGGCAGAGTCGCCAAAGCCGGACAGGTCAAAGGGTAGTGATCAAACAAAGAGCGATCCACTGGTCCTTCAGATTGGGGGTTTGGCACAGGGCTCTCAGTCTTGTCCCATAAAAAAGCGTTTGTTATGGAAACAGCAGCAAGAACCACTAAATCTTCTGAGCACAAGGGATGTCCAGAGTCTCTGCATGAGACATGCATAATTAACAGTAGCCAAAGCCACAAGCAAACTACTAGCGGGATGATGCAAGTTCTGAGTGCCAAGTGCAAGATCAGATTCTGGAACATATGAACTATGGATTACCTAGGAAAGCTGGCTCAAGAAGCATCTGAGATGAGTCGCTACAATCTAAACATCCTAGGGATCAGCGAAAGTAGATAGGCCGTATCTGACAAAATGAAAACCACCCCAAAAGAGACAGTACTGAACTCAGGAAGGAACATTGACCAACATCACAAAGGAGTAGCCATCATCCTCAGCAGGGGGACAAAAAAATGCCTAATTGATTGGAACACAGTCAACAGCATACTTATGATAGCCAGCTTAAAGAGCAGACACATCAACACCAGCATTATCCAGTGCTATGCCCCAACAACTAATGCAGAGGAAACAGTCAAGGACACATTCTACAAACAGATGCAAGCTCTTCTTGAAGCCACGCTGAACCACGTACTGAAGATTGTGATGTGGTCACTTGAATGAAAAGTGGGAAATGGCACAGCAAACCATGACAGAGCCATGGGAAAGGAAGGTTGTGAACAATAAATGACAATATATAAAGATTGTTGGAATTTTGCTCCACAAATGACCTGGTTATAGGAGGGACTCTCTTTCACCATTGTGATATTTACAAACTAACTTGGTGTTTACCCAGTGGTAGACCCAGAAGCCACATTGATCACATGATAATAAGCAGCTTAAACTAGGGTGAAGGACAGGGTGTGGTGGTCAATCCTCTATCCCAATGGATAGTCAATGAGAAATCGATCACAAGTCTTGGGGTCCAGTTTATCAATTTTTATTATCCATCCAAATAGTTTTGGTGAGCCAAAGTATGAGGCAAAAAAGTGCTGCCAACACATGTTTCGCCCCCTGTGGCACGCAGACCTGGGACTTTTTCAAGGCCAAAAATATTGCATGAGTATACAACCAAACACCATAATAATCCCCAATGTGTACACAAATTAAATATTCCAATATACAGAACAAGAGAACCCATTCCATGTTCTGTTACCAAAGGGAAAGACTGCACCCAAAGAAATTTTATATACAAGGTAGAAATAAGTAGTTGCAAAAGTAACCCAGAAATCGTCCAAGTAAAATAAGGGTAACAAAAACGTAAATGTTATAAAACAACAATCCCTTGCACATGCTAACAGTATGTATAGTATATCAATAACAGTGTAAGAAAACGCTTGATTCTTTTCTGGAACAGTCACTTCAGTTTAATCTCGAAAGCCTTAGCCAACACGTGTTTCGTTGCGCTTTACGGTTGTGCTATAGGGCTATAGTCTCTTCGTATGGATCCTTAATTCCGGTTGTATTTCCGTCCTGAAAGGGATCCAGCATTAAGCACACAGTAAAAACTGTAAGGTATATTGTGCCCGAAAGTAATTACTCCTATTCAGTGTAAATATGTCTCAGTAGTAATTCCTTATATATAGAATTTGTGGTGTGCTAGTCTCTCCTACGTTGAGATAGACGGTGAAGTGGTGCAGTAGAACCACTCGATAGGGGTTGTATGAGTCCCATGTACCAGCAACCAAATCCTTACTGGCATCTGTGCATGCCCTCTCTGAGTAGCAGAGCTTCTTCTGGCGTGTCCGCTGAAGACCTGCTGGCTATCCACACGTTGGGGAGGAGGGTGGCTCTCACTACCCTTATGCACAGCAATCCTAATACATCATTAGTATATACTCACTCTGCACTGCCTAGGAGCGCCAATATCCTACAGAACCACCTACCGAGTAGTTATAAATGTTATACACATCGTGATAAATAGAACATCAAACAACAGAGTCAATAAATAAAAAATGGTCCAAGACCATCATAATTTCCATAAAGTAAGATAACATACAGTATGTTGACACATATTATACATACAGATTCAATGGTACGAAGTAAGTCAAGTCAAATATCCGCCTGGTTGACCACACGTGGTAAATACCATGGAATCAGGGAAAGAAAAGAGGAAATAGTAGTCAGGTAAAGAGATTAAAACAGAAGCTGATTTAGTTTGGGCGCTTTGCATTTTGCAGGGTTAGTAACAGTGCAGACACTGACAACTAGCGTGCTCAGTATATTGTGCGCAATCCGGTTAGAAAATAGAGGGTCCATGCTGGAATTCACTGCCATGTGGTAGAAGAAGGTGTGAGAATCAGGGGGCGTGATGATTAGCCCGTGAAATATAAAGTATCAGTATATTGTGTCAGGTGCGCATGTGCAACCTAGAGGCTAAGCTAACCCCAGGGGGCAGCGCAGTCATGCATCTGGAGATAAAGTCGGAGGATTATCATAATGTCTGTAATCCGGTCGTAGGTACACATAAACATCAAAGCCTGCATATTTCCTGAAAAAAATTGGGTAACATAAATCTAGTGTGGACAAAATGGTATCAGTATTAGTATATGGGAGGAGTCGAGCAGTACTTACTAAATCTCTCTGCCCTCATGTTAAAGCGACGGCTACTAAGGTCCTGTGCTGCGTAAAGTTCTAAAAGAGGGGCAAAGGGAGAAAAGGGTCAAGACCGGGCCGAGGAAACACTAAATCAAGCGGAGTATAGAGAGACTGTGATACGGGCTATAATGGCCCTCAGGAAGAACAGTACTTGAAGTGGAGAGTATAGTGGCATGGTATTATGAGTTATAATATGAGACTATGATAAGCGGCACCTGGAGATGCTCACTGCAACATGTCAGAGTAAGAAGAGTAGAGTAATTTGGCACTGATCACCATCTAGTGAAGCTGAAGCACAGAAAAGCAATGCAAAACATTAGGACGACATAACTTTGTTGTGGCAAAATTGCAGGATGCCAAGATTGAGCAGGCATTAATCTTGCAAATCAAAAACCGGTTCCAACTCCTGGCTTACATGGAAGATCAGCCTAAGCCAGCTGCAGGCGTAGCTAACAAGAAAGGGGAACAGGTCTCTTCAAGAAATGTGAAGAGCAGTGAAACATGCCTCAGGATGTAGCCAAAGAAGAGGAAAGAATAGATAAGGCAAGACAAATGGCAAGCTATTGACGACAGGAGGGCAGCAAAAAAGAAACTCTTGCAGGCCAAATCTGAGAGGCTGCAGGAGAAGTACAAGCAACAGTATATAGAAACAAAAAGAGCAGTCAAAAAAATGACAAGAGAAGACAAGCTGGCATACATGGATAACCTTACCAGCCAAGCAGAGGAGGAAGCCAGTAGAGGAGAATGGGGGAAGGCCTTCAAGATCACCAGTATATTCAGTGGTAAATCTCATGCAATATAAAACACCTCTATCATGGACAAGCAAGGAAGGCTACTCGCAATTAAAAAAGACTGAGAAGTACGCTGGGCCGAGCACTTCAAAGAAGTCTTGAACAGACCTGTACCAACAAGTGAAGCAGACATTCAAGAAGAGGTGGCCTTGGCGGTGAACACAACCCCACCACAGAAAGAAGAAATTGTCACTGCCATCCGATCTCTCAAGAATGTAAAAACTCCTGGCCAAGACAACTTGAATGCAGAAATGTTGTAAGGTAGACACTGAAATTCAGCCAAGATCCTCCATCCACTGTTTATATCGATTTTGGAGGAAAAGAAATACCAGACTACTGGAACCAAGGCATTTTCATCAAGATTCCAAAGAAGAAAGCATTAACAAAGTGTAACAACTGGTGTGGAATCACCCTTCTGTCAATCCCAGTAACATCCTGGCAAAAATTATGATACAGTGCATTTCTGATGCCGTGGACAAACAGTTAAGAAAAGAACAGGCTGGGTTCCACAGCGGCAGAGGGTGTGTAGATCAGATTATTACTCTATGCAACATCATAGAGCAGTGCACGGAGTGGCAGAGACAACTATACATCAACTTCATTGATTTTGAGAAAGCATTTAACAGTATCCACCGTGACACCCTCTGGCGTATACTGAGAGCTTATGGCATACCTCAGCGGATAGTTCTCTTCATCAAGACCTTCTATGATCATTTTACCTGCAAGGTAGGAGATGGTGAGTATAGCTTTGAAGTCAAGACCGGTGTGAGACAGGAATACATGATATCAGCGTTACTCTTCAACCAAGTCATCGTCTGGGTGATGAGACGAACAATAGACGACCAAGCCAGGGGCATCTGATGGACCTTATTCTTTACATTAGTGGACCTTGACTATGTGGCTGACATAGCATTGCTCTCCCACACAGACCATCTTATATAGGCAAAGACATCTCGCCTCAACATCTATGCACACCAAATGGTCCGAAGATCAACATGCAGAAATCAGGAAGTCATGCCACTCAACATCCCAAACCCTTCACCAATCAAGGTGAATAGAGAGGACCTAGCCATGACTGAAGCTTTAACCTACCTAGACAGTACTATCAGACATGGATTGGGACAGGCAGTGACTTCAAGTGCAGACTGAACAAGGCCAGGAATGCTGATTCCATTTCAAGGTGCCCCTGTTTGACCGTGTCCCACTCTACTGCCGGCAGTGACCAGCCCGCCGGGCTAGCAGTGATTACTTGCTTCAAATTGGAACCTGCTGAGGTTCCCTCAAAAATACATGCCGGCATCTCTCTGCTAACGGTATCAAACGCTTTTATTTTGCAATTATAAAGTGCTCCATGCGCAGCAATTATATTGGCAATAGTAAGGCGTTTCGGTCTCCCAGAGACCTTTGTCCGACTATTATTGCTTCTAAGCTCTGGACTCAATATACAAAAACTCTTGACTACGTCATTCCATTCTGCTGACAAGATAGACAGAGGATTATGACTTGCATGCCATACCAATGTGCTGGTGTATAGATCCACCATTTTGTAACATATAAAATTATAATAATCTACTTATAAAGTTACATTTTCCATCGCTCATTTCATACAAACAGTAGCTAATTCATTAGAAAAGAAATCTGTTCATACAGCTGAACAAATCCATGAATTAATGTCCATGTTGTCATGAATTGAGTCCTAGTGGACACTATATCAGTTCTTCTACAGTTCATCATTCATACCATAATTTATATCTTCAACATAGTATAAAACAAACAATTCATCAACAAATGTAGAATGTTTACCAATCAATTCATGGCAATATATACAAGCTGATTATTAGTCCTTAATAAGCGACTTGTGTCTGTTTTTATCATACAATTGGCCGACCAAATTCTATTGGAGTATACTAGTCCTCATGTCCCAAACATAGAGCCCTACTTTGAAGTGCATCCTTAACACCAATTTGAATAAAAAACTTGGAAAGATAAATAAAAACAACACAAAAAACTAAATAAACTGCTGCCTTGTAGAGTGTGTATAAGATTATATTCCTCCCAAATGCTGTTTGATTTGATTTGAATTTTGTAAATTGCGAACAAGTACCCGGAGGTTTCTCGACCCTAAGAGATAAAGAACACAGAGGACAGAGTTAGTATTTAGTGAAAAGCCAGGTTTTTAAAAGCTTGCGGAAACTCCAGAGACAGAGGTCTGATTTAATTTCCAAGGAAAGCCTGTTCCAGTTTTGAGTTGTACAGATCAAAAAGCTCCTACCTCCCCAGGAGGAGAGCTTGTAGGGAGGCACCACCAAATTCATAGCTGAACTGGAGCTAAGGGTCCTGTTAGGAACATATCTTCGACGATTTTCTCTTAGGAAGACTGGCCCTTGTCCCTGACTTGCTTTATAGATGATGCAGAGTGCTTTAAAGAGAATCCTTCAATGGACAGGTAGCCAATGAAGCCTCATCAAAGCCTGTGAGGCCGACTGGAACCTTGGGATTTTCATCAGCAATCTTGCTGCTGTATTTTGTAACTTCTGCAATTTCTTTCAGAAGAGCATTGGGTAGATTGACCTAAAGACCGTTATAGTAGTCCACCCTGGAAATTACAAGACAAAGGACCACTGTTTTCAGTAGATTAGGCAGAAGAAACTGTGCTATTTTCCTAATGGTGCGTAGCACAAAGAAGGATGTAGAAATTAGCTTGTTAACTTGTTCTTTGTATGTAAATCTATCATCTACTGGGATTTTGAGGTTTTTCACCCTTTTCGCAGGAACCGGAAGAGGACCCAATTCATGCAGCCACCAGGAAGGATTCCAAAATGAAGTGTTATTCCCAAAATGAATGACCTCCGTTTTTGCAGAGTTCAACTTAAGGCAGTTCACACTTTGCTATCGCGATGTAAGGAGCCGATGAGGGGACTAGCCAGGTCTATGTAATGTCGCTGCTCATCAGATCCCATATTTCGGTTGTGTGTTTGTTGAGTGATCATGTGTTGAGAACCATGCATGCAAGTGGGTGTTGACATGCAGGTTTGCTTTGGCATGTGATGTAGAGTGGGGGTGTAGTTGTTGTTGTTGTTGCTTGTATATCATGTATGTTGGAAGGGGTTGTTAAGGGCGTTAGTATTTGCATGGGGGGTGTGGTGGGTGACTGCTGGAGAACTAAAAGTGGGTGCAGGTGAAATCTCCTATCGTGGTGTGAGGCGTAGCGCAGCAGAAGTTGGAGGAATGGCGTCTGGGTTCTAGCGACCTAAGGAGTGCTGCGGAGTATCGCTGGGTGGTGATTGGACCAGAATTACTGGTGCTGGGCCCAACCCAGGGGCGGACAGACACAATCGAGTTTGCCTCTGGCGCACCTTTGGTACGCAGCAATGCATCCACTGCGCGCAGCCGCTGTGCAACCATGTTGCAGTTGCCATTAAGTAGGTCCTGGGAGGGGGAGGAGTGCAGGGTGTTGTGATGTCATTTCCTGTTCTGATGGGTAGTGGTAAATCTTTTCCTTTCAGCTTCATGCTGCCCACATATCGTTTTGCACATGGACACTCCAGCATGTACACCACATAGTCTGATCAACAAGTAATATATTTCTGAAACCGATGTGCTTTTTTACTGTTGAGTGCTGTAAACTCCTTACAATTTCTGCAGGGCTTGTATTTTATACAACAAATATTTTTTTTGCCTTTTTGTAAGTTATCATGGAGTGTGATGAAATCTTCCCTTTTGAAGCATTGTCCGACAGAAGAATATTCAAATGTTTAGGTAGTGATTTGTTGTTTTTCCATGAGTCTCTACTGTACTCCATAACACATCTGGATGGTTCCTCACCTTCCTTGTTCTGTGTCCTCTTTTAGTATTTAACAATTTCTCTCTTGTTTTGGTATCCATTTGCTTTTTTGCACTCTCTAAGACCCTTGTCATATATACATATTCCAGAGATCTCGGAAACCAGATAAAGGCCCCCCTCCATGCACAGTGTTCTCATCAATGATGTCAGGTTAGTTACCATCAGTAATGGTATCAGTGATATCACAGAACATTTCATGAGTGTTATAAAATGTGAGAGCATAAGCAGTGCATGGCGAGAGCACGAGTTACAGTTACTTACTATAACTGTTGAATTTCAGTGCTTTTTTTAGTTTAAAATGTTATGTTTGAACTGATATGTTACCGCAACCTTTTTTGTTTCAGAAAATTTCTGAGCTCTTTTTAATGGAAAGTAAGATATTATTACCATACTGTTGGACTAGGCCCTTTTTGCAGGGTCACCCCTGAACTTTTTGCCTTCCTCCTGTACTTTCTCTGACCTGTTTTTGTTGGTTTTATAACTCTGGGCACTTTACCACTGCTGATCAATGCTAAAGTACATATGTTCTCTGTTATAAATTGATGTATGGATTAGTGACTCCATGATTGGCTTATTTGATTTACTGTCAGACCCTAGTACAAAGGTACATTGAACGTAGTGTCGCATTTATCACCTGAATTTGAACTGAACTATTTTCTACCATTGACAGTCATATTTTTCATAGTGTATTGTGGATTTTTGTCGTTTTGGGTCTTGTGTTAAGTCTATATAAAAATACTTATTTTAATAATACAACCTATATGGTGTCCATCTGTAGTGTTGTTACTGTATGTGTTCACAAATGCTTTACACACTGCCTCTGAGATAAGCCTGCCTGCTCGTGCCAAGCTACCAAGGGGGTGAGCAGGGGTTATTTTAGTAGTGTATCCCCCTTACCCTGACTAGAAGCAAGGGTCCCTATTTGGACAAAGGTACCTACCTCTGCCAACTAGAGACCCCCAGTTCTAACACATACATAACTATAACGTCACTTAAACCTTTGTTTATATTTCATAATTTTTCTAGTGTTTTTTAACGTAAAATAATATTTTATTACCATATGTAAGGCTAACCCCCCTCGCGTACAGCCACAGTGATAAGACACCTGACAGCCACGCAGCCCACAAAGACGCCATCCGTAACCACCACCACCTCATCAAGTCCGCCAAGAGAATCTCCTTCAAAGACCGCCTCGACAACAACGCACACAACAGCAAGGAGCTTTTCAACATCGTGAAGGAACTCACCAACCCCAGCTCCAACACCAACGACATCCCACCGTCGCAACCCCTGTGCGATTCCCTCGCCACCTTCTTCCACCGCAAGATCGCCGACATCCACGACAGCTTCAACACCCAGACAGCCCCAACTAAGATCGATGCACCAGACCCGCCGCACACCATCGACCACGATCCCCTGCCAGCCTAGGCCAGCGTGAACATCGAGGACACCATCAAGACCATGAGCACAATACACTCCGGCTCCCCGTCAGACCCTTTCCCGCACCACATCTTCAACAAAGCCAGCAGCTCCATCGCACCCCACCTGTGCAACATCATCAATCTCTCCTTCGAGACCGCGACCTTCCCAGAGAGCTGGAAACACGCAGAGATCAACGCCCTACTCAAAAAACCCAAGGCGGACCCGAGAGACCTCAAGAACTTCCGGCCCATCTCCCTGCTTCCGTTCCCAGCCAAGGTCATCGAGAAGATCGTCAACAAACAGCTAACCCGATACCTCGAAGAAAACAGCATCCTGGACCCATCCCAATCGGGGTTCCGCAGCAACCACAGCACTGAGACTGCCCTCATCGCCGCCACCGACGACATCAGGATCCTGCTGGACAACGGTGAGACCGCAGCCCTCATCCTGCTGGACCTCTCCGCCGCCTTCGACACTGTCTGCCACCGCACTCTACGCGCACGCCTCCACGACGCAGGGATCCGAGACAAGGCCCTGGAATGGGCCACCTCCTTCCTCGCCGGCAGAACCCAGAGAGTCCGCCTCCCACCATTCCGATCCGAAGCCTCCGAGATCATCTGCGGCGTACCCCAGGGATCGTCCCTCAGCCCAACACTGTTCAACATCTACATGGCCCCGCTCGCACGCATCGCCAGACAGCACGACCTCAACATAATCTCCTATGCCGACGACACTCAACTGATCCTCTCCCTCACCAAGGACCCCCTCACCGCCAAATCCAACCTCCATGAAGGGATGAAGGCCGTCGCCGATTGAATGAAGATCAGCCGACTAAAACTGAACACGGAGAAGACAGAGGTCCTCATCCTCGGCTCCAACCCCTCAGCCTGGGACGACTCCTGGTGGCCAACGACGCTGGGAGCAGCCCCGACACCCACCGACCACGCACGCAACCTGGGAGTCATCCTCGACTCAACGCTCTCCATGGCCAAGCAAGTCAACGCAGTCTCATCCTCCTGCTTCAACACCCTCCGCATGCTTCGCAAGATCTACAGGTGGATCCCGACAGACACGAGAAGAACAGTCACCCAGGCCCTCGTCAGCAGCAGACTTGACTATGGGAACGCCCTCTACGCGGGAGCCCCGGCCAAGCTCATCAAGCGACTGCAACGCATACAAAACGCCTCCGCACGCCTGATCCTCGATGTACCACGCCACAGCCACATCACCCCCCACCTGAGGAACCTGCACTGGCTCCCCGTCCACAGGAGAATCTCCTTCAAACTCCTCATCCACGCACACAAGGCACTACACAAGACTGGCCCAGCCTACCTCAACAGACGACTCCTCTTCTACGTCCCCAACCGCCAACTCCGCTCCGCCGACCTCTCCCTCGCCACCGTCCCTCGCATTCGAAGAACCACCACCGGCGGCAGATCCTTCTCCCACCTCGCCGCCAAGACCTGGAACACCCTTCCACTAAGCCTACGACAGACCCAAGACCTGCTGACCTTCAGGAGGCTACTCAAGACCTGGTTGTTCGACCAGTAGCAGCACCCCCCTTTTTTCTCCCCCAGCGCCTTGAGACCCTCGCGGGTAAGTAGTGCGCTTTACAAATTCTGTGATTGATTGATTGATTGATTGATTGATTGATTGGCCATGAGCAGTGTGGGATTGGTGCCAGGGCCTGGCCTAACCCTCCGCTGTAGTGTAGTTCCTATTTCCCTAATAGGCTCTGCGCATTGGAATAATATAACCTATAGGTTTGACATAGGACTGAGGTCGGTATGTCCCTTTCGATTATATTAAACTTAATTACCTGTGCCAGCTAGCTCAGTGGCCACTAGAAACTTCTTGAAGACAAGAAGGGAATAGTTTCTGGCAACCACATAACATAAAACCCTGATCCCTCAGGATCGTGGAAACAATATACTACTTTTCATTCAGTCACTCATCTCAGAGAAGTACATAGAAGAAACAGTCGGGTGTGTTTACAATAAAATTTATTGCACAGTTGTTGTTCTAGTACTGGTTATATGTGCTGCGACAACTGTTGGACAGTAGCAGAGAAATATGGCCAGCAGTGCAGTTAAATAAAAATGCATGGTACAGTTTTACCATTGTGCAATAGTAATGAACACATACATGAAATGCAGAATGCATTAAGATAAAGCCTATACCCCTATGATGCCTAACTAGATGTACCTAAGTGTACCTAGCATGTGTGTAGGTCTTAGAGAGCCAAGAATCCCCCTAGGATTTAGTCTAACCCCATTACCTTAGTGGGACTTCATCCTGGTGTTGAGCTGGACACCCCAGGAGATGGGTGGATGGACCTCTGCCAGCTGGAGCTGTGGCATGATGCAGGTTGCAGCGTCTCACGTCAGAGTGTCGGCATGGAAAGTCTCGGTCCTCTCTAGTTTGCTTGGGCAAAGGGAGGTATATTTATACCGGATATGTGCCTTGGAATGTTAGTATTGACGTACAGTCGGTCAGAGGAAGACGTCAGGAATGAACCCTTAGGAAATAGTGGTTCATGCATATTTAATGAGTCCTTGGAGAAATCAATAATCCTGTGCTAGGAAAAATCCCAAGAGCGAAGGGTCTTTGTCTAAGAACTCGTTGTGACATAGGTTAGTCACTGTTGAACATGGATATGACGTATTTAGAATGGACCGTCTTCTGCACCCAGAGCACACGTCAGATAAGGGACAGACTCTGTTGCTTGTTATTTGTAAAGGGAGGGCCAATGTAGGTGAAAGTTCCTGCCTGTCTCAGTGGCACGAAGGATTTGAGCCTCTGAAACAGCGCACCTATGTTAGGGCCTCAATCCAGCACATAACACCCACTCCTATCTATGGACAATCGTGAATAACCCATTAAAAGCAAACTATGTGACTAAAATAGGCATTAGCATATGATTGGCAGGTAGTTGCATGAGAGTGTTGTTTATGAGCTGAAAAAATAGCAGCTGTTAAAATATGTAAAATTACAATAGACTCTGTGGAGACAGGAAAAATCTATAGTGTCATTAAAAAATACTCTCTTAGAGTCAGTAGTTACTTATAAAAGTTCCTGTTTATAAAATTGAAAACTCTTACAAGCTGTTCAGAAGACCATGCTTTCTTTAGAAGAAAGAAAAAAAGAAAAAGAAAGGTCATTTTAGAGGGAATGCTCCAAGCACTCGGTCAGAGTTGAAACAATAAGAGAAAAAATGTGTTTCAGGACATGTTTTAGCAAAATGAGAGATAACAAGTGGCTGAGAGACATAACATTTCTTGTTGATAGTTACTGCAGGGGACGGACCTTTGTAATATCTCGCAGAATCAGAGCACAGAATGAGCAGTGCTGCCAGTTGCTGGTTCCGAGGCAGCCGGTGCTGTAATCGATACCTTTGTGCTAAAAGGCACCCTCCGGATTTTGCAAGGAATGCTTTGGTTTGATGGGAATACGCTTGGGACACAGCCAAGCATGGGACTTCAGCAGTTCCAGCCTGGTGGTAAATGCCGCTGGCGTTTCCTTTGGAAGTGTCAGACAGATGATGACCACGCATTCTTCACTGCAAAAAACAGGCATCAGAGAACAGGTATGTTTCAGTTGCAGTCTTTTCAGACTGGTCTTTTAAATATTAGAAACCATGAAAAGCATAGTTCACATTCGTGAGGTATTACCAAGGTGTATCACACTGCTTGTGTGTGAAAGATAAACATTTATCAAAAAGGAAAGAGGGGCAGTCTTTATTTAAGAGTGCTATTTTGCAAAAAAGAAAAAATATTTCTTTAGCTGATGTGAAATGAAAAATAAAAGTGCTGCACAAGCATGGTTTTCAGATTGCTCAAAGCATTTGAACTTTATAAAGGAAACTTTTGGTTCACTACTTTCAGTGTTGGGGCTTCTAGCCAAAAAGGGCACAACTTCCGTACACTTGTAGGATTTCACTACCTCTGGATGTTATCTATACATAACGTAGGTCTGGCTTATATATACTGAGTCCCTTGGTGATGTTCAGGAATCATTTTTGTGACAGGTATTTGTGTCAAAGGCCCAAACCATCCATACTTTCCTAACTGGGTCTGTCCTGTTGTTTTGTAAATGGCATCTAATGTTGCCCCTGCTGATGTATGTCAACTATTCCACCCCGTGCGATGGTGTTTGGCAACGTTCCTACTGGTGTTTAAACAACCACATTTCTAGATGCATTACAATTGTGTAGGAGCTGTAAACCATAATGAAGGTATAAAGCGTCACAATAAGAATAAATCTCTAACATTTCATGATCTGAAAATGTAGCAATTATTCCTAAAACAGACAGCATATTATTCACTGTATCAGTAACCCAATTTTCTGAAAAATGTACTGCAGGTAATGACATCACTGAATGAATGATAAAATGAATGAAAATGAATGAAAGTTCAAAATACATTAATCAGAATTAAAAACAGGATGATTAAATACATCATTTAGAATACAAAGGCTTGTTCAGGCCGAATACATTTATAAGTCTCTTTTGCATTTGAATTTAAAATGGATGTGGCTTCAGTTTTATGTTGATCCTGTGTTGTAGAAAGTGTCCACTAAAAGTCATACTAAAAGCTAGCTCTAAGCAAAGCTAGAACAGAAAAAGATGAACCCAGAAATACTCCATAGTTCTACCCATGGTGAAGCCAGGTCTGTATCTTTTTGGAAAAAGAAAAGGTTCAAAAGATTGTACTTGTATGTTCATTGTTTGTTTTTGGCAGGCTTCGTTTCCTGTTCACGTGGAGCCATGGAAAACGTATCACAGTTAATGAAATAGCCAGTAGCTGTATGATCAATTGTTGAAATTGCATCGTGTTTAGTTGAAGTTATTTCTGCTGTTTTTGTTGAAAAACGTTTGAAATGTTGAAATTAATAGTTGATGTCTTTGCTGAAAAACTTTCAGATGGTGAAGTTAATATTTTATGTTTTTGTTGAAAAACATTGAAGCATTTATTAGTTGTTGCTTTTGTTGAAAAACGTTGATGCATTTATTATTTGATGTTTTTGTTGAAAAAACTTTGAAGCTTTTATTATTTGATGCTTTTGTTGAAAAACATTGAAGCATTTATTATTTGATGTTTTTCTTCAAAAAACGTTGGTGTACACATTTGTTTTTGGCCAAATTGCAACTTGAGTGTTGTCTTGACTTTTATTTTGAATTTGAAAGGTTGGTTCAAGGAGAACCAGTTCCATTGCATAGTTGCATAGTCCCCCACTCCATGGATTTGATTACTCAAACGAGATGAGCTTTTCAGTTTGAAGTTCTTGAATAGTAGCGAGAGGGACGTCTACTACTGTGGAGATCACGAGGCCTACTGCTCAGTATTGGCCACATAGTGTTGTTTGATTCTTTCATTTGAAATGAATCTGTTTTCCTTTTTCACGGCAAGATGCGGCAAAAGTACAGTTCTTGTTCCTTTCACTTCAAGGAATGGCACAGGTTTTCCTGTATGAGGGGCCAAATTCCTTTGTGTCCGCGATCTTTATCTCTCTCTGCCCAGATCTCCGACTTTTGGGATTCAGACAGGTCTTGCTGTGATTACCTCGACTTCCCAGTGGCGGCCTGTTTCACTTTGACAGAATCTTTGTTTGTTTGTTTGTTTGTTTCCTTAAGTTCCTGTAAAACAGCCAAACGATCATAGATACAGAATGGTTTTCATCCGCCACTGTGCCTTCACATTTATGATCAGGTTCCCACATTCGTAAATGGAGTCAGACCCCTAGAGAGCTTCTTGGCTGGGTGTGTATTGCCCCCTGAATCCATATAAGTGTTTGACCTCACTAGCGCCCCGCCTATTACCCTAGCTGTTAAGGATTGCTCTATGCCCCAGTCCTTCCTCTCCTCTACCTAAATTCCCTCAGGATGGCGTTGGAGAGGAGTACCGCAATATTACGTCCATCCCTTCCATGGCCTCTTTGTCAGCCCGAGAGCTAAGCGTGGAGCCACAGTCAGGGTGTAACGTTGATTGCGTATCTCCTGTTATGGACTCGCAAATCTTTTTATAACAGTTTTGAGCGTCAGCCGAGCGCTAAGGCCATACCTATAGGAAACTTGAGCACGGATCCACTGCCACCAAGATATATTTTTAAGCCACCTCTAAATTTGAGGGGCCACAGTGGTCCTGTTACATAACACGATCAAGTGGACAGTCTGATGCTGTCTAGCAATGGGACCTGCGCGGGTCTTGTGATGGTGTAGCCTGGCATTTGTTTGCAGATTTTGCAGTTCAAGACAAAGCCAATAGGCTGACTTCTGAACCCTGGCCACCAATAGCACTGTTTGCAATGAAGAAATAGTAGCTATTACCCCTGAATGTGCGGAGCCCAAGCCCTTGTGTGCTTTAAATGATTAATTCCTGCCTACTATCCATATTTGGAAATACTCTATCCCCACTCCAGGAATCTGAGCATATGGAATGTTGTTTGCACCTAACTTGTAGGAGTATATAAGTGGAAATTTCTTAGGCACTGCTGTGCTGCCTTTGCGTGAAGCAATTACAGCCACCATATTCTAACCGTCTATTCTCGTTGTTGAACGAGTGTGCGCAGCTACGGAAGCTATGTGAACAGCCCCCTGTGTGGCTCCTACAGCCAATGAATTCCCTGCAACGTGCACGCCATCACGTTGATGACTCAGTGTGTTAATCACGTGAGTTTTTGTTTGGTAGGTCGTATTTTTCAACTCCACTACCTGTTCCCATAATTTTTGTGTTTAATTATGCCACCTTTTTCATCTTTAAACCCATTTTGTTCCCAATGGTGTAAATATTTATTACATGATTGCACACAGTAAAAGGAATCGCACACTATAAGTGTGGGGAATTCGCGATCCGTGTTTACAAGTGCAAGTATCAGGGCTTTTAAAGCTGCCAACCGAGCCGTGCTATTACCTAGAGGTAGTTTTTTGGTGCAATGAGGACGGAACTTGCCATCCAGCATCTGTTCTTTAACAAAGGCGGCCGGTGGGGCAGAACCATCAGTGTAAATTTAAAAAAATTCATACTGGTCTAGAGGCAAGATTTCATTTGGTAGATGATGTTCTTTCTCATATTGCAGGAATGCCTGTGTTTTTAAACTTGGATCAAATCTGGATTCAAAGTCTGATGCAGCAAAAGAATTAGCCCTTTGTATCCATTCTGGATGTAAGGCTTTGGCATTAGGAATGCTAGCCCCGGTACTGGGGTGACGACAATAATGCATCATCCCATGAGCCAGTGTTCTTTCTTTTGCTACAGCAGTCTGAATGGTTGTCAGACTTTTTTCCTGTTGAATTAAAACTCATTTCTGTGTTTGTGTACAGATGAGATTTGTATGCGATTGGTACAGTTTCACCCTCATTAAAGGTTTAATTAGTGTACCCGCATTGACCCAAAATGATACTGAGTACCAAGTGGTGCAAGTTTACACGTGTGTGTATGTGTTTGGAAGCAATAATATCTTCCTGGAGTGAACAAAGAATATTGGTGTGTTCTTGTGTCCAGTGTTTGACTGAAAAGTCAGGTTTGAAAAAGGTCGTAGAAAGGTTTTACGCTCTCTGCGAAATCAAAAATGTATGTTCTGCCAAAATCTAGGAATCCCAGTACTGATTGGAAGTTGTTTTAATGTCTTTGGAGGCTGGAGCAGCGCACACTTTTCTAAAAAGTTAGCTGCCAGGCTTTTCCCTTCACTTGAAAACTAGTATCCCAAAAATAGGACACAGAGGTGGGCAATTTTTGATTTCTCAAAATTAAATTTGTAGCCCCCAGAGGCGAATCCCATAATAATGGTGCTCAGCCTGGTCAAGTGTTTCCCCAATAGGTCGTCCGTTAGATAAATATCATCCAAATAGGACAACGCTTCTTCATCAAAGTGCTTTATCCATTCAGTAACTCTTTCAGAAAATACCCCTGAGCTGTTCTCATACCCACGGGGGAGATGACAAAAAATTGTTGCTGGGACTCTAATATACTAAATGCTGTTGGGTACCTGTTTTCAGGTGCTATAGTTTGACAGAAAAATCCATTTGAGACAACAAGTGTTGTTTTGTATTTTTTCCCGCATAATGTTATTCATTAATGCGGCACTATCTGCATGTTGGACAGCATATGTCTTTGTGCAAGTGTTCAAGTGTCTGTAAATGAAAACTAGACGAAATGTATTATCATGTTTTGATAAGTGAAACAAGGGATTGTTCTTTTGTGAAGTGCATTTTTCAATGATCTCCTGGTATTCAAGTTGATCTAAGATCTCCTTGACATGTCTTTTTAGCTTCTTGCTTAATACGATATTGTCTTTGAGCATGTGGTGAAACTATTAACGGGATCACGTGGTGGGTTGAGGCATCATCCCATCCAGCGTGATTTTTATACAATGCTGGAGCTTGGGCTACTGCCCACTTCCGTGGTGCATATGTATGTTTAAGGTGAACTGGAACATGGTTGGAAAATGCAGGAAAAATATACTTTCTCCCTTTGGGCGCTCTCTGACGAATGCTGGCGGCTAATCTTGTTCTGCTAACAGTATGTCAAAACCAGACAATAGGTTCTTCGCAAAGAGACCTTTTACTTTCCTGTGTTTGTCCTCCTCCATGCGGAGTGTTATTTCATATAACTTGTGTGGGACGCTCACCCTTTTGTCTGGTGTTTCCACCGTGATGTAATCATTCAATTTTGCTGTCCAGAAATTCCTTCAGGTTCTGGCGGGCTATTGTTACTTCTGCCGCGCTGTCTAGCATTGTCTGAGCCCATTCCCCGTTCAGAAGTTGAGTCCTTAGGATTCTGTGCATGTCTAACTTTGAGACCTGCAACTTTCTTCTTTTAAATTGAGGTTTGGATTGTGGCTTGTCTCCTGTTTTTAGAAGAATCCTGAGCGTGCTTGTCCCTGGACTGCTTGCGCTCTTCTTTGTGTGCTGACTTTCCTTCTCTCCCTGTGTTGTTTGTCGAGAGGAATGTGTATCAGTATCCTGATACCTGTCAGGTTTCCTAATATTATCCCTATTCCTAAGGTTATACCTCTTTGCAGAGGGCTCCTGTTGAGGAGACCTACCTCAGGACTGAGAATCTTTTTTGAAAATTTTTGTTTTATATTATTATCCCACTTCTTTTTAGAAGAAGTAGGTGTCTGCTTAGAATTGTCCTTCTCAGGACTGCCCATTAGCTGTGGTTTTAAAAGCTTTCCCACCCATACTGTCCCTTCCCAGTTCTGCTTATGCAGTTTCAATTATTTTGGAAAGTTCTTGTGGTTGGTCTATAAGACTGACCTCTCTTAGGTGTTTGGCGGATCGCCACTGAAGCTGCTTCCCCTTTAATGTTAGCTAGTATTATTTTTGATACTTGGTCGTAGTTACCTAGTAATTTCATACCTAAGGTCAGAGCTGGTTCAGCTCCATACTTGTTCTGTATCTGTCGTAAGACATCTGGAATTACCGCTAAGGAAGGAATACCATGAGTCCTGGAATATATGGCAGCAAAGACTGTACCCCAAGTGGTGCAGTCCTCTAACTGTGGTGTGATCCCCATGGGCAAGCAGAGTGTTAGCATTATATGCTTTCAAATGGTGTGGTATTTGGAAATACTGCTTCTAACTGGGTAATTTTCTGAGCTACCCAGAAAGGAATCTGTTCACATTTTGTGTGTAATGTTTGTGGAGTGATTTTAGTAGCGGTGCTCTGTGTTGGAGCTGTGTTATTTGTAGCTACTGTGGGCTGGACACCAAGTGTCCTCATGACGAGTTGCGTCATGGCTCTGTAAGAGTTTTACCAACTCTTTGTGTTGTAGGAGCAGTGCATCTTGTGGCATTATATCAATGTCAGGATGTGGTGTGTAGCCGGCTAATGTCGGCCATGTAGCTCCTGGTCTACCTAGTGGACCGAACCTGGTTTTATTTATTTGTTGTAGGGCGCCATTAAACCAAAAATTGTGGTCCTGGTCAGTGTGCGGAATCTTAATCTCGAACGGAGTGTAGACCGCTGGGACTTTTTCATGTATGTAAGAATGAAAAGTCTGAGTTGTTGCATTTACTGCTGGGAATGTAACCCAAGAATAGAACACATCTGTTTGATAATCTTCGTGTGCCTGATTTTGGGTGCAAAATGTATTGCATTTGCTTCCTCTTCGTCGTTTGAGACCTGTGTCCCAGTGACAGGAGCAGCTGCCTCGACAGACATTGTGTTGTGAAAACAAAATGTCCTAAAAAAGGGTTTTAAGATAAGGTTTTAAAAGGCACAATTGTTCGGGAACTTTTTCCTTCAAGCTTGATTAACCTACAGCCAATACATAGGAAGATTGCCTACTCAGCTGTGGCGGAATTTTGTGCCTACCCACTCCAGACGTCTCTGGCGTTTTGTGAGTAGGGGTCTCTGAGAATAAGCATGACTGAACTACTCAGATTCTACTGTTAAATAAGTGCCAAATTCACGTTTGGGCGTCATGTAGTGTAGTTCCTATTTCCCTAATAGGCTCTGCGCATTGAAATAATATAACCTATAGGTTTGACATAGGACTGAGGTCGGTATGTCCCTATCGATTATATTAAACTTAATTACCTGTGCCAGCTAGCTCAGTGGCCACTAGAAACTTCTTGAAGACAAGAAGGGAATAGTTTCTGGCAACCACATAACATAAAACCCTGATCCCTCAGGATCGAGGAAACAATATACTACTTTTCATTCAGTCACTCATCTCAGAGAAGTACATAGAAGAAACAGTCGGGTGTGTTTACAATAAAATGTATTGCACAGTTGTTGTTCTAGTACTGGTTATATGTGCTGCGACAACTGTTGGACAGTAGCAGAGAAATATGGCCAGCAGTGCAGTTAAATAAAAATGCATGGTACAGTTTTACCATTGTGCAATAGTAATGAACACATACATGAAATGCAGAATGCATTAAGATAAAGCCTATACCCCTATGATGCCTAACTAGATGTACCTAAGTGTACCTAGCATGTGTGTAGGTCTTAGAGAGCCAAGAATCCCCCTAGGATTTAGTCTAACCCCATTACCTTAGTGGGACTTCATCCTGGTGTTGAGCTGGACACCCCAGGATGGGTGGATGGACCTCTGCCAGCTGGAGCTGTGGCATGATGCAGGTTGCAGCGTCTCACGTCAGAGTGTCGGCATGGAAAGTCTCGGTCCTCTCTAGTTTGCTTGGGCAAAGGGAGGTATATTTATACCGGATATGTGCCTTGGAATGTTAGTATTGACGTACAGTTGGTCAGAGGAAGACGTCAGGAATGAACCCTTGGGAAATAGTGGTTCATGCATATTTAATGAGTCCTTGGAGAAATCAATAATCCTGTGCTAGGGAAAATCCCAAGAGCGAAGGGTCTTTGTCTAAGAACTCGTTGTGACATAGGTTAGTCACTGTTGAACATGGATATGACGTATTTAGAATGGACCGTCTTCTGCACCCAGAGCACACGTCAGATAAGGGACAGACTCTGTTGCTCGTTATTTGTAAAGGGAGGGCCAATGTAGGTGAAAGGTCCTGCCTGTCTCTGTGGCACGAAGGATTTGAGCCTCTGAAACAGCGCACCTATGTTAGGGCCTCAATCCAGCACATAACACCGCAGGCAGCCAACCCCCTGCTACGCACAGCCTTCGCCTGTTTGCAGCAACCCACCGCAGACCCTCAGCCCATACACCCCTTTTTTTCTTTGTAATTTTTAAAAGTCGTGCAGAGTCTCGTGGGAGGCAGTGTGGCTCCCGTGGGATCCCCAATTTATAATTTTTTTTAATTGGCCCTGACCCCCTTCACAGGGTCCCAGTGGTCAGGGTACCCCTACCCTTCCCCATTACCTTATTTTTGTAATTTTTAAAAAAATGCCTGTGTAACATTTATCCTCATGTTGCAGCCAGCCGGTCAGAGCACAAGCTCTCGTGGGTGTCCATGGGAGGCTTTCACTCCCACAGGAGCGAGGTGGCTGATGGGGGGGGGGGGTGTGAAAGACCCCGCAGGCCAATCAGATTACTATATTATTTGAAGTTACGTGATCGCTGGGCTCTTCTGCAAACCTCACCTACCAGATATTCAAAGTTTTTGATCCTTAATTAAAAAAAAACTACTGAAGAGATTTACACCAAATCACACAAAGCACACTTTCTAGAAAAAGATCTATTGTTCTGTGAAATTTGGTGTAATACCTATCAGCTGTTTTCGCTGTAACGCTGTTCAATTTTGCTATGGAAAATTGCATGGGGAAATTGCAATTTGGACCCCCTATTTTTTGGGCTGCTGCTTGGCAGATCACCCTGAAACTTTTCAGAAAGGAGCTGAGGAGGATGAAAATTTTGGGGGAAAGTTTTGTGAAGATTCGTCACACAGCTGCAATGTTATTAGCAAACCAAAAAACGCTCTTCCTATGGTGGCTGGGACCTAACTATAATTACATAGTGGCGACAGCCACTGTGTAAAATAGATATATATACAATAGTCTAGTAGCGACGCATAGTTTGTAAAGTGTGTATTGCTCACAGAATGTTAGTGAAAGACTGATAGCATCATACATGGCCCAGGTGGCACTGGCATTGTAGATATGGGAGTAACAATGCTTTGCCTTCAAATTTCACTAAACTTATTTATGCAGATTTCTTTGGCGTTGCTGATTTGGACACATCATGATACTATGTTGAAAGTTCATCCTTGTTGGACGTAGCACCGTTATTCATTTCAAGGCTTTTATTTTTAGGCCCACCGCCATCATAAACTCGAGTTCCCAACGGGGCTGGATGCCCCTTCTGTGTGGGGCTTGTTTAAACATTTATGCCAGGGCTAGTTTCGGGTCTTGAGTCCAGCCCTTTTAGGGACTCGAGTTTTTGATGGCGATGGGCCTAAAAATAAAAGCCTTAAAAATACCAACGTTGCCATGTCCTACTATGATGGACGTTCAACATAGCTCCATGATGTGCCCAATTCAGCAACACCAAAGACGAATAAGTTTGGTGAAATTTGAAGGCAAATGCATTGTGACGCCATGTCTACAATGCAAGTGCAGTATGATGCTATCAGATTTTCACTAACATTCTGTGAGCAATCTACACTCTACGAACTATGAGTCGCTACCAGACTATTGTAAGCTACACTGCCCTTGAAGAGCTGTCGCTTAAGAGGAGAGTGTAGACAGGCTGCATGAACTGATACCCTGTACTCAGACCGGGGACTCTCACTGGTGATGTAGAACAGTTACCATTCACCAGCTGGTGCTGTTGTACGCATGTTCATTTCTATTGTACTGCACTTGTATTTGTTGGCACTGATGTGCCAGCCCCTTTGAAAAAGACAGCTCGTGGACAAAACCCAAACGATCACAGTTACACAACACTCCAGTCAACATGGAATCTATTTGTCGCTCATAGGTTTGTGTTGCCAAGCCTGGAAAGTGTGTGTGTGGGAGGGGAGTTTGCCGCTGTGCAGACACATTTTTCGTAGACTTCTAATTAAAAACCACAATACTCATAGAATATTAGCTTTTACAAAGCGCTGTCTCCTGGCATCTGTTAATGAGACCGTGTCAATCTAGCTGTAAGTGCACATACATTGCGGAATGAAGTAATTCACAGGGAATTTCAACGCCATTATTTCCAGGATTCATAACCTGTTCCTTAAAACAATTTTCTCGTGCAAGGCTGGGGGCAGAATGTGTTTTTTTCTCAGACGGAAACAAAATACCCATACCTGGCAATAAATGCTTATTTTTCCCCCCAGTGTTATTGATCTGAATCCAAACACTTTGTCTGTGTATGAAAACAGTTCGCTCCAGTTTAGCTGCTGTAATCCTGGAGCCGCATTACTAGTATATTGTTATCAATATCATTTCTAGATTGTACCAAAATCCCAATAAATGTAATATGGCTCAGAAAAAAGTAGATGTAATGGCAAACTCCCACCATGCTGACAAGAAAGTAAAGTTTCAGAGGGGGGTTTGCATCTCGCAGTTTAGTAGGTTGCTAGTAAATTGCTCTACTTGAAACTCAGTTATCCTTATGGATACTGTTTCTGTGCAACTTGAAGCACTGTCACACGGGAAACGTATCTTTGAGGGTGAAAGGTTGCCCACTAGTAGGGCCGAGATGGGTTTTTATTATCAGTAGATATGAACTACTATCATACCCCCCCACCACCAATATATAATATACTTTATATAAGTGATCACACTATTTTTATCCCCATACTAAAAATCAAATGAGTATTCTTGGAATTTAACCAAAAGTTCAACTTGGTTCTGTGGTGCCCTTCCCAATTATTACAATGTTGTCTGCAGTGTTTCTAAAGGAAAAGATTGTTATGGAAAGGACAGGAGAGGATCTTGCCCGAAAATACGGCTATGTGGTTCTCTATCCCCCTGCAGACAACGGCAAAAATGTCCTAAAACCTGCAAACCGAAATATTGCATGTTAATTCAGTTTGTATTTGATTCTGAAATTCAAATGTATAAGCTAATAGCAAATCTGCTAGTGCCACCAATTGTGGCTAGTGTCATGTTATTAAATATGCAAAAGAAACAGTTGATGGACGGAATGCTGGACAATGCAAACATTCACCCCCAGTCACAAGGATCTGGGTTTAATCCATCATTCTTTTGCTCACCACACCACCCCAGTTTGGACCCAGCCATATGCAAATCAGTCTTCACCCTGTTCCTTATGGGAACAGTCGAGCCTGAACTGCCAAGACAGGTCCTCCCCGGACCTGAAACAAGCATCCTGGGACCGGTTTCAGGGCATCACCATTCATCAGCCAGGCTAGCTTGAATCCAGTGGTGTAGTGAGCACGGGACCCACTTCTGGGCATACCCTTCCCACTTAGGGCGACATATGCATTTTGGTGCTGGGCACAGATTACCTAGATCTTTGAGTAGTTTTAGATGACACACTCAAGGGACCAAGTATTACAATTAGCACAGATGTAACATTGTTTTCTTCAACTTTGATAGGTGCTCCCTATTTGCTGTAGGTCTGTTAGGCACGTGACTCATAAAAGATTATTCTCCATTTTTGATATCTGAAAGAGACTTCCAGCTGCAGATTCGTTACTTAGAATATTCCCCAGGTATTAGACTAGATCTAGAATTTTTCCAGAAGTATCTCTGAGAGCTGATAGGTGACGTCATTCAGTTTTGTGTCGTCAACGCCGTCCGTACTGGAGGTAATATGCACGGTGCCTATATAGGTGTCACCCCAGCATGCTGACATCAGTTCTTTTCATTCCACACCAGTCAGCGCAGATCCAGAGGGAGCTACCTCTTTCCACTTTTTGGAAAACCTTTTTCGATATTTTGTCAAGCCTTTTTTCAAGACTTTGTCTCTCAGTGTGTTAGTGGCGTCCTTCAAAGAACTGTAGGGGCTTAAACCCTGTGGTTCCTGTCACAGACAGATTTTTTTGACAGACCCCCATTTGGTTTGTCTCGGGTGCCTGGAGGCACACCACAACTCCAAGGCTTGTGAGGACTGCTGCCCCATGAACCCTAATGTGCTGCTGGAGCATTCCAATAAGCTCCTGGTCACCCAACGCCAATCGCCTCCACGATGTTCCAGGTACTGGTTGCAAGAAACATCCAGGCACTCTTCATCTTGCTCAAAGTTGTTGGTAAGTCTCAATAAGTCAAAGAAGATGAAGCATTCTTTGACTTCAACACACTGGTCCAAGTCTTTGGACGAGGTGCGGGACCTATGTCGTCCTAGACCCGTGGAGCCTGCCTCTGGGTCTGCTCTCCACCTCCATGAGATTCTCGGAGCCCTAGCGACCCCTGCCCAACTTTGCAAATGTTATGAGGGCATGCACCTCATCTTTGGGCGTGCTGACCACTCTGGAGTGCCATCGGGCTGCATGAGTTTGACGAGTGCCCCAACATGATTTCGCCGGTAGGTCCGCAATCTGTGCCAGTTGGTCCCTCGGATCTGGTTCTGGATTGGAACAGCTCTGGTCATGAGACCACAACCTTCCTGGGAGCCTATTCTAGTGACGTTGTTTATGGCACCATTGATGCCCCACGGCGGCGCCTACCCCTTCATCATACCTGACTCTGATACGGAGCCAGATCTGCATCTTTCGACATCAACTCTGGTGCTGGCGGGAACTCAACCTTCTGAGTTTGAGCCAGGACCTCCTTTTTTTGAGGAGTATGATTGGGTAAGAGCTGAGGATCCTTATGATTACCGCAACCTTCTAGAAGAGCCAGAGGACAACTGGTAGGAGGAATGGACGGATGCCAGTTGTTTGGACACCTCCTCAGACACTGGCTTAGTCTCTCCTCTAGGTATGGCTATTGAGGAAGGAGCTTCCTTTGCTATGGTCTACAGGAGGGAGGCTCAAGCTCTGGACCTTATGCTGCCCTCAGTAGCAGTCAAGAAGAACATCTTGACAGAGATGCTTTGGCCAGGAGTCACCTCCACAGAACCACTCCTTTCTTTTAATGAAGCCCTCAGACATCCTGTTCAGGACATGGGCCAAGCCCTGCACAGGGGCTCCTTTGCACAGAACAGTTGCCCGCTGCCATTGCCCCACTCCTGGGGATCCAGCTTTCCTCACCCAGCACCCCACCCCAGAGAGCCTGGTCATCCAGGCCTTCACCTCCAAAGTCGACCCTGGCGCAGTCCCTACTACACCACCACATAAGGAATCGTAAAGGCTGGATACCTTTGCCAAAAGGATGTTCTCTTTGGTCAGTAAACACTGCACTGCATGCCTCTTGGGCTGATATACCCACACAGTTTGGGATTCAGTTGCTACCTATGGTCTTGGAGGAGGCCCAAGCAATCCTGACCCAGGCTTTTTGCAGCAAAGTTCACCATTCGCTGCGGACTGCATACAACTAGCTCGCTGGGCAGAGTGATTGTATCGTCAGACGCCAGATCTACTGGCTTTTTCGGCGGATGTCCAAGCATCCTTTATGGACATGCCCTTTGACGGTACACACCTATTCAGCAATAAGGCTGATTCAGCACTGGAGTATTTTACTAACAATGGGCCACCGCCCTGTCCCTGGGTCTCTCCATCGTCCCACGCCAATCCCATTCTGCCTCTCACCCCTTCTGTGGCTACTGGAGGGGCTACCACTCACATCAGTTTCCACCCAGCCACCAAGGCCCACAGGCTCCGCAGCCCATTCATGGCTGCTGATTCGGTTCCCATAAGCCTCATGGGACACACAGCCAGACGTTTACCCAGTCTGCCCTCCAGCCCCTGCCAGCCGCAGCCTCTAAACACCTTTAGTTTGCCCTCTTACCAACACGGGCACCCAGTTGGCATCAGGATCTGACATCATCTGCCTCGCTGGTGGTCAATAACATTGGACAAGTGGGTGTTTCAAATCATTCAGCTCTGTTACTCCATACCATTTCTAGAAACCCTGCCACCAATGCTAACATTCCCAGAACCACCTCTCCCACCTCTCCCTGATCTGTCAGGAAGTACAGGCTCTTCTGGCCAAAGGAGCCATAGAGAGGGTGCTGGCATCAGTAGTAGGTTGTGGCTGCCATTCCAGCTACTTTCTGGTGCCCAAGAAGGATGGAGGCCTTCACCCTGTTTTAGACCTGCACCCTCTCAACTTCTTCCTGAAGAAGGAGAAATTCAAAATGCGCATGTTATCTCAGGTTTTGTCTGCCCTGGATCCTGGGGGCTGGATGGTAGTGCTGGACTTGCAGGACGCCTACTTCCACATCCCCTTCCTGCCTGCTCACAGGTGTTACCTATGGTTCACAGTGGGCCACAGCATTTTCAGTGTGCTGTGCTTTCTTTTGACCTCACCAATGCCCACCAGGTGTTTACCATGATGATGGCAGTGGTTGCAACACATCTGCTGAAGTTAGGGGTTCCAGTCTTCCCCCTACCTCGATGACTGGCTATTGAAGACTGTCGTCTCCCACCTCCAGGGTACAGCTCAGGTTCACTATAAACATGCTGAAGTCAGAGATGGCTCCCCCTCAGACACTCCCTTTCATCTGAGGTATTCCGGACACAGTGCAGTTCCCTGCCTATCCTCTGGAGTGGCGAGTCCAGGATATTTAGGCTATGATTCCGATGTTTCAGCCTCTATCATGGATCTCGGTGAGATTGACTCATAGGCTGATGGGCCTCATGGCCTCCTACTTTCTGCTGGTAACACATGCCTGCTGGCATTTGGAGGCTCTGCAGTGGGATCTGAAGTTTCAGTGGACACAGCATCAGGGGGATCTCCCCAAACTGATCCAGATTTTGGAGGAAACTGCAAAATATCGGCAGTGGTGGCTGATGAACCAAGATTGGGTCAGAGTAAGACCTTTCTCCCTTCCACACCCAGAGCTGACTGTGGTGTCAATTGTGTCACTCCTGAGTTGGGGCGGCCATATGGGAGAGGTGGAGATCAGAGGACTCTGGTCTGTGGCGGAGTCTCAGCTCTACATCAACCTGTTGGATTTGAGAGCGATTCACCTGGTATTGAAAGCCATTCTTGATTCTATCAAGCGAAGGCTGTTTCAGGTGTTCCATGACAACACCACCGTCATGTGGTATTGCACAGGGCGGGGTGGAGCCAAGGGCCCTGAGTCAAGAGATCTTGCATCTCTGGACAAGGCTGGAACATCAGGGAATTTCCTTGTGGTTCAACATCTGGTGGACTCTCTGAATGCCACAACAGATGAACTCAGCTCTCAATACCTAGCTGTTCACAAATGGCGGCTCCATCTGGAAGTAGAGCAAGTTCTCTTCAGAGATTGAGGAGATGCTTGGTTAGGTCTATTAACCACAGCCGAGAACACGCAATGCCAGCACTTCTGCACACTAGAGTTTTCAAGGCGACTCTCATTCGGAGACGCTTTTCAACCAATGCCACTCCTGCCCAGAGTTCTCAAGAAGATCAGGGCCAACTGGGCCCAAGTCATTCCTGTGGCTCCGAATTGGGCATGGTATCCCAAATTCCTGATCATGAGCATTGGTCCTCCGATCTGACTGCCCTTTTGGGAGGATCTACTATCACAGCAACAAGGCAGGGTCCTGCACTCGAACCTTGGCTTGCTCCGCCTTCATGAATGGATATTGAGCGGTGGCAGTTGGCGATTTTTGACCTTCCTGCAGCAAGGCTTCCTCAACCAAGACAGTATGCGCCTGCCATTAAGACAAATTTGTGGCTTGGTGTGTTTCCAAAAATGTTGATCCCATTTCTGCACCCTTACCTGAAGTTTTGTTGTTTGTTCTATCATTAGCCCAGCAAGGCTTTGCTTTGGGACCAGTTAAAGGATGTCTTTCGGCCATATCAGCATTCTTGCAGTTGCCAGACCAGCCCTCCCTGTTAAAGGCACCTGCTGTGACTTGTTTCCTAAAAGAACTGCAGCATATTTTCCACTCATCATGCCCAATGGCTATGGAACCTAATTTTGACTTTCCTGATGTGCTTGCCATTTGAGCCCTTGCACAATTGCCCTCTAGTACTTCTGACTTTCAAAATGGCTTTTCTAGTGGCCATTCATTGACCAGGAGAGTTGGGGAACTGCAGGCACTCTCTGTGCACCCTCCTTACATGACTTTTTTTCCCCAAACTGGTTTTGAAAACATATACCTCTTGTAGGATGCGGGAGTTCTTTGCGGATGTCCCCCCACTTTTTGCCCCATTTGAACTACTAGATGTTGGTTTTTGACTCTGACAGTGCACTGAAGTCTGCTAACCAGGCTCCTGTGCCAGTGTTCTTTCCCCTAAACTGACATGTTCAGTTGTAGTTCAATTGGCAAGGACTTTGGCAACCTTGTAAGTTCCTGGTTAATGGGTACTAAAGAGGGCCCCTATGGGCTGCAGTATGTATTTTGCCACCCACAGGGGCCCACACACAAACTGCATGCAGCATGCCATTGCAGAATGCGTGAAATGGTGCAAACCATTTTGAAAACACTACATGGCACTTCCAACATTTAATGTGGGAGCGGTACGTATTCTGCTCAGAAAGTATTAGTGTTTGCTCCATATGGTCTACATAGATATTAGCTAGATTTGGAGCAAAAACTGCTCCCACGGATGTTCCAGAGCATTGTTGGTAAAAGATACCTTCTGACATGAAGTAATTATGTTGTAAAGATATCCGTAAAAGTGCCACAATGAAGTCAGAGGGGACTTGTGTGGGACGTGAGCTGTGGTTCAAAAGATTTTGTATTATTTTGATACTCTCTACCCACGGTATATTCGGGTACAACGACATTATGTCCAAGGTGACTACCCAATTGGTGTGTTTATTGAATGGCATGTTTTCAATCAGATTAATCATGTACATGCTGTAATTTATAATGGTTGTTTCCTTATATTGAGAAACCACATTGTATTTTGTATATTATTTTCACATAGACTGTGCGGGTTCCACCTTTCACTTGGGACACTGTGCACCTTTTGCTATATATGTTTTGAAAATACAAACATGACTCTGTGCTAACAGTATTTGGCTTCGTATGAGTACTTCTCTTTCAACATACCTCACCAGAACTATTGCTGATTGTGCGTAATTATTATCAAGTAAAATTGTTTATTTTTCTAAAATAACTGTTGTTTTTTGCTCATGCTCATGCACACTGCATATACTATATGTAAGTCACCCCTACAGCAGGCCTTAGAGCCTTAAAGCAGGGTGCATTATATTATATGTGAGGACATACTGCATGAGCAGATATGCCCCTGTGATGTCTGGTTCCATTGCCATGGCATTGCCAGTGATCAGGAAGTCATCTTTAGAATATGAACTGGGCACTGGTCATTAAGAGATAGCCAACTACATAATGGATTCACTAAAAATAATGGTGTTTGGTATCAAACACCTCGTCTTAACAAATCCACACTGATGGCAGTGTTGGGTTTATTATGGCATGCACCCAGAGGTACCCCCTGAAACCCATCAGGCTTCTAGTGTGCTGGCTGACTGGACTCATCCAGCCTGCCACCACAGATGAGTTTCTGACCCCTTGCTTGGGAGAGCCAACACTCTCAGATGTCAGGAACAATGCCTGCTCCACAAGAAGGTGGTCTCACCTCCTCCAGCAGGATGGCCAGTGAATTAGCATACCAAGGCCAGAGACTTCAAAGCCTCTGCTGCCTTTGATATGCAACCCCGGCTTCCTCTAGACCTGGGGAATGCCACACCCTGCCCTGGGGCCTATTTGGCACCAGAGCAGGCAGGAAAATTAGCGAGTCTGAAGGCGTGTCATACTATCAGGCTAGGCACACACCCAAGGTGGGCCACCTGAAGTGGGCACTAAAGAAAGGGTTTCACCATCTTGCGTTTGGTGAAACTAGGAACTCTGGGTCAGGTTTATGCCCACTCTCCACTGGAAGTAGTCATATAGGGGATGTAGTCACCCCAGGGGTAGGAAGCCCATTGGCTACTACCTTAAACTCCCCTTAACCCCCCCCCTAAATTCAGTATGTAGATGGCCCGCTGACAACAATAACTCAGATTCATCTACCTGGGAACCAAAAAAGGACAGAAGAGAGCAGTCACTGCGAAGAACTGAGGACTTACCCTGAACTTGGCACCAAACCCTACCAAGATAATTGCACTGACCAAGCTTGCCCAAAAGCTGGGCATCCTCCAAATTCTGTGGAGGACTGTTTAACCCCTCAATGACGAAGCAGCATCTCCCTTAGAGTGGAGGAGCCATCCCCCTGCTGCTGCAGGCACTGACCGCCCTTGCTCTGTACCTCGACTTGCCGACCCTAGGGTCCACCCAAAGAGAATCTCACCAGGAAGACATGTTTGCTGATCCAGGAGGTCCAATCCATCTCTCTGCTAAACTTGGAGACGCTATGCCCTCCAGGAGAATCCCAGCACCAACGCCCTGGGTACTGGAGCATTTGACTCAACCAAGGCTTGTTGTGCGTCCAGTCCAGACACCACCAATGCTGAAGCAGACCTGTAGACGAGGGACTTTAGGATCACCAAGGCCAACACCAAGAGTGCCCCTGCTGTCCTGTTTTCTCTCCCTCTTCAGGTCACCAAAGCCAAGTGAGAGTCTATAACCATAGCGACCCGCTGGCCAAAATACCTCTGCACCCGAGCCCCCTAGCCCGGATTCACAAAAATCAACTGTGTTCCTGTGCTCCAGAGACCTTCAAGAGCCTCAATCTGACAGCTGATTTTCTACTGTTTTACCTGTAAGAATCTATAACATCTAAAATACTTACATGATTCCGATAATCTTGCGTCTAAAATTATATAAAAATCTGTATCTAAATTGGTCTTGAGCTTCTTCTTGAATGTGTTTCTCATTGATTGTACAACAAATGGTTAACACTACAATCTTTGAAAAGCCTAAGTTGCTCGACCACAATACCACAAATAGAGCACATGGGATTATTAATTTAAGCCCTGTAAACCAATAAGGGTCGTCTGAACAATTTGAATGGTGTACCCCTACATTTGGTACACTACATAAATAACCAGCTTCCTACACCTCTTCCCTGCCGAAAGTGTTCACACTTTTTCACATAGTCCAAACCATCACACTGCCTACATTCTTTGCTCCCCTGTCTGGACCCAAAAAGAGTTTTATAATTCTACATTAATTGTGCCAAAGAGTTCTGGGTGGAGTATTTAATCTTCATTGGGTTCGTTGGGGCAAAGAAAGGAAAGGCCATGCAGAAATGAACCGCCTCAAGATGGATTGTGCTCTGCATCAAAATCTGCTACTCACTGTCCAAGAAGCAAACAGCTGAGGGCATCCTCATTACTCCAGAGCCAAACCAGCGACCACTGCGTCAGCTCGCTCAGTCCCTGCCCTGGACATCCGTCAGTGACAACATGGGCATCTCTGCATACATTTACCAATCACTACTGCCTGGAGAGTTAGGTCCGGTGTGATAGGCACTTTTCCGTACGGTCCTGCAAAATGCTCTGGTCTAAATCTGTTTGCAGTCCCACCTCCAGGGAGGTATTTCTTGGGTATCTATTCTAAGGTACAAAAGCTGCAGCTAGAATTCTCTATCGGATGAACAAGTTGCTTACCTTTGGTAACCCCTTATCTGGTAATGACTCCATCTAGTAGCAGATTCCTTACAGATCCTCCCCGCTCTGCCAATGGATTTCTCTACTCAAGGTGACCCTTATCAGTCCCTAACGTTTGCACACTGGTCCATCACCATTCTGTCGTGGCTTCGTGCTTGGCTCTCGGAAATGCCACTAAAAGAAACTGATGTCAGCACGCTGGGGTGACGCCTATATAGGCACCGTGTACATCATTTCCAGCGTGGGCAATGTGGAGCCCAACGACAATGGCTAACAGTGCGCAGAGGTACTGTTCGCAAAGGTCTAGAGCAAGTCTGACTCCTAGGAAATATCCTAAGGTGAGCGATCTGTGGCTAGATTGAGTCTCTTCCAAATAAGGTGTTACTTAAGGTAAGTTCTGGTTATTGAATCTCATGTTTATTGAATTTGCTTATTAAAAATGGCACTAGCTGCTCCTGTTGGGACGGCTAAATTACAGGGGACCAGTCACACAGCTAGGGGTGTCCTTAAAACAGGGAGTGAGTTAACATTTGTTATAAATGCACGTGCTGCATACCCCTTTGAAATACTTTACTCATGGGTGGAGTTTGATCCTGTAAATCCTAACACAGGGAACTGTCATATCCTCAGACTTGCAATAACAAAAAGGAGCACCAAGGGGTAAGTAGTCAGGTCGCCCCCCACTCAACAATATGTTTCACAATAAGACCTGACCAACTGAGAACAGTATTTTCCAATTTTATGGACTAAGGGTCTAAATTCCCCTTTTAAACGGCAGTACAATTTTTACTTGCCTGTATGTCCTACTGTTCATCCTTAATAATCAATCACGTCATATACCACACTTTCCACCAAGCAACAACAAAAATGTTTTTGTTTTTTCACCACATTACGTTGTGTAGAAAATATATGTAAAAGAATGGAAAGTACCTCACGGTAGTAACACCAAGGGGGGCTGCTGGCATATGATTTACCAGTATACCCACACTTATCATCACCGGTAACTTTCCAAGTGGAAAACAAAAGTGAAAGTAAAGAGATTCCTCTGAACTGAGAAATCTATGACAAAATGAGTGAAAAAGAATAGGTGCATAAAGATGACACGTTCAGCGTGAAGAATCACTGCGTGCCTCCCATGTCCCACACACACAAAGAGGAGATGCAATCCTCAATTAAAGCGAGTACAGCTTACTTACAACAATGATTTATTCAATGTAGCAAGCGTCCTCACTTAAAAACAGCATCTAATTGGCCATTTATCACTATATAAGCCAACATGTTTCGTTGCCTACTGTAATTCCGGCAACTTCTTCAGGGCAAGTGTGGGACCGCTTAACACCTTGCTTGTGGGTCACTCATACCTGTGGTTACATGACAGAAAGAAATATGTAAAACACAACTGTGCTGCAAATGCCAATAAAAACACAACCAAATCTATAGACCGTGAAATCCAAAGACCTCACTCATAGATTGTATATATACATTTTAATATACATTTACCAAGGGGCTGCTGTAGTCCGTCGTACCTGCATGCCACCTTCTGGGATATAGCGCTACAAAGTCGCAATTCCACTTATCCTGCTAGCGTCAGTATCACCTACAATCACAATGGGTCATATTGTTAGAACCGGGGATTCTTTATTCGCAGGTCTCCTACTTTTGTCAAAAAGGACCGCGACACCTCAATTTAAATACAGCGCCATAGACCAATCCAATCTGCCGCTCTCAGACTCTCTGCCCCGCCATTGCCGGGTAGTCTTGTCCCAACTAACCTTTTATGTCAGCTGCAACAACCATTTCAACCGTATCAGCATGGATACTCTCACCTTCCATTCACAGCCAGTCAGAAACTGGTATCCTCTGATCCCCTTACCGCGTCCGCGGTGTTCTGTTCTGCTTAGTGCTCCGGCCCGCTCCACAGTAATCGGGACGCGAGCCTGCGTAAAATAAGTATCCAGGGAAAACGGACAACCCGGAAATGGAAGGCCCGGAAATAGAATACCGGCACAACCCTCCAGTGGCTCCTGAGCACAAAAGCGGCCATATTTAAAGTACCGCTCGCGCTCAGCAGCTCACAGTCAACAACACTTCTCCCTTTGTATTGACAGCCCACTTGTGTTACGACTGAGTGTTTTTAATTTTTTGGGATTTAAATTCAGTTATACCCAAAACCCACACTGAGCAGTCGCACCTCACCCCCAACAATGAACAAATGCGTGTACCTTAACTACTTCCAATTTACATGACCAAGATGGCACTAAATTAGCTACTTCTAATTTACATGACCAAGATGGCACTACATTAAAAAGGAAGTACGAGCATTTAGCCATTACATTGTCTTCATAATGGACACTCCAGAAGGGGATCACGAACAATGCATAACCCAGTGCATCATGGAGCATAAACCAGTTTGGAATAAAAAAAATGTTTGTCTTATAATCTAAAAACAAGGGACAATACACACAGTGCACAAAAAATCCCATGATATTAAGGCTCACCATCCCCTTCATTAGCAGAATCACAATAGCTCAGTTCATATTTCAGCAATGCTTCTTCACAATAAAATAGTCGAAGAACATTATCTGCTCACTTTATTCCATTCAATGGAGTCGTTTAACCCATGGCCATCAACTTTCTCTGAAAAAATCCATCGTGCTTCTTTTCTTGCCAAGATTTCATCAATGCTACTTGCATTGCCAACCACCTTCTCAAGGACAGTCCATTTTAAGTCCCGAAAATGATGGCCCTGTTCCCGGAAATGTTGAACCAAGCGAGTGGTAAGTTTGCCTGCTTTCAGGGTGCTAAGATGTTCCTGCACACGGACCTTAACTTTTCGTGACGTTAGTCCAATATAGTGTAAACCACACTGACATGTAAGCCTATAAATATATCCACAGACTTGAACAGATACCAGTTATTTATGTCCCTACCATGAGTTGGAAGTCCCTCTAGGATACCAGGAGCACCAAGCATAGCTTGGTGGTCAACTACGGCATGTAGTTCAGAATCTTAGAATGTGTCCCCTAAATAATGACAGGGCTACCTGGCCTGTATTGGCTGGGGACACACCATATCTTGACACAGCAAATCTGACACTCCAAGAAGGAACACGGTTACTGAATCGGGTAAAGAATGTTTATAAACAACATAAACAGTATGTCCTACAAACATCTTTTACGGCTCCAGTTTCCTCCTGGACCTGCAGCACATATGCATGCCACAATGCAGACAATCAGTCAACAGATAAATAATTGCTATCATGGGAAAAGCAACCACAAAATTAGATGAAATTCCATTCTGGACTGCTCGTAAGACCAACCAGTTGGTAGTGGCTTACCTCATACAACGCCCTAGAAGAATAGAATTTTGACTGTGTGTCCTCCGCTTGAGATGGTGCCACCAGTAGATGATTGCAACACCTGGGGAAGTACATTTGCAGGTATTTATACTACTATGCATGGCACACCCTCATTAGGGGTGTAACCAGAGTTGTTAAAACAAGTACAAAATGAGCATGGAGCTGCACTGGCTCTGGATTTAAGAATGAAATTGACGTGCAATTTTGATACAGTTTTCTCAGTTATTCTTACTAATGTCAGAGGCGAAGCTGCAGTTCTGGCAGTACGCCAGAGCTTGACAACAGTCCCAGTTCAAGATTGTGAACAGGAATTCCCAAAAATTATTTAAAGTTTACACCTCTATGGACCATGATATCTTAAGTTCACAAAACAGAGGCAACTCTACTCACACAGAACCAGGACATATAGCAATTACAAGAAAAAACGTTATTTTAGAAAAATAAACAATTTACTTGATAATAATTACGCACAATCGACAATAGTTCTGGTAAGGTATGTTGAAAGAGAAGCGCTCATACGAAGCCCAATACTGTTAGCACAGAGTCATGTTTGTATTTTCAAAACATATATAGCAAAAGGTGCACAGTGTCCCAAGTGAAAGGTGGAACCTGCACAGTCTATGTGAAAATAATATACAACATACAATGTGGTTTCTCAATATAGGAAAACAACCATTATAAATTACCGCATGTACATGATTAATCTGATTGAAAACATGCCATTCAATGAACAAACCAATTGGGTAGTCACCTTGGACATAATGTCGTTGTACACGAATATATCGTGGGTAGAGAGTATCAAAATAATACAAAATCTTTTGACCGACAACTCACGTCCCACACAAGTCCCCTCTGACTTCATTGTGGAACTTTTACGGATATCTTTACAACATAATTACTTCATGTCAGAAGGTATCTTTTACCAACAATGCTCTGGAACATCCGTGGGAGCAGTTTTTGCTCCAAATCTAGCTAATATCTATGTAGACCATATGGAGCAAACACTAATACTTTCTGAGCAGAATACGTACCGCTCCCACATTAAATGTTGGAAGTGCTATATAGACGAAATTTTTCTAATCTGGTCAGGCCCCCAGCTCACATTTCAGGAGTTCTTGTCATATCTGAACACAGTCGAGAAACATCTCACTATTACATGCACTATACAAAAAACTGACGTGACCTGACTTAACCATTGAACATCAAGAAGGCATACGTTACACAGGCCTTCATAGGAAGCCCACCAAATTAAATACTCTCCTCGCGTATAACAGCAGTCACCCAAGGGCTTTACGGGAAGGCATTCCCTTTGGTTACTTCCTGCGTCCCCGCGGGAATTGCTCCCGCAAGGAAGATTACTTTGGAGAAGCCTTTATTCTCAGAGCCAAATTGATGTCGAGAGGCTACCCGAAAAAAAACTGTCAACAATTCTCTCAAACAGGCTTGGTACTGTCCTTGAGAGGAGTTACTTCCCTCAAAAGAAAAGACACCCGTTGAGAAATTGGTATGTGTCACTACTTTTTGTACTTACACAAATAAGATGCACAATCTAATTTTAAAGAATTGGCATCTGGTCAAAAGTATAGATTCCTCCCTACAAATCCTAATGTTTGCTTTCAAGTGAGGAAAAAACATAAAAGACCGTTTGGTCCACTCCTCCACACAATGTTCCAATACCTCTCCACCAAGAACCTTGGAAACTGCATGGGGCCTCCCCTCACTAAAGGGTCACTTCCGTTGTGGGAACTGCATTGCCTGCACCTATAGTTTTGACACCAAAGTCTTTGAACATGGCAATGTCAAACACAAACAGAATTTTTTATCCAACTGCAATTCATGCAATGTAATCTACTGTGTTTGGTGCCCCTGTAGCTTGCCCTATATTGGCCAAACTCATCAGCCTATAAAAGCCAGGATAGACCAACACCGTAGCAGAATACGGTGCGCAGTGCATAATGCAACCTTGCTGACCCATTTCCTTAAAAGAGCACACACAGTTGACGAACTGAAATGGCAGGTCATAGACATGACAGTGGTCCCAGAAAGAGGGGGTGACATCACACACATTCTGAAATGTTTTGAATTTAAATGGATGGAAAGGTGCAATACCATTGATCGAGGGTTGAACACCGCAGAAGAATGGCATAGCTTTGTAACAACCCTCACTAACTAATATAGATGCAGGCTGATTGACCATGTAGAACTACTGTCAGATTTTGCAAAATGTTAATGTAAATAATTCTGCCTTGTATATACCTGAAAACATCTTTCCTTATTGATTTCTTTGTTAATGCTGTGTATCTACTGAGACTGTCCTCACTCTGTTTCTTTTGTTTTGTTTTGTAATATCACCTCGAGAGTTTATGTGATTCATTGTTAGTTTATCTTCCCATACCTTTCTCTGATTCCACATTCCCTCAGTGAGGCTTTGGCTTTCGAGTCATTCGATCGGTCGTGTCGTCTCTACCACAGCACTGTCTGGCTACATTGATTGGATGTGTCTTTTTCAGCACGTAGATCTGCGTTTTAATTACCAAGTAGGAACCGTGCCGCTCACCAATGACATTCGCCATTGTAGGTTGAACAGGACGGTTCTCCTTTTTGTGGGGCACAGTCAATGCGACGTGCAACTGATTTTGTCAGTCCTTGTATGCGTCTTATTTTAGACGTGAGCATTGACGACATTTGCCTTTCAAGATTTAACCGGGCGCTCCTTTTCACTGGGCGCAGCAGTTGTGATAGGCGGCTGACCCCGGCAGTACCCGCACGCATCCCATTCTAGACGCGCAGTGATTAATTCTCAATTACTGCACCATTTGGGGTAAGTGCGTATGCATTAGCCGCTAACTTGGGAGCCTCCGCCTCTCATTCCAACATTTCGCTCACATTTAGCTATTCTATTTTTTCAACACTGTCTCCATCGTTCTGGACTCATAGCGTGCTCCATCCTTGAAATGCCTCAACATTCTGCAAAACAATTTCCCCCCCACCACCTCTCCTCACTGGAGTAAGTCTAGTTAAATAATGTAATGAGCCCTACCCATGGGATCACCTTCTCGATTTTAATCTCATGTCTTTTCTTCCATTAAGTGCCCGACTGGGCCCCATGTGAGTATTTCTGTTTTTTGCCTCACTGGGTTTTACGAGCACCCCACCTATTAAGTCATCAGAATGTTGAATTGTTCCGGAAGATTCTTTTTCCATCTCTTTTTCTTGCTTCTCTCAGTTTTTCTCTAACCTCTACTTAGCCTTTTCTTATTCTTACATTACAGGTGTCCCCATTCTTTAGATCCTGATGAGACCCCCACATCAATAGTAGGGTCGAAACGTCGTCGACTTACAAAATGAATGAACCATTTCCAGTCTTTGTATAAATGATAACAGAGCTGTGTAATCACTATTGTGTAATTTATAGTGGTTGTTTTCTTGTATTGAGAAACCACATTGTATGTTGTATATAATTTTCACATAGACCGTGTGGGTTCCACCTTTCACTTGGGACACTGTGCACCTTTTGCTATATTTGTTTTCAAAATGCAAACATGATTCTCTATGCTAACAATATTTGGCTTCCTGATTGAACTTTGTATGTGCACTTCTCTTTCAACATACCTTACCAGAACTATTGGCGATTGTGCGTAACTATTACCAAGTAGAATTGTTTATTTTTCCTCAAGAACCATTGTTTTTTCTTGTAAACCTTAAGTTCACAGGCACGTCTCAAAGCAAAAAAATGAGATTGCGGGTTCCAGCAATGAGAAAACCATGCAGGAGACTAAAAAGCAGTATAAAGTAAAACAAAAAACAAGAACTGGATCTTGTTTAACACACAAAATCAGCTGGGGAGGATATAATTTGAGGGACTGTGACAAATAAGCTTGATCTTTCTGTTCTCTTGAGGACTCCCACATTAAAAGGAATGATGGAAGTGGACCGACTGAGTATCACAGAAAAGGCGAATATATCAATCAGAAAAGTGAAACAGACTGCAAGGCTGAGGTTAGTGTAAAGAAGGAAGAGAAAGGTTTGGACTCCAACTCACTTTAAAGAGAAGAATGTTGCTAGACTAACAAATAAAGATGCCCTACAAACTACGGTGACTTCTGCGGAACAGGACATGGCCGATAGCTCTTCTGGACAGCACAGCAGAAGTGATGATAATTCGCCAGACTCTCAAAAAGTGTCTGGTGGAGACTCCAACTAAAGAAAATATACAGTTTGTGGCACTGAATATACATGTAAACCTTCCAGATAGGGTTTATAATGTAGAAATACAGATTGAGGGGGATATAGCACATAGCATAAAAGCAATATTCTGGCCTCAGTTATAGGATGCTTACGATCATCCTCACAGAAGATGATTGTCCTTTGGTTTCATAAGATATGCATCTCGAGTGAGGCAGTGATAATGCAAGCATTCTCCTTCTTAGTATTTAAAGAGCTTAGAAAAAAATATGCAAGCAAGCTGGCTTTACAAGAGGCTCCCGCATTGTACAGAAACCAAGTGGGGTGAGAAGAAGGATCGGTTCCACATGTCATTTCTTTGAGGAGTGAGCCACAAATGCAGGTGTTGCTGGAATATGAATTTACCTTAAAAAGACAAAAGGCGTTTAGCAAAACAGGAACAGTCGGTTTAATTAAACGCTTCGGCCGGGAAACATCCACAGAAATGGGTCTGAGGACTGTCTCAACATGCATTTGTTCTGAGTGCCATTATATACAGTCTATGAAGCATCATAAAACAGTTTAAATCTTGTTTTAGAGAAAGGAACACGGGCCTAGTCATGGGGTGTAAATCAGGCCACCTGATGGTGAATGCAGGTGGGTCTCGACCTTGCGTGGACACAATGAGGGCCAGTGGATGAAGTGTCCAGATGTCCGGTATAGGGAGGGTGTGATCACTGTGTGTATTGTGTGTGCTGTGCTCTGATTGGCTGAGTGTTCCTAACTTCATGTGGCATCTAACTTTAGGGTGTTTTGGGAACACGTGCACCCCTCTGGCCATATATGCTTTATTGGGGCCAATCTCCTGGGACCATTGTGGTGATGCTGCCTATCTGTGGGACTAATCTGGGGTTTTGCTGTTCGCGTGTTTGTCCGGCTGTTACATGCAACCCAACCTGTGATCTGTCAATCAGTAGCCTAAGTCCTAGGTCGCAGTGACTTGACCTGATTGTTTAATACACATGTATCGGTGTGTAGACTGAGATCAATGTTAACATTCCCCCCGCAAGTTGAATTTTCAACTATATCATTTACCCCACACTTCATGACAGTCACATTATTGGGGACTTGTGTTTCAGTTTCGATTAATACTACTTGTCTATTTATTTGAATTCGACCCACTTTGAGGACTGCGTTTTTACAGCAGGAAACCCCCAAATGTAGGGAACCACCCAAAAACAGAACAAGAATGAAAACCAGTAGCAATGATGTACACAGTCCTGCAAACCACTGGGGAAGCCAGGCATACCAGCCTTCAGACCATTCCTGCTCTGGGCCACCTCCCTCCTTACGCAGGTCTGTTTGAAATCGATGCAGTGTTTGGATGGCAAGAGCGAGCGTCCCGTAATCCATGGCATTGCCTGGGATGAAAGTACAGCAGGACGCACCAATCTTGGCACACACCGCTCCCTCCATGGCTGTGATCAAGTCCAAACCATATCAGTGTTGCATCACCATGAGGCAGATGGCTCTTAGTTCTTCCTTGATTGCTTTAAGACCAAGCTCAGTACTGTTCATAATTTTCAGCAGCTCCCACCAGGTTACTTTTAACCAGCAGGCATTTGCGTTCGTCTGTACGGGGAAAAAGGGTAAGGGTACAGACCTTCCTGAATTTACTTGTTTGTCAGTAAACAGTCTGCATTCTACCAGAATGTAATTGTAATGAGCACAACCAAAATAATCAGCAGGTTTTTTTTCTCGAGCCTGATGCAATTGTTTTCTTCTGTAGCGGATGTTGGTACAACTCTGACAGATCTTCTCCAGGGATGTCCAGGGTCAGGGTGTGTATGGTGACGAGGGAGCAAAGGCCATGTTGTCTGTGGACGAGCTGAGCATATGCAAATTCCCTACACTGCGAGTACTGATCAATCAGTGGGGAGGTGCCCCATTGCATGTTCGGTATGTGCAGCATTGCTCCGCAGTTCTCATTCATGCCAAGTGGAATCGTTCCTTTGCTTCTAAAACACAAGGAATACAGTGTAAGTGTCCATACAATAAGGGGCTGCCCCTTCCCCTCTAACCATACGTACCTATCTATCGCAGTGTCCTATACATCCTGACAGGGGTTATCTATGCTGGAATTTAACCCTCCCCTAAGTGACTCATTTCCTTTCGTATCATCGAGGTGGATGGCCCTACAATGGAACTCTATGTCTGGCGTCCATTTGTTATTGGTGAAGCCTGCACGAGAAACGCTAAGGGCCACCCTGTGACTACAGATGGAAGCAGGAGTGGACATGTTTGTGCACTGGTGAAGTGACTTTGCTACCTCCAAGAATGTCTTTTTGGGAAAGTCTCGGGGCCAAACAGGATCCTTCCTTATGGTGCCCCATCTGCGCATCCTATCTAGCTCTGTTTGAATATCGCTAGGCTTGGTGTAAAGGTATAGTTCTATGGGATTGGTCTCATATCGAGTTATGTTTACTACTACTCTATGGGGTTCTACTAAGTTGGGTTGTATTTTGGCCCTAATCCTACATAGGTACAGGTGGAGGAGGCATTTTTCTCTTTTGGGTGCTACCTCTTGAGATAACTAAAGCCTGTCTGCACCTACTGCGTGTGGTATCAGTGAACCTACATAGCATGGCCTAGCTGATGTCTGGGCACCCACAGCAGTCGTGCTGATACCAGGTGTTGTGTAAGAGTGCACTGTGTAGTGCATGTGGAATACTAGCTTTGGGTTCAGTGTAATTGTAAGTGGTGTGGGAGAGGCCCCTGCACAAGCGCTATGGAAAGGTCAGGGTAGGCTCCATTTCACTAGACAGATTTCTGGCTACAAATGGATGCAGCCACACCCATACTAAACAGAGAGTATACAAAGGTACAATAATACATAACTTTTGAAACATTGCAGGTCTTGGGATGATTTCCGGAGGAGACATCTGTAGTATTCTGGCAATCGGGGTTTCTTTTGCTTTGGTAAATGTGCTAAAAAGAGTTTGTTTGCAAATGTCCATAAAAACACAGTCCGTGGTCTTTGACTTACACACTTGGGCCTGGTTGGGGTTCTGAAAGTAGTCTCTGCAGAAATGGTTGGCCACTGTAAATGTGGTGCACTTGTGGCTCAACTGTGGACCTGTTGGATAAGAGCTGATGTTTGTAGGTTAGTTTAGAAAAACATGCATCCTTATGTATCATCCTAAATCAACCTTGGAGTTTCCTGTGCCATTCCTTTTTGGGGGTTTTGCTCTCTTTTTTAGTTTTATTCTTGCAATTTTAGTGGGGTACCGGAAGGTGGCCCCAATTGTAGTAATTATTTAGAAATTAAGTGGTGAATGGTTATTCATGGGTCGCCTGGGTCTTTTACTCATGAGTCATTGTCTCTCCCCCTCACCACTATGGGAAGGGCATTTCAGTAAGCAGGTGATCTCGTCTACTTAGCTGCTTGTTATGGGTGTCATCAGTCTTCTAGCCTCCTGCCTTCTTTCATGTGCGCAGAGGTAATTTTATTGATGAGGGTGGTGTCTATTGACCTATGCGTGCGCGGGGCAGTGTAGAAGATGGGGTGTATCACAATAGGGTATTTGTTAATGCTCACACTGTGCTCTGAGGTCATGTGTCTGCCCCTCTAGCTCTGGCACACGGTATGCAGTGTGATTCTTCCTAGTGGTGCCAGGTGTCCTGGTCACACCTTTTTTCCTGAGAATTCTTTTGGGCTTCTTTTTTGCAGGTCTTTTGGGCACCTCCCTAGGTTTTCATGTGATTGTCATTTACCTGAGTGGGTCGGAGAGCTGTCCCGTGGCCCCATGTGTTTCTGCTGTGGCGGTGTCAGAGACTGGGCTTACTTGCTCCCCTAGACAGTGTTTGTAAGGCCTGGTGACCTATCAGCTTGGTCGCAAGGCTGGGTATGGTGGTGAGTCTATGTGATGGATTTTTGTAGACCTTCCCCTTTCTGGTACCCCTTCTCCCTTCGAATGCGCCCCACCCGAGATTTTTGGGCCAGCTGTCCCCAGCTGTGGCCAGAGACCTCCAATCCTGGGACATTCTACCTTCGATGTTTTCGAGGGACATGACCCGACGAGCAGGCTTTGGGTGTTTTGGAGAACTTTGAGGGAAAAGATGAGCCAGGATGTTGCTCAATGGGGAGTTCAGTGCAAGGCCCGAACTTCGTCAGATTTCGCCCGATGCGGGTAGCAGACTGTGAAGATCGATTTTTCTGATAAGATCCCTACTGACCCAGCACCATGCAGTGGTTTGTGAATGGCAGGAGGTTTATGGGGGGCACCATTATCCCAAGCACGTGGGGAATCTGTTTCCCGATGCTGGAGCATCGCCTTGTTTTGGAAAGAAAAAGGGGCCTCCATTGGCCTGGAGGCAGTTGAAGGCGGTCGGGACACCATGCCAGGGAAAATTGGTCCCGGGCTGGAGGCCCAAGAATGGGGTCCCTTTGATCTCGTAATAGGAACCTGCCCCAACTGGACTTGGATGAGGGGACCTGTGTGCCTGTTTGTTGGAACCGGAGTTACCGAGTCCGTTACGGTAGCATGGCGCAAAGCGGGGAAGGCACGCGAAGGCAATGTGTAAGGCAGTTGTGCAGCACACTCTTACTTTGACTCAGAAATGCGGAGCAATAACCAGACACCACACCAGGCTTGCGTAATTAAAAATCAAGTTCTTTTATGTCAATCAAGGTTGCATCCGATTAGGCAGATTATTTCAATTTTACATTGCATTTCTTTAACTGGTGCACATTCTTCTAAAAGGACCCTCAACAGTGTAGGCCACTAAAAGGCCGCAGGAATCAGCTCCTAAAAACACAGCACCAATAATGATTACCGGGTGCACTAATAATTCAGGGCCCAGAACATGCAAAACACTTCAGGCATCTTAAAATCCCTTGTAAATAGGCACATACATCAGGCCTAGATAATCATTACAGCATGCGGGACAATATGCGGGATGAAATCCTAGAGGGAACCCCTCAACATGTCCAGTAACTGGGGCCTCCCTATGCTGTAGGCTTCCTATATCTCTCAGGGGAGGTGAGGGTTAAATCAGGCTTGGCACAAAATGTTAGTGAGGGCTCTTCCCTCGTTAACCCCCTGGCAATGCTGGCCCCCGGCCCCCAGTGGCTTGTTCTGGAGCCCTAGGGGCCTCCAGGGCTCACCTGCTGTGTCGTGGCTGGTCTCGTTGCGATTCGGCCCTCGCGGTGATTTGCAGAGTCCCGCCGAGGCTGTGGAGCCTCTTTCTCCGGTCGCGGGTCGTTGGGGGGCCGGTTTCGCACTCCTCCGGCCCCCGTGGAGTCAGCGGTGAGTGAGGGGAAAGGGAGCGGGAGCCGGCAGTCCTTCGCAGACGGCTCCCCGCTTCCCTCTGATGCACACAGAGTTCTCCTTCCTCCGTACGTGCTGGGGGGCGGGCTGAGGATGCCGCCCAATCCCAGCGCGGTCCTGGAGTTCTTCTGGGGGCTCCCGCTGGCAGTGGAGCCCCTCCGGCGTCTTCCTTCTCGGCCCCTGGCAGCGGACCAATCCCGTCGCGGCCTTCTCTCGTTGCCGGGCAACGCCTCCCGCCTCCTGCTCCTCTGCTGCTGGCTCCGGCGGGGCCAATCACGTCGCGGCCTTTTCGGGGCGCGACCTATGACGCGGTCGGCGTCCCCGGCCCCACGGCAACGGCGTCCGCGGGCCTGGAGGCCGCGGTGGGCCTCAGTTCTCTTCACGCGGCCCTCCTGGGCTGCGGCGGTGTCTTTCTTGGCCGCGACTTCAGCGGTAGGGTTCCCGGGCCCGGCGGTGATCTCTGGGGGCTTCGGTGAGGGCGCGGACGGCGCACCTCACCACACGCACTCAAGGGGGGAGGTCTCCCTCACCACCTCTTCTTCACGCGGCGGCGGCCGCGGCGGCGATTCAGTCACAAGGTCAGTGACTGGGGTGACAATTTCTCCCACGTGGAGTTGAAGCGCGGGGCGCGCTGACAGCCTATACACAGGGCTGTGTGGGAAGGGTTCGTGGGGACAGTCCAGCTGCCGGTCTGGGTGGATAGGGGGTGAAGGTCTAGCGCTTAGGACACAGCGCTTCGCCTCGTGATCCCCATTCGACGATTCAGCTTGGGTTCCTGTTACTCTTGGTTTCAGGCTCCTGCGAGGAGCTTCTTGTCAGAAGTGGCTTAGGGTAATGTCCGTGACAAACGTTTCTTGTCAGAAAGTTCCTGCTTCTGAGGGGGGGGTTGTGAGTTGGTGGTTCTGGGAGTGCTTGATGTTCCTCCCAGCACGCTGAAGGTGGTTCCCTGGGTCCCCTCACACTGGGCAAGGTCAGTGGGTGGTGGGCGTTCCTCAGCTATCTTACTTCAGCAGGGCCTCAGCCCTGTCAGCAGCAGTAGTGTAGGTCTCCCCCCTAGGCCCTAAAGCCTAAACTCCGGCGCAGGTTCTCCCAGGATCAGCGGTGCCTCAACCTAACTGACTAAAAGGTTTTCCCTCCAAGCCTCTTATACCCCTAGGTCAGGTGACCCTCCTAAAGGCGGCAAAACTTAACTCCTCCCACAGCCCGGAAGGTTCTGGAACCTTCCACCTACCTAGCTATGCGGCCCAGAGGCGGGGACGGGATGGATACTGTATCCCTATGTCCCAGCCTGACTCTGGCTACTAGCGTGTATGTGTGTAAGGCCCTTCTGCAGTAGCAGGGGCCTGTGGCAGCCATCTTTAGTGAGAGAGCACCTGCACCTCAGCACTGACCAGCAGTGGCAAGGCGCCCGGAGACCTAGGTCCAGTAAAAATATGGTGGCAAAAATGAGGCGCAAAAGGGAAAAAACAGGGTAAGACCACCCTAGGGCTGACAGGTCTAACACGCGTCCCCCCAGCCGAAAGAGGGAGAGCTTCCCAACCTCTAGGGAGTTCTCTTCGCTAAGGCGGAAAAACCGGGAGAGACCGTCAGCGTTGGCGTGGTCTACACCGGGTCGATGTTCCACCCGAAAGTCCATCCCCTGGAGGGAAATGGACCACCTCAACAATTTGGGGTTTTCGCCTCTCATCTGCATGAGCCAGCGAAGGGGTCTGTGGTCGGTCTGGATCAAGAAGTGACAACCAAAAAGGTATGGCCTCAACTTCTTCACAGCCCAAACCACAGCAAAGGCTTCCCGCTCGATGGTACTCCACCGCTGTTCCCGGGGGAGTAGTCTTCGGGAGATGATGGCCACTGGCTGGTCTTGGCCATCGTCATTCAGCTGCGAGAGCATAGCTCCTATGCCATGCTCAGAAGCGTCTGTCTGCACGATAAACTCCCGTCCAAAATCTGGAGTCCTGAGCACCGGCGCGGTGCACATGGCACGTTTAAGGGTCTCAAAGGCATCCTGGCAGGCAGCCGTCCAGATGACTCTGCATGGCTGCTTCTTCGAAGTCAATTCCGTCAATGGGCCCACGATGGTTCCATATCCCTTGACGAACCGGCGGTAGTATCCCGTGAGGCCGAGAAAAGCTCGGACCTCTGTTTGGGTCTTGGGGGCTCCCAGGCCATGATGGTCTCAATCTTGGCTTGGAGGGGTTGCACCTTACCTCCGCCCACCAGATGTCCCAGGTACACGACAGATCCCTGTCCAATCTGGCACTTGCTGGCCTTGATGGTTAGCCCAGCCCGTTGCAAAGCCTGTAGCACCTCCTGAAGATGCTGCAGATGGTCCTCCCAGCTGCTACTGAAGACAGCTATGTCATCCAGGTAGGCAGCAGAGAAGGCCTCTAGGCCAGACAGCACCTGGTTCACCAACCGCTGGAAAGTGGCTGGAGCATTTTTCAACCCGAAGGGCATCACACGAAATTGAAAGTGGCCCTCGGGGGTGGAGAACGCAGTCTTCTCCTTGCTCCTTCCGCCATGGCGATCTGCCAATAGCCTGACGTTAAATCAATGGTACTCAGATACCGGGCTGCTCCCAGCCGGTCAATGAGCCTCATCCGCCCGAGGGATCGGGTGAGCGTCGGTCTTGGTGACTGAGTTGAGTCCACGATAATCCACATAGAACCGAAGTTCTGGTGTGGTGCCCGGGGGGGCCGCTTTCGGCACCAACACCACCGGACTAGCCCAAGGGCTACTGGAAGGCTCAATCACCCCCAGTTCTAGCATCTTGACAACCTCACCCTGGATACTAGCCTTGACCTTATCGGACAGCCGGTAAGACTTGTTCTTCACTGGCGGACTGTCCCCTGTGTCCACATCATGGGTACACAGGTGCGTGATTCCAGGCGTGAGGGAAAACAACGAGGCGTACTGCCCCAAGACCTGGCGGCAGTCCCTCTGTTGCTCTGGGGTCAAGGATGGGGCGAGGACTACTCCCTCTACCGAACCATCCTTCTCATGGGCCGCCAGAAGGTCTGGCAGAGGCTCACTCTCCTCCTCCTCACTTCCATCCGTTATCATCAAGAGAGTGAGCTCGGAACGCTCCTGGTGTGGCTTCAGGCGGTTGACGTGGAGCACCCTGTGGGGTTGACGGGGGGTCTTCATGTCGACGACATACGTGGTCTGGCCTTTCCTTTCCAAGATCTCAAACGGCCCAGTCCACCGGTCCTGGAGGGCGCTAAGCTCTCCTGGCTCCATGACCCACACCTTCTGTCCAGCGTCTAACTCTACCGTCCGCGCGTTCCGGTCATACCATTGCTTCATGACGGCCTGACTCGCCTCTAAGTTGTCCGAGGCCTCCTTCCACAGCTTGGCCACTTGGCTGCGGAACGCCAGCATATAGCTGACCACATCACGGGGAAGCTTCGAGGAAGACTTCTCCCACCCCTCTTTGACAAGACTGAGGGGCCCCCGAACGGGGTGGCCATAGAGCAGCTCAAAGGGGCTGAAACCGACCCCCTTCTGCGGCACCTCTCGGTAGGAGAAGAGCAGACAGGGTAAGAGGACGTCCCACTTTCTTCTCAAGTCCTCGGGTAGGCTCCTGATCATCCCCTTCAAGGTTTTGTTGAAACGCTCCACGAGCCCGTTCGTCTGGGGGTGGTAAGGAGTGGAGAACCGGTAGGTCACTCCACACTCCTTCCACATGGCCTGCATGTAGGCCGACATGAAATTCGTGCCCCTATCTGACACCACGACCTTGGGGAATCCCACTCGGGTAAAAATCCCCATGAGGGCCCGCGCCATCACCGGTGCTGTGATGGTCCTCAGAGGGATTGCCTCTGGGTACCGGGTGGCGTGGTCTACTAGCACCAAAATGAACCTATGCCCAGCAGAAGTCGGCGGATCCAACGGCCCGACAATGTCAATCCCTACTCGCTCAAAAGGGGTATTGACCACTGGGAGAGGTTCTAGAGGGACCTTCACCTTAGTCCCTGTCTTGCAGCTCGCTTGGCAAGTGGTGCAGGTCTTGCAAAATGTGTCAGAAGTGACGCGCATCCTGGGCCAGTAAAAATGTGGGACCAAGCGTGCAAACGTCTTGTCCTGGCCCAGGTGCCCTGCTAGTGGTATCTCATGCGCCAACTCTAGCAGAAAGGCTCGGTAGCATTGGGGGACCACCACGGCCCTTGAGGACCCATGCACCGGAGCCTTAGGCTCACTGTAGAGGAGACCATCCTCCCAGTACACATGGTAGTTACCAGTCTCTGTTCCAGCTGCTTGGGCTTCGGCCTGTTGCCGTATGCCTTCAAGCGTAGGGCACTCCCTCTGTGCCCGGCAAAATTCTTCCCGGGTAGGCCCTCCTTCCACCTGCCACTCTGCAGGGGTCGGCAGGTCCCCCACGGGAAAACCAACCACCTCAGCGGACTCCGGGGTCACCTCCGCGGGCTCCCCATCCATCTCACCGGGTGTCTCCTCCCGGACATCTCCTCGTCCAGCAGTGGGCTGGGCCATTATTTCAGGCTCCAACCCGGGCTGAGTTCCTTGTCGGGCAGCCATGGACCGCGTGATAACGCAAGTCCATCCTGGTAACCCCAACATCTCAGCATGGGCATTGAACTCTACCTCTCTCCAGGCAGTATGTTCCAAGTCGTTGCCCAGCAGACAGTCAACTGGCATGGCAGGGCTCACCGCAACCTTCATCAGACCTGACACTCCTCCCCACTCAAAGGGAACTTGGGCCACGGGGTAATGACCCAGGCTATTATCAGCCATCACAACCGGGTGGAACTCCTCAGGAATCACCTGCTCTGGGGACACCAGCTGACGTCTCACCATCGTTATGCTGGCACCTGTGTCCCTCAGAGCCTCCACCTCCTCCCCGTTCACCAGGACCCTCTGCCGATACTTGGCAGTGTTCTCGGGTACCTGAACCCTTGGGATGATCTCTCTATCCCCCAGGGAAACTAAGGTCAAGCCTGTCCACTCACCTCCCCTACCTAGGGACAACTCCTCCCCAAGCGCTACACTGGCCACCCCGGGGCTCTTACCTCCTGTGGGGGCTGGGGTTCTCTTGCGACACTGGGGATCCCCCTTGTAGTGTCCAACCTCCCCGCACTCGTAGCACCGGACAGTTCTGGGCTGCTGACTCCTGTCAGGGTAAGTGGGTTTCTGGTATCCAGATTGGGATGGGGAACCTACCCCTCTCCCAGGCGGTCTATTTTGGGGACCTTTAAAGAACTCCCTCTTTTTATCTCCCCCTCTTTCTTCTGGGGGAACCCCTGTCCACCTTTCGGGGGATCCGCCCCGGCTCCCTTGTGGGACACCCGAGTGCTGACCCACGTGTCTGCCTCCTCTGCAAGCTCCCTAGGATTGGTCAGCTTGCGGTCCACCAAGTACTGGCGCAGCTCCGGAAAACATTTCTCGAGGAGGTGCTCTCTCAAAAACAGGTCGTACAGCCCAGTGTAATTGTCAATGTTGCTGCCACGTACCCACCCCTCCAATGCCTTCCGGGCATAATCATAAAAATCCACCCAGTTTTGTGTGGTGAGCTTGTGGCTGTTGCGGAACTTTTGGCGGTACTTCTCTGGGGTGAGGCCAAACTTCCTGAGCAGGGCCTCCTTCATGATAGGGTAGTTGGTCTGCTCCCCTTATCTAAAGTTAAAAGTGTGTCCCTTACTGGTGGAGGTATGTACCTGTAGAGACCTCCTCCCCAGTAGCTCTCAGGAACTCTATGGGCCACCAAAGCTACCTCGTACGCCGCCAACCACTTGTCGATGTCATCACCCACACTAAAGCTGGCTATCACCTCCCTGGGTAGATAAAATTTGGGCTCCTGTGGAACCCCAGCAGGTACGCTGCCACCATTTCCTTTGCCTTCCATCTCCATCTGCAAGGCTCGGAGCTCTAGTTCTTTCAGGCTAAGCTAATGTGCAAGCCTCCTCTCCTCCATGGCTAGCCTTGCCTGTTCTCGCTCCCTTTCCATCTTAGCCAACTCTAATGTCAATTGCCTCTGCTGCCTCCAGTCCTCGAATTCCTCTGCTGACAAACTCCCCCCTGACGCACTACTGCCTGCCCTGGAACGTCTTCCTGGCAACACATTCTCGCTGACGTCAATGTTCAGTAGTCTCAGTTCTCCTGGGTCGTCTGCCTCCCTCTGCTCCTCATCCCCTCTTCCCTCCGGGTGGGCCATTACCCATGCCCTCAAAGCTTTCTGAAGCACCTCCTTCCTGGCACCTCGCTTGACGGCCACCCCCCTCTCTAGGCAGAACTCCTTGAGCTGTGTCACCGTGTACCTCTCCAGGTCGGCTAACTCAAACTCCATCCTCCTAGGTGGGGTCCCAGACAATTTAAGGAAGTGGTTCTAAATGGTAGGTAGCAGGTCTAACGCAGGACTAATACAATCGGCAATCACAATAGAACTCCTGGTACTTACATTTCACTAGGTGTCTAATTGCGGCGCACACTGAGTCACTGTAGGGTGCTGCACAAACACCAGTCCTTATCCCACCGCTGCCACCAATGTTGGAACCGGAGTTACCGAGTCCGTTACGGTAGCATGGCGCAAAGCGGGGAAGGCACGCGAAGGCAATGTGTAAGGCAGTTGTGCAGCACACTCTTACTTTGACTCAGAAATGCGGAGCAATAACCAGACACCACACCAGGCTTGCGTAATTAAAAATCAAGTTCTTTTATGTCAATCAAGGTTGCATCCGATTAGGCAGATTATTTCAATTTTACATTGCATTTCTTTAACTGGTGCACATTCTTCTAAAAGGACCCTCAACAGTGTAGGCCACTAAAAGGCCGCAGGAATCAGCTCCTAAAAAACACAGCACCAATAATGATTACCGGGTGCACTAATAATTCAGGGCCTAGAACATGCAAAACACTTCAGGCATCTTAAAATCCCTTGTAAATAGGCACATACATCAGGCCTAGATAATCATTACAGCATGCGGGACAATATGCGGGATGAAATCCTAGAGGGAACCCCTCAACATGTCCAGTAACTGGGGCCTCCCTATGCTGTAGGCTTCCTATATCTCTCAGGGGAGGTGAGGGTTAAATCAGGCTTGGCACAAAATGTTAGTGAGGGCTCTTCCCTCGTTAACCCCCTGGCAATGCTGGCCCCCGGCCCCCAGTGGCTTGTTCTGGAGCCCTGGGGCCTCCAGGGCTCACCTGCTGTGTCGTGGCTGGTCTCGTTGCTATTCGGCCCTCGCGGTGATTTGCAGAGTCCCGCCGAGGCTGTGGAGCCTCTTTCTCCGGTCGCGGGTCGTTGGGGGGCCGGTATCGCACTCCTCCGGCCCCCGTGGAGTCAGCGGTGAGTGAGGGGAAGGGAGCGGGAGCCGGCAGTCCTTCGCAGACGGCTCCCCGCTTCCCTCTGATGCACACGGAGTTCTCCTTCCTCCGTACGTGCTGGGGGGCGGGCTGAGGACGCCGCCCAATCCCAGCGCGGTCCTGGAGTTCTTCTGGGGGCTCCCGCTGGCAGTGGAGCCCCTCCGGCGTCTTCCTTCTCGGCCCCTGGCAGCGGACCAATCCCGTCGCGGCCTTCTCTCGTTGCCGGGCAACGCCTCCCGCCTCCTGCTCCTCTGCTGCTGGCTCCGGCGGGGCCAATCACGTCACGGCCTTTTCGGGGGCGCGACCTATGACGCGGTCGGCGACCCCGGCCCCACGGCAACGGCGTCCGCGGGCCTGGAGGCCGCGGTGGGCCTCAGTTCTCTTCACGCGGCCCTCCTGGGCTGCGGCGGTGTCTTTCTTGGCCGCGACTTCAGCGGTAGGGTTCCCGGGCCCGGCGGTGATCTCTGGGGGCTTCGGTGAGGGCGCGGACGGCGCACCTCACCACACGCACTCAAGGGGGGGAGGTCTCCCTCACCACCTCTTCTTCACGCGGCGGCGGCCGCGGCGGCGATTCAGTCACAAGGTCAGTGACTGGGGTGACAATTTCTCCCACGTGGAGTTGAAGCGCGGGGCGCGCTGACAGCCTATACACAGGGCTGTGTGGGAAGGGTTCGTGGGGACAGTCCAGCTGCCGGTCTGGGTGGATAGGGGGGTGAAGGTCTAGCGCTTAGGACACAGCGCTTCACCTCGTGATCCCCATTCGACGATTCAGCTTGGGTTCCTGTTACTCTTGGTTTCAGGCTCCTGCGAGGAGCTTCTTGTCAGAAGTGGCTTAGGGTAATGTCCGTGACAAACGTTTCTTGTCAGAAAGTTCCTGCTTCTGAGGGGGGGGGGTTGTGAGTTGGTGGTTCTGGGAGTGCTTGATGTTCCTCCCAGCACGCTGAAGGTGGTTCCCTGGGTCCCCTCTCACTGGGCAAGGTCAGTGGGTGGTGGGCGTTCCTCAGCTATCTTACTTCAGCAGGGCCTCAGCCCTGTCAGCAGCAGTAGTGTAGGTCTCCCCCCTAGGCCCTAAAGCCTATACTCCGGCGCAGGTTCTCCCAGGATCAGCGGTGCCTCAACCTAACTGACTAAAAGGTTTTCCCTCCAAGCCTCTTATACCCCTAGGTCAGGTGACCCTCCTAAAGGCGGCAAAACTTAACTCCTCCCACAGCCCGGAAGGTTCTGGAACCTTCCACCTACCTAGCTATGTGGCCCAGAGGCGGGGACGGGATGGATACTGTATCCCTATGTCCCAGCCTGACTCTGGCTACTAGCGTGTATGTGTGTAAGGCCCTTCTGCAGTAGCAGGGGCCTGTGGCAGCCATCTTTAGTGAGAGAGCACCTGCACCTCAGCACTGACCAGCAGTGGCAAGGCGCCCGGAGACCTAGGTCCAGTAAAAATATGGTGGCAAAAATGAGGCGCAAAAAGGGAAAAAACAGGGCAAGACCACCCTAGGGCTGACAGGTCTAACACTGTTTTTATGCTCTGGTTGGGCCAGCCGATCCCTCCCCGGGGGATCAACAGCAGAGTGGGGCCTAGGCTCCTACAGGCACCGGAATGCTGGACTCCAGTGCGAATTCCCAATCGGTGTGCTTGAAGTGTATGCTCTGCATTGGGGGTTTGAATCTACTATGTATTTGAGTTTTGTGTTGGTGCAAAGGTATTGCCTCCATGATGTCCTTGCAGCCCCTGTCCTTGTTGGGCTGGGTTCTCTGTCTGCTATTGCTGTGGCCAAATGTTTGGCCAACCACCTAGTCCTTTCTGTGGTGGTGTGGTTGCTAACTGATTTTGCTGTAGCTAAATAAAAGGTGCATTCAGGTTGGTCTGGGCTTGAATTTGTAGATGGGGATTTTGGCAGGACTGGCCTAGGCTTGTCGATCATTGCTCATGATACGCCTCTAACCAGCATCGGTCGGCCGTGTGGCTATTCTGTGGCAATAGAAACATTCTCTGAGGTCTGGCTGCTGCCAGCCTCCCTGACCTCTGCATTAAGAATGGATGGAAACCCTCTGGGGTTCTGAGGCAGAGCTCCCTTCAAGACTGGTGCCAATTGCACGCATGCAGCCAATGCAGCCCTCTTGAGGTCGGTCTTTTTTAATTTGTGTTGGACCAGGTTAGTAGTGTCTCGTTGGACTTCCTCCTGTTTTTCCTGTCATTTTCCTGTTTCTTTCTGTAGTAGTGTCATATGTGCACCTGTATTTCTCGCCAGTGTTTGGTGTCTAATCCTACTATGCTGTCAAGTCCACTCTGAATTTTGGTGGGCAGCTCCTTTTTGAGGATGTTATAGAAGAATGCATCCTCTGGCCTGTGTCGGTCCATTGCTGTCCTGACTCCTGTCTCCACAGTTCCCTCATTCTGTCCAAAAAGTCAGTTACACTCTCCCCTTCTGCCTTCAATCCGCCTACATCTGAGGAGTCAGGTAACATTTCCCTCAGGGTAGTCCATATCTGGTGCCTGAAAGAGTTGAATGCGGCCTGTCATGCTCGGTTTTGGTCAGCGTGACTTTGGGGATGAGGACTCGGGTGAACACCGTGTTGGTTAGCACTTTGTGTGCTGTGCTCTGATTGGCTGAGTATTCCTAACTTCATGTGACATCTAACTTTATGGTGTTTTGGGAACACGCGCACCCCTCTGGCCATATGTGCTTTATTGGGGGCAATCTCCTGGGACCATTGTAGTGTTGCTGCCTATCTGTGGGACTAATCTAGGTTTTTCCTGTTCGCGTGTTTGTCTGGCTGGTTACGTGCCACCACACCTGTGATCTGTCAACCCATAGCCTCAGACCTAGGTCGAAGGACCTGCAAGCCACGTATTTCTTACTCGGGGTTGCTGGAGAGGTAATCTCAGGAGATTTGGACCACAGTGACAATCTGGCTTTTGAATATACATGCATCTTTGTGTAGACTGACATCAATATTAACACAGGCTCAATATCCTCTGAGGCCAGAAGCTAAACGTGACATAAAAGCTTTTTTAAATCAACTACAATACCAAGGTATAGTAGTGCCTTGTGGTTCTATCATGAACATCTCTCTTTTTTTGGTACTAAAACCTGATGGTTGTATAAAATAGTTTACGATTATAGAAATTTAAATACATATACACACATACACACACACATGCACTTGTTGTGCAAAATGTTTGCAGTAGCGGACTAATGATGAACCTAGTTAGAAAAAATATTAAACAGCCCTGGACACATCCAATGGCTTTTTAACCATAACATAGCCCCTTAAAGCTAGTATGTAGCTACTTTCGCATTCTTTGGGTCAAAGTATGCCTATAGAAGATTACCTTTGGGCTATAAGAACAGACCTGGTTTGTTTACAGCAAGAATTATGGAGATATCACAGCAAGATCCTGGGGCACTATCATGCAATGATGATATTTACATTCCAGATGTGACTGAACGTCTGAATAGGGTGGGCAGGATATTGACATTGATTGCCCAGTACAAGTATAAAATTAATTTAATAAAATCTAAAATTACGTTTCTGAATATGATTTTTTGTGGATATGAGCTATCCAGTGAGGGTGAAGGTTTGGCACCTGATATGCTGCAGAAGTGGGCTACTTTACAACCTCCAAACACATTACGAAAGCTACAAGCTTTGATGGGACTTCCTAACTTTGGAAGAGCTTACGTGACACATTATACTGAGTGAGCGAAGCCCTTGTATAGTTTGATTACTCCCACATTTTTTTAAACATATTGGACGAAAGAGCACACAGCTGTCTTACATGGACTGCAATTAGACATGTCAGAGACTAAATATTTATGGGTTAGAGATAATAGAGCAAACGTAATAATTAGAGTTGCTCTCAGTGCCTCATGGTATACCTACGTAATTTATAAGGAAGAACACACATCTCCCACAGCTTACAGTTCACATATGTACTCCTTTGCTGAGGGGTGATTTACTCCTACAGAAAAAAGTCTTAATGTGGTGCAGATGCCCGTTTTGAAAGAGCGCCCTTTGGTGCAGGGGAAACAAATCATTATAGTCCCTCCTATACCTATACTAGAGGAGGTGACAAAAGCAAGTACTCCAAATGTTTGCGCTGTACTCGGGTTTTGGGTTCAGGGGGCCTCTTCTTTAAATGCTGTTGATGTAAAATTCGAGTATGACCCTACACTCTGCATGCAAAAATGTTTCCAATATACAAAAGTGTTCAAAAATCTCCTAATGTTTTACCCATACAAATTTATAACAGCATGTTCTACGTTGATTACTCTACTAGGCCTGAGCTTGATACTAAACAAAAATATTTTCCAGCTTGTGCTGCAGTACAGGGAATTTTTGAAGATGGGGACTTCAAGGCAGTATGCACACACAAAAATTTGAAGTGATTCTGCTGCATAGCTACCAGAATTACATGCCTGCTTACTTGCCCTACAAAAGGCTGATCTATCAGTTCCCATACAAAAGGTGTTAGATTTAGCATTATGTGTCCAAGGAGCACATTAGCACTTGAACGGATTCAGAGATTCAAAAGGGAAGACTATAAAGAATAAACAACTTTTGGAAATGTGGCTATTCTTCAGGAAAAGTTTCCTTTGGTCCATGCACAGCAAAACATGGCCCATAAAAGTGAAGGAATTCATGTTAAAGGGAACTGAGCAGCAGATCTGGCTGCAAAAGCAGCAGCTCAAACCTCTAAGGAAGCTGCTGTAATTCAATAATGAACTGAGATTGAAGCAGACATTTTGGCAGCAATACAATCAACATTTAATGGAGATAAACCTCCAGGCATCTTTCTTTCAAATACTCATACACCCTCACGCACAAGATAACATTCCAATGGTTTTTATGACCAGAGTAAGAGATGTGAGATTACAACAAACAGGGGATAACCCTATTTCCCAAACCTGGGGTAAATGAACAATATTAGAGCTACAATGGTTCGAGAAAAATATACATAAAAAAAATATAATAATGGTGAATTTACAATCATCAATACATACACGTTAATCACATGAGAACATCAGAACAAGAAAATCTTGAAAATCTTGACAAAAAATTAGGACAAAAGAATCTTAAAAGGGGTACCGAACACAAAAGATTATTACAAAAATATGTTCTTTACTACAGTAACAAGATGTAAATGACAATTACAAAAAATGGTGCTCACATAATAACACAAAAAACATCATTCATAACATAATGTACAGTGTAAAATGAAAGAAAAAATGGCGAAAAAGGAAACAAAAATCTGAAATAAGAATCAGTCCAACAAGTAACAAGAACAGAAAATAGCAATCAATGCTTCCTTATAACTGTAAGCCACGGGTAGGCGTTGATGGCGTTTCGACCTATATTATTTTAAGGTCATCATCGGGACAAGTACATATTTAAAGGAGCATCCAAAGAAAGGAATCTGAAAAATAAAAAAAACAATTATAAGCGGGTAACCCCAACCACAAAACGCTGCCTCAGTGATGGGAGCATAACACAATGAAAGATATATCATGCACAGAAGTCCAGATAGAGACCAACCAAAGTGGTATATTATAGAATCAGCTACCATGAAATAAATAAATAAAATAAATCTAAAGTGTGGAATACCAGAGTTAAAACTCACTTAGGAGTATCTATTTTCAAAAGCCAAACGCCACCCGTGTGAAAGAAGGGGGAAAGGCGAAAATCCACAGTCACCAATTGCCAACGTATTACCAGCCAACCTACTTGTATATTTCTGGAGAGACAATCAGAATGGAACAAATCGTGGCAACCTCATCAAGATTGCGTCCAAGGTTCTAAACTACATCAAATCAATAAAGTTACTCAAATGCAGTCACCGAATGTAATGAGTGTGAACCCAACTTTTACCAAAAATTATAAAGCTTACGAGAAAAATCAGAATAAGGCACACATCTCAATTTATGTGCCAATCTAACGATCGGTGCAGTTTAACAACCCGACTCAATAGGGGTTCAGAGCACAAAATATCTGAACGCTATTAAGAATAAAAATTATGTCATTAGATTTATAAAGTAAAAAAATTAAAAGAAGTTAACACTGCATAACGGGCGAACTCGAGCAACCTTACTGGTTGAATGAATCACAAAGAGAACCCATCTTGTTCCCCGGCAATACGGAAGGAGCGCGGAAAAATCACGGCATCTCAAGTAGCACTACTCGCAAATAGAGCTAAACAACAGATGAAATGGAGCTAAACAGACTAAGAACTTAAATCTGGCTACAGGCTCAATCATTTCGAAACCAAAAAATGAAATAAATATCAATATACTAAAAGTATATAAAAATTCAAAAAATAAGAATTTAATGAAAAAAGGGATTTCTGAAGGGTCATTGACCATATCGAAATAGCGGCTCCTGACCTACATCCCGAGTGACACTAATCTTGAAAGAGAGCTAAACAAAAGACTCCGTCCGACCGCAAGCTCAACCATATAGGGTACTGTGTCAGCGACCCATCAACAGCGAGGCAATAAAATATTTGCAAACTGGCATAATCAAAAAAATAAATTAATAAATATAATGAAGTCTGAAGGATTACAAAAATGTAAATCAAATGAAGGTATTAATCCAAAACATAGTCGGAGAGTTGCATACCGCATCTATGGAAATGAAGGGAAAGGAACATTCCCTATATCTTAACAACAATTGAAGAAAAAAAGAACAAAACAAAAGGCTGATGATTTCAAAACAAGTCTTAGGGGCCGATTCCGATCTCGGTCGGAGGCGCACCCAATACCATTCGGTCGGGAAAAAAGCCATGCGAAAGCCTGTTTCCCGACCGAACCGTACGCGTGGTCCGGCCGAGCGAGTACGATGCGACTCGCCGACCGACTCGTCCGGGCGTCCCGACAACTCCGACCGACTCGCTCGGACTCGAACCGCTCCGACCGACTCGGTCGGACCCGATTCGCACCGCGCAATGGAGACGTTTCCCGGCCGGGTAAGTACGATGCGCGCCGCGAGCAGTCCGACCGAGCCGCGCACTCCGGCTCGTAAGAGCTGTCGGAGCCGTACTTTGGGGGTCCGTGTCGGACCCCCTGTACGCGTAGCCGCGCGAGGCGCACACAGGGGGACCCAAGGGTCCCCCTACCTGTGCGTGTACGCCGCGAGCGCTTCGCGGCGTACCCGCTGTAGGGGCGCCCTTGTCCGCCTCGCACCCATTGAGGCAATGGGAGCCCGCGTACGCGTTGTGACGACCGGCTCCCATTGAGTTCAATGGGAGTCCGACCGACTCGTGTCCGATAACATACGGCCGCATCGTACTCGCTCGGTCGGACTGCACGGGTCCGATTCGGTCGGAAATCTCTCCGGGTCCGGCTCGGTCGGAGAAATTTCCGGCCCGAATCGGAATCGACCCCTTAGTATTCTGCAGAGTAAAAACTGTGTGAAGCTGGTAACAATAAAAAATTAAGGTAAATATCAAAAATTGCAGAAAGCATGACAGAGTAAAACCTAAGAAAATCAACCACAGATGTACCTATGGGATAGGATCGCAATCAACCTTACACTGTGTCATGCTCCAATGCAGATGAAACAGCAAAACAGCAAAAGATCATAGCAAATGTACAACCAAGACAAAATACACAAGGAAAAAATACATAAATTTCACTATGAATAGACAATCCATTGAATCCTAATATTTCGAAAAGGTAATAAAGATACATATCAAACAGCAGAATTTCGAAGATGTTATACGGTACTAATTCTGCATTCATGTACATTCATGTAAATTGAAATTGTCTCACTTCATCAGAAATGTAATTCAGAGAAAAAAGAATAAACTTCTATAGGTTCTCAATTGGAGATTAAAGAACTGCATTCTTCAAGCGTATTGAGACCTTTATTGATGCTGTCGCACCTCAAGATGCAGCGCCATTCTGCCTTATTTAGTATTTGCTAGACTGCACCACCACGTGATGGTTTACATATTAGTTCAATTACTTGCCATTTTATCTGATCAGGAGAATGATGATGCTCAAGAAAATCAGATACCATAGGAGTATGTTCATTCCTACATCTAAACCGGCTCTTATGTTGCCCTTTGTGAATGTTAGTAAAATCATTTTTTAAGAGCAGGCAGTGGTCCCACGGACCCCCGCCTGCTCTTAAAAATTGAAAAGAAAACTTTTATTTTTTTATTTTAAACACATCCCGTTTTCCTTTAAAAAAAAGAAGAATTGCTTTTATTTAAAAGCAATCACAGACATTGTGGTCTGCTGAGCCCAGCAGGCCACCATCCCTGTGATTTTTGCGATTCCTAGGGGGTCGCAAATTGTGACCTACCTGATTAATATTCATGAGGTAGGTCATTTGCGATGCCCTAGGAATCGCTAAAAGTGTTAAACACACTTTCATGCATCCCGTTTTGTGATTTCCTAATTGCGAATCGCAAAGGTTCGCAATTAGGAAATCGCAAAACTGGGCCTTCATACATCTGGCCCTTTGTTTGTTGTTTAGCTCCATTTCGTCTGTTGTTTAGCTCTATTTGTGAGTAGTGCTACTTGAGCCGCCATGATTTTTCCGCCCTCATTCCGTATTGCCGGGGAACGAGATGGGTTTTCTTTGTGATTCATTCAACTGGTAAGGCTGCTCGAGTTCACCCTTATGCAGTGTTAACTTCTTTTAATTTTTTTACTTTATAAATCTAACAACATGAATTTTCTTCTTTATAGCGTTTAGATATTTTGTGCTCTGAACCCCTATTGAGTCGGGTTGTTAAACTGCACCGATCCTTAGATTGGCACATAAATTGAGATGTGTGCCTTATTCTGATTTTTCTCTTCTGGTAAGCTTTATAATTTTTGGTAAAAGTTGGGTTTACACTCATTGCATTCAGTGACTGAATTTGAGTAATTTTATTGATTTATAGTCGTTTAGAACCTCGGACGCAGTTTTGATGATGTTGCCATGATTTGTTTCATTCTGATTGTCTCTCCAGAAATATACAAGTAGGTTGGCTGGTAATCTGTTGGCAATTGGTGACTGTGGATTTTCGCCTTCCCCCCTTCTTTGACATGAGTGGTGCTTGGCTTTTGAAAAATAGATACTCCTAAGTGAGTTTAACTCTGGTTTTCTACACTTTGGACTTATTTCATGGTGGCTGATTCAATAATATACCACGTTGGTTGGTCTCTATCTGGACTTCTATGCATGATATATCTTTCATTGTGTTGTGCTCCCATTCACTGAGGCAGTGCTTTGTGGTTGGGGTACCCGCTTATAATTGTTTTTTATTTTTCAGATTCCTTTCTTTGGATGCTCCTTTAAATATGTATTTGTCCTGATGATGACCTTAAAATAATATAGGTCGAAATGCCATCAACGCCTACCCTTGGCTTACAGTTATAAGGAAGCATTGATTGCCATTTTCTGTTCTTGGTACTTGTTGGACTGATTCTTGTTTCAAATTTTTGTTTCATTTTTCGTCATTGTTTTTTGTGTTATTATGTGAGCACCATTTTTTGTAATTGTTCTTTTATATCTTGTTACTGTAGTAAAGAATATTTTTGTAATAATCTTTTGTGTTGAGTATCCCTTTTAAGATTCTTTTGTCTTAATTTTTTGTCAAGATTTTCTTGTTCTGATGTTCTCATGTGATTAACGTGTATGTACTGATGATTGTAAATTCACCATTATTATATTTTTTTGGTGTATATTTTTCTCGAGCCATTGTAGCTCTAATATTACAGAGTAAGAGATGGACATATTTCTAATGAGTGATCTAAGTTAGATTTAATCAGGGTAGCTCATGAGGGGATAGCCTCTGTACAGGCTGGCATAAGTGTTACTGTATCAGTGCTATATCATATTTATTAAAGCAGATGAAGAAATATGTCCTGCAATGAGGTGTTTGTCAACAGATAAAATACTCTACTGTTGCATGACCAGCACAGACTCCCCTTACTCTCTCTGACAGACACTCTCAGGTAATTTTCCTCAACGATATTCGGGCCAATCCAGAGTGTAAATGTTTTTTATTTTTTTTATTTATTTTATTTTTTGGGAATAAATCACAGCCATTCAGTCAATTACAATTTTCCATAAGTTACATCTACAAAAAGAGAAAAAAACAGAATCAATTTACATACTTCAGGGGTCATGGCCTAAAAATTCGATCTATATATATAGTTGCTCCTCATTTTCAAAATTGCATCAACCCCAACTAAATTAACCTGCCATTATAGTCTAAAATTGACAAATTCAAAGCAATCTGTACTTTTATAAAAAAAATTCCCAGAGAGTCAAAAACGACCTAAGTGTACCCATTCCTATCGCATAATGTCTTTCACATTCTTTCACTTTCAGCATATTTTTTCCATTGGTCAAATGTTGGTATTAACATTGTTTCCCAGTCTTGCAATATGGTTCTCACTAAGAGCATTGTTATTTATAGCTTTTCTGATGACTAGAACTTAATCCTGCTCATGACGAACAGCCCAGTAAAATGAGTTGTGGGTCACCTGGCAAATCTATATCTAATGTGACCTGACAAAATTGCAATATTGCTTATCAATAGTCTGTTAATTTACGGCAACATCATATCATATGTGTCCAATTACCCTCCCCTTATATTGAACACCTTTAGCAATTTACTGGACTTAGCATTCTATACAATAACCATTTAGTGTAAAATTCCATTCTATGGAAGTTTGCTTTTTTAAGAATTGAAAAGTGATATTGGTTTTTTATTTTCCATGCCTCGGCTGTAATACTCAAATATTTCATTTTCTGCCATATCTGAATTATTTAGGCGCAAGCATCTGTCGCTTTGATTCCAGTCAATCTGTTTTTTCCAAAATTGAAATGATGTACGCATATTGGTCTCTACAAGCTCCTGAACTAATCCCCATCTTACTATTACAGCTTTTGGATCCAAGTTCTTTAAAAAAAAACATAGCATTCCATTAAAGGATCACAGCAATGCACTTTTGGCAAATCTAATATGCGGTTCAATGTCTGCTCATTTTTTCCATATATCCTGATTTAGAAAATTTACAAGATATTTATAACCATTCATTCTCTATCTTGAAGCTGTGGTCATTTCCAGGAGTGGCTCTAAAGAAATATCTTCCAATTGGGTGGATACATTGAGGCGTGGAATGGCCTAATATCAAAACATTTGCTCCTTCTATCTTTACCTTTTTACCATCCACAGCAATGTCTTATATCAGACTTTCTTTGGTGCCAAGGTGATGCAGTTAATTACTTAGTCACCCTGATGGAGATGCCACCCGCCGAATTTGGAAATGACCTCCAAGCTGGGGGTCATTTCTAAAGCATTGGCAGGAACCGCTGTCATAACGATTCCTGTCAATGCTTTTCACAGTTTGGTGAAGGGCTCCTTCACCACGTTAGAGCCTTGCACTAAACTATTTTCTTTTTTCTTTTCAAAAAGAAAATCCCAAAGAGGGATTTTCATTTTGAAAATAAAAAAGATAATGCCCCCTTCTCCATGGGATTCATCTTCCATCGCGAGGGAGCATTTTGTGTTTTATAACTGTTCCTTATGGACAGTAAAAAAACAACTAATGGTCTGCCCATCCTAATTGGACGGACAGACATATAGCCAATTTTCTGATGGCCCTCACTCTGTAGAACCATCAGAGAAGTTTGGCTATGGCGATGATGGAGTCGTCACCACTGTAGCCAAACCTATGGTCTGCCCGCATTTACATTGGGTGGGTGGACCACTGTGTTGTTGGGGAGGGAACACCTTCGCTGTTGTGACAGAGTTCCCTCTTCACCAACATCTAGATCAGCCCATTAGTCAGGCGCAGGAAATCGTGTAGTTTATAATCCATTAACATTTGATTCATAAAAACATTATCCACTGCACTATGGGTCAGATGTGCTTTATAAAAACGGGAAAAAGGCTGTGCAAAATTCTCAAAGTACTATTCTTTCACATTTGGAAGGGCAAGTCCCCACTCATTAACTGCTTTATGCAGTCTGTTCAGTGACAATCTGGGTACTTTATTCACCCAAATAAAAGCAGAAAACAATCCAAGAATTTCATGTGAAAAAAATTACAGCAATGCTGCATATAAGAAATTGAATAAGGGCAGGACCGACATCCGAATCAGTTCTATTTTGCCCATAATTAAGAGAGAAAAGTAGTTCCATCGTATGAATAACAAATTAATTTTGTCTAACAATGGTATGTAATTTAATCGATAGAGATCATCTATTTTCCTAGTTGCATGTGTTCCTAAATATCTCTGTGGTCTCTGATTTACAAGTGAAAGTACTTCTAAATGTAAAGTGTCTGTCGTGCAGTTACATAACAAATTCTCCATCTTGAACTAATTTATCTTGTATCCTCCCAACTCCTAAAATTGATTGAAGATGTTAAAAACCCTCTTTTGAGCCTCTAATTTAGGCTTTAAAAAAAGTGCAACATCAGCTGCATAGAACTTGATTTTAGACATCTTGTCAATGGGGGCTTAGTTACCATATCATTTAAAATATCAATAGCCAGATGTTCGATAAATATTTCAAATAAAATCTGGGAGAGTGGACAGCCCTGTCTGGTCCCTTGCTTTATCTTGCATATGCTGATATCAGTAGAATTCACAACGAGACAGGCCTGTGCATCTTCATATAAATTAGAGATTACTTGAGTAGGCTCTGATGGAACGAGAAACTTTCTAAAATATAGAAAAGGCTCTCCCAATTTCCAAGGTCAAAAGCCTTTTCCACATTCAATAAAAATCTGGGCTAAATCTGCTTATCCTTAAAAAATCTAGAACTTCAATTAAAAAAGTAAACAATTGCCTGCCAGTTTTAAAACCACTTTGACTAATCTGATTCGCTAATTGTTTAATTATAATTTTATAATCTCCATTTAAAAGGCTAGTCTGCCTGTAGGAATTCAGGTTTTCTGGATCTTTTTCTGAGCAAACTTAACACCACAGCAATGTCACAAGAGGGTGGAGTGTCACCCCCCCCCATATGTGATTTGCAAACCTCAAAATATATTTATTGAAAATTTTGGTTTATTATTTTCAAAACACTCTGTTGGATACCCATCTTCCCCACATGCTTTCCGGCAAAGTAGCAATTTTACCACCTCATCAACTTCCTCCAGCGTAAATGACTTTTTCAGAGCTTGAACAGTCCCTCGTCTTAATGTTGGAATTGGGAGGTCATCTAAAAAATCCAGTAGCTTCAGATTATCCACCTCTTGTTGGAGGCCATTGATTTTTTTGTGGTGCTGCAGAATCATATTATGAATGAATTTACAATCAGTGACATGAGTATTTGTTTCAGCCTCATAGACTGATTTAATTGTATTTTTACTGGTCTCTACCATGACTGGCAGGGTACAAACCTTGGAGAATATTCACTCTCTTCATACAATTTCTGCATATAAGCTTTACTTGACAAATCTGTTCATAATAGTAGCTCTTCATCTGCTGCTTTGCTTGCCTAAGATCCTGATAATTAATAGTTGTCTTATGCTGCAAATAGGCATTATGTGCTATTTTAAACAGAAACTCAATTTCTTTCTTTATAGGCCTGCAGTTCCTCTTCTCTACTATATCTCTAATGGTTATATTTGCTCTGATAGTGGTCTTGAATGCATCCCATATCATCTCCAGGCTGGTAGAGCCTTCATTCTGTAAAAAATACAGAGATATCTCTATATTGGTTTCTGAGACGCTTGTTTCTTCCTTCAATTTGAATTTGTTAAAAGACCATCTGTATACAGAACGTGTTTTCCTAATACCTGCTATATGCATCTCTACTAATGAATTGTCTGAAACAGAGTGTAAACTGAAATAAATACATATTGGTTGCTGATGATTCATGCTCCAGATTCCTATGGGTTTGCCACATGCTCAAGAGGTCATAAAAGACTCACAGTGCCTATTAGCAATCAGAGCAGTTCATACCATTCATTCAGACAATGGACCTGAATTCACTGTTAAGGTGTCTGGGGATGTTTTGTCTGCTCTAGGAGTATGACTTCTATATTTGCATCATTTCCACCCATAATCAGACAGAATTGTAGAATGCACCAATGATATTCTTAAACAACCCTTGACTGTTAGGGTATGGAATACAGGATTTAATTGGCTGCATAATGTGTATGGAGCCTAAACAGCTTTAGATAACTTGCTTAGAAAAGTATTAAGTGGTCAAACAGCATACAAAATACTCTTCAGAGAACCAATATATGTGCCTGATTTTAATGTGCCTAGAAAGGTGGCAGAGTCAACAATTCCCGACCCATCCGTGAGTTTAGATTTGTTGCAGAATGTCCAAGAAGAGAGAACTAACCTCTAGTGTGAAGGACTGTGAATTCGCCAATGGTGAAGATAAGATTCCTAAAGCTGCTGACAGGCGGCTCCCCGAAGTGGAAAGTTGGTGCACGAAAAGATCCTAGACAAGCAAGTTTTTGGGCCATCTTACAGACCACCCATTCCAGTTCTTGGGGTAGAAAGCACTCGAACCTTTGCCTGGCCTAGACTAGAACATGAAGGTGTCAATTGATCGCATTCATAAGCATTATGTGGCTGATCCTAATCAGCAGACCCACATTGACCCCAAGGTGCCTTGGAGTACAACAGAACGTGCTCTCCTTACAAGAACTATACCAAGATGAGTACATCCATGTTGAAATCCTATTCGCCATTCCAGGGACTGTGAAGCATGCTGTATTTCTAGCTTTGCACCAAGCTCCATCTTCCATAGAGGAATTTGATGCTACAATTTCAACAATCCCTATATTGAGACTACAACTGTGGTTTGCTAAAAGTATACAAAAAGTGATGGATTGAATGCTTGAATTAATCTCAGCCACTGGAAAATACTTGGGCCACATCCTAGTCCATTGTCATTTTTAATTTAAGCATTTCATCCAGCACTTTTTGTATACTTTAGTGTGTCGCCCTAAGTGGGATGGACATGTCCAGTCGCCCATCCTGTGCACACTGTGACACTGGAACCAAACTATGCCAGGCTGATGAGCCCTAACTAGGGTGAAACTAGTCATAGCTTGCTTGTGTTCCAGTTCAGGGAGGACCTGGTCTGGCAACTCGGGCTGGACTATTCTCATTGGAGCAGGGCCAAGACTTATTTGCATATGGCTGGGTCCAAACTGTGGTGTCATGGTGTGCTTGTTTTCTGCCATCCAATTGGGCTGGTCATGCTCATTTGTTACTTCAGGCTTGGGATGTGCGCTATTGTTTATCATAAGATTATGTACCTTGTCCCCATATTTTTTTAGAATTTGATGTGTATTATTTTAACCTAAGAAAGATGTTATGATTGTTTTATCTGATTTTATGTATCGTTTATGGTTAGAACTGTTTTAAGCGAATATAGAACTTACTTACTATTGCTCTCTAGGAAGCTATTGCTTTTTACTGCACCAAAACAAATGAAATATTCAAATGGAATATTGTTTATATTTTATCCTTATTCTAGGGACCCTTATTACCTGGATTGTCAAGGTAGGACTCACAGTTTGACAACTTCATCTATTTTCTTACTTATTTAGTGCATGGATTAGAGATGGGAATCCCCCTTTTAGCCTTGGTGAATACCCCTGACCAGGACTGGCTTGTATGTGGGCCGAAACATGTTGGCTCTTTAGGATGTGTGGGTCAATGTACCTGCTTAGCATCCCCTGTTGTTTGTTTTAAATGTACCTTGGGTACCCGCTAATAAAGGTATACCTTGGGTTTACCCTAAGATATTTTTGGATTATTGTTATATCATGTGTTAGATATAATGCATTCTCTCCCTAGTTGCAACGATACCTGCTGCTCAGCCTTTGTGTGTGATGTCATAAAATATTTATGTTTGCCTGAGGGATCAGTTGGAGAGAGCAGGCTGAGCAGCAGGAGGCTGCTCCTGGTGGGGCATTGATATGGCATTTACATGACAGCTGTAACCTGTAACAGAGACTATTTTCTCCTAATAAATGTAATCATGAAACCTACGGGATCTGCCTACAGAGGTTCATTCTTTGATTGCAACAATGGCAACAATTGGAGGTCTTACCTACGTGTGAAGATGTTAAGTCTGCAAGAAACTAAGTGAAAGAGGACCAGAAGAAGATAAAATCTACAAGAAACTAAGTGAATGAATTACTGAAACTAAGAGAAAATAAGTTAAGGCCTGCAAGAAAAATTAAAGCCCTGGAAGCCCCATTGGTGTCTGTAACACCAGACAGCCTTCAGTCAACTGAATTTTAGAGTGTGTTTAAGCGTTTAACCTGGTCACTTTGAAGGTGCATTTGGTAAGCCCCTTACTGACTACTGTATACTGGAGTCAACAAGGTGTAGAGTTGGATTATTCAGAGTGATTTTATGAGACTTACTGGTTAGGAGTGGACTTCACCTGGTGAAGCACCCTGGCGCAAGATAAGTTGGAATGAGTGTGGGTTGAGAGATACCCATAGATTCCTACTGTTGTTATGTGGCTTTTATATGTTCACAAGATGCCCTGATTTGGGAGGAGGGTGGGTTGAGAGCTACCTGTTGCTTACGTTTTGGACTAGGGTTGAAAGATACCCATTATGTATGTGTATTATTTCTGAGGGGGAAAATGTGTTATATCATGTGCTAGATATAATGCATTCTCTCCCTAGTTGCCATGTTACCTGCTGTTCAACCTCTGTGTGTGATGTCATTGTATGTTTATTTTTGCCTGAGGGATCAGTTGGAGAGAGTGGGCTGAGCAGCAGGAGGCTGCTGTTGGTGGGGCATTGATATGACATTTACATGACATCTGAAACCTGGAACGGAAACTATTATCTCCTAATAAGTGTCATCATAAAACCTACATGACCTGCCTCCAGAGGATCCTTCTTTGGTTGCAACAATTATCTGGATCCCTTCTTGTCCAGTTAATTTCATTACGAACTCCCTCTTAATGAGGTTGAGTCCACCCTGGTAGTATCATTTTACCAGGGTGGGCTCACCGATGATGAAGCATGCCACAATTAGTGGGTGAGACCTCCTCATCCAATCTAATTGGCACTCTAGGATCAAGATAGATTTCTCTGTGAACCTAAAAGGATAGTCCTTCAACGTCGCTTTAGGAATTACTTGATAGGGGCTCTGAGTAGCCTTCTTAAATTGGCCATCGCACTAGTGATATGTTTATCCTGTACCAAAACTAGATCATTTTCCCAGGAGGAATCACCATAGTAATTATTTTCACTGTACTTTATTCACCATGTCAGTCTTCAATTGCAGATAACAATTGATATGTGATTAGATTACTTGCCTGCCACATGCACCACACAATGACCCATTTTCCAGAACAAAACCCCCAAAATATTTGTTTGACATTTTATCAGACTTCCTGCACAACACCTAACCCTTTTCACAAGAAAAAAGACCAGCAGTGATCAATGTATGGTTACTATTTAACCATAACAATCTCCATGCCATTAATCCACCTGTAGGGTCCCATCAGTTCACAATTTGCTCTAAATATGTCAGCATTTTCTCTTGTTACGTCTCTTAATAAGAGTATGATATTATGTTTTTCTTTAGTTTCAGTAGAACATTTTCTTTTTGCAGTTGCTTCCTTTTGTGTTTTGTGAGGGGTGAAATGTCCATTGCATTGCTGACCAACTTGGTGAACGTGTGCTTCCTACCTGACATTTGGTGTAATACGCACAAGTCTCTATTCAGTGATATGTTCTGTGAAAACTGGAATTCACACGAGATCCTCCATTAAAGTATGGATGCGATATATGTTTCATCTGTTTGAAAGGGGTGGGGGCGGGTCAGAGATTCCCTTGCAGGTGGGTGAAATGAGTTACTGCACCCTACTGCAAGAGATGTCTGAAGGGGGTCTATTAGACCAACGTTCTCCTGTTCCTGGGGTTGCCCTTGGGTGTGCATGTGTCACCTCTTTTGTGGAGCACAGTCAGTATACCTCTCAACAGCTCCTTTGCCTATGCATCCGTGTTTGTAATATCGCATCGGCTCGGAGGCAAAGTTTTTTCAGGGGGGTGTTTGGGGCTGTTACAACCCCTGCCCCTCAATAAATATATTTTCTGAAAAATAGTTTGGTACAGGTGCTTTCAGTCGGGTATTGTGAGATCGGATTTCACCAAGGAATTTTACATACACACAGACAAAAACGCACACAGTCTTCCCTCTTTGTTTTGAAAGTCCTCAGAATATTGGTTATTTTTCAAAATATTGTGTTTTCTCTCTTAGTACCCCTACCAATCCGCATTGATCTCCCTTTCCTCTGCTCCTTAGGCCCCTCTCATGCATCCTGCTTGTCCTATAATGTATTTAAACATTATATGCTAGCCTGATTGTCGGAAAATCTGAAGCTCACCCCCCCAATCTTATTAGCCAAGCTACGCCCCTGAGTATTTACCTCCTTCGCATGGGTGCATGCCACCATGCAAATAAGGGAATGCACCCTTAGGATTGCGCCATCTCTATATGTTTGCCGGTGTAAGCTGTTTTACAGAAGGAGCCGCGCAAACGTCTGTGGCCCTTTCTCTAATAACAAATTGCCCCGGGGCTCAGAAACTGGGTGCACACACCTTTTACACCCCTAGAACGTTTTATTTAATATGGACCAGGGGGTTCTCCTCTCCATGTTATTCATATGTTGTCATTCAAATTGGCATGCTTTACTGAAACAGAGAGCTGTACTGAAGAGAAATGTGGATTGTTTTCCAGGTGTACTTTGAAAAATGTGACAATGGTCACCTCTGCAGTGTTGCACCTTTATTAACTGTCCATGTTCCGTGCAGAAATACTGATCTTTCTTCTACTTGTAGACACACATGCGAGGTGATAGGGACCAGATTGCGGGAAGACAAAGAAGGCACAGTGAGCCAGCTCTAATGTCTGCTGTCATCAGCACAAAGGCGGCAGCCAACCAGGGTATAATGTATCATGCCCAGCCCACTTTCAAGAGGATGTTGTCAGGATGCTGGGAAGGTGGAATGATTGGACAGTCCCCTGCCTCTGGACTTAGAGAAAGGAGGTCATAGGCGTGATGGCTTCTAACGTAGATTAATATTTGAACACCTGTCCACATCCAAAGAAAATGATTAACTATCTGTCGACGTTGCTGGAGGGTGCAGAGGTCAGGGCGAGGGTGTCCTTCACTATGAATGTGGAGAAGCCACCGCACGCTGTTGAGCTTGAGGTCTGCAGCTGCACTGAAGTCAAAGCCGTACTGATGAAATGCACGAACAGCAAAGACTTGTGGAAGGTAGAAAGCAGGAATCTTTAGGAAGAGATGCTGATTTTTGTAGGCAAATTGGTGGCAGCGTCTTTGTTTCTTTATAGAGCACTAGGACATACTTTTTGTTCCACGAGCATGCTCTGAGACCCGAGGAGGAGCACTCTTCTCAAGTGAGGGCACTGATTCTTTCCCATGAGCTGCCACAATCAGTCGTATAATATGGTCAAGGAATTTAAAGTTGTAAAGCTTGTAACATTCATCGTCGCTTTCTGATGAGCTTTTCCTGTCGCTGGAGTCCTGCTGGATGTGCATTTTGTTGTGATAATGAAGGACTCTGTCTACTCGTGAACCTAAAGTTAGTTGGGTCCAGTGTACATAATATATTTGCTGTCGGCTCCTAGACAAGGGGAACATATAAAGATAAATTGTAGGTTTTAGGTTAATTCCATAGTCAAATGTAAAATCGTTTTTTATTATTTTTATACATTTCCTAGACAAGTCATTTAGGTTCTATGCTTCTCTTAGAAAACAGCAAGAAATGTGCTTTCGATCATAATGCATGATTTGCTTCTTACCTGTGGTCTTGTGAGTCAAAACAGCATGTGTGTGTTTTGAAGCACTGCAGGGTGTTACTGTCAATAGTACCTGGGCACTAGCACACCAAGACAGGACTCTCTATTTGGTAGAGGGGGCAGCTTGTGACTGTTGCTTGAGCCACCCCATCTAAGACTTTTTGATATTAGACTGAGAAACTTTTTCATGGTAACCCCTTGAAGAATGTCATTGATTCAAATTTTGATCCTGACTGTGTTAAGACTATTCCTGCATCCCAGTTCAGCAGTTGTTTCCAGTATGAAGGCCAGGGCAATACGTTCTGCCCCCTTTGAGAAACCGTATCTGGCAATTGCTTGGATCTTTTGTAGATTCCACACCAGGGAACAAAATCCACTTAAGTCAATCCCCAACAGTTGTCTTGGCGTGTCTTGTGGTGCTGTTGGCAATTTCAGGAGACAATGGTCTCAAGATTTCTCAGGCTTGGGTGCTTGGCAATTCAAGGTAGCAATGAAAGAAAGGTTTTTAACTCTACTTAGCAATCTAGCATTTTAGGATCTAAGATGGTCAACGAACAATGAGAGATCTATCTTCATTTTTCTCGTATCCAAGTATTTATTTTTTATTATGCGAAATTCATAATGGCCTTTCTAAACATTCGTATGTTGTGTACTCTCAAGTTATGAAGTCTGTCTTATGACTGCTTTGAATGAAGTATAAATTTAGGGCCAGTCATCATGATACAAAAATTATATCCCTAAGTGCCCTCAGCAATATATGTAAAATGGTTGATCAGGATGCTGGCAATAGACACAAAGACTTCCATCAGCTTTGGAGTACTGGAAGCAGAGGGAAGGTTTTCCCACCATTTGGCTTTTAGTTACGTGAAAAGGAGAAATCACATTTTGGGGTATTATGTAGTTAGTTTAGTAAAATATCTACCCTGGGGGGAATATAGGATGGAGTGTGGTGGAAGGAGTGGGGTGGGGGGACAGGTGTGTGTGTGTTATGTTACTTAGGAGTGATATCAATAGGAATGCATGCAACACCTGACTGAAAAGTACCAATTTGTGGATGATCTGTGGTATGGACAGTCCTTTCCTCCACCCTTATGTTCCCATGTGTTGGTGCTTTTGACAGAGCAATATCCAGTGCTTAAGCACAGTGTCCATGTCTATGTCTGGTATTTGCTGAATGAGTCACATATAGCAATCCTGTGATGGCTGTGCATCAGTTCTCTGAGGTAGAGCTTCCAACTAAACACCTCATTGTGTCTATTTCAGGGCCTTGTGACACGAAGGCAGGACAGTCCTCTAATCAAGAATGTCTACTCATAGAGTCTCTGAGTAAGCACTCTGTTTAATGGCACTACATTTCCAACTCCCTGGAGCCTACTTGTTCATATAGTGGAGCGGAGAGTGCTAAGTCCTCCATTGAAAGTGATGGGGAGCAAAATTTAAATAAATATGGTTCAACCTTTTTCTTCACCACCACATGCAGAGCAATCCCTGTTCCCACACTGGCTTCTTCAGATAAATCGCCTCAGGTCACAGATCTTTGCTGCTGTATTTTGAGTCAGGAGCTATTTCATCATAACAAGTCAAATCACATTAATATTTTTAAGTTCAGTCAGAGATGAGAGTTTGAAATAGTTTTAAAAGTTGTATTTCTCATAAAGAGATTAGTAAGTATCTTTTATTCAAATTAGTCAATAAAATCAAGTAAGTTTACAGAACACACATCAAAAAGTAGGGTTAGAACAAATAATCAAATCATGTAATAAGCGGGTTCCATAAAGGACCAAAATCCCAGGATCAGAATTTAAAGTTAGTGGAACTCATGAAGACTTCAAATTCAATGGAAAAGAGTGAGACAGGAGAGCATAAAGTTCAAAAATCAAATTAAAGCTGCAGAACTTCTAAGTAAGAGTACTTCATGAAACTCAGCCGAGTCTCAGTAATACAACCAACAGTTCTGTAAAAAATCGAGCATCAATAGTAAGACAAAAGATGAACAGAAGCAGCAGTAGCCATAACTGCCAACAAACACTGGTAAATGCATTAGGTTTCACCTATGTGAATAATAATAAGCTGTTTTTTGTTGTAAGTTGTAGCTCGCGAGTAGTTATACAATATAAGTTACAGAAAGTCTGTTAAAGTGTTATGACTTGTTTGTGTACAAAAAGGAAATATATTGTGCTAATACTAGTTGTATCGTGCAGGTAAGTAATAGCAAAATTGTGAAAAATGAAAGAAGGAAATAATAGAATTAATTGATGTAATAGCAATAGTATGTGTTTAGAGGAGTTCGGACAACTTTTGGGCAGCGGTGCCACTGCACCTGCCGCACCATTCAAATCATGCCCCTAGTGCCTGCAAACTGCATTTGTGACAGCCTGTTTAGCAGTAAAATATAGCAATATTTGGTGTTTAGAGGTGTTATGACAACTTTTGGCCCTGGTGCCACTGCACCTGCTGCACCATTCAAATCATAACCCTATTGCCTGTAAGGAAACTCAACTTGTGACTGTTTGTATAGTAGTCAAATAATGCAATATTTGGTGTTCAGAGGGCTTCCTAGAGCTTTGGGCCCCGGTGTCACTGCACCTGCTGCACCATTGAAATCTTGACCCTAGTGCCTGCAAGGTAACAGCACTTTGTGACTGCTTATTTGTTAGTAAAAAATAGCAATATTTGATTTTTAGTGGGGTCTCCAGAGCTTTTGGCCCCAGTGCCACTGTGCACCAATCAAATCAAGCCCTTTTTAACTGCAAGATAACTGTAATTGTGTCTGCCTGTTTAGTAGTCAAATATAGCAATATTATGTGTTTAGAGGAGTTCTGACAACTTTTGGGCCCGGTGCTACTGCACCTGCTGCACCATTCAAATCCTGACCCTGTTGTTGGCAAGGTAACTGCACTTGTGGTTGCCTGTTTAGGATAAAATATAGCAATATTTGATGTTTAGTGCAGTTATGACAACTTTTGGCCCCAGTGCCACTGCGCCTGCTGCACCATTTAAATCAAGCCCCTTTCAACTGCAAGTTAACTTATAGCAATATTGGGTGTTTATAGGAGTTCCGACAAATGTTTGGCTCGGTGTCACTGCACCTGCTGCACCATTCAAAACATGACCCTAGTGCCTTTAAGATAACTGCACTTGTGACTGCCTGTTTAGTTGTAAAATATAGCAATAATCGGTGTTTAATGGGATGCCTGGAGCTTTTAGTCCCGGTGCCATTGCACCTGCTGCACCATTGAAATCATGACCCCAGCGCTTGCTAGATAATTGCACTTGTGACTACCTGTTTAGTTGCAAAATATAGCAATATTCTGTGTTTAGAGGAGTTCTGATAACTTTTGGGCCTTGTGCTACCGCACCTGCTGCACCATGAAAATAATGACCCTGTTGCCTGCAAGATAACTGCACTTGTGACTGCCAGTTTAGTAGAGAAATATAGCAATTTTAGGTGCTTAGTGGGGTGCCTAGAGCTTTTGGTCCTGGTGCCACTGCACCTGCTGCGCCATCCAAATCATTACCCTATTGCCGTAAGGTAACTTAACTTGTGACTGCCTGTATAGTAGTCAAATATTGCAATATTTGGTGTTCAGAGGGCTTCCTAGAGCTTTGGGCCCCGGTGTCACTGCACCTGCTGCACCATTGAAATCATGACCCTGCAAGGTAACAGCACTTGTGACTGCTTATTTATTAGTTAAAAATAGCAATATTTGATTTTTAGTGGGGTCTCCAGAGCTTTTGGCCCCTGTGCCACTGTGCCTTCTGCACCATTCAAATCAAGCCCTTTTTAACTGCAAGATAACTGTAATTGTGTCTGCCTGTTTAGTAGTTAAATATAGCAATATTATGTGTTTAGAGGAGTTCTGACAACTTTTGGGCCTGGTGCTACTGCACCTGCTGCACAATTCAAATCCTGACCCTGTTGTTGGCAAGGTAACTGCACTTGTGGTTGCCTGTTTAGTAGTAAAATAGCTCTTGTATATTAACTTTATTTTTAATGTGTAATGTTTATTACAACATTTAGAATTTGATTATAATCACCAAATAGATTAAGTTGAAAGAATCAATCCGATAATGCCTACAAAGTGGAAAGAAAAGTACCCAGGCATGAATAGGAAATGCCACAAGCGTTCTAAGGCTAAAACATCTGCTTTACACATCTAAGTAATAAAAAACAAGGCTAAAGCATCTGCTTTACACATCTAAGTAATAAAAAACAAGCATTCCAGCATACTGTTTGAAGCTGTCTGCCTTTTCTGCACTTATATAAAAGGCAAAAATAATGTTACAAAATGTGTAGAAGGTCTCTCCTCTTCGGATCCAATCAGGCAACAACATTCTTCTGAGAGCGAGTTCAGCTCTTCCTTTTCCACGAAAATGACATGCAGCTTGCAAAGTTTTATCAAAAACTGTGTTACAGACATCATACGTATGTGGCTTCTTTATTCAAAAACCTCAGTTCCCATAGGCATCGAACACAGTTTAACCTTCTAATTTTAAATGTTTCACTGTGTAAACAATGAACTATGCTAAAGAAGAGAAACATCAGCCTGCAAAATCACTGTGTAGTAATGTATTTCATCAACATGAACAAGCATTACTGTTTTAAAATGTGAAAATATTCTGTTCAAGCATTATGTGAAACATGGTGAGAATAGGAAGTTTATTCATTACAAAAAATATATTACTTAGTAAAATAATACATTTATTTAAACCAGAACATTCTGCAGTTATGATGAATTGCACGTTTTATCATTGCACATATAGCTGTTTAATTTTTTGAAAATTGTGCCTTAATTAATTACCTTTTTCAAAAGCTTCCTGGATATGTGTACCATAGGGTCTCAAAATTCCAGCCATGATATCTATAGGATGCGGTAAAGTATCTGAATTCTATTCTTTACTGCAAATAAATATTGATGTGGTGGTACAGACAAGGTTTCGTTATCCACCCTTTGGTGCCTCCTTATGTTATGGTACAAAAGAAGCTGACATGCTATGGTGTTTCAGGGTTTCAGTCAAAGCATTTTTTTGCGTGACTGTTGTGTGGAGTAATATGCCCATTACATTTCACGAATATGGGTCTAACATGTGGGAGGTTATAGGTGTAATATGCAAAACCTTCAACCTCATTGTGTCTTTCTATGTTACGTTGGGGTCTAAAGAGCCCAGTCCTCCAATGTGAAGTGACTGGATAATCTTTAAGGTAACAATTGAAAGTGGATTCAGTCTGTTACCGATGATTGTGTTCATACATCTTCTCAATATTTGTGCTATTTAATACAAATAATATCACATATTTGATTGTGCTGTAATTAGAGCAGTAACTGGTAGCTCTAAAGCTATCATGACCGGTGTTTTTGTATTTGACATTTTAAAATTCATGACATTTGTAACTTTTTTCTTAGATTCCATATTTTCCTCTACTTTGTAGCTACTTACAGTAGATTTCTGTGAATCGCAGATCATTGAAAACACAAACTGTCCTACCTGCTAGCACCTTCCGCTAGTTTTAGTGCCATGTGCTGGGCTGCATCTGAGCAAAAGAATGGGATTATCTGCTCGAACTCCCAATGTCATTTTGAGGATTCAAAAGACATATTTGAGAAGACTCCGATCATATTTGTTGGCAAAGTTCATTGTTTCCTATTGCATTGCTCTGGCAAATGTTCTTTCTTTTATCCAGAAATCACCAAAGTTTCCCACGCATTATCCAGGGCACAAGGCATCTCTCCCCGTGGTAAAGGCGAACTGTGGGTCTGACAAATGAAGAGGTCTTCCTTGATTCATGAAAGATCTGATCAGCTTTTGGATACTTCATTTGGGTACAACCCCTCTTCTTTGTGCTCTGCAAATCCCAATAATCTTAGATTTGATCTTCTCATTCAATTTTTGTGCTCCTCCTGCTTTTGTTTCAGAGCCTCGATTCAAGTCAAGTCAATAAAACTTTATTCGGAAGCATTATGGCCATAAAAGTAGGTTTACACAAGGAGTAACCAGTACAAATACATGATAAAAACAGTGAGCAAAACTACTTTTACATATGCAATTGTTTTAAAAACGGTTACTTAGCCCTTATATACATGTGGTGTAACGTAATAAAGCCTGTAGTACCATCAAATACCTTACTAAAAATAAATATTATACAATATCAATACTAAGTTAAAAAGGTCGTCAAATAAGTTTAAAAGCATTTCTTCATTCGGCTCAACAAAACCCAATTCATTTCTACGGGCGATCCATATTTTTCCTTCCTCGTACAGCCCCAGCTAAAAAGCTTGCAACCCCATAACATATCAAAGGGGATGAAAGCATTTGCAGATATATGAGGGCAGGTCTTACTTGTGCAAACTGGCAATTTTTTAAAAGAGGTAAGATATATTTAGACCCTAAATCATTATAAATACCACAGAAAAACATAAGGTGCATCAAATCTTGGTCCGAAAAATCATCACAGGAGCAGGGCTTTAGGGACCCTGCCTTTGAGAAACCCTTAGGTACTGTAAGTCACCAATGAATACAGTTAAACCTAAATCTAGATAAAAGAAAACAATGATGCAAATTATTAATAAAAGACCAAAAGTGTTGATCCAAAATCCCAGGGCTTATTATCATATAACGTCTAATCGTGGATTTGCTAAGATCACTAGTTTCCTTTTCCAGCCTTCTCCTGGTTAAAAATTTACTTTTAATGTCTTTGACCTCACCAAGGTGCAGCTGTCTGGGTTGGTTAAAAAACTCAGGGCGCCCTAATGCCGTGAGCTGTTGTGACACATATCTTAACCAGGGGATGTATGCAGTCCTGTCTAACTTCATGCAATCCTCTAGAATAATTTGATTTAGGCAGGGCTTGGGTCTAGACCATATTTTTAGCCACCATATTAAGGGGGCCACTGCAATACAATCTGCGATATAACCCTGACTTAGTTCCTCATGCACCATAAAGGCAGGGGTAATCGGGGGGACAGCTAAAAGTTTAAGTATTTATTTTCATCCCCTTGCAGATCATTTACCTCCTTGTAGCCCCAAACCTAACTACCAGACATTGTCATGGGGACGCATTTCTCGTTATAAACCTTCAATAATGGCAATAAGGGTTTGCTCTCTAATCTCCTGGCAAAGTCCAATGTTGCTCCTGCAGCTCTTGCTAGAGGATTTTTCTTGAGTGCTCGCTGGGCCACCCAGGATCCCTGTTCATCAAATAGCACATCCAAGTATGGCTAGGTTGCAACATTGTACAACTCCCCACATTTACATAAAAGTGAGCGCTTCTCTCGCTTTATATTGCCAGATGACATTATATGGGACTTTGTAAAATTAATAGAAAGGTCCAGTGTGACCATAAAATCAATAAGAGTATTTACAAGTCGTTTCAGCCCTATTGGTGTCTTAGCAAGTAAAACTGCATCATCAGCGTATAAAAGGGCAGGGATGGGTTTAAAACCTACTCTCGAGGTATCCTTGCTTGCATCGGATAACACGGCCCCTAGGTTATTAATATAAAGTGTAAATAAAACCGGAGCCAGGATACATCCCTGCTTCACTCCCCTCTTAACCTTCCATGGTTTTGTTAGGGAGCCTTTTACGTTATATCCAGCAAAGGCAGTTAAATTAAGGTGAGACCAGTGCAAGAAGGACACCAAATCTGCATCCATGCCTATTTCTAACAGTAAATGCCATAGTTTGGATCTATTCACTCTATCGAAAGCGGACGTTAAGTCCATGAATGTCATGAACATACGACCTTTTTTGCAAAAGAGTGTATTTGCTGGTCATCATAAGTAAATTCATGCATTGGTTCACCGTTCCCAGGCCTTTTCTAAAACCAAATTGCAAATCCGATAGCACATTGCTTTCTTCTAACCAATTACTTAAACGATCTAAAATTACCTTACCCATTATTTTAGCTGCCGAATCTAGTAGCGAGATCTGGCGGTAGCATGCTGGATCGTCCCAGGCACCCTTTTTATAGGTAGGTTGAATCACCGCCGTGGACCAAGAATGAGGTGGGCCAACCATTGTAGCAGCATAAAAAACCCTTGTTAAAATCTTTGCCCATGTGCCTGGATCTCTTTTATAAAGATCCACAGGTATCCCATCGGGCCCTGGGGCTTTTCGAGCTGAGGCAGCCACAATTGCTTTCTGTACTTCGTCCACCCTAAAACATAGCGAGACCGATTCAGCACTGGGTTCCCAGGGAGTGTCAGTTTGTTCTACGGCCACCTCTGTGTAAATCTACTCAAAATGGCTGACCCATCTATCGGCAGGGATAACACACTCTGTTCTCGACATATCATTATTCTTAAAGAAGGGGCTATTTACGATCTTCCAGAATTTAGAACTATTTGCCATGGTACTGGCCTGATTTATATCCTCCCATGCCTGTTCCCGTATGTCATCTTTCCTTAATTTTAAAGCCATATTATATGCTTTCCTACGAACTTTGATCAATTCTTGATCCCTAGGCTTATTTTTTAATGCGACCATGAGGGCTTTATGGGTTTTGGAGCAATCTGCATTAAACCATTTTACCCCCTTGATGTCTCCTGATCTTCCTTTACCAGTTACATTTTTTGCAATCTGCTTTGACAATTTTTCAAATGCTTCTAATACCGCATCGGGCTCAGTGTGAGTATCAAGGCACTGCTTAATGTCTTCTTTGCCCTCTGTATACAGCTGATTTAAAAAATACTCCGGAATAATCTTCCCCCACCTAATTTTATGAGCCTGGTCTGTTGGACAAAATTCCCTGTTTGCGAGGGTCTTTGACTCAGCTCCCCGAAAGACCATCAAACCCTTAGATTAAAAAATAATTGGGTTATGGTCACTGTAACCGGTCCAAGATGAACTCACTTTCTTTATGTTTTGAAACAACGGGGCGGACACCACGATATAATCTATAGTTGAACAACTCCCCCTCCCATAAAAGGAGGGTACTGCCTCTATTTCGTTCGTGTGCTCTAAACAATGTAAATTATTAAAGCAAATAGGCTCTCTAAAGTGAGTACCTTGGGGTGAAAGTACAAAATGAACTAAGGGAGCCAGAATGTCCGATATTCCCCTGTCCAGTATACAGTTTGAAGAGCAACGATGTACATTAAAGTCCCCCATTATGATAAATTTGCAGTGGGTACGTCTATCCTGTGCAACGTGCACTATAAAACTTTCAAGAGCAACTATGTGCTCACTATCATTGTTCCTACAAAAGGAGTTATAGAAATTTATGACCACCAAATTAGGACTCCTAAGGGAAAGTTAATTCAACTGATAGCAGGTGTTGGGATGAACTAAAGAGGCCTTTAATAGTGCATGACAATTTAAGCGATATTATAATAAGCAGACCTCCCTTTGCTCGTCCTGTAGCGGAAGGGAATGCGGCCTTTAAAAAAGAAGCAAAACCATCCAAATCAAAAGAATCTGACGTGACCCAGGTTTCTTGCAGTGTGACAATATGGCCAGATTTTATTATTGCTAACCACTGCTCGTCGTCTTTTTTCGCCCTCAGCCCTGCGATATTCCGAGACATAAAATTACAGATGGAAGGGCCTTTCTCTGCGGGAAAAAAATATAGCCATTCTAACTCGCAAGGGCAACTGAAGCTAGCCATACCATCACTTGGAGCTAATGGTCAGTCAATGCTATCTAGGTTCCTCAGTGGGGTATATCTATTTACGAGGGGAATAGTCATAATCGTATTGGTGCACACTTTTGGGCCTTGCAACAACTTTCCCTGAGACAAACTACGGGCATTATCCCGCAAGCTTTGGTATTGAGCCCCATCGGGATAAAAAAATGGAGAGCAGGAAGACCTGAATTTCTGTATGAGAATCTGGCCTGTGCTGACTACAAATCCTAGCTCTTATGTGTAACGGGTGTGGCAGATTAACCACAATCCAATCACCCCACCTATCTTTGTTTGTGGCTTTCCCCACCCAACCCACTTTTCTGGTCATGATGACATGATGGGCTACAGAACGGCCATTTACCAATGATCTATCCAGCCAAAGGGTCACCTTATGTATCAGGTCTGTTGTTGTCTCCTTAGAGCCTCGCTTGACTGGTGGCACACCCACCAAAACGGACACTAAAGGAACTGACTCAGGGGTAGATTTAAAACATCAGTTCTCTCTTCCAGCTTACGAGGGAGGTTAGAGGATTTGGGACCCTGTAAATCAGTCCCCTGGTTTACCCGGGGGTCTGTTAGATCAGCCGCTAAAGATCTATGCGAAGCTTCACCTAGAACATCTCGTTCCTCCCTATTATCTTTTGAGGATCTTACACTTCTTTGTGGGCCCATACTACCTAAGGGTTGCTTATTGAACCTTGGGACTGACTGAAGGCTCTCCCTGTGTGCTAAATGCATGCCACTGCTTGCTTGCAGACCCTTACTGGTTGTGGGAACTGTAGGATCAAGACCACCCAGCTGAGTAGGTCCCGACCCTTCCTTCAACCCCACTGGTTCTGTCTCCAGGCCACCTGTTACAAAACTAGACTAGACTGTTACAAGACTAACATGGTACTCTTTCGACTGACAGAGTAACACTTCCATCTTTTCCAAAGGTGTATCTTTAAAATGTCTTCCATTTTTGGGAAAAGTTTAATCAAAGTCTGGCTCAGGGCCACAAATGGTCTGGGTCAAGGACGACTGATTCGGCTTGCTTTTTTGAAGCCTGTGTGCTTTTTTCCCTCCACCTCCTTTCTTTTTAACTGGGGGTTCCAGCATGGAAGCACCATCCACTTGGTTGCCCTCCGATCCTTGTGACAAAACGGTGACAGGTGTCAAAATAGGCACAGTCTCATTTTGCCCAGCCGTTGGAAAGGGGCCATTAAGGGATACTGGGCTCTGTGGAAGATTAGTTAATTCCAAAGAGAGTCTCCTTTCCGTCAGGGCAATTTCATTTGACAAGACATTTGCTGCCCTGGCCAGAAATGTATCAAGAGTTGTTACAGCCGCCCCTCCACCTGACCCAGGCATAGTTTGCTTTCTTTTACCCATTATCTTTTCACCAGTCCTGCGGTGAGAGGCTCCACAAATCGATGCTCAGAAGTGTCGCTTTCAACGATAGATTCACTGGGCGCTGAGGTTAGAGGGGTGGCCCGGCCCAGCCTCCTCCGGGCTCTGATGGGTGCAGATGGGCCCGCCCTTGGCTGCGGGTGCCCTGCGTGATTTTTAAGCGCCTCCTGGTGCACCAAAGCTGGCGGTGGCGGTGTGCGAGCCGCTGTGCAGGCTGGGTCTTGCGGTCCTGGCCCCCCCGCAGCAAGAAACAGACAGCAAACAGCAACTGGGTTGATTAATTTCTCTACTTTATCAAAATCATGGCTAGATTTTCCATTTTTCAGTACGAGATCTGTACTTCTCTTTTAGAGAAATTGCAGTTTCTGTTTAATTTTGTTTAATTAATTTATTTTCAAACAATGTGTGTCTCAGCAGTTGAAACACTGTATCATCTGAGCCCTCCAAATTGCTGGTCCTGGAAGTGGATCAGCTTGAGTTAAGTCGTATAATTGCTCCAAGGGAAAAGTTGAGAGAGAACCTCCTTTTTCTTCATTGTGATTATCATTTTATAATCATTTTATGACCTTCACTATGGTTGCCATCTGCTTGTGGGTGGGGGGCTTGTAAAGAAATGGCTTGGCTAGGAGAGAGTGTGATTTCTCTCTGGCCTTGCATTTGGCTTTTTTCAGTCCTTCAAATCAATTTTCTTCAATGAGCTGACCTTTTTGCCCAATTTTTCATTCATGGATTCAGGGGTTTTATTCCCATTCCTATTCCTCTCGGGTTGTTTATTCAGCTTTTTGCTATTTTCTTTAGAGAATAGTGGTGCTGCTGCATGAGGGATCATGCCGTTCTTTCGGTCTGGATTCTTTTGTCTTACACCCAGGGGTTGGCCATGGCATTGATTAGAGAATAATGGAATAGCGTTTCTTTCCTGTTTATAGTTTTATTCTTCTCTGTGGAGCCAAATGTTGAAATCTTAAAGTCCTCCTCTGGCTCTTGTGCTTTTTGAGCAGTTAAAGTGGTTGAAGCATATGGTAGACTTTCCACTACTTCCAGTTCCATTAGTGAAGCTTCATCTCCTGTATCTTCCAGTACATCTGCCCCAAAACTTGGTACATAATTTTTGCTGTTCCTCTATTGCATACTTCTGTAGTATTGTAGCTGATTTATCTACACATCGTCACATTGTCAAAGAATTTTGGCCTGCTTGGGTCTCTAGTTTGTTTTCTCCATATTTAATATTCAAAGCTTTCTCCTTGTAGCCTTGCTTATCATTTTGTGTTTTATTTCGATTTAATTTGAGAACATGAACTTCTCATTGCACCAGACAGATTTTACTTCTCTTAAGTGAGAATGGTCCAGGCGGTGGCAGCTGTAGTTGATATACTTGTTTTGTGGATCACTTTCAGAAAAGTGGGCAGACTGTGTAGGATCATCTTCAAGCTGTTGCACAGTTGGTCTAATAATTATGGACTTGCGATTGCATTGTGGTGATTTGAGATGGCACAGATTGCTACTTGTTAATTATGTATATGCCTTAGAGGTTTCAGAGACTGCAATCCACTCCAATTATTTTCCTTTTTTTAACTCCCCTAAATGATGCCAATTGGTGTCAACCATACATCTGATCGATGGCTGATGAGAGCACAGTAAGATTCCTGAAATCCCAATGGCCAGAGTTTAGAAGATTATGTTCTTAAATGGCACTGCATGAATTCAGAGTCTGTGCATAATAAATATACTTAATGTAGCTTCAGTTCACCTCATGCTAAAGCAACACCCCTCCCCCAGCTCATTTCCCCCCTTACCAGTGAACAATGGTATCTGCACTGCTTCCTAAGTGCCAGGAAGGTGGGAACAAGGGCACAGCCTGGTAAGGCACCTGGGGCAGGTTGTTCCTTTCCCGAGTTAAGGACTATGGTCTTCCTGCTTAGCAGCAGCAAGAGTATACTACGCTCAATACTGTCCTGGGCTCTTAGTTGCCTAGGTACTGGGAGCAGTACTACAGTACATCGATAGAAACAGGAAGACTGTCTTCTTCACTCCACTTCAAACGTTGACCTATAAACATCTGTCAGCATGTTGTGGGAGGAAAGGACCATGGCAGAAAAGGGTGGACATTTGTAGACATTCCTGATGAAACATCAGCTGCCTTTGCAAAGGCCGTTCTCTGAAGATTCAGCGGTCATTGATGCTGTGCATAATAATTCAGAACTAGTTAGCAAGTAGATATTTTGATTCTAGTATTGGTAAAACCATAGGGTGAAGATGTGCTCCAATAATTCCACAGAAACAGGTGAGGAATGCTGAATGCTTTAATATCTCCAATTGAAATAATAATCCTCTAACATCTTTCTAAGACAATCCCAAGCAATTGAGCCCCGTGACCCTTCCCCTCTCCCCTTTACTACCTCCCATACATTCCAATGCCTGCGTGCCCATACCAAACATAAACACAGCAACAGTGACTAACATTTAAAAGTTAACATGTGCGTGTGCACATGTCAACTGGTAATACATAGCATGCGCATGTTAACAGTAATGCATTTACATAATAACATTTGTAACACATCTTTCCCCTTTAAAGAAATGAAATGAACAACAGAAAAATAAGATAACTAAGGGGCTGATTACGATGGCGGGCGGACTTGATCCGCCCGCCATCGTAGCGGTGTTTGGAACCGACCGCCATGCATGTGGCGGTCCCGCTTACCCGATTAGGATGGGACCGCCACCGCTGCGGTCTGATTCCGCACCGTTAACATTGCAGCAGTGGCTCCTGACAGCAGCACCGCCGCGATGTCTAAAAGAGCATGTTGTGCATTTCACTGCACTACGTGGCAGGCACTACACTGTGCCTGCCACATGGTGCAGTGAAATGCAGGGGGGCACCATGTGTACCCCCCCAGTGCACCCACACCTCCCCCCAACACAAAGGGGGCCCACAACGGGCCCCCAAACCCAATCCCCGCCAGCCTTTCCATGGCGGCATCGCCTCCATGGAAAGGCCTCCTGAAAACCACATCCTAATATGGCGGACGGTGTCTGCTAGGCACCGCCACCATATTAGTGGCCCTGCTCCGCCCACCAGGCAATCGGTGCGATTGCCACTGGCGGAAAAGCGGCAGACGGACTTTCCGTCCGCCGCGATACCCACCGCCATCCTAATATGGCGGTGGGTAAATCTCAGTTTGATGGCGGAACGATCGCCGGTCCGGCGGTGGCGATCGTTCCGCCATCGTAATGAGCTCCTAAGTTCCTAATGTAAGAAATAGAGAAAATGAAATCACTTCATGACGTAATCATGAAATCTAATTGGTAACTTGTGTGTTCAGCCATTTCTCCCTTGCTCCAAATACATCCTTCTATCACCATGAGCTGAAGTTGAAGGATCATAGTGATTGTAATCTGTGATAAATGCGAATTCTCTCTGGCACCCAGTTTCAGACACATCCGGGAACACATTACTTCTGTCTTCGCTGTCCTTCACCCATTCATTCACGTTACCTTTAAATGGTGAGACACGATTAAGATTCCATACAGTCCCTCCATCAACACGTACAGCATTATTAAACACTTCTGTAACACGTAGCCGATCTGATCAACATGCTAAAGCTTTACCTCCAACTGTATTCTTTTTGAGATGAACAAAATCACCAATCCTCACCCCCTGTTTACTAGAGGCACCCTTCTTTTTGCTCATTTCACATTTCATTTTATCCTTGTAATTTTCTACAACTTTCCTAATTTTGGGGAAATCTACCTCCACATCACATCACTTCCCTTCTTAATCTTCAATCACCATGGAACAAGATTAGTACTGTGCTTGCGTCCCCTTAGTAATTCAAAGGGACTGACCAATGTCACCGAATTAGGAATGGTCCTATAGGCCAGTAGCATAGATTGTAACACCTTTCGCCAATCCAACTTTCCTATTACAGACAGCTGTATTCACTACTCTATTGTATCTCTCCCCACTTGGCCATTGGATTAAGGATGGAAAAACCGAAATTTTCTTTTGAACAATACCGCATTTATCGAAGAATTCTGGGTATATTTACTAACAAACTGTGGGGCATATTTACAAGCCCCTATCGCCACCATAACATCACTTTTCATGACGTTGTGGTGTCGATAGGGGCTTCACCTTATTTACACGGCAGCGTTAAGCCACTTAATGTGGCTTAACGCCACCTTGTAAATTATGCCCCCTTTCACGCTATACTTAGAGTGAAAGGGGAGGGCAATAGGTATTGCGGGGGCCTTCCACCACAGCAACCTTTGATTTTGATGCTGCCCCATATTTACAAGGGTGGCGTAAACATGGGGCAGCCCAAAATTAAGACCAGGGAAAACCTGGTCTTACCCTGGCAAAATGAGGAGAAATGTTTAATTTCTCCTTGTTTTTGTGGTTTTCATGTGTGCTGCACACATAGAAACAGCAAAACGCCATTGATTGTTTATGTGCATGATAGTGTCCCTTCCTGCACATAAACAATCATTAAAAAAATGATGAGTTGCAGCTTCTATGTGTGACGCATTAAGCAGCACACATAGAAGTTTCAAACGCTATTTAAGATTGTTTATGTGCAGGAAGGGACACCTTCCAGCACATAAACAATCATTCTCACAACTCAGGCACCCTTGCAATATGATGCAAGTTGCCTGTGTTGTTGTAGGCAGCTGAAATTAGCGCCAGCGCAGGAGGAAACGCAGGGCTGCACCGTATTCTTGTAAATATGGTGCAGCCCTGCATTTCTAAAGTGGCGGAGCGTGGCATTAGCCTTCTTGGCTTAACGCCACTTTAGTAGTAAATATGCCCCTGTGTACCATTGTCAGTAAACACTTCCTCTGGAATTTCTACTCTACAAAACACTTCATCCAAAAATTCCACAACGGCTTCTGGAATTACTTCTTTCACCATCTTACTCTCTGGCCATTTAGAGAAATAATCCACAATAACTATACCAAATGCCTCCTGCCTAGATAAAACTGCAAACAGACCAATGATATATATGACCAACTTTCTCTAAGGTCAGGGATTCGACAGGATGAGCACCAGTAATAAGGGCTCTGACAGATTTGTCACTAAGAGCACACTTGACACAATCTAATTTGATGCTCCACCATAACATTTATTCCTGGCAAACCAAAAGTTTTCCCTAACCTGCCTTCTGGTGCTGGAATTCCCATGCATCCTTCATGGGCACTATCAATGCAGTGGCATAGCAAGGGGCTGGCGGCCTCCCCCCAGCTCTTACCTGCTGTTTCGGGGCGGCAATCTCCCCCCTGCTCTTTAGTGCGGCCGTCGGGCGTCCGCAGCGGGGCTAGCTACGCCACTGTTTCAATGATATTCTTCCTTAACCAAAAGGTGGCACAAATATATCGCCTCTCACAACAATGCCATTTTCAGTGGCGAGTTCCTCACATACTTTATAAAACCTCATTAACTCCCTCAGAACATGCTGTTCCTCAGGCCAGCCATTCTCAATAAATTCAACGACCTGATTCAAACCTACATCAGACTTAATTTCCTCATTCCTGAAACGTGGGATGATTGACACTAATCAAGTTAAAATCGCTTAGAGAGAAAGCTACTTCACATTTATCCAATTCACCTTCACTGGAATTCTCCTCTGTCAATGGTAACCTAGACATGCAATCTGCATGGACATTATTCCTTCCTGGAACATACTCTATCTTATATTGAAATGCTTGCAACCTAGACGCAAGCCTAGACAGCCTAGCTGTCATAGTGCACCCTCCACCGGGTAACTTTATGTGTACAAGCGGGTGGTGATCCGTCTTAATGACAAACCTGGTACCCCAAAGGAACATCCTAAAATGCTCTGAACCCCAATTGCATGCAAGTAACTCCCTCTCAATCACAGAATAGTGTTTCTCCGCCTCTAGAAGTACCCTTGATGCATATGCAATGATCCCTTCTTTTTTTTCTCCCTGTGCGTGAGTACTCCTCCCAAACCACAACTACTTTCATTCACAACAACAACAACAAATTCTTTACCAATGATAAATGGTTTCAAACATGGTGCTTCAGCTATGCATTGTTTAAGATCTTTAAATGCTTGAGTCATACACTCCTTCCATTCAAACTTGCCATGTTTTTTTTTAGTAAACATCTAAATGGTTCCATCTTAGTGGCGTAATTTTGAATACATTTCGCATACAGTTCACCCAACCCCAGGAACGCAACCAATTGTTCTTTACTCTCAGGAACAGGAGCCTTCAAAATGCTTTCTCATGACTGCGTTTAGGCTTAATACTTGCCCCACTGATCAGGTGTCCTAAATACTCCACTTCCTGTTTTCTGAATTCACATTTGGTTTTTTCCAGAGTTAGCCCTTTATTTAACAATGCAGTTATAACATTATTCAAATTCTTATCATGTTCTTCTAGATCATTTCCAAAGACTAAAATGTCTTGGAACACCACTGCCCCAGTCAACCCTCAAGAGTTTCTTTCATTAACCTTTGGAACACAGAAGCCACATTGGCTATCCCAAATGGCATTCTACAGTAATGGAAAAGACTCTTTGGAGTAATGAATTATGTCAGCATTTTAGATTCATTTTCAAGTTTAACCTGGTGATAAGTGCTAGATAAATCCAAAGTTGAAAAAACCATTGCACCTGTCAGTGTTGTAACCAATTAATGCAGGTTGGTAAGAGGATGAGCGTCAATCCAAATGGCACTGTTTAGGCTGCATAAATTGACACTAAGCCTCAATTCTCCTGAAGCCTTAACTGAAATAGCAACCGGAGACACCCAAGGAGATGATTCCACTGATGCAATTATCCCTTCCTTACACATCTCCTTCAACATAATTTTAGGTTTCTCTCAGTGGGTGAGAGGAGCATTCCTGATCCTATGTTGCAGGTGTACAGCATCCTCATTCAATATTATATGATACATAAAGCCATGATATTCACTCAATTTACCGCTAAAAACGTATTTTTCCCAGATTCAATATGAACTCATGCAACTTAGACACACTACTAGCGTTGGACTGTGTTTCTTGATTGTTAATCACATAAACTGGGGGATTCAACCTAGGGTCTAACTTAATGCCCATTTCATCCTAGTGAGGCCAACCTAATAGAGATTGTCCATTTCTAGCTACATACACTTTCCCATGTGTGTGTCGCCCAGCAAAATCCAAGTCTGCCTAAACACACCCATGTAGATCGATTTTATGCTCAGTATAACCACCAGGAGATATGTCTGTTTGGCTACCTTTCTTTAGCAATCTTTCGCCCAATATGAGTATACCATGCACAAGAATCAACGAGTACATTGACCCCTTTCCCATCAATAGTCATTTTCTTTTGAATTCACTATGATTTACACTTAGAATGTTGTCACCTACATTTAAAATAGTATTAGGATTTTGAATTATATTGTCAGAACCGTTCATCCTATCTTCCGTGTCATGAATAAGATTTACCTTCCTAGGATTAGACCTGCACACTCTACTAAAATGTCCCTTTTTGTTGCACTTAGAACACACTTTATCCATAGCTGAAGAGTATTTTGAATTTCCCAAATGAGACAAGCTGCCACACTTATAGTATGATGCGGACATTCTTTCAGGTTCATTTATATGTGGCACAGATTTTTTAAATGTGTCCCCAAAGCTTTTAGTAACAATATGAACATCATTATCCAGAGAATCTCTGATCTCTTGAACGAAATTTTATGAGTGCTAATTGGCTTTTGCTATTTCAATTGCTGCTTGCAGTGACATGTGAGTACTAGCCCATAACCTTTCTTGTATTTTTTTTGTTACTTGTTTTCATTAAAATCTGATCTCGCAAAACTTGTTCATTATTTATATGTTCAAATTCACAAGTTGATGCTAGCGATCTTAATACAGAAACATACTTCTCAACTAACTCATTCACTGCTTGTTTCCTGGAATAAAATTTGAACCTTTCCATTACAACATTAGTTTTCTTACCATACCTTATGCATATTTGTATAGAAGCATATCGGTACACATCTAAATTGCTCAGAATAATTAGGATAGGTAAGTTGTTATATTCCTTCAGACGAAACCTGCCTAAAAAGTGTTTAAGTAAAACCAGTTTCCTTTCTCGCCAACAGTCATCTCCTTCAAGTACCTCTACATACGCTAAAAGTACTGCTTTCCATGTTTCCCAGTACATGGGTGTTTCCCCTGGTACTGGTAGAAATTAAGGAGGTGGCACAACCAGACACATTTGCATATGATATGAATAATTACTGATATACTCAATTATAGTCACTAGTACTGTTACTTGAAAAAAACAAATCAAAATAAGGAAAGTTGTCACCATAGTCTATGGTGTACGCATCACCATGGAATTGTTATGCGGATAATATCTTTTTCAACAATCCTTATTTACCGCTATCAACTAGTTTTATCCGCCTAGTGCTGTGATCCAGCTTTTGTGTTAGTAATAACTTCCAGTTGATAATGAATGCAAAACGAGATATTCGCTGTGCGCAAAGTAAAATGGTTTCTTGAAATAATGTCAGTTTCCTGAACGACAATGTGCACGTGTAGAGTAGGATAGCGTAATGTAGTGTGGGCATGCCCAATTTGTCTTTGGCGACTTCAGAAATGCGCGCAGCAGCACGTGGCATGCTCAAATGGTCTGCTACAATCCTACATTCATGGGTGATTCTCCATACCATCCAATCCGCACTTTGCTCACCAAGACACGGAAAACACCTATGTGGCGCTCTGCAACGGTCCGTCTGTCACTCAAACCTCAAGTACAATCCACTGCCAGCCAAAAACGGCTGAAAATTAACTCCCGCTCGTTGCCAGTGTAGGGTGGAGATGTCAATCAATCAGGGGAATTGTAAGCTCGCTACTCACTCGTGAGGGTCTCAAGGCGCTGGGGGTGGGGGTGGGAGGGTAAGCAGCTCCGTTCAGTCAAAAAGCCAGGTCTTGAGCGTCTTCCTAAAGATGTTCAGGGAGGGGGCGCGTCTGATGTCGATCGGGAACTCGTTCCAGGTCTTGACCTCCATGTAGGAGAAGGTTCTTCCACCTGTTCTGGCTCTGCGGATGTGCGGGGTTTCGGCGAGGACGAGGTCGGCGGATCGGAGGTTTCTCTTGGGTACGTGAAAGGAGATTCTCTCGTTGAGGTATTGGGGTCCAGTGTTGTGGGGGCATTTGTAGGCGTGGGTGAGTATCTTGAAAGTGACTCTCTTCTCAACGGGGAGCCAGTGGAGGTTCTATAGGTGTTGGGTGGTGTGTTCCTGTTGAGGAATGCCGAGGACGAGTCTGGCTACCGTGTTCTTGCGGAGCAGAGACTTGTTGATCCCGGTGTCGAGGGCATCTCCGTAGTCCAGTCTGCTGGTTATGAGTGCTTGGGTGACGGCCTTCCTTGATTTGGGGGGGATCCACTTGAAGTTTTTTCGGAGGATTCGGAGGGTGTTGAAACAGCTGGAGGCGACGGCGTTGACCTGTCGGGTTATGGAGAGGAAGGAGTAGAGTATGATGCTGAGGTTTCGGGCGCGTTCGTGGGGAGGGGGCTGCCGAGGGCGGTGGGCCACCAGGTGTTGTGGATGCGACTTCCTTTATTCCTTCCTGGAAGTTGAGTCTGGTGGTGATTGGGTCCTTGGTGAGGGAGAGGATGAGCTGGGTGTCATCGGCGTAGGATACTATGCTGAGTCCGTGCTGTCTGACGATGGCGGCGAGGGGGGCCATGTAGATGTTGAAGAGCGTGGGGCTGAGCGATGATCCTTGGGGCACTCCGCAGTTGATTTCTGTGGGTTCGGAGAGGAAAGGTGGCAGTCTGATTCTTTGGGTTCTGCCGGTGAGGAAAGAGCGCATCCAGTTGAGGGCGGTTCCTTGTATGCCGGCGTTGTGGAGTCTGGCGGTGAGTGTGCGGTGGGAGACGGTGTCAAACGCTGCAGAGAGGTCGAGTAGGATCAGGGCCGCGATGTGACCTTGGTCTGTGGTGGTGAGTACAGGGTTTCGGTGCTGTGGTTGCTGCAGAATCCGGATTGGGAGGGCTCGAGGATGGAGTTTTCTTCAATGAATTTGGTTAGTTGTGCATTGACGGTCTTCTCAGGGACTTTGGCCGCGAAGGGGAGGAGAGAGGTGGGTCGGTAGTTCTTGAGGTCGGTGGGGTCTGCTGAGGGCTTCTTGAGCAGGGGTCTGACTTCTGCGCGTTTCCAGTCGTCGGGAAACATGCCGGTCTTGAAGGTGGTGTTGATGGTGTGTCGTAGTTCGGGAGCGATGGCGGTGGCGGCTCTGTGGAAAATGTGCGGGGGGCAGGGGTCCGTGGGGGCTCCTGAGTGGATGCTTTCATGGTCGAAGTGGTGTCTTCGGTGGTGACTGGGGTCCAGGAGGAGATGGTGGGCTGGATGGCGTTGCTGGAGAAGGAAGTGGTTTCGGAGTTGGGTGTCTGGTCGTTGAAGTTGTCGTAGAGTCCCTTGATTTTGAGATGGAAGTAGGATCCGAGCTTGTTGCAGAGGTCCTGGGAGGGGGTGATGTCTGTGGTTTTGCTGGGGGGCTTGGTGAATTCCTGGATGACGCTGAAGAGTTGCTTGGAGTTGCAGGCGTTGGCGAAGATCTTGTTTTGAATGAAGGTCCTTTTGGTGGATCTGATGCATTGGTGGTATTCCGTCATGGTGTTTTTGTAGGTGGTGCGATCTTCTGATGTTTTGCTGTTTCTCCAGTTCTTCTTGAGACGTCTGCAGGTGCGTCTGGATTCTTGGAGGTCGGCGGTGAACCAGGTGGCTTTCCTGGGGCGCTGTCTGTCGGGGTTGCGTAGGGGTGCAAGCTTGTCTGCGCTGTTGGTGATCCATCTGTGGAGTCCTTTGGCTGCGAGGTTGGCGTCGGTCGAGGAGGTGGGGGCGTCGCGGTTGAGGGTGGAGTTGAGTTGTTCCTCAGTGACTTTGCTCCAGTTCCTTCATGGGGGGCGCGGTGCAGGTTTGGGCGGCGTGGGTTTGTCGACGTGGAAGTGTACGCAGTGGTGGTCTGTCCATGGGGGTTGCATGGTGTGGCTGAAGTGAATGTTGTTACCTCCTGCGAAGATGGGGTCGAGGGAGTGCCCTGCCTTGTGGGTGGGCGTGGTGATGAGCTGTTTCAGTCTGATGTTGGCGAGGTTGTCCAGGAGGGTGGTGGAGTTGGGGTCGCTGGGGTTGTCGAGGTGGAAGTTCAGGTCTCCGACGAGTATGTAGTCCATGGAGGCGATGGCTTGGGGTGTGATGAGGTCGGCGACGGTAGTGGCGAACGAAGCGCGGGGTCCGGGGGGTCTGTAGGCGAGGGTGCTGCGGAGTGGTTCTAGGGCTGGTCTGGATCTGGATCTGGAAGTGAAGGTGTTCGGTGGTGGGGAAGGAGTCCTTCGTGGTGGAGGTGGAGAGTCGGAGGGAGCTCTTGTGTACAATGGCGAGTCCTCCTCCTGGGCGGTTGGGTCAGTCCTTCCTCTGGATCTTGTATCCGTCGGGGATGGCGGTGGCGATGTCGGGGCGGAGGAGGCGTTGGTCCAGGTTTCTGTAAAGAAGGTGATATCTGGCGAGAGGGTGTCGAGGAGGTCCCAGATCTCTACGGCGTGTCTGTGCAGGGAGCGCACGTTGAGGAGGATGCACCTCAGGGCTTCGGAGGCATTCGGTGCGGGGGCCATGGGGGTGCGGTCAGAGGTGAAGGATTGGCGGCAGTGACGGCAGGAGAACTGGCCGTGGGTGGTGTTCGGCGTCAACCGCTGGCAGTTGCTGTTCCTTCCGGGGTTGAGTGCGAGGAGGGCAGTGGAGTTGTAGCGGTGGGAGGTCGCAGATCCAGGGTTCCTGGCGCTGGCCGCGGTCGGGTCATGGACAGGCGCAGACGGACTTGCCTTTGGTGCGCCAGCGGCGGGTCCACTGCGCGCGTCCGCTGCACAGCCACGCAGCGGCCGCCATTAAGTAGGGGAGGGAAGCGCAGCTGGAAGGCGGAAGCGGGAACCGGCAGGGGGGGAGGGGCCACAAGGGCAGCAGCGGCGGGAAAAGGGCACGGAGAGCAACGGGCACAGAAGGCAGAAAACGGCAAAGTTAAACACAGGCACAGGTACAATAACAAGACAGGCACAATAACAAGACAGTGAAGAGGCTAGAAGAAAGACAGAAAAACGGGCACAGAAAGACAGAAAAACGGCACAAACACAGAGACAGATGACAGCGGCCAGCAGAAGAGCAAGGCTCTCCCACTGGACCACCAGGGATGAGGTGCAGGCAGGAGCCTGCGGGTGGAGGAGGGCCTCGAACACCTACCTGCACAGGGGCAGCGGCAGCAGCACAACCGCAGAGCTGTTGGGGGAGAGAGCACGTCTCTGACCAGGAGGTCAGAGGTCTAGCTCCGATAATTCAACAGAAACAGGTGAGGAATGTTGAATGCTTTCATAACTCCAGTTGAAATAATAATCCTCTAACATCTCTCCAAGACAATCCGGAGCAACTGATCACCGATCCCCTTCCCCGCTCTCCTTTATTAACTTCTCATACGTTCCAGTGCCTGCTTGCCCATACCAAACATAAACACAGCAACAGTGACTAACATTTCAAAGTTAACATGTGCATGTGCACATGTCAACTTGTAATACATAACATACGCATGTTAACTGAAATGCATTTACACAATTACATATGTAACAAAAACCAATCTGTCTCCTTTTTAAATTCTAGAATCTGTATTGGAGCTGACGTGGTAAATTATGTTTACTTGTCCTCTGGTTGATTTGAGAGTTAATTCTTCTGTGATATTGAAGGTTCATACATATTTAATCAGTGCATATTTAATATGCATTGTATTATCTATGGACATAGTTTTCAGACAGATGACAATAACGCAGTGTTATATGTTTCCTCTTTGTATTTTTCCTGTGCAGCAGATGCACCAGAGGAGCCTGTAACAGATGGCCAGACCATCATCCCAGTACACATGATGAGAGTGTGATCAGAAGAGCTGTTCATCATTTGCCTGCAGGAATCTGCTGTACTTTATACTTGAATCATTTGCCTAATTTTTATTCATTAGCTAGCACTTACTAAAACAAGGATTGCTTAAGTGTCAATAAATTCAGCTGTTTTCCTTACCCATTGCTCTGAACACATATGTACTGCTAAATATTTAATCAATGCACTTAAGCAAGGGCATTTGTATTTTGCTTAATGTGTGCAAAATCAAACTCAAGTTAGAGTTTTTGTCATGAAAGCAAAGAAATGTTTTACTTCAAGACAACCTAATGTGGAAATTCCCAAAAAGTCGTATTTTGTGTCATATTTTAGCTCTGGCTTAACAGTGTAGCTGTGAATCTGTCTGTGGACCTGATAATCAACAGGAAAAGAACTGTCTATTATGAAAAGTTGTGTCAAAGACAGTAGACTGGGTAATTAGTTGTGAAAAGCATATGTTAAAGCCAATAAGCCTTTATGGGTGGATTATACTTATACTATTAGAGCCTTTAGACCATTATTTTCTAACATGGATACCTATAAATTATGCTAATAGGTGAGGGTTTTGGTTAGCCCCGCTGACAAACTCTGTTGTTTTGGAATTTGCTTTGTTTTTAGGTATGGATTAAAAGCATAGCTGTCTGCGAGGGCTTATGTGATCAACAAAAAAGAGTTGTAAAAATGATACTTGGAGAGCAGTTGGGGCTCTGCCCACACGTTCATCTTCTTCTTTCCAAGCATTTGATTAGAAAATAGTTGTGTTAGTTTGCCTAAGAAGTAGTTACATTGCTCATAACTGATAGGGACATTGCTATTGTAGGAAGGATTTTCCTTGTGTTACCAACCCCATGAGTAATACAGTAGGAAGGGGTTTCACACTGTGAACTCTCAGACAAATACAATAGGGAAGGGTCTTAGACTTTGGATTCCTTTGCCAAACACCATAGGCAGGGGTTTAACATTGTGAACCCTCTGACAAATGCAATAGGAAGGGATTTATTACAGAGGTCCCTTTTATGGTCTAATAACAGTATATTCTGAGTGTCTCTCTTTATGATCATGTCAATGTATACTTTGGGACTGTCTAAAATGTTTGATGGTCTCTTTAGGCAAAGACTACATGGTCATATTTATGTTCATGTAAAGTTAATATATTTACTTTGTTGATTTTTAAATGTGGTGACGAAGGCAGTAGGCCTCTCATTTTATTTAGTAGGTGACTTGACAAATCCTGTATGCCTAATATAAGACATTGGAGTATTAGTTGAGGAGGGGTGACAACCCAATTTAAATAATAATCACAATCTTTACCAGGGTGAACCAAAAAGTCACAAAATAAAACTGTGCTCAACCCCCTGGTAACCATGCCACAGAACAGCCAGGCTTAACTTAGAGGCAATGTTTAAAATATTTATGCAGTACTCAAGCAGTAATAAAGTGAAAACACCATACAAAAAATACTTAAGCCAATTTATAAAAATAGAGAATATTTAAATAAATAAGATGACACCAAAATGACAAAAATCTAACTAGTAGGAACCTGAGTTAGGAATTTTTAAAGTTTTTAAATAAAAAGAGCGCCAAAACGCACTGAGTGTCAACCGCAGGCAATAGGTGGCACTGGACTTGGACAAGGGTAAGATTTAAGGCCTACCACGATCGAGCGTGGGTCAGGTACATGGACCAGGGACATCCCGCTTACAAAGTTACCATCTCACTTCGAAGCTTTTATGGAGGTAGAAAGGCTTCAGTGGGGCCAAGCAGTTGACTGGATCTGAGGACAGACTGGATGATGACGGGTAGCCCCTGCGTGAGGTCTCCAAATCGATCGGAGGCTGCTCAGCGTAGGTCCAGTGAAGCCATCAACGAAGGTCATCGGTGTAGCTTGGATGCTCCTCGACATCGACTCCAGTGAAGCCAACGCTCGGATGGTGCTAGGCGTCAAGTCCTTTGACCGGATGCTGCTCAGTGGTGAATCTGAAGAACCATTGACTAAGGTTATTGGTGTTGTTGCCTGGTGCGGAGTCTGGCAAAACTTTGTGTTAGGCAGGGAGGAATACACTCTGACCACAGCCAAGTGTCCAGGACCTTGTGAACAGTACTAGGAGGTCAGGGCTCACTTCCACCGATGCCAGCAGAGAGGACCAGGTCAGGTCAAGTTGGAACTGGTCAGCTGCAAAGCAGGAAAAGGCCACTGGAAGCTTGTTGCAGCCCTGTAGCTCAAACTGGAGGTCAGTCAACTGGGGGTCCTAGATTCAAGGCAAACAGGTCAAGTCTTCCATCATTCAGCCACCAGGCCAACCTGTTAAGGGAAGGCAAACGTCTTCGCACAACCGCCCTTGGTCCTCTGCATGGGAGCAATCCACATCTCACCACAGGGGAGCTATCAGCATGCAGATGACAGTTGAAAGCAGGCAGAAAACTTCCAGAGGTTTAGGCAGGGAGAGGTAACTTTTCTAAAAGTTAATTTTCCAAAACAGTTAGTCCAAATTTTATTTCACCATTAAATTGTATTTTGAATAACTTTTAATATGAGTCCTCAATTAATCTTTTAGCTGTTCTTTAACCATAAAATATCATTATAAGGTGTTACAATGTAATCCAGTGTTTTCTTATTGAGCAGCTAGCCTTGTGAAAAGGACATTTGTGACCTTTTCACTGTCAGGACATGTGCTGCATTCATTTCTACATGTCATACTTTTAAACACCATACACTCTGCCTTATTGGGCAAGGATGTCTACCTTAGGGATGACATAAATATTTAAAAAGAAGGTTTAGCACTGTCAGAAGAGTGGCTTTTAACAAGTCAAAATTTGATTTTATAAACTGGAGAGCCAGGCTGCAGTGGAAAGCCTGGAGAAAGAATTTACCGAGATACTGAAGTGGGTGGTACAGTAAATGCTGCAGCCCGCTAGTAGCATTTAATTTACAGGGCCTGTGTACATGTAATACCATATGGTAACTAGTCACAATATCGAAAAAAAAATATCGACTGGACAGAATATTGAGTTTTTAATATAGAATGGACAGAATATCGAATTACAAAAATTTAGTGGTGCAGAATATCGAAATGCAGGTAAGAAATATCGAGTTCCACAATATCGAAGTCAGTAATATCGTTTTTTTAAAGTGTTTTAAGTGTTAGTATATGTGTTAAAAGTATGTATTATTTTTGTAATGTATGTTTGAATTTTGTAAAAGTAATGAATTTTATGTTAATTAATTTTTGTGTAATTTAATTCCGTAGCGGGTTGTGGGTTTATAGGGGAATAGGGTGGGAAGTAATTTAATTATAATATATATTTTTAGCATTATTTAGAATGAATTAATTATATGTTAAATTTTTTTTGCGTAATTTAATTCTGTAGCGGGTTGTGGGTTTATAGGGGAATAGGGTGGGAAGTACTTTAATTGAAATAAATTAATTTATTATTTTATTACTTAATAATTTAATATTTAATAATTCATATTGTTAATTAAGTTAATTAATTTATTATTAATTAATTATAAATTGATTAATAATAATTAATTGGTAATTATGTTATTTGTGTAATTGTTTCCATTAATTAGATATTAATTATTAACAATTAATTTGTAAATATGTTAATTAATTATATTGTTAATTGTAATTCATTAATTCATTGTTAATTAATTATGTTAATTTATTAATATGTTACAATATTGTAGGTGATGTTTATAGGGGAAAATGGTGGGAGGTAAATTAATTTTTACAAAATAATTAATTGTTAATTAATGTTAATTATATTGCAGGAGTGGGTATATTAAATTATTCCCCTACGCTATCCAACACTTTCCTTACTGTTGCACTCACTGGAGTGGGAATAGTCATTTTTACCCTCCCGCTATCCAACGCTCCTGCTATCCAACGCTTTCCCTACTGTTGCACTCACTGGAGTGGGAATAGTAATTTTTACCCTCCCGCTATCCAACGCTTTCTCTACTGTTGCAGTCACTGGAGTGGGAATAGTAATTTTTACCCTCCCGCTATCCAACACTTTCTCTACTGTTGCACTCACTGGAGTGGGAATAGTAATTTTTACCCACCCACTATCCAACGCTTTCCCTACTGTTGCACTCCCTGGAGTGGGAATACTAATTTTTACCCTCCCGCTATCCAACTCTTTCCCTACTGTTGCACTCACTGGAGTGGGAATAGTAATTTTTACCCTCCCGCTATCCAACGCTGTCCCTACTGTTGCACTCACTGGAGTGGGAATAGTAATTTTTACCCACCCGCTATCCAACACTTTCTCTACTGTTCCACTCGCTGGAGTGGGAATAGTAATTTTTATTTACCCGCTATCCAACATTTTCCCTACTGTACCATTTGTTGGAGTGGAAATAGAAATTTTATCTTTTACGCTATGCAAATTTTTTAGTATTGTTATATTTAATGTATTGTAAAATATGTTTTTTTAAATTAATTTTAATGTTTTAACTTATTATATATAATTTATTTTTATATTTATATTCTAGGTTTATTTAGATATATATGTAATTATATTTAAAATTATGTTTTTAACATTTAATAATTAAAAATATTGATTATTTTTTAATATTATTAAGTTAATATATATGTAATAAAAAATAAAAATGCATGTTTATTTTTTTTTAACTTACATTTATTATTTATTAATTTTAAGGTTAAGTATTTTTAAGTATGTTTTACTTAATTATAGTTATAATTTCATTAATTTTACATTACTTTTAAAAGATTTTAAAAAGTCGATATTTTAGCAAACTATATTATTTACAACGATATTTAGGATTCGATATTTTTGTACTTACCTGTTTGTAGATAGGAATTCGATATTCTGGAAGTCAATATTTTGTCAGCGATATTCTGGCAGCTCGATATTTCTGTCAGTGATTCATGCCATATACTAGCAACTTATGAGTAAATTAAATGTGGCAATCAGGTGCATGCCAATTTCAGCGCTTTTTAAGGGAAAGCACAGCACTTTACTACTAGTTAGCAGGACTAGAGTGTGTAGAGTCTTAAAGGCATCAAAAACAGTTCAGTACAGTTGCAATAGGCACATATATAGGGTAATTGCTTGCACTTTCAAGAGGCCTCTGTAGGAAGGGTTTCACTTTGCAACTCCTCTTGAAATCTTGTAAATATATGTCATTTTGTGCATAGTATTTAGTTGTGTGTTCATTACAGTACTTTTTATTTTTAAAGAAACATTGTCTAGGCATTCCTTTAGTGATAGTTTTGTGCTTTAATTTTGCGAGCCCACATCACCTTTCTGAGCAAGCCTTGGACTGCCTTGCCTCATTACTATGATGGTTGAAAGTTAAAAGGGGTACTTGGTCCCCAGTCTGAGGGATTGAGGTAAGAGGCCTCAGGACATCAAAGCAAATAGATTCATATTTACATAATTAGAGCCCAGTAACTAGTGACTGCACTGGGATATCCGAAACTCAATTTCTCAAATATAGTAGGAAGGAATTTTACATTGTGAACTCCTTTCAAAACACCATAAGAAGGAGTATTATATTGTACACTCTCTGGCAAATATATTAAGAAGGGAACTCTCTGATAAATATAGTAGGATGGGGTTGTCAAGTCCAACAAGTAAAATAGAAAGGGGTTTACAATATGAACTATCTAGTTTATGTTCATCCCCATTTTCTGTACTAATGCTGCTATTTGACTCTGTACACTGGGTCGCTGCTAACCAGGCCCCAATGCATGTGCTCTGACCCCTAAAATATGTCAAAATTGGCTGCACTCCTGATTGACATATTTAACTTACCTATAAGTATCTAGAATATAGTATCAAACTGTATTCAGGGCCTGTAAGTTAATTGTGCCAGCACTAACGTGACAATGCAAAGCACATCTCTGGGCTAGCCCCTGCAGCCTTGGTAGGCAGTTTTAAAACTACCAATTCGACTTGGTAAAATAGACCTTTTGCCAGGCCTAAACCTTCCTTTTCAATATTTATGTCATCCCTAAACGTAGGTCCACATGCCCAAGGGCAGGGTGTTTATAAAGAAGGACAGGTGTACTTATGTTCTACATACCCTGGCAGGGAAAAATCCCTAAAGTCGTTTATCACAGTGGTAAGGCTGGTTCTCCCATAGAAAAGCACTAAGTAACATTAAAACACCTTTTCATGCATAATTTCAGTTTGGAAGTAGCTAGAAAAATACTTCAAGAACTCATTTTAATAGTAATCTAAATTCCAATTAATGGTCAAGTAGAATTTTACATTCTTTTTTGAAAATTGCACTTTTAGAAAGTTGTAATTTTCCGGCCTGAGCCAAATGTGCCTTTCAGCCAGTGCACACTTTCACCCTGGAGCTGATTGACTTCTTTGATGAGGTGTGAAGTGGATCCCAGGGCTGAGATAAAAGGTTGCCTGTGGATGGAATTGCCCTGTTCCTCTAACAGGATGGCCATTTGGGCAGTGCCCAGGAACTTAGTTATTCTCAATCCTGCCTGTCACAAGTCGATGTAGCTCACAACTGGGCCTGACCTCTCTATTGTCCTACTAGAGAGCCAGGCTCTCCTCCCACTTGGAGGGGAGTTGCCCCCCGAAATGGGTATGAGTGACCACAAGGGAGGGTTTTCTCATCATCATACCCACACCTCTTATAGGCACAAGGAGCTCTGCACAGGGGAAGAAAGGTTCTGCCTCGTTGGTTTAAGGTAGAGAGGGGTACTCTGGGATAATTTACAGTAAAACAGACAGGAAGTGCTGCAAAAGCAGGTAGGGTCATCCCTGGGAACTTTTACCCCATTGGATAGGGAGTGGCCAGGAGTTTCCCCCACCCATAGACAGTTCCCTCTTGAGAACACTTGTGAAGACAGAAGAAGGACTGCACCTGCTGTTGTGACCTGTGAGGAGACCCCCAAGGACTGTACCTTCTCCTACTGTTACCCAGGATTTAGAAGCGGACTCCAAGGGCCAGTTGGCTGACCTCCTGTTAAGTTACAGGAACACAAAAGCTGCAAGATGTCCACTTTGCTGAAGAGCCCAGCTAACCTGTTCCAACTTAACCTGACATCTAATGGCTTCTACTAGAGTCCTGACTTCTAAGTTGTGTTCCTAAGGCTCTTCGGCCCTTAGATAGGTGTCAGTTCCGCCATGGGGATGGAGTAATTTACTCCCTTCACATGGTGGAGAGGCTGCCCTCCCAATTTATAAATCAGCGCCAATTTATAAATCAGCGCCAAGCAGGTGGTCATTTATAAAAACATTGCCAGAAATCGCCATCATGCCGGTTCCTGGCGATTCCTGGCAATGCATATTACTGTTTGCTATGGGGCTGCACCAGCAGGACACAGTCCTGCAGCACAGAATACTGAAACAGAATTTTATTTTTGATATGAAAAAATATAATGCTCCCTCACCATGGGAGTCTTCTCCCATGGCGGGGAGAGCATTATAATGATTCTACTGTTCCTTACTGTCGGTAAGAAACAGTAAAAAATGACTACATGTCCACCCATCTAAATTGGCCCTTACTCCCTGGGCCGTTGGAGAAGTTTGGTCATGGTGGAGACAGAGTAGTCTCTGCCATGGCCAAACTTAAGGTCCACCCACAATTAAATTTGGCGGGTGGACCTCTATCTTGGCTAGGAGGGAATTCCGTTGTAACAGTGACGGAGTACCCTCTTCACCAATATATAAATCAGGCCGTAAGTCAGAAGGTAAACCGTCCGACTGGGACAAACCTGATCTCTGTATCTGACCCGTGCTCCATTGTAGTCAGAGTTAAACCTTACTCTTGTCCCAGTCTAGCACGACCAGTCGACTGTGGTTAGCCCTTTGTGCTTTTTGGTGCTATTTTTATTTAAACCTTTAAAAGTTCATATTTCTGGTTTCCCTTATCGGATTTTTATTTTATTTTCTTGGTCTTCTTTTTTTAAATAACTGTTTTGTTACTTCTAAATGCTTTACACATTTTCTAAGGTTAAGCCTACGTGCTCTGTGCCATAGCTACAAGGGGTTGAGTTCAGGGTTAATTTACTGAAACCTTTACTGGACGTAGCAAGGATAGTGTTATTACCTGTGGTGGACTAACATCCACCCTAACTAATAATCCACTTTCTGACATTTAGTAACTTCAGTACAAAGGAACTTTACATTGCCAGGTCTCTGACAAATACAACAGAAAGGGCTTTTTCATTGTGAACTCCATGTCACATCATAGGAAGGGACTTTACATTGTGAACTCTATGGCAATTTCAAAAAGAACAGGTCTTACATTCTAAACTCTAAAAATACAACAGAAATTGATTTTACACAGTGAACTCTCTGCAGAAAAGAAAGGGTTATTATAATGTGAACTCAAGGATTAACACCAGAGAAAAGGGTTTTACATTCTTAACTATCTAACATATACAATAGGAATGGGATATACACAGGGCCGGACTGGGAACTCAAAGCAGCCCTGGCAATTTTCTCGGACCAGCCCCTGGGGAAGCACTGCCTGGGCCCGGGAGACTAGAAATGCTTGCTTGCTGCTTTTGTTACTGGGGGCTGATATTGCAGCACTGCTGCAAAACCGGCCCCCAGTAACAAAACTGGCCCCCACCCTTGCAAAACTGGCCCCCATCCTTCCAGCCTCCCGGGGAAATGCCCGACGACTGAACGGCCAGTCTGGCCCTGGATATACATTGTGAACTCTCTGACAGATTCAATAAGAAGCCGTTTAGTACATATGTCCATTTTCTTGGTCTCGCACTGGAAAATGCTTAATATCTCCAGAGGGAGATTTAAAGTTCATGTTAATGCATACTTTGAATTTTTCTAAAATGATTGACAATTCTCTCTAGGCAGAGACCACAGATTCATGCATGTTTATTTATTTTTGTCTTACAGGCCTTCTTTTATTGAGCGTCGACAAAGGCAGTAGGCCTCTCATTTTACATTTTGAATAAGTTACCAATGCCTGCAGGCTAAACCATTTTGATTGTAAAAAGACAAATTTTTTCCAGTGGGCCCATAAAGGGGCAGTGCTAGATTTAACCGCTTAACCGCGGCGGCAATTCCGCCGCCGTGCGGCGGCAATTCCGCCGCGGTGCGGCGGTTTAGCAGAGTGGGCGGGGCTGCGTCGGCCAACGGACGTTCGCAGCACTCCAGAGGTAGTGCTCGCGACAGCCGTTGGCCGACGGGCGCACGCAACGGGTTAAGGTTTAAAGCCTGCTGATGCGCAAAGTGTCATATGTTACCTCACACATAACAAGAACATACCTAATTTACAGCTTAGTGATTTACAGTCTGGTTAGTCTGAGAGGCCCCTAAAGGAGGGATTCCAAATTGTAATTCCACCTGAAACATTACAAATGTTCGTCATTTTGGGTATAGTATTTAGTTGTGTGTGCATTAAAGTACTTTTCCTTCTTAAATACAATGTTTAGGTTGGAAATTGACTTTTTGTGTGTTATTTTTATGTGTTACTCAGTTCTTTCCAGAGTTAACCTTGGACCTCTCTGCCTCAATACCTGGGTATTCATGTTTTACACTGAGAACTCCCTGAAAGAAAGTGTTTTACACTGAGAATTCTGCCAACTACAATAGGAAGAGCTTTCTTGGCAAATACCTTAGGATGAATCTAAACATTGTTTAAGATGAACAGACCTTCTGACATGGATCTCTAATTCTGGTAGTGCTAGATAGGTCTTGATTTCATTGTGCACATTTGTACTTTTATGTTTAGTATTTAGCTGTATGTGAATTACAGTGCTTCTTTTCAACAGTAAAACACAGGGCATTGATTAATTAAGAACTGTTGTGAAGTTAATTTTTCAAGCCCCTAAATTTGTTCTTTTTGGTTTTACTTTTTTTTACCTAGCTGTTGATATTAGATTCCTTATACAACAATTTGGTAGTAACTTCAACTTTCCCCTTGAGGTACAGGAATGTCTTTCTTCAGTTGCATGTTTGATGACCGCTAATCTTTTGAAGTTGAATGCAGATAAAATAGAGATTTTGGATCTAGGAAATCATCCTTAGACCTGGACCTCCGTTTGGTAGTCCTGTTGCTCAAATATGAATTTGCCTTGAAAAAACAAAAGACAAGCGGTGTTTGGCAAAACATCAACAGTTGGTTTAATTAAACGCTTCGGCTGGGAGTACAGTTACAGTAGCGGGTCTGAGGAATGTCTCAAAGTACAATCAATCTGAGCAAGGTTTTATACATTTCTTTGGGTATTATAAAGTGTTTACATCAATCCTTTTTTGGTAAAGAATGCGGGCCTTGTCTTTGGAGTCATAAATAAGGTCCCTGGTAACAAATGCAGGTGGCTTCGGCCTTGGTGGACACAATTGGGGCCAGTGTGTACCGTGTCCAGATGCCCGACATGAGGGACGCGTGATCACTGTGTGTACTGTGTGTGCTGTGTCCTGATTCACCGTGCTCCTAACTTCATGTGGCATCTGACTTTTTGATAATTTTGGGAATGTGCTCACCCCTCTGTCCATGTGTGCTTTCTTGTGGAGTCAGTGTGTCTATCTGTGGGATTGATCTGAGTTTCCGGTTCGGACGTTTGTCTGCCAGCTATGTGCCACCCCACCTGTGACCTGTCAGTTAGTAACCTCAGGCTTAGGTCTCAATGCCTGCCTGACCATGTATTTCTGAGTCGGGGTTGACGGAGAGTTCATGACGGGTGAATTTGATAATAGAGATGGGATTTTGTTCTTACACATGAATGTATCATTATTAACATTGACATCGACTTTTTGAATATTAACATTCCCCCCTCTAGTTGAAATTTTAACTACACTATCCAACCCATACTTCATGACAGTCACATTATTAGGAATTTGTTGTTCTTCAGTTTTGCACTTTACTACTTTCCTTGTTACTTGCATTCTACCCAATTTGAGGACTGCGTTTCTAGAGCAGGAAACCACACACAAACTATAGCAATAAGAAAACAGGGAGCAATGACTTGCACAGTCTGGACAGCCACTGGGGGAGCCAGGAAAACTGGTTTGAAAATATTCCTGCTCAGGGGCACCTCCCACCTCACACATGTTTCTTTGTAGGTGGTGCAGTGCTTGGATGGCAAGAGTCAGAGTCCCACTGTCCATGTCGTCTCCTGAAATGGACGTGCAGCAGGATGCACCGATCTTGGCAAACACCCCTCCCTCCATTGCGATCATTAAGTCCAACACATAGCGATGATGCATCACCATGAGGTGGATGGCTCTTAGTTCTTCCTTGATCTATTTAAGGCCAGGCTCATTGCTGTTCATCATCGTGAGCATTTCCCACCTGATTATCTGCAACCAGCGGGAGTTCGCTTTCATCTGTAAAGTGAAGAAGACCCTCCCGCTGATACTTGTACATCAGAGTATAGTCTGAATTCTCCATACTATCCTTGTACTGAGCCCAGCCAAAATAACCAGCAGTTCTTTTTTCACGAGACTGATGCAACAGAGATGTCTTCTTCCTTGGTTGTTGGTACAAAGAAGACAGTTCTTCTCCGGGAATGACTAGGGCCAGGGTGTGTATAGTGATGAGGGAGCAGAGGCCACACTATCCAGGGGTGAGCTGAGTGTAGGCAAACTCAGAAGGTGTCCATCAGTGTGGAGGTGCCCCATTGCATGTCCGGAATGTGCAAGATTGCACAACAGTTTTCATTCGTGCCCAGTGGATTTGTTCCTTTCCACACAATTAGGGGTTGCCCCTTCCCTTCTAGCCATGTATATCCACCCCCTCAGTATCCCAGATTTCCTGACATGAGGTATCTAAGTTGTTGTCAAACCCTCCCCTACGAGACTCATTACCCTTCATATCATCGAGACGGATGGCCCTACACTGGAACTCCATGTCTGGGGTCCACTTGTTATTAAAGAAGTATGCCCCAGATACACTAAGGGCCACCCTGAGCCCACAGATGGAAGCAGGGGCAGAAATATTTGTCCACTGGTTCAGTGGTTTTCCTACCTCAAAGAATCTCTTCTCTGGGATGTCTTGGGGCCAAACAGCATCCTCCACTATGGTACCCCTCCTGTGCATCCTTTCTAGCTCAGTTTATATGTCACTAGGCTCGGTGAAAAGGTACAGTGCTGTTGGATTGGTCTCGTATCGGCTCAGGTTCACTACTACTCTGTGGGATTCTACCTTGTTAGGTTATATTTTGGCCCTAATCCTACATAGCTATAGATGGAGAAGGCATTTTACTTTTTCGGGGCTGTCTCTTGGGACAAGTAAAGCCTATCTGCGCCTACTGCATGTGGTATCAGCGAACAGATGTAACATAACCTGGCTGATGTCTTGAAGCACACAGCAGTAAGTTGCTGATACCATGTGTTGTGTAAGGGGGAACTGTGTAGTGCATGTGGGATGCTAGTGTTCGGTTCGGTGTAATTGAAAGTGATATGGGAGAGGTCCCTACGCAAGTGCTGTGATAGTTTCTGGGTGGACTCCATTTGACTAGGGAGTTCTTTGGTGATGAATAGATGCAGCAACACCCATAGTAAGCAGAAGATACATGGAGGTGCAACAATACATAACTTATTGAACATTGCAGGTCATGGGCTGAATCCAGGGCAGGTGTCTGTAGACCTTGGGTAATTGGGAGTTCCTTTAGTTCAAAAAGTTTGAGACAAAAAGTTCACAGTATATTAGTTAAATATTTAGAATTATTTAAATATTTATAAAGCGCAGCATACACCTATCGGGCAGCTTGGCGCTATCTGATCATCAGTCAATGAGGGTAACTACTAATCGAATTTCCAAGTGCACCACCTTTTATAGCAGTCACATCAGCACCTTGACAGGATCTACAGTGTATGAATTGAGTACTACGAACTATACCTACATACCTATATATACATATATATATATAAATATACATATAGATATGTATATATATACGTGTGTATATATATATATACATACATATATATACATAAATATGTATGTATATATATATATATATACACACACACACACATATATATATATATATATATTTTTTTTTTTCAAATAAGATCCTTTCTCCTTTCCGAAAATAATCGTCCAGCACTCTCAGGCGGGTTAGGTCACTCGTTTTTATTCTCCATGACAAAACATCAACGCGTTTCAGCAGTCTCACGCTGCCTTGCTCATATAGGTATATAGGTATAGTTCGTAGTACTCAAATTCAATTGCTGACCTGTTGGATAAGATCTATGTTCATTGGTTAGTTAAACAAAACAGTGCATTATTGCATGTGCCATCGTCAATCATTTTCTTTGGAGTTCTTGTGCTCTTCTTTAGGGGTGTGTTCTTCACACTCCATTCACACAATTTTAGTGAAGCACCGGAAGGTGGCCTCAGTCGGGGTATCTATTTTTGATGGTTTATTTTAAAGAGTGGGCCACGCATTAATTTTGCATGAGTTGTTAGGCCTCTTCCTCTGCGTACCTAATGGTGTTGGACTGGTGAATATTTTTACGGGGTGATCTCGTGAACATTTGTGTAGTATCAATTTTAGCTAGGGTTCTATAAGCGTTGCCAGTCCTTCCCTCCTAGTGTGTGCATGGGAGGTGCTATCAGTGTGAGCGGTGTCTTTGACCTACACATGCACGGGATGATGTGTAATGAGAGGGCGTGTCTCTATTTGAGTGCTGTTGGTGGCTGCAACATGCCCTGAGGTCAAGTGTGTACCCTGCTAGACCCTGGCATGGGCCTGCAACATGATCTTTATGGCACCAGGTGTCTCGGCTATGCCCTTTTTCTAGAGACATCCTTTTTGGCTAGTTTGGGCTCATTTTGTGGGTTTGTTGAGTGCCTTCCTAGATTTCATGTGATCTGTTGTCTCATTGTTCATGAAACAGAGGTGGTCGGAAAGCTGTTCTATGGCCACCATGTATCCCTTATTGTGTCATTTTGCGGTGTTTGGGGTTGGGCTTAATACTTTCCCCAGAAGGTCTATGTAAGGCCTTGTGTGTTGGCTGATTGCCAGGCCTGATACAGGAGTGAGCACATTCTGCATTCTAATCTTCGTGGACCCCCTTCCTGCAGGCACCCTCACTCTAACTCGGGCCATGTCTTCCTAGTGTGTTTGGGTCTGTGGTTACTGGCTTGTGGCTAGAGACCTTTGACTAGTGGACATGCTCCTGTCTCTATTTTGGAGGGGTATGACATGGTGACTAGACTGTGGAAATTTGAAAACCTCAAGAGGAAAGGAAACATTACTAGGATCACAAGGACACAGGAGGTCCGGGGCTAAGGCCATGCGCTCCCGCCGAAGTCCTGCCTGTTGAAGATCCTGGACTGCACATGGCTTTGGGACGCCTGGCTTCTCTGGTGAACCTCCCTACTGACTGCATGTCATTACAAATGCTTTGAAACTTATTGGTTTTTGTGTGTGTGCTATGGAGGTTGTGGGATCTTCACTATCCCACCATGCGGGAAACCTGGCTCCTGACGTTTGTGGACAACTTCATTTTAGAACTAAAAGGGGAGCCTCCATTTGGCCAGAGGCTTCTAGCTTTTGGAGATGCGGTTTGTACCACGTGCTATGAAGGAATTCTGGTCCCGGGCTGGATGCCAGAGAATGGGGACCTTTTAATTTCGTAATTGGAACCCGTCCCAATTGGATTTGGCTACAGGGACCTGGGTGCCTGCTTTTAAGGACTAGTCAGAGAGCTGCCCTGCCCCCCTCGTCAGACTTCCCTCCCCCTGTGGGGTGGCCAGCCATCCCCACCCTGGGGGATCAGCAGCAGAGTGGGGCCTAGGCTCCTGCAGGTGCCCTGAATGGCAGACTTTAGTGGGGACACCTGATCAACGAAGCACATGCAGCAGCCCTGAATTCCTGAAAGACAAGTGAAGGCTTGAATTCCTAATATTGTCTCCTTGCTCCTTCTTTTGATTTTAGGGACAGTGAACTTTGAGGTGTGGGTGAAATGGGTGGTATGCATTGGAGGTTTTAACTTACTGTACATTTCCGTTCAGCATCAGTGTGAAGGCACTATCTTCCCAGACAGTTACCCCTCCCTGCCACAGTTGCAACCCCGGTCCCTGTTGGGCTGGGTTCCCTGTATGTAGTTGGACATGTTTGTCCAACTACCTGATCCCTGTTGTGATGGTGCGGGCTGACTGACCTCCCTGCGGCTGAGTGTAGGGTGCATTTAGGTTTCACTGGGCTTTATTTTGTGGATGGAGATTTTGTGGGTACTGGCCCTGGCTCATTGACCTCTGCTCGTGGTATGCTTTTAGTCAGCACCTGTCTGCCACGTGGCCCATTCTGTAACAATAGTAACGTTCCTGTAGTATCGGGCAGCATGACAAATGAGGCGGCATCAGAATCTACAAAAACAGGAACGTTTATTCCTGAGTTAAATCCATAGAAATGGACCCATAGCTAAAAGGCCAGTTGCTCAGGAGAAAGCTCAGAGGAAACTGACCTTTCTCCTGGCAACCAGAGATAGGTTCTATAAAAGAAAATTCTATTACACAACAATAGAGGAGGCAAGGTAGAGACATTACATTACATGACAAAGTGAATACATTTCATACTACATGATAAATAATACATATGAGATAGGATACTGCAGTTCTCTAATGTCTGGTTGCTGCCAACCACCCTGGCCTCTGCCGTTATAGCTATGTTTAAACTCTCTGGGGTTTTGCAGTGAAGCCTCCTTTAAGTCTGGTGCCATCTAAAAGCTTGTGGCCAACATGGCCCCCTCAAGGGTGGTCTTTTTTGATTTGTGTTGGACCAACTTAGCAGTGTCTCTCTGGGCTTGCTCCTGTTTTTCGCTAACCTTCTCTTGTTTCTTTTTGTGATAGTGAAATATGTGGGCCTGTATCTCCCAGCAAGGTTTGGTATCTAGCTCCACTACGCTGTCCAATCCACTTTGTATCTCAGTGGGCAGCCCCTTTTTGAGGATATTATAAAAGAAAGCGACGTGTGGGCCTGTATCAGTCCATGGCTGTCCTGTCTCGTGTCCCCATCGTTCTCTCATCCCATCCAGAAAATCGGTTATGGTTTCATCAGATTTCATAGTCTCCGCCATTAACCCTCCTACATCAGGGAAGTCAGGGAACATTTCCCTTAGGGCCTTCCCTATCTGGTGCCTGTACCAATTGAATGCGGCCCCATCATGCTCGGTGTTTGTCAGCGTGATTGCTGGAATGCGAGCTCGGCCAAACACTATGTTAGTCTACTCTCTGATCAGACTACTTAGCAGACTTTTTGACATCGCCTATCGCTAGGTTTATTCCCACGGTGTTCTTCTCAAAACATGAGATCTATTTCCCCGCTCCATCCAACAATGGTGTCAATTTGGTCCTTAGCCCTTCTTCATCTATCTGAGCTCATGACCCATAGATTGTCCCCGGTGTGCCGCTCTGCAGTTGCTGGTACATTTTTTCTTTGGGTAGCTCCACTGGTTTCTCCCTAATGTAGCGTTCCCATCTTCTTAGGCATTCCTGAATGTAGGGGAAGTTCCACTTGGGATCTCCCCCTCTGTACAGATACAGTCTTCTGCTGTGGCCATGTCCTCTGGTTCGAAGGATCCCTCCTCCGAGGTCTATTGTGCTGGTCTTTTCCCTCGGTCCAGTGGGCTAGCAGGTGGCAGAATGGTCACCTGTAGATCTCGCCTTCCTCTTGTGCCACTATCTCTCTTGGGTTCAGTCTATCTGTCCCATGCGTTTGAGAGGAGCAGCAGTCTTCTTCGTTACTGCGCCCCTTGTGTTCATGCAAAGGTGCCATCTTATTTCTCCTGCGTCTTGGTTGAGTCTGCACTAGGCTACCTTGGTCTCTTATTTTCTGGTCAGACCCTCTTCTACGTTGATACTCTGGTGAGGCTTGGATCCCAGCCAAATGCCTTTCATCCAGCTATACTTCTGATTCCTCTCCGATCGGTGGCCTGTGCCTACCCCCGCTCTCCTCAGGTTGAGGGCACGCTGCTCTGCTTTCTCACTGTGCTTCCAGGGTGCGAGCTCTCTCTCTCTCTGTCCTTAGCGCGTGCCTTTTCTCTAAATCCCATCTAGGTTGTCTCCTTCAATCTGAGCTATGTCTTGTTCTTCTTGGTCAGAATTTGCCCTCAAATGTGCTTTTTGTTGTTTCTTTAGCTACCTGCGCAAACCCTGTAGCTCCACCCTCATCATCAGATCCCGGAAGGCTGGGATCCTTTTCCTCACCCTCGCTAGTTGCATCACTGTCCAGAACCGCTGCTAATCTATCTCCCTGTTACTCGAGTATGTTCGCCTGAACCGGTGGGAGTGCGAGTTCTCAGCGCCACTAGGGTTAGATGGGCTGAATGCGACGGACGGGGGGGGGTCAACCTTTGGGGAGCCCTTGCACTGAACTGTGGCGGTGATGGGATTGCCTAGGCCTGCAGACCTGTTAGGCTCTCATGCCTGGACCTAACAGTTTACTGTTCGGTGGGGGACCCTCTGGCTCCTTCAACTGGTGGGTTGGTGTATCCTAATGCGGGGAGAGCAGGCATCGGGGAAAGGACCTCCATTCCTGCATAAGATGCGGACGCCTTGCTTGTTGTCTCAGGGATAGGATTATCGGTCTGGGCCTCCTTGAAGATGGCCCATAGTTCTAATAATGCCTCTCTCCTTTCTTCTTCTGTCCTGCGTCGTTGGTCTGTATGTGTATTCTCATGTGTTTGATCAAGTTAGTGTCAAAAGTTCCCTCTTTTTACCACGGAAATGTGTGTGCCTTGGTGTGTGTAGCAAGTCTTGGCAAAACTTTTTACGTTTTTTAGCCTGTGTGGGGAACCTTGTGTACATGTGTTTTAGTGATGACTCCATGATGAATTGGGTAATTTTAGAGGACAGATGCGCCCTAGTTTCTCTTATTTAGGGAATCTTTTCTTTTGCTGTAATCATGGGGAAAATATATAGACAGGCGTTTTACTGGTTCTAACTACTTACTATGAGCTCAGTGATATCTACAGATGCATCAACATGAATATTTCACAAACACAGATAACAATGCATATGAAGGGTCACAACCTAGAAGAAAGTGTCATTGTTAAGCAAGCGATATGAAATTTGGCATCAAATAACGGATTTTGACTTTGGCATAAAATAACAAATGTTTGCTTTGGCATCAAATAACGATTGTGTGAAATAGAAGCACCTTCATATACCACATTGAATCATTGACAAAATACAACATTTAAGACAAAACACAGTTGCATTGATTACCAGTACCACAATATCAACTATACCGTGCATCAATTTTAAAAAAATAAGAAAAAACTGACAGAGAAAAAAATCATGTCTTTGTCAAAAATACCTTAGCCCGCTCCTAGTACATGCTATCCTGTGACCAGCAGAAGCTCTGGGCCGTACACAAGACTAAGTGAGCCTAATAGTCTGTCAATATTGGCTCCGGGTCAAAGATAATACCAGTTTTTTTTAGTGGAGATAAAGGAATAACTTGAAAAACCAGAGGCCCCTCTTGGCCAAACACAAGCTATTCCTAATCTCCCGGATCCAATTTTTTTTCCTAACTTCCGAATTGCACCTTGTATCACACCCAGGGGCCAAGAGTACCATCTGTGTCACGCCCAGCAGTTCAAGCGAACAACACCTCTCACTTTTTTCAGATACCAATAGTGTTAAGAAACGGTAGAACTGAGAAAACCCTTTTAGACTAAAAAATAAGATTGAGGTGCCGGCCCTAAATCACACCCAGGGCCCATGCGTACCATCTGTGTCACTCCCAGCAGTCCAAGCGGTGAGGTCTCAACCCTGTATCACACCCAGGGGACAAGTGTACCATCTGTGTCACGTTCAGTGGTCCAAGTGACAAACAATATTCACCTTTCCTAGCATGCTCACTATCGAAAAAAGGTGATCTCTGTGGGAACGCCTCCAAGGCCACCTTGTGACTATTCAGTTCGGATACATAAAACAGGTTAGATGCCAGATTTCTGTGAGTGGCAGGGTGCCCAGGTTATATTTTTGCACTTCTTCCTAATTTGCCATATGCCAAATGCTGGGACTAAGGATCTGATGTAGTCTCTTACCCACTGTAACAGCAGCTTCAGGACGGACCTCCGCCCCGCGGATTCAGCAGAACTTCCGATCAATTGTGGTGTCTGCTCACCTTCCTTGCTGCGCAAATGTGAAGTCGTCCAGGCGGGGTCCCTTCTTTCGGCTGCTCGAATATGAATTTACCTTGAAAAAACAAAAGACAAAAGCGTTTGCAAAACAGGAACAGTTGGTTAAATTAAACGCTTCGGCCTGGAGTACAGTTACAGAGGGGTTCTGAGGACTGTCTCAAAGTACAATCAATCTGAGCAAGGTTTTATACATTTCTTTGGGTATCATAAAGTGTTTCAGTCAATCCTTTTTTGGTAAAGAATGCGGGCCTTGTCTTTGGAGTCCTAAATAAGGCTCCTGACTGTGGGCACAATGGGAGCCAGTGGGGACCGTGTCCAGATGTCTGGCATGAGGGGCATGAGATCACTGCATGTAATTTGTGTGCTGTGTCCTTTTTGACTATGTGTTCATAACTTCATGTGGCACCTGACTTGATGGTGCTTTTAGGAATGCGCGCACTCCTCTGGCCATTTGTGCTCTATTGGGGCCAATCTCCCTGGCCATTGGGGTGTCGCTGCGCCCATCTGTGAGATTGATCTGAGTTTCCTGTTCGCGCATTTGTCTGCCAGCCACATGCCACCCCACGTGTGACCTGTCAATCAGTAACATCAGGCCTAGGTCTCTGAGCCTGCCATTCCCCATCCCTGCTATTGACACCAAAAATGTTGATGTTACTATCAACGTTGATCTTTCCTTTGCACCGTATGTCAACAGGATCGCTGGTACATGTTACTCTCTTCTGAAGAGCTTAAGGAAAATGTTCCTTGCCTCTGAGCTAAAGAGAGAAAGTTGATGATCCAGGTAGCTATCTCATCCACCTTGGCTTGCCGAAATATCTTCTCTGTCACTTTTAGATTGTGCAATATGCAGCTGCTGTATCTGTTACCCAATTTACTTCAGTGCACTTCTTCTAAATGCCAGGTGGACTTGCTCCACTGATCACCACTGAATAATCAGATCTTATTTAATATACTTTTCATGGTGTACATTGCACTTGCTGGCACTTGTCCTGATAGCTCAGCACTAAAATTCAGTCCTTCGTGCTCTCTCACATGCTTCAATCTTCTTCGAGCACTCTTAGTTGTGACGGTGTCCTATCGCTCCAGATGAGGCTGGTGCTTTTTCTACTTTCTTGCTCCTATTCGTAGTACACCTGTGGTAAAAGACTCTTCCTATGTGAGTGAAGGGAGAGCAGTGTGTCTGTGAGAGTTCTGGATGCAGCCCATTAAGGCCAGAACTATTAAAACTGCCAATGCTTGTTTACTGCAGCTGTTGGTTATGTCCCTGCTTTTAGACACATTGGAGTGCTTTGAAAACCATGCAACTTCACATTTGAATGGCTATCTTGTACACAACACTATGCACTTGGCTTTTGACAGTATTACAGACTTCATGCTTGTGTTTGTTATTAATGACTGTTTATTATCACCCATGGTCCTAAATCTTCAATAAAACTCATCATATAATAGCGTCTGCTTACTTCCATTTCATCAGCTTGGCTGATCTCTGCCCACCCTTATCCTTGGTCAGTCAATCAGGCATCTCCTCAGTGATACCTAATTCAGTATTTCCTCTGTGCAGTTGCATTGGAGCTGCACTGTAATGATGGAAAACGATGCTACTGAACCATTGAAACGATGACCTGTGTGAAGAAGGTAACATGCTTGGCTGAAGGGTGATAAATGAGAAGAGTTGTGCAAAAGGATGAGGCAAACACAAATGTAGCTGGCCTTTTAGAGATAAGCCTGTGGGTGGGCACTTTATGTTTCAAAAGCTCATTGCTGCACACTAGATCGCTCTACCTACATGTAATAGCTTATTCAGTAATTTTCAATATAATGTACTTATGGTGCGTAAATAATCACTTATTGGGAGATTCTTCTAATGGTAGCTTTTCATAGTGGTGAGGGCAATTGTGAGTTGCAAAGAGGGCAGTGTGGGTATATGAAGGAGATTGATGATGAGTGAAGCAGTGGTGAAGGGAGAGTTGTCATATTCGGGCTGGGAGATGAGTGTGACCATTTGGAGAATATTCATGTGCTTTCTCTCCCGGGCTCTTTTTCATTTGGCTATAGTCAGAATTGGCCATCACCTACAGTGGGGAATGTATTTGCAGTCCGTGTATGGTTTGCATTGAACTGTGGTGAGAGAAAGATTTTTGGGGATAGTGGTGGTGGTTTGTGGGTGTTTTTCTTTGGTTGGGTGTGTTGCTTGCCAGTGGTCATCTGGTTGACTAAAGCAGGGCCAAGGATCAGGTGTTTAATTTACACCTCTATGGCTGTGCTTTGTTTATGTGTGTGCTACTTTGTGCATACTTTGTGGAACATTGCATAGATGGAGATGCCATGGATGTCAAGGTTGTGCTTGCAAGGAATGGCTGATAAACTGAATTATTTGGTTTGTGTGTGGATAGCCTTGTTAGTACATAGAAGGAGTAGGTATCAGTCAAGAGGTGTAGTAGTGGTAACAGTCCAAGGATTCATCCTGGAGTGGAATGTTATTTTCAGCTCCCCAGAAGGTGAACAGTTTAAAGTCAAGGTTTTTTTGTCGTCTGAAGCGTACTGTGAGCATTTGCATGGTGCTTTGCCACTTATGGACCTGATGTCCTCATGATTTGGAATATGACAGTGATGACAAGTAAAACAGAAAGAACCATAATGGAGGTTTCTATTTGGTATGCCACTTTGAGGTAGTTGTGAAACTTTGAGGCGTGGGATCCACCTACTGCCTCTCTTTCACATGAGTCTTGTGGTCGAAATGGGGAAGTCTAGCAATGTTGAGTGTCGTGGCAGGTGGTAGACTGGTGGTGCAAATGCCAGTTTTGTTTAAATTTGGGCTTTTGGTTAGGTTGTATTTGGTTATTTGTTGCCTCTCATTTTTGGGGTTCGATGTTCTCAGCATTCTCGGGGTCGTGTGATATTATATCTGATTTATAAGGATCTGCATCAGTGCAGTGCTTGATTTGGATTTGTTCCAAGGAGGTTAATGGATGGGTTATATTGCTGGCTTATGGGCCTGGTGTCTCTTAATCATATGGCTCAAGTCTCCTTAGGTCTCATGTGGCTTTTTTTCTAGACCCCTGTGGCCTTTGTCGGCTGTCTGCAAGTCTGCTTAGTCAATGGACGTTGGCCACTTCCACGCCTGCAGCAATATTAGTTTGGTTTGTGGGGCCTTGGCAATGTACAGCTGTTTGGGGTCTGCATCACTTGTGGCCCTGAGGGTCTTGATTGCAGTGCTTGCATGTAAAGTGTAGTACTGGTATACTCCTTTTAGGCAAAAGCAATTGACCACTTATTTTCTCCTTTCTTGTCCTCCTACCATGAACTAGTCTGTCTGCATAGAGTTGTACTTGCTCTTTTCTCTGCTGGCATGCAAATATATGGCCAAGAGAAAGAATCTAACATTTGAGGAGATTGTACACATTGTAATAGCCTGATAGTCAGTGAGGACACTATGGAGTACTCACTTGCCAAGGTTGAAGTAGAAGTCCACAACAAGATATCCATGGCTGAGGTAGGCATGTAAGAGAAGTGAGGTGTTGAGTGTACCCGGGCTGGAGCCAGGGCCAGAAGACTGCAATGCCTGGAATACATCAGCTGTGCTGGCCAGGACACAGACTGTATGTCAGCCTTCGGAGGAGGTTCTGCTCGCTCCAAGAGTGGAATGGCCAGGGGTGAGTAGTATAGAGTGGACCATGGAAGGCTGTGAGAAACACAGGCCATTGTGCCATTGCCCCTCCTCCAGATGGAGAAGAGAATGAGGCTGAGACAGACAGTGTGTTGGAGTCTTGACCACTGCCAGAGCTACAGTTAGTAGCTGCTGGAGTACCATCTAGAAGGACTTCCACCAGGCACAAGAAGAGTGCCTTACTTTGCTGGCATACACAAGGTGGCCCAGGAACAAATTGCCACCAGAGTGGTTGTTAAATTCTGTATGATCTGGGAGGACAGGCTGCTATATATCGATCCTGTGGATCCAGAACCAGCAAGAACCTAGTGGTTCTACAGTTGCACCTGAATTTTATGCTGTTGATTAGCCAAGAGGTACCTTTAGAAGGGCACCTGGACATCACGAAGACCAAGGACAGGCTAGAACCTTCTTTCTACTGGACAGGTAGTGACCAAGATATTAAGAGATTTTGTAGAACCTGCTAAATTTATCAAGTAAGTGGTAAGTCCTGAAGCCAGACCAAGGCACAGTGGGTACCTGTACCAATAGTCGGTATGCCTTTTGAGAGGGTCAACATCAACATTGTCAGTCCCTTTTATGCCCGCCAAACCCCCCCCCCCCTGCTTTGGGAACAACTATATTTTCACTGTGGTAAATATCGGCAGGACATATCCAGAAGTTGTATCCCTGAGGACGACGAGTGTCAAGGTAGTGGCAAGGGTGATCCTTGCCAGCTTTTCCTGGGTTGGATTCCCTGTATCCGACAGAAGAACACATTTCATCTCCTCATACATGTGGGCAATATGAGATCAAGCAAGGTAGTATAAATTACCACTTCTCCACTGCATACCACTTGCTAACCAATGGGGTTGTGGACGCTTCAGCAAAACCCTAAAAAGCATTATTGGAACTCTACAGAGAACCTCAGGAGGAAATGGGGTCACCCCCTTCCTTTGCTCTTGTTTGCTTACAGAGAAATCCCACAGAAGGGGGTAGGATTTAGTGCCTTTGAAACTGTGTTTGGGCATTCTGTCTGTAGGACACTAACTTTGGTCAGAAAGGGCTTGTAAGGTACCACTGAGTCTCCAGGCCATGATATGATGGACTGTAGTCCGGATCTTAAGAAACTGATGGCTCAGTTGATGAACCAGGTGAAGTAGAACCTCCAGACTAGCTAACAGCTGGTGAGGGAGTGGTATGACCAGACAACAACGCTGACTGGGTACCAAGAGGTATAGGTGCTCAAGGCAATTTGCCGTCAAGCTTTGAAAGACAAATGAAGTGGTCCCTGTAAGCTGGTCAAGAAGCTTCCTGATGTCAAATACCTAGTTGACGCAGGTGCCATCTTGGAACCTCAAAGGATGTCCCCCACATGAAAGGTCTGGAACCTTACTTCAGTAGAAATTACACTGTTAGCATCCTGGCAATTGCAGAACAGGTTGAGAGGGAGAGTGAGCCCTTCCTCATATGTAGCACATTGATAAGAAAGAAGGCTCCGTGAAATTATGTAAAACTTGGCCCTGACCTGACTCAAGAAAAACAGGTTTTATTGGAAGAAATGGTGTTGTTGGAAGAAATGGTGAAGGAATGGGGCTCTAAAGGCTTTCTTTACAAATTTGGGGCAAGAAAATGTTTAAAAAAAGTAAGGCTAAAGATCTTAAAGGCAGCACTCATTCTTTGGCTGAAGGTAAGGCAGATACTTGAAATAGGTTACTTCTCAGATTTTTCACCAATCTGGGACTCACCGTGTACACCTGAGTGTCTTCAAGATCGGTTAAGTCTTCCATTGAGGAGGGCGGGAATTGAAGTGTGGGGGGATCTTCTGACGATGCAGGGTCTGGTGCCCTGGGAAGTGCTGGTGGCAAAAACGGGCGATTCCCTCTCAAGATTCAAGTATCTCCAGCTTTCCTCTTGGGTGGTGACCAACGGGCAAGAGTTAGGTGGTAGGTGGGAATTCGAATTAAAAATACAGAACCAGGTTCCCAGAAAAAAGGAAGTAGCCAACTGGTACTGGACTTTGTTGGAAACAGAGGATAAGAAGTCAAAAGCGCCGCATGAGATCTGGGCAGATGATATTCAGATGACGGAGCCGCAATCAGTCTGGCAACGTTCCTTAAAGACTCTTTATAAGGCTTTTATGGTCCCCTAAAAAACTTGCCAAGTTTGTAACAGCACCAACCCCAAGATGTCGAAGATGCGGTTTGTCTAGCGCTGACGATATCCACATGTTTTATGAGTGCCCTAAACTACAGATCTATTGGAATGCCGTTGAGAACGTTGTTAATGATATCTTCCAGTCAAATATTACAATGAATCCAACACTGGTACTGATGGGACTGGATGAAGATCCCAGTCAGCCCTCTCAGCAAATAGGGAAGATCTTCTCTTCTATATGATCCTTCTAGCCAGGAGAGAGATTTGTAAGAGATGGTTAGATCCCCTTCCGCCCCAGGGACGTAATTGGCTTCAGGCGCTTAGCACTATATGCAAAGTGGATACAGGACTCGAAGGGGGCTCTAGTGGTGCGATCTGGGCAGACTATCTGAGCTGGCACGGAACAATAAGGACTTAAGCTGATGTCCAATGATTATCCCTGCATGAATCCAGTAGCCAGGGAAGTGGTAGGACTGGGACGGCCGGGCTAGTTGTTAAATTGCAAGTGGCCTGAGGGCAGTACAGGTCGTTTATAAAGGCACGGCTTTGCAACACTGGTGATATGAGGACAACAAAAAAAAAAAAAGAAAAACAGGTGAAGTGTGAAGAGAATTTGGGACAGTTTGGCTACCTCTTTTCACTCAACCTAGGGTTATCTCCATTCTGTGCCAATGACATAGGCATTGGTGGTAGTTTACACAACAATGCAAATAATATAAGATGTAAGATTGTGCCCAGGAGTGCGTCAAGGCAGAATTGGCCAAAATGTTGGACCTGGAACTGATTGAGTGCACCCATTGTCCTTGGGCTACAGCAGTGTTGCTAGTTCTTAAGCAAGACTCTACAGGTATGCATTTTTGTGTGGAATATTGGGCCCTCAACACCATCACAACAATGGATGCTCATCATATTCCCCGAGCTGATGTGCTAGTAAGTAAGTAAGTAAGTAAAACATTTATAGAGCGCAAACTACTGCCGGGGCGTCTTGGCGCTGAGCTGTAATGTGTTGTGGTAACTTTTATGGAGTGGGCATGATTAGGTTGGTTTAGTTGGAAACAGCCAGGTTTTAAACATTCTCCTGAACAGAGCTCTGTTAGGTTGTAACCTAATTGCAACAGGCATTGCATTCCAAAGTTTAGCCGCCTCGTAAGAAAGGGTTCTTCCCCCCATCTAGCTCTACGTATTTTTGGCTGACCTAAGTTCTCGACGCAGGATACGCCAGTGAAAAAGTTGCTGAAGGTCCAGAGAACCCCCTCCGTACAGAGCCTTCTGCACAAAGCATAGTGCTTTGAATTCGACGCGCTTCTGAACTGGGAGCCAGTGGAGCTCCCTGAGACTGTTGGAGATGGGATGGTATTTCGGGATGTTAGGTAGCACCCGAGCTGCGGCATTTTGCAAGGCTTGGAGTTTTAGCATTTGACCTTTGTCAATGCCCAAAAATAGCACTTTGCAGTCGTCGATTCTTGAAAGAATCAGTGCTACTACCACTGTTTTGCAAAGGTCTAGAGGAATGAAAGGTAAGACTTTATGCAAAACCTTTAGGAGGAAAAAACACGAGGAGGTCAGGGAATTACACTGGCCAGCAAAGTTCAATTGATCATCAAACAGAATTCCTAGGTTTCTCGTCTTCCCGGTGGATTCAGGGCACCGCCCAGCATCCCCTGGCCACCATGACTGATTCCGAATGGATGGACCTTTTCCGAATTCCACAGCCTCTGTTTTTTCGGTATTAAGTTTAAGAAAATTCAAATGCATCCATTCAATGATGTGTTTCATACAGTTGTGAAACCTTTACGCCACTGTTTCTACATTTGAAGATAAAGATATCACTATCTGCGTATCGTCAGCATACGAGATCAAAGCAAAACCATGTGCTTTGATCAGTCTGGCCAGCGGAGTCAAGTAGATGTTAAACAGGGTCGGTGATAAGGCTGATCCTTGCGGGACTCCACATGGAAGGGAAAAGGCCTCAGATGTCAAGTAGACTCATTGTGTGCAGCCAAGTACTTTTGGTCTGACCAGTGGCTATCAGCAGATTACGCGGAGTTGGTGTTAAGGACATGACCGCATTCTCCACCCAAGAAGGCCTCTATCAGTTCAAGGCAATTCCTTTTGAGTTAAAGAATGCTCAAGACACTTTTCAGCACATAGTCAACTATGTGTTGCTTGGCCTGAAAGAGTTATTTGCAGCCTACTTAGATGACGTTGCTGTCTTCAGATGTTCATGGGAAAACCATCTGAAGCACCTGGAGTAGGTGTCTGTGAGGATGCAGGGTCAAAACTGACCATCAATGCTACAGAGTGGCAGGCAGGTTAGTCCTTAGAGTTCTTTCTTGAACATTAAGTAGAGACAACAGTATAAGCAATATTAAATTGTGAGGTGCCCACGACTCAGACCCAAATGACAGCTTCAGGCCTAACCGAGTAATACTTAAGGTTTGTGGTTAACTACGGGACTGTGGTTTCTCCGTTGATACCCCTGACCTCCAACATGCAGCCCACAAAGGTGATCTAGAGTGAGGAGCGTCAGAAGGCCTTTGATGACCTGAAGGCTGCACTGTGCAATGCGCCATTCTTATAGGCCCCTGACTACAGTCAACCATTCATTGTGCAGACCAATTTTTCCAACAATGGATTTGGGGTAGTTCTCATCCATCTCACTGAGAAAGGCAGGAAGCATTCAGTTCGTTTAATGACCCGCAGATTGCTGCCTAGCAAGCAGAATCGGGCTACCACTGAAGAAGGTGTTTCTATAGTGTGCACGTTCAGGCCTTACTTGTTTGGCACATGGTTTGGGGTCCTGATGGATTTATCAAACTTTGATGCAGCGCAACGCAGCAAGACAACTTGCTGTGCTTCACTCCATCAAATGGAGAGGTCAGGAATGAGCCATATCTATCAAGATATGGTGCATTCCTGCTCTCTCCTTGCGGTGGCGCACTCAGTACAGCCTAGCGCTAACGCAGTCACCCTTGCGTCATGGTGCAAGGGCACATGCGTTTTCAGGCAGGATTGTTTTTTTCAGGAAGCGATACCTTCCTGCACAAAAGCAAACCTTAGAGGCATTTTTCTCTTTCTCGGCGTGCTGCAGAATAAGAGGAAAAAACGAGGAGAAATAACAATATTTCTCCTCGTTGAGCTTCTGTCAGGAAGGCGTAGCATTTTGACACATTCCCAGGTTTACCAGTCCTGGTATATGTGGGAGCGCACCGAACTTGATGGGTGGATGTGTGGAAACACCCACGCTCCACCCATGGAAACCCTTCACAGGGCAGAGTAATGCAAGGCAGCGATGGTAAATCTGACTGTTGCCATTGCGATACCATGTGTGATGCAAGGGCAATGCAATCCAATGATAAATCTGGCCCCCGGATACTAAAGAAATTTTGACCTTAGTCTGCACTTGTACTATGAAGAAGTCTACAATTCCAGGTAGAAGAGCTACACCAACAGAGGAGACTGTACCAGCAAAAAATAGTTACTTCTGTTACTTGGTATGGGCATCTCGCCTGTTTGGATGGTGGAGTTTGCCGCTGGGCCCAAGTAAAGACCCAAGCAACAAGATCACCAGAATTGCAACACCATGCACCCGGTGCAACCTCTACTCAATTGCTGCTAACGCTGCTTATTTTAGTTAGCCAGCACCTTCATTTTGAAGCACAACCACTTTTACTGGGCCGGGTAAGAGCCTCAATATCTCCACTCAGTTGGCCATACAAGAGAGAGAGAGTTGGCCTAACGGCTAGGACGGTCGACCTCGAATCCTGGGGAACTGGGTTCAAGTCTCGGCAATGACGCTGAACATCCTGTGATTCTGGGCAAATCACTTAATCTCCCCGTGCCTAATAAAAATGAATGTGTCCTCATGTAACGCAACTGGTGCTATGTAAAGCGCTCTGATATCCGATACCTTCGGGTCAAGTTTGCACTATATAAAAACTCCATAAAAAAAAAAAAAAAGAGGCGCTACCTCCATTGATCGCTGTTGAAAAGTTGAGTACCAACATTAGAAGCTTCTGCCTGCTTCATCGCTGAACAAGCGCACTGAGTATTGGTTGCAAAACCCCCAGTGGGCTCCACACCCCACCCCTTCATCGCCTATGTTCTTAATTATGCAGACTGGGATGCCATCTGCCTAGCAGGGCCCAAGACCGGTTCGCTGATGTTCCAATCCTCCCCACTGATGATCTTCCCAGATTGCACCCTCAAGGTCCTACAACAGAGATGATCCTTCCGAGAGGCAAAGCAAAAACTTAGGGCTCTGGGCATACAATACATGCTCCTCTTCCTACCCCATGTTAAAGTCACTTTCCAGGGCAAAAGTTTCTTTTTTGTCGTGCCAGAGGTGACCTGGGACTGGATAGAGGAACGCCCCAATCTTCTCAGTGGTGATTCCTCCTCGCTTGGGGGTGGGAGGGGAGGCAGGAGGGTTGGAAGAGATGGGTTCCCTCCAGGTGAGTGGTGCACAGCTTTGCGTTGATGACCGTGCTGCCAGGAGCACAGGGGCCAGAGAGATCTCCAGGGCAGAGGGAGGCTGAGGCGAGGGCAGAGGGACTGGTGCAATTGACGGCATCCTCTGAATTGCAGCCGACCTTGCAAAACCCTGTGTAGTGACTGATTCTGCATAGACTGACAGGGGGCTATGCAAACTACTGAGAAGGAGCGAAGCGACCTAGAAGTGAGTGGTAGACTAGGCCTCCTGCCACTTGTTCGTTTTTTCGCTTTTTCGTTTAACCCCAATATCCTCATGATCCAAGAAACATACCTTATGGGCAATAATTGTCCCTTTCGGGCCCACAAGGGGTACTCACATGTATACCACTGGGGGTTCCACCGGGGCTTGCGAGGCGTAGCTAGTCCTCTGGCATACCCCCCTGGTGGTTTTCAGGGTATTACATAATGTTCAAGGCCATTGCATAGCGGTGACAGGCACTCTCCAGGGATCCCTGATTTCTCTGGGTTGCTTATATGTTCCCCCATCTCTATCCCCCGAGTTTCTGGTGAAACTGTGCACCATGGATTCTGGGAGGGGACATTAATGGGGCAAGTGGCCAGGCCTGGATTGTTCCTCCATGTCTGCTGCTGCCGGACCCGGCCCAACAATACTCTCCGCCTTTTTGCACAACATATCTCTTGTGGATGTGTGGAGAGCACACCGCCCAACAGAACACAGTTACACTTTTTACTCAGTTTAGACTATTTCCTTCTTACCAGAAGGGACGACCATTGAGTACCTGTTGTCCAATTACTGGGGAGGGGCCTGTCGGACCATTTGCTGGTGCTGTTGGACTTGGCCTGCAGGCCCGCCTGGTCATCTGCAGGGTGGCGATTGAGTCATTAGAGCCTCCACAGCAAGGAGTTTTGCGAGGCTTGCCATCACATGAGCCAACAATTTCTAAATTGTTCTTTGGGAGGGTCTCAAGGCCACCCTCTGCAGTGACAGTGTTAGCTACAACAAGGAACAGCGGGACTGGGCCCAACAGATGGTGATGGAACTTGAATTGCAGGTCCTTGACCTGGAACGGCGTTATGTAGTTTCATCAGATTAATCCATTCTGTGCAACTCCCTACACACACAATCTTTGCTCAAACAAGAACTCATGCAGGAGGCCCATGAGGCATGGTTGGCTACTTGTAACCGCGTCTACCAATGGGGAGACAAAGCAAGCAAAATGCTGCATTGGTTGTGCACCACACGCACCGCTGGAGCCCCTGTTGCCTACATTGAGAATGACGAGGACTCTTGGGAAACGGGAAGTGAGGCCATAGCAAAGGCATTTGAGGCATATTACAGTATATTACTTGCTGTGGCAGTCAGACCGCCACCACCCTGGTGGTCTAACCGCCGTATTACGATGATGGCGGTGGGACAGACAGCCTGACAGAAGACCGCTACCAGCGCCAGGATCCTGGATCCCGAGAGGGCGGCGGTGAAGAAGGCAGAGGTCTGCTGCGGTGGTGCCGATCCCGGCACCACCGTTCAGATTATGACCTGCCTTTCCTCCAAGCATGTCATGGTGGTAACCCTAGCATGAAATGGTTGGGAGAAAGGCATGCAAAGGGGCCCCCAACAGGGCCCCTGGCCAAATCTCCCCATGGGGGTGTGTGGGTGGGGCACATGATGTGCCCCCGCAAAAGTGCACAGTTGTGTGTGGCATGCATGACATGGTGCATGACATACCGTGCACGGTGGCATGGTGGTGCTGTCATGGCAGTGATATGCTTGTATGGCTCTCCTATGAGCCAAACATACTGCCGCCGTGACACCACTGCCGCCGCACCGCCAGTCCTAGATTACACTCGTAATCTAGCAGGCGAGAGACCGCGGTCTTGTTAGTCTTCTTGGAACCGCTGAATCAGCAGTCCGACGGGAAGACCAACAAACTCGTAATCGGGCCCATAGTGTCCAACACCTTCTTTGAAATGGTTTAGATTTGAGTGGCAATGGTATCTGTAACCCTTTTAGTGTCCAAGATCTTCCCCAAAATGGTTTAGATTGGAGTGGGAATATTAAATCTTAACCCTTTAGTGTCCAACACGTTTCTCAAAATGGTTTAGATTATTGTAGGAATAGTGAATGTAACCCCCTTAGTGGCCAACACCTTCCCGAAAATGGTTTAGATTGAAGTGGGAATAGTAAATATAACCTCTTTAGTCTCCAACACGTTTCTTAAAATGGTTAAGATTGGAGTGGAAATAATAAATGTAATCCCTTTAGTGTCCAACACCTTCACCGAAATGGTTTGGACTGAAGTGGGAATAGTACATGCAACCTCTTTAGTGTCCAACACTTTCCTAAAATGGTTTAGATTGGAGAGGGAATAGTAAATGTAACACTTTTACTGGCCAACATCTTCCCCGAAATGGTTTAGGTTAGAGTGGGAATAGTAAATGTAGCCCCTTTAGTGTCCAACACCTTTCTCCAAACAATTTAGGTAGGAGTTGGTTTTGCAATTTTAACATACATAATTAATATTTATATATTTTATAATAATAAAGCGATATAACCCAGTTTGCAATTATTACTTATATTTTTACAGTTGTTTCACCTAACGTTTTTAAAGAATTTTAGCAACAAAAAAAATTAAAGTATTTTTAAACTAATGCTATATTTTTTATAGTACTATTTATTTTATACTTTACATATTTGGGTCATAGTTGTATATCACTTTTTTGACATGCTTTACATTATTTACACATTTTTACATTATATTGAAAGTTTTTTCATCATTTTTCAATTAAATCCCCATTCTTTTACATAGGGAAAAAGTAGTTTAATTATCAACCATTTTTTTCATACTGCTAACTTCTTTTGTAGTCAATTTGTCTCATTTTTAGTTCATTTAACTGGAAGTAAGACATGGTAAAGTGCTGCTTTTCATTGGTGCAAGTAAGAGATTATTAAAAAAAAATTTAATATAGTGTTGTGAGGGTAGAGGGGATGTAGGGAGTACTAGTAAATGCTAGTTATGGTGTTGTTTTGTAGTTTTGGGAAAGTGTATTAGTAGTTTTTGTAATTTTGTTTTGTAGTGTTTTGTGTAAGGGTAGGTAGAGTTGGTTAGTAATGTATTGTTATTTTATGTTGTGTGCTTTGTGCAGATTAGTTGTGATGTTTATGTTGCATTTGAACATACTGTATTTTGTGAGTGGGTATTGTATTTTATTTTACAGGCTTACTGATCCAAAGGCGTATGGACGTTTGATTTCGCATTTTTATTTTTAAAGGAAACCATTTAGGTGTGTCGTAATCCAATGTTTTTAATTTTGATTTCCTTTGAATTAGGTTACGGGAGCGTGTCTCTTTTTAACATTTTTTTATTTTTTATGGTCCATTAAGGCTTTGGATTGCTTCGATAGATCTTTATTAGACCCGTCTTATTTTGCTTTCTTTTTTTGGGCTATTTTGAAATTATTTGTACCTTTTTGGTGGATTATATTTTGGACCACATGGATACGGAGGAAGGTCTGCAGCTACAGAACAGTAAGTTATATTTAAATCATTTTTTGTGCTTGGGAAATTCTATATTTTATTATGTTTATTTTATATGATTAGTATTTGTTTTATTATATTTTATGGGTTGTAGTTAATTCTTTCTGTTTCATTCTAATGTAATTTTGAGGTTTGTGAGTTTTTCATTTTTTTAACTAATTAATATACATATAAATTTTATTGATCACTCTTATTTTGCAATTTCAGTTGCACATTTTTTGACTAATGTATAAAAATAATTTGTGGAATATTTAGTCGAAAAATATTTTAGTTAGGCTGGTTTGGAGTCTTCCTTTAGTTTATTGGGTGTTGTATTGGATTTTCTTTTATTTATAATGGGTTTTAACTATTGATTCTAAGTAATGTACTCCTTTTGTTGTTAATTAAGAGTTTTACTTTACAATGTATGGTGTTGTACATTTTATTGGTTTGTTTGCTAACTTCAGCCTTAAATTTGGGTACTAATTGTTCCATTCGTAGTTGTTGGTATCTTTGTTCTTTTTGTAGGGCTTCCAGGGTCGAACTGGGAACCCAAACCAGCTCTGGCACTTTTGTCGGACCAGCGCACCCCCAACACCCCCGCCCTGTGAGATGGGGGGGTGCACTGTTCCTTTTGTTACTGGGAGCCGATATTGCAGCACTGCTGCAAAACTGGACCCAGTAACAAAACTGGCCCCCACAGCTTCAAAACCGGCCCCAACAGCTTCAAAACCGGTCCCCACTCTTCCAGCCTCCCGGGGAAACGCCCAATGCCCGCTTTGGCCTGTCCGGCCCTGGGGGCTTCTATGAATTTGTAGAGTGTAGTTTGGGTTCTGCCTAGTGTCGATTGGAAGGCACTGTGCCATCCTTCTACTGCGTTGTCGATTTTGGCGTCTTGAGCCATGGTGTTGTAGTAAGATATTTTACCAAGGTATTAAAAATTTGGGTTGGCATCTGGGTCCAGAGCGGTGCAGCCTGCCAACTTAGGTGTCTTCAAAATAGTTCATTGGGGGGCCTATTTTGTGTTTGTTTTGTTGATACAAAAGACTTTCTATAAGTAAGTTGTAGTGGTTAGCTACCTCTGTGACAGGGACATAGGCTAGTGCAATTTCAAAGGAAAATTAGGTGTTTTTAAGATTGGCACCAAGGCTGTTAGTAAGATGTGCACAAAGGCAGTCAGGCTTAACTTAGAGGCAACGAGTAAAGTATTTATGCAAAACACAAACAGCAACACAGTGAAAACACAACATGAAAAATCCCACACCAATTAAAAAAAATAGAGTAGATTTTAATAAATTATTTGACACCAAAATGACTAAAAATCCTTTCAGTAGAAATGGAGCATTGAACTTTTAAAGTCCAAGGTAAAAGCTAGTGCCTAAAACATCAAAGCGCCATCCGTGGACCACTAGTCGCGCGAGGCCGGGTTAAAGTAAAAAAAATATGGCTGACCACAATGGAGCGCGGATCAGATCCAAAAAGTAGATTGAGCTCGGTCAGTGCTTACCTTAGAACTTAGCAGAAATTTTGTGATAAAATGTCTAAGAAGTAAGTTCAGCGGGGAAAGGTTGCAAGCGGTGTCCGAGGAGGAGGAGGCACCGTTGTCAGGGAGCCACTGGGCGAAGTCGCAGTGGAGATTTCTATGTTTTGACTTAGTCTCTTTTTTAGAAGTCAAAAATCTCCAGCGGCACAAAGCTGCAAGCAGTAGCCAATGAGGGCTCCACAAGACTGGATACCCCTTCTGCGAAGGACGGCTGAACAGGATTTGCTGCTATGGAAAAGTACGTAGAGGGAGCTGCTGCAAAGTCAGGCCGTCCGGCGATGCTCATTAGGTGGAATGGCAAACAGATCTCCTCTTGGAGACTTGGCACTATCGAGCCCAAGTTTTTCCAAGTCCAAAGATTAAGATTTTGGCTATCAGAGCAACTTTAGCCCCACTTCCAAGGGCCTAGGACTGGTTAGGCACATTTGGAGGGCAAGGAATCACTCAGGCTGGGTCCAAGTGTGGGTTCAAGATGGCCTAAGCCTTTTCTGTCCTTAAGTCTCTGATCAGGAGGTCAGCCAACTAGCCCTTGGAGCCACTCGGGTAGTCCTGGATTCATTAGGTGGAAGAGGGCTTAAGCAGCAGTGCAGGCCTCTGAGAGTTCAAGGCAGGCTTCAGATGGCAGAGCAATCCTTCTGAGTACAGCAAAGCAGTCTTCTGAAGTGCACAGCAAGCACAGCAGCTGACACTCCTCTGAGAGTATTTCCGCAGGTCCAAAAATTGAACTGAGGAGTGAGTCTGAGGATCCAATTTTAACACCAGGCACTCCTTTGAAGTAACAAACATTTCTAAAGATGTTGCTTTGAAGTGCTTGGAATTTCCTGCCTCCTCTGCCCTGGCTCCAGCCTGAGAACAGTCACAATGAGGTAGTGTGAAGTCCTTTGTGTGAAAGTAAGGCACAGCCTATTAATTTGCAAGAGGGGCTTTGCCCAGGTCTGCCCCCCATCCTGTCTGTGATGGCCCATCTAGGCACGCCTAATCCCTCTAGTGTATGGCTGTCTGGGAGAAATACACAAAGTCCAACTGCCACCTATGCCCAGTCATGTGACCCAGGAACAGGCTGCAAGCACAAAATAGCTAGGGCAGGAAAAAGTCAACTTTCTAAAAGTGGCATTTTCAAAATTGTGAATTAAATTCAGACTTTACCATTATACAGGTTTTTAAATTACAATTTCTTAGACACCAAACATAACTTTCCTGCCTGCTCCTAATCAAACGTTAGCACTTTTTAAATGTAATAAGGCAGCCCAATGTTATCCTATAAGAGAGATAGGCCTCACAGTAGTCAAAAATGGATTTAGGAGTTTTTCACTACCAGGACAAGTAAAACTTAAAAGTACATGTCCAACCTTTCAATGACAATGCACCCTGCCCTATGGGCTGCCTAGGGACAACCTTAGGGGTGACATATGTAATAAAATGGAAGTAAAAAGCTTGGCAATTGGGTTATTTTGCCAAGCCAAAATGGCAGTTTAAAACTGCATTCTGATTGTAATGGTAGACCTGGGTCATGTTTTGAGGGGCTACTCAAGTGGGTGGCACAATAAGTGCTACAGGCCCACTAGTAGCATTTAATTTAAAAGCCCTGGTTATATGGTATACCACTTTAATATTGACTTATAAGTGAATTAAGTATGCCAATCAGGTGTAAACCAATTTTACCATGTTTTAGGGAGTGAAAACAAACACTTTAGCAGTGGTAAAGTGCACAGAGTCCTAAGCCAGCAAAAACGAATTCAGGAAACCAGGAGGGTGAAGGCAAAAAGTTTGGGGGAAATCCACCCTAAGGTTAACTGGTCTAACAGCAACTGTCATGCACCTCCCCTTGTGATATCGCCCATCATGTTACCAGCCCTCATGACTCGACCTTTTTTCTGCATCTCCCAAAATATTGGATCCTGGGGTAAAGTTTGTTCCTTTCAGCACTGGATTACGGAAACTGGTAAAGAAATAGGCAGACGTTAGGGAGAGCTGGCTGAATTGGCTCTTTTAGAACAAAATAATTTTTCACTCAGTCTTTCTTTACTTGTCTTCTTTCTTTAGAAACTTTATTCGATCATTATCAAGTATGGGCCTGATTCACAGAACTAACTTACGTCAAAAACGTAAAGTTAGTACTTTTCGGTATTCACAGAATACACTTACCACAACTAACTTTATGTCCGCTCCCGGGCCGGAAATTCGGCCCTGTGGCGGAGATTCCGGCCCTGTGGCGGAATCTCCGCCTCCGCCTCCGGGCCGGAATATGCTCATTTAGGCCGTTTCAATGCTCAAATGGCCTAAATGAGGGTATTCCGGCCCGGAGGCGGAGATTCCGCCAAAGGGCCGGAATCTCCAGCCCGGGAGCGGACATAAAGTTAGTTGTGGTAAGTGTATTCTGTGAATACCGAAAAGTACTAACTTTACGTTTTTGACGTAAGTTAGTTCTGTGAATCAGGCCCTATGATCATAAAAGTACATAAAACAACAATAGGCTGTAGATTACTACTGTGTACAAGAGTCAGTGACAATTCATAAGTTCCAGAGAGACTCATTTAAAAAGAAATACAAAATTCATTATCAAATTTACTATATACATAAACAGATGCCAGGTTAAAATATGAAGTAAAATACACTTTATATGATAAAAAATTATGGGGAACTAAAACAGTAAATACCAAAGCCATTTATGAGCCCAAAGACTTCCTTTTTTTCATGCAGGTCCATAAAAACGACGCTACCGAAAGCAAACTAGGGGGTCAGGCAGTGATTTAAAAAAATACAATGCGACCCTACATTGTTTAAAATGATGCCGCCTTAGGATCGGTGCGATATACTCTTTTCTTTCCTTATGATAGAATTCACACAAAAATAGTAGGTGAAGGTCAGTTTGGGGAGAGTTCATATCACAGGGACAGAGGGTCAGTTCAGAATGGTTAAACCTTTTCGCTGGGAACCCTAACATTAGTGGTATCAAGTTTATGCGGAATCTCAATAGTATGAATTTATGTTGTGGTAGTGAGATGTCCTCTAGATAGAAGTAACCTCCCTCTGGCATGGATGGAGATAATTGATAAGCGAGAACTGACTTTTTATTGTGATTCTTCTCCCTACGGGTATATTGGGCCTTCAGCATAAATATATCCACCAGCCTTTGCCTTGACATCAATCTACAGGCCGTTGGGTCCTCAAATAGAACTTTCAGCCCCATTGCAGTCAGTACTAGTTCAAAGTTGCTTAACCATCTGATCCTTTTGTAGTTTTCTAATCATAGGCAGTCTCTTATTATATTTTGAGTTAGAGTCACTGTGTCCCTTCGCCATATGGAAAGCCACAATAGGATCGGGGCTAGTCTAATTACGTCCATAATATAGGATAGGCCCAACTCTATGTGTAATATATAGTTTGTGGATGATTGCGGAAGAGACACCAGTGATTTAAAAAAGTTATTCTCAATGGGTTGGAGTAGGTCAACATGAGCCATACCCCAAACGCCTGCCCCTTAGGTAGCCGCAGACTTAGTTTTAGCGTGATAAATATGTTTGATGGCGGCTAATGGTTTCGCACCCATCCTAGTCATAAATGCTTTTAGCGCTGTTAGGCTCCTCTCCATTCCCATGGCCCTACCCTCAACTAACCGTGACCATGTTTGTTTTTGTCAAAAAAGTACCCCTAAATAGGGAAAGGACTCAACCACCTCAATTTTCCCTGATTCCATATGGAGATAAGGGGTTTTATCTCGAATGCCACCCCCTGCTATAATTGCAAGTGACTTCGTCTGATTAACCTTCAGGTCCAGAGAGTCCATAAATACCACATAGGCATTAATGAGACGTTGGAGCCCTATCCCCGTTCTGGCGATCAGGACTGCATCGTCAACATAAGCCAAGATTGGCAACTGGTGGGAATCAGACACAGGGAGATCCGGGGTTGCACCCACAAGCGCTTTCTCCACACCGTTCGTATAGATGGAAAAAAGGAACGGTGCGAGAACGCAGCCCTGCCTTACCCCCCTTGAGATCTTAAAAGGGCGAGTGCATTCCCCATTTTTCCCATATCTAACAGATGCAGAAGCATCTGTATATAGTTGCTGGATAAAATCGATTATGGGCAGATCAATCCCCATCCCTTCCATTATATACCAGAGCTTGGAATGGAAAACGCAGTCAAATGCTGCTGAAAGATCCATAAAGGCCAGTTAGATTTTCCCACCCTTAGCTCTAGTATGTTTGTGCATAATCATTTAAAGGTTCAGGCACTGATCCACGGTGCCTTTTCCCTGCTGGAACCCATACTGGGGCTGCATTAATATTTCCTTGTCTTGAGCCCAGGACTGCAGCCTGGATAGGAGAAGTCGGCCCATACGTTTCGCAGTTGTGTCTAAAAGTGAAATAGGCCTATAGTTCTTAGGACTTCCCCTATCTCCCTTTTTGTAGATTTGGACAATTACGCTAGTTTTCCATGAGGGAGGGGGGCCTACTACGGCTATGTTGTTAAATACGTTAGTCAGCAGAGGAACCCACAAATCAAGGTTGTTCTGGAAAAAATCTATCGGGACCCCATCAGGGCCCGGGGCCTTCCTGCACTGCTAGCCACTAGCCCCTTCCTCACTTCAATAAGTGAGAATGATAAGTTGTCCCGATTACTGTGGGGTGGAATAACGTGGGGATGGGCACGGGAAGAGGTGGGGTAAAAGATGTTTACAAAGTGATCCACCCATTCCTCTTCCCCTACATTGGTGTCTAACGTAGGATCCCTATAGGTATTAAAATAAGGTGAATTAATTATTCCCCAAAACTCTCTATTGTTACCCGTCGTTGTTGCTTGGGCAAGTATTTCCCAAATCTCTTCCCTCAGGGTCCTCCCCCTTTTCCTTCTAACCATTTTGTATGAAGTAAAGCAATCTGGGCTTGGTTTCTCGGTTGAGCTCTTACGGCTGTGATAAGGGCCTTCCTGGTCTTTGAACAAGGGGAGTCGAACCAGCCTTTGGCCTTAGTATTTTTATCTGTTTTCTGGCGAGTAAGTGCCACCTTTATGTGTTCTAACAAGTCCATAAAGGAAATGACCAGAGCAGTTGGGGCCATTCCTAGATCTAAGCATTTATTAATACTAGTCTGAGTGGATGTTATTATTGCAAGAATCAACTTAACCCCTTCGCTGCTAGGTCTTTTCCCCCCCTGTGCTAAGCCTTTTTTTGGCTATTTGGGGTAGTTTGCGCTTAGGCCCCTGTAACTTTTTGACCACATAAGGTATCCACACCAAATTTGCGTCCTTTTCTTCCAACATCATGGGGATTCTAAAGGTACCCAGAGTTTGTGGATTCCCCTAGAGGGGACCCAGAAATTAGCCAAAATACAGCTAAATTTGTTTTGTTGGGAAAAATGGGAAAAAAGTGCTGCAAATGAAAGCATCTGGTTTTTCCCCTGCAAATGGTATCAACAAAGGGTTTGTGGGGCTGAAATCACCATTTTCCCAGATTTCAGGGACTGGCAGACTTTTGTCAGAAAACCAACATTTTTTACACAGTTTTGGCATTTTACTGGGACATAGCCTATTTTTGCTATTTTCCGTGCTTTCAACCTTCTTCCAGTTAATGGTAGAAATGGGTATGAAAGCGATAATGGATCCTGGAAAACTATACATTTTAGAAAAGTAGACAAAATTCTGAATTCAGCAACGTGTCATTTGTGTAGATCCTTCAAGGTTTCTTTATATAAACTAACAGTTGAAAATAGGAAAAATTGAAAATGAGTTGAAAAAAACAGCCATTTGTGCCAACGTTTTCACCTGTAACTTCTTCTAATTATGACAGATGTTTGAAAACAATATACCGTTACATCCGCTAGACCTTTCTGGTTGTGCGGATATATAGGACTTGTAGGTTCACCAAGAACCCCGACGAACCCAGAGCCAATAACTGAGCAGCGTCTTGCAATGTTTTTTTATTATGTACCGGGTATATAGCAATTAATTTGGGAAAATATATACAGTGAAAAATCGGGATGACAGACACCTATGTATTTTTGAAATTGGAACAAAATATAGAGTTTAGAAACAGTAGCTATTTGCACATTTCCGAAATTGTGAGTACCCATACTAGCATGAGAATTATAGGACATTTTTCAAAATGACTTCTTTTTTACACATTGTCTTTCATTTGGAAGGCAGAAATGCATTGAAAGTCAATAGGTAATAACAGTTGCTCTACAATTCTGTGTGACCCTAAGTCTCCTGATAAAAATGGTACCTCACTTGTGTGGGTAGGCCTAGTGCCCGCGACAGGAAACGACTCAAAACTCAATGTGGACACACTTCATTTTTACAGTGAAAACTGACCCTTTTTATGCAAAGTGCCTAGGTGTAGATTTTGAACCCTAGCTCTGCCGGCACCTAGGGAAACCTAGCAAACCTATGCATTTTATAAAACTGGACACCCAGGGAAATCCAGGATGGGGTGACTTGTCAAGATCTCACCAGGTTCTGCTACCCAGAATCCCTTGCAAACCTCAAACTTTGTAAAAAAAACACATTTTTCTCACATTTCTGTGGTAGAAAGTTCTGGAATCTGCGTGGATCCACAAAATTCCACCCACCCCACATTCCTCAAAGTCTTCCAAGAAAAATGGTACCTCGCTTTTGTGGGTAGGCCTAGTGCCCGCGACAGGAAACGGCCTAAAACACAATGTGGACACACCACATTTTCCCAGTGAAAACTGACCCTTTTTTTGCAAAGTGCCTAGCTGTAGATTTTGAACCCTAGCTCTGCCGGCACCTAGGGAAACCTAGCAAACCTATACATTTTTGAAAAATAGACACCCAGGGGAATCCAGGATGGGGTGACTTGTCTGGCTCTCACCAGGTTCTGTTACCCAGAATCCCTTGCAAACCTCAAACTTTGTCAACAAAACCACATTTTACTCACGTTTCTGTGGTGGAAAGTTCTGGAATCTGCGTGGATCCAAAAAATTCCACCCACCCCGCATTCCCCAAAGTCTTCCGAGAAAAATGGTACCTCACTTGTGTGGGTAGGACTAGTGCCCGCAACAGGAAACGGCCCAAAACGCAATGTGGACACACCACATTTTCACAGTGAAAACTGACCCTTTTTTTGCAAAGTGCCTAGCTGTAGATTTTGAACACTAGTGATCCAGCGGTGTACTAACAACAGATACTCCACTACCATATACTCACCTGGGCCCATATAACCTCTTTCATAAATACCAAGTAGACCGCTGGAGCTTGTAGTTTATAAAATTCATACTTCAGGAATAGTTATTGTTCCGTTCTTAACTAAACCTTCACTGATCAAATAGTTCTTTCCTCTGGTCGATGGACCATTAGTTGGAACTAATTGATGGTGATAATTAACATAACTTATTAAATATTTTCTTGATTAAAAGTGAAATAATCACAGACTCTGGAAGTTTTAAAATCTTTATCTAAATTAATGGAATGTGAACCATCTCAAAGTTTCAGTACAAACACCCTCATTCGCCAGAGTGTCAATTCAATCAATACTCAATAAGCAAAAATATATTTCAGATTCACACAATAACTCTGCTCAGAAAGGAGAGGACAGAGAGAGAAGAACATCTATCAATATGATGAATTTATAGTTACCAAGAATGGTGTGAAGACCAACCCTCTGGCCAAAGGGCTGGTAAGGGTCCCCGGGATAGATCAGGAGACAAAGACTTCAGGACAGGAATCAGGACAAGATACTTCACCTCTCTAAATACCGACGACTACGTCACACCCCTCTCTGACACTCTCTTCCTCCTCGTGGTTCTTCCGCGATCTTCTTTCTAACCCAATTAAGTTAAATTAGATGGTTCTGCATTTGATTTCTTCATCAGCGTCTCACAACATCAGCACCAGCACCACCCCCAGCACCAACAGCATCCCGAGCTCTGCTTCTGTGCTCCCGCTTCTGCTGCTTCTCCTCCCATGTCTGTTAATCTAACTAACTAAAACTACCTCAGTTATACCTTTCCATAACCATGTACCACCCATTAATGTTTCAATTTCATACAATATTAACTCTGATTGTACAGGCGAGGGGGTTGATCGTCACACCATGCTTACATTTCACTTATTTCATTTGAACCATTGTTTTCAAACCCATCCCCTCAAACTTTATTAAATCATTTCCTTTCCCATATATCTCCAAACTTTATTAACACAAAATGTTTCAACATTATGAATACAGCTTCTTCATATGAACTCTTCACCCTCATGTTCCCAGGGCACATCTTCCCTGGCCTTGGACGCATGACAAATCCTTACTCATCCTTCCTTATTCTTTCTCATCTGCGCATGTGCGGGGTCAAGTCAGTCAGCTCAATTCAGGCAAGTATGGAAGGCCCAAATGCGCACTAATAATAAAGTCAGAAGAAGAAATGTTATTCTCAAAAATAAATGGTTTCACTGTATACCACCAACCTCTACTCTAACCCATTTTAATTATTATTACCTTTTTCTGCATTTGCGTTACTATAAAACGTGTTTTCTATTCAGCCAAGCAGGTACCATGCATGTGAGCTTTCAAGCTGCCATTTTATTGCCTTTTGCGCATATGCAAGATTTTCCCTCCAAGCGTTGAGACGTCATACTACGTAGATGCAGTAGACGCATGCGCAGTATAGATCCCTTGTTAGAGTGCGTTTTAGTCCTTCGTTCATTTTGTTAAAGTTAGTAAACACATATGCAAGCTTCGTTGTCCCGCGTGTATTTCGGAAATGCGAATTATTAATTACAATCACATAGTTAGTAATTCGTTAATGAGTTAAAACGAAAGGATTGCTTCCGAGCAAGTCTCATTTACGAGTCCTTGCTCCATCACTAGCACTGCCGGCACCTAGGGAAACCTAGCAAACCTATACATTTTTGAAAACTAGACACCCAGGGGAATCCAGGATGGCGTGACCTGTCTGGCTCTCACCAGGTTCTGTTACCCAGAATGCCTTGCAAACCTCAAACTTTGTAAAAAAATAAACACATTTTCCTCACATTTCTGTGATGGAAAGTTCTGGAATCTGCGTGGGTCCACAAAATTCCACCCACCCCGCATTGCCCAAAGTCTTCTGAGAAAAATGGTACCTCACTTGTGTGGGTAGGCCTAGTGCCCGCGACAGGAAACGGCCCAAAACGCAATGTGGACACACCACATTTTCACAGTGAAAACTGACCCTTTTTTTGCAAAGTGCCTAGCTGTAGATTTTGAACACTAGTGATCCAGCGGTGTACTAACAACAGATACTCCACTACCATATACTCACCTGGGCCCATATAACCTCTTTCATAAATACCAAGTAGACCGCTGGAGCTTGTAGTTTATAAAATTCATACTTCAGGAATAGTTATTGTTCCGTTCTTAACTAAACCTTCACTGATCAAATAGTTCTTTCCTCTGGTCGATGGACCATTAGTTGGAACTAATTGATGGTGATAATTAACATAACTTATTAAATATTTTCTTGATTAAAAGTGAAATAATCACAGACTCGGGAAGTTTTAAAACGGCCTAAAACACAACGTGGACACACCACATTTTCACAGTGAAAACGGACCCTTTTTTTGCAAAGTGCCTAGCCATAGATTTTGAACCCTAACTCTGCCGGCACCTAGGGAAACCTAGCAAACCTATACATTTTTGAAAACTAGACACCCAGGTAAATCTAGGATGGGGTGACTTGTCTGGCTCTCACCAGGTTCTGTTACCCAGAATCCCTTGCAAACCTCAAACTTTGTAAAAAAAAAACACACATTTTCCTCACATTTCTGTGGTGGAAAGTTCTGGAATCTGCGTGGATCCACAAAATTCCACCCACCCCGCATTCCCCAAAGTCTTCGGATAAAAATGGTACCTCACTCGCGTGGGTGGGTCAAGTACCCACGACAGGCAAGGGCCCAAAACATATTGAGGAGACATCGACAAAACAACCTGGTTTTGCAAGGGCGGTCACCTGAGTTTTCGGCCCCGGGCTCGGCGGCCATTTTGGGAAACTACCCCCACCCCAACGTATATATAAAATAAAAAAATGCCTGGGGCCTAGTGGGCTTTCTGCCCCCCCGGGGGCAGATCAGGGGCTATTGCCCCCATCTGCCTCCTGGGGGGGGGCAAAAAGTCTTATGCTTTCTTTGGGGGAGGGTGGGGGCATTGGCATGCCCATTCTGGGCAGCCCCTACCCCTGGCATATAAAAAAAAAATCCCTGGCGCCTAGGGTGCTTTCTGCCCCCCCGGGGGGCAGATTGGGGGCTACTGCCCCTATCTGCCTCCCGGGGGGGGCAGAAAGGCTGTCTGGCAAAATTTTATGGGGGGAGCAAAGGCTCTTTCCCAAGGGGCCGCTCCCCCCTCCCTGGTGGCTAGTGGGTGGATCCCCTTTCCAACGATACCTCTCCAATTTTTTTCGGTGCTCGGGGGGCTGAGATAGCCCCACAAGCACTGAAACTGTGAAACTGAAACTAAGTTTGTTTCGTTTTCATTGTAATGACGACAGCGCGCCATGCATGAGATCGTCATTACAATGAAAACCCTAACCATGCTTTGGGAGGTTGGGGAAGCTCTTCCCCACCTCCCAAAGCAAAAAAAAAAAGGGAAATCACAGCAGAGGGATTTTTTTAAAGTGTGCTCATGATGGAACGGTTCCGTCATGAGCACATTTGCACTTATGCTCATGACGGAACCATTCCGCCATGAGCATGGAAGGGGTTAAGCTTGTCAGTTTGAGACCATTTTAGTTGATATCCATTTTTCCTAGCCAGTAGTGGGGGGGCCTATATTCTGGTGCATACGCTTTTCCCTGGGAGTCAGGGTTATTTCACAGGTTAAAATAGCGTGATCACTAAAACTCGTGAATTGGGCATCTGTGTGTCTAAAACTATCATTAAAAGGGTTAGATACCATTACAAAGTCAATCATTGATTCCTGGGCTTCGCGGCAAAAATGTTTTCAGAGGGGACTCCGCTAGGTTATTCCAGATGTTAACTATTACCATATTCCTAATGAACAAAGTCCTGTTAGGACTATTTCCATAATTGCTAAGGGAAAAATGGAGGACGGGATTTCCCACCAAATCGACCAGGCCACAGACATTATCTTGGTTATATTTGCACGGGTGAATGTTAAAGACACTCATCCAAATTATGGTTTGTGCCTCAACTTTCTTTTTAAAATTTAGAGCCTCATCAATTGCCATATTTACCTCATCTACAGCTATGTGCATACTAGGTCCAAAATTGTTATTATTATAATTTATTAGAACCCAGATACCTTCGTTGGAGAGCTCAAGGATAAAGAGATGAAAAAAGGGGCTCGTCCCATCAAACTTCTTAACTTTTAATGCCAATGTATTTGGGATTAGCGTTAGAAGGCCCCCCTTGGCTCTCCCTGCAACTGACGGGGTTGCCTTTGTTTGGAATGAACGGAAACCATTGATGAAGACAGGTTCCGTAGCCCATGTCTCCTGGAAGCAGGAGATGTCATTGTCCTGCCAGAGTTTTTGCCAATGTGGATTACCCAATTTACTGGTGATACCTGGTGATACCTGCCACATTCCAAGATGTTATTCTAAATAAGCTATTTTGCCCTTTTGTAATTTCATTGGATTTGGTGCTTACTGAGATGTCAGGGAGAGGAACCTTCTCTGCAGAGAACCCCTCAATTATAGGAGAATGTAGTCAGTCACAATGATCTAAATCGGAAAGTGGTGCAAATCTGTTCTCATTGGGCACCCCTACCCCCACAGTGACCAGGTTACCTTCAAGTGCGGACCACAATGGGCCACCTGTTGGGTGCGCTCTTGAGTCCTGGAGCAGAAGCTGAGGGGGTCTATAAAAATGGTCCAGGGAAAGTCCTATAATCTGTGTGCCCTTCGGAGGGTTTCTATGTAGTTGGGCTAAGATAGATCTTGATACAAGGTGGTTAATAAAGTTTATTACTACACAGTCGCCTTCCAATGATTTTCTTAGATGGATCCAGCCAACCTACCCTTCTGGCCATGATAATTTGTCTAGCCAATGAAGGACCCCTTTTGTCCGTAGTAAATGTGTGGCGGGACAGCCAGTGTAGGGATTTGTCCATCAGTTGGACAGTAGTTTCAACCTGGCCTGCCCTCAGAGTTGGAACATTACTCAGAACTAGTACAGGGGGGGTGGATACCGGAGGGAGATGCAATGTCTGGTAAGTAGGGGCAGACAAACCCATATTCATCCCCAAATTAGCTCTTTGCTTCCTTACGGGGGTCATCTTTCCCTTTATCCCCTAATTAATTTACCCGTATGTTGGTAGAAGTCCTAGATGGGATATTTGTAAGATGTAATTGTGAAGATCTGATGGACATTGAGTGGTGGGCGGGGGATTTGTTGGTGGATAAGATCAGAATTGCTTGCATTATTATTCAAATGACACAGGTGGTTCTCCATAGTGGTAGGTTACAGATGAGCCCCTACCCCTGTCTCTGTCAGCGATACAAAGTCCCGACCAACCCCTGAGGAATGGGTAGTGGAAGAGTTACTTATGCCCGAGCCCTCGATGTTTTTAAGTATCTATTCAATTTGAGTTAGCTTGAGTAGCAGGGGGTTCAGGAGCACGGTGACCAAAGTTTCTAATCTTTTCCAAGTATCATCATCAGTCATCCTAGGTTCCATTGTCAGGGTGAGAATAGTGCTTAAAATAGAGGTTTTTCCAGACCTAATTTCTCCGTTCCCTCTTAACTTGCCAGCTCGAGCGGCTTTCAGGGGCTTTTGTTTTTGCAGTCCACCACCTCTTCTCCTTTTAGCTGGAGGCTCACTGTTATTATCACGCTGGGATTTTGCGGCCTGGCCCCTAGTAACTAACTATATACTTCTCGGGAAGTGGAGTCCCCAACGAGGAATGTGGCGTGTGCCCAGAGTCCAGCAGGGAAGCGGCTACACCACGCCGCGGGCCGGCATCTCCTTTTTGTGAGCATCCACGCGCTAAGAATCTCGGGAACTGAAGTCCCCAACGAGGAATGTGGCGTGTGCCCAGAGTCCAGCAGGGAAGCGGCCACACCGCGCAGCGGGCCAGCGTCTCCTTTTTGTGCGCGTCCGCACGCTAAGAATCTCGGGAAGTGGAGTCCCCAACGCGGAATGCGGCGTGTACCCAGAGTCCAGCAGGGAAGCGGCTACCCAGTCCAAATATCCATTCTTTGTGTGCAGCAGTGGTGTGTGTATTAGAAATTAAACTCCACAAACAAACAAAAAATTACAAAAATTTAAGCTCATCCAACACACTAATAAAAGAGAATGAATCACATAAAACCTACACAAAAGCTACTAAACACTTAACATCCAAGGAAGGGGCATGCAGTTATCATTCCTTTATCCACGTACTGGCCATAGATGAGTAAGAAGTATTCTTTTAGTACAGCCATCCACCTTCACTAAGACCTTTGGATTACCCAGAATTTTTGCTGTCGCACTCTACTGAGAAATTGGGCAAGTGCAGTGACAACTGCAATTGATGACCGGCATGAGCACCTTCACTCCATTGCTGCCCTGATCCCCTTTAAGGTGAGAAAGGACTATAACCAGTATTTTCTCAGACTGCTCGAAATGGGACAGAAAATGTACCACTACCTCTAATGCTCACACTGTGCAAGAGCAAACAAATTCTTCAGCAGTTCTTTATACCCTTTGAAACCCTACTTGTGTGAGAGGGATGTGGATAAGCACATACTTCTTCTGCTAGGTAAGCCCATCATAGGTCCAGAGGGGCTGGATCCATCCCATTATTTTTGGATATCCTACAAAGTTAGATTTACATACTATGGGCCGACAGCAGTGAGGCGTCCGCCTTATTACGAGTTGGGAGTGTTGCCTGTGCAGGGACCACCGCTGGACAAGCAGCACCGCCAGCAGACCGCTGACCGCCGGGTTCAGGGTCGGGAGATGGCAGCCTCCATTGAGCGGTACAGAGGAGCAAGACCGCCTTACGTATTATGAATTGGCTTTCCCACAAGCTGACCGAGATGGTGCAACCACTAGCTAAAGGTCGGCAAAGATGAAGGATTTGGGGTGCATTCTCACCCCTTTCCGGTTCTTCGCAGCAGATTTCAATGTGGATCCCTTTTTCTAGGTCCCCCTACACAGGAGCATCTTCACCCTGAGGAATACGACCCCAACTGCGACGAAATGCAGATAAGTGCATTCGTACCATATACCCATTACCGGGACTGCCCACATATGAGTCGGACTCCGTCAAGGGTAGGTAGTATTTTTCAACATGTATCATGCATATAGGTACAGCCGACACATATGCAGTCGCAATGTACACACAAGCATCAATACAAATAGAAATACATTGCCCACCACCGCAGCCATACCTTCGGCCCCTCAGCAAACTCGTAATACAGTGGTCGGAAGTACAACGGCGCAGCGGTCTCAAGGGATTCACGAACGCGGTCGTATGGCGGTTGAACCCTCAAACTCATAATAAGGCCCTAGGATTTGAAATGGAACTCGTTTGCACAGTTAATAGTTAATCTGAAAATCTAACTTGAATGCGGCACTCCTGGACCTACATTAAATACTTGTTTAATACCATGGTCCTCGATTACACCTCGATTAAAAAAGTTTTCCCAATACTCTTCAAAGATCAAGATTGTCTTGCCTTGCACCCTGCCCCAGGCCAACTGAACACAGCGTTATAGGAGAGCAAAAAGTAGATCCCTCACTGCCAAGAAAAAAAAAGTCCCCACACCATTTCCGCCATGCGTGTGGTAAATGTGTGCCGAGTATCGGGCTTGAAACCGATATTTGCATTGAAAGGGAAAAAAGACTCGGAATTGGACCAGGTATTCCAGGGTTGGCAGCTTAGTTCCTAATCACGGCTAACTAACGGGGATTTACAGTCCGGAATTGCTAATTCTGTGGCCCCGGTATATCTTCACACGGTAAAGAGGGATCTTGTAATGGGTCATTTATTGGCTCACAAGGGACAAAGGGATTTCTCAAACTCTACAAATCCCCTTTTCTCACTTCCCTAGTGGGGGGCATTTGCCAGTTGCAAAGGGTCATTTACCAAACAACCCATCCAGTAGCACATATTGAAAATTAGGACAGGAAACTCATAAAAATTGCTAGCCAAAGTAAAATAACTAAGATGAAAAATACTAGCTAAATTAAAAAAATGAAATTCCTCATCAAATAGTAGGCGTCGCCATCTCGAACTGACCATGAGGCTCCCAAGTGATATAATTTACACAAAATCGAAGTGTTTCTGCGCCTCTTATACAAGAAGCTCAGGTAGATTTCGCCGGCCTGCTTGCATGAAATGTGCCTGTTGTCGTTTGGCAGCTTTTTTTAAAAACCATACTGCAGTCCTAACATAAAATTACTGCTACTGCAATATAAACACAGTAAAGTCAGTTCAACTCTCGATAGAGAAGCAGTAGATTTAGTTTAATGCATAAGTTTGTCAACCGTGAAGACATCTACACCACCGAGACAACATCAAACTGAATATTAAACCGCAGATACTCTCCCTCACATTGATTTAGCTTGTCATAAATCTGCAGAAAAGACGAAAGACAGCAACACCCCAGGTGGAAATATTACATTTGCATTACATCCTCTACTTTTAAAACAACATCAAGGACAGCTCATTTCAAATGTGATGTTAAGGGGATTTAGCCTGCCTAACAAATAAAACCGTAAGCTCTTGTCATTTGTCATCCAATTCTGGTTAGGGAGTTGGGCCTGAGTTGTGCATGTGCACATGGCAGAGATCTATAAAGAAACAAATGATAAAGAATGTGGCTAATGCATTTGCTCAGAAACATAGGAAATGCCACCACCAGTGCTCAATTTGAGCCAGTGGTTGCACGTGGGACACACAGGTACATATGTTTGGTAACTAACACTTATTTTAATTTAGCCCAGAGAAAGAGAGAGAAAAACACAAAGGAAAGAAAGAAGAAGTTAGTAAAAGATGGAAAAACAGTGGTAAAGGGAGAAAGCAGGAATTAAAAGAACCAGCAAGATTGTGATAAAAAAGAGTGTCTGGTGGTGGATGAAAGAGACATGAGGTGGAAATAAGAGTATGCAGCCTTGGTATTTGGCATGCTGATATTCAATAGCGCAGGCCACAGGCTACCGAGCAAAACTTTGGGTCCTGGCACTTATTCTTTTATAAATTGAGCACTGATCACCACCAGTTCATACCCTTTCTGTTACATGAAGGAAGGTGTATCGATGGACCTGGCCCTTTTTGCAGGGTCACCCCCAAATGTTTTGCCTTCCCCCTACTACTTTTTGCTGAATTCATTTTGTTGAGTTTAGGACTCTGTGCACTTTACCACTGCTAACCAGTGCCAAAGTGCTTCTGCTCTTTTCTTAGTACATGGTAGAATTGGCTTATACTGGTGTCAAAAAGGAGTATGCTGTTCCTGAACTAGGGAGAGGAGGTGTAGGAAGGTCGTGTCCTGTTCCAAAGATGGATACAGGGGTATCCCTGTTTGAGAAATGGGGCCCTCACACACCCAAGGGTGTCATGCTTCATCATAGGGCATGCTCCTCGTCAGGCCGGCGCTGCAATGCCTGACGGGCACCCTATGAGGGGCTCTTTGTCGGAGATCTTTTGTCCCAAGACGTTAGGTGCAGTGCGGGTGACGGGTCAGATGGTGTAGATGTGCGTATGTGGTGTAAGTGTGAAAAGGATTAAAAATGGTGGCCAGTGGTACTCCAGAGTAACAATTTTAATCAGGTGAGCCCACTGGTCCCTTTTAAAAAAGATAATTGAGGCCACATTAAGGAATGATGTCCAGTAGTGGCTATTGGGTCGACATGTTTCTTGCCTATGAGTGTCAAAAACGATCACGCGGCAATTCTTCAGGACTGGGAATTAAAAATCTATCTACACTATAGTCAGACCACTTGGTACATTCACGTTGTTGGTCCGACAATTAGAAGGTAGCCTACCAGTGAGGTACCTGATAAGAAAATTAACCAACCTGAAAGAAGAATAAAAGTACAATCAATATAATGGATGAGTGACATAATAATATGTTCACGTGGAAACCTCCACTCGACGACATAGTGATGTGCCCAAACATAACTTAGTGCTTAACAAGTGATGTGATAGAGCGCAGTGGCACTCGTGGATTCGAACCAACAAAATTGATGTGGGCGGTGTATTGGTCACTGAGGGAACTGTATATATCAATCACACTCACCCTTATAGGGCGTACTATTTGCTCCCTCGATTCAACGGTGACAGGATGACGCTGCAATACTGCGTCCTGTAAGAATGATTAAAGCAATTCAATGCGAACATTGTGGAAAATTGGGCAGAAATGCCCGGACTGCTCTCAGTGTTAATGAATTCTTTCCGAGAGTCCAGGTCGCCCCCTTCACTCATATCAAGTCACCTGGTAAAAAGAGAGATAGTACTTACAATTCTCAGCGATTGCTGATGAGGACAGCACCTACCCATCCTTCACTGTCTCGGAATGCGGCCCCCGGGGGAAGTGAAGGCCGCAGACCAGTCTTCCCCCGGGGCTATTCGCGCATGGCCGGTGGGACAAGGTGGGGGAGGGATCTAGAGGTTTGGGGAAGGGGCGGGAGTTAGGAATGTATATAAGGTGTCAGGAGAGGAGGATCCGGCCTCTTCCTGACACCTTAGCACCACCGGGGGGTCTAGAGTAGAAAGCTTGTGCAGGTTAGTGGGCCTGTGGGCGGGTTTGCGAGCGGGGGTCTCGAGGTTACAATATGGGCGTACTGTGACACTTTAGGTGTCCATGGCGGGGGCGGCGGGTGCACCCAGCTGGGATGGCTCCTGAGGCCAGTCCGTGTCCACGGGGGGAGGGAGTTCGGGGGTCCTGGACTTGAGGGCGCATGGGAGCTCAGCCGGCATTAGGCACAGATTGGGAGGGCGGGGGGGACGCAAGCGGGTCGTCAGAGCCGCGGGGAGGGGGGGTGGGGAGAGACCGTCAATCAGCCAGTACCTGGAAATCGGCCGTGCGCAAGCTGGGTGAATATATAGGGCCTGTTGGGGAGGGGCCCATCGTCACGCCAGGCTGTGTTTCTAGAAAACCGGCGGGGGACAAAAACTATTGTCTGCCCACAGAGTGCAGAATGACGGCGCCTACCGGTAACTGCGGAGGCGGAAAAGGAACGCTGCGGCCCACCCCGGAGTTTAGTTGGGGGGCCGGAGACGCGTTCTCGGCAGCGGGTTGCGGCCGGCAGAGGCCACGCATTAGTATATTATGGCAGCCGGTGTCTCCCGCCCGGCTGTATCACTCGCGGGAAATCGGGTTTCTTCAGGGAGCTGACGCGGGCAAAACGGAGGCTCGCCAGGGCCCCTGCCTGCCAGCATGCTGCCGGCCACGCGTGCGCGGGGGGCCGCTGAGCCCGCATACAGGCGGGGGGGGGGCGGAATCAGGAGCCCAGGCGCAGGAGGTGGGGATTTAAGGCGCCTGCACAACGCTGACCCCGGCAGACGGCGATTAGCGGGTGCCGGCGCCCCCCCCCTCAATATGGAGCTGCGGGCTCCACCCCAGTGAGGTGCGGCAGGCCAGGCTGGGCCAGGTTTAGGAGTTTTTCCTGCCCAGGGGGGAGGAGGGGAGCCACCCTGTGATGCCGGGTAGGGCGGGCGGCAGGTGCTCGAGATGGGAGGCAGGGGTACCAGGGGGGGTTATGGGCTGCCACATGGTCCCCAGGGTAGGGGTGAGGGACTGCCAGCACGGCATGAGGCCCGGTGGTGCTAGGGACCCTCGAGGTCGGAGCGGCCTGGGGGTGGGGGGGGAACCAGGACCGGCAATGGATACCGGCAGAAAAGGGGGCATCGCCAGTGGGGCGCATGACGGCCCTGGAGCGCTGGTCAGAAGCAGTAGGGGGGTCCGCGGCGGCCTGCCCCTCCAACGAGGGATCGCGCAGCGCATAATACAGCGTGCTGAATGTAATTTGTGACGGATGATTTGGATGTGGAGATGTGACAGACTGGGGAGTGTGGCGTTGTCGTTGTTGGATGGCGGAAGAAGTGCGAGGACAGATGCGGCTGTGGGTTTTTTTTGCGGGGGTGGGGGGGACTTGAGGTAACCAGACTGTGCTAGTTTTGCAGGAAGCGGGTACGGCCTCAAAAGGAGCGGTGGACATGGAGCAGAAGGGCGCAGCAGCGCCGGTCAGGGCCAGGAGGTCCCGGACGGACTCTCAGGTAAAGGAATAAGGCAGGGGTTGAGGGAGCAAGGGTAAGAGGGGACTTCAGCTGGTCGGCTGGGGTGCATGGGGGTTTGCGGCACAGGCAGGTGCAGCTGCGGCATCCTGCAGGAAAAGCGGGGGCCTGGCGATTTGGTGGGGATGGGTCCCGATGGACTATGTGGTACCACACGGAAATAAAGGTTTCGATCAAGGGGTCACGTCTTGTGGTCTGCCAGGCTGGACGGGAGTATATGATGGGCCAGGGGTCCCAGTTTTGCATGTAAGACGTCAGCGGTCTCCACGGTGGGGCCCACACCGTACGGTGTGGGGTTTCGGGGCAGGGCAATTGCCTTGCGGAACACCAGGGTTGGCAGCTGAATGGCAGGAGGGTTGGGGGTTTTTGCATGGCTGAGCAAGGTGGGAGGAGGGCTATAGTCCTCCCAGACTTGCCTGTGCCAGAAGGGGCCTCAATTCAATTCTCAGCCTCTCTGGAAAAGGCGGGGGTATGATAGCATCCTTATCGGCTTTCCGAAGGATCACTTACCTGGGGCGGGGGAGTTGAGACATCCATTCAAATGAGGTCAAATTGGGGCACCCGGGATGAGCAGGGGGAGATCATGGAAAAGGAGAGGGGTTGGGGGGTGTGGGCTGGGACAGGCGGGCCTTGCCTGGTTAGTTGGAGGCCATGGGTCCATGGCGCTCGACATTTCCAGATAGGAAGCCGGTGCTACAGCACAGACAGGAGATGTTTTCAGAAGTGGGTTGGGTGCGACGACGAGTCACGAGGGCCGAGAGTCAGGCGATCTGCAATAGGTTGACTACGGCGATGGATGGCAGATTATGGGGGAGAATGGGGTCAACGACAGAGGTTGGCGGTCCAGTTGGTTGGACACCTTAAGGGCGAACTTGGTCAAGTTCATGGAAAGAGGGGGCAAGGATTTGCCTGGGGGCTGGGAAGGTATGGGGGCTCATTGAGGATCAAGTTTTGCGCTTGGTGGGGTTTGTCATGGGGAGCTGCGGGGCTCTGGGGGTCATACGAACGGAGCGCAGGGGTGTTGTGGGGCAACGCAGTACTTGGGTGTGAAAGGGGCAAAAGTCAAGGAGCCCACAAGGTAGGGGACGGGATGGGCCAATGCTTGGGGGACATATGCATGGTGGGGGGGCCCGGGCTGGGAGGAACGGGCGGGCCCAAGGCAGGTTACGTGGTTATTTGACGATGGTACTTCACAGGAGTTACTCGAAGGCCATGCGGGGAGGAGGTAACTGGGTGACAGAGTGCTGATGCCCAGGCATGGCTGGGGCAGGCCTGCCGTGCCATTGAGTGGTTTTTATTTACATGCATTTATTCATAAGGTTTTATATAGCGCTAGCTTGACCCTTGGGTTTCAGAGCGCTTTACATACACGCAGGAAGGGAGAAATTGCATTACCTCGCAGGACATGAGGATGCATAAAGACGTATGCAAAGACTTAATACTAATGTATAGAGTGAAGGGGAAGAATAAGCAGGGGGTTGAAGCAGTCGGATCAACCACCATCTTTGAAGGTCAAGGTGAAAGGGGAGTCCATTCGGTTCTTGATGCCTAGGTTGATTGACTGGGTTGGTAACGTATTGTTGGAGGAGCAGGAGTTTTTTCAGGTTCTTTTGGATGCAAGAGAAGGAGGGGTTGCATCGAGGGCAATAGGGAGTACGTTTCACATTCCGGGGAACATTACCAGAGAAGGATCGGCATTTGGGTTGTTTACCTGTTCAGTTTTCGGGAGAGGAAGTGAGTTGGTGCTTCTCAGAGTTTTGGATTTTCCCGTTACATGTTTGGGGTTTAGATTGTTGGGGGATTGGGCTGGGGGAGCGCGATTCTGGGGTGTGGGAGAGTGGGGCAGAGTGCATGGGTGGCCTGGGATGTTGTGGGGGAGGACGTTGGTTTGTCAGGTGCAACGTTAGTGTAAGCAACACGAACTTGTGAAGCAGGGAAAGGGGGGAAGGTTGAGGATGTAAGGAGGGAGGGCCCGCACCCAGTGGTAGATTCAAGGGAACGAGGATAGCGGTATTTTCCAGCGGTCAGGTTGACCTGGGGTGTCTTGGGGGCAGGGGGGGACCTTGGAGACGGCCTTGGAGACGGGACGTTATGGTTAAGACGGAGCGTAGGCAGGGGGCCATGGGCTGGGATGAAAGGGTTGTGTAGCAAACTTGGTGTGTTTTGCAATGGTCCATGGGCAAGGGTTTTTCGGGCAGAACAGGGTCGGGCAGTTGAAGCATTTGTGAGGACGGTCACATGTGGTGTCAGGAGGGCCCTGGGGGGGGGGAGGTTGACGGGTGAGGGAGCTGGGAGTACAGAAAGGTGTTTCTGTGACCAATATAGGTATTGGAAAGGGGTTTTAGGATGGGTCTTTGGACTGCAGGGGGACTGAGGACTAAGGGAAAAGGGACGGATTTATTGCGGGACTAATCATTCTTTTTCTACTACAGGAGGTGGGAGTAGACCGGGATCCAGGGCGGTCGCCTGGATCGGGGCCATTCTCCCGGGCATTGGGCAGCAAAGGATGCGGACTAGCTGGTGTACAGACTTCACCGGGCAAGGGACACAGTCATCGGGATGTGATATGATGGGTGAAACAGTGAAATGAAATTGGGGGCAGTTGCTGCCAGTACGGTGTGACATCGTGTCACAAGAAACAAGAAATTGCCCCGATATGAGGTTACATGTGAAAGGAAGTATTTCGGAGTATGTCAGGTCTGGCATTACACAAAGAGGCATGGAAGGAGATATGGTTCAATGAACTGGAACGTGGGACAGTTTGTTCCGTGAAGGAGTTGTGCATTGCAGAGGATGGAATCAGGGGGCTGTCGAACATGTTTCTAGGGAGATGGCCCGCAGGTAATGAGGCTGTTTTAAGGAGAGACAGGCGGTCTGGTTCAGAGATAGGACACCTTTCACGGACGGGGAGGTGTCCCGGAAATGTGACTAGTTACACGGGACAAAGGTTTAGGTGGTGGATGGTCGTTCACCTGGTGCCGCGGGGTGGGAAGGCGTTAGGTGCCCGGGAACTGGAGGGACAGGTGGTCTTGCTTAGAATTGGTGCACCTTTCGAGGTCCGGGTCTGTCCCAGCAATATTGAAATTATACGGGATGCAAGTTTAGGTGGTGGATGGTCGTCCATCAGGATGCCGTGGGGTTGGCTGACGGGAGGCGAAAGGTGCACAAGAGCTGGGGGGTGGGGCAGGGAACCGCCCTACAGGGGGTTCCCTGGTTGGCGGTACTTTGGAGGGGTGGTGAGTCACATACGGGCGGATCCACCCCTCGAGGGGGAGAACAGTACACAGGTGACTGATAGCGCGGGAGGCAATGAGCAATGAAGGAAAGTCAACAGAGGATGCTTGGAGGGCAAGTGAGAATGGGGAGAGGAAGGAGGTCACCGAGTGAATGGGGAAGAGTCAAACAGGTGAGATGGTTTTGAGAAGGCTGAACGGAGAATGTGTCGGTATGGGATGGGAAAAGTATATTTCTTGCATTTATGTACTGTTAATAAAGTCTAAATGATTGCAACCTTGTCCTAATAAAATGGCCTTTTACGCTTCAAGTAACAGCGTGGAGTGTAGTTATTGCGCGATGCGGCCCCCGGGGGAAGTGAAGGTCGCAGACCAGTCTTCCCCCGGGGCTATTCGCGCATGGCCGGAAGGACAAGGTGGGGAAGGGATCTAGAGGTTTGGGGAAGGGGCGGGAGTTAGGAATGTATATAAGGTGTCAGGAGAGGAGGATCCGGCCTCTTCCTGACACCTTAGCACCACCGGGGGGTCTAGAGTAGAAAGCTTGTCCACCCACCCACCCTACAGGTCTAGGAGGAGGGCATGGGATTGGTCTTAGCGTGCCAGTTTAGGGCAGGTTGCAGAGTAGCGACGTGGCGGTACTTTGGAGGGGTGGTGAGTCACATACGGGCGGATCCACCCCTCGAGGGGGGGAGAACAGTACACAGGTGACTGATAGCGCGGGAGGCAATGAGCAATGAAGGAAAGTCAACAGAGGATGCTTGGAGGGCAAGTGAGAATGGGGAGAGGAAGGAGGTCACCGAGTGAATGGGGAAGAGTCAAACAGGTGAGATGGTTTTGAGAAGGCTGAACGGAGAATGTGTCGGTATGGGATGGGAAAAGTATATTTCTTGCATTTATGTACTGTTAATAAAGTCTAAATGATTGCAACCTTGTCCTAATAAAATGGCCTTTTACGCTTCAAGTAACAGCGTGGAGTGTAGTTATTGCGCGAGTGACCGAAGCGGAGGCGCAGCGCAGAGGATATAGTTCCCGCTGAGCGCCAAACGCGTGTGCGTTGACAGGTTGGGAGAGCTAGCACGTCGTTGTTTGTTAGATGGGACGACGTGCGTCAAAAATGTGCGCTATCTTGGAAGTATGTTAACTAACATACGAAGTTAAAATGCGAAACTGAGGCAGAAACAAGTCCATATTGGGGAGACTGGAGAGTGCGAATGTGTTTACATTCTTAAGGGTGCTGGCGGTTTTAAGGGGTGCATTGTTGAGTGCCACTGCCACTTGGGCCATAGTTGTTCAAGATCTGTTCACAAATTGGGCGCCATATTGGAGATGTGTTAAGCAACACATCGTGCAAGGAATTCACAGGGTATAGAGTTATCTCGGTGTTTGTGTGCGTGGAAGGCACACATGATCATGTGTAACTACGGGCATGGAAGTAACCTCTTGCTGTTAGTGTAAGCCCTGTGGAGGTTAAAAAAGGCAAATTACTAGTGTTTAGCATCCTGCAAGGGCATGTGGGATATATATCAAGAGACCACTAGTAACCTGAGGATGAGCATGTCATTATATCATAGTGCCCATGGGCGGGCGGGTAGTTACATGAGACTGGTTGACACATGTGGGTCAGTAGAAGGGCATGTATGTACATGGTAGAGCAGGACTGGGGTGGAATCACATACCCCAACTCTGGGAGGATGCAGTCACCAAGGTATCATAGAGCATATGGGGATGTGTATCATAGAGCACATGGTGATGTGTACTACTGGCTCCTTTTGAAAGTTTATCTTGACAGAGATACATTTTAATGATAAGAAATGATCCCTTTTGAGTTTCTTGCAATGTATAGATAATTTGTGGTTTAATGGTACCCCTCCACCCGGCCTTTCGATCTACATAAATAATGGAGTATTACTCAGGTACAAGGAGGTCCTTGGTCATTAGTAGGTCTGCAACTTACAATAGATCAGAATTCAGAGGAGATTGGTGCATGAATTAGGTTGCTACAATTCCTATTAGCTCTCTTGGTATGAGATTTGGAGTTCTTGTAACTTCTGATAACTAAGATTATATCACTCTTTGATTTGGATTGAAGAACCTTAGCTGCTTTCTTCAACGATATTAGGACGTTAATGTCATTTTATGAAAGACTTTGTGGGGATCTCTGAAATTGGTATCCATATTGTTGTATGGTAGGGTCTTGAATTGCATGTTAATTATGAGTGAGGGAGAACAGGTGCTTAAGTGAGAATTTTCATTTTTTGCTTCAATGTACTGCTAATGATTGTGATGGAGAAAGCCATAGATTAAATTTGAGTAAGTAAGGAGTTAAAATTTGATGCCTGAAAGTTTAAGTTCATGTCCGAAGGTTTATAATTTTTGTCAGAGTGGGAGGCTAAACCATGATGTCTTTTGCATTGTTCAGACATTTAGATTTTTAGGGGGCAGGGATCAAAGGTACAGCCTGGCTGACATTTATGGTTGTTGGATTCAATGCGGGCACAATAGATGTTAGTTTGAATATCCTTTATGTGGCGCTAGTACGATTGCTGAATTATAGGAGATGAGATGGCGAGCAAAGAGGATGTTGCTTGAGAGGGCATGTTTGATGGCAGAGTGGACTGGTTCTTTTATGGTTCCACGAGTATTGTAGATTATGAAGGGCGCAAGTAAACATTGTAAGGATCCCTTGGGTGGGTGGTGGTAAAGGAAATAGTGATGGTATGGGGAAATTATCTGTGGTTGAGATCTTTTTTTGCAGTGGATGGTGTTAAATTTGAAGTAAAATTGGGAAAGTATGATGTCCAATGGCTGAATCTTTACCTAGGCATTGTTATTTATAAATGGAGATGTATTTGTCCCCACCATGTGAGAACTAGAAGCAATAGAAGTGTCCTTGCTTAGGCAATGTTTCTAGTATCTGAGACATTTAGGGGCATATGTACGAGGAAGTGGCGGAGTGAGGCGTTAGCTGTCATGGCTTAACACCTCACTCCGCCACTTCAGAAATGCAAGGCTGCACCATATTTACATGAATATGGTGCAGCCTTGCGTTTCCCCCTGCGCTGGCGCTACACTTAGCAGTGTAGTGCCAATGCAGGCACCCTTGCACCATAGTGCAACAGTGTCTGCGTGCAGGGAGGATTGTTTATGTGTAGGAAGGTGTCCTTTCCTGCACATAAACAATCCTGAAATGCCATTTTGTTACTTCTATGTGTGCTGCTTAATGCAGCACACACGAAAGGTACAAAATGTCATTTTTTTAAAGGATTGTTTATGTGCAGGAAGGGTCACCTTCCTACACATAAACAATCCAAGGCGTTTTGCTTTTTCCATGTGTGCTGCACAAGGCAGCACACATGGAAAAAGCAAAAACGAGGAGAACTAAAGCATTTCTCCTTGTTTCGCCAAGTTAAGCCCAGGTTTTCCCTGGTCTTAATTTTGGCGCTGCCTCCTATTTACGCTGCCCTTGTAAATAGGGGGCAGAGTCAAAATCAATGGGTGTTGCAGTGGAACGCCCACCGCAAAATTCACTGCCCACCCCTTTAACGCTGAGCATAGCGTGAAAGGGGGCCTTATTTACAAGGCAGTGTTAAGCCACGTCAAGTGGCTTAACGCTGCCTTGCACATAAGGCAAAGCCCCTTTCGCCACAGAAACATCACAATCAGTGACGTTCCCGTGGCGATAGGGGCTTGTACATATGCCCCTTATTTCCTTGATGAGAAGTTTTTCCTATTGGATGGAACTGTGTGTGAAAAAGAGTAGGTCCATTTTGAGGTAGCTACTTCTTCTACAGTCGTACTGTCTGCGATGATTAATTCCGGGAACTTTCGGATCACTTTGTGTTTGAAGTATTTAGTGGCACTTTTAGGAGTTTGTGCCTGACTTTGTGAGGAACTTGAAGAGGAGTGATTTCTTAAGGGGAATGTAGATGGAGATGGAGTGGTAGGTTCACCCTAGTACTACAAGGCTTCTGCTTTCATGTCTAGATTTATGTTTTTCTCAACTAGTTTCAAGCTGTATCATAGGTAAGTCTTCAAGATATGTGTTCAGTGATCTCACAAAAGTGTAAGGTGAGTTGCTTCCTTTTGTTAGTCTGCTATCGAGATCAAATTGAGACTTATTGCCCAAAGGTTTTCACTGTCACATTGCTCCTTTCTACCGGCTGGCTTACACAGATTACAACTGTGGCAAGTGCCTAAAAAACCTGTAAATTATGACAGAGTGATGGAACATTCATAACTTGTATTGAATTCCACTTTAATAGGGTCTGTTTAGGACTGTCTTATGTTAATGATCCTGATTATGGATTAAATTCAAATCTTGTGCTGTTTTGTCAATTATACGCCAATAATTATGGCTGCCATTGTCATTATTGTCTAGGATTTTGTGATAGACTAGCCTCAGAAATTAGGAGAGGTAGGCACAATATTATTGGGATTAGCTCTAAGCACTTAAAATGTTTCTAGTTTACTGTCTCATTGGAACTTTAAATATGTTCTCTGTTGTCATATTGTCATTCAAGATTACAGCCGTTGTCATCCTTATGTTCGCGGGGATGTTGGTCCTGAAGCCATAACAAACAGATTTTACAGTACTAGTCTACATCCCTATATCCCAGCAGCAAGTTTGTCCCCCTCTACTGGGACATTTATGCCCCTTTGTATTTAGCATGGGTTCCATAGTCACTTATCCTGCAACAGTGATAACACAGGCCTGTGTGAGACAGATGCAGTGATAAAGGATGGGTGCAGAGCATGGAATAGGGGCAATTAAGAAAACGTGTTCACTTGGAGCTCATTTATAGATGCAATATGAATACACAGACTTCTGTACAATCTAAATACGCAAATATCTAATAGAACAGACATAATGGTGCACATGCATCAAAATAGGCAATTGCGATTCTTTAATTGCGATTTTTAAAGAATCGCAATTATAGAATCGCAATTGTCTATGCATGTAGGAATCGCAAAAAAATTCGCGATTCCTAAACATTCCTTAATTGCGACTCGCAAATTGCGAGTCGCAATTAAGGAATTGCTACCCATTCTTTCCTATGGGCCTAGAGGCCCATAGGAATCAATGGAAATTGCATGCGCAATTTGCGAGTACCAAATAGGTACTCGCAAATTGCGCATGCAATTTCAAGGGTGCAAGGGTACCAAAAGGATACCCTGTTGCACCCCTGAAAATGCCATATGACCACATGTTGCACACACACATGCCCCAAGGGCATGTGTGTGTGTAACATGCAACTTTGAAAAATGCACTTTAGTGCATTTTTCAAAGTTTTCGCAAATTACTGTCCAGTTTCATTTGACTGTAATTTGCGACCCCTAATAGCGAAATCGCTATTTCAATTTGCATCATGCATATAGCTGTGTCTGAACTGGGGTGGCGAAGTGAGCTAAAGAACGATGATGGATTCAACCCAGATCTGTGACTGGGGGTGAGTGTTTGAAAAGTTTCAGCGCTCCGTCCATCATCTCCTTGTGTTTGCTTTGTTCGCCCTAAGTTGGCAGGGTATACCCAGACGTGGGTCCCTTGCTCACTGTGCCACTGGATTCAAGCTGGCCTGGCTGATGAGGGCTGTTAGCCCGAAACCTTTCCCAGGATGCTTGTTTCTGGTCCAGGGAAGACATGGCTTGGCAGTTCGGGCTGGACTGTTCCCATGAGGCACAGGGTCAAGATTGATTTGCATATAGCTGTGTCTGAACTGGGGTGGCGAAGTGTGCTAAAGAACGATGATGGATTCAACCCAGATCTGTGACTGGGGGTGGGTGTTTGAAAAGTTTCAGCGCTCCGTCCATCATCTCCTTGTGTTTGCATTTAAGGAATCGCAATTTGCGATTCCTTAAATGCAATCACAATTTAAGTATTCGCAAATCTTGCGATTACTTAAATTGCGATTTTTGCATTTGGGATGATGCATCCCAAATGCAAAAATACCGGTCGCAAAGGGGCAGATTCTGCGAATCTGCCAGTTTGCAACCCTTGCTTTCCCTGATGCATGTGGCCCAATATTCTGTAAGGAATTCATCTTTTCTCAGACTTAAGTGAAAAAGCAAACTTAAGCAAAAAAACAGCAGCAATCAGTATTTCAATATTTCATTGCCCAATTTCGATTCAAACTTTATTTAAAGACACATAACTGAAACTTGTCATCGCAAATTGTAAAAATGTGACATGGTGAGAAGATCTAAAGATACACTCCAAGTGCAAAAAAAGCAAAAACAGAGAAAGGACAAAGTGACCAAATAAGTAAGCATAAAAGGTAAATTGGCTTAATTGGAGAGGCAGTCAATATTTATACAAGTAATAATTCACTAAGGGTAGATACACAATGAGTTCCATATATATGGTTAGGTCAGTCTCATGTTTTCTGTTGATGGCGTTTTGACCCTCATAATGGGTACTGGGGTCTCATCAGGACTGAATAATAACCTGGGGGACTGAGAAGGAGTAAATGGTAAGTGCTGGGAATGGAGGCAATAGGGAAAAAATACGGAGTCAAAAATATACATACTGGTTGTGTTGTGGAATCGGTCTAATTGGTAGACCCCGATTCGGTAAGTAAGGTCTAATACTAACCTAGAAAAATGTAAAGAATATGTGTATACCTTTTACAGAGCAGGCGGGTAGCAGAACAGAAAGGTGTACCTCACTGAGTAGGGATTACCTTACTGTGATATCAGTTACTGGCCGGGTGAAGCTGGTCCTATAAGATAATTACAATCAGAAATCAGAGAGGTCTGAAAAAACAACAAAAACATAGGGATAAACAAGCTGAACTGGGCCTCGTAAGGTACACCTTATTTCACACATCAAGGGAATGGCAATAATGTGCAACTCTTACCCGTATATGCAGGAGTTTTGCAGCCAAGGTCGCAGTGATATAAGGTATGAGGTTATCTGGTAAAATAGAGAATTTTAGTAAATGGGGGTGAGTCATAGAGGTCAAAAGGATGAAACAATGGGAGCAAGGAATCGTCATTTCAGCCCCCCCAAAAAAGTAAAAGAAAACATAGATGGCTAACCAGGTCAGTCTACCGATCGGAGATCCGGCGTTCAACAATGAACACCCGCCAGCCCTTTCGAGCGGGAATTATAGGCAAGGACGCTCCACCGCCCTGCACCCTTGAGGAGAGGCGTACCGGTGGGCATATCCTGGGTGTGGTACAAGGGAGCCTCAGCTCCCGCGTCTAGGGACTGAGCGAATTGCTAGGCTCCAGGACAGAGGTTGTGGTGACCTCCTAAAATTATTGCCATAAGGGAAAAGAGTATCTTGGCACAAAAATTAAAACAAGGAGCCATTGAGTACGAAAAATATATATATTTTTTAAAAATGGAAGGAAAATCACAAGCTGTGGCTCAAACCAGCTCCGCATGGGTGGTGGCGGATGCACATAGAGTGACAAGCTATATCTTGGCTTACTAATTGGTAAGCAAGAGGAGGGAGGAATTCTCATGCTTTAGAAAGTGTTGTCTGGGTTGAAAATGCCAAATGTAGCAAATAAAAAATAAAAACAAAATGGATAATAGCGACGGCATGAGAGGCTTCTTTAACCAAGGGAATAGAAGTGTCCTAGGGGCACATGCATCAAGCATTTTACCGGTCGCAAACGGGCCGATTCACAGAATTGGTCCATTTGCGACCGGTAAAATTCCTTTTCCGATGCATCAAAGGCATTGCATCAGCAAAATAGGTAATCACAATTTTTGCGATTACCTAATTTGCAAATGCATTTAGGGAATCGCAATTTGCGATTCCCTAAATGCGATGCATATAGCAATTCCAAAATGCGACTTTGCATCTAGGAATCGCAAATTACCATCAATTTCAAGTTGATGGTAATTTGTGAATCCTTTGAAAAATGCACAAAAGTGCATTTTTCAAAGTGCCATGTGGCGCACACACATGCCCTTAGGGCATGTGTGTCAGCCACATGTGCACACTTACCTTTTTTGGTGGTGCATCAGGGGTGCCTTAGGCCCCCTAGCACCATTGCAATTGCATTCGCAATTTGCGATTGCCAATTTGGTCATCGCAAATTGCAAATGCATTCCCATCCATTCCTATGGGCATATAGGCCCATATGAATGAATGGGGATGTATTCCCTAATAGCGAATCGCAATTTAAGATTCGCTATTAGGGATTGTCAAGGATTCGCAAAAATATTTGCCAATCCTTCATGCATAGGCATTTGCGATTACCAAATAGCGAATCCTTAAAATTCGCTACTTGGTAATCGCAAAGGATTACCTTGATGCATGTGCCCCCTAGTGGTTAATGGAGTACGTGTTGCAGATTTCAAGTTACACATGAACAGTTAAGGTTACAGATCATTTCAAAGGAAACAATATGGATAAATGACACATGGTGATGTGAGGTAAACCTGCACAGCAGAATAAACTTTTTTCAAAGAAACATGGGTTCATGGACACAGCCTGAGACATAGCTGAGAGCAAAAGAGGAGGGGAAAATGTTTTTGCTGCAAAATGTCATCCACTTTACACATGAACAGTCAAAGTTTTTTTTTTTTTTTTTTTTTTAGGATGGTTTTTTAGAATTTTTTTTTTATGAACAGTCAAAGTTACAGATCAAAACCTGTACCTACTGTATCAAAGGATACAATATAGATAATTGACACATGGTGTTGTGAGATAAACCTGCCCGGCAAAATAAACGTTTTAAAAACGAAACATAGGTTCATGGACACAGTGAAGAATTAAGAGGAGACACGGGGTTCAGTTCATGAGAGAAATTAAATTCTGCCATTCTTTCATCATGTTTAGACCATTTCTTATTGAGTCACATTTATCAATTCACTTGCATTCCAGTCTTTGGAGGATGTATGACATGTCTCCACCTCAAGTTGAGTGATAGGCGATTTTGATGACTTGCCACTTTATGTCTTCCACTGTATGTTGCTCTTCAATGTAGTGGGAAACCATGGAAGCTGTCAAAATCAGGCAACGTGTCCTGCTTCTGTGCTGCTATATTCTGGCCTTGATTAGTAGTGATGTCTGTCCCACATAAATCAAACCACACAGGCACCAAATACAATAAATCACATTTGTGGATGAGCAATTGGTATGGTGTTGCAAAGTAGTGTGGTTGTTTCCATGTGTGAAAGTCTTGGTATTGGTAGTATACTGGCATGAAACACAATTCCCGCATTTGTGGTGGCCCTTGACTGGACTAAGGCTCCAGGCAGACAGAATGGTGTCATTAGGCCTAGAGACATCTGAGTTGGCGTGGACCAAATGGTTCTTGATATTTTTGCCTTTCTTGTATGAGAACAAAGGGGGCTCTTTGAGGGTGTCAATGGTTGTTAGGATGTACCAGTGTTTTTTGATGATCTTGATGATCTTGTTTGTTTTCAATCAGAATGTGGTGACAAATGCTATCTTGTCTACTGTATCTCTAGTCCTGGTCTGTAAAATCTGGTCTCTGGGACTATACCAGGCCCTTTTCATGGACGTTTTTACAAGGCGTTTAGGGTAACCTCTTTCTCGGAGCTTCAGCTTGAGTATAGCCCCTTCCTTGAAAAAGTCTTCCTTCAGAGTGCAATTATGGCACAACCTAAGGAACTGGCCATAGGGAAGGCCATCTTTCAAAGCCCTAGGATGGAAGCTTCTATACTGTAACAGGGTGTTGTGTTCAGTAGCTTTTCTGTATAGGGAACCAATAAAATGGTTGTCAATATGTTTAATTTCCAAATCTAAAAATATAATCCTGTCTGAACTGAAGTTATGGGTAAACTTGAGGTATGGTTGACTATTGTTGAAATATTGAATGAAAATTTGTAAGTCCACTTGGGGGCCTTTCCTTATCAAAAAGACATCATCGATGTATTTTTTCCAACACCGGCTGTATTTTTTTCGTACTCAATGGCTCCTTATTTTAATTTTTGTACCAAGATAGTCTTTTCCCTTGTGGTAATAATTTTAGGAGGTCACCACAACCTCTGTCCCGGGGCCAAGCACTTCGCTCAGTCCTAGACATGGGAGCTGAGGCTCCCCTGTACCACGCTCAGGATACGCCAACCAGCACTCCTCTCTTTGAGGACGCTGCGGGTGGACCGTCCTTGCCTATAATTCCAGCTCAAAAGGGTTGGTGGGTTTTCATTGTTGAACACCTCATCTCAGATTGGGAGCTCGACCTGTTTAGCCATCCATGCTTTCTTTTCCTTTTTTGGGGTGAAATGCCTATTCCTTGCCCTCATTGTTTCATCATTTTGACCTCTATGATTCACCTCCATTTACTCAAATTCTCTATTGTACCAGATAACCCCATACCTTATTTTACTGAGACCACAGCTACAAAACTCCTATATACATGGGTAAATATTGCACATTATTGACAGTCCCTTGATGTGTGAAATAAGGTGTACCTTACAAGGCCTGGTTCAGCAGGTTTATTCCTCTGTTGTTGTTGTTTTTTCAGACCTCTCTGATTGCAAATGCCATATAGGACCGGCTTCACCCGGCCTGCAACTGATAGCACAGTAAGTTCCGCCCTACTCAGCGAGGTACACCTTTGTATTCTGTTACCCGCCTGCTCTGTAACAAGTAGACACTTATTCTTTACATTATTTCTAGGTTAATATTAGGCCTTGCTTACCGAATTGTGGTCTTCCAGTCAGACCGATTCCACAACACAACCAATATGTATATTTTGACTGTGTATTTTTTCCCTATTGCCTTCTTTCCCAGCACTTACAATTTCCTGCTTCTTAGCCACCCAGGTTATTAGTCAGTCCTGATGAGACCCCAGTACCTATTATGAGGGTTGAAATGTGGTTGTCAGAACACAGGAGACAGACCTAACCATAAATATGAAACACATTGTGTATCTACCCTTTATGAATTATTACTTGTAGAAATATTGGCTGTCTCTCCAATGAAACCAATTTACCATTTATGCACTCTTATTTGGTTTTCTGTTCTTGTTTTTTTTGCACTTGGAGTGTATCTTCAGATCTTCTCACCATGTCACTTTATTACAATTTGCGATGGCAAGTTTCAATTCTGTGTCTTTAAATAAACTTCAATTCAGCTGAATCGAAATTGGGCAATGAAATATTGAAATACTGGTTGTTGTTGTTTTTTTGCTTAAGTTTGCTTTTTAACTTAAGTCTGAGAAAATATGAATTCCTTACAGAATATTATGTTTGTTCTATTAGATATTTGGGTATTTAGATTTAGTCTGTACAGATGTCTGTGTATTCAGATTGTATCTATAAATGAGCTCCAAGTGAACACTTGTTCCTAATTGCTACATTTATACCCAAGTTCTCGTGGACATATTGGGTTGCTCTTGTTCTCATGAGTGGAGCATGGCATAGGAGCACCATTTAACTGGGACTAGGACTAAGTCAGACATTCAGCCTAAACTAAGCCACCAACCACCAGAAAAGTTTGCATACAGGGCCAGCCTTTTCTAAGATAGAACCCTAGATGATATTAGTGGTGTAGGACATTTGTGCATGCAGTTCAGATCACCTCCTCCCCCTCTCCTGAATCACATATTTAGATGCTAAATTAGAGATGAGAGGCCACGAGATGAAGTCAGAGGGAGAAGGAAAGGAGGGGTAGGAAAATGGAGAGAGGCTAATGGAATTGTACAATATAATGTATGCAGCGCCTGGAAAGCTTAAAGAGGTGCTGGAAGCCTGTGTCAAGGCACAAATCCACACCTTTCTTTCCCCCTGGGCATGCTGATTTTCTCAGACTGGAATCCGTGTAGACCTGATACAGACTTTGGTGCTCCTCAATGGATCCGTCTCTCTTGTGTATAGAAATTCAGTAACAATGACATAAGAGGCTCAAAAAGGACAGACACAAAAGTCTCATGTTGAAGATTTATTTCTAAAATATTCAAAGTACAAAAGGCACAAATTGTAATTAGTCAAATATAAATTTAGTCAGCGTACTAAGCCCAAAAGTTACAGAGAATTAAGAACTCAGGAGAGTTTCTGAAATAAAACCGACAGAGATAAGCCTTCTAAAAATGGGTAAAGGACTTCCTCCTTTTGCCCACAATCATGTTTTTTCAAAAATTTTAGACTAAGGGATCATACATTCACATGATGGTTTCTCATGCTTTTGACCAATAGAAGTCAAGTCAATAGAACAAGTAACTAGAAAGATTTGCGACAGAATACACTCAAGGATTTACTCACTATTGCAATACATGGGATTCTGTGTTCACACCATCTACTACATGGGGATACAATGGTTACATAGTATGTTATTCAGTCTGTAACAGCTAAATTCAGCCTTGAGAAAATTAAATTTTGTTCATAACATTCAGCAGAGTCTTCCACTAGCTCTGTGGAGACTAATAACTTTTATTCTAACAGAGAATGAAGTAGCAAAGTTTATCACCTGATTTAGTACAACGTTGTCTCAAAGAGGGACGACAGACAATGGACACTAAGTTTGCCTAATTCACGGGAACCATGATTTCTGCAGTTATCGACATTACATTTCTACAATTCTGCATCCTCAGCCCCTCTGCAATGATTGTCAGAATCATCACACTTCAATATGTTATCATAGAACAGTTGTCATCAGCTTCGGACTCTTTCGACTGGCTCCTTCCAATTCCTTCATTTTGTCATATACGTCACTTCACATTTCCTGTAGTTTACTCTCTGCTTTCTTTTTTCCACTCATTGCTGCTTATCCCACTCATCAAGCCTCTGGTCGATGACATTTTTCTACAGCATTTGAGAAAGAGAAGCATGCATGCTGCAGAGATTAGTATACCCAGCAGAAGAGTCAAAAGCAATTTAAGTATTCCTCTGCTTACACTTCCTAGCCATTTGCCTACTTTGTCAAATCCCATCTGAATAGAACTAAAATACAGTTCCTATTCCTTCTCAGATGCTTGTTTCTCCTAATTCAGTTAGTTTATGAGTGATTTTACTTATGTTAGCGTTATAGCTGTTAATCTGGTTATCTACCTTGGGTATGTAAGTGCAACACTCTCTAGAGCGTATTGCCTTGCAAACTCTGCCTTGCTTTGCAAGAAGCATGTCTAATGCAAGAAGATTTTGAATTATCATGGCTCTCATTGCAAGCAGTTCTTTGTTAATAATAGTTAAAGCACCTGTGGTGTTTGTTGCTAATCTATCTGTTGTTCAAGGCGCCATCCTAAGTAGACTTGACTATTGTAATGCTCTGCTGTTGGAGTCCCCAAAGTATTTGATACAGAGACTGCAGCGTGTTCAGAACACGGCTGCGAAACTGGCCTTGTCTAGACCTCGAAGCTCTTCTGCTTCAATGTGCCTATCGGAGCTACATTGGCTCCCTGTGCAGCAAAGAATCTATTTTAAATCCCTTTGTATGGGGTTTAGGGCATTACATGGACTCGGTCCTAGACCGTTGCAGAAGAAATTGGTCTGGTATACTCCTACCCGGACCCTTCGTTCCTCTTCTGCTTACTTGGCAAAGATACCCAGGTTCAATAAGGTCAGATCGGGAGGAAGGTCTTTTAGTGTTGCTGCTGCAAAGCTCTGGAACACACTCCCAACTGAAATCAGACAATACAGTACCCTGTCTTTGTTTAGGAAAAGGATCAAAACATGGCTGTTCCCCAGATAGTGTTCCTGTCTTTCTTTTGAGCAATGTTTTCTTTAGGTTCTGTCCTTTCTGGCCTGACGTTGGTTTGTATACATGTACTTTTAGCGCCAGGGTACCCATAGGGTGTTTGTTGCGCTTTATAAATGCCATATACAATACATACAATACAATACAAGATCAACAGTTTTTATCTTCACATCGTCCAGTGCCACCCCCACTAAGAGAATGATTGCACCAAAAATATCACTCAGGGTCTGTCCAAAACTCAGTTTATTCCTCCTTAGGTAGTGGTCTAATTTCCCATTCACATTGTGTGATATAACTGTGGAAAAACTAAAGTTGTATAACAGCTTCGTACCCGATTTCATGGCAACTGAAACTATGCTGCTTTGCCACACACATAATATATGCTTCTAGTACTCCCTTCAAACTCTGTAAGCACCCTTTCTTTTTCTAAATAGCTATGGCCATACTGACTCCAACCCACATCCTCGACCGTCTTGTTCCTTTGTTGTTTTTGCACTATGCATAAAGTGCCTTTTTTGCATAGGTCGAGGTTCAACTTCAGGTGTAAATTGAATTCTTTCCCTTACTTTCCTCTTCCCTTTCCCTTGTCCCTGGTCCAACCTTCTAACTCACCCTTTCTTCTTCCCCTCTAATCCTCTAATTCAGCTCGTCTACAAAACCTCTGTCATTTTGACTAAATTTACAGGTTAATTAATGGGAGTCAGCATTAGTGAGGTTCGCATAAGTCAGCGGGGTGAAAAATTCCATCATATACTTACATTTGTCCACTCGTTTATAAGCCTTTGCAAATCAATAAGAATGCTCTGTTGCCCAAATATACATGTTCGAACCAATTGACACAGGAACATTTTCTAAAGGACATGCATAATTAGAATAAAGAAGCTTGTTTGAACACTGATGCTAAGATAAATTCAAAAACAGTACAGGAAAAAGCGCATGAAAGAGGTAAGTGGAAATACAAATAGCCTTCTGCAGCTGACGCTGGAAGATAGGAACATACATAACAATCATCAATTTTCATCTACTAAACATATTCGGCCAACATTTACAAATAATCGTAAATGCTCACCGACTGTGGAACATGAGAAATTCTACCAGCATGATTTCCTTGTTAATGGATATTGGTTTGGTTACATTAATCAAGTTTAGTGAAGCACTTCCCTCCGTGGAGAAAGAAATCTAACATCCACCCAAATATGGACACTGCTATGGCAACTACCAAAATTACTAGAACAATTTTACATCTTTTTAAGTTTCATGTTAATCTCGCACCATATCACTTTTGACTTTTGTTAGTCTTTAGTCAGAAGATCTGAGATGTCTTCAATGCCTTTTGTCACTGCAACTTAATTCATGGAGATTCGTCAGTGTCAGTCAAGCACTCATCTGTTTCATTGTCCTTCATCACAAAGTAAGTCCAATCAGGACCAGTGTGCTTCCAATTGAGTTTCTTCTCTCTCTTTGGTCTTTTGCTCCTTGTTTGTTCTAAATCATTGTCACTGGTTTCCCTTTGTCTTTGGTCTTCAGGCTCTTTGTCAATTATCTCTGGTCTAGTTACTTTGGGGAACACTCTTTTCTTTCTACTTTCAGTTTTTTGGCCTTTTTTCTCCACACTGCACTCTTCCTTCTGTAGTACTGAATATCTTGGGCTCATGAGACACTAGTTGATCGTCAGATGACTGAGCTTCCCTTGAGGTTTCTCCAGCTCTGTTCTCAGCTCCCAAAGAACACCACCCTGTTAAATTTCAGTTCTCCAGGTGTTTCCAGATTCTCTCAGCTTGTGATCTTGACTAACCTTTGCTGCTGAGTATTCTGCTTCCTCACGATGTTCTTGATCAGACTGTGATTCTGATGTGTGGGTTTGAGGATTCTCAGGTTGACCCTCTCCTGCTTCAGAAACTTCTAATCGAGGTGGACTCAAGGAATTCGTGGATATTGGCTCCCCTTCTTTCTCTTCCTGTCTCTCTCTCTCTTCAGATGTGATGTATAAATCCAGTTAGACCAACCCACACTTGTTACAGCAGATGATCTGATGCAGCCCTCACCAACATTCTTCTAGACACAACCTGCAAACATGTCTTCTGATGTGAACTCAGTCACCAGCATTGAGGTCCTGGCAGGGGGCAGTCTTCACAGCTGGTGCTGCAATGTATTGCAATGTCAGAATGGTGAGCATAGAACAACCACATCAGTTAGTCCTTTACAGTACTCAAAAAGTAGTTCATCAGATATTCACAAGTGCGACTCTTGGAGCAGAGGGAATTCTCATTGTTCTTCCCATCAACATTATGTGTAGGGAGAGTCTGGTTCTTCTTCATGGAGTACTTCGAGTGCTCATGAGTACCAACTGGAGTGCTTCTGGCCAACTGAGAGATGTCGATGTGCAGCCTCAAGCCAGTTTTGCTTTGATCGTCCCGTTCACCTTCTCTACAACACCAGAGGCTTCTGGTCTGTACCTGCAATGGAATCTCTGGCCAATCCTGGACAACGTAGCTACATCACTTCATTCTCGAAATTAGTTCCTTGATCTGATTCAAGATGAACTGGCATCCCAAATCACAGGATTAATTCTCGCAGGAGCAGTTTGGCGACTGTCAGACTATCACATCTCCTGGTGGGATAGGCCTCCACGCAATGTGTTGCGTGTGTGCAAAATAAACACACTACAACTAAGATGTATCTCAAATGGTTGCATCGAGACAACTCCAAGAAGTCAATTTGAAGATGGTTAAAGGGATCATCAAACTTCCCAATGTAACTCATTGTTACAACAACCTTTTTCCCTACAGTCTGCCCTGGACATGCCATGTACCCCAGGCACACATTTGTGTCCATGATCCAGAAATGGGGATTGCACAAATACATTTTAAAGGTTTGAACCATTTCATCACAACCAACATGGGTCAGCTTATGCATGTGTCTCATCATGGTAGGCAACATGGAATCTGGGAGAACTGGTTTTGCTTTCCCTTACACCCTGATGTCGCTGGCATCTTTTGTGCAACCTGCCTTTTCCCATTTCGCCTTTTTAATTTTTGGGGCTTCATGTTGGAGTTCTCTTAGCTTATTCAAGGTCTGTATAGTGCTCAGCAGCATGTTTCAAAATGCCTCTCCCTCTGCACTACATGGTTCATCCAAGTGAAATGTGCTGGACTCAAGGGCACTATATCGGGCGAATTCATCCGCATACCAATTGCCTCTTGCGACAAAGTCTTCACCATTCTTGTGTGCAGCACACTTGACAATGGTTATCTCCCTTGGCAACTGGAGTGCATTGAGTAAGTTTGCAACATACAACCAGTTCCTAATGGAGGAAACGGACAACATCAAAAATCCTCTCTGTGAGCACAGCTGCCCAAAGTTGTGCATGTTATGTTATGTTATGTTATTGACACTTATATAGCGCAAACTGTTACCCAAGGGTGTCCTGGCGCTCAATGAAGTCATAGAGGGAAACCTGAGTCAAGAGCAGAAAATTAAAAGCCTAAGACTATGCGGTGAAGAGCCAAGTTTTCAGAGCCTTTCTAAAAGCCAACAGATTTGGCTGAGATCTCAACTGCAGCGGAAGGCCGTTCCATGCCTTGGCTGCGCTAACCACAAAGCTTCTTCCACCCCAGTTGGCCTTTTTTACAAAGGGCACTGATACCAGTTTAGCTTCTGAAGAGCGTAAACATCTAGTTGGTGTGTACCATTGGAATTGCGTAATGAGATGGTTGGGCCCAGTTTTATGCAGGGCTTTATGCACTATACATAGGGCCTTAAATTTTACCCGTTTTCGCATCGGCAACCAGTGAAGTCTTTTAATCTCTGCTGAGATGGAGGCATGTTTTGGGATGCCGGACAGTAGTCTGGCCGCTGCATTTTGTAGAAGTTGCAATTTGTTCATCAGACCTTCCTGAATGTTGAGATATAAACTGTTACAATAATCTAGTCTGGACATCACTAGAGCAGTAATCACTAACTGACGGCTATCATTAGGTAAAACATGTATGATCTTCCTACAAGTTTTTAATATATAGGAGGTGGATGAAACTACTGCATTCACCTGATCCTTGAGTTTAAGTTTATTGTCTATCCAGACTCCTAAATTCTTTGCCTTTTTGGCAGGCGTGGGAAGAAGACCTAGAGAGTCAGGCCACCAAGTTGAGTTCCAAAAGTTAGCATCATTGCTGAACAAGACTACCTCTGTCTTACTGGAATTTAATTTTAGGCAGTTTTGGGCCATCCAATTGCCCACTGCTATCATGCAGTCGTGAAATCTGGCTGCCGTTCCCTGCAACTCTCCTGGCCTCAATGACACTACAATTTGGGTGTCATCTGCGTATGATGTTAAGTTGAACCCAAATGATTCAATCAGGGGAGCTAAGAGCGACACATAAATATTAAAAAGTGTTGGGCTCAGGGACAACCCCTGAGGAACCCCACAAGGCAGAGAAAAAGGTTTAGATGAGAATTCGCCAAGGGTGACTGTCTGTTGTCTGTCTGAAAGGAAGGATTTAAGTAGTTTCCATGCTAAACCCTGTACTCCGATCTCTTGTAACCGGTCCATCAACAGGGCATGGTGGACCGTATCGAAGGCCGCAGAGAGATCCAGCATAATCATAGCTGCTTTTCCTCCCCGGTCGAGAGTAGTCCTAATCTCCTCTGTGGTTTTAAGTAGCGCAGTTTCCGCACTATGACCACTGCGAAAGCCATATTGAGTGGAGTCAAGTATCTGAGCTTCTTCCAGGAAGGTGCCCAGTTGTTCATTCATCATTTTCTCTGCAATTTTCGCCGGGAGAGGGAGTCTGGATATGGTTCTGAAATTATTCACATCACCGGGATCCAGACTCGTTTTTTTTAGCAGTGGTAATATTAGTGCTTCTTTCCACAACCTGGGAAAGTGTCCCTCAGTGAACATAGCATTTATAATGTGGGTCAAAGTAGGAGCCACAGATTCAGGTGCCAATTTTAAAAACGAGACTGGGCATGGATCCAGAGGTGATCCCGTTTTCATTTTCAAGAGTACATTTAAAGTGTCCATGGTGGTTTTTGCAGTGAACTGGACAAGTTGTAGCCTAGTACTTGTTTCTATTTCAGACTCCGGATTTTTAATAGGGATCATATTCCCAGAACCAGTAAAGGATGAGAAGATAACATCCACTTTGTCAAAAAAGAACTTTGCAATTTTGTCACATAGTTCCTGGCTGGCCTGAATAGGTTGAGGAGCTGGATGCGCTAAGGCATTTACAGTATTAAAAAGTTCTTTAGTGGAGTTTTTGCTAAGTTAATTTTTTTCACAAAAAACTCTTGCTTTGTTTCTTGCAGCATCTTTTTATATTGGACTAATCCATTTTTATATTCATGTTTTTCTTTGTCCTTATACTCCCTCCTCCATGATCTCTCAAGATGCTTACAGACCAGTTTCAGGTCTCTGAGTTCCTGGGTGTACCATGGAGCAGAGGGACGTGCTCTATTGGAACGAATACATTTTTCAGGGGCAAGATTGTTACCGGCTGCATTCAGCCAGTTGGTGTATTGCAACGCCGCCTCATCCAAATCTGTATGAGGATTAAAAAGTGTGGAGGTTAACACCTCCTGTAGTTCTTCTGCATTTACTTTGTTCCATGCCCTACTTATTAGTTGTTTAGTAGCAGATTTTATCACATGTCGCTCTGGCACAGCCATTGTGAACAGCACAACTTTGTGATCTGACCAGATCACTGGGAGAAGATCTGAAACTGATATTTGCATGTTATTTGAGAATATGCCATCCAAAGTATGTCCTTCTTTATGGGTAGGACCATTAACCATTTGTTTTAAATCAAAATTACTCATCATCTCTAGCAAATTTAAGGTGTCTGGGTCTGTTTGTGCTTCCAAATGGAAGTTAAAATCTCCTAAAATAGTATAAGAGCTGACACTTAACCCATTTTCAAACATACAGGCAGCTTTTATAATAAACGGGTTTCTCGGGCCCGGTGGTCTGTAAATGAGTGTGCCCATAAAAGTATAGTGATTTGAGATATAGAAACTAAAATCCAGAGCTTCACATTCGTCATTTGATGAAGGCTTAAATGAGGCTGTAATTGATTTATGATAGATTACTGCCAGACCGCCCCCTTCTTATGTGATCTATTTAAGGTAAAGGAGAGATAGTCCGGTGGTGTTGCTTTAATCAAATCCGGACCTGAAGCATCATCCGTCCAAGATTCGGTTATAAATGCAATACTAATATTTTCATCTTCAATGAGGGAGGAGCATTCCAAACTATGTTTAACTAGAGACCTTGCATTAAACAGGGCGTACTTCCCAATTTTTACTTCCTCTTGTCGTTTTTTGTTTTTACCTGTACTTTGTCTCTCTTTAATCATTTCAAATACAAGAAACGGCAATTTAATAAGGCAGCCAGGGCAGGTTAATTGAGTATGCATGGGCCTATTGTCCATTGAAATGCATAAACAGTCAGCTTTAAGAGGAGTATTGTTAGGATTAAGATTATGCAGATCCCTGCTAGAGTAATTAAGTGATTGGGCTTTACCTGTGCCACATCCGGCATGAGGACTGGCGCTGGACGCGATCGGTGCGCGGACGGGCGCAGACGGGCTTGCCTTAGGCGCGCCTTCGGCGCGCCAGCGGTGCGCTCGCGCCAGCCTCACTCTAAATATCCCCCGGGCTGTGAGAACTAGCCCGCTAACCAGAGACTTTTCCCAAAATGGCGGTCCCGCGTTAACAAAGCGGACCACCAAGTGAGATTCTCTCAGGACGTGCAAAAAGTGCAAGTTTCTGTTTAAAAACTACCAATATCATTAAAAAATAGTGCCCCCGCAATTTTAAAGTTCGATAATCAATGTCATTAAAATTGGGCAAGCAACAGTCTTAAAATCAATAATGCAGCAAACAACAGTTTTAAAATCGGCAACAGTTTTAAAAACGGCCCGCTTCTCAACACACACAAGTTTGTACTTCTCTCCCGGCTCAAGCCTCAGGAGGAATTCAGGCAGCGCGCTCGCGCCAGCCTCACTCTAAATATCCCCCGGGCTGTGAGAACTAGCCCGCTAACCAGAGACTTTTCCCAAAATGGCGGTCCCGCGTTAACAAAGCGGACCACCAAGTGAGATTCTCTCAGGACGTGCAAAAAGTGCAAGTTTCTGTTTAAAAACTACCAATATCATAAAAATAGTGCCCCCGCAATTTTAAAGTTCGATAATCAATGTCATTAAAATTGGGCAAGCAACAGTCTTAAAATCAATAATGCAGCAAACAACAGTTTTAAAAGCGGCCCGCTTCTCAACACACACAAGTTTGTACTTCTCTCCCTGCTCAAGCCTCAGGAGGACTTCAGGGAGCGCGCTCGCGCCAGCCTCACTCTAAATATCCCCCGGGCTGTGAGAACTAGCCCGCTAACCAGACTTTTCCCAAAATGGCGGTCCCGCGTTAACAAAGCGGACCACCAAGTGAGATTCTCTCAGGACGTGCAAAAAGTGCAAGTTTCTGTTGAAAAACTACCAATATCATTAAAAAATAGTGCCCCCGCAATTTTAAAGTTCGATAATGTCATTAAAATTGGGCAAGCAACAGTCTTAAAATCAATAATGCAGCAAACAACAGTTTTAAAATCGGCAACAGTTTTAAAAACGGCCCGCTTCTCAACACACACAAGTTTGTACTTCTCTCCCGGCTCAAGCCTCAGGAGGACTTCAGGGAGCGCGCTCGCGCCAGCCTCACTCTAAATATCCCCCGGGCTGTGAGAACTAGCCCGCTAACCAGAGACTTTTCCCAAAATGGCGGTCCCGCGTTAACAAAGCGGACCACCAAGTGAGATTCTCTCAGGACGTGCAAAAAGTGCAAGTTTCTGTTTAAAAACTACCAATATCATTAAAAAATAGTGCCCCCGCAATTTTAAAGTTCGATAATCAATGTCATTAAAATTGGGCAAGCAACAGTCTTAAAATCAATAATGCAGCAAACAACAGTTTTAAAATCGGCAACAGTTTTAAAAACGGCCCGCTTCTCAACACACACAAGTTTGTACTTCTCTCCCGGCTCAAGCCTCAGGAGGACTTCAGGGAGCGCGCTCGCGCCAGCCTCACTCTAAATATCCCCCGGGCTGTGAGAACTAGCCCGCTAACCAGAGACTTTTCCCAAAATGGCGGTCCCGCGTTAACAAAGCGGACCACCAAGTGAGATTCTCTCAGGACGTGCAAAAAGTGCAAGTTTCTGTTTAAAAACTACCAATATCATTAAAAAATAGTGCCCCCGCAATTTTAAAGTTCGATAATCAATGTCATTAAAATTGGGCAAGCAACAGTCTTAAAATCAATAATGCAGCAAACAACAGTTTTAAAATCGGCAACAGTTTTAAAAACGGCCCGCTTCTCAACACACACAAGTTTGTACTTCTCTCCCGGCTCAAGCCTCAGGAGGACTTCAGGGAGCGCGCTCGCGCCAGCCTCACTTTAAATATCCCCCGGGCTGTGAGAACTAGCCCGCTAACCAGAGACTTTTCCCAAAATGGCAGTCCCGCGTTAACAAAGCGGACCACCAAGTGAGATTCTCTCAGGACGTGCAAAAAGTGCAAGTTTCTGTTTAAAAACTACCAATATCATTAAAAAATAGTGCCCCCGCACTCATGTTGGCTCTCTGTGTAAATAGTGACTATCAATCCATCAGAGGTGCAACAAGCTCTAGTAAGGGCAATCAGTTCTGCTACTTGTGCTGAGGTTACATGACATAGGTAGGATGCCTCTAAAACTCCTCTCAGAGTACAGACAGCATAGGCTGCTCTTAATATGCCTTGCTTGTCTTAGGAAGGCCAAACCGACATGTGCACTTGGATAACTCCAGGCTGTTCCTTGGAGATATCAGCAGTGCTTATGGGCACAGGCTCCCAGTCCCTGCTGGAGAATGAAGTTGGCCTACTACACCCAATCCCAGCGCTTCTCCCATGCTGGAAGTTATAGCATGAGAGCAGAGTTGGGATTGCGTGGGGAGTCTGGGAGTCTGTGCTCATGGAGATTGCATTGCCAGGACCAGAGGAGCAGCGAGGCGCAGCGTGGGAGCAGAAGATAGTGGCAGCCGGCAGCAAAAGATAAGTGTATATTTTTTAAATTATTTTTTCCCTGCACTGCCCCCCCAAATCGAATTGGCAGCAGCTACTGCTGCTTCTGAGTTACTAAATCTCCCAGAGGGAGAGGTGGTGAAGCAAGCTGTGGAAGAGGGATAAGAACAATTCAATGGGCAATCATACCCAGATGAATACAAATATACACTGTGTGTAAGACATATATCTACAGAAATATATAGAATAATGCATATTTCCAAAAGTTCAACTATCTCGTAATCCAAAATAGAACAAAAGGAAATCATTAGTTAAAGGAAGACATTGTTTAAATCAGTAACTAGACTTGTCACCTACTACAGCCATACCACCCTAGATTATGTAAAAGTGCCTTATGCTAATGTGAGGTGGGCACAGGGGGATCTTTGCCAGTTGTGAAGAAAGGATGCCATGGACCCTGGTGCAAACAAAGAAAATGGCCCCTTTTACCACTGTTGGGGAAGTAAACAACAGCATTGTCAAGTTTCAATGCCCCCTGCCTCCAGCTCTGGGCCACGGTGCGCTGCACCTGCTGCACCAATGGTAGCTACGCCTGCTCCCACTGCACATCAGATGGGGCGTGGCATTTCCGCAATCTGTACCCCACGCATTTGTGCAGGTGCAGGCAGACTATCAGTGTGTTCCTGGGCACCATTAAAGATGACATTCTGATACATAGCTCCATGGTTTGTGCTTGGGGTGACCCTGGCATTGCATGGCTGCTGAAAATCTCTAAAAGGGCAGGCCCCCCTCAGCGACGGGCTTCAGGTATCCCCTGGGTTGTGTCATATGGAAAAACCTTGGTTCCGTGGGTCCATCCTTGCCACTTCCGAACCCTCAGTGTCTCACGAAATGCAGACTAAAAGCTAGCTGTTGTATTTTTGCACCCCTTTCAGGAGCCATTTATAATGAAGTTTCTTCCAGATGGAAAGCCCCCATGAAACATCCATCAAACACAATGCACATTATGGAACGTGCAGCTTGAAAAGTGCATGTGCGTCCTTTTTCACAGACCTTCTACTATAGCATGCGCGCCATGAAAACGGCAGGTTTTAAGCAAAGTGCTACCATCACCATGTTCATTGTCTGCCCTAGGCGTTGTCCATAGTAAACAAAGATAAGCTGGTACACTGGGGTGACGGGTGTAAGATCCTGGTCTCCCAGTGACAAAGCAGGCAGGAATCCAAGTTGTATTAGGAGAAGTATTTATTAAAGTCTTCACAAAGCAGAGACCCCATCCATCATCAACGCCCTTCAACTGCCAACTGACTTCTGAGACAATCCACCTAGGCAACCCCCCACATTCTTCTACATTCCAGGCATCACTACCTGGATATTGCTCACAGTGTCCAAGATGAATAAAGAACACCACATTACCTCCCCTCCAATATTATACAAACACATGAAAAGTACATAAACCTTAAGAAAAGAAACAAAAGAAATAAAATTGACACCAAATCTTATGTGAAACATTGCAGTTCACCATACACATAAAAGTGCACAATGAGAAATAACATAGGCGCCAAACCTATGCAAAACATGGCAGTTCTCAACAAACATAGTCTTGCAACCGAAGCGGAGCTTTTACCAACCGATGAGATCTAGGAACCTTATCTTGTGCAATACCTTTCCCTTTCACATCCTCATCATTGGGTTAACATTTTGCCACTGTATTTAAATTCCACACTCGGTGATCACTGGTTTTAATTGCATTTTTGAAAATCTTGATCACTTTAAACGGTTTGCTGAACTTAGAGTTCCCTTTACTCTTTCGAGGAGATCTGATCTTCACCCAATACCCCACAGACACTACAGTGTTCTTCACAGTTCTTCCCTCATCAAACGTCTCTTCCTCTTTTCAATGACCACTCTCTCTCTTTCTCTCCACCCTTCTGCGCTACCAATATTACTATCAATTTCTAAATGGTGTGTGGTTACTCAATAGGGTGATGGCGCCTCTCGGGGAAGTTCACAATCTATTTGTATTGAGTTGTATATGCGGTGCTGAAGGGTAGAGAGCACCACCCTTCTCTAGGCCAACCAAACAATGCTATTGCCATCCCCAGCACACGCTCATTACAGTCCACATTAAGAGTGACAAATAAGTATTCAAATCGTATCCACTTCTTTATTGTTCTTCTCATTGGATGCTCTCAAATCTCAGCCAACACGTGTTTTGTCGCATGTCTCGCAACTTCTTCAGGGCTAAGAAATTATATACAAACACAAAACTGCTGTAAACAATAATTTGTTTACAATATATTCCCATCACCACAGGTGACTTATGTGGAATTTCCAACGTATTTGGAACAACCCAGGTCATTAGGTGTATTTGCATAGTGGAAACCCATGCATCATAGTTGAAACGTTCCGTGCTCTACTGTCCAATTATTCTTTGTTTGCTCATCAGAAACTTTATATACATCATTATAGAAAAGGCATATTTGCAAATAAAGTGCAGACGCAAGCCATCATTCATTCTCTGTGAACCTCAAAAAATATAAAACACACACCGTGTTTCTCTATCTATGAACAAATAACATCCAAAGCACTTAAAGTCAGTAGTCTGGATCAGTCTACCCGGTACTTCAATGAGGAGTGCCATTTACACAGTACCCCTGTGTGCAAAGTATGCATCACATGCAAAGACATAATTAAAAGAAAAGAGCAAGTAGGGTAGTTACCTATAATCTCTGTCAGTGGTCCCTAGCAATATAAGAAGGACAGCACAAATAAATATGGGGAAATGTCAACCAATGGTTGTGGTTTGTATGTATAATACCACGGTAAGTAATAGGACACCTACTATACATCCAGAGATAATTCCAACCCGGATAACAGTCTCTGATCTTCTTAGATTTCTTGGTCTCCAGTCTATTTGTGTCCTTACAATGTAATTATATGAATCAGATCACAAAAACGTGTTTTTATGGATCAGATCACAACGTGTGTTTTTAACCTATTATGCAGAATACAATGTATCCTGCTTGGTCACTATGTAAACGTGAGCGGTTTTCCCATATTAGTGTCTTACCCAAAAGTGGGAGTAGAAGGCCTTAAGTCTTGAATGGGTGACGTCCGTCAAATATCAAGCCCTTAATTCCCTGGAGTATGGGTAACTTCTAAGTGGTTGCGTCCCTAAAGTAGATAAAAAAATATATATAAATAAGCACATATCTAGAGTGAGACTCGACGCTCACTACATGCACAATTATTCACTGCCCACATATTTTAAGCTATCACAGTTCCTTACCGTCAATTCGTGTCTATCCTCCTCTGTTGCGAGTTCGCTCTGTATCTCTGCATACCCACTAAAGCGTTCGGTCACCACTTTTAAAATGGCCCGCCGCGTTCACAGAGAGTGATCATAGAAATAGGACTATTATTGAAAGAATACTTTCGTGGCATCAGGTGCCATAATTGAATGAGCTACATATTATATATCCAACCAAGCTGGATGTTATGTACTGATCAAGTTCCATCTAAAAGAAGGCAAGTGCATTGCTAAATATTTTAAGCTATTACAATTCCTTGCCATCAATTCGTATCTAACCACTGTGTACACGTTATCGCATTTGGTCATCACATTTAACACGGCCCGCCGCGTTTACAGAGAGTGATCTCAGAAAGAGAACTATTATCACAGGAATACATTCTTATGGCATCTGGCGCCATATTTGAGTGAGCTTCATATTATATATCCAACCCAGCTGGATATAGTGTACTAATCAAGTTCACTCTAAAGAAAGGCAAGTACATTGATGAATATTTACAATTGGTGTCCAAATTAAGAAACCTCTGATCAAAAGGATTCCATTCTATATGGCAATGAGCGCCATATAGGAATATGTTCAGGAAAATTGTTTTGGCACAAAGTGTGAAAACATGTACTAGGGAAAAGGGATAAAATTGGCATCTATAATCTGAATATTACACGTGTTTTTCTGCATGATAGGGATATTCTAACTTTTCCAGATTTCCACCATTCAATAGTGTTCCCCTAATCCATACAGATCTCTAAAGCGGTGCTTGGATAGAGACATCAGAAGTCTATTCCATTCACTTGGTCTCAAAATGGTGGGGGGGGAAATTATTGCGCGAAGATCTTTTAACAGTGACCCTTGAAGGCTCACCTCAGTATTCGCTACCCTCTTCTTGAACAATCGTAAGGGAGACATCCCTGTAGAAGAATGCGGGGTAAATCTGTACTCACGCACCTTCTTTCTCATGGCCACCTCCCAATCCGTACCCGTCGCAATGGCCTGTTGCAAGGTCTCCTTCAGCACTTTCACAAATCTCTCAACTACACCATTACTCTCTGGATGGTACAGCGATGCCCTCTTGTGCTTGATACCCCTGCTACTCAAGAACTCCTCAACAATACCTGAAGTAAATTGTACACCATTATCTGAGAGTAGAGGCAACGGAAAACCTTCCCTCTCAGAGATATCTTCCAAGAAGTCAATCATCACACTAGACTCAATAGAATTCACCACCTTAATCTCTGGCCAACGTGAGAACATATCCATACAGACCAAAACATACCGATCTTGAGATCTCAACCTCACCAATTTGCTACCCCTCATCTGGAGACCATCAACCACAGCTAGTTCTCCTCTAAGCTGCCAATAATCTCTCAAGTCCAGTCCACAGTCCTTCTTCTCACACCCCTTCCTGAAATCATTGCCACCACTTTCTGCAACGTCTCATCTTTTGCTAAATGCTCTCTCCACTCCGCCTCTGAAACAATTCCATCACTGATCAAACACACATTGACTTCCTCATCAAAAACTCCTCTCCACCAAACCACTCTCCATCTTCAGATACATCATCGTGAACATCACCAAACCAAGATAGACAGTCAGCCAAAGTGTTACAGGCCCCTGGCAAATAAGAGACAACAAAGTCGAATTCCTACATTGCACTTCCGTATGCGGTGGGAAACAAAGTCAATACCTTTTTAGTGAAAACCTCCTTCAATGGTTATGGTCCGTCAATACCTCAAACTTACTTCCCCATAGAAACTTCCTTAATTTACGGATGGACCAAAAGATGGCAAGAGCTTCCCTTTCTACTACAGAGTAATTACACTCTGCGTCCCTTAAAGGCCTGGACATGAATAAACTCTTTATCTCCTTCCCTTCAATCTTCTGGAGTAGCACAACTCCCAATCCCTTTGAGCTGGCATCTGTCATCAAACAGGACTATTTCGTCGGGTCAAAACTCCCCAGATCCTGAGCCCCACTCAAACACTTTTTTAAATTCTCAAATTCACTGTCACAATTTTGAGACCATACAAACTCACATCCTTTTTTTAGAAGATCTCTCATATGACAGGTCTCTCCAGCAAAGTTAGGCACACATTTTTGATAGAACTCTGTCATGCCCAAGAATTTCACAAGTTCATCTTTGTTCTGAGGAGCACGGAGTTTGCAAATTGTGTTGACCAATGATGCTTTGGGTTTAATACCACTCGCTGACACTAAGTGTCCTAAGTACTCGATCTCTGGAATGTAAAATTTACATTTGTCTGCTCTAAGGGTGAGACCAGCATCACACAACTTTCTCAACACCACTCTCAATCTCTTATCATGCTCTTCAGAATCGACCCCAAAGACAAGCACATCGTCCTGGTACACTTTGACACCATCAACTCCCTTCAGAATGTGTTCCATCACTCTCTGAAACATCGAAGCAGCTGAAATTAGACCGAAAGGCATTCTCAGGAATTTAAAGGTGCCAAACGGTGTCAGAAAGGGCGTGAGATCTTGGGATGCTGAATGTAACTTGACCTGATGTTAGGCCGATGTCAAGTCCAGAGACAAGAAATGCCTCGCCCCCTCAAGGGAGCATAGCATCTCACTAATATTTGGGGAGTGGATAATGATCCACCACCACCGCCTTGTTGAGTTTCCTCAAATCGACACAGAGTCTGGCCTCCCCATTGGCTTTGCGAGACATAACAATGGGAGGAAGCCACTCCGTGGCGTCAACTTCTTGTATTATCTCATTCACAATCAGCTTATCCAACTCAACCCTCATACTTTCATTCACCAAAAGGGGAACCCTCGAACCTTGGTGACCTTGGGTGCAGATCCAGGTTTAATTTTGATACTATGCGCGTAGTTCTTGAGACACCCCAATTTGCTGTCCAACATGTCAGGAAACCCCTTGACCCAAGTTTTCCACCCTTCGGCCACCAGCCTGACAGGTGGCATCTCCTTCAAACACTCTGAAGGGCTCTCATTGGGGTCTAAAAAGACACGTAGATCACGTTAGTGAACCCAGCTTATCAAAGAGTCCCCTTTCATGGAAACACACACTTTCCCAGGAATAATCCTTCCCTTAAAGTCAATGGTGCCCCAAAAGTAACCCAGGAGATCAATGATCTCTCCTCCATACCCTCTTGGCTTTATATCTTGACTTTCTTTACAAGATGCTGTTCATAGAAATTCTTTGGAATTAATGTTATCTTAGCACCTGAGTCAAAGAGCATGTTCACTGGTGCATCATTAATCAAGACCACTTCCATGAGGCCCTCACCGCCAGACCCTTTGATTTGAAAGATGTTGACCTCTTCCACCACTTCTTCATAGAGATCCACCTCTCTGATTTTCTTCTGATCTCTACTAGACCTGCAACTTTCAAAAAATGGCCCTTAAGCCCACATGCATTGCACGTGACTTTCCAGCCAGGGCATTCTTTGAAGCTTGCTAATGGACCAGAGTTTCCACATCTAAAACATTTACCCTGGAAATTCTTTGAACTAACAGATTTGTTATCTGCATTTTTGACCGTTTTGTTTCTCACCACCCTGTCATGCTCTACTTTCATAACACCACCCTCACTCCTTTCCAGGGCAACATTCTTACGAATGGTTTCTATGCAGGCTTTTGAATTTTCATGTGTCTTGGCAATGGTGAGCAGGATCCTTTTGCCATAAACTGTCTCTGGCCTTATCAAGAATACAACCCAACATTAGCTGATCTCTCTCTTCTAGCGATGCCCCAAAGTTGCATGTGGAAGCCAATTTACGCAACACAGTAATATATTGCTCTACAGACTCATCTTGTCTTTGCATCCTTCTACCAAAGTGGTATCATTCGAGAACTGTACTTACTTTAGGCAAATAGTGTAGATCCACTTTTTTTATGCAAATCTCATATTCGTTAATATTGGAGGAGTCACCATCTGAAAGATCAGGGAGATGTTCAAATACTTCTTGACCCTCCGAACCTAATCAGTGCATTAACAAAGATGATTTTCTCTCAGCACTGAGAGATGTCCAACACACACGAGCATAATGAGTAAATACTTTTTTCCACTTTAGCCAGGGTAGAACTGGTTCACAAGGGGAGGATAAAAAGAATGGTGGCGCAGGCACATTTTGCCTGGTATAGACTTATACAACAACCTCCCTTACATGCTCAAGGTTAAAAAAAAATACAAAGTCCCGACCACCTGCTGAGAAATGAAAAGAAAACTAGAACATGAATATCCAATTACCATGCGTATCAAAGTGTGCACAATTTGTGTACCATGTGCATAACCACCTGCTGTCTAACGAACTTCCAACACAAATTCCCAGATACAATGAAGTTAAAACATAAACACCCAGATGCTGTGCACCTCAGCGTGAGCACGTTTAAACATTTCCATGAAAGTCACTGTGTAGATATGAAGCTGCCTTTGATGTAGACCATGACTAACAGTTAAGTATTTTCCATCAATTGATGGAAGGAGATAAATACCGTTTATGCTGTGCGTGTCAGCGTGCTGCAAATAATTTCACCGCTGCCCGCACTGCCAAGAAAAATACCATTTATGCTGTGCGTGTCAGCGTGCTGCAAATAATTTCACAGCTGCCCACACTGCCAGCTTCCAGCTCAGTCCGCCGATCTTACTCTACACAGCTGTGTGTGTCAGCGCTCATCAAATGGCCTTTACGCTGTGCCGTGTGTGTGAGCGTGATGTAAATAGCTACACCACTTCCCGCACCACAAGCTGCCAGCACAACCACCTGATCGTTCTCTTAGAGGCTGTGCGCATCAGCGCACTTCACACAGGCTTAACAGGACCGATCCAAGATGGCCACCTCAATGCAGTGTATTCCAAGGACGTCACACGCAGAGGCTCGCCCCTCATCACAGTGGGACGCGGCACTCACGTGACTGGTGCGCGCAGTGGGCATGCGCATTCTTTCACCATGTCAAAATCTCTCGTGCCAAGCGCGTGCGCCTCACCAAATCCAGAGCACCTCCATGGAAACAGCTACTGGGCTCACTAGGTTTCTTCGCAGTGCTCCGCCTCTTGTCTACACACTGCTATCTCCGGCCGGCAGGCTTTCGCTGAGCAGGTAATGTGTTATCTTGATGTGTTGAGGTCTCTGGTGTATTCTTCACGTGGGTTTGATGTTCAGATCATCGCCAAATGTAAGATCCTGGTCTCCCAGTGATAAAGCAGGCAGGGATCCAAGTTGTATTAGGGTATTTATTAAAGTCTTCACAAAGCAGAGACCCCGTCCAACATCATCGCCCTTCAACTTCCAACTGACTTCTGAGACAACCCTCCTAGGCAACCCCCGCATTCTACATTCCAGGCATCACTACAAGGATACCCCTCACAGTGTTCCAGGATGAATACAGAACACCACAACAGGCTACGGAATTTGTCTTGTACAAAAATAAAGCGGGCCGTTTCCTTTTACTAATAGATCCAATTGTTTCCTGACACAACAAATAGAGCCACAAAGGTGATAAGAAGAACACTTGTTGCTCACATCTTTTGTGATCTGCAAGTTTCAAGTTCCATACTAGGCAAGAGCAAAAAGTAACAGATGATGGACGGAATGCTGAACAATGCAAACATTCACCCCAAGTCACTGATCTGAGTTTAATCCATTGGTTTTTTGCTCACCAAGCCACACCAGTCTTGACGCAAATCAGTATGGACCCTGCTCCTCATGTGAACAGTCCAGCCCGAACTGCCAAGCCAGGTCTGCACTGGACCATAAACAAGCATCCCAGGACCAGTTTCAGGGTATCACCCCTCATCAGCCAGGCTAGCCTGAATCTAATGGCACAATGAGCCAGGGACTCATGTCTGGGCATACCTTTCCCACTTAGGGAAACAAAAGTAAAAAGGACAGATGATGGCTGGAATGCTAAACAATGCAAACATTCACCCCCAGTCACATCTGGGTTTAATCCATCGTTTTTGTTTTGCTCACCACAGCACCCCAGTTTGGACCCAGCCATATGCAAATCATTCTGGACCCTGCTCCTCATGGGAAGAGTGAAGCCCAACTGCCTAGCCAGGTCCGCCCTGGATCGGAAACAAGCACCCTGGGATCAGTATCAGGGTATCATCCCTCATTAGCCAGGCTAGCTTGAATTCAGTGGCACAGTGAGCGCAGGACCCACATCTGGCCATACTCTTCCCACTTAGGCTGACAAAAGCAAAAAGAATAGATGATGGATGGAATGCTGAACAATGCAAACATTCACACCCAGTCACAGATATGGGTTTAATCCATCATTTTATTTTTGGGCTGTTCGGGCTGAATTGTTCCCGTGGGGAGCAGGGTCAAGATTGATTTGCATATGTCTGTATCCAAACTGGGGTGAATTGGCGAGCAAAATAACAATGGATTAAACACAGATCTGTGACTGGGGGTGAGTGTTTGAAAAGTTTCAACACTCCATCCATCATTTTATTTTTTGACCATACTAGGCAAGACCAACTCCCCCTTCCTCCATTCCAAGGTCGATAAATTGATTCCTGTTGTAGTCAGTGACAATATTGCCATTACTATTTGCTTCGAAACTAATAAATGGAGCCAGAAATTTAAGAGCTAGTTATCCAAACTACAGATGTTCTGCTTTCTCTGAACAATTTAAATCCTGGTACCTTTATATATTTAAATGCCAACCTCCTCAATTCATTCATTAAAAAAAGTCAGCACTCAGGCTGAGCCTTAAAATTGTAACTTTGAGACCACAAATCATTGTTTAGTTGTAGTAGTTTGCAGTATTAATAGTAGTAGAAGTTTATTTAATATTGTGGCATAAGGCAATAGAAACAATTCGTATTTTATAATCTGCCATAAAATTGATAATACTTCATGATACATATTATGACTTAAAACCCAGGTCACAAATATATAATAAATTGTTACTCAGAGCTACACTAATAAAAGTCTTTAGCTATGAACAATTCAAAATGGCCAACCATTTGGATACCAAAGACAAACATTTCCCTACAACGTGACACAATCTCATGATAATACATTTTAAAATTACTTTAATTAAATCACTAACATGGTGAACTTGTAAAATTCTAAAAACAGGGAGTAGATAAAATAATTGGAAACATATAGCTGATAAATATATATATATATATATATATCTTCAGGGCTAAGAAATTATATACAAACACAAAACTGCTGTAAACAATAATTTGTTTACAATATATTCCCATCACCACAGGTGACTTATGTGGAATTTCCAACATATTTGGAACAACCCAGGTCATTAGGTGTATTTGCATAGTGGAAACCCATGCATCATAGTTGAAACGTTCCGTGCTCTACTGTCCAATTATTCTTTGTTTGCTCATCAGAAACTTTATATACATCATTATAGAAAAGGCATATTTGCAAATAAAGTGCAGACGCAAGCCATCATTCATTCTCTGTGAACCTCAAAAATATAAAACACACACCGTGTTTCTCTATCTATGAACCAATAACATCCAAAGCACTTAAAGTCAGTAGTCTGGATCAGTCTACCCGGTACTTCAATGAGGAGTGCCATTTACACAGTACCCCTGTGTGCAAAGTATGCATCACATGCAAAGACATAATTAAAAGAAAAGAGCAAGTAGGGTAGTTACCTATAATCTCTGTCAGTGGTCCTTAGCAATATAAGAAGGACAGCACAAATAAATATGGGGAAATGTCAACCAATGGTTGTGGTTTGTATGTATAATACCACGGTAAGTAATAGGACACCTACTATACATCCAGAGATAATTCCAACCCGGATAACAGTCTCTGATCTTCTTAGATTTCTTGGTCTCCAGTCTATTTGTGTCCTTACAATGTAATTATATGAATCAGATCACAAAAACGTGTTTTTATGGATCAGATCACAACGTGTGTTTTTAACCTATTATGCAGAATACAATGTATCCTGCTTGGTCACTATGAAAACGTGAGCGGTTTTCCCATATTAGTGTCTTACCCAAAAGTGGGAGTAGAAGGCCTTAAGTCTTGAATGGGCGACGTCCGTCAAATATCAAGCCCTTAATTCCCTACAGTATGGGTAACTTCTAAGTGGTTGCGTCCCTAAAGTAGATAAAAAAATATATATAAATAAGCACATATCTAGAGTGAGACTCGACGCTCACTACATGCACAATTATTCACTGCCCACATATTTTAAGCTATCACAGTTCCTTACCGTCAATTCGTGTCTATCCTCCTCTGTTGCGAGTACGCTCTGTATCTCTGCATACCCACTAAAGCGTTCGGTCACCACTTTTAAAATGGCCCGCCGCGTTCACAGAGAGTGATCATAGAAATAGGACTATTATTGAAAGAATACTTTCGTGGCATCAGGTGTCATAATTGAATGAGCTACATATTATATATCCAACCAAGCTGGATGTTATGTACTGATCAAGTTCCATCTAAAAGAAGGCAAGTGCATTGCTAAATATTTTAAGCTATTACAATTCCTTGCCATCAATTCGTATCTAACCACTGTGTACACGTTATCGCATTTGGTCATCACATTTAACACGGCCCGCCGCGTTTACAGAGAGTGATCTCAGAAAGAGAACTATTATCACAGGAATACATTCTTATGGCATCTGGCGCCATATTTGAGTGAGCTTCATATTATATATCCAACCCAGCTGAATATAGTGTACTAATCAAGTTCACTCTAAAGAAAGGCAAGTACATTGATGAATATTTACAATTGGTGTCCAAATTAAGAAACCTCTGATCAAAAGGATTCCATTCTATATGGCAATGAGCGCCATATAGGAATATGTTCAGGAAAATTGTTTTGGCACAAAGTGTGAAAACATGTACTAGGGAAAAGGGATAAAATTGGCATCTATAATCTGAATATTACACGTGATTTCCACCATTCAATAGTGTTCCCCTAATCCATACAGATCTCTAAAGCGGTGCTTGGATAGAGACATCAGAAGTCTATTCCATTCACTTGGTCTCAAAATGGTGGGGGAAATTATTGCGCGAAGATCTTTTAACAGTGACCCTTGAAGGCTCACCTCAGTATTCGCTACCCTCTTCTTGAACAATCGAAAGGAGACATCCCTGTAGAAGAATGCGGGAGTAAATCTGTACTCACGCACCTTCTTTCTCATGGCCACCTCCCAATCCGTACCCGTCGCAATGGCCTGTTGCAAGGTCTCCTTCAGCACTTTCACAAATCTCTCAACTACACCATTACTCTCTGGTTGGTACAGCGATGCCCTCTTGTGCTTGATACCCCTGCTACTCAAGAACTCCTCAACAATACCTGAAGTAAATTGTACACCATTATCTGAGAGTAGAGGCAACGGAAAACCTTCCCTCTCAGAGATATCTTCCAAGAAGTCAATCATCACACTAGACTCAATAGAATTCACCACCTTAATCTCTGGCCAACGTGAGAACATATCCATACAGACCAAAACATACCGATCTTGAGATCTCAACCTCACCAATTTGCTACCCCTCATCTGGAGACCATCAACCACAGCTAGTTCTCCTCTAAGCTGCCAATAATCTCTCAAGTCCAGTCCACAGTCCTTCTTCTCACACCCCCTTCCTGAAATCATTGCCACCACTTTCTGCAACGTCTCATCTTTTGCTAAATGCTCTCTCCACTCCGCCTCTGAAACAATTCCATCACTGATCAAACACACATTGACTTCCTCATCAAAAACTCCTCTCCACCAAACCACTCTCCATCTTCAGATACATCATCGTGAACATCACCAAACCAAGATAGACAGTCAGCCAAAGTGTTACAGGCCCCTGGCAAATAAGAGACAACAAAGTCGAATTCCTACATTACACTTCCGTATGCGGTGGGAAACAAAGTCAATACCTTTTTAGTGAAAACCTCCTTCAATGGTTATGGTCCGTCAATACCTCAAACTTACTTCCCCATAGAAACTTCCTTAATTTACGGATGGACCAAAAGATGGCAAGAGCTTCCCTTTCTACTACAGAGTAATTACACTCTGCGTCCCTTAAAGGCCTGGACATGAATAAACTCTTTATCTCCTTCCCTTCAATCTTCTGGAGTAGCACAACTCCCAATCCCTTTGAGCTGGCATCTGTCATCAAACAGGACTATTTCGTCGGGTCAAAACTCCCCAGATCCTGAGCCCCACTCAAACACTTTTTTAAATTCTCAAATTCACTGTCACAATTTTGAGACCATACAAACTCACATCCTTTTTTTAGAAGATCTCTCATATGACAGGTCTCTCCAGCAAAGTTAGGCACACATTTTTGATAGAACTCTGTCATGCCCAAGAATTTCACAAGTTCATCTTTGTTCTGAGGAGCACAGAGTTTGCAAATTGTGTTGACCAATGATGCTTTGGGTTTAATACCACTCGCTGACACTAAGTGTCCTAAGTACTCGATCTCTGGAATGTAAAATTTACATTTGTCTGCTCTAAGGGTGAGACCAGCATCACACAACTTTCTCAACACCACTCTCAATCTCTTATCATGCTCTTCAGAATCAACCCCAAAGACAAGCACATCGTCCTGGTACACTTTGACACCATCAACTCCCTTCAGAATGTGTTCCATCACTCTCTGAAACATCGAAGCAGCTGAAATTAGACCGAAAGGCATTCTCAGGAATTTAAAGGTGCCAAACGGTGTCAGAAAGGGCGTGAGATCTTGGGATGCTGAATGTAACTTGACCTGATGTTAGGCCGATGTCAAGTCCAGAGACAAGAAATGCCTCGCCCCCTCAAGGGAGCATAGCATCTCACTAATATTTGGGGAGTGGATAATGATCCACCACCACCGCCTTGTTGAGTTTCCTCAAATCGACACAGAGTCTGGCCTCCCCATTGGCTTTGCGAGACATAACAATGGGAGGAAGCCACTCCGTGGCGTCAACTTCTTGTATTATCTCATTCACAATCAGCTTATCCAACTCAACCCTCATACTTTCATTCACCAAAAGGGGAACCCCTCGAACCTTGGTGACCTTGGGTGCAGATCCAGGTTTAATTTTGATACTATGCGCGTAGTTCTTGAGACACCCCAATTTGCTGTCCAACATGTCAGGAAACCCCTTGACCCAAGTTTTCCACCCTTCGGCCACCAGCCTGACAGGTGGCATCTCCTTCAAACACACTGAAGGGCTCTCATTGGGGTCTAAAAAGACACGTAGATCACGTTAATGAACCCAGCTTATCAAAGAGTCCCCTTTCATGGAAACACACACTTTCCCAGGAATAATCCTTCCCTTAAAGTCAATGGTGCCCCAAAAGTAACCCAGGAGATCAATGATCTCTCCTCCATACCCTCTTGGCTTTATATCTGGCTTTACTAACTTGACTTTCTTTACAAGATGCTGTTCATAGAAATTCTTTGGAATTAATGTTATCTTAGCACCTGAGTCAAAGAGCATGTTCACTGGTGCATCATTAATCAAGACCACTTCCATGAGGCCCTCACCGCCAGACCCCTTGATTTGAAAGATGTTGACCTCTTCCACCACTTCTTCATAGAGATCCACCTCTCTGATTTTCTTCTGATCTCTACTAGACCTGCAACTTTCAAAAAATGGCCCTTACGCCCACATGCATTGCACGTGACTTTCCAGCCAGGGCATTCTTTGAAGCTTGCTAATGGACCAGAGTTTCCACATCTAAAACATTTACCCTGGAAATTCTTTGAACTAACAGATTTGTTATCTGCATTTTTGACCGTTTTGTTTCTCACCACCCTGTCATGCTCTACTTTCATAACACCACCCTCACTCCTTTCCAGGGCAACATTCTTACGAATGGTTTCTATGCAGGCTTTTGAATTTTCATGTGTCTTGGCAATGGTGAGCAGGATCCTTTTGCCATAAACTGTCTCTGGCCTTATCAAGAATACAACCCAACATTAGCTGATCTCTAAGTCTCTCTTCTAGCGATGCCCCAAAGTTGCATGTGGAAGCCAATTTACGCAACACAGTAATATATTGCTCTACAGACTCATCTTGTCTTTGCATCCTTCTACCAAAGTGGTATCGTTCGAGAACTGTACTTACTTTAGGCAAATAGTGTAGATCCACTTTTTTTATGCAATTCTCATATTTGTTAATATTGGAGGAGTCACCATCTGAAAGATCAGGGAGATGTTCAAATACTTCTTGACCCTCCGAACCTAATCAGTGCATTAACAAAGATGATTTTCTCTCAGCACTGAGAGATGTCCAACACACACGAGCATAATGAGTAAATACTTTTTTCCACTTTAGCCAGGGTAGAACTGGTTCACCAGGGGAGGATAAAAAGAATGGTGGCGCAGGCACATTTTGCATGGTATAGACTTATACAACAACCTCCCTTACATGCTCAAGGTTAAAAAAAAAATACAAAGTCCCGACCACCTGCTGAGAAATGAAAAGAAAACTAGAACATGAATATCCAATTACCATGCGTATCAAAGTGAGCACAATTTGTGTACCATGTGCATAACCACCTGCTGTCTAACGAACTTCCAACACAAATTCCCAGATACAATGAAGTTAAAACATAAACACCCAGATGCTGTGCACCTCAGCGTGAGCACGTTTAAACATTTCCATGAAAGTCGCTGTGTAGATATGAAGCTGCCTTTGATGTAGACCATGACTAACAGTTAAGTATTTTCCATCAATTGATGGAAGGAGATAAATACCGTTTATGCTGTGCGTGTCAGCGTGCTGCAAATAATTTCACCGCTGCCCGCACTGCCAAGAAAAATACCATTTATGCTGTGCGTGTCAGCGTGCTGCAAATAATTTCACAGCTGCCCACACTGCCAGCTTCCAGCTCAGTCCGCCGATCTTACTCTACACAGCTGTGTGTGTCAGCGCTCATCAAATGGCCTTTACGCTGTGCCGTGTGTGTGAGCGTGATGTAAATAGCTACACCACTTCCCGCACCACAAGCTGCCAGCACAACCACCTGATCGTTCTCTTAGAAGCTGTGCGCATCAGCGCACTTCACACAGGCTTAACAGGACCGATCCAAGATGGCCACCGCAATGCAGTGTATTCCAAGGACGTCACACGCAGAGGCTCGCCCCTCGTCACAGTGGGACGCGGCACTCACGTGACTGGTGCGCGCAGTGGGCATGCGCATTCTTTCACCACGTCAAAATCTCTCGTGCCAAGCGCGTGCGCCTCACCAAATCCAGAGCACCTCCATGGAAACAGCTACTGGGCTCACTAGGTTTCTTCGCAGTGCTCTGCCTCTTGTCTACACACCGCTATCTCCGGCCGGCAGGCTTTCGCTGAGCAGGTAATGTTTTATCTTGATGTGTTGAGGTCTCTGGTGTATTCTTCACGTGGGTTTGATGGTCAGATCATCGGCAAATGTAAGATCCTGGTCTCCCAGTGATAAAGCAGGCAGGGAGCCAAGTTGTATTAGGGTATTTATTAAAGTCTTCACAAAGCAGAGACCCCGTCCAACATCATCGCCCTTCAACTTCCAACTGACTTCTGAGACAACCCTCCTAGGCAACCCCCGCATTCTACATTCCAGTCATCACTACAAGGATACCGCTCACAGTGTTCCAGGATGAATACAGAACACCACAACAGGCTACGGAATTTGTCTTGTACAAAAATAAAGCGGGCCGTTTCCTTTTACTAATAGATCCAATTGTTTCCTGACACAACAAATAGAGCCACAAAGGTGATAAGAAGAACACTTGTTGCTCACATCTTTTGTGATCTGCAGGTTTCAAGTTCCAAACTAGGCAAGAGCAAAAAGTAACAGATGATGGACGGAATGCTGAACAATGCAAACATTCACCCCAAGTCACTGATCTGAGTTTAATCCATTGGTTTTTTGCTCACCAAGCCACACCAGTCTTGACGCAAATCAGTATGGACCCTGCTCCTCATGTGAACAGTCCAGCCCGAACTGCCAAGCCAGGTCTGCACTGGACCATAAACAAGCATCCCAGGACCAGTTTCAGGGTATCACCCCTCATCAGCCATGCTAGCCTGAATCTAATGGCACAATGAGCCAGGGTCTCATGTCTGGGCATACCTTTCCCACTTAGGGAAACAAAAGTAAAAAGGACAGATGATGGCTGGAATGCTAAACAATGCAAACATTCACCCCCAGTCACATCTGGGTTTAATCCATCGTTTTTGTTTTGCTCACCACAGCACCCCAGTTTGGACCCAGCCATATGCAAATCATTCTGGACCCTGCTCCTCATGGGAAGAGTGAAGCCCAACTGCCTAGCCAGGTCCGCCCTGGATCGGAAACAAGCACCCTGGGATCAGTATCAGGGTATCATCCCTCATTAGCCAGGCTAGCTTGAATTCAGTGGCACAGTGAGCGCAGGACCCACATCCGGCCATACTCTTCCCACTTAGGCTGACAAAAGCAAAAAGAATAGATGATGGATGGAATGCTGAACAATGCAAACATTCACACCCAGTCACAGATATGGGTTTAATCCATCATTTTATTTTTGGGCTGTTCGGGCTGAATTGTTCCCATGGGGAGCAGGGTCAAGATTGATTTGCATATGTCTGTATCCAAACTGGGGTGAATTGGCGAGCAAAATAACAATGGATTAAACACAGATCTGTGACTGGGGGTGAGTGTTTGAAAAGTTTCAACACTCCATCCATCATTTTATTTTTTGACCATAATAGGCAAGACCAACTCCCCCTTCCTCCATTCCAAGGTCGATAAATTGATTCCTGTTGTAGTCAGTGACAATATTGCCATTACTATTTGCTTCGAAACTACAAAAATGGAGCCAGAAATTTAAGAGCTAGTTATCCAAACTACAGATGTTCTGCTTTCTCTGAACAATTTAAATCCTGGTACCTTTATATATTTAAATGCCAGCCTCCTCAATTCATTCATTAAAAAAAGTCAGCACTCAGGCTGAGCCTTAAAATTGTAACTTTGAGACCACAAATCATTGTTTAGTTGTAGTAGTTTGCAGTATTAATAGTAGTAGAAGTTTATTTAATATTGTGGCATAAGGCAATAGAAACAATTCATATTTTATAATCTGCCATAAAATTGATAATACTTCATGATACATATTATGACTTAAAACCCAGGTCACAAATATATAATAAATTGTTACTCAGAGCTACACTAATAAAAGTCTTTAGCTATGAACAATTCAAAATGGCCAACCATTTGGATACCAAAGACAAACATTTCCCTACAACGTGACACAATCTCATGATAATACATTTTAAAATTACTTTAATTAAATCACTAACATGGTGAACTTGTAAAATTCTAAAAACAGGGAGTAGATAAAATAATTGGAAACATATAGCTGATAAATATATATATATATATATATATATATATATATATCTTCAGGGCTAAGAAATTATATACAAACACAAAACTGCTGTAAACAATAATTTGTTTACAATATATTCCCATCACCACAGGTGACTTATGTGGAATTTCCAACGTATTTGGAACAACCCAGGTCATTAGGTGTATTTGCATAGTGGAAACCCATGCATCATAGTTGAAACGTTCCGTGCTCTACTGTCCAATTATTCTTTGTTTGCTCATCAGAAACTTTATATACATCATTATAGAAAAGGCATATTTGCAAATAAAGTGCAGACGCAAGCCATCATTCATTCTCTGTGAACCTCAAAAATATAAAACACACACCGTGTTTCTCTATCTATGAACCAATAACATCCAAAGCACTTAAAGTCAGTAGTCTGGATCAGTCTACCCGGTACTTCAATGAGGAGTGCCATTTACACAGTACCCCTGTGTGCAAAGTATGCATCACATGCAAAGACATAATTAAAAGAAAAGAGCAAGTAGGGTAGTTACCTATAATCTCTGTCAGTGGTCCCTAGCAATATAAGAAGGACAGCACAAATAAATATGGGGAAATGTCAACCAATGGTTGTGGTTTGTATGTATAATACCACGGTAAGTAATAGGACACCTACTATACATCCAGAGATAATTCAAACCCGGATAACAGTCTCTGATCTTCTTAGATTTCTTGGTCTCCAGTCTATTTGTGTCCTTACAATGTAATTATATGAATCAGATCACAAAAACGTGTTTTTATGGATCAGATCACAACGTGTGTTTTTAACCTATTATGCAGAATACAATGTATCCTGCTTGGTCACTATGAAAACGTGAGCGGTTTTCCCATATTAGTGTCTTACCCAAAAGTGGGAGTAGAAGGCCTTAAGTCTTGAATGGGCGACGTCCGTCAAATATCAAGCCCTTAATTCCCTGGAGTATGGGTAACTTCTAAGTGGTTGCGTCCCTAAAGTAGATAAAAAAATATATATAAATAAGCACATATCTAGAGTGAGACTCGACGCTCACTACATGCACAATTATTCACTGCCCACATATTTTAAGCTATCACAGTTCCTTACCGTCAATTCGTGTCTATCCTCCTCTGTTGCGAGTACGCTCTGTATCTCTGCATACCCACTAAAGCGTTCGGTCACCACTTTTAAAATGGCCCGCCGCGTTCACAGAGAGTGATCATAGAAATAGGACTATTATTGAAAGAATACTTTCGTGGCATCAGGTGTCATAATTGAATGAGCTACATATTATATATCCAACCAAGCTGGATGTTATGTACTGATCAAGTTCCATCTAAAAGAAGGCAAGTGCATTGCTAAATATTTTAAGCTATTACAATTCCTTGCCATCAATTCGTATCTAACCACTGTGTACACGTTATCGCATTTGGTCATCACATTTAACACGGCCCGCCGCGTTTACAGAGAGTGATCTCAGAAAGAGAACTATTGTCACAGGAATACATTCTTATGGCATCTGGCGCCATATTTGAGTGAGCTTCATATTATATATCCAACCCAGCTGGATATAGTGTACTAATCAAGTTCACTCTAAAGAAAGGCAAGTACATTGATGAATATTTACAATTGGTGTCCAAATTAAGAAACCTCTGATCAAAAGGATTCCATTCTATATGGCAATGAGCGCCATATAGGAATATGTTCAGGAAAATTGTTTTGGCACAAAGTGTGAAAACATGTACTAGGGAAAAGGGATAAAATTGGCATCTATAATCTGAATATTACACGTGATTTCCACCATTCAATAGTGTTCCCCTAATCCATACAGATCTCTAAAGCGGTGCTTGGATAGAGACATCAGAAGTCTATTCCATTCACTTGGTCTCAAAATGGTGGGGGGGGAAATTATTGCGCGAAGATCTTTTAACAGTGACCCTTGAAGGCTCACCTCAGTATTCGCTACCCTCTTCTTGAACAATCGAAAGGGAGACATCCCTGTAGAAGAATGCGGGGTAAATCTGTACTCACGCACCTTCTTTCTCATGGCCACCTCCCAATCCGTACCCGTCGCAATGTCCTGTTGCAAGGTCTCCTTCAGCACTTTCACAAATCTCTCAACTACACCATTACTCTCTGGATGGTACAGCGATGCCCTCTTGTGCTTGATACCCCTGCTACTCAAGAACTCCTCAACAATACCTGAAGTAAATTGTACACCATTATCTGAGAGTAGAGCCAACGGAAAACCTTCCCTCTCAGAGATATCTTCCAAGAAGTCAATCATCACACTAGACTCAATAGAATTCACCACCTTAATCTCTGGCCAACGTGAGAACATATCCATACAGACCAAAACATACCGATCTTGAGATCTCAACCTCACCAATTTGCTACCCCTCATCTGGAGACCATCAACCACAGCTAGTTCTCCTCTAAGCTGCCAATAATCTCTCAAGTCCAGTCCACAGTCCTTCTTCTCACACCCCCTTCCTGAAATCATTGCCACCACTTTCTGCAACGTCTCATCTTTTGCTAAATGCTCTCTCCACTCCGCCTCTGAAACAATTCCATCACTGATCAAACACACATTGACTTTCTCATCAAAAACTCCTCTCCACCAAACCACTCTCCATCTTCAGATACATCATCGTGAACATCACCAAACCAAGATAGACAGTCAGCCAAAGTGTTACAGGCCCCTGGCAAATAAGAGACAACAAAGTCGAATTCCTACATTGCACTTCCGTATGCGGTGGAAACAAAGTCAATACCTTTTTAGTGAAAACCTCCTTCAATGGTTATGGTCCGTCAATACCTCAAACTTACTTCCCCATAGAAACTTCCTTAATTTACGGATGGACCAAAAGATGGCAAGAGCTTCCCTTTCTACTACAGAGTAATTACACTCTGCGTCCCTTAAAGGCCTGGACATGAATAAACTCTTTATCTCCTTCCCTTCAATCTTCTGGAGTAGCACAACTCCCAATCCCTTTGAGCTGGCATCTGTCATCAAACAGGACTATTTCGTCGGGTCAAAACTCCCCAGATCCTGAGCCCCACTCAAACACTTTTTAAATTCTCAAATTCACTGTCACAATTTTGAGACCATACAAACTCACATCCTTTTTTTAGAAGATCTCTCATATGACAGGTCTCTCCAGCAAAGTTAGGCACACATTTTTGATAGAACTCTGTCATGCCCAAGAATTTCACAAGTTCATCTTTGTTCTGAGGAGCACGGAGTTTGCAAATTGTGTTGACCAATGATGCTTTGGGTTTAATACCACTCGCTGACACTAAGTGTCCTAAGTACTCGATCTCTGGAATGTAAAATTTACATTTGTCTGCTCTAAGGGTGAGACCAGCATCACACAACTTTCTCAACACCACTCTCAATCTCTTATCATGCTCTTCAGAATCAACCCCAAAGACAAGCACATCGTCCTGGTACACTTTGACACCATCAACTCCCTTCAGAATGTGTTCCATCACTCTCTGAAACATCGAAGCAGCTGAAATTAGACCGAAAGGCATTCTCAGGAATTTAAAGGTGCCAAACGGTGTCAGAAAGGGCGTGAGATCTTGGGATGCTGAATGTAACTTGACCTGATGTTAGGCCGATGTCAAGTCCAGAGACAAGAAATGCCTCGCTCCCCTCAAGGGAGCATAGCATCTCACTAATATTTGGGGAGTGGATAATGATCCACCACCACCGCCTTGTTGAGTTTCCTCAAATCGACACAGAGTCTGGCCTCCCCATTGGCTTTGCGAGACATAACAATGGGAGGAAGCCACTCCGTGGCGTCAACTTCTTGTATTATCTCATTCACAATCAGCTTATCCAACTCAACCCTCATACTTTCATTCACCAAAGGGGAACCCCTCGAACCTTGGTGACCTTGGGTGCAGATCCAGGTTTAATTTTGATACTATGCGCGTAGTTCTTGAGACACCCCAATTTGCTGTCCAACATGTCAGGAAACCCCTTGACCCAAGTTTTCCACCCTTCGGCCACCAGCCTGACAGGTGGCATCTCCTTCAAACACACTGAAGGGCTCTCATTGGGGTCTAAAAAGACACGTAGATCACGTTAGTGAACCCAGCTTATCAAAGAGTCCCCTTTCATGGAAACACACACTTTCCCAGGAATAATCCTTCCCTTAAAGTCAATGGTGCCCCAAAAGTAACCCAGGAGATCAATGATCTCTCCTCCATACCCTCTTGGCTTTATATCTGGCTTTACTAACTTGACTTTCTTTACAAGATGCTGTTCATAGAAATTCTTTGGAATTAATGTTATCTTAGCACCTGAGTCAAAGAGCATGTTCACTGGTGCATCATTAATCAAGACCACTTCCATGAGACCCTCACCGCCAGACCCCTTGATTTGAAAGATGTTGACCTCTTCCACCACTTCTTCATAGAGATCCACCTCTCTGATTTTCTTCTGATCTCTACTAGACCTGCAACTTTCAAAAAATGGCCCTTACGCCCACATGCATTGCACGTGACTTTCCAGCCAGGGCATTCTTTGAAGCTTGCTAATGGACCAGAGTTTCCACATCTAAAACATTTACCCTGGAAATTCTTTGAACTAACATATTTGTTATCTGCATTTTTGACCGTTTTGTTTCTCACCACCCTGTCATGCTCTACTTTCATAACACCACCCTCACTCCTTTCCAGGGCAACATTCTTACGAATGGTTTCTATGCAGGCTTTTGAATTTTCATGTGTCTTGGCAATGGTGAGCAGGATCCTTTTGCCATAAACTGTCTCTGGCCTTATCAAGAATACAACCCAACATTAGCTGATCTCTAAGTCTCTCTTCTAGCGATGCCCCAAAGTTGCATGTGGAAGCCAATTTACGCAACACAGTAATATATTGCTCTACAGACTCATCTTGTCTTTGCATCCTTCTACCAAAGTGGTATCGTTCGAGAACTGTACTTACTTTAGGCAAATAGTGTAGATCCACTTTTTTTATGCAAATCTCATATTTGTTAATATTGGAGGAGTCACCATCTGAAAGATCAGGGAGATGTTCAAATACTTCTTGACCCTCCGAACCTAATCAGTGCATTAACAAAGATGATTTTCTCTCAGCACTGAGAGATGTCCAACACACACGAGCATAATGAGTAAATACTTTTTTCCACTTTAGCCAGGGTAGAACTGGTTCACCAGGGGAGGATAAAAAGAATGGTGGCGCAGGCACATTTTTGCATGGTATAGACTTATACAACAACCTCCCTTACATGCTCAAGGTTAAAAAAAAAATACAAAGTCCCGACCACCTGCTGAGAAATGAAAAGAAAACTAGAACATGAATATCCAATTACCATGCGTATCAAAGTGAGCACAATTTGTGTACCATGTGCATAACCACCTGCTGTTTATGAACTTCCAACACAAATTCCCAGATACAATGAAGTTAAAACATAAACACCCAGATGCTGTGCACCTCAGCGTGAGCACGTTTAAACATTTCCATGAAAGTCGCTGTGTAGATATGAAGCTGCCTTTGATGTAGACCATGACTAACAGTTAAGTATTTTCCATCAATTGATGGAAGGAGATAAATACCGTTTATGCTGTGCGTGTCAGCGTGCTGCAAATAATTTCACCGCTGCCCGCACTGCCAAGAAAAATACCATTTATGCTGTGCGTGTCAGCGTGCTGCAAATAATTTCACAGCTGCCCACACTGCCAGCTTCCAGCTCAGTCCGCCGATCTTACTCTACACAGCTGTGTGTGTCAGCGCTCATCAAATGGCCTTTACGCTGTGCCGTGTGTGTGAGCGTGATGTAAATAGCTACACCACTTCCCGCACCACAAGCTGCCAGCACAACCACCTGATCGTTCTCTTAGAAGCTGTGCGCATCAGCGCACTTCACACAGGCTTAACAGGACCGATCCAAGATGGCCACCGCAATGCAGTGTATTCCAAGGACGTCACACGCAGAGGCTCGCCCCTCGTCACAGTGGGACGCGGCACTCACGTGACTGGTGCGCGCAGTGGGCATGCGCATTCTTTCACCACGTCAAAATCTCTCGTGCCAAGCGCGTGCGCCTCACCAAATCCAGAGCACCTCCATGGAAACAGCTACTGGGCTCACTAGGTTTCTTCGCAGTGCTCCGCCTCTTGTCTACACACCGCTATCTCCGGCCGGCAGGCTTTCGCTGAGCAGGTAATGTGTTATCTTGATGTGTTGAGGTCTCTGATGTATTCTTCACGTGGGTTTGATGTTCAGATCATCGCCAAATGTAAGATCCTGGTCTCCCAGTGATAAAGCAGGCAGGGATCCAAGTTGTATTAGGGTATTTATTAAAGTCTTCACAAAGCAGAGACCCCGTCCAACATCATCGCCCTTCAACTTCCAACTGACTTCTGAGACAACCCTCCTAGGCAACCCCCGCATTCTACATTCCAGGCATCACTACAAGGATACCGCTCACAGTGTTCCAGGATGAATACAGAACACCACAACAGGCTACGGAATTTGTCTTGTACAAAAATAAAGCGGGCCGTTTCCTTTTACTAATAGATCCAATTGTTTCCTGACACAACAAATAGAGCCACAAAGGTGATCAGAAGAACACTTGTTGCTCACATCTTTTGTGATCTGCAGGTTTCAAGTTCCAAACTAGGCAAGAGCAAAAAGTAACAGATGATGGACGGAATGCTGAACAATGCAAACATTCACCCCAAGTCACTGATCTGAGTTTAATCCATTGGTTTTTGCTCACCAAGCCACACCAGTCTTGACGCAAATCAGTATGGACCCTGCTCCTCATGTGAACAGTCCAGCCCGAACTGCCAAGCCAGGTCTGCACTGGACCATAAACAAGCATCCCAGGACCAGTTTCAGGGTATCACCCCTCATCAGCCAGGCTAGCCTGAATCTAATGGCACAATGAGCCAGGGACTCATGTCTGGGCATACCTTTCCCACTTAGGGAAACAAAAGTAAAAAGGACAGATGATGGCTGGAATGCTAAACAATGCAAACATTCACCCCCAGTCACATCTGGGTTTAATCCATCATTTTTGTTTTGCTCACCACAGCACCCCAGTTTGGACCCAGCCATATGCAAATCATTCTGGACCCTGCTCCTCATGGGAAGAGTGAAGCCCAACTGCCTAGCCAGGTCCGCCCTGGATCGGAAACAAGCACCCTGGGATCAGTATCAGGGTATCATCCCTCATTAGCCAGGCTAGCTTGAATTCAGTGGCACAGTGAGCGCAGGACCCACATCTGGCCATACTCTTCCCACTTAGGCTGACAAAAGCAAAAAGAATAGATGATGGATGGAATGCTGAACAATGCAAACATTCACACCCAGTCACAGATATGGGTTTAATCCATCATTTTATTTTTGGGCTGTTCGGGCTGAATTGTTCCCGTGGGGATCAGGGTCAAGATTGATTTGCATATGTCTGTATCCAAACTGGGGTGAATTGGCGAGCAAAATAACAATGGATTAAACACAGATCTGTGACTGGGGTGAGTGTTTGAAAAGTTTCAACACTCCATCCATCATTTTATTTTTTGACCATACTAGGCAAGACCAACTCCCCCTTCCTCCATTCCAAGGTCGATAAATTGATTCCTGTTGTAGTCAGTGACAATATTGCCATTACTATTTGCTTCGAAACTACAAAAATGGAGCCAGAAATTTAAGAGCTAGTTATCCAAACTACAGATGTTCTGCTTTCTCTGAACAATTTAAATCCTGGTACCTTTATATATTTAAATGCCAGCCTCCTCAATTCATTCATTAAAAAAAGTCAGCACTCAGGCTGAGCCTTAAAATTGTAACTTTGAGACCACAAATCATTGTTTAGTTGTAGTAGTTTGCAGTATTAATAGTAGTAGAAGTTTATTTAATATTGTGGCATAAGGCAATAGAAACAATTCGTATTTTATAATCTGCCATAAAATTGATAATACTTCATGATACATATTATGACTTAAAACCAAGGTCACAAATATATAATAAATTGTTACTCAGAGCTACACTAATAAAAGTCTTTAGCTATGAACAATTCAAAATGGCCAACCATTTGGATACCAAAGACAAACATTTCCCTACAACGTGACACAATCTCATTCTAGAAGAGAGCATTTGGTGGAGATATGTAGCCGGTATTGCTGACACCGGCATGAGACACGCCCTCTCGGTCAGGAGCCCCGTGATTGTCAGTAAAACTTGGTTTGTGCATTCGAAATGCAAACACGGAGCCCCCCCAAGCGGAGTCATTGCCACGGAGCAGCTACTTTGTGTATGGGGAGAGAGGAGGCAGAAATGTACTGCCTGATAAGGGTATTGCAAAAGGTGTGAGCCGGACTATTGTGCCTTCGGTGAACTGCGGCAGAGTGTGGTCCATAGCCAGGATTTGGGACGCCACTGTGTTGTCTGGACTCAGCCCATCACTGTATGGGTTTCCACATTGGACTACATGACCCAGCATGCAGGCTGCCGGGAGGAGTTGCACGAGGAGGTATACACCTCTAAATAGGAGGAGGGGCCGAGAGACTACTTAATTGGAAGTGGTCACATGGATGTTTTTTCAATCCCAGGTAAAATAACCAGCCTGTGAGACCGGCACTGATGAAAGCCGTTCCGGCTAGAAACGCGTCTGCCAAAGCGTTTCACGGACCTTTTGGGATCAACCGTGCTTGAATTGCTCTAATAAATCCTTTGCAAACCCGGAGCATGTGTCTCGCTCTCTTTCATTCTAGAAGAGAGCATTTGGTGGAGATATGTAGCCGGTATTGCTGACACCGGCATGAGACACGCCCTCTCGGTCAGGAGCCCCGTGATTGTCAGTAAAACTTGGTTTGTGCATTCGAAATGCAAACACGGAGCCCCCCAAGCGGAGTCATTGCCACGGAGCAGCTACTTTGTGTATGGGGAGAGAGGAGGCAGAAATGTACTGCCTGATAAGGGTATTGCAAAAGGTGTGAGCCGGACTATTGTGCCTTCGGTGAACTGCGGCAGAGTGTGGTCCATAGCCAGGATTTGGGACGCCACTGTGTTGTCTGGACTCAGCCCATCACTGTATGGGTTTCCACATTGGACTACATGACCCAGCATGCAGGCTGCCGGGAGGAGTTGCACGAGGAGGTATACACCTCTAAATAGGAGGAGGGGCCGAGAGACTACTTAATTGGAAGTGGTCACATGGATGTTTTTTCAATCCCAGGTAAAATAACCAGCCTGTGAGACCGGCACTGATGAAAGCCGTTCCGGCTAGAAACGCGTCTGCCAAAGCGTTTCACGGACCTTTTGGGATCAACCGTGCTTGAATTGCTCTAATAAATCCTTTGCAAACCCGGAGCATGTGTCTCGCTCTCTTTCATTCTAGAAGAGAGCATTTGGTGGAGATATGTAGCCGGTATTGCTGACACCGGCATGAGACACGCCCTCTCGGTCAGGAGCCCCGTGATTGTCAGTAAAACTTGGTTTGTGCATTCGAAATGCAAACACGGAGCCCCCCAAGCGGAGTCATTGCCACGGAGCAGCTACTTTGTGTATGGGGAGAGAGGAGGCAGAAATGTACTGCCTGATAAGGGTATTGCAAAAGGTGTGAGCCGGACTATTGTGCCTTCGGTGAACTGCGGCAGAGTGTGGTCCATAGCCAGGATTTGGGACGCCACTGTGTTGTCTGGACTCAGCCCATCACTGTATGGGTTTCCACATTGGACTACATGACCCAGCATGCAGGCTGCCGGGAGGAGTTGCACGAGGAGGTATACACCTCTAAATAGGAGGAGGGGCCGAGAGACTACTTAATTGGAAGTGGTCACATGGATGTTTTTCAATCCCAGGTAAAATAACCAGCCTGTGAGACCGGCACTGATGAAAGCCGTTCCGGCTAGAAACGCGTCTGCCAAAGCGTTTCACGGACCTTTTGGGATCAACCGTGCTTGAATTGCTCTAATAAATCCTTTGCAAACCCGGAGCATGTGTCTCGCTCTCTTTCATTCTAGAAGAGAGCATTTGGTGGAGATATGTAGCCGGTATTGCTGACACCGGCATGAGACACGCCCTCTCGGTCAGGAGCCCCGTGATTGTCAGTAAAACTTGGTTTGTGCATTCGAAATGCAAACACGGAGCCCCCCAAGCGGAGTCATTGCCACGGAGCAGCTACTTTGTGTATGGGGAGAGAGGAGGCAGAAATGTACTGCCTGATAAGGGTATTGCAAAAGGTGTGAGCCGGACTATTGTGCCTTCGGTGAACTGCGGCAGAGTGTGGTCCATAGCCAGGATTTGGGACGCCACTGTGTTGTCTGGACTCAGCCCATCACTGTATGGGTTTCCACATTGGACTACATGACCCAGCATGCAGGCTGCCGGGAGGAGTTGCACGAGGAGGTATACACCTCTAAATAGGAGGAGGGGCCGAGAGACTACTTAATTGGAAGTGGTCACATGGATGTTTTTTCAATCCCAGGTAAAATAACCAGCCTGTGAGACCGGCACTGATGAAAGCCGTTCCGGCTAGAAACGCGTCTGCCAAAGCGTTTCACGGACCTTTTAGGATCAACCGTGCTTGAATTGCTCTAATAAATCCTTTGCAAACCCGGAGCATGTGTCTCGCTCTCTTTCATTCTAGAAGAGAGCATTTGGTGGAGATATATATATATATATATATATATATATATATATATATATATATATATATATATATATATATATATATATATATATATATATATATTACCTACTGGCGGTCGCCAGTAGGTAGTTATACTTAGGACCTAGTTTCCATAGGAAAAGCGTTTTTTCTTTTGCCAATATCTTTGACGCCGGTTGACGAATCTTCGCGAAATTTTTAAAACTAATGGGGTCTCCGGTCAGCTCCTGTCTTGAAAGTTTTGGGGTGATTCGTCAAGCGGGGGCCGAGAAAAAGGGGGGGTCCCAAAACGTGTTTTCTTTATGTTAATTTCCATAGGAAACTTTAGACAAAGCTACAGCCCGAACTGCTGAACGGAATTACACCAAATTTGGCAAAAAGGTAGCTCTTGGTTCAGAAAGCGTGCTTTTTTTAAATGGTGTAAATCCGTTCAGTAGTTCCTGAAATATTCATATTTAAAATATTTATATATCTGGTGACCGCGGTGGATCCGCGAACCCTCCCAAGCACGAACTTGATTCTGAATGGCTGCCAACACTCTAAACCAAAAAGTGTTGGCAGCCATCTTGTGATTTAGTTGAATCGAGTCACAAGAAAAAAGGTTAAAAATGAAGAAAAGGGCGCAGGGTAGAAACACCCTGACCCCCTAGGCCTGCTCAGGGGGTCCCACAGGGCCCAAAAAAGAATTTTGTAAAAAAATATTTGGCTGGAAGCACGGGCGCCTGCGCTTCGTTTTCTAGAAGCCCCCAGGTGGGCCAGGTCCCGGGGGCACTGCACAATTATTATGCGGTGACCCGCTGGGGCACCTGCTGCCCCGGGGACCGCCACCTCCCCGGGGCGATCCTTTATTATAGGCAGGGGGCCTTATGGGCACCCCCAAGCTATGGGGACTGCCACATCCCCGGGGCAATCCTTTATTATGGGCAGGGGGGCTTCGTGGACCCCCCAAGCCCCGAGGACTGCCACCTCCCCGGGATGATCCTTTATTATGGGTGGGGGGGCCTCGCCAGCCCCCCAAAGCCCCGGGGACCGCCACCTCCCTGGGGCTTTAATTTAATTAAAGAAGTGTGGGGGGCTCCTGCCCCCCCACACTGCCCTGGGGACCGCCACCTCCCCGGGGCATTGAGTATGCAATTGGGGATGTTCTTGAGGGCCAACAACCCCTCCTGTTACCTCCAGTAAGTCCCACACAGTGGGATTGCTCAGAGGTCTTCGGAGGCCACGCCCCGCTTTCTCCACCACTCTGCAAACGCGCCTCCAGGCAAACTACTGGTTGGGGGATGAAGTCCACTTTACTCCTGAGGGACTTTGGGGGCCAAGAAGCCCTCCTGGTACCTCCTGTAAGTCCTACGCGGCGGAATTCCTGAGCGCTGGTCGAAAGCCCAGCCCCCTTTCTCCACCACTCTGCAAACGCGACTACTAGTTAAAGAAGCATTTGCAATGTAATAGGTCTCGCATTTGCTAAAGTTAGAACTATTGGTGTTGTAAATGTAAAAGTTTTTTACTAATGTTTTTTGGAGTGGAGTGGATGTACGCTGTGTGTAGTGGAATTATGTGGTATGCTGTGCATTGAAATTATGTGGATAGTATGTGGTATTTAGTGTATAGGAATTATGTAGAGCGGGATTATGTGTTACGGAGAGTAATTATGTGGTATGGTAGTCTGTGTTGTGGAGTGGTAACCTCAGGTTTAGTCTTCCTCGTTTCTATAGAAGCTAAACTATAAACTCAATGAGGCAAAAAAAGAAGGAACCACTAAGGAGCACTTCTGGACCTAGTTAGAGGTATGAGCAGGGGCACTGGAATTATGCTACTGTTTGGCTGCACCGACTTTTGCACAATTATACATTTTCTGCCTTTACCAAATAATCCATCATCTGCTGCATAATCTGCCGATCTGAACCTTGCTTCTAGCTCAAACGGCTCAAACGTTACCAAAAATGCAACGACAAGTGTGATAGCGTGGTGGAAGGCACTTTGCAAACATAGAATGGTCACCTGATACTTATTGCTAAATGTGGGTGTTAAATTGGTACTAATGGTGTGCAAGCCACTCTTGCTTACTTCTGCGCCTCTCTTGCCTCTTTCTGCATTTCTCTTGCTTCTTTCGGCACCTTTCTTCCTTTTTCTGCACTTCTCTTGCCTCTTTCTGCACATCTCTTCCGCTTTCTGCACCTCCCTTCTTTCTGCACCTCTCTTGCTTCTTTCTGTACCTCTTTTGCTTCTTACTGCACTTTTCTTGCCTCTTTCTAAAAATGTAAGAAAATGTAAGTCCGTTTTTATATAGCGCAGCTACTCACCCTTAGGGTCTCAAGGCGCTGGGGGCCGTAGTGGAAATTAAGTGAGCTATTGCCCAGAGTCACATGGTGCTGAGCTGAGCTGCCGCCGGAGCCGGGGATCGAACCGTGAACCCTGTGCTCCGAAGTCAGCTGCCCTGGCCGCTGCACCACACCTCTCCACCTCTGCACCCTCTTTCCTCTTTCGGCACCTCTCTTGCTTCTTTGTGCACTTCTCTTGCCTCTTTATACATCCTTCTTGCCTCTTTATGCACCTCTGGTGCTTCTTTCTGCACTTCTCTTGCTTCTTTCTGCACCTCTCTTGCTTCTTTCTGCACCCCTCTTGCCTCTGTCTGCACCTCTCTTGCTTCTTTCTGCACTTCTCTTGCTTCTTTCTGCACCTCTCTTGCAAATTTCTACACCCGTTGTGCCTCTTTGTGCACCTCTCTTGCCTCTTTCTGCTCCTCTCTTGCCTCTTTCTGTACCCCTCTTGCCTCTTTCTGCACCTCTTTTGCTTTTTTCTGCACTTCTCTTGCTTCTTTCTACACCCCTCTTGCCTCCTTCTGCACCTCTGTTGGTTCTTTCTGCACTGCTCTTGCTTCTGCCTGCTACTATCTTTCACATTTCTGCACCCCTCTTGCCTCTTTCTGTACCTCTGTTGGTTCTTTCTGTACCTCTCTTGCCTCTGTCTCCACCCCTGTTCCCTCTTTCTGCACCTCTTTTGCCTCTTTCTGCACCCCTCTTGCTTCTTTCTGCACCTCTTTTGCCTGTTTCTGCAACTCTCTTGCCTCTTTTTGCACCCCTCTCGCCTCCTTCTACACCTGTTGCTTCTTTCTGCACCTCTTTTGCCTGTTTCTGCAGCTCTCTTGCCTCTTTCTGCACTTCTCTTGCCTCCTTCTGCACCTCTGTTGCTTCTTTCTACACTTCTATTTCTTCTTTCTGCACCCCTCTTGCCTCTGTCTGCATCCTTCTTCCCTCTTTCTGCACCTCTCTTTCCTCTTTCTGCACCCCTGTTCTCTTTTTCTGCACCCCTCTTGCCTCTTTCTGCAACTCTCTTTCCTCTTTCTGCAGTTCTCTTGCCTCCTTCTGTACCTCTGTTGCTTCTTTCTGCACTTTTCTTGCCTCTTTCTGCACCCCTCTTGCCTCTTACTGCACCTCTGTTGGTTCTTTTTGCACTGCTCTTGCTTCTTCCTGTACCTCTCTTGCAAATATTTGTACCCCTCTTGCCTCTTTCTGCACCCCTCTTCCCTCTTTCTACACCTCTCTTGCCTCTGTTTGCACTCCTTTTGTCTCTTTCTCTACCTCTTTTGCTTCTTTCTGCACTTCTCTTGCCTCTTTCTGTACCCCTCTTTCTGCACCTCTGTTGGTTCTTTCTGCACTGCTCTTGCTTCTTTCTGCACCTCTCTTGTAAATTTTTGCATCCCTCTTGCCTCTTTCTGTACCCCTCTTCCTGCACCTCTCTTGCCTCTGTCTGTACCTCTGTTCCCTATTTCTGCACCACTTTTGCCTGTTTCTGCAAATCTCTCTTGCTTCTTTCTGAACTTCTCTCGCCTCTTTCTGTACTCAAATGGGAAATGCAAGCTGTCAAGTTTAAAGGTCTGAGTGCTCTCGTGACTGAGGTATATGTCTACTTGTACATGTATTCTTACATGTGGTATGCATCTGAAGATGGTAGGTTAAAAAGCGGGTAACTTCTCCTATAGGTGGTCAAATCTTCTCAGTTCTGCTCTGTCATTCGGTTGCACAGGCAGACATGTCTTATGTATATATGTGTTAAAGAGCCCCCCAAATATATTATTGAATACCCATGTGCCCTGTATTGTGAGCAGAAAGAAATGCATACACCTTTTTGTACACAAATTTACAGAGTATGCTGTTTGAAACACAGGTATTCAAGTATTTGTATGTTTATCTTCATTTAACATGTCACTAGGTAAAAGCATAGACACACATGCATACCTTCACAAACTTGTTCAGACTTATAACAGTGATATGCTTAGGATTGTTGTTTTATATTTGGTAGGCCTAACATTCTGAGCAGTCGATTAATAGTGAACCTTCAAGAGAAAAGTGAGGTTTAAGACATCTTGGGAGAAGGATTAGTGATTAGGCTACTTTGTATGAGTCTGTTGTAAGGTACAGTAAAAGTAGGCCTCTTTCTGCACCTCTGTTGGTTCTTTCTGCACATCTCTTGCTTCTTTCTGTACCTTTCTTCCTTTTTCTGGACTTCTGTTGCCTCTTTCTGCATTTCTCTTGCTTCTTTCTGCACATTTCTTCCTCTTTCTGCACCTCTCTTGCCTCTTTCTGCACTTCTCTTGCTTCTTTCTGCACCTTTCTTCCTCTTTCTGCACATGTCATACCTATGTAGGCATAGCATTTTAAAAAAACTTAGAAATTCACTGAAAAAACCAGAGGTTTGAGGGACGTTATAGTTAGCAATCAGCATTTAAAAAACCTTTGAAGTTCACTGGAAAAAACCACAGGTTTCAGGGATGTCATAGTTAGTCGGACATTTCACTCATACAAAACCAGAGACATTTGGTCGTTATAGTTAGCTGAGCTAACTATAACTCACGCCCTCGCAATGCACTGCTGATGACGTCACATATTACATCACTGATGACATGGTCTGTGACGTCACTGATGACATCACTGATGACATCTCAAATGACATCACTGATGACATCATCCAGTGACTGTGTGTTTCTAAAAAGTTTAAGTATGTTATATATATATGCCAAGGTGTATTCAAGAATGAGTGGGTGTATGAGTGTCTGAATAGATGATTTAGTGGGTGCGTGACTGACTGTATTAGTGAGTGATTAAACGTGTCTTAGTGAATGCATGGGTGAATTACTAATCTGTGTGAATGTCTGTATCAGTCTGTCAGTTGGTGTGTAAGTGGCTGCATGCGTTGGTGAGTAGCTACATGAGTGTCTATATGGGTTCATGATTGGTTGTCTGAGTACCTGTATGGGTGCCTGAGTGTCTGTGTGGGTGGGTGGGAGATGTGACTCCCTGCATGGATGTGTGAGTGGGTGATTGACTGGGTGTATGGGTTAATGAATGTGTCTGCGAGGGGCTGTATGGGTGGGTGAGTGTGTGTATGGCTGTGTTGGTGAGTAAATGGCTGTCTCAGTGGTACATGTGTGAGTAACTATATATGTGAAAGGCAGTATATGTGAGTGCTGGAGTATATAAGTGACTATATGTGAGAGTGAGTGGTTGTGTGAGTGGCTGTATGGATGAGTGTGTGCTTGTGTCAGTGATTGTATAAGAGAGTAAGTATGTGTTAGTATCTGTATGAATAAGTGAGATGGTGTGTGTATAACTGTATAGGCGAGTAAATGGGAGTGTGATTGATTCTTTGCATGACTGACTAGTTGTGTGAGTAACTCTATGGGTGAGTGGCGGTGGGTGAGTGTCTGTATGGGTGTATGAGTGCATATATGAATGGCTGTATTGATGAGTGACTGCGTGTATGAGTGACCGTATGGGTTAGTGAGTGGATGTGTGTGTTGACCTATCAATCAGTGAGCGGGTATGTACTAACTGGTATTGGTGTGTCTATGGTTTTGAGAATGGTAGTCTGTATTTTAGAGTGGGTGTATCAAAGGTTATATTAGGGTGTGAGGAGGTGCATCAGATATTAAGTGGATGATGTCATCAGTAAGCCTGGGCGGAGTTCGCGGAGTTGCGCTATGCGGAAATCAGCGAAGTGCAAAAAAAAATCCCCCCGCGCTACCCGAAGCTCCGCAAGCGGCAGAGTGCATTAAATAAATGCTGTTCATGATGATTTTCAGTGCCAGATGCTTGTCCGCACTGTGCAATAATCGCGAACGGCACCATGCACAGCGCAAGCGGGCGCTGCTTCCTTTCTGCCACTTGAGTAGATTTTTACTCGAGCTGCATCTTTCTCAACATGAACGGACAGTTTCTCATCGCGAGCGGTTGTGAGCATGGCCACCACTCGCAATGAGAAATCTGACCGCCCACAATGAGAAATCTCACCAGGAGGTTGATTTTCCACGCTCGTGATCGCCAACTTGATGTTGACGATCGCAAACGCGGAAAAATCTCGCCGGGAGGTGGATTTTCCTCGCTCGCGCTCGCCAACTTGACGTTGACGAATGCGAGCGAGGAAAAAAACTCTGCTACGCTAAGCAGAGTTTTTTGGAACTCGGCAAGCTCAGTGTAACGCGGAGTGCAGAAAACTCCACAAACTCCGCGAGTGGAGCAGAGTTCACTGCCCAGACTTAGTCATCAGAGATGTCATCAGTGATGTCATCATTGTTGTCATCAGTGATGTCACTGACCATTTCATGAGTGATGTAATATGTGACGTCATCAGCAGTGCATTGCGGGGGCGCGAGTTATATATAGCTCAGCTAACTATAACGGCTGAATAGATATATATATATATATTTAGGTCGGCTGTTCCATAGGAAAAATGTTTATTGTGTTGCTAATAACTTTGGCCTCATTTGCCAAATCCCCACTAAACCTTTCAAAAGGGTGCTACTTGTTGACTAGTTTGTGCATGGAAAGTTTCGTGATGATCCGTCAAGCGGGGGCCGAGAAAAGAGGAGGGGTCCCAAAATGCAAAATCCCAATGCATTTTCCATAGACTTCTTTAAGACGGGCTACAGTAAAAAAGTGCTGAACGAAATTACTCCAAATTTGGCAGGGAGCTAGATCTTGGTCCTCAGTTTGTGATTTTTGTAATTTGGTGCAAATCTGCTCTGTAATTTTTTAAAAAGTAAGGTTATAAAATAATTGCGTATCTGGACAGTTGGGTCCACAAGAGTCTCAAGAGACTCCTGTGGGAGTGCCAGTTTAAAAATAGAGCATTTTGATTGGCCCAGGGAGCTTTATTTTCCTTGGGCCAGCTCACTGCCTTGGGAGTCAGACTCCTGCTGGAGCGAACACTCTGATTGGCTGCCAACATCCTGAGAAAAATGTTGCTGGTAGCCATTACAGGACTCGGGGACGTAGTCCCCTGTCCTGAACATGTTTAAAAAAATATATATAAGGGGACAGTTTTGGGATACCCTGACCCCCTAGGCTGCAGGGGAGGACCAAGAGGGACTCCTCTGAGGCCAAAAATGAAAGAAAAGGCACAAATTGCCACGGTCCTGAGGGTCTCCTGTGGGATCATAAAAAAACACAAAAACAAAATGGCTGCTGGGTCCGCTTTATTTCAATAATGGGAGGGGGCACATGGCCCCCTCCCAGAGCAATCAGAGGCTCTGGGGAGCCCACCCCTGGGCTGAAATCTTTAAATAAGGGGGGACATGCAGCCTCCCTCCCCGAGCCATGACAGGGGCTAATCACCAAAGTTGTGCAAAATGGGGAGGGGCGCTGTGTGGCCCCCCTTCCTGAGCCTCTAATGACCCTGGGAAGACTGCCCCCAGGACCGAAATTACCTAAAATGGGAAGGTGTGCTGTGCAGCCCTCCTGAGCCATTAAAGGCTCTGGGGAGCCCACCCACCAGGCCAATTACTTTCAGGGAGGGATGCCATGTGGTCCCCCTGCCTGAGTCATTAATGGCGCTGTGGACTACACCCCCTGGGGCCAGTTCACTAGCTATGTCTCAGGGAGTCCACCCCTGGGAAGTAGTGGTTTCCCTGCCTGCAGCGGCACAAGCTGTTTGCTTTTGCTTGGTGGGAGCATTTTTTAATCTTCCGGAAAGTGGGAGCAAACACCAAGTCCACTCCCAGCAGGGGGGGACTTTAAGAGTGCTCCGGCCCGCTGGAAGCGCACTTTTGATGTGTTTCCCTGCCTGCAGTGATGCAGACAGGGAAACAGATCAAAATATTGCTCCTACCTGGAGGGAGCAGCATTAGTAGCTGCTCCCTCAGAGCGGGAGCAATGCCAACTCCTGCTGCATGGGGGAGCTAGCTGGGTCTGCCAGGCCATGGGATCCCCCCGCAGAAACTAACAAGTGTATGGTGGTTGCCCTGGGTGGGCACCAGGGCACCCACCTTTAAGAAGTGCAGGCCCAGGGGATGGGGTCCCCAGGGCTGATAAAGGCTCGGGAGGGGGTCAGCACAGCCCCCTTCCCCATTTAACATAGAACTGTGAGATGGGGGTCCCCAAGGCCCAAAGAGGCTCGAGGAGGGGGGCCGCACAGGCCCTCCTTGCTTTTGTTTAAATGTAATGGCTCTAGGGGATGGGGTCACCAGGGCTTAATAAGGCTCGGGGAGGGGAGCCACGTGGCCCTTTAATTTACAAAAGGCCCTGGGGATGGGGTCCCCAGGGCCAAATAAGGCTCAGGTAGGGGGTGACCTAGCCCCCCTCTCCTATTAATATAGGCTCTGAGAGATGGGGACCCCAGGGCCCAAAGAGGCTCGGTGAGGCGGTCCACTCGGTCCTCCTTAATTTTAAGAAATGGCCTTGGGGGATGGGGTCCTCTGGACCTAACAAGGCTTGGGGGAATGCATGGCCCACCTCCCCTTTACTTAAATGAATGGCCCTTGGGGGTGGGGTACCCAGGACCTAACAAGGCTCAGGGAGGGGGACTATGTGGATCCCCTCCCCTTTATTTTTAGTAATGGCCATCCAGAATGGGGTCCCCAGTGCCTAACAAGGCTCTGGGAGGCAGTCACATGGCCCCCTCCCCTCTAATTAAAGCAGTGCATGGCTGGGGCGCAAGTTATAATTAGCTCGGCTAACTATAACTGGTGAATTTCTATGTTTTTTTAGTTCAAAACGTTAATGTTGTCACTGAGAAATCCACCTAACTATAACATAACTCTTGAACCTGGCCCTTTTTGCAGGGTTATCCCCAAACTTGTTGCCTTCTTCCTCCTATTTTTTAGACCATCTTTTTGTTGGCTTTAGGACTCTGGGCACTTTACCACTTCTTATCAGTGCTAAAGTGCATGTGCTCTCACCTCTAAAAACATGGTATGATTGCTTTACACCCGCTGGGCATATTTAATTTACTTGTCAGTCCCTTGTAAAGTGGTATTCCCTATATCCAGTGCCTCTAAATTAAATGCTACTAGTGGGCCTGCAGTGCAGATTGCGCCACCCACAAAAGTAGCCTTTCAAACCTGTCTCAGGCCTGCCACTGCAGTGCCTGCATGCGCAGTTTACTGCCACATTGACTGACCAAGGCTAAAGTGAATGTGCTTCTTCCCTAATCATGTGTGTAATTGATGTATACATGAGTGGCATATATAATTTAAATGTAAGTCCCTTGTAAACTGTAATATCATATACCCAGGGCCTGTGAGTTAAATGCTAATAGGCCTGCAGCACTGATTGTGCCTCCCACCCAAGTAGCCTTTCAAACCTGTCTCAGGCCTGCCATTGCAGTGCCTGTGTGTGCTGTTTACTGCCACTCAATCTTGGCATTTAAAACTACTTGCCAAGCCTTAAACTCCACTTTTATTATATATACATTACCCCTAAGGAAGACTCTAGGTAGCCCTAAGGGCATGGTGCTATGTAATTAAAAGGTAGGACATGCACTTTTATATTTTGCATGTCCTGGTAGTGAAAAACAGCCTATTTCGTTTTCCACTACTGTGAGACCTACCCCTCTCATAGGCTAGCATTGGGAATTCCTTCATACACTTCTAAGCTGTACATTCCTGATCAAATAGGAGTAGCTTTTTCATGTTTCACATGTTTGGAATGGTAATGATAAATCCTCCTTACTGGTGAAGTTGGATTTAACATTACTGTTTTAGAAATGCCACTTTTAGAAGGTGGGCATTTCTTTGCACTTACTGCTTTGTCTCCAATACACGTCTCCAATACACGCGTCTCCAATACACATCTGGGCTGGATGACAACTACACTTTGTGCATTCTCTCTAGACAGCCACATAACAGGAAGGACAGGTGTGTCTGATTACCCATCTACATATATCTGCAATATCATGGCCTGGCCTGAACAGGAAGGAAGGGAGGTGCTTACACTTCACTTGAATAGGTTGTGTCCTGTCCAAGTACAAAGGACTGAATACCACCTACAAATAGTCTGGCTGAAAGGACTGGGTTAAAAGGGATACTTGTGCACTTCAGAGAACTGCTTTGAAGTCACCCCCCCCCCCCTACATCAAGAGCACTTTTGGGTATAAGTACTGAGTCTCTGACCCCTAAAATCAGACACTACTGGACTTGTAATTGAAGCTCTGCCAGAAGAACGGCTGTGCTGCTTAAAGGACTCAACTGGACTGCTGATCTGGAAGGCCTCTTAGGAAATGCAAACAGAGCCCTCTCTAATGAAAGGAGAAAGAGCATCCTCCTTAAATTAGATCCCAAACTTATCGAATTGGCAAGTAAGGAAGGGTACCCGTCCACCCAAGGCCATCTCTTTGGTGATGATTTTATAAAGGACATGGCCAAGTATGTAAGAGTCTTTAGCTCTATACAAAAATCCCCAAAAGATATTAAAAACATCATTCAAGATAGGGTTTTTGGAAGGGCCGGGAGAACGAGGGGTCAGTTCATCGACTGAGGTTAGCGTTTTTCTAGACCCTTTATGGGACATGGCAACAGGTTCAACCAGCAGTCTAGCTTTGGGTCCTATCAGAATTTCTACCCCCAGAGGCAGAGACTACGCAACAGAGCCTCCACAGGAGATCGGAAGCAGGGAGGTTTTTCAACAGGTAAGTCCTATGAGAGACCTTTTAGATACCCCTGTAAGGGTGGGGGCTGGTTGGGCCAATTTGTGGGAATTGGACAATAAAGACACAGTACCCTTGGGTCCTGGATACCATCAGGGAATACAAACTGGAGTTTATAGATAGTTCAATCCAGACAAAAACCCACAGGGAATAGCGTTCTCTCAAGAAGATACACAATTTGTGGCACAAGATGTAGAAGATTTACTGGCAAAAGGAGCCATCCATGAGGCATTCGACTCTGGGGTAGGTTTCATAAGCAACATTTTCCTGCACTTGCTAAACAGACCTGATAACATTGAAAACAGGGAAGAGGGTGATTTTATGAAAAATATTAGGACACTTCACTTTGTCTATTGACTTGCACTGTATTGAGGGGAGATGTGAACTGCATAAAATGTAAATGTAAGCCAATTTTTAACTTACAAAGTCAACTTCACTGCCAAGCTTTATGGAATGCTGCTGTGTATGGTAAAAACGTGTTTCCAACTCTCATTTTGGTGTTCTGGATTTAGAATCTGCCTTTTTAATTTTCATCAGATTAGAGTAGTGCTAAATATGTTGAAGGTACTGTTGTGGTCTCAGTTGTCCTGTCCAAAAAGCCCCAAATCCCATGATTCTGCAGAAGGAGTGATGGAGTACTGGGATTTCAACGACTTGTGGCATCAAAGGAGCGCGAGTATTAATAGGGATGCATGTTGCAATTGCTTTGGCTTAGATTGCAGTGTTTTAAAATGGCTGTGTGATGTTATGCGAAGTTGAAAAGTTGTATGCGCCATATCTCTTAATTAAAAAGAAGTTGAAGTTGTTATCCGGTCTGTTTGTGGCCTAAGATCCTGGGATGAATAGCACTCGTTACATTGCATAGAAATACCACGCATGCCTTTACAACGCGGGTATTACTACGCGATGTCAGTTACAACGAGTACCATTACAACGCAAAATTTTACCACGACTATACCTTTACCACGCATACCATTTCAACGCCAAGGCATGCGTGGTAAAGGTATACTCATGGTAAATATTTGCACAACCCCCGACACTACACTAATTCCCCGACCCTCCCCGACCCCCAGTCCTCTCCCTACAATAACACTACACTACCCTGCACAACCCCCTGACACTACACTAATTCCTAAAACACTACCCTACACTACACAAACACCACAACACTACCATAAACCCTAAAACGTAGCCCTGCACGACCCTCCCCCTACCCCCAATCCTGTCCCTACACTCTAACACTACCCTGCATGACCCCGCCACTACCCTAAACTCTAAAACACTACCCTACACTACACAAACACCACAACACTACCCTAAACCCTAACACGCTATCCCCAGCACGACCCTCCCCCTTCCCCCAGTCCTGTCCCTACACTCTAACACTACCCTGCACGACCCCCCTACACTACCCTAAACCCTAAATCACTACCCTACACAACACAAACACAACACTACCCTAAACCCTAAAATACTACCCCCGCACGACCCTCCCCCTACCCCTAGTCCGTTCCTACACTCAAACACTACCCTGCACGACCCCCGACACTACCCTAAATCCTAAACCACTACCCTACACAAACACCACAATACTACCCTAAACCCTAAAACACTACCCTACACTACACAAACACCACAACACTACCCTAAACCCTAAAACAATACCCCCCGCATGACCCCCAGTCCGGCCCCTACACTCTAACACTACCCTGCACGACCCCCTCGACACTACCCTAAACCCAAAAACACTTCCCTACACTACACAAACACCACAACACTACCCTAAACCCTAAAACACTACCCCCAGCACGACCCTCCCCCTAAACACAACCCTACACTACACAAACATTACTACACTACTTCGACACTACCCTAAACCCTTAAAAAGTAACCCCCACCTTCCCCCTCTCTCCTCGTGGTTCCTCTCTCCTGGTTCCAGCGTCGACAGAGAGGAAACGGAACAGCCCAGTTTTCTCACAACGATGTGGATAACCAGTACATCGCATGCATTTTAAAAGCGCATGCGATATAATGGTTTGCGTTGTAATGGCATGCGTTGTTACGCATGCGATGTCAAGTCAAAAAGTAAGTTTATTTAGACCATTGGTCTTTAAACCACATAAAACACAATAAAACATGGTGTTTAGTTTAAAATCTTAAAAAAAAGAAATTATTACAAATTCATCATCGCATTACATTATAAGAGACTATTATTCCTAGCATCAATCTTAATTTTGTTAAAAACAATTCCATACGTAATTTATGAACACATTCAAATAACACATATGTGATCCAAAAATACTAAAATTCTATTTTAAAACGTTTAAAATTATGCGATTTAAATTCTTTATTTATCATAACTCAGTCCAATCCTTCATTCCCTATTCCATAAACAATCTTTTAACAGCCTGGATAAACTTTGCCACAGCTATTGCAATATCAAGATACTGCATGTCCATAAGGAGCTCAATTGCTTGCATACGTGACCTAATACCATACTTTAAGAAAACTGGTCGTAAAAACAGTTTTCGCTGGGCTAACAATTTTTGACAATCCATTAAAATATGTAAACAATTGCATTTCATGCCCATCCCGCATGTACATCTACCGTCAGGTTGCATCAGTTCCCTTTTTATTTTGTCATTTGATCGAGCAGGATTAATACCAACTCCCACCCTTAATAATTCCATTCTGAGTCATTGATTTGGTAGGGTGTCTAGGTAGGGATACCAATTTTCTTTCCTCCAGCTATTCATCATGAATGGCACTGACTCTTTTTGTATCAGGTACTCCATGTCAATAAGTCTAGACTTTTCCTTCCTTAAGGATTTGAGTACACTTTTTGGTTCATCAATGTGCAAGGACTGTGGATCAATTTTCACCTTCAAATTATCACAGATGGAGTAGAGTTTTTTTCTTATTGCTTTCGCCCACTTTAGTTCGCTCAGCTGAATCTCCTTCATACACCATTGTGACACTTTCACATCTTCTCCTGACCCCAGCCGTTTCCAAATCTAAGTAAACTCACTTGGACATTCCATGATGTCACGTCTAGCTCCAACCTAATTGCCTGTATCATTGATGAGCTTGGCAATGACATCAATGCTTTTAAGCATTTCCCTTCCTCACTGTCCCAGGTGCTTTTCCCTCCTAGATATAGAATTTCTGCTCCATACTGCAATTGTGGGGGGATCATTGCATTGTAGGCCTTCAGCAAAGGTCTGTGGGACATACATTTTCAACCCACAAACAGAGGCTAAGGCTTTAGCTTTCTGGGCCTCTAGGTGTGTGCCCCATTTTAGAGACTTGTCAAACCATATTCCCAGGTATTTATACTCGTTGACAATTTCTAATTTCGTTTTCCCCAAAAACCAATTGTATTTTTGATCTCTCTTCCCGAAACACAGGATTTTTGTTTTATCCATGTTCACTGTGAGACGTTTAGTTGCACAATATGTATTAAACGCATTTAGCTTCCTTTGCAGACCCAATTCTGTCTGATCAAGGATTACTAAATCGTCTGCATACAGTAGACAGGACAAATGCTTCCCATTTACTTTTGGGCTTGCACTTCTTTCCGTCATCAAAAGGGAAGGTAGATCAGCAAGAAAGATTGCGAAAAGTAGCGGGGCTAATACGCAACCCTGTCATAGGCCGTTATTAATTGCTATCTCCAATGTCAAGCCCCCCATTGTATCTTTGATGACCTGTGCCCAGTTCTGACTATGCAACTCCTGGATTATTACTAAGAGTTCTTCAGGAATGTTATAACTTTTTAACGTCTCCCAAAGACACTCCCTATCTACTAGATCGAACGCCGCACGAAAGTCAACAAAACAGCAGTATAATCTACCTTGCTGTTCTAACGACTTCCGAGCTAACGCCCATAAAGCAAAGCAGTGGTCAATGGTTGAGTGCCCCTCCTTAAACCCTCCTTGTTCCACTGGCACAATCGAGTGTAACTCAACCCAATCCTTCAGTCTGCCAAGGATTATTTTAGAGAATACTTTCACACCAATATCTAACAGATGAATTAATCTGTAGTTTTTAGGGTCCTTCCTGTCCCCTTTTTTGTGCAGAGGCCGTATCACAGCCCCCCTCCACGATTTTGGGATAGTTCCTGAATCTAGGGCAGCTGAAAACATCTTAGAGAAAAAATTTGCCCACCAGTTTAGCTCTGTTTTAATTATAACAGCGGGTAAGTTATCTGGCCCTGCGGCTCGAGTTAGGTTTAACTTCCTAATAGTATCCTTCACTTTTTCTATCGAAAATGAAGGTATGAGCTCTTTTGCTGCCCTTCCCATAGGGACTCTTTCCTTGCTTATTACGGGCGCATTGCTTGCCATATATAATTGGCCTAAGTACTCCTCCCAAGATGCCTCATCAACTACACAGCTCATGGATCCCGGGGTCATGCGATGTAACAACTTGCATGGTAACAGCCTCCTTGTAATGGCTGTTAACTCCTGGGATATACACACCTACATGGTGGTCATAGTGCAGAAGACACTATGTAAGTTGCCTACTATATTGGGGTGTTTGTTGAGTCGTCATCGACAATATCTTATGGCTAGGGACTTTCTTTTGTGTGCTAGTGGTAAGCCATTGGTATAGTCGATCTCACGTGCACAGGGAATAACTGTATCAATTAGGATGAAATCCTGCTGGTCAAGACTACATTTGAAGTGAATGAGAAGGATAGGTATAGAAATAATATTATTTCGTATTAACTTTGAATGAGAGACATTTGTTTTCCTTTAGAGGAGCAGACAGTTTGATGTTGAAAATACTTACACATTGTCTTGTGTATTTGCTTCGAACATGTGCCGAAAAAAATTGTAAAGGAGGGTGAGCTGCTCTAAGGAGTCAGATTGACATCACAGTGTGTCGCACTGAGATTGGTCGGTTGGTGTAAAGACACACCGAGATTGGTTGACTACATCATAAAAGTCATGCTGTTATTGATTGTGATTGCCAAACAAGAGAGTTTTGGGAGAATTTATTTTCCAGATTTTGTGGAAAACATTTGTGAAATACGAAATTGAATTAAAAAATTAAGGTTTTCAAAGCTTCACGAATATTAATACAAGGAGGTGTGACCATACCTGTTAGAGACACAGGGTATTCCTGGCTACATTGCATTGATGGATAAAGGATTGCATCCATGTATTTGGCATGAACAATGGCACAAAATTAAAGAGAAAGTCGAGATTCTACAGTTTCCTTGTTATGGGACCTTTAATTTGAGAATCATTGAGAATTTCAGGAGGAAATTATACGAAATTAGACCACTTCCTAGACCTGCTCAATTTGAGGCATTAAATACTTGGGAACACATAGCTCATCAAAAAGAGAAAGGAAAGTTTCAGGGAAAATATAGAAGAACCATAATTCAATGTGCAGAAGTTAGATGGGATGCATAACAGAAAGTATGGAGAGCAGATGTTATACAGGGAACAAGAACATACTCCTTGATACCTGTTGAAGGAGAGATTAGGCGAAAACAAAAAGAGAAAAGGAAACATATTGCGACAGAAAAAGGTGATGCTGAAACAGAAGGAGAAAGTAGTGACATGGATGATGATCTTTTAAATGACCTATTGCTGCATTGTCCACCACCATACAATGAATCTCAGAGTGAGAGTTTGACAAACAAAATACAGCTGAGATTCCAAATGCCCCTATTTTTCCTGAAGTACCAAAAGAAGCTACACTAATTTCTCCTGTAAGGGGAGGGGGCAGAATTACCAGCTCAATTGAACCCATTTGAATTGAATGCTCCAGATGCTTTAACCATGTATGATTCTTGTTAGCCGGAACTTCTTTCGGAGGTTGAGTCTTCCAGTTGCAATCCTCTATTTTTATAGCATGGTTCTGAGAGTAATATATTTTAACGTGATCTCTAATTTGGGAGTTGGCTGCCAATTATTGGTCCTCATTGGGTGGCTAACAGTGGGACACCCTGATTTCTCACCCCTCAATACGAAGAATAAAGGTCCATCGGAGGACCATCGCCTCTGTGGGTGAAGAATAGAATCTGAGTAAAACAGTTACTCATATGGGCCCAATGCTAGGAACCCAGTTTATTGCTTCTGCTGCAACAGGTTCAAAGAGAGCAGATTCATTAAAAGACCCTGCCATCCCTGAACCCATAGGCAGGTGAGTGAAGTTAACAACATACCCACTGTAGGGATTGGAGGAAAACAAGGAAAGGGAGTGAGAGAAAAACACTGGACTGGCCTCCCAGAAGGGATTCATCATGGACTGGGAATGGCACTGAGTAAACTGAGAGGAGAAATGGTTCATCATTGCGCAGGCTGTTTTAAATATGAGACCACAGGAAAATACATGGGTACAGTTCAGAATGAGAAGGAAAATTGTAAAGGAAACTCAGGCATTTTAGTATCAGAGGATGATGTTGTATTGAGCCCCTGGCAGACCTGGATATTAGACGGAAACCCCAGGCTGCCACATCAATCAGACCACACAGAAGCTGTGGTAGTAAGACATAGCTTCAATGCCTGAAGTTATCACTCACAACTAAAAGCACATTAATGGAGAGAAATAGAGGGCTTCCTGTACAAGAGGGGACCATTAAGGAACAAAAGAACAAACGTAAGGGATGCATAAATTGGTGAAAACTATTAAATAGTGGGAGCCACAACATGTAATGACACATTGCCAGGCATAGACTCCATGTCAGAGTGGAATTAAATACTGGCACTACCTCTTTTTGCCTGCAAGTGCACTAAGAACCAGGAGGTGTGTGTGCCAATGCGGTTTAGTCTGCTTTGCGGTCCAGTGTGCAAGTCTCTTCAGTTTCCATTGTCCAGTCTCCACAATCTCTAGCTCAAGCTACCCATACACTTGATCCCATGTGTTGAGCTTGAATACTGACGCATGGACTTCATGACAGAGAGGTCAGGCTTTGGAGTAATAACAGGGAGGTGCCCAGAGAGGTCAGTCACCTTATTCAATGTATGTTATGTTAAAAATATTTATACAGCGCAAGTTCACCATATGGTTTCTTGGCGCTATGTATAAAAGGAGGTAGCCAGCTGCTCATTAGATCATTCATTCGTATGCCTGGGAGAACAACCTAGTTTTTGATTGTTTCCTGAATTGGGAGTAACATGTTGAGGATCTGATGTTAAAGGAAAATTAATTCCAAAAATGAGGGGCCAAGGCCGCAAACGGGATCCGCCAAGTCTTTTCCGTTGGAAGGTGGGGATGGCCAAAAAGTTCTAATGGGATGACCTCAGGTTCTGGGTTAAAAACAAGAAAAAAAGGGGGAAACAAAAATGTTCTTACTAATTTAATGTGTTCAAATTGTCCCTTAAACCACAGTCCTAATTGAGTTCGTTTATAAAAGTTCTCACTAGCACCTGAATATGCCCAGTCTGCATTTAGAGTGGTGGGAGGAGATTTCCCTTGCACCTGAATAGGGCCTCTCTGCTTTCCACAATGCTGTCTCCACTTCCTGCCGGGCAGCTGCACCAGAGAGGACAGAACTGGTTTGGACTGGTCTCAGAGACCCTTGCACAAAGAGAACAAAGACATTTTGGGGTATAAGTATTAGACCTGAAACCCCTGAACTTTAGACTACTTCTGGAATCAAGAGGAACCTTTGCCCAGGTGAAGAGCTGGAGAAACTGAGGAGAAGTACTGCCCTTGCTGTCTGTCTGGGGTTGTCCTGCAGTTGCTGTTTCTGCCAAGGAAAGAACGACTTTGCTGTGTGCTGTGTCCCCTGCTTGAGGAAAGTCTCCAAGGGCTGTTTTGAAGTCTCAGGAACACAAAGACTTCACCCCCAGCTCCCCTGAACTTCCTTTCTGGGAGTTCTGACCTGCCAAGAAGTGCCTGTAACTGTGTGGGGCCTCTGGAGGTTGTTTCTGCTGCTGGGAGCTGGGAAGCAACGCAACAACAACAAAATCGACGCATCGCTCTTCATGCAACAGTTTTTCCGACACAACGCCGTGGTGCGAGAAGAATCTCCCCACACCGCTGTGCCGCTGCTGAAACCGATGCAGCACCTGTCACCGCTACAAGCATGGACGCATCGAGGGATCGCGGCTGAAGAAACCGACACAGCGCCACTCGACGCTACCGCATCGTTCGCCGATGCATACCGGATTTACACGCATCGTCCCTGTGCGCCAAGTTTTCCCCGACGCATCACCCGCGGATCGGAGTCGTCTCAGAATCGACGCATCGATTACTCCTACAGACCGGATCCGACACACCGCTCCCCTGTGTCCAGGGGAACTGTCGCATCGCATCCATGAAGGTCTCAGGAATCGACGCATCTCTTTGTTTTTCGACGCTTCCCATCGCTGCGGATGTTTGGCTTGGTGAATTTTGTCGCAACGACAGGTACTTTGCAAGAAATCACGCATCCATAGTTTTCTATGGACTCAGTTGCTAAAACCTTTTAAACGTAATTTTTCTTACTACTTGTATGTTGGATTTTTGTCGTTTTGGTCTTGTTAAGTTTAGATAAAGATACTTTATTTTTGTAAACCGGTGTGGTGTCCTCTTGTGGTGTTATCACTGTGTTACTGTGAGTGTTGGTACAAATACTTTACACATTGCCTTTGGGATAAGCCTGTCTGCTCGTGCCAAGCTACCAAGGGTGTGAGCAGGGCTTATCTATAGTGTGTATCCCCCTTACCCTGACTAGAAGCAAGGGTCCTTATTGGGACAAAGGTACCTACCTCTGCCAACTATAGACCCCCATTTCTAACATTGGTGGTCAGCGGTGAGGATTTGAACCTGTATTTGTACTTGACCCACAGTGATTGGTGTACATCACTAGTTTAGTGCAGACCACTACGCAACCACATACTGTGTTTTATGTTTGGTTCTATTTTTGATCTTACCCTTGAGTTATCCACGCATCATGTCTCGGAATGGTAACGCAGCAAGTGAGGTTGCAGATTTGGAGTTTGACTTTGAATTGTTAAGCAGTTACAAGGTAGAACAGCTCAGGCAATTCTGCAAAAGCTTTGGTTGTCCCATGAAGAGCCACTTTAGAAAAGAGGAGCTACAGAAGGCCTTAGGGGCCCGGTGGGAGGCCAAAGAACCTGGGGAGACAGATGATGCAGATGTGGATGGGGGTGTGCCAGAAGGTCGTTTCAGATCCCAGGATTTGCCTGTTGGGAGAGCAGCCTCTAGGGCTGGCAGCAATCAGTCTTCCAGGATGTTTTCTCCAGAGGATTAGGAGGAAAGACAAAGGGCCAGAGATCATGAGTTAGAGGTCATGAGAATAAAGGCAGAGGAGAGCAGGAACGTTTATGCCTTGGAAGAGAAGAAATCAATCTTGGCACATGAACTGAGAATGAGAGAGCTTGATGAGGAGCTCAGAAGGCTTGAGGCCATGAGTGTCTTAGCTAAGAAAAAGGACGTGTGTAGCTCATGAAGTGAGCTTGGCTGGGTTGGAGGTGGAGTCCAGCTCAGATGGTGGCAGCAAAAATGTAGTCTCTAGTGCTGACATACACCAAGGGGTTCAGGGTTATGAGGTAGCTCCAGTGGTGTGCAGTGTCCCTGAGGTGGATTGGGGAACTGGCACAGTGGTTCATATTCCTAGTGGTGGGAGGGACACTCTACTGACTCTAGATGAGAGGTGCAGGGAGAGGGGTTCCTCCATGGTAGAAGCCTTGGTGTGTGAGTGTGGAGACCGCCCAGAAGAGTGTGGGTTGAGTGACAGAGACAGTCAGACACTGTCTTGCCAATCTCAGGAGAGTGGTGTGGGGTACTTGTGTGAGGCACTGGATGGTGAGGCAAAGGATAGCTTGGTTAACACGTGTAGGGATGTGTGATTCGATTGTTGGAGAGCATATTTTAAGTCCCTGTTTCCAGAGCTATGCCAACAGCCGGTGAAGTGTGAGTTCTCCGACCCCAGGGAGCTTGCACTGGAGACAGACTTTTTGGTGGATTCCAGAGGGTCTGAGGAAGCTTTTGGGAGTGATCCTGAGGGGGGTGGCTCAGGTTTTCCCCAACCATGAGAGGTATGGGAGGTTGGTGGTAGCCCAGATAGGTCCCAGTGTAGTGGGAGGGGTGTAGGGTCCCACGTCCGGTCTCAGAGGAGAAGGAGTCAATCAATCAATCATGTCACTTATAAAGCGCACTACATACCCGCGAGGGTCTCAAGGCACTGGGGGAAGAGGAGGGTGGTGCTGCTACTGATCGAAGAGCCAGGTCTTGAGGAGTCTTCTGAAGGCCAGTAGGTCTTGGGTCTGTCGGAGGTTGGTGGGGAGGGTGTTCCAGGTCTTGGCGGCGAGGTGGGAGAAGGATCTGCCGCCGGCGGTCGTTTTCCGGATGCGGGGGACTGTGGCGAGGGCGAGGCTGGTCGAGCGGAGCTGGCGGGTGGGGGTGTTGAAGCTGAGTCGTCTGTTGAGGTAGGCTGGTCCGGAGTTGTGGAGTGCTTTGTGTGCGTGGGTGAGGAGCTTGAAGGTTATCCTCTTGTTGACAGGGAGCCAGTGCAGGTCTCTCAGGTGGGGTGTGATGTGGCTGCGTCGGGGGATGTCGAGGATAAGACGTGCAGAGGCGTTCTGGATGCGTTGCAGCCATCTCAGGAGCTTAGCCGTCGTTCCTGCGTAGAGGGCGTTTCCGTAGTCCAGCCTGCTGGTGACGAGGGCCTGGGTGACTGAGTGGGAGTGGGCTGTGTCCCGGGCCTGAAACCCAGGCCCAGGACCTGGTTGGTTCATGGAGTGAACACCAGGAGGGGGGCCTAGTCTGTGCCGAGAGGCCATCCCCTGAGGGAGATCCCAAAATGTCAGGTGAACTGGGGAGGGGACTGCTCTAACAAGCATCCCACCAGTTCTGAGTGTCTGGTAGCACCGCTCCAGTGGAGAGGGTGCTTGAGTCCAGAGAAAAGGGTGAGGGGGGACGAAGTCCCCAGTGAAAGGACCAGTGGGTCAGGGATTGCCAGCTCGGAGGTCAGAGCACCCCAGGACTGACCCTGGTGAGGGCACTTCTGGCCTGGGGGGTATTCATGCTCTGTCAGATGGACAGGGGGCTGGAGACCTGCGCCAGGCGGACTCTCGCACAACTCATGAGGAGTGTGTTTCCCTTGAGGGGGGTCAGTGTACTCTCCCGGAAGTCCTGGGATGCCAGGCACAGGTTCAGCCTAAGGGTACAGACCCTGGGTTGGAGGACCAGGTTCAGGGTGTCCCCCCTGACCTGGAGGAAGGGGCGACTGCTAACAGTGCCCCTACCAGTTTGTCTTCTGGGGGTACCGCTCCGGGTGGGATGGTGCAGAGTCCCAGGGAGGAGGACTGCATGTGGGAGAGACCACCCCAGTCCTGTGTCCAGCCGCAGGGTACAGACCCTGGGCTGATGTACCAGTTGCAGTATAGCACCCCTGAACTGGTGGGAGAATTGTGCAGAACACCTACCACAGGTGCCCTGACAATTCTGGAGTCTGGGGGTACTGCTCCAGGTGGGAGGGTGCAGAGCCCCAGGGAGGAGGACAGGGTGTGGGAGAGGCCACCCCAGTCTCTTGTCCAGCCACAGGGTACAGACCCTGGGCTGGTGGGCCAGTGTCAGGATGCCATACCTGACTTGGCAGGAGGGAGAGTGGAGAAAGAGTGCCAGGCACCTGGGGCTACTGCCCCCGACTTTCTGACGCCACAGAGGTGAGAGAGGCCTGAAAGGCATGAGGCCTGGGTCTCATCACTGACAGTTGTCAGTGGCCACTGTGGCTTGCTGTCCTGGTGGACAGAGTTGCCCCTGGGAGGGGGACTGGAGTCATATCCCAGGGGTGGACTGAGCCACACCACTGTGTTGGCCATGTGGGTACTGTCTGCCTGTTGGGACACATCTGTGAGCAAAGTAAGTTTAGGCGTTGCACAGATGGGGTCCACAGGTGAGGAGAAGGGTTCCCCATGGGTTAGCTTAGTAGGCCCTGAGAGTATGGATAGAGGGATCCAACTAGATTTGGGAAGGCGAAGAACGGGAATAGACACCTGCTGTTGCAGGCCAGGGTCCATGTTCTATCGCCCCAAGCAGGGAAGCCCATCGAGGTATGGATTGGTCTACCCTGGCTTTAGGCTGGAAGGGGGTTGTGTTGGACTTGGCCCTTTTTGCAGGGTTATCCCCAAACTTTTAGCTTCTTCCTCCTATTTTTTCCTGACCTGTGTTTGTTGGTTTTAGGACTCTGGGCACCTTACCACTGCTAATCAGTGCTAAAGTGCATATGCTCCCTGTGTAAATTGTTATTATAATTGGTTCTCCCTGATTGGCATATTTTGATTTACTGGTCAGTCCCTAGTAAAGTGCACTGGGTGTGCCGGGGCTGGTAAATCAAATACTACTAGTGTGCCTGCAGCACTGATTGTGCCACCCACATGAGTAGCCCTGAAAAGATGTCTCAGGCCTGCCACTGCAGTGCCTGTGCGCAGTTTGCTAACTGCCATGTCGACTTGGCAAGTGCACCCACTTGCCAGGCCCTAACCTTCCCTTTTCTTACATATAAGACACCCCTATGGTAGGCGCAAGGTACCCCCCTGGGCAGGGTGCAGTGTATGTGAAAAGTAGGACATGTACTGATGTGTGTAACATGTCCTGATAGTGAAATACTGCCAATTTCGTTTTTCACTATTGAAAGGCTTTCTTGCCCCATAGGACAGAATGGGGAATGCTTTGCAACATTTTACAAGCATATCTTCCCATAGGGATAAGATGGAAAAATAAAGTTTAGACTCTCTGAACTCAGAATTTAATAACACATCTTTTACTAAAGATGGTTTTTAAATTGTGTGTTTGAAAATGCCACATTGTTCATGTTACATTTCAATTGTTGTACTATTTTAATTTAATGTTTTCACAACCACAACATGGTTACAATGGATAAAGGTCGAGTGTATTTTCGTGTTTTACTGACACATTTTTGTATTTTTGTGTTATTAGCTTTGAAGTGACATGATAGGTTATCTTTCTTTACCCTTTTTCACTTTTCTTCTATTTTGTTTATTTTCATTATCAGTTTTATTCATTTTCTAATTCATTTTCGGTTTGTGAGAAAGTCTATTCTCATTATCACTTCATACTGTATACCACTGACGGCAGATGTGTGTTCAGCATAGTTTACTTTTTCACTAGATTAGGCAGACACGTCTCATAGGAATTGGGTTCCTCCAATTTGCCGACATTTAGCTGTTAGTTCGATTTCCTTCTTCTGTTTTAATAACTTACGCACCCAGCACGTAAACGTGTGTTTTTGGCGGATCACACAGAATCGAGGCTTACGACTTCATCACGAGTTAGAAGAGGAATACGCACCGTTCACTAGTAAGTTCAGCTTTTTCGTGGGTTATCGCTTCACGGTGTATGTGAGGTATGGTAGGGACGCACATTTTTATTGAGCACAATTTTTTATTTTTTCAGCATTACTACTATCCCCGTAGGAGGGTTGGGACATGCCGGATACGTTGAGAACTTCGTAAGTGAAATTCCATTCTGCTTTTTCATGGGAAGTTTTTTGATAGTTCCCAGATTGTTTACCCTGCAATTATTTTTCAATATTGAATACCATTCATTTTTTTAACCCACAGCTACCTCTCATAGCTCTAGCAGTATTTCATTGATTAGACACCCGTTTTGATCTACATAGCCCGGTTACTTGCGGCGCTTTAGAAAGTTGGGTGAGTTTCCTTACACTAGCAATACAATTCACGCATTGGTGATCTTTTTGGCTATATTTTCAGTGATCATGTTTCTTCGGGTTTTCAGGTCGGTTGGAAGTTTTTGATATACTTGTCTCAGCTTCAGATATTCACCGTCATTGGACAGGAACTAGGTAGATACTGTTTTTGAAAATGGGGCTTCTTCTTTTCTACACTTTTTCGATTTTCAATCTCTCACTCCTTTTTCAACTTATGCACAGGGTGTGCAGGTACGTTTGGTACTTTTATTGTTTTTGAGTACTTTCGCTTCTTCAGAGTCACCTTCATTATTGTAATCTGGTTGTCATGTACAATACTGCAAAGTCTATGATGCATGCATATATATCGTTTTAATATCCTCCCGGTCTGTATAGGTCAGTCATTTAAATGTTTCACATGTATAAATTTCAGCATGACAAGTTTATTTCGATATATGTTAAATACTTTATATATTTATTCATAGATATCCCCTGAAGAAAGGTGTTGACTACACCCGAAATGCATTGGGATTGTGAAGTGAATTGCATTTCACTGTTATGATTTGAATAAATGGACCTTTGAAAATCCGCATTTTGATTTGGATTCACAGCACATGTATGGATAAAAAGAAGGCAATCTGCAAGACTGTTTTGTTTGAAGACTTAAGCTTACATGCTTTGAAGATTTATGGTTTTGGGGACATTGTGGATTCATGAACAACACAGTTTTTTCATGTTAATAATGTATTAAAAGATTTTGATGTATTGTTTATATACACTCATATAGGAGTGTTTTCCGGTAGTGCACGTCCTGTCTAGAACATTACACTCTAGTTTGCATTTTCTATTTTGAATTGGTGGTAGGGTGGAACCACCTCAGGTTGTGCACACCAAGTTAGAAAATCAATGAACATTGGGTATAATTAGAGAACCGGTTTAACTTGAGTGCGCACCAGCTGTGATTAGTATTTTGTATGTTTCGCATTTTTTCTACCCGACACAGCTATTAGCAGCACCATTAATCATGTCATTTGAAGACATATTGCATCTCACAGAAAATAAGGCAGAAACCAAAGCTTACAGTTCATCAGATGCTGAAGACATATATGGCCTTATCCGGGAGGCCCGTTCTTTTGATGTAACACAGGGTCCGGTTGTTCAACAACTGAGACAATTAGAATACCTGATGTGACGTGAAATTAATCAGTGTTTGCATGCAACGACTTTAGTGCAATATCACAAAGCTAGTAGAATTCCGAGAGGGTTAAGATTACCACTCAAACCTATGATGTTTAAGATGATCAAAAAGTTCATGGATAAGTGGTACTCAATACTTAACAAGTGTTCATTAGATCTCATCCTTTTGATAGTAGAAGAATTGTCCAGTATTTTAATATGTTTAGAGCAGGAAATTCATGAATCACAAGAAGCTCTGAAGACTCGCATGACAGGAGATGATTGGTCAGCATCATTAGAAGGGATCAATAAGAAATTAGATTTATACGCCAAAGAGATACACGAATGCAAGGTTCGTAAATTTAGACGTGATACTATTGATTATAAGCTAGATGAGGTATATTCATGGGCGGAAGTGTATGCGCAGAAGCGCTCATATCAAAAACCAGGGAATTCGTTTTCTGAAGAGAGTATAGCTTCGGTCAGTGACACTCGTTTAACAAGACCACCTGTATCTTCTTTGGTTGACAATACATTGGCAGAAACATCGTCAACATCAACCACTAAAGTTTCTTTTTTAGAGATCAGCGCAGCCGCCAACAACCCACCACTAGGACAGATAAACACCGAGTCAAGCACACTAAAACCCGCAGAGGCAGTGGAAGGAACAAAGCAAATCAATGTAGGGCGGAGGCAGAAAAAACATTAGTGGTGAACATTTCTTCAGTGACGTTGACAAAGGCACAAACGTTGGTTTTGAACAAAGGCACATCCTTTGTGCCTACATTTCACACCTCACCGTTTAATACGGAAATAGAATTTTACAAATTTATGCGGAAATTGAGGTTGCGATATTTTTCTCCAACTCCAGTTTCACTAACATTGACTCTCAACCCAAAGAATACACTGAGTTTAAACCCAAAAGCACGTTTGTTGCTCCTAGCTCTCATAAGGTTTTGGACACATTTGAGACTTTGGTAAAGAAGGATTTAGCTCTATTATCTACTCCGTCCAGGAAACATCACAATTTGACTTTGTCAGACAGGAAAGCACTCAAATCTTTGAGGATGAATGAGACATTAGTGTATTTTCCAGCAGACAAAGGTGGTGCTTTGGTTGTAATGGACAGCGTTGTTTATGAAGCTAAAGTCAATGAGATGTTGTCAGATGAATCCACGTACTTACCACTCAGCCAGGATCCAACTCTTGAATTTCAAAATGAATTGTTTAGGATTTTAACACATGCCAAAGACATGGGGTGGATCAGCTCTAAGACATTTGATTTTTGTATTCTAAGTTTCCACGTAGGCCATCAATATACATGTTACCAAAAATTCATAAAAATCTTCGAGATCCCCCACTACGTCCCATTGTGTCAGGGTGCAGTTCCATTCATGAACCATTGGGTTACTATTTAGACGCATTTTTACAGATTTTTGTGCAGGCAGGACCAACTTATGTGCAGGACACCACTCATTTTTGAAATTACTTGGAGATCTAAATTTACCATCAGGAGAAGAAATTTGGCTAGGAACTGTAGATGTAGTTTCCTTATATACTTCGATTCCTCATGCGGTGGGTATCGAAGCCATTGAATGGGCTCTGTTACAACAGGGGGATATACCAGCCAATAAAGTTTTCCTCTTGGAACTGTTACAATTCTGTCTTTTCAACAGCTATTTTAAATGGAAAGATCATTTCTTTCTTCAAACCAATGGTACCTCCATGGGTTTTTCGGGGCACCAAGTTATGCTAATACTTTCATGATGAAGTTTGAACAGGAACACATACTCAATGATCCAACATGGACTGATCATCTCATCATATACCGTCGGTATATTGATGACATTTTCATTATGTGGCAAGGAGAGAAACAGGATTTAGTTAGAAAGCTAACATCACTTAACAGCATTAATCCTAGGATTCAGTTTACATATACACTAGATAAACAGGCTATATCATATCTGGATGTGAGAATTGAATTGCATGATTCCAAGTTCACCACCAAGGTTTTCAAAAAGTTGACAGATTGTAACAACACCTTACTATTTGACAGTTTTCACCCTGGTTCCCTAAAGAAACATCTCCCATTTTCACAGTTTTCAAGGATCAAGCGGATTACGTCAGATCCCTCACAATTGGCTGAGACTATTGAGTCAGCCAAACAAAATTTCCTGGCTAGGGGTTATCCGAGGAGACAGTGGAAGAATCAGAAGCTAGATTAGCAGAACTTTCTAGATCTGCTTTACTTGAAAAAAAGTGAAACCCACAGATAGTAGGGAAGTATTTGTTTCCACTTTTTCTACTCAATCGTCAGCTATTAAAAAACCATTTTGCATAGATGGGATTTGTTACAAACAGAACCTGATTTTGGGGATCTCTTTAAAGATCAGCCGATCTTTGCTTATAAACGTTCAAAGAATATCAGAGAATTATTGAAGAAGCACAACACTCAAGAAGCATGTCAACAAAAGGGCATGTTGAAATGTCAAAATTGCTCTCATTGCAATAACGTAATTATAGGCACTACTATTCAACACCCTTGGACAGGTAAACCGATTGGGTTACAGTTCACGGCTAATTGTAACACACAGAATGTCATCTACGTAATTCGGTGCCCTTGTGGCTTGCACTATGTAGGTAAAACTGAGAGATCCTTGCGTACTCGTATCACCGAGCACAAAAGTAGGATTCGAACTAAAACATTGAGTTCTCCCTTAGCTAGTCATTGGGTTAACACACATCACACCATAGCACAACTTAGATTCAGTGTGTTAGAGGTAGTGCGAGAATACTGTGACCGAGATATGATGAAATACATCACTCAGAGGGAGACATTTTGGATCAAATTTCTTGATACAATGAGCCCAAGGGGCCTGAATGATAAACTGGAGTTAGCATGTTTCTTGTAGAGGTATCTCTCATGGCAATGGATAGATCTTGGTTAGAACCATGATTGTTGATTAAGTGACAGTGTTGACACACAGGAATTTTCATCGTTGTTTTACAGTGCATCTGACATTTTCATCTGGACAATTGTTTGCAGCATACACAATTGCAGCTTAATGAGTGACATTGTAGTTTCCATTTTTTTGCCAGCACATTCTAATCAATTGTTTTAATCATGATGAGACCATGCAACATTGAATAGAATCACACTTAACATGTATACTTGCTACATGGCAGATCACGCAATTATCAGTGTTTTATTTGCTTATGATATGTATGTAGATTGATTACTACGTTTCATTCCAATATATATCTCATGATGTGTTTCATTGTTAAAGTGGTCTGATATTCTAGTATTGGCAGGCATGTAATATTTTGAGCTTGCAACATTGTTCATGTTACATTTCAATTGTTGTACTATTTTAATTTAATGTTTTCACAACCACAACATGGTTACAATGGATAAAGGTTGAGTGTATTTTCGTGTTTTACTGACACATTTTTGTATTTTTGTGTTATTAGCTTTGAAGTGACATGATAGGTTATCTTTCTTTACCCTTTTTCACTTTTCTTCTATTTTGTTTATTTTCATTATCAGTTTTATTCATTTTCTAATTCATTTTCGGTTTGTGAGAGAGTCTATTCTCATTATCACTTCATGCTGTATACCACTGACGGCAGATGTGTGTTCAGCATAGTTTATTTTTTCACTAGATTAGGCAGACACATCTCATAGGAATTGGGTTCCTCCAATATGGCCGCCATTTAGCTGTTAGTTCGATTTCCTTCTTCTGTTTCAATAACTTACGCACCCAGCACGTAAACGTGTGTTTTTGGCGGATCACACAGAATCGAGGCTTACGACTTCATCACGAGTTAGAAGAGGAATACGCACCGTTCACTAGTAAGTTCAGTTTTTTCGTGGGTTATCGCTTCACGGTGTATGTGAGGTATGGTAGGGACGCACATTTTTATTGAGCACAATTTTTTCTTTTTTCAGCATTACTACCATCCCCGTAGGAGGGTTGGGACATGCCGGATACGTTGAGAACTTCGTAAGTGAAATTCCATTCTGCTTTTTCATGGGAAGTTTTTTGATAGTTCCCAGATTGTTTACCCTGCAATTATTTTTCAATATTGAATACCATTCATTTTTTTAACCCACAGCTACCTCTCATAGCTCTAGCAGTATTTCATTGATTAGACACCCGTTTTGATCTACATAGCCCGGTTACTTACGGCGCTTTAGAAAGTTGGGTGAGTTTCCTTACACTAGCAATACAATTCACGCATTGGTGATCTTTTTGGCTATATTTTCAGTGATCATGTTTCTTCGGGTTTTCAGGTCGGTTGGAAGTTTTTGATATACTTGTCTCAGCTTCGGATATTCACCATCATTGGACAGGAACTAGGTAGATACTGTTTTTGATAATGGGGCTTCTTCTTTCTACACTTTTTCGATTTTCAATCTCTCACTCTTTTTTCAATTTATGCACAGGGTGTGCAGGTACGTTTGGTACTTTTATTGTTTTTGAGTACTTTCGCTTCTTCAGAGTCACCTTCATTATTGTAATATGGTTGACATGTACAATACTGCAAAGTCTATGATGCATGCATATATATCGTTTTAATATCTTCCCGGTCTGTATAGGTCAGTCATTTACATGTTTCACATGTATAAATTTCAGCATGACAAGTTTATTTCGATATATGTTAAATACTTTATATATTTATTCATAGATATCCCCTGAAGAAGGGTGTTGACTATACCCGAAATGCATTGGGATTGTGGAGTGAATTGCATTTCACTGTTATGATTTGAATAAATGGACCTTTGAAAATCCGAATTTTTATTTGGATTCACAGCACATGTATGGATAAAAAGAAGTCAATCGGCAAGACTGTTTTGTTTGAAGACTTAAGCTTACATGCTTTGAAGATTTATGGTTTTGGGGACATTGTGGATTCATGAACAACACAGTTTTTTCATGTTAATAATGTATTAAAAGATTTTGATGTATTGTTTATATACACTCATATAGGAGTGTTTTCCGGTAGTGCACGTCCTGTCTAGAACATTACGCTCTAGTTTGCATTTTCTATTTTGAATTGGTGGTAGGGTGGAACCACCTCAGATTGTGCACACCAAGTTAGAAAATCAATGAACATTGGGTATAATTAGAGAACCGGTTTAACTTGAGTGCGCACCAGCTGTGATTAGTATTTTGTATGTTTCGCATTTTTTCTACCCGACACAGGTATTAGCAGCACCATTAATCATGTCATTTGAAGACATATTGCATCTCACAGAAAATAAGGCAGAAACCAAAGCTTACAGTTCATCAGATGCTCAAGACATATATGGCCTTATCCGGGAGGCCCGTTCTTTTGATGTAACACAGGGTCCGGTTGTTCAACAACTGAGACAGTTAGAATACCTGAAGCGACGTGAAATTAATCAGCGTTTGCATGCAACGACTTTAGTGCAATATCACAAAGCTAGTAGAATTCCGAGAGGGTTAAGATTACCACTCAAACCTATGATGTTTAAGATGAACAAAAAGTTAATGGATAAGTGGTACTCAATACTTAACAAGTGTTCATTAGATCTCATCCTTTTCATAGTAGAAGAATTGTCCAGTATTTTAATAGGTTTAGAGCAGGAAATTCATGAATCACAAGAAGCTCTGAAGACTCGCATGACAGGAGATGATTGGTCAGCATCATTAGAAGGGATCAATAAGAAATTAGATTTATACGCCAAAGAGATACACGAACGCAAGGTTCATAAATTTAGACGTGATACTATTGATTATAAGCTAGATGAGGTATATTCATGGGCGGAAGTGTATGCGCAGAAGCGCTCATATCAAAAACCAGGGAATTCGTCTTCTGAAGAGAGTATAGCTTCGGTCAGTGACACTCGTTTAACAAGACCACCTGTATCTTCTTTGGTTGACAATACATTGGCAGAAACATCGTCAACATCAACCACTAAAGTTTCTTTTTTAGAGATCAGCGCAGCCGCCAACAACCCACCACTAGGACAGATAAACACCGAGTCAAACACACTAAAACCCGCAGAGGCAGTGGAAGGAACAAAGCAAATCAATGTAGGGCGGAGGCAGAAAAAACATTAGTGGTGAACATTTCTTCAGTGACGTTGACAAAGGCACAAACGTTGGTTTTGAACAAAGGCACATCCTTTGTGCCTACATTTCACACCTCACCGTTTAATACGGAAATAGAATTTTACAAATTTATGCGGAAATTGAGGTTGCGATATTTTTCTCCAACTCCAGTTTCACTAACATTGACTCTCAACCCAAAGAATACACTGAGTTTAAACCCAAAAGCACGTTTGTTGCTCCTAGCTCTCATAAGGTTTTGGACACATTTGAGACTTTGGTAAAGAAGGATTTAGCTCTATTATCTACTCCATCCAGGAAACATCACAATTTGACTTTGTCAGACAGGAAAGCACTCAAATCTTTGAGGATGAATGAGACATTAGTGTATTTTCCAGCAGACAAAGGTGGTGCTTTGGTTGTAATGGACTGCGTTGTTTATGAAGCCAAGGTCAATGAGATGTTGTCAGATGAATCCATGTACTTACCACTCAGCCAGGATCCAACTCTTGAATTTCAAAATGAATTGTTTAGGATTTTAACACATGCCAAAGACATGGGGTGGATCAGCTCTAAGACATTTGATTTTTTGTATTCTAAGTTTCCACGTAGGCCATCAATATACATGTTACCAAAAATTCATAAAAATCTTCGAGATCCCCCACTACGTCCCATTGTGTCAGGGTGCAGTTCCATTCATGAACCATTGGGTTACTATTTAGACGCATTTTTACAGATTTTTGTACAGGCAGGACCAACTTATGTGCAGGACACCACTCATTTTTTGAAATTACTTGGAGATCTAAATTTACCATCAGGAGAAGAAATTTGGCTAGGAACTGTAGATGTAGTTTCCTTATATACTTCGATTCCTCATGCGGAGGGTATCGAAGCCATTGAATGGGCTCTGTTACAACAGGGGGATATACCAGCCAATAAAGTTTTCCTCTTGGAACTGTTACAATTCTGTCTTTTCAACAGCTATTTTAAATGGAAAGATCATTTCTTTCTTCAAACCAATGGTACCTCCATGGGTTTTTCGGGGGCACCAAGTTATGCTAATACTTTCATGATGAAGTTTGAACAGGAACACATACTCAATGATCCAACATGGACTGATCATCTCATCATATACCGTCGGTATATTGATGACATTTTCATTATGTGGCAAGGAGAGAAACAGGATTTAGTTAGAAAGCTAACATCACTTAACAGCATTAATCCTAGGATTCAGTTTACATATACACTAGATAAACAGGCTATATCATATCTGGATGTGAGAATTGAATTGCATGATTCCAAGATCACCACCAAGGTTTTCAAAAAGTTGACAGATTGTAACAACACCTTACTATTTGACAGTTTTCACCCTGGTTCCCTAAAGAAACATCTCCCATTTTCACAGTTTTCAAGGATCAAGCGGATTACGTCAGATCCCTCACAATTGGCTGAGACTATTGAGTCAGCCAAACAAAATTTCCTGGCTAGGGGTTATCCGAGGGAGACAGTGGAAGAATCAGAAGCTAGATTAGCAGAACTTTCTAGATCTGCTTTACTTGAAAAAAAAGTGAAACCCACAGATAGTAGGGAAGTATTCGTTTCCACTTTTTCTACTCAATCGTCAGCTATTAAAAAAACCATTTTGCATAGATGGGATTTGTTACAAACAGAACCTGATTTTGGGGATCTCTTTAAAGATCAGCCGATCTTTGCTTATAAACATTCAAAGAATATCAGAGAATTATTGAAGAAGCACAACACTCAAGAAGCATGTCAACAAAAGGGCATGTTGAAATGTCAAAATTGCTCTCATTGCAATAACGTAATTATAGGCACTACTATTCAACACCCTTGGACAGGTAAACCGATTGGGTTACAGTTCACGGCTAATTGTAACACACAGAAAGTCATCTACGTAATTCGGTGCCCTTGTGGCATGCACTATGTAGGTAAAACTGAGAGATCCTTGCGTACTCGTATCACCGAGCACAAAAGTAGGATTCGAACTAAAACATTGAGTTCTCCCTTAGCTAGTCATTGGGTTAACACACATCACACCATAGCACAACTTAGATTCAGTGTGTTAGAGGTAGTGCGAGAATACTGTGACCGAGATATGACGAAATACATCACTCAGAGGGAGACATTTTGGATCAAATTTCTTGATACACTGAGCCCAAGGGGCCTGAATGATAAACTGGAGTTAGCATGTTTCTTGTAGAGGTATCTCTCATGGCAATGGATAGATCTTGGTTAGAACCATGATTGTTGATTAAGTGACAGTGTTGACACACAGGAATTTTCATCGTTGTTTTACAGTGCATCTGACATTTTCATCTGGACAATTTTTTGCAGCATACACAATTGCAGTTTAATGAGTGACATTGTAGTTTCCATTTTTTTGCCAGCACATTCTAATCAATTGTTTTAATCATGATGAGACCATGCAACATTGAATAGAATCACACTTAACATGTATACTTGCTACATGGCAGATCACGCAATTATCAGTGTTTTATTTGCTTATGATATGTATGTAGATTGATTACTACGTTTCATTCCAATATATATCTCATGATGTGTTTCATTGTTAAAGTGGTCTGATATTCTAGTATTGGCAGGCATGTAATATTTTGAGCTTGCAACATTGTTCATGTTACATTTCAATTGTTGTACTATTTTAATTTAATGTTTTCACAACCACAACATGGTTACAATGGATAAAGGTCGAGTGTATTTTAGTGTTTTACTGACACATTTTTGTATTTTTGTGTTATTAGCTTTGAAGTGACATGATAGGTTATCTTTCTTTACCCTTTTTCACTTTTCTTCTATTTTGTTTATTTTCATTATCAGTTTTATTCATTTTCTAATTCATTTTCGGTTTGTGAGAGAGTCTATTCTCATTATCACTTCATGCTGTATACCACTGACGGCAGATGTGTGTTCAGCATAGTTTACTTTTTCACTAGATTAGGCAGACACGTCTCATAGGAATTGGGTTCCTCCAATATGGCCGCCATTTAGCTGTTAGTTCGATTTCCTTCTTCTGTTTCAATAACTTACGCACCCAGCACGTAAACGTGTGTTTTTGGCGGATCACACAGAATCGAGGCTTACGACTTCATCACGAGTTAGAAGAGGAATACGCACCGTTCACTAGTAAGTTCAGTTTTTTCGTGGGTTATCGCTTCACGGTGTATGTAAGGTATGGTAGGGACGCACATTTTTATTGAGCACAATTTTTTATTTTTTCAGCATTACTACTATCCCCGTAGGAGGGTTGGGACATGCCGGATACGTTGAGAACTTCGTAAGTGAAATTCCATTCTGCTTTTTCATGGGAAGTTTTTGATAGTTCCCAGATTGTTTACCCTGCAATTATTTTTCAATATTGAATACCATTCATTTTTTTAACCCACAGCTACCTCTCATAGCTCTAGCAGTATTTCATTGATTAGACACCCGTTTTGATCTACATAGCCCGGTTACTTGCGGCGCTTTAGAAAGTTGGGCGAGTTTCCTTACACTAGCAATACAATTCACGCATTGGTGATCTTTTTGGCTATATTTTCAGTGATCATGTTTCTTCGGGTTTTCAGGTCGGTTGGAAGTTTTTTGATATACTTGTCTCAGCTTCAGATATTCACCGTCATTGGACAGGAACTAGGTAGATACTGTTTTTGATAATGGGGCTTCTTCTTTCTACACTTTTTCGATTTTCAATCTCTCACTCCTTTTTCAACTTATGCACAGGGTGTGCAGGTATGTTTGGTACTTTTATTGTTTTTGAGTACTTTCGCTTCTTCAGAGTCACCTTCATTATTGTAATCTGGTTGTCATGTACAATACTGCAAAGTCTATGATGCATGCATATATATCGTTTTAATATCCTCCCGGTCTGTATAGGTCAGTCATTTAAATGTTTCACATGTATAAATTTCAGCATGACAAGTTTATTTCGATATATGTTAAATACTTTATATATTTATTCATAGATATCCCCTGAAGAAGGGTGTTGACTACACCCGAAATGCATTGGGATTGTGGAGTGAATTGCATTTCACTGTTATGATTTGAATAAATGGACCTTTGAAAATCCGCATTTTGATTTGGATTCACAGCACATGTATGGATAAAAGAAGTCAATCGGCAAGACTGTTTTGTTTGAAGACTTAAGCTTACATGCTTTGAAGATTTATGGTTTTGGGGACATTGTGGATTCATGAACAACACAGTTTTTTCATGTTAATAATGTATTAAAAGATTTTGATGTATTGTTTATATACACTCATATAGGAGTGTTTTCCGGTAGTGCACGTCCTGTCTAGAACATTACGCTCTAGTTTGCATTTTCTACTTTTAGAAAGTAGGCATTTTCTTGTTTAACTATTTTGTGTGCCTCTGCCTGTTTGTGCATTGGGGAAGTGCATTCTCTCAGACAGCCACAGAGGGGGTTGATGTGTGTCCTGCCTTGCCTGAATGAGTCAGGGCTGGGCTGAATAGACCTGGGCTGCATTCAGAGTAGGGGAGGAGTTCTCACTAGCACCTGAATATGCCCGGCCTGCATTTAGAGTGGTGGGAGGAGATTTCCCTTGCACCTGAATAGGGCCTGTCTGCTTTCCACAATGCTGTCTCCACCTCCTGCCGGGCAGCTGCACCAGAGAGGACAGAACTGGTTTGGACTGGGCTCAGAGACCATTGCACAAAGAGAACAAAGACATTTTGGGGTATAAGTATTAGACCTAAAACCCCTGAACTTTAGACTACTTCTGGAATCAAGAGGAACCTTTGCCCAGGTGAAGAGCTGGAGAAACTGAGGATAAGTACTGCCCTTGCTGTGTGTCTGGGGTTGGCCTGCAGTTGCTGTTTCTGCCAAGGAAAGGAGAAGGACTTTGCTGTGTGCTGTGTCCCCTGCTTGAGGAAAGTCTCCAAGGGCTTGAGTAGAACTTGCCTCCTGTTTTGAAGTCTCAGGAACACAAAGACTTCACCCCCAGCTCCCCTGAACTTCCTTGCTGGGAGTTCTGACCTGCCAAGAAGTGCCTATGACTGTGTGGGGCCTCTGGAGGTTGTTTCTGCTGCTGGGAGCTGGGAAGCAACACAACAAGAAAATCGACGCATCGTTCTTCTTGTGACAGTTTTTCAGACGCAATGCCATGGTGCGAGAAGAATCTCCCCGCACTGCTGTGCCGCTGCTGAAACCGACACAGCGCCTGTCACCGCTGCAAGAATTGAAGCATCGAGGGATCGCAGCTGAAGAAACCAACGTAGCGCCGCTCAACGCTGCCGCATCGTTCACCGACGCATCCCGGATTTACACGCATCGTCCCTGTGCGCCAAGTTTTCCCCGACGCATCACCCGCAGATCGGAGTGGTCTCAGAATCGACGCATCGTTTCCCCCTACAGACCGGACCTGACGCACCGCTCCCCTGTGTCCAGGGGGAACTGTCGCATCGCATCGCATCCATGAAGGTCTCAGGAATCGACGCATCTCTTTGTTTTTCTACGCTTCCCATCGCTGCGGCTGTTTGGCTTGGTGAATTTTGTCGCAACAACAGGTACTTTGCAAGAAATCACGCATCCATAGTTTTCTATGGACTCAGTTGCTAAAACCTTTTGAACGTCATTTTGCTTAATACTTGTATGTTGGATTTTTGTCATTTTGGTCTTGTTAAGTTTAAATAAAGATACTTTATTTTTGTAAACCGGTGTGGTGTCCATTTGTGGTGTTATCACTGTGTTACTGTGAGTGTTGGTACAAATACTTTACACATTGCCTTTGGGATAAGCCAGTCTGCTCGTGCCAAGCTACCAAGGGGGTGAGCAGGGGTTATCTAGAGTGTGTATCCCCCTTACCCTGACTATAAGTAAGGGTCCTTATTTGGACAAAGGTACCTACCTCTGCCAACTAGAGACCCCCATTTCTAACAGATACTCAAAGAGATCTAATGAATTGTGCAAGTGAAAAGTTATGAAGAAAGTTATGGTAGACCTGACAGAATGGCACTTTGACAATCTTCTGGAAAATATGCTAGGAAAATGTAAATCTACAGAGGCGTCTCCACATTACAGAGATTTATGAATGTATAGCTGAATCACATACTCCCCTGGTGTTTGCTTGCACTGCTTGGACGTTCATCATTCAACTATATCAATGTATGATAACAACAAACATTTTGAACAAAATCTGCTTTTTCTGAATCCTATGAATAATTCCAACACTGTGGAAAATCATCATGCATAGAGTTTGAAAAAGAAAATTGGTAAAGCTGGTTTTTTTCACATGTAAACTGTTCTTTCCCATGCAAAGTCTTTCCTTCCCTCAAATTCCTTGTGGAAATTTGGATTTACACGCACTTTATTCTGCTTTCTGCTAGCTTTCTATTTTGTCCTTCTCAAGCTCTCCTGCTGAAAGAGCAGACCCTGGAATGTCTCCTAATCTGTTTTGTTCAGCTGCAGACAGTTATGGCAATTTCAGAGGATGATCAATTAGGGCAGCCAGCTGCTTCTGTCTGCCATTCATCATGTCACACAATGTATGCAGTTTTATATGTCCATGGCAACTAGCAGCTTCTCTGATGTACAATGACTCCTCTCCCTTTGAACATTTTTAGCATGTGAATTCATTAAACAAGTGACCACATGAAAAGTGACACAATTAGATACATCTTTTGTTCAACATTCAAAAATTCTTACCAACCTCGGATGATACCGGTACCACTAAAAAGAGAAAGAAAATGGAATGAGTAAGGTGTGAACTTTAGTCATTCATACCATGCATGGTCTCGTGTGAGCTGACAAAAGAGTACTTATTCTTTGAGGTGTGTGGGCACATACATTGTTAACAGAGACCACAACAGACAGGACAGGACAGGGGAAAATCTATTTTGGGCACCCTAAATTCTTCACATCACTAGACAAAACCATATCTCTGCTGCCAGGTTTTGTTGCAGCAGAAGCAATAAACTGATTTCCTAGCACTGGACCCGAATGAAACTGTTTTACTCAGATTCTATACCCACAGAGGTGATGATCCTCCGATGGACCTTTCATCGTCGAAGTGAGGGGTGAGAATTTAGGGTGTCCCACTGCTGGTCACCCAACGAGGACCAATATTTGGCAGCTAACTCACAAACTAGAGATCAGTTTCAAATCTATTACTCTCAGAATCATGCTATAAAAATAGAGGACCTATAAACGCTTACTATTCTGTAGGACAAACCTGATCCAAACAACGCTGTTAAATAGTTAATCGTATGTACTGAATCAGCTGAAACGGGATAAAAACCCCGAAGACACCAATAAACCCATTTGTTCCAAGCCAGTCGATATGCTTTCCTTGTTCCAGAAGCCCATGGCTCTGATATGATGTTCTGAAAATAATTTATGACTTTCTCTATCATGCATTTAGAAATCAGATAGTGGTAAGCACAGTTTCTGTAGAAAGAACATTAAGACACAATAATGGAGTGAGACAAATTTAGATAATTTAGTTATTGTATTAAAGAACCAAAATCAATGCATATAAGTAACATTTTAAGAAGCTCTGTCATAAATCTACCAGCTGGAAATGTAAAAACACACATCTAGTCAAAGTCAATCTATCTCTAATTAAATAAATCCATAAAGAGGATAGTTTAGAATTAATAATATCCACCACCAACAAAGGCAAGAGGATGGGTCACAAGAGTTCTCTTAGCATGGACAAAAGGATCAAGTTAGAGTCCTCTAGGGAAAAGTCAATGGGCATGGACAAGGGGAATAGAGCAAAAATCAGGAAAGTTCAAGTCTGGTCTCTCACTATACAGTTCCAAATCGTCCAGCAGACAAGTTCATCAGCAAGGGGAAAAAGCAAGGGGCATGAAAATATAGTCCGGCAGGCAGTCGAAAATTGAGGCAGAGGGGGAATGAAAATAGGTTCCCTCCTGCTAGGGAAGTCACTTTTATACTTCATATTGTTCGTTTGTGACTTCAGCAGTCACCATACAATGGTCTGATCATCATGTGGTCTTTCTTCCATTCTCCAGGTGCAAATTGATACTCCAGCATACTTTTCCATTCTCATCAAGAGAAACAACTTTCCATTCCGTTCTCACAGGTTAGTTGACAAAGAGCATATTTACTTTGTTGCTCTTCACGGATATAGTCCATAGGAGAGGTTTCCATCAATTCACTCACAAAGAAATACTGAAAGTGTCTCTTGTCGCATGACCAGAACAAATAAAGCAACATTTGAGGAAACATATCAAAGGTCCATTACATCAGGCTATGAAATAATGCAGCTTAAGGAAAAAGGTCAATTCAAATGTATTTTAAAGTTAGTGTTTTCTCATTTAGTAAAATAAACTCCTAATTAAGTTCAGGCATAACAAAATCAATCAAACATATATGTGAGCATATTTGTAGCGTTGTCAGAGATTATTACACAGAAATGTTCAACTCTAATTATGGCCTACTACCAAAATATATTCAAAAAGTACCTGCATGTAAACTATTTCCAAAAGTCATTAACATAAAATAGTTTCTATGGTTCTAGGATCCTAATAATGTTAAGCACTTATACTAAAGGTTTCGGTCATATAGCACATTGCATACATGAATTGCACCATTTTCTAACTCGTTATGGTGCTTTACAATGAAGTCAATAGAAATGCTAAGTTTCCTCATTCGTTTTTCATGCCTATTTTGTTAATATTATTAGGTAGTCAATTAATAAACATGTTAAATTCGTTAATTTACTAATCCTACTGTTTCTACCTATTCAAGCACACTTTTACTGTGCTGGTGTTTCAACTTTTCTCAGTTTCAGTGTCGTTTTTCTAGATGTGTGCATTTCTGTTTTCGTTGTCAAGATTGGTTTGTGTGTCATGAAAAGCATGATTCGCTTTACGCTGCCTCAAATCTGACATGGTGTCTGTATCTTTAGAGGCTGGTCTCTGTGCTCCCTTTCCCTTTTGAATTGGGTGAGGAGCCTCTTACTTCATTCCTTTGAATGAAGAACCTGCCCTCTCACCTACCCCCTCGCATCAGAGACCATCCTCTTTTGATCGCTCTCCATCAAGAAGTTGTTGAACCTGGTACATCTGAGTCTATTCTGTTATTTCAGTGCAAGGTAGCTCAGTGATTCTTGGTCGCTGTAATGCAATATGACAAATAGAATTGTTTCAGCTAATCGTTCAAAGTGACTATAGATGGCCATAAAAAACACAATGTGGTGACTCTAAGATGACTGAGAGCATTGGCGCTGAAAAGGCTCTGACAATCCTTCACTTATGAACATTGCAACAAAACTAAGTAGCACAATAATAACATCTGTGTCAATTGACAGTACAGTGACTCGATTGGAACCATTTTGAACAGCCCACTCAACATGTGGCACAGCACGAAGGTCAGCTCACTCCAATTTGTTGTTAAGTTCTTGAACAATGTGGCCCGTACACTTTGACTATATCTCTGCAGGTACCAACTCCTTATTGACAATCATTCCACTTGCAATAATTAGAAGTTCAGTGTTAACTGAAGCATCAGCAATGTTTTGGCAAGTTAACATCTCCAAGTTCAACTTGTTCAATGTTGATGACCAGTATTTATTAAGTTGCACAGGTATAGGTGTCGAATTTTTGATGAAGGCAAGGTCAGTTGTTCCACTTGTAGACATTCATCTGATTCTCTCACATTCTTTGACAGAGAGTTCAAGATAAGTGTCAAAGACAATGGGCCCGATTATAATGTCGGTCGGAGTTGCCTCCGACTGACATCATCATGGAATCGGAACCGACTGACCTCTGGTCGGCGGTCCCGACCACTTCATTACTATGCGACTGCACATGGTGCGGTCTCATACTCCCATTTCCCTATGGGAGCTTGAGCTACAGCTATAAACTGGCCATAAAACAAGTCCCCATAGGGAAATGAGAGATTGTGTTCATCCCTGCACCGCGTGGCAGGCACCTCAGCCCCTCGGCCCCCAACCGGGGGCCGCAAAGAGAAGGGGGCCTGCTAGGGGCCCCAAAACTCACTTTCTGGCAGGCTTTCCATGTCAGAAAGCCCAGCATGGAGAGCCTTGGGGAGAGGAGTTGGCCTTACGGCTAGGGCGGTCGACCTCGAATCTGGGGAACCTGGTTCGAGTCTCGGCAATAACGCTGAACATCCTGTGATTCTGGGCAAATCACTTAATCTCCCCGTGCCTAACAAAAATGATGAATGTGTCCTCATGTAACGCAACTGGTGCTATGTAAAGCGCTCTGATACCTGATACCGGGTCAAGTTCGCGCTATATAAAACTCCGTAAAAAAAAAAAAAAAAAAAAAACGAGCATCGTAATCTTAACGGCGGAAACGCCGTCCATTGGGATTACGGGCCTGCCTCCGACTGGCCGACGGGAACCTTGAGCCCATTGGAATCCAGCCGGAATGACGGTCGGTTTCAATTCCGACCACCTATATTGTAATTAGGCGGTATGAATTGAAACCGATGATCTCGTTCGGAAAGCCTTGGAGGCTTTCCGACCGAGATCGTAATAGGCCCCAATGTGCAGTTCTCGCAAGGAGCACACTGACTTTTATATCTTGTAGAACAGTCTGAACGACCTCTCATAAAGTTTGCTTGGATGAAATCTTGACCATTGTGACATATAGTCCATACCAACAGCAGTTTTCAATGAAGACACCTTTTCAAATTGAAATTCTTCAGGTGAAAGTTTTTTTTCGAGTTGTGTAAGAGTTTGTGTGTCACTGGTTTGGTTGCAGCATCTCCATCAAAAAATAAGTTTGTTGGAAGAGGCTCATGAAACAGAATGTCCTTGATAAATTCATCACTTTCATTTGCTACATCCATCTCTCTATGCGCTTGCAAAAGTTTTTTTTTTTTGTAACCTGATTTGTAGTGGCTGGTTGGATGAAACTCTTACTATGGCAACTAAAGCGTGGAAGTTTAGGTTTAGTGATTATGTCAAACAGCTTTTTCTCTTTCAATACAAATCTCTCCTGCTTCAGTTCTACATATAGTTTTGATCCATGTTCCAGGACTTCTAGTAGATGTGTCTTTAGATCGTTATCCACATATTGTTTGGTAACAAAGTTGTGTAGTTGCACTGGCTCAGTGATTTCAAAGGGGTTTCTTTGCTGCTGCTGCATGAAATGAAGAAGGCTGTCAACATGTTTATTAAAACGTTTCCCTCTCCCACAAGTTTGTGGTGAGGAACAGTTTCATTAATTTTGAATTTGTTATCTCTCTTAAAACTTTGCAAATAGAAAGGACTTCATGGTAAACTAGCTGCCATTGAGCAACATATTCAGTTTTATGTGTCTGACCAACAATTTCCTTGGAGCTTTTCTGTGATCTCTGGATCGTCTGGTCCAGTTTCATATCTGGAGCCACAGCATTGAACCCTCCCTTTCTGTCTTTCACCACAAAATGTCTTTGGATTGATTTTCTCTAGAGGTATGGTTTTTTCACCTCTAGTCTCTTCACTCTTTCCAAATACCAGGATCCATATCTCTGGTAGTTTATGCAATTGAATTCACAAAATACAGTAATTAGTGACCCCACAGTCTTCTTGTGCAGCTCCCAATCACCTTCCTGATCAGCATGCACCAAGTTTTTCACTAGAGCTATCATGTGTAAAGCATTTCCTCAGTACTTGCAAAGTTCATATTTTTCTTCACATTCTTTGACAAAGAATATACGACGTAACTCCGCATACAAACACCCCGCATATCATTACCACACATTTTTCTCAACGCAAATGCAATGACCCCGCATGTTTTTATAACAAAGCTAATACAACGAATTTCGTATTAAAACTATTAAAAGTACATTTACAACGCATTTTTAAACAACGCATGCCAGTACAACGAAAAAAAAAATGTGTCAATATGTTTAATTTTTATAAATTAGTCTCTTACCTACTGGCACGGGATGGCAGTGAAACAGGGGTTTTGGGTGGATAAGTAATTTTAAAATGACGGTATTTAAATTAATCATTTTTCTTTTAATTTTTACTCGAGTATTAATTTAAAAGTGTATTTCTCTTTTTTTTTTTTTTTTTAAATGTTACTTATCCACCGGGTCCGGATAGCAGGAAAGCAGGAAAACAGGGGTTTTGGGTGGGTAAGTAATTTAAAAATTATGTAATTTTAACTAATTCTCGAGTATTAATTTAAAACTGTACATTTCTTAATACACTACCCTAAAGCACTACCCTACACTACACAAACACCACAAAACTACCCTAAACCCTAATACACTACCCCCTGCACGACCCTGCCCCTACTCCCAGTCCCGTCCCTACACTGAAACACTACCCTGCACGACCCCCGACACTACCCTAAACCCTAAAACACTACCCTACACTACACAAACACCACAACACTACCCTAAACCCTAAACACTACCCCCAGCACAACCCTGCCCCTACCCCCAGTACCGTCCCTACACTGAAACACTACCGCCAGCACAACCCCCCGACACTACCCTAAACCCTAAAACACTACCCTACAATACACCAACACCACAACACTACCCTAAACCCTAATACACTACCCCCTGCACGACCCTGCCCCTACCCCCAGTATTGTCCCTACACTGAAACACTACCCTGCAAGACCCACCGACACTACCCTAAACCCTAAAACACTACCCTACACTACACAAACACCACAACACTACCCTAAACACTACCCCCAGCACGACCCTCCCCGACCCCCACTCTGCTCCCTTCACTGAAACACTACCCTGCACAACCCCCCGACACTACCCTAAAACACTACCCTACACCAACACCACAACACTACCCTAAACCCTAAACACTACCCCCAGCACGACCCTCCCCCGACCCCCACTCTGCTCCCTACACTGACACACTACCCTGCACGCCCCCCCCGACTTTTCCATAAACCCTAAAAAAGTAACCCCCACTGCAGGCCCAATCCCCCTTACCTCTCTCTCCTCGTGCTTCCTCTCTCCTGGTTCCTGCTTCATCTGAGGGGCGGTGCACGTTGTTGTGAGGAAACGGAAGAGCCTCAGTTTCCTCACAACGAGGTGGATCGTCATTACATCGCATGCGTTGTAAAAGCGCATGCGATGTAATGACATGCGGAGTAATGGTATGCGGGGTAGGTGCATCATGCGGAGTGATGGTATGCGGGGTGAAAGTATTTGGTGTGAAGGATTCATTATTAAGGATTTTTACCTTTGACAAACTCTGCGAACTTGGTTTTCAGGTTCTATGATTTTGAACTGAGTATATTGAACATTGCCTGGCTTTGCATTATGTCTTTTGAATGAAGTGCACCCTGTGCCTTGTTCACTTCTGAGATAGGATATGCAAAACCTAATTTGTCATTCTTGTTCCAGAAAGCATTCCAATGCAATGTTTCTATGGCCTCAGATATGATGAAAATACCTTGTAACGAACAAACGTAATAAGTTCCACTCAATAATGAGTGGACAGTTTTGCTTCCAAAGATTTCAGCATCCATAATTGCATTGTCTGTGCCTCATCCACTGAGATAACTTCCTGCACACCGCAATGCAACTTTTGTCATGTGGATAACGCCCATCATTGGATAAAGAGCATCAAATTCTACTGGATTGGTCATAAAAATGTCAGATACAATATGGAAAACACCTTCATTGCAGAAAATTGGCAGGATAGGCTGGTCTTCAAGCTGAGCACGCACATTTTGGAAATTGTTTAGAGCTGTATATAATCTTACGTAGTTTGTGACTGGAAATGATATTTCTGGTAAAAACCCAACCTTCTTCAGTGGGACGGTATTCTGGGAGATCAGAGCATGAATTCAAGCCCACGGAGGAACTGGCTTTTCTTCATCCTTCAGTCCGCACCGAATAAGCGATATGATAAATTCAGTTAAATCAGCTGTGTGGACCGTAGCATCAGGTAGAAGAAGATCCATGTCCTCAGCCACTTTGACACTTTCTGGTAGACTCAGACGTGTTGATGCCTTGTAGTGATTTTGCGCACGTTGGCAAGGCATTTAGGTTATATGTTTGCAGCTTCATTTGTTTATGCCTTCAGCTGACACAGCTTGTTTTCCTGCAGCTACTTCATTGGTACATTCTTGAAAAAGCACCATGGCAGTATCATGTGTGCGGGATGTTCCAGACAAAGAAGAGCTATCTTCAAAATCAAAATTATCAAGTGCAGCAATTGAAAGTCCTTTCCTGGTAAAGTGACTTGGAAGTGGTGTGCTGTTGGATTCAGAAGATTTTACAGCATGCGCTGCTAACAAGTTCCTGTTCCATACTATGTCATTATAACTAGTTGATACTCCAATCTTATTCATTGCAATGGTTAGCTCTCTACCTTTGCACTTGTCATAGATTGTGTGGGCAGTCATCATTTGTAGTGGAGTGTTCTTTTTGCTGTGATGAAATTCATAAAACATGAGTTGGAAAAGACAGTACATTTGCACAGCATAAGCTTGTTGGTTCATGGGATTGTCTTCCACTTCTTTGCTTATATCTTCAACACCATCATCAATGTTGTTGGCTTCTGTTCCGAACTCAAGAACTTTAGTTTGTTACAGTTTTGCTTTGCTGATATTAAACAATGATGTAAAAAATGTTAAAACAACATCAGGCATTTTTGTTGACTCCCATGATTTGAGGAGCTCTGGGGCCTCACAAAATTTGTCATTAAGTCCAAAATCTAAATTTTTCAGGATGTTTCTTAAAATTGTTCCTGCTGATTTTCCTGCATCCTGTCATCTTATTTTGGCAGCCAGAGCTTCAGGAGTCTACTGAGAACACCATAAGCGGCTCATTCGTTTTGTTAGACTGACAAAAAACAAATTCTGTCATTGTACATTCTCATCAGAAAAATCTTAATTTCATTATTATGGATCAATGCAGTTTTATCAATGCTGACCATTATTATTTTTCTGATCTCATTGAGTGTGAACCCTAGCTAGCACTCAAGAGTGGCTTTAAAACTTCATTTGGTTTTTCAAAGAGTGAAAAGTGAACTGAAGACTGGCGGTTATGTTGCTGCTGGGAGCTCATTGTACAATCATTTTTTCGAATGTATGCATGCATGCAGTTTGGGTAGGTATACAAATCTACTACAAATACATTCACCTCGCTGTTTAGATCAGCTACTCAGCTGAAAACTTCATCTTGGAAGAAACTACCTGAGGATAAAAACATGTTTGCTTTTTGAGACTCACATACTCTGTACTTTGTTCTTTCAACAATCCCTTTGGCCCTTGTTCTGGCTAAACCACAGATAACACATTGAAGATCTTCTGCTTTCTGATCAGTTGTTGGAGGTCGATGAGGGGTAGCCATCGATCTTCTAAGTGGATGAGCATTGAGTTTGATTGTCGTTCCTTTCTCAGACGACTCGGATTCTTGTTGTGATTCACTGGTTTCTGCAAATTTTTACAAACTTTTTCCAGGCTTTTTTCCATTGTATACGACTTGTAGCACTTGCTGTTACAATGCTAAAATATTTGATCTTATTCACCTATCAGTTTCAATCTTTTGTGAACTTTGTCTTGCCATATTTCTGCAGCATCTCTAACTCTCTTCTATCCAGCCACAGTTGATGTTAGCTTTTCTTTCGGATTAGTTTGGCATACAACATGTTTTTCTTTGTTGAAGGAGTCCTCAAATTTTGAAGTTAGCAACACTGTGTCAGGAGGTAAAGATCCTCTGCTGCCACCTGCTTCGCTCATGTTTATAAATTTCAATCAACAGAAAACCTGAAAAAAAACCTATTTTAAAATAAAATGTCAATATGATGGCTAAAACACATCATTATAGAGCAACCATTTTAGAAAATGGCAGAAGGGTTGCTCTAAGGAGTTATTTTCTGTCTCTATAAGAATACGTGACCCCCAAAACCTATGTTTTGACTCCAAAATGAAGTATGAAGGTCTCATGGTTCCTGAAATATTACATATTCACTACAACACATCTGCTATTTTAAAAAATTTTGTCCAGAAAAATTTGCCCCGGATGAGCAATGTCTACCCAAGCTAAATTGCTCCTCTAATGATACAAAAACACAAATCAAAAATGAAAATCTCTGGACAACAATTGTTTTACGGAGGTATATCAAGGGGCCAGGACTAATCCTGTCCTTTTTGGTATTGTTGGCATTGTTACAGCTAGCATCCCATTGACAATATTTCAAATGATGGAAATTGGTTCTTTAAAGTTGAATCAACCCATTGATGCAAGTAGGGCCAGCTCCGTCTCTAAAGTGAAGTATTACTTTGCACCTGTGATGCTGTTTGGAACGATGAATGTTAAACACATCATATATTTGGGTATTCTGCTGGTCGTGAGCTGGTGGTTCTGGTGCTGCTATTCTCACTCCTGTGTGCAAAGAGAGAGGGTACTTGCTTCTTCCTTGCCCCTGAATATGAAACCGTTTATGCACCAACAGTATGTTCAAGATCCACAACTTTTACTGCATGAGATTTTTCTGTGAATTTAGCCAAAATAAAAGTAGTTGCATGGATCCATTATAGTGGCATGGATGTACTCTGAGGAGGCCTATATGTCATTCTTGATTCTAGCATTTGTCTTAGGTGACAGAATAGTGTCTTGGGTGGACCACCAGTACATAGACATTAACATCATCACCATCTGGTCAGGCAGCACCTGCATCAGAGGAATAGCTTGGCTACAGGTAGACTTGTCATTGGTGGTATGATGCGGTATATTCGAAGGGTGTGAACATCTTTACAATATGTTTTATGAGTCTGCATTCCTGAGGAGTCAAAAGCATGGATGTCATCATGCTGGATCTGCCTTGCATCATTGTCTGGAGGCAGACTCAGAGGTAGCACATTCCATTAGCAACTCCGTGGAAGGTGGGTGGCATACTCTAAACCTGCCTGTATTGAGTATCGAGGTCGGAGCGGCTGGTGGTGTGCATCAAATGTTGACACATCCTGACAAAAGGATTCACAATTGTAAAAGTTTTAAAATGCAACACTGTCTGAGAATAAACTACATTTCCCAGGCAGTTGCGTAATGCAAAAGGATGGAGCCCCTCTGCAGAAAGTGATGAGGGGCCCCTGAGTTTTCCATAGCTCACAGACATTCATTGACTTTGGGCTGAATGGGGACTTCAAAGGGGCCTTCTGTAGGCCGGGCCCCCCCTGCGCCACAAGCCCCTGTTCCCAGAAATCCTTGAACTTTCTTGAGGTTTGGAGATGGCAGAGGACATCTAGGATTGTTGGGTATCAATTTACTTGTGTGTCAGTACGCCCTTGTTAGGTAATCGAGCTACAATATTGCTGTAGGTATGACACTTACTTCTTGAGTTCGCGATTTGCAATGGATGAACAATTTCTTCCTTGACAGCTTGCTGAAAGACATTCTTGCTTTAGAGAAGAATACAGGAAATCAAGTCAAGTGGCAAAACAAACTTTTAATTTTTTTTAAACATGGATTTTAGTAGTTAAAGACATGGGAAGTAATTGCATTCTTCTGGAACTTTGACTTACTTCTTTTGAGAAGGAACAGGAAGAATTTTGGCATCAAATTTCATTGATTTTGGTATGTGTATGTGCAATTAAGGTTCAAGTGATATTTAGTAAGTGATATATATGTGGTTAGGAATAGGAAAAGCAGTGTTAATGAATGTTAATTATTTTCCAGCTGCATCAATGGAAATTCAGAACTTAAGGCAATTAATGTCAGAAGGTGCATGTGCCTTAAGCTGGAGGAGGTCATCTCTTCAACAAGGCAAGACGTTAGGGAGCATTCAGCAGCCACTAATATCTTGCTACATTTCAGAGTCTGGAAATTCAGCTGAATATCAAAAGCAAAGAGACACAGTGACATCTCTAAGCTATATCCTTTCACTGTTAAACTTAGATGCAGAAAATGTATGGCAGATTACTAAAAGGCCTTCTGTTTGCCTGTAGATACCCATTACAACATGCCAATGTCAGTGTGCAGCAGAGTACAAAATCAGAGTGGTGAAATCTGGTGTCTCTGCTTTCTTTCTTTTCCCATTCACTTTTGCCCTCCTCTACTTTTTTTCAACTTATAATACTGTGTGTTCTCTGTAGTGATTGTGGCAGGAGTTGGAAATGCAAATCACTGCAGTTAGATTGGATCAAGAGTACAAGGTTAATGCTTTATGACAGTCATATAGTTATTGATGACTAATGTTCAAATTGGTGTTGGATTATATTCAGAGTGGAATCCATCAAGTCAAAACCTCTTCTGCAAGGCCATGCAGGAAAAAGCCATATTCAATTCAATTCAAAGTTTATTAAGAGATTTTAGTCCATAAAAACAAATTGAATGCATCTAAAAAATATCAAACAACAGTTTAAAACATGATAGAGAGTATTTAAAAGGCAGTCAAAAAAGTTAATAACCTAACTGAACATTAACTTAAGGTAAAAAATCAAGACACAGCCTTCTTGCAGGCATTTAGATATAAAGTAACTGCTATTACAATCCTTTCTGTGTTCAGTTAAGTTACAAATCTAAATGCAGCATCAATAGTATGGAGACTATACTCAGTTAATACAGGTGTCTAATATTCAATCTTAGGGTTTTAAAAACAGGATTTAACAATCTGATATCTACAAGAACAGTTGGTCTCTAAGAACAGAAGTGACTCTTTGACAGTAAATCCGACCCACTCTTGATATGTCGATTTTGTTTGACCCTCATTCGAGAAAGCAGAAGTTCATGATGTAAGTGAGGGCTGGGTGCTAATGTCAAGTATGCTAAAATTCCAAATGCAAACTTTACACTAGGCAGGTGTTGAAGATTCTTTTTATCATAAATGTATGGTAAATCCACATTAAAAAACTGTTCCTTTGCTTTTGACTTCAGCAGCCCTATTGTAACTGTTATTGGCTTCCCATTTAAAATGTTCTTGCATTCAACTGAAACACCAAATTTAGAACATGATGTTATTAATCTAGCTCCTGTCTTTTGTGTAAATAATAAATTGCTTTAGCATAGTTAATAAAAACACTCTTTAGCGAGCAACTGGAATGCACTATGGTGCAAGGGGTATTGTGTTGGTGCAAGGCAGCCAAAAGTGCACCAGTTCAGGGGGTTGGGGGAGAGAAACAACGCCATGTCTTAGTAGATTTGGCACTGTTATGTTCTCTCCTTTTCACTCAATGCAACGCAGCAACTTATGACGTTGGTCTGGTAAGATGAACGTCTACAGGTCTTCACATTTGCGCAGCAGGATGTAAACTGAAAAACTTCATTCGAAAAAATGAATACCTTTGAAACGTAATAAAAACATGTAATAAAAAAAGGTTTGCTCAATTTTCCATTAGTGATTTATAATTGATAATGTAACAGGTGTTTCTTGTTAAATTGGACTGTAGTAATTTAAATTAGAATCCAAAGCACTTAGCAGAGGAACATAAACACTTGTGTTTGAAGCTAGCAATAATTTCAGCATGCAGGATGCTAAGTGGCATCTTTGCAACTCTGCTGTAATTAACATGAACTGCTGGTCTCTGTGCATCTGTGTAACCATGGCGATGGGGTATGCAGGCATGTGATGGGAAATAGGCTGTTGACGGATTCTAAAATATCCTTGATTTACTGAGACCAATGTATGCATCTGTAATTCATGTAGCAATGTGAAACAATTATTGTGTTGGAATGTTTGCTCTAGGGCACATGCATTGTTTTGTTTGAAGCAGCATTTTCTAACATGATAAGTTGTTGAGAGAAGAAAAGATGCTCTTAACATCAAATAAACCGGTAGTAAATTATGCAATGTTGGATCTATGGAAAATCCAATAATGCAGCTTTCTCAACACGATGTTGACAAAGCCTGAGAAGGCACACCAGCAGTGTATACAATCTCCAATGATCGCTAAACATTAACGGCATTCATTATTTGAAGCATGACAAGGAGGGATATCGTTTTGGAATTATCATTTTATTTTAAAAGGCATGTCGCTCATTTTGAACATTAGATTTGGAAACCTCTTTGCAATCCTTCAAATGTGTATTTTCATGAAATCATATGAGTATTGGATAACCCTAAAGCAATGGCATCTCTATGTTTCAAAGCATCGTGCACTCAGCTGTGTAATAACTACAGATCTTCAAAAACTAACATGTTTTCTACACTTTCCATTTAATGGTAGCCGCCATCTCCATTAGCTTGTGTGTGCTCTTCTGTGCTATTTTAGGTCTAACATTCTGTTCCAATAACTATCTGTGCAGTTTGGCCAAAGAACCTGACATTCACAGTTACCGACCACATCCACATAGAGGCCTCTGCCAAAAATAGCATACCCTGGGAGGGTAATAGGGAAGCATCATGCTCAAACCTGAGCGCACTGGCTAAATGGATTTCCCAAGTATCCGATCATCCCAGGCCTTTACAAACCCAGGCCACCAGCTGAACAACTGGAAAATTGAAAGAAACAGGCGAAAATGTTTGTGGGCTTCACATAGCCTTTAACACATCCATGAACTCCAGTGGAAAGATTTTAAAAAATGGAAGAAAATTCAAGAAAATTGAAAAGAGAAAGCACACACAGACACGCACACACAGACACTCTAGGATTCACACTCTAGGATTCACAATAGGGGCGCCTAGTCCAGCAACAAACAAATGAAATAAGTAAATGGATTTTCTAATATAGCAGCAAGGAGCGCCTCACCAAACACTCAAAGGACAAGAATTGCATTGAAATAATCTCCATTTCTTTGACTTTAATCTGTGACAATCATTAAGGCCCCTGCAACATTCAGGATTCCAATAGAAAGACTTGTAGGAAATTAGAAAAATCTGGTGAAATATTTGTAGGTTCCACAAGACCACTAGTACCAGCACACCTGCAGCAAGATTGAAAAAAAAACGATACAAGTTCTGGAAAATATTTTTGGACTCTTCAAATCTTCTAGTACACCAAGACCCCAAGCAGGGAGATCAGTAAAAATGCTATAACACTTAAGAAATAATCAATGATCACACAAACACGCATAACCGAGCAGCAAACCATCCCAGGCTAGTACAATAAAAATGCCCATTAAATATAAACTGCGCCCTGTGATTGTTCCTTAGTCCTAACATGGGCCTACTCTAGCCTGCATTCACCCCACCTCCTGTGTCAACAAACAAGAAACAAAATACTTTTTAATCTTTTATGCCTTTTATGGCTCGACCATCATCAGTCCATCAAACTGAAATATCATACTAACGTGCTTATTTGATTTCCCAAAATAATGCACGGATCATGAAAACAAAGATACAGAACTGCGAGAATCTTTGCCAAAAACAAAAGGCAGTTATCAAACACAAGGGAGGAGTCTGGAGGACAGAAAGGGGAAGTTGGTACAGATGTGCAATAAGCACAGTGACTGCTACCTCCTATAGGCATTTTTGTGTAAAGAAACAAGTGAGATGCACAGTTGAAGAGTATGAAAGGCCATATTTATGGCAAAGTCACTTAGTGCAGCAACTTAACTTACTGTGCTGCACTGCGTAACAGGGAAAGTGCAGAAATGCACAGTATTTAAAAGAAAATAGCAAATTCCTGCCTTCGTCCCTGCGCTGGCGCTGTTTTGGCCACCAAGTGCCCACGAATTGTTTTTGTGCAGGAAGGGCTACCTTCCTGCACAAAAACAATCTCCTGAGTCTTTTTCCTCTTTCTATGTGTGCTGCACTTGTGAGCTGCAAGGTGCAGCACACATAGAAAGAGGAAGTAACAAGAGATAAATAAAGATATTTCTCCTCGTTGCACCTCACCTGGGAAGGTGTAGCATTTTGGGGCATTCCCAGGTCTACCACTTTTGGTAAATTTTCGGAATGTGTCAAAATCCATGGATGCTGCATGGGAACACCCATGGAACACCTCCCTGGCGCAGAGTAATGCAGCACAGCTATTTGTGCTCCGCTGCGTTACTCTGGATTCATGAAGCCCCTCAGGGCCACAGAAGGTGGCCTTGCAAGGCTTCATTAATCGCATTTTGGGCTTGCGTCGTGCATGCACCACGTTTTGTGGTGTAAGCGCTCCTCAACCCCACTCATAAATATGCCCCTAAACATCCTCAACTGAATTCCACTTAAAAAGTTCCTAAAATTAAAGCCTGACAAATAACTATAAGCAAAGCCAGTGCTTTAAATGGGCAGGTATTGTCCATTACTGAGTTCCAGCACTACTCAAATTTGAAATGGAGAGTACCTGCACTTCTCAGCACCATTACAATACATTTAAAGGGAGAGTAACAGAAAGTTTCAGGAGGGAACAGGTGCTCTGTATAGTGAGTATGTTTCCATTTAAAGCACTCCTTGAAACAACAATAAAAAGATTGTAAAGGTCCATCCAGTTTCTCTAGGTGGCCAGGAAAAGGTTGACAGAGTAGTGCAACATCACACTTCAGGTTTCACTTCTCTGACGAGAAAAAGGCCCAACTTCTTTCAGCGTGAACTGACATTTGCAAGGACTTACTTACCACAAGTACATATGAAAGAAAGGCAAAACATATGAGAGCTTTGGGAAGTCCAATAATCGAGAAATACATGAAATTATGCTTGTTCGAAACAAATTTTGCACACCATTTTTTCCACTCTCATGCCTACATTACAGACCATGGAATTCCACCATACTTATCAGCTAATCAGGCCATGGATCAGGAGGCAGCCAACTGTTTAGATCCTGGTTCTGTAAATCTCTGGAATTAACATCAGACGGTTCTTTTTGTGCACCTAACTTGATCCTGAAGCACTTACAAGTCTTTGAATTAGGCCCACAGGTTTTCCTGCATGTGGCTTTCATATGCTTCCACCTCTTGAGTCTTGCCTATGCTGACATGACAATCAGTGGGATGGGAAAGGTGTGATCCATTTCACAAATTGCAGTTGTGCTGACAGTAAAACAATCCCAGCCTCTGTCACAATTTTGCTTCATGTGGTAAGAGTGCCTAAATCTCTGTGCACAATAGAGTGGAGTCTGTCTCTTGATAGAGCATTTTGCTTTGTGCAAATTCTGGTGCTAAGTCAGGTTCATAAAGCGATTCCTGATTAATCTTTACTTCTGACTGAGGCTAACATCAAAATTCAATGCATTTCAATTACCCGAAGCACATTAGGCTCCACAAGGAAGATAGAGAGTGCTTGAGTTTCAACCATAAAGGTTTACTAAAAGATTAGCAACTTTCCAAACTCAAATCATCAAGTTAGTGGTAAAACATAACTGATACATGAATGTGTTAGTAAATATATTGGAAGCATTTCAGAAAGAATGTAAGCAAAGACTATTATAAAGTTGTCTCAAAGAGAAAATCAAGCAAGATCAGTTCTCCCATAAAGAGTGCACCCTACACTGCTAAACCAGGGAAAGGTTCTGCTAGGAAGTCAGGAAAAAAGGGTTCTGCCGTAAATGCATTTGAAAAGGATCTTCTCTAAAGACAAGTGAAAGGGCATCTGCTCTAAAGGCATCTGAATCTTCATCTACATCGCATTAGCTTAAATAGCACGATTTTAACAGTTAATGTATCTACAAATAGTTCCCACATAATTGACCAATCAGGTTAAAGAACAAACTAATAACTAAATTAATTATTTTCTCAAGCTGCCTCACATTAAGGTTACTCTAAATGTTCTTCAAACTAACCGTTATGTGTGAAATAACATGTTACATGTGGACCAAGTTGTGCTCTGCAGATGCATTGCAACAGCTCATTAGTATATTCTAAAAGGATTGTCTAAAAGAAAACACTTCACATGAGAACTGAACCCCAAGGACACATCGAGATAATATACCTGGAATCGGCTTACATTAGCTATGGACAATCTAAACGTGAAAAATACACTCAGTATATTTGTGTTACATGTTAATGTCAATATAATTGCAAAATTATTAACTATAAGAAATCATCACTCTTCACCAGCTCTCCGCCGTCCCATCAATACTCAATAATCAATATCTGTCATTTCTCAAACTATTCTGATTAGCTGGTAGTTCTAAGGTACAGTTTTGTATTTTAAGAAAAGCATTATCAGACCTGTAAAAAGCTACATTGAAATCTATCAGAAGTTTCTAAGACTGTGCAGTATAGACTATGTGATGAATTTATGCCAGAGCTTCAAACATCCAATACAAAACCAATAGATAATAGTGTTATTTTAGTTTTTGTGAACAGAGCTGGGCCTTTGCTCAGACCACACCCTGGGCGGAATCAAATTTGGCACCCCATCCTTGCATGCTTTTTGTCCTAGCTGTGGCCTACAGTTTGATATTAAAGATACAAAAAAAATTTGAGAGACGGGTGCGCTGCGTGATTCAAGATGGCCGCCTAGTACGGAGCTCTGCGCCACATCGGAGCATTCTCCTCTAATTTTGACATTTTTTCACCGCTTTAATCCCTAAAAACAGGATGATCCTGCTCCGGAACATGTGCTGATTTCACTACTGTCCTTTTAATTCTTCTATGGGCTCGTGATTCTGTGAGACGTCGGGGGACCTCTGCAGCTGCATTTCAGCCGCCATTTTGAATTCTTTCTGACTGAACTTTTTCTCTACATCTTCAGATATCTCCTGAGGTACTTTATTTCTTGACTTCTCCCTATTTATTCCCAAGAATGAAGGAGTTTTTTCTAAGACATTTTTGGTTTTTGCCATCTGTCTTTGATGAACTAGTTCATTGGAATTACCTATTTTATTGGGAGAAGTGTCATTACAGGAGGGATTTTGGTGGCTTGTTTTCACGCTTGGACTGGCTTGTACATTTTTCTTAGTAAATGGGCAGAAGTAAACAGTTATTGCATTCAAATAGGAAGCTTACAACTAGTTTGCCTGTGTCGAGCTCTTCCTCTCTTGAGCCCCCTATGCACTGCCTGAATATTCCTGTCAGCATGGCTCAATCTAACCTTTCTAAATCAATATCTTCGCCCATTGCTCCGTCCAAAACCAGCCACCCACTTCAGCAAAGAAAAGGCTCAAGCAGGATCCCCCTTCACCACTGAAAGCGGTCCTACCTGCTTCTTTAGATACTGTTTTGGAGGAAATAAGGGCTCTGAGACCATTCATTGAGGAAACCAACACTCGTCTGCAAGTATTGGACACTAAATGGTCTTCACTTGACTCCAGGGTATCTGTAGTGGAGCAACATGTCAGTGATTTACAAGACGCCTCTGCAATTGTTTCTTCCTTGGAGAGTGATATTTTGCTTTTAAGAAAATCTGCTCAGGACCTTGAAAATAGAAACAGGCGCAACAATCTTCGTCTGTATGGTCTTCCTGAGGGTATTGAGGGGGATGATCCTGTGACTTTTTCACTTCTTTCCTCCCGAAGCTTCTGGATCTTCCTGCATCAGTGTCCTTGAATATCCAAAGAGCTCATAGGCTGGGTCCTCGCCTGTATTCTTCATCTGCGCCTTCGAAACCCTGTGGTATGATCCTCCTATATTTTCTAAATTTACTGACCTCCTACAAGTTCAAAATACAACCAAGCTTAAGAAACAACTAACTTGGTCTGGAGCTAGATTGTTTTTGTCCCAGGACGTCTCCACAGCAACGGCTAAGTGACGAAAAGAGTTCCTTGAGCTTCGACCAGCTCTGCAAACCTTAGGTGCACGATATGGCCTATTCCATCCCTGCTTGTTCAAAGTGACTTTTCAGAATCACATGTCTACTTTTGAAGAACCGGTGGACCTTTGGTAATTCATCCACTCACACTTTACAACTTCCATTGAGACTGCTGGTCCTTCCTTTACTACTTGACTTTTTATATGACACTTTGATAATTTTCTTCTAACCCTCATTTTTGCTTCCTTTACAGGTTGTAATCTGATGGCTGCCTTTTTTTAAATTGTCTATTTTTTCTTCTTTTTTCCTATTATTATTATTATTAATAAAGACCATCCAAATTATTTCACATTGCCATCATCTGTTTGTTTTGGCTCCCCGATGTGGTGCGTTTCCCTCCATTGGCTGTGCCATCTTTACTGTCTGTCGCCAGTCCTTGTTTTTTTTTTTCTTGTTTCCCTTAGAAGGTATGTATTACAGTCATCAGTTCCTTTTTGACATGTACTGTCCTCTCTTATTGTCCTTTTTTCCCTTTCTCCCTCTCCCATTCTCCTTCTCTAACTTGTCTCTTAATGCTTTCATTATATATTTTGTTCTCTGCTTTCCTTGCTCTACTATTCTTTTGTTGGTCATGTTAGCTCATATCTAGTGTTATTCTCCTACATTCAGAGTTGTTTCCTGGAATGTAAAAGGTTTTATTAACCCTATAAAGAGGCAAATAATTATTTCCCACCTCGCCTCCTATAATCCAGATTTAGCTTTATTGCAAGAAACTCATTTGACAGAGACAGAGGCTCTCAAGCTCAAACAGAACTGGGTTGGTTCAGTCCTTGTTTCCCCTACGAGCACAAAAAAGAATGGAGTTATTATTTTGTGTCATAAAAAATTGAAATACTCTGTTATTTCTCAAGACATAGAGTCATAGGGAAGATGGTTATTGGTTAGGTTACTTATTAATAAAGTGTCTTTTACTGTATTTAATGTTTATGGACCGACTCATCCAGACTATGCTTTCTGGCCTACTATTACAAAAAAAATGTATCCAACACAAGGATGAGTTTTTTATCCTAGGTAACCAGGGTATGGATCCCATTATTGATCGCAAGTCCCAAATTCGCTTCATTCCTCACAAGATTCATAAACAATTTCACAGTACAATCACACAGACACATCTTGTACTTGCATGGAGTCTATGTAACCCAGATCTAACAGAATTTTCCTTTTTCTCCCCTCGCAATGGTTCCTTAACCCAGTTAGACAACATTTTTCTTTCTTAGTCTTTGTCTCAAAAATCTCATTTCCTCCTCAATTGAACCTATTGTGATTTCTGATCATGCCCCGGTAGTTGCTGATTTTTATTTGCTCCATTCGCAACCCAGGTCTTCTAGATGGAGGTTTAATAATTTTCTTCTACAAGATCCATTTTTTCCTCCTACTTCATTTCCTTTGCTGAGGAATTATTTTCTTTAAATGAGGACTCCTCTGTTTCCCCTACATTGGTGTGGGATACTTTTAAGGCCACCGCTCGCGGCTTTATTATAGATTTTGTATCCAAGATTGGTATAGTCTCTGTTTGCGTGCACTGCAGCGGGGGGGCTTCCACTCTTAATAGCAAGACAAATTCAGGGACAAAGGTTGAGAATACCCCGGGGTTTCATCTCGGCCCACAGAACGCGGCGGGTGGGCATCTAAATGCCATCCTTCTGAACACCCGATCCTTGAACAAACATGATCTGCAGATCTACGATGTGTTGGTGGACTTAAAACCCGACATACTATTCTTAACAGAAACATGGCTTAATGAGGGCTCAAATCAGACTATTACGAATGCTATCCCCCCGGGCTATCAGATCATGAGGAGGGATAGGGTAGCGGGGACAGGCGGGGGCATAGCAATCATCTTTAAAAAACCTGCTCCTGCATCACAGTGCCCGTTGATGAGTTAGTTGGGGCGGAAGGCCTTGGTTTCCACCTTGTAGTGTCTGCTCATCAATCTTTGGCGGGAATTTTAATTTACAGGCCCCCGGGGCCATCGGGAAATTTCCTTGATACTATTAGTGAGACAATCTCCCCTTTTCTCTTGAAATACAAGCACTGCCTATTGTTAGGCGACTTCAATATTCATATGGACAATCCGGCGGCACAGGAGTCCATCAGGCTGCGGGAATCATTGGCCTCTCTCAATCTGCTCCCATATATTCATCATTCTACCCATGATAAGGGTCATACTCTTGACCAGATCTTTTCGAATATACAGATTGAAACATATGTGCCTCTCCCCCTGGTGTGGTCGGACCATTATCTTCTGGGTTTTAGAATCTGCAAGGAGCTTAACTATCCCCAATCCTATGGGAGGGTTCGCCCGAGTAGTTTTAGACCCTTCCATAAGATTACCCCAGAAGCCCTAACGGACGCTTTAAGATCTCATCCGATTCACTTAAGTTGCATCCTAGAGAACGATGCACTCCACTTGGAGAACTGGCTCCAGCGCCGTGCTGGGGAGCTTGCTCCCCCCCACAGAGCGTGCTACAAAGTCCGCCCGAGCCTCAGCCCCATGGTTTACGGAAGACCTCAGAAAGAATAAGAGTGCCTGTAAGCGCTTGGAGAGGGCATGGCGGAAAAATTTCTACCCCGTGGATAAACTCATTTACAAACAAGCCCTTAAAATGCATTATACGAAAATTATGGAGGAAAAGAAAAAAAAAATTTGCAACAAAATCGAGTCTGCAGGGAATAAAAGTAAAGACATTTTTAACATAGTAAGAGAATTTGCATTCCCGAGCGCTGCGGATAGCCCTTTCACGCCCACGGGGGATTGGACAAACAACCTTGCCTCCTTTTTTCATGATAAAATTAAGACCATCCAAGACTCTTTTGAGACTACCCCTCCGGTTAAGGGTGCGGACACGTGGCCCTCCTCCCCCGGTCCCCCCATAACAGGTTTATTGTTTACACAGTTTCCACCAGTTTCTCTGGAAAAATCTTTGGAGATAATGCAAGCCCTCAAGTCAGGGTCCCCCTCCGATCCCTGTCCAGCTAAAGTACTGGCATCTGTGGCAGGGATTATCAACCCTGCTGCCAACTTCATATTGAATGCTTCGCTAGAACAGGGGCTGGTGCCAGGTAGATGGAAAGATGCAAAAATTCTTCCGCTGCTAAAGAAACCTTCGGCCGACCCCTTAGTGGCATCAAATTACAGACCAATCTCACTACTCCCTTTTTTTCTCAAAGGCCCTGGAAAAATATGTGAATTTAGTCACTACAGAATATGTGGAAGCTAACCAGGTGCTCCATCCCAGTCAGTCCGGGTTTAGGACAAATTTTAGCACCGAGACTGCCCTGCTGGAAGTATCTGAAGTCATAAAAGAGACATTAGACAAAGGTGGCAAAGCTGTATTGATCTTATTGGATCTTTCTGCGGCCTTTGATACCGTGCCCCATGACTGACTCCTGCAAAGACTGCAGGAGAGTGGCTTTCGCGGCACGGTGCTTAAGTGGTTTACTTCCTTCTTGAAGGACCGTCAGCAAATGATTTGGTCTCCTCCTTTTGCTTCCCCCATTCCCCCCATGAAGGTAGGGGTTCCAAAGGGCTCGATTCTAAGCCCAATGCTTTTTAATCTGTATATGGCACCCCTGGCCCACCTAGCTGAGCTACACGGCGCTACAATAATTTCATACGCAAATGATACCCAACTGCTGTTCACCTGCAAAAAGGGTATGGATTTCAGGGGCGCTGAGATCAATAAGTGTCTCTCAGAGGTGTTTTCCTGGCCAAGAACGAACAAATTAAAATGCAATCCAGAGAAATCTGAGATCATTTTCTTCGGCACTTCCGCTAGTGACATCTGGCATCAATGGTGGCCTTCAGACATGTCTCCCCCGCTACCTCAGTTAATACTGTCAAGAATCTGGGAATCAAGTTAGATGATAATCTCTCTATGAAAGCCTGGATCCAAACAGTAGTGGGGGCATGTTTTGGCCTACTAAAAATGCTCAGGAACCTTCTTTCTTTACTACCTGTTAGTCATAGGAAAACGGTAGTCCAGGCTCTGATTGTTTCTAGGCTGGATTACGTTAATGTATTGTACCTGGGCCTTCCAGAATATTTATTGAACCGGCTTCAAGTGGTTCAGAATGTGGCAGCCAGAGCAATTCTCTTGTTAGGCTCCAGAGCGCGGGTGTCCGCCCACGTGGAAGCCTTACATTGGCTGCCGGTCTGAAAGAGAATTCGGTTGAAAGCTTTGGTTTTGGCATTCAATGCCCTGCATGATACAGGTGCGCCCTATATCAGAAAGAGAGTCCAGAAATACACTCCGGGTAGAACTCTGAGATCGTCTCTGCAGCAGAAGGCGATTATTCCTACATTTTCCCTTGTCCGCAAAGGCGGTCGGTCTTTCCAAGTGCAGGCCACCCGTCTGTGGAATTGCCTACCTCTGTCACTCAGACAGGTGCACGACCTACTCATTTTCAGGAAAAGACTGAAAACCTGGTTATTCCAGCAACAGCTGTAAGCCTCCCTCATTATCAGCATAGCTCAGTATCCTGTCACAAGGCTTTGCAGCGCCGGGACACTCTATCGAGTAGCCGCGCGCTTTAACAAATACCAATTAACATAACATAACAACATAACAAGAAAAAGAAACAGTCACTTAATCAACATAAAGACCTGTTAGCCAACATTAAATGCTTACAACACCAATGTTATACTTCTTCATCGGATTCCACTTTGCAGAAGCTTATCCGCGCAAGCTAGACTTTAACAAAATATCTACTGATAATGCCTCCTCTATCCTCCTACGAAGTAGTGCCCGTTACCATGGTGGACAAAACAAAGTTGGTTCACTTCTGGCAAATTATCTCAAATCTAGGAAGGAGTGGGTGTTGATAGACTCCATCCACTCAACAGATGGAAAGCATCTCTTCAAAGATCAAGACATTTTAGATTAATTTACGAATTTCTATAAAAATGTATATACTCCAGAATCCCCCGCATCTGTCTCTCTTACGGATACCTATCTTAGTCGCGTTCCCCCCCTTCTTCTGAGAATCTTGACTTTACTTCTCTGGATTCTGATCTATCCATTCATGAAATTTCTAGATCTTTAGGCTTTCTAAGGAAAAATAAATCCCAGGTCCGGATGAATTTACGGTAGAATTCTATTTACATTTTTCAAATCTACTGCTCCCGAACATTTTCCAACTTTTTCAATACTTTTGTACTACCTATAAGGTGAGTGGTACCTTTCTAGAAGCCACTACGTGTCTCATTCATAAGGAGGGCAGGGATCCTAATCTTTGCAAGAATTATTGCCCTATATCCCTTGTGAATGTGGACTATAAAATGTTCGCTAAACTATATGCTTTAAAAAAAAATTGATTGCCTTCTCTCCAAATATTTATGGAATAACAAGAAATCTAGAATTTCCTTGTCACATCTTAGAAAGTCAAAGTCTAATAGAGGAGTGAATTTTCCGGATTTTCGGATTTTTCACAAAGCTTTTTGTCTTAAACAAGCTTCTCAGAAGTTAAAAATAAATGTTCCCTTTGGTAAACCTAAATAAAACAATTCACACCCAATATACAAACACATTTGTACTTCATACAGTTATCACTTCACTTGGGACGCTTGAGGCACTTATGTACACACTAAACCACTATGAAAGCATATATGTAAATATATTTTTTAATAATAAAAGAACATTAAATCCACAAGAAACAATGGGGCATATTCTCAAGGACTTATCGCCGATTTATCGGCACTTTAGCGCCATAAAAGTGGCGATAGATTTATCGCCCTATTCCCAAGCTGGTGCAAACTGCCGATATCGCCAGTTTCCCAGCGATAGCTGCCGCACAAAACATTGCCACGGATGAGAGCGACAACTAACGCTAATGATATGCAGAGTAGGCGTTCCCGTGCAAAAACACACGAAAACACCACTTCGCGAGATTCTCAACGACCAGCCAGATCTGCGATGCGAACCAAGAACAGGCAATAAGGCGCGTTAACAGCAGGGATTTAACACCTGCCTTTTACTGTGGTTAAGCAGGACGGCAACCTGCAGCATAAAAGGGAGCCCTGCCCAGAGCCACATCTGAAGACCCACAGATGCCATGGAGACAATGAACATGCAGCTCGGAGACCCAAGAGGGCCACAACACCCACCGCCACCACCCCCCCTCCCCGCCTCCGGACCCCCCCCCGGACTACCACCGAGGCAGCGTAGGATAAGACAGCGGACCTTCCAAAAAGGGCATGGCCCCTCAGCCACACAAGTGCAGAATGTGGGGAGAGGTGGGAACCAAGTATGTGTGAAGGAGGCAACTCACCCATGAAGAAGAATGTACACAATGCCAAGTGTGGCGGTGATGTGCTGGACAGACCACAGAATGCAGAGCACAGACATGTCCATGTGGACATATACTGCTGGGGTATGTAGTGTTGTGGACAGTGGACGCAAACATGTTACCTCAGGCAGTGGGGAAGACCTTGGACATGTAGCTGTGCCGTCCCCCCCTGTAAGCGTAAGCACAGTGGGCTGGGCCGGCGTACGCCAAGCCAGTGTAGGGGTGTGAAGGATCTGCCCAGGACTCTGGGCGTGGTTCAGTTCTGGCCTGGACAAGGAAGTAACTAATGAGTGTGTCACTGTTGTAGTGTCGGCGCCACCCAGTCCGCAATCGACAATGTTGCAATGTAGCATGCACCCAGAGGGCGGGCTTGCATGAACGGGGAAATGAAGGAGCGCAAGACCGCTCAGGGTCTTTGCTCATACATGCCAAGTGTTGTGTGTATCTGTATTGCCGCAGCATGAGCCAAATGCCTAGCCTTAATCGCAGTGCGAGTTCAGCCAGGCATGAACTCTACATCTGTGTCCGCCCTATCCTTACCATAGGCCTACACTCACGTGGCCGCCCACCTTCAATGGCCAACATCACAGTGTCGTTGTCAGGCTTGTGGACATGCGCAGACAGGCATGACAATGGTGTGCCGTAGGAGTGCAAGTGATGCAACTGCGCAGCGCACACAAGTAAATAGGCTCGGGGGAGGGAGGAGCAGCTGTGAGGCAACGTAACACACAGTGATGCCGCTCATTTGCCACATGCAAGACATGTCAAACATGAATCCCAAAGTCGCACACATCCCACCCCACCCCCACCAAGCCAAATCACATTTCCTGAATGCAAGCAGATGACAAACAAACATTAGGGATGAAAGCTCCTTTGTCTGAACTATCATGCGGAAGCACATCTGCACCTCCGACCTCGGAATTGCATGTGCCCGGCACCCCCTGACAGATACTATAGCAGCTGATGACGACTCCCACACTACGCACAGCCCAACGAAAGACCAACATATACACCCCACACACAGAAGTCCTTGCTCGAAGTTATCTTGCATGGAATGGCCTTCACACTTACTCCCACACCATCCCAGGCGTACAACCGTTGCACACTAAAACAACTCATTGATCCGAGCTGTGGCATTTCATCCACAGAACTGGCGCAGGTCAGAACAGTGCCACTTCAACCAGAGCCACTAACGCAATGGCAGAACATCCTGGACACATGCACAACCCCTGTCAGGTAGAACTGTACCATGCACGTATGCTGCATTTACTGGAGGCACTGCCATTGGTAGTGCTGCGGATCAGTTACCGGCTAAGCTTCCGCCTTGCCAACGTCACCTGCGTTCAGCCTGTGTTGCATTGTCGCTCGTGCATGTTCGAGTGGTCCATGGATGTCTACCTATCCAACAGGACGGTAGCCGAACTGGATTTCGACATGTGTGTGCACCCCCTGTTGGCCCACGACCATGAGTGTCACCATGACACCCGTCTATGGGATGCCTGGATACTTGGCATTGATGCTGGCAGCTGGACCTGGGAGATTGCAGAACTCCTCGTGTGCAGTGACCAAATTGAGCCGCTCCAATATTGGGCTGTAGTGCTAATTGGTGAAAGGGGGTGGACGCAACACATCTGTCCGGACCTGCTAATGGTTAGCCTTGCCATCTTGTTCGATGAAGTCGACAACGACCTCATGTTGGAAATGATTGCCTACGAAGCTGCACTAGCTTTCATGGACGTGTAACTACGTACCTGCAGACACAACAGTTTGGAACACATTGCACATGTCCCGACACCTTGTTGGAACTTGGGGTTCTGGTCACATCTCCCACGATGACAGTGGACATGGCTGCATTCGCCTGGACTCCGAATACATGAGCGGACAACAACACGGGTAAACACACACCTGTGAATGGTGCGGCACTCCCCCGGAGTGGACAGCGGCGCTTGGCAACGTTCCACGTTCTGACATACTGCTGCATTGGTCTGCATGTTGTGGCACTTTTCTTGGCCGTACTGACACGCATATGCTGATAATGTCTACGCACCTTCACTTGTATTCAACTGTGATGAGTGTTGATTTGTATGACAATGTGTGTCTCACTGCCTATCTGGGTCACGGCTATACATGCATTACTACACCATCAGGGATGTGGGGTTGTACTAGTACATTATCATCTCACAGTTTCCTGCTATGCCACATGCGAATGGACATTTTCCACACACAAGCGGCAGCAGTTGTGTCCTCTGTTCTGTTGTGCTGGTGTTGCTGTTTGTTCAACATTGTTGTAAATGTTGCGGTGCTCTGGATCTTATGTGTGTGTGCTGCATTGTAGGTGAGTTGCCCCTTCATCTCTCATTTGGCTGGCCCTCATCCCTTTTAGGCAGTGTGGCTTTCACTTCTGTGCTTATGCAGTGCTGTGATGTTGCAGACTTGGGTAAATTGGGCTCCTGGTTGGTGTTGTGACTCTTGGGCATGGTTTGTCCACAGATGTGCTCTACTTAATTGTGCATGTGTGCCATTGTGCCCATCTCCCCCCCTGCCCCCAGTCCCTGGTGGTTACTCACCCTGTTGCTGTTGTGTCGGGTCATGTTGAGCAGTGTCCGGTCCCCCAACTCCTGCCACCGTCTCCACACTGATGACTGTGGTTACCATTTCCTCCATCTCATCCAGCTCCTCCTGTGGTGCTGGTCTCTCACCTCCAGTCTGCATTGTTGCCTTCTGGTTGTCTGCAAGTTTCTGCTTCGTCTCGCGCTTCACATCATTCCAGCGCCTCTTGACCTCGTCCATTGTCCTCCTCAGCACGCCGACTGCATTCACCTTGTCCAGGATGGACTGCTATATTGTATTTTTTGTTGCCAATGACACAGTGGAGGTGACGAACAGTTGTTGATGGTGTTCTACCACCTCCGTTATCAGGATCCTGTTTTCCTGCGGACTGAACCGCGTCTTCCTCTTCTTCTACTCCTTGCCCTTCCCTGACCCCGAGGTCTCAGGCTGGTCCTCCGTGGGGCTTGTGGGGTTCTGGTTGTCCTCTGTGTTTGCTCCGGCTACCTCCATGGTGCTTCGCAGTTGTTTGTGTTGCCGGTTTTATTGTGCTTTTTGCAGCCTGACTTGTGGAACTTGCAGGCCTGGCGCTGCTTATCGCTGGATTTTTTATCACGGTTGGGCACATCGCAACTTTTTTCACGTTCAGTTTGAGATTTTTATCGCCGTCCCGATAGTGTTATCGCGGACATTTGCAGCGTTATCGGGGTGCTATCGCATGTTACCGCTGTGTTGAAATTACGACGTTAACACGGAGTTATTTTCCCGCGATAGACGGCGATATGAAAACTTGCATTAACCTATTTTGGCGATGTTTATCGCACGTTCTTGAGAATATCCCCCAGTATTGTTTAAAACCATTAAAAACACAGTAATTCCGACATGGAATTTTTCATATATCTAAAAAACGAGAATTCATCAAGACAGTCAGTTTTGTCTTACAAATGTTAATTTGGGAGCAATATAGACAGCATCAAGCACGAGCACAAATTCCCTGTCTAGACCGCTGACTTTGCCAAATTTAACAAAAACACATTGGGCGTCGACGCGTTTCGGTGGCACAATCAAAATAAGACCACCTTCTTCAGGACACAACTATTTTCTCCTTTGTAAGTAGACCTCATTTCAATCATTAATAAAACCTATTGTGAAACAAAAGAAAATAACAAGTACATATCATTTCATGAAGTTTCTAAACATAGACAGAAATCTGCTCATTCTATATTCCATCTACTTAAAAATGATTTCACATTTAAAAAAAAAACCCTAATACAATTTCAATATTCAAATATATAAGTGCTCCAATCATCCCAAATCGGGAATTAACAAAAAGGTCAACCACCAATGCTCTCACATCCTCTTTGTCCAAAAACCACACACTCAGCATTGGTCACTCATCACTCATCATATACCCGTTATTTACTTTTTCCAACTCACCGGTGCAACCGCACTCAAGAGAGTATTGCTCCACGTCAAAGGAGTAAAAAGATGGGACTTCAAGAAGTGCTAAAAGGAAGAACCATCATTGTAACTGATACTGTATTGTGTATCATATTTATCACACAATAGCTCACTTTTTATATAGATCCAATTGTTCTTACCCTTTCAAAGTTTTCATGAAGTTTGATACAAATAAGGGGCTTTTTGATATACAGTGGTTATCCAATCTCACTGCTACCTGTATAGTGGGGAAATTTACAAAATGTGTTAACCCCATCACCCTACTGTCTAAAATTCCTTAACAACATTAATTCCCTTATATTGGTAGGGAGATTATCTAGCCTCACCTTAAAAATGAATTCAGTATCAGTCTCACTTTTTATGTTTAATTAAAACCGGAACACATCTCAGTTCCTAAATTTAAAGATACATTCAATAATTAAATCAGGATCATTGACATATATAGTTGTTCTACCCTCTTTATCAAAGGTTTGATCTATAACTTATAATAATGGTGATAGTGTACACCTCACCTCATATAGTGTAAAATGCGGTTCTCAATTTATTCCGTCTCGTGGGCACCCGGATCGTGTTTCCGTAGCTAAACATGGAGAATCAATAAGCCAAAGTTTAAAAATTAATCTATGTTCATAATCTTGTTAATATCTTGAAAAACCGCCCTCCACTATATCCTACAGGTAACTATTTAGGTTTTGATTCCCTAAATTACTTTTTTTTTTTTTTTTTTTTTTAAACGATGATGTATTCATCCCTTTACAACGACCATATTGCCAAACATGGCACGGCATTACCCCAGGTCATATACGTTCAAAGATTGAACAATGTGTTTATAATTATATTCCTGTTCGATCAGGCTTATTTGAACAATGTGTTTATAATTATATTCCTGTTCGATCAGGCTTATTTGAAGAACAAGGTCAACCACTTGTGTAATCATACCTTGATCTTAGGAAAATAAGATACCTCCATTTCTCTACATAAATATGAGCCCCCCTGTCTAATTTCGTATTCAAGAAAGCTAAGGCTCTGTAACTTAATTCTTCTAACAATCGCCTTATAGTTTTAACAGGCACAAATACATGTATAGGGAACCATGATTACTACCCATCTAGTTACCCTCATCCGATTTCTAATGGAGAGAGGCTCACCGCCTTGTGACTACCCTACTTTCTGGCACTCACCTTTTTATTCTCACGGAAATCACTACTCCCGGTGCCTTCTCTCAATCGTCGTTTCTAAATCAATAGCTCGCCGAGAGGCTCCTCCGTTTTATCCTCTTCCGTGCGCAACCTAATGACGTCTCTGGTGCACACAGATATCGGTGGCGCCATTTTTGAATTCCTACTCGTAACATTATTAGCTTGTTGCATAGGGTATTTTTACACATAATTTAGTTTAGTTAGGTCTTCTTTTCACCCCAAACGAAAGTATCGTACCATTTTATAAAAACGACTCTCTCCATTGAGAAAACGACTATTGTGCGCCCCTCTCATTGTATTATACATCACTCGCTTCTTGTGAGGAAAACAGTGACGCCATTTTGTACTTCCTACTCGAAGCAGAATTTGTCAACTTCATGAGATTTTAATCATATTATTAATCTTATTTCTCAATATATGGGCCTACAAACGATTTTTTAATATTTATCATTTTCATTATAATGGGAGTTTACCTATAATACCTAATCCAGGCATTAACTTTAATATTTGTATTTTTTATAAAAATAGACCCAAATATTAAGGATTTTTTTTTTTACATGAAATAAAATAACCATATTTACATTTCCAACTAAAATTGCATTTCCATACGGTCGAGTTTATCCCATATATCCCTACTGATTCAGAGTTCTTATGATGCGAGTTTCATCCAGTCTTCCATGGTATCGTGTCCAAAGTGGAGATATACCATTGTTCCCTATTTTTTCTCTTCATTTCAAAATTTCCTCCTCTCCTGGTCATTGTTATTTTCTCAATTATAAACCATTCAAAATCTGTATGTTTGTGCTTCAGTTTGTTATAATGGTCTACTAGAGGGGCATTGGGTTTATTTGTTTTTAAAGCTGACCTATGTTGCTCCTTTTTCTATATAGGAAATCCTTGCCTTTACTGCAAAGACTAATCTCACATCTCTTCCATTATTTAAACATACTTGATAATTGTTAAGACCTCATTGTCAGCCAAGGATAATTTCTAGGAATTCCTTTCTGCACTTTCCTCTCTGGTATAATCATCTCATCACTATTAACAATAGACCTCTGTACTGGAGTTCCTGGAGGCTTAAGGGTATTGTTTGGGTCCAGGATCTGTTTGATGGCATGACTCCCTGTTTTTTTCCCCAATTCCAGGCTACTTTTAATTGTCCTCGCTCGTTTTGGCACAAATTTTTCGATACTTATGGAAGTAATTCTAGATTATTATTTTTTTACCTTTCCTCCAGATGAATCCTTGTCTACACAGGATCCACTTCTCATAATTTTGTCGGTACTTCCAAAGGTCTCCCTGTTCTATAAGTTCTTGCACTCCACAGATCCTGAGCGCAATAAGTCTAAGCAAGAACTTACTTGGGAGGCAGATTTGTGTTGTGATTGGAGCATCGATTTCTGGAACAAGATTTGGGCTAGATCGTAAAGAAATTCTAGATCTGCATCCACCATGTTTTTTCTATGTCACAGACTGTTTTACTCTTATCTCCATTGCTAGCTTTACACACACTAATAATAAGACTTGTTGGTCTTGTGACTATCCTTTGGCTGATTTGATGCATCTTCTGTTTTCCTGCACCCCGGTAGCTTCCTTTTGGGTACATATCTGGTCTTGTATTTCAATTATTTTTTATTTACTTATCCCTGTATCGAATGTTCTTCTTTTTACAGGAAGTTTATCAGAGTCACTGGGGTTATTGCTTCATGAAAGAGGGTTGTTTGACCTGATGCTGGCTTTAGCTTTTCAGCAAATTACACAGAATTGGAAATGTTCAACTAAACTGTCAGTCAAGCCTTGGTGGAATACTGTCTGCCATTACCACAGATTGGATATAGCTTTTGCTTCCTTTTGTGTAAACCACTTGTAAATAGAGACCTATTTTGGTTACCACTAACTACTTATTTGAGTAAAGTTTCAATCGCTCATGTTTCTCAGAATCGTTCTGAAAATGTCCAACCTCCATGAATTGCCATTTCTTTGCCTTCCTCTCTTCATTAATATTCATTTTTGTAATATTTCCTTTGTAGGTATTTTAATTGCTTATTATTATCTAAGAGTTTGTATTGATACTTGATCATCAGTTTTAAAGTATATTCTGTTTTCCCTTTTTCCCTCCCCCTTTTCCCTACGATATCTTTAAAATGAAAATAGCTTTCTGCTCTGTTTCATTACCTATCTTTACCCCTTTGTTAATTTATACTCAATTTATTAAGTTCATGGCTTATGTTTTGTAAATCTCATTAATTCAATAAAGCTTACTAAACATAAAAAAAGATACAAAAAAATGTAAACCATTAACTGCATTGAGTTTTTAAATACATGTTTTCTCTGCGTTTCTTGTACTTGTAGTGCTGCTTTTATGGCAAGGACAAACAAAACTGCAAGTACCAGAATACAAAGAGAAACTATAGAACTTAGTAAAAAAAACACGAAAGGTCAAACCCCAATTTTGTACTTGCAAACATTATTTCACATGTAGCAAATATTTTTTTATTGAAGGTTTTTAACTTTCAGTTACAACTTTCAGTACAACCCAAGTAACTGCTTGTACAGAAGCATCAGTATAGTTGGGACTGTTTGCCTGGGAAGCATACTACATGACTGATCTGGAATATACATTCCCTCCACACCATTGTCCAATGACTAGCATTGCATTAGGAGCAATTCAGACTTAGATAATAGCAAACAAAAACATTCCTTAGCATGACGACAGCCAAAACATTGGTTATGAACAGATATGTCTGTCACACACCATAAGCCCTGTTTAAACATCTATAGTTCGCAGTGGGACAGCCAGGTGCAAGCATATAGGTTGCAGTAACGACATTGATTGTTGGCCTGTTATGGGTTCAAAGAGAGTAGGTACACCTTTAGTGGGCCCCAAATGTCTCTGGGTCTGGAGGACATTGGCATCAGGTCAGTATGCAGTTCCAGCTGTTTGTTTAAATAGACAATGAAGTTCAACCAGTGTTCAAATTTGGGAGACCTACACCAGGACCAGGCCACCTGACTCTTTACCAGGTGTAGTGTTGATGTGATACATTTCTTGTGAGGTGTAACAATTTCTTTCACCCAGCCCAAAAGAGCAATCCTGAGATCCATGTCTACCCTACATTTGACCATTGTGGATAAAGCAGTTGTTGGACCTGGCCCTTTTTGCAGGGTTATATCCAAACATTTTGCCTTCTTTCGCCTATTTTTCTGACCCTCTTTTTGTTGGCTTTAGAACTGTGGCCATTTTACCACTGCTAATCAACGCTACAGTGCATGTGCTCTCTCCTTTAAACATGGTATGATTGGGAATATTTAATTTACCTTTAAGCCCCTTGTACAGTGGTATTCCATATACCTAGGGCCTGTAAATGACATGCTACTGGTGGACCTGCAGCGCAGATTGTGCCACCCGCAGAAGTATCCTTTCAAACCTGTCTCAGGCCTGCCACTGCAGTTCCTGCGTGCGAAGTTTACTGACACTTTGACTTGCCATTTAAAACTGCTTGCCAAGCCTTAAACCCCCTTTTTACTACATATATGTCACCCCTAAGTTAGGCCCTAGGCAGCCCTATGGGCAGGGTGCTGTGTAAATATAAGGTAGGACATGTGCCTTCCTGGTAGTGACAAACACCCTATTTTGTTTCTCACTACTGTGAGGCCTATGACTCTTATAGGCTAGCTTTGGGAATTCCATTATATATGTTTAACTGGTAGTTCCTGATCTGAAAGGAGTATCACTGCCATGTTTGGTATGTTTGGAATAGTGGTGATAAATCCTGTTTATTGGATAGGTAGGTTTTTCTTTACTATTGTAGAATGGCCACTTTTAGAAAGTGTGTATTTCCATGTGCTTATGACTCTTGTGCTTTACAGCCTGACTCCAATCCACATCTAAGGCAGAGTGACAGCTAGGCTTTGTGCATACTTTACAGACAGTCATTACACAGGGAGGCTGGGGTGTAACAGGGTTACATCTGCATACTGAATGGTCTTCATGGGCTGGTAGAGAGAGAGGTGTGGGACACTTACATTTGTATAGGCTGTGTCCTGACCTCACACAAAGAGCTCGTTCACCTCCTATTGTACGTCTGAAGCCAGAGCTGGGTTGAAAGGGGATTTTGTGTACTTCTAAATTTGTTTTGAAGTTACCTCCACATCCAAGACATTTTGAGTATAAGTACAGGGGCTCTGCACCATGATTTTAGACACGGTGTGGGACTTGTAACAAGATGCTGCTGGCTCTACATGCTGCACGTTGCCAGGGACTGTTATGCTACCAGGAGGAACAGCCATTTGGACTACTTGCTTTGTTGTGCTGGTCTTCTGCCTACTGATTGCTGGGCTGCAGAAAGGACTTCTACCTTGCATCTGCCCTGATTGTGCTGGTCTGCCTGCCTGCTTTCCTGGACCTTTGTGCCCCCAAGTGCTCTCCCAGGAGCTCAGCGCGTGGTGAGCCATGTGAGACTACTCCTGGCCTCTACCTTGCCTGACTTCCTTAACCCGAATGGAGCGCTTTCGTTTTAATGCCTGAATCCAAGGTGGGGGGGGAGGGGCTCGTGGTAGCGGATTCTTCCAGCAATGTGCATGGTGAGCACTTCTTACCCGTGTGGAATTCAACGTGGTTGAAACTGAGCCCCGCCAGAGGAAAAGCCTGTTTTGTGTACAGCGCGGGCCGGCTTCTGAGGCCCGCCAACATAGGCTGCCCTACCGAAGTCCATAGCGAGACGCATTGCCAAGGCAACTGGCAACCCTGTGACGACGAGACTCCGGAGGCCATGCTGCCACTTACAGAAGAGCTGCTCAGATCTCCGAGAGTAATCCGGACCAGCAAGGCAACACGCTTATTGATGAAAGACCACTCTCATTGAAAGACGGAACGGTGCCTCAAGGCAGAGTTCTGCGGGGTCCCATGGTCCTCAAGCAGCGACTCCCATAAACCTTATCCAGGAAGAAACCAACTTTTGAAGTGTTAAATCTGCATCACTTTTTTATTCCCTTCTTTCTTTTTTTCTATCTTTTGTTTGTTTATTCCTTCTTTCTTGCTTTCTTTCTTTCATTCCTTCTTTCTTTCTTTTAATTCTTTCTTTCCTTCTTTCTTTCAAAGTCATTCTGTCATTGCTTTTTTCCTTTTTCCTTTCATCCCTTCTTTCCTTTTTTCTTTCATTCTTTCAGTACTTCATTTGTTCCTTCTTTTTTCCTTATTTCTTATTCTTTCATTCCTCCTTTTCTTCTTTCTTGCTATCCGTTTTTCTTTCATTCCTTCTTTATTGCGTTTCTTTTTTCTTTCAATCTTTCATTCCTTCCTTCCTTCCCTGCTTTCTTTTTTCTTTCATTCCTTCTTTTCTTTCTCTCTTGCTTTCCTTCTTGTTTTTTTCTTTCTTTCCTTATTTCTTGATTTCATTCCTTCTTTTTTGACTTCATTCCCTCTTTCTTTCTTGCTTTCCTTTGTCCCTTCTTTCTCTCTTATCTTTCTTTTTTTTCCTTCATTCTTTCTTGCTTTTTTTCTCTCTTTTCCTGTCTTTCTTTCCTACTTTTTCTTTCTTTCTCTTTCTTCAGCTTTCATTCCTTCTTTCTTTCTTTCAAGCTTTCATTCATTCCTTCTTTCTTTTTGTCTGTCTAGCCTTCTTTCCTTCCTTCTTCTTTGCCTTTCTTCTTTCTTTCCTTCTTTCTTTCCTTCTTCCCTTCCTTCTTCCCTTCTTCCCTTTTCTTTCTTCCCTCATTTCTTCCCTCATTTCTTGCTTTCTTGCCTTCTTTCGTTCTCAAAGGCAAGAGGCTGAAATTCAATGTCACAACAATTGTCTTGAAACAACCGTGCTAACAACCTTGAAACTACTGTGCTAACAGATCTCACTAAGGGACTCATTTATGAGGCCCTACCGGCACTTATGTGCTGCTGAAACGTCACTTTTTTGACGTTCCGGTGGCGAAATGTGCCACAGGCATATTTATAAGTCCAGGTAGAGCCATGTTACATGGCTTTTCATGGCCTTATAAATATGTGCCCCTTTCACGCAGAAAACAGTGTGAAAGGGGCGTTCCATGGGGTTGCTGGGGGCGTTCCCAGCAACATCCATGGATTTTTGACACTGCCCCAAATTTACGAGAAATCGTAAGTCTGAGTCAGCGCCAAAAACGTACGAGGCGTTGGATTCTGACACATTCCCAGGTTTACAAAATGTTGTAAATCTGGGAATGCATCAAGTTTCATGGATGTTGCGTGGAACCACCCACAGCAACACCTATGGAACGCCCCTTTCATGCAGAGTTCTGCATGAAAGCGAAACATATTTACTTGCCCATGAAAAGTCACGCAGTTTGACTTTACATGGCCTTGTAAATATGGGGAAGCCAATTGCGCTGCCAGTGTGTCACTAAAAGTGACGCACTGGCGGCGCAATGGGTTTGCAAATAACCCCCACAATATGTGGAATGTTTCAGAATTTGTCTAAACATGGAATTTTATACAGGAAGAGTATACTTTCAGTGCAAAACGTTTGCTAGACAGCATGCACACCCCTGCAAAAGAGTTCAAAGATTGCGTATGGCACTAGGCAGCCATTATAGTGTGCCAGTGCAGGGAATGACAACAGCAGCAGGCAATTTTTATAAATACGGCTTTGTGCTCCATCCTTTCCCTTGCACAGATGAGTGCTCCACGGGGTAAGATACTTCTTTTTGGCTACCCATTCAGAAGCTTCGAACTTTGCTGGAAAAAGCTCCAGGTGGGCTAAGCTATCAATTTGTAGCAGACCATGTTGTGCATTTCCCAGGGAGCTTTCGGTGCATTGTCCCAGTTATAGTTATTCAGAGGCTGAAAAGATGATGAAGTGCCACTTTTTGAAGATGCTGGAAAGTCCCTCCTGGTCCCTCCACCACTCCAAGGTTTCTAAAGACGGATCCTACGCTCCAGATCTCTCTTATCCAGGCTTCACACCGGATTCAGTGCATTCCAGTCCCACCTGGGCAGGTAGCTTCATCGGTCAAGATCGGCCCATTTTTCAGTCTTGTAAATCCCTGATGCAGTCCAAGAGGGGAGTCAACTGACCATAGGAGGGCGCTACCAGGGGCGTAACACAGCCCCGGCAGCCCCTGCGTTGCGGGGGGGGCCAGCGCTCCAGGGGCCCCTCACTCTCAGCGGAGCCAGCAAGCCTCTTCATTAATTAAATGGTGCGCGCACTGCCTCTTCATTAAATACATGGTGCGCGCACGCCACGGCCTCTTCATTAATTAAATCGTGCGCACGGCCTCTTCATTAATTAAATGGTGCGCGCACGCCACGGCCTCTTCATTAATTAAATGGTGCGCACGGCCTCTTCATTAATTAAATGGTGCGCGGCGCGCAGAAGTCTCCGCGTCTGCCCGGTCTTCAGGTTGGGGCATAGGGTGGGGCTGGTGACCATTGTCAAGCGCATTGCGCAGCGCAATTAAAAGTGTGCGTGACTTGGGAGGTGAGGCATCCCAGAGACTACTGAGAAGGAACGTGCGGCCGCCGGCCATAATTTAATTATTACTAGCCCCTGCCTGGCTACCCTTGCCCTGTCTTCTGCTGCCCGCTTGCGCCTGCCACTGAAGCTGCAGGCTAGGCCTCAGGTGAGTCTGTCCGAGGCAGGAGTGGTCCGAGGCAAGGAGTCTCAGAGGGTGGGGTGGGATGAGATCATTGGAATCAGGGCATCATGGGGCCCGGCCGGGAGTAAAAGTAAAACGTAATATAGGCCCGGTTCTGCGGGAGACGATTGCTCCAGTTTGTGACAGGATGGTGGTTGCGCACCGTCGCGTGGCTGCAATCAAAAAATCTTAATCATGATAAGTCACCCCCACTGCGGCGAATTGCAGGGGGAGTAAAGTAACATATTGCAGGCCAGGCCAGGACTGGAAACTGAGGAGGCGGGCGACCGGGCCTGGTCAGCCCTCCTCCGCGGTAATTAACCCACCGCCGCATCTCGCGGCCTGGCAAGGTGAGTCAAACAGGCTGCAGGCTGCAGCGCGTGTTAACAACAATTTGGGGCATATTCACAAGAATGTGTGATAACCACCGCAAGTTTAGCTTAACGCAACTTTTCACATCGCAGTCCATCACGGGAAAACAACGCCGTGTTAACGTAGCATTCTCAACCTGGCGTCACCATGCGATAGTCCCACGATAACGCGTCAAATGACCGCGTTAAAAATAACGCGACGCCGAAAAAATGCGAAACACCAACGCGAATAAAGTTGCAATGAGGCCAACCACGAAGAAAACCCAGCAACAACCAGCGATAGGCCTGCAATTCCCACACGTCTGGCGGGAAAATGCACCATAAAAGCTGAACAAGAAAAACGCACCATAAACAAATCAAACTACGCAGCAACATGGATGCACCCGGAACGAGTGCCCAGGTCAACGCGAACCCCACAAGCCCCACAGACCACCAGCAATGAACCTCGGGGTCGGGGAAGGCCAAGGACAAGAGGAAGACGGGGTACAGTCTGCAGGAAAACCCGATCGTCGTCACGGAGGTGACAGAGCACTAACAACAACTGTCCGTCACCACCACCGTGTCATTGGCAATACAGACGGAAAAATGGCATCCCATTGTGAATGCAGTCGGAGTGCCGAGGAGGCCAAGATGCGCTGGCACGATGTGAAAAGCCAAACCAAGCAGAAACCCGCTGCCAACAGGAAGGCAGCAACGGCGAATGGAGGTGGGAGTCCTGTGCCACAGGAGGAGCTGGAGCAAATGGCGCCCACAGTCATCAGTGTGGAGACGGTGCAAGGCGTCGGGAGTCCGGACACTGCTCAACATGACCTGACACAACAGCAACAGGGTGAGTAATGAACTGGGACTGTGGGGACGGGGGGGACGGGAACAACGGCACACATGCACAACGACGTGTAGCACACCGCACACCCACAATAACCCTGGGTCATGTCCCTGATCCCCGTGGCACACTGCAGCACACATACAAACATCAAGTAGGCCCCGTTCACCATGTGCCCAAAGGGGTCCCACCCCACACATCACCAATTACACAACACACACATGCACCCGTGCGAAACACAGCAAAGATGCGTATGTGAGAGCCACACTGACAATGCAAGTGACACCACATGACCAGCAGCATGGCTGGAGTACAATCACCATGACACTGTGCACGCCACGAGACTGAGGTGGCTGAGTGTGGACCACATCCGGAAAGGAGCAGGTCACACTCTGACACATCCACCTGCACAAACAACCACTGACGTCAACAACACATCTGCAGACAAACAATGCACAAGAGTACAAAAATCGTCCAAGAGCACAAATGACCCAAGTCGCCAACATCACAGCACCTCAAAAGCACAAAAGCCAAAGGCACACCACCTCCAAGGGATAAGGGGCAGCAAAATCACAGCTGCAGGTGCGACTCCCACACAAAGCAGCACACACACATAGCAGTTACAGCACACCCACATGGACGATAATGTGGTACACAGTCCAACACCTACACTGCAGAACAGAGGACACAACTGGGTCCGCCTGTGCGTAGAAAATGGCCAATCACATCTGACATAGCAGGAAACTGTGAGATGCAAATGTACGTGTACAACCTCACCTACGTCATGTAGTCCAAATGTCCACTGACCCGCATCAAATAGTCCGCCCCTCCCAAACAGTCACAATGTACATTGTCATGAAGTCTGAATGTAAACTTGAACAATGCGGCAACATACATGCCAACACACTGTCAACAAGCATCTCCCCTTCACATTGCAGAGGGACAAACAACACCTCCAGCAGAGCAGACCAGACAACTCTACAGTGATGCTGAAGAGGACCACCACACTTCCGACACCTACGCCCCACAACAGTCCATGGACATCTTAGGCAATCGACCTCCAGGAGCAGGGCAGCACTGCTGCATCGAGGATACCCCACCCCCTGCACAGACAACACAGCTGGACGCACCCACCACCCCGGCTGGCTCCCAGCAGCCCACCAAAGCACACATCGCATTCCAAGGCCAGGTGTCAGACTGCCAGAAGGGTGTGGCCGAACATGTGCGGGTGGGGTACTACCTCATGGAAGCCGAACCAGATCACATACGTGGGTGTCTAAGTCCCATCAGGGCCCACCTACACTCCCCAATGGAGACCCACACTGCGACAGAGACACATGCCTTTGCACATTTCCAGTACTGAACCACACCCATAGGCATGGGATGATCATCCACACCCCCACGCTGGACTGGCGTACGCCGGCCCAGTTCACTCCTCTTACATATTGAGTGGGGGACGACAAAGCTACATGTGCAATGTCCCACCCGCTGCCTGCGGTGACATGGCTGCGTCCTCTGTACACACCACAATGTAATGTTGTAGTGCCCGGGACACAAATGCATACATCATGAGCACACGGACACACTCAGATAGTTCGTTGAACTGGCCACTGGCACGTGCGCCCGACACCTTTATTGGCATGGTCACATGTACAGTGACGCATGTGCTGGATGTGTGTGGGGTGAGTGTAAGCCAGCCCTCATGGAGTGGTTGGTGCTGGCAACAACTTGAACAGTGATCACAATTAAAGCGGAAACAGAAAACACCAGCATAACAGAAATAACTGTGAAGCATCATGGTGGTAGCCGGAGAAAGTACAGTGTTCACCCAACATGCAAGCAGAATGGTCCATGATTTGTGGGGCACTGAGTTAGTGGCAACTGAAGAGCTGAGCAGGGAACAAGCTGATGATGGCACCTACGACTGGTGTGAGCAACTCTGATAGTCTGGCAGTAAGACACTTACGATTCTGGCACCTGTTGTTTGGAGTTGGTCCTGGCGGTGGTGGCGTGTGCATCCTGCGGTGATGCGTCGTCTGGGCAGGCCAGGACTCGATTTGATGTGTGAGCCCAGGTGGGCCGCAGTTGAGGCCGGAGGAAGCGGACAGCGCAGGGCCACAGACACATGGCCTTGATGGCCCCCAGTCCATCGACCCAGAGGCCATCCAATATGCTATCAGACAGGGGCCATGACTTGAACTGCACAGAGTTAGTGGCCCCGGATGCACTGCGGCCGGCACAGGCACACCGCCATGGGACGGTGACTTGCGGTGCAGTGAGATAGGGCCACGCGAGGTGAGCGGGTCCTCGTCGATGTCGAAGGTGAATGTAGCGGAGGTTTGCGGGGGACAGTGGAAGGTGTCCTCCAGGGCATGATGCAGAGGGCAGAAGCTGGCCGGAAGCAGCAAATGGAGGAGTGGAATGCCACAGCCTTGTTTTTGCCACAAAGTCAGTATCACCGACATGATGATGAAGACAAGCCCCAGTCCATAGACTCAGTCACCACCAAAGTTCAACCAGAAAGTGGCCATGGATGTCGGGGAACAGACTTAGTGGCACCGGAGCTGAAAGGGGATGCAGTCTGCGATGAGGCCAGTACAATGATGTCAAGTCTGCCATAAATGATTCATGACTGAATTCCCAATGTGTGACCTACTCGACCGCAGTGTATGCCGAATGCATTGTCATCAAGGGCCCACAGACACGTGTGGTTGGGATGCCATGCACATACTTTGTGTCAGCACATCGAAGGGAGTATAGTGATATAAACTCCGCCATAAAGTGTGTACTCGGCCATTGTGTAATCAAGACTCAGTTCCAAATGTGTGACCTACTTGACCGCAGTGTAGGCCCGAGGCAGCGGTCAGCATGGGCCCACAGCCACGTGTCGTTGGCCCGCGATGCACAGGGTTGGTGACACCAGGGCAGTTGTTGGCAGTGTTCGAACACCTCCATAACGATGGTCCTTTTCTCCTCCGGACTGAACCGCGTCTTCCTCTTACTCGTCTCTCTGCGTACAATTATATGAACTCCGCCATGCAGAAATCACGGATCAGTTCAACATGTGTGACCTACTCGTCCGCAGTGTAGGCCGAAGGCGTAGTCATCAGGGGCCCACAGACACGTGTGGTTGGGATGCTATGCACAGAGTTGGTGGCACCACATCGAAGGGAGTACAGTGATATAAACACTGCCATAAAGTGTGTACTCTGCTATAGCATAATCAAGACTCAGTTCCAAATGTGTGACCTACTTGAGCGTAGTGTAGGCCCGAGGCAGCGGTGGAGTACGTCAACGAAAAAGGAGTAAAGCGGGCCTGTGTCGCGGAGGCCGTGATGGTCTGAGGAGGCTGCGAAGGTCACGGGCCTCAGGCTTGGAGCTTGCGCCGGCACGTGGTGGGCCCTCTTTGACACACGCCGGTGTTGGCAGGTGAGCAGTGAGGCCTGGCTGCGCAGGGGTGGGCATGACGGGTCCGGGGACCAGCGGCCCGGGGTGCAGCAGGCGCACAGGATCGCAGGCCACACCGCTCACGGCGTCGGCCTCGTGGCGGGGTGGGAGGCGCTGCCCTGGCAGACACTTTGGGCATTCCGGAAGAGAACCAGGCCCAGAGCTACGTGCTTTTTATTCACACCCCTACGCGGGCCTCGCGTACGCCGGGCCAGCCCACTCCGCACACGCTTACAGGGGGGCACGTCACAAGCTACATTTCCGCGATCTTCCCCACTGGCTGGGGTGACATGGTTGCGTCCACTGTCCACTACACTCCAAACACCAGCAGTGCATGTAGACATGGCTATGTCTGTGGTCTGCATACTGCAGTCTGTCCAGCACATCTCCGCCACACTTGGCATTGTGTACATACTCATTCATGGGTCACTTGCCTCCTTTGCACATGCCTGGTTCCCACCTCTCCCCACATTCCGGTATTGTGTGGCTGAGGTGCCATGCTGTCGATGGCTCATGTACATGGCTAACCAAGGTTGCCGAAGTAAGTTGTGCTGTCGTGTCTGGTGGGGGGGCATGTTGTTTGGCATGTTGTATATGATTTTGTGACGTGTGCAGTGCCAGAGTTGTGAGTTGCATGATTGTGGGGTTGAGGTGTGTGGTGTGTTCATTTGGTACTTGCCAACGAGCAGTGCATTCCCATGGGTGCCATCCTGGAAACGCTGGTTGATATTGGACTGTCGGAAGATGAAGGGATCATGCACACTGCCTGGGTAGTTGGCTATGAGATTGGTGAGGAGTCCCCTGTGGTCCACTATTGCCTGCACATTGATAGGATGCGTGTGCTTTCTGTTGCCGTAATTGTGTGCGGTGTTGGCAGGGGGCACAAGTGGGACAGATGTGCAGTCGATTGCCCCCGACACGTGCGGGGATCCAGCTATGGCGTATAGTCCTTGCTTGGTCTCCAGCTGTTCCTGCGCATTGTGGGGGACGTATGGGTGCTGGGTCCCTAGCTGGTGAGGGCATCCAGGACATGTGTGAGGAACTTGGATGGGGCTGGCTGTGAGACTCCTCCGACTCAGGCGGTTGTTGTTTGGGAGGATACCAGAGGCCAACAGGTGCAGCACAGCCAGCAGCTTTGTCTGCGGAGGGATGTTGGTTGTCCGCTGTGTTGGTTCCATCAGCCTGTAGGCAATGATGTTCAGGATGCGGAGGATGGTTGTCCTTTTGGGCCTGTAGTGGGCATTTGCATTGTCTGGTGTTAGGTCTGTGGGGCTGGTGCATTTCCTGAAGGTCCGCTGTCTTTGTCTGCGCTGCCTCTGTGGTGGTCCGGGGGAGGGGCGGGGGGAGTCCGTTGGGGGGGTGGCGGTCCTGGGGGTGGTGGCGGTGGGTGTTGTTGCCCTCTCGGGGCTCCCGGGTGCATGGTGAGTGGCTCCATGGCATCTGTTGTTCTTCAGGTGTGGCTGTGGGCTGGGCTCCCTTTTCTTGTGCAGGTTGACGTCCGACTTTGCACCAGGTCAGAGCAGGTGTTAATTTCCTGCTGGTAACGCGCCGTATCGCCTGTTTTGTGTTCCTATCGCCGATGTGGCTGGTTGTTGAGAATGTTGCGTTGTGGTGTTGTCGCAGCTTTTTGCTCGGGAACGCCTGCTCTGCATCTCATTAGCGTTAGTTGCCGGGGTCATCTGTGGCGATGTTTTTTGCGACTGCTTTCGCAGGAAAACTGGTGTTATGGGCTGTTAGCACCAGCTTGTGGGGCGATAAATTTAGCGCGACTTTGGATGCGTTAAAGTGCCGATAACTCGGCGATAGCTCCTTGAGAATATGCCTCTTTGTTTTTTAGTGCGCGCGATCAGCTGCCTGCCAGTAGTGTTACTGCTGAAGTTAAATCTCCCCTGGGCATGGATGCAGGCACGAGGCTGCCGGTGGGCTGCAACCAGTGTGTGCCTCACAGAGCCTGAGGCTGCCTTGCCCAAAATTATGGCTGGCGTTGCGTGCTGCTGCTGCAGTTTGCTGCTGTTAGTTTTCATTGCACCCTGGGCCAGCCAACAACTCCAACTGGCCGACAGCAATGTTAAGAATAAGAACATGTAAGGATTGCTGGAAATACTCGTGTGACTGTTGTACCTGTACAGTGAAATGCAGTAAACTGTTTTTATAAAGAGGGCAGAGGCTTCACATTACTCCGAATCTAGTGATGAGGCAAGCGGAATAAAAAGAGAATAATTAAGTAATTTAAGCACTTCTAAGTTCTAGGCTAGTCACAGTCCGGTCGCACGCACGGCACTGCGTTGTCCAAGATTCGGGAGCCCTAACACATCAAACACAGGGAAACATTCCAACGATTGATAACAGGGGAACACTCTGCACGTGCATAAAAACATTGCAGTCTCCATACTGGTCATGATGTGTACCACAAGCCATTTCATGTGCTTAAACCGTGTTCCCAGCTGCCCTTTGTTATAAAACACTCCTAATAGCTTTTGACAAAACACACTTCAAACCTATCGGTTGGCAAAAACCTTTGATTTCTGTTTCCCGGCATGAGGTTTAGGTATGTGTTTTTTAATGATGCATGGCCCTGGGGGTTAGTTTGTATCAAGGTGGTTCTACGTTGCCAGCACTGCACCTTGTTTATTGCGGTACAGTTTCTATGCCCTGCAGGTGTGCGTCTTCAAAGGATGGCGGGGCTTGGAAATGGCCCATTGGCCTCTGTGGAAGGGAAGGACACGCACAGTACTTGACCATCTACTATACAATGAGAGGCCATATCGTGCCATTCCATGACTGAGTGCCCTTCCATTTCTGGTGCTTTGCACCATTTCTGGTGTTTTAAGATCTTCTTCAAGTTTCTTCTTGCTCAAATGGGTATTTATATGTGTTGATCGTCTTCATTGCTTAATTTTGGTTGCTAGAAAGTGTCACTCATAGTCGTTGAAATGTCACTCATAATTACACTGAAATTATGAAAATGTCACACATGGCAATCTGAAACCTTGGCAACTATGCCCCCAGCAGGCCACGTGTTCCAGCCTCCAGGGGCCCCATCAACGCTGTAGCGCACACAGGCAGCACTACACTCTCTCGCCGGCGTTGGTTGCACCAGTGAGTTGCCTCATAACAGTCCTACCTCATAAATTAAATGGTGCGTGCGGTGGGTGCAGGTGACCTGAGCTTCCAGGCCCAGAAGCAAGGGGGTTGAAGGCAACTGCCTCGAGGCCAGAGACTATTTGCATATTTACATACCTTTGTAAACAGGTTACCGAGGCTTAGTTTTTTTCTGGTTCCAGTACCCTCTGGGCCCCCACTCTGCCTATTCCTTACATTTGAAATTTACATTTACTGCTGTAGTGTGAAAATGCATTTCATAAAAATGAATATACAGTAGGGTTGCCAAAAGAAAAATGCCAGCCATGTGATGTTTAAAGACCCTGAAAGACCTCGTCTTGACACTAAATAGGGTTATAAATAAAAATATATGTATTCATTTATAATGTGACTTTTCTGTCTTTGTTGCCTTTAATTATCAGTGATGGATCATTTAGGCAGCCCTGGAACACAATTAAAAGTGCTTTCTATTTATATTTGCTGTTCGAAGTATGCATAGATAAGTGCTGAAAATACGGCTTTAGGTGACTGCTTATTTTTGTTCTGTATGGGGCATCATAATAATGAGCTGGCAACCCTAATCATAAGACTGGAAGTTTGTTGCAGGATCAGCACATTATTTCCTACACCCTCGATCCCTATTAATGCCAGAATAACAATAGTTTAACTTATACCTGAAACCCTACGCTGCCGTCAATAACATGCTGAGTTACTTCAAGTGTCCGGGAATGCACCCTGCATTCAGACAACTCACTCCTCAATCTCGCCCTTCACTTTTACGCTCACCCTGCACTCACAACAATCACAATGCACTCACACTGACCACCGTGCACTCACACCATTCACCCGCTCACCCTGCACTCACAGTCATCACTATGCACTCGCAATGCACTTGCGCTGTTCACCCTGTACCTCACCCTACAATCACACGAGCACACTACTCACCCTGCACTCATGTCACACTTCACTCACCTGTCCCCCTCACTGCTCAATCTGCAATCTCACTCAAATAAGCCATCACTAACCATGCATTCTTTCGTCCAACTCTGCACTTACATCCGCACCCAAATTCATATGGTCACCTCACTCACCCTGCAGTCGTTCCTCTTACCCTACTCTCACACTGTTGCATCACTCACTGTGCACGCACATGGGCACTTCAACCACCCACAAAGTGCAGGGTTAATGTGCCTGCTACAAAGAATGTGTACCATGCAGATCACAGAACTGAGTGTGAGTAAACTATGAGTAGCGCGATAAAAAAATGAAATGTTTGTCAGAAAGGTGCTATAGAGAGGTGAGGTGCATAGTTGGTGAGTGTATTGAGGGAATTCATGGAGAAGGAGGAAATGGGGGAGGGGGTGCCGAAAAAGACTGTTGCACTGTGTGCAACCAGTGCTAGGACCAGCCCTGGCTGGGAGTGGTAGTCCCCCCCCTGAAGTTCGGGTCTAGTTGTGCGCCTGGATTCAATTCCCCAGCCAACTCAGGACTTTCGTTCTCGCTTTTCTGATTTGTTATCTGAGGCTTAGGTCGGTGATGGCCACTGGGGAAGCAAGGGGCAAAGCCAATCCGTGAATGGACACAGGTGTGCTACCGCCAGTGCCACACCCATTTGAACTCCATAGTATAAATATGTCTATCTCTGGACATTATATGGTACTTCCCGCGTTTTGAACCATGAGTGAAAGCTAACAGAGTTGAATATGGACTTTGATTTTGTTTAGCATACTGCTATGCTAATACAGAATTGTCAACCATGTTGAAAATAACGAGTTTCTCGAAAATGTATATTTTTTGTAGGCAACAGTGTGTATAATGTGAGGGCACATAAGTCTATTACTCCTCTCAGTATTGATGTTAATTATTCACCGAATGTGCAATATTCATCCACATTTTTGAAGATCAGGGTTTCATCTTCACAATAACCTCTCTGTGGAAAAAAGGATGTGTTTATCAGCCTGGAAAACCAACCCCTTAATATAGTATGCTTTACTCCCTTCTAAAATTCTATTGCATTCATTGGCAAAAGAGAAAGGAAGGTGATCGGAATTTTACTTTTTCCTTTAACAACTAACCATGCTATCAATATCGTCTCCAGCTTTACTCTGAACGTCCTAAAACACTTCAATAGAGACTTGCTCAGACGGAGCGCTGTTATATGGGAATGGAGTGGATTGGAAAAAACATGTGGACATATTTTAAAAGCAAGCTTATAACTAGCTACTATTTGTTAGAAATCATTACCGCTTGAGAAGATTTGGATGCTTCTTACTAAAATGTACATCCCTTTGGTTTTCCAAGTTGTGAACCAAAGCGAGGGGCTGCAAGAAATCTTTTCAAATTATTTAGGTGCGTGGGTTTTGGTGCCCCTTCGCCTGCAGGACTGTCTCTGGCCACCCTGTTAACTGCATTTCCATGCCCACCATTTCATGATGGGCTGCTATCTTCCCTCACACTTCCTTTCAAGCACAGTAAATTCTCAGCTCCTGTTCCATGCCAGGGCCCAGGCCTGATTGTAAGTGCTCTGCCACATATTATGTTTGTCGAGCCATATCCTTGGGATCGCCTCTTGCCAGGGCCTCCTTAACTTTCTCCAGGTCACAATTGCTGCCTCTTAAGCTGCCATTACTGGATGGGAGATTGTTGCATCCATTAAAGGCAGATGCCATCCAGAGACGTTTTGAGGCATGGGCAAAGTGGGCTCCGGGCCAGGGCCCCAGACTTTCAGGGGGCCCCCGGATAAAACCAGCTCTGTTCTGTAGAGTCTTGCCCTGATGGCATTATATGATTCTTGAACAGATTGTTTTAAATACAACTTTCCTTTGCTTTTTTTCAATATTGGTGATGTGTGTCTATTACAGAAATTTTGAAGAGGAATGTTGTGTTTTGTGCAACATCCATAAAATAGTTTCTTTTGGATCAAATCAGGACCTCACACATATGAGAAATGGGACAGTGTCGCAGAGATTATTTGCAATAATATTAGCGAGCAGCTGCTGTGTTACAATATTGAAAACATGCATCACTATCCCTGAATATTACGTGTAAACACATTCAGCATTTGGACTAGTGTGTCTGTGCACTGTCTGTGACTCGGCCAAAGAGGGCATGAAAGAGCTGAAATAGGATCATAAATTCAAAACTGTTCTCACAGGGGTCCCCAAAATATGCTTGGCACTTGGCCCCCCAAATCCTTAAGATGTTCCTGGTGCCATCTGTGAATATGATGGCCCTAATTACCACGTGGGCTGGCATGTCTAGGCCCACGAAAAAGACATGTTGTGTATAAAGTTCAGCAAAAAAACAAATTGGAGCAAAGGTACAGAATGTTTAAACTCTGCATAAGTGTTTCTGTGGTGGTAATAGGAAATGCTGCAGGCACGGTACATAATTTCTCTTTGTATTACAAGTGTGCTCTCATCACACTCCCTCAGTGTGAAAAATTACATTAGTGAAAGAGTATCATGATGCAGAAACGAACACTACAGCTACAGATCTACTTCATCCACACAGCTTTGGGTAATTAAAGGTCAACAAATTCTGAATTGCCTGAAATTCAGAGTTGTTTGAACCCACAAAGCCTTTTTCAAATGCAAACTTGTGGTTTGTGAGTGTGTGACATGGGGAGTGGGCAGTCTGGCATTTATTTTAATGTATACTACACTACTCTACCATACTAATGAATGTAAGAGAAATTAGTAGTAGTCCGAAGTACCACACACTATTGATTGCACTAACTTCCTCTTTCGTAGACTGCCTAATGTCAAAATAGAAAATATTCTCCCTTAATGTCATCAAGAATGGTACAACAAGATGAACAGTGTAACAAAGCCTACATTATAATGAAATGCATGTCTTTTTTTATGTATTTATCATTCACATGGGAGGTAATAATTTCCATACCCCAGGTTATTTACCAGAAAACGTGTTATAAATAAGTTGTATGAACTTGGGCACTCTTGCAGGGAGTAACAGAATGTAAATGTTAGATCAGCACAGTGTCCTGGAATCCGGAGGTCAAATGGGTGGCAATGATGGAACACAACACTGCCTGGCTTCCTTACATTTGAAATACACTCCAGGCATTTTTCGCAGCCATTGGCATTAATGATGACAATCAGTTCCATAGTGCTGCTGGTTGCTGCCAGTAATTTGGGGTTTTCAGAGCTGCCTGTTATCATAGTACCCTCCTAATAGCTAATACTTCTTGAGATTGAGAGGGTAGGCATGAATCGCGCTTCTGTCCTCCACTTACCTTTATCGTTATGTTAACTTTCAATGGGACGTTAACGTTAAAGAGCTTCTAATTCCATCAAAGTGTCTCCTGCCTGCAAAGCAGTAAAGAGGGAGGGAGTTAAAGAAATTATTTTCTATTAGAAAGCCATCTTCATCTGTTTTCTACAGTTTGTAATCCAGAAATTTCTTTAGGAGGCAGTGTTAAGAGCAACTTGCGCTTTGCACGACTTTGCATCAAGGGGGTGTACTATGGGTGGTTCATGTGCAGTCCCATGCAACTAGTGCTTTAAATGGGCAGGTGCTGTTTGGTACTGAGAGCCTGCACTTCTAAAATTTGAAAGGGAGAGTACCTGCACTTCTCAGCACTGGTGCACTACTTTTAATGGGGGAGTACCTGCACTTCTAAGCACTGGCGCAATACTTTTAATGGGAGAGTACCTGCACTTCTCAGCACTGGTGGTGGTCCACTTTTAATGGTACAGTGCTAGCATTTCTCAGTTGAAAATAGTCACTCTAGATCATAGAGTCGTTACGCTTTTATATTTCCATTTTAAGCATTGCAAGCACTCAGCCATGTTTTTGGCGCAAATTCCTATTTCCTAACATATTTGTGGCTGGGAATTTGCACCCAAACAACATATATATACCTCCTTCAAAGTATCACTTGCACACTCATTTTGAATTCACTCATCTCGTGCAGTACAGCGCTCACACACTCATCATTTATTCTCACCTCGAGTAAGCTCACGGACAGTCAGCTGAACCTGCTGCAGACGTGTTATGAAGCACAGAGATTATTCTGATCTGATCCAATTAGCTCCAGGTGACCGTTTCGCTTCTTGACACCTCGAAATGACAATCAGATATGGGATGCTTTTACCAAAGTCCATTCCAGCAGATATCTCCTCTATTCTCCACTCTTTAATCTATGTCTACTCAGGACAATTAACTTTAAACAGTAGGCACAGTATTTTTAGTATGGACGACTCCGTGTAGTAATCACCAAGGTGGGATTATGAACAAAAGAAATACCATAAAGGGACCTGCAGAGAGATGAAAAACAAAATAGTGTGCATATCTCTCACCTCCTAAGCCATTGCTAAGTGCTGCATCCTATTGCACAATAAGCTGCATGCACCCCAGTCAGTGGTCCTCATGCGCAACATGGAATGGGAACACTTCAAATATAGCATCAAAACAAATACAACGCCCTTCCAACCACACACCCTACACATATTGTAGCTTGCTACTCATGTAGGCAAGCGCAAGCGCTTCAGTGCTCCACATAGGGGTAGTAGGCCCTCTATAAATATACAATACAATACATTCAAGACCGCTCCATCCCCTGTCTTCTTGGCTCTGTCCTTTAGCTCCTGCCTCCTTGCAGCCATCCATTCAGTTCATGCCTTCTTGCATCTGCCTTCAACTCCTGCATTCTTGGCTCTCACCATCGTCATCCAACCGTTGAGTGATTACCTCCTCAATCCCATCCCTTCTGCTATTTCCTTCTTGTATCTCTTCCTTGAGTACTCACCTTCTTGCATCCATTCCTCCAGTGCCTGCCTTCAAGTATCCCTTACTCCAACTCTCTACATCAATAGTTGGTATGGTATATTTAAGATACCGTAGTGTTTAGTAATAATGCTTTGTATTTTCCGTCCTTTTAGGCAGTATTGGTGGGAAAAAAACACAATTACAATCTTTGTGGTGTACACAAAATATTCTTACTGCTACCTTCATAGTCGTGCACTCTACCACAACATTGACTTTCTACAATTACATTTTACTCAAAGAAATTAGCAAACAGCCAAGAAAGTCTTTAAGAGGTGCTCAAAAGCGGCAAATTAAATCAAAACAAGAGCAGTTTAAAGGCAAATTCATGAAAATTGACTCTATGTTTAGGTGTCCAGGTGATCATGGCGCATCATCATCTCATGTATCATTACCAGTAGGCGATGCAGCTGCATCATCAAAAGGAGACAAAGCAGCATTGCCACAATCCCAATTGGCCCCACCACATGACAAAACATTACAGTGCTCTGATCAAACAACAGATGTACCTTTTAGCATTGAAGCACCAATTTTGCCAGCACTGCAGGCAACAACAACAACTATAGTAAACATAGAAAGCCAAAGTAAAAAAGCTGTGTCAGCAGTGCCTCCATCTATTACAGAAGGAGTCGGAGGAATTGCAAGTACACCAGCTAGGCCTACACTGCTACCAGTGACTGAAGAAAGTTCAGAAACTGAGAATACACCATCAGCAGATGAATCTCTGAGTCTACTATTACAAACAAGTGAAGGAAGTGCTGAAATTGTAAGTGCACCAGATGTATCACTGCTGCTACCAGTGGCTAAAGAAAGTGAAGAACCTACAAATGTGCAACTTGTTTCAGCAGTATTGCCAAACATTGAAGAAGAAATTGAAGACAATATGAGAAAGGATGTGGAATTCCATTTAGAAGAACTAGAATCAAGCAATAGTCAGTTTTGCCAGGATTTGTACACGAGTGATAGAGGGCACTTTTTAGACAAACCTTGGCATGATACCGAGTTACGAAGGTTTGTCATTAGAAGTGGCCCATGCAAGCCTAGAGGACCCTTCCCACGAGATAATAAAAACAGGTGCTTTTCCACAAAGTACTTCTACAAGGAAAATAGGACTGGAGATAAGACTATCTAATTGTTTAAATGAACTGAGATCATGGACATGTGCACTATCAATGCCACTCAAAACACATCACTGGAAAAGAGCTTGAGTCATGAAATTACGTTCCCAAAAATCTCAACTAACGTTATGCTACCGTTTTTTAACATTTTATCTTTTTTATGTATTTTAGACTTTTTAGTAATTAGTCATTAGTAATTTGTAACTTGTATTATCAATTTGTGTAGGATTGTACCGCACTGTTTTGTTGTGTCTTTTATGATTGTAATAATCGAAATAAAGACTAAAATTGAATTGATAGAGGGAACTTTTTAGACAAAACTTGGCATGATACCGAGTTACGAAGGTTTGTCATTAGAAGTGGCCCATGCAAGCCTAGAGGACCCTTCCCACGAGATAATAAAAACAGGTGCTTTTCCACAAAGTACTACTACAAGGAAAATAGGACTGGAGATTAGACTCCAAGACTGTGGTTGTGCTACTATTTAAAAATGGACAGTGCATACTGTGAACCTTGTTGGCTTTTTGGAGATTGAAAACTTTCATCCTATCAGCAAGCATGGGCTAATGGTATAAAAGATTGGTAAGGCATGTCTCGCAAAAATAAAGAACATGAAATGACGCGCTCACATTTAGCGGCTTGTGCTGTACGTGGAAGATGGAGGCAGGATGAGACGATCGATACACAACTGGAATCAGACTACAAAGAGCAGGTGAACTATTGGACACAAATTCTGAGGAGGATCATTGATGTTACACTTCTGTTGTCAACTTGCAATTTACCTTTCAGAGGACATAGAGAAAAACTGAAAGAAAAAGATGGTGGGAACTTTCTGGCAGTCATTGAACTTTTGGCCAAATATGATCCTGCTTTAAACCATCTGATTACAAAAGAGAGTAGAGTTAAATACTTGAGTCCTGCTATTCAAAATGAGCTTATTGAAATGCTTTCAAATAAAGTACAAAATGAGATAGTAAGTAAAATAAAAATGCACCATTTTACTCTGTTATAATGGACACAGCGCAGGACATTAAAAAAGAAGACCAATTAAGCCTGGTCATCAGATATGTTAATACTGAAGAAATTCCAACTGAAATCAAAATTAATGAAAGCTTTGCTGGTTTCTATAAAATTGCAGACCAAAGTGCTGAGGGAATAGCAACAGAACGTGTAAACCTTTTAGAGGACAAAGGCCTAATGCTTAATAAATGTAGAGGTCAGGGATATGATGGTGCCAGCACAATGAGTGGTATATATAGTGGAGTGCAAACCAGAATATGACAGAAACAACCCAATGCAGTCTATGTACACTGTGCTGCTGATATTCTAAATTTAGTGTTGAATGATGCCTGCATGCACATTCCTGAAATTGCAGAATTGTATGACATTCTACAGAAAGTATATTTATTTTTCAGCCAAAGCATCAAACGGTGGGAATTCTTACAATCACAAAAGAGAGCACAACTCATTCAAAGCCAACACTGAAGAGACTCTGTCCAACACGTTGGGCATCCAGACATGATGCTCTCCATGCTCTATGGTATCATTTTATGGACATCATAAAAGCACTCACTACCATTTTACTGCAGTTTAAAAATATTGAGGAGTGCACAGAAGCACAGGGTCTTAGGAAGTGCATGGAGACTTTTTAGTTTGTGTTAATGGTTGTAATTCAGTCCAAAGTGCTGGAGACAATAAATATTGTGTCCAAACTGCTTCAGTCTAAAGATCTGGACCTTTTACAAGCATCAAATATGTTAAGTAGGGCAGCGAATACATTTGCCAGTTTCAGAGAATAGTTTGAATATGTTAAAAGCTCAGCATCTTCACTTGCAGCTGCATGGGGAATTCAATTGCATTTTACACAAAAACGACCAAGACGCAAAAAAAAGCACTTTGATGAACTCTGTGAAGACCAAAGGCTGTGCAACCCTGAAGACAATTTTAAGGTGTCTGTGTTTTATGCTAACATAGATATTGTTGTTAATCAGATAAAAACTCGATTTGCTGGTATGAACACATATAATCCACTGCTTTCATTTCAAGATGCCTTCAGAAATCCTCAGAGCTAGTGAGGAGGAGTTGTTTGAAGCAGCCATGACCCTGGCAGCTCATTACGAAAAAGACTTGTCCCTAGAGTTTCCACAACAACTCATCGCTTTCAAAGCAGTGTTGAAAGAACAAATACAACTTATCTCAGGTGGCACAATAAAGGATCTGGCTGACCTTTTATTTTTGAGAAACCATGCAATTCTGCCCAGTGTTTTGGATGTTGCAACAGCACTGAAACTTTTTCTTACAATTCCAGTTACTGTAGCCAGTGCAGAAAGGTCATTTTCAAAGTTAAAATTAATCAAGAACTATCTTCGAAGCACAATGACACAGGAAAGGCTGCCGGGACTTGCAACGTTATGCATTGAGAGTGATCTGGCAAAAAAATTAAATGTGAAAGCTCTAACAGAAGAGTTTGCATGAAGAAAGGCAAAGAGGCAAACATTCTTTCAGTCAAGTACATCTCTCCAATTCAGTGAACCAAGCAGTAGTAGCCTTCAGCCACCAGTCTAATTTGCCAGTCACTCTTCCTGGTGTAAGCAGTCTTCAGCCTTGTGTCCACTCTTTAAGTATTGTTTTCTGCTGTACCAGCCTTCAAACTCTGCAATTAATTTCATCAGGCTCCTGCAAGTACTGTTCCTACTCATAGTCTGATTTTCTAAATGTATCTGTCCTTTGAATGCCATGAGGAAGCAGTAAGTAATATGGTATTCTGCCACTATATCATACTTTAAATATTGTTCGCTTATATATAGGCTACCTCAATATTCTGAACATACGTTTATAGAGGCAAGAAGAAATGTATTCAGTTTAATCTGACATATGTGCACCCCTTTGACACTTTCTTTTGCACAGACAAAAGGGGCATCATTTGAGTAAACAGCTTTGTTTATTTTGCTGCTGAGCTTGTTATTGTTTTGCCGGTCACTTAAATATTTGCGCCTTTATGCACAAACTAAAGGGGCATACTTTGTCGACACTGGGTTAATGTTCATGCTGCTAAACTTATCGTTTTTCCCACTCACGTTGAAATATTTGCACCTTTATGCACAAATAAAAGGGGCATTGTTTGACTGGACGGGTTTGATGTTTATGCTGCTAAATTGTTATTACTTTACCAGGCACTTTGAAATATTTATGACTTCATGCACAAACAAAATGGGAATTAGTCTGACTAAATAGGTTTGATTTATGTATGCTGCTGCTTGCTGTACTTGTTATTGTTTTACCAGTCACTTTGAAATATTTGCACCTTCATGCACAAACCAAAAAGGCATTGATTGACTAAAGTGGTTGGATTTTTGTATGCTGCTGCCTGCTGTACTTGTTACTGTTTTGCTAGTCACTTTTAAATATTTGAGCCTTCAAAAAGGGAATTGTTAGTTTAAACTGGTTTGATTATTGTATGGTGCTGTAGTTGTTGTTTACCAGTTGCTTTGAAATATATGTGCCTTTATGCACACACCAAACGGGGAATTGTTTGACTAACCTGGATTCATTTTTCCATACTGCTGGACTTATTTTTACCATGCACTTTGAAAGTATTTTCACCTTGATGCAAGAAGAAAGTTGGATTGTTTTACAAAACATGCTTGATTTTTGTATATTGCTAGACTGTTGATTGCTTTATTATGCACTTTGAAAGTATTTGCACTTTTTCTTTTGCTTTACCAACTACAGTTTGTATAGATTGCCATTAGGTACTTGCTGATATGGTTTGTTTTTATTCTACATGCAGTGTTATTTATGGTGTTGCTTGCACTTGTCTGTAATACGTGTGCCTTAAATCTTGTATTTAGCATTGTTTACACTACAGAAAAGATCAATTAAAACAGACAAACATCTGCATCAATGTTCTGAAGCATCCAAACAGTTTTCTTCCTCAGCCTTGTTTGCCTGCCTGTTTTGCAATGCTTACTAATAAAGACATGATGGTAGAGATTGAAATCGCTTCCTCAGTTCACGTTATTATCATGCACAACCCTTGACAGTCGCTAGTGTGTGGCATGCAGATAATTCACCAGTCTATTTCTCTTGACTTTCGCAGGATACTGAGTTATATCTTGTGTACTTATCATGTATATTGTCAGTCGAGTTTTTATGGAATTGCAGGTTTGGGTTTGTCTTTCAAAGTTTCAAGTTATTGTCCATTAATGTCAATTCTAATTCAGACCCTTCATAGTTGTTCTTTGTTCTTCAGCCATAGGCAGTTCCTGAGACAATAGGATTGCTCCTTGGCATTGTTCTCATTGCTGCCTCAGTTAAATAATCTGCTTTTGACAGTATTGTTACAAATGGCATAGCTTGTATGTTAAGAGTGTTTCCCACTTTCTCATTAGAACTTAGAGAAAGACAATATAGAGGCATTTCATTTAATTGTTGGAGGTTTCAATTCAAAATATACTAGATTTCTGGGTGATAGGGCAAAGTGGAAGGTGGTGGGCCAGGCCGCCGGGGGCCTCCATGTGCTTTGCAGGGGGGCCCCCTCAAGTTTGGTTACGCCACTGGGCGCTACCAGTCACTTGATCCATCCAAGCGGAGAACAGGCTGCACCTCATGTTTCTTCACCAGGAGATCCATTTAGGAGTCTTCCTTCGTCTGATTCTTCACACAATCAGAAATGTTCTGATGAGCCGGTGGTGTGGTTTTATTTTATCCTATGCACTAGCCAGGATCTGTGATTTTCCAGACTCACTCCCTTCAGGATTCCCACCATCAACTTTTATCCCACTTTTGCTGAATTTTCAGTCTTGTCTTCCTGCAGCTATCCCAGAAGCCTTTGTTCAAAGTGACAGGAATCGGGGTCTGAGTTCCTAGTTGCCTCCGAGGTTCTGACCTGGAAATGAGAAACCACACCCTCTGCCTGATCTGGGAACAGCTTTCTCTGAGAGCAGAGGTGAATGTTTGAGTGTTCTCCTAATGAAGGGCTTGTTCCACACAATGTCACAAGTGGTATCATCATCCGACATACCAGGCCCTGATTCGAGCCATTGTATGACCATGTGCTCTTGCCCATTCCCAGCTGTCACATGCCCAGATAAGTGACTAGTGATTGTCCTCTCCCGCTCTCAGAAATAGGTCTTTCGTTTCATTGCCTGAGAAGCTTTTCATGCCTCATCAAGGTGTAATTACTGTCTGAAGCAAAACCCTGCAGAATTAAATCAATTACTACTTTAGCCTCAGGCAGCGCAAAGCATGATTTTTAAAAGTTAACTTTCAAATATAATTATAAATAATCTACTATCATCATTTAACAAGATTTTTGATTTTTTTAAAAATGGATCTTTGACATTTCTTGCAGTATCCTAGCCGAAATTTTAAAATTAAACTTTTAAATCACAATGTGTCCTCGCCTTTGAAAAATGCCACTTTTCCTACACAGTATGAACAGCATTTTGTAACCATTCAATACTGGGACATCCTTTTATCTAATATGTGTCAAACTTTGTTAAATTAGGCACCTATCCCTGTAGGCCACAAGATATATTAGGGGCCTGGCTACAAGTCATGTGGAGCGGTATCTCGACAGGTAACCAACCCAACTCATTACAAGCGGTTCTGTGTTCCTGCACCTGTGGTTACTGCGCGCTGGAACATCAGGACTGATTTTACTGGGTGGAAGTGCACCTAGAAAAACTGCATGCCAGTCTGGATCCTGGGCACTCGGGCAGAGGCATGGCTGGGCTCCCAACCTATACACACCAAGAGGGAAGCATGCAACACTCCCTCAACCAATCCCAGAGCCTGCCCTGAGCCCTCATTTCTTCCCGACCTTCCACCCCCCACCCCTGAACCACAGTAATCCCTTCACTCTCATTTAATACCTGCTCAAAGTAGGTGTCAGGTGGCAAAGGTGTTCCCAGGCACTGCCTGCTGGGTAAGTTCTATGGGCAGCAGCAGGCGCAAGGTGATCTGGCTCTCCCTGGAGGTGATGGTTCAGCAGTGATTGTGATTGTAGTGGAGCCCGATGGGAGGCTTCCCCAGGAATATGACTGAAGATGTAATTCACAAAGGACTGCCATGGAACAGATGCCGGTGTCCGGGTACACTCAAAGCAGGTGGGAAGCCAAAAGGGGCCCATCGTTTGGCCCAGAAAAGGGATCTACATGAGTTATTTGAATCAGCAAAATTAGGCCAGGAAGTTATTCAGCATAAAAACTTGTAATAGCTGACTTTAGATGTGGGGTTACCATCCGAAAACATTAATTCCTGACACCAACTATCATCACACCCAAATTTAGCCTACACATAATCAACCTTTAGGGGTGATTTATTTAATGAATAAAATTAGGATTTTCTATTTGTCAGAGGACTTTCTTCTCACATGTGTTACTGTTGGGTTTAAGCTGCACTCAGCCAGACCATAATGGTGAACCTGGAGCTATGTATTCCCAGTCAGTCATGGGGGTAATTGTACATTTCAACCCTTATGGGACTTTGTGTCACTACTGCACTTCTTGGGCCAACTAATGTGGTCTTACCTAAAAGTTAAATCAACTGATTGGATGTAGACAGTTTTGCCATATATTTTAGGGTTATAGCACATGCACTGTGAGACTGAATGGCAATGCCACAGTGTCAACATTTAAAAGGTAAGTAAAAACAATTTACAAAAGTGGTATGACCTCTTAAAAGATGTCCTGTCTTACACCTGACTATAGCAATATCAGAATACTATGTTTTGGATGGTATTTTGTGCTGCTCTTGTAGGAATACATTTGCCATCTCCATTTTGAAAACTCCTAATAACCCTCAAAATAAAAACCAACCCCTGCGCTCAGGGAGGGGGGACAGTTGCCAGGCGGGCGTTGGAGGATCAAAGGGCTCTATTTGGTGTATAGGGGGAGATCAGTGGTCTGATGATGGAAGGGCTTTTTAGTTGGAGTGCCCTATGAGCAATGCATAGGGCTTTGAATTTGATCCTCCACTCAACAAGTGAACAGTGGAGAGTGGCAAGGGCCTGCCGGGTGGAGTTGTGTTTGGGGACATTGAGGTGTGCTTGGGCTGAAGCGTTCTGCACCACTTGTTGTTTTTTGGTCACAGCTTTTGTTGCACCCAGATATAATGAATTCCCATAGTCCAAGCAGGAGAGAATGAATATTTGGATTAAGAGCCTCCTGGAGAGGAGGGGGAGCAGATGTAATATTTCACAGAGCATTCGAAGAATGCTGTAGCAGCTAGCAGAGACTTTAGTGGCTTGGACTTCCATGCTTAGTGATTTATCCAACCACACCCCCAGGCTCTTAATAACCGACTTGTGGGCAGGGGCCATACCCAGACAATCTGTCCATCCTAGGTTAGGATAGGGATTAAGGTTGTTGCCTCCATGGCAGAGGACTGGCTTGGCAGCTTTGTATTACAAAAGGGGCTACCTCAGCTTGTGTCGCCCTTCTATAATATTCATTGAGCAGAGGAAAAGGTATTGCTCACACAATAGTAGGTGAGTGTACTCTCATTTCCATAGGGAGTAGGGCAAACAAGAGAATATTTTAAAGGTGTACATGCCCCATACAGTTGATGTGCATGAGCAAGAAGGCCCTTTAGGACTTGCTAAAAGTGCTTAATTCAGAAGATGGAGCACATTTAGTACTCCTTGCTGAGTTTCCTTATGGAGGGGATATGGGAGACTTTTCCTCAAATGGAGGCCATAACATTTCTAACAATAATATAACACTAAGGGGCATCTTGCTGCTTATACCAGATATATTTATTGTCAAATCACCTAGAAGGTTTGAGTTCTATTGACCTCACTATGATAAAAGGCTGGGTGGTACTACTTAGCTTCAAACCTGTTATTACAGGCAGAACTCAGATTTCTGAAGTGCTCACTCAACTTGCTGAGCTTTTCTACTGACATCATAGTGATAGTGTACAACCCTCCTTGAGGGCTCCTGGACCCCTCCAATAGGCAGTTAAATTGTGCCATCTCATAAGCAAAGTGTGCAACAGCCCAGGGCCATTCATTCATTCTCTGCTGACGAACACACTAAACCACTATCCTTAATTGGGCTCTGCAAGCCCCAATGAATTCAGATGATGTCACAGAAGTGATTATACACATGGAACAGTCATTCGCCCATTGCTCTCTGCTTTCCTTTTGGGGTTTTTGATGACCCCCACAAGTGTGTGTGCAGTCTACTTAAAGGCTATCCCTCAAGGATTTGGGGCAGCCTGCCAGAAACAAAGAGTCTTGGGGGAACCATTATTCTATGTTTAAGTGACTGTTTTTTGTTAGTGCTGCGCCAGATCCTGATTTGTGCTAGATGCAAACAGAGGTGGAACTGAATGCTGGATTTTGGGGCAGGCGATATATTACAAAAACTGTATACTGATGCCAGCAAATAAAGAGCACACATACATCAGGACAATTTTTGCTACTTATTTAATATGGAATGTAGCTTAAGGAATTTGCACCAAACATTTTGCTCCTGGGTAGAAAATTGGAACAAACTGATGTTCACTCTGTTTTTATTGTGACAAAATAATAACAGAGAAAAAATAAACATTATCCACTTTTTAAATGGTCTGTATTTGGAGAAAATCTGTATATTTCATTTTTGTTATTACACGAGTAGCAAAAGTATTACAAAGTTTGATGTTTTTAAGGTTATGAATAGCTCATGATCTTTGTTAAAATCGCTGTTACAGCCTTGAAATAATTTATGAGTAGTACATGTGATGTGCGAGTTTAGCAAAAATATTTCTGTAATATGGGTTGAAGCAAAACGTGGTTGTTCCATTCCATATTTCTCACAAAGTATATGTGCATTGTAATATGTTTATATTGTTCTATTTTGGTCCAATGCATAAAGCCCCGCTGAGACACTGCATTCTCGTTAGGGCTCCTTGTAAAGAATGCTTGGTGTTTTTACAACAGGTGCAATTGATTGTTAGACAATACAGGTAATGAGGATGATCCATCTGGATTCCAGACCCAGCAGCTATATTTGAGCTGAACTTGGGACAGCATTACGTTTTCTGGGTAGAACTTGCTGACACTAGGAAACATTCAGCTAAGCTTGTAATTTGTCTGCTTTGCTTTCTGAGCAACAATCTGCAGGGGGTGCACAACTTACTACAATGCAAATGGAGAAAACCAGGAGATGAAACAGACAAAAGCATGCCATGCCACTGTTACAGAGCGTGCACGAGAGCCACCACAACCACAAAAAGACACCACTACTCCAAATGCACAACTGAAGCAGACTGCCCGTCTAAAGAACTCCATAAAATTCTAACTGAATTCCTCAATCCAGAGTTCCTAAATACAGAAACACTGCAATCACAAGACTTCTGTGACAGAATCTCCAATGAATTGACATCGAACATTAAAAAGATTGAAAACTACCTTAAGGAAAATGCAGACAATACCACAACACATGACCCAACCACAATGAAAACAGACAATAACCATCCATTAACGCATACTTACAAACCCTGTCACAAAAAGATTTCTTCTACATTGTCATTGCAACTTTCCCATCCATTAGGATCATTTTCAGACCCAGCACTGCTACAAATCTTTAAAATATCCTTCACCCAACCTGTGCAGGGAGGTAGCCAGATGCTTTCTCCAAAAGTCCCTGGAACAAGGTTCATTCCCACCTGAGGTACAAATGTTTTACATTAGAACTCTCCTCAAAAACAAAAACCTAAATCATATCTAAAACTCATAGTGTACAAAAATGGAGTGTTTGCCTTTTTCCTTCTGGATTTATCAGCTGCATTTGACACTGTCCACCATCACACGCTACTGCAAAGAATCATAACTCTCGGAATCTGTGAAGATGCTCTAAATTGGATTGCTTCTTATCTCACAGACAGACAAAGTGTCATCTACCTACCATCTTTCACATCTCCTCCTCACACACAACACTATGGCATTCCTCAGCGGTCCATCATATCCTCTCTATTTTTCAACATCTACCTCTAATCCCCTTACCACATCTGATTAAATCATACAACCTCACCTATTACAGCTATGCAGATGACACTGGATGGCCCCAAAGTTCTCTTCAATTCTCAACTTTTTGACTGCCTTGTGCCATTAATACATGATTGATGAATACCCATCTAAAGCTCAATACCACAAAGATAGGTATTATGATCTGCAGACAATGTCAAAAGTACAAGTCTACCACCATATGGCCTAAGGAACGTTGAGCCCCTCCAACAACATCAAGAGACGTTAGAAACCTATGAGTAACTATGGATTCAGACCTACCCTTCATACTGAATACTAACATCACAAAGAGTGCTTTCTACACAATGAAAAAACCACGTTGCATCTGTACATGCATTGTATACCAATATAAACTGCAAGCCTTACTCACACTCAAACTCTCCGAGCTTGACTATGTAAACAGCCTATACCTTAGTGCAACCGCATTCATAAAAATACAGCTCAACCAAAATGCTGCCTCAAAAATTTTTTATGCCTTTACCCAGGAGAGCACATGCCTTCAGCACTGCAATCGCTCCACTGGCTACCTATAGCTGGAAGGGCAATGTTCAAGTCACTCTGCATTGTCCACAGAGCCTTCTAAGGAAAAGGACTGCTATACCTACAAGTTAAATTCAAGCAATACAAACCAAACAGAACACTGTGCTCTGGACTTGCACCACTTATTATCATACCACCTTACCATAAGGAATCTGCAGGAGGCACTACTTTCTCAGTACAAACCACCAAGCTATAGCACTCACTACCAGTCAACATTAGAAGCACCCAAAAGCATATACACTTACGAAGACAGTTGGAAACATGGCTATTTCCTAGATAACTGCACTGCCCACATTCTGACAACAGAGCCTGGAAAACAGTCACACCCTCGAATGCAATCATCAGCTTACAACCCACAAATTGCAAACAACTCAACCAACAAACTGCTTTTGGCATGCAGGTATGCTAAGAACGGCTGGCCTATGGTTTGCTGTGGCTTTACATAGTGATGTACTTTCAAATATGAGTTATAGTCCAAAATAATAATAAAATTATAATACGCAACGTCAGCAGCAAATTATAAATTATACCTCCTAAATTCACAAATGACATATCTGCTATGAGTGTTGTCCATCACCAGCACTGTACAGCCAAAAAAACAGTCATCACCAAATAAATAGGCATGGCATAACTTAAGGGATCTGTCACACATTAATGGACAATTCAGAGATCTTTAATATAGTCAACAACATTCCCAAATATCTACAAAATCTGACCACTTCTTTACAACTCACAAAGACACTCAGATATGGGATGATAAAAAAATGCTCATCCCAGCAGATCTCTCTACTTCCAGTCATGCCAGCTCTGGACTACAGCTATACACAAAATCTCAGTTTGGACAGCCCAGTGCAGTAACCAGCTAAACAGAGTGTATCACATGAAATACCATAAAGGGGCCTGCAGAGCTGTTCAAAGATACCAGCATACTGAAAACCAGAAAAATGCACATTTGTCTCTCACACTTCATCATTTACCACACTACTGTGCTCTGTGTCCCATAACATGAAAATTGCACCTCATTGGTCATCACGCATGACATGGAAACACTTCCCACATAGGATCAAAACAAAGACAACATTCCAACCATGCACCCTACACGGTGTAGATTGCTACCCATGTAGGCAAGGATTTCAGTGCCCCACATAGGGTTATTAAGCGCTATTTAAAGGTTGCAATGCAATAAAATACAATGCAATTCACAAATTCCCCACTTAGAGGGCTAGCATCATTCCTTTTGTTAAAGCCTTCACCTGGCTGGGAGTTAGTTGGAGCTTACCACCTTGATACCAATGCCGTCAAGGAAACAAAGATAATCACCTTTTCACTACACAAGTACTAAAGAGATAAATTATAATTTGGAGGAAGGTTATTGACTTTTCCAACCCCTATGTGTAAGAGATATGCATACACTCTAAGAATGACAGTTGTATCTGTATGTCAGAGTAAATAGTCTAAGAACCATTTATATAGCACTAAGTTATTTTTCTTTTAAGAGCTACCCCCCATTTTAGTGTTCGAGCGCATTACATTACACAGATATACAGAGGCAATAAATCATAAAAGTGTGTAAGACAACATACAGGAAATGTCACATAACACAATGAGGGTCAGGACAGAGGAGTCACATATCATCCATACCGGGAGGCATTACATATTAAGAGTGCTTAGCCTGAAGTAACACAAAGTTGGGCTTTAAAACGAATCTGGGATCTGCAGAACGCAGTATTTGGGCTGTTAGAAATTGGGTTTCTGGTTGGCAGAGGTATGCACCCTTCCCAAGCAGGAACCACAGTCCAAATCTGGGTAAGTCAGATACACACCATACATAAACCTGTGTTCACCCTCTTTTAGCTTGGCACAGAGCAGGCAGGCATAACTTAAGAGGCAATGTGTAAAGTTTTTGTGCAACACTTCAAACAGTAACACAGTGGAAACACCACGAAAACACTCCACACCAGTTTAGAATAGATTATGATTTTATTAATAAATCAAGACCAAAATGACAAAAATCCAATAAGTAGAAGTCAAGATTTGAATTTTTAAAGAATAAAAGTGTAAATAGCACTTAGAAGCAATAAGCGTCTATGGGGGTTATCTGGTTGCGCTGGACTGGAGCAAAATCAAGAGTTTAGGCCGACTGCGATGGAGTGCGGGACAGATACAGGAGTCACGCAAGGCATGCTTAACAAATTACCTTGACCCTGGTCACCACAGTGAGATGTGGGGTGCAACCGAGAGATGCATCACTGTCGATCCCTGCAGGGGATGCATCGATTTTTTCCATGTAAAGATGGCGATGTGCCGGTTCCAAAGATGCAGCGCTGAAGCTGAGATGTGTTGGTTTTGAAGCTGATGCTCCGTATTTTTCCACGCAGGCGAGGGGATGAGTTGATGTTATCACACTGCAGCGGCAGCTATGTGGCGGTTCTTATGCGTCGGTTCTTGAGGCGATGTGCTGGTTCCGAGAGCGATGCGCTAGGTCTGTTCCCACAACAGTGGTGATGCTTCCATTCTGCTTCACGCAGAGGGGATGCGTCAGTTCCACTGGAGCAAGTACCTGGATCCACTTTCAATGGACCAGGCACAAGAGCAGGAGTTAAGACTTTGATATCGCTGAGTCTCAAAACAGGAGGCATGCCCGCATGCCCTTGGAGATCACTCTGGGTTCAAGCAAGAGTCCAGTTCTTCCTCAGCAGAAGCAGAGCGTAGCAGGCAGCAGATTGGCAGTCCTTCTAGCAGCCCATCAGTCCTTCGTCCTGGCAGAGTTTCTTTACCATTCCAGAAGTGTCTGATTTGGTGGGGTCAGAGATCCAGTACTTATATGCAGTTGTGCCTTTGAAGTGGAGGTGACTTCAAAGAGGGGCTCTGAAGTTCACAGAGGTCTCCCATTCCCAGCCCTGGCTGCAGACTCCCTACAGGGTGGGTAATCTATCCTTTGTCTGGGGACAAGACACTGCCCATTCAGGTGTCAGCTACTCACTCCCATCCTGCCCAGGATGAGCCATCAAGATGCAGATGGGCACTCAGTCACACCTACCTTTCCTTTGTGTGTGGCTGTCTAGAGGGAATGCGCAAAGTCCAGCTGTCACCCACCACAGGTGTGTATTGGAGACAGGCTGAAGGCACACAGAGCGTTAAGAGCAGAGAAATTCCATCTTTCTAAAAAGTAAAAAGAACAGGTGATGAACGGAATGCTGAACAAATTAAACATTCACTTCCAGTCACAAATCTGGGTTTAATCCACCCTTTTTTTTGTTCACCACGCCACCCCAGTTTGGACCCAGCCATGTGCAAATTAGTCTTGACCCTGCTCCCCATGGGAGCAGTCCAGCCTAAACTGCCAGGCCAAGTCTTCCCTGGACCAGAAACAAGCCTCCTGGGACCGGTTTCGGGATATCACCCCTCATCAGCCAGGCTAGCTTGAATCCAGTGGCACAGTGAGCACTGGACCCACGTTTCCGGTCCAGGGGAGACCTGGCCTGGAAGTTTGGGCTGTCTGTTCCCATGGGAAGCAGGGTCAAGACTGATTTAGATATGACTGGGTCCAAACTGGAATAGCTTGGTGAGCCAAAAAACTATGGATTTAGGCCCAGATCTCTGTAATAGGGGTGAGTGTTTGACATTGCTCAGCATTTCATCCATCATTTGTTTTTTTTTTGCATTTGCCGCCCTAAGTGGGACGGGTATGCCCAGACGTGGGTCCTGTGCTCACCATGCCACCAGAGTCAAGCTATCCTGGCTGATGAGGGGGGATACCCCGAAACCAGTCCTAAGTTGCTTGTTTCTGGTCTGGGGAGGACCTGGCCTGTCAGTTCAGGCTGGACTGTTCCCATGGGGAGCAGGGTCAAGACTAATTTGTATATGGCTGGGTCCAAATTGGAATGGTGCGGTGAGCAAAAAAAACGATGGATTTAGGCCCAGATCTCTGTACTGGGAATGAGTGTTTATTATTGTTCAGCTTTTCATCCATCATATGATCTTTTTGAATTTGTTACCCTAAGTGGGACGGGTATGCCCAGACGTAGGTCCTGTGCTCACCATGCCACCGAGGTCAAGCTATCCTGGCTGATGAGGGGGGATACCCCGAAACCAGTCCTAAGATGCTTGTTTCCTGTCTGGGGAGGACCTGGCCTGGCATTTCGGGCTGGCTTGTTTCCATGGGGAGTAGGGTCAACACTGATTTGCATATGGCTGGGTCCAAACTGGAATGGCGTAGTGAGAAAAATAATAATGGATTTAGGCCCAGATCTCTGCACTCCGGGTGAGTGTTTGACATTGTTCAGCATTCCATCCATCATTTGTTCTTTTTGCATCTTTCTTAAAAGTGGCATTTTTAAAATAGTAATGTTAAATCCAACTTTGCCAGCAAATAGGATTTATCCTTACCATTCCAATGATATTGAACATGACTGAGCTACTCCTTTTCAATCAGGAATTACAGCTTAAAAGAGTAATAAGGAATTCCCAATGTTAACCTAAGAGAGGTAGTAGTGAAAAATGAATTTAGGTGCTTTTCACTACCAGGACATGTAAAACTTAAACGTACGTCCTACCTTTTACTTACACAGCGCCCTGCCCTAGGGCCTACCTTAGGGATGGCTTATATGTAATAAAAGAGGAGTTTAAGTCTTGGCAAGGGGTTTTCTAACAGTGGTGGCAGCTGTGGGAATAGGACTTGTGTTTGTGCAATACCATATAGTAACTCATTGTTCACTACAACTCTATACTAAGACCAAATTGATTTTTTTTTCAATTCCTCCCAATTGGCTTATTGATTTTTTTCTGCTAAATTATGTTTCAATCTGGAGAAGCAGCACCTGAACCTGTATTTGTGGACTTTTATCTGGCCCAATTAGAGTCTTATAATGTGGCTCAGATGAAGATCTTTTGCAAGGAGTTTCAGGTCTCTATTAGAGGCTTCACCAGGAATGTGGAGCTGCAGAGAGCCTAAAGGGCCTGGGCGGAGACCCAGGTTGCAGGCTATGATGACCTAGACGAGGGGCAGGAAATTCCTGAGGAGGAGGATTACCTGATTTTGGAGCCTGAAGTGGCTTTGGAACTGCCTGTAGGGGGGCCAGCAACATGCCGGAAGCAGTGATGGTTCCCAGAGCAGGGAGCAGTGTCACCTCCAGGAACTTGTCCCCAGAGGAGCTGACAGAGAGGAGGCAGAAAAGAAAGCTGAAGTTGGAGTTTGCTAAACTAGAGAAAGAGCAGGCTCTGGCTGAGAGGAGGTTAGCTCTAGAGGAGAAGACGCTCTCCCATGAGTTGAGCCTCAGAGAGCTGGATGTTAGAGCCCTGGAAGTAGGGTCCTGCAACAGTAATGGTGGCAGCATACCTGCAGTGTCTTCACATGAGTCAAGATTCAGAATTTATTTATTTGAAAAGTGTTATATAGCGTGAATATGCCCCTCGCGGGTATCAGAGTGATGTGCAAATGTTAGAAAGTATAGAAGTTATGTAATGAATCATATAACAAATTAGAATAATTAGAGCAATACAAGATACAGCAACACCCTAGATGAGGGTAGTGACCTTTATGTGCAATAAATCAGACAAAACAATACATAGTTAGCAAGTGGTAAAATTGTTTTCATAATCTGGGGCAGTACAGGCTAAGGCAACACACCTGCTGGGGGAGGTAACATCTCAGTGTTAGGATAGCTAGGTCAGAAATGACAAAACCATTAATGATTTGATGCTCAGTTATGTGGTGAGGGTGATACAGACATGTGGCTTGCAACCTATGAAGTGGCTCTAAGAGTGCACAAGGTCCCAGAGGAGTTCTGGGGTGGTGGCCTGTGGAGGTAAATGCCCACAGTGGGGAGAGGCACTCTTCTTACGCTAGAGGTGAGGGATGATACATGCTACACTGCGATGAAGATCATCTTGACCAGTAAGTTTGAGCTGACCCCTGAAAAGTATAGACAGCGATTTAGGGCCAGCCACAAGCTATCTACACAGAGCTGGGTTGATTGCTTAGACTATGCTGGCAAGGCACTGAAGGGCTGGGTGAGGGACAGCAAAGTAGATGATTATTCAGGGCTGTACAACTTGATTTTGAAAGAGCACATGCTTGATCTTTGTTTTACAGAGCTGTGCCAACACCTTGTAGATAGTAAGCTTTCTGACCCTAGGATGCTTGCTGATGAAGTAGATATCTGGGTAAGCACCAGAGTGTCCAGAAAGGTACCTGGGGGTTACCCCAAGAAGGGTGGTTCAGGTTCCTCCCAACAGAGTGAGGGGGAAGTTCAGAGGGACCCAGACAGGTCTCAGGTTAAGGGGGAAGGAAAGGGTCCCCTTGTCCCTTCTGAAAAGAGAGAGGGAGAGTCTGGTGGGCAATGGCCCAGGGTGCCCCATTTCCAACCCTGCTGCTTTGATTATTCTCAACTAGGACACAAGCAGGGGGATTCAGAATGTACAAAGAAACCAACCACTGCGGGGGACTCTACATGGGTTGACAATGTGGCCTTAGAGGAACGTAGTTCCCAGGGGCAGGTCATAGACCATGCCATGATCTCCCTCAGCGGGGAGATTGACTCAGAGGGTGAGCTGGTGATCCCTGAGGGTGGGAGTCATCACTTTCACCAGGTGACAATGAATGGGGTCTGAATCATTGCTCAGAAGGATACTGGGGCTAGCAGGACCATGGTTGTGGAAGAGCTAGCCTCCCCAGATCAGTATACTGGGGAGGTGTGTAGAGTGAGTGCAGCCCTTGGGCAGGACTTTTTCCAGCCTATGGCCCTGGTATCCCTACAGTGGGGTGGGCAGGTGACCCAGAGATGGGTCATAGTTAGTCCCCATGTGCCCATTGACTGCATTCTGAGGATTGAGTTGCCCCCATGTCAGGAGAACTGGGAGGGGTGGCCATCACAAGTGTCCTGACAGTTCCATTTCCTGGGTGTCCCACTCCCACATGGAGGGTACAGAACCCCAGATGTAGGGGTAGGGAGAGGAAGGACTCACCCTTGGCTCCTGTCTAGCCCAAGGGTACTGACCCTGGGTTGAAGGACCAGTTGCAGGATACCACACCTGAACTGGTGGGAGGTAGAGTTAAAAAAAGGGTGCAAGTCACCTGGGGCTACTGCCCCCACTCTGAGAAACCACAGAAGACAGGGACCCCTGGATGGCCTGGGGCTTTTCTCTTGACACTGATAGCTGTTAGTGGCCTCTGTTGGTTGCTGTCCTTGTGGACAGAGTTTTTCTTGGGTTGGGTGCAGAAGTCAGACCCAAGGGGTGGAATGGGCCACATCACTTTGTTGGCCATGGTGGTACTAGCTGCCTACTGGGATGCATTAGTGAGCAGATTAAAGTTAGGTGCTGCACAGATGGGGCCCACCGATAAGGAGAAGGGCTCCTCATGGGTCACTTCAGTGGCCCCAAAGCGCTTAGACAGAGGGATCCAACTGGGTTCAGACAGGCATAGAACTGGTAGTTACACCTGCAGTAGTAGGCCATTGTCCAAGGTTCTATCGGCCTCAGCAGGGGAGTCCATCAAAGTATTTGATTAGGCTTCTCTGGCTTTATTCTGGGGGGTCATGTTGGAAAATGGCCCTCTCTATAGGGTCACCCCAGACTTTTTGTCCTTCCTCCTCCTCTTTTTGCTGATTTTTTTTGTTTTTTGTTGGCCATAGGACTCTGAGCACTTTACCACTGCTGACCAGTGCTAAAGTACATGTGCTTCTTCCCTAAACATGTGTGTAATTGGTGTATACAAGATTGGCATATTTAATTTACCTGTAGTTCCCTTGTAAAGTGGCATACCATATACCCAGGACCTGTAAGTTAAATGTTACCAGTGAGCTTGCAGCACTAATTGTGCCACCAACAGAAGTAGCCTTTCAAACCTGTCTCAGGACTGCCATTGCAGGGCCTGTGTGCACAGTTTACTGCCACTTCAACTTGGCATTTAAAACTACTTGCCAAGCCTTAAACTCCCCTTTTTCTGCATAGATGCCAACCCCAAGGTAGGCCCTTGGTAGCCTTAAGGCAGGGTGCTATATAAGTATAAGTTAGGACTTGTACTTTTCTGTTTTGCATGTCCTGGTAGTGACAAACAGCTAAATTCATTTTTCACTACTGTGAGGTCTACTCCTCTCATAGGTTAGCATTGGGAATTCCCTTATAAATGTTTAAGTGGTAATTCCTGATCAGAAAGGAGTAGCTGCTTCATGTTTTATATCTTTGGAATGGTAATGATAAACCCTGTTTACTGGTGAAGTTGTATTTAACATTACTGTTTTAGAAATGCCACTTTTAGAAAGTGGACATTTTTCTGCACTTTCTGCTCAGTGTGCCTTGCAGCCTGGCTCCAATACATGTTTGAGGTGGGTGACAGCTACACTTTGTGCATTCCCTCTAGACAGCCACAAACACAGGAAGGATAGGTGTTTTTGAGTACCCATCTACATACATCTGCATTCTGATGGCCCTGCCTTTGCAGGAAGGAAGGGAGGGGCTAGCACTTCACTGGATAGGTAGTGTCCTGTCCCCACACAAAGGGCTGATTTACCTTCACAGATAGCCTGGCAGACAGGGCTGGTTTGAAAGATGGACCTGTGCACTTCAAGGAGCTGCTTTAAAGTCACCCCACATCAAACACACTTTTGGATAAAAGAACTGGGTCTCTGACCCCCTAAAATCAGACAATACTGGACTTTGTCAGAAGAACTGCTGTGCTACTTAAAGGACTCAACTGGACTGCTGATCTGGAAGGCCTGCTTTTTTGCTTATTGCCCTGCTGCATGCTGCTCTCTGACTCTGCCTTCACTCCAAGTGTGCTTCAAGGGCTTGTTGGTTTGTCTCCTGTTGCTTGAGACTCAGGGATATCAAAGGCTCTACCCCTGCTCCTGTGCTTGGCTTACTGGAAGTGGCCCAGATACTTGCAACATGGACTTCGATGCATTTCCTGTCTGCGTGTAGCAGAACTGGGGCATCGACCTGGTTATGAGAGTAAAATCAGCGCATCGCATCAGAGCCAGCGCTTTGCCTCCCGAGATCAACGCATTGAACAGTGTATCACCACCACTGCAGCTTGAAGAGATCAACGCATCCCCTCGACTGTGGGGAAACCCAGTGCATCACTCAACACCTCTCGACTCCAGCACCCATCTACGGAACCGATGCATCACCATCAGCGCGTGGAAAAAATCAATGCATCCTCGGCTTGCGAGACCCACATTGATGCATCTCATGATACATCTCACTGTTGCAACCAGGAAAAGTACATTGTTCACCGGGCCAACATGGGTTCTGTAGCTAGCTGGCGATCCATCACGGGCCAATCGAACTTTGACTTTGCCCTGGTCCAGGGTGACCTCAAGTAACCCCTAAAGCGCTAATTACTTCTAACTGCTACACTGCATTTATTCTTTTGAAATTCAATGTCTCAACTGCTATACATTGAATTTGTGTCATTTTGACCTTGTTTTGTTCATAATATAATAATCTATTTTTCTAAACCTGGGTGGAGTCTTTTGTGGTATATTCATTGTGTTACAGTGTGTGTCTGTGTGTTGCACAAATACTTTACACGTTGCCTCTTTAGATAAGCCTGACTGCTCTGTGCCAAACTACCTGTGGGTGAGCACAGGCTATCTTTTAGTCTGTACTTAGCTTACCCTGACTTGAGTGGTGATTCCTGCCTGGCCTGGGTGCATACCTCAGCCAACCAGGAATTCCATTTCTAACAGCAGTGTAGTTTGCACACACAGGCTCTGCAGTGGCAGGCCTGAGACATGTTTGACGTGCTACTTATGTGGGTGGCACAATCAGTGCTGCAGGCCCACTGGTAGCATTTAATGTACATGCCCTGGGCACATGTAGTGCAATTTACTGGGGACGTATAGGCAGTGCTTATTTGTAAAATATTAAGTACCAGGGCTCTGACCAGGAGGCCACTGCAGCTTGCACCACCCATCGCCCCTGTTATCGCTGCCAAAACAACTACTAACCATCTCTCTCGCATGTAAATGCGACAGTTCAGATTATTCCAGGTCCCCAAAGCTAAAGGAATGGCTTGGGAGGCAGGTATTAGTAATTTTTTAATGTATATTGTTTTTCTAAACAACTGTTAAACTGCTCATCTCTAAATTACATGAGCAGCGCCACCTTGTGGCAGACTACCCTAAGTGTGGTGTTGACAATTAGGTGCCGGTGCCGAGCACCGGAAACCAATTAAGTGCCGGTGCTCAGCACCGGCTCAAATTAAGCACTGCGTATAGGTAAATTAAATATGCCAAACAGGAGGATGTATCAATCAAACTATGTTTAAAGAAGAGAGGACATGCACTTTAGCCCTGGATAGCAGTGGTAAAGTGCTCAGAGCAGAGTCATAGAGCCAACAAAAGCAAAGTCAGAAAAGGAGGCAGAGGAAGGCAAAATGTTTGGGGTGACCCTTCGGAGAGGTCCATTTTCAAACGTGAGGTAAGGCTTTATTACTAACCAAAGGAACCCATTTTAGCAAACTTCGAATAACAAAAGATTGAGAAGAAAAATAAGGTTCTAAACTTATGCCTTTCATTTGCATACAGCTCCTTGATGTTGATTCATAATAACCGGCTGTGCTATATAACAAGAACTTAACTAATGAACTACAGGTAACACAAGGATTTCTGCAACAGAAGCAGTAAGCATCTGAGCTAAGTACATAAAATACAAATCAGTGATCTGTACCTTACAAGTTATGCTTTTACGCAGGTACATTAGCCTTCTGTGCTATTTAATGATGAGTCACGCCTGTGACTAGACAGCACATAGTGCTATATAAATACAGTTACAATTACATAGATATCTCCAGCAAGGGCATTAATCGCCTGAGTTATCTTACAGTTATTCTACCCTCGAAATTGCTGGGTACACAAACATCTCTTAACCATATATGTCTTAGAATGCGGCCTGTTTATGACCAATCGAGTAAGAGAGTTTAAAAAACAAAAACAAATATATATGTTGACTGTCTGGTTCATCTCCTCGTGCCTCTCTGTGGCTCCACCCCCTTCATGCCTTCACACCTTGAGTCCCAGTTTATGAGATCCGGAGTAACCATTTTTGCATGGTAAGTATTCAGATTAGCTTCAGTAGGTAGCAGTGTGGTCTGTTGCTGTGCAAGGATTCACGCTGGTGCAGTTGGTTTCTGAGGATGCTGGTTTGAATTAAACCAGGCGTTGGTGTATAACGAGGAGAGGACAGCGAGTGCCCACGGAAGCACATGGTTTGCGGCTGTAACCATGTTCAGCACCATGGAGAGCACAGAGTGTTCGTGAACGCTGAAGGGGCACGGAGGTGCTGAAGAGAGAGCGCAGGACTGAATACCAAAGCAGGCACTGGTCAGACCTACACCAACACACACGATGCACGAGTGAGCTGGTGTCTCCGCAGAAGACCATTTATTCTTGCCTCTATGTACCTTTAAAGTGTTCGTGGCCCCGCCCACTGCTCCTGGTCGCTCCTCCCACCCTTTCCTCAGCTCTGCCTGCTGCCTCTCAGCCCCTGGGCTCTCTCCCTCACTAGGCTCCCTGGTCCAGCAACAGCAGCAGCCATGGCTGACATGAAAACAGGCGTCTTTGCCAAAAACGTGCAGAAGCGGCTGAGCAGGGCTCAGGAAAAGGTACAAGGGGGCTGAGAAGCGGGGGGCGGGTAGGTTGCTGCACCCGAGACGGCAGTGTCGGAGAGGGGAAAGGGCACGATCTGGGGATGCTGCTGCCTTCTTTGTCGTTTGCAATGTGGACATCGTGTGGGGGTTGGGGACCGGGGGAGGAGTCGTCGCTGGCACTGGGCACGCGAGGCTTGGTGTGCAGGGACCCCATGAAGCAGGTGCCAGAGAAGCTTGGCCGGTTAAGCTGCCTTCCATGAGTTGTGCAGGAAAAATGAGGTGTTAAAAATGCTGTTGCTGTGTTAGTGTTCTAGTTCCGTGTTGTGCGAAGCTACCGCGCCGGCTTACATGACTACGAATACCCAGAAGGTGCCACCTTCCTTAGGTGAATCGGGCCGGGGTGGCCCTCCCACCTCCTTCCTAGACAGCAGCCACTCTCGGGCAGGCAGAACAGTCCCCCTCACTGTAATCCCTTAAGAATGCCTGCTGCGGCCCCGAGCGTGTCGAGGCGGCATCCACCGCGGCTTCCTGCTGCTGTCAGTGCACCTCACCGTATTCACAGGCAGGACTGAGCGGGCAAGGACGGGGCTGAGGGAGTCGATGTTGTTCTGAGACCGATCAATAATGCGGAGGAAGAGAAGGATCGTCTTTGACAGAGTGTCCTGGGATGGGTTTTCAGTGCATGCTTCGCACGAGGAAGCAGAGGCGAACGTGTCCTACCCATGAGCTGTCCTTCTGCTGGAGGTCAGGGAGGCAGCTGGGCCGAAGAGCCCCAAACACATGCAGACTACTACCAAGGGACGCAGAGAAATCGAGAAAAGACGCTGCGCCTCTGGGGATACCCCGGGCTGTCAGGCCCGTCAGAGCATAGACAAAGGATGAATATTTATAGTGCGGGCACGTGAGCCGAGCTGCCTGCGCCCATCAAAAAAGGCAACTCGCTGCTTTATATTTTCAAGTCCTGATAAATGGACGTCATGTTAGTGCGCATTAATGGCATACTGAGGAACTTACAGTAAATGGTTAGCCGCAGTTTGCTTTGTAATTTCAGATGGGAACATGCATTTTTATTGTCACGAGTTCAGGAATGTATCCTCTTGTGCTCACGTTCATTGATCCGCGTGTTCCCGTGTAGTGTGCTCACCCTCACGGTGTGTGTGGATTGAGAAGGGGAAAGGCACGGCTGAGACCTGAGCCCCGGCACGAGCGGGGGTGAGGGTGAACGACACAGCGAGTACTACAAGGTGACAGTGAAACAGAGACAGCTATAGCGCCCTTCGCGGAGGTTGTGAAAGAGAGGGGTGAACAGCGTGGGAAATAGAGTGAAATAATTAGAAGAGAAAGAGAAGACCTGTATGAGAGAATAGCAGATCTGCCAGTATGTGACTGTGTGGGAGAGGGAAGTAGTAAGAGAGACTGGAAAACAGATAGACGTACACAAATATATGCAGAGGAAGCGCAAGAATTCAATGTATTCCAAGCGAGAACCCATCAAAATAATCACGCGGGTACACACACTCACGCACGCACGCACGCACACATACACACACAAACACAGAAACACACACGGAATATATCACGCAAAAAAAAAGCATATTACAGTCCCAGAGATCTCGATCCACAGACCATCTTCCCACATATTGTAACAGCTACAATTACATCTTCCTCGTACACGTCATACACGTGCGTGCAGCGTGCGCACACACACGCGCGCCCATGCACAAACATCCACAATCTGACAGTATATCTCACACACAGTAGTAAAATAACGACAACAATTTCGTCTCTCTGTCTCACAAGAGCGATTTATCATGTTTCTGCACATTTTTACAGACCGTAACTTGCTAGCCGGAAGCAAACACAATAGCTGGGTGTCACTGTACACTTGATACAGACTCTGAGCCGTGCCTATCCTCTATCTAAGATTACTATTTAGTTCTCGAAAGAGTAAAAAGCAGATAGTAAGGACATCCGCGTTGAAAGGAAGTGCACACCTTGGACAGCAGAGCTCTGCACCTGTTGTTATTATGTGCTCATCCCTGGGCGTGCTGGAGTTTGCTACATCTGAGCATCGCACGCCGTGAACCCAGAGGAGTAAGCGGATTGTATTTCCTTTAATATCCTGTCTGCCTGGCTGTGAGTCACGGTGAACCCTCCCAGGGGGTCCTAGCAGCTGAATGGAGCTGCCCCATGTGCGGTCACGCCCATCCCCGCATCACGTGAGGCACTCATCCCAAGAGGCCACCTTCTGTCCTGTGCAGTCTTTTATTGTTTAATTCCCAGAAACATTCACCAACGTGCTCCAAGTTCTCCTCCACCTTGCACTAGTTAAGAAACATACACTATTATAGGTGTTAACATTAAAAACGCGTTTATGTTTATTCTGTAAATACAGAAAAAATGCGTGTAAAATAAAAAACAACTCAGTTACAATGAAATTGTTCCCAACAATAGAGGATCGCTTGATGTTTAGAATAGTAGGATGCATAGTACTAAACAACCATTGGCAAAGTCAATAGTCCCGGCTTGCATTTCAGCCCTAACTAAAACATTTAAAAAAATTGCCTGCTGCAGTGAAGAAAAAAACATTGTTTTCTGTGTAGAATGCATTTAGGAGATAAGGACTTGAATTCTTGTTGGTTAGGTGTACTTTTGAGATGTAACAGAGTCCCTCATGCATTACAGTGTAAGGACTCCTTAGGATGTAGAATAATTCTCCGCATGTAATGAGAGAGAAATATTCCTCTGGTCAGAGCCACAGCCCACTTTAGGTATATTTTGAGGGATTAGTAAAAAAAGACTTTGCAGACAGCTATGCTGTTAAGCCTGACCTGAACACCTTTTTCGTCATTAACACTAGGTCGACAAGGTACAAGACTCTGCAGGACTATGTCTCTAGACTACAATCCTTTTTTAAGCAAGCCGGCTCTTCCGGATTTCACTATTTAAAGCTAGGTGAATGCAAAAGTTTGGGTCTCCAAATCCAATCCAGTCACCTTAAAAACTGGAAGGACTGTGGGTTAGAAGAGCTGGGGCGATTTTTTACGCAAAATAAAATAATTACCTGGCAAGAGGTTCAGAATAGATGCGGTGAATGGAACAAGCTTGGCCTTTTTGAATATTTACAGATTGTACATTTTTTAAACAGATATAATCTTTCGTCTAGTGGTGCCCCGACTAAGCAGGTGACCGCTTTATTTCGAGCCAAACTAAGAGGGGTGGGCAACTGGTATTCTCAGCTGTATAATCAAAATGAATCTCCTCTGGTTGAGAAATTTTTAGAAAAAGTAATCAGGGAAACCAAGTGTACCCTATCAAGTCAGGAGTGGCAGTTTATATCACAGTTAGGGAGTAAGGCTTTAAGAGCTGCCAATTTCAAAAGGATGGCCTTCCTATCTCGGTGGATGGCATACTATACTCCTAAAATACTCAATAAAAAATATCCTGAAGTGGAGAATAGATGCTTCTGCGGCCTGGCAGAAGGGGAAGGGGCTTGGCTACATATATTTTTCACTTGTCCAAAATTAGAGCCATTCTGGGTCAAGATTTTTTCAGCCATCAGCCAGGCAATCCAGAAGAGGCTAGATCCAGAGGCTGAGGTAGCCCTTTTTGGCATTACTAGAGTCAGGGAAGACCTGACAAAAGCAGAGGAGACTTTTGTAGCGATCTGCTCCCTTGTTGCTCGCTCTTTAATCCTCCAGAACTGGAGGTTGGCGGACGCACCTTCTTACTCGAAGTGGTTAAATAAAATGAAACGAACTATGATGTTTGAAGAAGCATACGCTAAGAGGGTAGGTGCCATAAGAAAGTTCACTGCTGTTTGGAAATATCTAGCAAACCTTGAAACTATGGCGGAAAGAGAAGTCCTATAGATATTTTAAACTGGATTTATAAAAAAAAAAACAGTATAAAATAAAAAATAATCAATAGTACATGTACTCGAATTCTGGCTCATCCCGCGGAAATATCCTGTCTGGTGTACTATAGCACTTTAGAATTTTAGCACTTTGCATTTTAATATGCTAGATTTGCTCATCTATAAAAAGTAGGGACTTTGACCAAAGTATTTTTGAAAATTGAGGATGTTGCCAGATTACAGTTTAAGTTCAAGTTCAAATTAACTTTATTCAGCACACAGCCACAAAAGTTTAAACAATCAAACAATACAAATTTAAAATGCATTTTCCCTAATTAATATTAAAAAGATAAAAATTCCTTTATAAGCTAAAATCATACTTATACATAAATATAATAATGGCCATAAAATGTTGAACCAATTTTACATAAAAACAAGGAATACAGATCATTTCATCTCCCCACCCAGTTATAGCACTTCATAGCGTAACCTTATGCCCATTGCTGTTTTAATAAAGTACAGAACAGCCGTGCAAATAACAGGATTAATCAGTGATTGCAGATGTCTGTACCCCTCAATATATGTACTTGGGCGAATATTCATTAGTAGGGGTACCAAAAATCTACTCCTTGGTTCTTTATAAAGTGTACAAAAAAGAGTAAAGTGCAAGGTGCTTTGGGAAGTTCTGTTATCACATGGGCAGGGAATTAGGTTGTCGATCCACCCTGATTGTTTGGGGAATGCTACCAAAAAGTGCAAAGTGCTAAGGCGGAATCTTGTTAAAAGAAAACGCATCTGGCTGTTCGTTGTAAAGGATAGGTAATATTGCTGTTTGGGCATGAAAGGGCAGCTAGGGCCAGGTACCTCCAATTGTAAATGACGCGAATTTGCCCAGACCCTATACTCCTCTTTGATTATGCCCTTTGCGTTTGAGGGGATACTCGACAGAATGTCAAAGTACTCACCCAGCCCAATCTCGGATAACCTATCCTTAACAAACCGAAGCCAGGGGATCTTCACTGACTTATCCAAATTAATACAGTCCTCGATGATCTCCCTGGGAAATTGTAGCTCTTCTGAAACCCAAATTTTGGCCCACAAGAGCAAAGGGGCAGCAGCGATACGATATTCTATGTATTCCATCCCCACTTCTCGATGAGAAAATGAGGTGGCAGAGCTGCTTGGAATCATCAGCAGACGTTTTATAAACTTGTTCTCCACTACTTGTAGCAGGTGACTTTTTTGGTAGCCCCATACGCCCGCCCCATACGATGCAACCGACAAGCATTTTGCATTATATAAGGTAACCAGCTCAGGCACTGGCTTGTGGCCTAACTTGCAGGTGAATCTAAAGAGCCCCTCCACTACTCTATTTGTCTGCTGGGCCCTAGCCACGATCAGGGAGTCCCATTTCAAATCCTTACTAAACATATTGCCCAGGTATGTAAACTGTTCCACCCTTGCAATAGACTTACCCATTACATTAAAACTTCTAGTTTTAACCTTTTTCGGGCCGCATACCATTATGTAAGACTTTGAGAAATTAACCCTCAAGTCTAACGCCGCCATAAAATTTGTGAAAGCATCCGGAGAGGTTTGGAGACTATTGGCCGTTAAGGCCATAAGTACAGTATCGTCCGCATACGAAAGCAGTGGAACTGACTGACCTTTAATGCGGGGAAAATCAATTTTCTTACCTAATAAAAACGCTTCCAGACCATTCGTATAAATTAAAAAAAGAAAAGGAGCTAAAATACACCCTTGCCGAACTCCTTCGGTTGAGGCAATGGACTTTGTCCTTTCCCCGTGTGGTCCAAATCTTATGGAAACAGATGTATTAGTATGTAGCATTTTTAGGAGCAGGATTAGTGCACTCTCAAAACCCATTTCTGTCATTAGTGCCCACAATTTCCCCCTGTTCACAGTATCAAATGCACAGGACAAGTCCATGAAGGCAAGGTGGATAGAACCACACTTTGCCCTCATGTACTTGCCCATGATCAGGGACAAATTTAGGCACTGCTTTGATGTTCCTATTCCCCTCCGAAAGCCATACTGTGTCTTTGAGATGATCCCTTTACTGGTTGCCCAAGACTCTAGCCGGGCAAGAATTACTCTACCCAGTACTTTAGCGGTAGAGTCAATAAGGGAAATAGGCCTATAACAGGCAGGATCATTTCTGTTCCCTTTTTTAAACACGGGTACGACTATGGCCCCTTTCCACGATACTGGAATTGGGCCGATCACCACCGATTTAAGAATTTGCGTTAGCAGGGGAGCCCAAAGGTTTATGTTCAACTTAAAAAGGTCTAATGGAACTCTGTCTGGGCCTGAAGCTTTGCTACTAATTCCCTTTACAAGTGCCTCCTCCACCTCAGTTACAGTAAGTGAGGCACTAAGCTCAACTGCCTGCGCCATATCAGACGGGAGCTCCTCATTAATCATCGACAGCTCCCTATCATTTGGGTTAAAGATAGGCGCAAAATGTAGTTCCCAGGTATCACCCAGGATCAGTGACTCCATTTTTCCCACTTCCTCAGTGAATTGGGGTTGATTGATGATGGCCCAAAAACATTTGCTATCTCTAAGGGCACTAGCTCTCTCCAGGTCATCCCATGCTATTCGCCTCAGCTCCTCTTTTCTTTCACTGATGGTAGTTTTATATAGGCGTCTCGCATATTTTATTTGTTCTCTGTTACGGGGACTGGTCTGGAGGGCATTTTTTAGGATCTTGTGGGCTCTAGAGCATTCTGCATTAAACCAGCGGCTCTCACAATGCTGCTTGGGCCTAGCTGGGCGTGTTAATCTGTTAGCTACATTAATGCAGAGCTGTTCAAAGTTCTGTACAATCGTAGATGAGGAGGAATCCTGCTCCAAACAATCCATAATCAGGTCAAAATTAGATCTAACTATTTCCTCCTCAAAGAGTGTTGGATTTATTTTTGCCCAGTTTACTCAAACACTTTTATTATGGTTATAATCAATCAAGCGACCATCCCCCCCTGTAGTTCTAGCTATTACTTTAAATGAAACAATTAGTGGGTTACGGTCACTCGCTAATTCCGGGTCCACATAGAAATCGCACACCAGTGAGGAGCACTGCCTAGAAATGAACATAAAATCAATAGAACTTTCCCTGCCCCCACCAACAAAGGTAGGGCACTGTACTGAAAAGCTATTAATCAGGCTATCTAAATTATTCTCGAATGATAATGGTATTCAGTGCCTCTCCCTGCTGGGTGTGAATAAAATGCGCCAAAGGCTGATCCTCTGTATCCAGGAGTCCACAAACTCTATCATTACTGTATTCATAGGATGTACAATTAAAATCCCCACCCATAAAACACATAAAGGTTGCCACTTCCCAGAAGCATTAGCAATTTCCAGCTGCAAAGCCTCTATAACTTGACAATTCTTTGGATCAAAAATATTATAGTACCAATTTACAAGAAGGACTCTCACCTGGAGCATGTTAACAATCATAATCAATTGAAACCACTGAGAGGATCCTACACCAAAAACTTTTAAGGTACCATATCTAACTGAGAATAAAGTTACCAACCCTCCCTTTGCCCTCCCAGATGATGATGCTATGGCAGGCACATCAAAGGCCTGGTAACCATCCATCTCTATACTTTCTTTAGCCCACGTCTCCTGTAAACAAATTACATCAAAACCCCTGATGTATTCCAGCCAAACCTCATCTGTTAATTTCGAGCGAATACCTGCTATATTCCAAGAGATTAACTTAACTGGGGGAATAGAGTGGGCCAAAACCGTATTCGGTAGTGTGACTAGTGAGACCAGTGGACTAGCCACAGGTGTATGTAGCGACCCCCCCCCCCCTAGACACTTGTTTTCAGGGCTTATATTTACAGCCGTCGTACAAAGTGTCGAATTATTCATGTTCTCTTTTCCCGAGAGGCCAACAGGATTTGTAAAATGATCTTTGTGGGGCTTTATGTTGCCGTATGCCTCATTGGTCCCAAAACCCCCTACATCATCGTAAAGGTGGCCTTTTGTATCATTATCTATATACCCACCAGACTGTACAGTTAGTCAGTCAATCTCGGTTAGGTCTGAGAGAGCCTCATACCTATTAGAGTGAGAAAAAGAGGGGCACATAGGGGCGTCAATGGTATGTATAGGCCAAGTTGGCCGCATGCTGGGGCGGATAATCTGACTGGGGGGGTAAAAGAAACCCAGAGGTCGAGCCTTTATCTGTTCGGTGGGTGAGTCTTTCAACTGATTTAGTGCATCATAGACACACTTTGCATCGCTAAAACTAAGCACGACACAATCCCCTCCAATGCTTTTTTCGGTGCCACCAATCCAACACACCCGCCTGGCCATAATAATATACTCAAACCAGTTAAAATGAGGTGGGATCTTTTTGGAGCACCAGTGAACCGCTTTATTTATAAGACTCTGGCAGCTTTCTTTTTGATTGGGGGATAGCCTTGGGACCCCCGTTAAAATCAATGTATACGGGGTACTTTCTGGTGGCAAATGTAACCGGTCCACAATACGACTCCCGCCTGAGGTGCCATGTAAGCGGCTATGAGACTTTGTGTCTTGAGTGGGAAATCTACCCCATCCCTTAAGTTAGTAGTTTTGGGGGAAAGGACGCCCTGACCCAGATGTTGACTCTGCGGGAGGGAGTTTTCGTGGGAAACAGGATTCACTGTCAGCTCCACCAGTGCACTAGTGTCTGTGGTTTCTTGTATATGACCACAGCTTGGGGGGACACCGCTAGGGATAAGTGATACCTTCCCTGGGGCCACCCCGTTAAATATAACCCCCGACCGTTTGCCTCCATTCCCTTCGGCTGTACCCCTTACCAATAAGCCTCTCTCAGTTGAGATATGTGGTGAAGTCACTTCTACTGGTACTAAGGTTTTACAAACAACAGTTAGCTGCTCCTCAATTTTAGTTAATCTCACCAAAATTGGTGCCAAAGCCTCCTGGATTAGATTACTCAATTTTCCAGTTAAAATGTCAAGTCCATCCTGCCCACCGTTGTCTATCCCTCTAGTAGATGACTTGACTACTTTTCCTGCAGTGTGAATTTGTTTGGATTTTTGGGTTTTAGGCGACTGATTGTTCGTCTTGCGGGCAGACCCCGCCCTCTCTATTCGCTTCCTCTTTCCTCCTATCGCGGGCAAATTACCAGGCTCCATCGATGTTATGCAAGATCTTTCTTCATCATCCCATGGCCCTCGTGTCTCACCCTGTGGTAATACAATTACAGTAGGAACAATAGGGATTTGAGGCCCACTCTCCAAGATGCTTTCTACTGTATCAATGGGAGGATTATTATTTGGAGATAATAGCTGATTATCGAGCGATAGTTCAGATGGTGGAGCCAGGGAAAGTCTTCGTTCCGCACGCTCTATTTCTTTATTAATAGCTCCCACCGCCTTTTGCAGGAAGCCGTCGAGAGTGGTGTCAGTGTTTTTTTTGGCTGGAGTGGGCTTTCGCTTCCCCATGTTATATTAAACCAACGCCTTTAAGTAGCTAACAAACAAAGGCTAGTTCGATGACGTTACCTTGTATGGACCTTTGTGTTCTTAAACGAGGGAAAACACCATAGGTCCGCTTGCAAGTAGCCTGTGTTGCAGGACCAAGAGAGTAGGCCCAGCCCAGCCTCCTCCGAGCTCTGATTGGCGCAGACGGGCACGCCCTTGGCCCGGGCATGGCATGGGCACGCCCGCGTGCGTCCCGCGCTGCGGGAGCCCACGTCCGATTTTAAAGCGCTTCCTGGCACTAGGTGATGATGCTGGCGGCCGGGGGCCGCAAAGGAGCAAGGCAGGCTGGATGTTGTAGCCCCCCGGGGCTAAAGATTCAGGCAGCGGCAGGCAGCAGGTGAATGCGGGTCCCGCGCTGCGGGAGCCCGCGACCGATTTTAAAGTGCCTCTTGGCGCTAGGTGATGATGCTGGCGGCCGGGCGCCGCAAAGGAGCAAGGCAGGCTGGATGTTGTAGCCCCCGGGGCTAAAGATTCAGGCAGCGGCAGGCAGCAGGTGAATGCGGGTTGTAATTGCTTCTTTTGTATTTAATCGTTGCTGGTTTCATGCCAGGTAAAAGACAATTTATGCTGGGTCTTTCTGGGTATCATAGCACTTTGGCACTTTAGCACGTTATTATGAAAGATTTGCACATTTGCACATTTGTAAAAAGTAATGATATTGACTAAAGTACTGTTTGAAAATTAAGGTTGTAGCCAGATTAATGTTGTAATATGCTTTTTTCTATTTTCCTGTATCTAATCCATGTTGGTTTTATGTACAATTTACAGGTTTATGAATATAGAATGATATTTAAACTCCCTGTTATCAATTGTTTTGGTTATGTCTAATATGCTCTGCTAAAAAAAAAAAAAATAACACTAAGTCAACACTGCTGATTTTTTTGACTTCGTACAGAGAGTGCGTGATACTGAAACATACTTTAACGCTCGATGATCAGACCTCAAGATATTTTAGAACCCCACAATGTAGTCTGGGCTGCAGCATGCTTTTAGGAGAAGCATGAACGAGTTTAAACTAGGGGTGGGCATAACTAGTGTAATTCCGTATAGCATAATCATGTGGACTTACCTAAAAGTTCAGCAAATTTACGCTTGGATTACGCAAGAACAGTAATTCTGCATTTAGTGATATTTCTTTGTGCAAAAATGTCCCCCTTGTTTTCAAAATGGAAGGAAGATGCATTTTGTGCTAAGAAATAGCGCTAAATGCAACAGAACACAAATAGAAAAGCGCAGTCGCTTGTGCTTGCTAAATGTACTCTTGGGATACGATTTTGCCCCAACTTGCTACCGGCATTTAGCGCTATTTTCTTACTGCAGATTGCACCCTTGCATCTAAAAATGGACGTGAGGATGCATTTTGCACTAAGAAACAGCGCTAAATGCTGTAGAACACGAATAGCAAGAGCATGAAGCCGCTCACACTCGCTAAATGTGCTCTCGCTGAAAGATTGCCCCCCCAAAAAAATTACTCTTAATTACACTAGCAGGAGTGAATGCATAATTATCGATAATTGCATCAAAGAGTAGCTCAGAATCACAGAAATTACTCTGATTACTCCAGAGTAATTGAAATTCTGCCCAGTCCTAGTGAAAACATTCTACACCGCGGAACATGAGGACCGTTCTAGCTAATTTTGTCTTTGCAATGTGGGCCTTAAACTAAAACACTCTGGTTGTCGGTTTTTTCCCCATACTGTGGGACCTACTGATGTAGAGTGCAAAAACATAGATGTACTGATCGCGTCCCAGCACACCTTCTGTGAAAGAGGGGTAGTTTCCGATAAGGTAGACATGCCCAGTTGCGGCTGGCATGGCTCGTGGGTGGTTGGGCAGGCGGGTCGCACGGGGGGGGGCGAGGGTGGAAGGATCACGCTTATTTAATTATTTTTTAAAAAATAAAATGCACTTACCATTGCGCTGGGTCTCGCGTCTTCATTGCTGCTTTTCTCTGGACGGAAGCACAGTCAGGCCCCACTAACCAATAACAACGTTGCAATGCAGTGTTGTGATTGGTAGGCACCCAGGCTCCCCAGACCAATCCCTATGCTGCAATGCAGCGTTGTGATTGGTTGTGAGCGTCCTGGTTGGACGCTCAACCAGGGAATGGGAGCCTGGGCTTGTTCTCCATGCAGGCTGTAATGCAGCCTGCATGGAGAAAGGGGAAAGTGCACATAACTGGTTTGGGCGGCCCGAGAGGACCATACAGTCATTACGCACGTAGGAGTGGGCAAACCACTCCTCCCCTGCCCTGCTCCGTGATCAGAGCAGCCCCGTCCACCCGCCTGCCCACAAAGCAGCAGAACACGTCAACTTGACGCTATTATAATTTTATGCTTCTTTGCACTGCTTAAAAGCAGTGGGGGGTTTGACGCTCCTCCACCATAGCGGAGGAGCCGCCACTGGAAATGCCTATGTTTGAGTCTTGGATTGAAACTTAGACTTTATGCAGTGAGGCTGTCTGTGAACTCTGCTGACTACGTGGGATGTATCAATGAAAACATTTATCAAGGTTGCATCCAAACATTCCCAAGCGGAGGTCCTGACAGGTGTCAATCCATTAGTCCGAAAAATATCCCAGGAAGCTGAGTTCCGAATTAAATATATCACACAGTTTATTTGCATAAAGAATTCATTTAAAATGTGTTAGCCAGCAAAGTACTCAGAGATTACATAAAAATTCTATTACAGTTTACATTCTGCTTTACATAATCATTTTTTTTATCGCTCAGCTGTGTTTATCAGTTTCCCTTCAATTACATTTCGTAGCAGAATAACGCAGACCTCCAAGTTTTGTGGTTTAGGAATATTGGTCACAATTTCTTTTTTTATTGCCAACAAAAACTGGCCAACTGCGAGCGCTTGTAACAAAGAGATTGCATTTGAAAAGTGATACACTGTTCCCCATGAACGATTCCCTTTCACGTTTCTTTTACCAGTCAAGAAGGTAATATAACCATTCTGACCAGCAGCGACCCTCTTTTATAGTCAGAAATCATGAACAAATATTCTTCAAAACACCCTTGGGTTTTTGCCTAGGTAGATGGTAAGCATCTTCTCACACTGGATAATAAAACTCAAGGAAGTGGTCATACAATTGATCTCCACCAGCTCTTTTGCTCTAGGATGTTTTGCCAATGATTTACCTACTACATATTTTAAAGTCAGAATACATTTTAATTTTAAAATTACATTCATTGAAGGAAGTCAAGCTCGACTCAAAATGAAATCCCTCCTTAACAGCAAAGAGTCAGTCAGCCACAAGTTTTCTATACTTTTCCCAGTTTACATTCCAAGTAATGACCATGCCAAGGTATGTATACTATGCATCTCACTCCAACATGCCCCAAAGAGCCTGTTTCCAACTGCTTCCATTTGCAGCAGAGAGGAACAGAGGAAAGAATGAGACAGTGTACTATGATGAGGATCACACCAGTCACGTGGCGACGTCAGGATTAGAACTGGGCCTCTTCTGGCCGCATTCAACATGCTGGCTCCTAAATCTTATGTCTTCCTCTTCCCTGTTTGTGTGAGTGAAAGAAACATATTGTTAGTGCTGTGCAAGAAATATGTCATGCATATCTTTATTCAGACATGCACAGTGTGAATTTGCCTTAATGTTGCTAAAGTCTCTCTTTATTTTATTCTGGGTAACACGGCCAAATCAAGCAAAGTTTTGGTTTGTTAGCATACTAATGCACACATTTTTATAAAAGCACTCACATAAACCTAAATATATATGCTCACTCAGATGCAATAATATTAGCTAAGTGCAGTCAATACATTTCTTCAAACACTAAAAGCAAAAATCGTGTTAATATACAAAAGCATGAAAAGTAACCTTTTACCATAGGAAGTCAAGAAGCGTGGAGAAGCAGGTGAACAAGCAACTGACCGAGAGCAGGCAAGCAAAATAACACATTCCCCTTTGTTAAAAAACTACTTACCCCCATAGTTATGTTATATTAGATTTATTCGTATAGAGCAAAGATTCAACAGCCTCTTTGCACGTTAGGAACCATTATTCTTAATATTAGCTAAAAGAAAGCACTTCAATACCAGAACATAGACTAAAAAAGGATATAAAACTAGCAAAAAAGTTACTGGTAAAAAGCCAGATGTTAAGCACTTTCCTAAACTGAGATAGACAGGTTTCTTATTAGAGATACTGGAGCAGGAAATTCAAAATATAAGGAGTAGTGGCAGAGAGTGATTTGTCGCCAAATGTGGAACGTCTGACTTTGTGCATTGACAATAAGAACTGATTCGCAGATTTCTGACTTTAAGTAGTTTGATGTCATCTGAGTTTAGGAACTAAAATGGCAGAGGAGTTCTGCTAAGTGACTTTGTGAATCAGTATCATAGATTGGCAAAGTCAGTATGTCTGGCACTGGTTGCTAGCCTTCTGTATTTGTCAATGCTTATATTGTTTTGTCATATTTTTATGTACAATTTTATTGTTGAAGGAGCTGCCGATCCCTCATCGAAATAAAAGCAAATTGGCAAAAAGCAAAACATATTTGCATTCTCAAAGCTGTAGGCAATACGTCTGGCACTGGCTGCCAGTTATTTTAGCCTGTCAGTGCTTTTCCTGGGCAGTGAAAGGAATTACTTAGCGAGAAGAGGCGGTCTTTGTGAAAGAGCAGGATGCTGTCACTTACAGTGAAGTTAGCGAATGGCTGAAGTGGGCTGATCCATTGCTGTGTGCTCTATGGTGTAATGGGCCACAGAAAAATATGAATGACAGACCACTTATATAGTCTGCGTTAGATATTCTTAAAAAGGGGGTGATATGTTTACATCTTGAGTAGCCTACTAACAAGCGGAATGCTGTGTTTTTGGCTAACTGGAGATGCTGAGTTTATTGTTTTATTTACTTACTATAAAAAGGCATTAGAATATGAAGCTTAATCATTTCAAAGAGGTTGAAGAGAGAGAGCAAAACCGAGTTTTGGGCTGTTCTACCAGGCTCCATTTACTGGTGAACTGTGTTTTAGTTTAGTGGGTAGACTGTGTTCATCTCAGTTTTTGCGCTAGTAGCTCCTCCTGGGAAATCACCTAAGAAAAAACAAAAACAATATATTTGGCTTGTATTTGGTCTAAGAGCTGAATTGATTTTAAAACCGAATAAAATAGGAGGGAAAGGCAATTTCTTGGACAGGATGCTAGCTCAAATACTAAAGATACTGGAACCGGGATAATGGCGGTTGTCTGTAAAATTGTTGAATGACATGCTCAGTGAGAATGTAAGAGAAGCTGAGTTCATAGCATATCACGTGCACTCGAACTTGCCTCTGAAGACATTTATGTTGCTTTTCTTGGAAGGTAGTGCTAAGGATTTTTTCTGTTTTTCTTATGGTCTGTTGGTCCATTTATGTAGCATGAGCATGAATGCACGCCCTGCCCAATCTGTTACTCGTTCATCTATGCATAAACTGGCCCAGCTCATGCCTATAACAGTACCTAGTTCAAATCAATGCTTCTAGGAGCTGTACACAGCTGTAATCGGCATTATGATAGTAGCGCAAAAGTACAGAACTGTTTATGAAACTAGGCATACCAGATGACTGCGGGAAACTCACTCAAGAGCGCATCTGATGTATTCAGGGTCTTATTTACAAGCCCATTGCGCCGCCGGTTTGTCACTTTTTTAGATGCACCGTCGGCGCAATGGGCTTGCCCATATTTACTATCCCACGTAAAGTCACCCTGCGTGACTTCTCATTGCCTTGTAAATATGGGCCCCTTTCACGCATTACTCTGCGTGAAAGGGGCGTTCCATGGGTGTTGCTGTAGGTGTTCCCAAGCAACATCCATGGAACTTGACGCATTTACAGATTTACAACATTTTGTAAAACTTGGAATGCGTCAGAATCCCACGGGAGGCGTAGGAATTGTGCAACGAGGAGAAATACTTTTATTTTTCCTAGTATTTCCTCTTTCTATGCGTGCTGCATTCTGCAAATGCCATTAATAATTGTTTTTGTGCAGGAGGGTGTCCCTTTCTGCACAAAAACACTCATCCCCAAAGTGCAGGCACCCTTGCAAAATGACGCTAGGGTGCCTGTGCTGGCGCATAGTAGGCAATTGTGCACAGGGGAAAGCTTAGGGATGCATCATATTGTTGTTAATACGACGCATCCCTGCGCTTTTTAAAATGATGCAGCATGGCGCAGATAAATGACTTGTGGCCCCGTGCCAGTTTCATGTAGATGAGGCCCTTAATCCACAGGAAAATGACGCATGTACTAAGGGGTAGCATAAAGGTAGAGAGAAGATACTTTGCTAGCACATGTGACAGATTTAATCATATTTGACCTGAACCAGTTCCTATTCAGGAAACTGAAGCACACAAACATGAGACAATTTGTCCACATGGTGCATTAAGTCGTTTAACTCATGCTTTCCTGTCCTAACCCTCAATGCTTGTGCCTTCAATCAAACATATGCCCTGATTTACAACAAAATAACTATTCAGTGATGGAATCCGATACCATACCTACCATACCATACGTAGGAAAGTGAATTATTGCGGGGGGACAAGTGTTTATCTCAAAGGATGAGGCCACCACCTGCTAGATGTCACACAAGTGGAAAAAAATGTGTGCTCAATCCTGGTAATCATTCAGTCTTAAATCAAAGGCAATTGGTAAGTTACTTTAACAGTGCAGAAATACCAAAATATACCATGTCATATTTTTGTATTCTAGTAAACTATGATAAAAGGTGTGCAGGCAGATGGTTGGAAAAAGGTCTGGGATTCAGACCAGTGTCTTTCCTAAAATATGTGTTGAGTAGGATGCTCTCATAAGTTGAGATGGCTAAGAGGAATTGTTTTCTGAATTTCATTAATAAAAGCTATTTCAAAATTAAATTGCATAATAATATTCTCGAATGGAGAAAAAAATATAACTTGTGGTTATGTTCTTATGACACAAGCATGAGAGCTCCAGTACACTTTTCAATGTAACATTTAATTAACACAGTCATTTGAAGTAGATTAAAAAAATCCCGATCATTTCCTGATTCAATTAACTCCCTTTATTAATGTTTGCTGGATCGGTAGTAAGAAATTATGGGGCATATGTATAAGGGCATCGCGCCACCAGAATGTCACTTTTTTCTAAGACCCGGTAGCGCAATGCCCTGCACCATATTTACAAAGCAGCGTTAAGCCACTTTGCATGGCTTAACACCGCTTTGAAAATATGGCATCCTTTCACGCAGGTATCTGTGTGAAACGGGAATGCAATGGGTGCTGCTGTGGGCGTTCCACCGCAACACCCATTGCTTTTTGATGCAGCCCCAGATTTACAAGGATGTGTAAATCTGAGGCAGCGCCAAAAACTACTGTTATGCAAAAGTGGCATTAGATTGGTGCAACGAGGAAAAATACTTTTAATTTCTCCTCGCTTTTTCTTTTTCTATTTGTGCTGCATTCTGCAGCACACATAGAAAGAGCAAACCGCCATTAATGATTGTTTTTGTGCAGGAGGGTGTCCCTTCATGCACATAAACAATCATTAAATAATGGCGATTTGCTACTTCTATGTGAGCTGCATCCTGCAGCACACATAGTAGTAGCAAATCGCCCTTATTGATTGTTTATGTGCAGGAAGGGACACCTTCCTGCACATAAACAATCATCCCTGCAATGCAGGCACCCATGCGCTATGGTGCAAGGGTGTCTGTGTTGGCACTAGGCAGCTACTTTTAGCGCCAGCGCTAGGGAAAACACAGGGGTGCACCGTATTCTTGTAAATACGGTGCATCCCTGTGTTTTGGAAAGGATGCAGTGCAGCGCAGCAAAATTTGACACAGAGCCGCGATGCGCAATTTCCTTGTACATATGCTCCCATGTCTTTTGAGAATGGTAATGGTTCCTTGTTGTGTTTCAAAGCACTTTTCTGTACACCGAAGCCAGAAGGCGCAAGAAAACAGGGGACGGACTGTTTTAACAGCTTGCTCCAGAGGACTTTCCCTCCTTCAAGGCGACCTTAATGCTGTTATTATGTTTATCTTCCACCAAATCCCAATTGCATGAGGACTCTCGGGCAGATTTACTAGTTTCTCATATAGCGCACTACAGCAGCCACATATGCTGCGCTTCGTGAGAAGGAGAGAGCAGGAAACTTCCATATTTACAGAAATATGGCGCTCTCCTCCCCTCTCCCTAACGTCTGTGCAGAAATATGCTGCCGTGTGCCACGGGCACACCTTTGCACTATAGTGCATGGGTGTCTCCGTGAGTCTAGCATAGGTTTTGTACTGGAAGGGAAGCCTTCCGGTACAAAATATCATGCTTATTGAATTGGGCACTATTTTCTCACCCTAAACCCTGTCTAGATTTTTAAGTAAATAGGGTTTAGCGTCAGAAACTTTGGGTGGTTGCATGGGAACGCCCATGCACCACCCATGGTACATCCTCTTGGCGTTAAGTAATGCAAAGCAGTGCTATACGCTGCTTTGCACTACTTTCAAGTGTTTTCCAGAGCTAAACAAGTTTAGCGCTGGAAAGTAAAATAGTAAAAAAGATTTAGCATCATTTTGCGTCACTTTTGTGACGCAAACATGGTGTTAAATTTTAGTAAATAGACCCCTGTGTCTCTTTTGGAGAACTGCTGTTTTGTGTACAGCAGTTAAGTGCAGAGACCGGTGGAGTACCACTACTCAGTGCTGTCATTCCAGCAAGAATCATACCCAATGATAGGGATGAAATGGGACTCCTGCATCTGGTATTGTCTACACATTGTGGATGCTGGAGACATGCCCCTATGCGACTACGGCTCCAAATTCATCCTAATATTACCAATAAAACATCCAAGCTACATCAGAAAAGCGAAATTAGGAATACTGCAATGAAGCGCTGTGCAATGTGGAGAACTTAGGTCAACGAGTGTGCTACATTAGGATGTTATAGGCTGTGCGAAGGTCAGAAAGAGGAATATTCACCACTTTTTGGAATCTCAATGTCTATTCGGAGAAGCAGATTCTGTGGTGGAGAGATATAGAACTTTGATCCTTAAACATGGGGTCTTGCTGCCGAAGTGTGATATGTCATTGGGTGTATTTTGTGATAATGAGTGCCGATGTCTGATAGGCTGATAGGGATGAAGTGATCTTCAAAGGATCTGAGGTATACATCGCTTGGTGCAGTTGGATCTGGAGACAGTACAGAACTCTCATCCTTGGACAGTGTTACGGAAGCTCCTCAAGGTGATTATGAGGTAACCTGCACAGTTCCGAGCCGGCTGTATTTTCAGGAGGGATATACTGGCATATCCAATTAGATGCCGTGGCAGGAATCTAGGCAGTACATTACCACTGGATCAGAGAAATCCATTTGGTGAAGTGGGGCCTCAGCCGAGAACAGAGAAAAGTGGTACAACGTGATGTCTATTCTCGGGAGGTTTATTTTCATTGCCAAAAATTAAGAGGAATCTCTTCCAGGCATTCAAATTACTAGACACTCTCAAGCTGCTCACAACATGCGAAAGCTTACTCTCGTCTCAGTTGGCGCCATGCCAGGGTGGGTATAGTTAGATCAAGCAAAGTTAATAGCAGGGTCCATTCATGAAATCATTAAGTCCTTACTAGAAGGGGGGAATTACTTGGATCTTTTAAGGTAAGGGCCTTAAACATCCACAAGACTGAACATAAAATGAAGTGTGACAGGAGATTCTCTGTGTAAAGTTCAACGACTTGGAAAACATGCCTCTGGGACTGAAAAATGACCCTTCCAATGTCATTTTCCAAAAAAGCTTTCAGAAATACAGTTTCAGTGCTAAACAACCCTCTAGCTAAATACAAGAAAATAATACTGTTTATTCATCAATAAATCACAATACACCACCATTTGGACAACCAGTGCCAAGAGGCAAATCAATTTGTAGAGGCACTTAACAAATACAATTGTTCACTCACTCAACATTGATTTGTGGTCGACATTACAGACCCCTCTGTTTAGGACCCTATTGTTCCTGCAAGCTTGGGAGGCGGAGGGGAGGCAGCCTTAGGATTTACAAGCAGAAACTCAGTTGGAATCCAGTTAAGGCGTGACCAGTTCTCTTTCATCCACTTCTGGACATTTGCCAGTCAAGTTTGGTCTTTCAAGCCATCACCAGATATTTTTGAGATCTGAGAGATGTTTGGGTGTCCTTCAAAAACACCTTGGCACTCGGTTTGTTTTTTGCAATAATTATGGACAGTGCTGAATTATGTAATTCAATTTGCAATACCTAACAAGAAAGAGCGCACTTGGGTCAGTGAATGTTCCACACATCTTTTTGAAGGACTTGCTGCTTCTGGCAAACACAGAGCCAAAAATCTACCACATCTGTAGCTGTCCAACATGAACTGTGCACGTCTGTTCATGCATGTGGTAGAAACATAAAAGCGTGTGGACATTATGTAAACGTACCTAGCATATTTTAAGATTATCGGAGGAACTAGGAGCAGCATCTAACACATCATCTCCCTTTGAAAAAAGAATAAAAAAATGCAACAAAAATAGAACAGAAGCAAAAGTATAATCCAAAGAAGCAAAACTAAATTAGAGCACAAGGAAATACATACAGTCCTTAAGTTTAACAGGTGGTGTCCTGTTGCGAACCATAGATTTAACGCCCAGTAATAGAATGTTTCGGAACTTGCTCTACAGACTCATTCCTGACACACTCATATGTGGAAACTCAACCATCTCAGGTGGGTGTTACATGGAATCACACGCAGGAAAGGATTCCCTAGGTATGGGAACCCTTACCGAATATTCCTCAGAAGACTGAGGTTCATTTACAGTCGCACACTTGACAGTTTTCCGTCCTTTCCATACTTGGCCATCCTGAGTCACAATACTCCTCGGACTATCCTTCACTACTTCCAGAGGTTTACCACATTTGGACATTCCTTTTTTTTTACAAAACCTAGGGGCATATTTATCATTGTGTTGCGTTGCCCTTGCGCCACGCAATGGGTTGCATGGGCGACGCATCAACTTAGTGAGATTTATCAAGCGACAAGGCCACCTTGCGTGGCTCTGCATGGCTTGATAAACCTGGAGTAATGCAAGGCAGTACAAACGCTGCCTTGATTTATTCTGCCCCAGGGAGGTGTTCCATGGGTGGAGAGTGGGTGCCCCCACACATCCAGCCATGGATTTTGGCACATTCCCAGATTTACCAAGAAAGGTAAACCTAGGAATGCATCAAAAAGCTAAGCCTTCCCAGGGGAGGTGCAACAAGCAGAAATATCTTTATTTCTCTTTGTTGTTTACACTCTTTCTAAGTGTGCAGTAATCAGCAGCACACTTAGAAAGAGAAAAATGCCTCTCAGGATTGTTTTTGTGGAGGAAGGTGTTCCTTCCTGCACAAAAACAATCCAACCTAAAAGGCAGGCACCCTTGCACCATGGTGCAAGGGTGCCTGCATTGGCGCAAGGCAGCACATTGTGCGGCAGCACAAGGAAAGGACAGGAATGTACCATATCATTGTAAATACGGCACATTCCTGCCCTTTACCTCTCACGCAGCGCAGCAAGGTGGCTTGTTGCGCAGTGATGTGTGAAATAATGATAAATGTGCCCTCCGATTTATAAACTCTGATCCAATCTCCCACCACAAAGTCAGGTTTCTTTACAGTATTTTTTTTATCAGAACCATGTTTTCATTTTCTCTTGTTTACTAGCAAATCTATCAGCCACCCCCTTAATTTGTTCCCCCTGGTTTGCACTTTCCACACAACATTTCTCACTGTTCAGGAAATTTCTCTATTACAGTGGCTGTCTCCAAATGGAAGAAGTCACATTGCCAGAAGAACATTTAGATGGAAAATGCACCCATGTCTGTTTGTCAATGCTTGCAGACAGTCTGCCAGCAAAAGAGGCGATTGACTAGTCCTCCAAAATGGGCTACATAATAACCCCGGGCGGAGACCTCCGCTCCGCCCTGGGAGTGTGCGGAGATTTGCCTCCTCCGCGTTCAGCGGAGCCCCGCCTCCACCCCCCTATATTAACAATTAATATTACATGACTTAAAATTAAATTAAAACCACTTACCTGGCATGCGGCGTCCCCGGGCTGCCCTCCTCCTCTTCCTCCCCGTCTGGGTAATTCTTTGAGAAAACTGCGCATGCACACGCGCCTGGCTTGCACATTTCTTGCGAGAAATGCGCGGGCACGCGTGCATGCGCAGTTTTCTCAAAGAATTACCCAGACGGCGAGGAAGAGGTGGAGGGCAGCCCGGGAACGCCGCATGCCAGGTAAGTGGTTTTAATTTAATTTTAAGTCATGTAATATTAATTGTTAATATAGGGGGGGGGTCGAGACGGGTGGCGTAGCGTAGTTCCAAAGAGTTTGTTCGCAACTCCGTGTACCTCCGAGTAGCCCCGTTACGCCCACTACGCCTGGGGTTACGCATAATCAGTATCAAGGTAGACATATTTTTTGAACATTTTCTGTGGTATTGCTGAGGATTTTGAGTCCCCACACTAACCTTTTATTGAAAGTCCACTACAATTATATCTCCACATTTGACCCCAGCAAGGCAGCAGACAAGTCACCATGGATTGTGGGGCTTTTCCAACACCACATCTTGTGAAGTCAACTCTCGATTTTGGTAGAGACAAAGGTGTCTATAACAGTGGCGTCCCAGCAACATATGGTTCCATAAATAGCATGTTTATATCAGATTTTCGTTTACCACCATCCTCTTAACCAGGATATTAGTATTACTCTATCAGTTACTTTACACCCAATCAGACAATCCCTTTAAAATGAATTGAGGTTGTTTTAAAACAGCTATGTTGGCAAATTAAAGATGATGGTCCTAGCTCTCCTAGACTCTAGTTGATTTGTGGTGATGCTATGTCATTGGCATAAGCTGTCAATTACACCAGGACCGTCTCCACTCCAATTTAGGAAAGAGTTGAAGGCTCACCTCTTTAAAAAACACAAGATCACAATGAATTAACTGTCCACAACTCAGATTTCTCTCCTATTACCGACTTTCAGCTTACCTTTGACCATGCACCGCGCTCCTCTAACGTTTGGCTAAGTTTGCGCTATAGAAATACCATATACGTACATTCATACATGCAATTGTGCAAGACAAGTCAATAGGGCACGTATCAACCATAATTCTGCAGAATGTAATTGGTCTCAAAACAGCTTTAAAACACATTTATAAATATTGTTCACTTCTTAAATGGATTGTATTGTTCTCTCATTACTGGTGCTCTACCATCTCAAGGGAGTGAACCATTGTGTTTTAATATAGCCTTAGAGCCTGCCGTAGCAGGCTCTACCCGCCATTAAAGGCCTGCTTGGCCTTTAACAAGGGAGCGGGCCTTTAATGGCCAGTAGAGCCCACTACGGAGGGCTTTAAGGCTATTAGAACATTCCGCCCCTGGAGGGCAGAATATTCTAATTTGTAAAACAAAGGCCTCACGGAGCCCAAGGGGGTTGAAATCCCTTCGGGCTCCGTGAGGCCTTTGTTCACATCTATTGCTGTGAACAGACATTGGAATGTTGATGCTCCTGGCTTCTACCAGCCATTAGAAGCCCGGACCACTCTATTGTCTTCAATGGAGAGCTCAACATTCCTTTTTTTTTTTTTAAATATGTTTTTATTGTCAGCAAGGGAACAACATTACAAGATATCTTTAAGGTATCTTATACCATACCACCAACACAATAATAATTAAAAAAAGGGAAAAATCCAAACATTAGAGGTACACCCCGACACATATATATACATTCCTGAGACAGTACAATACCGGCAATACCATTAATAATAATTATAAACTTGAATCCATATTCCTACTTCGGGAGGCTTCCCTTCAAATTATATATTACGCATTCGCTCAATCTAATCTATTAGCTTTATATATCTAATGCCAAATGCCCCCATATAGTCTCTAGTTCTGTCAGAGAATGAGTTCCTCTTGCCCGAGCTAGAGCTTTCTCCATTTCGTAAGTTTCCCTTACTATAGCCCACCACTCGCCTGTGGTAGGAGGTTTAGAAGAGATCCAAGCCCTGGCAATGGTAAGTCGGGCAGCAGCCAGTAGAATTGCGATAAGCCACTTCAAGCCTTGACTCTCTTCTTTATAGCCCAACATAATTTCCATAACTGTAGGGGGGGGGAATCTACCCCTAATCGTTGCCTCATCGCCTGACCTATCCTCTGCCAGAAAACTTCTAGCTCTGGGCAGGTAGCAAACACGTGTACTATGCCTGCAGCATATATCCCACATTTGGGGCATTTTTTCCGATCCCCTCTTTGACCCTCCTGAGCCCAGCTAGCAATCTTCTCTGGGGTGTAATTGCTGTAGTCTTAAGCTAACAGAGTGAATTGACCCTTCTATAGTTCCTAGTGCCTGAGTGATGGTTATGGGAGTAACATTTATCCCCAAAGTCTTAGTCCATTGTGCAGCAAGTTTTTCACACCCATTCTGCCTAAGGTTACTGAGACACTGATGCATAATACTAATTATTGATTTCGACTTTTCAGCATGCAGGCAATCCCATATCTACAAACTAGACACTGTCGTTAAGGCTAGGTGTTTCACAAAATAATCCCTGATTTTAAGATACTTAAAAAACATTTGGCCAGGGAGATTGTAAAGAAGCTGCAAGTTCTCGAATATGCTAAGCCATTACAGTCATGCAAATCGCCCAGATACTGAATCCCATGCCTAGCCCAGCGCCTACTGACAGTATCTTGAAATACCTCCGGTAGCATGGGTCTACCCCATAGTGGCAGCTTATCATGAAAAAACGACAGGGCACATTTAACAGACATAGCTCGCCATATATGCACATTATCTCTGATAGTCTTAAACCTAACCCTTTTGAAATATTTGGGGTTGTTAGTTTTGTATAAAAACATTCGACATTCAGATCCCAAAACCAACCGATGAGAAAAATTTTGATTTTCGGGATCTAGGAGGCTACGGAAACGTCCCGCAAATGCTGCCCAAAAATAAATTTTAAAGTCCGGAAAGCCAAGCCCACCCTGATTATACGGGAGTTTTAGTAAATCTATTGCCCGTCGTGCTTTTTTGTACCCCCAAATAAAACTACCTAACACGCCTTCTAGTTTCCTAAAAAAAACATTAGAGACAAGGAGAGAAATTGACCGAAATAAGTATAAAAACTTGGGGAGTACCTTCATTTTTATAATATTGCACCTCCCTACTATACCAATTGGGAGCTTGTGCCAGCTTTTCAGTCGCTTAGCTGTGACTTCCAACAGGGGCTCATAATTCAGAGTAGGTATACGTTCTATCTGTGCTGAAATACGCACCCCGAGGTATGTGGCTACAGAGCACACTCCCGCTATGGGTCTGTCAGGCCGAAAGTTAAGGATCACTTGTGTCTTTTTAACATTCAACTTATAGCCTGACAAAAGACTGAATTTGCTTGCTTCCTCTTCAATAAAGCTTATAGCTGTTTCTGGGTCAGTAGTGAAAACAGCAATATTGTCCACGTAAGCAGGTACCTTAAGCTGGCTTACTCCTGATATCAACGGTGCAATTTGTAAGTTAGAGTGTAATGGCCAAATAAATGGTTCAATATATAGAGCAAACAGCAGGGTAGAAAGAGGGCATCCCTGTCTGGTACCACTTAATATAGGGAAGGATAGTGATTGTAAGTCTGCATAAAGCAGTTTTGCCTGAGGTTTATTATACAGAGCCTGTACCCATTGGCTGAATTTCCTTCTAAACCCAAAGGCTGCAAGCGTGGCCCACAAATAGTCCCAGACCACCCTGTCAAAAGCCTTTTCGGCATCTAAGAGGACCATGCCTAAATGTATTGCTGACTTCTTAGCTAGGTCAAAGGCCCCCACTACAGTGTTAACATGAGCAGTAGTATCCCTTCCCTGAATAAAACCATGTTGCTGGCTGGATACTAATCCGGGCATTATTGGGGCCAGACGAGTAGCCAGGATTTTAGCAAAAACCTTTGCATCTGAATTAATATGAGAGATCGGCCGATAAGAGCCGCACTCCTCTGGAAGTTTGTCTTTTTTTAAAACAAAAAGACTAGGAGAGCTCAACATTCCAATGTTCTAATGATCCTTTTGTAGCAGGGCAATATTTATGATTGTGGTAGTCATTTGGAATACTCAAATATCAAACTCCAGCTTCTCATGCTCCCCCTGTTTTATAGAAGCCATGTAAATGCTTGTCTCCTTGTGTAGGTTTGGTTAAATGTAATCTGCAGATTTGTATTTCTCCCAAATGCTAATAAAGGTAAAATGGACTGTGATGCGAGAAGTGGGATTGCTTCTTTTGCCAATGGTTGAGCTGCCAGCCTCATGCTTTTAGAATGCAGCTGTGCTTGTTCGTTGAATTCCAGAGCATTTGCTCTTCCCATAAATATGTCACTGGCAGAAAAAAATCTACTCTTCACAAAAATCATTTCATTTAGGCAGTACAGTGTTAGTTTGCTACAGGTGTCGGGAAGTGGTTTTTTGTTTTTAACACTCCATCAGTATGGTTTAGTGCAGGGATTTATTTGTGTCTGGATTTAAATGTAAACATTCGCTTGTAAAGATTTCAATGGAGGTTGGTAAATAGAAATATGTTCTATTAATGCTATTTAAGAAACATTTGCTCAGAATGAAGGCCATCAGAAATTGGAGAAAACTTTAAAGCAGCAGAACTTAAACACGTCAGCTTGACACAGAGAGAAAATGTATGTCTCTCTTCATTTTAGATCCACCTATCCAGGCGGATAGCTGCCAAGTGGCCCATGTCATGTGTGACTGCTTCAGACAAGTCTATATTTTTAGGCAATAGAACTTGCATTTTGGGAATTGTACTCTTCGTTTTAAAATTGTCAGTACTGGCTCAAAAATCCAAGATGCTGCAAAACCACAATACTGGCTGACAATATCACACATTTCATGGAGTACATTGATGTGCTCACCCTATTGTGACCTATTTCTACATCTTCTCGTGTCCCTTGCTGCAGATCACCTTGTGCCTCCATAATACCCAAAGCCCCATGCACCTGAAGTGCACATTAGTTAGTTCACGCCTGATGCACAACTTCCAATACTCAATTCATGCACAACACCTACTGCGTCCCTGAGGCATATCACCCAGTACTCCTCTTCTGTAATTCACCATCTGGCCCTTGCTGCACCTCTACCTGTGCTCCACTAATAGATATCACCCTCTGTCCCCTGATGACTCTTGTTATGTATGACTTTTAGTCTGTGCACATTGATGCATGTTTTATGGGTTCCATATGTTTGAAAGACTTTAAGAACATTGATGCCTGTAAGTGTATTGGTCTCCGGCCAGGTATATACAATCTATGGGTGCATGAGCAGAAATATTTTGTGTGCTTCTTTGTGCATGCACTATAAAAAGCCAAACCTATTGCTTTTGTCAGTGCCTATTAACCAGTACTTATGAGAGTAGTGCTTTTTTTTGTTGTTGTTGGTTTCTTTTCCAAAGTTTAATATATAGCGCGAACTTGACTTGAAATCAGGTATCAGAGCGCTTTACATGAGCACCAGTTGCGTTACCTCAGGACATATTCATTTTTGTTAGGCACGGGGAGATTAAGTGATTTGTCCAGAATCCCAGGATGAAGAACGTCATTGCCAAGACTCGAACCCAGTTCCCCAGATTTGAGGTCGAAGGCCCTAGCCACTAGACTACATCCTCTCCCTATTCTGCTTCTGCTCATTCATCTGATCTGTCAATTCTGAACCCTTCTTGAACTCAGTTCAGTTCTGTAAGTTTCTTGATTAATAACTAGTTACAGATCAAGAGAAGACTTCTCCCAAAGCCAAGTAACCCAGTTCCCAGGAAGAAGAGCCCATGTTTTAACAAGGAGCCATAGGCTTACCCTTGGCAGCTAGGGCTAATAGCAACAGGCTTCTCTCAGAGAACATGGACTTCCACTCATGCCTTTAGTTTTGATGCCAAAAGCTCAGAGCTGGACCTAGCTTGAAATTTCTAGCCACCCAAGATCCCTTTGCTGCCAGGATCATTTGGCCATTTAGAGTTTTGCAGAACTGCAGGACCACCATAAATCAATGATTCGCCTGACCCACCAAACTAATTGTTCCCCCACACTACTTACAGTCAGGGGAGTGCTGCCTTTTTTAATAGTGCAGCCTCCTCTGACTCTGCTGTCAGAAACCTCTGACCTGATAGCCCACCATTCAGAGGGTTGCCAGGTCATAGTGACAGTAGGCCCTGCCTAGTCAGAGTAGAGCACCCATCACTAGATCTCCCTGCCTGGGACTGCCATGCAATGCGTGACTTTTTCGGGCATGATTATCACTCAGTGAGGAAACTCCCTATGTGTTGAGGTCAATGATTTTTGTTTTTCAAAAATATAGTCCCACTTTGGGAGTTAATTCTTGAAAAACAAAAATAGTTGCCAAGTAAATAGAACACATATTGTACTCCCTTGACAAAGCATCAGACACCACTCTTTCCATCCAGGACAACCAAATTCTATTGCCAAGTGGCCAGCTGTTTCTCCTCCAAAGATGCTTTTCTTTGTCTTTTATCTAACTGACACTACAGGAGTTATAATTATTTAGAAACATTTGCTACGCTTGGGTACTAGATGAACAGGATCCAGTGACACACACTTCTCCCAGACAGACAGCAATAGGCTTCTACTTCTTGTCTGTCAAGTTGTGCTCTAAGTCTCTCAGGTGGATGCCTTTCTTAAGCAGTCACTGGCTAGTTACTAGTGAGCATAGCTTAAGAACATTTCCCAGCTCAGTTAATTCCTCTTTTGTAACATTTCCTTTAATATGAATGCAAAAGAATCACAGAAAGCATTATTATTTGGTTTTAAAAAATGGCTGGAGGGCAGCTCAGATTTGTAAGCTACTTCAGTCAACCTATGAGATGGCCCTTTAAGATGGGGTGGCTACTCCTCCCCACCAGTGGAAAGCCTACTCAGACAGGTTATGGGCCTGTCATTTTTTGGTATCAACATATAAGGTTCCTGCTTTCTCTTTGTGTGGCCATCTGGGGTCAACTTTTACCCCTCCTCACTTCATATTCCTGAGATACATGTAGGTGGATGGAATCTTCCAGTTGCCACTCACATTTTCTACTATGCCCCTGATGGGTATGAAATGCAAAAAGAACAATTGATGGACAGAATGCAGAACAATGTCATACATTCACTCCAGTACAGAGATCTGGGCCTAAATCCATGTTTTTTTTGCTCACCATGCCATTCCAGTTTGGACCCAGCCATATGCAAATCAGTCTTGACCCTGCACCCAATGGGAACAGTCCAGCCCGAACTGCCAGGCCAGGTCCTCCCTGGACTGGAAACAAGCATCCTAGGACCGGTTTCGGGCTTTCAGCCCTCATCAGCCAGGATAGCTTGAATCCAGTGGCATGGAGAGCACGGGACCCATGTCTGGCAATACCCGTCCCACTCGGGGTGAGAAATGCAAAAAGAACAATTGATGGACAGAATGCAGAACAATGTCATACATTCACCCCAGTACAGAGATCTGGGCCTAAATCCATGGTTTTTTTGCTCACCATGCCATTCCAGTTTGGACCCAGCCATATGCAAATCAGTCTTGACCCTGCGCCCAATGGGAACAGTCCAGCCCGAACTGCCAGGCCAGGTCCTCCCTGGACTGGAAACAAGCATCCTAGGACCGGTTTCGGGCTTTCAGCCCTCATCAGCCAGGATAGCTTGAATCCAGTGGCATGGAGAGCACGGGACCCACGTCTGAGCATACCCGTCCCACTCGGGGTGACAAATGCAAAAAGAACAATTGATGGACAGAATGCAGAACAATGTCATACATTCACCCCAGTACAGAGATCTGGGCCTAAATCCATGTTTTTTTTGCTCACCATGCCATTCCAGTTTGGACCCAGCCATATGCAAATCAGTCTTGACCCTGCGCCCAATGGGAACAGTCCAGCCCGAACTGCCAGGCCAGGTCCTCCCTGGACTGGAAACAAGCATCCTAGGACCGGTTTCGGGCTTTCAGCCCTCATCAGCCAGGATAGCTTGAATCCAGTGGCATGGAGAGCACAGGACCCACGTCTGGGCATCTCTTGACTGGGGGTGAATGTTTTGATTTGTTCTGCATTCCGTCCATCAATTGTGTGTCTTTTGCTTTCTCGCCCTAAGTGCGCCAGGTATGCCCAGACGTGGGTCCTGGGCTCACTGTGCCACTGGAATCAAGCTATCCTGGCTGAAGAGGGGTGAAACCCCGAAACCGGTCCTAGGATGCTTGTTTCCGGTCCAGGGAGGACCTGGCTTGGCAGTTCGGGCTGGACTGTTCCCATGAGGCACAGGGTCAAGACTGATTTGCATATGGCCAGGTCTAAACTGGGTTGGGATGGTGAGCAAAAGAATGATGGATTTAACCCAGATCTCTTGACTGGGGTGAATGTTTTGATTTGTTCTGCATTCCGTCCATCAATTGTGTGTCTTTTGTAGCACTACGCGTAGCACTACGCAAACTGTGTAGTGCGGTAGGAAATGCTGTTCGCAATGATTGCACAGTGCCAGATGCTTGTCCGCACTGTGCAATCATTGCAAACAGCATCTTGCACAGTGCAAGCGGTCGTTTTCTGCCGCTCGAGTAGATTTGTACTCGAGCTGCAGTTTTCTCAACGCGGACTGGTAGTTTCTCATCGCGAGCGGTCGCGAGCTTACGCGACCACTCGCAATGAGAAACCTAACCTCCCCGCATTGAGAATCTCGCCGGGAGGTTTATTTTCCACGCTCGCGATCGGTAACTTGATGTTGCTGATCGCGAACGAGGAAAAAGTCTCGCCGGGAAGTCATTTTGCTCGCTTGCGGTCGCCAACTTGACGTTGAGGACCGCGAGCAAGCAAAAAATGCCCGCTACGCGTTTTTGCCCTGTGCTACGTGCAATTCGCGTAGCACGTAGTTGCGCAAACTACGCAAACTACGCGAGCGTAGCGTAGTTTTCCGCCCAGGCCTAAAAGACATGACATGAGAGATGCGCGGATCAGTGTCTTACAGTCACTGACAGCATGGATTGGAGGTGATGTGTTAGTGTACTGCGTCAAAACATTTCTAGGCACTGAAGCCGAAAGAGAGCAGTTAAGTAGTAAGCCAATGAAAGAATCAGTGTCAGCAGGATGACATACTGAGCAATGGCATTGACAAGCAAGAGAAAATTAAAATTGTCCAGAAGTGTCCATTGCAGTTTCTTCACAGATCAGTGCCAGATTGTTCAGACTGGCTCGCCAGCCGATCCAGCCCCCTTACCAGTGTTCTGTAGATTTTTCCATCGGTCCATAAACTCTGACTTAATTTCCGGCTTGCATAAGCAGACACTGTGAACCGTACTGTTGTGTGTGTGTCTCAGGTTGCCAGTAGGCTACCAACGCAGGATTGTGCCCGCAGAAGCCCTCAGCTGCTGATGCCCCCTAACGCAAGAGTTGTCACTGAATGACCTAAGCCCGTTCGACCATGGCCTTTTCTTAAGCCCAGTCCTAACAAAACGAGGACTTAGGGCCAGATGTATTAAAGGGTTTTACCCATTCTTTGTCTATGGGAAAATACTGTAGTACATATGACCCTAGAGTTTTCATAAAGAAAGGCAGCATCCTCTCTCCAATCATGGCTGTGTTTTATGGAGAATGACACTATTATTTGCACATGGATTTTGATGGCAAGTCTCTAGGGTTCCATTAAGATCCCAAATTAACAAGGTAAAAAAAACTGCACCATTCGAACGCTCACTTTTGCGCCAGAACTCCTATCCCTCAAACACTGATAAGTCTATTACTTATACTTTAATTTTATCATATGCAGACAACGACAACGCCACCCAGGCAAGCGTACCAAAATATTACTAAATTTAAATTAAGCAAACTGGGTCTGGTGGCTCAGTGGGCTAACTCAGCCTTTCATCATCCGCGGTCGATGAAATGAGTGCCATTGAATTGGGAAACAATAAACACCCATTATTCAGTGCCAACATGCCCCAAGGAGTGAATACATGTTATGTTATAATTGTTTGATTTTTATGAAGTCTGGGATGCCTGATAAAATATAGTTTCTAAAGAAGTCTGCCTACTAATCCAAAAAACTACTTGCACGAATGGGACTAAATGCCACCTACAGCAAATCTCTTGTTCATCATGTGCATACTTCTTAGCATATGGTGAACCCAAACCTTAAATTCCTGTTAGTGTTATTTGTGATTAATATTTGTATAGCCCACAGTTTGCCATCTGTATGGCAGTGCAGCCCCTTTTGGTAGCCTGGAGAGGACATTCCAAAAGTTTCTGATAATTTTATTATAGCTGAAACTTAAGAGGCTGATCCAAAATGGTTATTTATCTCAGAATGACCAACCCAGTACAGTAACCAGCTAAGTGGACTATGAACATAAGAATTACCAAAAAGTGACCTGCAGACCTGCTGAAAGCTGTCAACTGACTGAAAGAAAACCTTCTCCTGCTTCCTGAGTCTGCCCAAAAACAGTAATCCAGGCGCTGGTTATATCCTGATTGGATTACTGTAACATTTTTTATTTGGGTGTCTCCCAATTGATACTAAAGAGGCTTTAACTTGTGCAGAATGTGGCAGCCCGGACACTGCTTAGACTTCTGAAGCGAGCCTTGATCAGCATCGCACTAAAGAAGTTACACTGGTTACCTGTGAAACAGAGAATCACATTTAAGGCTCTCTGTTTCTACTGCAAAGCACTTTCCCATCAAACCCCTGCCTATCTGCAGGAAATGGTCACTTCCTACACTACTAGTAGAGCTCTGAGATCAGCCGCAGCCAATCTGGCCACCGTCCCGAGAATCAAGAAGGTGAGAGCGGGTGGCTGCGCCTTCAGTTACTTGGCTCCCAGGATTTGGAATTCACTACTGTTGCACCTTTGGCTAGCACCCACCAAATTAATATTCAGAAAGCAGCTGAAAACTTGGCTTTTTGAGTATATTTGGACTTTCTTGTTGTGCTCTACTTTCTGCACTCAGATTCCTAGCGCTGGGACACCTCATTTGAGGAAACCACGTGTTTATGAATGGTATTATTATTATTATAACTCCCTCCGACAGCCGCTTTTGCCTCTGACGCCATCAATGTGGGAGGAAAATTCTGGCAGAGACGGTGGGACTCGGACGGACTATTGTCCATAGACCCACCAGCATCTAAATTGAGGGGGTGGACCACCTAGTAGGAGGACGGATTAACCGATGGGAAAGTGACAGCGGGACCAGATCCTCCAATATCTAAATCAGGCCCTAAGTCTGAAGGTAAACTTTTGACCGCGACCTATCCGACCCAGCCTTCGTCACGGTTGGCCTAAACTTTGACTTTGTCCAGCCTGACCAGATAGCTTTGAGGTGTGTTTTAAGCTTTTTGGTGCTAGAATGCACAATTTTTGATTAAATCTTTAAAAATCATATATTCGGTTACCTACATTGGATTTTTGACATGTTAGGGTTGTTTTGAAGATAAAAACATTCTCAATTTTTTTTTTATTCTGTTGGATTTTTTGGGTGTTGTGTCTTTTACTAATTTACTGTTTTGGTGATATTAAGTGCTTTACACATACCTGTCTCCTAAGTTAAGCCTGACTGCTCGATTACTAGGTTCCAAGGTTTGAGCAAGGATGAATTTATTGAGACTTTACTGGACATACTAGTGGTTGTGGTATAATTACTAGATGAGGTTAGTGCCCCCACCTACTAATAATTCACGTTCTTACATTAAGAAAATGTACAGGATTTCTACACATTTTACTTACAGAATCAGATGTTTTTACTGTGTATATTCAAAATATTGGGCACACAATCCACCCACTAACTTCATATATATTATGCAAGAAAACCCCTAAGATGCTGAATATTATAGCTGATATAAACACCTTTGGTTAACCTGCATACATGTTTTTTTTTATTTTGCAACATTTTATTTTCCCAAATTTTCTTTTACTTTTTGATATGGCACTGCTTTACCAGAATCGGGTGTTAGGTCACTTCACAATGAACTAACCTCAGACATCGAGAGTTCTTGACAATGTAACAATAAGTTTAAAACTTAAATTCCCTGATTATGAGTTGGGTGGTTAATTCCGACCTGTGTGTACACTCCTGTTTACACACAGGTTGCAATTGTGAGTTCTTAGGTATTTAACGCAACCAATATTTATTAGATGGGTTTAATAACTCAACCATCATTACATTTCGGCAGGTCAAACATGTCAAATTTTAACAGGAGAAAACCATACTGTATTTACCATATCATGTGAATTTTGGTACGTTTAACACCAGAATCTGCACGTTATTCCCCAACAATTTGTAATAGGTGGTATTTATCATACTTGATAAATAACGTACCCAGTGATATCGTTATTTATCATGTGTGATAACACCTACACTCATAATCAGGGCCATAAAAGGTGAGCAATAACTAAATGAATCACATTAATCTAGCCAACATTGCCATCAGTCAAGGAAGAAGGAGGCAAAGGTTAGAAAAGGGCAGAAAGGGCAGAAAACAGTTGAGAGGTAAAGAGTGTGAGGGCAAAAGGAGGGGGCAGGTGGAGAGGATTTGAGGATTTATAGGTAAGCTGCAGGGTAAGGTATTGGTTAAATAGGCGTGTCTTCAGCTTTTTGCTGCATCTGAGTGAATAAAATGTCAGCAGAAAAAAGACCTTAGAGAAATTAGAACTCGCTTATGGTTTGCTCTTGATTTAGGCCAATGTTATGAAAGAAGCAGAAAAAAGCCAGCAGTAATTTGTGTCTTGAGCTTATGCACGTTTTACTTTTGGACGAACAGATGTAGTAAGAAATGTACTCAAAACTAAAATCATTGGCACATTTTATGAGTGCAAATTATACCATATGAGTTCTGATATATTCATTAAATAGGCAGCAACAAAAGTGAACCACGCCAAGAGTCATGTTATAGTATCTTGCACTTGTGAAAAAACATGGAAAAATAATATTGTGTAATTATGAATGGAGCAACCACATTTTACCCAGTCCAAATTTTATAAATTATTTTGCACTAGGGTGAAAACGTGAACATGAATTATGATCCATTGTTAAGCATACATAACCAAATTTTACTTAATAAATATTTTTTTTTACATAAGCCCTAGAGATTTTAATAAAGAAACCTTAGTCCAAGAACAACCCTTTTGTTAAAAAACAAATTATTGCATTTTTTGTGATAAACTCATTTTGCCTCATAGTCAAACTTTTTGATTTGAAAATTGGAGAAAGGGGCTTTCTACTAATTACAGTAAAATTAACTTGAAGTCAGTTTGTTGCACGTTTGCTATGGTGCAACTAGTCGTTGCTCCATCCCATATTACACAAGTGGCACAACTCATGCAAACGGATTTGCCCTGTTTTTTGTTGCACCAAGTGCAAAATGTAATCAGCCCTTAAAACCGCTAAAAATAGGCTCTCTATATAAATCGAACTCATGGAGTCCTCCATCCCTCTACATTTCAGGGAGAATATATATTGAACGTCGTGCCAACATTTCACTAGTGCTTCGCTATCACATTAACTCTTCTCAAGATGTCCGCCTCTTATAGAAAGAGTGGTCATTTTTAGGTCTCGCCTAGCGGTGCAGCGCATGCGCTGCTCGCTTTGCGAGGCATGCAGTATACACTGTAGGTGAGGGAAGCCCCGCCCACTCCCCCGCCCACTTTTTCATTGGCTTGTGGCTTTGGGCTTTCTAAATGCTGCCTTCTGATTGGTTTAGAGGCTGCTAGTCCCTCCTTATGACGGCCATGTCTCCTTCCATGGCTATTGGCCCCTTTACTGCATGTTTCCTGAGCACTACTTTGTTTCTGATCCACCCTCCCGCTGTCCATGCCTTCTGTCCCGCCCCCTCCACTCCCGTTGTTCGTGTCTTAATCACGCCCGCCCACCCGCACTCCCGTTTGCAATGTAATAGGTCTCGCTTAAATGCGAGTCCTCTTGCATTGCAATTGCTGTTTAATTTCAGTTCTCGCCCTTGGGGACTTAACTTCCATATTGTCGCCACCCCAACTGGTTGTATATGGGATCATGGTGTATTTCTTTCCGTTCATAGTAGATTTACTCGAATTAAATTACGGTCCTGCTACACCCTAATAATATATGTGTGGCCGCAGTTCAGAGCACAAGGCTAAATCAGAGCTGATTGAACAGTTAAGTAGATGCCCCAAGGGTACAAAACCTATTACGTTCTAGAAGTACATTATATATTTTATAATTGACATTTCAGAAGAGAATGTTAATTTTAAAATATGATACGTATTGAATAATTATCGCTTTCTTCGTGTTTGGAAAATTACCGAAATTGAATTTTTTTTCCCAAAGTGAGTGCAGACAATGACGGGGGCCCTCCCTTTACCAGCGCAAATTCTCCCTCCCTTACATACGGTTAGACATTGGCTTAAGCTCTGCAGATCTCAAAGATGGCCACGATATTTACACACAGCTGAGAGCGACGTTCCTTAAAGACCTTCTTCTGTTTCTAATTTGCTCAGTACGTTTCGGAATCGTCACTTCGTCCTCTTTTTATTTTCACAGTCGTGTTACTTTTCTGTGCTCCTCCTACTTCCTATTACCTTCCAAAGCGTGCAGCTGCCTAGTGCTTGTTTCCCCGGTTTTTAGGAGCTGCTTTCCGCTACGGCAGTGGAGCCGCCAGCATGGTGAGTCTGCTTGGGAGAGAGAACCCTTGCAATTCCAAACCTCTTTCACCAATTCTGTGGGAGTGTTATCGGCCTCTGAGAGATACCCTTGAGTGTCAATCCGGGCTGTCACTGACTACCATCCCAAAGAGCAGTAATCTTGGAGTTATGTGTGTTCCCCTTTACCCAGCACCACCTACAACTGACGAATGCCTCGGCTATTAGCTACTTTTGAGCATTGACTCAGTGGTGTCACCTGTGGCATCTCTTTGCCACCTGGTGACAAATGACACAGAGATAGTTGAGAAATTATAATATCAGTGGCATGTATCAGTGATTCTGGGACGGCCCCACCAGGTCTGTGAGCCATCGAGCAGTGATCGTAAAACCTCTTTTCTCAGACATGCAGAGAGCAGATATTGACACTAGAGTTAATGTTTACATGTGCTTCTGGGTGCAGAAAGAAAAATAACTCTTGAACTGTCCACTTCTGCTTACCAAGAAAAAACGATCGTAGGGCTGTCAACAGTGCTTAATTTGTTAACAATTAATAGGTGTAAGTGCAGGCCCCCAATGTTTCCCCTACGAACTTGCAGCCATCTGTTGGTGTTGCCATTGAGCAAGATTGCCTAGTTGGGATTCCACATCATGTTTCTTTCTTCCACTATACTATATTTCCTCTCTGTTGCTGGAAAACATGGAATCTAGCTTGATAGTGTATCCGGCAGCTTCCGTTGCACCGGATTTGTGCCTGCCATAGTGTAACGTGCCAACTTTGCTTCCTGTGCAGTTTGTTGACACCTAGACACATTTAGCAGGGCCTGCACTTTTCTTGTTTTGTGTTCAGAGCAGCAACCTACAAGAAGTGAGGGAAGTCTCTTGTTTTCCGGTCTAGTCTCAAATGCCACACTTAAAGGGTCATTGACAATCATTTTGTTTGAGTGTTGACCTTGCTGGGCTCTAGCTGAAGCTAACACATCTTAATGCCAATGTCACCAAAGACAATTAGCTTTCCACTTCACAAGTGCTTAAGAGACAAACTGATTTCCTTTTACATTTGTCCTTGTTAACAGTTTCTTTGAGACCCGCTTTTTCCCCAAATAAATTCATTCTCACACTCTGCTCTGTGTGACTCCACCCCTTTTGCTGCCTCTCATTGACCTCCAAATTATGGGATCCATGAGTAAAATCTTTCTGTTTTCAGCACTGCCTGTCCCTGTTTCACACTCTTGCAGTTTGTTTTTCATATTTGCTTTGCTACTGTTTTCCTGTTTTTCTCTTTCTACTTTCTGCGGTTTCATCTCTAAGTCAAAGTCTCATGATGAAAAGTTAGACCTGGACCCTAAAACTAAATATCAGTGCACACCACCCTTAGTCACCAAGTAACATTAAGCATTGGCCTTCAGTTACTTTTTCTCCTAACTATTCATTAATGGGTAAGCGTGGCACAGCAGGGGTGGAGAATTCCTGTCTTCCGATGCCCAGGATATGAAGTTTCCATGTTTATTTTGTCGTTGGACAAGTAGATGCAACCCCGTGCAGCACAAGCCCTTTGACTGCCAGTTTACAGTACCACAGTACAGTTGTGGGGAAAAGGATTTCTGCTGTTGGAATTGCAAAATATGTACCTTAATGTGCAAAATGCTCAAACCTGAATACATGATTCATTAACACAAAACCTTTCCTGCAGGTATTCTTGAAAATACAGTAATGTCAGTTCAGCTTGCTTTGCTAAGAGTAGTCCCAATATACAAATATTAGCAATGCTTGCAAAATATAACTATTTGGGTTGTTTTTAATGCTTCCCATAACACTCCTTGATAGTATGCAAATTACTGCTTCGGTGTCCAAGAGGACTGGCATTGTGCACACTGCTTTTACGTTTTCTCTACCGCCGTTTATAGCTCTGCACATTGCCACGCATTCATTGAGGGCTAAATTCCTCTCGTTTGTCTATATGACAACCCCTATGTATCATAAAAATGTGATATCTTGCTGGGGCTTTGTGGTGTGGTGTTCACAACCTATTTGAAAGAAATGCTTAATATCTGAGATGAGGAGTAGTGAAGGACGTTAATGGAGCTTGATTAGCTTACAGAAGGTCATGTGCCTGCACATTAATTGCTTTGGTTTTGTCTACTGAGGTATTCAGAGGTTCCTTCAGTCCCCCATATGGTGAGTTTCTTACTGCGGTTTTTGCTATGGCCGGAACAGAGTTATAGCTGAAGCAGACTTGAACTTGGAAGAAGGAACACCAGGGAGTTCTGGACATTCAAGTGTGAACTTGGAGAGGGGAAGTTTACTCAAAGTGTAGTTCATCTTCATTTTGATCTTTATTGGTTTAAGGAAAGTAGATGTTTCAGCACCCAGGCTAATGTGCTGCATAGCTAAATACATATAAGGTCCCAAAGGCGAGACCGATTGCATTGCAAATGCTTGTTTCACTCTGGTTGTCCTTTCTCTCTTGTTGTGCCCTATGCCGTTCAGGCAATAAAACTCCTGTCCACTTGGGTGATCTCTCTCCTATAAGAGTAATCATGCCTAGCGGGTCAGGCACCGACATTCTAAAGATGCTGAGACACAGCAGAGTGTATTATTTTGAAAATGAGCCCGTATGCATGCATAAATGACTGCAAAAATGCACTTTTCAAGTGACTGAGCACATTGACTTACTCCTACATCAAGCTATGAAGTGTTTCAAAAGGTTGAGAGATAATTCATTGGATATCCAACGGGATTGATCGAGCATGCATCAACGTTCATTTAATATATATTGGGTTTACATTTACTTTCGATGGTTAGTAACCGCATTTGGAAGACTCTGGATAATTTGATCTCATTTTAGCTCCGTGTTCTTTGTATAAAAATGTGATTTCCTCTGTGTAGTAGTGATTCTGCACCAGGCCTCTTAATGCGGGAAGAGCACTGTTTTGTACTTGCATTTCCAGACTGTAGCCTACCTGTGTTCGTGTCACAGTGGTACCTGCATTTATCTTGCTTTTGTATGCTTATGATGACGTCCTAAGGTCTGTAACATCATTGACATGCACAGGTGTAATGTGCATCAGAAAGCTCAAGTGAGAAAACCTTCTGTCTTGGGTAAGAGAATTCCAAAATATTATTTAAATCTCGCATGGAGGCTGACAACTAATTATCCTGTGGATGAATGCTTGTCTTAAACAGGTATTACAGCCATTACAGCTTCCTATCCCTATTCGGACTTTTATTGAATATGGCAATCAGGGTTTGTTATTGTTTATTGGGATAATGTCTATGGGTGGGCCCCGTTGTGTAGGTTTTTTCTTATGTAACGTAATTCTTGTGCGAACTGCATGAGTGAAGGGGGCAGCCCCATGAAGATCGGGGCCTTTGTGATAACATTCCCTTGTTAGATCTCCATTTTCTCCGTGTGTTCTTGAATCTAAGCTATCTGCAGACACCTTTACCGCGGGACTGTGCATTGTCATCAGGGCCGGACTGGGAACCAAAACCGGCCCTGGCAAAGTGCTCGGCCGCACCCTCCCCCCCCCCATCCCCAGGGGGTTGGGGGGACGGCAGAGCTGTTTGCCAGGGCTGGTTTCGGCCGATTTTGTTACATCCCTGTAACCAAACCGGCCCCCCAGGGGTCCAAAACCGGCCCCCACCCTGACGGCCCGACGGGGAAACGCCCGGTGCCCGCTACGGCCAGTCCGGCCCTGATTGTCATCAGACATACCTGCTCGGACTGACTCAGCCACGAGAGGAAGTGACGTGTCGTTGTTAGCATAAGCAAAATACATAATGCAGATCTACGCGAGATTACCCTCGAGTAATGAAAATCGCGCTCAGGCTTAGCAATCTTTAGCATCTGCAGGTGCCATTTAGATGTTTCTGAGTTACTCGAGAGCTGAAACCCTGGAATGTTACCCTGCTGCCTTTAAGCAGCCTTTAAAGCTCAACAGTGATTTTTTTGCTTCTTTCACTGACAGTTAAACTTTAGCCCCTGAAGACATAAGGGAGTTGTTGGCCATCCTGGGATGTTTAGGCAGTAAGCACACACCCAGGTTGTATTTTTTTTAGCTCGAGCCTGGGCCGCGCATGCGCTGCTCTGTGAGGCATGCTGTATTTAGGTATGGACTTGAAGCACCGCCCACCCTCTGCCCATATTTTTCATTGGCTTGAGTCATTGTCCTATGGAAACTGTGGCTTTTTATTGGTCAATAAGCTTAGTAGTCCCTCCTTAGTACCACCTTCTCTCATTTTGTAACCTCCCATGAGGACACCCCCTGTTACATGCGTTGTTACTCGGTAGGCTTTAATCACAGCCTTCGAGCAATATTTGCTTAAATGTTTTTCTCCTGCCTGCTGTTGCAGGCAGGACACGCTCTCCCGCAACGCTTTCATTTTTTTTCTTCATAGAACAGCATGCCACGCTCATACAGTGGTGGGGGTGCCTTTGGTTTATTTGCTGCGCCGAACGCAGCCGCATGTTTATTTTTACTATTTCTTAACTTTTCTTTTTAAAAACTGCCCCGGGCCGCACTTTTACTTTAATGGTGGCCGCCCTCCTTACCTTAGACGAGCCACGACATCTAAGGAAAGGGGCACTGCCGCCATTAAAGTGAAACCGCGGCATGGGGCGCTTTTACAAAAAAAAACATTTGTTTGTCAACTTCACAAAGAAAGACTTTTTTTGTAAAAGTGCCCCATACCACGTTTTCACTTTAATGGCAGCCACTCCCCTTTCCTTAGAAACGGCTCATCTAAGGGAAGGGGCGCGGCCGACATTAAAGTGAAAGCGCCGCCTGGGCGCTTTTACAAACAAGCATTTGCAATACAATAGGTCTCGCATTTATGAGAGTTTCGTAAATGCGAGACCTATTGCATTGCAAATGCTTGTTCCTTTTTAGACCGAGGTTAGTGAAGGAGATAAATCCAGCCTTCTGTGATGCAGATTGCACTATCCACGTTCTGAAGCTTGTCCTTGACCGAGTCTGGAGCTTGTCACTCCTCACTTGTATAACCCTCGGGGGCTATTTTTCTTATAACTTTTTTTGTGCATTACTTCTTGTACCATCGTGTATCTTTGTACTGAACTTGTAATTGACATATGTTTTAGTGAATGTATTTCATGAAGTGTGAGCATATGATAGCAATCCACTTTGAAACCACAAGAACATAAAATGGGCATGTTTTACGATTATTATTGCACAAAATGTAAAAACAAGTATGTGAATTTGGTAAAAAATAATGTATCTGTAGTTAAATTTATATTGTTCCACTCGAAAAGAAGGTATTGCAATAAAAGCCGCGATTGCTGAAGTAAACGAAAATGCTCCACCCTAAGAGGTCGTCTTTATGGGAAATATGGTATCACCTAGCACCGAGTTTCTGAAACGAGCATATTTCACTTTGTTTCGCACCACAGAGCGACTTAGATCATGGCAGATGAAGGTTTACATCTTCTTGGCCAAAGGATGTTATGGTCGCATAATTTAATGGCAAGTGGATGGGATGTTAGTGCCAAAATGAGCACCCTCTGCCATTTGCTCACCCTAGACTTAGCACACTGGCCCCCACCATTGAGCCATCACCAGATTTAGAGGCTGATGTTCCTTGGTGGGAGGCTGTAGGACAGATTCTGTCAATGCCACCTCAGTGCTGTCTGTTGCCACAGTGGCAGTGACGCCTATGAATGTGGAATGTGTGAGGAGACCTGCAGAGTTCCATGGCCCTAGGAAGGGAACAGCCTTTACAATGCGGGCAGAGCTACGCATGCCATTTTCCCGCAAGCTCAACCATGCATGCCTTAACCATGCATATGCCTTAACCATACATATACGTGGTTAAGGCAGTGTGCGGTCTAGATGCTGGGATGCGCGGGCCCAGGAACAGGAAGGATCGGTAGAGGATGCTGTGAGGTAAGTGGGGCTGGGGCCAGGTTTTCAGGGGTAGTTTTTAAGGGTTGGGGTAGTTTCTAAGGGTTTGGGTAGTTTTTAGGGCTCAGGGTGGGTCAGAGTAGTGTTTAGGGCTGGGGGGGTTGGGGTCGTTTTTAGGGCTCAGGGGTGATGGGGTAAGGGTTTTGGCTCAGGGGGTCGGGGTAGTGTTTAGGACATGAGAGGTCGGGGCAGGGGTGGCTCCTCCACTATGGCGGAGGAGCGTCGCCCCACTGCTTTCTCGCATTGTGAGAAGCCAAAACATAAAATGGTAATAACTTTTAGTTATTACCATTTTATGTTTGCTTTGCGGGCGGGAGGGTGGGCAGGGCTGCTCTGCTCTCCGAGCAGGGAAGAGGAGGAGTGGTTTGCCCATTCCTGAGTGCGCAAAGACTGTTTGGTCGGCCCTCTTGGGCCGCCCAAACCAGTCATGCGCACTTTGCCCTTCTCCATGCAGGCTGCATTTCAGCCTGCATGAAGAACATGCCCACCCCTCTAGCCCCTGGCTGAGCGCCGTGTCACGGCGCTCCAGACCAATTACAACGCTGCAGCTTAGGGGAGGGAGCCTGGCTGCCTGCTTCCTGTTCCTGATGAAGTTCAAAGAATGATGAAGTTCAAAGAAAAGAGATGCACTCCTCTTCATCCTTGTTTTTTAATCCTTTCTTTAACCGTTGTGCTTTTGACGGTGTGCAAAACTTGCTACGCGCTTCGTCTCTTTGCGCTGCGACAATTTACCTCCACAATAGGAAACTTCTTACAGAATCCAACAGGCTGCACTGCCACATCTTGGTTTGAATCAAATGAATCAATTTCTTATATGTTACTTTATCCTTAATTTCACCGTTCATTTTTCATTTTACTCTTTTTACTCTTATTTTCTGTTCAATTCATTTTACTCAATCTTTTAAACGTGGGTATCTCACAAAGGCTCAGGAATCAAAAGTGGGTTCCACAAACCATAGCTTTATTAAAATAACCCAATGCATTTCGGGAAATCGATTCCCTTCGTCAGGGGCATCTACAATATACAAGAAATAAAATTGTTTAGCTAACATCATCATCTTCATAACATCCTTCATTTTAAACTAACTACATAGCTTTATCAATTACAGCCACAGTTTCAAACCATTTATAAATAGCATTAATCATATTCTGACCATTGTGATGTGTTCATTTCATTTTTTTACCCTTCCATCTGCAGTTTGTTAAACACCCAATTCACCCCCAGTCTGCTACACCATGTGCCACATGTAGCCAAATATACTTCCCTCAACGCTTACCCTGGTTTGTGAATCACTCCATTAAGTATAAAACAAATCATTCCTTCCTTCCTTCCCTTCCAGCGTGTGCAAACGCTTCTAATACGAATTAAACCATGTTACAGCGAAGGCGTTCTCTTTTATATTCCAACCCATAGTCAACGTCACTCAATTATTAATTGCACGTGTGCACATCAAAACCTTTCACGGGCGTTTAACACAGATACTACAACTCCCAGAATACTGTTTTCTAATCCTTTAGTTAGGGTAATGCTTACAAAATTATGCTTATGTTCACTTTGTTTCGATTGATCCATTAAACTCTTACATAAACACTTTCCTTCCAAACATTACTCCGTAGTCAAAATGAAGTGTTGAACTTGTGCTAAATAGTCCAATATGGAAGAGAATCCCACTTCTGTCCTTTTGCAGTCCACAGAATTCTGTGGACGGCAAAAGGACAGAAGTCCACAGAATTCTGTGGACGGCAAAAGGACAGAAGTGGGATTCTCTTCCATATTGGACTATTTAGCACAAGTTCAACACTTCATTTTGACTACGGAGTAATGTTTGGAAGGAAAGTTTTTACGTAAGAGTTTAATGGATCAATCGAAAACAAAGTGAACATAAGCATAATTTTGTAAGCATTACCCTAACTAAAGGATTAGAAAAACAGTATTCTGGGAGTTGTAGTATCCCTGTTAAACGCCCGTGAAAGGTTTTGATGTGCACACGTGCAATTAATCATTGAGTGACGTTGACTATGGGTTGGAATATAAAAGAGAACGCCTTCGCAGTAACATGGTTTAATTCAGTATTGAAGCGTTTGCACACGCTGAAGGAAGGAAGGAATGATTTGTTTTATACTTAATGGAGTGATTCACAAACCAGGGTAAGCGTTGAAGGAAGTATATTTGGCTAAATGTGGCACATGGTGTAGCGTACTGGGGGTGAATTGGGTGTTTAACAAACTGCAGATGGAAGGGTAAAAATGAAATGAACACATCACAATGCTCAGAATATGATTAATGCTATTTATAAATGGTTTGAAACTGTGGCTGTAATTGATAAAGCTATGTAGTTAGTTTAAAATGAAGGATGTTATGAAGATGATGATGATGTTAGCTAAACAATTTTATTTCTTGTATATTGTAGATGCCCCTGACGAAGGGAATCGATTTCCTGAAATGCATTGGGTTATTTTAATAAAGCTATGGTTTGTGGAACCCACTTTTGAGTCCTGAGCCTTTGTGAGATACCCACGTTTAAAAGATTGAGTAAAATGAATTGAACAGAAAATAAGAGTAAAAGAGTAAAATGAAAAATGAACGGTTAAATTAAGGATAAAGTAACATATAAGAAATTGATTCATTTGATTCAAACCAAGATGTGGCAGTGCAGCCTGTTGGATTCTGTAAGAAGTTTCCTATTGTGGAGGTGCTTCCTGTTCCTGTCAGAGGCAGGAGAGCAGGAGCAGAGAAGATGCGGGACCCGGCGGAAAGGTAGGTTTACATTTTTTTAAAAATTATGACACACCCCGCATGCCTCCCACCCGCGAGCCATGCCAGCCGCTACTGGGTCGGGGTAGTGTTTAGGGGCGGGGGGTCAGGGTAGTTTTTAGGGCTCAGTGGGGGTCGTGGCAGTGTTAAGGGCTGGGGGGGTCGGGTAGTATTAAGGGCTGGGGGGGTTGGGTAGTGTTTAGGGCTCGGTGGTCGGGGTAGTGTTTAGGGCTTGGGGGGGACGGGGTAGTTTTTAGGGCTCAGGGTGGAGGGTTGAGGTGTGATCTTTACCACACATCCCTTTACCAGTCATGCCTTTACCACAAAATTGCATTGTAAAGGCATGCGTGGTAAAGGAATTCGTTGTTCAGATGCATTCGCTGTTGGGGCAACGTAGCGTATTAGAGCCACTTATGGTTTTTAGCCATGCGTGCCTCTGTCATACAACATCCTAGGAAGATCGATTGTAAGGTTGTGGTCCTCCACATCTTCAAAGAAGGTGTCCTGTATGTGGCTCTTGGTTTGTCCTTTTTGGGTTTCTGGATGATACAGCAGGATCTGCTCAGCAGTTTTGCAAACAACAGTTTGATCACACCGCATGATTTTCTCGTGAAGGTAAAGTGAGGTTAAATAAAAAAATCCCCCTTCTGGCATTGACACCTTGGAGGCAGTACTACACAAACCTGTTGCTGGTGGCAGCTATCTTTTAGGGGTTAAACCAGAACCCACATGTTTAATTTGCCTACTAATTGGTATTAACTTGAATTAAAGGGGGCAATGTGAGATATTTCAGACTTTGATAACAGATGGTGCACACATGACTGTCATTGCCACCAAGAGAAAAAGATTTTTTTTCTAGCAGTAATTAAACATCTTAGCACGAACATAGACATTCAGCATCAAACCAGTATGCAGAGAAATACGTGTAACAGGACAAATTTATCGATGATGGTTGTCACTTGCCACCAGGACGCGACACATTTGCATATCCTCTAGAGGTATTGCTCTCCCAGAAGGTCTTTGTTTCATCCTGGAGCGTTAGGGGAGTGACACAGTTAAATCTTCAATAATGACATGCAAAACTGAGCCCCATTCATCAAAATGACACCCAACTCACTCCACTGCCTTCTGTGTCATTGTGTGGAAAATGTGTCAAGAGTCAGCTCCTCTTCAGTTGCACACCCACAGATGCCAGCTGCAGGCGTATTCCTTGGACTGTGCATCATCTGCTTCCTACTCCCTGCCATGCCTTGTATATACAAGTCGCTTTCAGAAAATGCTTAATCTGACCCTTACCAACCCATCTAATATAATTGTGATGACAAATCAAGCATACATGGTGTACTGCATGGCTTTAATATTCTCTGCTCAACGAACTGGGCTTCAGACCGAATTTTTATTAATTTCCACCAACGGGTTACCATGCAGCCTCTTTAGTCAGCATCGTACAGCTGGCTTCTGGAGGGGAATTAAGAAGCATCATTTTGAAATGTGATGTTCCAGTCCAAAAAGGACCAAAGAAATGGCTCAGCACGCTACTGACCACAATATTTTAGTTCAATAGAAACGACTGGTTTGCACTTCTGCCTACCGGTTGCATATGTCTGCGTCTGACAGCTTCAGTCGACTGCCATCTTGAATTCCCCCCCCGGACCTGCTGTCATTTGTGATACAATTATCCTATTCTGGGAACCCCACATCATCCTGAGGCATTCGCCCCTAAGACACACTTCACACGGGGAAAAATAAGCACTGCGGCCTGAATTACTTTGCAAAACATCTCGCTTATTTGAAGTTAGAATTGTTATTTATGTCGGTGTGGGGGATGGGTATAAGAAGGCAGGTCATAATGAACACGTGTGTGGGACTCCATGTCCCTGGGAACTCTGCTCACAACTGTATGGGGATTTAACACTAAACACTTTGCCAGGCCCATGATAGTCTTGGATCAATAGCAGCCATTCACATCAGGGTAATACAAAATGAAGTGGTACAGCAAGTTATTCAGGGGTGGCTCCTCTGCTAAGGCAGAGGAGCGTCGCCCCACTACCTCATAGCAGCAAAAGAAAGGAAAAAAAAATATGATAATAACGTAATGTTATTATCATTTTATTTTGTCCTCCTGCTGTGGCCGCTTGCCTGAGGGGGCAGGGCGTGGTTGAAGAGCAGGGGAGGAGGGTATAACCCTCCTAAGTGTGCAATGACTCTTTGGTCGACCCTCTCGGGTCACCCAAAACAGTCATGCACACTTTCCCTCTTCTCCATGCAGGCTGCACTACAGCCTGCATGGAGAACATGCCCACCCCTACAGCCCCTGTCTGAGCACTGTGTCACGACGCTCAGACCAATCACAAAGCTGCATTGTAGCGTTGTGATTTGTCAGGGGAGCCTGTGTGCCAGGTACTTCCTGTTCCTAGAAGACGAGAGCAGGAGCACAGACGCATGGGACCCCACAGGAAGGTTAGTATTTCTTTTTTTAAATTGTGACCCGCGGGCCCCCGCGCCCACCTACATCCCCCCCTGCACCCGCCAACCGCGAGCCGTGCCTGCCGTCACTGAAGTTATTGCATTAAAATTGGCTTAGGAGACTTAAAAAGTGTGACTGGGTAACAGTTTTCAAGTGGAGGGGGGCATATTCTGCAAAGAATAGATCAAGTCTACCAGTAGGGCCTGTGCATTCTGCACTGTCTTGAATCTTACCTTATATTTCACTGATAAACAGTAGAGGCATTTAAGAGAGATGGTAATGTGGGCAAACTGGTTTTATCCAAGCATACCATTAAAGCCTGGTTTTGGTTTTTGTTGTAATTTTTGGGTCAGGCTCTTTAGTAGACCACTTAGATATTACTGCAGTCATGATGTACCAATACTAAATAAAAGGTAATTTAAAGAGCAAACTCACAGTGTTCAGCTCTACACATGTTTCCTGGTGAAATAGATAAACCAAGAAATTCTGAGGGATTTTCAAGGCAATCAGCTCCGCCTGTCATTAAGAGTGCAGTACTGAGAGGGCTTTTCTGGGCATGTAAAATTCACTAAATCATTTATCAAGGCACAAAAAAACAATTTGGGCAAGGTAAATTATATAAGTGAATGGCATGCTGGAGTTGATGGGACTGCTCACACCTTACCTGAGTTAGATAAAAAGGTACGCATGTTTTTTATTAGGATCCAAACATTTAATTAACATAAATATATATTCCAGGTAATATTAATCATAAACTCAGCACACAAGTAATACATATAGATATAAATACATATTTCATATTATATAACTTAGTCGATGCTCAGGATCTACCAAATTACAATAAACAGTTATCAACAAGGTGCAAAGAGAATACGTACCATAAATGCAGTTGTCTTAAAAACAGGTAGAAAAATAGCTCGTAAAGTACATGAAAACGAAATGAGGGAGGAGAGCCCAAATGATTTAATCAAACCCTTCAAGCTAACCCTGCTTCTTCAGGCAGGAAATGTTGTCCCCAGAGTTTTCCAAATTTCTTCACTCCCCCAGTTCTTATTGCATATAACTGTTCGCCTCATTTTCTGTAGCCAGCCCTTCATTGTGGGGATCAACTGAGTTCACCGTTTTTGAAGTAGGAGGGACCGAGCGACGACTGTTGCTATATATACAAATTTTACCCATTTATTGGGCAGCCCCAGCGTCGGATTGTACCCCAAAACTCTCAGCCATGTGAGCGAGGCAATATTGACCCTCCAATTCCTTGCAAGGTGCTGGAGTATTTCAACCCAGAATCGCTGAGTGGATGAGCAGTGAGCGATGACATGCGTCCAATTGGCAGGAGATTGGCCTATACATGGAAAACAGTTGCCTGGAAGACTGGGATTCATGTGTGTTAAAAAATCCTGGGTTCTGTAAAGGAGTCATTTAGAAAAAAAAAACATACAATGCCAATTAGCCTCCTTTAACACACTAAAATTCAGTGTATTAACTTTCTTCCATATCTTATTTGTCATTTCCAGGCCTTCATATTTGTCCCATTTATTTATGGCTTTTTGGGAATAGTCAGCGCCTTTAATAGCAGAGAGCATTATTTTCCATTCCCCTGGCTTCTCCAGTGCCCCGTCATCAATTAGAGCAAAGAGCGCCTCTCTGCTACTGAGGATCTGGCCTAAATCAAGATTAGACAATATTTTATTGAGTTCCTTAATGAGCCCAGGAGCAGAAAGTCCTCCTGTATATGCTGTCAGACTTCCGCAAGTTTTGCCATCTATCCCCGAACAGGAAATCCGAAATTTTCCTATACCAACTTTTCCCCACTTTTGGATACAAGCTTCACCACAGGTTCGATATCTACTGCATCCAGGGGTGTCGCCGCATTAATCCAGGCATGGAATATCTCCTGTAAAGATCCCCACGCTTCCGAAAGAACCACTTCAAGCTCTTATAGCAAACTCTTTTGGGTAACTTAATGGACTTTAGCATGTCCAGAATATGAAACTCTTTAAAAATCAACGGCATAAAATTATTCAAAAAACACCCCATGTGCAGCTTTGAATTAAACCTAGACATGCATTCTGCAAAATAGGCAAAGTGGTAATCTTTAAGATTAGGGAGCGCCAACACTCCATCCTCCCGTGGTTCGCATAAAATGCTTAGTGAAATTCTGGCTGATTTTTTTTGCCAGATAAATGTTGAAAACATGGACTCTACAGATTTAAAAAGGCGGCGGATAAAACACAGGGAGTGGCCAAGAACAAGAAATTGAATAATAGAAGGACCGACATTTTAATCAGGGAGACTCTCCCGAGAATGGCCAATGGGAGAGAGTTCCATCTAGAAAATAGATTTTGAACTTTTAAAAGGAGGGTAGCGAAATTAAGAGCGTACAGATCCTCATTCTCAGAAGAGAACCTTATGCCTAGATAACGCTTCGGATGTGACTTGACACATGCAACCATATCCGAGTGTAAAACATCAGAGTTACAACTGCACAATATTATTTCTGTCTTCTTGTTATTAATTTTATACCATCCCAGCCCCTTATATTGAGCAAAAAGCTCAAAAAACGCATGTTATACTTTTGTGTTGGCAGGTATTGGAGTACTTAGCTTTTCAATTGGGTCAGCACAAATACAATATAATATCTATGAATTGAGGACGTTATTAACACTAGTAGATACTAATCAATGAGAGGCTCCATCACTCATGACATATTAATTAGCATTATTGATGACATCACTGATGAAATCATACGATTGTGACACCATCCCATTGTAGACGACGTAATTCAACATGCTACACCTGTGGACACTTTTCTATTCACCTTGATGGGATTACTCTCTTAAAGACTTCAAATGACCAAAAAATGTGAGTCAAGAGGTTGACAGGTATACATTTGCCACTGTCAAGACACCTTCTGTCAGGCCCTATGAACAATGCTCCATAGTTTTGTCAAATAAACTGAACTTATTCCTGAGATGGGTATAATGGCATACAACTTCAGAGCCGTGCTTACAACAACAGTTTGAGATAAACCATAACTTCTCAGGAGTCAGAAGTCTCCTTCTTGTGGGCTTTCTCCTACATTTGTCTTCGAGTTCCATCTTATATATGATCTTGTAAAAATCCCACGCACACTATTGGAAATTTACCAAAGTCATAGACTTCCCATAGTTCTCCTACTGCTTCACATTTGCTCAGACACTGAATGGAGAGCACACTTGTGACAGTACAGTGAAACTTTGAATTGACTCATGTGAGTCTTTTCTTTTTGTCCACAAGAAAAACATTTTCCCTGTGGAGAAACATATTTTCTCACACTCCCTGTAAATATGAAGCCGATCCCTTTCCTTTCCAACTCTAGAAAGCAAACTTTCTACTCCCTGATGAAGGAGTAATTTTCTTCTTTTCAAAAACTTTTGTGTCAATTCACTAAGGGTGTTTTTTTGTTCCCCCTCCTGATCTACTCATGTAAAAAATATTTTGCACATCAGTAGCTGGATTTGAATTTCTGGAAATCTCCAAATAGAGATTGTGTGAAATGTGTAGTGATAGATATGCATGTAAATGTTAAGCGAAACTTAAGGCCTCCTTTAAGGAAATATTAGTAGATATTTTATTCACTAGTGTTGTAGAAGTCCATCTCTGTCACACTTAGGAAGTTCCATTGCATTTTACAAGCGCTTTAATGACAGAGTGTGGTTTTCCTCTTAGGTGGCTTATGCTGTTATGGCCTGAGACACACCAGGGTGGAAATTGAGTGGTGGTATTTCCACAGTGCCTGTGTAGTATTGGCAGAACTGTTACTGACATCCGTATTTTTCTCCACGTTGTTGGCACATTACCTGTACCCACAGAACAGGTGTCTTTGACATGCTGTTGGTTTTCTCTTAGAATGTTAGTGACAGTTGTGCATGAAAGATTACCAGAGGTTACATGGCCGTCTTTCATGGAGTAAGTGCAACTAAAAATGAAAACGAGTCGACAACCATAAAATGGCCAACCAGTCATAAACAGCAATTTTTGGTAGTATCTACTCCACCAAAATGATGTTCTTGATGGTGCAGCTGTTGGTATGTGTACAGCTGAGAAGGCTTTATTCTGCCAGGATCATAGTCTGCTGCCAGATCACCGAGCAGGGCAGACAACATTTGAATCCTTTTCAGCAGAAGTGTCAATACCATGTTCCTCAATGTTACCTTCCCTGAATTTGCTGCTGTCTAAATTCTTTACAGTCCAATCCTTGTAAAGAATGAGTTTGTGGCTCTCTTCACTTACATAAATTTATTAGAGAATTAAATGTCATATTTGTGTCCACTTCTGTGTATTAGATTAGGCTAGCTTTTTCAACTGATCATATACACTGGCTTGAACTGTTTTTCTAAAATTTCTCATGACGTGTTTGTGCTCTTAGCGTAAGGGGTGAAACTGATTTATGAATGAGTACTGGAGGAAAGTGGGTGACCTGGAGGAGAACTAACAGATATGGAGAACTCAGTCATAAATGTTAACTGGCCCCATTGTACGAGTAGGGTTTTCAACCAGTCTTGTTGACCTGAAAAAGCATGCTGGGACTTGTATTCTTTTATCTATGAATGGAAAAATGTTGAACAATAACTCTGAGACTATATGGGCCTGTTGACTGACAAACCACTACTGGCTGTAGTTGATCCTCTGATATGATGCTAGTTAACATCTAAATTCAAGGTACAGTTGTAAAGCGAGATACATGATTTACACAGCCAACGTTTTACTTCTGTCCCTTGTGTGTAGATTGCTATGGAAGTAACATCATCCAAGAGCTACAACTTTTGTAGCAACCAGTAGTCATTGTTCTGCAATACTGCACATTACATTCGAATGAGTAGGGGTGTCCAAATATTGAACTACTGTTGTTTAATGACAGATTTGGTTAAAAATGATTACATTTTAATGAACGAAGATTCCTTGTAAGGAAGCCATTCGCTCTGGTGTCTAAAATCTTCCGATTCTTTTAAAACAAAACATACAAATAATTAGGATTATTACAATTATGACTAGATCATTACAAAGAATTGTAAAGAAGAGGCAGTGGGATTGCTCATTTTAAATAGTTGTCAGTGTATAAAAAATGAGTTTATCCTCAGAGAATTTGAACTTGGGATTTTAAGTTTTCACACAGTTGTTATCAGCAGATTCCTGAGCATTTAGGCTATCTCACCATCGTGTTCTGCTTTATTTCACCATTCTTTGAGGACACGCCACATTCAGAGAGTATAATAATATGTTCATTATGCATATTAATAAAAGTATTAACTGGAAATAACTCATTTTAGGATACATTTTATTAGAGAAAAGTATCTCAATATGCGAATGATATTCATCTGCGTTTGGATCCAATGTGCCAATAAATCCTTTGAGATTCACTGCATTAGAGGTTACAATAACTCCATAAATGTTATGCTTTGTAAATTATAATATTTGTGTAGACCATTATTTAGAAATGGTTCTAGAAAGGACAGAGCGCTTTGGAGACCACCAAAAACAATGCAAAGAAAAAGTTGGTGGAAAATATTGCACAAATTCTCTAAGTGCCTACCTACCCTACAAATAGAGACCTTCTAGAGCCATCCATGTATCTGAGATACTTCATTACACTGAGGATAGCTATTTACAAACACAAGCGAAATGACATATTGCATTATTATTCAAAGGATCATGATTAAACTAGTGAAATAAGGCACCAGATTTTGAAGATGTGCCAGAACAAGTAAAGGTCGTCACTCTTTTTTCAGGAAAAGATTCCAATGTAATGCTTTCTTCAGAGGTTTTTGTGATGCTGGACTCTTACCAGACTTCAGAGTCATGTACACCAAATGCCGACCGACCCTGATGACACGTCAATGACCGGACGTCCCCGATTCCAATTCTAGATACATACTTCTCTCGAAGCACCAGTGAAAGGGCTACTCCCTGAGATCATACCTTATAGAATCACGCCCTGAGGAAGCCCCAGGCCAGATGGCCGATGTAAGGGGGCGAAACCTGTGTTGGCTGTAACTTCACCTGCTGCTTTATGGATCTCTGATTCACTTGTGGTGTACATGACTCTGCAGTCTGGTAAGAGTCCAGCATCACAAAAACCTCTGAAGAAAGCATTAAATTGGAATCTTTTCCTGAAAAAAGAGTGACAACCTTTACTTGTTCTGGCACATCTTCAAGCTCAGCACTAATAATGGGGAAGGGGTCTCCCATTGTCAAGAACAAGTGAATTACAATCATTTGGCTCTAATATTAAAGGGTGGCAAAGGATCGGGACTCATTACCCCCCACTTCTTGTCTAAGGCACCAGATTTGTCCAGCGATTCATCAGGGCAAACAATCGACAGATATAAAACATAGTCAATGTAATGTCCAGAATGAATTCGTTTGTGAACTATTCTTAGGAAACCCTTGCCCATCGCCATAGAAATAACAGTGTTGTGGCTCTGATGACTAAAATGGGACAAAAGGGTAAATGGGAGGATTGTTTCAATTGCAATACAATTCTAGAGCACATTTCTTTCAGTGACAAGGGTGCATATTCTAAAATGTCTATGCAATATGACTAGCATGTGGTATTGTTCTTCAAGTGTTTTAATTAACTGTCCATGCTTTTGAATCTCTGCATAATGTTGAAACATGTTGATGGTTTTATATTATTTACTGTGAAGTAAAACTAGCTGTGCTGATTTTTGCAACTAAACACTGAGGGGCATATTCACAAGCCCCTATCGCCACAGGAACGTCACTTTTTTCGACGTTCCTGTGGCGAAAAGGCTTGCCTTATTAACAAGGCAGCGTTAAGCCACTTAACGTGGCTTAACGCTGCCTTGTAAATAAGGCACCCTTTCACGCTATACTTAGCGTGAAAGGGGAGGGCAATGGGTGTTGCTGTGGGCGTTTCACCGCAACACCCATTGCTTCTGACGCTGCCTCCTATTCACAAGAGCACCATAAATAGGAGGCAGCGCCAGACTTAAGACCAGGGGAAACCTGGTCTTAACCTGGCGAAGCGAGGAGAAATGTTTAATTTCTCCTCGTTTTTGCTGTTTTCATGTCTGCTGCGTTGTGCAGCACACATGAAAACAGCAAAAGGCCAATGATTGTGTATGTACAGGAAGGTCCCCCTTCCTGCACATAAACAATCATTTTTTGAAAATGCTGTTTTGCAACTTCTGTGTGTGCTGCATTAAGCAGCACACATAGAAGTCACAAAACGGCATTTCAAGATTGTTTATGTGCAGGAAGGGGGACCTTCCTGTACATACACAATCTTCCCTTGTACGCAGACACCCTTGCACCATGGTGCAAGGGTGTCTGCGTTGGAGCTAAGCTGCTACACTTAGCGCCAGCGCAGGGGGATACGCAAGGCTGCACCACATCCTTGTGAATATAGTGCAGCCTTGCGTTTCTGAAGTGGGGAAGTGATGCTTTAAGCCATGACGGCTAACGCCTCACTTCGCCACTTCCTTGTGAATATGCCCCTGAATGTGTGAAATCTCACTGCAGAGAGAAAAACACACCTGCCCTTGTTACATGTGCTGGTTTTGTCGAATATTCTGTTTGGCTGTACTAGCAAATCACATTAGCCTTGTGGCTTTCTACTAGAAATGTTTGACGGAAAATCTGAATGATCTAACCTGGGGTAATAGGGAAAATATGGGCTGAGAAATATCCACTTTATTATTTCCAGTCCTTCTTCGGAAGTCTGTCTTTGCTGCATTATGAAAAATAAAGATGCCATAGAGACAATAGATATTTGTTACTTTTTGAAAGTTTTGGTTGACTCTAGTGGTAAACATAAACCATTTCCTTTCTCTTTATTTTGCTAGGAACTAAAAACACCATTCTGATCCATATGTTGCACACATTTGTAGAGAAACAAACCAATCAGAGAATAGGAAGGCTTTATTAGAATAGGTTTCCACATAATTTTGCCCATACCTATAAAAGATGTTGTTGTCGATAGAGGAAATGCTCGTTTTATTAAACTAGATAGGGAAAGAACAGCTGATTTTTATGGATACTGGTGACCCTGGGGTTACCCTTTTAATGCTGTGTGAGCCTCGTTCTGAATATACATTTTGTTTTCAGCTCTGGCTGTGCTACAGTAGTGTACAATGCTAATGAAAATGACTGCAGTCTGTATAGGGTTTGACAGATTGCTTCTAAGCAGTATTACCCTCTATAAATGCTCCCCAGAGACCCTGGCTGTCAACCACTCGTGAGTGGTCCTTGCAGGAAGCATTCCCCCCTCCTTAGTGTGTTTCCCTGCATCTATTATGGGAGCTACACTCAATTTGTATGCATTATAGAGCAGCATAGGCTAGCTTGAGTACGAATATATTAATTAAAAGAGAACCTGAAACCCCAACCAAAGCTGTTTTTGATCTTAACATGACAATCTTTGTGTATATTGTGCGTCTCGTCTCCAAGAGCGGTTCGTTAAGAAGAGTTGTGTTTGAAATGCGTCATTCTACTTGTGCGAAGTGATGTTCGCAGGCTGCAGCCCTAAGGCACGCGGCAGGCGGATACTCAACATTGAAGGCATCAGCCATTGGGTTCTAAAGTGCGGCATGCAGTGTCCCAGCTGCCCGAGGCGCACCACGACACCTCTTCGTAATGACAATGTATATGATCTGCATTGTAAGTGGTCTCAATGAAGGAACAGAGAAAGAACGTTTGAGAGGCTCTTAGTTCTCTTATAAACCTGTAAGGCAAAGTAGACACAATCCGTGATGTTTCCTTTCCTCAAATGTTGTACTTGATTGACAAATGGGATTGAAATAACCACTGAAATCTGTTTCTATTGGTGCACCGTCACCTGGGCACACCTATCTTGTATGAGTGGCAGAAAGGCCATACCCACTTATTAATTCAAGCAGATCTGAAGCTGGTACATTGCTAGATCTGTGTCATGTTGAGAAGGTAGGGAGGCGACTTGCAAGACCACCCCCACTTCCCCCCACAACCCGTGCCTGTTTCTTCTGTTATTTTGAAGACTATAGTACTGATTAAAAAGCCAAGAAGATGTGTGCTTTTTGGAAGGACATCAAATGTCATGATTTATCAAACACTGCAATGCAGTGGCATGCCTAGGTGATATATGACTGAAATAGCAACAACACCTCTCTAAATATGCAGCCTGCAATGCTACATCCGGCCTCACCGTTTGCCGTATTCCCATTGTATGACTCTGTGCAACACACTCCTGCACTGTGGCTTTGCGATGCACTTTTCTGCCTTTTACTTTTTTTTTTTTAAAAGTGTCATACATTACAGATTCAATACACTGAACATTCCGAACTACAGCAAGCTTCTTTACAGCTGACTAATTGCATACACGACCGCTAACAACTGGAATGGTGCATTAATGGTTAAATGTGTGGTGCTAAAGTCAGGATAAACTGTTTGTGAAAACCGGGTTTTCTGAACTGATCAATATTAGCTTCTTCAAAAGAAATGGTCCAAGGACATTTTAGTATCTGTTTTTAGATTGAAATCCAGTGAGTGAGGGAGCGAGTGAGTGAGAATTGATGTCAGTGAGGTGTGAGATAAATAGTTTTTTTGCATAGGACCTATGAAAAATGAATTACTTCTAGGTGGTGTGGTTCTCCATGTTGAGTAGAAAAACAATGCCAAATGTCATAGACGGGTACACCTAAAATAGGTGTAAGTAAATTTTGCCTGTAAAGATACTGCTTTAAGATTTTCTGGGAGATTGAGAGGCATGGGGCTCCTTAAAGATGTATCCCAGTCAAACCTGTCACCAAAAACATGGCCAGACAGTGGTCTTTCCCGGGTGACCATGTTTTATGCATTGGTAACCACAGACTGTCCATTAATAGATAGTACCATGGGCCCTAATGCAAGCACAGAAAATGGCCCGCTGCACCTACTGTCCATATGAAAAAGACAGCCATAGTTTGTGAAGTGAGCTCCATGCTACTCTGAGGACCGGTGCTACTGCATCTGCTGCACTAATAATAGCTATGCACGTGCTTACAGTTCTCCGAGTCCCTCATTCTACTCAATCCCTTTCGCCTCACCTTTTTTGCATTTCACTTTGCCTCCTCTCACTATGCTTCCACAGTCTCTTATTCCCGCCCTCTCTCTCACTCATCCTTATGTCCTTCCTGCCTTTCTTCCTCCTTCTTTCTATCTCACCTCCAAAGCTTTTCTTTGTTTATCTTTTTTCGTTTGTCCTCTCTGTTTTTGCACCCCTACCTATTCTATGTTCAAATCTCCCCATTCCCTCTCTTTTCTTTATATTTCCTTCCTCCCTCTATCTTCCTGTCTCATTACTTCCCTCATTTCTCTCCTTTGTGTTTTTTTCTGTTTTTCTCTCTGGTCCCTTGTCTTTTTTCCATTCTCTCTGTCCTTTTTACTTTCTTTTCCTTTTCTGTCCCATCTCGTCTCATTCATTTCTTTCTCTCTGCCCTCCCTAGTTATGACCTACCCTTCTCTCTGTACACTCAGAGCTCACCTCTTGCTCCTTCTCGTTCACATATCTTTCCTCCCTCTCACTTCCCATCTCTTTCTTTCCATCATTTCTGTCATTCTATCTTTTCTCCTTTTTTCACCCATCACTTCTCCCCCTTTTCATTCTCTCAGTCCTCCTTTACTTCTCCTTTTATCTCCTATCCCATCACTCTCTTTTAATCCTGTTTCCCTTTCTCGTTTCGTCCTATTTCTGTCACTGTCTATGTTCTTCCTTAATGCTGTCTCTTTCCTATGGCCTTGGTCCATTCTCTCACTCTCTTGATTGTTTCTTCCTTTTTTATCTTCTTTATATCTTCAATCTCTCTTTTCTATTACCATCTCAGCTGTCCTTGTTCTTATAACCCCTCCTGACCTCGTTCCTTCCCCCTCTCTCCGTCATCTTTCCTTGCTGTCTTTTTTTTCTTTACCATCACTCCTTCCCTTCCCCCCTTTTTCCTCCTCTGTCAGCCTCTTCACTTTTCCTTTCTTTCTCCTCCGTTTCTCTGTAAAATCGGCTTTCTGTCTTTTTCATGCCATGCTCCGTGTATATAGACTCTGAATGTTTGTCTGCCTCTCCTATACTTTCTAGGTTTGCAAGTGGTTTCCTAAGTACATGTCTGTCTCACTCTCCATGACAGTCTTTCGCATGCTCACCCACAAATTGTCAATAGAGCCAATCACAATGAAAAAAGCATTTTGAATGAGAGGGACGGTCTCTTAAATAGACTAAAGCTGGTGCAGAGCAGGCTGGTCCCGTCTCTGGGCCCCGATGCCACTGAACTGGCTGCACTACTGACAGCTGTGCCCCTGAGGCAGCCTGCTCAAATGATGGTGTTTATTTCCATTAGTCAGTTTTCTAATATCTGTAAGACCCGGGGTTGAGAGTGGCTTTTTATGGAAGGGAAAAGCGTCTCATGAACGTCTCTTAGCAGGCATGTAAAGTTCTGGGTCATTCTTTTGATGTTCTTTTGGCCTTGCACCACCAGCCCATGACAGATGTTTCCTGGTTGCCCAATGGCGGCCATGGGTTTTCAGATTCATAGCAAGATGCACAGCAGGGTTATTTGACTTCATAGATCTGATACTTGCGCAACGCTTGACCCACTGCGCTGCAGTGCCTTAATTGTGAATTTATACGTGTAAATGCCACTGTTGGATGCTTCTTCTGATGGTTGAATGCCAGGCTCTGTATCAGTTTGCTGATGGCCAGGAAGCAATTTCTCACCACCTGATTGACTTAAGGAAAAGGGGTGTGCTCTCCAAACATGGGCACTCCCACACTTTTTACTTTATCTTTTTGATAATTCTATCCTCAAATATTAAGGGGATTACTTCCCATTGTGGTGTTTTATTATTGCATCTTTATTGGCCCCAATAATGCCCTTTCTCTTAGCAGTGTGTGCAATGCTTTTTCACTAGTATGTCTTTTATTCCAAGAGCCTCAAAAAGTAGAAAAACCACTTTGGCCCCCACCTCATCCCCCCTCCAGATCTCTTCTTTACTTCGCACCTCTACCTTACTTGTTTCTTGCTCTACATGATAGTATTAGGTCAGGCAGTGCTGTTGGGTCGCAATGATATGACACCTGGTAAAACGTAGGAACTGTTTATATTATGCACATATTATGCTTGTTATTTTTTACTGTTCATCTTACTGGTTGGACCTACGTATCCAGATCTGGACTCATGCTGTATCAAGAATGCACCTTACCATTGTGGATATTGGTACTCTAGTCCATTATGGATATTGGTACTCTAGTCCATTGTGGATATTGGTACTCTAGTCCATTATGGATATTGGTACTCTAGTCCATTGTGGATATTGGTACTCTAGTCCATTGTGGATATTGGTACTCTAGTCCATTGTGGATATTGGTACTCTAGTCCATTATGGATATTGGTACTCTAGTCCATTGTGGATATTGGTACTCTAGTCCATTATGGATATTGGTACTCTAGTCCATTGTGGATATTGGTACTCTAGTCCATTGTGGATATTGGTACTCTAGTCCATTATGCTGCTGTAGTTGTGATGGTTGCAGTATCCTGCCCACTGTAAAGCAGTACTGCTGGTTTTACTAACCAACAAAATCTTCCAACCAAAAAAAAGAAATACCACATGAGGGGAGCGCCTTTAAAAAAAAAATGTCACTTTTAGTTTGTCTTTACAATATTAGGTTGCTACATGACTCATTTTAAGTTGTATAGTAAAAAATATTCTTTGCATAATTTTATAGAAATGATTTTCCAGTGATACACATTTGTAGACAGCATTTCCCTCTACTACAGTAGCATGCACCTTAACAGAAGTCTCAAACAAGTAACATTTTACTCAGGTTTTGAATGCGATGGGCCATCTATTATATGGACATCTTTTGACTTTCCCAACTTGTACTTAATTCAATGGCCATAGTCAAGTGAACGGACAATATACTCCTATAAACATGTATACCTTTTTTAATCTGGAGCTTCACTGTAAAATGTGTGCCTTAAATATACGTTCAGACAGTTCTAGATTTCAGCAGTGTCGGTTCTGGTCAGGGTGTGAGCTTACATCATAAACTAAATGAAGGCAATAGTAGCGGGGAGCCTCCAAGTGGTGCAGGTAAATTATTACAAAAAGTCAGAAACGTTCCCTTTTCATTTAACCTCAGAAGCAGGTGTAGCTGCATTAATCACAGTACCTTTAGAGAAACATATTGAAGAAAGGATTTGTGGTAATGGCGCCTTTCTTGGTGCTGAAAAAGCAGAGAGCTCCGTTTTGGAGATAATTTAATCTCGCCTTTCACCTGCTAGATGTGCATGACCAGTGAGTTTGTTTTCACGGTTCTCATGCTCTTCTCTTTAGCCGTGGCAGGTTCTGTGCTGGTTTCCTTTGATTCTGTGTGGGGTGAATGTTTGGGTTCTTTCGCATGAATGAAGTTTGTCCTTGTTCCAGGTCATGGTGTTCTCTCTGACTTTGAGTATAATTTGTAACAGTGCAGTCACAGTAAGAGGTTGGTGTTTTTGGCTAAACCTGCCCATATTTCGGCAGAAGACACAAGAGTCCTGGGATAACTCTGCGATGATTTGACAATACGTGTCCTAAATTGATTTTTTTTCCTGGAAGATCGCTTCATTGTTTATGTCTTGAATCAATGTATAGACTGTAGTTTACTTTGAATTCGGGCAGTTGGAAATGTAGGTTTACACCTTTGTCTGACATGAAACAATGGTTCTACAGCGTTGACGCTTTCTCTGCTCTCCTGACTTATTGGTCCATTCTGATCCTAGCTTAAAGAACATCAGTTCCAGTCTAGTCACTAACCGTTCACTGTGTCTGGTTTATCTATCCTGTTCTAGCTCTATTAGAAAACTCTTGTAAGCATGGCTTGTTCTTTGAAGATATCAGTATGGCTGTGAGTTGCCCAGTGCTTCCTTTGAGCCAGTGGTTTCCGGTGCTCAGCACCAGCACTTAATCATCAACACGGGCGCTTTTCATGAGCACTAGTTAAGCACACAATAATTTATGGTAGGCACTGGGAGATTAAGTGATTTGCCCAGAATCACAGGATGTTGAGCTGACACAGAGACTCGAACCTGGTTGCCCAGCTCCGACTTTTACTCCACATCCTCCCCCCACTTTCATGGTTAGTAGTTGGTTCTGTTTTAGTCGGCGCTAACAGGAGAAATGGGCTGGTGCAAGCTGCCTCCTGACGAGAGCCCCAGCACTTATCTTTTTACAAATTAACCACTGAATTTGCCAGAGGAGGGGAGAATGGTTTAGGATCTCTGGCCGTCTTGGCATCTGCCAGGTCCATCAACCCCCTTCTAGCCACAAGGAGTGGATCATGTGGCGAACTACTGGAAGTTTACCTACCAGTGCTCAGGGAGGCACACCCCACACCCTCAGGCATGCTTGTGGCAGTCCCCTCAGTGCTGGGTAACTCAGGGTTCACTTTCATATCTAGTGGAATTGGACAGCAGGGACAGATAGAGGAATTGAGGGCACAAGCCTCCCAATCATGCTAAGAAGTGGTGAGCAAGCAGGACTCGCCACCACATCCCGCTGTACCTGGTCGGCCTCTTCTAGCCGTGGAAGAATTCATACAAAATTGAAGAGCTGAACAGCCAGGAGCAGAATGTATTGCTATCTTTCAGAGACAATCTTCAAGAGCCATTTAACAAAGTTTTACCTATTCTAATATGTGTTGTGAAAACATATACATAAAGTTGATTCTGGGCAAATCACCTAATCTCCCCGTGCCAAAAAAGAAAAGAAAAAAATGATTGTGTATTTGTCTAATGTAACTTGTGCTAATGTAAAAAGCTCCAATACCTTCAAGTCGAGTTTGCGCTACATAAAAAAAAAAATATCTGTATACTTCATTTATTTGAGATTACAAGGCAACGTGTGGAATCTAAAAAAAATACGTAGTGCTGAATACTAGAGGTGTGATAGGTAGACGCGTGAAGCTTGATGGCTATATCTTTAAATGCCAGTGAGGTGAGTCATACTTTTTCTCATTCCGGTGCTGATAAAATGAGTTTAATTGAGCTGGCTAAATATAGCTACTACACCGAATGAGACATTTCGGTGTGCAGTGCTTCCTACACAGTCACTATTATGATTAGTAGATTTGTGCATTAATTAAACAGCCCTGAAAGTATGAAAGCTGAATGTATGCTTTGTTCCGTTGTTCTGCTATGTAAACGTGTTGCATCTTTTATAGAAAACAACAAAAGAAAGGTTACTGCAGAAATATTATTACATCAACAGAATCCAATAAATTTGATTCTTGTGCGGGAAAGGATGTGTAACCTTTTCGGGAAGAGAAACATGCTTCATTATAGAGTATATTTCCTGGGAAAGATTAACTTTATACATCTATGGGCTATCGAATTGCCTACTGTTTTGTCTAGCAGCTGTACCCACAGTGTGCACACCCAGGGTGTACTTTTGTTGCATTTGCTATTAGAATTCAGTAAGAAAGGCCAGTATATATTTCATGTGTAATAAAATTCCGCAGTCTGCAGTGACTACTGGTGCATTGCCGAAATATTTTCTAGTCATTTGGAACTTGTCTGCGGTGTGGCTCTTGGTGGTTAAGACATCACCAGTAATTGAACAATATGTATATTAATACATCCCTTTTAAGTATAATCATACATTTACTGAATAAAATTAATTAGCTGCAAGTGAAACTATAATAAGAAGAAAGCACTTGAACTCAGCTTCCTAAAGTAATGGCTAACCACCCTTGTAACACAGAGAACATGTTGAGATTTATGCCTGCCCCCGAGTGCACTTTTCTCGTTTTTTTCAACCCACTAACATTCTCAGAATTTTTCCTGGAAAGCTATACCAGGCGCAGGTTTCACAGTGTACTTCTGGGGATGTGATGTCACTTCTTTAAAAAGCTCTCATTTTCCCTGTGTAGAGTTCTCCATGGTGGATAACTACTTACAGGGGGCTTGGAGCCTTCTACAAAAACACAATTTTTTTCCTCTGTGGTGAATACCTTGTCTCTTGGTCACAGGGGCGGCTCCTCCATTTGAGCCAATGAGCGTCGCCCCACAAACCCCAGAGCTGAAAAATAAAATGGTAGTAACGTTTCTTTATTACCATTTGATTTTCAGCACCCCGTACTGAACTTTCAGGATGGGGCGGGGCCAGTGTTGCCAAGTGGGAGCAGCAGGGAGCTGGGTGCTTTAAAATGCGCAGCCAGACATGCGCATTTCAAGGTTCTCTAACCTAGCTGTCTTAGACAGAGGGTTAGAAAAAAATGAAGGCCTCCAGTGCTCTTAGGAGTGCTGAGAGAGGCTGCTCTACCCAATCCTGGCACTGCTTTCATGCTGTGGTAGCAGCACCAGGATTGGGTAGTGCAGTTTCCTGCATCGGCCATAAGGAGCTTCTTGGAAGACACCTGAGGGAATGCTGCAAGTAAGGAAGGTAAGTTTATTTTCTTTATTATTATAATTTTTTGTGTGCCCCTGCACCCACACTGTCAGTACATGCTAGCCGCCACTGCACTTGGAGAAAGCTCCTCCTTGCACCTCCAGCATATCTGGGGGTGATATGTTCCCCAGCCATCCTAATTGGGGAGTTATGGTAAACCTATGACCATTTCCAGAGTGGAAAAGGGATGGAGAGGGGTAACAGAATTTTCACAAATGTACATGTTTGCGGGCAACCGCATAGTTCCTTGGCAAACCATGCCTTGAAATGTCCACTTCCCACCCCTTGAAAGAGATATACACAATTGTGATCGAGAAATCCCCACTTTTAAAGGCATATACACCTGCCAGGAATAGGTATGTGAATTTCTAGGAGGTGGAAATCAGGTAAATTCAGCTTTAAACTTGAATTTACAACCGATTTTACCTTTGTGAATTGGGCTCACAGTATTCTAGTGCAGCTCAGAGATTTCAATATCTGAAACTACGTGAAAACACCAGTAAAATCACATCAAAGTCGCTAAAAACGGCATTCTAATGCCTTGTTGTGGAGGCCAAAATGAAATAAATTGAGAGGGCCTGATTCACAAAAAGTTTGCTGTGACTTACTCTTGTAGTACACCTGCCTTACTCCTGAATTGCAGGAATAAGAATCCAGAAATTCAGGAGTAAGTCACAAGTATTACAAGAGTAAGGCACTCATAATAGCAAAATCTTTGTAAATCGAGCCTACTGTGCTGTGTGCCCCACATGGGGTATTTTGAAACGAGAGCCAGGGGTACATAGAGAAGCTGGCATGCTATAGGTCCTAACCAGGAACTCAATCACTCCCCCGACACAGCTCTGAAAAATGCGCAGTATGGAGGAATGTCATTCTCTTCCCAGCTTTTAAAATAATGCAATGCTGGTAGGAATACATGCCAGGAAAATAATTTTAAAGCGGTGCTTGCTATGTGACACAATATGTCCGTCATCAGCCCATTAGGCCTGACAGGTGCCAAGCCACTCTGACTCTGCCAGGTGGACCTGCACCTTACAGAAAGGCAACCTCCATCAAGAGACAGACATGAATACTGATGCAGGTGAACATGCCTCAGGACTTTAATGGAACCCAAAATCTTGGTGAATGAAATGAAAAATATTTAAAGTTCCCAAAAAACATACGAAATCCTTACAGGCATAATGGGGCGTGCCCTGTTCCAGCAAAAGGAAAAAACACAGGTGGTTCTTTTGTCTTATTGTTTAACAACCATCCGATCAGTGGCCACTCCTCCGCCTTAGCGGTCGCCCCACTGCCTCGAAGCAGCAAAAGAAAGGAAAAAAAAAAATGATAATAACTGATGTTATTATAATTTTATTTTCTCCTCTTGGTGCGGCAGCTTGCATGAGGGGGCGGGGCTGAAGAGCAGGGGAGGAGTGGTACAACCCTCCTAAGTGTGCAATGACTGTTTGGTTGGCCCTCTCAGGCCGCCCAAAACAGTCATGAGCACTTTCCCTGTTCTTGATGCAGGCTGCATTACAACTTGCATGGAGAACATGCCCACCCATACAGCCCCTGGCTGAGCGCTGTGTCAAGGCGCTCAGACCAATCACAACGCTGCATTGCCGTGTTGTGATTGGGTGCAGAGAGCGTGGGAGCCCTGGTGCTTCCTGCTTCCTGTTTCTCCCAAGAAGCTAGGAAGAGGACGCAGTAGAGGTGGCGGCGGCCGGCCAGCCTGTTGGCTGGCTGGGAGGTAAGTGATTTTTGTTTTTTAAGTGATCCCCCCGCCCAGCAGCTGCGACTGCATCCGATGGGGCATAATGAAAATGTGGGTGGTTAATCCACATGCATGCACGAGTCCCACAGCCATAGCATCTCCACAGATTTAAGAAAAGTGTTAATGTGGGGGTACTACTTTCCAAAATGTTTGTATTTCTGAACATAACATGTCTTTAGGGTCTCATTCTCTTCAGGACCGTGTAGACGTCTCCCAGAGGGGCGCCCTCATACTGAGAGCATACCATCTACATATCACATAATTGGAGAGACATCTTTTATATTCAGAGAATCTGCCACTTACATATTTCAAATGAGCTGGTGATGCCAGCATTGGACCTCCCAACATCATCTCGTTCTTTCTTCCCTCTGAAAAAGTCAATAGTGTCAAATGGAGTGTATCTTTTAGTTTGTTTCTTTTTGTTCATTCATGGAGTCTTATCTCTAGGACGTTTCATCATAAATGCCTTTCTTAAAAATATTTCTATTTTGGCATGTAGCACTACATGGCCTTTTAGTGTGTTGTGTTTAGTGCTCAGTTCCTTTTCCATGTATGTCATTCTCAACGTCACTAAGGACTAGTAAAATTCTGAAATGTTCTTCATAGCTATGTAGCAGACTCTGGTAGAATACTCATACTGACACTTACCCTTTATCTGGGACAGCTGTTGCCTTCCCCAAGCATTCTGGTACTTGTAGTGTTCAATGAACTCAGCTTAGTGCTTTTGTAGAGAGCAAGCACAGTGCAAAGCTATTATGAAATCACCTAGAAGCTTTCTGGTAATGTTTGAAGCACAGCACTGTTCATCAAGGTCTTGAAATCTTGTTGTGTGCTTTGTGGCAGTCAACAGAGAACAGTATCCATAAAATGTCAGGGTCAGGATACCAATGTGTTCTGCTGTTAATACATTTTGGTTTATATCAGCTAGGAAACTAATGTGCACATTGAGTGCGCTCAGAATACCCATTAGTGTGTGAGTACAGGAGAATCTAGCAGCACGCTCATTAGCATATTCACACTCTTCCTTCTGCATGGGCACATCAGCGTTGGGTATGTCTTGCGAAAAATCGAATCCGGGGCCTGACAACACAGTTTTGTTTTGCCTTGCCTTCAGTCATTAAAAACCATTCATAACTGGACATGCATCTAAACAATCGGCCCACATATCCCCTCTTCCAATGAACTACAATCATAAGGCTAGACCATTCATCTCCAAAATTAGCCTTTCCAACTTTCTGTCCTGCCTTGAATTGTGTTTATAGATTTTGAAAGCAAGTTTTCACACAACTGCCATGACAATATCTCAGCAAATTAAGCTCCTATAAAATGTTGGCTATACACATGTATGTGAACCGGATGTGGCATGAGTTTAAACCCAGTTTTATCCAGCCTTTGCATTGTCCTTGTGCTGCGCAAAGGCAACCTAAGGAAATGCAAAGGCATCAGTATTATTTACAAAGCCACACAAGGAGCTATTTGTGACGCCTTATGTGCTTTATAAACAAATGTAATGCAAAACAGCAGCATGTGCTGCATCTGTTACATTTAAACTTGAGAGGCGTTCCATGGGTGGAGCACGGGTGTTCCCATGCATCCACCCATTGATTTGGATGCATTCTCAGACTTACAAAGATATATAAACCTGGAAATATGTCAAAGTGCTATGTTTTCCCAAGTGAGGTGTAACTATGAGAAATATCTTTAGTTCCCCTCGATATTTCTTCTTTCCAAGTGTGCTGCATTCTGCAGCACATGTAGAAAGTAGAAAATGCTTTTAAGGGATGTTTTTGTTCAGGAAAGTGTCCCTTCCTACACAAAAACAATCCTGTCCATAATGGAGGCACTCTTGCATTATGATGCAGGGGTGCTTGCGTTGGTGTTAAGCAGCACACAGTGCGACAGTGCAAAAAGAGAGCAGAAACGCTGCATATTTTGGTAAAATGAAGCATTTCTGCTCTTTCCCTTTCATGCACTGTAGACCAGCAACTTTGCTTGCTGTCCTGCGTTGCGTGAAAGATTATTAAATATGCCCCTTATGCGGTGATTAGTTAGGATAGTTTTTGATTCTCAGAATAGGTGTTACAAAGGTTTGTATTAGACCTGTAGTGTGGTCCAAAAATCACCTTAGCTGTATCCAAATTACAAAGACAAACTCGTTTGCATAGAATTTGGGATGAAAGGTGTTGGATCTGGCCCTTTTTGCAGGGTTATCCCCAAACTGTTTGCCTTCCTCCTGCTTTTTTTCTGACCTGTTTTTGTTGGTTTTAGGACTCTTGGCACTTTATTACTGCTGATCAGGGCTAAAGTGCATGTGCTCTCTCTGGTGAAGTTGGTAAGATTGGTCTATACCTGTTTGGCATATTTAAATTACCTGTAAGTCCCTTGTACCATGGTATCTCATATACCCAGGGCCTGTAAATTAAATGATATAGTGGGCCTGCAGCGCACCTTTCGCCACCCACCGAAGTAGCCTTCCAAACCTGTCTCAGGCCTCTTCAAGGCCTGCACGTGCAGTTTACTGCCGCAGTGACATGGCACTTAAAGTTTTTGCCATGTCTGAAACTCCCCTTTACCTACATATAAGTCACCCCTAAGGTAGGCCCTAGCTAGCCCTATGGGCAGGGTGCTGTGTAGGTAAAAGGTAGGACATGTGCCTTAGCTGTGTGGCATTTCCTGGTAGTGACAAACAGCCTATTTGGTTTCTTACTCCAGTGAGGCTGCCATCTCGTAGGTTTGCATTGGGAATTCCCTGATATGTGCTTCAGTGGTAATTTCAAATATGAAAGGGGTAGCGTGGCCATGTTTGGTATGTTTTGAATAGTAGTAATAAATCCTGCTTATTGGCGAAAGCAGATTTGTTATTACTATTTTAGAAACGCCACTTTTAGAAGTGGGCATTTCTGTGTGCTTATGATTCATTGTGCCCTGCCTGGTTGTGTATTCAAAGTCTGGTTGAGACTGACAGGAGAAGGGGATGTGCATTCACTCTAGACATGTGCCCTGCCTTTCCTGGGCTACTCAGCACTAGGCTGAATAGACCTTGGCTGCATTTAGAGTAGCGGGAAGAGTTTCCCTCGCACCTGAATAGGCCTGGTCTGCATTTAGAGTGGTGGGAGAAGTTGCACCTGCACCTCAATAGGGCTGTGCCTGACTTTCACAATGCTGTTTCCGCCCAACTATAGTGTGTCTGGAGTCAGGGCTTGGGATTGAATGGGAGTGTTGTGCACTTCTGAAAGTTGTTTGACGTGCCCCCAGAACAAATACTTTTGGACTATTAGTACAGGGGCTGTGACCTCATAATTTTAGACACTGTGTGGGACTTGTAACCAGCAGCTGCTGGCTCTATAGACTGCACCTGGCCAGAAGGAACTGTTATGCTGTCAGGAGGAACCATCATAGGACTCCCTTGCTTGTTGTGCTGACCGGTGGCCTGTGGAGCTACAAGAAGGACTGCTACTTTTACTGCAAGTGCCCTGATGTGCTGGCCTGCTGCTTATTTTTGCTTGGTGCCCCCAGTTGTTCTCCAGGTATGGGGTAGTGCAGCCCTCCCTTTTTTGCCCTCAGAGCATGGTGAGCCCTTTAGTCTCTGGCACTCCATTTTGCACCATCCTCGTGCTCTCGCTTTATTTTTCGAAGCCCTTGTGCTTTTGCGCCTTGGGTTGCACTCTGTGTGCTTGAGGAAGCCTCTCTGGGCCACCAGGACTGAGAATCAATCCCTCGTGTATGTTGCTGAGGCAACAAAGAGTAACCGGCAGCGCCGGAGTCAGCATCCCACCCGCGGGACCAGCTTGACGGTATGGAGCCAGTGCCCACCTGCAGAGCCGGCCGGTGCAACAATGAAGTCCAGGCCGAGTGAAAGAAAAGGGCTGCAACAGCTTTGGTTGCCCCCGAGCCCCTCGCAAGGACATACCAGAGTTGAGGGAAGGTGAGGAGCAAGGCGAAGCCCACGTGGTCTGGGTCACTCGCCTGTCGTTGTGCATTGCCCTGCACTTTCCAGCAAGGGGTAGGGGAGCCTCCAGAAGCTGCGGTCCCGGAGAAGGCCCGGACAGCCACAAGTCTTATGTTGGTTGTCCCCTCATTTCACGGTGTATACCTGAGGGGGCGGGGCACTTGCTGACCAGATTTTGAGAGTAAGGACGGGGTATGACCTCGACAGAGGCCCCCGACTCCCGAATTAGAAGGAATCCCCAGAAATTACAGCAATACCTGTCGTAGACGGGCAGGTGGCCCAGAAGCTTACTGGAAGGGAACAGAGTACCGTATAACCTATAATAAGAGCGCAGGAGCTGCTCTTGGTGTTGTTTATTGTTATGCATGGTAATGTGGATATGCGGGGAGAAATTCTTATGTGTCATGCCTCACTCTAAGAGCTTCATATTCCTGCTTGATGTGATACGTGTTGCTTATGCCTTACAATATCAGGATGCGGAGTATTACTTCAGGAAGTTGCCTTTATGTGCAGAGTGAGGATGTTTTTTGTGATGAGTGCAATCTACCTTGTAATATTATGACAATTGCCCTATGACAAAGTGATTTTATGGTCTAGGTGACGTCATGACAAGTGCCTAGTAGCACAGCGATTTATGTGATTGCAGTTCAATGTGTTATGTATAATACAGAGGATATTTTGATATAACCTTGTGTAGTGTCTGTTTTTGTGGTGTGACTAGTGTGTCACTGGTGTGTGTGTGTGTTGCACACATGCTTTACACATTGCCTCTGGGATAAGCCTGACTGCGCTGCAAAGCTAACAAGGGGGTGAGCAGGGGTTATCTTGAGTGCGTAACCCCCTTACCCTGACTGGAGTGGTGGGTTCTGCCTGGCTTGGGTGTATACTCTGGTAAACAGATATAATAATGAAACAAAAATATCGAATGGACACAATATTGAGTCTAAAATATAGAATGGACATAATATCGAATGGACATAATATAGTCGTTAAAAATATCGAAATTAAGGTAAGTAATATCGATAGTTAAAATATCGAAGTACATAATATAGGCATTAAAAAATATCGAATTTTTAATAATATCGAATTTTTCTAAGTGTATTGTATGTTAGTATATGTGTTAAAAGTGTATATTAGTTGTTGTAATGTATGTTTAATTTTTTAAAAGCAATGAATTTTATGTTATTTAATTTTTGCGTAATTTAATTCCGTAGCGGGTAGTGGGTTTATAGGGGAATAGGGTGGGAAGTAATTTAATTAAAATTAAGTACATATTAATAAATATTAATTGGTATTGATAATTAATTTATTGTTAATTAATTATTAATTGGTAATTAAATTTTATTAATTGGAATTTTTTAATTGATTAAATGGTAATTATGTTAATTCAAATAATTAAATAGTTGTAGCGGGATGTGGGTTTATAGGGGAATAGGGTGGGAAGTAATTTAATTAAAATTAAGTACATATTAATAAATATTAATTGGTATTGATAATTAATTTATTGTTAATTAATTATTAATTGGTAATTAAATTTTATTAATTGGTAATTTTTTTAATTAATTAAATGGTAATTATGTTAATTCTATTAATTAAATAGTTGTAGCAGGATGTGGGTTTATAGGGAATAGGGTGGGAAGTAATTTAATTGAAATTAAGTACATATTAATAAATATTAATTGGTATTGATAATTACTTTATTGTTAATTAATTATTAATTGGTAATTACATTTTGATAATTGGTAAAAAAAAATTATTCATTAATTGGTAATTAGTGTTATTAATAATATTTATTAGTATTGATCATTAATTATTTTTAGTAAAATATTAAAATATTACTTTCCCTACTGTTGCACTCTCTGGAGTGGGAATAGTAATTATTACCCCTACGCTATCCAACGCTTTCCCTACTGTTGCACTCACTGGAGTGGGAATAGTAATTTTTACCCCTACGCTATCCAACTCTTTCCCTACTGTTGCACTCTCTGGAGTGGGAATAGTAATTATTACCCCTACGCTATCCAACGCTTTCCCTACTGTTGCACTCACTGGAGTGGGAATAGTAATTTTTACCCCTACGCTATCCAACTCTTTCCCTACTGTTGCACTCTCTGGAGTGGGAATAGTAATTATTACCACTACGCTATCCAACGCTTTCCCTACTGTTGCACTCTCTGGAGTGGGAATAGTAATTTTTACTCCTACGCTATCCAATGCTTTCCCTACTGTTGCATTGTCTGGAGTGGGAATAGTAATTTTACCCTCCCGCTATCCAACGCTTTCCCTATTGTTGCACTGACTGAAGTGGTAATAGTAAATTTTACCGTCCCGCTATCCTACGCTAAAAATATTGAATATTTTTATAAATATTACGTTAATATATTTATGTATTAAAAAATTTAAATGTATGTTTATTATTTTTAAGTTACATTAATTTTTTATTAATTTTAAAGTTATTTAAGTATTTTTAAGTATGTTTTAGTTAATTATATATATTATTTCATTAATTTTACATTACTTTTTATACATTTAAAAATTCAATATTTTGACTGACTATATTTTTTACAACTATATTTTGGAGTCGATATTTTTGTACTTACCTGTTTGTAGATAGGGAGTCGATATTTTGGCATTCGATATTTTTACTTCGATATTGTTGTAGGTCGATATTCTTGTTATCGATATTCTGTCAGTGATCCGTATACCCTAGTCAACCAGAAACCCCATTTCTAACAAAAGGGTATCTCTGGTGCCCTCTGGCTGCCATGTCATGAAAGTGTGAACAGAGCTGGGTAGGAAGTGACACCAGTGTGTATGCTTGAAATTAATGAAGAGGGTTGTTGTAGAACAAAGAGCCAAAGGGGCTGGGAAAGAAAATGGTTTAGCTGCTTGGCAGGTTGTTAAGTAGGCGGTAGATGGGGATCAAACAGGCACAAGATGGTGATGTCGCTATGGACTGTATGGATAAGGAGTGCACATTTGAAAACACTGTCGACATCCCTGATGCCATCCAACAGAGTCACATTACCCTGCTACTGTTAGTTAGCAAGATATGTTAGCTAATATTTTGATTTTTAAATATTAAAGCTTGAATCCCCTCAATACCCTTTCAGTGACTAAAAGAGCAGCAAATAGTTGTATTAAATACATTCACAGTAGACATAAAACTCTGTAAAGGACCAATAACACGGTAAATTGCACATGTAAATAAAAGAGTAAAATAATAGAACAAAAAGAAATCGGAGGGAATTAAAACACATATGGCATGTTTGGATCTGCGGGTAACTCCATCTGTTCAATATATTTGGTGTTACATAGGAAAATAATGAACCAGTCTATAATTAGTTTTATTCTGTAGGCACTGTAAATTTGCAATCACAGAAGTGAAGGCACCTATAGATGTTTATCAGAGTGAGACATCAGAATGGTAGAAAATGTCTCTAAAAATCACAGGTTATGCCTTGGCTGGAAGGGAAATTCACACTACAAATGGAAGAAATATGGAGGGGAAGATGACTTATAAAACACACACTCAAAGCAGACATAAATGGAACAATATTAGCAAGGGTTCTCACAACAGTCAGGTCTCACGGTAGTTCTCACAGTAGAGGCGTGTGGGAGGCCCATATTCATCAGTGTGGAACACAATTGTGTGTGGCTGCCACTCAGGGTGTGTGGTCTCAGCGGGCAAGTATACCTTACTCAGCCAACATATTAGCAAAATTCACTATAACAGATTAAATAGTTTTGGTGCATAGACCTATGAATTTATTTGAGGTTCCTATTTTCCCTCAAAAAAGCAATGGAATGAATGAATGAACATTTTACATGATATAGGATCACCTTTTAGAGCTTGCAAGCTACATACAAAGCTTGATCAATTTATTCAGACGAAAATCACAGAGTTACAATAAAGGACGTTCCTCTATTGAGGAACAGACAGAAGTTAAGTGGGTGGGAGCTATTGGGAACAACGTTCCCAAGGGTTTTGCATGTTATGAAAACAGTTTCCATACTTTCCTTTAAAGAATAACCGTTCCTGCACTGGTTGAAAGGAAAGAAGAGGGTCTCCTACAATGGGAAGATTAGTATAACTGTCATCTGTTTTTCATTTATTATTTATGCATTACATGCTATATGCAATTACTTCTAGGTTAAAATCTAGCTGTGTAGTTCACAGTATTTTGTTCTTTTTCGTTATGTGTCTGACCCAGCACCTCCACTCATTGACCTTGCCCCCACTGAGCTCAGGATCACAGCTTCTACACTTTTTTTTATACACTTCGACTCCTGGGTGAAAACATGGAAATACTTTGGGCCAAATTTACAAGAAAGTTACTCAGCGCAGCACTGAAAGCCATTTCGCTGCGCCGCACTGAGTCACTTTCAAAGCACAGGGATGGGACATATTTACAATAATATGTGCGACATAATTACAATAATATGTCTCATCCCTGTGCTTTCCCCTGCGCTGGCGCACAATTGGCTGTCATATGCCAACGCAGGCACCCTTGCACCTGGGTGCAAGGGTGCCTATGTTGTGGGGGGATTGTTTTTGTGCAGGAAGGAACACCTTCCTGCACAAAAACATTCACAAGAGGTGTTTTCCTCTTTCTATGCATGCTGCAGAATGCAGCATGCATAGAAAGAGGGACAAGCATTGGCATAGCCAATAGGTCTCGCTTTTGGGACCTTATAAGTGTTTAGCCATGCAACACTTGATGTTGTTTAATCAAGGATATTGTGCTGGATAACTAAACACTTATAATGTCCTAAAGCGAGACCTATCGGCTATACATTGAGGAGACCTTATAAGTGTTTAGGTAGAGCTATTGACTTTGCCAATGTTTCTAAGCTGTGCAGTAGAGAAGTGTGGCTGCTGTGCAGCATGCTGAGAAGTTGTAATTAAAAAGTGTAAGAAGCACTGAGTGATGCTGTGCTGGCCTTGAGTGATGCTGTGGTGGTCCTGTGTGATGCTGCTGACTGATGCTGTGGTGATGCTGATTGATGCTTTGGCGCTGCAGAGTGATGCTGTGGTAGCATATAGTGATGCTGTGGTGGTACTGAGTGATGCTGTGGTGTTCCTGAGTGATGCTGTGGTGGTGCTGAGTGATGCTGTGGTGGCGTTGAGTGATGCTGTGCTGGCCCTGAGTGATGCTGTGGTGGTCCTGAGTGATGCTGTGGTGGTGCTGCCTGATGCTGTGGTGATGCTGATTGATGCTGTGGCACTGCAGAGTGATGCTGTGGTAGCATTTAGTGATGGGGTGGTGGTACTGAGTGATGCTGTGGTGTTCTTGAGTGATGCTGTGGTTGTGCTGAGTTGTGCTGTGGTGAAGGTGAGTGATGCTGTGGTGGTGCTGAGTGATGATGTGGTGGTGCTGACTGATGCTGTGGTGGTGCTGAGTGATGCTGTGGTGGCCCTGAGTGATGCTGTGGTGGTGCTGAGTGATGATGTGGTGGTGCTGACTGATGCTGTGGTGGTGCTGAGTAATGCATGTGGTGGCCCTGAGTGATGCTGTGGTTTGCTGAGTGAAGCTTTGGTGGTGCTGACTGATGCTGTGGTGGCGTTGAGTGATCCTGTGCTGGCCCTGAGTGATGCTTTGGTGGCCCTGAGTGATGCTGTGGTGGTGCTGCCTGATGCTGTGGTGATGCTGATTGATGCTGTGGCACTGCAGAGTGATGCTGTGGTAGCATTTAGTGATGGGGTGGTGGTACTGAGTGATGCTGTTGTGTTCTTGAGTGATGCTGTGGTTGTGCTGAGTGATGCTGTGGTGAAGGTGAGTGATGCTGTGCTGAGTGGTGAAGTGGTGGTGCTGACTGATGCTGTGGTGGTGCTGAGTGATGCTGTGGTGACCCTGAGTGATGCTGTGGTGGTGCTGAGTGATGATGTGGTGGTGCTGACTGATGCTGTGGTGGTACTGAGTGATGCTGTGGTGTTCCTGAGTGATGCTGTGGTGGTGCTGAGTGATGTGGTGGTGCAGAGTAATGATGTGGTGGTGCTGACTTATGCTGTGGTGGTGCTGAGCGATGCTGTGCTGGCCCTGAGTGATGCTGTGGTGGTGCTGAGTGACGCTGTGGTGGTGCTGACTGATGCTGTGGTGCCGCTGAGTGATATGGTTGGGTCCCTGAGTGATGCTGTGGTGGTGCTGAGTGATGCTGTGGTGGTGCTGAGTGATCCTGTGGTGTTGTTGAGTGATGCAGTGTTGGCCCTGAGTGATAATGTGGTGTCGCTGAGTGATGCTGTGGCGGTGCTGAGTGATGCTGTGGTGGTGCCGAGTGTTGCTGTGGTGGCGTAGAGCTATGCTGTGGTGGCGCTGACTCCGCAGAATAATTCTAACTTTTCTGTGATTGGGGGGCTGGCGAGAAAGCAGGTCTGGCAGTAAAAGGGCTTTGTTACAGAGACCAGGCTGGCCAAGCTATGTAATTGAATCAATACACTGATGAGTTGATGAAACAAGGTTAGAAATACCCAACTGCCCCTTTCGTGGGAATAATAAAATCATTTTGTAAAACGCAGACCTGGGATGCTTTCAAATCAAATGTATGTTTAGACTGCTTATACTGGAACAACGTTCTTGGTTCTAAAAAAACGGACTATTCATGCACTGAGCCGCTGCAGTAACGAAACCAGCATCTAGAAATCTAAGACTAATTTCGATTCAATAAAATGCTGCTACAATTGCAATAGCACCATGAGGTATAGCTTTTGGTCTGCACTGGTGGGCTCCAGAGGCGCCGTCTGATGCGACTTGTTTGCCTCCTTTTAAGAGAGCACTCTAGCAGGCGAAAGGGAGACAGCAGTGGCCGCCGACGAAGACGAGTCCGGGAAGGTAACATTTATTTACTTGTTGGAACACAGGAGACACGAGCATGTAACAATATGACGCCCACAGTCATTTGTAACTTGTCACTTTATGGAGTGGGCAGCAGTGTTGGCAAGAGTCGGCCCTTCAGGACAGCGGCTGGCTCTGCAGCACGGGGGCGAGCGGGTTTAAGTTCAGTGCACATGAGGGGGACAGGAGATGCACAGAGAGGCGGAGCGAGGCGCGCGCACTTGGGAGAGCGAGAGGAAAGCCAGATGGCGCCTCTGCTCGTGCGCAGTGGCCGCCGACGAAGACGAGTCCGGGAAGGTAACATTTATTTACTTGTTGGAACACAGGAGACACGAGCATGTAACAATATGACGCCCACAGTCATTTGTACCTTGTCACTTTATGGAGTGGGCAGCAGTGTTGGCAAGAGTCGGCCCTTCAGGACAGCGGCTGGCTCTGCAGCACGGGGCGAGCGGGTTTAAGTTCAGTGCACACGAGGGGACGGGAGATGCACAGAGAGGCGGAGCGAGGCGCGCGCACTTGGGAGAGCGAGAGGAAAGCCAGATGGCGCCTCTGCTCGTGCCTGTGCGCGTAACCGCACGCTCTATGCCACCCAAAAAGCTGTGGTCGGCTTTTTAAAGCCCCACTCACTAAATGTCTCGCCAGAGCATCGCATGCGCTGGCTCAGGCGAGACCTAAAAAACGAGGAGACAACAGACAGCTGAAGGAATGTATGTGTGGGAATAGCGAAACCTCACAGGAAAGAGAAGGAATCCCAAGGGTGTGAAGGTGTTTAATTCCCTAAGCTTCTGTATTACACAATCTATAGATGACCTTCTTCCCCGTACTCTTTCTATTTCCCACCATTCTCAACATTACAACCACACAGCAAGAAATGCCCTTGCTACCTGGGAGAAGTGAAAACTGCAGCATTTTTTAAATTTAAGCACCCATAATCCCCTAATGCCTGTCCCCTCGAAGAGCTATGATCTCAGGACCCATCTTCTGTGATTTGTACTTTGAACATTTCTGCAGGGTGTGAAATGTGAAGTTCACTCTTGGATTTCAGTAGACGTTAGATCTTGATGGAACTCAAATGACAAATTCTTAAAAACAAATATTTTCTCCTGGGCAAGTGTTGATCGCTGCCTCATCTGATACTACTGCCAGGCCTTCCTAAGTCCTACTGATTAAACACCTAAGACAGGCTTGCTTGTCCCACTTGGGTCGTTGCCGTGTTCTTCTTTAAGGTTTTGACACTCCTCCCCAGGATCACATCTGTTGGAATACGTCTCCTGTAATGTTATTTAGCATTCAATACAATCCATCCCATCCCTCCTACCAAGGGCTCTGGGGTCACTGCTCATTGATTTGCATCACTTTACAGAAATACATAAATAAATAAATAACATTCTCATCAGACAAACAGTTATTCTAGACTCCATTATGTGAAGTCTAGTCGTGGTGGAGCCCTGGGTAGAAAGGGCTGGGTTTTACTCTGTTCATCAGCTGACTTCTTCAATGCTCCAATCACTCTTCCATACGAAACACATTCTTATTGGTGCCTGTTTGCGAAAGAGCGTGGAGGGTGTTCCACGGATCTAAGGTCAGTTAAACAGGACAGTGAGCTAGTTGAGGTCTAGGAAATGGATTAATTTCTTTGATCTGTCTCTTTTTTAAAAAACGTTTATGGCTGAAAGACTGAAAGACTTAGTTAAAAAAAAATCATGTATTTTTCAATTTTTGAGACAGTCTAGAACAGGTGTTTTTTTTTTTGTTTTTTTGCAGAGGTCTAATTTTTACGAGAATAATGCATGCCTAGATCGTCCATGCTAGGCTTTTTCTTTTTTTCTTTTGTATTCTGGAATGTGTAGTCCTGTTGATCCCATTCTAAGACTAGGACTATGAGTTTCAGAATGCAACAACAAAAAATGCCGGACTCGTTAAGCCAGTCACACATGCAACTTGGAAACGTGGGAGCTTTGTACTTACAATGCTCATCGTGTGCGTTACATAAAAATCTGACATGCTTACCATTGGTGTTAATACATTTTTGATCAATTCAGTGATTTATTTATCTTTATTTGTTTTAAATGTGAGTTTATGGCAGGCTTCATAGGAAGTGTTAAACGCCACTGAAAGGTGAGCAAACGATGCTTCAAGGACCTCTCTGGCTTTTACCAGTTGAGACCTAATGGGCATTCTGTTCTGGGATCTAAACAAAAGCACATAGGCCCAGATTTACGAAGCACTTGCATTGCCCTTGCATCATGCAAGGCGGCGCAGAGCAACACAAGGGCTTCAGTGACATTTACTGAGCCAAGCAAAGCCACCTTGCATGGCTCTGTGTGGCTTAGAAAATCTGCGGTAACGCAAGGCAGCAGCCGTCGCTTCCTTGCGTTACTCTGCCCTGGAATGTCATTCTATGGGTGGAGTGTTGGCATTCACCCATGGATTTTGGCGCATTCCCAGATTTACTAAGACTAGTAAACTTGGGAATGCATCAAAATGCTATGCCTTCCTAGGTGAGGCATAAGGAGGAGAAATATGTATATTTCTCATTGTTTTTTTCCTCTTTCTACGTGTGCTGCAGAAAGAGAAAAAAGCCTAAGAGGATTGTTTTTGTGGAGCAAAAGTGCCTGCATCGGCGCCTGGCTGCACTGAGTGCACCAGTGCAAGGAGAGAGCAGGAATGCACCATATCTTAGTAGATATGACGCAGTCCCGCCCTCTTCCTGTCACGCCATGCAGCGCAGCAAGTTGTCTTGCTGCGTTGCTTTGAATGACTTATTAGTAAATCTGCCCCATAAGCTCTATATTTCGTCTCCCACACCTGGCCTATAGGCAGCCGCGGCCGCTGCAGGTAAGAGCGGTGGGGCCAGCTGGGGGGGATTTCGAGAGACGACCACGAGGGAAAATTATTTATTTATTTAATTTTCCCTTGTGGTCGTCTCTCGAAATCCCCCCCAAGCCGGCCCCACTGCCCCACAGCTCTTACCTGCAGTGGCCGCGGCTGCCTACCAGAGAGTGTTTTTACACCAGATCAATCAATACGAAGGTCGCAGGGGAAAACAACTTATTTTTGGAGCGAAAACAGAAAGTAACAATACTGATCGAGGTCCGCTCCTCCCCAAAGGAGGGTCATTAATATTTATAGTACACACAAAATTACACAAAAGAGAAAACCTGACCAAATGAAAAAAGGCAATAATCCGAGTTATAAAATAACATAAATCTGCCTACAGTCAACATAAAACATTTAAGGACCAGGTAGCACAAATGATGATCCACCATTTTAACAAACTCCCCAATCTCACATAGTCTTTGACAGTGGGCTAAATCTCACCAAATCGATACAGTATTACAATGTGGAGAGGGGACTCAAGCCAAGGTAGCTGGTACACTTATATCTCAATTTACCTTCACCATTTACAAGAAATATACAGTAGGGATGCTTGCCATTGGCTCTCCCATATGATTTCTATTATTAGAAACAGTGCTTATATTTCATAAATAGAAAAGCATTGCTTAGGAGTACATTCCCATATGATGAAATAAAAGGAACTCAATTAAATTGCTCAGTTTACACATTTACTTGAAATAAAATAATCAATGCATCCACTTCATAAAACAAATACAAGTTTGCTGACTTCTCAACTCCCATGAACTGGATAGTTTTTTTTATGTGACATGAATATAAAATATTTTTGTTGATTCAATACATGTTCTGTCAATAATGAAAAAACCATCGTATCTTTCAACCACAAGGTTTTACAAACTCACTGCCACGACCCCACGCTCTTTCTGACTGTGCAACTGTGCAGCCCCTCACCAGGCATTTATCTTGGTGTTTCACTGCATCCACGTTGTTTTGCACATCTTCATATGATGACAAGTTTCCAGAGCAGAAGCTGTTTCGTGAGGCAATTGTTGGTCTTTGCTGACCGTGCGTGCAGAACTCTTTAGTGCTGTTGCATCCTTGCTGTCAAGTGAGGAGTGCTGCTTCAATCAATGTCCTGCCAGCATCAATGTCAGGGGGACCTTTGCATTTCCTACACTGCAGTGTTCATTTCAAAGGCAAACAATAATGCTGTAGGGATCACATCCGATTCCGTAAATAGCTTAAGCCCTTGACATTGAATTTGCATTTTCTCATGATCTAATGTCAGTGTAACATAACATTGAGCAGAGTTGCATTCCTAAGTGCTATGTGAATTAGTTTCCTGTCTTGTATACTTCGTCGGCTTAAGCTAAGCTGCAGAGGGTGGCCATCTGCGGATAGTTGTACTTAAATGCTTAATATTCATGCGTGTGTCATCCTCTTTTATGTTTATAGTGTTAACGTCTTACATGTAAGGATGCATTTGAACATTTTACAACATTTAAAAAGATGACATATCAAAGAAAGTGTATTAAACAAGCATTGGTAAAGCCAAAAGGCCTGGCAAAGGCTGTCATTGTTTTAGCTTTGCCAATACTTTTTTTTTTTCTCACTGCTTTTGTAAACCTTCCTTGTTGGGGGTAGTTGCTGGGCCCTTTCCAATATAAAAAAATGCCTAAAAGTGAAATTATCTTTTGGTCTCAAAAAGTGCACATTTCCATAGTAACCTCTAGCATTAAGGGAACTACTTTGTGTGTGGGTGTGCTCTTTGTGAAAGTGAGGAAAGCCAATGGCTGAAGTGGGCTGACCAACTGCCCCATGCTGCATTCTGTTGTGTGCAGAAGAAAAATGTGAATGATGTAAGAACAGTCCAATGAATTGGGAGAGCTGGCTGAAAGCCCGTAAAAGTCAATATGTACATTTATGTGTGTGTTCTCACCACTTCTGTAGACAGATGGAACTCAGTAAGGTTTGCCGTTTCCTTTGTTGTGGACGGAGGGGGGAGTTTGATTATATGATATTGGTTTCATGCGAAGACTCTCTATGATTGACAGGAGGGTGCAAATTCAACACTCGACGGTATAAGTGAACCTACCTTTACATATGTTTCAAAAGGTGCCTAGTAGCCCTGTGATGATATGCCCAATGGGGAGCTGGAAATCTTATTTGTTCCATACTATATAAGAGATCATATTATTATAACACCCTCTCCATGAAGTTGCACATCTCTGCTGTGGTGGGCCAATGCTTCACGTCGTTCCGCACTATCAAGAAATTCCTCCCCCTCCTGCCTTTAGAGGGGAGAAGAGTCGTGATCCATGCCCTGATCACTTCACGTTTGGATTGCGCGAATGCCCTGAATTTTGGAGCAGCAGAAGCTCAGGTGAATCCTTTACAGGTGGGCCAAAATGTTACAGCCAGACTACTTCTTCGCCTGGTGTGCCTATTCTCAGACCACTGCTGCTCTTAAAGCGCTGCATTGGCTGCCTGTTACGAAACAGATTTTGTTTAAAGCCTTAGTTTTGGTTCACAGGGCAGTGCATCTGTCCAGTCCTGACTATTTAGCTGTGATATTTGCAGAGTATATTCCAGTTAGAGTGATGCATTCTGTTTCTGCCTCACTTCTGGTAATCCTGTGCTTTAAACGTATTCGAAGGGGCGGTACAGCCTTTTCCTTCCTTGCGGCCAAGTTGTGGAATGAGCTCCCTCGCAAATTACACCTGATCTCTACTGAGCTCACTTTGTGTAAAAAACTCAAATTCTTGCTCTTTTCTGGGGTGCAGTAAGACCTCTGTTTGGGGTTGCGTCCCTGGCCTCAGCCTGTAAGGCGGGGCACTCCTCAGAGTAGCCACACGCTCTACAAGTCCCTCTCATTCATTCATTCATTCATTATGTTGTAATCATTGTAAAATGTAGTTAAGAAACTTCTTTAAAAAATTTGTATGTGTGTGTTGTAGATAAATATCAACCGGACCCTGGCAGTGAACGTATCAAGCCTCTTGGAGCTCTGCCCAATCACAGGGGCCGATTCACATAACTAATCTGAGATAAAATCCTAAACTTACTACTTTTGGTACTAACAAAATGGGGGATAATTTAACACAGGAAAATACCTTGGTGCTCGCCAATTATCGTGAAGTAAACAAAAACAGATGAAACAATATTTGCGGTGCTACAGGTGAGGGAAAAACCCCTAAACCCTCAGTTTTGAGACCCAAAGGTCGGAAATTGGATGAAACCAGTTCCTGTACACACACATACAAGTAAGTGAAAGTTCAAAATGTTGTTGGCGAGAAGATTGAAGCAAGTAATATTTCTTGGTGTGTTCTCTTGTCTTTATTCAAATGAAACCCAACGTCCAGCCAACACGTGTTTCGTCAATAGGGCGTAACCCTTGACTTCTTCAGGGCTGTTGCGAAATTAGTGGTATCTTAGACCTAAAAACCGGTGATAATTCCGACCCGCTGAGTCATAAAAGGTCCAATCAATTTCCTCCAACGTATACGTAAAAGTAAATAAAATGCCGTAAGTCTTTAGCTCAGGGCATCCGATATCCAAAAAGTGTGAAATTGCAACTGGAAATGCCGGTACAGAACGCGTTCCCGGGAGTGTGTAGACATCAAGGCGTACTCGCTGCAGACGTTGTCGACGGCCTAATTTCGGCCTAATTTCGGCCTGTTTGGTTGTTGATCTTTGGAGTGCATATTTCGGCATTTCCAGTTGCAATTTCACACTTTTTGGATATCGGATGCCCTGAGCTAAAGACTTACGGCATTTTATTTACTTTTACGTATACATTGGAGGAAATTGATTGGACGTTGAAGAAGTCAAGGGTTACGCCCTATTGACGAAACACGTGTTGGCTGGACTTTGGGTTTCATTTGAATAAAGACAAGAGAACACACCAAGAAATATTACTTGCTTCAATCTTCTCGCCAACAACATTTTGAACTTTCACTTTACTTGTATGTGTGTGCACAGGAACTGGTTTCATTACTACTTTTGGTATTCACAGTAGGAATTTAGTAGTAGTAAAGTTAGGACTCCTAACTTTACTACTACTAAATGCCTTTTGTGAATACCGAAAGTCGTAAAGGTAGGATTTTGTCTCAGTTTAGTAGTAGTAAAGTTAGGAGTCCTAACTTTACTACTACTAAATGCCTTCTGTGAACACCAAAAGTAGTAAGTTTAGGATTTTATCTCAGATTAGTTCTGTGAATCGGCCCCTCAGATTCCAGTCCTGCCCTACTGGTGGATTTTGAGAATCAAAAAAGTGCCAAGATAAAATCTTGACAAGGGAGCAACTCTATCACAGTACCGAAACATCATCAGAGGCTATAAAATCCATTTTGCCCTGCTTGGAGAATTCGGAGCCAAAACTAATGGGTTTAGCACGAGCTTAACAATGATGTATCCAAATCTGAAGGGCCCTCTACATGTTCTGTCTTGGACCTTGCCCTCTGGAAGACCTTGACCTCCATAATAGACACTTAGGGGTCAACTTAAATGTTGGCAGAGAGGGAAGTCAATCGCAATGGAGTTCCCGCCCTGCCAACACAGTGGTCTGCTCGCCCAATTCATTTAGGACTGTGGGTTTGGCTACGGCAGTGACTACTCTGTCAGCACCATAGTCAAACTTCTCTGACAGCCCAATGGCCATAATGGCAGTTCTTGTCAATGCTTTAGAAATGACCATCAGCTTGATGTCATCTCTGTCAGGGTGACGAAGTAATTTAGTCTTTTGTGCTCGTGGAGAAACAGCCGCCCGCTGATGAAGAAACCAGCCCCTAAGTCATAAGGTAAAAACTTTGAACAGGGTGACTTGCTTTGTGTACTCAATCTCTGCTCCACCGCAGTCAACCTGAAATCTAGGTCATGAAATTAGACTTTACATTCGCACTTAGAGTTTTCTAAGCACTTCCCTTAAAACTTTAAAAAATCATATCTCCACGTCTCCTTATTAAATTAAATTTTTTAGCTGGGTATTTCATTCTGTTATGTTCTTGACATTAAAATTGTTGGTAATGCATGAAATTAACATGCATTTCTCTGCGATGTTGGCTTCTGCTTGTGCCATACCCATTAGGGATGTAGCAGAGTTTCACTGAGACTTGTGTTGAGACCTAAGCAGGATGTATTTGAGTTTTTAAAAATCCCTTGTTCCCAAATTAATAACCTACTTTGTGACAATACCTTTGTCCAGGTGAATAGCACATCAATGACTCTATTTCGTATACTTGTTCATATTAAATCATCATTGAGGGCTCATTGTAGGGTGCTAAGACTAGTGCATTGCAAATGGACTATGTCATGAAAACTTTTGTAGAATGTTTAAAGTTATTATAGCTTCGTAGAACACTATTGGTTGTGGGATAACTTTCCATACCATTCCAGCATTTCTATCACAGATCGGAGTCATCCTCTGATGGTATGTTTAGCGTTTGGTGAGAATTTGCCTGCTGTGGGGTTATTCACTGGGTTCAATGTAGAGAATCATGTATGTATTATTGTGTTTCATTGCTCAGCATTATGCCTCCATAGCAGCGTAGTGCACAGCTGTTTGTTTCTACTGTTCCTTTCAATTATGTCCCAAAGGAAGTGCTAACCTACCAGAGAACCACCTCTCAAAAGAGCAACCAATGTACTAGATCACTGCACTTTTAATGCTGGAATCCAGCTCAATCTTTGCTGAAGGCTAGTCTTTTGAGGATCTTGTCATGGGGTGGCAGCCAATTGGCTCAGCCTGTTTGGCACAGTATAAAAAATCTGTTCACATCTTTATATCACTCGCATGGAACTGAGTAAGTTGGGTTTTAAATAAATTGTGCTCTCATACATTGGCTGGCTTGTGAGCTATGACAAATGAATTCAAGTCCTCATTCCAGCTGCCACTTAGTGGAGAGGTGCTCATGCACACACAAACACACCGTCACAGTTTTGCTGTAATTGTTGTGTGCATTTTTAGTTTCACCCGAGGGGTGAAGGATTTAAGGAGCACAGTATTTGGGTTTCCCCCTTACTGCTTTTAAATCCCTTAAGATGAGGGGCTTGGCATGGAGGCCCAAGTCTACAGACCAAGCTGACCCTCAGACGTATTCTGCATCTTGTTTGTGCACCTGCACAAGTATACACAGTGAAAGGTGAAGGTGATTTCACAGAATGCAATGCCACATTCTGAACTTCTCCCCATTACAAAATGCTCCCAGAGAAGGTCATGAAATCAGTTCCACAAAGTCTGATGTTGATTCAGGATGTTTTCTCATACAGGCTATTTTTATGCAATTTCTCTTCCTGTCGCAGAAGAAAAAATATTTGTCATTTTGAAGGAAGATGTTAGAATTAGTTGTTATTGTACCGCAAGCACTTGGTGAGATAAACAAATATAATAATTGCCATAACGAGCTGAATACCGGTGAGTTATTCCAGTGAGTGTGAGGCCTTAAATCATTAGAGTTAATAACTGCATGCAATTACATCACGAGTGCGCTTTGTTTCTGCGATAATGTTACTGTGTCTTGTAGGTCAAACTCATTTCAAAATAGTGTAAGGCCCGAGGCACGATAAAAGGATGGAAAAAGCAATTGGATATTAATATGAAAATACTGGCCATATATTTCCCTTCTTAGTTATTTCAAAAGCTATTAATATTTTCCATGTCCCCATAATAAGCACCATATACGTCTTATAGATAAACAAACACATGGGTCAGGCTAATCAGTCTTATGTATGGGATAGACCATGGGCCAAGAAGCCAAGAGGCAATATCCAGCCTAAGCCCCTTGCTGTGCTTGCCTTACTCTCAGTTGACAATCCCATTTTATGTTTATATCACTGTACTGTAATCTCTGGTCCAAGAAGCAGATATGAAACTATAGGCAAGTGATTGACTGAAAGACAACACACTCATTTGATCTTCAGATTAGATAAGGGGAGAGGGAACTGATTAGAAATCCTCACCCTCCTCCCAACCTCATATTGCCACCCCACAGATAGCACCTCAAAGACATATGGGACAGGACAAGAAGTGAAATGTCAAGAACTCAAAAGACGCGCCCTGGCTTTGAACTCTGTCAAGCTTATCCATCTGCCCCTTCCCACTAGGCAGCTGGCATGAATACGTATATTGACAATCTGGATGCAACCCAGACTTAACGTACTTAAGCAGAAGACCCCAAGACACAGTATATGATGCACACCCTTCACATGCAAAATATTATAACTCCCTGTCATAATATATAGAAGCTCTCATCAACCATAATAGCCTAGCAAAATACACAGCTTTAAATCGCATAAATGTTTAGTAGTGCTGGTATGCATTTCAAGCCATATGCTTACCAGCACTGTCAAACATATATAAAAACTCCTTGACAACTCACTGCAATGAACGTGCTTCTCTCAACACCTTTCCTTCTCCTGCTCCACACAGCCAATTCCTTGCCCTCTCTGCAAACCTGACATGCTAGCAGCATATTATCACCCCCTCCTAATTTATTTAACCCTGGCAAGGTGAGGGCCCAGGAAGGACACTGTTCCCTGATTGCTTGCTAACTGAAATTAGGATTTCACATTTAACTTGGCTTGGGAGTACTTTCTTCACAGAAGGGCGAGCCAACGCTTTAAATTAGCAAATCAAAAAGGTTGAGATGAAGTCCATTGAAATAAGTCAGGAGAAGTCTAGGTATAGGCGTGGAGTCTGCCTCCAAGAAAGTAAACACAAAGTCTAAGTATAAATCAACAAGCAGAATGACAGAGACTGTTTAGTTTAAAAGGCAAGAAAAGTCTGGCAAATATCCCAAAATGGGCACATTTTGAAGGCTGCAGGCAATGAAAGTCACACACTCGACATGGTAAAATCTTATATAATAGGGCTGGTGAGCTACAGGTACACAACAAGCTGGTAGAAGCCCTTTCCCTGAAGAGCCCAGCTGACCAGTTCTAACTGGACCTGCCCTGAACCCTGCCGGTGGCTTCCACTGTAGATTCTTGACCCGGAAGTGCTGTTCCTGGGGACCTGGAACCCTTGACTGCGTCACAGTATACTCCTTCTAACATCCTGAAAAACCTGGGACTTACAAACTTTTGGGATCCAAAGAACTCCAGAGGACCAGGGCAAACCTGCCAAATCAATCCAATGAATGTGCATTGCTGCTGGCCCAACTATTCGGATTTCTCATGCTCTGGGCTTTTTCGCAGCAGCAAATCTGTTTCAGCAGAACATCACATGGAGGGAATACAGCCTTGTGGAGACCTGTTTGGCTACAGTTTGCAGCCTTTCCCTGCTGGAGGAATCCGAGCTCCAAAAAGTGAGTACGTTTCAACGTAGAAATCCCCTTGGGTCAAAGGCACCAAAAGTATCCGTCCAGAGAGGCACCTTTCTTGGTTGCGAATTTTGAATTTCTCCCACTCAGAGCTTTCTCACCCAGATTCAATGCCTTCAACAGGACCTCGTCTAACAGCAATCTGGCCTCGTAGTGCCCTTCTTAGAAACAACCTGCTGCCTTGCCCCGCAGAGGATTTTGGGCTTCCATTTCAGAGTCAAGTGGTAAATCATCTGACCAGGTTGAACCGGAACCCACACTCCATCTCAGTCGGCCTTAAACCACGCGTAGGTCCCACGCGTAGGTGGCAATCAGATCACCACAGATCACCACAGTTGGCGCTTAACTCCCTTTGGTGCTATTTTTATTTACAACTTAAAAAATTCTTACCTCTGATTCCCTTTATTAGATTTTTGTCATTTTGGTGTCACTTTGTTCATTTGATTACTCTCTATTTTTTAAAGTAGAGTGACATTTTTATAGTGTTGTGCTTTCTACTTTTTAACTGTTTTGGTACTTCTGAATGCTTTACACTTTTTATTAAGTTAAGCCTGTCTGCTCTGTTCAATATCTACCACGCATTGAGCTCAGGTTCAAATTAATTAAACCTTTACTGGACCAAACAAATATAGTGATGATATTACTTGTGGTGGACTATCATGCGCGCAGACTAATAATCCACTTTCCCACATACAGTAAGTACGAACAAGAAATGAAACCAAGTCAACAGATGTATAATGTTAAAAACGCTATAGTCTAACCCGTTCCACATTACGGTCTGAAATAATACGCATCACAGCATTTGAAAGCAGCTCGGTCATTAGGGACACCCACAGTGAGGTATTCTGTCCAGCAAGCCAAAGCAATAGGTACACGTTATAGAAGATCTGTTTGTTTTTTAGCGTTTTTCTCTTTGACTTATTTTTTATATAATTATTGGAGATGCACATAGCCTAATATAGCTGTCCCTCCGAACCATAATGAAAGGGGGAAGACGTCATATTAAACATCCGGATTAGGGCAAAATCTACTTTAAAATAACATGACTGTTGGGCAGACAACAGTACTAAAAGTTGCGGCTTCGTGGGGAATTATGTCAGTTCTAGTTTCCCATAATGGAACATTACCTCATACCTAGCGCATACGCTGACATTCCAATCTAACACCACAGGTATTCCCATTTAAGAATATCTTTAATGGATGCAGAGAGAAGAAACACTTCCTACGGCCTGCCACACTCCACAACAGCAGATTACAGCACCCTGCACACTTTGTTCTCTCAAGGTCTGAGCTCCTAAAATAGTCAGTGAATCACCCCCAATTGACAGTTTCCGCTGGCAGCATGTTTATAAGATATCTGTGAATCTCAACACAGGCATCTTGAAATGATGTAACAAGAGGACGCATATTTTCTTCAACAGAGAGCAGCAGTGATAAATATGAGTTTGAATTATGTAGGGGGAAGATGGTGTGTGCCTTGGTCACACCTTTGAAACAGCAGATGCTCAGATCTTTCACCGCAGACTGTAATGAGAACATGTCTTCTGTCTAAAAATGTCAACATATTGCATAGAAAATATGAAGAACTATATCAGGCTCAAATTTAAATATAGTGGTAGCTGAACGATGTCATGGCTTACAACTGAGGGTGAACCGTAAATCACTGTGTATTGCCATCAACTAAAAACTGGTGTTATTCGTGGCATCTACAGGTGCATCACTCCAAGGCCCTGATTACAAACAGGGTGGGATACCATATGGAGATTCCCAGCAGTCGAATTACTGTTACCGGTCGGTATCTTCACATGGAGTTTGGCCTATCACTCGTTTGAGCTCATGGAATGGTGAATAACTGTGCGGACCTGGAATTACTGTGCGGGATTCCCCTGTTCTAGGGGATGAACGCTCCCATTTACCAACAGCTGGCAAATGGGAGCAGTGCCTTTCCTGCGGGGTTAGAGGGGGTGGCTGGAACGGTAACGGAGGGAATGGGAAGAATAGTTTTGGAAAGGGCAATTCATGATTGCAGGCCTCCACCTTGCCTATGAAAAAACTTCACAGAGACGGGGGGATGAGCCTTATGGCTATTGCAGCCAAAGCCTCATGCAATTTTACCAGCCTGAGTAACTCCAGAGGTTTAATATTGGATCCAGTGTTCCCACACCGGGGCAGACCGGAACACCGGCCATTCAGGATCAGATTGAGGGGTATCTTACCTGGGGATAAAGAGCCGCCTGACTCACAATCAGGCCATTTATAGTTACTAGTGCTAAAACAGACACAAATAGGAACGCTATAACCAAAATCCCAAATATTATCCACAGAGAGTGTTCAAGAACATTGACAATTTGTTTTGATTACTCAATTTCCAATATAGCGGGGAAAATGGGAATCTAATAGGAAAGAGAGAAACTGCTAGAAGAAGAGTGCCTGAGGGAGCAAAGGAACAAGTGATTGAAAGGAACGATGGAGATAACAAGGAACAAGGAAAATAGAGAAAAAAGAGAGAATTCAATGGAGAGAAAGAGACAACAAGAAACAGAATCTGAGTGAAAAAGAAATCAGAGGGAAAGAGTGAGCAAGACAGAGAGGAGGGACGTGATTATGTCAGAAAACGAGAGTGAAAAAAGCAAGAGAGAGAACGTGAGATAGAGAAGGAAAGGCGTAAAAGGAGAGAATGACACAAATAGACTACTAGAGAAAGCGGGAAAGAAAATTAAACTAGAAAGGGAAAGCGGAATAGAAATTCAGCACCTTTAATTCAATTTCGAACTTACTTTTTACATTTTTTACTTATTAATTACTTGTATAGAGTTGAACATTACCTTGCAGTAGGTTTTACGAAAATGCACGATATCGAATGAAAAAGGATGTCAGACAGACTGTGTTTGAAGAAGGGGGCACACAGAAGATGTGAGAGATACACCTTTCCTCACCCTCTAATGACAAAAGTGCCTTAATTTTATCGTGAGGATGTTCATCATTCAGGTCAGGTGTGACAACTACATCAGTGCTGCGGTGACATGAGTTAAATGAGAGAGCACTTCTGCAGGGAGGCAATGAATGCAGTATGCTTTAAGAATTCGAAACGCCTATTCTTGGAAATTTGTATAGGAAATGTTTCAAATATGTTTTGGGCCCTTGCTCATGAAGCTGGTGTTCTCAATCGTGTGTTCCGGTTTGAGGGTGACCTGGCCTGGCAGTTCAGGCTGGACTGTTCCAGTTAGAGCCAGGTCAAGACTGATTTGCATATGGCTGGGTCCAAGCTGAGGTGGCATGGTGTGCAAAGGAACGAAAGGTCGGAATGATACCCCGAGCGATTGCCAGTGGCTAGACTTAATGGAAGCATTCCTCCCAACACCTTTTGTGTGTTGGATGTACTGCCCCAAGTGGACACAATACAACCAAATAGGTATTCTTGAGAAATGCGTGTGTCTAGTTTTAAAATAGCGATCAATACTGAGATAGAACCTAATTCTATCGTAACAGATGATGGAACAAAGCCACAGGAATATATATTTTCGTCTCAGATCATATACGTCTTGTAGCCAGCCAGATCAAGAACGCTTCATGCTTTTTGACGCACTTGACATTACCACTTGGTCACCATCTTCTGTACGATCTGAACAATATTTTATTGGCTTTGCAAAGCTGCGAAGTAACTAGGGGCCTGATTTAGAGTTCGGCAGATGGTTACACCATCACAAATATGATGGATATTCTGTCCACTGTATTACAAGTACTATTGGATATAATCAACCAATCAGTCAGGGGTTTGCAAAGTGCAGCTACTCACCCGTGAGTGTCTCAAGGCACTGGGGCGGAGGGGGGGGGGCTCTGTTAAGTGCTGGAGTCCTCCGAAGAGCCAGGTCTTAAGGTTCTTCCTGAACTGGAGCAGTGCATATAATGTACTTGTAATACGGCAGACTGGATATCCGAACTCCAAATCAGGCCATAGGTGGTATTGTATAACGTTTGTTGAATTCAGCTTTTCAGTTTGTAATCCTCCCATCCACAAGTCTATACGGCTAGCAATGAGACATCAGCTGATATCAACTGAACGCCCTTCACTTATATCCATTGACGAGGCTGTCTACGAGAACTGACATCATGCAGAATTGACCATGATGAAATCAGAGGAAATGGTTAAAATAACATTATATGTAAACTCGTTAAATCCATTCAAAATATTACAGAAGCAGAAAAAATTAGTCAATGGAGTTGGAAATGGATGCATGGGTTCTCAATTTCAAACTCGAAAATATTTGGCTATCAGTTCCTAGCTTTCCTGCAGTCTTAGGGTGCAGGGAAGAAGAAGCTTGCAGCAATGCACATGTATATGTGCTCCCAGAGTTGTAGAAGTGAAGGAGGCGGCCCGTTTGGAAGCTGGGTGACTCAAGGGTATTCTGGAAGACTTATGACAAGTGTGTGCACAATCGCGAGCTTTGTAAGGCCTCTAAATGGCTTTCATCCCACCACCCAGAGAAAGAGCAAAAGGAGTTGTCAATGCAGAACATCTCCCCCATTGAGTGAAATATATGAAATTTAAATAGAAGTGTCTCACTACCATTGTCCAATTCCCAGCACAGCATTTCAAAGGATCTTGTGTTTGCAGAAATTCGATCATGTTTGACGTCCTGGACTCCATGCACAATGGGACATGTATATCTGAACCCCCAGGCGTACTACCTGCATGAGGGCTGATATACGAAATACAAGACCTCACAAAGGCTTCCTAGAGCGCAGCTGTGGAAGGCATATGGAGTACTTTAGGGAAAGTTGATAAATACCTTATTATATATTCGTGGAGTGTTTTGTACCCAGTGCAGTGTACTGTATGCAAACACTTATTTGTTTTACTGCAATTGGACTTTCATATTTTTTCTCCAGGGGTAAAATATTTCGACCTGTGGGAATACCCTTTTTCCTACTGTCATGCACATTCTGGGGGTGTTCTCTTCCTTATTCGGTCCTAAAACGGATTCACTCCTGTCCTTGATAGGTGTAAATAGCTCACTATTTCCAGGGTGGGAATGCCCATGAAGAGTCTGGTGAATAATCATAAAAACTCTCAAGATTGTGAGTGTTTCCAAGCTTTTCGGGCATTCCTGCCATGAAAGGCCCATTCTCCTTGCATGGTAAATCAAGCATTTTTCAGTACATGAAGTTGTACTCCTTTATTACTACTTCACACACTTGTAAATGCTTTGTAAAATGCCCCCTCTGTGATTTCCAGACAACTCCCAGTGCAGGACAACAAGGAAATGCCAAAGATGGTCACAGGATGTGCATTTCAAGAGTGGTCGGCCAGGTATTCCAAGCTAGAGTAGCTTGTTGTTGGGCGGGTCTGCAGGGAGGTCCAGCAAAGCAGAAAAAAGGGCACTGGTCAAACCTTATTTCCAACAGGGCTCATTCCTTGCTATGCAAACACCCCCTGTGACATGCCTAAGGATGCTCTGAAACATGACCTTATGGAGAATGTCATGTGAAATGGCAACAAGGAGGGAACCGCCATGCAGCATCTCTCCCCATCTAGGTCCACTGTATGCAAGTACTGCTTCATAGAGAGATACATGCATCTTGGGCTCGTTACGTCCTAGCTCCGGGGGGAACACCACCTACATCACACATGAGCACAGCATGTCCAAAGTCGAGGCCACCTGTTTCAGCTCACCATATACATGCACTAAGAGTATAGCTGCCTTATAAGGTCCCGGACCCTTATGAGAAAGTAATCCCCCAATAATAGGCAGATGGATATATGGTGCATGGAAAATGTCATTAGACACCATTCACATGTACACAGGTAAAAACTCTGTGCCACTGAGTATAAGCTGTCACAAACTGTCATTCTCTCCATAGTCTGGTGAGTGAGCAGGTGCTGCCCTATTCTGTGTTTTGGGATACACATTCAAATATGTTCCTGTTGGACTTGGCCCTTTTTGCAGGGTCATCCCTGAACTTTTTGCCTTCCTCCTAACCTTTTTTCTGACATGGTGTTGGTGGTTTTAGGACTCTGGGCACTTTAGCACTGATGTCCAGTGTAAAGTGCGTGTGCTCTCTGTGGTAAACATGGTAAGATTGGTCTACACCTGTTTGGCATATTTAATTTACCTGTCAGTCCCTTGCAAAGTGGTATCTCAGATACCCAGGGCCAGTAAATTAAATGCTACTGGTGCGCTTGCAGCGCTGATTGCGCCACCCACCAAAGTAGCCTTTCAAACCTGTCTCAGGCCTCTGCCATTGCAGGGCCTGTGCGCGCAGTGTTACTGCCGCTGTGACGTGGCACCTAAAGTGTGTGCCACGCCTGTGACCCCCCCTTTTACTGCATGTCAGTCACCCCTAAGGTAGGCCCTAGCTAGCCCTATGGGCAGGGTGCATTGTAGGTAAAAGGTAGGACATGTACCTTAAGTGCGTGACAAGTCCTGGTAGTGACAAACAGCCATTTTGGTTTCTCACTGCTGTGAGGCTGCCCTCCCATAGGAATGCATTGGGGATTCCCTGATAAGTGTTTCAGTGGTAATTCCTGATATGAGAGGAGCAGCGTGGTCAAGTTTGGTATGGTTGGAATAGTAATAATAAATGCTGCGCAATGGTGTGCGCAGATTTATTATCACTATTTTGTGCTATGTGTCTGCCTGCCTGATGTGTATTGCATGTCTGGCTCTGGAGTGACAGGGGCTGGTGAGGTGTGTGTGGCTCCAGGGAGGGCAGGGTGAGTCTGCGATAGGCTGAATAGGGGATCTGCATTTGGAGTAGTGGGAGGAGTAGTCCCCTGACCCTTAATAGGTCTGTGCCTGCCTGAGTGAATGCTGGCTCCGCCCCCCTGTGGTGGTCTGATGACCGAGCCCCCACCTGACAAAGGGGAAGAGGAGCCCTGTAAACAGAGTGCTCCAATACCCCCCAGAACCAGTTGGGACTGGTTCCCCCAGCCCTGTGCCAGGGCAGAACAAAGGTAAATGTAGTATAAGTACTGGGGCTGTGACCCCAGGTTTGGGGTGCTTACTTGTACCTGTTTTGGGAGGCCGAAGGACTGCTGGGCAAGGAGGAACCGCCGTGGGACCCAGCTGGAGCTTCCTGGGGGTCCCTACGTGCTGGCCTGCCTGTGCCCAGTGCTGCCCCTCTGCATTTTGGACTTAGCGCCTCGTGAGCGCTACACCTTTATGACCTGAGCCCCATGCGGGGGACTCCAACTTTGCTTGGGTGTCAGGAGAGCGTGGTGGGCACTATTTGTTTTATTCTCCTGAGCCCCAGAAAACGACTGAGACGCTGCTCCGTGAAGCAAGGAAGCCAGGCAAGCCTTTTGCCTGGCTGTGGGCGGGTCCGTCACTGTGAGCAGCCAATCAGGCAGAGCGGTCCAGGAGAGGCCGCTGGAAGTCAGGCGAGTGTTGCCTGGTTGGGGGGGGCGGGGCTCTCGTGGTGCCGAGGAGAGCCCCGCGTGTCCCCACATGCCCAAAGGAAGAGGGCTTCCACTGCCCATGTAAACGTGTGGCCGATACATGTTGCCACCCTTTTCTGAGCCTGAGAATCGGGCTCCTGCTCTGTTCGATCCGAGTGCCGGACCGGAAGTCAGGCAGGAGAGCCTGACCGTGGGCGGTGCTGTGCGGAGAGGAGAAATGCCGCAGACGCAGCATTCCGACAGGAGCCTACCCCGCGTATTTGCCAAAGTGGAAAGAAGCACCGGAGAGCCCTGCGGAGTTGGCCAAGTGGAGACAGAGCCTCATAGGCTTGCCAGACCCCGAGGGAGAGGACCGGAGCCTCGAGGGCTCCCGGCTGGAGTTCTGCGCTGTCCCCGGTGCCCAGAGACCGGAAGAAGCCCACCAGAGAGCCCAGGTGAGAGGGTCTCCCCAAGGCACACTGTTAGTGCCGATTTCAAGGAGTGGGGGCCTACGGGGCACTGTCGGTGCCGAGTGCTGGCCCAAGGAGGAGCCCGGTGAACGGGGCTCCCCAGGCACGGTTGGTGCCGGTTCTCCATCTTCCCAGCTGCACCGCTGATTGAGGGCAGCTGCAACGTGGGGGCAATTGTTGTTGTAGGAGTCCCAGAGGGGGGCTCCACAGGCACAGTGGTGCCCAAGCAAATTTCCTCAGCTGCACTGCAGTTGCGGGCAGCTGCAACAATGGGGGCATTTTTCTTTTCTTGAGAATAAAGGAGTGAGATACACTCCTCCGCCCCAGCGCATTGCGCACCATGTTTTTGCTGCCAAGGCAGCCAAATGGGCCAGTGGAAGGTCCTGTGAGAGCCCTGACATTTTGGACAAAGGGCATTTGAGCCCCAGTGAAAGGCCAGTTGGCCTGGGGTCAGGTTTGGTACCTGTGTGTACCAGGAGAGTGCAAGGCCCTAAGGGAAGGTGATGTATGCACCTAGGGAGTGTCACTAAGGTGCCTTCCTCATTGTGATTTATGCGTTTATGTTGCAGGTGATAATGCTAAGTACAGTATTGTACCAGTAGTTACTGGTTGTGTTATTTTTACTACTTGTGCTTTGTGATGGTTCTGACAGTGGCCCGATTGGCCCTGTCATGTATATAATCCCCTGTGAATCTTGCCTAGTGCCAGTTGGCACAGTGTATATTTTGTGATTATGATTCTCATGTGTTTATGATAATATAAAGGCTATTTTTGATATAACCTTGTGTGGAGTTTCTTTTGTGGTGTGCCTAGTGTGTTGCTGCTGTGTGTGTGTGTTGCGCAAACACTTTACACATTGCCTCTGGGATAAGCCTGACTGCTCGTGCCAAGCTACCAAGGGAGCAGGGGTTATCTTCAGCGTGCAACTCCCTTGCCCTGACTAGAGTGGTGGTTTCTGCCTGGCTTAGGCGCAAGCCCTAGCCAACCAGAAATCCCATTTCTAACAGTCCCCTAACCAGTACAACCGTCTGTCCTGCTGATGGAACATCCCAAAAAACCTAATATGGCAATAAACCCACTGGACACAGCTATGAGTTGCAATGGACTGAGCTCCTGCCTACGGCTTTCAGGCTATGTTTGCTGCTCCTAACCCCACTCTGGAGCGATGGATACAGCCTTCTGTGGTCAGGGTTCTAGATATCCTCCTGGTCCTCCCACGCCTGTGGATATGCCTGAATTTAAGATGCAGCTGACCAGCTAATGAAGTAAACCGAACAAAAACAGCATTCTGCAGTTAACAATACTTCTTGAACCAAACCTCAGGCAGGAGTCCTTTGCTGCTCGTCAGTTAGTGAAATGTTGCTTAGAATGCATGTATGTGTTATGGCTCAAGCAGGTAACCTTTTCAAACTTAGAAGACATATATACCTTTTAGACTTACTGTCACCATTTAAAAAATCTTATCATTGAATGTGTAATACAATCTTCATGAAAATATTTTGTCCCTCGATACCATTGGGCGAGTACTGGGGTGTGCCAACAATACATTTGTTTCCTTTCATCTGTAAGCCATGGCAAAATTGTGAACACTGTGAAGTGGTGTGGGAATATGTTGGCTTTTGTGTTGCATGGGGAATAGAGTTTTCTATTGTATCGTTATTTTGTGCTAGTTTTATGGTCGCATGTCTCATGTGTTACGGTCACATCAGTCAAAATTGTATGTTTATGTGTATTGTGTAACTTGTATTGTAATATGTGCAGTATGATGTTTTGGGATGTTAAGGTATGTGTGACATGGTGTTGCGTGGTGAGGTATAGTGCTCTGCAATCAGCTGAACACTAACTGTGATTTTTCATGTTATCTAATGAGTTGGTGGCTAGTGGTCCTTGTTTGGGGAAAACCTTTATAGTGTCTTGTGGATTGTTACCTGCCTTGTTATGTTGGCCTAGGCCTGGCTGCCATGCTGCTTCTCTTTGCGCACGTTACACTGAGCCGGGCCTTCCTCGCCCTTTGCTCGTGCCAAGTTCTTTTGCACTGTCTGCATTTTCTGTTGTTCACCTTTTTGGGCTCAGTCTGCACAAACATGTACAAGGTCGCATAACAATGTATTCTGGTTCTTCCTGATATGGCCAGTCTCGCGCACCCAGACATAACATTATGTGCAATTGCCATGAAGAATTTGATATGCTTTTAATACTGTGGTTTACTAGCGCTTAAACACACTTGGAGAAATCCCTTTCAGTGAGAAGAGCTATGATGTCCTGCTGATGTAATTCTGCATCTAGAGACTGAGGTATGGGGGTTCGCTAGCCAAAGCCTAGAGGTCTTCTATTTTATAATAAACTATCTTACTGCAAGGGGAGGGTGGTAATGTTATTTATACGTTTATCCACTGAGCTCTGAGATGCTTTCCCCGTTTGTATTCTATGGAATTGTAACCATGCTGCTTATATTAGTCATATGCATTATGCTATTAGTGCTGACACGTGTACTGTACATTAGAGCACGTAAGTTGGAATAAACATTTTAAACTATCCAGTGTCTCTTCCTACGCACCTTGTGGACAAGTACGAGTGAGTGACGAAAGAGTGTTCTTGCTTCTGCGAGTCCTGAGATAAAGATACCGTGTTCTGGGTTGTCCAAACATTAGTACTTGGGTGCTAATGGGATGCTAAGCTAGTTGGGTTGGGGTTTTTGGGTGCTATGGTATATGGTGGCAAACCACTGTATTCCAGGGTCCCATTTTCCTGTGCATAGCTCTGTGTATGTGCAGAAACCTTATGACATGGCGCGACCACCGTGGGGCAGCTTATCTGCGAGACGCTTGAGTAGTGCTTGTGCTTGTCCACAAACCCCTCGCGTACGCTTCCGGAGGCGTATGTGACGGTGATACCTCCTATATTGAATGTTTTATAGGTTCTTTCAAGCTTGATATTATTAAAAAGGTTAGTTAGTAGACCCATTTTTGTGCTCCCTGTTAGGTTGTCGTATATAATTGTTTAGTCATGGCTGGTGTGGCGATAGCTGCACATAGTCGAGAGCACTCCGAGACCACTTAGCTGTGTATGGAGTGCCCGATACTGGGGTCGAGTTGGTCTTTGTGGTTCAAGCCGATGCGGCTTATCACTTTGAAGTGTTTTACACTTGGATCACTTTTGAAGCGGTGGATGCAGGTGATAAGCTGTTTCATGAATATAAGCCCACCGCTGTTCCTGCTGCCTATCGACCCTATACTGTTCTTGAAGTGCCTCTCACGGCTTGGCAGCACCGTGTTTGGTTCAATGGCGCCCTACCACAACCAACTACCGCAGTTCGTTTAGGCCCCTTATCAATTCAGGGGGCCACTTGGCCTGTATTGGCCGGGTATACCCCGCATCCAAATTATCTGGCATTACCGCTATGGAACTGCGCACTATGCATACCGAATTGGTACGAGTGCATCGAGCCCTAGTGACATACGTTACAGGTAGTCTACATGGAGCTGCTCCTGTAGTCGCAGGCCAACCAGCTATAGCCGCTGGAGTGACTATAAGTCCTGTCATGGTAAATTCTGTGATGGGCAAACGTCCACAAAATAAGGACGACTATCCTTACTGGCTTGCAGAAAAGTTCGATCAGATAGAAGCAGTGTTTCCCCATACATCCCCAGTAGATAAACACCGCATCCTCACGATAAGTTTGCCAAAAGACATAATCCCCGATTTGACATCATGTGAAAACTGGGGTAAGGTATTCGCAGCAGTTTATTCAAAATGTTTTGGAACTCCTTCCATGACGGTTCTACCCTCTGTAATTAAAAAGTACAGGATGAACATGGCCCTGAAGCGGCTGTGGAATTAGGGATGAGACTAGTGGGAGTGTTTGATGTAGTAGCTGAGCTGATCCTTGGAAATGTCAAGGGCGATGCTATGAACTTTCAAGTAGCGAATGCTTTGGCTTTGGTCCCAGAGTTGGACAGGCCCCGCGAATTACCGAAAATTATTGCCCGGGCTTATAAAACAATTGGAAGAAACAGCCTAGGCAACAAGCCTTTTGTAAAATTGCAAACTCAATCGCAAACACAAGTTACACAAACAAAAAGTGCATCTGAGAAAGATGATAAACCAGTCTTCACTAAAAAGAGTTGGAGACAGAAAAAACAGGGTAAGCAACAAAAGAAGCCGGGGTCGAGAGGCGCTTCCCCAGTTTCGGTTTCTTCTGAACGTACATATGATTTACGTGATAGGTCGAGAATTAAATCACCGGATAGGTTTCAAAGCTCTGATACGCGTTCTCCTCGTTCTTCACAGGCCCAGACGTCGTCACAGGCTGGTGGAGGAGAACGGCAAGATAGAGGAAGGGGCCGAGAGGCTCCCCAGGAGCGAGACCAACCTCGACAACAAGTCAGAGGGAAAGCGGAAGACTTTCACCATTCCCGACCACAATTTCAGAAGAAAAAGGTTGCCGCTGTAACAGCGAAATATGCCACAGACGGTGAGAACGAGACTCCAGAATTGGACGTGGGCAGTAACCCTCCTAGACAGCGCCGCGGAAGTTACCATAGTGCGGGAGGCGCTACGTCCTCATATGGAGGCGACAGCAACTGAAACATTCGTTACTGTAGAGACAGCTGACACGAGAGTGGCACCCCCTGACAGACTATATAATATAGTTATACAAATTGAAGGTGACATAACGCGTGAAATAAAAGGGATTTTTGGGAAAATCTAACCTCTTCATATGACATTTTGTTAGCAGAGGTGGATTGGCCACCCCCATTCGTTTTAGCTGCACATAAAGGAGAGGAGGTAATCCTTCCAAGCTTTTCAAGGCATGTCCCAAAAGACAAAGCTGAAGCACTTGCAGCTGAGTGGGCTGTGTACCTGGCACCAGCGTTATACCGCAACCATGTGGGATGGGATAAAGAATCACCTCCCCATGCAATACCTTTGCGGTCACTACCGCAGCCACAACCCCAATATCCCATCAAACGGCAGGCAAAAGGCCCCGTCTCCGAAATTCTGACACAGTTGGAATATCAGGGAGTAATTGAACCATGCGTATCACCTATGAACAATCCCCTTTTCGTGGTTTCTAAACCCGATGGATCGTACCGCTTAGTTTTGGATTACCGGCATTTAAATACTCATTGTCGGAACTTTGCGGTGCAAAATACACACAGTTCTGCGCTTGTAGACAGTCTTGTTCGTAAAAAATACAAAACGACACTTGACCTTTCAAACGGTTTCTACACGCACAACCTAGCCCCGGAGAGTGGTCAATGGACCGCATTCACATCCGGTGGTAAATTATTCCAGTTCCGGCGATTACCCATGGGCTATAAAAATAGTCCGGGTATATTCGCCGCCCGTGTTGTTTCTTTGTTAAATGACATTGATCAAGACGCATGTTCGTACGTAGATGACATCTATCTGACGGACGACGAGTTATTTCAGCATTTGTCCCGTGTGGACCGCATTATTCTTGAATTCGCGGAGCAGGGTTACAAATTTAACTTTGCTAAGTCACACATTGCTGAATTTACCGTTCTGTTCTTGGGCTATGAGCTCAATAACGAAGGTAAGGGCTTAGCCCCCATTTCTTGGAAAAATGTGCACATTTGTGCCCCCAAATACTCTGAAGAAACTTCAGTCTTTGCTGGGGTTCTTGAACTTCGGGCGTACTTATATTCCCGAATATGCCCAGCGTATCAAGCCTTTGTATGCTTTGATACAACCTACTTATTCAAGGTCTTGCTGGCTGCCTGAGCATACCTCAATTCTGCAGTCTTTGCAGACAGACCTTTTAGAGTCTAAATATCTTTTGACTCGTGATAACCACACAAACCTGGTGATTAGAATAATTCCGGGGGCGGTGGGATTCACATACTTAACCTTTAATGAAGGCGATACAGTACCCATCGCATACAAGTCACATTTGTACACTTCCGCGGAATTGCGCTTTACATCTGTCGAAAAAGTTCTGACTGCAGTGCAAATGGCGATTCTGAAAGAACGCGCACTGGCACAGGGAAAGCGGATTCTGGTGGTAACACCCTGTCCTGCCCTAGAGGCAGTAACAAAGGCAAGTGTACCGAACTCAAAAGCAATGCATCCCCGTTGGATACAATGGGCTACATCTTTGACGTCATCAGACGTCACCTTTGTTTTCGATTCTTCTCTTCAGACTCAGTAGTTTTTGCAGTATGAATTCGTTCATCCTCCTCCTTTGTTTTTACTACCGCTTGAGGATTACAAATGTGTGATCTACACCGATGGTTCGGCGCAACCGGCCACTGGGTCCAAGCACGCTTATTCAGCTGCATGTGCTATTGTGGCGGGTTCCTTTGTAAATGGAACGTTCAAATCCTCTGCAGTGCATACTCGCACACTTGGAGATAGTACCGCACAATTGGCCGAGCTGCATGCATTGCTACTTGCACTTGAGTTTGCTTCTCAGGATGAGACAACTCTTATTGTATGTGATTCCTTCTACTGTGTACAATCTTACAATGACAATCTGTTTTTCTGGTCGAAAACGACTACAAGGACGCAAAGGGAGCACAATTAAGCATAAAATGCTTTGGGTTCGAGTGGCAGAATTGCAACAACGTCTGCCCCTCACACAGGTGGTTCACACCTTAGGCCATCAGCGGGTGGGCGCACACGCTATTGGTAACGATCTGGCAGATGAAGCTGCCCGTTCAGCAGTAGTCACGTGTTCAGTAGCAGCGGTTACCAGGTCCATGTCTAAAATAGACCCTGTTATTTTAGCAGCTATTGCTGCAACCAAGGAAGGTGATAATTACCCTACAGGTTTCCCTTCCAAGTATTCTTACAAATTAAGTCCCGATCAGGTTCCTTATGTAACTATACCTGACGTTGGAGATCGGCTGATCCCCAACGCGGACCGCAGGAGTGCCTTGATATCAGCTGCACACGAAGGCATGGCTTCGGCGCATGCAGGTGTGTCAGCTACGGTTTCCATCTTGCAGCAGCGTTATTGGTGGCGTGGGTTATATAAAGACACCCGTGCTTTTGTGCTTTCTTGCGACGTTTGTCAACAGATTAAGCCTTCCACGGTAACACGTCCACCACAAACACCGCTTTGCATTGCTAACAGACCCTTTGGGTGTGTTTACTTGGATCACTGCGGTCCATTCTCATCAGACACTGCTTATAAATACATTTTAGTGGCAGTGGACTCGTGCACACGGTTTCTCTGGGTCTGGCCACAACGGAGTGCTGACGCCCGAAATGTAATCAGGGATTTGCGTGTCTTTGTGGGAATTTTCGCATGCGGCACCTTCCATTCGGACCAAGGTCCAGCGTTTGCCTCTAGGGCTTACAAGGATGCAATGGCTTCGCTTGGGGTGCGGGTGAAATTTTCGTCTCCGTATAGGCCTGAGGGCAACTCTATCGTTGAACGAATGAACCGTGACTTAAAGCAATCCTTAACAGCTAGGGTTATAGGTACTGGCAGGAACTGGCTGGCCCATTTGTATACCGTTCAGCGTGCACTTAATAATCTCCCTAGAAGACCTCTGGGTGGGCGGACCCCATACGAAATGCTCTTTGGCATAAGAATGTTTGTGCCTGACCTTGAGGGTCCAGACATCGCGGCGCAATCCGCCAAGTTTGACGTAGATAACCATTCTGCTATGTTACAGGACTTACAAGAAGCCCGAGACAAACTTGCAACTACACATTTACCTTCAGCCACAGACCCTGCGTTGCAGATTCCGGTAGCCGGCTGGCTTCCGAAAATTGGAGAACTGGTTCGAGAGAAGGTTGAAAACAAAAAGGAATTTGGCCCCTCTTTTCGTGCACCGGTTCCAGTTCTGGGCTTGAAGGGAACACGTACAGTCATTTTACCACCGCTTCCTGGTCGCAAAGAGAACAGATACATCTCAGTTGAAAATGTCAAGCTACAGCGCCTGGCCGATCCTGAATAGTGTCACACCAGCGGTCTCTTGTCCTGCCATTTATCGGACATATGTTCATAGTCCATCTGCACGAACGATCGCTGATGCTGTAATTGAGATGGTTGATTTGCCTGAAACTACGATTGATCCCCAACTTTCCACCAATATCGACGAGGACGAGTATACTTATCCTGCATCTGAATCGGTGGCACATCAACCAACAACGCCACTTGGCCCGACTCGTTATTCCTTTGATTCGGATTCCACATCTTCAAAAGTTCCATCCAAGTTCAGTATTTTTATATCCTGGTTTAGAGACAATTTTTTGATTCCCCCTGGACATACATCTGGTTGGTACTTTTCTTGATATTTTTGTTCATGTCCATTGGCTTTGTCACAGTGTTTTTCTACTAATTAATGGTCACTATTTACCTGAACGCTCTGCTGTAGACTCTGTTTCTGGAACTTTGGCTCCTCATTCCTCGTCTCACATCATGAAGCGTGACCACACATTTGTGAACATTTCAGCTTTCCCAGTTGCTGATGGCATCGTATGGGATGCAGTGAACTATCAAATCCATGGTCCGACGGAAATTATTAATGTACCTAATGTCCTTCGTGTTTCAATGGGTGATGTAGTACAAAATAATATTCATTCTGATGATTGGGATGTGCATGCGGTTGAAGCATTGTTTGCCGATTTAAAATATTATGCATCTTTTAATGCTGAAGATCTATATATGAATTCTGCTAATTATGCCGATTTGTATTGTTACCAACATTGGGGTAATCATTTTCTTCATAAGCCCAGTGCCCTGCGGAGTTCTGTTAATTTCACCCAATGGGAACATTGTCCAAACCCCTTGCCAGGTAGCTCTCAAACTCTTCGAAATAAGTTTAATTATTTCACTGATTTTAATCGGTCGAACCCTGCATCCTATTATTTTAGACTAAATAACACATCAACTCAGAAAATTATGTTAACACACACCAAATTGCTTTATTCAGGATCCTTTCTAAGTGCCTTAGCTGTGGGTGGTTATGAGTACTGGGATAATATAGTGGATTTAAAATCTATTTGGGGCTCCAAGCCATGGCAGGTACAGGGAACCGAGGCGTTGCATCGTGCGTGCCTCATCCCTACCCAAATTATGTTCATAAATGCTTCCATCTATCAGACTACATGTTGGGGCTTAGCAACCACTAAACAATTGAATACGCCATCAATACCATCCCTGTCGAGTTTTCCAAATGAAAGCTCACGATTCAATATGTCCCTCGTGTCCCTGCAGGCAATGTTACAAAATAATTCGTTTAATGTTTCTGAGCTGGTTCAGTCACCCTGGTTAGTATGGCCTATATCATCTAATGCATGTCAAATGCGTTTTCATGATACTGGTGCTAGCTACACACAGAATAGGCCTGATCCGAGGTTTACTGATGCCCGTACAGTCACTACATACTCTGTTGGTAAATTATGCAAACAATGGCTGCAACATTCGTCCCTTGATTCTGTTAAACAACATTTGTCCCTCCTTACAGGCAATATTGATCTGTCCGACTTTGTTTTGGGACCTCGTGGTCCCCGACCTAAGAGATTCATTTATGAAACATATAATGAACTCTGGAAGCTATCACAAATTGAAGCTGCCTCCCGTCTTCGGGAAATAGATCAAGCAAATATGGAAAAGGTGCTTGCTGTTGTTGACAATAGTATTAATACCCTGTCTTCTCGCATTTACACTTTAGAGAATATTGTGTCCTCTGTTGTCGATATTGTACAAGATGATGTTTCTGTGTTATATCATGGTCAGAATCAATTGCGCTCAGTTATGCAGTTTGCATGGACTTTACAAACGCTCAAGTTGGGTAAAGTGCCTTGGCATTTTTTGAACACCTCTGCCTTATTTCTACCTTTTAACTTAACTGACAAACAGCAATTTATGTCCATGAAAGATGCAACTTACACTCTATTACATATCGAAAAGGTGGATCCTTTGCCGTTCTCTGTTGCAGAACTCGATTCTGCTGTATGGCTAGTCCATGGGGTTATAGCTTTACCATTTTCCTTGTTTGAATTTGACTCGTGCATGAAACATTATCCTGTGGGCCGTTACCGGCCATTGGGCAGTGCTTTCCTGCATGAACTCTGGTCCTTGCCTTTCATGTATAAATGCCTTCGGGACGGCAAGGAAGTCTTTCTCACGGGGAGTACTGCGACTCGACTATAGGTCATTCGCTTATTTGTAAACACATTAAATTGCATGGCTCATGTAGCGTTTCCTCTCCTAATCTTGCTTGTGTGCTGAAAGGTATTCCTGCTCCTGTTATTTCACCTACTTTCACTCTCCTTTCCAATGGTAGTTATTTACTTTTAAATAACGAAAACTGTTGTGGCCTGCAGGCTGGCATTCCTTACATTGTAACAGTTTCACACAGGGTTGTCTGCTGCAAAAATGTGCTTTTCCTCCCCCTCATGGCAAGGTTGATATCTCTATTTGGCCTTCCATCCCTACCATGGAAGCAGATTTCAATAGACTGAGCAGAATAAAGGCACTATTATTAAACGAGGAAGTTATGCTCACGTCCGCCCGGGAGACATTCATTCTCCAGGTGGCGAGTACCCACAGTGAAATACAGGCCCTTTTAAACACTAATCTCCCCCAACATTTTGGGGAGTTAATACATCGTATTTTTAACGCATCTAACACTGAAGGCCTAGTACACTTTTTTAAGGTCGTTGGGTCGGGCTTGGTGTCCTCCTTCCAAACTATTTTTGGTGTCATCCCGGCTTTCATACATTCTATATTTTCCAGTGTCTTTGGCGGTTTCCCATTGATCCTCGCTTTAGCGGCTGGTGTCTTGCTCTTAATTTGCTTTCTGCGCAATGGCTGCTCCCCGATGGGACCTGCTCGATCCAGAACGCCTCCAGCTGCTCCGTGAGCGCCTTTTGGCCGGTTTTGGTGTCTTGCCATTGGCGACACTGAGCGTGTCATATACTCTTTCATTTCGCTTTCCGTATTTCACTTGCGTGCAACCTGTGATGACTTGTGTCCGCTGTCCTTTCACCTGGACTCTGGATTATTGCCTCTCCAATTCGTCATTGTCTGTTCCGGATTTTGTTCAGTTGATGGGTCCCTTAGAGGCCCATGAGCAGGACTGTTCCGTCGCTGGCTGTATGGCGCGTGCGGCTGCACTGGGGATTTTGGCGCAATGGGATATCTGGGCGGCTGCCCAGGATCTCCTACAACGAAGCTGTTTTAATTATCACGCAAGCTGTCCCGCATTGCTTATGGATGCTCCCTTTGCTGAGGAGCATTCCTGCTCTTTCGAACTCATGGATTGGATGGCATCTATGTTTTTGACGATTCCAATGATGAACTCTTGGAGGGTATGGCTTTTTCTGCACTTTCACTTTCATGGATTGACCTGCCCTTCGCCGTTTGGGCGCTCCCTGTGCTCCAACGGCTGTGTTTTTCCTCTGATGGGCCTCTGTCCTGGCCGCCGGACTGTCAAGGGGAGGGTGTCTTGTGGATTGTTACCTGCCTTGTTATGTTGGCCTAGGCCTGGCTGCCATGCTGCTTCTCTTTGCGCACGTTACACTGAGCCGGGCCTTCCTCGCCCTTTGCTCGTGCCAAGTTCTTTTGCACTGTCTGCATTTTCTGTTGTTCACCTTTTTGGGCTCAGTCTGCACAAACATGTACAAGGTCGCATAACAATGTATTCTGGTTCTTCCTGATATGGCCAGTCTCGCGCACCCAGACATAACATTATGTGCAATTGCCATGAAGAATTTGATATGCTTTTAATACTGTGGTTTACTAGCGCTTAAACACACTTGGAGAAATCCCTTTCAGTGAGAAGAGCTATGATGTCCTGCTGATGTAATTCTGCATCTAGAGACTGAGGTATGGGGGTTCGCTAGCCAAAGCCTAGAGGTCTTCTATTTTATAATAAACTATCTTACTGCAAGGGAGGGTGGTAATGTTATTTATACGTTTATCCACTGAGCTCTGAGATGCTTTCCCCGTTTGTATTCTATGGAATTGTAACCATGCTGCTTATATTAGTCATATGCATTATGCTATTAGTGCTGACACGTGTACTGTACATTAGAGCACGTAAGTTGGAATAAACATTTTAAACTATCCAGTGTCTCTTCCTACGCACCTTGTGGACAAGTACGAGTGAGTGACGAAAGAGTGTTCTTGCTTCTGCGAGTCCTGAGATAAAGATACCGTGTTCTGGGTTGTCCAAACATTAGTACTTGGGTGCTAATGGGATGCTAAGCTAGTTGGGTTGGGGTTTTTGGGTGCTATGGTATATGGTGGCAAACCACTGTATTCCAGGGTCCCATTTTCCTGTGCATAGCTCTGTGTATGTGCAGAAACCTTATGACAATAGTATGGTATGTTTTATGGTGTACTGAGGTTACGTGCATGTTTGGTATTGCATAGCGTTGGATTGTGTCGTGTGGTGTACTGTTTACATGCGGTGTGACTTTATTTGGTGTACTGTTTGTGGAGCTCTATGTAGTATGATCCATAGCATGGTCAGTGGCGGCTGGTATTTAGGGGCATCATGAATGGTGCCTCACCAATCATGTGAGAAGGAAGAAGAGGAGGTTGGCATCACATAAAACAGAGAAACATGAACTACCTCGATGCAGCTGTAAAGTCAGGGATGAAATATATTTTCTTTTGTTAGGTCGGTCGTAGAAGGGCATTGCATATGTGCTAGGTGACAATCTATATGCCAAAGTCATAAAAGCCAGAGAGGTTGCTTCATACGGGGGGCGTGCCACAGAAGGTACAGATGTCACTGCTGGACCAGTGGTGATCTCCCAGTTTCGTAGCCAGTAGTATGTTAGGGTGACAGATCTCCGCCACCCTGCCAAACAGACTACCGCCTGCAAGCTCTAAATGGGACCCAGATTCACTTTTTTCCCACAACACCCAGTTCTGATGCTTCTAATTTTACCTGGAGTCATTGTGATGGCCGATTTCATTATGGTGACAGACAATGGAATAGACCCTACATGGTGTAATGCTTGGCACTGGCTCGGCATTGTGTAAGTGCTGCCTTGTGCTAGATATATTTCTTTGACCAGTCATCCTGTTAGCACTGACAACACGAGTGTGGCTGTAAGAAGTGGCAGTGTAACCCTGCTAACTACATTATCAGGGGACTGTGACCTTGTACTATTGTGACCTAGTGATCACGTCACAATTGGGTGAGCCAACGATTCAGTTTTCTTGACCTCTGATGCTATATTGGTGTTTTAGTGAAGATATGAAGTGATCTCCGATATCACAGCTTATCAGTATTTTGGACCTTAAAAGGAAGAGCCCATGCTTGGGTTGATGCTTTCTGTCTGGTTATGAAGGGATCACATGTGCTGTGCTGCTCCTGTATCCGTGGGATCTCCATGCCATCATCTGATCCGCATTTAAGATACAGATGCGTGTATGTAGGATAAGGTGACATTGTCTTATAAAGTATGTTATCATCCTCTTCGCATGCTCAATCATTACTCACAAATGCAGTATTGAGGTCTGGGATCACACCATACACTCCTCCTAAGCAACTTTCTTTTATTTCTATAGAATCCACAACCCCTTTAACTATTAAAGGGATTAGGACAACATAACTTCCTATTTTTTATTGTGCACTTGCACTGAGTAACTTCCACAGTGCTTTGGGTTTAAAATGTTATGTTTATTTATAATTGCGATATTTGGGTCGATAGGAGCATCATCTAAGAAATTGGAAGGCAGCTTCTTCCCAGAAAGTTTGCTTGTTAAAGATGCCATTTTCTGAAGATAAACATTTTGCAGATGAACAGGAGAATTTTATTCATAAGTCCTTTAAAATCAGGAAACACATTCAGCCTGTCAGGTTTCAATCGTAGAGCTATAATAAAAATATGGAACATTTTGAAAGCTAATTTTGCAAGAAATTTGAGACTTCTTCCAATAAAAGCAATTCTCTCACCTGTCAGTCGGGGAATGATTCCAAGTCCTCCAGGAATCACGGATGTCTGATCTTCTCTCCATTGGTGGGAGAGAGACTTTTTTGGTTTCTGGCAGTGCGGTGGAAGGTGATCAAAACAACTGAGTCATATAGGTCGTTTTACAACTTTCAGTGCTTTAATGTCTGTGATTTTTCTGAGAGGATATCAAGGCAATGTGGCAATGCATTTTTAATTAGGATATCCTCTTAACGCTGATATCAAAGGGAAGTTTTAACAATAATTATGATTAAGTTCTGATGCCACATTGCAGTTACATTAAGGCTATTGAGGGAGCTTTGATATTGTGCTGCCAATTCAGTGCTAAAATGCACCATTGATCCCTTTTTTCAAAATTGCATTGTGGGGGACAGCACTTCACTTGCAACCAAGTCTCTCCCCTTTTTAATTTGGGATCACTTGCTATGTTCGCTCGCACATTAAACTCAGAGCTCAATTTTCTGCCTCAACACGTTTATAATCCACTAGCTGCCACTAAGCATGGGGTTGTGTGGCATTGTAATTTTGCCATGTTGTATTCTGATGGTGTTTACTCTGATGTCTTATGGTTCTATGTGACATGAGTATGGTATGGCAAGGAATTAGCACCTTCTGGTATCATGAAATGCTATTTCATAAGATGTAATATCATGCTTGGTGAAATGTTTGGATGTAAAATGGCACAGTACTGAGCTGGTTGTCATAAAGACCTAAAAAAAAAAAAAAAATTTTTTTTAAATCCTTCACTCTTTTATCCCTCCACTATCCTTTTCAATCAAAATTAACAGACTAACATGTTCAATTCTCAAATTCCATTTTCAACTATACTAATTCACCACTAATCCTTTATGGGTTCCAGAGTAGCATGCTACTCGACAATAAAGCGTCTCAACACCCCATCAGGGTTACAAGCGCTATATAAATGCAAACCTTTTTCCTTTCTACCCTCCCCAACCCTTCTCAATCCAAATAACTGACTAACATATCCACCACTAAAATTACTTTCATGTTTCACCATACTAATTCAACACTAATACTTATGGGTTCCAGAGTAGCGTGCTACTTGCGCTTCAAAACCCCATCAGGGGTAGCAAGCGCTATATAAATACAAACCTCTTTCCCTCTTCTATCCCGCCACCTACCCTTCTCTACCCAAATAACTGAATAACATATCCACTACTCAAATTACTTCATATTTTACTATACTAATTTTCAACACTAATCCTTAATGGGTTCCGGAGTGGCGTGCTACTCGCCAGAAAAGCGCTTCAACACCCATCAGGGGTAACAAGTGCTATATGAATGCAAAACTTTCTTCCCTTTTTATCCCTCCGCTATCCTTCTCACTCCAAATAACTGACTAATATCCACCACTGAAACTACTTTCATATTTCACCATATTAATTCACGACTAATCCTTTATGGGCTTCCGGAGTAGCGTGCTTCAACACCCCATCAGGGGTAACAAGCGCTATATAAATACAAACATTTTTTCCTCCTCTATCCTTCTGCTATCATTCCAAATCCAAATAACTGACTAACCTATCCACCACTTAAAATGTACTTGCATGTTTCACTATACTAATTCAACACTAATCCTCTATGGGTCCCGGAGTAGCGTGCTACTCGCCGAAAAAGCGCTTCGACGCCTCGTCAGGGGTAGTAAGCGCTATATAAATGCAATTACAATACAATACAATATTGTATGACGAGTGGATTGTATGGTTTTGGATGGTGTATTAGCAGTTGATATTGTGCGGAGTGGTCTGATATGATCCATCATTTTGGTGGTGTATTGCATAAGGACTGTAGCACTGTCTTGAGAGTAAGTGTTGTATAATGCATGGGAGACTGCAATTCCTCTATAAAGGCCCATCTCTAATTTCCATATTGCAGGTGAGTTGTGTCATCTATGGTCACCTGTAATAAAGAACTGTCATAGCTGCTCAACTGTAATACGTTATTACAGTTGACCTGGCTGTTCATTCTTCCGATCTGTTTTTCTGACAAGAAAATGAGATCAGCAGAAATGAGATCTTTATGGCAACATGTTTTTTTACACACTATAGGTCATTACAGGAAATATAGAATCACTGCATGTTTCTACCGAATCTGAGCCACGGATTGTTTTGACCTGACTTATATTAAACTGATTTTAATACCTTTTTTTGCAAAATATACAAACTGTATTTTGATGTGTTCAATTTAGCAGTGCAGCTTCTGCTTATAATTTTTTCTGGGCCTGCAATAGTCGGAATTGTCACATTTGTAGGAGTGCAATGGTTAGTTGTTGTGCTGGTACTGTCATTAGCAGTGCTGGCAGGGGCAAGGGTGGTGCAAGCTGCAGTGGTCACCTTACGAGGGCCCTGGTGCTTATTTTGTCTTATTTGTTTTACAAATCAATGACTGAGAGAAAGGTACTCTCAAAAGACTTTAGATTATAAATAATAACTTATTATGCAGTTCTAGAAAATGGAAATGAAAATCCCCAGGTAAACATCTGACGGAAAGAGGGAGGTGATTAAATATCTAAAATAAAACTATTGAACTGACACATAATTTAATCTTTGCATCTACATCATACAGGACAATCTAAAAAATATAGGAAAAGTTAACAATATTTAATCATATTTAATCATATCAATTCGGTCAGTGAAAAAGCTGAAGCGTCCAATGAGGTGCTGCCTAACAAGAAGGTATTATTATTTAAGAAGCGTCTAATTATAGCTATATTGTTGGATAATAACAGAGGCGAGGTCTTACACATAGGAAGGGACAGTTGCAAGCCAGCACAGGTGTCGGAGTTGATTATCTCGCTCGTTTTGTTGCGGAAATGACTAATTAGTCATCTTCATTGCTGTTGACCTTTTCACTGTTGTAATTTGACTTTCTTTTTCTGAAATGGGGATATTTTATATGTTTATGTGGTTGGTTCAACTTCGAATAATCATTTATATAATTAGATCCCCACAGTCACATGTTTGCCACTTGCACAAGCTAGAAACCTACCTCAGTAGGATATTTCATCTCCGGTATCTAATGCCCGCTTGTGTCTCTTCGTGTGATTTGACAGTGAGACAACAAAAGTGACCAATGAGAGAAGCCCTCTTATTGAAGTAATATGAAAGAGAACCATGACTAATTCGAGTCCCAGTAAATTACCGATATGAAGATAGACACAATATGTAAGAAGCCCTGGAATCTACAAAATATCTTATCAGTTGTGTGCTTGATTTTGATGAATTAAGCTATATTCTTCAAAAGGACTTACTTCCACAAGAGCCACTGTTGGACGATGAAGCTATCTGCTGCTTTTGTAGTTTTGCATGCCACATAGAGGCCAACACATGCTTCCTCGGCTGCTAGATCTAGAAGTGTGGCAGTATCCCCTTCTACTCTTTAAGAAGAATCTCAGGGATTTTAGATGTACAATTGAAAGTTGTGAACAGGATTTGAATGTTATTAAATAACAGTTTTGAGATATCCATTGCATCCTAAATGAAGACAGAATCGGGCAAAATAAACCTATTATTGACATACATTTCTACGTCAAGGTTGGATTGGTAACTAAAAACAAAAGTAAAAGCTGTCCACAGCAGTTTGTAGGCACACATGCATAGTGTGCGTGTCTACAAAATGTTGTGGGTGGCCTCTGCAAAGGATTTTTAATTTTTTTTACTCTAGCCACTCTGCACAGCCCGCTCATGCAGTCCAGCGTTGCTAAAAATCATTGGCAAAGCCAATAGGTCACAAGGTGAGACCTCTTGGCTTTACCAATGCTTGTTTAAGTTCTTGCTTGTGGGAAGTGTTGTTGTTGCTCTTGGTTTGTGATTGTTTTCTACTGCTTATTTTTTGCAGAGAATACTCACTACTATTCATTTTCCATGCCATTACCGTCATAGTATAACTGTACATACCATGTTTGCGAATTCAGATAGAAAAATGAATACTTCTCTAAAGCTGATCCCAATCAGAAGTACAGTCATCTCATAATATGTAAAAAAAATCCCAATTTCTAGCAAATTTAGCAAGAGTCTTTATTCCACTGAGTTTTTGGGCTCTCTACAGAGATCACAAACCAATGAAGAAAGAGAGAAGCATTTTGTTTTGTCTACTAGTCATCAGTTCAGACCTTTTATTCTCCTTCCAAATCTTGCTCCAAACTCAAGATATTAAACCAGCATCTCCGTAAAATCCAGATGGTTCTACTAAACCCTGTACGAGGTTTTCATTTTTTTATTGCCAGATCAGATCCTTTCAGGTTTGCTAAATTATTTGTCTCCATAGGGTTGCGACAACTGGGGGGTTGTTTTCTCAGACTATAAAAATGCTGACCATAAAAAATATGTATATATTTGAGAGATAATATGTTTCTTCATTTTTTTGGCTAGGAACTGATTTTAGCATCATAATTCACAAAGGAGTTCGATCTTTGAGGTCTACATATTATTTCTCATATTATCATGTTATTCTGTTTTGATTCATAAAACATACCTGAACAGTATCTGCAATATTAGGCTGTTGGTTGAAATACATCTTTTGTATAGTTCAGAATGAAAACACTTGCCAACTCTCTAGTTTGTTTAAATTAGGAACTATAGGGCCCCTGGTACCAAATTAGGTAATTGTCACTGCACTAAAAATGCAGATCCTTGCTTTCTCACTGGGCAAGCACTTCACTTATATAACCATTTCAGGAGATTTGTTAGTATTCCAGAGCTCTTACTCTGCAGAAAGTTGATCACGTTCAATAACACCTCATCCCTAAGAAATATCACAAGCAACATGATGCTACACCACTGTTTTTCTTGACCATGTTTCAAACCACCTTCTCCACCTCTCACACTCCACCAAGGGGAAGGCACTTCATCCCCCGAAGGTACCACTCATGTCAATATGTTACGCCCTTTAATCTCTGATCCCGATGTAGGGTGAGTACATTTGTCAATACAGTCAAGACCATTTAACAGATGAAAGTAAGAAGAAGACATGTTGGTGTGTTACTAGATGGCATGTTGGATGCTATCTCAAAAGAGATTTGTGGGATTTGCTGTTTTTGGCGGCTGACTTGAATTTGATGAATATGTTGTTTTTAACACCTGTTACATGAGGCTATTGAAGCATTCAAGAGCTTCAAGTTGCATAAGTTCATCTGGCTCTCTGTGCTTTCACTCTGTATTTTTAATGTCACCCACAAGGCTATGTATTTGGACTATCAAGCATATGCACATTTTTCTAAATGATCAGAAACAAATACTTGTAACTTCGTAATACAACTGAAAACAAAAATGTTTGCTAGAATTCATCAGGTCCTTTTACTGTTACAAAATGTAAGAAATTGATCTCGTTTTGTTTATTGGATCACAAATGCTTGGTTTTAGGTGTCGTTTTTAGGTCTGGCTTGACAGTGCAGCTGTCCGGAAGACGAATTGTTACCAATGCTCTAAAATTTACTAATAGTGGGCTTTGGCTCCACCCACTGGAGTATTACTCTCTCACCTCATTATAGTGGCTATTTGGTTTTTTCATATCGCTTTGCTCAGGAATGCATGAGGAACTGCTTTACATCTGAAAAATGCACACAATCATCACACTACATGTCACATTAGATTGTTACCAACTGTAAATGCATTTTATGCACAGATCAATCCTACTTTTTTCCTAGATTAAGCAAAGTCACGAGGGCAGCCATTCATGAGATAAACAGTGTTTGTACATGCAATATGTGTTGACCAGCATATGTGAATGCCTCTTTTCACATGCGTTAGCTCATTAAAGCCAGATATATTGGCTTTGTCAATGTTTGTTCCTATTGTGCCTTCCAGTTCTTCAGTAAATAATGATGCAGTTCATTTATTGAGTTTTTGCTACCTTGAGAGAATGCAATAGAGGAAGCATTGTTCCAACAATACTATATTGCAAGGTCCTTTGTGCTTTCTTGTGTTTTTTTTTACAAAGTATTACTTGTTTTTTAGTTGACAAGCCACCTTTCTTTCCCATAATATCAGAAGCTGCACTTTTTTACGCTATAGCTTATAATTTCTTGTAGTTGTTCAAGCGCTCTTCCTTTTTCGCAAGGTACTCTTCAGATTTTTACAAAGACAGTATCAAATTCCTTCCATGGCCTCCCTCCTCAAACCTCCAAGAGGCCCTGGGGACCCCATCTTCTAGGGCCATATTTAAAAATAAAGGGCAGAGGGTCAAGCAGCACCTCCTCCCTGAGCCACATTTGGGTCCTCTGGATCTCATCCCCTGGGGTGAGTTGTTTTTTTGGGGGGGCATTGGGCCCCCCTCCCAGAGCCATAGACTGGCTCCTGGAAACCCACTCCCATGAGCCTGATCAAGCAGTGTCCTGGGTAACCTATCCCCCAGGACACTGCAGTTCCTTGCTTGGGAGAGTACAAGCATAACCTACTCTCACTCTCCCGGGCAGGGAACTCAGCTTTGCTTCCACCTGGGTAGGAGTAGAGAAATAAGCACAGGAGCTGCAGCAAAGTAATGGTGTTTGCTCCCATCAGTTCCCAGTATGTTGCTGGCAGGGGAGCTGGCTGGGGCCGTGGTGGCCTTAGTGTTCTCCCCAGTGGCTCCCAAAAAAAGGAAATGATTGTGTGTGCTCTGGGTGGGCCCTGGGGCACCCACCAATAACCTAAGTGGATGGCTCCTGACAGGGGAGCTGGCAGAAGCTGCGGGGGCCGTTGGGCTCCCCCATAGCCAGCAATAATGTAGAGACTGTAGGTGTCCCAGTTGGGCACCAACTCCTTAAAAAAAAGAATGCCGGCTGTTTGAAATATACATTTGACTACCATTACTGGTAACTTTTTGACAAAAACAATTAGTTTGTTTATATATGTGGATGTGCTGACCCCTTGGTAAAGCCAATAAGTCTACTATTTATATTTTGCTGTTCTAACCCTTTGACAAAACCAGTAGCTCTGCCTTACTTAAAATGATACACTTTATATTGTTTCATCACACAGTTAGCCGTACAGGCCCTGAGTCCAACCACACACCTCGCTCGGGCAAAGGCCGTTTGCAGCAGAATGTTGGATGCCAGTGGAGGGCTGTGCGCAGGACCTCGCTAACAAAGGCCATGCACTTTGGGACTTAGAGTACCCAACCTCACACCGCTCATGGTAATGGATGTCTTACTTTATATTACAAAAACAGAAATTTTCTGAAAAACCAAAGGTTAAAGTGATATTATAGTTGGAAATTTTAATTATATCTCACTTTAAATGTAAAAAAACCCTTAGAAATCCACCCCCAAAAAAATTTCAAGTGGTGTTATAGTTAGGTGAAAATGTCAGTTAAAACATACTGTTTTAAACTAACAAAACCACTGATATTCACTAGTTATAGTTACTTCAAGTAACTGTAACTCGTGCCCTAAAGTAACTATAACTTGCGCCTTCACCATGCACTACTAATTACATCACTCATAATATATATATATATATATATATATATATATATATATATATATATATATATATATATATATATATTAAGACGCCTGCAGGGATTTCAGTTTCCATTGAGACATAATAATTGGGGAGAAGTAAATTACGGACTGTAAAAAAAAAAAATCATTGATTTGCTAATAACTGTGGCTTGTTCGTGTTACTTTAAAAGTAACCTAAATATTACTAGCATGTCAATATTTTTTATTTTACTTTCAATACGTTGTGTTTCTATTAGATCCATTAAAGGGACGTCATTAAGGTAAAGTGTTAATTTGCTAATAACCTTGGCATATTTTATCAAGTCTGCACAAAATTCCTCAGGAGTGTACGTTTAGGTTTTTGTTGGTATGACATGTTGATCCCAGTTCATGAACCCCAGGTTTTATGAAGATCAGACAAAGGAAGGTAAAGTGAAAAAGGGGTGGTGGGGTTCAAAATATTGTATTTACTGAACAGTGATTAGGCTTCAACATGCAATTGAGGCATTATAATTATGCACCACACCCACCACAAACCCACGACATATGAATGAAAAATGTACTTGTAGAGCATGCTTTCACTCAGGCAGAGCATCCTGGTGCTAACTCAAGCACCAATCCTCAATTACCATTCGTAAAATAAACCAGTCAAAAACCACCTGAAATATAACTACACAACCACCAGTGGAACACATTTACCTTTCCACCTAAAAATGAAACACAGTTAATATGATGTTATGGTTATCTTTCATCATAAACCTTAATGTATGTTTAAATGAACTTTGGAATTCACTAAAACAACACAATTAAATTGCAGTTATTTTTATGAAATAAAACCAAAAACCTCTGACGTTCCCCATTTATGGTTAGCTCCAAAAGGCACAGATCCAACATTTTACATGGTAATCAAACCTCACACCCCACATAAAAGGCCTATTGCCTCAAAATATGAAAAACAGGAAATAATGGCATCCTCTAGGGGACTTCTTGATGAAGCAGACTTTACTGTGCTCTGGGAGTCTACTGTGAGTGGACATGCCTGCATGATACCACTGGCGGGAAAACGTGTGTTCCTCCCAGACAGTACCTGTTGACAAGGAAAGCTGTGATGGGAAGAAGAGAGGTGTCGGGCTGCCCTACTCTTCTCTGTGAGCAGCAGATGTGCTCTGTTTCTTTAACTATTTTATACCAGAAATGTTCTCTAGCAGATAAGGGGAAATCCTACAACAGGTGCATTGATTGTGATTCCAGTCAGTCTTTCCTCCTCACTCGGTCCAATGCTCATGGTGCTTTTCACAACACAATGCTCATAACCGGTAGTGCTCATCCACAATCATGAGAAAAACATAAACTCAAACACCCCCTCCCCCATTCCCATTTTCCTCAGGTCGCTGAACTTCATCTACATGGAGAGGCTGGCAGGCAGCATCTCTGAGTGCAGCCACCACAAATCAAATTCTTTTATTGCTGCCTGCTAGGACAAAGGGGCTGAGAAAGGATACTCACTTGCGACTATAAGAGGAAACCAATGTAGGCCATCCTAACTCGCGTTTCACTAATGGTGCCCCTATTGAGTTTCAGAACTGAAGAATGGATGATTCCTTGCGATTCAACCAAAGAGGGAAAAATTCAGGGGTATCATTAAGGCAAAGGACAAATAGTAGAGCAGTTGCCAGGTGACTGTGGCTGTCATCATTACAGTCGAATAAAACGGCACCTGGGATGTAATCGCCTTCATAAAGAAAGAATTGTTGGGGAAAAACAATAAAGGTGCGTACATATGAAAAATATGATTTCCCCCATCAATTCTGGTACGAACAGTGCTATGCTGCCTCTTTCTTCTGTATGAAAAATAATTTTACTCTTTGTGAAATCTCAATGTTACTCTTATGAAGCTAAGACACGACATATCAGTTAATAGTTCCATTTTTATCATTTGCGGATCAGAAATGTAGAACTCATTCATGTCAGACGGTTCTTATGTGAGAGAGGGTAATTAGACACTCCTTGCGTCCCTTTTCTAACTGTTATATGAAATATTACTGTGGATTTAAAAATAAGGAATAGTGCACTGTAAGGGACTTGTCTGACCTTTGGCTCTGCTAGCCATTGCTGCCATACTACTAGTCTGGATGGAAGCAATTTCTCTCTCACTGATTAACACACTGCACAATTAATTAAGCAGTATTAGTTCTGGCATTGGATCAGCAACTCCATTCCAGCCCTTAGAGATTTCACTGCAATGCAGTCAGTGTGGAATTCCCAAACGCACTTTGTTCAGACAGTCTATAAACTGAAATATCCAAAGACAGACAAATGCACCTGGCTTAGGAACCAGGGCTGGTTAGTCAAACAACTGTGTTAGCACTGAAAATCACTCACTGGCTGGTGTCAGTAGACTCTACTGGTAATGTTAATTACAAACTGGTAAAGCCTCTGCATTTTGAAGTTTCATTCTAGGGGACGAATTAGCAAGGGTCACAAAAGACCCACTTTGCACATGAACACAAAGGCCCATATGTGCTATTTATAAGCGCGCTATGAAAAAACAAGGAGACCCAAATACAATCGGTCAGGGACCTTTGGGTAATTGAACTATTTAGAAATAATTTATAAGCGCGGGCACTTGCCTCACTCGAAGCGATGCTTCACAATGCAAAGTAGCATAAACAATAGTGTCAATCAAGCTTCTGATGCTTGTATTTACTGTTGAAGTTGATGCAGGTGTTGCGAACATCCTTACGAAAAATGCAAAGTGAGATGTTCGGGGTTGAAATTGGCATATAGTCATTGACAAAAATTTTGACAGTGACCTACTAAAGTCATGGAAAGAGCCAGTGCACGTAGCATGGAAAATCGTGTGAAGTGAAAGCAGCTGTGCACATTCCACACTATTTTATGCACACCCTAAAATACCTGAAAGCACCCAACAATCCCCAAGAAAGCTGCAAAAAAGGCAGTAATCACAGAGAGACTCTAATGAGTCACTGAAGAACACAGGGATAAAATCTACAAATTGAGGGTGACATTCTTTGGAAAACCCTAGGAGGGAATCAAAGAAAGAAGTAGGCTAATTAAGCTATGCACTATTAGTAGACCGCAGATATTTAAAGTTCTACAATGTTTGAAAAGAATCCCTCAATGGTTTAGATGGGTGGGGAGTTTCACAAAGACCTGCTTGTCCATAATTACAGTCAAATCTGCAGAGATTTAAGCGTGTGCATGCATTTACGCCAAGAAACATTACCTTGTGAACGAGTAGAAGATGAAAGGAAGTATAATGCCTTAACTATACATGCCAGAAGACATGCGTGAGCTGAGCTGAAGTCCATCAATGCAGGCCAATTACTGTGCAATTAATAATAAAGTCCTGATCACCCAGAACCAATGTTGTAACCAAAGCATTGCATCCCTTTGAATGAATTAATTTAGAAGAGTGCAATTTCACGCAAAACATTTGCCCTGATCAAAATCATTCTAAAGGGTGATGGATACAGTGGGTGATGGCTTACATCCACATTGTCAAAACACAAAAAGAGGGCCAGAGGAGATTTAAAGCGCAGTAGGAGTTGAATCCCCAATACTTATAATAACCACAAATAAACACCGGGGTCTAATAGAGACAAGAGAAACAATGAGAGTTTGTGTACCTAAATGATGTGGGGTGTTCCCTTTGAAGGACATATTCCCTGACCCACCAGAAGTGGCATGCTTCATCATTGGGAACCTCCTCACACCGTGATGCCTAGTCACAGTGTGGGCTACAACCACCTCACTAGAGGGAGGAGCTCAGAGATGTTTTCAGAGGTATGACAAATACCTTTCTAATGGGCAGGAAGTGGTGAGAGAAGCATGGCGGGAGTGAAGGTTGTGCAGTTTAAAACTGGCTCCAAGGTATGCAACACGATTTATTCATGTGTCACTGGGTCAGGATTAAAACCAAGCAGAAGGCCAGACGGGCATGATCATACCGGCTGGATTTTTTCAAAAAAGTAGGTCGACATGTTTCTGCCTTTGACCCTCCTCTGAGGTGTCACGCACGGCATTCCTTAGGACCTCTATAATCAATGCTCCTACTTAAGTTCCCAAAGTGATAAAATAAATATAAAGATATCAAGATACAAAACCAGTGGTTTAAATATATATTTGGAAAATACAAAAAGTAGGAACAACAATTAGGTGTTTATTTGTGGTTATTACACCCACATTGAACATCTGTGTATGCCAACGTAGTACTTACCATAGTTGTCTGTGTACAAATAGTTGTGGCTAAACTAAAAGTCTTTTGATCTTGAAGAAACTGCTAACCATTTAACAGCAATGAAACATGTTAACCATGCGTGCATATGTAGCTTTAAGTAATCTGACTTAACATAATAAGAAACACACAAAATCAAAGAATTCAAAGAGTAATGACATCTGTGAGCTATTGAATTGAATAACCTCCCTTATATCATTGAGTGTGTCAGACATTGCAATTAGGTAAAAGTTGATGTTGTGGGAAGGTTCGTCCAATGCAGCTAATGGCTGGGAGGTTTCTGTGATTTTCTGCAAGCCATCATGCATGAATAGCAGGCCATCCTCAACAACTTTTGATGTGTGTGCTTGGCAGTCAAGGGTCATCTGAGTAAACTGAATGATCTCATCCTTTCTCGCTAAAACCATAACTCCCTGTAGGTTTGGATTTTGAATTTTTGCTTCATTTTAGAAGCCATTGATGTTGAAGCAGTTCTAATGCTTCTTGGCACAGCACATCAACATCCTGTTGTCAGTTTCCTGTGTTTCTGGGTGCATCACAGTCCCAGGCAAGAGCATTATGGTTCCATCATCTGACCAGGGCACAGGGTATGTGTTGAGTTGCCAGCATCTAGTTGTTAGATGGGATCTTCACCTGATATGGCCGCACCTTGACATAAGAAAAACATAAGTAAGTGTAAAGAAATGTCACACCATGCACATTCATCTCTGTCCTTTTAGGGGTGTTGTATTTCTACGTGCATTCTGGTTACATGCATGAGCATGTTGAACTTCTGACTGGTCAGTGGCCATAATCTATTCAACACTGTCCGTTGCAAATTCATAAAATACTTAATTATGCACTGCAGGAGGAGTGGGTACTTGACACATGCATTGGCAAAGTCACTGTTGCTCTTTATATATGGATGTATCATATTAATTTTAGAAAGGACCCTTAATGATCTCCAACATATTCTAGAACTAATGCGCAGACAGCAATGTTGCGGCTGTGCACCTAACACTGACTTGCAAATTTATTACACTTGTGCAATACATTAATGACAGTATGCCATAATTCACAGGCCTATGGGCCCAAGTACAGGCTGTATGGGATATGTCCTACAGCCCCTTTTACTGTGATACAATGGGTAAATCTTATGCTTGGAACACGTGAGGGTATGCAGTTGCACATAAACATGAACTCAGGTTCATGCATGGGTTTGGGAAATGCTGTAGTTCTATGTTGTGGTGTGATACATTATACACCTGTGGTTCCCTGATTTATCTTAGTTGTGTCCTGGGTTTGCAGCACACAGATCAGCTAATGGCAATAACAGTGATTGTGTGCTCCTCCATGGCAGCAAACTGATCTTCACTGCCTGGCTCATCACTGGTTGCCAAGGTTGCTGTACGAAAATGGATAGTTGGTTGACTGTTGTGTCAGCCCTGGTCAAGCAGCAACCACAGTCCTTGTCAGGGTGAACCTTAAGGGTTATTTCAAGCATAAAAAGCTGCTACAAGTCCTCACAACTCCTTTTTCAGTTTTATAATGCATTGCACCATTGCAAAATACTCTTTTTGTTTGTGTGACACAAAAAGCTGTTGTTACATTGTAGTGTCAATATAATTACTGAGGGTGACGCTACGGTATTTTTGACACTTGACAGAACACCACACTGCTGATTTTCATGCAAAACTGCACTGTGTGAAGCTTCGTGAATCTAAACCCAGGCGTGCCAGGTACAAACTCTGGCTGTACTACCCATTCACAAATTTCATTTATTACTGAGAAATACAGAGCTGAACTTTTTTACCTGCTGTATTGACTGTTTTTAAATGCCCCCTAGACCTTGAGAGGGGACGACAAGGGCCTCATGTGGATGGGAGAAGTTCTAAAATGCCATCATTCTGATTGGATTTCTTCCAAGTCCCACTGAAAGAATAGAACTCATCGGGGCATTTTTTCAAGTGAATGGCGAAGCGTGGCATTAAGCAAATATTGCTAACGCCACGCTCCGCCATTCTGAAAACGCAGGGATCCGCTGTATTTACAATGGTACTGCACATTCCGCGTTTTTCCTAGCGCGGGTGCTAAACTCAGCTGCCTACTGCCAACACAGGTACCCTTGCACCATAGTACAAGGGTGCCTATGTGGAGGGAATGATTGTTTATGTGCAGGAAGCTGTACCTTCCTGCACATAAACAAGCACTAATGGTGATTTGTAACTCCTATGTATGCTGCATTGTGCAGCACACATAGAAGTTACAAATCATCATTTTTAATGACTGTTTATGTGCAGGAAGGGACACCTTCCTGCACACAATTATTAATGGTGATTTGCTGTTTCTATGTGTGCTGCACACAATGCAGCACACATAGAAACAGCAAAAATGAGGAGAAATTAAACATTTCTCTCTCATTTTGCCATTTTAAGACCAGGTTTTTCCTTGTCTTAATCTTGGCACTGCCCCATATTTACGTCACCCTTGTAAATAGGGGGCAGTGTTAAAATCAATGGGTTTTGTGGCGTAACCACCACTACACCCATTGCCCGCCACTTTCAAGCTAAGTGTAGAGTGAAAGGAGGTCTTATTTACAAGGCCGCGTTAAGCCATGTTAAGTGGCTTAACGCAGCCTTGTAAATAAGGCGAAGGGCATATCGCCAGAGGAACATCGCAAAAAGTAACATTCCTGTGGTGATAAGCCCTTGTAAATATGCCCCATGGTATCCCTGTGCAGTTACTGGCCTCTGCTCCACTCTAGGGCATTCCATACCTACATTTGGAAGCAAGCCAGCAACACCCACACATAGTTGGTTTGTAGGAAAAAGGGTTGGTTCTCCGTAGAGAGAAATATTTTCCCTGTACAAAAATAAAAAAGTGCACAGTATGTAAAATACTGCATGGGTATATACACTCTTCTGAACATAAAGTGGAATTTCCAAGGGTTTGTTAGGAGATCTCTTGTACACACTAGCATAGACCACACTGGGGTCCTAGAGCAAGTTGCTCTGGGTAGGAGCTGCAAGTGATTAACACACAACCATGCAGGTTCAGATCTGGACTGCCCGACCATGTCCTTTTATTTATGTGTTGGGTGATACACCCAGTGCCCATCGTGCATGCTGCGTTATCTCTATGTGCAATAAGAAGCATAATTCTGTAAGATGATTATGGCTATATACCACTCTCAACAAGGCAAGAGTGTGGTCATGCAATGCAGGCTAAAAAGATGCTACCCCCAAGGAACAAAAAACTTGGCAGTCATGCATTAGAAAGAATAAACGTACAAAAATAACTTGCGGTGGTGAAGCAACTGATTGGAAATGAACGCCCACAACTACCACTTGAGCCACAACAGTTTTTTCCAGTAAGCTATGCTCAAAATAAAATCCTTTTCAGAACTAAGGGGCCAATTTGTATCTTGGTAGAAGAGATACTTCGTCGCAATGGCGACAGAGTATCTATACTGCCAAGATAATTGTCCACCTGCCGATTTAGATGCTTAGAGTACCGTAGTTTTAATCACGGTGGACACTACTCTGTCTCTGCCATGATTAAACCCCTCTGATGGCCCTGTGATGTAAGGGCCACTGGAGGCAAATCTGTAATTCCCCCCACCAAATTTAGATGGGCAGAATTACTGGTCAGTTTTCACTGCTCAACACTGCCAGGAAAACCCTGGCGGTTAGGGGCAGTGAAAACTACTAAATGCTCCCCTCACCATGGGAGTTCTTTTCTTTTTCATTTTCATCAAGAAAATCCCATTTCTGGATTTTCTTTTGAAAATAGAAAAAGAAAACAGTTTGGGGCAGGGCTCTGTGTTCTTGATGTAGCCCTTCACCAAACTGCAAAAGACATTGATATGAACCACTGCGATGACGGTTCCTGCCAATGCTATCTAAATGACTGCCAGCTTGTTGGTCATTTATAAATTCAGCAGGCAGCTTCTTTGTCAGGGCGAAGGAGTAATTTACTCCGTTGCCCTGGCAGAGAAACGGACCGCCCGCTGAAATCTAAATGAGTCCCTAAGTACCTAAAATGCACATTTTAAACAAATAGAAAATGATTTGGAAGTTAATATGAGACTTTGAATGTGCTTCTTGGAAGAAAATAATACATTGGAAAGGAGACAACAGACTTACCTTTACTAACCTCACAAATCCAGAAGAAGGCAGGCTATTTGCCCAGCCAGAATGAATCTACTGAATATTAAAGAACTGATTTGCTGACTTTAACAAACTATTGCACCCATAGCTTTGCTGTGTAGTGTGAGATCCTGTAGAGTTCCTCGTTGTCACCTATTATCTTCAATGTCTAATAGGGCATCTGGCTAAACTGATTAGACCTCATGGCAGCTTGCCATTTTGCAGATGACACATTGCTCATTTGGTGTTTGGCTCTATAACTAACTTACATGAGACTGTCCAGCATCCAGCACTAGATGAGTAAAAATCTTTTAGGTCTTTGTTTGTTTCTCTTTTCATTCTTTCTTTTCTTTGTTTCTCTTTCTTTCTTAATTGTTTCCTACTTTCTTTCCTTCTTTTTGCATTTTGCTTTCTTTCTTTCTTGCTTTTTTCTTGCCTTTCTTCTTTCTTTCTTGACTTCTTTCTTTCTTGTCTTCTTTCTTTTCCTGTTTCTTTCCTTCCTTCTTTCTTTTGCTCCTTTTCTTTTTCCTTTCCTTCTTTTTTTCCATTATTTTTCTTCTGTTCTTTCTTTTTCTTTTCTTTCTTTTTTCTTCCTTCTTTCTTTCTTTCCTTCTTTCTTGTCTTTCACTTTCATTTTTCTTGCTTTTTCTTTCCTTCCTTCTTTCTTTCTTTCTTTTTTAATTCTTTTTCCTTTCTTTCTTTCCTTCTTTCTTGCTTTTTCCCTTCTTTCTTGCGTTCTTTCTTTATTGCCTACTGCCGTTTTTTCTTTCCTGCTTTCTTGACGCCGTTCTCTCCTTCTTGATTTCTTTCTTTCATCCTTGTTTTAAAAGTTGCTGGTGGGAAGAAACAAGCTTCACTGGCAGGGTAATGTCTGGCCTAGGTCTAGAGGAGACTCCCCTTTCCACCCTCCTCCCCCGATACCTACAGCTAAGGCCAAATCCATGGGTGTTTTGTTAGATGAGGATCTCTCCCTCAACCTGCTGATTAACTCGGTCTCTTCTTCTTATTTTGATATCCTTCATGTCTTGAGGAAGAATCTTCCATTCTTAGTCAAAGTTCTTCATTCGAAGGTCACCTCTGCTTGTATGCTGAGCCTTTTCGACTTCTGATTGGTCTCTTACTAGGCTTTCATGAATCTATTGTGCTAAAGCTGGAGAGTGTTCAAATGCCCATGGGTTTAAAAAAATGTAATCCTATTTTGAATGTATAAAAACACCTACATTGGTTTTTGTGAGATCTATTTCAAAGAATTTTGCCTCATGTACGGGGTCCTTTTATGGTTTTGATCATTCCTGACTCAGGGAAATATTCTTCAGCCATATTACCATAAGACATTTACCAGACCTTTACTCCCAGGGTCGCTCCCTCAGTTGTGAGTCCCTCAGCCTATTCTCTTTCATGCCAGAGGGAGATCCCTATGGTATTTAATCTAGAAACTTTGGAATGATCTGCCCATTTAACTCTACAGTTTTAGAATTCATCTTACTTTCAGGAAAGACCTCAAAATTTGTATATTGCAGATTTATTTTTAAACAGACGTTTCTACATTTTGCTTCTGTTTCATTAATAGTCTCTCTCAACACTGCCAAGATGCTACCAAGGGTTTATGTGCATTAAACAAGTAATGAATCCAATCAAATCCAATCACACAGGAGAGGGAAGAAATCAGCTCAATACAGCTCATTTATTTTCTTGCAAGGACTGAAAGTAATAAGAAGGTAGGTCAGGTGGAAAACTCCACCGAGAGTAAATATATGCACCTACGAAGTAATGACACAGGCCCGCCAAGAGACAAGTTCCCAGCAGTGACAAAGTGACATGGTTTCTGAGGAACGTTGCAAAATAAAAGACAGGGCAGAAAATTCAAATTGAACGATACGGAAAGAGCAGAAAGGGACATACTTTGATTCGAGTATTTTAAATCTCACAAAACCAGGCAAATAACAAATTGTGGAGAAAAGATGCGTCTTGGCGGGTAGAGATACTGGAAAAATAGAGAAATGCCTCATTGCCATTAAGCAAGGCAACTATTCAAGTTCTAGTGTTTAACACAATAAGCAATCATAGCCTGACAGGCTGTATGCTGGTAGTCAGTGCTTAATTTGAGTTGGTGGTTGCCGGCACTCATTTTTGGGGATTGGCACTTGTTTTTCCACATCAGTCATTAACCAAAGTACAAGAGAGGGAAAAAAAAGCAGAAAGATGGGGGAAGATAAAGATAGTAAAACCATGGTACAGGGGAAAAATACAGGAGCCTGCTAGTGAAATAAAGCGGGAGGTAGTGTTTGGTAGTGGATTACAGTGATATCAGGTGCTTTTAAGGTCATGCAACCATAATATTTACTGCGTCAACATTTAATTGCACGGGCCGCTGGCTTCTGACAAGAGCTTAGGGCACTGGCACTCATTATGTTAGAAATTAAGCACTGCTGATAGTGCCCGAGTGGAAAGGAATCAGTGGTGAGGATTTGGTGGTCACCTCACCAGTAACCTATTCTTGAGGTCTCAAGAGAATATGCCTCTCCGCAGAATTTTATTTGCTCAGGCAAGTGTAATTTTCATAGGACAACATGGTATGAGTCGTAGAGTAAATGTCTGCTTCATGTTATTGATGAGGGTCTGATGCTGTTGATTTCTTGGTGAAGAAGTGATTAAAGGTGTTGATGTTGCTTCTTTTTTAAAATGTATTCATTGTTCACAGTTAGGCGATGGAGGCAGGGCTGGAGTGTCTCCATGGAGCTCTGAAGTCTTGCTGCAATCAATGACTCCTGTTCTTCTCCCCATTGATTTGCCTGCAGACAGCTTCCAGGAAAGGTTGCAAAGGCTTCAGAATCAAGCATCAAGTGTTCTTTATAAGGGCACCGAAGAACTCTCAGCATGCCGTGTTGGGTGGAGGCTTGCTGCTCTGTGGGTCTCCCTTTAGAGGATGAATCACTTCCTTTCAGCCAGTTGCTGCTAGTGAGCATGCATGACTCCCAAGAATGGAGTTCCCCGATGTTCAGCAGTAGTAGGCTTCCTCCTTCATGCATCATGGTGACATTGGAAAGCACACCTCAGGACTAGGGGAACTGGTGCTCCCAGGGCTGGGCAATCCTATATTTCCACCAAGGATCAATGCAATGCTGACATTCATTACACTGTATTGTGTTGCAACATTTATATAGCTCCTACTATCCCTCTATGGAGCGCTAAAGCACTTGAGTTCATGGGTTGCACGCTACACCATGTAGAGTATTTGGCTGGAAGTGTGTGATCATATGTGGGAAGTGTTTCCATGTTGTGTGTGAGAACCACCAAGGTGCGGTTACCGTATTATGGGACACAGCGCATAACAGTATGATGGATGAGGAAGTATGAGAGACAGGAGCGCAGTTTATGGTTTTCATTAAGCTATCAGCTTTAAGCAGCTCTGCAGGTCCATTTTTGGTATTTGATAAGTTCATAGTCCACTTAGCTGGTTAGAGTACTGGGTTCTCCATTCTGAGATATTTTGTTTAAGGTTTATGATCCTGAGCAGGCTTAGTTTTAAGGCAGAAGTGGTAGAGAGATAGAATGGACTTTGTTAATAGCATCCCAAATTTGATTGTCAATGTAAGATGCCAAGAAATGGCAGTAGTATGTTGCTAGTCGGGATCTGCAGTGTTGGACTTAATTAGAGTCCTCCATTGGCCTCTAGATCTCTTCAGTTATTCTGTGACTTTTAGGTTGGAGATGAGTGGCTTAATGTATTCACATTTGAGCAAATAATGATCAGGAGAGCTGGAAGTGTAGAGATCTCCTTCATCACTAGGGGGTCAAGCTCCAGAGGTAGATCTTGTAGATCCCCTGGAGGCCACCATGTTCTGCTCTGAAATTAATTCAGTATCTAAAAGGCATCTGTTGGAAATGGCCCTTTTTGCAGGGTTATCCCCAAACTTTTTGCTTCTTCCTCCCATTTTTCCTGACCTTGTTCTTGTTGGCTTTAGGACTCTGGGCACTTTACCACTGCTAATCAGTGTCAAAGTGCAAGTGCTCCCTGTATAAAATGTTATTACAATTGGTTATCCATGATTGACATGTTTGATTTACTGGTAAGTCCCTAGTAAAGTGCACTGGGTGTGCCCAGGGCCTACAAATCAAATGTTACTAGTAGGCTTGCAGGACTTAACTAAAGTGGGTGAAGAGGGTCCCGTACTTAAGGGACCTGTTGTAATTAGCGGAATTATAGTTTCCGTTCCTGTTTACAGCGTATTGACACTTTGACCTGGATTTGCTTGTCTATTATATAAGCGGTAAGTGTAGAATATTTTGCGAATTTAATGTTGGTATACGATTCATATGTTTGATTAGTGTCATGGTTCATGTCTTTGTTGCGTTCCCTTACAGGGTCGCGATTGGGGTTGAACAATTTAATTAAAGACTTCAAGTTATATTTTTAAAGACAATCTTTACTTGGAATCAAGATTGAAGATAGAGGTAAGCCTTACCTTGAGAGTTTGGCGATTTTTGATGATGATAAGACGTAATGAATAACTTTTGCCTCATGCCTTGTGTATTTTGAGCTAATCTTGGCTTTTATTAAATTAATCTTTGCAGAAAGGATTCTGGAATTAGATATTAAGGTACCATTCCTTTTACTTGTTACGCATTTGTGTTGCAATGGAGTTTGCAATGCACTGGTGGTTCAGTAATAATTAATTGCACATTGGCTATTATTTGGTTTTGTGCCGATTCACTTACACGTAGGTGACAATGTGGAATTGGATTTTTATGTAAATACTGGTTGAACATTCTGAACTTTATTTATTGTACATATATTTTGTTTGCGTATGTTATTTTAGCATGAAAATATGCACAATTTCTTTGTTTTGACTAGTCCCTTGACGCACAGAGGGTATGTTTGGGCCTATTTTATGTATAATGTATCTATACAAAATTTTGGTGTATTACAAGACTGTTTGTATTACTTCCAGCCCTGAGGAAGTCGTAGGGTTCATGCCCAAAGACGACGAAACGCGTTGGTGTAAGGGAATGGAAGATTCATTGTAATAAAGGACCGAACAAGCCCAAAGGAATTGAATTATTTGCTCCTTTATATGTTTGTACTGCTATGTTATTATAAGTTGCGTGTGCTTCAGAAATTGTAATAGGCTTGCAGCACTGATTGTGCCACCCACATAAGTAGCCCTGAAAAGGTATCTCAGACCTGCCACTGCAGTGCCTGCGTGCAGTTTTAAACTGCCATGTCGACCTGGCAAGTGCACCCACTTGCCAGGCCCTAACCTCCCCTTTTCATACATGTAAGACACCCCTCAGGTGGGCCAAAGATACCCCCATGGGCAGGGTGCAGTGTATGTGAAAGGTAGGACATGTACTGGTGTGTGCGACATGTCCTGATATTGAAATGCTGCCAATTTTGTTTTTCACTATTGAAAGGCTATTTGTCCCATAGGATAGCATGGGAGATACTTTGTAACATCTTACAAGTATAACTTCCCATTGGGACAAGGCAGAGGTATAAAGTTTAGTCTCTCTGAACTCAGTATTTAATAACACATCTTTTGGAAAAGATGGTTTTTAAATTGTGGGTTTGAAAATGTCACTTTAAGAAAGTAGGCATATTCTTGTTTACCCATTCTGTGTGCATCTGGCTGGTTGTGGATTGACTGTCTGAGTTTGAAGTGACAGGGGCTGGGGATGTGCATTACGTACGTAGACAGCCACTGGGGTGGTTGAGGTGTGCCTGGCCCTTCCTGGATGACTCCGAGCTGAGCTGGATAAACCTTGGCTGCATTTAGAGTAATGGGAGGAGTTTTCCTTGCACCTTAATAGGGCCTGTCTCCCTTGCACAATGCTGTCTCCACTCCCTGTGGTCATACTGCACCAGTGAGGACAGAACTGGTTTGGACTGGGCTCAGAGACCCTTGCACAAAGAAGATCAAAGACAAAATGGGGTATAAGTAGTGGACCTTAAACCCCAGAACTTTAGATCACTTCTGGACTCAAGAGGAACCTTTGCCAAGGAGAAGAGCTGGAGAGCTGTGATGAGGAGCACTTCCCCTTTGCTGTATGCTGTGTGGGGTCGGCCTGCAGCTGCTGCTTCTGCCAAGGAAAGGACAAAGACTGGAACTTTTCTGAGAAACCTGCTTGAAGAAAAATCTCCTAGGGGTTGCGTGTGCTAGCCTCCTGTTCTGAAGTCTGAGGGACACAAAGACTTCACCCCTAGCTCCCCTGAACTCTATTGCTGAGAGTTCTGACCTGCCAGGAGGTGCCTGTTCCAGTTTTGGGCCTCTGGAGGTTGTTCCTGCTGTTGGGAGCTGGAAGAAACCTAAAAGAAACAAGAAAACTAATCTCTGACGCAGTCAGCGATGCTGCCGTGATGCCACAACTTGCACCAAGGCCAGGGGCACCGCTCGAGAAGTGTACGACGCACAGCCCAGCCTGCACTGCAGCTCTGACACCCTTCGATACCTTCCAATGCCTGCAGTCATTGGCAATCCAGACGCCAGTGCTCGTACCAACTGCATCACCGCCAGCACCTGCAACCTGTTATTGGGGCACTGATAACCACCAAGGGTGACTCCATGAACTCGCCGACTTCGCACCGTCTCACTGGAACCGATGCCTCACCGCCGACGCAACCGACTTCCCCTGTCCCGGACACGACGCCTCACCTCCCCAATGGCAGCCAGGGACAGGGAGTCGGCCTCGTTCTCTGCACCGACACCTCATGTCCACAACGCCGTGCATTGTCATAGACTTCGTTTTCAAAGGTACTGTTTGGGAGTATGTGTGACTCTGTGCCCAACGCCGTGCACCTCGCGGTCGGTGCCGTACTTTGGATTTAGTGATGTCACGATGTCATAATAGCCCCAGGTGGAGCTATTTGTTTTCTACAAGCTTTATTTTGGAAATAACTGTTTTTAAGTGCTATTTTACTACATGTATGTTGGATTTTTTTCGTTTTGGTCTTGTTGAGTTTAGATTAAGATACTTTCTTTTTCTAAACTGGTGTGGTGCCCATTTGTGGTGTTTTCACTATATTACTGTGTGTTTTGAGTACAAATACTTTACACAATGCCTTTAGGATAAGCCTGTCTGCTCGTGCCAAGCTACCAAGGGGCTGAGCAGGGGTTATCTAAAGTGTGTATCCCCCTTACCCTGACTAGAAGCAAGGGTCCCTACTTGGACAAAGGTACCTACCTCTGGCAATTAGAGACCCCCAGTTCTAGCAGCTTCCATTTACATTACAGTATAACCTCACTGTTTGGGAATTTTAAAATAGTGTTTGGAGATTTTAAAGCTTTTAATTTATTTGCACAAAGCGTATTTGCACATACTTGCGTTTCCGGTCCGTCACGGCTGCTATGTGCCGATTGTACGGAGAAACGCTATAGGCTAAGCCTCCCACCCACTTAGACCACCCCCACTTCCGGCCGGCTGTCGGGCTGCTGGCGGGCTTTCAGATAGGCATTTAAACGAGACGCTCACCGGACGCGCAGTGGATAGAGGTCCGCTCTACAGGGAGAGGGCTCCTCAGTGAAAAACTTTTAAATATTACTATTGTACTCAGGTCCAGGAATGTTATCACTGTTTGGGAATTTTAAAATAGTGTTTGGAGATTTTAAAGCTTTTAATTTATTTGCACAAAGCGTATTTGCACATACTTGCGTTTCCGGTCCGTCACGGCTGCTATGTGCCGATTGGACAGAGAAACGCTATAGGCTAAGCCTCCCACCCACTTAGACCACCCGCACTTCCGGCCGGCTGTCGGGCTGCTGGCGGGCTTTCAGATAGGCACTTAAACATGATGCCACACCGGACGCGCAGCGGACGCGCGCAGCTGGCGCGCCAAAGGCAAGCCCGTCTGCGCCCGTCCGCGTCCGGACAGTGACCAGCGCCAGTCATGCTGCCAGTTTTAACTTATCTACCTCATTTTCGTCGACCTATTTAAGAGAGTTAAACACTAACACAAAGTGTAGCCACCAAATGGAAGTAGACAAAATCAGAGGCCCCATTTCCTGCTTGGGATGCCGAGCTAAGTTACCTTTCATCGGAATAAAACACACATCGGCTGGAAATAATGGCGCCCATCGTCAGATTTTAATAAAAGGGGGATTAATCAATGCACGTTCTTTAGTCAAACATTCTCTTGACATCAGAGAGCTAATTATAGAACAGGAATTGGATTTCCTATGTATTACAGAAACCTGGTTAAAGGAAGGCTGCAATCCAGATATTGTGATTGCATTGCCCCCTAACTACTCGATCTGCAGGAAAGTCAGAGAAGTTATTAGAGGAGGAGGGTTGGCTATTATTCATAGGGATTCACTACAATAGAAAGATTTTGACCTGCATACCCTTAAGGGGGCAGAAAGCCTTGGCTTCTGCTGCGCGATAAATGGCTCCCTCTCATTCTCTGGAGCACTGATCTATCGCCCTCCCGGTAATAGTAGCACCTTTCTCAACTCCTTAGGTGAAACACTTAGTCTTGACATGCTAAGATACGCCAATTTCACCATGCTTGGTGATTTTAATCTCCATCTAGACTGTAGCAATGAACCAGGGGCGGCCACCTTTCTGGAAATAACTAATTCCCTTGGCCTAAGTCAACTAGTCAGGGCACCGACACACCGGGCAGGGCATATGCTGGATGGAGTCTGCTCCAATTTTTCTCTACTTCTTACAGACACTCCCACTCCCCAGGCCTGGTCAGATCATAGCTTTATCCCCCTGACCATTTCAGTGCCTAACACTGCATTAGCAGCTAAGAAATCCACTATAGCGCTGCCTAGACGTAAGTGGCATCTGGTGGCTTCCAACCTCGGATTGCCTAAACTTGCCCAAGAAAGTAAGCCAGTCTTAACTGGTGATCCTACAGATGACTCCTCTCGCTTTCACACATGGATGACGGCTATAAGTGAGGAATTAATTCCGTCTAAACACTCCATGAGAAGTAGTAAAACAAAATCGTATAATGACCCTTGGTTTACAAAAGATCTTGCAAAGCAACACCTACGCAGTAAGCAACTAGAACGTAGGTGGAGGAGGGGTTATGAGTTAGCAGATTTGCATGCTTTTAAAACATACAGGAAAGAATATCATACTGCAATTAAGTTGGCAAAAAAAGACTATTTTTCTAACAAAATAGCCCTTGCCAAGCACGATCAAAAAGAGATATTCTCAATAGTAAAATCCTTCATCGACCCCAGAGCGCTACATTCTGAAATTCCCCCCTCCCAGACACTTTGCAATGATATAGCCATATTCTTTGAGGACAAGGTGAAGAACATCCAAAAGGATTTTGTAGTACCTATTCCACAATATCCTGTTAATGATCAGGAAGTGGATCACACGTATAATAGGCTCTCCCTGCATACCTTTCAACCTGTCACATTCTCGGCCACACAAGCCGCAATCTTAGCCTGTAAATCAGGCTCACCACTGGATGCATGCCCCCCTGTGATATTTCACCAAATTATGGATATGGTTAATCCTGTAATTAACCATATTGTGAACTCCTCTCTAGACTCCGGTAAGGTGCCTGACGAGTGGAAGCTCGCTATAGTAAAACCATTAAAGAAAAAACAAAATGTGGATTCATCCAACCTCTCTAACCTCCGCCCGATATCCTTGTTGCCAATTCTGGGTAAAATCACTGAAAGAATGGTCTATAAGGAGCTCTCAAACTTTTTTGAAAACTCTCAGACCTTCCACTCACACCAGTCAGGTTTCCGCCCCAAACATTCCACAGAATACGCCCTCCTTGAGATAACAGACACTCTAAAATTTATTACAGATAGTGGCAGGAAGGCAGTACTGATTTTGCTTGATTTGTCTGCCGCCTTTGATACCATCTCTCATGACATACTTTTGGCCAGACTAATATCTTGCGGCATCTCCAACACCGTCCTGGCCTGGATCAAGTCTTTTCTGACCAATCGGAGGCAAGCGGTTTCCCTTGGTCCCTTTCTATCCCCCGAACGTTCCATCACAGCAGGAGTGCCACAGGGCTCCTCACTTAGCCCACTCCTGTTTAATATATATATGTCCCCGCTCATTTCCCTCATTTCATCATTTGGGATTGAGATTACATCTTATGCAGACCATACGCAGTTGATCCTGTCCTTGGATAACAATTCCACATGTGTAGAAGAAAATTTCAAACTCTACTTTAAGGAGGTCATCCTATGGATGAAAAGCAACCATTTACGTTGCAACACAGATAAGACAGAGATCCTGCTGATAGGAAAAGACAATCCCTTTCAACTTAAGGCCTGGTGGCCAGAGGAGGCAGCAGCCCCCCCCCCCCCTCCACTGTGGAAGTGGCAAGAAATTTGGGAGTGTTATTTGATACCTCCCTTTCTTTTAAGCCGCATGCACTTAAAGTGGCTGGGACCTGCTTTGGTTTAATTAAAACTCTAAAAAAATTCTTTGATCTTATCCCCCTCTCGGCCAGGAAAACAGTCACGGTGGCATTGATACTCTCACGTCTGGACGATTGTAATAGCCTCCTGGCGGGTACTAACAAATCTACCCTGAAGAAGCTACAGGTAGTTCAGCACGCAGCAGCCAGCCTGGTACTGAAACTTCCTCGTAGGGCCTCCGCCTCAGCTGCTCTGAAATCTCTTCATTGGCTTCCGCTACATAAGAGAATTTTATTTAAGCTTCTTGTCACCACCTTCAGAGCAGCTCGCCGACTGGGTCCAGTATATCTTTCTGCAAGATTTACACCATATTCTACAACAAGGACACTTAAATCCTCATCGGCAAACCTCCTCAAATTGCCTGGTTTCCGACTTAAAACGCGGGGAGGAAATCTGCAGCAGTGTTAGGAGCAAGAGCTTGGAATCTCATGCCAAGCAAATTGAGATTCCTAGAGACAGAAATGCAGTTTAGGAAGGCCCTAAAAACCTGGATCTTTGGAGCCTCAGATGAGCTTTGTCAAGACCTTATCTAGGTTTCTAGGCCGCACAATCAGGGTCTGGGCTTGCCTCTATCCGTTCAGCGCCAGGAGGCTCCTTCCGGAGCGACAGTTGCGCTTTATAAGTACCCAATTCAATACAATTCAATTCAATTCAATGGCAGTGGGCATGTTGGGAGTAAAAATAGCTTCCCGCTCGGGACAAACACTATAAATTAAAGGCAACAAACCTCAGTTCAACAGAGAAGGCTGAAAACTTTACCACATACTCAACAGATGCTGATGAGATGGTCTGGAACTGCAGAGATGGGGGAGGGGGGGTGACTTTGCTGGACCCTGACAGCGAGAGAAATCCATATTTCTATATCTTGGTTGGTTGATGAGTCTGGTTAGAACTGCTAGCAATGCAATGGCAATTGGTAGCTTCTGCTTAGTGAAGGGGCAGACTGTACATTTGGAAGCTCACATCCTGCAATTTCTGGCATGCTTGTGGACCAATGAACTATTATGCAAATTGTCTATCCGGCTTCACTGTATCTTTCCAATCCTGAAACCTCAGTACTGAGTAGCTTAAAGAAGCTTAAGAGTTTATGCCTTGTAACTGTTCTTATGTAAAGTGCTCAAATAGTGCCCATTCTGCATAAGAAAAACAAATAAATAAAATTAAAAATGAATAAGCACATGACCAACTTTACTTAATTATATATGTTTGATCCTGAATGAAAGCATTTTGCACACATATGTTCAGTTTAAGGATGCACATTCTGTACTGAGACATGGAAATTACTGATTTTAATTTATAGACTCTGGCTTGGTGGAGCTGACAGTGCGCAAAGTGCATTCCAGCAATATGGTGGATTTTCTGCTCTCAGAAAGTAGTTGCAGGGCGTGATTTCAGGGGTTCCTATGATGGTCAGCCTCTACAAATTGGCAACCACCTACAAAAAGTAAGGTTAAAGATTATCATTGACTCATATTAGGAATATGTGCTGTTTTAAGACTGAGAATGTGAATGAGAATGTGTAGGTTTGATGGAGATTTTGGGGAAAGGGATTCCTCATGAGGGATAATGCAAAATCCTTTCTATACGCATACGAAATTTGTTCTGCTCAATAAACTCTACATTTGAGATTATTCTCTGTTTTCACATTTTCTCTACAAATTGATTTAATTCCCATTAAAACTCTGAATCAGGGCCTCTGCTTTACTCAACTGTTATAAGCATAGACGTAAGGTTTTTGGAGCAGGTAACAATTGCTTTTAATTGTCAACATTGAACAGTCCTCCTCAGCCAGCTCAGAAAATATTTGGTTGCTTCATCCTCCTGAACGATTTTTATCAGATTTTAGTTACAAGTAATATATGAATTATTTTCCCACTCGTATGGGAGGACCCTGGTGGAGCCCTTCACCCTCTGGGAAGAGGACCACGAGTGTTCCCTATGCTAGGGAGAGTACAGAATTCACTCCCTGTTCTCGCTGTAGACATGTTTGCCTTCATGTGTGGTTGAATACTGGATAGAAATGGCCAGGTGGGGCAGAAATGGCCCCCTCAGCTCTCGTGCCTAAATTCTCTCACAGAGAGAACCCTTCTCATAATCCCTCAGACGGGGTAATTTTTTTAGATAAAGCTCTTTAAGGCTCACTCGTACTCATAATAAATGACACAATATGTGACAATATTGACTACGTGTAGGATGAAGGACAAAATTGATCTTAATGGGTTTCGAATATATGTCTTTCAGATTTATGAGCAGGTGGTAAACCCTCGGAATATTTCTCACCTAGACCCTTTACGGCAGACAAATGGGGTATGTTTTGTTCATACACTGTCTGTTGTATGGAGTTTACCATGTGTTAGACCTGGCATCCTTGGCGTGGGTCTCCCTTCCATTTTTTCGTAATGCCTCCACTGTTGCCGATATGTTTTTGCTGGACTAGATGCTCATGGGCACTTTGCCGCTGCTAATCAGTGCCAAAGTGCAAGTGCTCCCTATCGTCAATTGATATATGTATTAGTGACTCCATGATTGGATGATTGGTTTACTTGTCAGTCCCTAGTACAGTGCACTCAGTGTGCCCAGGGCTTGTAAATCCAATGCCGCTGGTGGGCTTGCAGCACTGGTTGTGCCACCCACAGAAGCGGCTTGTAAAATGTGTCTCAGGCCTGCCATCGCAGAGCCTGTGTGCAGCCTAGGGCTGCCATGTCGACTTGGTGAGTACACCCACTTACCAGTCCCTAAACCTTCCCTTTACTGCATGTTGGTCACCCCTAAAGTAGGCCCTAGGGCAGGGTGCATTGTAAGTATAAGGTAGGACATGCCCTGGTGTGTGTGGCATGTCCTAATAGTGAATTACAGCCATTTTCGTTTTTCACTATTGCAAGGCTACCTGCTCCCCATAGGCCAGAATGGGCAGACTGACTATTACACCTTATAGTCAGAACTGACCCAGGGAACATGGTAGAAAAACGAATTTAGTATGCCTGAACTCAGGATGATAAAATACATCTTTTAGTGAAGTTGGTTTTAACATTCTGTGTTTGAAAATACCACTTTTAGAAAGTGGGTATTTTCTTGCCTAACTATCCAAGCCTGCCTCTGCTAGGTTGTGTATTCCTTGTCTGGAGATTGAGTGACAGGGGCTGGGGGTGGCTACAGGAGACAGGGTGAGTCAGCGCAGGGCTGAATAGAAAGATCTGCATCCAGAGTGGAGGGAGGAGTTGCACCTGGGTCTGAATAGGGCTGTGCCTGCCTTCCACAATGCTGGCTCCACCTCCTGCCGGGCGGCTGAGCACTCTGCCCCACATTCTGAAAGGAAAGAAGGAGTCAGAAAAACAAAGTGCTCCAGGACTGACCAGAACTGGTTTTGGACTAGGCAGAGGCCTCTCTGCCTCCAGAGAACAAAGAGAATCAGGGTATAAGAGGGGCACCCAGACCCCAGGAAAATTAGATCACTTTTGGGAACAAGAAGAAACCTTTGCTGAGGAGCGGAACCAAGAAGAAACTGAGGAGAGACTATCCCTAAGCCTGAAGTGCTGCTTGGGGGATTGGCCTGCAGTGGTTTGCCTGACTGCCAAAGAAAGGAGAAAGGAACTTTTGCTTTGCTGTGACTTTCATCAACTTGTGAAGGATCTCCAAGGGCTTGGAAGAGAGCTTGCCCCCTGACCGAAGTCCCAGGACCATTGGACTTCACCCCCTTTGTGAATTGCTGCTGGAAACTCTGTTTCAGTGGCTACAGAGGTAGGGAGCTGTGACCGACTCTCACGACCGACTCGGTGTCCTGTAAGCACCGCATCGAAGCACCGTCTCGCCCTGCAACGCACGGCCCTGGTCTCACCGACTCCGTCAACGAGCCGCTGCCTGCACCGCATCGAGGGACAACGCGTCCTGCAACGCTTCGCTACGCCGAATCGAACTGGTCCGACCGACACGGTCACTGCTGCTGAGTTCGAGTCCTGTGACCGCACCGGAGTTGGGCACCGCTCGCACGCTTTGCGACGCACCGCCCGACTCGCACCGCTGTCCGGACTGATCGACGCCAGCTCCTGAATCCGGCTCCGTCGCCGCACCGCAACCTGCCAGCACCGCATCGAAGCACCGTCTCGCCCTGCAACGCACGGCCCTGGTCTCACCGACTCCGTCTCGACGACGTCAACGAGCCGCTGCCTGCACCGCATCGAGGGACAACGCGTCCTGCAACGCTTCCATTTTTGCATCGCGACCGCGACGAACAGCCATCCGGCTCGCACGCCCGTGCCTGCCGCTTCAAGTAAAAGGTACTGTGACCGAGTCTGTCTACGCTGTGTTGGCCCGTCTCGACGCGGTCAGCTGGATTTGTTAGACTCTGTTTGTTCTCGACATCGCCGTAGCCGGAGGAGGCTACCGACTCGCACAGAACCTTGAATTAAGCCTTTTTGATCAGAACTAAGCACTCTTGACAGTATTGTGGATTATTTTTGTCGTTTATGGTCTTGTGATAAATCTATATAAAGTATACCTATTTTTATAAATATATAACCTGTGTGGTGTCCATTTGTAGTGTTGTCACTTGATTACTGTATGTGTTCACAAATGCTTTACACACTGCCTCTGAACTAAGCCTGTCTGCTCGTGCCAAGCTACCAAGAGGGTGAGCAGGGGTTATTTCAGGAGTGTACCTACTTTCCCTGACTAGACTCAAGGGTCCCTATTTGGACAAAGGTACCTACCTCTGCCAACTAGAGACCCCCAAATCTAACATTGGTGGTCAGCGGTGAGGATTCTGGACTTGCATTTGTGACTCATGTACAGTGATTGGTGAACACTACTTAGTGAGTGCAGACCAAAACGCAACCACATACTTTTATAGCATTTTTTCTGGGATTTCCTATTTTTGCAAATGCCAAGTTCAGTCACTATGGAGAAACCAGCATCAGTAGCCTCTGTTGAGTGTGATTGGGAAGAAGAGAGGCTAGAATGCTACACCCTTAAGCAGCTCAGGCAATTCTGCAAAAAGTTTAAAGTGTCCATGACCGGACTCTCCAGGAAGGAGGACCTCCAAAAGGCGCTGAGGGCCTGGGTCGAATCAAGGAGTGCCCCTGTGGAGGGGGCTGAGAATGCAGAAGGGCAGCTGGAGGGGCTATTGGGTCTAGGGGCTAGAAGACCACCTTCCCCAGTAGGTAGCAGTGTTTCTGCCAGAGGACTGTCTCCAGAGGAGTTGGAGGACAGGAAAGAGAGTAGGATGCACGAAATGGAGCTGACCAAGCTCAAGCTGAATGGGCAGTTAGAATTCGAAATGCAAACTAGGAAATTAGCCCTAGAGGAAAAGAAAATGCAGTTTGAACATGAGAAAGTTTTGAGGGAGTTGGAATTGAAGGCCAAGAGCTTAGAGATTACTCCCTCTGGTGGCAGTGTACCGCCTGTGCCTGTTGAAGCTAGGGTGTATATTCCAAAAGATGTGGTTAAGGAATTTTTTAAAAATGATGACATTGGGCAGTGGTTCAAAGCCTATGAGGTAGCCATGTCTTCCCACCGGGTCCCTGAGAAGGATTGGGGAGCGGGGTTGTGGGGACGGTTCCTCAGTGAAGGGCGGGATACCTTGTTGGATTTGCCCTCTGAAGTCTATAATTCGTACAGCCACATGAAGGATGCCTTAATGACTAGGTATGGTTTGACCCCTGAGCTTTATAGGCAAAGGTTCAGGAACTGTAGTAAGATTGAAAGCAGTACCTGGGTTGAATATGTGACCTTCTTTTGCAGAGCCTTGGATGGTTGGGTAAAGGGTAGCAAAGCGACTGATTTTCAGGCGCTCTTTGATTTGATTGCCTGGGAGCACTTGTCCGGTAATTGTTTTCCTGAGCTACGCCAGCACCTGATTGATAGTAAGCTGACTAACCCTAGGCAGCTTGCTGAGGAGGCGGACCGCTGGGTGAGTACCCGGGTCCACAAGGGTCACGTGGGAGACTCCGCCAAGGGTGGGCAGGGTCCCCAGCAGAAGAGTGGGGGGGACAAGGGTAAACAGAAGGAGTTCCATAAAGGGCCCCAAAGTAAACCCCAAGGGAACCAAGGGAAAGGTTCCCAGCCTCCCCCTGAGAAGAAGCCAGTGGCCCTGACAGGCCCCCTGTTCACCAGGGACCACTGGTATGTTACAAGTGTGGCGCCCCTGGCCACAAGGCAAACGATCCTCGTTGCCCTTTGCATGGAAAACCAGCACCCACCAGTGCAGTCCCCCGGCAGTTGGCTAGTGTAGCCCTGGGGGAGGAGTTGGGTGCCCAAGGTGGGGGGATCCCACAGTGTTTTCCCTTGTCTCATTAGGAGACTCTGAGATGGTCCCTAGGACCCCGCTGCCTGAGAACACTAAGAAATACAGGCAGTGGGTGACCATCAATGGCCATAGGGTGGAGGCTCTGAGAGACACAGGAGCCAGTGTGACAGCTGTCAAGTGTCACCTGGTGTCTAAGGAGCAGGTTATCCCTGATGCATTCTATCCGGTTGTTGCCGCTGACAACACAGAGAGTCACTGCAAGGTGGCTCAGGTTCCCTTTGAGTGGGGGGGGTCTCGGGTACTCTTCAAGTAGCTGTGAGGCCAGCCATGCCTGTTGACTGTTTGTTAGGGAACGATTTGGAGAGCTCACCTTGGGCTAAGGTGGAGCGGAGTGCGCATTTAGAAATGTTGGGCTTGCCTGATTGGGCATGTGTGACCACCCGGTCAATGGCAGCTAAAGGTGTTCAAGAGGACCTGGAGCCTGAGAGGGAGGCCCAGGTGCCTGCCGGAGAGAGAGGAGGCAGGGGGCGCGGGAAACCGGCCCCCGAAGTTCCCACGGTCCAGGAGGAGGCAGACCCTGAGGGGGATGCCCTGGAGCCTACAGGGGAACAGGTAGCTGAACTGGGGGACCTACCTGAGCTGACCCATTGGCAGCAAGAAGGAGGACCCTCCAGGGAAGAGTTCTGCGAGGAGCAGAACACATGCCCTTCTCTCGTGGGTCTGAGGCAACAGGCCACAGACCAGGCAGCAGGTGATCAGTCTGGATCACATTGGATTTACTGGGAGAATGGTCTCCTGTATTCAGAGCCTAAGGTTGCTGAGCCTGGGTCAGCCCGTGTGCTGGTGGTACCCCAGCGCTTCAGAGCCTTCCTACTGGGGTTGGCTCATGATGTACCGTTAGCAGGACATCTGGGGCAGGACAAGACCTTTGACAGGCTTGTTACCCATTTCTATTGGCCCCAGATGCGCAGGAGTGCCGCCACTCACTGCAGGACATGCCAGACTTGCCAGGCAAGTGGAAAGAGTGGGAGGAAGCACAAGGCTCCTCTCCAGCCATTCCCTGTGGTCAGCACCCCCTTTGAACGGGTGGGTATTGACATTGTGGGGCCACTGGACCCCAAGACAGCCATGGGCAACAGGTTTATCCTGGTCTTGGTGGACCATGCCACCCGGTACCCTGAAGCCATCCCTCTGAGGACAGTGACGGCCCCCGTGGTGGGACGGGCACTGATGGGAATTTTCTCACGTGTGGGATTCCCTCAAGAGGTGGTGTCTGACAGAGGTACCAACTTCGTGTCCAAGTACATGAAGTCCCTGTGGCAGGAGTGCGGTGTAACTTACAAGTTCACCACTCCTTACCACCCTCAAGGAAATGGGCTGGTTGAGAGATTCAACCGGACCCTCAAGGGCATGATTATGGGTCTGGAAGAACCCATGAGGCGTAAATGGGACGTCCTCTTACCATGCCTGTTGTTTGCATACCGGGAGGTGCCACAGAAGTCTCTAGGGTTCAGTCCCTTTGAGCTCCTCTATGGACACCCGGTGCGAGGACCTCTGAGTTTGGTCAAGGAAGGCTGGGAGCAATCTCCCAGGAAACCTCCCCAGGATGTATACAGTTACATGCTGGCCTTCAGGAACCAGACTAGGCGTTTCAGAGAACTTGCTGAGGCAAATCTGGAAGCCAGCCAGGAGGAGATGAAGCGGTGGTACGACCAGAATGCCACTCTGGTAGAGCTTCAGCCTGGTCAGAAAGTGTGGGTCATGGCCCCTGTGGAGCCCTGTGCGCTCCAGGACAGGTGGACCGGCCCTTTTACGGTGGTGGAGCGCAAGAGTCCAGTTACCTATTTGGTGGACTTGCAGTCTCCCAGGAACCCCTTGCGGGTCCTGCATGTGAACCGCCTGAAGCCCCACTTGGAGAGGTCCCAAGTGGGCATGCTCTTAGCTACAGATGATGGAATGGAGGAGGAGACCGAGCCTCTTCCTGACCTCCTGTCAGCCCGAGAGCAAGATGGATCAGTGGAGGGAGTAAACCTCTCTACCTCCCTGACACCTGAGCAGCAGGGTGACTGTCGCCAACTGTTGGGACAGTTCCCTGACCTGTTCTCCCTGGTTCCCAGTGTCACTCATTGGTGCGTCCATGATGTGGACACTGGGGACAGTCTTCCTGTGAAGCACAAGGCTTACAGGGTGACTGACAGGGTCAGAGCCTGCATCAAGGAGGAGGTCTCCAAGATGTTTGCGCTAGGGGTGATTGAGTCCTCTAACAGCCCTTGGGCCAGCCCAGTGGTCTTGGTTCCAAAGGCTGCCGCGCCTGGTGCCACACCAGAACTCCGGTTCTGTGTGGACTACAGGGGACTCAATTCCGTCACCAGGACTGACGCCCACCCCATCCCCAGAGCTGATGAGCTCATAGATCGGTTAGGGGCTGCGCGGTACCTCAGCACGTTTGACTTAACGTCTGGGTACTGGCAGATCGCCTTGACTGATGGGGCAAAAGAGAGGTCAGCATTCTCCACACCAGATGGGCACTACCAGTTCCGGGTGATGCCCTTTGGGATGAAGAATGCCCCTGCCACCTTTCAGAGGTTGGTCAACCAGGTGTTGGTTGGACTGGAGGATTTCAGTGCCGCCTACCTGGATGACATCGCAGTGTTCAGTTCCAGTTGGGAAGAACATCTGCGTCACCTCTGGGAAGTGTTGATGGCGCTGCGGAGGGCAGGCCTCACAATCAAGGCGAGTAAGTGCCAGATTGGGCAGGGTTCTGTGGTGTACTTGGGACACCAGGTTGGGAGCGGCCAGGTGGCGCCCCTCCAACCGAAAATTGATACCATTCTGGCTTGGGAGCCCCCCAAGACCCAGACAGAGGTGAGAGCCTTCCTAGGACTCACCGGGTATTACCGGAGATTCGTCAAGGGGTATGGCAGCATTGTTGCCCCCTTGACCGAGCTGACTTCCAAGAAGCAGCCCAGGAAAGTGATTTGGACTGACGCCTGTCAGAAAGCTTTTGACACCTTGAAGACTGCCATGTGCACGGCGCCTGTGCTCCAGGCACCCAACTTCTCCAATGAGTTCATTGTTCAGACCGACGCTTCAGAGCATGGTGTAGGGGCTGTTCTATCACAGATCAATGAGGAGGGCCTAGACCAACCTGTAGCCTTCATCAGTAGGAGGTTACTTCCCCGGGAACAGAGATGGAGTGCTATCGAGCGTGAGGCATTTGCTGTGGTCTGGGCACTGAAGAAGCTGAGACCATACCTGTTTGGGACTCACTTCCGGGTTCAGACAGACCACAGGCCCCTCAGATGGTTGATGCAGATGAGGGGTGAGAATCCAAAGCTGTTGAGGTGGTCCATTTCCCTACAGGGGATGGACTTTACGGTGGAACACCGCCCTGGTACAGAACACGCCAATGCTGATGGTCTGTCCAGATTTTTCCGCCTTAGCGATGAGAACTCCCTAGGGGTAGGATAGTTCTCCCCACATTTCAGCTGGAGGGGACACGTGTTAGACCTGGCATCCTTGGCGTGGGTCTCCCTTCCATTTTTTCGTAATGCCTCCACTGTTGCCGATATGTTTTTGCTGGACTAGATGCTCATGGGCACTTTGCCGCTGCTAATCAGTGCCAAAGTGCAAGTGCTCCCTATCGTCAATTGATATATGTATTAGTGACTCCATGATTGGATGATTGGTTTACTTGTCAGTCCCTAGTACAGTGCACTCAGTGTGCCCAGGGCTTGTAAATCCAATGCCGCTGGTGGGCTTGCAGCACTAGTTGTGCCACCCACAGAAGCGGCTTGTAAAATGTGTCTCAGGCCTGCCATCGCAGAGCCTGTGTGCAGCCTAGGGCTGCCATGTCGACTTGGTGAGTACACCCACTTACCAGTCCCTAAACCTTCCCTTTACTGCATGTTGGTCACACCTAAAGTAGGCCCTAGGGCAGGGTGCATTGTAAGTATAAGGTAGGACATGCCCTGGTGTGTGTGGCATGTCCTAATAGTGAATTACAGCCATTTTCGTTTTTCACTATTGCAAGGCTACCTGCTCCCCATAGGCCAGAATGGGCAGACTGACTATTACACCTTATAGTCAGAACTGACCCAGGGAACATGGTAGAAAAACGAATTTAGTATGCCTGAACTCAGGATGATAAAATACATCTTTTAGTGAAGTTGGTTTTAACATTCTGTGTTTGAAAATACCACTTTTAGAAAGTGGGTATTTTCTTGCCTAACTATCCAAGCCTGCCTCTGCTAGGTTGTGTATTCCTTGTCTGGAGATTGAGTGACAGGGGCTGGGGGTGGCTACAGGAGACAGGGTGAGTCAGCGCAGGGCTGAATAGAAAGATCTGCATCCAGAGTGGAGGGAGGAGTTGCACCTGGGTCTGAATAGGGCTGTGCCTGCCTTCCACAATGCTGGCTCCACCTCCTGCCGGGCGGCTGAGCACTCTGCCCCACATTCTGAAAGGAAAGAAGGAGTCAGAAAAACAAAGTGCTCCAGGACTGACCAGAACTGGTTTTGGACTAGGCAGAGGCCTCTCTGCCTCCAGAGAACAAAGAGAATCAGGGTATAAGAGGGGCACCCAGACCCCAGGAAAATTAGATCACTTTTGGGAACAAGAAGAAACCTTTGCTGAGGAGCGGAACCAAGAAGAAACTGAGGAGAGACTATCCCTAAGCCTGAAGTGCTGCTTGGGGGATTGGCCTGCAGTGGTTTGCCTGACTGCCAAAGAAAGGAGAAAGGAACTTTTGCTTTGCTGTGACTTTCATCAACTTGTGAAGGATCTCCAAGGGCTTGGAAGAGAGCTTGCCCCCTGACCGAAGTCCCAGGACCATTGGACTTCACCCCCTTTGTGAATTGCTGCTGGAAACTCTGTTTCAGTGGCTACAGAGGTAGGGAGCTGTGACCGACTCTCACGACCGACTCGGTGTCCTGTAAGCACCGCATCGAAGCACCGTCTCGCCCTGCAACGCACGGCCCTGGTCTCACCGACTCCGTCAACGAGCCGCTGCCTGCACCGCATCGAGGGACAACGCGTCCTGCAACGCTTCGCTACGCCGAATCGAACTGGTCCGACCGACACGGTCACTGCTGCTGAGTTCGAGTCCTGTGACCGCACCGGAGTTGGGCACCGCTCGCACGCTTTGCGACGCACCGCCCGACTCGCACCGCTGTCCGGACTGATCGACGCCAGCTCCTGAATCCGGCTCCGTCGCCGCACCGCAACCTGCCAGCACCGCATCGAAGCACCGTCTCGCCCTGCAACGCACGGCCCTGGTCTCACCGACTCCGTCTCGACGCCGTCAACGAGCCGCTGCCTGCACCGCATCGAGGGACAACGCGTCCTGCAACGCTTCCATTTTTGCATCGCGACCGCGACGAACAGCCATCCGGCTCGCACGCCCGTGCCTGCCGCTTCAAGTAAAAGGTACTGTGACCGAGTCTGTCTAAGCTGTGTTGGCCCGTCTCGACGCGGTCAGCTGGATTTGTTAGACTTTGTTTGTTCTCGACATCGCCGTAGCCGGAGGAGGCTACCGACTCGCACAGAACCTTGAATTAAGCCTTTTTGATCAGAACTAAGCACTCTTGACAGTATTGTGGATTATTTTTGTCGTTTATGGTCTTGTGATAAATCTATATAAAGTATACCTATTTTTATAAATATATAACCTGTGTGGTGTCCATTTGTAGTGTTGTCACTTGATTACTGTATGTGTTCACAAATGCTTTACACACTGCCTCTGAACTAAGCCTGTCTGCTCGTGCCAAGCTACCAAGAGGGTGAGCAGGGTTATTTCAGGAGTGTACCTACTTTCCCTGACTAGACTCAAGGGTCCCTATTTGGACAAAGGTACCTACCTCTGCCAACTAGAGACCCCCAAATCTAACACCATGTAGTTATCATACAGTTAAAATAAAAGTATATTAGCAGAAGGTGTCTGTAAGATCCATGGCCAATACGACATCAAAGATCATGGGAGGCACGTTCTGACCATAAGTTTGGTTTATTCAATAAAAATAGAATCCCATCCATCTCCCAGTAGCATTCCTGGGCAACTGCTAATTCCATTGCCACTGCGGAATGGCCGGACTATCTACAGCCCAGATACCACAGTGTCCAAATAATTTATCATCAAGAAAATAGATTGTCATGAGTATGACACATTTTGTCTAACCAACTCTCATGATATATGGATATCACAGGTACATCCGAACACTTGGGTCCAAAATAGGCAGTTCTTCACAAGATATATTACTTAGATTAAAGAGGTCACCTCCAATCGAAAAAAAAACAAGTCTCCAGGATGGTGATAGGACCTGTGGGTGATGTTCTATCAGCTTTAGACACAGCCCTGGCAGCTCTTATGTCACAGTTCATAGAGGAAGGGGAACTCGCTGCAGCCTCAGTGTGGAAGGCCAGCGTGAAGCCATGTCTGAAGAGCAGAAACCAGTGGCGGCTCCTCCGCTATGGCGGAGGAGCATCGCCCCACTGCTTTTAAGCAGTGCCAAGTAGAAACATAAAATGATAATAACTTAGTTATTATCATTTTATGCTTTGTGTCCTTCTGCTTTGCGGGCGGGCAGATGGGTGGGGCTGCTCTGCTCTCAGAGCAGGGGAGGAGTGGTTTGCCCACTCTTAAGTGCGCAATGACAGTTTGGACGGCCCTCTCGGGCCACCCAAACCAGTCATGCGCACTTTCCCCGTTCTCCATGGAGGCTGCATTACAGCTTGCATGGAGAACATGCCCACCCCTCCAACCTCTGGCTGAGTGCCGTGTCACGGCGCTCAGACCGATCACAACGCTGCATTGCACCGCTGTGATTGGCTTAGGGGAGAGGGCCTGGCTGCCTGCTTCTTGGTCCTGTAGTCTGAGGTAGGAGAGCAAGAGCAGAGACGTGGGTCCCGACCTCAAGGTAAGCTTTTTTTTTATTCCGTTCACAGCGCCACCCCCCCGCGACTTCCCCCCTGCGACCTCGCGCCCACCCTGCCACCCGGAGCCATGCCGGCCGCCACTGGTAGAAACATTAGACCCAAATCAGGTATACCACAAATGAAATACTACCTCATTTTCTGAAGGAAAGGGCTGACTTTTTAAAACTGTTTGTAAGAGACAGCTCTGTCCTCCGACCACCTACCAAACCCATAACTCTTCAGGAAGATCGAAGGATGTAAGGGGCTTGGGAAATACGGTGATGAGCAAATGGTGACGTGTAGGGAAATACTGGGTGGGGGGGTGCAACGGATGGATGGATGAGAGACATAAAAAGGGAGGATAGTGAGAGGAAGATGCAAAGCGAGAGAGAGGGAGGAATGGGAAGAAGAAAAAAAATTTGAAATAAAGAGAGGAACAGAGAGATGCAAAGCATAGAGGCGCATAGGGAGAGAATTGGAAAGATAGAGATCAAGAGAGAGAAAGAGTGAAAGACAGAAAAAGGGACATAGAAAATGAAAGAGGGGGTGAGAGAGACGGTGAGAAAGGGAGACAGGGAGTGAGGATGAGAAAGCGAGAGAGAGAGAGGAAAAGAGAAAGAGAGTGAGATAATGACAGAGAAAGAAAAGATGGATAGAGACGGGAGGGGTAAAAAACGAGAGAGAAAGAGAGCGAGAGAGAAAGAGAGAGAGAGAAAGAGAGAGAGCGAAAAGAAGCAAAAGGGGGGGGGGGGGGTGAGAGAGAGGCCGACAGTGAGCTGTCTGTGAGAGAGCGAAAGGGAGGGGGAAGAGGAAGAGACTGATAAGCAAAAGGGTGAGCTTTACTCAGTGTCTGCTGCCGAGGATTATAGACCAATATGTTTAGCTCAGTATCTCTTATTGCCAGACACATAACTATTGCTCGAGCTCCACCAGGCTGCCCAGTTTGACCGCCTCATTCCGAGCACGTGCCTCTCGTCTCCTGGTTCGCACTGCGAGGTGAATCCTGCGTGACCTTTCCTCTTCCTATCTGCGTAGAGGCAGCGGCAAGCCGCGCCGAACAATCCCCTTCATCAGCAGTCCTCTGTTCTTGCTGACTTCATTAGAGCACCCAGCTGCAGCCCGTGGAGCGGTGCCAGCAGCTCTGGTGCTCCCCCTGCATTCAGGGTGGAGCTCCCCGACCCTGACCGTCTGGGGGAATGTACGGTACCCGCCCACACTCGCATCCTCCATGGTGCATCTCTGCCGACGCCCACGCGCCCTTCAGAGGGATTAATAGTGCAGCCCGGGTCTCCTGCTCGTGTCTTTTAATCTTGCTAATGTTGTGTCGCCGGTGAAAGACAGTAAGCTCTGCGGATGTGCAGTTCGTACACCCCCCCCCCCCCCTCCCCTCTCTGTGGAAACTGTGGAAGGGCCCTGCCCTGGGCTTCTCATACAATACTTGATTCAAGTTGCCCTCTGCCAGCCAAGCCAATCTAGCGCTTTGTTCGAGTGTTCTGATGAGAGTTCGGGTGTCGCAGAGATTTCTGCAGCAGCCCTGTCCTTCGACCCGCAGGGATTCCATGGCTTCCACTTACGCAGCAGAGCTCTCAATACAGAAATATCTTACCTTCTTAAGGGTGCGCCGCCTTTAGACACTATACAGCACGAGAGCGGCTTACTCCGTCACAGGCACGCGCCTGCCTAGCCTCGCAGCATTCGCAGTTTTATTAGTCACCAACAAACCTGTTTGAAAAAAGTTTTGTGCCATAGTTAAATTTTTTTAATTTTCTTATTCTGTAAAGTCTACCAGCGAAGGGTTCCATTTTAGTGATGGACAGTGCCAAGTTGGGGGGTCAGAGGGAAGTCCATTCAAGGGTGGGCTACGAATCTGCAACGGATCAGCAGGCACTGGAATAAAGAATACTGAGGTATTTTCACAAAAATCATAGGGGCTGCGAAAGTTTCATCAAATGAACATAAAACTTCCCTGATGACATCAGAAGAAGTAACATCACGCTGCTTTGACCCAGACAAAATAAAATGAATTGGATCAAACTAATGTGTACCTTAAAATTTTCTTATACACGGTTAAAAAGCTTGTGTCAGAGTCACAATATTGAGCTCAGGGGCTAACTTTACGGCAACTCTTGGTGACTCGTCAGTGCTTCCGCTACCATCAGCCTCTCTGCCACAGAATGCTTAGCCATTAGTTCCTGAGGGAATCTGGCCAGTATGGCAAGGGCGGCTTTGGCTCGTTGCCGGAAGGGTCGGTGCATAATTGCAACCTCAGAGCTGATTTGCCAGAGATGCAGGAGATGATCCAATTAATTTCTGATGATCTAAGGAGGCAAGATCTTTCTACTGAAACCAAAGGGGTCCTCATTTTCTACCCCTGTTTACTCCTAAGTGACATCAGTGATCAGTGTGCGGTAGTAAAAAAAGAGCTTCAGAAGGGCACATTGATGAATGTGTGCTTTTATAGAGTACGTCCATTCTTTCATACTGTACCAAAGGTATGGAGACACTGTTATGCCATTATTCGGCATGCAGAGGAGGTTAATTGATCAGACCCTCCAGCATTTCGCGATTTCGCGATTCACGAAAAAATCGCGAAATCGGCTGAATAGCGCGATGGCCGCGATATTTACAATTGTTGCCGCGATATTTAGAAAAAAGTGTCTGCAAAACAAACAATGCCCGCTTATTGGCTGTGCGCGCACACGTCACTACGTGCCGCTGACCAGCCGTCCAATACCTGCTTCCTCCTGGCCAAGATCCAAGCCTTTAGCCTATGTGGCTTTGATCTGATCTGCAAATGCAGCACTCCTTACCTTCGGCTACTGGCGCCTCGCTCCGGTCAGTCCCACGTGAACAGGAGTTTTACTCTCATGACGCCAGAGACTAAGAGAGAGTGTCGGTCGGCTCAGGCTGCGGCAGGATGGTAGCAATTTCCTGCCGCCCGGGCATTTCCTGGCACTAATGTCTAGGGGAAGGTTGCTCAAGAAAGGGGTTAGGCGTGCCCTGGATAAGTAGGCTTCTCCTACAACAGCAGTCACAGTGGAAGGTGAGTGGAGCATGGACGAGAACTGAAACTGTACTGTAAGTAGTCAAAGACGGGCACCCACCACCTCACTGTTTCATATGCCTGTCCATTCAACACCAGAAGCTGCTAAAGTGTTCTTTCTGAATCTGAACATGCAAATACAAGATGTTCCAGCCGCGTAATATATCGTGGCAGTGGCCATCTTTAACACAGAGGAAAGAATTCATCACAGAAGCCAGTCTTGCTGCATTAGCAGCCTGGGCGCCATAATGTGGCTGCCTGTGGGTCTCAAGGACTCCTCTGCCTGGGCGCCATTATCCCGTCTCTTTTCATTTTTCATAGAGGGCGAGAAAGATTACGCATGGAATGTTAAGGAAAACTTATGGCTGGGTGACGAGTGCCTGGTGAGCACGCTCCATGTCGTACTGCCTTTTGTTGGTTTTATCCTTCATGTAACACTGCTTTTATTGTGGTGGCTCAGCAAAAGCTTGCCTTGTCAGAAAGCAGGATTAGGAGACGTCTGCTGATTGACCTGCAAGAAGTGTTTTGTGAATTTGGGCTTCTGTCCATGTCTGTGGATCAGAGAGTGGTCTGCGATCCGTCATCAACAGGGAGTCAATTTCAGTCACATCACCTGCTCTTCAGAAAACTCAGAAAAACTGACATGAGCAATGGAGGCAGCGGTACCCCGGCAGGGGTGCAAGAACACCCCAGGGAGAAATAGGGCCCCCTCTCACGAGGTGCAGATTGGAGCTGTGCTTCCGTAGAGCCGAAGACACTTTAAACATGCCAGTTCACAGTGGAATACCCTGCTAAATCAGTTTACATCGATTTAAGGCTGAAAAGGAATGATTACGAATAAAATTAAGTGCCGCAATAATGCCGCTAAATTTCCACTTTTGTGCTGCTAAATTTCCACTTTTGTGCCGCTAAATTTGCAAATCTATGCCGCAATATCCTGGGGGGTCTGATTGATGGTGCTACCATTGTTGGTGATATTTACTGCCGTGTGACAGGACCTGCAGCTTTAGGTTCAGTGTCAGGATTCCTGAACCATAAGAGATAGCAATACCCTCTGTGCTGCTTCTCAATACACCGGACAGTGGATTTTAAGGGCGGGGGGGGAGGTCCCATTTCTCTTTTTTGAATACCCAACAGACAAGCGTGATCTTCACACCAAGTCAATATTTCTACAGGACTTGCTCAAGAAATTGAATTTCCTCTGGATGGGGCACTGCATAGTGCTTACTGTTACAGAAACAACGAGCGAGGGCTTGTCAGAAAACTTGACTACATCTCTTGCACCCTCATCTACCAATATTTAAGCTTCTCTGCTGTGATCCGTGCCCTCGGTTAACGAGGTGTCAATTTCCCTGAATCCTGCGGTGTTGGTCTGTTTGCAGATGTTCTGAGAATGGGTCCAGACGTTATTGTGCTTTGCTCTGGCTGTTTCATCAGTAAATGATTTTGTCACTATGCAACACCAGGATGGTATAGCGGTGTATTACATATTTTATATTTAATATTCTATGCTGTTTGCAACATTTTATGAAAATCGTTGTTGATCTGTATGTTTCTGAAGCGGCTGCCATGCTTGAATTGACAGTTTTCACTTGAATGCACTAGAGAGCAATATGGTGAATTTTGCTTCTTTTAATTAGTTTAGTAACTAAAATACTATTGAAGATTCATCACGCACAGGATGGATTTGTTTATGCTCCACAAGCCAGCAAATTTGCATATTGGGTGATTGTTGAAGTGTGCCGCCCACATCTTGCAATTAAACATTGAAATCAGCAACTACCCCTTATCCGCATGTTGTCTTGTAGTACAATGTCATGTCAGTACACCAAATGCTAATGCTACCATTAATACATTCACCACACGTGTGTCCTCTTTTGATGCAAACATGTGAGGAAGTTGATAGACAGACTACAGGCCCTCTCTCTATCCTGCACTCACAATACATGTTTTTAAATTGTTGTTGACACCCATACATTGTGACAGATTGTTCTGGTCTTTTCCAGTTGAAGGATAAAGGGACAGTTGCAGCAAATGCCAAGTGCTGCAACAAATGTCATCCTACATTACTATGCTACAAAATGGCTGCTATCAAGGCAAATGGCCACATGTAGCTGTTAAGCAGCCCTAATGACGAGTGACAGCTTCAGCTAATCATAGCCTTTTAAGCACCATCACTTTTCATTCTGGGAGTTTTAGTTTCTGTTTTGCAATTACAAGTATCAGCTTGAACCAGTCAGCATACTATGTGTTGCTGACTAAAATGTCAGGCCTTGCTCATGGGGTCGCACCTGACATGGTACCAGCTGGGATGAGCGCATCCGTAAGTGCTCTGAAGTGCAACGGTTGTATTGGTGTTTATATAGTGATTTTCATACCCTTTGCAAGACATAAAGCGCTTTTTTGATTGGTCTTAGTACATTACTTGTATAGTGCTTCACATCACTAGTAAGGTTATGAAGCACTCCGATTTAATGCAGATTTATTTTTTATAGGGTGTGGTCTGCAGTTTGACGTATGTTAGACTTGGCGTCCTTGGCGTGGTTTCCCTTGAATTTTTGCCTCAACCTCCTGTATTCTTGATGCTGTGCTGGATTTGGTTTTTGTTGGCTTAGATTCTTTGGGCACTTTGCTACTGCTGATCAGTGCCAAAGCGCAAGAGCTCCCTGTGTAAATTGTTATTGGGATTGGTTATCCATGATTGGCATATTTGATTTACTGGTAAGCCGCTAGTAAAGTGCACTGAGTGTGCCCATGGCTTGTAAATTAAATGCTACTAATGGGCCTGAAGCACTGATTGTACCACCCACACAAGTAGCCTTCCAAATGTAACTCAGACCTGCCCCTGCAGTGTCTGCGTGCAGTTTTTAACTGCCATGTCGACCTGGCAAGTGCATCCCCTTGTGTGGCCCTAACGTCCCTTTTTTTACATGTAAGGTACCCCTCAGGTATGCCCAAGGTATCCCCATGGGCAGGGTGCAGTGTATGTGAAAGGTAGGACATGTGCTGGTGTGTTTAACATGTCCTGATAGTGAAATACTGCCAACTTCGTTTTTACCTATTGAAAGGCTATCTGTCCAATAGGGTAACATGGAAGTTGCTTTGTAACATATTACAAGTATAACTTTCCATTGGGACAAGATAGAGGAATGGAGTTTAGGCTCTCTGAACTCAGAATTTAATAACACATATTTTAGTAAAGATGTTTTTTAAATTGTGTGTTTGAAAATGCCACTTTTAGAAAGTAGGCATTCTCTTATCTAACCATTCTGTGTGCCTCTTCTGTTTTGTGTATTGACTGTCTAGTTTTGGAGTGACAGGGGCTGGGATGTGCATTCTCTGTAGACAGCCCACGGCGGGTTGAGGTGTGTCCTGCCTTTCCTTGGTGACTCAGTGCTGAGCTGAATAGACCTCGGCTGCATTTATAGTGGTGGGGGGAGTTTCACTTACACCTGAATAGGAAGTGTCTCTTCTTCACAATGCTGTCTCCACCTCCTGTAGTGATGCTGCACCAGAGAGGATAGAACTGGTTTGGACTAGGCTCAGAGACCCTTGTCACAAAGAGAACAAAGACAAAATGGGGTATAAGTAGTGGACCTTAAACCCCAGATAATTAGATCACTTCTGGACTCAAGAGAAACCTTTTGCATAGGAGAAGAACTGGAAAGCTGTAAGGAGGAGTACTGCCCCTTTGCTGTGTGCTTTGCTGGGTTGGCCGCAAGTGGCTGCTTCTGCCAAGGAAAAGGACAATGACTGGAACTCCGCTGCGAACCTGTTTGAAGAAGAATCTCCAAGGGCTTGTGTGTGCTGGCCTCCTGTTCTGAAGTCTCAGGGACACAAAGACTTCACCATCAGCTCCCCTGAACTCCACTGCTGGGAGTTCTGACCTGCCAAGAGGTGCCTATTCCAGTTTTGGACCTCAGTAGGTTGTTGGGACCTGAAAGAAACTTAAAGAAAGCAAGAGAAACAACTCTGATACCCTCAGCAACAACGCCGTGACCTGCACCGAGGCCAGGGGCACCGCTCTTGAAGTGCACAACACACCGCCCCGCCTACACCGCAGCTCCGATGCCTGCAGATGCCTGCAGTTAACAGCCTTCCCGGCACCAGCGCTCACACCAACGCCGCCACCACCAGCGCCTGCATCCCGTTATCGCGGAGCCGATAACCGATGAGGGTGACTTTACGAAGTCTTCGACTTCGCATTGCCTCACCGGAACCGACTCCTCAACGCCGACACAGCCTAACTTCCCCTGTCCAGGACTCGACACGTTGCCTCCTCGCGGATACGATGCCTTTCTTCCCCTGTGGCAACCAGGGAACCGGCCTCGTCCTCATCACCGGCGCCTCACCTCCACGACGGCGTGCATCATCCATAGACTTCGTTTTCCAAGGTCCTGTTGTTTGGGGGTCCGTGTGACTCCATGTCAGAGTGCCGCGCACCTCGCGGTCGGCGCCGTACTTTAGTTTTATGCCTGTCATGACGTCGTAATAGCCCCAGGTGGAACCCCGGTGGAACTATTTGTTTGTACAAGTGCTATTTCTGCAAGTAACTGTTTTTAAGTGCTATTTTGATATATGTATGCTGGATTTTTGACATTTTGGTCTTGTTTGGTTTAGATAAAGATATTTTATTTTTCTAAACTGGTGTGGTGTCAATTTGTGGTGTTTTCACTATATTACTGTGTGTTTTGAGTACAAATGCTTCACACATTACCTTTGGGATAAGTCTGTCTTCTCGTGCTAAGCTACCCAGGGGGTGAGCTGGGGTTATCTAAAGTGTGTATCCCCCTTACCCTGACTAGAAGGAAGGGTCCCTATTTGGACAAAGGTACCTATCTCTGCCACCTAGAGACCCCCATTTCTAATATTGGTGGTCAGCGGTGAGGATTTGAACTTGTATTTGTACTTGGCCCACAGTGATTGGTGTACATCACTAGTTTAGTGCAGACCACTACGCAACTACATAATGTGTTATATTTTTGGTATTATTTATTTTATCTCACCCTTTAAGTATCCATGCACCATGTCTCTAAATGGTAAACCAGCAAATGAGGCTGCAGAATTGTAGTTTGACACAAAAATGTTAAGTAGTTACAAAGTAGAGCAACTCAAGCAATTCTGTAAGAGCCTTGTTTGTCCCATGAGGAACAACTCTAGGAAGGAGGAGCTACAGAAGGCCTTAGGGGCCTGGTGGGAGGCCAGAGAAGCTGGGGAGACAGATGATGCAGATGTGGATGGGGGTGTGCCAGAAGGCTGTTTCAGATTCATGATTTGCCTGTTGGGAGAGCAGCCTCTAGGGCTGGCACCAATCATTCTTCCAGAAATTGGGCTCCAGAGGAAATGTAGGAAAGGCGAAGGGCCAGGGATCATGAGTTGGAGGTCATGTGACTAAAGGCAAAGGAGAGCAAGAGCTCTCGCGCCTTGAAAGACAAGAAGTTGCTTTTGGCACATGAATTGGGCATGAGAGAGCTGGACCTCAAGGCCAAACAGCCGGAGTCCAGTACAAATGGCGGCAGCGTACAGCCAGTGCAATGATGGTTAAAGTTTACATTCCCAAGGACCTAGTACAGAATTTCCAGAAGGGCGAAGATATTTATGCATGGTTTGCATCTTATGAGGCAGCACTGCGTATGAATGAGGTTCCTGAGAAGAATTGGGGGGCGGGCCTGTGGAGACACTTTGAGGACAATGGGAGGAACACCCTGACACCTTTGGAGGAGGCGGCTGCTCTGACCTACCCCAGTTTGAAGGAGGCTTTATGCCTCAGGTATGATCTCACAGTGGAGCATGACCGGGAAAAGTTTAGGTCTTTCAAGAAGCTTGAGTCCAATATGTGGGTTGAGTGTGTGAATCTTTATTGCAGAGCAATGGATGGTTGGATAAAGGGCAGCAAGGTAACTGATTACTAGGGGTTGTACAACTTGATTGGTTGGGAGCACTTAAGTACTCTGTGTGTTCTAGAGATGCACCAGCATCTGATGGATAGTATGGTGACTGACCCCAGGAAGCTTGCTCAGGAGGTGGACCTTTGGACGAGTTCCAGGGTCTACAAGGGGGATGTGGGAAACCCAGCCAAAGGTGGGCTGGGTCCTCAGCAGAAGAGTGGGGGGACAAGGGTAACCAAAAGGAGTTCTCTAAAGGGCCCCAAAATAGTTCCCAGGGTAAAGATCCCCAGCTCCCCAGTTTTAAGAAGCCATGGCCCCCCAAGGGTAGGCAAGACAACAGGGGTCCCCTCAAGTGTTATGCTTGTGGTCAGGAGGGTCACATGCAGAATAATCCCAAGTGACCCAAGGCACCACCAGCACCCACTGGTATACCGTCACCGTAGTTAGTTAGTGTAGTGCTGGGGGAGACGTTGGTTTCTAATGAGGGTGGGGAGCCAGCTATGATGACCCTTACCTCATTAGGAGATAGAGGGATGTCCCAGAAAACCTGCCTGCTGGATAACACTAAAAGGTACCTTCAGTGGGTGACCACCAATGGGAGGAGGGTGGAGGCTCTGAGAGACAGAGGAGCCAGTGTGACATCTGTCAGGTGTCAGTGGGTGTCTGAAGAGCAGGTCATCCCCAATGTGCTGCAGGCAACTATGAGCACCTGTGTAAGGTAGTGCAGGTTCCCTTTGAGTGAGGAGGGTCCCAGGTTCCTTGAAGGTCATTGTTATTCAGTCCATGCCTGTTGACTGTCTGCTTTGCAATGACCTGGAGAGTTTCCCATGGAAGGAGGTGGAGCGCCAGGCTCATTTAAAGATGTTGGGACTGCCTGAGTGGGCCTTTGTGACCACTCGGTCAATGGCAGCCAGTAGGGGTACTCAAGAGGACCTGGAGCTTGAAACAGTGATCCAGGTGCCTGCAGAAAGAAAAGGAGTAGGGGGCATGGGAAACCCGCCCCGAAGTTCCAACAGTCCAGGAGGAGGCAGACCCTGAGGGGGATGCTCTGGAACCTACAGGGGAGCAAGTGGCCGAACTGGGAGACCTGCCTGAGCTGACCCATTGGCAGCAGGAAGGAGGTCCCTCCAGGGAGGAGTTCTGCAAGGCGTTGATGGAATGCCCTACTCTTGTTGGTTTGCGGCTGCAGATCAGGCAGCAGATGGTCCATCTGGATCACTTTTGATTTATTGGGAGAATGCTCTCCTCTATCTTGAGCCTAAGGTTGCTGAGCCCGGGGCAGCCCGTGTGCTGATGGTACCCGCGTACTACAGGACCTTCCTACTAGGTCTGGCTCATGATGTGCCTTTGGCAGGACATTTGGGGTGCGACAAGACCTACCAAAGGCTTGTCACCCACTTTTACTGGCCCCAAATGCAGAGGCACGTTGGCACACATTGTAGATCTTGTCAGACTTGCGAGGCAAGTGGCAAAAGTGGAGGGAAGTGTAAGGCTCCCCTCCAACCCTTTCCTGTGGTGAGCACCCCTTTCGAGAGGGTGGGCATCGACATTGTGGGGCCACTGGAACCCAAGACAGCCTTAGGCAACAAGTTTATCTTAGTCTTGGTGGACAATGCCACCCGGTACCCAGAAGCTGTCCCTCTCAGGACAATCACGGCCCCTGTGGTGAGCCATGCATTGATGGGGATCTTTTCCTGTGTGAGGTTCCCCAGAGAGGTGGTCTCTGACAGTGGTACCAACTTCATATCTAGGTATATGATGTCTTTGTGGAAGGAGTGCAGTGTAATGTACAAATTCATCACTCCTTACCATCCCCAAGGAAATGGGTTGGTTGAAAGATTCAACCGAACCATGAAAGGCATGATAACGTGCCTTGCAGAGCCCATGAGACGTAAGTGGGACGTCTTCCTGCCATGCCTGTTATTTGCCTATAGGGAGGTACCACAGAAATCCTTTGGGTTCAGTCCCTTTGAATTGCTGTATGGGCACCATGTGAGAGGGCCTCTCAGTCTGGTGAAGGAGGGAGGGGAGAAAACTCCTGTTAAGACCCCTAAGATGTGTTCATCTACATGCTGGCCTTCAGGAACCAGACTCAGCACTTCTGGAAGCTCGCTCAGGCGCACCTGAAAGCCAGCCAGGAGGAGATTAAATGTTTGTATGACCAAAATGCCACTCTGGTAGAGTTTCAGCCTGGCAAAAAAGTGTGGGTGATGGCACCAGTGGAGTCTTGTGCGCTCCAAGAAAAGTGGACTGGGCCATTGGAGGTGGTGGAGAGCAAGAGTGAAGTCACCAACTTGGTGAACTTGCAGACTCCTAGGAATACTTTAAGGTCTTGCACGTGAACCGTCTCAAACCTCACTTTGAGAGGTCTGAAGTGACTATGCTCCTGGCTACAGATGATGGAATGGAAGAGGAGAGTGACCCTCTTCCTGACCCACTGTCTGCCAAGGAACATTGATGGGTCAGTGGATGGTGTGAACCTCTCTCCCACCTTGACCCCAGAACAGCAGAGGGACTGTCGCCAGGGGCTGGGACATTTCACCTCCCTGTTCTCCCTGACCCCAGGAATCACCAATTGGTGTGTCCATGATGTGGACACTGGAGATAGCTCACCTGTAAAACACAAGATTTACAGGTTGGCTGACGAGGTCAAAGCTAGCTCGATGAAGAAGTTTCTAAGATGTTGGGGTTAGGAGTGATAGAGTCCTCCAACAGCCCCTGGACTAGCCCAGTGGTCTTGGTTCAGAAAGCTGCTGTACACGATACCACTCCTAAACTGCGGTTCTGTGTGGACTCCCGTGGGCTTAATGCCATCACCAGGACTAACACACACCCCATCCCCAGAGTTGACCAGCTCATTGATCGTTTGGGAGCTGCCCGGTACCTTAGCACATTGATCTCACATCTGGATACTGGCAGTTTGCCTTAACTGATGGGGCCAAAGAGAGGTCCGCATTCTCAACGCCAGAGGGGCACTACCATCTCCGTGTCATGCCCTTTGGGTTGCAGAACGCCCCTGCCATATTCCAGAGACTGGTCAACCAGGTACTGTCCGGGCTGGAGGAATTCTGTGCTGCCTACCTGGATGACATTGCTGTGTTCCGCTCCAGCTGGGACGAACACTTGTATTGTATTGTATGTAGTGCTTATATAGCGCAAACTGTCACCCTACGGGTATCCTGGCGCTGTAATTTAGCAGATGACATCAACAAGCAACGGCCTGATTAACAGTGGAAGGCATTGCTCTCGTTCCTGGGAATAACCAGGTTTTCAGACTCTTTCTAAAGCATAACAAGGAGTTAGCTTGTCTAATACTCTGGGGTAGGTCGTTCCAAAGGCGTGAGGCCGCTATGCCGAAGGCCCTGCCTCCCATCCTGGATTTCTTAAATCTGGTAGTTGTTACCAGGTTTGCGCTAGAGGAGCGAAGATGTCTTACGGGCTTATACCAGGTAAATCTCTCCTGCATAGATAGAGGGCCCGTACCGTGTACCGCTCTGAACACAATACATAAGGATTTGAAACTAACTCTTTCCTTGATGCGCAACCAGTGAAGATCTCTCAGGGCCAATGTAGTGGAGGATCTACGTTGCCTATTTAATGCCAGCTTTGCTGCTATAGACTGGACTCTCTGCAACCCCTGCAAGATATATTGTGGAGCTCCCAGATACAAGGAGTTGCAGTAGTCCAGTCTGCACAGAATATGCTCCTCACTACAAGGGGTCTAGCCTCGTTTGGCAGCAGTGGAAGAATCTGCCGAAGTGCTTTTAGTAAGGCAAAGCAGACACTGACCTTTTTGTTAGCCTTTGACGCCATTTGGAGGTTGTCATCAATCAGGACGCCCAGGTTGCGTACGGTCTTAACTGGGGCCAATGGGTCATCCCCAGGAGTGAGTTTAAACTCTAGCGGCAGGTGCTGTACCATTTTGGCAGTGGAACAATATACCACCTCTGTTTTCCCCCGTTGAACTGCAAAGAATTTTCTTTGAGCCAACCGGAGGTCTGGCGCATGCACTCCTGGAAAATCTCCATGGTCACCGAACGCTTCCCTTCCAAAGAGAACACCAGTTGGGTGTCGTCAGCATAGTTGACCAGGTCAATACCAAAAGATTTTATAATGGGGATCAACGGGCGCAAATATATATTAAAAAGAATGGGGCTTATTGCCGAACCCTGCGGCACTCCGTAACGTACCAGAGACTTAGAGGAGGCAAACGGTGTCATGGTTACCACCTGTTGTCTCTCTGAAAGGTACGATTGCGGCCATTTCAGAGCTCGACCTTTCACACCCATTCTCTCCAGCCTTCCCATCAACACTGCATGTCGAATGCGGCCGACATATCTAGCAACACTAGCACAGATGAGTTACCATTGTCGGCTTGCACTCGCAAGTTATCCAATACGGTTGCCAAGGCTGTTTCCGTCCCATGTCCTGGGCGAAAACCGAACTGATCCCTATCCAACAGATGGTTCTCTTCAAGGTAGCATGATAAGGACTTGCTGACAACCTTTTCCAAAATTTTTATAAGATAGGGCAAAAGAGATATGGGCCTAAAGTTTGCCGGGTTTGTTGGATCCAGGGAGGGTTTCTTGAGCAGGGAGGTTACCACTGCCTGCTTCCAGGCCTCTGGGACCACGCCTTCTTCTAAGGATTGACAGCAAATCTGTCGCATCCAGGGGAATAATTCTTGCCCACATTCCTTCCAGATCTTATAAGGGAGGGGGTCAAGGGGGGACCCAGACGATACACTTTGAGCAAAGCTGTTAAAAAGCTCCTTGGTAAGAGGTTGAAAATACTCCAAAGATGTTTCTGCCCAGGGTTCCTCAGCTAGTATCTGAGGCAATTCATCCTGGCGACTAGCATTGCCTGGGTCAAACCCTCCGACGATTTTGGCGATCTTTTCATCAAAATAGGTGGCAATCTCATCGCATAGTTTCTGCGATGCAACCACTTTATTGCCCGTGCAGGCGGGGCTAGAAAGATCCCTTATGATATTAAAGAGGGCTTTTGTACTGTTCGGCGCATGTAGGATGGAGTTAGCAAAGAAGAGTGCTTTGGACTTGGCAATAGTCTCCTTATAATGGACCTGCACTAGTTTCAGCACTTTCCTATCTGACTCTAAGTATAACCTTCGCCACCTCCTCTCAGCCTGTCTACATGTGATTCGCAATAATTTCAGCTCCTCACTGTACCAGGGGGCTGAAGGTTTCCTTCTATTCTTCATCCGTTTTATAGGGGCGCATAGATCCAGAGTGTTGGTAATGTGGTTACAGTAGGTTTGATAGTTCTTGTCCACTGAGTCGTCAGGAGCAAAAAAGGTCTGATTCGAGAATATTGAATCTGGTCTGTTTTTTAATAATTTAGCCCAGTCTCTTCCCTTGCGATAGGTCACTGAGCGAATGTTGTTATTCGCTGTATTGGGCAATGTAATCCTGAAATGAATTAATGAGTGATCAGTCCAGCTTTGAGGCAGTACACTGATCACCTCCGTCTAAGTCTGGTTAGCAAACAATAAGTCCAACACATGCCCTCCTAGATGGGTTGGTTGTTGTACTAACTGATGTAAACTAAAATTCTCACATGTTTGCCTCAGGTCTCTCAGATGATTCCCTAGAGCCCCGTTATCCCATAAGTTAAAAGCCCCTAGAAGCATCATTCTGGAGTGTGTTAGAGTCAGGGCAGCAATGGTGTCAGACAGTGCTTGGTACTGAGTATCTAGACCTGGAGGTCTATAACAGACCATTCCACCTCTTTGGATTTCTGCCTGTCACAACATCGTAATAGCCCCAGGTGGAGCTATTTGTTTCTACAAGTGCTATTTCTGCAAGTAACAGTTTTTAAGTGCTATTAGGATAAATGTAATCTGGATTTTTGTCATTTTGGTCTTGTTTGGTTTAGATAAACTGGTGTGGTGTCCATTTATGGTGTTTTCACTGTTTTACTGTGTTTTTTTAGTACAAATAATTTACATATTGCCTTTGGGATAAGCCTGTCTGCTTGTGCCAAGCTACCAAGGGGGTGGGCAGGGGTTCTCCAAAGTGTGTATCCCCCTTACCCTGACTAGAAGCAAGGGTCCCTACTTGGACATAGGTACATACCTCTGCCAACTAGAGACCCCCATTTCTATCAACGTACATGGCACATGTTGGGTGGCGTGCATCAGTTTGAATGACATGGTGGTACCATGGTGTGCTTAATGTCGCTGTGCAGAGTCATGGGGGGCAGCAGCGCCTTCACACCTAGTGATTGAGGGACATATGTACAGGGAATTGCGATCCCGGATATTCCATTTTTCTGATGTTCCAGTGGCGCAATGCTTGCACCATATTTACAAAGTGGCGTCAAGCCACTTTGCATCGCTTAAAGCTGCTTTGTAAATATGGTACCCTTTCACTAAGTTATCTGCATGAAGGGGCATGCAATGGGTGTTGCCGTGGGAGTTCCTCCGCAACACCCGCTGCTTTTTGACGCTGCCCCAGATTTACAAGGATGTGTAAATCTGAGGCAGCGCCATGCAAAAGCAGGCATTAGGTTGGCGCAACGAGGAGAAATACTTTTATTTCTCCTCATTTTTGCTTTTCATGTGTACTGCATTCTACAGCACAAAATGCCATTAATGATTGTTTTTGTGCAGGAAGGTGTCCCTTCCTCCACAAAAACAATCATTAAATAATGAGGATTTGCTACTTCAATGTGTGCTGCAGATTGCAGCACTCATCAAAGTAGCACATCACCCTTATTGATTGTTTATGTGCAGGAAGGGACACACAGGTATCCTCGCACAATGGCGCAGGGGTCTCTGTGTTGGCGCTAAGCAGCTATTTTTAGCACCAGTGCAAGGGAAAACACAGGGGTGTGCAGTATTCTTGTAAATACGTTGCATCCCTGTGTTTTTGAAATGACGCAGTGTGGCACTGCAAAATTTGCCGCAGCACAGGGCTGCGCCATTTCCTTATACATATGCCCCTGCGTTGCTTGGTCCTGTAATAAAGATTAATCAAATGCAGGGCAAAGGTTTTCAGGTCTTTCGGTCTCGGAAGCTTCAGTGGTGTTTTCAGTCCCACAAATATTCGACACTCGTAATAAACAGAGACGAATATGAACATTGTACCCTACAAGCATGGATATGTCTTTCTGTTGTCCCTGTTCTTTGGAGGAATTGCAGACCTGACAGTAAGCACGACATAAATAGACCTATGTCATATCATTTGATATTTCTGCACAATGGTGACTTGCCAAGGACTGTGTTTTTATTTTAATGCACCAGGATGTGCCTATTGTATTGGATTTATATATTTATAAAGTGCTTCGAATAGGAGAAGAGCATCTGGTTTCGGAAAACAGAGAGAAACAGCTCATTGATTGATAAATAAATAATTAGGGCATGAGAATCACATAAAGTTGTTAAGGGAAAAGGGAGGCACAAGGGGCTACCATGAGAGTGAAAAAGGAATTCATAGAAATGTAATTGCTGATGACTCTACCTTCCGGCTCTTGGCTTCAAGGTAGAGAAATTCTTTAGTGATGTTCTCTATTAAGAATCCTGGAAAGTTTAAAATTCAGATTAACTTTGGACATCAAAATTAGAACTTTAGCCTAAGCACATGCTCGCAGATCATATTTCAGCCGTCCGAATGAATGAGACAATGTTTCATTCACATCAGAAGAAAGATTACAATTTTAACAGACAGGCTGCCCAATTGAGCAAGCACTAATTTAACAGGTATGCTGGTTACAAGGGCACATTCACTCCATGGAATAATTTATATTATAAGGGACTCCATCTTTAGAGAGAAAGTTATTTTTCTTAGTGTACAGTTTGTAATGACACATGGCTTTTTTATTAAAGAAGAGTGAGGACTTGTTCAGCAAGAGGAAGTAAGGGGTGATTCACGAAGTTTTACACATGTGTAAATTATATCTAATACACACCCTGAAAATGGTGTAAATGCATGGGATATACACCTGAGTACCTAATCACTCACGAGTAGACTACAATATTAATGACAGAATGTGTGTTATAAAATAATAATAAAAGTGAACGTTTTAATCTGAAGTGACTCTAGTAGGCGTTCCCATGTTCTATAAACCTGGCCATGAACATCCAACCACAAACAAGTGTACATCCATTTCCGACACATAACCCTGGAAGTCGGTGAAGCAGAAAGCATGGGAAAGTGCACTGACTATCCCAGTTTTCAACAATGGTGTGAACGATTCAGAGAAAATATTGGCAAAAAATATTTCAAAATGGAAAGAAAAAGAAATCAAAAGTTGGCGTGATTCTTTTTCAATTTACCATGGTTCTGAGATTTGGGGGACCAGGTGGAAGCAAACTTTTTCACACATACCAATATGTTACTCTTTTGTTCCTGCAGAAATTATGATCACCTACTAGAGATGGAAAGATTTGTGAGCAAGTCTATATGGTGTAAATTACATCTATTCTAGACGCATAGCTCACTATGGATCGCCAGATCAGCTGAGTATCCTCGGCCTGTTTCAATACCCTCCGCCGGCTGAGAAAGACCCTCAGATATATACCCACCAAATCTATAAAGACAGTCACTCACACGCTCATCAGCAGCAGACTCGACTACGGCAACGCACTCTTAACCGGTGTTACCCAGAAAAACCTCAGCAAGCTCCAGAATGTCCAAACCACCACAGCCAGACAGGTCCTTGGCCTCCCACCACACATCCATATCACTCAGCACCTCTGCGAACTCCACTGGCTCCCGGCAGACAGAAGAATAACCTTCAAACTCCTCACCCATGCTTACAAGGCCCTCCACAACGCCGTACCAGCATACCTGAACAGCCGCCTCTCCTTCCACGCACCCAAAAGACACCTCTGCTCCGCCCAGCTTGCCCTGGCCACGTCCCACGGTTCTGCAAGACCAGAACCGGAGTAAAGTTCTTTTCCTTCCTCGCTGCCAAGACCTGGAACACCCTACCCCTCCACCTCAGATTGTTGCCTGATAAAGACTTCCTCCACTCTACAGATTTCAACACTTTCGTGCGTCTTCGACAAGCCAGCTGTTACAAAATTGGAAAAGGTAAGCTTTTACCTTCAACATTATCTTTGGATGTTCCTTTGGAATCTTCGTGACTCACCTCGCGCTTCTATTTTCTTTTGAATTCACCGCGAGCAAGAGAGTACACGCGCCCCGCTGTATTCTCCAACAAACAATGTTTACGTCCCTACGCACGCCGCGCGTTGTTCACGTTGTTTATGATATAACCATGCAAGCGTGAACCACCATTTTCTTCAAGAAAGCCTTTTCATTTCCATGACAACGTTTACACTTCTATGAGGCTGCGTATGATATAACCACGCAAGCATGAACCAATATTTTCTTCAAGGAAGCTTCCTCATCTCCGTGACAACGATCACGGAGAAATCATCAATTGCTCGTCTTTTCCAGCTTAAATAAACACAGAAGCCAATGCATGTTTCCATGAAAAGTTTATTTATACAAGTAAGTGAAAATACACAGAACGAACTATTTTAATATTTTTACAAGGCAACGAAGTTTTCAGGGTGAACTGTACTCATTCTAGTAATTGGAGAAGATATTTTTCAAGACTTTGTAGCTTCATTCTATTTCTATATTTTACGCCAAGTGTTTTTCAAAAATCTGGTAATTTATGTTTTACTGTGTCATTATTGGCTACATATTATTTCTGATAATTATTTCTTCACAATGCAATTTGAACCTCCATCCAAGTTTCTTCAAACTAAGGGTGAACCTCCCATCCCTTGGACAAGGTGGAGGGAAGAGTTTTTGACTTATTTAAAAACTATTGATGGAGAGAGACTTTCTGCGGAAAGAAAAAAAAACATTCTTCTCCATTCCTTAGGATCAGAAGGTCAAGTTGTTTTAAGAACTCTTCCTCAAACAGATGGTAGTGGTGATAGAAATGTATTTGAAGATGCTATGGCCCACATTGAAAGCAGATTTAAACCTACTTCTAGTGTAGCTTTAAACAGATTCAAGTTTTATACAAGAGCCCAAAGTGATTCTGAGACTTTTGATGATTTTCTCACTGGTTTACGTTCCTTATCTGTTAATTGTAATTTTGGACCTATAACCGATGAAATGATCAGAGATCAAATTATCGTTCATGTTAAAAGCAAAAAGATCCAATAACAACTATGGATTATGGGTGATCCAAACTTAAGAGATGTTATTACAACTGCCAAAGCCATGGTACAGTCTGAGAAATGGATGAAATCTCTGTATAAAGAAGGAAAAGTTGAAGATGTTTGTGCTGTTAAACCCGAATCATCTCGCAATGGAACAATTACTCAAAGAAATTTCAAAAAATCTGATAAAGAATTCCATTGTTTTAGATGTGGAAGTGTCAACCATGGGGCATCTTTCCCTAGATGTCCTGCTTTGGGTAAAGAATGCAAGAAGTGTGGACGTTGTGGGCATTTTGACAGTGTTTGCAAAAGTACTTATGGGGGAAATTTCATTAGAGGGAAAATTTCCTATTTGAATGAAGAAGAGTATGATGATGGTATGAATGGAAATAACAGAGGAATTGTAGTTTCTATGACTGATGAAGGAGACCCAGAGAATTCTGGTTGCTCTTTAAAACCACTTAAATGTTTTGTACGTGTCCTTGATTTGTCTATTGAGCTTATGGCGGATTCGGGATCGCCTTGGACTATAATTACAAAGAAGTATTTTAATGATAGCTTCAAAGGAGTTCTAAGTCTCAATGATTTAAAAAAAACCTGACATCATTGCTAAGGCGTTTGATGGGACTGTTATTGACATGGAGGGTTTTGCTGATGTTGACATGAGTTTCAAGGGGCGTGTTGCGCATGTGAAGTTGTATGTTGCAGTCAAGGGTGTGAATGTTCTTGGATGGAAGGATCAGTGGAGTTTGGGGATAATTCTCAATCCCAGAAGTTTTGATCCAGTTTTAGTTATTTCAGAAGACTTGAGTAAAGATGAGAATGTAAATGAAGTGATTAATACCTTTCCAAGTGTTTTTTCAAAAAATCTGGGAAAGCTCAACAATTTCAGTCATAAAATTAGATTGAAGAAAGGAGCGGTTCCAATCAAACAAAAACTTAGGAATGTTCCAGTTAATGTGAGGGAAGATCTCAAACGTTTGTTACAAAATCTTATTGATGAGGACATCATTGAAGAAGTAGAATCTTCTGAGTGGGTTTCTCCCATCGTTTTGGCCAGGAAGGCTGACAAAAGTTTGAGACTTTGTGTGGATTTGAGAGCATTGTATGCCAATTTAGTGATAGACTGCCATCCGTTGCCTAATATTAATGAGGTTGTATGTATGTTGGAGGGAGCTAAAGTGTTCTCCACTTTCGATCTGCGATCAGCATACCACCAAATTTTGTTAACTGATGATTCAAAAGAGTTTACAGTGTTCCTTACACCGCAGGGGCTTTTTCAATATAAGAGAATGCCTTTTGGTTTGGCCTCTGCGGCGTCTGTTTTTCAGCAAGCTATGCATCATATATTCAAAGAGTTAGATGCTTTCGTAAAATGTTTTCAAAATAATATTCTTGTATTTTCTCCCTCTCATGAAGAACATAAGAAACATGTGAATGAAGTTTGAAAACGGTTGGAATCACATGGTTTAACCCTTAAAAGTAACAAATGTAAAATGTTTTGTGATTCTGTTGATTATCTAGGGCACACCACACTCTTTCAGGAGATGGAGTGGCACCAAAGAAATCTCTTGTTGAGGCCATAGTAAATGCTCCTGCACCGGATAACAAAGAAAAACTTCTGTCTTTTGCTGGGTTATGTGAATATTACAGTAAGTTTATTAAGGGGGTTGCTACTAAAATGGAACCCCTTAGGGAACTTATCAGTCAAAAGGTAGAGTTTTGTTGGGGCAAAAGGCAACAAGATGCCTTTCAACAGATCAAGGATGAAATTGTTCAGGCGCCAACCTTGAAACCTTTCTGTGTAAACAAACAGTGCATGCTAACTGTTGACGCCAGTTTGTATGGTGTTGGTGGAGTTCTATCCCAAAGATGTGGGAAAGATGAATGGTGTGTTGCTTTTGGATCTCGCACGCTCAGTGACACGGAGAGAAAGTATTCGGTCATTGAAAAAGAACTTTTAGGGTGTGTATGGGGGATTGAGCATTTTCGTAATTTCCTTTGGGGAAACAGATTTTTACTCAGGACAGATAACAAACCTTTGGTATCTATTTTGTCACCTGGGGGTGGTCGTAATGCCACAGCACGCATAAGCAGACTGATGTCAAAATTGCAAGAATATAGCTTTGCTGTTGAATATGTTCTGGGTAAAAGCAACGTGACTGCAGACTGTCTTTCCCGCTTACCTTGTCCTGGTGAAGATGAGTCTCTGATGAATGATGATATTGAGTTTGTTGCATCTGTGGGGGATTATGTTGCAAAAGAATTTTCCGCTATTTCTGAAGATTCATGGCAAAGTAGCATTGCTGGAGATGACAGGTGGAATCTTTTGAAAGAATTAATTCTGGATGGATTGCCAAGAGTTGATAAAGTTCCTGCAGAGTTAAAACCTTTCCAGCAAGTGTCTAGTGAGTTGGAAGTTGAGAGTGAGTTTATTTTTAATAGTGGTAAATGTGTACCTCCTGAGCTTATGCAAGATGAAATTCTTAGGCTTGCCCATGAAGGTCATCCTGGAATGTCATCCATGAAAAGGTTAGTGAGATCAAGTTTTTGGTGGCCTAGCATGGATAGGATGGTTGACAGGGTAGTGAGGGAATGCTCTAGATGTATCAGCAGTGACAAAATGTTAAAATCCTACCCTGCACCTTTAAAACATGTTCCTTGGCTCAAGAATCCTTGGCAGAAAGTAGCATTTGACATTTCTGGTCCGTTTTATTGTTTACCACAAGATGCTCGTTTTGCTCTTGTGTTGATAGATTATCACTCTAAGTGGCCAGAAGTTAGGTTTGTCTCTCACGCTACCACACAAATTGTTATTGAGTTCTTAAGGGAAGTATTTGCGCATGAAGGTAGTCCTGAAGTGTTAATTACTGACAATGGTGTGCAGTTGAAGTCACATGAAATGGAGGATTTTCTTCAACTGTGTGGAATTAAACACATCACCACTCCTCTTTATGAACCGCAAGGTAATGGTCAGGTGGAAAGATTTAACCGAGTTCTTAAAGACTGTGTGGAATGGGCAAGGAATTCTGGTAGAGAATGGAAGACAGTCTTGAGAGAGAGACTTTGGATGTACCGGATCACTCCTCATTCTGTCACTGAACTTAGTCCATTTCGTCTGCTGAGGGGAAGAGAGCCTGTAACTAAATTGTGTCCTTGGTGGATTAAAATTAAAAAGATAATGGCAAGTAGTGTGTCTGATGATTTGCATAAAACTTTTCAGAAGGTGAAACATCATCAGGATAAAATGAAAGAGAATTATGATTCTAAGAGGAGAGTTAAGACTCCTACTTTTGTTGTCGGTGACTGGGTGAGGATACTTAAGCCTGGTTTAATTGAAAAAGGGTCCTCCAAGTATGGTCCTCCACGTAAAGTTGTTAAAGTCAACTTGAACAGTATTGTGACACATGATGGTAAAGTGTGGAATGTAAGACGTGTTGTCAAGTGTCGTTCTAGGAGTGATTGTGTAGCCTGGGACAAGATTGATGGTGATGAATTCTCTACAGGGACCAATATTTCTAGTGATGCAAATGACTATGATGTGGGTGGAACCACTGGGAGTTCTATATCTTCCAGAGTTAAAGTGAGCGGGAGAATTGTCAGTCCCCCAGTGAAATTTAGAGATTATGTTTTACCTTTTTCTTTTATTTCAGTTTAAGGGAAAAGATGTGTTATATTCTATGTTTTCTATGTCCTGTTCCTTTAATTACTTTCTGTACAAGTTATTTATATTTGAAGTTATACTTGTAATCTGTTGCTATGGTACAATAGTGTTAGAAATGGGGGTCTCTAGTTGGCAGAGGTAGGTATCTTTGACCAAGTAGGGGCCCTTGCTTCTAGTCAGGGAAAGGGAGGTACACTCCTGGATAACCCCTGCTCACCCCCTTGGTAGCTTGGCACGAGCAGACAGGCTTATCTCAGAGGCAGTGTGTAAAGCATTTGTGAACACATACAGTAATACAGTGAAAACACTACAAATGGACACCACAACAGTTTAGAAAAATAAGTAATCTTTACTAGACTTAACACAAGACCAAACGACAAAAATCCACAATACTGTAACCAAAAATAAGACTTTCAAATGGTAGAAATAGCTTAGTTCAATGTAGATGGTAAATGCGACACTTTACTCTCAAAGTACCTTGGATGCGTCACGCAATACAAACAAAAGGGTTGCAGGGAAGGCGATGCGTCTGTTCCTTGCTTCGGGGGAGGCGGTGCACCTGTTCCTTACTGCAGCGCAGGGGAGGCGATGCGTCTGTTCCTTACCGGAGAGGAGGTGAAGCGCCTGTTTCTTAATGGCGCCTCGATGCGATGCAACGATCCGGTGCGATGCGACAAAATGGCATCTTTGATGCGATGCGACAACGTGGATGCGATGCGTGCACGCCCGACAGCCGTGCGGCGAACTCGGTAAACCCTTGAGCCGCAACAGGCCCTGCGACACGCTTCTCCGGTGATGCGACGGGAACCTCTGCGGCGGCGACACGCTTCTCCGGTGATGCGACACGCTTCGCCGGTGATGCGACGGCGAACAGCTGCGTCGGCGATACGCTTCTTCGGCGATGCGACGGCAACTGCTGCGGCTGCGACACGCTTCTTCCTCGTTGCGTCACGCTTCCAGCTCCCAGCGTCACGCAGTCTTCAGAGGGCCCAAAACAATAGCAGGCACCTCACTGCAGGCAGAATTCCCAGCAAGGAAATTCAGGGGGGAGCTGGTGCTGAAGTCTTTGTGTCCCTGAGACTTCAGAACATGAGGCAAGCTCAGCTTCAAGCCCTTGGAGATCTTCCTCAAGATAGTAAAAAAACACACAAAGTTCCTTTTCTCCTTTCCTTGGCAATGAGTAAACCACTGCAGGCCAACCCCAAACAGCAACCAGCACAGGGGCAGTCTCCTCCTTCAGCTTCCTTGGTTTCTCTCCTTTGCAAAGGGTTCGCCTTGATTTCCAGAAGTGATCTAAAGTTCTAGGGTCTGGGCCCCAATATTTATACTGCAAAAAACTTTGTTCTCTGAAGGCAGAGAGTGTCTGTGCCCAGCCAAAACCAGTTCTGTCCTCCCTGGTGCAGCTTCCTGGCAGGAGGTGGAGACAGCATTGTTGAAAGCAGACCTGGCCCAGGTAGCTGAAAGGAAATCTCCTCCCCCTACTCTCTATTCTATGAAGGCTCAGGCAAGTGAAAGGAAATCTCCTCCCCCTACTCTCTATTCAATGCCGATCCTATTCAGCCCAGCCCTGACCCATCAGACTGCTGGAGCCAAGGCCCTCTCCAGCCCCCTTTCCCTCACAAACCAGACATGGAATACACAAACCTAGCAGAGGCAGGCTGGATGGTTAGGCAAGAAAATACCTACTTTCTAAAAGTGGTATTTTCAAACACAGAATGTAAAAATCACCCACACTAAAGATGTATTTTAACATTCTGAGTTCAGGCATACTAAACTTTATTTTCTTATCTTGTTCCTAGGGTCAGTTAGGATTATAAGATGTTATAATAAATCTGCCCATTCTGGCCTATGGGAACAGATAGCCTTGCAATAGTGAAAAACGAAATTGGCTGTAATTCACTATCAGGACATGCCACACACATCAGGGCATGTCCTACCTTTACATCACAATGCACCCTGCCCTTGGGCCTACCTTAGGGGTGACTAATATGTAGAAAAGGGAAGGTTTGGGGACTGGCAAGTGGGTGCACTTGCCAAGTCGACATGGCAGTCCCAGACTGCACACAGGCTCTGCAATGGCAGGCCTGAGCCATAGTTTAGAAGCTGCTTCTGTGGGTGGCACAATCAGTGCTGCAAGCCCACCAGCAGCATTTGATTTACAGGCCGTGGGCACTCACGGTGCACTGTACTAGGGTCTGACAAGTAAATCAAATAAGCCAACCATGGAGTCACTAATCCATTACAACAATTTACAATAGGGAGCACTTGCACTTTGGCACTGAATAGCAGTGGCAAAGTGCCCAAAGCATCTAGACCAGCAAAAACATAGCAAAAACACAGGAGGCAACAGCAAAAAAATGGAAGGGAGACCCACGCCAATGGTGCCAAGTCTAACACGTGTCCCCTCCAGTTGAAATGTGGGGAGAACCACCCACCCTATTGGGAGTTCTCTTCACTAAGGCGGAAAAATCTGGACAGACCATCAGCATTGGCGTGCTGTGTACCAGGGCGGTGTTCCACTGTGAAGTCCATCCCTGTAGGGAAATGGACCACCTCAACAGCTTTGGATTCTCACCCCTCATCTGCATCAACCATCTGAGGGGCCTGTGGTCTGTCTGAACCCGGAAGTGAGTCCCAAACAAGTATGGTCTCAACTTCTTCAGTGCCCAGACCACAGCAAATGCCTCACGCTCAATTGCACTCCACCTCTGTTCCCGTGGAAGTAACCTCCTACTGATGAAGGCTACAGGTTGGTCTAGGCCCTCCTCATTCATCTGTGAAAGTACATTCCCTACACCATGCTCTGAAACATCTGTCTGCACAATTAATTCCTTTGAGAAGTTGGGCACCTGAAGCACGGGCGCCGTGCACATGGCAGTCTTCAGGGCATCAAAAGCTTTCTGACAGGTGTCAGTCCAGTTCACTTTCTTGGGCTGCTTCCTGGAAGTCAGCTCTGTCAAGGGTGCAACAATGCTGCCATACCCTTGACAAACCTCCTGTAATACCCAGTGTGTCCTAAAAGGCTCTCACCTCTGTCTGGGTCTTGGGGGTTCCCAAGCCAGGATGGTATCAATCTTGGGCTGTAGGGCGCCACCTGGCCGCTCCCAACCTGGTGTCCCAAGTACACCACGGAACCCTGCCCGATCTGGCACTTACTCGCCTTGATCGTGAGGCCTGCCCTCCGCAGCGCCATCAACACTTCCCAGAGGTGGCTCAGATGTTCTTCCCAAATGGCGCTGAACACTGCAATGTCATCCAGGTAGGCGGCACTGAAATCCTCCAGTCCAGCCAACACCTGGTTGACCAACCTCTGAAAGGTGGCAGGGGCATTCTTCATCCCAAAGGGCATAACCCGGAATTGGTATTGCCCATCTGGTGTGGAGAATGCTGACCTCTCTTTTGCCCCATCAGTTAAGGCGATCTGCCAGTACCCAGACATTAAGTCAAACGTACTGAGGTACCGGGCAGCCCCTAACCGGTCCTATCAGCTCATCAGCTCTGGGGAAGGGGTGCGCCTCAGTCCTGGTTACTGAATTGAGTCCTTGGTAGTCCACAAAGAACCGGAGTTCAGGTGTGGCACCAGGCGCGGCAGCCTTTGGGACCAAGACCACTGGGCTGGCCCAAGGGCTGTTAGAGGACTCAATCACCCCCAATGCAAACATCTTGGAGACCTCCTCCTTGATGCAAGCTCTCACCCTGTCAGTCACTCTGTAAGTTTTGTGCTTAACAGGAGGACTGTCCCCAGTGTCTACATCATGGACACACCACTCAGTGACACTGGGAGTCGGAGAGAACTGATCAGGAAACTGTCCAAACAGTTGGCGACAGTCGTCTTGCTGCTCAGGGGTCAGGGTGGAAGAGAGGTTTACACCATCCACTGACCCATCTTGCTCTGTTGCAGACAGGAGGTCAGGAAGAGGCTCAGTCTCCTCCTCCATTCCATCATCTGTCGCTAGGAGTATGCCCACTTCAGACCTCTCCAAGTGGGGCCTCAGGCGGTTTACATGCAGGACCCGCAAAGGGTTCCTAGGAGACTGCAAGTCCACCAAGTAGGTGACATCACTCTTGCGCTCCACCACCTCAAATGGTGTGGTCCACTTATCCTGGAGCGCACAAGGCTCCACGGGGGCCATGACCCACACTTTCTGGCCAGGCTGAAACTCGATCAGAGTGGCATTCTGATCGTACCACCGTTTCATCTCCTCCTGGCTGGCTTCCAGATTCGCCTGAGCGAGTTGCCTGAAACGCCTAGTTTGGTTTCTGAAGGCCAGCATGTAGCTATATACATCCTGGGGAGGTTTACTGGAAGCTTTCTCCCAGCCTTCTTTTACCAAACTCAGAGGTCCTCTTACAGGGTGACCATACAGCAGTTCAAAGGGACTGACCCTAAGGACTTCTGTGGCACCTCTCTGTAAGCAAACAGAAGGCATGACAAGAGGACGTCCCACTTACGCCTCATAGGTTCCTCAAGACCCATAATCATGCCTTTGAGGGTCCGGTTGAATCTCTCAACCAGCCCGTTACCTTGGGGGTGGTAAGGAGTGGTGAACTTGTAGGTTACACCACACTCCTGCCACAGGGACTTCATATACTTGGATATGAAGTTGGTACCACGGTCTGACACCACCTCTCTGGGGAACCCCACACGGGAGAAAATCCCCATCAACGCACGACCCACCACGGGGGCCGTCACCGACTGGAGAGGGATGGCTTCCGGGTACCGGGTGGCATGGTCCACCAAGACTAGGATGAAACTGTTGCCCATGGCTGTCTTGGGATCCAGAGGCCCCACAATGTCAATGCCCACCCTTTCAAAGGGAGTGCTGACCACAGGGAAGGGCTGGAGAGGAGCCCTTTGCTTCCTCCCACTCTTACCACTTGCCTGGCAAGTCTGACAGGTCCTGCAATGAGTATTGAACTCTTGCGCATTTGGGGCCAATAAAAGTGGGTGACAAGCCTTTCAAAGGTCTTGTCTTGCCCCAAATGTCCTGCTAAAGGTACATCATGAGCCAAACCCAGTAGGAAGGCTCTGAAGCGCTGGGGTACCACCAGCACACGGGCTGACCCAGGCTCAGCAACCTTAGGCTCGCTATACAGGAGACCATTCTCCCAGTAAATCCAATGTGATCCAGACTGATCACCTGCTGCCTGGTTTGTGGCCTGTTGCCGCAAACCCACAAAAGAAGGGCACTTCTTCTGCTCCTTGCAAAACTCTTCCCTGGAGGTTCCTCCTTCCTGCTGCCAATGGGTCAGCTCAGGCAGGTCCCCCAGTTCAGCTACTTGCTCCCCTGTAGGTTCCAGGGCATCACCCTCAAGGTCTGCCTCCTCCTGGACAGTGGGAGCTTTGGGGGCTGGTTTCCCGTGCCCCCTACCTCTTCTCTTTAAGGCAGGCACCTGGGCCACTCTTTCAGGCTCCAGGTCCTCTTGAACACCCTTTCTGGCTGCCATGGACCGAGTGGTCATACACGCCCACTCAGGCAGACCCAACATCTCCAAATGAGCTCTTCGCTCCACCTTAGCCCAAGGGGAGCTCTCCAAGTCATTGCCCATCAGACAGTCAACAGGCATGGCTGGCCTCACAGCTACTTGAAAGTTACCTGAGACCCCCCCACTCGAAGGGAACCTGGGCCACCTGGCAGTGGCTCTCTGTGTTGTCCGTGGCAACGACAGGGTAAAATGCATGGGGGATCACCTGCTCTTCAGACACCAGCCGATAACTGACAGCTGTCACACTGGCTCCGGTGTCTCTCAGAGCCTCCACCCTATGGCCATTGATGGTCACCCACTGCCTGTATTTCTTAGCGTTATCATGCAGCTGGGTTCTGGGGACCACCTCACAGTCTCCTAAAGAGACTAGGGACATGTCTGCGGGACCCCACCCACCTTGGGCACCCATCTCCTCACCCAGGGCTACACTAGCCATCTGACAGGGCGGTGCACCAGTGGGTGCTGTTTTACCTTTGTTGGGGCACTGAGGCTCCAAGAAGAAGTGGCCCACCTGACCACAACCAAAACATCTCTTGGGACCCCTCTGAACAGGCTTATCTGTCGGGGCCCCTGACTTCTTCTCTGGGGGAGGCTGGGAACCATTCCCTTGGTTCCCTTGGGGATTATTTTGGGGCCCTTTCTGGAACTCCCTCTGTTTACCCTTGTTCCCCCCACTCTTCTTCTGGGGACCCTGCCCACCTTTGGCAAAGTCTCCCACATGACCCTTGTGGACCCGGGTACTAACCCAGCGGTCCGCCTCCTCAGCAAGCTTCCTAGGGATAGTCAGCTTACTTTCAATCAGGTGTTGGCGTAGCTCTGGAAAACAATTACTGGACAAGTGCTCCCATGCAATCAAGTTATAGAGCCCTTCAAAATCATTTACTTTGCTACCCTTCACCCAACCATCCAATGCTCTGCCAAAAAAATACACACATTCTACCCAAGTACTTGACTCCAGTTTCTTACAATTCCTAAACCTTTGTCTATAAAGCTCTGTAGTCAACCCATACCTGGTCATTAAGGCTTCCTTCATGTGGACATAGGAATTCTGATCCTCAGAGGGCAAATCTAACAAGGTATCCCGCCCATCACTGAGAAACCGCCCCGACAACCCCGCTCCCCAATCCTTCTCAGGGACCCGGTGGGAGGTCATAGCTACCACATAGGCCTTAAACCATTGCCCAATATCTTCATTCTTGTGGAACTCCTTAATGACATCTTTGGGGATGAACACTCTTGTTTCTACAGGCACGGATGTTGTGCTGCCACCAGAGGGAGTAATTTCTAAACTCTTGGCTTTCAACTCCAACTCCCTCAACATCCTCTCATGCTCCAAATGCATTTTCTTCTCTTCCAAGGCTAACTTCTTATTCTCTAACTCCATCTGACCACCCAGCTTGAGCTTGGCTAGCTCCAACTTATGCATCCTATCCCTCTCCCTGTCCTCCAGCTCTTCTGGGGACAGGCCCTTTGAAGAAACACTGCTGCCTGCCCTGGAAGGTGCTTTCTCCCGGTCAGGCCCAATGGCCCATCCAGCTGCCCATCTGTATCCTCTGCCTCCTCCCTAGGCTCTTCAGGATGCTCAGTAGCATTCCTAAACTCCAACCAGGCCCTCAGCGCCTTTTGGAACTCTGCCTTCTTGGTGAGGCCTTTCAGAGGGATTTTAAATCTTTTACAGAAGGTTTTAAGCTGTGGCACAGGGTAGGTATCAACCCTATCTTCTTCAAATTGAAGATCCATAGATGCGTTGGATGCTGCTTTGGTCATGGTGGCAAGAATTGGCAGTTCTTACCAAAATAGAAGTTCCAAGGAAAAGATTCTACCAGAATGTATGTTGTCGCGTTATGATCTGCACTCACTAGTAGTGTACACCAATCACTGTATATGAGTCACAAATGCAAGTCCAGAATCCTCACCGCTGACTACCAATGTTATAAATGGGGGTCTCTAGTTGGCAGAGGTAGGTACCTTTGTCCAAGTAGGGGCCCTTGCTTCTAGTCAGGGAAAGGGCGGGTACACTCCTGGATAACCGCTGCTCACCCCCTTGGTAGCTTGGCACAAGCTGACAGGCTTATCTCAGAGGCAGTGTGTAAAGCATTTGTGAACACATACAGTAATACAGTGAAAGCACTACAAATGGACACCACACCAGTTTAGAAAAATAAGTAATCTTTACTAGACTTAACACAAGACCAAACGACAAAAATCCACAATACTGTAATCGAACATAAGACTTTCAAATGGTAGAAATAGCTTAGTTCAATGTAGATGGTAAATGCGACACTTTACTCTCAAAGTACCTTGGATGCGTCACGCAATACAAACAAAAGGGTCGCAGGGAAGGCGATGCGTCAGTTCCTTGCTTCGGGGAGGTGGTGCGCCTGGTCCTCACTGCAGCGCAGGGAGGCGATGCGTCTGTTCCTTACCGGAGAGGAGGCGATGCGTCTGTTTCTTACTGTGATCCGGTAGCAATGCGACAAAATGGCGCCTCGATGCGATGATCCGGTGCGATGCGACAAAATGGCATCTTTGATGCGATGCGACAACGTGGATGTGATGCGTGCACGCCCGACAGCCGTGCGGCGAACTTGGTAAACTCTTGAGCCGCGACAGGCCCTGCGACACGCTTCTCCGGTGATGCGTCACGCTTCGTCGGTGATGCAACGGCGAACAGCTGCGGCGGCGACACGCTTCTTCCTCGTTGCGTCGCGCTTCCAGCTCCCAGCGTCACGCAGTCTTCAGAGGGCCCAAAACAACAGCAGGCACCTCACTGCAGGCAGAATTCCCAGCAAGGAAATTCAGGGGGGAGCAGGTGCTGAAGTCTTTGTGTCCCTGAGACTTCAGAACAGGAGGCAAGCTCAGCTTCAAGCCCTTGGAGATCTTCCTCAAGATAGTAAAAGTACACACAAAGTTCCTTTTCTCCTTTCCTTGGCAATGAGTAAACCACTGCAGGCCAACCCCAAACAGCAACCAGCACAGGGGCAGTCTCCTCCTTCAGCTTCCTTGGTTTCTCTCCTTGGCAAAGGGTTCATCTTGATTCCCAGAAGTGATCTAAAGTTCTGGGGTCTGGGCCCCAATATTTATACTGCAAAATCCTTTGTTCTCTGAAGGCAGAGAGTGTCTGTGTCCAGCCAAAACCAGTTCTGTCCTCCCTGGTGCAGCTTCCTGGCAGGAGGTGGAGACAGCATTGTTGAAAGCAGACCTGGCCCAGGTAGCTGAAAGGAAATCTCCTCCCCCTACTCTCTATTCTATGAAGGCTCAGGCAAGTGAAAGGAAATCCCCTACTCTCTATTCTATGAAGGCTCAGGCCAGTGAAAGGATATCTCCTCCCCCTATTCTCTATTCAATGCAGGTCCTATTCAGCCCAGCCCTGACTTATCAGACTGCTGGAGCCAAGGCCCTCTCCAGCCCCCTGTCACTCACAAACCAGACATGGAATACACAAACCTAGCAGAGGCAGGCTGGATGGTTAGGCAAGAAAATACCTACTTTCTAAAAGTGGTATTTTCAAACACAGAATGTAAAAATCACCCACACTAAAAGATGTATTTTAACATTCTGAGTTCAGGCATACTAAACTTTATTTTCTTATCTTGTTCCTAGGGTCAGTTAGGATTATAAGATCTTATAATCAAACTGCCCATTCTGGCCTATTGCAGATAGCCTTGCAATAGTGAAAAACGAAATTGTCTGTAATTCACTATCAGGACATGCCACACATCAGGGCATGTCCTACCTTTCACATCAAATGCACCCTGCCCTTGGGCCTACCTTAGGGGTGACTAATATGTAGAAAAGGGAAGGTTTGGGGACTGGCAAGTGGGTGCACTTGCCAAGTCGACTTGGCAGTCCCAGACTGCACACAGGCTCTGCAATGGCAGGCCTGAGCCATAGTTTAGAAGCTGCTTCTGTGGGTGGCACAATCAGTGCTGCACGCCCACCAGCAGCATTTGATTTACAGGCCCTGGGCACTCATGGTGCACTGTACTAGGGTCTGACAAGTAAATCAAATAAGCCAATCATGGAGTCACTAATCCATTACAACAATTTACAATAAGGAGCACTTACCCAAAGCATCTAGACTAGCAAAAACATAGCAAAAACACAGGAGGCAACAGCAAAAAAATGGAAGGGAGACCCACGCCAATGGTGCCAGGTCTAACAATGAGTATTCCATGTTCCATACAACAGAAGCTCTTGAAATGTTTTCCTAAGCAGTTGGACGTACTGTGCTGAGCAAGAATAAACTACAATATTTTTTATATAAATCCTGCATCTGGATACTTCTTTACACAAACGTGTCAGCATCTGAAATAAAGCTTAAGAGTCGTTTACCTAACATCAACAAAACCATCACTTCAAAGAGTCGTTTACTTAACATCAACAAAATAATTAGGCCGGTCCCCTTTCTCCAAAAATGCACAGGGCCCGTCTGAAAAAAACACTGGATGCTAAAACCACAAATAATTCCTGATGTCTAACATCTTCACTCAATAACTGATCCAAGAAGGTCTGAGTTTACCCAACAAGTGCCTTGTTTAAAGAGGTATGAAATTGTAACTTGTCGTAATCCAGCGGGTTGACCAAAAAAGGAAATTAATAAAGTCCCTTGGAATCCATGGACCCTATTTGAATTGTGTGCTCTTTGTGGGGGTGAACACGATGTAATTTTTGCTACATACTTTCAGTTCAGACATGAATTCTGCTGATTCGGCTGAGCCAGCACTTCCCAGGCCCTGATCTTCTCTAATCCAATCTAAATGTTAATGAAATACCATAGCAACTCGGCTGCGGTGCTCTGCCCACGTTTACATTTTGGATCAAGATCAGACATGACAGTTTTTCCCATGCAGCTGAGCTAGTACTAGCTGTTTTTGGAGGAAGAAGCACATTCATAAATCTTTTTATTCTATTTTTTATTAAGGCAGAGCAGGGAAGGTGCTTTGTCTGCTAGATGTTCCTGTCATCATTTGTCACTGTCACTGTCATCACATTTATGACATAATGTTACAAGACTTTCCCTTTTCTGACCACAGTGTTCAAGCAGTATCTCCATGGCAGTCTATCTTGCTTTCAAGGCCCGATTTAGTATTTGTCATCGGTCAGACTATTTATGCTTCTGCATCTCTAATTGCATATTGGTGTTTATTTTGAAAAACAAAGTGATGTATGAAGGTGGTTTCATTTAAACCACTATTGTACTGGCATAGTTTTGCCCCATTTCTTTCTAATTTAGCACATGTTTTGCTTTTCCAGCTGGCCCTCCCAACAGCAGGATAGTAAATACCAGTAGCAGCTGCTACTGAATGGGGGTGGTGGGGTGGAGGTGGGGGAAGCAGAGGGAGGGAAGCACTTCCCTAAATACCGCCGGACGCCGCTCTCTTCTCAGCAGCAGGAAGCACACAGCCTCCCAGAATCCCTTAGCCAATCACGACGCTGCCTTACAGCAGAGCTGTGAGTGGTCTGAGTGCTGTGGTTCGGTGCTCAGAGAGGGGCAGGGAGACTATGCATGTTCTCCACCCAGGCTGGTAAATACAGCCTGTGGAGAACATGCAAAGTGGGCATGACTGTTTGGCCGGCACGATACGGCTGGCCAAGCCCTCATATGCACTTAAGGTGCAGCCACCACTGCTTCTCCCTCGACATTAGTGAGTCCGGCCTGGCCCCGCCCTAACCTAACCTAACCTAACCTAACCTGACTTCCACTGCAAGCTCAGTACAAAAAATTAAATGATAATAACGGAACGTTCTTATCATTTTATTTTTTGTATTGAACTTGCAGTTGAAGCTGTGGGGCAGCGCTTCTCTGCCTTACGGAGGAGCCGCCGCTGGTAAACTCAGCAAAGGTGATAGGAGGAATGCTTGCTAATAGCCTCAGTTTAGTAACGTTTTGAGTGGCGGAGGGTATGTCCTGACATACGTTCTTTACTCACTATGCTGTAGGATCCATGCTATACTTCACTGACAGGCCTAACAAGGCCAAACTGGCCCGGGGTTGCCTGTGTTTCCACCTTGAGGGGCTTCACCTGGCACAGGTCAGAATGGACTGTTCCAATGAGAATTAAGGTCAATAGTGATTTGCATAAGGCAGGCTTCTGTCTAGAGAGGGACAGTTTACGCACATGTATATGCTGGAATGCCACCCAGGGCAATTGGCAGCAGTTTATATTATTTGCAAGTATTTTGTCCTTCACATTTTGCGTGTTTATGTAAGATAAGAGCTGGATAGCATCATGGGTGCTGGCAATGTCAACGTTTGGCATTGAAATGTGTGCTGTAATTTGAGGGCTGTTTAGCACCGCTATTGTATTTTAATAATTGCCATGGTGACCATCATGCAAATAGCGAGACAGGAGGACAAAAGCATCTTACAAGGAAGTAATCTGTTCAATAATTGGATTGTATGTAATGCATATTGTTTGTTGCAAACTGATTTTTTTGTCTCATAACAACTTCAGAAGCAAGTGGAATGCATTGATTTAGTACCTGCCTAGGGGGAACTTTGATTAGCCATGATGTAATAGTTATAGTATTAATCTCTCTACCACTTGCAATACTTCTTGTGTGTAGCTTTAGAAGGGTTCATGACTTAAACTGCAGGTAGCTTTGTGAGTCCCTATTTGATATTCATAGGGGTATTTTGATCATCCCATAAGTGATTAGGCCGGTAAATATTTGTGCAAAGCATCCTTAAATAGTTGTACAGTACAAAAAACAGTTTTCTGTTTTATTAGTAGTATTTTAGTAACATCAGTAGCTAACCAGTGGGACCGCTTCACAAAGATATTTTAGCACAAACTCAATTTACATGTGCATATGGCATGACTTACGGGTGAAAATTTGCTTTTGTAATTCTCAAAACGTAGATAACACTTGCAAATATGTTTACCTAAATAATATATCAGAACTTTTTGCTTCTTCCTCCTATTTTTTCCTGACCTGTTGTTGTTGGTTTTAGGACTCTGGGCACTTTACAACTGCTGATCAGTGCTAGAGTGCATATGCTCTCTGTGTAAATTGTGAACATGATTGGTTATCCATGATTGGCATATTTGATTCACTGGTAAGACCCTAGTAAAGTGCACTGAGTGTGCCAGGGCCTGTAAATCAAAAGCTACTAGTGGGCCTGCAGCACTGATTGTGCCACCCACATGAGTAGCCCTGAAAAGGTACCTCAGACCTGCCACTGCAGTGTCTGTGCGCAGTTTGTTTTCTGCCATGTCGACGTGGCAAGTGCACTCCAAAGGTATAACGTATGCAGTGTAGCCTAGCTCCAATGAGACCAGAATGGCAGGAGACCTTCTAATCCAAGATTTACTTCTAAGGCCGACGAGGCCCTGTGATATCCTTAGTGCTTCCAGAGTAATTGCCTGGAACACCGACTTGATTCATGGATCACGTATTCAAGTTCTAAACAAAAGGTCTCGTTCGAGCTAGGCTACACTGCATACGTTATACCTTTGGAGTGCGAAAGTGTTCAATATCTTTTTCTTCAATGGAAGGACACTTGCCCATTGAGCCCTGACGAAGTTCTCATCATGAGAACGAAACGCGTTGGCTGACTGTAAAATCTCCAATTTCGTGAGAACTAACTGATTGAAAATAAAGACTTACTTGAAAACTAAATATTGACTTCCTGGACTTCATCACTTGGCGCACGCCCAACCCCTCCCCTGGTTAGGATCTGATTTACAGAGGCATCACTTGACGGCTGGTGCCAGGGCTTGTTGCGCAAGGATACCTGCTACAATTGAAGCTAACGTGAGGTGCAGAAACAGCAGTCCGCCGTCAAAGTATCTTTGTTACTCCTGGTCTAAATCACTAAGCAAATGCGCTAGTCATTGGAGATATTGTGTTGCCCTTGTTTTCTGACCTTCTTTTTAAATTTCCTCATTCTTTCACTTTGTATATATGCACCTCACCACCATCACTGAGCACTGAATGTCACCATACCCCTTGTCACTACAATTCTATGTATTCCGCTTTGACAGCCTTGTAATAAGTGTAAATACCTGTGAAAAGTTTAAATTTATGTGATACAATACTTTTTGCAAGCATCTACTTGTGAGTGCGGCTTAATTCAATCCAATGTTCCAACCTTTTTGAATTGACTTGTTAACCTTGATTTAATATAATTGTCAATCATTTGTTTTCTACCAAAGCAACCTATTCCTCTGATGAATACTGATATTAAGTAGTTTTTTGCACTCCTACGGAACCATTGTAGGTTTTTTTTTTTTTACTTTTAGAAAGTAGGCATTTTCTTGTTTAACCATTCTGTGTGCCTCTGCCTGTTTGTGTATTGACTGTTTGGTTTTGGAGTGATAGGGGCTGGGGATGTGCATTCACTGTAGACAGCCACTGTGGGGGGGTGGGGTGAGGTGTGCCTGGCCCTTTCTGGATGACTCAAAGCTGAGCTGAATAGACCTTGGCTGAATTTAGAGTAGTGGGAGGAGATTTCTTAGCACCTGAAAAGGTCCTGTCTCCCTTGCAAAATTCTGTTTCCACCCCCTGTGGTCATGCTACAGCAATGAGGACAGAACTGGTTTGGACTGGGCTCAGAGACCCTTGCACAAAGAGAACACAGACATTTTGGGGTATAAGTATTAGACCTAAGACCCCTGAACATTAGACTACTTCTGGAATCAAGAGGAACCTTTGCCAAGGAGAAGAGCTGGAGAAAAAGGAGGAGAAGTACTGCCCCTTTGCTGTGTGCTGCCTAGGGTTGGCCTGCAGTAGCTGTTTCTGCCAAGGAAAGGACAAGGACTTTGCTGTGTACTGTGTCCCCCTGCTTGACCAAAATCTCCAAGGGCTTGAGTAGAGCTTGCCTCCTGTTCTGAAGTCTCAGGGACACAAAGACTTCACCCCCAGCTCCCCTGAACTTCTTTGCTGGGAGTTCTGACCTGCCAAGAGGTGCCTGTGACAGTGTTGGGCCTCTGGAGGTTGTTCCTGCTGTTGGGAGCTGGAAAAGCAATGCAACTACAAGAAAATCGATGCATCACTCTTCTTGCGGCTGTTTTCCCGACGCAGCACCCCTGTGCAAGAAGAATCTCCATGCATCGCCGCGCCGCTGTCCAAACCGATGCAGCGCCTGTCGCCGCTGCAAGAACCGATGCATCAAGGGATCGCAGCTGAAGAAATCGACGCAGCGCTGCTCGATACCGCCGCATCGATCGCGATGCATCTTGGATTTCCACACATCGTACCTGTGCGGCAAGTTTTCCTGACGCATCACCCGTAGACCAGAATCGTCTTGGAGTCGACGCATCACTCCCCCCTACAGACCGGACATGACGCATCACTTCTCCAGCGTGCAGCAGAACTGTTGCATCGCCTCCCCATGGTCTCAGGAACTGACGCATCTCTTTGTGTTCTCAACGCTTCCCATCTCTGCGGCTGTTTGGCCTGGTGACTTTTGTCTCAACTACAGGTACTTTGAGAGAAATCACGCATCCATAGTTTTCTATGGACCCTGTTGTTTAAAACCTTTTTAAAGTTGTATTCTTATTACATGTATGTTGGATTCTTGTCATTTTGGTCTTGTTGAGTTTAGATAAAGATACTTTATTTTTCTAAAGTGGTGTGGTGTTCATTTGTGGTGTTATCACTATTACTTTGTGTTTTGAGTACAGATACTTTACACATTGCCTTTGGGATAGGCCTGTCTCCTCGTGCCAAGCTACCCAGGGGGTGAGCGGGGGTTATCTAAAGTGTGTATCCCCCTTACCCTGACTAGAAGCAAGTATCCCTATTTGGACACAGGTACCTACTTCTGCCAGCTAGAGACCCCCATTTCTAACAATCAGCATGATGCAATAGCACGTGGGAATAAATCTGCTTCCAAGGGTATTGAGAAACTTTAAAAAGTCACATTCCCACCCTTGATATGGTTGGTGATTTACCCTTGTCAAGGGCAGAATTAAAGTGCTTATTCAGCTTGGGAATCAGAATTGGGGAGGCTGTAGGATAAATGGTTTCCTACGGTGAAAAACGAAAAAAATATCACCCACAAATGCTCTTAAAAAACATTTATAATACAGCATGCACAATTAAACATATGTACTTACAACTCTGAATTCCACAGAAAACTGCAAGTCATACCTTTTTAGGGAAACTCCTGGAAGTTTTGAGAATTCCAAAAGTGTGTAACTCTACATCAACATCTGTTGGAAAATTAACGTTCTAGTTAATCAGGCCTAGTATTTTTGCTAAACCTGCGTACTTAATTTCCACCGTTATCTTTTAGTGTCCATCAAGCGGATTTCTCCTCTTCCGTTACATGCCCACCCTCTAATTGCCGTTCAGTTGAGTTGATTGTATTCACAGATTATGATAAGAAACTGCGTAAATCGTATTTATTTACTCGGGATATAGGGATACTTACAGTTGTCTATTTTGTCTTTTAATTCTGCTAGTGCTCTTGAATTTCTTCTGATAAACTCGGTGCTCATTTTCACTGGGGCTGCTTTATATCTACTTATCTATACTAATAGATGTTGCTTTTTCTCTTTTCTGTCAAAATGTCTCTGTTCTTTTAATAATCTTGATATTTATTAAGCTGAAACACCAGCGATTTTGTGATCCAGTATGTTTCAGAAATGTTTGCCTCCTAAGCATACTTACATTATTCATCAATCAGTTGTAAGCATTATAAACGTTCCTACTTCAGGCCACTATCTCTTTGTCAAGTTGTTGCTTTTCTCTTTTTTATTATTACAGTTATTGACAAATATCAATTACAAAATAACAAGCTTTTATGAAACAAAGCATCAAAAGATAAAAAGTAAAATATACAAGAAATAATAATACGACAATCATGTCCTTCAGTATTGCACATCTCACCAGAATTGACAAGTTGTATTTTTTGCAATAGTTTTTCATTCATACATAGTGACAAATGAATATGGAGGATCAGTTAGTACCCATCAAAGGGCAGTAAACAAGCACAAACCCCAGGCCTATTCACATTCAATCCTTTTTTTCAAGTAGTTTCTCACCGTGAAACATCCACAACCAGTTTTGGATTGGGATTTCGGGCTGTCTGGTTCTATAGCACTGCCAGATGGGTCAGCATGGCAGGGCCAGAGCTTAATGGGTTAAAAAGCGCCCCGAGCAGCCATTTCAAGCTGGCCTATGTGGCAGTGCCAGGCTGCCAGACTGCTTAAAATTCCAGTCTATCACTGCCCACAATCCCAAGTATGTATTTAGTAGTGTAATTTTACACGCGAGAAAGAGCATTTACTACTACAAATTCACATTTTGTGAATAACAGACTTGAACTTGGAAAAGATGCTATTAGCACCCCTAAATCTCTATGAGTTAGACCCCCAAAAGAGCATATCACATATTCTTTGCAAGCTTTTAAAAACATATTATCCTGTTTGGGTCTTTCTGTTTGGGCATTGTGGGAGCTCAGTCAAAGCTCACATCAAGACTGTGGCCTCCATCCCCTATAAACTAATAGGTGTCTCCCTATAACAATAAATTCATTTTATTTCACTACTGCCACCGTGCAGGCTTAGGACAGATTTAAGGATTCTCACTAAACCACTGTCCAACTGACACATCAATAACTGCTAACCAGGCCTCTTTAGAAGGTGTGAATATATTGGAGTGGAGGGAGAGCCAATGCCAATAGTTAGGAAGATAAAACTGGTACCAAATTGTGCTGCTTTCAGCCTTTGTGGGTGACACTTTGTTAGAAGGTGGTTCTGACCATCTGAGCCACCCGGATTTTTCGCTTTTTGAACACCTATTTGGTGAGCTTTTACTGTGGGAGAGCCTCATAAGTTGGGACTCACCCACAGTGAACTCATGATGAAAAGGACTGCATGTGTATTTTACCGGTGTCCCCCTGGCGGGAGTAGGCCGCTGCACTGCAGCCAGAGTAAGGGGCACTGGGCTGGTTACATGCAGACACGGGTGTACATGCGTGTGCACAAGTGTAAGGGCTGCGCAGGGGAGATTCCTGGCGTGCGCAGCCCAGGAGCAGCTACAAATTGAATGGTGTGACATGGAATAGGCTTTATACAATGAGAAGAAACATGTAAGGGAAAGACAGTGTGCTTTACTGTTTTTACTGAAAGACCACATCATTAGTCCCCTATGAGGATGGGGACCATTTGCGATAGTTTCACTTCCCTAGGGCCTGCAAATTCCAGACACGCACTAAAGTCCACTGTAACTTAGGTGAGAAGAAGTATTCTGCAGAGTCCAAAGTCATATCTGTACTGCTTTTGGGTCATCCAGAAATGTCATATTCCTCTGAGTCAGCTCATAACCAGAGCCTGGCTGGGGCTGACCCTGCCAGGCTGGATTAATGACCTTCCTCCCCAAGCTGTAGCATCAGAGGCCTAGCCCTTCACGATAAGCACTCCAAAGGCGAAGGCCTCCTCTCCAAGAAGAGAAGATGGGTGGAGCTACAGGTTAATCCATCAGCAGCTGTCACCTGGTGCCAGGCACCAAGCTGCTCTGGAGAGAGAAGGCAGCAAGGGGGGAAGGGGCTTTTCAGAGACCATGTGGCATGAGACCCCTGGACGATGCCATTTTGAACAAACCCAGATGCCTGGGCAGGAAGGAGGGAGCAGGGGCAGAGAAGTGATGTGTCGCTGTTTGATAGGGTAAACAGAGACTTCCTGCCAGCCCCCTCCAAATTCTTTAAAAAGAGTTCGCATTGGAAGAGGAGCTCGCTCTGGGGTGTGGTCTGCTGAGGAAGACTGGTGCTGGAGCCTGGCGCCATGGGCAGTTGGAATGAAGAACCACCTGACTGTCCCAGGATGCAGAATTGCGCCAGGAGGGGAGTCCAGGAACAGTGAGCAGAAGCCTGGGCCTCTGCGCAAGGAGAAGAGAGGTCCAGGAGAAGAGCCAGGTGAGAGGCTGGCGCAGAGAGCCAGTGAAGGAAGCTCCCTGCTGAGTTCCCCCTCCTTGAGACCAGGAGGGCAAAGGAAAGTGCTTCAGGCAGGTAGATCTGGTCACCCGGAGCAAGAGGAGGCCAAAATGATGAAAATCGGACGCCTGGGGGCCGAGCTACGCCCCCCAGAAGGTAGGCGACCTTTGGCCTCCCGGGGGACCGACGATGAAGCACGTGGGGCTCCGCTGCCGGTCCTAGATGTGCCCCCGGGGTGGGTCAGGTCCTGGGGACTGCCCCACAAGAAGCAGAAGTCGGGGAGCACCGTCGCGCTCCCCGTGAATGAGCCCCAGGGGGGGCCAGGAGCCTAGCCTGGCCCTTGACGAAGAGAAAGTCGGGGAGCGCCGTCGCGCTCCCCGTGAAGGTGCCCGGGGGTGCCAGGAGCCCACCCTGGCCCCCAAAGAGAGCGGAGGGCGTGGAGCGCCATCGCGCCCCCCGCAAAGATGGCAGAGGGGCCCGGGACCCCAACTCCGGGCCCCGGCGTGAAGAAAGAAGAGGGGGGAGTGCCGTCGCACTCCCCCATAGTGCAGGAAGTTGAAGACCTCCCTGGGGCCCGGGACCCCCAACTCCGGGCCCCGATGTGTCCTGCGAGGGAGGGGAGTGCCGCCGCACTCCCCCGTGGTTGGAGGAAGGCGGGGGGAGCACTCCCCTGAGGTCCGGCCGGACCGGCGGGAGTCTCCGTGTCTGCCCGCCGGAGCGGGCAGACCAGAAGAGGAGTGCCGGCTCCCGTGGCAGCACGCGAGGGTGCTGGCCGGGCGGGGAGCCGGAGGGAGTCGCCGGGTGTGGGCTCCCCGAGTGGCTCCCCAGCGAACCAGCAGTGCAGGGTTCCCGGGTGGGACCGGGACCCCGAAGAGCGCGGAAAGAGGAGCGGCCGGGGGTGGGCTCCCCGAGCTGCTCTGAGTGGACTCACCGGTTGGCAGCAGGGGTCCGGGTGGGACCGGACCCCCAACGAAGGGCGGATGCGGCGCCAGGCCGTAGGAACAGGCTGCGCGGCTCTCCCCGACACAGCGGGAGAGCCGCTGTTCTAATATGCGCGCTGGGCTCAGGGAGCACCCCATAATGCCTTGCAAGGCATGGGGATTGCATCGTGGATGGGTGCCAGGTGGCCCCCAGAGGAGGGGATCACCCCTTTGTTGGAAAAGGTGCAGGGGGAGCTGCAGGAGCAACGCAGTTTCCCCCAGCATGAAGATAGAAAGTCCCCCCCTAAGTCTCTGGGGACTCAGTGGGAATAACCCCTCAAGGGCTCAGCCAGCGGTAAACAGCATCCTGGGGCTGGAACTTTTGTTTTACAGCTGTGGGTGCGTTTGGGACTGCACCAAGGTATGGAGGGTTGAGCTGGGGATGTCTGGAGAAGGGCATCCCCTGGAGGTGAAGAGGTGCAATTGCACGAGAAGTGCATTTACCCATGTTATTTCTACTGAGGAACTGAAAGTCACATGTGTACCGTGAAGTCCTAAGCAAAGTGGGGTTATGTTGCCATACATTCCTGTCAGGGTGTCTGGCTGTATATGCTTAATCCTGTGATTATAACTGTGATGCCTTTTAGGGGCTGTGATTGCAATGCATTACAACTGTTATCAGCTATGATAAGTACCTCATTTAAAGTGATGCCCAAACATGTAATCTTGCTACTGCGTTAGGGGAAGAACAACCCAGACTGTTAGCCACTAAGAGGTAGAGGTGCATGCTGTATGGACAGTATGAGATGCTCAGTCAGGGTTATGTGTCCCCAGGGCAGGTGTACCTATTTTTAATGCTTGTTGAGATGATGGGGTGAGTCGCCACTGGGATGGTGCCAGTTGGTAAGGCCCTCGCTCCAGGTTGTGTCAACCCACTGCATTAGGGGGCAAGATGATGTGCATACATGGGAGTGGTGGTACTAGACCCCACCCCCCCTGCGGGAGGGGTGGAGATGTTATACAATGTCACAAAGTAATTCCAATAGCTTATGTATATTTGTAAATTGGTGCATGGTATTGAGTAGTGTGTGTGCTTAATAAATGTACTCTTACTTTTATAAAGCAAAGTACAGACTGGACAATCAATTATTGAGTGTTATTTCTGCGTACCTGTAAATGGCGATTACTAGCCTACACCACCTCCCTTGAGTAAGCCTTAGACTGCTCTGCAACGCTACCCTCTGAGAGTCAGGCACTACACTAGGGTGTTTGGTTCCCAGTGAAGGACAAATGTGATATGTTATTTGTGCAGGGCTCACAGATACTGCCTCGTTTTCCAACACACTTATTATAGGAGACATTTCCATTACTGTTACCTATTCCTTCTCCTAAAGGAGGAATGTTTTCATACACTCTAAAGGCTCTATTTACTAAGATTCAAAGCTGTGTTTGCGACACAAAAGTGAAGCAAAACAACGCTAAATCTTTTGTTACCTATTTACTTTCCAGCGTAAAACCTGTTTTATGCTGGAAAATCACTTGAAAGTAATGCAAAGCAGCGCATAGCACTGCTTTGCATTACTTAGCTCTCAGGGGGTGTACTATGGGTTTTGCATGGGCATTCCCAGGTTTCTGATGCTAAACCCTATTTACTTAAAAAAGTAGACAAGATTTAACGTGAGAACATAGCACCCATTTCAGATAGGCAGTACTTTATTTTCCTACTTTGCATGTGTGCTGCACTGTACAGCACACAAACAAAGTGGGAAAATGTTAAAGTTAGTCTAAGCATAGTATTTTTTACTGGAAGGGTATCCTTCCAGTACAAAGCCAATGGAAGACTCACCGAGACACCCTTGCACTATGTTGCAAAGGTGTATGCGTGGCGCACAGACCCACATTTCTGCGCCGGCGTTAAGGAGGGGGGAGGAGAGTGCCATATTTCTCCAAATATGGCGCTCTCCTGCGCCCTCCTTCTCATGCAGCGCTACATTTGCCGCTGCTGCACTGCGCTGCGTGAGAAACGGGTAAATCCGGCCCTACGTCCGCTAAGTCAGTGTAGCTGTCTGAGGAAATTGATCTACATTCAAAATTGAGTGAATCAGGATTTGCATTTTATGCTCATAACTTTTTAGGCACCCAAGTAGTATGCAAATGTGCAAAAATGTTTAGCGATTTGGGACATCAAACAACATGTTACGCTTCCAGGCTATGATCAGATTCTTCTTCAGTACAACTGCAGCCTGACTAGCTCCCCACACTCTGCATCAGTCATTTCTTGCACTGAAGGCAAGCTTTGTCAAGGCTCCCACACAATAGGCAGCGTGTTAAAAACAGCTGGCTGATAATGCCGAGGCGGAAGTACAAATGAAGGCGCTGCTAGAAAATGAAACCTGCTATGTCTGTGAAAAGTGCCATGCTGGTGCTGACGCCCCATGACTCTTTCTGAAGGCAATAATTATCACGAAGTCAAGTGGTTTTACGCGTTAGTCGAAATTATTCCTTGAATTTCCAGCTGATTTACTCATCTTTTTGCCCAAGCCATTAAAAGAGAATTACACACGTCTTTGCATCTACTAATCTAAATAGGCGTTTTTATTTCTTTAAGTTCCTTGGACCTGTATTGAAGCTTGCTGCATAGATTCAAATGTGTGGATTAACCTATAGACAACATTAGACTCCTACATGTGCTCCGCTGCTTTTAGAGTTAGGCCCTCATTACGATAGCCCTCAATTTACCGGATGCAACTGTTATTGGCTCCTCAAGGAATTACCATTTATGCGGTATTACCACTCCGGTATCCCCTGGTGCCACATGAATTACCTGGGACGAATCAGGAGGACTTTGCCCCTAGTAAAAAGACCACGATTAGGGGTTTGCAAGCTGAAATAGGTTTGGAAACATGATTCCTGCATGCTATTCCCATTGCATGCTGGGCTACAGGGCATCATCTTGTGGTCTTCTGGTATTACCGAATCCAGTGTTACTGATACCACCGGTACCAGCTGCACTATTACAGGCCCTTAAATTGCGATCACTCGTAAAGAGGGCCTAACTTCTCTACACTCCCAGGACACTCAGTGAAGGCTTGTTCTTGTACAAGCTGATATGCAGCACAGACACATCACTGCCGCCTCCACTTCTGTGTTTCAACACTGTGGCTAAATGGATGAGGCTTGCTGATGTAGTTACACTGGGGTGCTCGGGAATACTGAGATAGTAAACTGCTTGCAGTGATTAGAGGAGATCAACTTTGCTTCCATTTTCTCTTACTCCTTCTATTCCACATGATGATGTATTTCCACACCTCTTCATAGGGACCTTGCTGCACATCCAGACACCATTGTTTTAGGAAGTTCAGACCCTAAGTCTCTTGCCCTGATAGGGAAGGGCCAAAAAGGCTCCACATACCCAAAATGCCTCCTATTACTTTGTCTGGTCCCCGGAAGACCCCCTAACATGACTCAATGCTTGTCATGGATCCCACCACCTCGCATAGATTGCCACCTCGTAATTGGTAGATGTTTTATTAGGTCGAGCCTAGCGCAGCGCACAACCTGCTCTATGGGGAGGATTCTTGTAAGCACTCCAAACTTCCCACAGACTTCTCCGTGGGATTTAGTTAACTCCCACAGATTTCATTGGCCATAGCGTGTGTCTTTCAAAAAAGAAAGCACGCAAATGGCCGAAGGCATGTGTTTGTCCCACCTTTTGTTAAAATGTTCCCTCCCATGGCCTTTTTGTCTCGAGAGCGAGCAGCGGCACGCGTATTGTCGCAGCTGCATTCCTTACATTCTTTGCAGTGCGCACGCACCACTCGCGGTCTTCTAATACCGGGCGGCACAAAATGCTTTTGGGAGGTGTTTCAACTCATCGTGGAGTAAAGCAATGAAATTGGAGACTAGATTTCTATCTCTCTCTCCCATACACACATGCTTGGCACTGTCGCGTTCATGCACTCTCGGGCGCTCCCGCGCTCGCAAATCAATATTTGTTTATCATGCGGCATTAATATGGAGTTTTGTGTACGTCTTCGACAGCAGTGAATTCTGCTGGGTGCATTTGGACTTCACATTATACCGTACGATTACCTACTACATACACGCTCCTCTACAGTCGACAGATTTTGGAGTTTGCAAATATATGAAATTACTGCAAATCACTAAACGTGTTGACCAGTGGTGAATAAGTTTATCGGAAACCGAACGTGAAACGTCCAATTAAGCACATGCGCTTAGCTGTGCGTAGAGTGCACTGATTGTAAACCAGGCTCAGGTTGTCTCCGAACGTTTCTCGCTTTGCGTGCGAATATATGTATTTAGGAGTTTACATGGCGCTGCAAGTCATCAAGACAACGTAGGATCGCGGGAGCAGAGGTAGTGAAAGCTCTTACAGCATGAGGGGTCCAAAGCCTAGGGTGAACCAGGCAGTCTGAAATCACTCACCATGACGGTGTTACGCTAATAAACAAGCACAGTTGCTATTACTAACAAAGTCTTCTCAGGACCTGGCTTATACGAGTTTTTTGTTTGCAGTTGTCTCTAGCGCGAACTAGACCTGAAGGTATTTCAGCGCTTTACATGAGCACCAGTTACATTACACAAGGACACATTAATTTTTGTAGTAGGCATGGTGAAATCAAGTGATTTACCCAGAACCACAAGATGTTGCACCGACGCGTTCCCCAGGGTAAAAGCCGGCAGCTCTGGCCATTACGCCACATCCTCTCTACATGTAAGGTCGGTGTAATTTATGTAGTATTCCGCCGTAATAGTGAATTTTGAGCCATTTATCATTTGTGCCGCAGACGGGCACAGAAAATCAGCCCACGCCTCTAGCGTAGATTAGAAGTCCACACAGCGAGCAAAGATGTGCTTTCTGTGGTTCTAGACTTCAGGGCCTCGTTCATCACATCCTTATCACGTCATTACGACCTTGACATGTTGACCCGTGTGCAGTGTCCTGGTTACACAGGCGTTTACTGAGTAATAAATTATTATGGCACACGTTACACTAGGTGGTATGGCTACATCACAAACAGGTAGGTGCCTACTCATGCGCAGTTGCATCTTTGCCAAAGACACTCATTACTACAAAGAAGGACGCATTGACAAAAGCAAGAGGCCTGCCTTTTTTTATTGTGAAAAGCTTGTGTGTGTTGTACGCAGATTACATTGTGTAAGGTAGCTGTGTGCACAGAACAGTTTTGTAAAAGAGGCTGTGCGATTAACACCGAAAGAATAGGAGATGCTGTTTGGTAAGAGTTGTAAAAAGGGACTTTTTTAGAGAGTGAAGCATGTTTAGTGGAAGAGCAAAAAGCCAAGCATTGGCATAGCCAATAGGTCTCGCCTTTGGGACCTTATAAGTGTTTAGCCATGCAACAGTTGATGTTGTTGCACCAAGGATATTGTGCTGCATAACTAAATACTTATAAGGTCCCAAAAGCGAGACCTATTGGCTATGCCAATGCTTGTTTTTCTATGCATTCAATGAAATGTATAGGAGGGTGAGTGAGACTGTGGTTCTTCCTGAAGAGCTACTTTCCTCCTAAGTTTCCAGGGTTTATCCCTTGAGAGGGTGAAGGCAGCTACGATAAGAAAAAGATAGAATTACACCCCCAGATGCCAGTGGAAACTTAGCCTGCCGTCAGAATTATGACTCTGTTCTCTGCCCTCCACTTCTATAAGGCGACATAAGACTGAAGATGAGTGACTGTGTGAAATTACTTCAGAAGGCCCTGAAAATGGGGAGTTTATGGCACATTTCAGTTTTTCCAGTGCACCTAAAATTAGTAACAGATTCCTAGTTCCTCGTCTAGTTTTCGCTTATATGCTCAGATTTGTTCTTGGGACTGCTTCCGCTTCTCGCACTATAACAAATAAAGCAGGCTTTAAGCTACAGGATCAACTGTGCTGGTGATGAATCTGGGATCCCTTATCAACTATTCCTTATGAGCATTGTTCTTTTCAATCGACCACAAGACACACAGTGACCGTCATTGTGGAAAGGTGAATGTAGCGATACAAAAGGGGATGATGGACGGAACGTTTGAGCCAATCAAACACTCACCCCCAGTCAACTGATCTGGGTTTAATCCATCATCATTCTTTAGCTCACTCCACCACCCCAGTTCAGACATGGCCATATGCAAATCAGTCTGACCCTGTGCCTCATGGGAACAGTCCAGCCCGAACTGCCAAGCCATGTCTTCCCTGGACCGGAAACAAGCATCCTAGGACCGGTTTCTGGCATTCCAGCCGTCATCAGCCAGGCTTGCTTGAATCCAGTGGCAAAGTGAGCAAGGGACCCACGTCTGGGTATACCCCCGCCAACTTAGGGCGAACAAAGCGATACAAAAGGGATGATGGACGGAACGTTTGAGCCAATCAAACACTCACCCCCAGTCAACTGATCTGGGTTTAATCCATCATCATTCTTTAGCTCACTCCACCACCCCAGTTCAGACATGGCCATATGCAAATCAGTCTGACCCTGTGCCTCATGGGAACAGTCCAGCCCGAACTGCCAAGCCATGTCTTCCTGGACCGGAAACAAGCATCCTAGGACCGGTTTCTGGCATTCCAGCCGTCATCAGCCAGGCTTGCTTGAATCCAGTGGCAAAGTGAGCAAGGGACCCACGTCTGGGTATACCCCCGCCAACTTAGGGCGAACAAAGCGATACCAAAGGGGATGATGGACGGAGCATTTGAGCAAATCAAACACTCACCCCCAGTCAACTGATCTGGGTTTAATCCATCATCATTCTTTAGCTCACTCCACCACCCCAGTTCAGACATGGCCATATGCAAATCAGTCTGACCCTGTGCCTCATGGGAACAGTCCAGCCCGAACTGCCAAGCCATGTCTTCCCTGGACCGGAAACAAGCATCCTGGGACCGGTTTCTGGCTATTCAGCCATCATCAGCCAGGCTAGCTTGAATCCAGTGGCAAAGTGAGCAAGGGACCCACGTCTGGGCATACCCTGCCAACTTAGGGCGAACAAAGCGATACCAAAGGGGATGATGGACGGAGCGTTTGAGCAAATCAAACACTCACCCCCAGTCAACTGATCTGGGTTTAATCCATCATCATTCTTTAGCTCACTCCACCACCCCAGTTCAGACATGGCCATATGCAAATCAGTCTGACCCTGTGCCTCATGGGAACAGTCCAGCCCGAACTGCCAAGCCATGTATTCCCTGGACCGGAAACAAGCATCCTGGGACCGGATCCTGGCTATTCAGCCATCATCAGCCAGGCTAGCTTGAATCCAGTGGCAAAGTGAGCAAGGGACCCACGTCTGGGCATACCCTGCCAACTTAGGGCGAACAAAGCTATACCACAGGGGATGATGGACGGAGCGTTTGAGCAAATCAAACACTCACCCCCAGTCAACTGATCTGGGTTTAATCCATCATCATTCTTTAGCTCACTCCACCACCCCAGTTCAGACATGGCCATATGCAAATCAGTCTGACCCTGTGCCTCATGGGAACAGTCCAGCCCAAACTGCCAAGCCATGTCTTCCCTGGACCGGAAACAAGCATCCTGGGACAGGTTTCTGGCTATTCAGCCGTCATCAGCCAGGCTAGCTTGAATCCAGTGGCAAAGTGAGCAAGGGACCCACGTCTGGGCATACCCTGCCAACTTAGGGCGAACAAAGAGTTGTTTTTGCATTTGTCACCCCGAGTGGGACGGGTATGCCCAGAGGTGGGTCCCGTGCTCTCCATGCCACTGGAATCAAGCTATCCTGGCTGAAGAGGGTGAAACCCGAAACCGGTCCTAGGATGCTTGTTTCCAGTCCAAGGAGGACCTGGCTTGGCAGTTCGGGCTGGACTGTTCCCATGAGGCACAGGGTCAAGACTGATTTGCATATGGCTGGGTTCAAACTGGAATGGCATGGTGAGCAAAAAACGATGGATTAAGGCCCAGATCTCTGTACTGGGGTGAATGTATGACATTGTTCTGCATTCTGTCCATCAACTGTTGTTTTTGCATTTGTCACCCCGAGTGGGACCGGGTATGCCCAGGCGTGGGTCCCGTGCTCTCCATGCCACTGGAATCAAGCTATCCTGGCTGAAGACGAGTGAAACCCCGAAACCGGTCCTAGGATGCTTGTTTCCAGTCCAAGGAGGACCTGGCTTGGCAGTTCGGGCTGGACTGTTCCCATGAGGCACAGGGTCAAGACTGATTTGCATATGGCTGGGTTCAAACTGGAATGGCATGGTGAGCAAAAAACGATGGATTTAGGCCCAGATCTCTGTACTGGGGTGAATGTATGACATTGTTCTGCATTCTGTCCATCAACTGTTGTTTTTGCATTTGTCACCCCGAGTGGGACGGGTATGCCCAGACGTGGGTCCCGTGCTCTCCATACCACTGGAATCAAGCTATCCTGGCTAAAGAGGGGTGAAACCCCGAAACCGGTCTTAGGATGCTTGTTTCCAGTCCAACGAGGACCTGGCTTGGCAGTTCGGGCTGGACTGTTCCCATGAGGCACAGGGTCAAGACTGATTTGCATATGGCTGGGTTCAAACTGGAATGGCATGGTGAGCAAAAAAACGATGGATTTAGGCCCAGATCTCTGTACTGGGGTGAATGTATGACATTGTTCTGCATTCTGTCCATCAACTGTTGTTTTTGCTGAGGGCATTTGCTTACTTATTCCTTCGAGTGTCATACTTTCATCCACCATATGACCTGATTACAAGTGGCCATTGAATTACAATTCCTGTGCAAACACCTGTGTCTGCAGGGCTCAAAATTACAACAAGTGCAATATTTATTGCACCAAGTAATTACAAGGTGCGTTAAAGACCATGAACTGTTTAAGAGTTGCTGGTATAGTGGTTCAGGAAGTTAAAGAATGCTGATGGCCTCTGTTGGTCATTAATTGGAACCACAGACAGGCAGACTCTGGATGTCTAAACTGATAAATTGAGTTACAATAACACCTTTTATGGGTCTTAAAAATAGAAAAAACAGTAACATGAAGCACTACATAAAACACGTTATTTAAATTATAGATATGACAAATTAAGACAATCGTTTAAATTGTATTGAAATATTGAGAAATGTTTTATGCAACCAAGTATTTACAGTATGGAACAGTGTGAAAATGTTCACTTGTCTAGGCAAAATAACATTTTGCTTTCTTGAGTGCTCCCCATACACTTAAAAAATCAATTTCGGTCTTTTTGAATGAATTTGGCATCACTTCCACGTGACTAAACGTGGATGCCGTATCTCACCTTAAAGAATTGCTGTTCCCTATTTAGTATCTGCACACAAGCAATGTTGCATCCAATAACGTTAATTACTTAGAATATCTAAATTTCTTTAAAGCGTTCGCTTTTCAAACAACCGATCTAAGAGAGAAAACTTACAATTGCCTCAAAAGGAACCCGAAGGTGGAACCTCTCGAAGTTTTCAAAGCTTAGTAATATGGTCATGCAAAACATTGAAGGATTACCGTTGGGCACTTACAAACATTTGTTTCTGGAAGAAGTGGTAATGTAAAGCTCCTGATAAGATGTGGTTTAACGAGAAATTGATTTTCTTTGACATTTGCAGCACAAATAAAATATTGAGATCAGAACAAACTAAAAACTCGCAAAGGCCTGGCTTTCCAGTTGCAGAAGGCCTGCTCTGGGGTGTCCTGTTACCACAAAGCAAGGTAAGCCTGAAGGGAAACAGCCTAAACCAAGTAGTCTGTACTATGCGTGGCTGAACACCGCAGGCGTAACCACGGACGTCTAAAACATGCATATGCTTTTACCCTGCATATGCGTGGTTCAGACGTCCGGTAGTTAGCGCTCTAGTCTGCAGTCTGTGGGTCAGAAGTGAGCTGGGCGGAGGGACGGAAGTGAGCTGGTGAGTACCTTTGTTTTTAGGGTGGGGGCTGAGGGGGTCGTGGGTAGTGGGTAGTTTTGTGGGTTGGGTGTGGGCCGGGGTAGTTTTGTGGGCTGGGTCAGGGTAGTTTTTGGGCTGGGGGTGAGTCGGGGGTATTTTTCTGGGCTTTGTTTTCAGGGTGGAGGGCTGGGGGAGCCGTGGGTAGTTTTGTGGGCTGGGGGTGAGTCGGGGGTAGTTTTGTGGGCTGGGGTGGGTTGGGTAGGTTTTGGGCTGGGGGTGTGTCGGGGGTAGTTTTCTGGGCTGGGGGTGGGTCGGGTTGGTTTTGGGCTGGGGTTGTGTTGGGGTAGTTTTCTGGGCTTTGTTTTTAGGGTGGAGGGATGGGGTGGAGGGCTGGGGGTGGAGGGGTAGTTTTGTGGGCTAGGGGTGGATCGGGGTAGTTTTCAAGGCTGGGGAGTGGGTCGGGGCAGTTTAGGGCTCAGGACAGGGGGCTGGGATGTTAATATGGGGTCAAGGTTTTAGGTTTTAGGGCAGGGGGTTAATTTTCTGGGCTGGGGGGTGGGTCGGGGGTAGTTTTCTGGGCTTTGTTTTTAGGATGGGGGCTGGGAGGGCCAGGGGTAGTTTTCTGGGATGGGGGTGGGTCTGGGGTAGTTTTCTGGGCTGGTGGATGGGTCAGGGGTAGTTTAGGACTCAGGGCGGGGGGCTGGGATGTTCTTAAAATATGGGGTCAAGGATTTAGGGCTCAGGACGGGGTGGTTAGGGCTCAGGGTGGGATTTTAGGGCTCAGGGCACAGGGTGGCTTGGGTGTTTTTAGTGCTGGAGTGGGATTTGTTTTTGGGGCTGGGGTCCGCTTTTAGGAGTTAGGGAAGGGTGTTGGGATATTTTTAGGGCTGGGGTTGGGGTAGAACTCGGGGCAGGTGACTGGGTTTTAGGACTCGGGGCGGGCGTTAGGGCATAATCTTAACCACGCATATGATTTTACCAATTATGCCGTTACAACTAAATTCATTGTAAAGACATGCATGGTAAAAGTATGCGTGGTAAAGACATGGTCGTTATTAAGACCGTGTTGTTAAGGCAGTCGTGGTTAGGGAATTCGTGGTTCCGATATACAACCAAGCCTGAAAAATGGCATCATAATTGCAGGTACAAACTGCAGTTGAAAAAATGTAATTAATAATCCACCTTTCCTATTTTTTTAAGTGTGATACACCTCATCATGGGAGTTCAGGGGTGACTGGAATTTTTGTTTTGTTTTTGCAGTTTTTTATAGCACAGACTTGTCCCGAGGGCAATAAAGTATCAAACCACTTCACAAGAGAACCAGTTATGCATTTTAGGCACAAAAAAAGTGATTTGCCCAAAACCACAGGATGTTGTGCTGAAGTCAGGATTTGAACCTGGGGCCAGATGTATGAAGACGTTTGTCAATCATAAACGACCCGATTCACAAAATCGGATCATTAAAGACAGCAAAAATGCCTTTTGGTATGTACAAACCACAAACTGTGATTCAGTAACACGCTACCGAATCGCAATTTGGGTTTGCGACAAAAGTCCAATTCGGTATTTGGAGGGGGTGTGTTTAGGGCTTCCCTTCCAAATACAGATTGCAGTGGTATGTATTAATGTTTTGCGACCAAATTCCAGTCACAAAACATTAATCTTCTGCTGGCTACTGGAAGGTAGTGGCAAGGCATTAGCAAGCGGAAAGGGTGCCCCAAAAGACACCTTACCCTTTGTGAATGTAAATGTTGACAAAAGCATGTTTCAAGAGCTGGCAGTGGCCACATGTTACTTAAACTTTTCTTTTTTTTTAAATGCAACTGGTTTTCCTCTAACGAAATGGGTTGCATTAAAAAAATGACTTTATTTAAAAGCAATCACAGACATAGTGGTCTGCTGACCTCAGTAGGCCACAATCTCTATAATGGCTGTGATTCATAGTGGGTCGCAATTTACAATGTACTTTATTAATATTCATAAGGTAGGTCGAAATGTGATCCACTAGGAATGGGTCTTTGTAAACTGACCTAGTAAATAGGTCAGTTCACAAAACAGCACAATGACCTCAAAAATAGATTGCAAATTGCGATCAATATTTTATGACCATTGCTTTGTACTTCTGGCCCCTGGTTCCAGGTTCCAAAGGCAGCAGCTCTAGCGGCTTGGCCACATCTCTGCCCCAGTAATAATATAACGGGTACAATATACCATAATGAGTATTTTAGCTCTTGCACTCTATGGCTTTCCCTCATAAACTTGAAATTTCTTTGTAGTTCCCATTGGAATTAATAGGAGAGAATATCACTCCAAGGAGGGCTTATTTGTGCTTAGTTTCTTTGTTATAGCGCACACAGGATAGCGTATAGGCATCCTTGAGAGAGGTAAGAGTACTTATGACAAGGCAGGCTACCGATAGTTGTCATAGAGCTTCACAATTACATGACATAGAGTCTACTGTGTTACATTGGCGACATCATAAAAACTAATTGGACCTCGTATCAAATAATAGTGTGGGGCTGCGTACCAAGCTGAAACCTCGATGAGAGTCGAAATGGTTGATTTTCATTGTGCATAATGTTGGGAAACTATGGAAGGAAGCATTTCCGGAAGCATGACTCTTTCACTTGGTTTTATGGACCAAGAGGAGATCAGTTTAGTCAGAGTGGAGTGGGCCGCAACAGTGTTAACATTATTAGATCTTTTTCTGAAGGTATGCTGTTTCAGAACCTTCTTGACATTTTCAAGCGGGGCAATGAATCTTGAAAAAAATATGGCCTTGCACTCGAAGTCAATACAGGCTTCTTCCTAGACAATAAAGGAATTGTGCTTTCTAATGATCCTTGCTGTCCAATTTGGAACCTAGTCCGTCTTCTATTTCTCTAGGCAAGGTAAATGGAAAAGTGACTGAATAGCTTTTAAAGGTACAGGAAGTGCCTCGCAGATTCATTCCAAAGTAAAAGCAGAAATAGGGGACTTCTGTCTCTGTTGAGTGCCCCGAGGAGCAAGATACTAAAACCACCTGGTGAATATGTATGAAGTAAAACCTGTGCATCATGGTATACTGACCATTTTACATACATTACACCTGCTAAATTGGTCGAACATTGAGCAAAAGGCTAGACGAGTTCCAATGCAGAGCTGGCCAGTAAAGCACTGTGCCAAGGCTAGGTCACTAAATAGTTTTACCCCCTGTGCCATCTAGTGAGTCTTCATCATGAGTACTAATTTAAAACAAAAAGGCCATACAACTGACTCCCTGAGTTGGGCTCCTGGACTGTTTTCCACTGCATTGCCCATCCCAAGAGGTTATGGCTTCATTGACACGGACACAATTAAATGTACTTGAATCAGTATTTTGTAGAGCGAGAACAGGACTAGCCCATGTAGTGCACTTTTAGAATGAAGGCACTGTTTGTCACCCACCCCTGCCTCTGTTTGTCATGAGCCAATTCGTGACGTAGTTGGTGTCTTCACACCATGGTATGTCTAATGACATTAATCGATTTATGATACCATGCAATTCATATTCAATAAAAGAAGACTGATAGATGAAGTAGCAGGATATTTCTTACCTGCATTATAACTACTTTTAAGCGGCCTGCAAAACATACACAGGTCTCTGTAAAACTCCTTAATAACTAAGCAACACAATAAATTAAAAGCCATGGTTAAAGTTTGTTTCATCCACATATTCCCTTTCAACGTTAAACCTTCCTTTTATCTGAATGGCTGGGAAAGTTTCTGCCTTCAACATCTCTCGACAGTTTTATTTTTATGCATGTCAGTTTGACATGTTAATGGCATTGACATACTAAGATCAGGGCAACCTGTGTGGTAGAAGGTTGTTATTAACTTTTGACAAGGTCGAACTATCCTCACAGCCAATGCTTACCCTGTCATCACTGTCTGTCACCGTGAATAACAGACTTAAAAGCAGATGGGCACATTCACAACTTCAAAGCGTGTTGCAGAAACACATTTCAATAAACCAGCTAAACAATTTCGCAATAACTAGTCGCGTATTAATATAGAATAAAAATATAAGATGATTGTCCAAAAGAATCTCTTAACAGTAACGCATCAGCTGAAATTGCAATGGGTAAATACTCAAATGTGAAACTTTAGATGAAGTGGAGAAGTATGTGCCATTGAGACTTAATATTGAAACTGAAATCTATAAAACTATAATTTTTTATATATATATATATTTTTTTTTCCATCAATGAAAGATATGCCGCACTCCAGGAGTATTATTCACCACATGATTTTTATTTCACCAGTAACACCAACGCATTTCGACTGTACAGTCTTGGTCACGGTTGGGTGAGTCCTCTTTCAATTGCACTTTTATACCAGCGCCCATATTGCCTATTATGAGGCATTCTGGGACATATAGTTTATTAACATTTTTTTTATCAAATGAAAAAACTTTATGTAGAGACAATTTTCATAAAAACATTGATTTTAAGAGGTATTTTTAGGCCATCAAGAATTACATAGTCATGCTTTTCTCCTTTTTGTATATTTTTCTTAGTCTTTTCTTATTTCTAGTAAAGACTACATCTGTATGTGTCTATACTATGTGTAATTTTGACAAAACTACCAATAGTTGGTATTGTGATGTTCAGTGCCACCATTCATTGCTATCCTGGTGGTCATACATACATACGTCATACATTAATTCTCAGGTATTGCATGTGATAGCTTTCTCCATCTTGGCAAAGTGCCCCGGCATTTCTAAGACAGAACCAAGTCCCAGTAGTTCACACTTCTTAACTAAGTGGTAATACTGTTCTCAAAGTTGTAATTATTTTTCTATTGATTAATTTATTGAGCTAAATGTCCTACTTGTGGCATCTGTTTTTGGTCCTTGCATATTCGGCCATATGACTTCACGTATATGTTTGCAAGATCCATGCCTTTCCAATTTACAGATCGACATGGCTCCTCATCGGCATTCAAGCCTTGTGGCTACATGGTCCTGAAGAGTATTATCATGCGAAACTCCAGACGTCTTAGTTTCATTGTCCTGTCTCCACCCCTTTCTTGTTGGGGAACATGGGCTAAGCCAAAATATTTAATGTTCTGCCAAGTGTGGCCTTGATGTGTTTTCAAATGTTTTGCCATCGCGTAGTTTGTGTCTTTATTTTGTATCGCTCTCAGATGCTCTAGTATTCTTTTCTTCAAAGGACAGATGGTGCTACCAATGTATCATAGACCACAGTCACATTCGATCACATACACAACATATCTGGTTTTCGCATGTGATTTTGTGGTTGATGTTAAAGGATCTACCTCTGAAATCCGCCAGCTGTTTGATGTTCTTTCCAATCTTACAGGCCTTACATTTGTTGCATTTGGTGAAGCCTTTTTGAAGATTGGATAACCACAGTTCGTTTTTACATCTTGAGAGATGACTTTTTACCAGTCTGTCTTGCAAGGATGGTGCTTTCCGAAAGGATACATCCACTTTGTTTCCTATAATACCTCCAATGTCTGGATCTTTTTAATGACATTTCAGTATTTATTCATGATCTGATTAATAGGGTCTTTTTCTTTACTATACGTCATTTTTAATCTGATCTTCTGATCTTTGGTATCTCGATTCAAATTGGTATTTTTCCTGAGAGTTTCTTGTCTTGGGGTGTTTGTTGCACGTATTTTTCTTTGATTAATATCACTTTTTTTGTAGCCTCTTTGTATGAATTTCATTTCTGTTTCCTTGGCTTTTAAGTTCAAATTCTTTTTCATCTGAGCAATTTCTACACATCCGTAGGAATTCACCATTGGGAATACTTCTCATTAGAGGTTTTGGATGAAAACTACTTTCATGTAGCAAGCTGTTGGTGGCTGTTGGTTTTCTATACACCGTAGTTTTGATTGCATTGTCCTCGACACATACCTTGAGATCCAGAAATTGTACTTCAGAAGCACTGATATTGCAGGTGAATGACAATCCTACATTGTTATTATTCAATTTGGTAAAATATTCCATGAATTCCTGCTTACTGCCTTTCTAGATAATAAATAAATCATTTATGAAACAAAGCCATAGATGTATCTTTTCCGTCTATTGTCCATTTCCCTCTCCCCAAGCCACGGCATGCTCCCACCACCGCATTGTGAGATTCGCATAGCTTGGAGAGAAGGAAACTCCCATCGCATTGCCACAGATTTGTGAATAGAATTGGTGGTCGAAGATGAAGACATTATTTCTTAGACATAGTTCCATCATTTCAAGCAACAATCCTGAATGTTTTAAATATTGAATATTCCTTTGTTGTAAAAAATACTTAGTTGCTTGCAAACCCACTTCATGATTTATGCAGGTGTATAATGAAACTACATCGATGGTAACCAGCAGAAAGCCATTGTGCCATTGTGCCACTCAGTGTCCTCCAATTTGGTTAAGAAGTCTCCAGTGTCTTTAATATAAGAATTCAGTGTTTCATCTCCTCTAAAAAAGTAGTTTTTCTGGATCCTCGAGGGTTTGTTTCTCCTTCACTGGCATCTGTGTCTGACTCACATACTGTTGTGTCAGATTCATTGCTGGTTTTCTTCTGACTTGTCATTTGTTGTTTGAGTGAGTCGAACCTTTTTGCAAATGTTAGGATAGTCCCTTCTTGATAGTCTTTCTTATCCCTCCTGAATTTGCCTTGTTTTCTCTCCTCAATTTCATTTTCATGCTTATCAAGCCATGTTTCCATCTCCATTCTTAGTTGTTTTGTTTCCTCCTCCTTCTTTAAGGTTTGAATTTGTGTTTCAATGATGTTAATTGATTTATGTATGTCCTCCATATCCTGTTTAGCATACTTGATAATTATTAACATCATGTTTCTGGAACATTCCATATTGTTCTTGTCCCATTCTTCTAGCATTTCAGGTCTTGTGTCGGGATGATTAGGTAGAGTAAAGATCCTAAGCCCTCTTGGAACCCTACCTACTTGTATATATTTCTCCATAGTTATAATTTCCCACCTTTTGGAAATTTCCTTTCGTAAGAGGCGTTCCAATTGAATGAATAGGGTTTTCAGACTCTTCTCTCCTGACGGATTTCCATTTGTGTTGGTAGATTTTATTGCATCTTTGTTTCTATTGTCCTTGACAAACAAAGTTTAAGCATTTGCCAATCGTCTCGCAGCTCTTGCTTCCATGATTCAGCCACACTGTCCAAGTGCTGGAGAGTTAATGAATACATTTATTGTTGGCTCCTCTTTGAAACAAAATATTCTTATGTTTGTTTTCACCCCAATTAGTGGTGTGGCTACAGCATTGTAGCTTTTTAATTACTTCTTTGAACTCCTGACGGCTCCGTGAAGACAATACTTCTATGCTTCACGTAATTGCTGCTACTTCAATTCCACATCAATGTTAATTTTGACCCTGAGGTTAAGCGTGTTAATGTACACTTCCCAAAACCACAGAAAGAGAAGAAAGAAACGTAAAGAGAAAGAAACAGAAAAGAATTCCCTTCCCTGTCGGTTACTCACGTTCGGGTGGTGTCCTCCGTCTCTACTCGTTCGTTTGCACCACGTGGCTCGGGGTATCTTTTTCGAAGCGTCTCCTGTTTCATGTAACTCTGCAGTTCGTCTCCACCCTCGGGGATGTCCCGCTGTGTCACGCATATATAGAATAAATATAGTTACATTATATTTATAATAGATATATTATGTATAACAATATAATATAAGAGCTCTGATACCTTCGGGTCAAGTTCACGCTATATAAAACTCGATAAATACATAGATAAATATGAATATTAGTTTGAGCACGTAGTGAAGCACTGTTGATTATATGTAATTATCATATCAAATAATATACCAGAAGCCACCAAGTGCGTTAAAGTAGAGGTAACGCCCACTATTTCACAATCTCAAGTTTCCAAAGTAATGGCACAAGGTCTGTAATTAAAGCAAAAATAGATACTACATTCATTGTTGGAAGTGCTTCCCATAAAGCACAAGTGCTTAGGTAAAAATGTTTAAAAAAAAGAGTGATGACAATCACTCACCTGACAACTTTTCATTTATCCCCATGGGCTGCCTCCTGATAGCATTACACAATCATTGGCTCCTAGTTGACATAATAGTTTAATTAGTCACAGCTGTCATATAGTAGAACACAATTGATAAAGTGCAATTCCTTGTAAACTTTCAATTGCATCTTGGGAATGAAGTCTCCAATGGAAAAATGTGGAAAGTCTGCTGTATATAAATCAAAAATGCAATTGTTTGTAACTCCATTACTTATGTTATGTACTTCTTGATTGTAAGTATATTTGCAACAAGTTAGGCTGGTAAAAAGCCATTCATAAATAATTCCGTCTATACAATACATCCACTTTTTACTGCATGGTACATGTGCATCTCTCAATACAAATGAGACATACTTATGTCTTCAAATATACAATTCCACATTCTATACATATCAAGTAAGAAGGTTTAATATACAGATTAGGAAAATGAACAAAAGCTAGCAACAGCTTGTTTAAATTCCAGGATTGCCAATTAGATATGAGACTGTGTGATCCTATTAAAATGCTGAATACAAAAGATGCATAGTATTTTACCGAATAGAAAATATGGATATCATTTGCCAAGGGAAGATTATTAAAACACTCTCTCCATAAGCAGATGGATTACATCTTCAAAAAGTAACATACTCCCTCACTAGATTTAAGGCCATTAGGTTTCGGTGTGGAAAGAGATATATTAAGATGTGATTCCATTTGTTTTAGTCTCTAATTCCTATTCCCACCTCTAGGACGTCTTATTTGATGGTATGGTAAACTAAGCCAAATTTCATTAAACTATCATTTAAGTTATGATGTTGTTTGAAATGGGCTGCCACGGGGGTTTCTTCTCCCCTTTTCTGATGGCCCATCTATGCTTTATTATACTTTGTCATAGTTGTCAGATCGTATTGCCTACAGAAATCAGGCTAATAAGCATGCTTCCATGGTTAATAAAGAACCAAGTGGAAAATTATTTTGATATTTATTTACCAGACATTATTGTACATCTTCAAAGATAATACAGAGATCCTACAATTTCCACACTTATAAAACCCTACTGTTGTCAACCAATCTACATTTTTAGAAAACTGGGATAAGGAAGACTCCTGATGAGCTTGCCTCTGAAATTATCTGTTCTTAAAAATATCATATTGGTGTCTGGTGAGATGCTGTTCCTCAGAGTACTATCTGCTTTTAACAAATACCAATGTCTCTTAATGATTTCAGGCAGTGTCATACGTTGTTGTGATTATTGTATTAGGAATCTGAATTTTGAATCTGCAGATCTAAATATAGTGTTGTTGGATACAAATAAATCAGATCTATTTTTTGAATCTTCTTTCTGTCTGGCTTTGATAAGATTTTTTTGAGAATACCCAGTATCCAGAAATAGAATCATTGTTCCATCAACTGCTTCCCTATACTGTAAATTAACAGTATAATTCCTTTTGGCTTTGATAAATTCACCATAAAAAATGATCTCAATGGTACTGCGTACAAGACAATTCTTAGTTCTAATCATCAATTTTCATGTAGCGTTATTTCTAAAATATGGCATTGACACACTTTGATTTATCAAAGAGATTCTTAAATACAAAAAAATCAATGTTAACATGGGGATGTATGAGCAAATTGAATTCCCCATGGATTATGGTTTAGAATAGTGATGTATTCCAGAAGTAGTGACTTAGGACCATTCATAATATTTAAAACAGCATCAATATGCACATCTGAACAAACTCATTGTGTTTTTGTTGTTCCCAGGACCATGCAAGGATGAGTACAAAAGTCTCATCATCATATTGGCGTATGAATGGGTATCAGCAGTGTTCATAGCTGAGCCCCTGTGTTGTAAATAACATTGGAATTCAAATAAATATTATGAGCTGTGACACCATCATTATGATTGATAGTTGTATACAAGGAGCATACAACAAAGGCTACCAAAAACCAATCATTGTCCTTGGGAAAACTCAACGACAAAAGGCTAGACCTATTGCAAGAACTGTTTTTTTCTTACTTAGTTATCACACTGTCAGAAAGGTTAATAACATTCAGTCCAGAATCAATACTTTCCTTATTCATCATGTCTTGGCATTTTGTTTCAGATATTGATTGTTCAGGTCCTTGGAACTTGCCTGAGTTCTTCTGCTTTGATCTTTTCCTTCTTAGATTTCTGGTCCTTTTGTTCCTTCCTAAATTGTTTCTTTTTGATTCAAGCCTGCCAGCCTTAATCACGTTTCCCTTAAAAATCAGGGACTTTATTACAGCCTTGCAGTTTTTTCATTGCCTGAGGAATAAATTTTAGAGGAATTTAGAGTACTGTGACGTGATGTGATATTTCCACTAAACACTCATTCTCATGAAGATAGCCGTATTTACTATGAAATGTGTAAAATGTACCAAATTCGTAACATTTTTATGCGTTTTTCTTAAAATTCCATTAATCCATGGTTTTGTGGTCATTTACCACATGATGCCTGTATCTGTGAGATTTCACATGTTAACTTGGTTCCATCAATATTCGCAAGCTTCACTGATGTTTTTAAAAGGGACAATAAGGATTTTTGTAGGTCAATTTCCCAGTCCTTAAACAGTACAGACTTTACGTCTGCATAATTGGGAAAGATTAATAAATGTAATATTATATATAATTTTGGAGTTAGATTTCCTGCCATCATTTATTAATTTCCTTGCATTTTAAATGCTCCAAATTGATTAATTTGTGTTTTTAGCTTGTTTCTCGTTAATAATATTGTCTGTTGTTGGTGCTGATGTATCTCATTGGCAATTCATTTTAAACAGAGGAATGGCTTTCACTTGCCTTGCTTCTATCAATATTGCTTCTGCAGTATTTGTTCAAGTAACCAATGGTGATAGAAGCGTCCAAGAGCACAATAATTAAAAAAGTAGCTATTGCTTAGATTAGATACCCTAGTCTATTGCAAACAAACCTTATTTGTAGTAGTCGTTGATACTGAAAAATGTTCAGAAGAAAAGGAGACTCTTGTTTTGGTTAAATCTCATAGCAACAACACACTTCGATTTGCCATTTCTATATTAGTATTTCCAGGGCAAGGAGCAAACACCGTTTATTGAAGGCAGGCAGAAAATGCATGATGTACTAACAGTAGAACTATACATACACCCTACATTACTATAATCTCAATCTTCATTATGTGGTTAGTGGCACCATTCATAACCACCTTGATTTTCAGACAGAATTTAAATCTTTACTGTTTCCAAATACAAAACTTGCTCAGGCCAAGAGGAAGATAGTAAATACCTGCTGGTAATTGGTAAGATGCATGTCTGCATGAAAATTCCTCATGCAATGCATGGCTCCTTTCAAGGGCAGAGAAAGGTTTATTACATCACATCAGAGGTCTGTCCCATTATAAAATATTTATAAAGCACAAGGTGAACCCCTAGCTCTCTAGCGGTTATTTTGGTTGAAAAAATGGACAATATTTGAGAAAGTTAATTTAAGATGAAAATGTACTGTTTATTTTATTTTTATTTGGTTGTTAAAACATAGGTCGTAGAAAATACATGTATACAAATTTGGGTAGGCTAACCAGGGTATAGGTACAAAAATAAATAGTAAAGGTGAACATTCTTGAAGACGTTGAAATTCTAGTTAAAATTGTAGAGTACCTACTGACCATCAGAAAATCTCAATAATTTGGAGTGAAAGGGGATTTCTATCAAATGAGGGTTCTGAAGAAAACCGAGGTCACCTCTGAACTCTACATTAGTAATGTGCAGCATTTTGATATAATAGGCCAGAGATCCTGGGGGCTGGATTATTTATTATTATTTTCTGTGTTACGTGTGCTGGTATCTCATCATTTTCGAGAATAAGAGTAGTTGGTTGCTTTTAGTTTTTGATTGAAAAAAAACTGAATTTAAACTCACTTGATTTTGATAAGTTCCTTCGTAAGCATCCATCGTGTGTGCACTTCTGTCACTTGTATTATGGTAATATTGTTTTATTTATGACTATAAAGGTTCTTTATCTCTCATAGTGATTATTAAAAGAATTATTACCACCCCTGCCATTTTGATTAGACAGCCCGATCTAGCAACATGTCAATGATCCTAATCAACGTCAACATAGAGAAGTTTTGGGGAATAAACTTTGCTCAAGCGTGCTGACCTTCGCCATTTCCTAACTGAATGCAGGACACTCATTATCCTGATGTATGTGTTTTCAATGAACACCATAAACATATCATGTTTTGTGGTATTGTGTGGCACAGCATTCACAAGATGCTTGGCCTCTGGGCAGCATTGTGGTGTCGGTTGAATTGATGTGTCCGTGGTCTCAGTCTGATGGGGAAACAGCCTTTACAACGAGGTTTTTACCTCGTTGTGCCTTTACCACGCATTTTTTAGCACGCATATTTTTACAGCGAATATGCATTTACAACGCATGCCAATACCACACATTTAAGGTAAGTTGGGAGGGTGGGGGGGGGTCTCCCCCCACAAATACATTGTTTTAAGATCTAAAAACAAAGCGTGGTATTGGCATGCGTTTTAAATGCATATTCGCGGTAAAAACATGCGCGCTAAAAAATGTGTGGCAAAGGCATGCAAAGTAATTGCCTGCGTTGTACCGTCGTACAACCCATCTATGCTCATTTTGCAATATTAGTCATGCGGCCATTTGACAGCATGTTGGTGCCTCAGTCTGTTCGTGTGTTGAGGGTAGTTGCAATGAATGGTGTTCCCAGGAACAGGCATGTTGGGTCTTGCAACCATGCAACTGAGGGAACACACACCACACGCAGAAGTGCGAATCTGCAAATGTGCCACAGGTGAGCAGGCATTTTTCTGCCAATTCTTTCTGGTATGAGGGTAGAAGAAATTGGGTAAAAGTAACATAACAGTATCTCAATGACTCTTAGCAAGTGAGCTAATGGGGAGATTGTGCAATGTATTACCCTGACTAAATTGCCACTAGGTGCCCCCTGACTGCACATCATGGACTGTTTTAATATTTTTATTGTAGACTACGTTTGTGTCACTTGCTACGCAGGTATGTATTTTTAATGTTAGAAGTTGAGGGAACTGAGGTGTAAAAACATAAAGGCAGCTGAAAAACACATGCAATTTTGGTGGAGAGGGTGTTTTAATGCTGAGTTATCCTTGTTTCAAAGCAGGCAATTCTGAGTCCGGGTTCTAAGATCGATTTAGGTGCAAAAAAACATTATTGGGAACAAATGAAGTCAGGAGTTGCAGACATTTATGTGCATATATATAACTTAGAACAAACAAATGTGTTAATGGGGCGTATTTTCTGCAGTATTCTATACAGGATCTCCAGTGGCAACACAAGTTCTCCCAAGGAAGGGTGAGATCCCGCGATTGGCACCCTCAAAATCACCGCTCTCTGTGAGCTCAAAGCCACTTTCGACCGCACTTACATAAAAACATTCTCCAAAAAAGGTTGTACTTGGTTAAATGGGGGTGCTGAGTATGCTCCAAGATCTCCACTTTTCAGGCGGTGCAGGAGAGATAAAGAAAAACATGTTTTTCTGGTAGAGGCATAGATCCGCTCCGGAAAAACATCAAGTGTAAATGTAGAGGAGGTGTACGAACAGAAATCCATGATTTAAGGAGATTCCAATGGTTAATCCTGGGATTTCTGTGAAACGTTTATTTGTGAATCGGGTTCTTCTTCACTAGGTCACTGCCTGGAAATGTAATAGAAATGTTTGATCTTTTATGATCATTCCAAGTAGACAAGTAGTGTGACTGGTTCATGGGCATCCACGTTTAGAAGGTGGCACATCGATATTTGAAGTCAGTGATGCAGATTAAGCGCTTCTGCCCTTCTGTTAAATGCAATGGCACGCTGGAAATTAAATGTGTTTAAATGTGTTTACAAGAAACCAGAGATTGGCGTGCCCACTTTAACCTGGGCCTGGGCTAGTGGAAACTGGGAGTCCTGTGCTGCTATAAAACTGGAAGTGAAGCACTACTGCTGAGGTCTTCAAACTGGGGGGCTGTGGCATCATCTGAAAGGGGGCGCGCTTCCACTTCAAAGAAACTTGTTAACCACTCTTTATCACAGGTTGAATGTGAACAGGCAAACAAGCAGAACTGACGGTGGAAAAAGGACAAAGACAAGCTTAACCCAAGCAGGTTTATCAAGGTCATAGTGTGGGTTAAAGCTTTTTGGACTTCTTTTCACTGACAGTTGTGCGCATGGCCGGTTCTAGGATTTGCGGGGCCCCGGGCCAAAAGGGAATGTGCGAGGCCCCTCTAATTGACATATGTGACACAGCTCAGGAAGCTGCTTTGTGCAGACGACTACTGGGCCTCAGCTTCTCCTCCCAGCCTCCTACAAGCTCCTCTTTTACAGCTCCTATCGGGCTGAAGGTGTGAGAATTGTTTGAGGGCAGAAAGTTAAAACTGTGGGGGCGCTAAAATGCTGGACAATGGGCGTCCCGCAGTTTCTCTGAATGGTCTCCTTGCAATTGGGACAAGAGGAAGTGTCCCCCTCCACTAAGCCTCCGACATCATCTCTGAGAGGCCCAGGGGAGGGGGCCCTTCCTGTGGACCCTAATTACAAGGAGACACCTTTCTTTCAGTTCGATCTGCAGGGAAACAAAAGGACATACCACCGCTGCGGGGCCCCATGCTGGTGGGCTGAGTGCGAGGCCCTGGGCAGCTGCTCACACTGCCCATGCCTAGCGCCGGCCCTGGTTGTGCGTGTACTGCGAGAACGTTCATGGCAAGAGTTGAGAGGTGGCCTGGAGCAAGAGAGCCCTGCAGTAGCCTGTGGTGAGCTAGAAGAATGAAGCCCAGATGGAAGGAACACAGCAAAGGGTGACCAGGGGACTACTCCCAAATCCAGTAGAGAAGGCCAAAAATCTCGGGGTGCTGATAGACAGCAAACTCACCTACTCCCAACAAACCAACGCCACAGTTTCAGCCTCTTTCTATCTGTTAAGGAAACTTAAGAAAGTAATGCCTTACATTCCCAATGATCTCAGGAAAACAGTTGTAACAACTTTGGTGCTGTCAAAACTAGATTACTGTAATGGCCTATACCTTGGGCTACAGAAACAGAATCTGAAAAAACTTCAGATGGTGCAGAATGCTGCAGCCAGGCTTTTATTGAACATACCTAAGCACCAATCAATCAAAGAGGAGATCCAGAAGCTCCATTGGTTGCCTGTGGTGCAACGTATTAAGTTTAAGGTACTCTGCCTTGCCTATAAAGCAGTGAATAAGATCGGACCGGTACCTTTGAAAAACCTCTTCTTATGGTACCATCCAGGCAGACAGTTAAGATCTGCCAATGCCAGTTTAATGTTGGTACCTAGGATCCGAACTGCGAGTTGGGGAGGCCGTAGCATCGGCTACTGCGCGGCTAAGTTATGGAATACACTCCCTGTACACATGAGAGTGGCCAACTCTCTCCTCTCTTTCAGAAAAGAATTGAAAACTTGGTTATTTCTAAACTAAGCTCCACCCCCTTCCAATCTTCTCAGGGTTTACGTTCCAGTTCAGCGCCAAGACACCCCAGGGTATTCGCGCGCTTAAGAAATCACATTAACATTAACATTATATTTGCTAAAGCAGTCCAGAATTGTCACCATTGGCCCCGCAAATTTCAATTTAACACGTCTCGATTTTGAGACAGAGTTGATTAAAGACAAAAGGCCTTATTTACAAGAAAGTAACGCAGTGCTGTGCCGCAAGCCATTTGGATGCGGTGTGCTGTGTTACTTTCAGAGCACAGGGATACATCATATTTACAACAATATGACAGATCCCTGTACTCTCCCCTGCTTTGGCGCACAATTGGCTGCCATGCGCCAACGCAGGCACCCTTGCAGCATTGTGCAAGGGTGCCTGCATTGTAGGGATGATTGTTTTTGTGCAGGAAGGGACACCTTTCTGCACAAAAACAATCACGAGAGGTGTTTTCCTCTTTCTATGTGTGCTGCAGAATGCAGCATGCATAGCAAGAGGAAAAAACGAGAAGAAATATAAGTATTTCTCCTCGTTGCGCCTCCTTGCGCCTCCCCTGAGGAAGCATAGGATTCTGACTCTAAACCTTGTAAATCTGGGAATGCGGCAGAATCCATGGGTGTTCCGTGGAGAGACCCACAGTAACACCCATGGAACGCCCCTTTCACGCAAAGTACAGCGTGAAAAGGGGACGTATTTACAAGGACATGAAAACCCATGCAGGGTGGCTTTACGTGTCCTTGTAAATATGGAGCATAAATTGCGCTGCTGGTGCGTCACAAAAAGTGGCAAAAGGGGGTAGTAAATATGCCCCAAAGAGAGGCAGGTTTTCATGTGTTCCAGTGCAGAATTAGTAGCCCTTTACAGAAAGCAGATTAGCACAGATGACACTGCGTGTATGCATTGCATAATTACCATTAGTGTGCTTTGTTGTCTGTGTTTTCTATGTTGATGAGAGGTGTCATTAGAGGTATTCCCTGTCTGCCTGTCAATGCAAAATTGTGGTCCTTCTTTGTTTCTGGAGTGTTCCATTTTTGGTTTACAGACTCTGATGCCCCGGTTTTCCGTTGGTAAAATCTGGTCATCTTACTCCTAACAAATCCTTTCTTGTACAGGGTGCTGCTCCTTTAAGAACTGCTCTTACCAGTCTGGAGTGAAGCAACTAGTACCTTTCTTCTCATTCTGCGATTAATGAGCAAGCACGTAAGATGGACCTCTCGCTGGTGTTTACAATTAGTACAGTATATTATATCACCATCTGACATTTCCTCAGCAGTTGACCTTCTTATGGTCCATGAATGAAAAACAAGACGTAACGATGTGTCAATCTGAAGAAAGGGAAATAAATTGAAAACACTCTCTGAGAGGTATTTCATTAAAACGGTATCCAGAGACTGAATATTCCCCCAGGAAGTAGAGGATATTGCTCATCTCTCTACCATCACATGTACAAATCCAATTAATTTAATATTTCTTTCCTGTTCTTACAGTCGTCTTGAAAGGGAGAACTGTTAATTTCAGTACTCCTCTGGGCATACGTATATTCCATTGCACTGTTTGGGAAGCAACCTGAAGTTGTAGCTGAGCAGCGGAATCCATTAAGTATGAGGTGTAGGTCTCTCTCTGTTGCCAAGAAATAGTAGAGGGACTCTAGCATATCCCCTCAATGGTGAAACAGGCAGACATCTTGCAATGCTATTAAGCTTCATTCACCAAGGGAGCTTTCCTAAAATACCACAGCAGAGAATGATGTACCCACCAAGTCTGTATGGAATACATTAATATTGGTATTGTATTATGAGGAGGAGGGATGTGTGTGTGTGTGTGTGTGTATGTGTGCACATGCCAAGGGTACATTTCCAAAATGGTCGCATATTACATCGCTTTAACTAAGTGCCGAATTTACAAGGCCGGGGGCACTGCCGAAACATCACTTTTAGTGCCGGCCTGATGGCGCACACTACAGTGCCATATCTACAAGGCCACGTAAAGCCACCCTGTGTGGCTTTACATGGCTTTGTAGATAGGGACTGAGGCAACGCAGCGCAAGTCACTGCGTTGCCTTACCCTGCGATATGGAGGCATGCCATGGGTGTTATGGTGGATGTTCCCACTTAACACCCATGGCATTTAACACATTCCCAGATTTACGAGATTTCGTAAACCTGGGAATGCGTCAAAAGCCTTCGCCTCCCCAGGGGAGGCATAAAGGAGATGCAACGAGGAGAAATACCTTTATTTCTCCTAGTTTTTCCTTTTTCTATGTGTGCTGCATTTTGCAGCACACATGGAAAGAGGAAAAAGCCTCTTGTGTCCCTTCCTGCACAAAAACAATCATCCCGGCAACACAGGCATCCTTGCAACATGGTGCAAGGGTTCCTGCGTTGTCGCATGGCAGCCCATTGTGCGCCAGCGCTGGGGAAAAGGACAGGAATGCACCATATCTGATAGATACAGTGCATTTCTGCCCTTTTCTTTTGCCGTAGGTCAGCACAGCAAGAATGCTTGAGGCGTTGCCCTACGGCAAAACCTTGTAAATGAGGCCCTAATTTTGCAGAGTGCTGCTCCTTTGTGTCAGAGGACCACAATACATTGTCTTGATTTGTCACTCAAAAACAAAGTACTCACAGCATTAAAAACCACATAAATAAACATTCAATCAATTATTCATTGTGGTAACTTTATGTTCTCAAGCAGTCTGCTTGACAGTCCGTAAAATGTATAGCACTGTTTATTGCCTTTATCTCTGTCTGCCTTTTTAAATATTTAAAATAGGCTTCAAGATAAATCTAGGTGTGTAAAATGACCTGAATCCTCCTATGTAACAATAACAATAGTAACTTGAGGTTTGTCACCATGCATGACAACATTTTAGCAGAGGAAAGTGGGAGACTTTAGAAAAATAATCGGGAGAATGTATTTCCCCTTATTGGACTCTATTGAAGCAGAGGCGACTTCAGATGGGGTTCAGCCAAAATAAAGCTATTTTGACTTTAAAAAAATCGTGAGTCTCCCGCCTAAATTGGGTCTGTGGGCCTGCATGTGTCACATAGTTTCTAAAGCGCTGTATTAAAAGGTGTTACTATTACCCATCTTAATTGTGCTTTTTTGTCTGTGTTCAACAAAGAAATGCTGAGTGGATTCTCTGGGATTCACCCTTTGACCTTCAAGGGGCTCACTGGTGTGCCCAATGCATGTTTGAAAACTGAGCAGCCCATAATTGTTAAGCTGCATTTTGGAATCTGGGGAATTTACTCATACATGCCAACATTTAGGAAAAGGAAAGTGAGAGATTAAAAAAATAATAATCTGGAGAATATATTTCCTCTATTGACTTCTATTGAAGCAGAGGCGACTTCAGGTGGGAGACAGCCAATATAAAGCCATTTTTTGCTTACAAGATCTACTCGCAAACATTTTCACAGGGACCAAAAGGTTTGGTCTGTGGAATGTCTGAGGGCCACAGTGTGGCGGTGAAAGGTGGGCATAGGGGATGTGAAGCATGTACATCTAGTGGATGAATTGCACAATGTGAAACCAGAAAACCCAGGATCAATCCCGTCTTCCCCACTTCACCAAATTGCATGATCATAGGCAATTGTTTTATTCAGGGCCGTTTCTACAACTAGGCAGGACTAGGCGGCCGCCTAGGGTGGTAAAAGGTGGAGGGCGGCCGGCGGGCGCGGCAAAAAACAATGACCTGAAATGGACTTAAACGCTGGAGCTTCTTAAATCAACTTTTGAAATTCGAGGAGATTCGGATTCCCGACCATCAAACAGCAGAAGAAGTCAGAAGAACTCATGTTGGCCGGGAATCCGAATCTCCTCGAATTTCAAAACGAAAGCGCCTGTTCAATTCGTACGTCGACGTGACATCACGTGACGCCACGGGCAGCAGGGGGGCTGTGCGCGCGCGGCCGGCAAGACAAGAGGCAAGAGGCAGAGAGAGTTCCCGCTGCGGCCTGCAGGCCTATCAGGTACCGGGGGAGGCCGGGGTGGGATCCGGGGCGGCTGCAGCACTGCAGCATAGCTGCCAAGGTTTCAGTCTGCTATGTGTGACATTTTCATAATAGTGTAATTATGAGTGACAATTTCAACCACTATGAGTGACACTTTTGAGTGAGCAAAACCAAGCAATGAGGACATCTCGGACTCGCCCCAGCCAGCCCCCGCCGAAGACTGCACTGGGCATTGTGCAAGCCTCGGAAGAGTGAGGTGGAGGCACACGCAGTTGTTCTTAAATTAAAAGAAAAGTGTGTGTGCTCATGGTCATAAAGTGTATTGTGCCTTATTTTGTGTAAATAAATAAAAGCGGCACTCTGCAGACACGTGGTACAGTTGAATGAACTGTTTTTTTATTGTTTGAATCGACTAGAAAGGTGGTGAAAGAGACGAGAAGTAAAATAAAGTCACTGACTTTCATTCTTACTCTCGGTCTCCGGCAGCTTATGTCTGAGAGCTGTTATTTTATTACCTCGTACGTGGCTGACCAATTAAAATGAAAACAAACACCAGGGAAGATCTGCAGTACGAATCTACAACACTATAATCACTATCTCATCCCCAATATATTCTACATATGTAATGTCGTCCGTCTTTAATATCTATTATCACTTTGGTCGTAGCAGTCCCCTGCAGTGCTGGATAGGACAGAGTCATATTAAGAGGACTTAATCTGCACACTTCTACAAGCCAGATAGAGTGGCAGGGTCAGCGTTAACACTGGGCTCACTGGCGAGTGCCTGCGAATCTTGGCAAGAACAAAGAGCAAACTTAGCTGCCAACTGGGCATGGAAAAACAATGAAGAAGCGGCTGACTTGCCGGTTTTAAAAATGCTTTTCCTTATCAACTTAGTGCTGTTTTCATATCGTAATGAGATGACGGCCCTCACAAAAATTAAAGATCTTAGTGGCTGCTCTAAAGGTTATGTTTACTTTACCGCCACCTTAATTGCCTCGCTGAGCGTATGAACCGCTGGGATGAACGAATCCAGCTCTGTGGCTCGCTGCAGGGGGTTCACTCAGCCGCGGGTGTGGTCGGCTCCCTCCGGTTGGATAATCATCCCTCTCTTCCTTCAGTGAGTTCATACTCTCCCTCTCGTCCTTCAGTGACGTCATACTCTCCCTCTCTTTCTTCATGACGTCATGCTCTCCCTCTCTTCCTTCAGCGACTTCCTACTCTCCTGCTCTTCCTTCATGACGTCATGCTCTCCCTCTCTTCCTTCAGTGACTTCATACTCTCCTGCTCTTCCTTCATGACGTCATGCTCTCCCTCTCTTCCTTCAGTGACTTCATACTCTCCTGCTCTTCCATCATGACGTCATGCTCTCCCTCTCTTCCTTCAGTGACTTCATGCTCTCCTGCTCGTCCTTCATGACGTCATGCTCTCCCTCTCTTCCTTCAGTGACTTCATGCTCTCCCTCTCTTCCTTCAGTGACTTCATATTCTCCCTCACTTCCTTCAGTGACGTCATTCTCGCCCTCTCTTCCTTCAGGGACTTCATTTTATCTGGGTTGAGCTTTAAGTGGTTAGCGTTGAACCAAGTTTGGATCTCGGTTAGAGTGACATTGAGGTGTCGGATGTCGCTGGGAGACTTAATTTTGAAATAGATTTGGGTGTCATCAGCGTAAAGGTGGTAATTCACTCCAGCTTTTTTCAAGATGATTGTGAGGGGCTCCATGAAGAGATTGAAGAGGGACGGGGAGAGGATCGAGCCTTGCGGGACCCCTAGTGTGACTTTTGTTGGCTTCGAGAGACAGGAGTTGATTTTAATTTGTTGCGAGCGGTGTTGAAGGAAGGAGGTGAACCATTTTAGTACTGTGCCATTAATGCCGGAGCGCCTCGACAAGGTCTCCAGAAGAGCTGGATGATTTACTGTGTCGAATGCCGCAGATAGGTCAATAAGGATGAGTAGGCAGGCATCACCTTCATCTAAAGCCTTGTGAATATCGTCAGAGATGTTGAGCATAGCTGTTTCAGTGCTACAGCCTTTCCTGAATCCTGATTGAAAGGTGTCGAGGAGGTTGAACTCATCAATGTGTTTGTTGAGTTGGTGGAGAACGCATTTCTCCAATGTTTTTGCAAGGAACGGGAGGTTGGAGATAGGTCTGAGGTTGTTAAGATCATTAGGGTCGGCCCCTGGTTTTTTGAGAATGGGTGTAATTTGTCCTAGTTGAAGGGAGTCTGGGACACAGCCTGAAGTGAGAGAGGCGTTGATGATTGTTATCCAGAAAGGGGAAATGGTGTGGTTGAGTTCTTTTATAATTGTGGATGGGAGGGGTCCATAGTGTGGGAGGAAGGTTTTAGATTAGAAATTATACTGATACCTCTGGTGACACTGTAGTGTCTAAGGGTAATGCATGGACACTACAGCTTCAATTGAGGGGTATTTAAAGACCAGTGCTTAGTTAGGTGGTTGCTGGTGAGCCCCAACGTCCTTCATTTTTGGGACTGACACTTATTTGACCTCATCAGGCTTTGATCCAGAGCAAGAGAGAGAAAAACACAAAACAGGGAATGAAGGAGGAAGAGAAAGACGGGGAAACAAAGTAAGAAAGCAGGGATGCAAAAGAACCTGAAAGAGTGAGATGAAGGACCAGGGAGTGAGTGTCTGGGGTGGATGAAAGAGGCACAGGGTGCAATCGACACTAGGCAGCCTTGGTATTCGGCCCTCTGGCATTCGATGGCACGGGCCGTGGGCTTCTGAGCAGAACTTCGGGCCCTGGCACTTATACGTTTTCATATTAAGCACTGCCACAGATATGCTGTAGTAACCACAGGCTCCCAACCAGTGATGTGACAGTGTGTGTGCAGTGCCCTCTTTGATTCCATAGTGTCTATGGTCACTCTTCTGGGGATCCCTGCCATCTATGGGTGGTGCAGCAATGTGTACAAGCTGCTGTCAGATGATTCCGTAGCGCCTACGTGGTGTTTATCTGGTGAGGCACTGGTTCTGTAAGGCACCGCTTTAGTGGTACTGTAGTGTGTATGGATAGCATTCTGGTGATGCACCATCTATGGGGTGACGCTCTGGTGAATCAGGAGAACTCCTGTGGTGATGTGGATCTGTCCGCGTGGTAATCCTACTGTGCAGCAGTAGTGTCTGTGTGCATCCTGGTAATGATGTGGTGTCTATGGCTACTCCTCTGCTCAGGCTGTAGTGCCCACGCCTTTGGTGAAGCTGTAAAAGGTAACCCTAGTGACCCTGCACTATTTATAGGTTACCCCAGTGGTGCTGCAGAAACATCCACGAGATGGTAGTAAAAGGGAGGGGGCGGCATTTTTCAATTCTCGCCTAGGGCGGCAAAACACCTAGAAACGGCTCTGGTTTTATTCAGTTTGCCTTCTTTTTCTTTATTATCACATATAACAGATCCTTGAAATACATTGTTTCAGGATATGCGCCATACAAAACCTTCTCTGGTGTTTGATTTAATAAACTGTGATGTTGCCCATGTATACTAGTGTTGGAAGGTGTTTTATTGGTAGTGGTAGGTAGGCACCGAACACCAGAAACAAGGCCACCTGCACAGGCCTGGGTCCTAAATAGGGTCTGTATAAATGTGCCCCTTGCTCAGCCCTTGGTAGATGACACCGAGCAATACGGCTTAACTTAGGAGACAGCCACATAAAGCATTTAAAAACACCAATACAGCAAAAAAGTAAGACACAACGCACAATAGAAATCACACAACAGTTTATGAAAATAGGAAATATTTTAATCTTTAAAATGACACCAAAACGACCAAAATCCAATGAAGGGAACCGGAGATATGAATTTTTAAAGACTAAACACTTTCTAGTGCTTAGAAACCAATAGTGCCACTTCTGGACATCTGGTCACACTTGACTGGGACAAAGTCAAAGTTTGAGGCTGACCGCGATGGAGCCCTGCTCGGATACACCATGCGGGAGGACTCGGTCAAAATGTTACCTTCGCACTTAGAAACTTTTCTGGATCTTTTTCTGCCGAGGGCACTCGCTGCTCTCCACCAGTCTAGTTTCGGTTAGGGTTCACCGGCTTGACTTTCAGGGAGCTCCCAGCCAAACTCTGGAAGTCGGACTCTGGAGCTCTTCAGCAGGACGAACCTGGAATCCGGGCCAGGTCGCGGTTGAAGGTGGCCGGCTTGGCTCTTGCGGTTGGGTCGGTTACCTTATGGAGCTTTTTCCAAAACGTTTCACAAACTTTGCCAAACTTCTGGAGGTCCTTCCAGAAGGACTCCTGGTGGGTTTCAAGTGTCCAAAATACAAATCCAAGAGTCTGGAATCTCCTAGATGGTCCTTGGCAGGCCTGGACTTCACTTCCCACAATGCACTTGGTCAACCCCTTAAAACTCCACTGGACGCACTCCAGGAGGGGGACTCTGTCTGGAGCAGGGTCAGTTAAGCTCTGCTAACCTGTAGCTGCAGGGAGTCCACTCCTTACTCCTTCTTGAAGCAAGGGAATGTCCTTAGATTCCAGATAGTGCAGCAGGTGCAGTCTTTACCAGGCAGGCCTTTGGGTGCAAATCAGGATTTCAGCATGACAATCCTCCTTCTTCTTGTAGTTTCAGGCAACAGAACCAAGAGGCTATGCACCTCTCACATATTTAATCTCAGCTTCTGGACATCAAGAGGGAGGCATCCCTGACCAGTGGGATGCAGGGGGCCACCCAGGCGCATGACCACTTCCTTCAAAGTGTGGCATCTTCTTGTCCTCCAAAATATATCATGCCTAAATTCTCAGCAGAGCAGTAAGAGCTAATTAACACAACTCTCAGTGTGGCTCATTTCCATAGCTCTCCTCCTCCTAACATCTGCAAATTCCTTCCTTAAGCCTGCTAGCTGGCTGGGGCACAGGGGACTGGGGGTAGGTAGGCCTGGCATTCCCTGCCTGTCCTATCCTCCTTTGAAGCCTTGTGCTTTATGACCTCTCTCCCCTGCCCTCGCATTCCTGTGTAGCTGCAAAGCTCTCTCCAACAGATAGCCTCTCCCTTGGATAGCCACTTATTACCTAATCAAGGCAGCTTTGCTAAGCCTGTTAGCACTGACCAATCAGACAAGACTGCAGGAAGGCTGGATTTTGGCTTACAAACAAGAAAGTTATAACGTCTTCTCTGTATACGTTAGGATAAATTCAACAAGAGCAATCTGTTGGATTTATCAATACCATTCTGTTAAGTCTTTGAATGATATTTTCCATACTTTCCTAGCAATAGTTATGCGTCGATAAATTATTGCCATGTTAGCCTACAATGGGGAAAATGAAATGTGCAATTCCTCCCTCACCAGGGTTTATAAAACATCTTTTATAAGGACGCTGCTCATAATTACAGGACTCCCCACCCCTGGGACACCTAGGGGAGACTTGGCGGTTGCCTAATATGTAGAAATCATATAAATCAATACTTCATAGTGCCCACAGCATCAAAGTTGACTTTGCAGGGGATTTCCTACACTGGGGAAAAATAAAATTGGCAGTTTTTCCTCACCAGGGTTTATAAAACATCTTTTATAAGGATCCTGCTTATAGTTACCTGACCCCCCACCCCTGGAACACCTAGGGGAGACCTTGGGCGTACCTGATATGTAACAATAATGTAGATTATGACTTTTATAGTGCCCCTGCCACCAAAGTCGAGTTTGTAGTGAATTTACTTTTTAAAAGCAGTGGTGCAACTCAGGGCTGCTTTAAAATGACCTCAGGCTCTCAGCAGTGCACACATGCAAGTGCAAAAAAGGCTGCTGGCCTCTAAACTGCCAGGCCCTATTATACACTAGGGACTCATAGGGTAGGTCTTGCCAATTATATGTGTACCTCAATGCATGTGTGTGTGTTTAACATAGCACTGGCCCTGGCCCTGACTATCAGTGCTCAGGGCACAGTCAGAGTCAGCTACCATCAGTACCAGTCAGCACATAAAAAGTGGGGGTGAACAGGCCAAAAGGGTGACTTTCTGACAAGCAACAACCCAGACCTTCCAGAGGGTGCACATGACATCTGGCTTGCCTCATAGTTCACTATTGGCATTGTTGTCATGGTGGGGGGAACCATGAATATTTCTAAATTCCTGTGTGAAACTTATCACTTTAAAGAAATAATTCTTCTCAATGCAGTTATATATTCAGATGTACTAAGATGAAACGCTTCTGCATGTTAACGAAATACACTTTTTGAATTTTGTAGAGGCTTTATCGTATTTTTACATGTTGGATGCAAGATGTCTTTAAAACGTAAGGTGTTCATATATTTAAGTGCTGCAGGAAACCTTAGTTACTTTGTTTCTTTAAATAAATGCTTGCCTGTTTACTTAACATATTTCTCAATGCCAGTTGATGAGTCAAGTAAACAGCAGTCCAGTGCTGCTGTTGACCTGGGGGCTGCATGTAAAGCAAGCAGCCCTCGGGCCGTACTTTGAGTATCACTGGACTATCACAATAGGATCAGTGGAAAAAAAATACCTGCAAAATCCTCAAATAATGTGGTCAGTAGGTAATGTAGTCAAATTAGGACTGGTGCTACAACAGACTACACTACTGCTGCCACAAAGTTTATGTATGGAAATTGCTGTAGGCACTTCCAAGTAGCAAAATCAAAATTTGTATGGATCATGCAATAATGTTGTATACACAATGTATCACATATAGTTTAAAAATTGTAATATTCAACTACAGAACTTAAGACATACAATAGACCACAGACATATGTGTACAAAACCTAATATGTTAAGATACAGCAAGAGATGCAACACAATTATTCTAACAGCAAAAGTTTAGTATGATGTCCTATTTAAGCTGAGTACAATCAGTACAATGATCTTCCGAAGTCTTTGGTACGTGCTCCATTTGATCACACCTCAGATTTTAGTATCATAAGAGACATAAGCACACAATAAATGTGACAGATACGGTACCTGGCTGTATCTGTCACATTTATTGTGTGTGGATACTAAAATCTGTGGCGTGATAAAGTGAAACACAATCTGCGGCTAGTAGAGAATGCATTTTTAATTTAAAACCAAACTTTCATTGGGAAGATGAAGAAAGTCTAAAGATTCTGATTAGAATGAGTCCAGTGATCAGGTACCTAACACCTATGCCACTTTGTGTGAGAATAAAAGCCTTTAATACTGTGGTGAAATAGAAATATAGTTGGATTTTCGTGATGCCCAGTTGGTCAAAGTTTACATGTACCTTTATCATATTTTTCTTAATTGCATATAAATCAAAGTGGAATACTGGTCTCAAATCCTTTAGAAGCCTTAAGTACATATGTTTAGAAGAGCAATGCATATTTGCAAATGTACACAAGATAACCAGAGATTGCAAATAACTGACGTTTGACAATCTGATAGGAAGCTGGGGTTTGGTGTTTGAAAAGAAGTTGGAAAATAGCAACAACAATCACAGACATCTGAACGATACATACAATAACTGTGAAGGTGTTTTCACAGATTTTGAAACAAAACTATCCCATGTTCAAAAACGTTGGATGACCTCCTAAGAAATAAGCCTTTTTATTCCTTTTGTTTGTGTTTCTAATGCGCTGAATTTGTTCACCCAAGTAGAATTTAGGTAAACAAGAACAGCACTTTGTGAGTGTAAATTTCCAATCCAAATTCACAGAACCAGCATTGGTGGGATTTTAATTATTTTTTGTTGAAGCCTCACTAAAGTGAGTTTTTGTGTGCAAAGGCACTGACCCACTTTGAATTTAATTTGTATTGGAGTTTTCACCCTATGGAGACAAACCACTACACTTGCTAAAGCAAATTTCTGTAACATTTACACATGCAGAACTCTCCACGTAATGTAATTCTGCAGGCACGAATTGTATGCATTATAGTACTCTAGTAAAACTATGACTAGTCTAGTGTACCTCTTTCTGCCAGATTTTAACCTCACTTGGCCTGAGACCCAGAGGGACCAGCGCTCATTTATTGGGTTCTTTGCGTGTGAAGATTTCAAGAGAGCTTTTTCTCGTATTAAGTACGCCGATCTCTTCATATTGTTTCTTTGTTTTTATTTTTGGCTTGGCAGCATCTTTTTCTAGAAATAGGTAATAGGTCAAAGGCTACAGCATATTTGCAGTCATGCAACTACACAATGTCCTCATTGGGTCTTTGTGGGCTGGTCAACAGTTATCTCCACAAAATGTATTCCTTTAAAAACACCCCACATAAGGCATTCCCTCCAAGTTGTTTTCTAAAATCCATTTTGGCTATCTTTCTACCGAAAACATGACTTGTGTGCTCAGTTGTTTTACAGATTAATTGAAAATGAAGCTTAAGATGTGATATACTGTTAGACCTGGCCCTTTTTGCAGGTTTATCCTCAAACCTTTTGCCTACTATTTTTCTGACCCTGTTTTTGTTGGCTATAGGATTCTGGGCACCTTACAACTGCTGATCAGTGCTAAAGTGCATATGCTCTCTGTGAAAATTGTGAATATGATTTGTTATCCATGATTGGCATATTTGATTTACTGGTAAGTCCCTAGTAAGGTGCACTGAGTGTGCCAGGGCCTGTAAATCAAATGCTATTAGTGGGCTTGTTGCACTGGTTGTGCCACCCACACGAGTAGCCCTGTAAATGTGTCTCAGACCCTCCACTGTAGTGTCTGTGCGCGCAGTTGTAAACTGCCATGTTAACCTGGTAGGTGCACCCACTTGCCAGGCCCTAACCAACCCTTTACCTTCATGTAAGGCACCCCTACGGTAGGCCCAAGGTACCCCCATGAGCAGAGTGCAGTGTATGTGAAAGGTAGGACATGTACTGGTGTGTGTGACATGTCCTGATAGTGAAATACTGTGTATTTTGTTTTTCACTATTGAAAGGCTGTCTGTCCCATAGGATATCATTGGCGCTGCACTGTAACATTTTTACATGTGTAACGTTCAATTGGGACAAGATTGAAAAATGGAATTTAGGCTCTCTGAACTCTGATTTTATTAACACACCTTTTGGAAAAGGTGGTTTTTAAATTGTGTGCTTGAAAATGCCACTTTTAGAAAGAGGGCATTTTCTTGCTTTACTATTTTGTGTGCCTTTGACTGTTTTTGTATTAAGCGTCTGGCTTCGGAGTGACAGGATCTGGGGATGTGCATTCACTCTAGACAGTCACAAGGGGGGTTGAGGTGTGTCCTGCCTTTCCTGGGTGACTCATTGCTGCGCTGAATAGGCCTGGTCCGCATTTAGAGTGGTGAAAGGAGTTTCACTAGCACCTGAATAGTCTGTGTCTCCTTTGCACAATGCTGTCTCCACCCCCTGTGGTCATGCTGGACCAGGGAGGACAGGAATGGTTTGGACTGGGTTCAGAGACCCTTGCCACAAAGAGAACAATGACACAATGGGGTATACATATTGGACCTTAATCCCCAGGATTTCAGATGACATCAAGAAACAAGAGTACCCTGCCAAGAAGAAGAGTGGAAGGACTGTGTGAGGAGCGCTGCCTTTTCTGTGTGAGGCGTGGGTTGGCCGGCAGTTTCTGCTTCTATCTGTGGTGGAGGGAAAGGACTTACTCTTTTTGTCCTGCTGTGGTATCCTGCTGGAAGAAATTTCCAAGGACTTGTGTGTGCTTGCCTCCTGTTGGAAGTCTCAGGGAGATAAAAGACTTCAAGAAAAGTAAACCTGCTACATCTAAAAGGTGGGCCGAAGAGCTGTGTGAGGAGTGCTGTCCGTGCTGTGTGAGGGGTGGGTTGGCCTGCAGTTGCTGCTCCTGCAGGGGGAAGGACTGGGCTGTTCTTCCCCTTTTCTAAAGTGAAAGCTCATGAGGAGCACTTTTTGTTGCAAGTCCAGCGCATGGTGAGCGCTTTTATTCCTGCTGGAATCCACGTTGGAGTGCTGTGCTTGAGGCACGTGTAAGCGCTCTGGGTAAAGGAAACAAGCATGTGTGGAGTGCTATCGTTGGCAGTTACCTTTCACCAACAGTCAGCGCATAGGGAGTGTGGCTTCATCTCCCCCCAGTAGTCTTGATCTGAGTGCTACTGATTTGGAAAGAAGGAGACCAGAGTTTGTGCTGGTGCAGCCCCCGTCAGCAGGGGACTGTGACTACAGGGCTGATGAGAAGGGTCTCCGCCAGGGAAAGGCAGCGCAACAGGCCGTCGGAAACCTCCCCGCCTCCACTAGTCACCAGGATCTCCCTGTGACGTCACCACCAGGAAGTTTGCAGAAACACGTGTCATCAGCAGCTGCCCTGCAAGCCAGCACCGCCGATGGAGAAGCAGACAAGCTCCGCTGCCGTCCCGCTGTGAGCTTGGCCAGGAAAAGGTGGCCTGCCGGCAGTGTGGTTAGATCGGTGACAGTGAGCGCCGTCGCACCCGGGCCCGGATTTGTTCCAGCTGCACTGCAGTCTCGCGGGCAGCTGTGTGGTGCCATTCGGTCAGAGGGGGGCCCAATGAGGTCTCCCTATTGCTTTGGGTGACGTACCTGAAGGGTTGTGTGTGGGAAGGCAGCATTTACCCCCAGAGCCGTCCGCACATTTGCGGGGGCCCCGTTGTCGAAGCTTTGTTAAACAGGTGTTGCTATCAGAATATTTTCATGATGAGTGCAACCTTAGTGCGCTACATGTGATGTTATGACAAATGCCTACCTGGCAAAGTGATATATGATCTATGTGTTGTTGTCACAATTGCCTAGCTGGCAAAGTGATTTATGTGATTGTGGTCTAATGTGTTTTATATGCAATATTTGGGATATTTTTATATAACCTTGGGTGGAGTCTCCTTTGTGGTGTATTTTGTGTGTCACCGGTGTGTGTGTGTGTGTTGCGTAAATGTTTAACACATTGCCTCTGGGATAAGTCTGACTGCTCTGCCAAGCTACCAAGGGGGTGAGCAGGGGTTATCTTGGGTGTGTAACTCCCTTACCCTGACTAGAGTGATGGGTTCTGCCTGGCTTAGGTGCACATCCTAGCCAACCAGAAACCCCATTTCTAACATATACCAAACATCAATATCTTATAGTGAAGGTGAGTGGAACCCACCCTGGTAGGCCTAGACACACTCCTGGCAAAAAGAGACATAGTATAAAGAAAAGTGGTTCATGCACTCCAAAGGTAATCCAAAGATTCAATTATTCCTTTTAGAACTAAATCATATTAATGCGTGCCAACACAGTATCCCTCACTGATCCAAGAGCGTGACAAATGCACAGCTGGCAAAAAGAGACATAGCGCATAACTCGATCCATAACATCCGCTTAAACTCTCAGCCTGGCAGAGGCCAATGGACTGGTGTGCCAAGATGTAGGAGCCGATATACAGAGTCAGGGGATGTCCCCGTAAACATGTGAAGATCTGGGTGGCCGGTGGGATTATTCTGGGTTGACCGGGGCGTGTGGGGACATGTGATGGGTTTGTCAATGTCCTTTATCCTGTGGTGTTGTATGACCTTCCACTGTGGACTATGCTGGGTGATGTACAATGGTGGGTTGGACTGGGACGGTTATCATGCCATACACAATTCAATCATTTGTTATAAAAAGAAATATACCTACTACCTACTAGGGAATCAATCTATAGAGTGCATTGCCAAGATGTTTTATAGTGATAGTTCGAATACAGCATACCTATATTTGATGATTTATTGTGATTTTTCATATAAGACTGAGAAAAACAAAAAAGGTGCTGGGTGGAATGCTTTAATTAATCTCAGCCACTGGTAATTACTTGGGGCCACATCTTAATCTGTTGTTTTTTTCCCATCTCACCACCTCAGGCAGGTACCAGTCATATGCAAATCAGCCTTGTTCCTGCTCCAAATGGAACTGCAAGACCAGGTCCTATAAACACTAGAACGCAAGCATCCTCACACTGGTTATTCCCCACTTGAGGCTTGGCAATATTGGGTAGCTTGTTTTCAGTTGCACAGTGAGCACAGCCCACTTCTTTGTCCCGTTTAAGACAGCAGTGCTACACACCTAAACTAAGAGGAAATGTAGCACATAATGTACAAATAAAAGTACTTTTATAAATCAGTTTTCAAAATGAAATGCTAATTGGGCTTTTATTAAGCAGATTTGGTTGCACTGTGTATCATAAAGCTGGAAAGCCAGACTGTTACAACTTTTCGTATCCGAATCACTGTGGCATTAAAATAAGAGCTGTCACAGACTAACTCAATTTAAAACAATGCGATCCATGATAATGAGATGCAGGCAAGCAGGAAAAGGAATTCAATTAGAGCTGATCCTGGGAAAAGTAAACATGTTGTCTGTCACCGTCTATTCTTATAGATTTAAAAGATGTACCAGCAGGGCCCAATAATGGAAATCAGTATTACAAAATGGCAACAGCACTATAGAAAACACTATGTCCACAGCAATGTGAATTGTAAAAATTGTTTTTTGCATATTTCAAAATTCATGCCGTCATATATTTTAACATTCTCAAAATAAAATTACAGCCATACCAAATAGTTCACATCAGTTCTCTCATGAGTTAAACTTTTAGCATTAATCAGAATTGTAAATACCTAAAACAACATACCCACCTGTTAGTAGAGATGAGACAACTTCTGTTTAGGGTTTAATGAGGTCTTTCCAAGGTGTGATAAAAGTGCACCATGGAGAACATTTTATTGAGACATTTGCATAGTTGGTGGCCTCTGTAGATGACCCATAAAACAGAAAGAAATCTTTCACACTATATGCACTCACAGTCAACTCTATGGTCAGAAAGCCAGAAAAACAGGACTCATCCATAATTGAATATATAGTATTTCTATTTATGGCTTTTTAATTATTATTCTATATTCTGGTTTTAAGATTTATGGTATTTGTTTTGCTGTCACCTATGTGAGCCCACATTATTTTTCTTAAAACGTTGCGTTTCATGATTAACTGTGCTTTTTAACTGGGCTTATGTAATGTATTTTTCTTTCTCATCTGTGACTTTTATGGCCGAAATAAAGTTTAAACTGACGAATATATAGCAGACAACCATGGTTTGAACCACAAATGTAAAATGGGAGTAGTTCTTCTATATAAGGTGAATCCACTATTGTTTTAAAGAGCTTACTTGACACCATGCTTTTTTGCTTGGTACATCTCAGTAGGTGGCACCAGCTCCGCAAAGGAGAATTTCACAGCCTGGATAAAAGATCACAGAATGACTTTGGGGAAAGTCCACCACTTGGACTGCAAATCAAGGATATGTCTGGGTTACTTAGCCTTAGGTGAAGGAAGGTTGACAGGTATTTGTTTGATAAACTCTTTGTTACTGCATCTCATCCGAATTAGATTAGTTGAAGTCTATTTCATTGCAAAACCTCAATGTAGAGCTATACTACAGTGTCTATTCCTGAACTTGTTTAATGTGTATTGATGTTTCCTTTGATACCTTCACATTTTTTCTTTTTCATACAGTCAAAAAATCAGATTATAAATGTTTTTTTTCTGTGGATCCATGATACCACAGATCCTGTAACCTACTGATTTCAAGATAATTATCTTTTATCCTCTTTAGCGAGTCCATGAATTTCACCATCATTGAGGTCAGACTGACTAATCTCTCTGACTCCCACCACCTTACAGGACCATAAAGGAATGAGACGACCCACCCCTCGCTTCTGCCCTAGCTTCTCTCCAACTCCAGACCCTTTCCTGTGTCTAGTGTGGAATTGATCAGGGTTCTTAATGGTGCTGGGGCTTTCTTTTTGAGCTCGATTACTTTCCTGATTGTCGTATATCCCACTGCCACACCTAAAAAGAGCCAATCTCTACATTTCCTCATGTGTGACCCCTCATCTTTAATTTCATTTGTGAATAGTAGAATTACTTAACATTTAAGCTTCTCCTGTGGCACATTTTGCTTGTTCTCTCTTTTCATATTAAGGTTTTCAACATCACTCTACACACTTAGAACTGTAGCTGCATACATAAAATTGGAAAAGCAAAAGTAGAGGTCCCGAGGTTGAGTACTGAAGGGGACTACAATGACACCAGTTGAGAAACCTATATGCATATTACAATCACATTTCTAGATTTTGTTTTTTCGCTGATGCTTTTAGTGGCATAGATTTCACTAATTCCAGCTTCCAAAGTTTGTGCCTTTGCTCTTCCATCCATTTTTTCTTCTGGCTCAAATGTACCTACTGCCAATTTGAAATGCTAACCATTTAGGAGGTCTCTTAAGTGGTCCCATGTCAGGTGGGTGGGATATGTTAAGTCAGTTGTGGCTTTTTTTACCAATGCTTAAGATTTTAGTGCATTCAGACTTGCAGTCATGCATTCAAAGTAGAAGTAAAAGTAACATGTTATGGAGCAATGAAAGCTGAGGAATACCCTATATCACACTAAACATGACAAAACGTCTGTGTACCTGTCTGCTGTTCCACCAATATATGCACCCACCGGCACATCCACCCAGCAGGCAGTCACTCCATCCATCCACCTATCCATCCATCCATCTATCTATCCATCCATCTATTCTATCCATACATCCATTCATTCACCCATCCATCCATCCACCTCCCAGCACTATCTTAGCATCCTGCTTAATTATTTATTTATTTATGCATTTTGGTGAAGTCTACTTGTGTCTTTACAGCTACCTTAACGCACTTTATATGAAACAGAAAATAGACTAAAATAAAGGGGCATGCCAGAAAGCAAGGCTAAATCATGGCTTCCCTGCATAATTTGTATGTTCTTGGATAAGATGGCTAAAAGGCATTAATAGTGACAAAGCCAATAGCTCTCGCATCGCTGATGTTTATTGGCTTTGCCAGTGCTTGTTCCATTTGCAATAATTATAAAAAATGTATCCCGAGCACAAGGAGTTAAATCACGCAGTAAGCTAGAATTCAAATATTAGGTCTTGTGAGCAATGTCCTAGTGCTTTCCTATTACAGATTCATTCTAAAATGAAATCTGGAAGACAATAGGCAGTGTTTTCTCAAGTCACTTTAGCTGTAATGTGGTAATTGCTCTTGGCACAATATTAATAAATTACTGAAATCTATCTGTCGGTCCGTCCATCTATCTATCTATCTATCTATCTATCTATCTATCTATCTATCTATCTATCTATCTATCTATCTATCTATCTATCTATCTATCTATCTACGGATGTCTATCTATCTATCTATCTATCTATCTATCTATCAGTCTGTCTGCCTGTCTATTGATCTATCACTGTAAAAGCTGATGTTAAAGTGAAGTTACGGTTTCAATAAAAACCTTCAGAAAATTGCCTAAAAGGCACCGATAATGTGCAGTTATGGTTGTGAATTAAAACCGAACAACCATTGAGATTCGCAAGTTATGGTTAGGGGCACAATCCATAACTCTCAGAGTTGCCATGCACACCATAACTGCACACCAAGTGCAATAGTCATGACCTCCCCCTTACAGAAGGAGATGCAATTAAAATATTGTAAATCATTCTACAGATGAGCTAACATATCACATTGCTTTCGCCACTTTGGCAGAGATGACAATGAATGTAGTATCATTAATTTGTTTGAATATGTATTGCTCTTTAATTACAGCAAGCCATTAGGGGGATAGGCCGTGTGGCACCAATGGTTTCCCCGTTGACTCAAAGTAGTGCATCTTGCGAGTTCCATAAAGCATGTTGTCAAGATGTCATATGCCAATTTTAGGGAATGGCATGTGAAGTGTATCAAAGCATTAAAGACTTGGTGTAATAATGCACTAGACAGACTGCAGCAGTGCAGACTTCCCAACAATTACACAAAACAGTGGCAGCAGTAGTAAATGTTGCAGTAAAAGCAGTAAAAGTTTCTTTACACCAGCAGAGGACATGAAGCTGCAGTCCAAGCTTCCTGTGTCTTGCACAGAGAAGGCATTCATGGAACGCAGGAGTGGCTGGACTTACACTGCAGCAGTGCATGCCTCTCTCGCACACATAGGGTGTTACAAAAGCAAAAGCAGTAGAAGTCAGTTTCATTACATATAGCACAGATACAGTCTGATATCAACAAAGTTAGGTCTCATAACACAAGTCCAGGCAGAGCACAGAAATGAATAGTGGCTGAAGTTTGCAATACATGCTTCAGTCACAAAGAGGTAAAAATGTTAAAAGATGTGCAAACTGTCCTCATAAAGAACCAGTGCAGCATACCACATAGAAATAATGCAGAAATCAACTGGAGTACAGTAAGGAGCAATGCAACGTCCCCCCACTTAGGTTCATCCCCCCACTCTGATGGGGACAGGGAACAGAGGTTTCAGCTCTGTCCACTCACAAATTCAGGCAAACTCTAATATATCTTACCACACAAAAACAAGCACAGTACAGCATTCAAGAGAGACATGTCCTCTTTGCACCCTGCAGTGGCACTGATAGCAGTGCTGCTCCAAGTGCCTTCTACCTGGGCCTGAGCACTGGAGCAAGTCTGGCCGTAGCGGGCACCAGGCATTTTTCCGGTGGGCCAGAAGGGTGTGGGCCGGTTTTGGACTGGTGGGGGCCGTTTTTGTTACTGGGGGCCGGTTTTGCAGCAGTGCTGCAATATCGCCCCCCCCGTAACAAAAGCAGCAGCAGTGTTTCCCACCAGTACCCCACCCCTCCCCCCAACCTCCTCCGGGGCCGGTCTGACTTAATTGCCAGTGCTGGTTTGCGTTCTCAGTCCGGCCCTGACTCGAGCCACCCAGAGCTGCAGAAAATGGATGCTCGTTAGAGAATGGTAAATTCAAATGCAATGCTACATGCATAGATAGCCACAAGTATTGTCAAAGCCAACAGGCCAGGCTTTTGTTAGGGTAACTGTTTGGTAATTGTTGCTTGATTTTGTGTATTGCCTCCAGCTGTCCTAGAATAAAAATCCCAAAATGAAGTAACATTTTTAGCAAATTCAATGTGGAAGCTGGGAGTATGACAATTTTCTGAATAGACTACATTAGCAGAGTTAATCCACATCTTAAAAAAAAGTGTTATGAAAAGAAGTGTAAAGATGAAGTTTGCATTTTAAGTTCTAAACTTAAAAGGTATATATAGCAAATATTACCCGGTAGATACTTTTGACACAGGGGCAGTATTTTCTTTGCATATTTAAGAAGCCTATATAAAAGCATTCCTCTTTGTGAACAGTAAAAGCGACATGTTATCATGACAGCAAGGTCAAACAAATTAATTTGCAAGAATGAGACGTGAATAGCACTGTGCCTCTATGACGAGTGAAGGCAACCAGACAGCAAACACTTAATAAATGTAAAAACTATAAATCAATAACTAAAATGTAATTCTGCTGGCAAAGTAAATACATCAGAGAACACACACTGGCTCTTAATCACAAGCTACATGTGGAATCTGTAGTGTAACAAAAGGACTACTTGATTCCCCTTTCCAAAAGACTTCTGGGAACAAATGTGGGACTATATAACTATTCTCAAAATGCCATGTCCTTGATCAACACCGTGCTCACAATGGCACACCATGAAAAACACTGACAGCCGCTGAACAAAGGGGGCTGTCCTAAAGCCCACTCTTCTTCTTACTGTACTTTATTTGTTGAATTGACAATATGAGCTCCTCCTGACAGCTAAAGTAGCCAGACTTAAATAGGCAAAGAAAGATTTTAGCGTCACTCGCAGCTTCACTGAAGCTCTATGTCCAGAGGGTATGAGAATCATAGACATCACAGTCTTGCAATTGCCCGAGGACATGTATGCACTGTTTTCTAAGCTGTGTTTTGAAATGGGAAGCTTCTGTTAACACTGCACTTTCTGGCAGATTTTGTATGTCGTCTTTCTAATGCTGTTATAAAGCACTTTATTGCTCTGTCAACCTCAGCAGCCACTGTTTGATGTCAATAAACTTGAAGTTGTGAACCTATTGCAGAATGGCACTTTTGTTATGGTGTAAGAAATCTCAAATACATATTCCAACAGAGTCTTTGTTAGTGTTACTCCATATTTTATTGTTTAATTCTTTTCTAAAGCTTGTTCGCAATATCAATCCATATAATACAAACTTATTTTTACTTACTGAAAACGTTTTGCTCAATATTTCCTAAAACCATATGCTAGATATTCTCCATATAGCCAGCATCCGAATTCAAATCAAAATATATGTTATAGATTGATACTGCAAACAAACTTTACAAAAGGATGAAAGATTAAAATATGGAGCAACAATAACAAAGAATATATGGTCCAGTTTATTTGAAATTTCTTTTAGAATAAAAAAGTGACATTTCTGCAATAGGTGTGCACGGTTACTCTTGTATAAAAAGTACAGGCACAGTGCATGCATGAGGCCTAGTGCCAAGTTATACCCGATGCAGCCATAGGAACACTGAAATTATAAATTACAAAGTGAATAACCAAAGGAAAATAACTCTAAAAATCTGGATGGCTCATGCCAGACCGAGTGGGTCATTTTAGATTATACTTTGAGTGCCACATCATACAAAAATATTAGTATGAGGGGTTTTCAATATCCATTGTCAAACCATTCAAAGTGCATAACACCTGACCAATGAGTGTGGCACTTTATAATCACATGTGGACACCACATTTGCCACATTCCATATATTAATAACAGGACATCGCCTGATACCACTGCTGGTAGTAGGCGCTTGTTGTTTGTGTTTTAAGAACTCTGAAAATGATCCTTTTGAGTTGAATAAAACGAGTTTCAAAGCAGAATTTGTAATAGGAAAGCATGTAAAATGTATGTTGTAAGATGTTTTAAAAGTGTATATTCTACATAAGCTTTATTAGGTAACAGCAACCGAACTATAAATAATGTATTATAAAGGATGCTATTTTATTACTTTATGATTTCAAGGCAAAATATAGTATTTTGTGCTGCCACTGATGTGATTAGGAACGATAAGCATGCTGATCCCTATTTTAGTATTATTTAAAAGGACCAAATAATCCAATAAACTCACCCTAACAACTTAAGATGGACTGCAGCTGCCTATGATGACACATTCTGGACGTGAGAAGCTCCCTCTCTACCTGATTGGTTAAGAACGTCCTCTAAACACTGCTGAGTTTTCAGGCGCATTCTGTAGCAGAGGGAATTTTAGGACATGATACAAACAAATATTTTACATTGGATATTGCTGCGAGACTTCAAGGAGGCTATATAAATGTTTAAACAACTCCGGTTCATGACAATCTGATTGTGCTGCAATGCAGTGCTGAAAAGCCACGTATTTGTTACATTTTCTTGCCATTATAGTTCCAGAAAGAACAATTTTGTGGGTTTAAAAAGTTTTTCCAAGATTTTCTTACTACAAGATTTTCAGAACATAAACCCTAGGTTATAAGCGCTTTCCCACATTTTCGTGAGAAACGTGACACCATCTGTCTTGCAGAAATGGTACACATATAGACACCTTTTCCTTTTACACTTATCGCACAAAATACGGAAAATGAAAAAAAAAATTCCAAGGAAACGTTATTATTTTTCTGTTAATTTTCTCTCGACTACCACTGAACATTTTAATTCAAGGGAATCTGTAGACTTTCTATTATGACGAGCTTTCCATTTCATAGCCTTTCATCTCTATTGAAGAACAAAACTGAAAGATAATATCCATTAACAAAGGAACAGAAGCAGAGTGAAACACACTAATTTGAATCCTATAAAATAATTTCAGCTAATAATTTATAACTCTCATGTTTGTGGAAAGGTAATGGTCTTTTTATGCGAACCTCAATAAACTGTCATTATACGCGCTTTGTTAAGTAATTTGTAAGATGCATATAATCACATTCATGCAATGTCTGGGGTTGCCTACATTTGGTGGTTGTGAGTGTCAGTTTGGAAAATGATAGCTCGTGGGCTATGCATAAATATTTGCCCCAAAGTGCAGATTGCAAATGAATGACACGTGAACCTGGCACTATGAGTAGTTATTTTTTGTAGGGGCTGGGGCAGTGGGTGGCTCTCCCTACAAAGAGTCTGAATAAAATTGGGCACATTTTGCATTTTACAGCCCACATTCAATTAAATTGACTAAGCACTTTAGGTTTTACAAGGAAGTTTCAAGGAGAACTTGTGGAATATTCCAATAATCTCATGGTGTGCCAAAAAACCCATATTTTAAGCACGTGTGCGTGGGGTACTACCCAGTAAAAACCGGGTAAAAATTGTGACAAAGACCCACATTTTTCAATCTAATTTCCACAAAAAATAGCTAAAATGCCACAAGTTTTACAAGCAGTTTAAATAGACTTGATAAGCAATTTGACAGTGCCTCAGTTCATTGTTAATCTATTAACAGCATCTTTCTTCACCTCTAATATGCCTGTTTTAATGTTACCGTTCTGCCAATTAAAATAGATTTCCATTCATTTATTATGACTGAGAATCGAATTAGAGGTGGCTGTGAAGAAAAATGTAAAGTTATGCAGATCTCCTGATCTTAACCAACAGAGCTACCCCATTGTTTAGTCAAATTTCACAGGGTCAGGCCTCAAAGCTATCAAGTGAAGTCACTGAAAATTTAGAAGCTGAGACATCAGACTTATTAGTCAGGTTACACCTGTCAAACAGGCTGTCACCTCACAAAGCAAAATTGAAGAAATGGTCAAACATTTGTTCTAATGTAAATAGTGAAATACCTTTATATAAGTAGTGAAAAAATATCCACAGTTTCAAGTCAACCCTAACCCCACCTTCCCACGGTACCAAGGAAATAACAGTGTCTAACCATTTTGTTAAGTAAATTAATGAGTTTTATTCCCCAAAAAGCTTGTTATTTTCATCCATAACTACATGTACTCCTGCCTTGCATGAACAGAATCTACCTCACATGCCTTTGCATCACAGAGACCAGGCATGCATCATATGTTCGTAGAAGCCACCAAATGTATGCTGCACTCAATCTTATTTCATGATGTCCATCAAATGCCATACGTGGTTAGAATATGCCAGGGATAGCATAATGCTTATGAATAGGATGCTCACAATATACTGACTGGGCCAGCTTCTGACATGGTCATCATAGTGCCTAAAATGCCCACAATATGTCAAGAGGACACCATAATGACTAGAATGTGCATAATATGCAGAGGAAGGCCATCTCATCCCACAGCCACCATTGTGATCAGAATGCCAATAATATGCCAAGGAGTTACACATTATGCCTGGGTCTCCATTAATGCCTAAACTACCCAGAATACCAATACACAATGAGTGTCATCACATTCTAGAGCTGCTAATGTACTGCTGTGCCCATAATCATTTACACATGCAAAGGCCTTCAGGAATACTCACACATGTACACGTAGAAGCTCTCTCACACATATATTCATATGAGCACACAAGATTACCCATTTTTAACACACACACACACACACCAACACAGTCAAGGATGTATACTCATATAAACCCACTCATCCCAATCAGACCTCTCACCCGTTACCAGAAAGTTGAGCATTATTTTTTGGGGGATATTCCTAAACCTTGAATAGATTACAACACAGTTCTAAAATAATCTCAGCTCAACCCTTCGTTACACTGGTACAAGCAGCAGGCATGTGTGTTACGTTCATGCAGTACCAAACAAGAAAGTTAAGAACAAAGCACAATAAAAGTCCCAAACAAATTTAAAAAAAGCGCAAGACAAAGTTAATGAGCATAAAGGCACATAAACGATTAGACATGGATAAGGGATATCAGTGATGTGGGTTTTTATAGGGTTAAGAGAAAAAGCATCAATAAATCACCAAGTACAAATTGAAAGTCATAATTTGTGGTTGACTAGGCTCAATTTATAATGCAGCTGAGGTCAGGTAGGACAACTGGTCAAACCACTCAAAGTTTTTACCTGGGGGTATAGAAGATTATTCATTTTTCATAGTCTTTCAGCAGAACAAGGCAGGATTTTGAAGCTGTTGAGGTCCATTAAAGTTTCATATATTGGCGTTGCATTCCCGTGGAAGCCTCCAGTTTTGGCGTCAAAAGCAGAGAAGCTCAAAGTGAAACAGAGCAGGATTGTTTAGCCGCTGAGGTCTCTTCACTGCTGGGGTAGGTTTGGCACTGAGGTCCAAGGTTTTACTTACACTTTGTTACTTTTTTGGATCTCCTAAAATCCTCAAGCAGAGAAAGGTTAGAAGCTGTGGCCAGGCACGGCTCCACAAGCCAGATACTTTCACTGAGAGGTTCTGATGAAACTTTTTTTTCTTTTTGGCAAAAAGCTCCAAGTGGTATGTATCTGGATATCTTACCCATCAAGGGTGCACCCTCCCTGAAACAGCCTCAGCAACTTGTTCCAGTCCTTTGGAGGTGGAAGGAAAATGAAGATATTGCACAAAATTCTTCATGCTTGAAAAGTTCCTCCTGGTCATCCTACAGCACTCACTTCCTTAGGGAAACTTCTTGACACTAGATCGTTCTCTAGCCAGGGATCTCTCACAACTAGTCCAAACTGGTCAGCCAGGCCTTCTTCAAATTAAGGAACCTTTCTGCCTTTTTCTGCTCTGTTGTAGCAACAGAAGCTCAACCGCTTGAATCTTGTAGAGAAGTGCCAGTATCTAGGTGCTAGTAAGGGTCATGAGTCTTCTTTCTTTTAGCAGGCAAGCAAACTCTTCATTGTCCCAGATGTTAGGTCCAGAAATATTCTGAGACACTGGTGGTAAGGTGCCAGTTTCATCCTGTGCACTAGCCAGTGATTGGGGAATTTCTTACTCCCAAACCTGGCAATATTACAGCCACAATTCAGGATAATTTATTTCCCTTCTCAGTTTAATGGAAACCTTCTCAAACTTCTTCATTCAATGTGGCCTTCACTATCATTTACCTGTAGGAGACCTATCTGCCTCTAAAGCCACTCCAATATGGAGATGTGGGCTATTCCCATCTCCCAGTGCTAGAGCTGGTTATGTTTCTTGCTGGGAGGTCAGACCGAAAATCTGACTAATGTGAATCTGAGAGCAATCACATGCAAGCAGAGTATTTCTTTTCAAAACAGTAGAGTCCGCACATATCCTAGCTTTACAAACTGCATGTGGTTGTCCAACTCACTATTTTATGTTGCCTTATCAATGCATTTTTAAAGTAATCAATGTTAACATTTCTTCTTTCGTGATATCACTATATTTTGATTATGTGTGCAGGTATTTATGTGTATATATTACACTTACCAAATGCAGGTGAGATATCGACAGATTGTTCGGTTGCACAATGTCATAGAATAAGCCAATTTGCTGCCAAAGTAGGCCATTGCCTTTATTAAATATTCTAAGACTAGCATATCCCTCAGATGAGTTTTTCTGCCATAAAAATCAAAGGGTTGTAAACAGTGCAAGTACCTTTTGAAGACAAACCCATCCTATTGCAGTAGCAAGGAGCATGATTCTCTCCTCCTCGTCAGAAAGCCTCAGCTATTAAATCCCTACTGATTACATGGAACCATACTACCTTGTTGCCAACTTGATTTGTATGACTGATTTTCATTCCACATTGGACCAAATTATATTATATGCACTGGGGGCCATAAACTCCAGAGTCCACTAAATTGGAGTTATTATCCATTTTGGAACTGATTTGCATACTTGGTGGCATGTTGAACTTGTATGCTGGAGCTCTTTTGAGCGGGAGAAGGCACAATACCCAGTGGTTACTTTCATGTAAGGGGAAGGAGAGCAAAAGGGTAATGGAAAATAGGCTCAATAGGACATAACACTATGCCTTCACCAGCGGTATGTAGCTCCACCCCAGGAATTTATTGCAATACTTTCCCGCAATGTGATTTAGTGCACAACTTAGAATGAGTTACAAAGAGTGCAACCTATGTAATTCAGACTACACCTGATTAAGTCTTGGAGTCAACAGTAAATTAGGAATTAAGTGTGTTATTTTCTGGAGTACTGACTTTGCATAGAGCCCCAGTGAGTTTAGTTGGACAACGTGAATGACAGAATCCACCATTATGATCATGAAACTCAACTCTGAAACTAGTCTCATTCTATGACATGCTACGAAAGCTTTGCTACTTTCGAAGCCTAATTCACACTGGCCCCTAACAAGACTGACTTTGTGTGTATCACCAGTGACTGCAAACAACAGCACACACAAGGCTGAATCTCCAATGTTTATCTTTATGGCATCACTCCTTCATTCATCACCCCCACAAAATTCTTGGACTTCTACATTGACACCAAGCTCAACTTTTAGTTTCACACAGCACACAAGAAAATGATTAACTAGGGTCAATCAATGCTGTTCCTTAGACTGAAGCACTTTATACATAAAGTAGGCTGTAGAACCTACGGTACAGGCTCTGGTTCTCTGACATCTCAAAAATGGCCACATTTTCCAGGTCTGCATCTTTGAGATCCACTTGACTCCACTGAAGAGCAACCAGTACTCAGCAGCCCACTTTATCAAAGGTCTTAGCAAGTATGACAGGATCACAATTGCCATTGGTGATCTCCATTGACTTACAATACCTGTCCACATTGCACTTCACACTCTGTTGCAATGGCAACAGATTACCCTCTCCACCAAACTGATGTCCCGTCTGCCTCATTTAGTCGGCAAAACTTAATTATGTCAACGACAGAGACTACTCCCTCTCCGCTGCTGAAATACTCCTCTGAAAGTCTGATGACATAAGGGCTGTTGGAGGATTGTTCATTCATCCGCCCACCCTATTTAGAGCGGGTGGACCAATGCCCAGTTTTTACTTTCAAACACTGCCATCCAAAACAGGCCAGTAAATGAAAGTAAAAACATTTTAATGACCCCCTCGCCAAGGGAAAATACTCCCATGCTGAAGGAGTCATTGTTTTTTATTTTTAAAAAGAAAATCCCTCTTTGGGACTTTGTTTTTGAAAATAAAAACAGATATTGAGAGTAATACTAATCCGCGACAGCGGTTCGTGCCTATGTAAGAGATATCTGCTATGGTGGTGGACATCTCTAAATCTGGAATATGGTTACTCCGTCAGGTTGCCAGAGTATTTTTCTCTGTCACACTGACAGAGTAAATACTGCCCTCTATGATCTAAATCAGCCTCTCAGGCTTTTGGTGGAGCACACATGGCATGTCGTAGAAGCATGACTAGACTGGAAATCAGGAAATGCAGGAAGAAGAAGATTGGGTGCCATGCTGTATACATCTAATAGGATTTGAAGATTATCTCAGTCCAGATCCACCAGGCGCCATCCCGCCTCCATTTCACAAAGAGCTGAAAGGCCATTTTTTCAATCAATACCTCGTCACAGTGTAGCAATCTGGCTGCCTCTATACCTGCTTCCTGCTCTCATATTTCTCTTGGCACACCTACACACCTGCTCAAGCACTTGGATGCACTCACGGGTGATTAGTGGGCTCTACAAATCCACATAACATAACATAATGATATAACACTATCTAATTTAAAAGGTAGGGGTGTACTATATAAGTCACATATGTTTATACATGTTATTAAGGGGGAAATCGTGATGTTTTTCCTGTGTGTAACATGCATAATTCCACAAGAATTACAGACTCTATGGGGTCGATTCCGATCTCGGCTGGTAGGGCACCTAACAGTATTCGTCCGGAAAAAATACCAGCCGAATGCGTGTTCCGCGACCGATTCGTACACTCGTCCGGACGAACAAGTACGATGCGTATAACAACTCATTTTCCGAGCGAGCCGTACTCACCCAATCCAGCTCCTGTTCCCCGCCCGAGCCGGATCCGTGAACGCCGAATCGAGCCGCACGGAAGCAAATACACAGCACCTTCCGGCCGGACTAGTACGATGCGCAATCCGTACGCGCCGAACCCATCGCTACGTCCGGCACGTTTGAGCATCCGGGCGAGCTGTACATAAGCTCCGTTTCGCGCCACAAGACGATCCACGGCTACGAGGCGAACAAGCCTGCTACGAGTACGACTCGAAGACACGAGAAACCCGAACGAGACGATCCAAGCATGAATCCCATTGCGCAGGTCCTACCTATACTCTACATCTATTACCGGGACCGGCACGGTCGCGTACGGCGCAGACGGTAAGTCAAACACCAACAATACAAACAAACTACACGTACCCGAAATATGTCACACACACATAGGGATGCACAAATAACGTACACTAGCAACAGCAGAACCATAGGGGTGGGATGGCCAACACCAATGCCATACACACCCATAGGGGGATGGATGCCTACCACCAACACCACCCTACCACCACCCCTACTCAGGGGGGCCTGGATGCCTGCCACTACTACCATCCCCACCCTTAGGGGTATGGATGCCTACCACTAACACCATCACTACTCAGGGGGGGCTGGATGCCTACCACTACCACCATCCCCACTCATAGGGGGATGGATGCCTACCACTACTACCATCCCCACTCATGGGGGGATGGATGCCTACCACTACCACCACCCCTACTCAGGGGGCCTGGATGCCTGTCACTACTACCATCCCCACTCATAGGGGGATGGATGCCTACCACTACTACCATCCCCACTCATGGGGGATGGATGCCTACCACTACCACCACCCATACTCAGGGGGCCTGGATGCCTACCACTACCACCACCCCTACTCAGGGGGGCCTGGATGCCTGCCACTACTACCATCCCCACCCTTAGGGGTATGGATGCCTACCACTACCACCATCACTACTCAGGGGGAGCTGGATGCCTACCACTATTACCATCCACACTCATGGGGGGATGGATGCCCACCACTACCACCACCCCTACTCAGGGGGCCTAGATGCCTGCCACTACTACCATCCCCACTCATAGGGGGATAGATGCCTACCACTACTACCATCCCCACTCATAGGGGGATGGATGCCTACCACTACCACCACCCCTACTCAGGGGGGCCTGGATGCCTGTCACTACTACCATCCCCACTCATAGGGGGATGGATGCCTACCACTACTACCATCCCCACTCATGGGGGGATGGATGCCTACCACTACCACCACCCCTACTCAGGGGGGCCTGGATGCCTGTCACTACTACCATCCCCACTCATATGGGGATGGGTGCCTACCACTACTACCATCCCCACTCATGGGGGGATGGATGCCTACCACTACCACCACCACCCCTACTCAGGGGGGCCTGGATGCCTACCACTACCACCACCCCTACTCAGGGGGGCCTGGATGCCTGCCACTACTACCATCCCCACCCTTAGGGGTATGGATGCCTACCACTACCACCATCACTACTCAGGGGGGGCTGGATGCCTACCACTACTACCATCCACACTCATGGGGGGATGGATGCCCACCAATACCACCACCCCTACTCAGGGGGGCCTGGATGCCTGCCACTACTACCATCCCCACTCATAGGGGGATATATGCCTACCACTACTACCATCCCGACTCATAGGGGGCCTGGATGCCTTCCACTACTACCATCCCCACCCTCAGGGGTATGGATGCCTACCACTACCACCATCACTACTCAGGGGGGCTGGATGCCTACCACTACCACCACCCCTACTCAGGGGGGCCTGGATGCCTGCCACTACTACCATCCCCACCCTTAGTGGTATGGATGCCTACCACTACCACCATCACTACTCAGGGGGGGCTGGATGCCTACCACTACCACCACCCCTACTCAGGGGGGCCTGGATGCCTGCCACTACTACCATCCCCACCCTTAGGGGTATTGATGCCTACCAGTACCACCATCACTACTCAGGGGGGGCTGGATGCCTACCACTACCACCACCCCTACTCAGGGGGGCCTGGATGCCTGTCACTACTACCATCCCCACTCATGGGGGGATGGATGCCTACCACTAACACCACTCCTACTCATAGGATGGGTAATGCATGACACAACTAGCATACTCCCACATAAGGAATGACAGAAGATTACAACCCCCCAACACCATGACAAGTGTGTGTAGTCTGTGTCAAATGCCTACAACACTGAACATGACATTGAACATACAATGTGACCCCCTAGCACATGTGTCACACATAAATGTGTGTGGCCTCTACAATGCAAGCCGACCATGGCCACTGTGGCAATGGGCTCGAACACCCCATCACCACAGTGACCAAAAGGGAAGTGTGCTGTCCATAGCTGATGCACATTTTGAACAGTGTGGCAATGGGGCCTAAAGCCCCATCACCACAGTGACCAAAAAGGAAGTGTGGTGTCCATAGCTGATGCACATTTTGAACAGTGTGGCAATGGGGCCTAAAGCCCCATCACCACAGTGACCAAAAGGGAAGTGTGGTGTCCATAGCTGATGCACATTTTGAACAGTGTGGCAATGGGGCCTAAAGCCCCATCACCACAGTGACCAAAAGGGAAGTGTGGAATCCATAGCTGATGCACATTTTGAACAGTGTGGCAATGGGGCCTAAAGCCCCATCACCACAGTGACCAAAAGGGAAGTGTAGTCATGGTAAAAGCTGCCAAAGCCAAACTGCATGGATGAATCCTGGCCACACAACAACAAACACATCAGTGGCATAGTAGTGCTTGTGTCCCATAGCAACATAGATTGGTCAAGGGAAACAGTGCAGTGTCACTGAAACATCGTTTTGGCCATGTGCATACAAACATCACCCATGGGGGCCCACATTGTCAACATTCACAAATAACACAATGACAGAAGTGACCATCATAATGCTGACCCACATATCTGCACCAATGGACACACAAATGTAGATATCCTGTGGAGACTGTAGATATCAGGTGAACAAATACCATACCATGGCAGCAATGGGACATACAAACCATGATTATTGTGCTGACTGATGACCTAGGAGTCCCAGGGACAGCAGGGGAAACCCACCAAACAACATACAGCCAATGGCACACTCAAGATATGCCAATGCAGTGGTGCAAAGGCACAAACACAAACAGGTAGACTCACACTGCATATCAAACACAACAGGTGATGGGGGGGTGTGCCAGTGTCCCCAGGCAACCACACAACACATGAGGAGGCCTGAATTCCAACCACACAGATGTGTATACAGTGCCATACAAAAGTTACTCATGGATCGGATACCCCTATGTGGGCAATCAGGCATTTTTAGATGAGAGGGAGCACAAATTACACATGTCACACAAGCTTGTAGGAACAGCAACTAACACAGCAAGAGACAGACCCACCACAGCACTACCCCCAGGGACCCCACATTGTGCTGACACTAGCCTGCGTGATAATCCCACTGTGATGACAAAGTTAGATGTCATTCACACTGTGAACCACAGCCATGTGTCCTGAGCAACTAACTACCATCACACCTACACAAGCTCCAATCAATCAGCACGGCCTGCCAGCCAAGGCCAATATGGAGGTAGGGGTCTAGCCGTGCAACAACTCACTTTTGCACACACTCAACACCACACACCCTGATCTCCACCAATGTGCAGCAGTGAAGCTCACATGGACTGGTGACATTGGACATGCACCCATGACAATACCAGGGGTGGTGGTGGGAACTAAGGTGCAGAAACCCATCACACATGGCCAGTCAACAAGACTCGTCAATGTCTGACACACAGCACAGTATGCCGTACATGGGCATGATGTGAAATCCACCACAATCAATGGGATCCTGGCCATAGTCACACACCAACGAAGAAGCCAAGGTGACACACGAAGAACACACGTACACAACTTCCAACATTGCAGCTCTGACCCTGAGGAGTGGCAGCAGTCACACACACAACGTGTCACAATCACTGAAAGCTACCACAAACTGTAAATCACATGACTCGTGTAAACAACAAGTGCCAAGGGGAATCCTGAATGTGTCCCATCTGCGTTTGCCCACATCCCCAGCCCTGACAACAAAGACAACCTGGTATGACAACCTCATGAACATTAGTTTGCCATGCACCCACATCACGGAGAAACCAGGTCCAAGATGCTGGATGAACACAGAACAACTCAGCAAGCATCACTAACAGGAACATCCCTAGGGACACAGCCTGTGTAGGAAAAGGGAAGGGAACACACACAGACATGCTTACACAACACACAACACAGGCCCACGCAATGTCACTGGATTACACACTGCCATGAGGGCACTCCACTCCTGTGGAAGGTCCGCTGTGCCAAACCTTGTCTGTGCACGACACAAACATGTCAGCAGAACACTCCGTCAGTGAGTCAACAACCACAACACACAGAAGTCTCTGCTCACATCAGCCTGGGTACAAGAGTGTCACGTCAGTCATCTGCACACACACAAAACACGTGTCAAGCAAGTTGCACTGTATACACAGATGAGTCCTTCGACATTGATGTGCAAAACTGTCAGGGAAATCGGAACATTGAACAGTGGTAAGCCCACCAGATGTGCATCAGTGTAAGACAAAGATGTTCATTTACAAATGCAAAATGGACATCCCTGTGTCAAATGCTGATCATTACACCCTCAGACTGTAGCAAAGGATGCCATAGATCCAGACTACAACAGGACACATATCCCATGGACCACATGGAGTCCCTCACTGCAACACTTCATTTTCCTGATCTGAACACTATTACAACTGCAAATGCAGGATGCTACTCATCCACATCATGTACATCAAAAGAAAACCCACAAGTAAACAAAAAGATGCTTTATTCAGCAAATGTCAGGGTAAACACGGAAGTCCAAAAGAAATTAAGGCCAATGGCCAGTCCAAAATCACAGTCCCAACGGGGTGAGAAGTGACAACTGGTCACACATTGCTTGCCTGCACTGGTACGGTTAGGGGACATCCCCCTTGGAGGGGCATACAAGGGGCAGGCCAGGCACCGCAGGGACAGGATCAGGGGATGGCAGAGTGAGGCAGTGAAGGGGTGGTGGGTGCAGGAGTGTCACCGGCAACTGCAGTGGAGGTGTCTGACTCAGGGGGGGCCAGCACCACTGTGGTACACAAGTCAGTTGGTGTGGGTGCTGCAACCACTGCAGTGGGCTGGACTGATGTAGTGGACCGGGTACCCACTGCAGTGCCCGAGTCAGACGTGGTGGTTGTGGACTCCACTGCAGTGCATGACTCCAAGGGAGTGGAAGGGTGGGCAGATGAGGTGGGCAGGACAGAGGGGGGTGACCCGGTCTCCACAACAGTGCCACTAACAGGCAGAGCGTCTGGGTTGGAGGTGGAAGAGCAAGTGGCAGGGGGGGAGGGCCTAAGCAGTCTGGGGATGCGGTATCGGTGTGTGGGGGAACCTGGGGCAGGGTGTGGCGGGGGAACCTGTGCAGTGGTGGCCTGGGGGATGGAGGAGAGAGACTGGGCGGTGGAGCTGCGTGGTGGTGGTGGTGGGGTCTTGCTCTTCCTGGTCCGGGGGACTTCCGAATGGGGTCCTGTGTCTGCCTGCACCTGGGGGAGGGTGTCCGGGGGCGAGGGGCACTCCCTCTGTGTGGGTGGACTTCCTCTTCCCCCGGTATGCTGGATCAGCAGGATTGGAGGGGAAGAGGCCGAGGTCACACAGGAAGATCTGCTGTGTAGGTGGGGTAGCAGGTGAGGCAAGGGAAGGGGTCTTGGAGGGAGAGGATTTGGAGGACTGCGGAGTGAATGTGGATGCCTGTATGTGTGTGTGTTCCCCATCCCCTGTGTCTGTGGTATCAGTCCCCTGAGGATGCTTGTGTGCACATCTTGCCTTTCTCTTGGGTGTGTCTGTGCTGCTCGTGTCTGTGTGTTTGGGTGACTGTGCAGGTGTGCATGTGCTTTGGACAGGTAGGGGGGCAGGAAGTGTGGATGGGGCAGAGGTGGGAGGGGTGAGGGACTGTTGGAGGAGGGACACTGCTGCCATCAGGGAGGAGTCCATGGACTTATTGCTCCTCTGTAGGGCAGACATACCCGTTGAGATGCCCTCCATGAATGACACCAGCTGTGTCAACAGAGTGGTGTGTGCATGGAGGACACTCAGCATTGCTGTCTGCCCTACATGGAGCTGCCGAAGGAGGTACACAGACTCCTCACTCAGGGCAGCAGGGGACACAGGGGCAGGGGGTGCGGTGCCTGGCACGAAGGAGACACGCTCCCGAGCACGGGAGCCTCAACGGACCTCAGGAATGGGAGCCAATGGGAGGGCGGTGGTGGTGGCGGGGCCAGACAGACTAGCTGGCCTTTGGTGGCTGCTGAGACCCGCCTCCACAAGGGAGTCATCCTCCGAGCTGCTGTGGTCCTCAGCTGAGGTGGATGGTGCTGAGGACTCCTCGGTGTGGCTCCCCTCACCCTCCGTGCCACTGGGTCCCTCTGACCACTCGTCCGATGCTGACCCAGTCTGGCTCCGCTGCTCCTCCTGGGCCGTGGAGCTGTCCCCTCCTGTGGCTGTGGATGTATCTGAGAACAATTAGGGAAACAGACAAACATCAGTCACCTGCACTGACCGCACACACCACAGTAAGTACAGCACATTACAGAGCAAGCCCTGGCATCCTTAGTTGAACATTGCCTAAAGTCCTCACACAGATTCAGGGAAGCCAATTGTCAGTCTGATGGTCAACCATGGGACTCACACCCCTCCTGCCCTTGCACCCATCTGTCTGGTGCCTGTCTGATGGTAAGACTCCAGTGTGGACACATGCACCACCTACACAGTTGTTGGACATTGCAGGGAACACGGTGAAGTATGTGAACATGCACACATCACATCTCTTGCCACTGAGTCAGTGCAGGTGTCCGGATAAAGGGATGGCCAGAGTCTAAATAGAAATGCATGTGATGCATACCAGCACCAGACACCATGATGCACCCATGTCCGGATAGTCAATGCCACAATGGGGTGCATGTTGCACATGTCACTCCCCTGCAGGATCAGTCTCAGGAAGTTTAATGCCATGACACAGGAATGCATGCAAAGTCATACATTACTGTCTCAAGTCACATGTCTATGGCAGCCAGCCAACAACAGTCTGCACTGTGTCACAATCCGAGGGCATGGGGAATGCAAGTTATGTGTCTGACAAGTGCACATGTCCATCCCCCAAAAACCACATGATCTGTACTACTATTTGTCCACGTCATACCAACTGGACATATGGGGGACATGAAACACAACTCTCTGAACATGAGCACCTCACAGTGTGCTGTGAATGAAAATACAGCTGCCTGAAAGTCACAGTCGCAAACACCTGTGTGCACAGTCAAGTGATCAGACACCTATAAGTCACAGAAGTATCGTCTATCATGGTCACATCTCAGATGGCATGCTGAGCCCTAACCGATAAACATACCAGTAGTCCTGATAACGAAGACACAGCACAATGAGACAGAGGCAGACACCTGAGGGTACATTTCACTGATCACAACATGCCAGATGATACACGGGAGTGGGAGTACAGAGTGTATTGTATGCCCTGGAGTAGGCATGACTGTCCAGCTCCACCTGTAAGAGGGATGAGTCCTGGACAGTAGGCAGGTGGCTAAGCATGTGTGACACACTGGATACACATACTCCTGAGGCCCAAACATTGTTCCCACCAGCAGCATGGGTGTGTGCCAAATTCCCCAGGGACATGTGGTGAGTCAGAGCAGCAAGCGGACCACATATCAAAGTTACACCCAGATTACATGTCAGAACTTAGGCATTGTGTAAGCAATTGACCCACCGATGAATCGCACAACATAGTCACGGGAACAAATGCTGTCCCCCACCTTGAGCAAAGCTAAATGCAATGACACAGTCCCCAAATGACACAATTTCCTGACTATAAGGGCCACACATATGCGTATCAGAGGAGAAGTGGGCATGTCACAAATGAGGGACATGGGTCCTGGACCACATGACTGATGTACTGTGGAAGTTTAACCAGGCCAGAGGAGGGCACATAGCATGTCAGACAAAGTGCACAATGCAGTCATGGACTCACCCCCTCCTTGCTGCTGTCTGTCCTTCAGCTGCCCATCCAGGTCAGGGAAGACCACCGCCAGGATCCGGAGCATGTGGGGGGTCAGGGTCCGGTGTCCGCCCCTCCTGCAAGGAGGCGACAGCTTCAGCTGGACCCTTGCGATCCTTCGGGTCCAGCCACGAAGGTCCTGCCACCTCTTCTGGCAGTTGCGGATCCTGCGCCTGTAGACCCCCACGGATCTTACTTTCTGGGCGATGGTCAGCCAGATTTCCTGCTTCTGGTGGGCATCAACCTGTGAGGATGACAAAGTGAAAAGGCCATTACTACACATGCAACATATACGTGCATCACACAGTTGGATATACATGTCTCAATCACAGGGGCATATGATGTACACAGGCAGTGCAACAATGGCTATGAACAGTTTGCCAGCAGTCACTACATGGTATCATTGCATGGGAAGTAAACCTAGTTGGAATGCACTGTTACTGCACTGTACCAGTTCAGTGCATGTAACTACACACTTTGGGGTGTGACAACTACTCAGTGGGCATGCTAGCCAGTGGTGTGCACACTGAAAGTCCTGCTAGTCAGACAACATGCACAATTAGTGAGGCAGTGGACAGCACACTCACCTGCTCCCCTGGTTTCCCATACAGCTTGCTGTACTGTGGAAGGAGGCTGTCCAGCAGGGCTTGGTTCTCCTCAAGGCTGAAGGCTGGGGCTCTCTCCACAGTACGTGCCATTGCAGGAGCCAGAGGATGCATAAACAGCAGCAGTGTTGGTGGCAGATGTCATCCTGGAGCATGTAGTGCAGGCAAGTGAGCTCTCAGGGGAACAGCCAGCATTATATGTGTGCTGCAGAGGCAGATACTGTCCCATGTGTCCAAAGTGATAGGTCCAAGTCGTTTGCATCTTCTGAATCTGACCAATCCATGGAATAGCAGCACTAATACACGCCCACAGCATCCTTCAAATCTTCAACTTCATGACACCCATGATTTTGCAACATTGTTGTGGCTGGCCAACTGAATTCACTGCATCAGCCTCGTTGGAGCTTCGAAAACGCGTCCGTTGCCATGCCAGGCCCCAGCCAATGTGTGCGCACCGTTCGGTCCATTGCTGTTCAACGCGTACCCGCTCACAACAGATGCAATGGGCCGGCCGGGCACACCGATCGGTCCATTGCTGTACAACGCATATTTCGGGATACAACGCGTACCCGCACACATCATATGCAATGGGCCGGCCGGGCACACCGATCGGTCCATTGCTGTACAACGCGTACCTGTACAGGTCAGTCGCATATGTCACCATGCTTGTCACTGGTGAACGTATGCCAGCCACATATACCTGCCAGAGACCCAGGGGCACACCTACAACATCACACCCAGTCCACACTGTTTCCTGAGGCATGTAAGGCTGCATTTCCTTCTCTGTGTATGGGGGTTAACATGTGGTTTCTGTGGTGGCACTTGTGGGCAGCCACACCCAGGCTGTGCATGTGTTCATGGAGACAGGGTCCTTGGTGTGTTGTGCACATGACCACTGTGATGTGCAACAGTTCATTTTGGAGCATGTGGCATGGTCACATTTCCAGGTTGTGTATGTGTATGACATGTCACATACCCCCAGAGTCCCATGTGAGAAGGCATGTACGTCACAGGATGACCCATTGCCACAATAGTGATGTCCCTCCACAGTCTGTGTGCATGTTGTGTTTCCGATGTCACTGATTCCATGTGCACGATGGGAGACAGTCTCCACATCAACGTTGTTTGTGCATGGACTTTGATGTTGTGCGTCACTAGCGTCCATGTCTGTCCTGCGGATGCAACAGGGGCCACTACCTGTGGGAGTCATGTTTGTTTTTCTGACGTGTACATGATACGCCATGTCATGCCAGTGTCCATGTGGCAAGACAGGGTCACTGGGAATCTACCTGTCAATGATCTGTGATGCCTGTGGCGCTTCTGTCCAGACATGTCACTGTGGTGTGTGTGTGGAACGTGACAGCAGTAAATGGGTACTGTGACACAGCCTAATGGTTTCCCATAGCACAACCTGGTACCTGTTGTGCACACATGTTGTACTGAGAAGTTAGATGATGGCCATGTAGGTGCGAGTTATGTCCGACAGAACGGCACACACATCAAGTACTTGTGTCACGTAATGATGTATCATGTGAAATTGAGTATGGTGAATGGCACATATGTGGGGTGACTGACAATCTTTCTTCCTTCAACCTATGCACTGCAGGGCTCCAGCTGTCCATAGACCATTCCCTGACCTGGCAACGATGGTGGAACGTGACAGCATCCGACGGTACCGCTTCACCAGGCAGCTGATTGAGGATTTGGCAGTGCGCTTGGCACCACATTTGCAACCTGACCGGCCGTACCCTACGGCGCTGACCCCCAAGGTGAAGGTAAGGGCAGCCCTACACTTCTTTGCCACCGGTACCTTTCAACACACTGTTGCGACTGCCGGTGGGATGTCACAGACTATGTTCAGCCGTGTGCTACGCGATGTTTTGGAGGCAATGTTGAGATGCCTGAACCAGTACATCTATTTCCCAACACGTCAACAACTCACTGACGTCAAGAGTGACTTCTATGCCCTGGGGAGGATGCCACATGTCATTGGCTCCATTTATGGGACACATGTGGCTTTGATACCACCACAGGCACATGAGCAGGCATACCGGAACCGTAAACATTACCATTCGATCAATGCTCTGGTGGTATGTTTAGCAGATATGAGCATCACACATGTGTGCGCCCGTTTCCCTGGTTCAGCACACGATGCCTACGTGATGAGGAGTAGTCGCATCCCGAGGATGATGGCACAGATGCAGAACCAGCGTGCCTGGCTTGTCGGTGTGTACTGACTTTGTACCATTGTGTGTGTTCTGATCTGTAGTATTCCACCCACTTTTCCAAATCAGCTAATGTGCACTTGTCTGTCCGTAGGTGACTCCGGATACCCCAACATGCCGTGGTTGCTGACACCCCTCAGGAACCCTGTGACACCAGCCCAGATGCGCTACAATGAGGCACATGGTCGGACCAGGAGAGTGATAGAGCGGACCTTGGGTCTCCTGAAGAGCCGCTTCCGCTGCCTGGACAAGACAGGAGGGGCCCTCCCATATGCCCCAGCAAAGGTGTGCAAGATTGTCATCGTCTGCTGCATGCTACACAACCTGGCAGTGCGGAAGGAGTTGCCTCTCATCCTGGATGACGATGACCAACGTCCGCCACCTGTGGAGGATCCTGGCCTGGACCACGATGCCAGTGATGATGATGATGGTGATGTCCGCACACAGCTCATCACCAACTTCTTCAGCTGAATGTGAGTATCCAGGGAGATGTAATGTGAATGACGTGAGTTTGCATGATATGTGTGGGTGGTGCTCTGGTGCTGTTTGAGTGTGGCCATGTGCTACTTGACTGGATGCGTGCAGCAATGTGTCCTTCCAGGTAGTCTGAACTCCCCAACAGTTTTGATATGCTAACTTGGTTTTGTGTAGTTGTCTTGTGACATGTATTGGGCATGAGTATTGCAGTACTGTCCTGTTCTACAGTGATTTTAACTGTGTGTCATGTCTGTCCTTCACAGGGTGCTTACTGAGTACTTTGGTCAACTTGGATCCCCCGACACCATGATTCAGCTTTCAGGGTGGCAGCAGTAGTTGGCCTACAAGTGATGTGCCACACACCCCTGGACTTCATATCGTCTGCACTTGTTGACTGTGTGGCCACTGCCACGTGGGTAAACCTTGCATTTGTAGTGGAAACAACATGTTGCAAATGTGTAATAAACCTGTGCTTCACTTTGGGATGTGCGTTGTCTGTGGTCACACATCTGAGTGACATTTGCTTACTGCACCTGTGGGCTAGTTGACACAGACTCTGAATAGGTGTGGTGTCTGTGCATTCCACTGTATTTCCTGGCAACATCACTGTGGGCAATGAGTCCGATGGCCATGGTGTCTGTGTTGTGTAGCCCTAGTGGTGTGTCTCCCTCATATGTGTCACGTCACCATGACTCACACGACGGTGTTGTACTTGCTGTAGCAGTTAGCATACACAGTGTAATTTAGCAGAACATCATCACCATAACAGTATCCACATTTGAATAACAACAGTGGCAAGTATGGTGTACTAGTGATTTTATTTACAGAAATCTGTGTGTGTATAGTGCACAGGATGGTGGGTGCTGTACATTGGGATTGGGATCCAAAGCTCCCAGATGAGTTGGAAGTCTTGGTAGCAGAAATGTCCTGAGTGAAGTCCACAGTCATATGATACATTAGTCCAACTTGAACTCCCCATGTCATGTAGTGATGCATTCGACAGGGTGAAACGTTTGCACACAAAGGAGAATTTCCGGAACAGGTGTTGGCTTCCTGGGGGATGTACGTGGCCATCAACCTCTCAGTTTTCCTTCCTCGGACGACCACTCTTCTTTGGGGGGGGGACCCTCACGTGCAGGCTGCGGCGGTGCAGGGGACTATCCGCCAGAGTCCTCCTCCCTCCCTGTGGCGGTGTCAGTTGTTGCAGCACCAGATGTTGTGGGCACACAGGGAGGTGTGGCCATGTTGGTGCTAATCTGGCGGAGGCATGTCAATATGTCCCTATGCACCGCTGTGAGTTCTTGCAATGTGTCCCACTTGGACTCCATGCCCGACATGTGTGTCTCCACACGGGCCATGTGGGAGTCCAAGCGGGCATGATGGGCAGCCTGCTGCTGTTGTATGTCCTTGAGGATCCCCACTACCTGTCTGACCTCTCCGGTGCTATCCTGGTACGCATCAGCGATGCGTGCCAGTTGTGGGTCATCATGCAGTCCAGACCCCTCTGCAAGCAGCGACCTATGTCTACCACCCCTCCCACTACCCCTGGCGACACGTGCAGGACCTGCGGTGGCACGCACAGGTGACCCAAGGCCCACTTGGGGGTTGTTAGTGGTGTTGTCATCCGTTGCTCCACGGTGGGCCTGGGGCCCTGTGCTGTTGTCAGCGGTGGTCCTTGGTCTGTCCGTGTCAGCGGGCGTGGTCTGTATGTTGGCAGTTGTTGGAGGGGTGGGTGCAGGGGGTGCAGATGTTGGTCCAGCTGGTGCTGCATGATGACTCACACCGGAGGTGCCAGGTAGGTCTTCGCCATCCGAGGAGGGCAGAGGCTGTTCCACACCAGTGAGCTCTGTGTCCCCCGGAGCCTGGGACAGGGACTCCTCCTCGCCTGCTGCTGTGTCCGCATCATCGTCACCTGTATTTAGAAGAGACACACATTGTATGTAATGTTTCTACAGACATCAATGGTTCACACACCTGACAGTTGTGACTGTACCTCTGGATGCGGGCATGTACATTGCATTGTCCTAAGTTGCCACAGTAAGAGGCTGATATTGGTGTCGCACATTGTCATGCATACCTGGGGCATTTCAATATGAATGTTGAGGTATGTGCATGGCCAGCATTGGTTGTATTTGGTGGACATCCGCCCATCCTTCTCCACCTGGCCCAGTTGTCCCACCATGAAGCATGCCACCCTTGCAGTGGGTTCAGGTTGACTCTCAGGATGTCAGGCAGTGGTGTTGTGCTATTTGTTGGTGCACAGTTCCCAGCAGGGCCTTGTGCTCCCCACAGCAGTAGCCAGTGTCAGCCATCTTGTCAATCCTTATCCACTCCCTGTGATGTGAGCATGGTTCAGGGTGGTGTTGATGGGCCAATTGTGAGGGTGAGCAGTATCTGTGACTCCAACTCCCATCATGCTATTGCCTACACCCCCCTTCCCAGCATGCCCGTACTTCCTTCCTTTGGACTCTGCTTCCCTGTGGGGTAGTGTGCCTGTGCTGACAGGAAGGCTGACACTGTTGTCCTTGCGTTTGTTTGGCTACAAGTCCCAGGTGTGTCCCTGTGCTTCACACAGCATTACCCAGGGTGGTGGTTCTTTGTGGGATCTTCATTTGGTATGTGAGGCATTGCATTCTCCCAGGTGGGTTATGTGGAGTTTGTGTTGAGGGGTGTGTGAGGTGAGCTGCTTGTAACTATGGTCAGTGCTGTGAGTCCTCCTTCCCAGCTAGCCAGATATCCCACCATGCAACGTGCTTGCATTGCAGAGAGTGCAAGTTGGCTTTCAGGATGTCAGGCAGTGGTGTTGTGCTGTTTGTTGGTGAACAGTTCCCAGCAGGGCCTTGTGCTCCCCACAGCAGTAGCCAGTGTCTGCCATCGTGTCAGTCCTTATCCACTCCCTGTGATGTGAGCATGGTTCAGAGTGGTGTTGATGGGCCAATTGTGAGGGTGAGCAGTATCTGTGACTCCAACTCCCATCATGCTATTGCCTACACCCCCCTTCCCAGCATGCCCATACTTCCTTCCTTTGGACTCTGCTTCCCTGTGGGGTAGTGTGCCTGTGCTGACAGGAAGGCTGACAGTGTTGTCCTTGCGTTTGTTTGGCTACAAGTCCCAGGTGTGTCCCTGTGCTTCACACAGCATTACCCAGGGTGGTGGTTCTTTGTGGGATCTTCATTTGGTATGTGAGGCATTGCATTCTCCCAGGTTGGTTATGTGGAGTTTGTGTTGAGGGGGTGTGTGAGGTGAGCTGCTTGTAACTATGGTCAGTGCTGTGAGTCCTCCTTCCCAGCTAGCCAGATATCCCACCATGCAACGTGCTTGCATTGCAGAGAGTGCAAGTTGGCTTTCAGGATGTCAGGCAGTGGTGTTGTGCTGTTTGTTGGTGCACAGTTCCCAGCAGGGCCTTGTGCTCCCCACAGCAGTAGCCAGTGTCAGCCATCTTGTCAGTCCTTATCCACTCCCTGTGATGTGAGCATGGTTCAGAGTGGTGTTGATGGGCCAATTGTGAGGGTGAGCAGTATCTGTGACTTCAACTCCCATCATGCTATTGCCTACACCCTCCTTCCCAGCATGCCCGTACTTTCTTCCTTTGGACTCTGCTTCCCTGTGGGGTAGTGTGCCTGTGCTGACAGGAAGGCTGACAGTGTTGTCCTTGCGTTTGTTTGGCTACAAGTCCCAGGTGTGTCCCTGTGCTTCACACAGCATTACCCAGGGTGGTGGTTCTTTGTGGGATCTTCATTTGGTATGTGAGGCATTGCATTCTCCCAGGTGGGTTATGTGGAGTTTGTGTTGAGGGGGTGTGTGAGGTGAGCTGCTTGTAACTATGGTCAGTGCTGTGAGTCCTCCTTCCCAGCCAGCCAGATATCCCACCATGCAACGTGCTTGCATTGCAGGGAGTGCAAGTTGGCTTTCAGGATGTCAGGCAGTGGTGTTGTGCTGTTTGTTGGTGCACAGTTCCCAGCAGGGCCTTGTGCTCCCCACAGCAGTAGCCAGTGTCAGCCATCTTGTCAGTCCTTATCCACTCCCTGTGATGTGAGCATGGTTCAGAGTGGTGTTGATGGGCCAATTGTGAGGGTGAGCAGTATCTGTGACTCCAACTCCCATCATGCTATTAGCTACACTAACTTCACCAGCATACACAGAATTCCTTCCTTTAAGTGAGCTTCCCTGTGAGGTGGTGTTCTAGTGGTGGCAAAATATCAGGCAGTGTTTGTTGGTTATATTTGTGCCACTGCCTTACTCTATTTGTTGTTAGGTTTGTACATGTCATGACACAGTTACATATCACTGTGAGATGGCATGTATTGTGTTTATCTAACTGACATACACATCTTGGGATGATTATCTTTTGGTTGCTGTTGATTTGCTAGGGGTGGATGGTTTGACTGTCCCCTTGACAGTGATGTGTGTGTATTGGCACACAATATTGTGTATATTAGTTGTGTACTCACCAGGCTCTGAGATGTCTGTTAGTCCATATACGCTCACTGGTGGTAGGATGGCCCGCACCTTCTCCTCCCAGGGCCTGAGGTATACTGGTTTTGCAGGAGTGCCACTGCCGGTGTGCTGGCTCAGGAGGTAATCCTTCTTGAGTAGGTCTCTGAGCCTCCTGCGCACATCATACCACCTGTTCTGGATGTCTTCCTTTGTGCGCAAACATGGTGATTGTGCGTTCACCCTGTCGACGATCCTCGCCCACATCTTGGTTTTCTGCGACATGGGGGTCTGTTGGACTAATGTGCCAAACAACTGTGGCTCTACCCTCAGGATCTCGTCTACCATGACTTCCAATTCACTATCTAGGAACTTTGGATTCTTCTTTAGGGGCATGGTGATGGGTGGTGGTGGTGGTGATTGATGTGTGTGTGTGCAATTGAGGGTGTGTGTGTGTTGGTATTGCTGTGTGTGTGTGAGGGTGCTATTTGTTGAGGTGCTAATGGTGTGTGGCTTTTGTGTTGGATGAGCTGTGTGTGTGTCTGTGTTTGCTGTGTGATGGTGTTCTGTGCTGGCAGGTCAGTGGGATTTGCAAAGGATCATGGTAGGGATTTGTGGGCTTTATGTAGGTGGAGTTGGGGGTGTGTCCTTGTTCCATTTTTTTCACCCCTGTATTTATTGGCTTTGTCATTGCTTGTTTGGCCCTTTTTTTTGTATTTTTTCATTTGTGATTATTGTGCATGTAGGAGTCGTTCTTCTGACCGAGTAGGACGTTGCAGTTGTCTCGTGCGCGCCTCTCCGAGTCGTTCCCGCTGTGTTTCAGCTCAGTTTCATATGCGGCGTATGCGTCGGTCGCGGAGTATTGTGTTTGTTCGGCTGGGTTTGGTATGCGTGTCGGTCGTACGGCTTGGGCTCCGTACGAATCGGTCTGAATTTGCACCCATTGCATTGTACTGCGCGGGTCGGAGTTCGCGGGTACGTTTCGTTCGGATTATTTCCTGATGCGTGTCGGTCGGTTCGATTCGCGTGGTTTCCTGGCCGGATAGCTTGTTTCCGGCCGGGTCGGTCGTTCGCCTTGAGTTCCGTACGAGTCGGTCGTGATTCCCATGCATTTCATCGTACTTCCCAGGTCGGGCAACGCCGGTACGTGTCGGTCGGACTATTATCCCGTACCGAGTCGGTCGGTATTTTTTCCGGCCCGAATCGGATTCGGCCCCTAAGTGAATTCCACTTGAGTGGTTATCAGTGTGAACATTTTCCACTGCTTACACCCTTGCTTACAAAAGGCGAACACTATTTCAGCTCATTATATTGCCCTTGCAGATTCTAAAGACACACGGTCAACCTTGCTAGTGCAGCGCCTGCAGGGAACATCTAACGTCACAGTCCCCACAAAACATTAAGGGGTCGATTCCGATTCGGGCCGGAAAAAGCACCGACCGACTCGGATCCGGAAAAAATACCGACCGACACGTACCCGTGGCGCACGACACGCCAAGTACGATGCAAGGCGCGAAAAATCCGACCGACACGTACCGAAACCAAGTCGACCGACCGAGCCGCACGGAAACAGCAATCCGGCCGGAAAAACACGCGAATCCAACCGACCGACACGCACCCGGAACAAATCCGACCGAAACGTACACGCGAACTCCAAACCGCAAAGTACGATGCAAGGCGCGAAAACCACGAGCGAGTCGGACGGAGGCCAAGCCGTACGACCGACACGCATACAAAACCGAGCCAAAGCAACACAATACACCGCAACCGACTCGTACGCAGCATAGAAAACTGCACAAACACAGCGTGAACGAAACGGAGAACACCGTACGAGACCAATGCAGGGTCCGACTCGGTCACAAGAACGTTTCCAACATACACAAACAGCACAAAGGAAAAATCACCCAAAAAAGGCCAAACAAGCAATTACCAAGCCAATAAATACTGGGGGGTGGGGACAGAGAACAAAGACACACCCACAACTCCACCTATATAAAGGACACAAATCACTACCATGAGCCTTTGCAAATGCCATTCCACTGCCAGCACCCAAGAGAAAGCAACCACACACCCACAGCTCATCCCTCACACAAGCCATACACCATCAGTACACCAACAAATACCTACCTCACATACACCCAGCAAAACACACACTCACACACCCTCACCTGCACACCAACACACACATCACTCACCATCACCACCCATCACCATGCCCCCCAAGAAGAATCACAAGTTCCTAGATTGTGAATTGGAAGTCCTGGTAGACGAGATCCTCAGGGTAGAGCCACAGCTGTTTGGTACATTGGTCCAACAGACCCCCATGTCGCAGAAAACCAAGATGTGGGAGAGGATCATCAACAGGGTGAACGCACAATCACCATGTCGGCGCACAAAGACCGACATCCAGAACAGGTGGTATGACGTGCGCAGGAGGGTACGGAAACTGCTGAAGCAAGACTACATCAACAGCCAACACACCAGCAGTGGCCCTCCTGCCAAGCCAATATACCTCAGGCCCTGGGAGGAGAAGGTGCGGGCCATCCTTCCGCCAGTGAGCATATATGGACTAGAGGACATCCCAGAGCCTGGTGAGTACACAACAAATGTACACAATATACTGCCACAAAACACACACACATCACTGTCAAGGGGAGAGTCAAACCATGCATTCATAGCAATTACACAGCAACCAGAACAGAATCATCCCAAAATGTGTATGTCAGTCAGATAAACACAACACATGCCATCAAAAAAGTCACATCCAACTGTGCCAACACATGTACAAACACAACCACAACTACAGCTAGGCAGTGGCACAAATAGAACCAACAAACACATCCACACATGTAGCCACCACAACAACACCAACACACAGTGAAGACCACTCAAAGGAAGGAATTCTGTGTATGCTGGCCAAGTCAGTGTAGCCAATAGCATCATGGGAGTCGCAGTCACACATATTGCCCCCCCACAACTGTCCCATCAACACCACCATGAACCATGCGCACATCACAGGGAGTGGAGAAGGACTCACAAGATGGCTGACACTGGCTACTGCTGTGGGGAGCACAAGGCCCTGCTGGCAAATGTGCACCAACAAACAGCAGGACACCACTGACTGACATCCTGAGAGACAACTTCCACTCCCTGCAATGCAAGCACGTTCCATGGTGGGATATCTGGCTGGCTGGGTGGGAAGGGGGACTTGCAGCACTGACTATAGTCACAAGCACCTCCCCTCACACACACCCCCAACACAAACTCCACAGTACCCACCTGGTAGAATGCAATGCCCTCCATCCTAACACAAGATCCCACAAAGAACCACCACCCTGGGTTATGTTGTGTGAAGCACAGGGACACTCTTGGGACTCTTAGCCAAACAACTGCCAGGACAACACTCCCAGCCATCCTGTCAGCACAGCCAGCCCACCCCACAGGGAAGCAGTGTCAAAAGGAAGGAAGCATGGGCATGCTGGGAAGGGGGTGGAGGCAATAGCATGATGGGAGTCGTAGTCACTGATATTGGTCACCCCCACAACTGTCCCATCAACACCACCCTGAACCATGCTCACATCACAGGGAGTGGAGAAGGACTCACAAGATGGCTGACACTGGCTACTGCTGTGGGGAGCACAAGGCCCTGCTGGCAACTGTGCACCAACAAACAGCAGGACACCACTGACTGACATCCTGAGAGACAACTTACACTCCCTGCAACGCAAGCACGTTCCATGGTGGGATAACTGACTGGCTGGGTGGGTGGGACGGAGGGCCGGCTGCCAACCAAACACAACCAATGCAGACCATGTTCACACCCCAGAAAATACATAGAAATGCCCAAATAATGCAGGACAATGTGCCACACCAATATCAACCCCTGACTGTGACGACTCAGGACAATGCAATGTACAGGCCCGCACGCAGAGGCACAGTCACAACTGTCATGTGTGTCAACCATTGATGCCTGCAGAAACATGACATACATTCTTTGTGTCTCCCAAAAACAGGTGATGATGGGGACACAGCAGCAGACGCTGAGGAGTCCCAGTCCCAGGCTCAAGAGGATGCCGAGCTCACTGGCGTCGTACAGCCTCTGTCCTCCTCGGACGATGAAGAACAACCTGGCACATCCGGTGCAAGTCAACATGCAGCACCAGCAGGACCACCAGCTGCAGCACCAGCAGGACCACCAGCTGCACCCCTGCACCCACCCCTACAACGACTGTCACCACGAATACCATCCCTGCCGACATGGACAGAATAAGGAGCAACACCAGCACAGTGACCCTGGACCAACCTGGGGCCATGGACACCACCACCACCACCAACCCCCAAGGTGGACCAGGGTTATCTGTGCGTGCCACTGCACACACTGCACATGTCAGCAGGGGTGGTGGGAGGGGTGGGAGACAGAGGTCGCTGCTTGCAGACGTTGCTGGTGTGCATGATGACCCACAACTGGTACGCATAGCTGATGCGTACCAGTCCAGCACCGGAGAGCTCAGCCAGGTAGTGGGGCTCCTCAGAGACATTAAACAGCAGCAGGCTGCCCATCATGCCCGCTTGGACTCCCACATGTCCCACGTGGAGTCACACATGTCCCGTGTGGACTCACACATGTCCCGCGTGGAGTCCAAGTGGGATGCACTGCATGAGATGACGGCGGTGCACAGGGACATTTTACAATGCCTCCGCCAGATGAACAGCAACCAGTCCACACCTCCCTGTGTACCAACAACATCTGGTGCCGAACAAACTGCAACTGCCACAGGGAGGGAGGAGGACTCTGGCGGAGAGTCCCCTGCACCGCAGCAGCCTGCACTTGAGGGCCCCCCCAAGAAGAGGGGTCGTCCGAGGAGGGAAAAGTGAGAGGCCGATGGCCAAGCGCAACTCCCAGGAAGCCTGAACCTGTTCTGGATGTTCGCCTTTGTGCACAGACTGTTCACCCTGTTGACAGCAACACCACTCCCACACATTGCATGGGGAGTACAAGTTGGACCAATGTGTCAGACAACTGTGGCCCCGATACTGGGGATCCTGTCTACCCGGACTTTCAATTCACCTAGGAACTTGGGATTGCAAGATTCATGTACAGCACAACCCATCCTATGCACTATTAACACAAATGTATCACAATAAACACACTAATACACCATACTTGCCTCTGTCGTGATTCCAACGTGGGTGCTGTTATGGGGATGATGAACTGCAAAATTACACTGTGTATGCGAACTGCAACAGCAAGGACAACACAGGCATGTGAGTACAGGAAACGTGACACACTTGAGGGAGACACACCACCAGGGCTACACGACACATACACACCTAGGCCATCTGACTCATTGCCTACACTGATGTTGCCAGGGAAGACGGTGCAATGCACAGACACCACACCCATTCCCAGTTGTAGTCAAGTAGCCCACAGGTGCAGTAAGCAAATGGCACTCAAATGTGTGACCACAGACAACGCACATCACAAAGTGAAGCACAGGTTTATTACACAGTTGCAACATGCCGTAACCACTACAGATGCAAGGTAACCCCACCTGGCAGCGGGCACACAGTCAACAACTGTAGTCGGAAGGAAGTCCATGGGTGTGGCGCACATCACCTGTAGGGACACAACAGCTACCAGCCTGGATGTGCAATCACGTCGTCGGTGGACACAGTTGACCAAACGAATCTGAAAGTACCCTGTGAAGGACAGAAATGACACACAGTCAAAAGCAATGGAGTACAGGACAGAACAGCAAAACACATGCACAATACATGTTACAAGATACCCACCCAGAACCAAGTTAGCATGTCAACACTGTTGGGGAGTACAGCCCACCTGTTAGCACACATCGCAACACACATCCAGTCAAGTGGCCCATGGACACACTCCCACAGCACCAGAGCACCACCCACACATCATGCCAACTCACATCATTGACATGACACCTCAGGATACTCACATTCAGCTAAAGAAGTTGGTGATGAGCTGTGTGCGGACATCACCATCACCATCATCATCATCATCATCGTCACTGGCATCGTGGTCCAGGCCAGGATCCTCCACAGGTGGCGGATGTTGGTCATTGTCATCCTGGATGAGAGGCAACTCCTTCCGCACTGCCAGGTTGTGGAGCATGCAGCAGACGATGATAATCTTGCACACTTTCGCAGGGGCATATAGGAGGGACCCTCCGGTCTTGTCCAGGCAGCGGAAGCGGCTCTTCAGGAGACCAAAGGTCCGCTCAATCACTCTCCTGGTCCGACCATGTGCCTCATTGTAGCGCATCTGGGCAGGTGTCACAGGGTTCCTGAGGGGTGTCAGCAACCACGGCATGTTGGGGTATCCCGAGTCACCTACGGACAGACAAGTGCACATTAGCTGACTTGGAACAGTGGGCGGAATACTACAGATCAGATCACACACAATGGCACAAAGTCAGTCCACACCGACAAGCCAGGCACGCTGGTTCTGCATCTGTGCCATCATCCTGGGGATGCGACTACTCCTCATCACAAAGGCATCGTGTGCTGAACCAGGGAAACGGGCACACACGTGTGTGATGGTCATGTCTGCAAGACACACCACCAGTGCATTGACCGAGTGGTAGTGCTTGCGGTTCCTGTAGGCCTGCTCCTGGGCCTGTGGTGGTACCAAAGCCACATGTGTCCCATCAATGGAGCCAATTACATGCGGCATCCTCCCCAGGGCATAAAAGTCACTCTTCACGTCAGTGAGTCGTCGCAGTCTAGGGAAATAGATGTACCGGTTCAGGAAGAGCAACATTGCCGCCAAAACATCGCGGAGCACACGGCTGAACATGGTCTGTGACATCCCACCAGCAGTCGCCACAGTATGTTGGAAGGTACCAGTGGCAAAGAAGTATAGGGCTGCCATCACCTTCACCTTGGGGGTCAGCGCTGTAGGATACGGCCGGCCAGGCTGCAAATGTGGGGACAACTGCACTGCCAAATCCTCAATCAGCTGCCTGGTGAAGCGGTACCGTCGGATGCTGTCCCGTTCCACCATCGTTGCCAGGTCTGAGAATGGCCGATGGACAGCAGGAGCCCTGCAGTGCAGAGGAGAAGTTAGCAAGATTGTCAGTCACCCCACATATGCGGCATTGAACACACTCAAGATCCCAACATACATCATTATGAGGCACAACTACATGAAGTGTGCAGTACCGGAAGGACATGTATGGTACATACATGGCCAACATCTGTCAACACGGTCCAACAGGTGGCATCAATTAGTCCCAGGTTGGCCTATTGGATATCATGAGGCCGTGTCACAGTTCCCATCTCCTGCTGCCGTGTCACAATAACCCCCACAGGGACATGTGAGGACAGATGTGCCCCAGGCACCACAGCTCAACGACAGGTACATTCCCAGGGACCCTGTAATGCCACATGGACACTGGCATTACATGGAGTATCATGTATACACCACAGCAAAACAACCATGACCCCCACAGGTAGTGGCCCCACTTGCCACGGCAGGACAGACATGGACGTCTGTGACACACACGCACAACATCAGAGTCCATGCACACACAACGTGGATGTGGAGACTGTCTCCCATTGTGCACATGAAATCAGAGACATTGTAAACACCACATGCACAAAGACTGTGGAGGACCATCACTATTGTGCCACTGGGACACCCTGGCTCAAACATACCGTCCCACATGGGACTCACGGGGTATGTGACATGACATACACATACACCACTGTGAAATGTGACCATGGCACATGCACAGATATGAACAGTTGCACATCACAGTGGTCACGTACACGTAACACCCAGGATCCTGTCCCCATGAACACGTGCACAGCCTGGGGGTGGCTGCCCACAGGTGACACCCACAGGACAACATGTACACCAACATACACACAATAGGAAATGCAGCCTTACATGCCTTATGATAAAGTTTGGACAGGCTGTCGTGTGGTAGGTGTGCCCCTCACTCCCTGGGAGCTATCTGTGGCTGGCATATGTCCATCTGAGACAGGCATGCTGACATATGCCAGTCACATGTACAGTGATGCGTTGAACAGCAATGGACCGATCGGTGCCTCCGGCCGGCCCATTGCTTTCAATGTGTGCGGGAACGCGTTGTACCCCTGTGCGCGTTGAACTGCAATGGACCGATCGGTGCCTCCGGCCGGCCCATTGCTTTCAATGTGTGCGGGTATGCGTTGTACCCCTGTGCGCGTTGAACTGCAATGGACCGATCGGTGCCTCCGGCCGGCCCATTGCTTTCAAGGTGTGCGGGTACGCGTTGTACCCCTGTGCGCGTTGAACTGCAATGGACCGATCGGTGCCTCCGGCCGGCCCATTGCTTTCAATGTGCGGGTACGCGTTGTACCCCTGTGCGCGTTGAACTGCAATGGACCGATCGGTGCCTCCGGCCGGCCCATTGCTTTCAATGTGTGCGGGTACGCGTTGTCCCCCTGTGCGCGTTGAACTGCAATGGACCGATCGGTGCCTCCGGCCGGCCCATTGCTTTCAATGTGTGCGGGTACGCGTTGTCCCCCTGTGCGCGTTGAACTGCAATGGACCGATCGGTGCCTCCGGCCGGCCCATTGCTTTCAATGTGTGCGGGTACGTGTTGTACCCCTGTGCGCGTTGAACTGCAATGGACCGATCGGTGCCTCCGGCCGGCCCATTGCTTTCAATGTGTGCGGGTACGCGTTGTACCCCTGTGCGCGTTGAACTGCAATGGACCGATCAGTGCCTCCGGCCGGCCCATTGCTTTCAATGTGTGCGGGTACGCGTTGTACCCCTGTGCGCGTTGTACCGCAATGGACCGATCGGTGCGCACCCATTGACAATGGGCTTGCCTGGCAACGGACGCGTTTTCGAATTTCGAACGAGTCGGTTGCTGGAAAATCAGTTGGTCACCCACAACAATGTTGCAAAATCATGTATGTCATGAAGTTGAAGATTTGAAGGATGCTGTGGGCGTGTTTTGGTGCTGCTATTCCATGGATTGGCCAGATTCAGAAGATGCAAACGACTTGGACCTATCACTTTGGACACAAGGGACAGTATCTGCCTCTCCAGCACATATATATTGCTGGCTGTTCCCCTGAGAGCCCACTTGCCTGCACTACATGCTCCAAGACGACATCTGCCACTGCACTGCTGCTGTCTCTGCCCCTCTGGACCCTGCAATGGCACGTACTGTGGAGAGAGCCCCAGCCTTCAGCCTTGAAGAGAACCAGGCCCTGCTGGACAGCCTACTTCCACAGTACAGCAAGCTGTATGGGACACCAGAGGAGAAGGTGAGTGTTCTGTGCACTGCCTTTCTGAATGTGCATTTTGTCTGACTAGCAAGGCTGAGAGTCTGCACGCCACTGGCTAGCAGGCTCACTGAGTAGTTGTCACCCCCCATAGTGTGTAGTGACTTGCACTGGACAGGTATGGTGCAGTGACAGTGCATTTGAACATGGTTTTACTTCCCATGCAATGATACCATGTAGTGACGTCTGGCAAACTGTCCATGGTCAGCTTTGCACTGCCTGTGTACATCATGTGCCCCTGTGATTGAGACATGTATATACAACTGTGTCATGCACGGATATGTTGCATGTGTGGTAATGGCCTTTTCACTTTGTCATCCTCACAGGTTAATGCCCATCGGAAGCAGGAAATCTGGAAGGACATAGTCCGGGCTGTCCGGTCCGTGGGGGTCTACAAGCGCCGGATCCGCAACTGCCAGAAGAGGTGGCAGGACCTTCGGGGCTGGACCCGGAGGATTGCACGGGTCCAGCTGAAGCTGTCGCCTCCTCGCAGGAGGGGCGGAACACGGACCCTGACCCCCACATGCTCCAGATCCTGGCGGTGGTCTTTCCAGACCTGGATGGGCAGCTGAAGGCCAGACAGCAGCAAGGAGGGGTTGAGTCAAAGACTGCACTGTGAACTCTGTATTACATGCTTTGTGCCCTCCTCTGGCCTGGTTCAACTGCCACAGTGCAGCAGTCATGTTGTCCAGGAGCCATGTCCCTCTATTGTGCACTGCCCACTGCTCATCTGATACCCAGGTGTGGCCCTTACAGTCAGGGAATTGTGTCACTTGGGACTGTGTCCTTGCAGTTTGCTTCACTAAAGGTGGGGGACAGCATCTGTTTCCCTAACTCTGTTGTGGGCATCATGGGTGGGTCCATTGTTCACACAACGCCTGGGTTTGGACATGTGATCTGCGTGTTGCTTTGATATGCGGTCCACTTGCTGAGCTGAGCCACCACATGTGCCTGGGGTATGTGGCACACGCCCATGCAGCGGGTGGGAACAATGTTTGTGCCCCAGGAGTGTGCAGATTACGTGTGTCACACATACATAGCCAGCTATCCACTGTCCAGGGCACATCCCTCATTCATGTGGAGCAGGACAGTCATGCCTACTCCAGGCCATGCAATGCACTCTGTACTCCCACTCCCGTGTATCAGCTGACACATTGTGCACAGTGATTTGACCCCTCCGGTGTCTGCCTCTGTGTCAGTGTGCTGTGGATTAGTTGCCAGGACTGCTGTGGTGTTTCTTGGTAGGGGCTCAGCATGCCCCTGGAGATGTGACCATAGGAGACGATACTTGTGTGTCACATAGGTGTTTGATCAGCTGCCCGTGCAGACTGGGGTCTGCGAATGTGATGTTCAGGCAGCTGTTCCCCATTCACAGCAAATTGTGAGGGGCTCAGGTTCAGAGGGTAGTGTCACAGGTCTCCCATATGTCCAATAGGTGTGACCTGGACAGATGAGGGTTGAGATGATGTGTTGTGTGGGGGATGTACATGTGCACTTGTGCAGCTCCAGGACTTGCATTCCCCATGACCTACTATTGTGACACAGTGCATAGTGTTGTTGTCTGGCTGCCAAGTCATACATCACTGAGACAGTGATGTATGACTTAACAGTCATGCCTCTGCCATGGCATGTGTCAACTTATTTGTGGTCCTGCAGGGGAGTGACATGTGCTACATGCACACCATAGTGGCGCTGGCTATCAGGACATGGGTGCATCATGGTGTCTGTCGCTGGTATGCATCACATGCATTTCCTATTTGACTCTGGGCATCCCTTTCATCCGGAAACCTGTACTGACTCAGTGGCAAGAGCTGTGATGTGTCCACACCGTGTCCTCTGCACTGTCCAACTACTGTGTACTTGGTGCATGTGTCCACACTGGGGTGTTGCAATCCAACAGACACCAGACAGATGGGTGCAAGGCCATGTGGGATGTGAGTGCCATGCTTGGCATCAGACTGACAATTGGCTTCTCCTGTTCAGTTAGGGCACTTCTAGCAATGTACAACTAATGATGCCAGGGCTTGCTCTGTGATGTGCTGTGCTCACAGTGGTGTGTGCGTTTGGTGCAGGTGACTGATGTCTGTCTGTTTCCCCATTGTTTGCAGATACATCCACGGCCACGGAAGGGGACAGCTCCACGGACCAGGAGGAGCCAGAGAGCCAGACTGGGTCAGCAGCCGAGGAGTGGTCGGAGGGACCCAGTGGCACGTAGGGCGAGGGGAGCCACACCGAGGAATCCTCAGCACCATCCACCTCAGCTGAGGACCAGAGCAACTCGGAGGATGACTCCCTTGTGGAGGCGGGTGTCAGCAGCCACCACACCCCAGCTAGTGTTGCTGTCCACGCCACCACCAGCACCACCACCGCCCTCCCATCGGCTCCCATTCCCCAGGTCCGTGGAGGCTCCCATGTTCGGGAGCGTGTCTCCTTTGGCCCAGGCACCGCACCCCCTGCCCCTGTGTCCCCTGCTGCCCTGAGTGAGGAGTCTGTGTACCTCCTTCGCCAGCTCCATGTAGGGCAGACAGCCATGCTGAGTGTCCTCCATGCGCACACCGCACTGTTGACTCAGCTGGTGTCGTTCATGGAGGGCATCTCATCGGGCATGTCTGACCTACAGAGGGGCAACAGGTCCATGGACTCCTCCCTGACGGCAGCAGTGTCCCTCCTCAGACAGTCCCTCACCCCTCCTGCCTCTGCTCCATCCACACTCCCCAGCACCTTGCCCGTCCCAAGCACACACACACCGGCACAGGCACACACCAGCACACACACATCCAGCACACAGACACACACGCCACAAACTAAACGCACACGCACGCACAGTCAGGGGACTGAAACCAGACTCACAGGGGATGGGGCCCTGGAACACACAAACGCATCCACGGGCACTGCGCAGTCCTCAGTTGCCTCTCCCTCCAAAGCACCCTCCCTTGCCTCACCTGCAACCCCAAAGACCCAGCGCCTCTTCCTCAGTGACCTCGGCCTCTTCCCCTCCGATCCAGCTGCCCCAGCATCCAGGGGGAAGAGGAAGCCCCCACACGGAGCAGAGTGCCCCTCGCCCCCGGACACCCTCCCCCAGGCGCAGACAGACTGAGGCCCCCACCCGCAAGTCCCCCTGGAGTGGTAAGAGCAAGACCCCGCCGCCGCCCTGCAGCTCAAGCACCAGGTCACCTTCCTCCATCCCTCAGGCCCCCACTCCACAGGTGCCCCCGCCACACCCTGCCCCAGGTTCCCCCACCCACAGATATACCATCCCCAAGAGGCTCCGGCCTTCTCCCCTGGCACTTGCTCTCCCGGCACCACACCCCCCGCTGCGCTTGTCTGTGCCACTGATGTGGTGAGGGTGTCCTCCCCTCTGTCCAGCCCACCTTGCCTGTTCCCCATTCTCCTCCCCTGGTGGTAGGCACTGCAGTGGAGTCCACTACCACCCTGTCTGACTTGGGCACTGCAGTGGCGGACCTGTCCACTCCATCTGCAGGGTCCACTGCAGTCGTGCCGGCACCCACAACATCTGAGCCATGCCCCCAGTTGTGCCGGCACACACCATGTCAGACACCTCCACTGCAGTTGTCAGTGGCTCTCCAGCACCCACCACCCCTTCCCTGCTTCCTCCTGGTGAGCCCTGATCCTGTCCCTGCGGTGCCTGGCCTACCCCCCGGTTGCCCCTCCTAGTGGATTGTCCCTGGTTTTGTGCAGGCATGTGTAGGGTGGCATCTGCCACTGTCACCCACTTGTGACTTTGTTGATGGACTGGCCATTGGCCTTTGTTTATGTTCTACCGGACTTCTACTTTTAATGCCACATATGCTGAATAAAACAACTTTCTGTTCTCTAGTGCTTTTGCTTCTGATGTACATGATGTTGATGATGCTAAGAATGCCCTTGCTGCAGTGATGGTGATATTTGGTCTCATGATAATGAAGTGTTACTGTGCAGGAACCCATGTGGTCCAGGGGTTATGTGTCCTATCCTGTGGTGTATCCATGTCATCCATAGCAGCATCTGAGGGTGTCATGTGTTCAGTATTTGGCAATGAGATTTCCTACTTAGATTGGCAACTTCACATCTGTGGCTTCCACCCCTGCACATCTGTTGTGCCTGCCATTGTTCTATTCGTCTACTTCCCTGACCGTGTGGCCATCTCCAGTGAACATGCAGGTTTGGGCATCAATGGGGAAGGACTCATCTGTGTTGTCAGTGCAACATTGCTATACAAGTGTGTTGGATCTGTGCTGATGATTCCGTTGGCACTTCCATGACCAGGCTGATGGGACGGGAGCCCTCATTTGTTGCTGATTGTTGATTGTGTGTCCCATTGCTGCCATGGTATGGTATCTGTTCGCCTCACATCTGCAGTCTCCACAGGGTATCTGCATGTGTGTGCCCATTGGTGCAAATATGTGGGTCTGCATTCGGATGGTCACTTCTGTCATTGTGTCATTGATGATTGTTGACGGTGTCAGCCCCCATGGGTGTTGTTTGTCTGCACATGGCCAAAGTTATGTCTTATTTGCACTGCAGGATTTGGCTCCCCCAATTTATGTTGCAATGGGACACATACACTACTTTGCCACTGATGTGTTTGTTGTTCTGTGACCAGGAATCATCCATGCAGTTTGGCAGTTGCACCTCTTACTTTGTCAACACTTGCCTTTTGGTCACTGTGATGATGGGGGTTTGGACCCCATTGCCACAATGTTCGAAATGTGCTTCAGCTATGGACCCCACACTTACATTTTGGTCACTGTGATGATGGGGGTTTGGACCCCATTGCCACAATGTTCAAAATGTGCTTCTGCTATGGACCCCACACTTACCTTTTGGTCACTGTGATGATGGGGTTTGGACCCCATTGCCACAATGTTCAAAATGTGCTTCAGCTATGGACCCCACACTTACATTTTGGTCACTGTGATAATGGGGGTTTGGACCCCATTGCCACAATGGTCATGGCCTGCTTGCATTGTGGGTGCCACACACATATATGTGTGGCACATGTGCTAGGGGGCCACATTGTATGTTCAAAGTCATGTTCGGTGTTGTAGGCATTTGACACAGTCTACACACGCTTGTCATGGTGTTGGGGGATGTCTTCTTCTTGCATTCCCTAGGTTGTGGTGTGCTGGTTGTGTCATGCATTGTCCATCCTATGAGTGGGGGTGGTAGTAGCGGTAGGCATCCTGCCCCCCTGGCTAAGGGTGGTGGTAGGCATCCAGCCCCCCCTGGGTGAGGGTGGTAGTAGTGGTAGGCATCCTGCCCCCTCTGGCTAAGGGTGGTAGTAGTGGTAGGCATCCTGCCCCCCTGGGTGAGGGTGGTAGTAGTGGTAGGCATCCTGCCCCCCTGGCTAAGGGTGGTAGTAGTGGTAGGCATCCTGCCCCCCTGGGTGAGGGTGGTAGTAGTGGTAGGCATCCTGCCCCCTGGGTAAGGGTGGTAGTAGTGGTAGGCATCCTGCCCCCTGGGTAAGGGTGGTAGTAGTGGTAGGCATCCTGCCCCCCTGGGTGATGGTGGTAGTAGTGGTAGGCATCCTGCCCCCTGTGTAAGGGTGGTAGTAGTGGTAAGCATCCTGCCCCCTGGCTAAGGGTGGTAGTAGTGGTAGGCATCCTGCCCCCCTGGGTGAGGGTGGTAGTAGTGGTAAGCATCCTGCCCCCTGGCTAAGGGTGGTAGTAGTGGTAGGCATCCTGCCCCCTGGGTGAGGGTGGTAGTAGTGGTGGGCATCCTGCCCCCTGGGTGAGGGTGGTAGTAGTGGTAGGCATCCTGCCCCCCTGGGTGAGGGTGGTAGTAGTGGTAAGCATCCTGCCCCCTGGCTAAGGGTGGTAGTAGTGGTAGGCATCCTGCCCCCCTGGGTGAGGGTGGTAGTAGTGGTGGGCATTCTGCCCCCTGGCTAAGGGTGGTAGTAGTGGTGGGCATCCTGCCCCCTGGGTGAGGGTGGTAGTAGTGGTGGGCATCCTGCCCCCTGGCTAAGGGTGGTAGTGGTGGTGGGCATCCTGCCCCCTGGGTGAGGGTGGTAGTAGTGGTGGGCATCCTGCCCCCTGGCTAAGGGTGGTAGTAGTGGTGGGCATCCTGCCCCCTGGCTAAGGGTGGTAGTAGTGGTAGGCATCCTGCCCCCCTGGGTGAGGGTGGTAGTAGTGGTAGGCATCCTGCCCCCTGGCTAAGGGTGGTAGTAGTGGTGGGCATCCTGCCCCCTGGGTGAGGGTGGTAGTAGTGGTAGGCATCCTGCCCCCTGGGTGAGGATGGTAGTAGTGGTAAGCATCCTGCCCCCTGGCTAAGGGTGGTAGTAGTGGTAGGCATCCTGCCCCCCTGGGTGAGGATGGTAGTAGTGGTAAGCATCCTGCCCCCTGGCTAAGGGTGGTAGTAGTGGTAGGCATCCTGCCCCCCTGGGTGAGGGTGGTAGTAGTGGTAAGCATCCTGCCCCCTGGCTAAGGGTGGTAGTAGTGGTAGGCATCCTGCCCCCCTGGGTGAGGGTGGTAGTAGTGGTAAGCATCCTGCCCCCTGGCTAAGGGTGGTAGTAGTGGTAGGCATCCTGCCCCCTGGGTGAGGGTGGTAGTAGTGGTGGGCATCCTGCCCCCTGGGTGAGGGTGGTAGTAGTGGTAGGCATCCTGCCCCCTGGGTGAGGGTGGTTGTGGTGGTAGGCATCATGCCACCCCTGGGTGAGGGTGGTAGTGGTGGTAGGCATCATGCCACCCCTGGGTAGGGGTGGTGGTGCGCATTCAGGCCCCTGTGTGCATATGTGGCATTGGTGTTGGGCATCCCGCCCCTATGGTGCTGCTGTTGCTGGTGTAAGTATATTCTGCATCCCTGTGTGTGTGATGTGTCGTGTACGTGTTGTATGTGTTTTGTGGTTGGTGTCTGGCTTACCTTCTGCGCCGTACGCGTCCGTGCCTGTTCCGGTAGTAAATGTAGAATATTGGTATGATCGGGACGAAGGGATTCATGGTTGGTTCGTGTCGTTCGTCCTTCTCGTTGCTTCGCGTCGTCCTCGTCGCTTCGCCTCGTCCTCGTCGCTTCGCGTCGTCCTCGTCGCTGGCGTGTTCGCCTCGTAGCCGTGGATCGTGTTGTGGCGCGAATCGGAGCTTATGTGCGCCTCTCCCGGATGCTTTGACGTGCCGTGCGTAGCGACGGGTTCGGCGCGTACGGAAGCGCATCGTACTTGTCCGGCCGGACGGGGCTGCATTTTTCCTTCCGTGCGACTCGATTCGGCGTTTCCGGATTCGCCTCGGTCGGAGAACAGGACCTGGTTTGGGTGAGTACGGCTCGGCCGGATTTTTGCTGTTGTGCGCATCGTACTTGCTCGTTCGGTGTGCTGTACGGATCGGTCGGGAAACAGGCTTTCGCATGGCTTTTTTCCCGACCGAATGGTATTGGGTGCGCCTCCGACCGAGATCGGAATCGGCCCCTAAGCCGTGTCTCTCGTGAGCAAACAATACACAAACATTGTTAGTTTATGGAAAATAAAAATTGTGCATAAGACTCAAAACTCAATAATAGTCAGGTTGTCTGCAAGCTTGTGCCTGCACAATGAAAACTTTGCACAGCCTTACTTATTACCTGTATAATTATATTTTGCAGAAGGATTCATGTATAAATGATTGAAACTGTAGTTTCGATAGTACAGAAAAGCGGTTTCTGTTTCAGAGTTTGCCTTCCTTTTGACGGTGAGAGCAGCAGCCCATTGTTGTGGTGGATGAGGATCAATTAATTTAATTGACCTAGGAGGCAAGAAATATGATTATCATTATATTGATCCTGAGACTTGGTTTCTGCTGTCTGCTGCGGCCCAGCTTGATCGAGTGCTCCAATAACCTCCCCACAGGCTTTTTCCTATGACTCACCTCGCAAGTCCAAGGCGTCCAGGTTTATTTCGCTGTTCTTCTTCTGTGACATTAAAGAAAGACAGAATTGGTTCGCAATAATCACGATGTAACAGCAGTAGCGGCCTGTGGTGGGAGTGCTGCTGGGCGCTGGCGTGGGGCGGGGGAGGGGCAGGGTGGGGGGTAGTAAACTACGGATTACTGCCGATTAGAGGTAAGTAAACATATAAATAAATAAAACGAATTTCGATGCGCGCGCAACGAAATTCGTTTTATTTATTTATATGTTTACTTACCTCTAATCGGCCGTAATCCGTAGTTTACTACCCCCCGCCCCACGTCAGCTCCCGGCAGCACTCCCACCACAGGCGGCGACTCTGTAACAGCAGCATTTAAGTGCAGAAGCCAGAGAAGAAATTAGCGACAACTAACACTGCAAATTATATTTAATTGCCCTGGAAAATTCTATGTTGTCTCTGTTGGGATTGGCTTAGCACACTTACATATTTGTTATAACCCACAAACCAAGGAGATGTGAAATATTGAACTTTTTCTTGTATGATGAAAACATTTGAATCAATCTATCTGGCAGGTCTGAATAGAAAGCAATAAAAGAGAAAGCTCAGGGGCCTATTCACAGAATATATTTTGGTGTATGTAAAGTTGTACAACTCAGCATGCTCCAAAAGGGAATTCACCAACCTTCAGCCAGAGATTTTCGCCTCTGCCTCTCCTATCTATGTTGGACAGATATATCCACCCCAGTGTCGGAGATCTCTGCCTACCTAGGTTTGGGGTTTAGTAGTGGGACATGATAATACAAAACAAGCACACACATAAGAGTAATACAAATGCAATGAACAAAGCACAGTTTCAAATCTGCTACAGTAGTACTACTGACAAATCAGGTTCAAATGTAGCCTATCCTTGGAGTAAGTCAAGTACCGCACGTGGCAAACCACTGATTCTGCGCAAACGTCCATAGAAATCAATGGAGGCAGGCAATAACACTAATATATAGGGACAATATAAAATAAATGGAATACAATTTTAAATTAAACTTTATGTACATTATTGTTAAGTTTATTATTAAAATGTTTTTTCAATAAATATAAATACTGGGGCATATTAGCAAGAACGGCGATAATTTTATCGCCATAATGGGCTTGCTAATATGCGTTATAGAATTCCAATAGAAGCCCAGGTTAGATGTGCAGGACATCTAACCTGGGCTTCTATTGGAATTCTATAACGCATATTAGCAAGCCCATTATCGCCGTTTTAGCGGCAGTTTCCTGCCGCTAAAACGGCGATAATTTTATCGCCGGTCTTGCTAATATGCCCCACTATTTTTTAATATACAATTTAGTAACCCGTATTGTAAGCGTATTTTTATTTCAAATGTAAATGAAAAATAAAATAATACTTATCTTTCTTCCAAGATTGTGACACATTCAGCACAAATGATACTGTACGGGATGGAGGAGGGAAAATTAACATTTAATCTAATTTAATTTAAAAAGATAAAAATGAATACTTCAGGTTCCTATAGCTTTCAAGATGTGTATGTAGGTGACCAGCAAATTTCATAGAACGATTTCAAATAGTGAAAGGAAAGGGAAGAAAAATCTGAATAAATCTGGATATTCTTAAGTTTTTTAAGGGGTTGGTGGTGGCATTCCTCTGAATCTAAACAGGCTTTGACAAAGTCAATAGGTCTGCATTTGCTATTGTCTTTGTCAGTGCTAGCTTTGTTTTATTATGTTTTAAAAAAAACTTTATTGCTTGGGAAACAGCTGAGCCTCATCAATCTAAAAAAAATTGGATAAAACCAATAATATTTCTTTTGGTCTAGTATTACATTGTCATAGTAGTCCCTGGCCTTAAAGAAAACTACTTTTTTGTGTGAGTTCGCTCCTTGTAAAAGGTAAACTATACTGTAACTCAGAGTGAAGTTAGCTAGTGGTGGAAGTGGGCTCACCCATTGCTGCAAGGTGTACAGTGGCTGTAATGGGGGGAAAATGTGAAAGACACACTAACAGACCAATGCAAGAAGAGGGTGGCTAAAAGCCCCCAGATGTAAGCACATTATACATATCATTTTAGTAAAATTAAAAGCCCTTGGCTAACTCCAGACCTAAAAACAATAAAGACCGCTGAATAAATGGTCCTACAGATTGAGGACATTAATAATGTGAATGACTATGTTGAAGGTGACAATGTATTTTAACAATAATGCTTTATAGAGTATTCTATCAGGCGTTGGCTCCCTCTTAAATGGGAAGAGAACTGCTGCTGTACAGACCCAAATCATGCATGTGAGAACTACCTATGAGCTGTCTTCTGAATTACCTATAGCATTATGATATTTTTCTTTGATACCATCAGAATCTAGATGTAAAACAGGTGCCTTAAAGTTCATCTACAGTGAAAGTGGCCAGTTGAGATGCAGGTTTGCCATAAAACCCACTTGCAGGTGATTGCATTTCAAGGCAGGTTTCCTCTGCTCTGGGAATTCTACTGAAACCACTAGATACTGTTTGCGGAAGTAGCACCGCTGGGCTGCGATGAAGAACTTCCATCTCCAACTGTGAGTGGTGTGTGCAAATGCACCATGATGGAGTTAGCCCTTTCTATATTGATTTCCTCAGTTCCCCATGTCACAATTGCACCAGGCACATAAATCCTACGGCCAGGTGCCTAAGGTTGGTCTGCTCTTCACATGCAGGCTATGGACTTCTGTATGCCTGAGGCTTTTACAACAGTGTGACTTTAGTTGGACTATTATATGACACCACAATTGAAGGCATGATTCGGAATAATTATTATATCTAGTGCCTCCTGTTCACCCACTTACTACGCTCTTTGATCACTCTGAGGTCACCAACGGGGTGGTTTGTAGCACTTAACAGAAATCAAAATTAAGTATATTATCCCAAGCACAGGCATTTTTGTGACCAACAAGGTGTGTGTCTTGCATGGAATATTGGGAAACTCTGTGTCCATATTGACCCTTTTCCCTTCAGCAATCCAAGCAGAAGGGTTGCGAGAGTTTCACCTTAAATGGTCAATATCAGTGGACCCTTGAGCAATGGACTAACTTCTGCTAGAAGAAGCTGGGAAGCTTTACCTCACCAACACCATCTTATCCACAAGTGCATCGGAGAACTCAAAAGGGAGTAGTATCCTCTCCTAATTTATATGTTTATTAGGTACTGTGCTCACAGATCATCCCACCATTACAAATATCTAGTAATCACATTATTTAATGTGTTCTTGACAATTTTCTAGGCATTTTACATCCTCTTCTGTTTGTATAAACACCTTCGACCATTAAAGTAAAGCGGGAATAACCAAGCAATACATGCATTCAATGACAACTAAAAAGAATATCATGGAACTAGGTTGAGCTCCAATACTGCAAAACGCAATTTTGGGCGCTGGCGTCAGAGTTTTTCAAGTTTGAGAATTATATTGCTTCCTCTCCCCTATTTTTATTCCCCACAGCAGGGCCCCAGAGAGCTGAATATTATACGTGCAGCATCAGTGTGTGGAGACTTGATTTTCAGAGTTATAAGCACAAGATCACTACCAGAATTGCACAAAAAGTTAAAGTACCTTGACAACGAACATATTGTCAAAGCGCACAGATGGCAAATTAAGAATAGTAAATCTATACAGACATGTTTATTTTGGGGTTGAATAAGCTTTTTCTTCAAAGTGCAGCTAACAATGGGCACTGACTAGAATGTTTCTTTTTACCTTTAATGAATAAGTTGTTGATCAAATATTAACGATGGTAAGGACCAATGGATTATGCAATTCTGTGGCTGCAGCATTTACCACATAGTTATGGACCTACTGCAATTGACATGTAGTTTGCAACTTAATTTGCAGATTTCACAAAAAACAAATTCCTACCTCAAACAGATAAAAGTAGCATTGCGACACAAAATGCCTTATAAATTCACTTTTTGGCACATAACTTAGAGAACGGATCACTGACAGAATATCGAGTACCAGAATATCGAGATACAAAAATATCTGGACATAAATATTGTTGTCAAAAATATCGACCTCCTATCTTCATAATTGTAAGTACAAAAATATCAACAACAAAAATATCGTTGTTAAAAATATCGAAGTACAAAATATCATTTATTTTATATGTATAAAAAATAAATTAAATAATACATTTAACTTAAAAACAATATTTAGGTTTATTTGTAAATTTTAACAATTATAAGTAATACATTTAATTTATAAATAAATTAAACATACATATATAAAATGTAATATATATATATATTTGCTAAAAAATTATTAATAAATAATAATTTGAATTAATTATAAAATGTTACAAATATATTAAAAATTATAAATAAATATATATATACATACACCTGTAACATAAACAATATTTAAAAAAATATATTTTAAATTAAAATATTAAAATATTTAATATTTTTTAAACCTACATTTTACATTACATTGAGTGCAACAGTAGGGAAAGTGTTGGATAGCGTAGGGGAAAAAATTACAATTCACACTCCAGCGAGTGCAACAGTAGGGAAAGTGTTGGATAGCGTAGGGGTAAAAATTACTATTCCCACTCCAGTGAGTGCAACAGTAGGGAAAGTGTTGGATAGCGTAGGGGAATAATTTACTATTCCCACTCCAATGAGTTGGCTGCAGCATTTACCACATAGTTATGGACCTACTGCAATTGACATGTAGTTTGCAACTTAATTTGCAGATTTCACAAAAACAAATTCCTACCTCAAACAGATAAAAGTAGCATTGCGACACAAAATGCCTTATAAATTCACTTTTTGGCACATAACTTAGAGAACGGATCACTGACAGAATATCGAGTACCAGAATATCGAGATACAAAAATATCTGGACATAAATATTGTTGTCAAAAATATCGACCTCCTATCTTCATAATTGTAAGTACAAAAATATCAACAACAAAAATATCGAAGTACAAAATATCATTTATTTTATATGTATAAAAAATAAATTAAATAATACATTTAACTTAAAAACAATATTTAGGTTTATTTGTAAATTTTAACAATTATAAGTAATACATTTAATTTATAAATAAATTAAACATACATATATAAAATGTAATATATATATATATTTGCTAAAAAATTATTAATAAATAATAATTTGAATTAATTATAAAATGTTACAAATATATTAAAAATTATAAATAAATATATATATACATACACCTGTAACATAAACAATATTTAAAAAAATATATTTTAAATTAAAATATTAAAATATTTAATATTTTTTAAACCTACATTTTACATTACATTGAGTGCAACAGTAGGGAAAGTGTTGGATAGCGTAGGGGAAAAAATTACAATTCACACTCCAGCGAGTGCAACAGTAGGGAAAGTGTTGGATAGCGTAGGGGTAAAAATTACTATTCCCACTCCAGTGAGTGCAACAGTAGGGAAAGTGTTGGATAGCGTAGGGGAATAATTTACTATTCCCACTCCAATGAGTGTAACAGTAGGGAAAGTGTTGGATAGCGGAGGGGAAATAATTACTATTCCCACTCCAGCAAGTGCAACAGTAGGGAAAATGTTGGATAGCGGAGGGATACAAATTACTATTCCCACTCCAGCGAGTGCAACAGTAGGGAAAGTGTTGGATAGCGTAGGGGTAAAAATTACTATTCCCACTCCAGTGAGTGCAACAGTAGGGAAAGTGTTGGATAGCGGAGGGGAATAATTTACTATTCCCACCCCAGCAAGTGCAACAGTAGAGGGAAAGTGTTGGATAGTGGAGGGATAAAAATTACTATTCCCACTCCAACGAGTGCAACAGTAGGGAAAGTGTTGGATAGCGGAGGGGTAAAAATTACTATTCCCACTCCAGCGAGTGCAACAGTAGGGAAAGTGTGGGATAGCAAAGAGGAATAATTTACTATTCCCACTCCAACGAGTGCAACAGTAGGGAAAGTGTTGGATAGCGGAGGGGATAAAATTACTATTCCCACTCCAGTGAGTGCAACAGTAGGGAAAGTGTTGGATAGCAGAGGGGTAAAAATTACTATTCCCACTCCAATGAGTGCAACAGTAGAGAAAGTGTTGGATAGCGGTGGGGAATAATTTACTATTCCCACTCCAACAAGTGCAACAGTAGGGAAAGTGTTGGATAGCCGAGGGGATAAAATTACTATTCCCACTCCTGTGAGTGCAACAGTAGGGAAAGTGTTGGATAGCGGAGGGGTAAAAATTACTATTCCCACTCCAGCGAGTGCAACAGTAGGGAAAGTGCTGGATAGCGTAGGGCTACAAATTACTATTCCCACTCCAACGAGTGCAACAGTAGGGAAAGTGTTGGAAAGTGGAGGGGTAAAAATTACTATTCCCACTCCAGTGAGTGCAACAGTAGGGAAAGTGTTGGATAGTGTAGGGCTATAAATTACTATTCCCACTCCTGCGAATGCAGCAGTAGGGAAAGTGTTGGATAGCAGAGGGGTAAAAATTACTATTTCCACTAAATAAAATTCAAATTTAAAAACAAACAAAATATCAACTACAATACAAAATATAATAAAAATGCCAAAAACAAAACATATATAAAAATATAAAAATTTACAAAACATAGAAACATATTATAATGTAGAAAAATCTAAAATTGACATATAAGATTAATTGTTTTAATTTAACAAAAAATTAACAAACAAATAAATATTTTGTAATAGAAATTAATTTTAATCAAAAAAATATTTATTACATAAATGTAATATTTTTTTTCCTACCCTATAGCACCACACAATTTACAACACACATCTAAATTAAAAAGAAAAGTGTACCTCATAATTAACACAATTAATTATCAATAAAACAATTATTAATAATTAAAAAACACATTTAAAAAGGTAAAAATGAATGTACTAACCAAACGTTACAGCTATAGAACCTAAATCCACAAACAAAAAAAATAAACAATTACCAAAAATATTTATCAAATAATAAATTAATATTAATGATCAAATAATGATTAATTAATTTAAACTAAATTACTTTTCACCCTCTACCCCAATAAACACCAAAACACACACCTAAAAATATTTACACAATTTCCATAACTAATTTTACATTAATAAATTAATATCAATTAACAACAAATCATTAATTAATTTTAAACAAATTACTTCCCACCATTTACCACTATAAACCCCACAACTCACATATCAAAATAATTACACAAGTGCCATATTTTAATTTTAATTAATTAATTAGCATTAATTAACAAATAATTAATTAATTATAAATAAATTACCTCTCACCATATTCCCCTATAAATGCCACCACCATTTTCTTAAAACTTGACACAATTAACTTAATTAATTAACAATTAATTAAATAATTACAATTAACAAGCAAAATATAAATAATTATTAATAAATTAATTCACACAAAACTATAAAATTAAATAAATATTATATTAAAAATATTAATAAATGTATTAAAATTAAATTACTTCCCACCCTACTCCCCTATCAACCCACAACCCGCTCCTAAAAAAATAACACAATTAACATAATTACCAATTAATTAATAATAATTAACAACCAATCAATAAATAATTAATAATACATTATTTTCCACAATTAACAATATAAAATATTAAATAAATAAATATTATTTAATAAAAAAATATTAATAATGTAATTATAATTAAATTAATTCCCACCCTATTCCCCTATAAACCCACAACCCACTCCTAAAAAATGACACAATTAACATATTTACCAATTAATTCATCAATAAAAATAAAGTCAATTATTAATTAATTAATAATAAATTAATTCCCACAATTAACACTATAAAATGAAAATTAAATAAATACTAATAAATAAAAATTAATATTCAATTTATTATAATTAAATTACTTTCCATCCTATTCCCCTATAAACCCACTACCCGCTACAGAACTAAAACGCAAAATCTAATTAAAATAAAACTAATAACTTCTAAAAATTTAACACATATTAAATAACTAATGCAGTACTTAGACAAAAAAATAGAGCACATACATTTAAAATACATACTAAAATACATAACACTAACTAAAAAAACGATATTTTTAACAACTATATTTTTGCAAACGATATTAATGGCTTCGATATTTTTGAAAACGATATTTCTTACCTTAAACTCGATATTCTTGACCACAATATTCTTGCAGTCGATGTTTCTGTATCTCGATATTCTGCACTCGATATTAGTGCAAGTCGACATTTCCAACTCAATATTCTGACTCTTTACCTTAGAGAACATAGCCTAATTGTTAGAAATGGGGGTCTCTAGTTGGCAGAGGCATGTACCTTTGTCCAAGTAGGGACCCTTGCTTTTATTCATGGTAAGGGGGATACACACTTAAGATAACCCCTGCTCACCCCCTTGGTAGCTTGGCACGAGCAGACAGGCTTATCACAAAGGCAATGTGTACAGTATTTGTACTCAAAACACCCAGTAATACAGTGATAACACCACAAATGGACACCACACCAGTTTAGAAAAATAAGGTATCTTAATCTAAACCAACACAAGACCAAAATGGCAAAAATCCAACATACATGTTGTTGGACTTGGCCCTTTTTGCAGGGTCATGCCTTCCTCCTGTATTTTTTCTGACCTGTTGTTGGTGGTTTTATGACTCTGGGCACTTTACCACTGCTGATCAGTGCTAAAGTGCATGTGCTCTCTCTTGTAAACTTGGTAAGATTGGTCTACACCTGTTTAGCATATTTAATTTAACTGTAAGTCTCTGGTACAGTGGTATCCCATATACCCATGTCCTGTAAATTCAATGCTACTGGTGGGCTTGCAGCCCTGCTTGCGCCACCCACCGAGGTAGCCTTTTAAACCTGTCTCAGGCCTCTTCCACTGCAGGGCCTGTGCACACAGTTTACTGCCGCAGTGACGTGGCATGGCAAGTGGTTGCCACATCCAAACTCCCCGTTTACTACATATAAGTCACCCCTAAGGTAGGCCCTAGCTAGCCCTATGGGCAGGGTGCGGTGTAGGTAAAAGGTAGGACATGTGCCTTAACTGTGTGGCATGTCCTGGTAGTGACAAACTGCCTATTTGTTTTCTCACTGCAGTGAGGCTGTCCTCTAATAGTTTTGCATTGGGGATTTCCTGATATGTACTTCAGTGGTAATTTCTGATCTGAAAGGAGTAGCGTGACCATGTTTGGTATGTTTGGAATAGTAGTGATAAATCCTGCTTATTGGTGAAAGCAGAGTTATTATTACTATTTCATAAATTCCACTTTTAGAAGTGTGCTTATGTGTCTTTGTGACCTGCCTGGATGTGTATTGACTGTCTGGTTCTGACCGACAGGAGAGAGGAGATGTGCATTCACTCTAGACAGTCGCAAGGGGGGTTGAGGTGTGTCCTGCTTTTCCTGGGTGACTCAGCACTAGGCTGAATAGACCTTGGCTGAATCATAGCAGGAGGAGTTTCCCTTGCGCCTGAATAGGCCTGGTCTGCATTTGGAGTGGTGGGAGGAGTTGCACCGGCACCTGAATAGGGCTGTGCCTGCCTTCTACAGTGCTGGCTCCACCCCCCCTGTGGTGTGTCTGGGGCCTGGGCTGGAAATGTGAATGGGGGTGTTGTGCACTTCAATATGGTGTTTGAAGTACCCCCCAGAACAAATACATTGGCACTATAAGTACAGGGGCTGTGACCCCATGAAAAAAGAGAAGACACTGCATGGGACTTGTAACCAGCCACTGCTGGCTCTACAGCCTGCACCTGGCCAGAAGGAACTGGCATGCTGCCAGGAGGAACTGCCATTGAACACCCTTGTCTGTTGTGCTGAGCTGTGGCCTGTTGGGGCTGCAAGAAGGACTGCCAGCTCCTTTGCGAGGACTCTGTGTGCTGGCCTGCTGCATCCACCCTGGCTGTGTGCTCCCCAGTGACCTCCCAGGGCTTGGTGGTCTGCCCTGTGGATGGGAGAAATTAGTGCAGTGCAAGCGCTTTACCAAAGAGCTCATGGTGAGCGCTGTATTTTCTCATGTGGAGAAAAGGGAAGCAGCCTGGTTTTTCCTTAAAGCGCCCAGTGAGCGCTATATTGGACAATACTCCTCTCCCCGATAACCGTGTGTGGCCGCAAGACGAGGAGGGCACGTACTGCATGTTACACTGGGAGGGAGAGCTTGAATGTGGAAGGACTCACCTCCCTCTCTAGCATCCAGTGCGTGTTCCCTCTGGGGAGGCCGAGAAGCTGTGGAGTGCCGGAGTCACCTCAGCATCTCCCGAGGTGGCCCAGGCTTAGAAAGGTCACCTAGCAACCTGCCAAAGGGGAAGGTGGCCACGCCCAATACTCTGGAGTGCGAGGGCTCCACCGGAAGTCGTGGTGTCTGTAGGGCCTCAGGAGATGCGAACGCCTTACCCGAGTCCAGAGATGCGTCTTTGCTTCCGAGGCCCGACCCAAGCAGTACAAAGGGCAATGGTACATCTGGGAGGAGTAGTGCCAGAAGCGGTAAGGGCCGTGCTGTTTAAGTCCGCCGGGGGCTGATACAGCCTGGGGGATTCCTGACTCACCCGGAGTGCAGGGGAAGTTCCCCTACCTCAGACCGCTACGAGGGGGGTCAAGGGCATTGCTGCATTCCCTGTTGTACGTGGCCCAGAAGCCTACGGGAAGGACATAAGGGCACCAGGTACCCTCATAGGAGTGCAGGTGCCGCTCCTACTGTTGTTCTAATCTCATGGTCAGGCGATGCTGGTCTTTCTTATATGCTATGCCCTGATATGAATATGTTTGGGATGTTACATTGCCAGGATTTCACACCACGGGTACAGTGATGTGATGGTGGTGTGTACAATGTCGGTAATGATATGTCTATGAGGTGTGCAATTTACAAGTATTTACTGTAGTGCATTGCTGGTGTGGTTATGACATTTGCCCGATTGACAAAGTGATTTGTGTAATCCCTGTGATGTCACGACAAGTGCCTAGTGGCACAGTAATATATGTGATTGTGATCTAATGTGTTCTTATGAATAATACAAAGGATATTTTTATATAACCTTGTGTGGAGTCTCTTTTGTGGTGTGCCTAGTGTGTCACTGTTGTGTGAGTGTTTTGCGCAAACACATTACACATTGCCTCTGGGATAAGCCTGACTGCTGTGCAAAGCTGCCACGGGGGTGAGCAGGGGTTATCTTCAGTGTGTAACTCCCTTGCCCTGACTAAAGTGGTGGGTTCTGTCTGGCTTAGGTGCCTACCCTAACCAACCAGAAACTCAATTTCTAACACATGTAACAAGAATATGACTTTCAAAAGGTTTCAAACAACTTGGTCCATACGAACCTATGGATGCGTGATTTTACACAAAGTACCTGTAAATGCATCAAAATTCACAAGGCCAAACAGCCGCAGAGAAGGGAAGCGTCGAGAAACAAAGGGATGCATCAGTTCCTGAGTCCTTGGGGAGGCGATGCAACAGTTCTGCTGCACGCAGGAGAAGTGTTGAGTCGTATCCTGACTGTAGGGGCAGTGATGTGTTGATTTCCAGACAGTTCTGGTCTGCGGATGATGGGTCGGGAAAACTTGCCGCACAGGTGCAATGTGTGGAAATCTAGGATACGTTGGCGATCGATGCGGTGGCGGCAAGCGGCGCTGCATCGGTTTCTTTATCCACGATCCGACAATGTGCCAGTTCTGCAGCGGCATGGCAGCGATGCGCGGAGAATCTTCCCGCATGGCAGGGCTGAGTCGGAAAAATAGCCGCAAGAAGGGCGATGCGCCGATTTTCATAGATTCTTCCAGCTCCCAACAGCAATAAGCACCTCCAGAGGCCCAAAACTGGAACAGGCACCTCCTGGCAGGTCAGAACTATCAGCAGTAGAGTTCAGGGGTGCAGGAGGCCAGCACACACAAGCCCTTGGAGATTCTTCTTCAAGCAGGTTTCTCAGCAAAGTTCCAGTCTTTGTCCTTTCTTGGCAGAAACAGCAACTGCAGGCCAAACCCACACAGCAAAGGGGCAGTACTCCCCCTCACAGCTCTCCAGCTCTTCTCCTTGGCAAAGGTTCCTCTTGAGTCCAGAAGTGATCTAAAGTTCTGGGTTTTAAGGTCCATTACTTATACCCCAATTTGTCTTTGTTCTTCTTTGTGCAAGGGTCTCTGATCCCAGTTCAAACCAGTTCTGTCCTCACTGGTGCAGTATGACCACAGGGGGTGGAGACAGCATTGTGCAAGGGAGACAGATCCTATTAAGGGGCAAGGAAACTCCTCCCACTACTCTAAATACAGCCAAGGTCTATTCAGCTCAGCTCTAAGTCATCCATGAAAGGCCGGGCACATCTCAACCTCCCCAGTGGCTGTCTACAGTGAATGCACATCCCCAGCCCCTGTCACTCCAAAACCAGACAGTCAATCCACAAACAGGCAGAGGCACGCAGAATGGTTAACCAAGAAAATGCCTACTTTCTATAAGTGGCAGTTTCGAACACACAATTTAGAAACCATCTTTACTAAAATTCTGAGTTCAGAGAGCCTAAACTGTATTCTTCTATCTTGTCCCAATGGGAAGTTATACTTGTAAGATGTTACAAAGTATCTCCCATTCTTTCCTATGGGACAGATAGCCTTCAATAATGAAAAACGAAATTTGCAGTATTTCACTATCAGGACATGTCACACACACACCAGTACATGTCCTACCATTTACATACACTGAACCCTGCCCCTGAGGTTACCTTGGGCCTACCTAAGGGGTGTCCTGCATGTAAGATCAGGGAAGGTTAGGGCCTGGCAAGTGGGTGCACTTGCCAGGTCGACGTGGCAGTTTAAAACTGCGCACAGACACTGCAGTGGCAGGTCTGAGATACCTTTTCAGGGCTACTCATGTGAGTGGCACAATCGGCTGCAGGCCCACTAGTAGCATTTGATTTACAGGCCCTGGAACACTCAGTGCACTTTACTAGGGACTTACCAGTAAGTCAAATATGCCAATCATGGCTAACTAATCACAATAACAATTTACACAGAGAGCATATGCACTTTAGCACTGATTAGCAGTGGTAAAGTGCCCAGAGTCCTAAAGCCAACAAAACCAGGTCAGGAAAAAATAGGTGGAAGAAGCAAAAGGTTTGGGGATAACACTGCAAAAAGGGCCAAGTCCAACACTAATAATTTGGTCATCTGTGCCACATACTCCGAGTCACTCTAACAATGGTAAATGACTGGAAAGCTGTTTGGGGGCTAGGTTTATTGTACAGTATGTGCACCCAAACATGTAATATTTACCTATATATACTAACCTTCATGTTTAAATAGTCGATATTATGGTCAAAATATTTTTGCACATCAATATTTTTTGTCAGTATTCTGAAATCCTCAAGCAAATTAATAAATTCTTCTGAACATGCTGTGTGACTTTTGCTTTACTATATCTCCTCCGTTGTGCACTCTCTTAGGGTGAACTGTAAAAAAATATTAACTATGCTTGCTGGACTGAGAGCTTAAACTACCTTTGACAAAATCAAAATCACGTAGAGGCAGAGGCAGTTCCTCCATAGGAGCGGAGTGGCGCCGGCCCCTCACACTGCTGCAGCAGAAAGCTGGAAAAATCAAATGGTAATAAAAGGATTTAATTACCATTTCTTTTTTCCAGCTTGCTGCCGGACGGAGAGGGCAAGGTGGGGCTTGTGCGTCATTGCTGCTGATTGGCAGCAATGACGAGTGGCCCCTTCAGTATGAATTGCACGTCAGTTTGGCCGGCTACCTTGCTATGGCCAAACTGACATGTGCAATTAAACCTCTCCAACCCAGCTGTCCTTGACAGCTGGGTTGGAGAGCAGGCACAAGCCTCCAGTGCCTTTTGGAGCGCTGAGGCAGCCTGCTTCAGCCAATCCAGAGGCTTCACTTATGCTGCTTCACAGCATGAGAGAAGAGTCTAGATTGGATAAGGTAGTTGGCTGTGTGATGTCACCTCGCGCTCTGAGGAGTTTGGAGCCTGGGACTGGAGAGCATTGATGACGTGCTGCAGGATAAGGTAAGTACGTTTTATTTTTTGTTTCATGGATACTTATTTTAATGTAGCTCTTTAATGTATATGTGTGTGTGTGTTTTAATGTATGTAGCGATAGTGCCTCACTTTTTTTTGTGTCACCAACTGCCACTGCGTAGAGGAGAACCCAATTTGGTTTATTTCTTCTCTAAATTGTCTCTTGCATGACACAGAAGCAGCCTCGGGCAGGTTGTGTCTGTAACACAGCACAATGGTCTGAGCATGAGTTATTTGAGACTGCCCTTTCTTTCTCAATATTGTTTCATTTATGCAAATTCATTGATAAAAAAAACTGTGTGGACCATTGTTGGGGTTTTCTAAATTAATTTCATGGTTCCTCTTTCAATCTTATTTCAAAAAGCCCTATTTGATAAACTCCCATCTCCGAGTTCTATGATTTTTAAAGGTACACCTAAGTGAGTATTTTCAGATGACAATTATGGATTATTTCCAGGGAACTGCCGTCTTCAACCTTTCATAATTCACTGAGATACACAGAGTACTTATTTAAGCAAAGAGATGGCCAAAGTCCAACAATAAGGCTTTACAAAACAGATAACATTTTTGGAGAGTACATAGTGTTTGTAAAATAGAACACAACTGTCCCTTCATTGGCCTGAAGAAAAATGATTTCCAAAAATCCATGACCAGTGATATATAGGATGATTCACCATACTGGTCAACTGGACCTGATGTAAAAAGCCCTTTTGCAGTAGGAAACCCTGAAATTCACAAAATCACAGAGTTTGCAGTTGTGAAAGGGTTTCTTACGAGTAGGCAAAACCCCTTTATGAGTCGGAAAAATCTTTCCCACTTATAAAATGGATTTTGTGTAGGCCTGGACGGTGAACTCTGCTCTGTTCGCGTAGTTTGCAGAGTTTTCCGGACTCTTTGCTCCGTAGAGCACGCAGAGTCACGAAAATCTCTGCCCTGCAAAGCGCAGCACAGTTTTTTCCTCGCTCAAACTCACCAATGTTGAGTTGGCGAGCGAAAGCGAGTAAAATCCAACGCGTGACCACCTCCCAGTGAGATTTCTCAACACGGACGGTTGTGGATGGTCGTGACCGTTCAAGTTGAAAAACCATCTGCTCGCATTGAGGAAGCTACTGCTCGAGTAGAAAATCTACTTGAGCGACAGAAAGAAGCAGCACCCTCTTGCGCTGCACTTGGTGTGTTCGCACAGGACAAACATCCGGCGTTAAAAACCCGCACAAACGGCACAACCTAACGCACTCCGCTGCTTTGCGGAACTCCACGTAGCGTGGCTGAGTTTTTTGGTCACTTTGTGGAGTTCCGTGTAGCCGGACTCCGCAAACTCTGCTCAAGCTTAGTTTTGTGACCCAGTGCAAATTTCAAATAGTAAGGGTTGTGAATAGGGATGTCCCCATCCTACTTCTCCTTCTTCCGTTCGCACTGCTTCAGTGTGTCATGGTGTAGGATGTAAAGAACCCATGTATATGTGGAAATGTGTATATAAACTTACAAAAAGAAAAGATAAAGACCAAATCAGTAAAATCCCAGTAAAAGAGTTTTAACTTTTTATTGACAAAGTCGTTTTGAAAAACAAGTACGGGGCATCATATCTCATTGAAAAATTAACACAAGACAAAAAGTTCATTACGTGAATCCGAATAGGAAGACTTATGTAGATTCTTATTCCTAAATAAAATCAACATTCTAGATGGGGCAGCTTGTGTTGCCAGACCTCATGATGGCACCAGATGCCATGTCTTCACTTTCCCTGAATTACATTTTTTTTACTTGGAACCAGATGCTGCCTGTTACACCTAGCCAAATCGAAGAAGTATTTTGAGGGCCCCACAATACGTTTTGGCACCAGGTGTTACACTAACTTCTTACAAGCCTTCCACAAGCTATCTTCTCCCATCTGCAAGATAACCTCTTTGATAGAGGGTCCACTACCACCTTGGAAGCAAATTCAAAATGTAGCGCATTTTTCACTGCAAATTTTGTGGAGGGCTGGTAACTCTAATTCAGCCCCCAACTGATACTTTTTACTGTAAAATCCACAAATGTGTTGTTAGTGGTGAACAACAGTGGCTCAGAATAGCAAGGGCATTAGTAAATAGATATATCAAGTGAAATACAAGCCTCCTGGGAGTCTAGGAATTGGAAGTTGGACAAAAGTTAAGCATTTGCCTAAATTATTTTGGTACTTTTCAAATAGTGATGATTGTGTACATTGTTCACAGAGCAAAGTAGTCATCAGTCACATGCCTCTTGTTGCTAGCCAGTCACAATGTTGTGCAAAATTCCTAAAAGAAATCCCAAGGACTGGGATCTCCAATGACGTCGGTGAATGCACAGATATTTCCAACCGTGCAATTGACACATTATGCCAGATTTGCTCTCAATTGCGGCTCTAGTCGCCCCGTTACTAATGTTATAAGCGTCTATCAAGAATCAGATTCTAAGCTGCAGAGGCAGCATGAAGTGTCCAAATCTTTATTTTCTGTAAAACGCTTTTGAATGGCAGCGATAAATAAGAGCAAGAACAGCAAGATCAATTTGTGGAAAGCTTATATATATTGATTTCTTGTCAGCGGGTTAGATGGGGCTTGTTTTAACACCTCCCTGGAAATAAATGCTTGAGTAAACAGGCTAACAGTTTTCATGAGGGGGAACGCAGTATGTTTCACACAAGTTGTGCACTCATTTGGCATTTTAGATGCTTGCAAATGTGCACCAAATCACTTTTAGATGTCTTTATTATATTCACTCCCTACATGTTTCAGCCTGAGTCACCTTGAGATACACCTGCAGGTAAGAGGAGCATCTTCACTCCTTCTCTTAATCTGGCCATAACCCAGGTCTGACTGTTGGCAAAGTATAACATAGTTGAATACCTGTCACTTTGTGATTTCCGTCAAAAAGCTCACTGGACCATTTGAACCCTGATCCTGTTAGCTTTGCGCTCTCTTGTTGTACAAAGAATACCAGCTTTTGCTTGCTGAAGTCAGTAAAAGCCCCATCTTTTTCCTCTTTGTAGCCTGTTTTTTTCTATTTCTCTTCTACTCTGTGCGCCCTTCCACTCACCACCTGTATCAATCAATCAATCATGTCACTTATAAAGCGCACTACATACCCGCGAGGGTCTCAAGGCGCTGGGGGAAGAGGGGGGTGGTGCTGCTACTGAAGAGCCAGGTCTTGAGGAGTCTTCTGAAGGCCAGTAGGTCTTGGGTCTGTCGGAGGTTGGTGGGGAGGGTGTTCCAGGTCTTGGCGGCGAGGTGGGAGAAGGATCTGCCGCCGGCGGTCGTTTTCCGGATGCGGGGGACTGTGGCGAGGGCGAGGCTGTTCGAGCGGAGCTGGCGGGTGGGGGTGTAGAAGCTGAGTCGTCTGTTGAGGTAGGCTGGTCCGGAGTTGTGGAGTGCTTTGTGTGCGTGGGTGAGGAGCTTGAAGGTTATCCTCTTGTTGACAGGGAGCCAGTGCAGGTCTCTCAGGTGGGGTGTGATGTGGCTGCGTCGGGGGATGTCGAGGATAAGACGTGCAGAGGCGTTCTGGATGCGTTGCAGCCGTCTCAGGAGCTTAGCCGTCGTTCCTGCGTAGAGGGCGTTTCCGTAGTCCAGCCTGCTGGTGACGAGGGCCTGGGTGACTGTATTATCCTGCTCTTCTCCCCCAGCCCCCCCCACGGTTTACTGGCTCTGCCCTGTGCTTTCCCTTTTGCAGCCTCTGTTTTTCTGTTTATTTTCCACTCTGTTTCCCTTCTTTTGTCTCCATTCACCCCAGTGTGATCCCATACCCTTCCTCACCCCCTCACAATTTACTGGCTCTGCTTCTCTCTCTTTGCTGTGCTTTTCCTCTTCGCATCTTGTTATTTCTGTTTACCTTCTGTGCACTCACTTTCCTCTCCACTCGGCCCCTGTGTCATCCTGCACCCCCTCAAACCTTCATTATTTTTTATCATCCCCATTGGACCCCCTCTTTCCTCTCTACTCACTCCCTGCCACCCCTTACCCTTTACTGGCTCTGCTCCCCTTTCTTTGCAGCCTCTGTTTTTTTGGTTTATCTTCTGCTCTGGCCCCACTTTCCCCTCCAGAAGGTTGATCTAGATGACATGAACTGTTAGAGGCGGATGGCTTCTATGTCTATCTGGACATAGGATATTCTAGGAATATTTCAATTGGTCTCTGAAAACCTGACTGGTCTTTGGAGAGATGTCGAAATGGGCTTTTGGGCACATTTTAACATCATCAAGGATAATATTGTACCTAGAAAATTATATATGTTTTACATACTCAGTACCATTTGGGGGCATACCTGGTTTCTTCAGGTTCTTTTTGTGAAAAGCAAGAGTCCTAAAATTGCTCCCAATTAGCTTTTGGTGAGGCTATAATGGAGGTTTTGGACGTTTGGACCTTCTCGTGTTTCACTGAGGTTGTGTGCTTTTAGAAATTAGCAAACTCTTTTTCTGAACAGCCCAAAAATGTGGGCACTTTTGAAATGACATCTGTTCAGATGTTATTGAGATTGAGTTGCTTTTGTGATAAGATACATTAGACCTAATTTTTAAATGCTGGATGCCTAGGAATATTCTGCTCAATTTGCTAACTCAAAAAGGACCTTCAGTTGTTTGCAGAGGACTGATCAGTGTTGTTGCATAATCCACTGATCTCACTGATTTGTGGAAATAGGCTCTTAATGGTTGCAAACAGTGGATGGATCTAAACATTTGTAAGGCTGCGTAGTTTGTCGAGAATGCAAAATTCTTTCACTTTGTATATTAAGAGGTGTGTACATAATCTGCCATTGGGGTACTGCCATTTGAAGGTACTTGAGGAAGACATCTTTGCTGTGACAGCTACAGCATACGGGGAAAAGGGATATCACTGATACCTGGGGCTATTCGGTTGCTTATGGATAATATTTAGGATTTTGGGCCTTTACATATTTATACATTTTTACTACCTGACCGTGTTGGTTTCTTGTGTCATAGGATTGTGTCAATTTTCAAGTTGTTTAACTTCTGCCTGCTCATTCTCATCACTCAGACCTCTGATGCCCTAAAACTGTTGGAAACATCACATAAGGCATTGCGTGGCACACTGAAATGAAGGGAAATCTACTTCTCATCAGCTTATGAGTGGAAGTGGAGGCTAAAGCAAGCAAAAAAGGAGAACCTATAAATGTTGATATACTTCATTACCTTACACACATTAAATTCACCACATTTTAGTGTCGCAAAAAATACCCAATAACATGTATCTATAACGCTCGAATAGGAAGGATTAACGTCACTGATACATTCCACAAGGTGAACTGAAGGTTCTATTTACCCTATGAAATGATGCTGAAAAAATCTTTTATGGGTTAATGTGCAGCTCATTTGCTACAGTCAGCTCCATCTATTGTCCTCTTTTGATCAAATAAGGGGCTGCGAAGAAGATGGTTCCACGTGCTGCCATGTAACCCAGGAGCAGAAGATTGACACCCAGATCATGCAGGGCAGCTCGGCAGGGACTATGGACAAACATTTAGGCTGATGATTGCATTGCCTGAGAGGCAGTCCAGGAGCCTAAGAGAAGATGGGCATCTCAAGGGAACTGCACAGTGAATGGCTTCTGCACCATGTAGGGGTAGTCAAGCAGGGGCTGTGAAGGGGCCATCCAGCAGGCTGAGTGAGAAAGAAGAAAGAGAATTGAGAGTAAGGAGTAAATTGAAATGAAGAAACCTGTGGACTCGGACTGTGTTAACAATATCATGGGTGAAGGTTTCTTTGTTATGGGGTTCAACAGGGCCCGTGAACAGAAGCCTCCATTTTGTAATGCACCTTTAAACTTTACATCTTTTTAGACAGTAACTTTTCACATGCTTTGCATGTACATGATAACATATTCAGAAAATAGCAGCACATTTCTTCAAAGCATTTTATCATGTCACTTGCACACTCTGTCCAAGGCTAAGGAACACTAAGCACGTTGCTCTTGCTTTTTGTTGTCTGGTTGGAGACAGCTCTGAATTAAAAAGACAAACAGTCACATCAGCATTGTACCACTGACACAGTGCAAATGAACCGGGATTTGATTATTTAAACTGCCCCTGAGCTGAGTTCCTCGAAGGAGCACTTCTATGAATTATCCTGGAACACTTGCCTGTTACACAGATGCAGCCCTGCAGACTCAAATCTTTATCCTGCAAAGGACGGCAGCCTGTTCTTTACCACACTGGCTTCCTGATACATCTTACAAAGGTATATGGAATTGGGGTGTCCCAAGTGATAAGGCAGAGGGTTCTCTCAGTACGCTCTTGATAGTGTAGGTAGGATTAGGTAGGAATATAGGTAGGATATTTTCATATATATTCATATAATCACTTTAACATCATAATGATTGAACTGTTTATCTTTTTCACCATTCTTGTATTGCTGGTTACAATGCTTTGTTTACTCCCTTTAATAATTGCAGCTCATGCTTTTTACACAAGAATACAATTGCTTCAATAAATGTTTTGAACTGCCAATTCGTACATTTCTTGTGTCCCCTTTGGGCATGTCTAATAATAATGAAAGGGTAGATCTGTTTCCACGATTTCCTTCTGTGAATTTGAATGGTCATGTTCTGAGGTTGCAGACACCATCAGGTACCCTGTAAGGTTAGGGGACAAGATGGCGCACTATGAGCTAGCTAGGAGTTGGGCCAACATACTCTAATGATATGTGCAGACTCAGCCCCATATTCTGACGTTTATGTTGCCCGGATGCATGTTCATAATTTGTAGGAACTGTACGAACTCTTGCCATATAAAGCAACAATGAAGTGACAGACAAGTCAAAAAATGGGAGTGACATAGGAGCTGTCAGATACACCTTAGGGTGAATGAGAGGCGAGTATAGCATGGACGGTCTAGCAGAGGCAATAGAGACAATAGAATGGCTGTCATTTGACGGAAGAATAGAGTTAAAAGGTTGTGAGAGAGGGAAACAGACTGTGACTAGCAAGATGTATGAAGGGGCATAGAGACAGGAACATTTTCCGAGGTGGCGAAGCTAGAGTGGGCATTGAAAAAGAGCACTTGAGTCATCCTCTGATAGAAACATTTCTGCACTGAAAAACCCCCAGAATTTACAAACTAAATACCGAAACTTAAATGGCAAAATTGTTTCACAGGACTGAATGTGTTAGTGGGTTTAGGAGAATGGAAGTTAACAATTGCGAACCCTGTAGACATGACATGTTAAAAGAAAAAGGATAGTATCGAGAAGTGTGAGGTTGACAATTTGCATGAGAATATTCTTGAGGAAGAGGATCAGTTTTTTGGCAAGGTAAAGTGAGCAAAAACAAGAATTTGGAGCAAGAAAAATTCCATAGAATTCCAGAGCATGTAGATGTGGAAAAGTTGCATAAGAATTTAAAATCACATAAAACGAGGTTGCAAAGCCCATGAAAAAGTCAAGGAAGGGTCTGGGTGTGAGAAGCAGAGTGTGGACAGTTTTCAGGTGTCAGGTATTGGAGAAGGTGCACCTTTGTTTGCCTCCAGAAGAATACTGCTATGCTGTATAAAGTGAGACAGGTTTCAATAAGATATAAGCAGGTGACCAAAGTAACACTCTCAGTGAGCCAGACTTTATTCTATCTTGGATGTTGATGCTCAGGTTATTCTGAATAAAATAAACAATGTCATGTTGTGAATCAGAAAAAGCAGTAATATAACATCAATTTAAATGTGGTGAATAGTCTTGGAAGATGGTTATGTGTAACGTACAGTTTTTAAAAAACTGGTTCACACTCACACACTATGATTTTAGCTTATTTTATATGCATCAGGAATATTAGAGTACATGTATTTTGCTTCACAACAAACACAGTACATCCGTTATAACCAAAGCATTCCTGGTTGAGGATTTAGGAGTGCCATCAAGCCCCTGTGTAGATGCGACTGGAGAAGAAGTAATATTGAGCCAAAAAGGTGCACTTAATGTTCTGGGCTGATGTTTGAAAGATTTTTTTCACTCCTAGTGTCTAGATATGCATCACTTTCCAGAATCCGGAATTGTCATTCCATTGTCTTCCATACATAATATTTACCTCCCCGGTGGTAATTGTGAGTCTAGTGTGATTGGGAAACAGAAACATGAAAAGGGATGATTTGTTTTTCTCAAGAAAAGCAACTTATTTTCTTGAATTGGATGCAACAATTACATTTAAATGGCAATAATTATTGTTTATTATAAACGGGGTGACCCCTCTGTGTTTTTTAGTAATTGTGTTAATGCACTCTGCAATACTTTATTATTACTGAGTCTCAGGCTGTATTTACAATGACCTGTATTAATTAAGCAACAAGATACATTTCCCATAACAACATGCAGCCACTAGTCTTGATATTACTACAAATTTTGGCCCATATTTATAAAGGCTTTGCATTGCCTTTGCACCATGCAAGGGTGACGCAAAACCTAAATGAGATTTACTAAGCCATGCAAGGCCACCTTGTGAGGCCCTGCATTGCTTGATAAATCTAGAGTAATGCAAGGCAGCAGAAATCACTGCCTTTTGTTACTCTGGGGCATGGAGGAGTTCCATGGGTGGAGCGTGGGTGTCCCCACGCATCCACTCATGCATTCTGACACATTTACCAACACTGGTAGACTTGGGAATGCATCAGAATTGTATGCCTCTCCACCATAGATGCAACAAGGAGAAATGACTTTATTTCTCCTCGTTGCTCCCTCTTTCTAAATGTGCTGCAGCACACTTAGAAAGAGGAAAATACCTCTGAGGATTGTTTTTGTGCAGGAAGGTGACCCTTGCTGTACAGAAACAATCCTGGGTACAATGCAGGCACACTTGCACCATGGTGCAGGTGTTCCTGCGTTGGCGGTAGGCAGCAGTTTGGGCACCAGCGCAGGCAGAGAGCAGGAATGTGCCATATAATGTTAAATATGGCACATTTCTGCCCTCTCCCTTTCACACAGTGCAGTGCAGCAAGGTGGCCTGCAGTGTTGCATTGCGTGGATATTTGTTAAATATGTCCCTTGGATGTAACTTTAAAGGTTCCTGTCCAGACACATATTTTCCCTACATACAAGTGGCATTACTACATTTATTGAGTTGTTACTTCTACTTTTCTTTAAATTGTAAAATCATGTCAAAAGCACACATTTAGCATGATCTTTACTCTCCTGCTAAATTTCAGATCTGATGGTTGTCTGTGGCAACTGTAGCAGATTTGCTTTTTCTATTTGGTTTCCTCTGCCTTTTGTCATTTTATGACCATATGTTTGTTGGTATTATCACATTATGCACTGTGACACTGCCATTCAGTCTAAGGTGTAGTGGTATTTAGATGCCATATGCTCAATTAAGTATGTATTTAAGCCTCCTGTAGCTGGAGGAAGACTAAGACCATTTTTAATCAAGGGCTCTGGGAAGGTTTCCAGTAAACTGAGAATGTAGATGCTGCAAAAAGAGGTTGGGATTCTGTGGGAAAGTTGCCTGGATAGGGTGTAGGGAATTTTCCACTCACTGTGTAGAGCACAGTATAACACTGCCATTTCACTACCACCTCTTCAAAACATTCTTGAACCTAGCAAGACATATTCTGAAAAAGATGACTGTCTGAAATCTGTTGGAAAGAGGACCCAAGGACCTCTGAATCCTGCCAGTGTCTTGGCACTTGAACTGCAGCCCAAAGCTCAACTGATTAGCCTCCTGATGCTACTAATGGCATACAAAGGGCTCTTGAGTCCAAGACAGGTGTCTAAAATATGCACACTCAGTGGGTAAGATATCCAGATGTGTTCCACTCTGAGCATTTTGCTGCAAATACAAGGTCTTCAGTGAGACCGCAAGTTGAAGTTATGTCGTCCCATAAGGCCCTGCCCCACTGCATTTCAGCCTTGCCCCACTGAAGGATTTTGAGGACCAAAAGAATGACTAAGGTCAAAGTTAAAACCTTGGACTGGGACAATCTAACACAGCAGTGTAGCAATCTCTGAGGAAATTAAATCCTGCTTTGTTCTGCTCGGATTGCCGGTGCCAAAAATGCTTCAGCAGGAGCCTGGAAGTAACATCTCTGATTGAAAGGATCCTTGCAAGCTCCAGCTTCCCGCTATGTCCTCTGGAGAAATTAGAGCTCCAGAAAATATTCTAAGTCAGAAGATAAAACCTTTGACATGTGTAACCTGCTATGCTTACATGGCCTCTGCTCAGTCACCATAGAACTATGATTCCATTTGGTACTTTGCATTTTCCTGGGCCCTTTTCCTAAAAAATCTTACAGTTCATAGTTTCAGTTTGCCTTATCTGTTTATCTGTTGGTGTCTTTTTAATCACTAAACCTTTGATAATGTTTCTAAATTAGTTTAGTGAAACTTATCATGATGTTTTCTTCACTTTTAAATTGTTTCATATTTCTTGAACTTAACATTTGTTTCCTTGGGGAAATGTCTGCTACTTGTGCCATTCATACTATGGGTTGAGAAGAAATTCTCTTAGAGCTGTGTTGTATGTAACTGGAATGCGTTTATTAAGTTGGTCAGGCTGTTCCCTCCCAAATTAATGACCCAATATTTAACATCAACACTGTAAGCTACACTACATCAGTCCCTTGCTGTCTTTCTTAAATTTTTGTTTTTTTAATGGAGAAAAATTCAAATGTTTCACTCAAGGGGTATCTAATATTCAGATTTATTTTTAAAAAACGGTTTGATTTTAGGAAATATTAGATGCAGGTTTTAATGTTCTTTTTAATGTGCAAAGGAAAAAGCAATTTTATTGAAATGTTTTTGGATGCCAGTTATAATAAGTATGCCAGGTTTCCACTAACAATGGCGACCAATTCCTGATTATTAACTGATTTTCTTAAAGTCTGTTATGAAGAAAAGGTCAAACATGTTTTGCCTGGGTGCATCTTGCCAAACAATACTGGTTTCCACTTTTAGTGCATTATGGGCAGCACTGGCACTGCATGGATTTTCCTGGTGTGTTACATGTTGAATTTGACAGGGTACTGAAATTAGATATTTTAAAAAGCAAATGCAATCAAGAGTAGATAGGTGCCATGTTAAATATTAGTATTCTTGTCCATTTCAATACACAAACATGTTTAAAACTAAGCCTGAATGAAATGATAAATGGGTGTTCTAATTTATAAGATTATAATTACAATATTTGATTTTAAAGTATTTTAATGTGGTTTTTATTATTCGTATTTTTCTCTTTTACGAATATGATGCAGAGGGACCTTAATGACTCTTATAGATTTGATGTGCCCCACTGAGTAATAATTGAGAAACTTTCCAGCTATTTGATTGCACTTGCACCTTAATTATTATCTTATCTATTTTCGATAGTAAATTTTAAAATGAGTTATGCTTTGTTGATTTATTTCGTGTTTATAAGATTGTAATCTAGAATACTCGACTTTTCAGAACTTGATGTACAGAAGATCTTGTAACTAATTTATTTCGGTCACCAATGAAATAGAAGTATACGTTTGTATCTTTAATGGTATTATAAACCGAAATAAAGATTTTATGCATGAAATGATAAATGAGTTCATTAGAATGATCTAGAACCAAGTTCTGAGGCTTCTAACTATTATAACATCGATGGAACAAAAGAACCTTGCTGTATGGGGCTTTTGTCTCAGTTCCTATTGCCTGCGATAACTATATCCTGAAATGCCTGCTGCCAGAGAAGAATACTCCAACAAAAGGATCTTTGCAGCCAGAAAGCAATGACATGTCTCCCTATAGATAATCTTAAACTTGATCGACAAAACATAATTGTAGAGCGCTCTGACTCTGCATTTTAAACCAATTGATTGTTTCGCTTCCACCCACTTTCTGAATCATTCTTGTGCAATGTGGTACATTCAAAGTGTTATCTTGTATTAACTGGTAAATAATTTGCTTACATTGTAAATGGCGTTCCCCCTTTGTTGATGTCAAGTACTCCAAGCATATTTAGGTTTCTGGTTGTTTTTTACATCTGAGATACGGAAAACTTTAGCTGTGTGTTATAGACCTTTTGTTTCAAATACATAACGTATACTTCGAGTAGGCTTTTGATCAGCCCCTTGTGTATGATTTGATGGCTTTGTTGTCGGTCTCATTTCTCAGTTATTGATTCATTAGTTTTCCTTCTTCCTATTCTTGTGTTTGACCTGACCAGGATTATTTTGGTCTCACATTGTTCTGATTGAATGAGTTATATACTTTCACTGCTGAATTGAGGGTGTTATTTTTCCCTGTAGCTCTCCATGCCAGTGCTGTGCTTCCTTGATCCTCCTGACATCTCTACCGTCACTCTCAGTTTCTGCTTTCTCACCCCTGCTGCTCCCCTGTTCTTCTTTTCAAATGCCCCTGTCCCTACTTGTTGTCTGTCTGTATCCCCTGCAGCTATCTCTTTCTTTTTCTCCATTTCTCCATTTCTCCCCAATTCCTCTTTTCATGCACAGTGGGTGCTGACTATTGTATTGGATTTGGGGGCAGAGCCTGGCCGGAGGTGCTTCAATAAAGGCCTTTCCTATCTCCCACTTATCTGTTGCTCCCAGTCCCACTGCAAGTCTTGTTCACCATTTTTACATATTTGTTTACAAGAGCCTAACAGATGCAAAGTACTACAGGCCAATTGTTTTTTTAATCATTTTCACACTCTTGTGCACTTCTTTTACTTTGAATATTCTTATTGGAAATTGGGGTATTGGGTTACTGGTTGGCTGGGGTATGGGCCCTGGTTAAGCAACAACCACAATCCTAGTCAGGGTAAGGCACAACCATGCCCCAAATTAACCTGTGCTCAACTCCAAGGGGGCTTGACACAGAGCAGTCAGGCTTAACTTACAGGGAATGAGTAAAGTATTTGTGCAACAACTTCAAACTGTAAAACCGTGAAAACACCACACAAAAAGATTCCAGGTTACAACAATAGATCTGAATTTAATAAATAAAATTCGACCAAAATGACAAAAATCCAATCAGTTGAACCAGAGATCTGAATTTTTAAACAATAAACTGTAAAATAGCACCTAAAAGCAAAAAAATGTCAATCACAGCTATCTGGTTGTGTTGTCCGAGTTAAAGTCAAAAGTTCAGATCAATCGCAATGGAGCATGGGTTGGATACAGTCCCAGATTAGTTCAGCTAATGGTTTACCTTCTCAAGTTTAGTGGCAAGAGCCCCATTTGCATTAGAGAGGATCGCGGGAAGCAAGGAGAGCATCGCGGGCGGTGGTTGGCATGGCTCGAGTCGCGTACAGGCGGGCTGGAATTTCGCTTTGGCAGTCCTCCGCAGGTGATTGATGCTTGCTGTGTTAAGAGATGGGCCAGTGGCAGCTCACACTGATTTTTGGTGTGAGCAGCACAATTCTGGTATAAATGGGCCCATTCGTAATCATGAAGAGCCCAAAAGGTTGATTTCAAGAGCCCGTGAGCCACATCAAGGGTCCAGGACCTGAGAGGCACCACATGGGGGTGAGAAACTTGCTGCAGCTGGTTCCAGGAGCTAGTTGGGGAGCCTTCTATGCCCCTGAGGCTCAAATCAGGAGGCCAGCAGACTAGTCCTTTGAGTCACTCTGAGGTCCTGAGTTCAAGATGAAGGTGATGGTCCTGTTGTTCTTCCACAGGCACGAGGGCAGCAGGTCAGCACAGCAGAGCAGCAGTTCCATTTAGCGCAGCAGTCCTTGAAGCAGCACATAAGTCCTTCTTCCTGGCAGAGTATCCAAGGGGCCAGAAGTGTACTGAAGACTTGATGTCTGAGATCCTTACTTTATACACAGTTGTGCGTTTGAAGTGGGCAGAAGCTTCTAGGGCATTCCCATGAAGTGCACAGATGCCCTGCCCTCCTGGTCCTAGCTCCAGACTAACTACAGAGGGTATGCAGCACTTTTTGTGGAGGCTGGACACAGCCTATTCAAGTGTAAGTAGGACTATGCCCAGCTCCTCCCACCCATCCTGCCAGTGATGGCCCATCCAGTCACACCTAAACTCCCATTGTGTGTGGCTGTCTAGGAGGAACACACAAAGTCCAATTGCCAACTACACACAGTCATGTAACCCAGAGACAGGCTGCAGGCACCAAGTGGCTAAAGCAAATGCATGCCAACTTTCTGAAAGTGGCATTTTCAGAGTTGCAATTTAAAATCCGATTTCACCATGTTAGGATTTTAAATTGTGATTCAAGAGACACCAAACATGACCTAAATATCTCTTCCCATTTGGAAATCACACTTATAAAAATGTAATAAGGCAATTCCAATGTTATCCTATGGGAGAGATAGGACTTGCTAGTGAAAAACAAATGTAAGAGTTTTTCACTACCAAGAGATGTAAAACTTAAAAGTACATGCCATACTTTTTAAAAACATTGCTCCCTGTCCTCTGGGCTTTCTGGTGCCTACTTTAGGGGTGGCATACTTATTTAAAAGGAAGGTTTAGGCCTGGCAATAGGTTGATTTTGCAAGGTTGAAATGGTGGTTTGAACAGCACACACAGGCTCTGGAATGGCAGGCCTGAAAAATGTTTGAAAGGGCTACTTAAGTGGGTGGCACAATAAGTGCTGCATGCCCACTAGTAGCTTGTAATTTACAGGCCCTGGGCACATGTAGTGCCACATTACTGGAGACTTAAAAATAAATTAAATATGACAATCGAGTATAAGCGAATCTAACATGTTTTAAGGAAAGAGCACAAGCACTTTAGCACTGGTTAGCAGTGGGAAAGTGCACAGTGTCCTAAGGCCAGAAAAAACGAATTCAGCAAAAACAGGAGGAGGTAGGCAAAGAGTCTGGGGATGACCCTGCAGAAAGGGCCATATCCATCAGTTCTATTCTAAAATGTCTGTCAGGCAATCGTAAAAGTGAATTAAAAAAATGGCTGCCTGAAAATCACAATGCATGCACATACATGTGTCGTAGCGCATGCGTCATGAAACATACACAAGCATCTATACATATTGGTGAGCAACTTGAATTGGCTTTTCTTTCACAGACAATCCATTCCATGATGGGTGATTCATTCATATGCATCGTGAGGCAGTGGTGCTCATGCTGGCATTAACAGATTCCCTTGCCATTGGCAATGTCAATACCGCGGTCTTTTACAGCCGAGATGTATCGGTTTTGCCAATGTTGTTGATTTCATGGTAAATTGCTCATCGGACATTGCTTCTCATTTTTTGTTTTTCACAGCGGTGAACACCACAGGAGAGGATGTCCGTTATGCTTCTTGATAAAAGTGTGGTTGGCATGGACGTCATTTTGGGGCCGCCAAAGGTCACAGCTGCAACCCCTGGCTTGCCCCTTGTGATCCTTGGCACTGCCTTTGCCAACCCTGGCCTCAGAGGTGGCAAAATCAGTGCCAGGAACACAAGAGCAGCTTGTTTTTAAGGGCGTCGGGAGGAGCGCTACTTTCCTGTTTTCTGTTAATTTTTTATTACACTAATAGTGAGTATTTTATTATTCACTATTAGTGTAATAAAGAATTTATTAAAGTTAGCTGGAATATTACCCTCCCGGGCAAAGGGCAGCTGAGGTAAGTAAAAAGTTTTTAAATGTATGTTGTGTGCATGCCTGCATGTGAGAACGAGTGTGTGATGTGTGAATGTGTGAATGTGTGTGTAAGCATGCATGTGTGAGTGAAAGTAGAGGTTCAATGGCATGTGATGTCACTTTCACTACCCCTGGCATCTTGGTCAATTGACGTTTATGGTTGCTGGTTCCTCTTGCTATCCACTCACATTCTCCATGTAGGCGGGATCAGTGGCTCGACTTCTAAAGTGATTTCACCTAGCATTTCATCAATATTTTATGCTGATAAAGCTCCTATGTGCATATCTCCTTTGTTGAATGTGTCGGTAGTGCTTGTTTGATTCTTGTTGCATACGTACAGTCAAGCTATTGATTATTAGCCACTCCATGTAGTGACAGTTGAAGAATATTGATTAAGGGACTCAAGGGACAAAGTGTGGCAGATTTGCTCTATACAGACACATAACGACACATTCAGCAAGTAAAGTAGATAATGAATGCGTTTTTGACGTTTAAATTAACCTGGAAGCGCGAGTTGAAAAGGTTGCTGCTGCTTGTGTTTTTTAAAAAAGCCCAAGTGTTTTCGATGTTGTGTAGCTTTTTTCTTATGCAAGAAGATATCTTTGCATCAGCAAGCGTTGCCTGTTTTGTGCAGGTTTATATGGAATACATCCCACTGATCATATCGGGTCTTAGAGGCAGTGGCATAACACAAAATGATGGGGCACCCCTGCAGAATTTGATGACCGCCCCCAGCCTCCCATATCTCACAGATATTCATTGACCTTGGGCTGAATGGGGCCCCACTGAAGGAACAGGACCCACTGGGGCGTTGGTGTCCCATCTGCACCGCAGGGGCTGCTGGGGGCTGCCTTAGGCCCCTGCTTAGAGGCCCTAACATTCATCAGAATGCCTTAAATACAGCTGCATGCATCCGACATCCTATTAGCTAGGGGGCGTGATGTGTCATTTGGCCTTACCAAATTTGATGATCGCCAATTAATATTATTGTTTACAAATAAGACCTATTCAACAATCAATGTACAGTCAGGTACAGGCTAGCTAGTTGGGCTTCGAAAACAGGCTTTTCTGCAAAAGCAACAGAGGGAAAATGAATGCATCTACTATACAGAGGTAGATCTTTGTTAACTTGAGCGGTACCATGAACAATGTGCGCCAACACAAAAAATGGTTTGTGCGTCTCTGCACACTGGCAGTCGTATTTTGTTAATTAATGTGCCTAATAATCTTTTGTGGCCATGCACTTTGTTGTGAATGGAGCCGATGCACATAGTACATTTGTTATCATTTAGGGCACATTTTACAAGTTGCGCTTAGCTGAGAATATTGCAGTAACATGTATTGTAATAATCCAAATCGGTGCTTGTTTTTGGTCACATTTCTGTTAGGAACAACTACATAAAATGTTACGTGCGGACGAAAAATGTAACAAAGCTTTAGAGCTAATCATAACACTAATTGTATGCACAAACTGATAATTGGATGTATAAATCATAGAAGCACGTCTGCATTTTTACAAAAGAAGGTGTGTAAACCAATTTTTGAACCATTTCATATTGTTCATGATTAAGCTCTTGAAGTCTATTGGCCATGAGAAAAAACACTGCGATTCCATTAATTTTATTTTTATATGTGTTCTGTTTGTGTAGCAAAGTATGGGGTATTTGCATCAGACAAAAACGTGAATTAAATAGATTCGCAGTATTGTTGCAATCTTTGTGTAGTAAGAAATGGAGAAAATATATTTTCTTCTATTTTTAATTGTGAAAGATAATACTAATATTTTTTATCCTATGTTTCATGTACAAGAAGTAAACGTTTGGCTAATTTTCTTTTAAAAAAAAAAGATTTTCACGAAGTAAGATATCTTTATTTCAATCTCTATTACCCACGAAAAATTATGAGCAAACTCAGTGGGCCATGCATGGTTAGCAATAGTTCCACAATGCATTTTCTCTTGGGAAAAAAATGTGTTTGCTTCATTTCATTCTGGACAAGGTTGATCTTTTTTTGTTAAGTATGAGGAAGCCAGTGGTATTAACTTAAAATTAAGGGGCCCATTCACAAAGTTATGTTTTGCTGTAAATTAAGTTTATTACCAAAAAAAACTAATTTAGCATGCCTGGAATTCCCAAAGGGCTTCCTGGTGGGCATAAGTGCATTTACTACTGTGGATTTCTCTGCCATGAGTGTGGAGAAATCTGCAATCGTAAATTCCACACAAAGGATGGAAGGGGGCATTCCAATGTAGGGTTTGCCTTGGCTGTTTGGCAATGCCCACGAACTTGACTCCTTTACACCCTAGAACTGGTCAGAGATTTACTTCAGCCAGTAACGTCCCTTTCCTGAAAGGTAGGGGAAATGGGCCACCCCCAGATTTCCTAGGGATGTAGAGGAAGAACATTCTCCATAAAGAAAAATGTTTTCTCCATTAAGGAGGAAACAAAGTACACATACCATGTATTTGGATAGGTGGCTTAATTCTGCCGTGTGGAAATCTACCCTATATAGAAATTTTCCCAGTGGGAACAGGAGTCAAATTAGGTGCCATGTGACACGTCCAGTAGTATTCCTGAATACCGTTGCTTGGGACTGCTTTCCAGGCATACTAATGGGAATGTTGGTGAATTTAGCTCATGAACGAAATAATAATTTTTTGTTACATGGGAGATTGGAGAAGACATCCATTCAAAGACTGAATTGCGCAATATGTATCCAGAAAAACAGCTCTGAAATTCGAGTTTCCTCCCTTGCTGAAATTGTGTGATACTAGGAAAACCTTTTTACTTCACGGTGCCTCATGCTCCTTAAGCGATCAATTTAAGAGTACTGTGAAGTCATTGATTCCAGATCTGGGCAATACAAAAAAGTCACTCTTGTATGATTTAATGGGCTATATTGTTGCTACACTTATACCAACAACATTGGTCATATATACAGTGCACATGACTGCTGATAACTTTCCTGGCTGAATATTGTCAATAACATCAGGGCACAGAGATATTCTGGAATGCTTCTAAGTTTATGTTTGAAAACGATTACTTTCAATGCATCTCTCAAGGAATTGATACAGCCTAATGCATTAAATTGAAACACAAGAAATATTTTAAAGAGGCTTTTATCATATTTCACCATGATATTTGCTGCCTGATTTATATGACAAATCTTGCATTGACTCAGTTGTGTGCTTTGGCTTCTATGACCAAGCCAGATCATCGAATCTGCTCGGCTCTCTCCATGAATTTGCTGGCCATCCTGCAAAACCTCAAAATTAGGAAGCGATCTGGTTGTCCAAGTGATAAACAAATTCACATTTGTGCTGATTGAAGGACTACTTTTCCAGGGTGTTCTCTTTATCTCAGCCACCTAAAGTCGTCTGTCATCGATCCAAAACAATCGATCTGTACTCCCACTAAAGTGTCTTTCTAATAACAGAAGATCCTTACACGTATAGTATTTTACCTACAATACTACCCGTGCTGCAATATTGATGCCTTAGCTCAGTATTGCCCGATCCTTTGTACTGAAATTCCTGTCACACTTGTAATCTACATTCATCTGAAGTATTTTCCAGCTAATTTGGGATTTCATGAGTGCTCTACAAATTCAATGAAGTAAATATTACACAAAGCGAGTTGTAGAGCTTCTAACTCACAATCCTACATGTTTCAAAATCTTGCCGTAAATTTTAAACTTTTGGTATTGTAACATAGGCACCAAAGCTTTGTTTTCTCAGAATAGTTTATTGCAAGACTAAGGTCTTGGTTATAAATGGGCTTTAATCCCGTTGAGTGCAAACAGGAGTTCACGCCCAAAGCAGGATTAACAGGATTAGGATTACATCTCAGCCACAAATTATGCTTCCCAGCTAGTGTTTGCCCTTCCGATGTTCACCAGGATCCCTGTGTATCTGAAACACTCGTTAGCGCCTCAGGTTCATTCTGGAATTTTATCATCTACACCTTTTATAGTAGTAAATTACTCATGGTAATATGACCCTTATAAATGAGCAAAAATGTGTTCTAATTTTATTACTTCACATTACTCGACATTTATTTCCACAAAACATGAAATCTAGAGGCACTGCCATGTAATAAACTAATTGTAGCTCCATTGCATCACCTCCAGATTTTGCACAGTGCTCTAAATGAACGCATTATTATTTCCCCTTCTGTGTAGTCTCTACATTGATCAGAGTGCAAATTTTCCTTTCTATTCTTGCATAGGTTGTGGCACCAAACCTCCTCGATTCTCCTTAGACAAATAAGGGTAGCCCTGGTTTATAAATGTTAAATCATGAATGAACATGGTTTAACTGTGTGTTTGACTGCATTTGATCTGACTTGCCCTGTCCCATACTGAATAAAAGAGGGATACTGAATCATTTGTCTTAGCCACAGAATATTTCATGTTGTCCGGATATCACATGTAGAATTTGCTGTCTTGGGTTCTGATTATAATCCCGCTGGTAAATATAACAGAAGTAGCTCATGGCCCACAACTTGAGAAATCCAGTTATTTCTGTAAATGTGGATAATGGTGCAGGGCGGTATAAATCCCTAATAATATGATTACCGGACACTTTGTGTCCCTTGGGCTTCTTTTAAAAGACGATCCTCTTACTCTGCATGGTAGCTTGGTTGGATGATCAACCACTGCAGGATTTGTGTGTCAAGCAGGTAACGGGGTTGAGTGCTGACAAACCCCACTGTGACTTTGATTCTTCTGCAGTCAAACCTCTTCAAGGCTATAGTAAGCTCTATAAGAGTCTAATGACATCCAGTCCATTCAATGAGAAGCAAAGAGTGGAGAAATAAAGACACTGGCGTAGTCATGATCCTTTCCCATTTGCTTCAAGGGGTACTCTAATTGGAGCACATCCTTAAAACAGGATTCCGGGTGGAGGTGCAGACAATTTTTTATTGTACACATAATGTTCCCCTGCAAAATTGTGTGAGGAAGTCGTTTTTCACTTAAACCAGCGTGCTCACAGATATACAAAGGTCTTGAGAACAAGCAAACATCCTTAGGTTTGGGGCCAATTTATATTGAAGGGGGTGCAGTGATATATGATTTACTATGATTTGCATATAGATAATGCATTTTAACTACCCATCCCTCCAATATGTATGCAGTAAGAATAGTCCTCTTGCTATGCATGAAGAATTGGGTTCCGAAATTCTAGAAGCAAGAAATGGAAAGATATGCACCTAGTTTCATATGGCTTTTGTGGTTCTGAGGGGTTTGGGTTTAGACTGTCTATGAAGAGAAAAGGGCTGATATAATGGTTGTTTTTGGATAAATTGGTTTGTGCAAAGTATTTGAAACACTTTTAGCACTGGATCCACACAATCTGTGGCAGTTTTAGCTCTCCAATCAATATTTCTTTTGTATTCACTTATTGTATCTTACACTAAAGCAGCCTAAAATAGTTACAATGATATTGCACATTCAAATCTGGTATTTTATGGTGCTCCTCTAAGCATTATCTCAAGCTGCCACAGATAGTACACACAGCATTTAAAAAAGGCTCCAAATGATGGGGCACCTCTAATAAGTTTAGTGAACTGGTGAAAAGAATTAGAAATTGGAAGATGCCAATATTAACGTGAAATCCATTGTAGCTCAAGGGTGACTTCCCTGGAGTCAACAAAATGGGAGAGCAATAACTTTGATATGCTAGTGACTTGGTGGTTTCCCTTCGAATGTCAATTTCTTGTTCAGTTACTCTGCTTGAGTGGTACACACAAGCATTCCAATATTCTTCCATACCATTGTTCCCATGGGATCATTCTCTGCCAAGAGGAAATATGGCTTCATAAGGTGGCATCTGAACTTTTCACATACATAAAATGCTAGTGTATTAACTGCCTGCATTATGCCTTTATTTTCAGAAACGTAGTACGTGCTGTGCAATCGGAATATATCACTCATGAGGACATGTTATATTCAAGTCATAAATCATCATCCAAATGTAAAATATCTCTGTTTTGCATAGAAATACTAATAGAAAATGTGTGTAAAATTGTGTTGCATGGATTAAATTCTGTGTCACCTACAAGAATCTCTATCAACACTATTTTCCTTTTTGCATTCACAGGTACTTCAAAAGCTCGGAAAAGCAGATGAAACTAAAGACGAACAGTTTGAGGAATATGTAACTAATTTCAAAAGACAAGAGGTAAGAATTTGAAGCAGTGGATGGTTAGGGATAAAGAAACAAAGTAAATATTTGTGGATCATGTTAAGTTTTCAGGTGGATAAACGAGGATAATGCTCGTAGAGATTGCATTCTTTTGAGTACATCTTAATGATGTGGCAGCCCTCAACTGTAAGTTCTTTACATTTAAAGACTTCATTATTAAATTAGGCAGTCAATGTTAAGGGTCTGATTTAGAGATTGCACATGGGTTACTCTGTCCCAAACATGACAGATATCCCACCCGTCCTACTCCAAGTGCATTCTGCCCTATAGCACTTGTAGCAAGGCGGACAGGATATCCGTCACCTTTGTGATATAGTACCATCGTCCAAAGTCTAAATCAGCCTTTAGTCTTTAAAACCTTAAATTGGACTTTACCCCAAATTGTATATGTAGTTTATCAGATCTAGGCTCTTTAAAGTGGTTATATTGTGTTTGTTATTTAGCTGCTTTCTGGTAGCTGCCCCTGTTTAAGTCGGCAGCAGTCATTCTACAAACTTACCGAAATCTAGCTGGATGCAGTTACTGGTCTTTATTTACAATGAATGTGGCAAATCAAGAGTGTTCTAGGTTTTTCCACGAGATGTGGAGGGTTCCCAGATAAATTTACATATCAAAAATCTATATAGAAATTATTAACCTATTGGTTTTCCTGAAAATAAGGAACTCTGAGGTGATTAGTAATATCCTTCATACAGTTTACACATAATATGGGAGCTCTTGGCAGCTATACGTAAGCAGCCTCCAGGAATGAGCGACTCTGGCACATCCAAGAAACCAATATATATTTTTGTTCACAGGTGAAGGGTAGAGGAGCATTGTTTGCCCTTCTACCCTTCTTCCACGAAATAAGTGAATAGACCTGGGCAGCCAATTCTGCAGGTTCCTTGGGCCATCTACAAGTGAGGGAAGCTGGAACGTAGGGCTCCAAGCACTATCTCTCGGAAGTGAGTGTGTATATTACAAATTAGTACTGGCAAATAGGTGTTTGGGCCCATGCGCCCAAATTCTCTCACACTTTGGGAAGGACTCCATGACTCTTGAGCAATGTATCATTACAAATAGCTTTACTAACTTACTACCATGCAACTGGGTGTGTCATTTTCTTATTGTAGTCATGTTTCATTGTCAGAATGTGCCTCTAATAGAATTAAATACATTATCGAGAGAATATGGTTTCCCACATATTATAATGCATTATTATATATTATTATTTGTTCCACTTTAACCTATTCTGCACAGTTAGGAACAATAGTGATATTATCAGATTTCATTATTCTTGGTTTTGTTTTCCTTATACAGTTATAAGCAAGTAGGTTCAAGATTTGATTAGAAAAGGTGCTGGATATAATATTTGCAGTTTATAAGGCAGTTATATGTCTTTGTGAATCGATTAAGTATATAAGGATACCTTGACAAACCCACAAGAGCAATAAGCACAGACACGAATGGTATTCTTGTGTGGACACACTTGTAAAATGAAACCTGGACACGAGTTGTGGTAACTAATGACAATAGCATCTTAAGCGGGCATAAGCATAATTGACATCAAAGTTAAGGCAAAGGTGGAGGAATTAAATTAGCTATTTATCATCTACGTTTTGCTCACATGTAGGAATTGCAGGCATTCAACTGCAGGAAATAGTTTCACAATTTGTATTCATACGATAGATATACAAGATAAACGTACTGTTGAGTGTGCATTGATAAGAAATATGTTAATCTGTGCGTTATCATATCAATATTTTTAATGAAAGATTCTAATGTTTTTTTGAGCGGTGAAAGAGAAAGAAGAAATGTTGTGGATGGGGCCCTGATAAACACTATAATGAGTATAAAATAACTTAGTACACACCGAATTGAATAGTCAGAAATCCTTAAAGCCAAAAGATTTTTATTATATTGTTAAATTGTTATGTTGTTAAACATTATTGCCCGCAAATGCGGGTATTAATGGCTGTTAATGACCCGCCCCTGCAAATATGGGCCCATGCTACAAGGGCCGACAATGAGGGAAGGGTAATTAAAAAACATGTTTGCTCTGCAGGTAAAGTCAATAAGCTTAGCACACTCTTCTCTCTTCCCAGTTTTGAATTCGACTCACCTTTTGTCCAAGACGCCGAATCTGGCTACATCACTAACTCTTTCACCAGATGCTGCTCTCATTTTCGACTTGTGCCTGCGCCTCCTCTTCTTTGTCAAAGGGGAAATGCAAACCTCAATGCAGAAGAACAGTAGAAATTGCTACCTGGACAAGGAAAGGGAGGGCCCAACACAGAGAAAGTGAGAGCAGCTCCCGATAACAAGCATTTGCGAGAGTTTGAGCTATTGGCATTGTAATGACAATGCCTTGTGTTTATGAGTTTTGAAAACCTGCAAACGGCGCATAAATACACACTTTTTTCTTATAGTCCTTGCTTACGAGAAGCAAGGCTGGCAGTAAAAGAGACGCAGTTACTGCCAGCCTTGCTTCTCATAAGCAAGGACTATAAGACTATAAGTAACATCAGTATGAAAGCACTGGGCAGCATTCTGTTTTGTAGCTAGGTTTGTGCTGTTTAAATACAATTATTGCATGCCTTTGTCTACTGTGTGGCTCTCGTTTGTATGATATACAAGTACTTTTCAAATATGGGTGCCATTTATTGTTTTAGGTATCTCTTTAGCCATACCCTACGCGGCCTGTTGACACTGTATATGGTTGTGTGTTATCCTTGGCCTGCTGACATTGTATATAGTTGTGTTATATTGTGTTTAGTGGTGAGTGATATTGGACAGCTTAGTATAGGCCAATGCATTGCTCTGTGATGAATTGCACTCGCTAGAGATCAGCTAACTCTGCCTATAGACCTCTGTGTCAGGGGCATGTAAGTCTGCACACACTGTACCTGTGAGAACAGCTCCGGTACCAGTGGCGCTCGCCCTGTATATACCCAGTAGAAGGACATTCACAGCCCACCATGAGACGTTGAAAGTGATGGAGATGGCCCCATCTTTCACTGCCCTGTTAATAACCAGCACCCTATGACGTACCCAAGAAGGATAAAAGGTTGAGATGGCCCTGCTCGGAGGCAAACTAGCGCTTGTGCATGTCTCATACACACACATTTCTGCAATAGGCACATTAACCCGCTAAGCTACATCTCTTGTTAATGGACCCCATTAGAACCACAAAAGGCCCGGGCGCAGGTGCTGAGAACTGCTGAGCTACGCAGAGCGCGTGCTTCAGAAGGAGGTGTGTTTATTAGTGTTCCTGCCCAGGGTTGCCCTTTCCGTGAGCCGAGTTTGACAGGCCTGGTTGACAGCACATAACCCACAGAGGCCCCGGTGCTGAGCGCCAAGCACTTCCCTACTCCCCCTGGAGGTGGCACCCTTGCCTGGCAGCCTCCCACGAGCAGCCCATACATCAGGCATATATCCCCGGCTGGAAGGTCCCACGGGGGGCTGGGGATCCCTTTCAAAGGCAGGGGTGTTGCAGTTCGGGGCATCGTGGAGGAATGGGCGTTCATCCCCACCCCAGACTCAGTCCATGAAAGGATGAGGACAGCTGAGCTGAAAGGCGGGGTCCAGGGGGTAACTGGCAAGCCGAGGACCCCTGGCAGAAGCCTCGCAGTGCAGTGGGGGTGGGGGAAAACGTAGGGAAGATGAGGTGGGTGTAAAGGAAGGAGTAGTAGAGAGAGGGGAAGAGGAAAGGCAACTGGTAGTAGTGAGGCAATGCACCTGGTGGAAGGGAAACGGTGAAGAGGGTTCAGGTGGAAAGGTGGCAAAAGGGAGGTACCACAGTGGAGGGGAAGAAAAGAGGAGGCGAGGATGGAGAGAGAAAGGAACTGATGTATGGGAGAGAAAGAGAGGTGGCTGATGGGGGTACAATAGTAGGGTAAACACAGAGGAGAGAAGAACAATGTAAAGAAAATGTGAAATGGGAGGGTAAGAAGTGAAGAGGAGACAAACAGGAAAACACCGAGCGAAAAGATAACTTGGGCGGAGTAGAGAGCAGATGATATGACAGGAGAAAGAAGAGACACTGCTTGTTGAAAAGAGAGAAAAAAGATTGTGTTGGCAAACAGGGTGAGAAAGTGAAGGCTGAAGAAAGACAAGCAGAGGAAGACTTGGTGAACTGTGAGGGAGAGGAGAGGAAGGATATGAAGAAATTGTGAGGAGTAGAGAGAGTTCAGAGGGGTTGTAAGGGTAGAGAAGAGGACGACAGACTGGATGAGTGGAGGGAAGAAACGAAAAAGAGAAGTGATAAAGGAGAGTGTAGAAAGGGACGGCACAGCAAGAAAAGAAAGGAAGAAGAAGATACAAGTCGGAGACAGGGTCCGTGTAGAGGAGAGAGAGAAAGTGGGGGGCAGGGAATAATGCTCATGGGTAAAAGCATCTGACGGTGAGCGATATGTAGAGAATTGGAGGACAGGAGGTAGAATAAGCCATCCCATGGTGAAGAACAATGGCACGGCACTGGTGATACCCCATGAATATCCTCTGCCTTGCCAATACAGTACCCTTATACTGCGAGTTAGGATCTGAGCATCGCCTTGAAGGGGGTGGGGAGATCTGCTTAAGGACTCCATAGAGTGCTTGAAGAATTTGTGGGACTTTAGGGTGGGGGTAGACAGTATGTCCTCATAGAGGAGGGCAGAATAGTCTTTTTGAGGAGCCTGGGCTGACGGGTAGGAAGCTGTGAGGCAGAGACCAGTGGAAAGACAGGGAGAGCATCTTCTGGGTAAGAAACAAATGAGACAGAGAGAAAGTCCAGACTGTGGTAAAAGAGCATGCATTTGGAGGGGACAGTAACAGGAAAGGGGCCGGTGATGAAGATGATGGTCGGAGAGAGAGGTAGGACAAGGAAACAAGAGATAGTCCACGAGACAGATAAAACGAACAGAAAACCATTTTAAAAATAAATAAAAGATGGACACCGAAGACACAAGCAGGGTGCTCACATGCGCCAACCATCCCAGCTGCTGCTGTTATTTCAGGAATGCAGGCAGCCGCACTGAGTGCAGGCAAGAACCAGCTATAAATAAACCAGACAGGAGGAGGGAGGAGAGGCCATAACACGCTGTTCAGTGTGATGGCCAACAAAAACATTCTCTAAGTGAAATCGCCAGGGAGGGAACTCAGCACACAAAGGAGGGACATTCCCACAAATGCGCCAATAATAAGCCAGCATTTTTGAATGGCACACGTAAGAACCAATAACAATTGAGAGGTGTGCTTAAAGGACATAGAGAGATACAGCAGGTCTTCCAGAGGCTCGACCTAAAAACAGCTGCTGCAGCCTTCATAGGACTGTCAGTGCCTGTACCTTGGATTAAGGGTGAGCTGAGGTCCCATTTGGACAAAGCAGGCCACAGGAGCAGGGAGCTGGCAGTCACTTTATGATCCCTTCGCGGGCTTGCAATGGCAGCCAGAGCACACAACAAGGTGAGCATTCCAATTCTGGACAGCTCCAAACATTCTGCTTCAGGTGCAAAAATTGTTTATTGGTACTGGCACTAAAGAGATAGAAACTGAGGTCAATGATGTCATCAATGACTGCATAGGGAGATGCTCAGTAGTCGCTTTCTTTTCAGTAGTTAATGGTACCATGCGTTTGGGCTTAGGGACTCATTTTGAGGAGCCTTATGAACTAGAAGTCAGATGTAAACACTCTTTGAGTTGTGCGGACATTTCACATTCAACTTTGATTTCCCCCCACTCAGTTTCCTCTAGGTTCTACCTGGAGGAATTTTCGTAGGCAATAAATGGCCAGAGATCATGTTTGCAGCTACGAGGGAGTTTAAACGCATGCTGTAAAAGGGATCCCACATGTTATTCCGCACTCTGAATTTGAGAACTCAGAATGGAAAGAGAAACCTGCCTGAGGAAATATAACCAGGTCCTGGTGCGGTATCGGTATAACCCTAGTCCATTTGCCTTTTATATTCCCATCTGTGTCAGAATGAGGCTGTAGGTTCTTGAAAAAGAGAAAGTGGTGGAACTGTAGTATAGTTTGAGAGAGTTTGAGAGCCAAAACAGTAACAAATTCTCATTCCCTATGGAGGCTTCCTGCCACAGACAGAGAAAAATATAAAAATCTTAGAAGCGATTTGGGGCATGAGGTCTTTGTGTTTTAAAGATTTGGCACAATGCTCTTCAATTAGCATTCTCTCCTTTCTTGCTGGTTCCTTTCTCCTCTGCTATTTCCTCTTTTGGGCTCGCGCCGGGACACTCTTTTGAGTAGCTGTGTGCGTTGTAAACTTCTATAACATAAGATAACATGTAATTTGCAATTACACTGTGGAATCCCACTGGTCACCTTAAAACCATTCTAATACCGTTTTACCACCTAGAGTAAAATAAGTTTCATGCCTCCCTGCTCTACAAACATAGCCATCCTTTCTCTGCACTATTTTTAGGGTAGATGCCAAAGGTACTGCCATACTTTGGTGACAGCACGGCTCAAACTAGGTTCTCTGCAGATGTTCTATATTTTATAAATAACCACTTGATGGTTGGTTTTTGAGTCACAGTAAAACAGTTAGTCACAAAAAAAAAATATTTTTATGTCTGGCCCTTGCCAAGACTCTTTGATTTCAATAAATTCACACATATATATATAAATAAATAAAAAAATATCCTAAGCTTAAAGACTTTGATAGAAAAGCAGACAGTTGAGGTGAGCAGATCTAGAGTGTCGCTGGTGTTGAGGGTGCTCTATACAGGAGCTGCTTTCCACCTAAACTTGAGAACTACCCAGAGTTTTCTGCTTCTTTTTTGCATATATATATATATGTATATTAGATATATACTATTCTTACTTAGAGGGGCTTTAGTTCAGCCATCTTCATCCATTTATCTGTTGTTGTATCATTCAAATTGTTCTTCTGCCCACTGCAGCCTACAGCATGGTTTAGTGGGTCAGCCCACTTTAGACATTGGCTAACTGCACTGTGAGTGATGAGGTAGTGTTCTTTCACAAAAATACATCCACACACACAGAAGCTCGCTTCAGTGCCACATACTACTATGACAATGTGTGCTTTTTGACAACAAAAATGTTTACATTTAGCCAATTTGTTTTATATTGACACGAGCCAAGCAGCTCCTCTAACAAAAAGGATTCACAAAACCATGACTAAACAAAACTAGCACTGACAAAAGCAAAAGGCTAGCAGCCAACACCAAACAAATTAGCTTTGCCAATGCTTGTGTTCTTTGATAGGAAGGAGTTCTTTGTTTAGTCCCACTAATACTAATTCACATATGAAAATCATTTGCGGAGTGACTGAAAGAAACTCTAAGCGAGACCTCAACTGCAGCTGGTGCGCGCCACTCTAAATGTTTGCCAATGCTACAGGATTCGCCATAATTGCATTCTAACTGGCTACACATTCAGCATTCTTTTTCTTTAAAGCTCAGTTATATTCATACAATCAATATAAAGTGTAGAACTGGGATCCATGTTTGTCTGTGGCTCAACAAACATTGTCTGCGCCCATGTGAGGACCCTGGAAGGAGGTGCCATAAAGACACGAAGGGCAGGGTTATGCTTCCCTTATAGACCTGCGAGTAGTATAAGCTCCAAATAGGAAATATCCCACTTCAGTTTGTGAAGCGCAGGTGAACTTTACTTGCATTACATCATTGATTGACAGGTGTCACTATGATTAAGCATCACAAATCTGGAGAAGGAAAGAGTGTTGGGAAAAAGCAATGTATTAGTCTGCTGGTGATGGTCTGTCAAGACTATGGAAAAACACTGTTGAATCAAAACAAAATGTAAATGTACACGGCTATAAAGAAAAACAGATTGTAGTGAATGTGATTTTTTGGTGTGACTTTCCTTGAAAAGAGATACTGATGTTTTATATGTGCTTAAGAGCATATGTGTCCGCATTTGTTTTCTGAATATGTATTTTCAGAATATAAGTAGGGCTGGATGGAGGAGTGTAGGAACAAAACAGCTGATGTTAGGAAGAAATTAAAGGAGCTACAGGACCCAGTTCACTGCACACAGAATGCAACCTCATGTAGATTATTTAGTATTTTTGAAAACAATCTACAAAATAAAGCCTATGAGTGATTGCAGTTAGTGCTCAATGAAAGGCTCATGAAAACAGGGTTTACCCTAGGGATGTGTGAAATTTGCGTAATTTGCTTTCACATTGTCATTTGAAATTTGGCAAAGTTACACGAAATTACTCATGATAATGCAAAATGCGAATCCTTCGCTTTGCTCTATATTTTAGTGTGCAATGCGTCCTCGTCTCAGTTTTTGGCATTGGTTTGTAGGTATATATTGATCATTGACTAAAGAAGATGATGTCTGCTCAGGTAGGGGGCCAAAATGAAAATGTTGATATGTAATATTGTGGTCCTTAAACAAAATGAGAATAGGGACTGATGATCAAATATTGAGATTTATTCAAATGATGGTGTTCGGGTTTCAGAGATAATTTTGATACATCAATTTGCATGCTGATCATAGAGTACATTCTTATACCTGTAAAACAATGTAAAATCTGAATAAGGAGATATTAAAAAAGAAGAAAACGGTCTCTCCCCGTTTGTTTACCCGACTACCATGAGTGACTGATTCATAATGCTTTGATGAGTTGTAATCATTCCAGGTTATGAGATATTGCAATGTCCCCTTGTGCAGTCTGGAATACAGAATTACCTCTACCTTATACTCTTTGCTCATGGGAACCATCCACAGGTACTGGGGCAAAAAGGGAAACTATTGGTTGAGTTTGCAGGTTTAGCTCAGGAAACAAGTACTACATGGTGAACCTTCCAGCTAGCAGTTAAATGTTGGTTACGGTTCAGCGAACACAACATTGAAAAAGCCCTGAAATTGGTCAGTGTTGGTATGTTATTCACAATGCACATCATAACTGATGCTCCCGCCATGTCTTTCTTTTTTTTGGGGCTTCTTTTTAGGTCTGGCTTGACAACACAGCTGTCACCAAACCTTATGTTATTAATAGACACAAAGCTTTAAGAAGTAGCAAGGAGAGAGGCTTTGAATCCACCCAAATGCTGATTACCTCAAAGATAGATATGGATTGGGCAGAAATTATGTGCTTCTCCTGAAAAAGAGTGCTTGTATGTATCACACATTTTGGCTTTTGGTGTCTAGGAGTGGGTTGTCATTACGGTGTGTTATAGCTTGTAAACAGTTTTTTCATTAAAGGAGATCTCACATATTACAATAGTAGGCAAGGGTTTTTGGTTGTGGTTACTCTCTGTGATAATTTCTCAAAGCTGAAGATTTTCACTTTGAGAATATTTGTTTGCTGTTTTCGAATGGATTGCATATTGTTTTAACAACTGTGATTTTGTACATATTTGTAATTTTATGACTACTGAAAGGGGGCTTTGGCTGTGCCCAAATGTTGATTCCCTTGAGTACAGATTTTGATTGGGCAGACACTGAAAAAAGTGCTTTTATTGCACTCTGTTTTTTTCTTGTGGGAAAGCTTATGCCCAACACAGCAAGAGTAAGGTGGTTATGGTGGCAAGTTCTCAAGCAGAAACGCAGTCTGTTGTCTACGTGGCTGAAATCCCAAGATGGCTGAAGACGATTTGAAAACTAAGGCAGGAGCCAAACCTTTGGAACCGCCTTGCGATAGATATAAGAAGTCCTTTATTCAGAGGCCATTGTTTTGGAGCACTGACATTCTTTGCTTCTTTTAGGAATATCTTTCCACGACAAGGGTGAACCCCCTAACAGTGTAAAATTCCTGGAGAACCCTTGGTGAAGCACCATGGCTCATTTGAAGTTTTATTATCTCATAAGATCTTTGGATCAAAATGACGGTGCTCCCCCTTTGACATTGATGATTTTCAAGAGTTTCTGGATTCCCACACTAGAGTCCATGTCAAAGCCTTTCGGCGAGCTTGTTTTTAAATAGGAGTTTTTGTGTCACACATTTGTTGGAGAATCGTTTTTGTCTGTCCTGAGGAAGGTGGGGGACGTATAAGTCCAATCCACCGAAATGCGTTGACATACCTATAATACTGAATCTGTAATGACTGGGTACTTGTTAGATGGTGATGTGGACACCACACAAAGCATTTTACACCCCAGATTGAACAGATCAGTTTTTGAAATTTAGACAAGTGTGTCTGTTTTGTGTTTCTCTCCCCACTTTGTGTTATTGTCATGTTCACATACACATTTGTTCTTTTTTGTATATTGTGTTGTGGTGTGCTGTGAAGATTACACAAGAGTTTTTTAACTAATGAGAAAATTGTTTTAACTTGTATTTTAATTGTTGATATGATCACTATGATGATGGTTTAAAACTTGGATGCATATATATTGTATTGTATTTTTAAGAGAGACAGCATTAAATCTTTTGTACTCCTGCTATAGCTTTGTGGTACTGGATTTGGCTTCTGGAATGATTGAGGGGCGATTGTACAGTGAATAAATGATTATACTGCTTATGAAAGGGGAAACGAAATTTCAGTCTGGGTCATGGTGGCAAGCCATTAACCAGAAATATAGTAATGATATGTTTATTATGATAAAGTTATGGCAAAGGCAAAAGGCCTGGTTTATTTATTGTGGACACTCTATATTAAAGCCAATAGGCCTTTAAAGGTTTATTTTTATTACTCTGTGCTAAAGCCTGTAGACAGGTATTGCCCTACATGGATCATCACAGATTACTATAGTACACAACAGTGTTGGTTTTCCCCTCTCACAAACCCTGCAGGTAGAAGATTTGCATTTTGAGAAAGTTTGTTAAACCTCTTAGGAGGGTTTGAATATTGTTTTGCAAACAGTAATTTTCTGTATGCTTATAATTTTCTGACTGTTTGCCTGAGAGTTCCCATGTGCAGGATACAGTTGACATGAGTTGGTTATGGTGCCAAGCTACTGGTAAAGGCTGTAGGCCTGATTGGTTCTTTAGGAAAAATTATGTCAAATGCAGCCGGCCTGATCTATTTATTATAATAATTTCAATGGTAATTGCATTCATATACTGCTTACTATCCCTGGTGAGGCATTGAAGTGCACACTACCTGGAAACCCAAGGTTAGTGGTGTTAGACCTGTCATCCTTAGGGTTGTCTTTCCCACATCTGTTTGCCTTTTGCCTCTTATTTTTGCTGATTCTTTTTGTTGGCCTTAGGACTCTGAGCACTTTACCACTGCTAACCAGTGCTAAAGTGCATGTGCTTCTCCCCTAAACATGATGACATTGGCATATACCTGATAGGCATATTTGTTGTACTGGCAAGTCTCTTGTAAAAGGGATATACCATATACCCAGGGCCTGTACTTCAAATTCTACTGGTGGGCTGCAGCACTGATTGTGCTACCCACAGAAGTAGCCTTTCAAACCTGTCTAAGGCAGTGTCTCTGTGTGCAGTTTCCTGCCACTTTGAGTTGGCATTTAAAACTACTTGCCAGTCATTAAACTCCACTTTTATTACATGTGAGTCACCCTCTAATGTAGGCCCCAAGTGGCTCTAAGGACAGGTAGCCATGTAAGTAAAAGGTAGAACATGTACTCATGAGGCATACACCTGTCATAGGCCAGCACTGGGAATTCCTAACTACACTTTTAAGCTGTAATTCCTGATCAGAGAGGAGCTTTTTCATGTTTGGAATGGTAATAAGAAATCTTCCTTACTGGTGAAATTGGGCTTAACTTTACTGTTTTAGAAATGCCACTTTTAGAAAGTGGGCATTTCTCTGTACTTACTTCTCTTTGTGCCTGACAGCCTGTCTCCAATACATGTCTGGGTTGGGTGACAGCTACACTTTGTGCATTCCCTCTAGACAGCGACAAACACAGGAATGTGAGGCTCATCTGCACTCTGAGCCCTCATCTGGAATCTGATGGGTCTTTTTGGGCAGAGAAGAATGGGAGGGGCTGACACACTTAAATAAGTAGTGGCCTGTCCACATAAGAAGCAGTGATTTACCCCCTCTCCCCCAGGGCTAGTCTGGGAGACAGGACTGGGTTGAATGGGTTCCTTGAGCCCTTCAGAGAGTTTCTTTGAAGTTACACCTTACATCAAAGGCACTTTTGGGTACAAGTCCTGGGTCTCTGACCCCCTAAATCAGACACTTCTGGATCTTAAACTGAACCCCTGTCAGAAGGACTGCTGTGCTGCTTAAAGTACTCAAGTGGACTGCTTTTCTGGAAGGACTGCTTTTCTGATTGTTGCCCTGCTGCCTGCTGCTCCCTGACCCTGCTGGAAGGACTCTGCCTTCTCTCCACTTGATCTCCAAGAACCTTCTGGCTTGCCTCCTGTTTTCTGAAGTCTCAGGGACGCAAAAGACTTCCTACAATTCTGCTGGTGCTGCTGGACTCTGCTTTCTGTTAGTCCTACCTCTACCTGCGGTGCCCCCTCCAAGCTATGGGCATCAGAAGTGAGTTCTGCATCAAAAATTGATGCATTGCATTGACTGTATGAGAAATTCCGCCGCATCATTCTTCGACGCTGACAGAGAGGCTGCCTGACGACAGCGGCTCCACATCCTGCGTGGCTTGATGAGGACACTCTGCGCGGCTTGATGACGATTCATTGCATTCACTTCAACGGTATTTGACCCGAGACCCTCTTTGCGCGGCTCTGCGACAATGCAGTAGACAAAAGCTCCATCCAAGGTACTTCTTCAGCTGGACCTGCCTGGGTCCTATAGCTGGTCTGCTGTCGATCGCAGTTGTCTTAAACTTTGGATTTGCATTGGTCCCTCGCGACCTCTAGTAGCCTTTTGACTGCTAGTGACTTCTAAGCACTATTTTTGCATTTAATCTTTAAAAATTTGTATCTCGACTTCTTCTGATTGGATTTTAGTTTTTCTAGTCTTGTTTTACTCAGATAAATATTCTCTGTTTACTAACCCTGTGTGGAGTCTTTTTGTTACACAAATACTTTCCACATTGCCTCGTTAGATAAGCCTGACTGCTCTGTGCCAAGCTACCGGAGGGTGAGTGCAGGTTATCTTTTAGTGTGTATCTAGCTTACCCTGACTAGAGTGGTGGTTCCTGCCTGGCCTCGGTGCATACCTCAGCCAACCAGGAATCTAATTTCTAACAAGTGGTTAATCCAGTGTCATTGGTATAGTAGGTTATTGTTCCATATATTCTGTCCAGTTTCTATGTGGCGGATTAAGTTAAGAAGAATTAGGTGTGAGATTTAGTGGGGGTGGAGTGGGTTAATGTGAGTTCATGCAGATGGATGCCCTAACAGAGTAATAGATTGATTAATTAACTAATTAATTAATAGATGCCCTGAGGAGATAAGTTATTGTTAGGTTGCAGGGGGATGACATTCAAAGGAGTGGGTGTGATCTTTGAAATTAGTTGTGGGCAGTGTGCAGAAATATCTTAATGGATATTAAGTCAAACATGCATGTGACTTAGAGCAGGTTGTGTGCAGAGAGAAGGAATCCAGAAGACCGAAGGGAGGATATGGCCATTTAAAAGAAAAAAGATGGGGTGGCAATTGAAAATGTTGAAGTAAAGGACAGCTTATCATGCCAGATTTTAGGAATGTAGAGGATGCCTTTTGATATTGTATGCAATATGAGGATGCAAGGATATAGAAAGAAACAGCATTATTTGCATGTGAAGATAGTGCTATATTAGCTACTTTTGATTGGTTCCAAAATCTAGCAAGCAGTCTGTTTGCTACTAGGCTACCACTAGTCCACTACACCAGCAAGGACAGCTGACCAGCTCAGCCATTGGAAGTGTAAAGAAATATATGGATCAATATTGAGGGAAATATCACGAGTTTTTGGCTATACTTAACGTAAGTATTATACTCAAGATCATAGCAATGTGATAAAATGTGGGAAAAGAAGCAAACATTGAAAAGGAGAGCCTGCAAGTACTAAAGCGGATGTCTTCTGATGTTACTCCTGACATTTGGCTCATAGTATTAATCGCAAAGCAAAGTGGGATCCATTTTTCATGGCCCCAGTTTAGCATGGCACAAGATGGAGTGCGAGAACTGCTCTCTCACATAGTTGAAGTGTATTGTCTGCTTTTCTGTGGCTAGAAGGTGGTGATCCAGACACTGAGGTAAAGAGGATGGTGACTAGGCTCCCTTTAGAAATTGAATGAAGTTTGTTAGCAAGGGGCTGCTGATTAAACTTTCTGAAGCACTGACCTTTGAAAAATAGTACGGGTGAGAAATGGAACTGCAGATTTTGTTTCCAAGGTGAAGGGGATTCTTTAGGTGAGACCCAGCTATTTTTCTTCCTTGATTATAATTTCCATTGGGCTTATGACAACCAAGCACAAAAGAACTCATACCTCTTTGTGCCTCTGTTGTGGATGCTCCAGGTAGGAGACTACTATTCTGCGAGGGGTATCACTAAGCAAAAGCTTTGTCTGGAGAGCATCTTAGAAAGGACGTTTGAAAGGAGAACCTTTCCAAGCCAGATCTGCAGCATAAGACAGTGGATGCACATATAAAAGAGTCATGCAAAAATACTTTCTTTATAATCGCCACATTACCTCACTAAAACTGTATGGTTTACTTCACTGTTTTGTAACCATACTCACATTTTCCCGACCTTGGTAAGCACCAGCATTTAGTTGCATGCAACAATCTGTGCAGGTTACATGAAAGGGTTAATATTGGTCTGACAACCATTTGGACTCAATCTACTCTCTTGAAAAAAAAGATCAGGAAGATGGCTGGGGAGGGATTTACTTTAGCACACTGAGACATGCATTACAGGTTAACAGTGGTGGTAAAAAGTATTTTCCCTGGATGTATCATTATTCAGAGGCTACTCCAAAACTGTTTGCAGAATAGACCCACTCAGCCATCTATTTTATAATCTGCTATTTGGTGAATATTACATCCAGGAGGCAGAATCCATCAAGGACTCCTGCCCAATAGTTTGCAACTGAATCACTAGTCTGTTTCCCTCCTCCCCGCCTCATGACAGCCTTGGAATAGGTGCACTGTTCCTCTTGCCTCCAGACCCCAGACACACACTGGCCCTGAGAGGGTTCTGAAGCCGGCTGAACTTGACAAACCCCAGCCCTCGTGGACTGTCCATCTCAGTTCTTCCCAAATATCTAACCTTCTTCATCCATGCGGGCCTCCAGAGATGGGCCTTGTGTCCAATGCTTGAACCTTTTCAGCTCAAAAAGTACAAATCCAAGCCTGTGTGGCAGGGAGCCAGCTGCAGACCAATCCAAGCTCAGTGAAAAGTTACAAAAGAAGTAGTAAGCCTGAGCAATTAATAATGCTAAGCATTTGTTAAAGCCTATAGGCCTTATAGGTGGGTTGTAATTGCACTGTGATAAAGGCTGTGGACATATATTTTGTTCCGAAGAATTTCACAGATTACAGTAGAAGGCAAGGGTTTTGGTGTTGATTCCCCCCTCCAACAAACATTTGGAGTTGTAATTGTAGTTGTAAATTGTATATTGTAAATAGCACTTACTATCCCCGACATTATGCTGAAGCACTTTGCAGTGAGTAGCATGCTACTCCTGAAAGCAAGGTTAGACGTTAATAGGTTATTAGGATTAGTTATGTAAAGTTTATGCTCTCAAGATCTCATACATTTACTCCAATCTTTTGAAGAGAGATAGATTAATTGAAATTAATTAGTAAAGGAAAGATGCGTGATATTCTTGGGAGTGTCTGTTAGTTGGATGATTTGATAGATAGAGAGTAGTTTGGAAAGAATGTATAAAAGTCCATTATAGTCTGAAAGTTTTCGGATGAGTCAGAAAGTGAAGGGAAACGTGAACGTTATTTCTTTACGTATATTAATGAAGATTGCCATATATACATGTATGTATATACATATATATATACACATATAGATACATATATATACATATATATATATATGTATGTATATATATATATATATATATATATATATTCACTGAAAAAACCACAGCTTTCAGGGACGTTATAGTTAGTTGGACATTTCACTCATACAAAACCAGTGAAATTCGGTCGTTATAGTTAGTTGAGCTAACTATAACTCGCGCCCCCGCAATGCACTGCTGATGACATCACATATTACATCATTCATGACATGGTCAGTGACATCACTGATGACATCACTGATGACATCTCAAATGGCATCACTGATGACATCATCCAGTGACTGTGTGTTTCTGTAAAGTTTAAATATGTTTTATATATATATATATGCCAAGGTGCATTGAAGAATGAGTGGGTGTATAAGTGTCTGAATGGATGATTTAGTAGGTGCGTGACTGACTGTATAAGTGAGTGATTAATCGTGTCTTACTGAATGCATGGGTTAGTGACTAAACTGTGTGAATGTCTGTATCAGTCTGTTAATTGGTGTGTAAGCGGCTGCATGGGTTGGTGAGTAGCTACATGAGTGTCTATATGGGTTATTGATTGGTTGTCTGAGTATCTGTATAGGTGCCTGAGTGTCTGTGTGGGTGGGTGGGGAGTGTGTGACTGTGCATAGATGTGTGAGTGGGTGATTCACTGGGTGTATGGGTTCAAGAGTGCATCTGTGAAGGGCTGTATGGGTGGGTGAGTGTGTGTATGGGTGTGTTGGTGAGTGAATGGATGTCTCAGTGGTACATGTGCGAGTAACTACATATGTGAAAGGCAGTATATGTGAGTGTTGGAGTATATAAATGACTATATGTGAGAGTGAGTGATTGTGAGAGTGGCTGTATGGATGAGTGTGTGCTTGTATCAGTGATTTATAAGAGACTAAGTATGTGTTAGTATCTGTATGAATAAGTGAGGTGGTGTGTATATAACTGTATAGATGAGTAAATGGTAGTGTGATTGAATCTTTGCATGACTGACTAGGTGTGTGAGTGAACTAACTATAACGTCCCTGAAACCTGTGTTTTTTCCAGTGAATCTCAAAGGTTTTTTAAATGCTAATTTCTAGCTATCACGTCCCTGAAACCTATGGTTTTTTCAGTGAATTTCAAAGGTTTTTTAAATGCTAATTCCTAACTATAACGTACCTGAAACCTATGGTTTTTTCAGTGAATTTCACAGGTTTTTTAAATGCTAATTTCTAACTATGCCTACGGAGGTAGGACATGTGCAGAAAGAAGAAGAAAAGAGCAGAAAGAAGCAAGAGAAATGCAGAAAGAGGCAACAGAAGTCCAGAAAGACGAAGAAAGGTGCAGAAAGAAGCAAGAGATATGCAGAAAGAACCACCAGAGGTGCAGAAAGAGGCCTTGTTGCAAAGTCATCCTGTGCCCCCAACTTTTCTGCTGACTGGTACTGGTGGTAACTGACTCTGACTAACCAGGCCCGGAGCCAGTGCTATGCTGAAACACACTCAGAATACAGTGAAAACACCTACATACACTAGGGTACACTATGGGTTGGGCTACCCCTGTGATTGGCATGACCTCCCCTGTAAGGCCCTAGTACATAATAGGGCAGGGGGATTAAAACTACCTCTAAGTCAGAGGTGCAGAAAGAGGCAAGAGAAGTGCAGAAAGAAGCAACAGAGGTGCCAAAACAGGCAAGAGAGGTGCAGATAGAAGCAAGTGAAGTGCAGAAAGAACAAACAGAGGTACAGAAAGAGGCAACAGAGGTGCAGAAACAGGCAGGAAATGTGCAGAAAGAGGGAATAGGGGTGCAGAAAGAGGCAAGAGAGGTGCAGAAATAGAAAAGAGGGGTGCAGAAAGAGGCAAGAGGGGTGCAGAAAGAAGCAGTGCAGAATGAACCAACAGAGGTGCAAAAAGAGGCAAGAGAGGTACAAAAAGAGGCAGGAGGGGTGCAGAAAGAAAAAAGAGAAGTGCAAAAAGAGGCAAGAGAATTGTTGAAAGAAGCAACAGAGGTGTGGAAAGAAGCAAGAGAAGTGCAGAAAGAGGCAAGTGAGGTGCACAAAAAAGCAAGAGCAGTGCCGAAAGAACCAACAGAGGTGTAAAAAGAGGCAAGAGGGGTGCAGAGAAAGGTAGGAGAGGTGCACAAAGAGGCAAGAGAGGTACATAAAGAGGCAGGAGGGGTGCAGAAAGAAGGAAGAGAAGTTCAGAAAGAAGCAACAGAGGTGCTGAAAGATGCACGAAGGGTGCAGGAAGAGCAAGACAAGTGCAGAAAGAACCAACAGAGGTACAGAAAGAGGCAAGAGAGGTGCAGAAAGAAGCAAGAGCAGTGCAGAATGAACCAACAGAGGTGCAAAAAGAAGCAAGAGGAGTGCAGAAAGAGGTAGGAGAGGTGCACAAAGAAGTAAGAGAGGTACAGAAAGAGGCAGGAGGGGTGCAGAAAGAAGGAAGAGAAGTGCAGAAAGAGGCAAGAGAATTGCTGAAAGAAGCAACAGACGTGTAGAAAGAAGCAAGAGAAGTGCAGAAAGAGGCAAGTGAGGTGCAGAAAGAAGCAAGAGCAGTGCATAAAGAACCAACAGAGGTGCAAAAAGAAGCAAGAGGAGTGCAGAAAGAGGTAGGAGAGGTGCACAAAGAAGTAAGAGAGGTACAGAAAGAGGCAGGAGGGGTGCAGGAAGAGAAGTGCAGAAAGAGGCAAGAGAATTGCTGAAAGAAGCAACAGACGTGTAGAAAGAAGCAAGAGAAGTGCAGAAAGAGGTAGGAGAGGTGCACAAAGAAGTAAGAGAGGTACAGAAAGAGGCAGGAGGGGTGCAGAAAGAAGGAAGAGAAGTGCAGAAAGAGGCAAGAGAATTGCTGAAAGAAGCAACAGACGTGTAGAAAGAAGCAAGAGAAGTGCAGAAAGAGGCAAGTGAGGTGCAGAAAGAAGCAAGAGCAGTGCATAAAGAACCAACAGAGGTGCAAAAAGAGGCAAGAGGGGTGCAGAAAAAGGTAGGAGAGGTGCACAAGAGGCAAGAGAGGTACAGAAAGAGGCAAGAGGGGTGCAGAAAGAAGGAAGAGAAGTGCAGAAAGAAGCAACAGAGGTGCTTAAAGAGGCACTAAGGGTTCAGAAAGAGCAAGAGAAGTGCAGAAAGAACCAACAGAGGTACAGAAAGAGGCAACAGAGGTGCAGAAACAGGCAGGAAAGGTGCAGAAAGAGGGAACAGGGGTGCAGAAAGAGGCAAGAGAGGTGCAGAAAGAGAAAAGAGGGGTGCAGAAAGAGGCAAGAGGGGTGCAGAAAGAAGCAGTGCAGAATGAACCAGCAGAGGTGCAAAAAGAGGCAAGAGAGGTACCGAAAGAGGCAGGAGGGGTGCAGAAAGAAGGAAGAGAAGTGCAAAAAGAGGCAAGAGAATTGTTGAAAGAAGCAACAGAGGTGTGGAAAGAAGCAAGAGAAGTGCAGAAAGAGGCAAGTGAGGTGCAGAAAAAAGCAAGAGCAGTGCCGAAAGAACCAACAGAGGTACAAAAAGAGGCAAGAGGGGTGCAGAAAATGGTAGGAGGGGTGCACAAAGAGGCAAGAGAGGTACAGAAAGAGGCAGGAGGGGTGCAGAAAGAAGGAAGAGAAGTTCAGAAAGAAGCAACAGAGATGCTGAAAGATGCACGAAGGGTGCAGGAAGAGCAAGACAAGTGCAGAAAGAACCAACAGAGGTACAGAAAGAGGCAAGAGAGGTGCAGAAAGAGAAAAGAGGAGTGCAGAAAGAGGCAAGAGGGGTGCAGAAAGAAGCAAGAGCAGTGCAGAATGAACCAACAGAGGTGCAAAAAGAGGCAAGAGGAGTGCAGAAAGAGGTAGGAGAGGTGCACAAAGAAGTAAGAGAGGTACAGAAAGAGGCAGGAGGGATGCAGAAAGAAGGAAGAGAAGTGCAGAAAGAGGCAAGAGAATTGCTGAAAGAAGCAACAGAGGTGTAGAAAGAAGCAAGAGAAGTGCAGAAAGAGGCAAGAGAGGTGCAGAAACAGGCAGGAAAGGTGCATAAAGAGGGAACAGGGGTGCAGAAAGAGGCAAGAGAGGTGCAGAAAGAGGGGAGAGGGGTGCAGAAAGAGGCAAGAGGGGTGCAGAAAGAAGCAACTGAGGTGCAGAAAGAGTCAACAGAGGTGCAGAAAGATGCAAGAGAGGTGCAGAAACAAGCAAGAGAAGTGCAGAAAGAGGCAAGAGAATTGCTGAAAGAAGCAACAGAGGTGTAGAAAGAAGCAAGAGAAGTGCAGAAAGAGGCAAGTGAGGTGCAGAAAGAAGCAAGAGCAGTGCAGAAAGAACCAACAGAGGTGCAAAAAGAGGCTAGAGTGGTGCAGAAAGAGGCAAGAGAAGTGCAGAAAGAGGCACTTGAGGTGCAGAAAGAGGCAAAAGAGGTACAGAAAGAGGGTCGAGAAGTACAGAAAGAGGCAAGAGAAGTGCAGAAAGAGGCAAGACAGGTGCAGAAGGAACAGAGTGAGTTGCAGAAAGAGGCAAGTGAGGTGCTGAAAGAGACAAGTGAGGTGCAGAAAGGGGCAAGAGAAGTGCAGAAAGAGGCAAGTGAAGTGCAGAAAGAAGACAGTGAGGTACACAAAGAGGAAGAAAGGTGCAGAAAGAAGCAAGAGAAATGCAGAAAGAGGCAAGAGAGGCACAGAAAGAAGAGAGGTTTGTGCACCATTAGTACCAGTTTAACACCCACATTTTGCAATAAGTAACACATGACCATTCCAGCTTTGCAAAGGGCCTTCCACCACGCTGTAACACATAACGCTGTATTTTTGGGAACATTTGAGCCGTTTGAGCAAGAAACAAGGCTTTTTTTGTTCAAATCTGCAGATTAGGCAGCATATGATGGAATATTTGGCAAATGCGGAAAATGTTTAATTATGTGAAAATTGGTGCAGCCGAACAGTCACATAATTCCAGTGGCCCTGCTCATACCTCCAAGTCCAGAAGTGCTCCTCAGTGGTTCCTTCTTTTATTGTGTCTCATTTAGTTTATAGTTTAGCTTCTATGGAAACGAGGAAGACTAAACCTGAGGTTACCACTCCACAACACAGACTACAATACCAAATAATTACTCTCCAAAACACATAATCCCACTCCACATAATTCCTATACACTAAATACCACATACTTTCTATTCACATAATTCCACTGCGCAACATACCAAATAATTCCACTACACACAACGTACATCCACTCTACACCAAAAAATATTAATAAAAAACTTACATTTACAATGCCAATAGCTCTAACTCTCGCAAATGCGAAACCTATTACATTGCAAATGCTTCTTTAACTAGTAGTCGCGTTTGCAGAGTGGTGGAGAAAGGGTGCTGGGCCTCCGACCAGCGCTCAGGAATTCCGCTGCGTAGGACTTACAGGAGGTACCAGGAGGGCTTCTTAGCCCCCAAAGTCCCTCAGGAGTAAAGTGGACTTCATCCCCCATCCCATAGTCTGCCAGGAGGCGCGTTTGCAGAGTGGTTGAGAAAGGGGGCGTGGCCTCCGAAGACGTCTTTGCAATCCCACTGTGTGGGACTTACTGGAGGTAACAAGAGGGGTAGTTGGCCCCCAAGGACATCCTTGGGGGCCAACTACCCCTCCTATTACCTCCAGTAAGTCCCACACAGCAGGATTGCTAAGTTCTCATAACAGGCCACGCCCCCTTTGCCCACCACTCTGCAAACGTGCTCTTGGATGGGGATTGAAGTCCCCTTCACTGCTGGGGGTCCTTTGCGGCCAACTAGCCTACCTCTTACCTCCAGTAAGCCCCACACAGTGGGATTGCTGAGAGGTGGACACAGGCCACGCCCCCTTTCTCCACCACTCTGCAAATGCGCCTCCTGGCATGCTCTTCATTGGGGGATGAAGTCCCCTTTCCTCCTGAGAGTCCCTGGGGGCCAACTAGCCCTCCTGGTACCTCCAGTAAGCTCCATATAGCTGGATTGCTGAGCATGCTCAAAGGCCACGCCCCCTTTTTACACCACTCTACAAACGCGGCTCCTGGCGCACTGCTGCTCGGGGGATAAAGTCCATTTGTGTCCTGAGGTCCTCAGGACACAAGAGGACCTCATCGCCCCACCAGCAGTGCGCCAAGAGGCGCGTTTGCAGAGTGGTGTAAAAAGGGACATGGCCTCGGACCACCTCTCAGCAATCCCACTGTGTGGGGCTTACTGGAGGTACCTGGTGGGCTAATTGGCCCCCTGGGACCCTCAGGAATGAAGGGGACTTAATCCCCCAACTCAAAACGCGCCAGGAGGCGCATTTGCACAATGGTGCAGGTAGGGGGCGGGGCCTCCCGCAAAGCTGGCTTTTCTTTTTCTTTTCTTTTTGGAAGGGGGACTGTGTGGCACCCCTTCCCTTAATTATTTTTGGGCCCTGTGGACCCCATCCCCCAGGGCCTCAGCATATTATCTTTTAAAAAAAAAATAAAAAAAAAATGTAAAAACGGGAAAGGGCCCGCGTGACCCCCCTTCCCTGGGCCACTTCTGGCCCCGGGGACCCCATCCCCCAGGGCCTGGCCAGCCTGGAGCTTTTTGGGGGAGGGGAGCAGTGTGGCCCCCCTCCTGAGGCCAATTATGTAGTTAGGACCTAGTTTCCATAGGAAAAGCATTTTTGACTTGCCTATAACTTTGACGTCGTTTGACTAATCTGCATGAAATCTTCCCCAAAAAGTGTCAAAGTAGGTTCTGTGTGTCATGGAAAGTTTGGGGGGGTCCGTGCAGTGGGGACCTAGAAATAAGGGTGCAAACCTGCAGCCCGAACCGCTAGACGGAATTACACCAAATTTGGCAGAAAGGTAGATGTTGTTACACAGATTGTGCTTTATGTTATTTGGTGCAAAACCATTCAGTAGTTTTTGTGAAATTAAAACCAAACAATATAGTCATATTTCTGGTTGCTGATATTTTGCAGCAGTTTCACGGTGATAGAGGTGAAATCGGGAGGCGTTCGAGATAAATCGCAAAAGCGCGCACCAGCCGGGATGCTCTGATTGGCTGGACGCATCCCGAACAGAAAGTTGCAGCGTTTATGCGGTTAAATCATGGCGTGCTCAAGGTAAATCGTGAAAGCGCGCCAGCGGGAATGCTGTGATTGGCTGGATGCAATCTGAAAAGAAAGTTGCGGCCACCATATTATTGATCGGGAACGGTTCCTATGGCTGAACATTTCTGTGAAAGCTAAGATAAGGGGTCAGGGTGGAGGTGCTCTGACTTCATGTTTGAGAAATGGGGGTGTTAGTGACAAAAGTCATGTGCTCAAAAGAGATTCTTTTTATCAGGCGCAATATTCATGACGCTCCCACGGCCGCCTGCGCAGCCCCCCGTACCGTTGCAGAGGCATTGCAACTATTGCGACATCTTCGGGAATATTAGTAGAAATATATAAAAAAGTAATATACAAATATTTGTACACACTCACAGGTCACTGTCACAGAATCATGTATGCACTCACAAACTCACTCAGACACTTATACACCCATTCACAAACCCACTTACACACTTATACATTCAGTCACATACCCACTCAGATACTTATGCACCCACTCACATACTCATTCAGGTACTCATGCACCCATTTACAGACTCACTCGGAGAGTGACGCACCCATGTACAGACCCACTTAGAGACTCACGCACCTACTTAGAGACCCACTCATAGACTCATGCGCACAGTCTCATACCCACTTAGAGACTTTTACACCCACTCACAGACCCACCTGGGCAGTCATATACCCACTTACAGACCCCCTCAGATACTCATGCACCCACTTAGAGACTCACTCAGAGAGGCACGCACCGATGTAGAGACCCACTCAGAGACTCACGCACCCACTTACAGACCCACATGCAAGTATGTACTCACAGACCCACTGTGAGTCTCACACACTCACTGATGGATCCACTGAGACACTCATACACCCACTCATAGATCCACTCAGACACTCATACACCCACTCACACACCCATACAGTCACTCACACACTCTGTCACAGATCCTGTCAGAGAGTTAGGCACTCAGTCACTCACTCATGCACTCAAACTCACACACCCACTCATAGACTCACTCAGATATACACACACCCACTCACTCACCCACTCAAAGACTTACGCATCCACTCTCAGACCCACCACGACACTTGTCCTTCCAGTCACAGACCCTCTCAGACACTCGTGCATGTACCTATTCACTCACCCTCTCAGAGACTAATGCACCCATTCACAGAACCATTCAGACACTCACGCTCCCAGTCATAGACCCACTGAGAGACTTATGCACTTACTCAAGACCCACTCAGACACTCATATACCCACTTACTCACCCACTGAGACATGCACTTAGACACTTATGTATCCACTCACAGATCAAGTCAAAAAGTCACATACTTACTTTCAAATGCACAAAGGCATTCATGCACCTACTTACAGATCGACTGAGAGGCTTATGAAACCAAACCACAGATCTATTGAGACACTGATGCACCCAGTCATAGATACACTGAGACAGTCACGCAGTTCGTTACAGAATCATTAATAGACTGATGCACCATATCACGGATCCACTGAAATACTTAAACAGTGAATAAGAGACTTACTGATACCGTGATGCATGCAGTCACAGATTCCACTGAAAGAGTTATACACTGTGTTATAGAGATATTAAGGGAGTTATACATGCTATTATAGAGTATTTTAGATAGTAATGTGTTTAGTGTGTTGGTTATAATCTATTTTGCAGTTATAAGTTTTGTAAGTGGTGGTGGCTATTGAATGTGTGCTTTTGTTTTGTCATTTTGCGACATATTCGCGGTGATCGCAGCTACTGATATCTGGCTCCTGGAATCATTGCAAAAACGGAAAATCGTCTTTAAAGATGCTTTTTATACAGACTCCCTAGAAAAATATGATTTTAAACAGTGCACTAATAAACCCTTAGAGTCTAAAATACTGTAAAATGGGTGCATATATGTGTTTTACACCTCTTAATAAAGGCGCGATCATCACGGTTACCAAAGTCATCACGATTCTCAGGGTCATCGCAAAGAAGGAAAGCAGGGTTCGAACAGTTTTCTAAAAAACTTACTAGAAAAATATGTGTTCAAACATGTTTTTTAAGCAGTGATGTAGTTAGTAATGTGTGTATTGTAATACTTATAATGACTTTTTTAAGTTGCAATTTTTGAATGTGGTGGTGGTCATTTACTGTCTACTTTTGTTTTCCGATTTCGAAGCTTGATTGCGGTGATCGCGACATTGTTGCGGTTTTCAAAAAAAATATTCAACATGAAAATGAACAAAATTTTGGGCTCTTGGATGACTCTGTCAAGAGCCTTTGGGTTGAGAGTGTATATAAGACAGCTACAGATAAGACTGTATGCAGAGTTTCAGGTTGCTTAGAAACACAGTGTTCCCTTCATCTGTAAAGTGAACTCCATCACTTCTATACATTCCATGCATTTCAAAATGCAGGTTGTTGTTGTAGATAGAGCCCATGTTATGGTCTCTGAGAAAAGCAGAAACAGTTTTATTAACATGTTGCCTGGCTTTACCAATCTGTGGACAGAATTGATTTGACCACTTCCATTTCTGCCTTTGGCATATATTAGAGTACAGTAAGACAGTGAGAGGGAAAAGCGACATCAGTTCTACAAAGATATTTTTCATTAGAATTTCCAGCCCTACCCCGGTTAATGTTCCTAGGTCATTGCCATCACAATGCATAATCACGAAGTGAATAGCTCGGCAATCCACAAAGGTTTTAACCAAAGCCAGCAACTGATAAAAGGTTAACCCACTCTGGCCAAACCAAGTCAACTCCACATTTGGCAAACCCAGGTCCCTGTCAATACCTCTCTTTTTTGCAGCCAATTTAGTACAATAGACATAGCTTTGGCCAACAATCCACACTCTAAGCATTTTGAAGTGAAGGAGCAATAGCAGTCAGAAGAAGGCTGGAACAGAATGAGGTAGTTTTCCAAACGAAAAACAGTTAAAATGGAAGTTAAAAAAATATATATATTTCATTGGATGCTGTAAGCATATAAGTGAATAAAATTAGGTAGCGTGTTAGATGCAAAAACTAGAAGTCTTATTACTGCCTGTTGTTCAAAGAAAGAAATATAATACAGACATGGATATGCTTTTGAATCTGTGGAGTAAACCACACCTGCTGCACCTCATTTGGAAGTAGCATGTTCCTACTAGAATGTGCTGCGAACTTGTGGCCTACTGGTTCCACTGGGTTGCTAGGTACCCTGAGCTAAGAGTGTTTTGGGCGGAAGGATGTTAAAGAGACAGAGAATGTTCTTAAAAGTTGAGGAGTTATGACACAATTTAAGTAATGGTAAACTTTAATTCCCAAATCAGGACTATGCAATAAACTGTTGTGCAGTATTTAAATTAAAAAATGAAGCTAAATATTGGTTTCGACTCCCGTTTTTTTCTCGATTTCTCTGCGATGATCGCGAAAACATCACGAACACCCAGAGGCAGGAATCTCATTTTGAAAGAAAGGGAAAGGGTTAACAAATACGAACCATTCACAAGCGAAGATACAGTAGTCTAAAATGAAAGATATGATTTCATTTGCTGCCTTTCTCATGATCATAGAGTGGAAGTTGAAGAGGTTGCCATTTTATAGCTGCTTTCTATGAGAGTGGTGTACCATTCTTGTGCTTAGTTTTTACAAATTCTAACAGTGTCATAACTATCCAGAAAGATCTAAAACAACAATATGATCTATGAACTCAATTCACTAGTATGTATATAATTTTTTAATTATTTAGAAAAAATGTCATTAGAAATGAATATGTATATGGGAGTTTGATAAAAAAAAAGGAGTATCACAGTGATATGAAAAAACATATATCAGATGAAGTGTATCTGGCAGAGGGTATGTGTTTAACATGTTAGTACTGTTGAAAGTTTCCATGAGCAATGCCTTTAAAAATGACAATGTTTTAAATGTCTAAGTATCACGTGCAGACCAGACAGATCTATATTATCTGCATTCTGGGAATTGTAGTACTTTTAGTCACATTATTAAACAGGAGTAGTGCCGTCATGAATAAAACATAAGAATATGTGCTGTGCCTGTATATGAATTATAAAGTAGTAATACTTGTTAGGTATGTATTTGGAAGTGTTTGTCAATGTGGTTTTTAACTTATATGACCAGTTTGCATATGTTTAGATGGTGAGATATGGCTTTTCTGGTTGCAGATAGTTATGTGTGCGATGAGACTCTTGAGTTTACTTAAAGATGTAGAGAACTATATCTTTTTGAAAAGTGGCCTGAAGGTGTATATCTATTATGAAATCACATATATGTTAGTATGGATATCTATGTTCTTTAAGGCTGTTGAAAATTTCATGTAAATGGTGAGGGTGGTGCATTTTGTTAAACAAGCTTTGTTTAAAATTGAGGATGTTAACAGTACAGAATATCTCTTGAGAGTTCTTGTGCTAGCTTCACTTGGTGTGTAACGTTTATTTGAGAAATACTTTATTTATATTTTAAAGACACAAGAAATATTTGAGAAATTATGTAGGTATGCCATTCAGAAAAGGTTTTGTGCTTTGCAAAAGTGAAAATTGTTGTTTTCAGTTTTAGAAACTTACTGATGCATGTTCACGCCAGGTAATAGAGCAATGTATGCTCCTAGAGAGCCATGAATACATTTATATATCGAGTGTGATATCTAGACTTCACTCACACATAGCTCAGTAGAAAAGATAGATACACTAAAACAAGTAGTTTCATAGTGACAGGAGGACTTAAACAATGAGCCATAGATATAGTTACAACTGTTATGTATCTAACAACAATGGAGGTACTTTTACAGTAAGCCAGGCACTAATCTGGCACTCATCCAATCAGTCAGTCACTGCTAAACATTAATTGAATCACTTATGCACTGTCTACACACGTATGTAATTACCAAGGCACTACATATACACTCCTGTAATCATGCATGCACTAATTATGTAGTCATTGAACTATGCAAGCAATACCCATGCATTCATCCAATCACCCAGGCACTAGCCATTCACTTATACAATCACCAGGGCTGTACCTATGCAATCATTCAAACACCAAAGCACAACACGCGCTCTCATCCAAACAACCACTTACAACCTATGCACTCATTGAAATACTGAAGAATAACCCATGCATTCATCCAATTATGTAGGCAGTAGGATTGCAGTGAACCTATCACCCATCCAGTACTTATGCACTCATTCAATTACTGAGGCAATATTGTTGCACTAATACAATCACCCAAGTACTACACTTGCTTTCATGCAATCAGTCAATCTTTAACAATGGACTCATGCAATCATTCAGACACTAGTCATGCACTCTAATCAGCCAGGAACTACTGATGCACTCATTCAATTATCCAGGCACTACCCAAGTACTTATCTAAACACCCAGGTACTACCTGTTCACTCAACCAAAAACACATAGGCAGCAGCTATGTACTCTTCCTATCACTGAAACACTACTTATGCACTTATCCAATCTGCTAGGTGCTATGTATGTACTTAAACAATCACATATACACTATCCATGCACTCTATATATCACCTATATGGTATGCATGCACTTCTTCAATCATCCAGGCACTAGAGTTGCACTCATTTAATCATCCAACCACTATCTATGCATGTATTGAATTATTGAGGCATTAGTTATGCACTCATCTAATCATTCAGGCACTACTCATGCACTCATCCCAACATCCAGATAGTAGTGATATACTCATGCAAACATGCAGGCAGTAACTATGCAGATATGGAACAACCCATGGAGTTCTCATATACTCAGGGAATCATTCAGGCACTACCTGTATCTTCAGGGAATCAGCTAAGCAGTACCTCTGCACTCATTCAATCATCCAGGGAGTATTAATGCATTCAATCACAAACACATGTATTTCCAAGTTTTAGTGAGGAATATGTAGTCTTTTAGAACCATCTGGTGAATTATCTATGCAACCTGTCACACACTCTTTGCATATACTCGGAAGAATTAGTGAGCTATATGCTCTGATAGAGATTAATATGCAGATTTTTATATGCATCATTTCCCAAAATTTGAATGTGATACATTTAAGTAGAAAAGTACTGAGATACTAAATACACCATTGGCACAGTGGTAGAGAGGCACACAAATAGTTCTTATGTTGTGTTTTCGGATTTTCAGTGTTGAGACACTGTATGTACTTCTACACTTTGGTTAATGTTCATTTTAAAATTTACTACAGAAGGGATAAACTGGTCTTTCACCATCTATAAGTGAGAAATGAGATATGGTACAGCTGTGTTGTAGGAGAGGGTGGTATAATGTTAAAAGGTAACTAATAAATACAGTTTTGTGTTTTGATTTGGGTTTGGTATATTGAAATAATTGCATGTAGATATATAGCTAGGTTCATCTGTAGATTTAAAACTGCAATATAACATAAAAACTGTTTTTGTATTATGTGCAAGCCAGTTGTAAAGTTGTTGGTACGTTGTCTAGAGTAAAAATTTAAATATACTTACTTTTTTTTACAGAACAATGTATACATTAACTGCAGACAGTTAGAATGCCTACAAAAGTTTGGAGGCAAAAACTATAGTATCTCTGCAGAACTGACATACAAAAGGGGAAAAATGTAGAAAAAGTGGTGAAAGAAAAAACTACTGATAAGAGGACAAAGTCATTTCTTAAAAATATATCTAGACACCTGCAAAGATTTGAAAATAATGTAAAGGAAAACCAAACTATGAGAAACAATAAGAGTGGACAAAATCTATATTAGAAGAACAGTAGAGAAGGTAACAAAGATGGATACACCTTAATCAGGAGACAGAAGCAGTATCAGGAAATCAGAGCCAGGATGCTTCGAAGTAGAGTGGTTGTAAATGTATTGAGAAATATGAAGAACTATAGAAGAAGGAGCGAGGCACTGAAACAGAAAGACCAAGTTGAGTGAATTAGTTGCTAAGGCCTTTGCTTTGGAGAGGAAGCTTTTCATTTTGATTATAAATAGAATGAAGACTGTTGACAAAATAGTGTTTTAAATGAGGAGACAAAAACAGAAGAAAAGATTAGGCAATAGAAGTAACTTTGTACAGTTTTTAGTGGAGAATGGATACGTGCTTCTAGTACAGAGCCTTTCTTCAATGAAAGAAGCTATCTGCAGGATAACACATTTGTTCATGCTATTGATGAAAGAGGACAATGTTATAAAATTAAGAATGACTCTCCTTTAGCGAAAGAGGTGATGGTGTCTAGAAATGTAGAACAAATTATTGCAGAAGAGGTACAGGGAAGGCATAGTCAGACCCTGTATACAAATGGTATCGTAGTAGTGTTGATAGTATTTGACAGCAATCCATCGATATACTAAGAACATGTGTACATATCTTTCCAAGGCGAAGTTTAAAACACAAAATAAGTACTTTGCAAGTATTGGAACCGTACAAGGTTAGAAAGCATACAGATTTGGAGGGACACTCAGTGCCTTGTTTATCAAAGATAGTGTGGCAAAGCACCTTTCATCATTTCAGGATGTAAGCTGTACACCTCTCAACAATGCAAAGTTTAGTTAGGAGGTTGTACTATGTAAAAATTCCCGCTTTATGTCTAGGAAAAATGAATAGAGTACTTTTTCTATGGTATTGTGGCAGAAGTAGAAAAGGTTTGCGATGATGTGCAGTTTCATTTCTTTTGTCCAGAACAGGACTCTACGGAAAATGACGAGTTGATAACAGGAGGAGTTGGAGAACAGGACACAAGTATTATAGTTGATAGCTTTGAAGAAGAGATTACAAAATGTAACACCGTGTGCTCTTAAAAGCCAGAGAATGTGTATGTTGTCGACACACTCACTACAAGATTGAAACACGGACTGTTGACTTGTATTTAAAAAGTGAAAATGAAAATAATGATACCTGGAAAAAGTTTGCTGTGTATTTATTTGTAGAGGAACGCTTCGTCTTGTCTACACATTAAGTTATATGTAAGTACTGTTACAATTAATTAGAGGATAATAACATGCCAGCTAGAGCTGTGCATAACAAGTCAATACTGGTTCCTAATCCAGAATCACTTCAAGGTTTTAAATGTTTATGAGTCAATTCTTATCCAAAGTATACATCCCTTTCAGGCTATAGCCTGTATGGAGCCAAATACTGGCAGGTTAACACCACAAGAGCGGCAGAAAGGTTTAAAAGGTAGAGTACTGTACTGGATTAGTAGTGTTTTCTCAAAATATTCAGCAGGATGCTCAAGAATTTTGAATGGTAATGCTAGAACTATTAGAGGAAGAGGATGTAAATATCAATTAATTATTTGGTTCAAGTTATAATTGGAACAATTGTGAACATTGTGAATTCATCTGTAGCACTGAAATTAATTTGGAATGATTCCTCTATTTGACGTTACCAGATTGTAAAGCTATGACCTTTGAAACGTAACCAAAATATCAAGATATGACCTGCCCAAACTGCAGATTAGACCATAGGTGTACATTGTTATTACAAACATATGGGAAATATGTCATAGTCATGCTACAATGATGCAGAGTGGACAGTAGTAAATTAGAAACTGAAATTACAAACTTTGTAGCTGGACACATATCCATTTCAAAAAGAAGTTTCACAGCTACAGCAGACATATTTCATGAAGGAGTTATTATAACCTCTACACACTACACAATATATTAAAGATGTCAATGAGTAAGGACAGAGTGCAATGACATAGCGATGTCATTCAAACCAAGACTATGTGAAAAGCTAACAAACTTATATCTGCTATTTCTAGAGTCAAAGTTCTAGGGACAATTTAGGATAACAAAATGTATTGTGTTGAAAATGTAAATGAATTATAGGTTTCTGAGACATTATTCGGCCTATTAGGGGTAATGTCTACAGCATGTTATTAGAAATGAAAGACTGTTTTTATCTGAAGGAAATTAATTTATTATCCATTACAGGACTACATTCTGTTACTACACATAACAACTAAACGGAGGTACTATAATACCGGCAGCTTTAAGTTGCATTAAAGAAGTCTCTTTCCACTACACCATTGTATCTTGTTTTGGTTGCCTAATGTTCAAAATGAAATTCTAGTACATTTTTCTTTGTTTGCATTTTTTCACAGTGCTTGAACTGCTGTAATAAAAGAAGAATAAAAATTAACAACTATGGTTTTTCACATTCTGGAAAATTAGATCCACAGACTGCTTCCCAGCAGATACGAGGATGTTATAGTTCATGCAGAAGGTAGCAAAACGCTTTAGTTCTGGTGACATTTCACTGCATTTTCTCTGCACTTCAGCTGGAACTTTGTTTTCAGGAGCAGGGGCTGGAGGTCTGGAAACTGATGATCCCTCTCCTTTTTTTTCTCTGGGTAATTTTAAGTTGCTTCTTCTGGTATGTTTTCAAGTGGTACAACATACTTGTTGTACCACATGAATATTTTTTTGCTGTTCCCCGAGATAGTGTCTTCTCACATATGCTGCACCTCACCAATTTAGTTGTGGTCTTTGATTTATTAGATGGAATAGTGAAAAAATCTCAAGCTATGTTTAGTTTTTTTCATTGGTGGCTCTTCATCACAAGACTGTTTGTGTGAAGCTAAGTCCTGCTGCTATTAATAACTTCAACTAGTTATAGGTGTTCGTTTGGTTCTTCTGATTCCATTTTATTTTTGTAGAATTAGTGAAAAAAAGTTAAATACATCACAATTTTCAAAATGAGTTTGGGTGACAATGAGTAGTTTGATGGGTGAATTAATTTTGTTTGTTTGGTAGTTATGTTGTATTCGTGAGTTCTGATGTTGAAAGTTATTGTTTGAAACCGTTGTTTTTGTCCAATGCATTGTTAAAATAAAGATAAACCATTATGTTACTAAACAGCTATACTGAAACTTTCTGTGAAATATGTCTATATATCCGTTTTACACTTTGTCATTTGTATTCATGACTACTGACGTCATTCCGACCTCCGGTGTTTCTGTGAAGAAGTAAAAAAGCATTTTTGATGTAGTTATTTCTACAAATGAAAGTAAAGGGGAAAGTTAAATTACTATCTTACTAAATAGCTACACTGAAACTTTAAGTAAAATATGTCTATGTATGTGTTTAACACTTTGTGAAAAACATGCAGTATTCATGGTGTGTCCTTGACAATTGCGACATTATGGTGAAAATCAAAAATATCTTGAAATATTATTAATGTACCTTTTAAAAAATACATGACAAATACAACAATAAGTGTTGAATCATGCAGATGTAATGTTTAATATCTAATTTTAGAAAAAAAAGTACAGGGATATGATATAGAATTAAAAAAACGGTAGAAATTTACTGAAAAAACAGGGATATTATAGTAAGGTATTAACATTTAAAAAACCATAGAAATTCACTAAAAAAAACAAAGGTTACAGGGACATTATAGTTAGGGAATAGAATTTTTTTTAAAACTTATAAATTCACTGAAAAAACCAAAGGTTACAGGAAAGTTATAGTTAAGCTAAAATTTCACTCATACAAAACCAGAGAAATTCAACAGTTATAGTTAGCTGATCTAACTATAACTTGCGCCGCCGCAATGCACTGCTTATGATCTCACATATTACATCACTTGTAACATGGTTAGTGACATCACTGATGGCATCTCAAATGAAATCACTGATGACATCTGAAATACCAAACTGATGACATCATTCAAAGAAACACTAACACACCCACTTACACCCCCATAAAACGTCATACACCCACTGTCACACAATCATTAACAAACTCATTCACAGAACACATACAAACACTCACACATCTCGTCACTGATTCATACAGCCAGTAACACATCAACTCACCCATAGAGCCACTATCAGAACCAGTAACTCACATATACAGACACTCATGCACCCACTCACTTACCAATACAGCCAGTCACAGATCCAGTTATAGAGACATAAACACACTTACAAATCCAGTCATACACCCATACAGCTACAGACACAGTAAATGAGTTAATCATACACCTACTCACTCACCCATAGTCACTCACACAGCCACTAAGTCACCCATACAATTACTCACACAGCCACTCACTTACCTATACAGATACTAATACATATACTCACTCATCTATACAATGACTGAGAGGACCACATACTTTCCCAGACAACCTCTTTCATACTCACTTACTCACCCATAAAACCACTCAAACACCCATTCGCTCACACATACAGTCACTCATACACCCGCTCACTCACCCATACACCCACTTACACATCCATTTATGCACCGAGATAGTCACTCATGTACCCTGTCACTCGACCATACAGACACTTATGTATCTGCTCAAATACCCATACAGTCACTCATGCATCCTCTCATTCACCATTTACAATCAGTAATACAACAGCTCAGTCAACTATACAGATACTCATACAGCCACTCACTTACTCATACACGCACTGACACACCCTCTTACTAACCTATACAAAAACTCGCACACCCACTATATCATGTATACAGTCTCTTATATACCCAGTTACTCTTCTATACACCCCTTACACACCCACCCACTTACCCATACAGGAATTCCATTGCAAATTACCTTAGTATATATGTTCAACACTCAGTAACTTTTAGAAAACACTCACAATCACTAGATGATGTCATCAGTTATGTTATTTCAGATGTCATCAGTGATGTCATTTGACATGTCATCAGTTATGTCATGAGTGATGAAATAAGTGAGGTGATAAGCAGTGCTATAACTGCTGAATATCTCTGGTTTTGTATGAGTCAAATGTTAGCCTAACTATAACGTCCCTGTAACCTTTGTTTTTTAGCGAACAAAAAAAATATATACACACACACACACACACACACACACACATACATACTATATATATATATATATATATATATATATATATATATATATATATATATATATATATATATATATATATATATATATGATAACCACAGTCCTGTAGTGGATTCCTTGTTCAGCAACCAAACAGGTACGGACCACAATGTGGAAATTAACAAATCCTTTTATTTGCAGTTACAAGTGCATCAAATGATTCAAGCAAGTGCCCAGCCTGACGCGTTTCGACCGCGTTTCCGCGGTCTTGTTCACAAATATATATTGTTCTGACTCTTGGGGCTCGGGCGTTGGGGACCTGAGGGAGCTTTCTACACAGTTATTTTTGGAGTCACCAGCTGCTACATGGCCCCCCCTTTGCTGAGCAATCATGGCACTCATATGAACAGTATCCGTTCCTGCTGCTGTACTTACTCCATCTAGTGCATGCTGGGAGCTGTAGTCGTACATTAGACTACAGCTGCTGTGATTGCAGCAGGGACAGCCGGTCTCCCACCAATGTGAGTGCTCTAGTGTATTCAAAGGAGGGAGGAGGTGACTTCTGATGGCAAACAGCATCAGAAGAAGGCGAGATTAACGAAATGCATCATGCTGAAACCCATCATGTGAATAAAAGTCTCCCGTCAAGTACCCCGCTGTGTCCTTGGATTACTTTTAAACAGAGTGGTCGTTTGGTGATATATATATATATGCACACACAGACACGCATATACACATTATACATAGTCATATCGCTATCCAACGCATAAACCCGTGTGTCTACCCACATGTAAATTTCAATACATTACATGTAGCAATATTTACATGGCCAGACATACAAATATATACATACACTGTTATATACATTACTGTTTTAAAGCGTTAATACCTATATTTATTTACATGATCATACAAGGAAGAATAAACCTAAATACATACACACGTGTATAGACAACATTTTATATAACCCCAGAGATACATATATTTGTTGTGTTTAAATATATATGCAGTCATTATTTTTTTTAAAGCATCTACATATATTTTTATATCCTTTAGAGAAAGAAACACCCAATACATAGGCATAGGGACCTACCTATAACCATATATACATACCCTTGCAGATCTGTATATGTATTCTTATACAAAGGAGCATAAACCGATATACATATATGTTATTTATATCTACGTACTATGACATACATATATATGTAATGCATAAACATAACTTTATTGTCATACATGTAACAGATAAATATTTATGTACACATATGCACATACATATCCATACATACACATACAGGTATATCCCTATACAAAAGCTAAACGCATATCGGTGCACACATGCATATGCATACAGCAACAGTTATATATGCAGATACATATATACATGTGATGCATAAATATACATGCATTGCCTTATACGTAACAGATATTTTTAAATATAGACATAGATACTTAGACATACACCCACACATATATGTGCATATGCATTCTCATATACTTACACATAATGGTGCATCCCTGTACAAAACATAGACCAATATATATACACATATGTACATACACATTACAATGTCTATATAGATAGACATACGTAAATGTGTAAAGTATAAATATACATTAATTGTTATTCACGTAGCAGAGGTATATTTTGTATGTCTTGTTTATACTATTGATGTGGATTGTTCTAAGTATTGTGACATGTAGGAAAGATCCAGCTCTTTACTAGTCTTCTGAAGTCAAGATGGTTATGAGCAGACCTTATTTTTGATTTCCACAGTGTAACCACTAGCACAGAAAAAGATCTGCTGACCATGTTTTTTACTTGCATGGCAGGATTTTGAGACAGGGTGCTAGTCTAGAGCATAGTTTCTAGTGTTTGATGTATTTTGTGATAGTCTTTCTAATGAAAAGTGGTCCGTTGCCAATTACTGGCTTGTGGGTGATACAAATCACCTTGAAAGAAGATCTTCTGGCAACTGGTAAGCAGGGGTGGGCCTTCAAGTCAGGTGAGACATCTGCTTGTAGCTTTACATGCAGGAGTAGTTTGGCAGCAGAGTTCTGAATTCTCTGTAATCTTTCATGATCGATAAAGGTGAGCAGTGATATAGACCATTAACGTAATCTACTTTTGATAGGTCAAAAGAGATTGTTGCTTTGACCTTGTGGTCAAATCCGAGGTGTGGGGAGATGCATTGCAGCGTTTTCATGGTAAGACACATTGATCTGGATTGCTATCTATTTGGAATACAAGTACACCTTGGACTCCATGGTAATTCCAATTTTCTTACCTCCTTGAATATCTTTGGTGGTGGATTTTATGCAGATGTTGATAAGAAGGGGTGAGATAATAGAGCCTCCAAAGACTTCTGTGTCTATCCTGTAGAATTTTGGTAAGAAAGGAGTAGTAAGGATTTCATTTGACTTATTTTGTAGGTAAGATTACATCCAAGTCAGAGTGGTACCATCTATGCCAGCTTCTTTGAGTCCTAAGATTAATGTGTTATAATCAACTTTGTCTAAGGCAGCTGAAAGGTCCAAGAAAAGTAGTTCAGGACCCCCATTCTGGCCAACTGTGTTTTAAGTTTATCCCATTTGGAGATAAGTGCTCATTCAGTGCCTCTTCCTGGACAGAATTATGTTTGGGAGTCAGAAAGTAGGGAGTTATCTTCAATGAATTTTGACATCTGGATGAAGGCTGCTCTTTCTCTAAGTTTGCTTAGGAATTGTCCATTTGCTATTTGTCTATAATTGTTGGGATCTTGAGAGTCCAGGTCTGTTTTTCTTAAATAATGGGGAAATATGTGCCTTTTTTAATTTCTTCTGGAAAAATTCTGATCAATAAGGATTTGTAGATTAGAGTGTTGACTCGAATTGCTGCTGAAGTTGTGGGAAGAATGTTTTTGAAAAATTGTGGGGGACAAGAATCAGAAGGGCAACCAGCTGGCCTGCTAGTTTTGGCAACATCATGAAATTCGTTGTTGATAGTTCTTTGAAAGAGAGCAGAGGCTGTGTTAACCATGCCCTACATGGGGCTGTTGGAAATAGGTTTGTGCTGTTTGTTTTTTTGTGTGCTAAGTATGCTTCCAACATCTCTGTTTTGGTTGTGTAATGAGATGCCAGTTTGTGACAAAATTCCTGAAAAATGGGATGTGTCTCTACGGTCCAATTTCAATTGCGAAATTCTGAGAGTATTTTGAAACATTCTTTATTGGGGCATTTGTGTTGTGGATTCTGCTTGAGTAGTAGCTTTTTTGATTGATAACTTGTACATTCTGTTATGTATGTGTAGGTGTATTTTGTCTTGAGATTTTTTGCCAGGTCCGTTGAAGTTCTGTGATTTATTATTCTAGCTTTCTTAAATCTGCATTCATCCAAGGGGCTTTTATTCTTTTGTTATGTCTTGATGTTTTCTGTGGCAATAATGTATGGAACGTTTCACGGAGCCATCCATAGAGTTTTTGATCTGGGTTTATTGTAGCCAGATCTGTGTTGAAAGTAAGTTGGTTTTCTAGTTTCCCCAAATTCAGCTTCTTCCAAGATTGAGATGTAGTTGTGGGTAAGCTGAGTTTTGATGAGGTGAGTTGTTGTGTCTTGTGCTGGAATGTAACCTGGTTGTGGTCTTACCATGTGACTGGAGTAACCCTTTAGATAGCGACTAGGTTTGAACTGCCAAAAATGACATCTAAGGTGTGTCCTGCAATGTGTGTGGGTTTGGGAATGAGAGGATGTAGGTTAAGTGTGTGCAGACCTCTGAGGATTGTTTAACCAATATTTTCAACTATATTAACCAGAAACCTAAATGTTACATTATTTATCTTCTCGGGATACGTGTTGCATTGTTTGCTTTATTCAAAATCTGCTTTTAAATGCTTTTTTGTACAGTTCATGTTGGTGATTATTGTGTTTGCGTTCATGAATATGTTATTAAATTCAGTTCTTACAAATAGTTTGTAATAAGAAGTTCCTGTTGATCTGGTAAGTAAAAGTCCATCACAAAGTGTATGTTATGTAACCTAAACTAGGGAGTGGTTAATACTGGAAAGTCATGATATAGACGTGAAAGAGAAGTAGTAAGCCATTGCAGCCCACTTCTGGTAATATCCAGCTCAGATATGGCCCCCAGTTTTCAGTTATTTTGTCCAAACAAACTGAGGTAAATCTTATGGAACAGGACTGAAGAAAAGTCTGATCGGTATTTTTATACTGGCGAAGAAGTGCTGAGCAGCATGGGTGAATGAGGACTGAGGTGTGCTCCTCTTCTGCCCGGAGGTAAAATGATGAAAAAACAAAATGATGATGGATAGAATGCCCAAATGAATCTAAACACCTGGGAATGACTCTTATGCCCTCATTATGAGTGGCCCGGTAAATTGGCCACATCTTCTGCACCCCCAGTACCGGTAACTCCAGGGGTGGGGGTGCGGAGCTTGCCTGGGCCTAAGATGGCCGCATAACCCGATTGCTCTGAGGTGCCGCCTAAATATCCTACAGTAATCCTGCAGATGTGCTGACCATTTTGTCCTGATTTGTGCTGCTGCCTGTCCCGGAGTGAGCCGTGAGTGCAGTGGGCTGCTTGTGTCCCTTTCCGACCACCGACTGGCGCCGCAATCGTGGTCGAGCACTGGGCCCTCGCTCTAGGCCGCGATCCTCGGACTGGAGTACAGCGGAGCCGGCAGGCCGGGATCGAGAGACTACGGCACCTGTATGAGAGCCTGGCGAGGGTACTCACCTTGATCATTAACTGTCCCGGTGCTGGCGGAGCATCCATCTTTTCCCTCTTGAGACGCGGCAGAGCATGGTGGGACGTGGAATACTGCGGGCACTTGAAGGTACGGAGTGTTTCCTGGCGGAGCCCGTGCCGCGTACATTGCGCCCCGTGAGGCCGCGGTCCCGGTGCTTGCGGAGAGGTGCAGCCTCTGGCGCTGGTCATCTGCCGGATTGCGCGGAGCGCACAGCGGACCCCTGCTCGAGCGTTTTCCCCGGATTGCAGGCTGTGAAGGGGTCTTGGAGAAGCCGTAGGAGGCGCCGCGAGGCCGGTCGCGGCCATATTGGAAGCCCCAGCGCGAACGAAACAGGATCTCTTGCACCACATCACCGAATTAAGACCAGCCCTGTGGTGAGGCTCGGCAGAGTTGCTCTCTCCGGTCCGCCAACGCAGTATGCGCACCCGCTAACATCTGCTTGTATGCGTGTCTGCAGGGCTCAGGCTGATGACCGGACTTGATGGTTGGTCTTGGGCAGTGGACATAACATCCCTTCGGTGCTAAATTGAGGTGAGCTGCGCAGCAACTTGACCTACTGCACCGACCCAAGCAGTGCTCTGGAGAGGTGGGATCGCCTGCTTTCTATGACGTGGGATGTTGGCCCTGGAGCCTAGTTAGTTGTGACACGGCTGACTAGCCCTCTTCAATACCCACTGCGTTAACGCTTTAAGGAGTGGCCTGCCTTCACTACGACTGCGGTGAGACTGGGAAGTTCCACTCGCTCGTAGATGCGGCTGGGGCTCTGTGAGGGTACGCGCGCCAGGCTGCGGTGCTAACACGCCAAGTGTTTCCACCTAAACGTTCCCTGGCTGGTGTATTTACTGCTGGAGCTACCAGTCACAAAAGGAAGAAAACACAGCGCCTACTGCCTATGCAAACGAGTTCGGCACACTTAACGGAGGACGCAAGGGTGCTGTTGTCATCAGTAGCCCGGCCACAATGGGAAGAGTAGATAAATTGCAGCCCAAACACACCTTTGATCAGCGCAAAACTAGGGTGAGGGAAGATACCCCTGACGAGGGTGACAACGCGCAGGAAACGCCGCAAGAGATGGCAGACAGAAGTATCCGCGGCATGTTCGAGGCCATGGAAAAAAGCTTGCAGAACAGTCTATCGGCCCTTGGCACTAAACTGGATTCCCTGTCATATCGTATGGACAGAATGTCTGAACGGATGGATAAACAAGTAGAGAGACTGGATATGGCCGAACGCAGGGTCACGGAGGTGGAAGAGGCCCAGACAGAACTGAACTCGGAGCATAAGCAAATGGGAAAGGTGCTGCAGGTCCTGCAAGACAAAGCTGAGGACCTAGAAGCGAGGTCCAGACGAAACAACTTACGCAATACGGGCCTTCCAGAGACAACTCAGGTCGGGAATATGGAGCTCTTCGTTGAAAAACTCTTGGTGTCACTGTTGGGGAGTGAAGCGTTCTCTCCCATGTTCGTGGTGGAGAGGGCGCACCGCTCGCTAGGCCCGCGCCCTACCGCTGGAGCGCCCCCGAGGCCCATCATCGCAAAGCTGTTGAATTACAGGGACAGAGATGCAGCGTTGAGAGTGGCACGGGAGAAACAATCTCTACAGTACGAGGGTGCTGCTATTTCCTTATATCCGGAATTCACGTTCCGTGTGCAGGAGGCCCGCCGACAGTTTGCTCCATTGAAGCGCCAGCTACGGGACCAAAATCTAGACTACGCCATGTTGTACCCGGCGAGACTTTGTGTAAACCGTCAAGGAAAATCGCGGATTTTCACGGATCCTAAGATGCTGCAGAAGGCCCTGAAGGAGTGGTCCAAGGAAAAGCAGCAAGGCGCTGTGCAGAGCACCTCGGACGGAGCAGCGGGAGGCAGTCTGGATGACCAGGACTAATGATTTCACTGCTTACTTCACAGATAAGATGGCTGGTGAGGGTGGTTGGGAGGAACGAACGGCTGTGACTGAGAATCCAGTTGTAGCGGTTGTTAAGGGACCGCCACAGATAACTAGTTACCAATGACTGGGGTATTAGGCCCCGGCAGCAAACTCAGAGTGTTTATGTTCATACTGCATGTGGTGATACGGCCCAAGCCAGAACTATGTGGGACTGAGGGTGGCACAGATGTACTATTTTATGAAGCACCGATTTTGCAAGAAGGCAGACGGCCGAGGGAGTTTTTTGTTTTTTAACCTAGTTTGGTTCAGTTACTCTCCCGGGCTGGCAACATCCGCCTACGTGTGTAACACACTACTGGGGAACTGTTTTGATTACAACTTCATTGTTTATTCCTTTTGATGAATGTTTCAATGGCAAATGGGGTTTGTTCTGAGGTATTTCGCCATGGCAATGGAACCTAGAACTGTTACCTTATTAATGTTGTGGTGGGTTGGGGGGAAGTTCTACCGTGCGTGCGCAGTTGGGGAAGGCACGCCGTGGGAGGGGGGGGACACAGAGACCAAAGTCACTTGTTTCAAAGCATGCCGATATAGTTGTCTTGACACAATGCATTTCGAAGTTTGGACACGTAGTCCCACAGGATTTACAGAGGCAGTTCTGAGCAACGCACCTTGACTGTTACTAACTTCCTAGATGCACCCTCAGTCTCGTAAGATAAAAATTTTAACTTGGAATGTCCGTGGTCTCAATGACCATAGGAAATTACGGAAAGTCTTGGCTTCTCTCACTAGGCATGGTGTCGACATTGCTCTCCTGCAGGAGTCACACTTGCCTCCACACAGCGCACTATTGCAGCACAGAAGTTTGCGGGGTAACATACACGCCGCGGGGTTCACATCTCATGCCCGGGGGGTACTAACGTGGGTGAATCCCAGATCGGACCTCCACTTAGAAGCACTGGAGACCGACCTCGAGGGATGCTTCGCTGTATCGCGATGCAGCGGGAGAGGGTTTGGATTGATCATAGTTAACATATATGGCCCTAATTTTGATAACCCCGCCTTCTTCTTTGTAAAGTTGTTAGACAGAATGAGCCGATATGGCACGCGTCCCCTACTCTGGGGGGGGGGGATTTTAACTGTGTATTAGATCCCAGCTTAGACAGGTCAGGAGGCCCGCCTAGATGCCTAACTGCCACCGTTCGATCCATTATAACTGCTGCCACCCAACTAGATTTATGTGATGTATGGCGTACACGCTCACGGGGCCCAGGAGGCATCACACACTATTTCGCATATCATAACCTCCATACTAGGATTGACTACTTGTTTATTTCAAGAGATCTGTGTAAACAGATCAGTGACTGCGTGGTTCTACCTCCCACGCTCTCGGATCATGCCCCAATACAGATTGACATGGACATTCAGCAGTCAGTCATACCTCCCTTTACTTGGCGATTTCCCCCGTATTCCTTACTCGACCCCGCTTTTAAAGCGGAACTGGCTGAGGCCATTGAGACATTTTTTTAGATCAATATTGGGTCGGTTGACTCTTTTGCCACAGTGTGGGCCGCCTTTAAGGTGTACATCCGTGGGATCGCCATGGCGAAGCACTCTGGAGTCCTTCGCACCCTTCGGAAGCGTCTCTCGGACTTAGAGATCGCTTTAACGACCCTAGAGCAGCAACTACTAACAGGGGCGGATGACAGAGTCACGCAAGACCTAACCGCACTCTGGAAGAATATCACTCTACAGCTGACGCTGAACTAAAGCACCCGGGCAAATATGCGACAGCTCGCATATACGGAGAGGGAGAACATCCGGGGTCGGTTCTGGCTTCACTGCTTAAAACCTGAGAGAGAAATCCACTGTGTAAGTCCTTCATGATGCTGAGGGTGAGCCCCTAACTGATCCGCTGGACATTGCTAACAGATTTAAGCAATATTACGCATCACTATATAGTTCTGAGGATGGGAGTGTTGACAAAGCTATTTTAGACTACCTCACTTATATTAAACTACCTTGGCTGTTGAACGGACATAGGGAATACTTGATGCGCCCACTAGAAGTAGAAGAAATAACCGCAGCCTTAGCTGGGATGAAATCCAATGGCGCCCCCGGGGTAGATGGTCTCACTGTCTCATTTTACAAGGAGTTCAGGGACCTATTGGTCCCGCACCTACAGACACTGTTCGAGGAAATCGTTGAGGCAGGCGATATGCCTCCGTCAATGCGGGAGGCGCTAATCGTTACCATTCTCAAACCGGAGAAACCTTCGACTGCCTGTGCCTCTTACCGTCCGCTGTCACTCCTAAATATGGATACCAACATTTATGCAAAGGTCTTAGCGACCAGATTGTCTCCCCATGTCCCGCTGTTGATATCACCAGAACAAGCCGGCTTTGTCCCTGGTAGGAATCTGACTTACAACTTAAGAACTGTGTTTGGGGCTGTACAACATACTCGATGGGACACTCAGGCGGTGGCAGTCTTCCTCGATATGGTGAAGGATTTTGACTCTGTGGAGTGGAGGTTCATGACACACGTGCTGACGAGAATGGGACTCGGGAGTGTCTTCCTGCAAATGGTGGGAGTGCTCTATAATTCCCCCACAGCCAGGATTAAGATCGGGGACCTAGTCACAGACCCGATTCGCATCACTAGAGGCACATGTCAGGGGTGTCCACTCTCCCCATTACTATACGCCCTGGTAGTCGAACCTCTCGCCTGTGCGATGCGAGAATATCATAGCCATAGGGAAATACGATTTCCGCACTATAACTTGATTATATCTACATAAGCCGACGATACATTACTATATGTTAGAGACCCTGACCAGAATCTCTCGAAGGTACTGCGCGAGCTGATTCTTTTTGGAACCAGATCCGGCCTCAAGGTGAATTGGAATAAATCGCTCATTTTCCCGCTGACTGAAGGGACGGCTCAGTTCACGCCGGATTACCCCCTGTGCTGGACGACAGAGCCAGTTAGATATTTAGGCATCAGAGTGCATACTGATTCAGTTGTGGTCTTCAAAGAAAACTATGGGACAGCTGTGTCCAAACTGGAAGATGACGTGGACAGATGGATACGGTTACCCCAATCCCTAGTGGGTATAGTATCTAATATGAAAATGGTAGTACTCCCACGGTTTTTATTCTTATTCACTAATATCCCCATTGTACTTCCGAGCTCCTTTTTTCGGTTACTTACAACTCTGATGGTGCGGTTAGCATGGGCTGGAAAACATGCACGAATTAAGTGTGAGATTCTCACACTCCCATACAGTTTGGGTGGGCTTGGAGCCCCGGACCTAGAACTGTACTATAGGGCTGCGCAGGGAGCCCATGCGCACCACTGGATACACGGCCACACTGATGCTCCGCATTTTTGTATTGAGAATGTGGTGGCGGCTCCTACCCCATTTCCAGCGCTTCTGTTTAAACCTCCGGATCGCAGGACTGGTATCCTTGACTCCATTAATGCGACAACGCATGCCTGGAATCACCTTCTGAAATTACAGGCTGGTGCCATACTTTACTCCCCTAAGATGCCGCTGGAGTGGTGCCACTGGCTGCCCCCGTGTAGGGAAAGAGGGGTGATGAGAGCCTTAAACGCTATAAATATCCACACGATAGGAGAAATGTTTGTTGAGGGTACAACGATATCGTGGGACGACACAGTACGGGAAGGTCAGACAGCTTCTCCACTGAACCAATTTCAGTTCCACAGGGTGAGGCATGCACTAAGGGTGCTCCTGGGCAGTGGGCTAGATGAGCCACCAGAGGTTGCTCCTCTCACATACGTTATTAATGCTGCATCGCCAGTACGAATTGTCTCAAGGATTTATAACATAGAGCAGGGTTACAGAGCCAACCACTACACCAAAGCTAGACTGGCGTGGCAGGCAGACCTGGGTCGAGTGATAGATGATACAACTTGGAAATACTGCTGTGAAAATACGAAACGCATTTCATTAAATGGACGTCATAGGTTGATACATTTCAAATTCTTAAATAGGGTATATTATACACCAGAGAGGCTCTGCAGGTACGGTTTGCGGGACTCTGCGGCGTGCGAACGCTGTGGTGCGGATCCTGCAGATTTTTATCACCTGGCCTGGCTGTGCCCTGGGATTGCGACTTTTTGGGTGTTGATATTTAAGACACTGGGGGAAGTCACGGACACCACACTTGAACCGGACCCTATGCTCGCTCTATTGGGATATTCCAAACACCTGCCTAAGGGAATCAGACGACTGGTAGATATGGGGCTATTAGTGGCTAGACGCAGGGTTGCAATCTGCTGGTCACGATGCCCGACCCCCACTGTAACGGGCTTGACACACGACATGACGTATTGCAGCACACAAACAGAATATTATAGCGAGTTATTACCCCCTCGCAATCGGCCTAAAAACTTCTGGGGTCTATACCAGGCCTATCTGGCTGCCAAAGCAAGTGGTTCAAATGGTGCTGACTCCCTTGAAACATAGCGCTGGAGAGCTGATCGCATGATATGTTTTCTATTGCTGGACTGAGAGAAATGCCTCGTCTAACGACCAAACGTAAATGTCTCAGGATTCGTAATGTATTCTGGGCAAGTACAACATCGAACTGTACTGTAGAGGTCACTGATGCGAATTGAAAGGTGATGATATTGATTCTGAATGCTATAAGATACTTGCTATGCTCCACTGTGTTCGACTTTGTGTACTGTGTATATAGCAGCAAATGTACTGTGTCTCTATTATTGTTATCAAAAACATAATAAAAATAAATTAAAAAAACTCCAGGGGTGGGGAAAATCCAACTCATTTCAAGTTGAACCCTGAGGGTCTACTAAAAGATGATGAATTTCTGGGTGTCTGATTCCCTTTGTAACTTCTTATTTCCCACTTATTTCAGAAGCCGAAATCCCTAAATGAAAATTAAGAGATCAACACTGCTCCCACAGATCTCATAATTATGAGGTGCCAATGACTGCTGTTACCAACCATCGGAATCAAAAGTCAACTCATAATGAGGGATTAGTAACATTCCAGCACGTCTGTTTATTTGCTCTCAATGGCACTCCACACAGGGACAATCCCTTTAACCCCCTTATTCATTATCAGTCACTTGCTTCAACAAGTTCAGGTTTAGCACGACGTTCTCATTCTACCCGGACTGGCAAAAAATAAATCTTTCTGAATTCTGCACCCTATAATGGAAAACTACATTATGATGCTGTATGTCGTCCCTTGTTCAAAGCTGCAAAATATGGTATGATGCTGTTTTTCCCCTCGCAGCTTCCACTAGGTTTAACTTGAGAAATGTGTGCAGGAAAGACCCTAAGAGTGGTATTTTTGCACAAGTTGCCATCGAGATGCTCACACAAACTCATTTTTAAGATTTAATCTGGACTGCTGCCCCGGCCAAGAAGAATGACATTCCAAGACTTTTAAACCATCCTTCTTTTTTTTCTTTTAGTCAGAAATGGTCATACAAAAAGTAAGAAAAAGATTCCATTTAAATAATAAAACTTAGATAGAACTGGGATTCTGTGGTCAATCAGCAGATACATCTCATATACATTATTCCATATGCCATTACAAAGACACAAAAATACAAAAATATGAGAATATAAAGATAAGAAGACAAATAAATAGGTAGATACCACCATCATGTAAAGCATAGAAAAGGCCCTATACAGCGGATATGGGACATGACCCATTTTCTAAGACTTGTGTGTATAAAGTCATAAAAATTAACACATCGCTAGAAGTAAGGAATTAATCGGATTAGATTTAATTTCTAAAATTAGTATTGATAGAACGGTCCCAACTAAATCCCGCCCAAATAATATCACATTTTTTAATGGATCGAAGCCCCCTAAATTTGGCCAGAGCAAGCTTTAAATCATAGATTTGCCGGAGGCAAACCCACCATTCTGTTGCCCTGGGAGGTAAAGGGGAGATACAAGCTCTTGCTATACAGTAATGATGATTATAGATAAACGTCGCTTCTGCCGAAAGCCATCATTCATTCTGTAGCCTAACATAATCTCCTTATGTGTAAACTGTATAGCATTACCGATACAGTAGCTAGAGAGTTGTGTCACCCCTGCCCCAAATTCATGAAGCATAGGACAAACAACAAACATATGCAGGAAATCAGCTGCTATGAGGCCTCACTTCCCAGCCCATTTTGTAATTTTATCAGGTTTTGGCGCCGGGACGCCCCTTTGCTGGGGCAGCTGTGCGCTTTACAAGTCATCATAACATAACATAACATATAGTTTTAAATTGCTGTAATTTTAAATTAATTGATTGTGTGGATTGATCAATAGTCACAAAAGCTGAGCTTATTTCAGATGGCAACACTTCATTTGAAAAAACCTAAGTCCACTTGGTTGCAAGAGTGATAATATTATTAGGCTTACATCGGATGAGGGCTTGGTACACCGTACTGATGCAAGACTTCAGAGGTGCTTTAAGTAAAATATGGCCTCGACAATTAATACCATAATGAGACCAAGCTCTTCCCACCTGGTCATGGAATATCGCAGGAAGCATTGGGTCATCCCAAAGCAGTGTATATGGATGCATAAGAGTAAAACCATATTTAATGGACATCTCTCGCCACATATCAACTATTTTATGAATGACCTTAAATCTAGCATGTTTAGAATAGTTGGGATCCCCTAATCTATACAAGAATAATTTAAAATCTGATTCTAGCGCAAAGCGGAAAAAAAATCAGCGGGGTCATGATTGCCAGCGATCAGAAGGCTATGAAGGCTCCCAAACGCAGCCCAAAAATAGAGTTTAAAATCAAGGAGTGAAAATCCCTGTTGATTATACTGCAGTTTAATAAACCGAATTGCCCGCCCTTCCCGTCGGTAACCCCAGAGAAAGCTGCAATGATTCTGTCAAGTTATTTAAAAAAGGAATTTGGGACCCGTAGAGGAATCGCCTGTAACAGATATACAAATTTAGGAAGGACATTTTAATTAATAATGTTACAATGACCAATGATCGAAATAGGGAGGTTATTCCATGCCCTAAGTTTTTTTTGCACAGATGTTAAAAGCAGTTCATAATTTAACTTGATAATCTGAGCCACATGTGGAGTCAAGTGAATGCCTAAATAAGTGGCCGACGAGCATACCCCCTCTATCAGATCTTTAGGTTCAAAATTAAGAAGTAATTGTGTTTTGGTTATATTAAGTTTATAGCCAGAAAATTCTCCAAATCTGTCAGCTTCATAAATAATATGATTAAGAGCTGTCGATGAGTTGGTGGAAAATATTGCGACATCGTCAGCATACGCCGTAATTTTAAGTTTATAATTGCAGTGGCAGCTGGCATGGATCGCGGGTGGTAGGGTGGGGAGGGGGCAAGGGGGTAAATAAAAATAAAATTTCACTTTCCTCCTCGCTGCTTCCTCATCGCATCTCTCCCCATTCCTCTGCTCCGGAACAGGAAGCACCCAGGCTCTCCTGAGCCAATCACAATGCTGCAATACAGCATTGTGATTAGTCTGAGCACCGTGGTTCGGCGCTCAGCCAGGGAATGGGAGCCTGGGCATGTTCTTCACCCAGGCTGTATTGTTAAGTTAAACTTAAGTTAAACTTAAGTTAAACTTAAGTTAGGATTTTGTCTTAAGACCAAAACTTAAGACAAACTTAAGACAAAATCCTAACTTAAGTTTAACTTAAGTTTAACTTAAGTTAGGATTTTGTCTTAGACCAAAATTTAAGACAAACTTAAGACAAAATCCTAACTTTACTACTCCTAAATGCCTTTTGTGAATACCGAAAGTCGTAAAGTTAGGATTTTGTCTCAGATTACTTTTGTGAATCGGCCCACTGAGTTATCATTTTATTTTTCCTGACACTGCTGAAAAGCAGTGGGGCGACACTGCTCCGCCTTAGCGGAAGAGATGCCCCTGTATAATTTCCAGAAACAATGGGCCGAATATGCTCATTGAGATGTAAAGAGCACAGGTATGGCTCCATGTATAAAGAGAATAGCAACGGAGATAGCGGCCACCCCTGCCTTGTACCACGATGGATCGGAAACAGGGTAGGTGAGGTTCCAGAATATTGTAATTGGCAAGTAGGATTCTGATATAGGGACTGTACCCATTTTTTAAAACAGTCCCCAATGCCCAGAGCAGATTTTGTTGCCCAAAGACATGCCCAATTTACCCGGTCAGATGCTTTCTCTTCGTCTAAATGTATGATACCAACATTCATGCCTGATTTTGCTGCTATATCAAATGCGGCCACCGCTGTGTTAACATGTCAAGTGGTGTCCCACCTTGGTATAAAACTATGTTGCTGCAGTGAGACCAGCATGGCCATAAGAGGGGCAAAACAGGCAGCTAAAATCTTCACAAATATTTTTGCATCACAATAATTTTTGCATCTGCATTAATGAGAGAAATCATGCGGTACGAACCGCGCTCTTCCGGGTGGTTTAGATTTTTTTAAGAAGATGACTATTGGTCCTGTTCCAGGACTCAGGGACTTTACCACTAATATCAATGTCTTGAATAACGCGAACAAGCAGGGGAAGGATAATATCTTTTTAAATCTTGTAAAATTCCAGGGGTATAGTATCTGCGCTGGCAGCCTTGCCTGGGGGAAGCATGGTCAGTGCAGTCATAATTTCACCTAAAGTAATTTCTACTTGAAGGGCAGTAGAATGGCTTTTATCTAATACAGGTACGAAAGAGCCCAGAAGATACCGCCCAAACCCTACAGTTTCAAAATCATCAATCTGGTTATAGAGGTCCTGATAGAATGCTGAAATTGTTCTGCAACTGCATCCGGGTTAGTATAGATTCGGCCATTCTTCCCTTTAATGACTTGTATAGAGTTCTTAGACCTCCTGTCTGATATTTGATGTGCTAGCACCCACCCTACCTGTTCCCCATACTCGTATTGAAAAGCCCAGTTCTTATTGAAACTTGCAGCTACCTTATCTTTTAATACCTGCCCAGAAATGATCGCTTTTCAATTGAGGACAAATAAATGGCCTGTTGGTCGGGTCCCCCAGCTATGATATTAGAAGCATGTGATAATTCAAGTGTTGTGATTGAATGACATAGCTGTTGTATATTATGTAGACTAGTCTTATTTTGAGAAAGAACAAACTGAAGAGTAGTACCATGAATAAAAGCTTTCATCGCGCCCCAGACTATAAGAGACAAAGCTGTGCCGTAATTTAGCTGAATGAACTCTGAGAGGGCTTTTACATGGATTTTAAATATTCGAGATTGGAAAGAAGATGACATGGAAAATAAAATTGCCGTCGCTGAATACCGGCTGCTTGTAGACTAAAACGAAATAGTGTAGGATTGTGATCGGAGGTTACTTTGAGGCATACTTCCATGGATGCTCCTTGTAAGAGGTTGCGGCCGAAAAAGATCATATCAATCCTAGAGTAATGTTGATAAGGTGAAGAATATTAGGTGTAGCCTGGCTCCGCTGGATATAGTGCCCTCTATACATCTGTCAGCTGATGTAGCCGGGCCAGCTCTAAAATAGAAGCTCGAGTTCTAACCATGCGTGGTGTAGCACCATGGTCAGCAGTATCGATACTATAGTCGAGAACACAATTAAATCCCCCATAACTAATAATTCTCTGGGCCAGTATAGTTAATTGTAATGATAAATCATCGATCAGACTGGGTTCATCAGTATTAGAACCATAAACCGGACAGACCACAACTTTAAGACCAGAGACGGATAGTTGAGCAATAACTGGTCAGCAGCTATTTTCAGTATCTTGTACTCTAGCTTACTATCTATCAAGATGGCAACTCCCCGAATAGAAACAGCTTAGGAGGTACATGCAATGGTGTTGTACCCTATTTGCTTTAACAAAGCTCGGTCCTTATAGGCAAGATGAGTTTCTGTCAATAAAACCATCTGGGGCTTATACATTCTTATTTCTTCGCTCACAAGCTGTCATTTGCTAGAAGAATTACTACTCAAAAATTTCCAACATAGACAAGTAAATCTACCCATGTAAAACATGAAATCATTAATTTGACAAAAACATTTTGTTATACCGGCTGTCTCCCTGCCTTAAAATGTAACAAAAACCCAAATTTGAAAACATACAATACTTTTTAACCATTCTGACTTAGTTTACCCCCAGAAACAAAAACAAACCACTCCAATCCTTCCCCTCCAGCCCAAACCCATCCCTAAGGCCCCACCCCTCTGACTCTGGCTTGGGGAATAGTACCTAGCCCAAAGCTGTCGCTGGTGTGGCAGCCAAGAGAGCAAGCCCCCCCCTGGCTCTCCAAAGCCCACCTCACGTCGTGCAACCGGACCGACCGCTTAACACAAAGGACTTCCCTACCTTTTCCCCGCCCCCTATTTTTCTTTTTCTCTCACTTTTTCGTCTTTTCTTCCCTTCTTTTTTATTTTTTCCCCACTTTTTAGTTTGCTGTAAGTCAGTGAGAAAGACTGATGTCAGTCTAATGATCCCTCTTTTTCATATTCTCGAGAATCTGTGAAGAATCATAATCAGTAAACAGAACCGTGTTTGGCCATTTTTGATGATCTTGAGCCTGGCTGGCTCTTGAAGAAAGACCTGGGCTCCAACAGCTTTCAAGGGATCAATTAATTACCGAAGTTTCCAATGCCTTTCCATGGTAGTGTTGCAGAAATCAGAGCGTACAGAGATTGACATAGTTTCAATTTGGACTGTAGCAGATGGGTGTGCTTTGATTGAAATTACCTGCCTTAAAAAAAAGTGACCAATATAGATTAGGATAGGTCTCGGATTTCTTGATCTATTGTTGGAACTAGAGGACATGCCTTTGCTAAACCGACTAAGTGGGGAGTCGGTGCGCCCTCTGAATTTGTGAGTCCATGTCCCAGTCTGACAGTTCCGGAAATATATTCCCATAGAGTTTCACAATGAATTGTCGGGGGTCATCACCAAAAAATAAATGTTTCTGAATTCTGCAGCCTATAATGGAAAATTACATTATGATGCCATATGTGGTCCCTTGTTCAAAGCTGCAAAATATGGTATGATGCTGTTTTTCCCCCTCACAGCTCCCACTAGGTTTAACTTGAGAAATTTGTGCAGGAAAAACCCTGCGTGTGGTATGTTTGCACAAGTTGCCATCAAGATGCTCGCACAAACTCATAATCTTAATCTGGACTGCTGCCCCAGCCAAGAAGAATGACATTCCAAGACTTTCAAACCATCCTTCTATCGCAGATTATGCATATAATCTGCCACATTCCTTCAATCCACTACTTCTAGTGGTCAAACTTTTCTTGCACCCACCTTGCCCTGTGATTGTGAAGTCATTATTCCCTCTCATTTATAATGCCCTAAGGGTAGGGAGACTTAGAAGTTTGGTACTGCTCTATTCAATCAATCAATCAGCATTTGTAAACCACACTCTGTCACCCCAGGGATATCTGGACGCTGTGTCTCTGTCGAAGAGCCAGATCTTGAGTCTCTTTCTAAAGTCTGTCAGCGAGGGGTCAGTACGGAGCTGGAGGGGGTGGGGTCGTTCCAGGTCTTGGGTGCGATGTAGAAGAAGGAGCGGCCGCCACTGTGGGCGCGGCGGATGCAGGGTGTGTGTGAGGGCACTCGTAGGTGTCTAACGGGTTGGTAGAAGTTTAGTCCATGTTGAGGTAGGCAGGTCCTAGGTCATGGAAAGCTTTGTAGGCATGCGCGACGATCTTGAACTGACATCTTTCCTGGTTGGGGAGCCAGTGGAGGTCTCTGAGGTGGGAGGCAATGTAGGTTTGTTTGGGGACGTCCAGGATGATTCTGGCAACAGCATTCTGCATGGTCTGGAGTTTTCTGAGGAGCTGGATGGGGATGCCAGCGTAAAGTGTGTTCTGTAGTTGAGGCGGCTGGTGACGAGTGCCTGAGCGACGGACTTTCTGGTGTTGGTTGGGATCCTTCTGAAGATTCTTCGGAGCATACAAAGTGTGTGGAAGTAGGAGGAAGTGACTGCGTTAACTTGTCATTACATGGTCAGTTGACTGTCGATGATGCTGAGGTTGCATGCGTGGTCGGTCAGTGTGAGGGTAGGTCCGAGTTCTGCAGGCCACCAGCTGTGGTCCCATAAGGAGGTGTTCTTCCTGAAGATCAGTACTTCAGTTTTGTCAGAATTGAGTTGGAGACAGTTGAATTTCATCCATTTGGCTACTTTGGTCGTGGCGGATGTTGGTTTTGGTGGGGTCCTTGGTGAGCGAGGGGATCAGTTGAGTGTCATCTGAGGTGAAGAGAGGCAGTCGGGTGCTCTGTGTGCATCCTGTAAGGAAAGAGGTGATCCACTTCAGGGCGTATTGCTGTATGCCTGTGTTGAAGAGTCTGTTGACGAGGGTGTTGTGGGAGACTGTGTTGAACACCGCGGGGAGGTCGAGGAGGATCAGGGCCACCATTTCTCCATGGTTGAGGAGTGTTCTGATGTCGTCTGTGGTGGCAATCAGCGTGGTCCCAGTGCTGTGGTTGGCACGGAATCCTGATTGCGATGCGTCCAGCAGGTGGTTTTGTTCCAGGAATTCGGTGAGCTGCTGGTTGATGGCTTTCTTGAGAACTTAGGCTGGATAGGGGAGCAGGGAGAATGGATGATAATTGTTTAGATCGTTGGGGTCAGCGGAAGCTTTCTTTAGGATGGGTCTGACGTCAGCATGTTTCCATCTGTCCAGAAGGTTGCTGTGCAGATGGAGGTGTTGAGAATGCTGGTGAGTTGCATGCTGATTGGGTTCGTTGTAAGGCTGTAGAGGTTGTGGGGGCAGAGGTTGGTGGGTGCCCCAGAGTGGATGGAAGGCTGAGGTGGTATGGGCAGTGAGCAGTGACCAGGTGGTGATGGTTTGGCTGGTGTTTGCTGGTTGATTGAGGTTGTCGGGGTTGAAGGTATTAAGGTAAGGTATTAAATCGACCTTGTCCGTGCATTGATGTCTGTTGAGATGTTATTGCAGGCTAGGAGCAGAGAACAGCATTTGCAGAACAGTATAAAAATAAATCATGATATCAATATCTATTTCATTGTTTCTGCATATGTTCTGTCATCAATAAATCCATTCCTCATGTACTGAATGTATAAAATCCTCAAAACTAGAAATAAAGCCACTGTGTCCGAATGGTTTCCATCCACACAGCCCCAGTGGTACGATTTCTCACTGTGTCGCGCTGCATCATGGGCAGAGGCTGCACAATTGTTCAGCTGCCTTTGAACAGAGCTTGCATCACTCCCGGCTGGCTGCCTTGGTGACCTTTGAGCTCTTGACATTCTCTGGTGAACAGTAGATTATTGATGCCACAACTCTTTTAAGTTCCTGATGGCAGAGGCTGCACGGGAAGTCCGCAGAGGGTTGGCAGATTGCTTTTCCTAATTCGCGCCTGTCTGTTTTTATGTCTATATGTTCCATTCTAGCTAAATATATCAAGCTGCTGCAGCAGATGTCCAGAGATAACAGTTTAAATGAGCCAATTCTAATGCAGGAGACACTTCTCTGCAAACCGGTTCTTTATTAAATTAAAACCGCAATGCTAGATGAAACACACGCCGTTTTATGTATTTGTGCACAAGAGAACATTTCCACAAAAAATGCTGTACATAGCAATTGAAACGATGCATAAGGCACCTTAGCAGTTATTGCCTGTAGTATGTCAAGGCCACCATTTTCTCTTGGGTGCCTCCCATGCCCTCATGTGCCATGGTTGGTCTCCATTGCGCCAAGAATTACATCCAATATGCTAACATCAGCATTTTGCCATGGGTGCCTCCATATTTCAAGAACTAACTCCAGTATGCCAGGCACTGCATTTTGACATGGTTGGTCTTCCTTAAAAGAACCACCTCCAACAGACCATTGGTAGCTCTATAAGGCAAGAATTACCTTGAGTATGCCATGGCAAGCCGCAGACTCGGAAGTATAACACACACTCACACACACCCTCGCACACTTTTAGTAACTCACATTCACACTCCTCACCCTCACTCTCTCATTGTAACTCATGGTCACTCCCGCTCTCTATAACACAAATATGCTGACACACACTCATACACATTCAGTCTTTCTCAATGTCTCTCACACTTTCATTTTCACTCATTGATTCTTGCTCACACACACTCAAAAACACTCACATGTTAACTCTTCCTCTCTCTCATTCCCTCTCACTCACTTACTCTAACTCACTCATACTCTAACTACCTCAGTCCCTCTAACTCACTGCACTGTCCCTCTCTCATGCATTCTCTCCCATATTCACTTTTACTTACTCACTCTCAGTTACACACACTCACATGCTCACTCACAAACATTAACAAACGCACTCGCCCATGCACTCACACATATGCTAACACGCATTTATTCTCCCTAATTCTTATTTACTGTTACTGAATCTCACTCACTCTTATTCATGCACAATCACATCCATAAATACACAAGCTTACTCTCTCACACTCGATCTCACACTCTCAATCTCATCGATTTTCACTCATCTGTCTTTCATGCCCTCACTGTCTATCACACTCTCAATGTCTTGCTCTCAATCAATCATTCTTTCTCACTCACACACACTCACAAAGGCACTCACATACTCACTCTTTCACTTCCCCTCACTCCGTCATTCTAACTTATCCATACTCACTCACACTGCCTCACTCACTCTCTCTTTCACACTTAACCTGTCACTCTCTCATTTACTTGTTCTTGCTCACGCTCACTAACTCTAACACACACTCACTGTTACACACAAACATACACTCGCTCTCATCGAGCCTCACTCACACTCACACACACATACATACTCACATTCTCACAATGTACTCTTACACAGTCACTCACAAATGCACAGAGCAAGACCCTTGGAATAATTTTTTTTACTTACCTTACTTACCTCTATTGGTGACTCCTCCATTGCAGACGTAGGGCAGAAATCTAGCGCTGGACATACAATCCATCAAGGCATAGTACAAATAAGGAACTACAGATCATGCACAGGAAGGAAGAAGATAGCAGGGCTGCACCCTGATGCCGTGTTGATGAGCCACCACTGTGATGATGTGCAGCAGTAGATGCATTTATCCTAAGTGTATGCAAAGTGGCCTTGTGTATAGATCTTTGCATGCTATAAACACATCAGTAGAATGGGCTAAAGAACTCTAACAACCATTAATCAACTGTTTAAGTTTGCATCATAAAGGCTGCAGTCCAGATTCCTGTCTTCTTCTTTGATGTGACCTTTCTTTTGCCTTACGTCTGTGTGGGTGTTTAGGTGCCTTATGGGTTTTGCACCATATGTGCATTGGTGGCATTTGCACCCAATAGTTTTTCTTTGAGCAGCATTCTCACACACTCTGTTTGTCTTCAAGGCTTACCTTTGAGAAGGTGGGAGCTGGCCAGTGTTCCATTATGCCTACACAGTTGCTCACTTTTTATGGCATCAGATATTGATGACATCAAACATCGATGAATGTGAATAGGAAATATAAATCCATAGAATTATGGCAAATAGTTTTCTTCAGAACACTTAACGCTTGCTGGTAAAAATCAAAAGCTGAAAACAAAACCTGTATGGTCGTTAGTGTGTTATGTGTTTTATTGTCGGTGATTTTTGTCCATGATAGCTCAGAAGGGCAGTCAAAATTGCCTGTGCACGAGAACAGGTTCCAAGAGAAATTGGTATATTGAATGGAGATTTCATTAAAAAACACAATCACTTCACTTATGCATAACTTGACTTCTAAAATCAATAGGTGAGTTAACAGGCTCATGTTTTTTTCAATCAGGAAACATGATGGATTGGGCACGTAGTAAAATGACAGGTGAGAGAAAATACTTTATGTCGGAGAACGAAATGGAATACACTAAAGTGAAACTGGAAGTACAAAGTAAAACACGGCAGATATTGTGGGAATACAAAGATCTTATTAAAATGTAAGTGACATGGCAATCAAGCAGTCTTTTATCTTTATTTGGAAATGGTCCAGGGAAGACTCGTGATGAGAATCGGAGATGTCTTAAGGACATGGGTTGGCTTATGATTATAAGTTAGTGTTTGCAAGGGTGAATACTTAAAAAAGTGATAGACATTTAAAAACACAAGATGCATGTGGGCATGCAGGTGGAGGTTTTGTTAGGGAAAGTTGCAGGAAAAGAGGTGCAGAAACAAATAAGATCTTTGTGGACTGCGGGGTAACAACTAAACTGAGGTCGATTTTTAAGTCTGTTCCATGTGGGAAGAAGAGGAACTACAGAAAATGCATTATGACTGCCATGTCAGGACATTAAATTAAATTTGATGGGTCCAATTACTATGATGCATGAGTTGTCAAAGGAGGCTTTAAAAATAACTTAGCGAAGTGGACTGTGTGACACTAACCAAATGGGCTCAATTGGTAGTTTGCTTTTAGGAGATTTCAAGTATGGAGCTGTAGAAAGAGAGGTCCATCATCATTAACTGGATCCCAAATCTGGTGGGCTGACTAAGATGGAGCAAGGCCTTGAAATGCATGTCCTGTTGTAGAAGCTGACTTCATAAAGCAGTGAGGCATATATGTGCTAAGTTTCTGGAAAGATCTTATTTTTCTTTGAGGCTGGCAATTGGAGAGAAGGTGTTTGGAAGTGTTGAATGAGCTACAATCAAGAGAAACACTTCCTAATCATTGTGCAAATAATTCCAGTCAGTGGTGGGGCTGTGGAGAATCAGGTCAATGATGCAGGTCTCGGCCTCAACCAACCTTTGGGCAATGCTGCACAAGATTGCAGACAGAAGCAGTCCAAGGAAAATTAGGAAGCACGCAGACACTATTTGCATACAACTGTGAATTTATAATGTCATACGTCTGTTTTTTTAAGTTAGTGAAAGGCTATCATGTTGAGTGTAACTTGTTGTTACCTCATGAGAAAGTTCTTGAAGAGGTTTTGTCCTCCAAATGAGTGGAATTGTTAGATGTAGACGCATTGCTTACTTTGTAAAAGATTAAGAGCTGGGGCTCAAAGCTTTGCGGAGAAGCACGCAGCTGTTGCTATCAAATGTCAGGGTGCTGAATACCAAGACTGTGTGTTTCTGATTCCATCTTATGCCTCAAGCAGGCACACACTTCCCTAAGCACCAGATAAAAAAAATATCTTCATTCGATTTAGGCACAGTAAATCATAAAATTACATAACATGAAATCCCTTGATAAAAACATGCAAAAAATGTAAATTCAGATATCACCTTCAAGAGTGAAAAGCTCTGGCTAAAAACCATGATACATAAAAACAGACTTTAGTATTTGAAAAAACTGCAAATAGAGCAGTGCTGGCTGGACTTGTTTTAAATCCTTATTTACAAAAAGTGGGAGAATATACTTGTATTGTATGGGTGCATATTTATGACAAATAAAAACTATGTGTAACATTTCAATTGCACTGTAAATAAGTATTTTAGGTGCCTACCCGTAACCCGCAGTTTCTCTTAAAAAACAAAAAGCTGGTCACAAAACATTGCCCAACACAACATTGCACTACTAGCGGTGCCAAAATCACATGTAATGACTTGTTCCCTCAAGGCAGTCGCAAAGTCATCAAAAGATTTCCCCTCCTTCTGCCTATGGGTATAAAAGTGGTATCATTCAAGTGTAATGCTTGGAGTAGGCTTAAAAAATCCTTCCAAATAAATGAACACCCCCTCATACTAATCATATTCATTTTCCTTCTGGCGTTTCCACCTTAGGAAACGTTCTAAAAATCTCCTGTGCTTCTGACCCTAAACAATGAAGAGGAATCACTTTGCACCATTCAATTGACATCTTGATAGCAAAATTTAGTTTCAAGAACTCCTCCACCCATTTAAAAAAATATCCTGTGCTTCTGACCCTAAACAATGAGGAAGAATCCCTTTGCAGTGTTTAATTGACATCCTGGCAACATCTATAGCATCTATATAGTTCTAGAACTCCTCCTTCCATTTCTTCCAGGGCAGGTGCAGATCATCCTTGTTTTGCAGGAATTTCTGGTGGGGGGGATGAATTGCATGGTAAAAAGTAGAAAGTAATAAGACAATGCTGTAAGGAATTGGTCGGAAGAGGACAGAGAATAGTGACTAAAACAATGTGTACACAGTGCCAAAGGTGTGTAATTGCTGGGAAGGAGTGTGAAGCAAAAACTACAATGACGTAAGGGTCAAGGCAACTGAAGGAAGAGGGGTCCCTCTGTAGACAGTCTGCCTCAAATGTGCAAAATGAGGCTTGGGATGCCGCTTAATCTGAGGAGATTCCTCTGGTGTGACAACAGTGAGCAAGCCTGCCCAAACCCCGCCTCAATCCCTCCTCCAACCTACTTGCTACAGAGGGAGAGGCTTGTGGGCTTAAGTGTCTCTCTATAGAACTCGAATTTGAGAGAGTTGTCACGTCACCTCACACGTCAGGCAGAGTCATGCAGAACATGGACTCCCACACAAACAGTCATGCATGTGAACATGGCCATCAGGGTCCCAGCAGGGGAACAGCACAATCGAAGCAGTGTGGAACATTCTTCTTTAAGATGATGTGGTGCAATGCAGGCTCTCACACAGATGGAGCACCACTGGATATAGAAATGCGCTCGGTCGCAACAACTGCCACAACCCAATCAGGAAAAGCCACAGGAGTGAAAGCGCATCCTGCCCTCATTGCCAGATAAGGTGTAGTAATCAAGACCAGTCAACGAGATAAGTTGATGAAGTTTATTCCATGACAAAGGCTCTGCGTGTACAGCTTTGAGAGCCACATCCCAACTGTCTCCAGCTGTCCTACCTGAACATTCCCAATCCCAACGTTCTATGGCCAGACTGGGGGAAAAGAGATAAGGGGGTGAAAAGGACAGGGAAAAAGAAGGGAGGGTAAGGTTAAGCAGAAAGGAACAATACAGATAATAAGTGATCAAAAATGGCAATATAAACACTCTGGTCAGGGGCTTATCTACAGAAGCAACATAGATGCTCCAGACTATCTAGATCAGAAAAAAGTCTCTTTATTAAAAGCATGGAGCCCACCACTCCCGTCCCTTTTCACAACTTATCCCAAAACTTTCCAGAACAAATAAATCAGTGCTAGTAGCACATGCCATGCAGGATTCAGTCAATCAATTAGCTTTTCTATCTGTTTTGCAATATTGTTTGAAGCTTAAAAAATAACATGCACACACATTTTAGAGTCAAACAATACATTAAAATGTGTATCCTTCATTTTATTTCAGGGTTATTGCGGTGTCTTTCCTATTTTTGAAAACGTAACAAAAATATTGCGGAACTGAATATCCCTTGCAGTGCTAGTGACTCCCTGAACAGTCATCAAAATGTGCATTTAATGGCTCTTCCCAATAAAACATCTCAATAAAAAAGTGATTTTGTTCTGCTTAGCATGGCACATTCAGAAAGGGATTTTTTGCTTGCCTAATGCATTACCTTCTGAATGAGTATAAATGTAATAATTGCACACTATAAAATATGAAAACAAAGCCATAAAAACGGGCCGAAAAATTTTACTCGATGAAAGAAAAATGAGAAATCAAAATCACAGATACTAAAAAAACTAAAAAGTCACAGAGTCAGCACAAAAGCAGTTTTACTGAACGAATAACAACAAAATTAAGCCTTATCAAAGTCCAGAGATTTTAGGGACCACTGGAATTATGACATTTTTACTTTCTCTCGGTACAAATATAGCCCAAAATATGGAATTACCAGGGGGATCAGATCCAAATGCCTCATTTCTGAGGGGATTTTACTTGCCCTGGAGTCACCCATATCCCCGGTTTCAGTAACTCCTGGGGCGGGGAAATAATAGCCCATTTCCAAGCCGACTTGTAATGAAGAGCCTTAGTAAAAAATAACTCAATAAAATGGTCTGCAGCCTGTTTTGCAAAAGCAGTCTTTGCAAATAAATGTTTTTATTTATGTAACTTTTGTATTCCTTTGCAGAACATATATAGAAGGAACATAACCACAGGAGCAGCAGAACACTTAACAGTAACTAAAATAACTTTAGGTACAGATTAACTCCAGGTATCACCAAAAGAACGTCAGTTTGAAAAGTGGACATTTAGTCCCTTCTGAAAGCTAGGAGCTTTGGGGTCAGTCGGATAAGATTCGGTATCATGTTACACCATCTGGGCGTCCATCTTGAGAATGCTTGATCCATGGTTTTAGATTTGTTTCCAGAGGGTACTAAGTGTGTTTTACTCCTTGTTAACTTTATGCCTCCTCTGGATTTTATAATCTATTTTAAATTCAATTCTGGTTCCAGAAGTATATGTCAGGTTTTACATTGATCAACAAACAGCTAGTTGCACTCTCAGAGCTACATATAGGTGAACTATGGTATGCAATGGAATTCATCTGTCTCAGCAGTAACTCAGCAAACAGTGTCTTGAGTTTAAATTCATGTTCAAAGTCTGCTGTTGGTGGCGACAAGTGAAAAAACTGGACTGGTTACGAAGGCTACGTTTCATTCTACTAGATGCAGGTGAATTCAGCTGATAGTAGATGATTCACACAGTGTGGTGATGTAATTGTTACAAGACTTTCAATCCAGGCAAACAGTTTTAACCCACTGCAACAATACAGGAATACGTAAAGGTCCAAATGTATCATAATTTTTTCTTCGTTTTTTTTTTGTAGACAAACCGTTGGATACATCTGCCCCAATTACATCTATTTATGCATCTGTTGTTTTTATAGCTGACTCATGCCCCTAAGGCATCAGAGCATACAAGAATGTTAACTCTGTACAGGGTGAAATAGATAGTTCATCTTAAGTAAAGATAGACAGTTTCAGATACAGAAAATATCACATACCAGGGCAGTGTGATCATAATGAAGAAGCAGACTACCCTTTGTCAACCATGGCATGAGGGTAACCTATTAAAAAGAGATGGATTTCAAACAAAAGGCATTGCCGATCTTTTCTAAACACCATACATGAGATTTATACCCTGAGCTCCAAGGAGAGGTCATTCCATATTCTTGGGACACAACCTGAGATATATTTATTGAATATATACCTGTTGCAATGACCGCGTTGTTACATCGCAGTACCATTACAACGCAAGTCGTTACAACGACTTGCTGAAGGGGGCGCTGGATGTTGGAATAGTATAATTTACTATTCCAACTCCAGTGTGTGCAACAGTAGGGAAGGTGTTGGAATAGTAAATTAAACTATTCCTTAGCTTAGAGCGCCACCTACAGCAAGTCATTGTAACGACTTGCGTTGTAATGGTACTGCGATGTAACAACGCAGTCATTGTAACAACCGCGTTGTAATCGCATGCGTTTTTATGCATGCAATGTAATGGCTGTTTCCCATATTTATTTGGGTGAAGTGCTTTTTTAAAGCCTGGTACCTCCACAATAAGTGTGCAGAGTCTGTCAGTGATTGGAGTTCCTATGAAATGCTCAGTTTCTGCGTTAAATAATGGAGATAGTCTCTGAACAGGATTTTATGAAGCAAACAAGCAGTTTTGTTAAGGTACCTTACGTCAGCAATAAACTTTGCTGGGTGATGAAGATGGGGTAAAAGGGCATGTGGGGATGAAGTCGATTTTAGGCATTCCAGTGGGAAGAGAATTTCCACGATCTAATCTAGACAACAACAAGGCTTGCACCCTTATCCCTAAATCCTGCTCAGAGATGTTGTCTTTTACTCCTCTCAGAAGCATGAGTTGGAATTAGACATTCTTTGCCATTTTGTTTGTCAGGGCATAGAGGTTAAACCACTTGTCTAAAATTATGCCAAGTGATTTGGTGTGGTCAATAATAAAGGGTTTGAATTTGAGTGTAGCGAGGACATCTAACTAACCTAGCGCAGGGCAATCAGAACAGGGTTTGGACTGAGCGGAATCTCACTTTTTGTGGAATGAGATTTAGATGATGTTACATCATCAAGGAGTGGATATTTTCCTTGGTAAGGGCAAGATGTGGGTATCGTTTGCTGAGGAGAATTGTAGTTACAATTAAATATAATTAGAATATCGGTAGTGAGAAATGCCCAGTTCTCAAAAAAGCTCACTAAGTGGCCCAAGGTAAACATTAAACAGTGTGGGCAAATATGGAGTCATGTGGTACACCTCATGGCGGGCAGAGTCTTCACCTGCTGTGATGGATCAAAATGATAGTTTGAAAACCTACTAAGGAACTTACTTCCAATGCCCTTCCATTGAGACAAAGTATTAAGCAATGCTCATTAATGAACAGTAGCTTGATGTTTCTTGGTAACTATAGAAAGCATAGATTAATTGAAGTAGGTGCAGATTTTCTTCAATCCTCTTTTGACTAAACAAAAGCTGCAAAAATGTAAAGTTTTTGTAATTGTAGAGTCTTTATGTTATGAGCATTAGGACCTTTGTGGTTCTGAGTGGACTTCAAACAGGAATTACGTAAGCCCCTGGGAGGTGTTAGGGTGTGGTTATTAAATCATGACGTAATGTGTACCCGTAGGTGTTGTGTGATCGTATGCTGAAGAATAATGGCGTCTGTTGCAGAGCTCCGTGTGTAGCATGTATCATTTAAGTTCTTCCTGGTGGGGAGAATGCAACAGTAATCAAATATTTTATTGTTTGATAAAGGTTCACAATTATACGAACAAACTAATTTAAACAAAATTTTGTAAAATGCATGTATAGTTCAAAAGAACCATCAAAAGAGTCAACCAAAAGCAACACTACAAAGATATAAAACTTTGAAAATAATTATATATTCGTTCAATATCTGTTACTGTTACAGAATTACATATATTTTTGGCATTTACATTAGACTAACTTTGTTCCAATAGAACCTCAAACCTGAAGTGGAGTACTTAAAATAGTATAGCAAATGGGGCTAGTTGAAACTGGATTACAAAAACCAGATCATGTGTGGGTCTCGACAAGGGACATTATATAGCAGCATTTTGTACAGTTCAGTTGTTTACGTTACCTCACCGAGATATAAATGCATTTCCAATGAAGTGAAGGCAGATTAATTTATTTTTACTAGTATATCCCTGGTCATGATCCTTTATAGTATTAAAGTGAGTCATGTTCAGGAACCAGGCAAAGGTCATAGATCTTTGAAAGATTTTTAGAACCTGCCCTTTCATATATCCTAGACATCTCAAGCAGAGGTTCTATTACCATGTTTTCCTGATGCAAATGGGTGCAGGATGCAACTTTGTATCGAGCTAAGTTCCTTTCTTGTTTTTTTTATTTTTCAAGTAGGCAATGTTTACGATTTGTGGTGAATGAGTATTGCTTTTATAGTCCTCTTGTAATAGTTGCTATATATTCCAATATGGTTTACTTTTTTTGATTATGATGAGTATTACCAACAAATTGCTATCCTTGAGTGCCAACATTTCATTGGAGTGCTCCCTGTGACAAATAGAGCCCTGGACAACCCTTACTGTGCTGTGCCAGTTGGGGGTTGTGTGCTAGTGTCATGTTGTCAGTAGTACCCCTTTTTTAATTTGCACCAAGGTTGCAAGGACTCCACTCTATGGCATTTATAGTCTTCCTCACGTCTCCAGGTTCATCATGGAGATTGTCCCTTACTCTAGAATGGAGGGGTTCAGCTTATAGGTACTGTTCGGCTCATCTCCTACAGTAAGTCTGTTTGTTCTGTGTCCCTTTCATTAAAATGTTGGAAAAAAATATTCTGCTTTCCAGGTTCACGTCCCCTAAATGCCCTCCTAGCTTCTTGGTAGTAGACCCTCTTTGGGATTTGGGGAGGGGATCTTGTTTAACCCTGGGCAAAGCACTACGCTACGCTCGCGTAGTTTGCGAAGTTTGCGCTACTTTGCACAACGCGAATTGCACGTAGCACAGTGCAAACACGCGTAGCGTAGCGTAGTGCAGCGGTCATTTTTTGCTTGCTCGCGGTCCTCAACGTCAAGTTGGCGACCGCAAGCAAGCAAAATGACATCCCGGCGAGACTTTTTCCTCGTTCGCGATCAGCAACATCAAGTTGCCGATCGCGAGCATGGAAAATAAACCTCCTGGCGAGATTCTCAACGCTGGGAGGTCAGGTTTCTCATTGCGAGTGGTCGCGTATGCTCGCGACCGCTCGCGATGAGAAACTACCAATCCGCGTTGAGAAAGCTGCCGCTCGAGTAAAAATCTACTCGAGCGGCAGTAAAAGACAGCTCGCACTGTGCAAGATGCCGTTTTCAATGATTGCACAGTGCGGACAAGCATCCGGCACTGTGCAATCATTGCGAACAGTGCACTACGCAGTTCGCGTAGTGCTACGCGTAGCTCGCATAGTGCGAACTGCACTTTGCGTAGCTTCACGTAGCGCTACTTCGCGAACTACGCCCAGGCTTAATCTTGTTGAAATCCCAGGGTTTATGAAGATAGTGGAATTTTTTCTGTACAGCTCACTACTCCTTCTTGGAGTTAGAGTGGGGCTACAGGTATTTATATCACATTTTTGGGATTAGTGTTGGAAGTTTAGACCTCGCTAGAAGCTTACTGTTATGTCCCCCCAAAGACATACCATTGTTGGCAGCCATGGGCTTTCATGACCATCTCAATGTTCAATTCTCCCTCCATCCGTTGAAGCTCTGGAAAGGGGGAAAGGTAGTAGTTTTTTTATTTATTCATAAGGCTGACAGGTCAATTGTCTCTAGGTGTCCTTGAATATGACAGGGGCAAGATAGCACACAGCTAACTAAATAAATAAATACATACATTCTATCATCCCTTTGAGATGTGTTAGGAAGGTTGTGCATTAAAAAAAAATAAAGTTATTGAAGGATAGCTGTCACCAGCAAAAATACTCCCTAACACTTTCTGCAGGGACTACTACTATGCATATATAGTGGTAGATCCATGTTTTAAGATTCGGGATCATGTTACACCATGTATAAACCTTAAGCACAAATTTGAGTTTAGTTTCAGTGTAAAGAACTACTGTCAAAACCAATAGTCCAGTGTTGGTTGTCAGCTTTTTTGACTTTGTCAATGTTTTTCTTGCTTTGTAATGGGGTTTTACAAAACTTTATTGTTGGTCAAGCTGCTAGGCCATCGTGAATCTGAAAAAATAAACAGTGGCTAAAAGAAAACATTTGGGGCCAGATGTACGACCATTTTATTTTGTGCCTCGCAATTTGCGACTAATTGCGAGGCGCAAAATAAAATGTACAACAGTGTTTTCAACACTGTTTGTGATTCCCAATGGGGTCGCAAATTGCGAGGTTCATTAATATTAATGAGCCTCTCGTAATTTGCGAGCCCATTGGGAATGACAGGCCCTCCCACGGATGGTGGCCTGCTGGGCTCAGCAGACCACCAGGTCTGGGACTGCTTTTAAATAAAGCAGTTTTTTTTTTTTTAAATGCAGCCCGTTTTCCTTAAAGGAAAACTGGATGCATTTAAAAAAAATAAAATGAAACGTTTATGTTTCATTTTTTAAGGGCAGGCAGTGGTCCCTGGGACCACTGCCTGCCCTTAAAAAAATATTTTTGCATGCATTTGCAAAGGGTCCCCTGGGGACCCCTTCCCATTTGCGAATGCATTACCACCTACTTGAAGTAGGTGGTAATTGCGAGTGTTTTGCGACCGCAATTGCGGTCGCAAAACATTAGTACATGGTTTTGAGACTCGCTATTTGGAAGGGAACGCCCCTTCCAAATAGCGAGTCGCAAAACCTATTTAGCGAGTCGCAAATAAATTGCGACTCGCTAAATGGGCTTTGTACATGGCCCATGTTGTTTTTGCATGCGCAAACGGGTTCGCAAACCTGTTTGCGCATGCAAAAACGGGTCGTACATCTGGCCCTTGGTCTTTAAACACTCATTTCCATAGTATTCTCCGGCACTCAAAGGAACAACATTGTGTGTGGATGTGCTCCTTGTGAAAGGGCAGAACGCTGTCACTCACAGTGAAGTTAGCCAATGAATAAGGTGGGCTGATCCATTGCTGCACTCTGTATTATGTAGAGGAAGGAGTTAAAATGTGAATGACACAATAACAGACCAAGTCTTGGCTAACGGCAGTCCCAAAAACAGCTTGAAAGTAAATAAGTTAATTACATTACCCAGGCCTTACTAATATTAATGCTGATCAAAATTCCACATAGCATTCACACCAAAGAGTTCACCTTTTGGATTACAACCATACTCATCTGGCTGCTCTATACATGCTTATCCACTATTGATCCATGAGATAGAGATTTTTCATGTCTATGAATTGTTCAAAATAATAATAATAGGAATGAAACACTATAATGAACACTAGTATTGTTTGGACCGTATCACAGTCACAGATGTGATTGCATCTGGGTGCTAATGTGCACAGGTGTAAAGGAGAACTGAAGACCTGGATGCACATTTCACAAAAAATTGCACAACCTGCAGTGCATATAGATGCACTGTGGACACTTCTAAATGGGAATACACAGGTAGGCTTCAGCTCCACATATCTATGTTGTGCAATCTACAGCACATGCGCTAACTGGATAAATTAGCATATTAGCACATGCTACGCAGACGCAGCGAGTACTCTGTGAAACAGGAACACAGCTTTCTTTCAGGTCTGTATGATCTGGTACTTATGTGTAAAACGAGATTGTTTATTACGATACAGCCCCAGGTATCAACTGTATTTGATGCATCTCTGCCCGGCTGTACTGGCTTTATAGTAGTATAACTTTCAGTTCTCAAGGCCTTTGGGCAGGAGGATTTTCTAATGTAGTGGCTCTGCCCTACAGTATGGAACCAGCTGTCGGGTGAACGGTGCTCCTCTTGTTATGAGATGGGTCTACTGACCTTTCTTTTATGGTTGTTGAACTGGCATTGTGTTACGTTTCATGATGGGAAACAGTTGCTATTATGACTATAGTTTGACGATCTTGAGGCAGAGGTTCAAGCTGCTGAGCTGGGTTTCTCCATCTCCTCACTCTCTTTCAAACAAATGGATATCTTCTGGGCCTTTGCTCCACTAATCCTGCTTAAACGGGGAGAGGATGTGGCCTTACGGCTAGAGCGTGTTTCCTAAAGTTTGGGTGGAATGTTATAGGAAGATGGCACTCCAAAGATATCCCCAGAAAATATTGATATAGTCAAAATACATGGGGTGCTAAAGAGGTAGGGAAAACCACCCCATTCCCTGATATGTGGTCACAGACCACACGAAATTATACACAATGATCCCCTGCACACGCTCGAAGTGTATAGTCAAATGACAGTAATATAAATCAACAGTCGTCTTCTTTCTTTCTGTTATTTTATTGTTTTCTTTCTTCAGTAGATGATGTCACATTTTAGCCAATTGAATCTTTTGATCATTGTGTATAATTACGGCTAGAGCGGTCGACCTCGACATTGGGGAACCGGGTTCGAGTCATGGCAGAGACGCTCAACATCCTGTGATTCTGGGCAAATCACTTACTCTCCCCATGCCTAACAAAAAATGAATGTGGCCATCTGTAGTGCAACTGGTGCTCATGTAAAGCGCTCTGATACTTTTGGGTCAAGTTTGCGCTATATAAAACACCTGGGGAAAAAAAACGTTTGGTGTTTAACATTGTTGGTTTTATGCTGGTGGTTACTTTCTCGTTTGTATTGGAAGCACCAATCTTTCTTCAAATTCTTCTCCAATTAAACATTCTCCATTTAAGAATGGGACACGAGCATGGGGATATTGCAGGATGAATTCAACAGTGGCCTGGTTTGCTCCCTGGCATGGTATCAACCATTTTTGTGTCTTTGTTTATTTATGCATTCATTGAATTTGCCTATTAAACCTGGTGTTAACCTTTCCTGCCTTAGTGCTCCTCTTTCTTTGGGGATGTTTGCATGCATCAGCTAATACTTATGTTGCTTGGTTGTACAACTGATGTAGACTCTGGTGATGGCCCTTGCTCTCTTCTGAAATCTTTACCTTCATTTGAATTGTGTATTCATTTAAACTAGTTACCTGTATTTCTATTTTGATACTGTGTTTTCTCCCTGTGTGCTGGATAACTGGAAAGTTCTTCATCTCTTAATATTAATGATTTCATGTCTGACATAACATACTAGTTCACTGTTTACTATTTACACATGATCCTTAATTGGTGTTTCACAACTCTATGGGTTGTATCTTGAGAAAGAAAGTTCTTCACTCCTAGTTTCTCCCAGAGGGTTAGGTTCCTCATGGCACGTAGAAACAGCTCTTTTCATTTCAGCTTCTCCTAGGACAATATGATGAGGGACACAAATCTTTCTGGACTGCAGCTTTGACGTCATACTCTACTTCATTTAGGTCTACCATAAAGTTCATTTACTGTTAGAGTTTTTTTCTTTTCTTTTTTTCTATTATATTATTTCGTCTGCTGTGCCAGGGCCTTCTCGTCCCTTTTCTACAGAGGCTTTAATTTCTCTCCATTGCAACCTGTTAATGGCCAATTTATTGGTAGCCTCTGGCTGACTGCCTCTCCGTTTGTTGTCCTGGTGCCAGGCAGTGTCTCTTCTTTTAGTGCTTTAGATGTGAACCCACCTTCTTCACTCCTTGGCTGTAATTATTCTCTGACTACTAGTACATATATATTTGCTATCCTACAGGTGTTGCCCTTGTACATATGCATGGCTTCATTGTCCAAACGTGTTTGCTAATATAGCAGCCATCTTTGGATGTGTATGATGGAACACTATTAGTTGGCCACTGGCAAGTGTTGTTAGTGGAAGACATAACCCAGTTTGATATATCCTAATGATGTAAGCACTATGATGAGGAATAGGGATGATTTGAAACTCCTCAGATGACGTTTTCTTTAGTGTGTTACCAAACTTGGTACACTCCATCAACCATATTGCTTCGGGACTCTCATTCACACATGCTCCCCCACCTATTGCTCCTCAGTAGTAACCACAATAAGACTTTATGAATGGATCCATATGACATCCATTTATGATAAATCATTTAATTAAATGAAGTAGAAATCAAGTACAATTTTATAGGATTTTTAGCGCTTTTGCTTGCTTGCTACTGTACTCATCTAATACGGTTGATGCAATGACACAAAGTGAAAGGCGCATTTATTGCGTTATGTGTACATATTATTGCAATAGGAATACACCTGACTTTTTTAATGTTACGTGTTGATGAAGCACATTGGAATGTATTATTTTTTGTTAAAAATAATTTACCTGATTCACTCACTTCGTGCCTCTAGGCCATGCACATTTCTAAGTGTGAATAACTTAAATTAAACATTCAAAATGTTTGCAAATGAAAGGATCGGGTTCTGATGATGAAAACACATGCTTAGCTATAATCTAGAAATAGTTGTACTGAATGCAGAAGTGAATGTTAGAAAATTATGTTGGAATGAGTATTCTTTTTGCATAATGCCAGAAGTAACGTAACAGGTTTGAGTCAGCATAATTTCCTTTTAGGAGTGAGGGTATAAGGATGATCCATGTGCTTCTTTCACTTCTGGCCCTTTGCCCTGTGCCGTCCTTTGAGGCCTGTTGACAGTGGGGGGCGGTGACCCTCAACAGTGGAGGAGCATCGAGCCAAGAGCCGAACCCAGTGGCAGACGCTGCAATAAATCACAAAGCCTTTAGGCTCAAATTCCAAAGCTCTCAATCATGGCTCCTTAACAGATTTTATAACGGGTTGTGACTGAGAGGTCTGGAGTTAAGGCTGAAGGCAATGCAAGTTTGTCACAATGCCTGCCAGTGGGCCAAAAAGATAAAAATAAATGAAAAATTACTTACTCACGCTTCTTCGTCCTTGTCATGATTGTGGTCAGCGCAAATCCTTCTGGAGCCTCAGTCAACTCCCCTCTGCGAATCCGGACACTGCTCTCATGCTGCTGATCATGTTAAGCAGCATGCGAGCAGCGCCAGGATTGGTTGGAGCGAGTTGCTCGACGCTCCAGCCGGCACTAGGGGACTGTGCCTGCTCTCCACCCAGCTGTCTAAGACAGCGAGATGGAGGGGTTTAAAGTGTGCATGTCAGTCTGGCCTCAGCAAGACTGCCGGCCAAAGTGGCATGCACACTTTAAACTGGAGAAAGTACCATTCCTCCCCTGCTGCGAGTCAGAAGCAATGCCCCCCTCCCCCCCTCAAACACTGCTCGGGCTGGGAGCAGTCAAAAATAAAATGGCAATTTATTTTATCTTTCATTTTTGCTGCAATGACAGCAGGGGGACGAGTCCCTCCGCCCTAATGGGGAGGGGAGGCGCCACTGCCTGTTTAATAAGTCTTTGCCACTATTTGCTCTGTTTATGGTGTTCCCACTCATCCTGTGAGCATGGGACTGGCGTTGTACTGTTTCAGGTCATCAGCCTAAAAGTGGATGATGTTAAAAAATTCATTTTATTGTGAATTCTAGGTCGTCTGTTTGAGAGCATTGCCACCCCGGTCCAGCGATGTATGTGGAGAATTAAGTGGATTCATGTGGTTTCATTGGAGCATCAATATTCTGAATGTCTTATGTGGTTTTTGTGTCCCACACTGAAAGTTAACAGTCCAGTGCATGTAGGTTGGACTTCCCTACAATTGTGGCCTTAATAAATTCCAGGGACCAGGAGTAGCTAATGGAACAGTTTTTCAAAAAGGCTTTGAATCAGAACTCTCTAATATCAAAATTCAATAATTTCAAACCATTAAAATGTTATGAGAGATTTAATGTTTTCGAATGTATTCAGTCGAGGTTTGTTTAGGTATAAATCACACATTTGGGATAGGAGAAAATAAAGTTAATGCATGCAGATGGTCCTGTAGGGCTACCTACTGATCTGCCAAAGCTTTAAACATTTTCAACAAAATGGGGAAAACGAGGAAGAAGAGATTTTCTTGATTAAGTAAGGCCTGGTAGAAAGGTGCTGTTTTGTTAGTACACCTTTTTAATATTTCCAAGCCACAATGCCACCACATTCTGTCAAAGGCAACTAACAACTTCACAGCAGTGGGAAATGCAATTGTAGTGCAGGGTGATTTAACCAATTGACTGGCGGTGGGGGTCGGTTTTCCCAATCCAGCAGAGCACTGACCCTCATGAAAGGACATCACCATTTTCGATAGGTGAGAAAATGCTTTATGAGAAAAAACTGTCTCACAGAGCTGAGACTGTATCACTCTGCTAAATGTTAACGACTGAGGAATGGTTGGGGGGTACTGACAAGCCAGCATGTCAATTTATTTTTAAACATATGCAGATCCCCTGCGTGTCAGATCAAAAATGGAAAAAAAGATTAAAACAATGTGAAATCCCTGCTTTACAACAAGAAGGATGAATACTTGCTGGAGGATATCCCAGCAGAACTTACTTAACCTGCAGCTTAAATCTCTGTCTGTTTGGGCTCGATCCACAAATGTTGAAGGCTGCAGCACAATTCGCCAGGTACATGGAAGCCTTTGCCTGCAGTGACACGCCTGCTGTGACACACCTGCAATGTCTCGTGTTGAGCATAGAGTTTAAAGTACCTGGACCTAACCTGCAAGAGATGGTGGCCATTATTTAGAGTATGCCGCATATTAACATCTACCAGTAAAATGGTGGATGTCCTTTCTTCTCTCAGTGACAGAAGAATCCTGGGGTTTCTCTGAGGCCTGCAGCACACACACACACATGCAGAAGTCCTAATGGAATCTATATAGATTTGTCGGCTCTGTGAAATCCATTTTTTTTCTGTGATAGTCGGCAGTATCTGTGCAACCAGAAGATGGTAATCCAAGAGACTATGCAAGCCCTCTGGGTGTAGGGTCTACAGGAACCCTTGCCCTCTTCCCTTTTGCTCTTTGTTGACCTTGTGCCATGGTGTGGCAAACAACAGGAGCCCCCCTCGGGACTATATGAGGAATGCTAAGCTGCCTACAAACATACAACATCCCACCGCCTTCAAGCTTCCAGATCCCATTGCTCCTTCTCTTCCACCTCCCTCCCTTCCCACCACTATCCAATTTCCAGAATCGGACACTGAGTACTGTCTGAGCATTTTAAGATGGAGGATGGGTGGCTTGTTGCTCACAAATGGGGTTCGAGATAGAAATTGCACCATGAATGTGTGCATACACTCTTTGTCCTTGCCTTCTAGACTGAGGAAAGAGCAGTGGGAAGCACGATTGGAGCATGAGGAGGTGGCATTAACCTCCTCCCAGTAAGTGAAAGTTAAACCGATTGATCTCATAGAAATGATGCATAAGACACTGTTTGAGATTCCTTGATGCACTCAGAAGGCAAGCGTGGAAGGCTTCAGCAAGGGCCTCTTACAAAGCTCGGTTGATAGAATTATGTGGTGCAAGCTGAAGAGGGTTGTCAAGAGGATTTCATAAACGCATGGGAAAAGATAAAAGGAACCATTATTAAACCATCACTCATTTAAACATAGAGAATAGAACAAAAAGCCATTAGAGTACTCAAAGAATAAGTCAAAAGAAAAACAAGCAAAACATTGACTGCTGTGAAACACAAGGAATATCAGAAGAGGTAAAGGATGGTAAAAAAAAAAACAGAGGGATACTATGAAGGCAGTTAGGACACCTAGGATCCAAATGGAACAAAAATAGCATTGATGTTAGAAAAATAAAACATGTTTAGATAAATGAGTGGCAGGAAACCCAGCAAAGGTGGTATTGTAAGACTCAAGATGGATTGGCTAATATGTGGATAAGGATCAGAGAAAAGCTTAATACTGATCAAACTTTCATTCTCTGTTAAACAGGAGGCACATCGGTAATAGCGAGGCGGCAGATCCATTTATGAAAGAAAAATACATTTATTTTCAGGTTTATAAAAAAGCATCATCCATCTTCTAAATCTGTGATTCTTAAAAGGCAGCCTATGTGCATTAGCTGTATAGACCTGTTGATACAGCTAATGTTCCAAACTTGTGGGTATTGGTTATCCCCTTGTTAAACACTTTAAAGTTTTATAATAAATAGTGTAGCACTTGTTTCATACGGCCTGTAGTCAGACTACAGGGTCAACAAGTATAGCCACATAAGTGCACTGCGGTTAAGTCTCAGCACCTTTTATATTTACTGCACGTAAGTAGGACGATGCAGTCTTTGAACAGGCCACTTTCTGTGTCCCATAGACCAGAAATTAAAGAGTTTTCCTTTTTAATGCTGATTTTATGGTACTTGTGATATTAACAAAGAATGTATTGTGGAAACGTATAGGGATTTGGAAAGCTCTTGGAATAATCATCATGAGAGGGTAAGGTTGAGAAAGTAAAAGAGTGTGGGCATTTCATTAATTATCTCGTTGCATTCCCAGAAAAAATCAGCTAAATTAACAGGAGGAAAGTCCTCTGTGTGGCTTGGAAACACAATACCATCCTACCCTGTCAGTTATTCTGCCTATTCCTTTGTTTTCCCACAATGAACTGTACAATCATGTGTATCCTCTGAAAATCCTTTATCCTTTAGCTTTTCGGTTTGAAATTGTACTCTTCCTGAATGAGATTGGCTACTGGCCCTTCAACTCAGGCTATACGGTTACAGGTCTTAGTAGTAGCAGATTACTGTACTGCAAAGGCACAATACAGTTTTACCTGTATTGATGTTTAGAGAAAAACACAGAATGAAAAAAAGTAGAGCGCAATATTTTATTCATTGACTTTAGAAATATTGTGGGAAATATGACCCGTTAAATAAGCAGTTACTTTTTGTTACCTCCGTTCCTGAGCCTAGAGATCGGAAATTTTACAGTCCCATTTTAAAAACTAATTTTCCAGGCAACGGATATGGATTCACTGTCTAAGGTTTCAGAACTGGTTAGGAGCAGTTCTCTTTCATATGTTATTTTCTGGCTGTAGATTAGACACAACATCTGTGCAAGGTAATGGCTCTCAAAGTAGATAGCAAAGGTGCTGGCCTCAAGAAGGAATATGCAAAATAAGGCCACAATGAAGTGTGAGCTCTCTACACCTGGCTGTCTTCCTGAAGAAGTAATTAGGGACAGAAAACTTCCTTGCCTTTAATAACAGAAATTGCTAACCCACCCTTCACCTCTACCATCGACACTGTGCTAAAAAGGACTCTACATTTCAAAGGGTAGACCTATCTCCATTCTTCCCCACTTGAGTGTCTGGTTCTCCACACAACAGCCAAAGGAATGCAGTCCTTACATATCCACTCCCTGGAAAAACTGTATCCACCCTCACTCTTGTACCAGGCTAAACCAGGAGCCTTCTAAAATGCTTCCCACTAGTCCCAGGACTCAGACTCTCACTCTCCACACATGGAATCGTTCTACTGTACATCCACAACTCATACATCGAATGTCAGTGTAATGGTCTGGGAGTCACACTACAGTAGAAATTTAGGCAAGTAAGGCCAGTAGTGGCGCTTCCTGTGACACAGAACAAAATGTCTGGTGAAGATTAATTTATGAGACATCAACTGTACTCTGCCGCCCCTTGCTGGTCTACAGTCCATAAGCCAGTGTCACTGGCTCTTGGAATCACCTTGCCAATCCACACTGGTTCTCAGGATCCTCCAGACGCTCCCCTTTGCCAGGTCTAAAAGCTCCTCTGACCCGTCCATCTCTCTCTATTCGATTTTACAGCCCTCTGGTGGTCCTCAGAGATTGTCAGATGTTTCTGCAAGTACTCTGTTCAGTTCTACTAGCTCCGCCCCCAAGAACCCATAGGGTACACTTTGCGAATGCTGATTATACTTCTGTCCTCCACTCTCTGTCAGCACCACAACTTTAAAGCCGGCCCTCAAGCTTTCAGGAATCTTCTTTCTGTAATGGACCTGAGCCTCCACACCAATACTTGACTACCTCCTTAATCGTCAATGTCAATGCCACCTTTTACGACGCTCTGAGCCTCTCATCTGACTCTCTGAGCCTATCTTTTTAGACCATTCTTAGCGGACTCTTACAGTCACTTGGCTAGCCTCCGATCCCATCTGCTAATCTTGACATTCAGAACTCTCTGTTGCACCATGTGACCAGCCTTGACATTGCTCTGTCGGTCCTTAAGTACTTACTTTTACCAGCTTTCATTCCCCCTTGTCTCCTATGACCCCAGCCTTGGTGAACCTCAGAGTCTGTTCACCCCTTTGCTAACCCTTAAGGACCACTAAACCTGTCTTTTGCCACTTGATGATCACAGAACTCCTATTATGGCTATGATACCCTCACTTTATTTTGAAAATACCTACTTTGGCTTTCTAATTTTTATCTTGGTCCTAAGGGTCCATCTGTCAGACCCCAGACCATGTATGCCTAATCACTGCTGTCCTTCCAACCTTTCCAGCCCATTATTTAGCCTTAAAGTCCGCGATTCATCTTCAAAGTTCTCTGACAGTCAGGAGTTCACACACTATTCCACCAATCTTGTCACTCAGAGGGTCTTTGCTGGTCTTCCAAATACTTCTTCTGTGTATGCACTCCCACCACCCTTCAACTTGCCCTTAGAGCTTTGCAGACCAATAATCTTTTGCTAAAGGTACCACAGCTGGCCTCAGTTCTCAGTGCTAACACAGCTGGAAGCCAGAGCCCTTTGTTACCCAGAGCCCCTCTGCATCCATCTGAACCATCTATCTGCTGCTTCCCTGGCCCCATCTTCTAATCAACAGAGCCTTGTTTTGATTCTAAGCTCTTCTTTGCTGATTGAAATAAGTATTTGACCCTCTTCATTAGCTGCTGACTGTTTTTACTGACTTCAGCCCTCTGTGTTTTTCAAACCATTTCTGCCATCCTTCCTAAGAAGCATGCCTAGGAACAATTTATAAGTGGGATACCCTAATACATGTGCCTTAGAATCACAGGTCTCCTCCTCCTGGTCTTTCCATGCCTCCTGGTCTTGGTCATCTTCTTAGTCCTGGTCCAAGCCCTCATTTTCTAGGTTTATTTTATTTATTTATTTTTGAGTTTTATATAGCGCTAGCTAGACCATAGGGTATCAGAGCACTTTACAGGTTATGAGAATACATAAATAAATATGTTTACAAAAAGGTACATGAGGGAATTCGTAATGTGAAGGTCACAAAGAAGGTACAGCACTAACAGGTTATAGAGTGATAAAGTATAGCCCAGGGCTCATGGAGGAGAAAGGCATGAGAGACAAAGAGGTGATTGAGAAAGTCGTGTGACCCTCTAGAGGGCGTTAATCAACGAGGGAAACGAAGAACAGTTTGTGTGTATGTTGAGGTAGCTGTTGAGGAGTAGAGATTTGAGGTCCTGTTTGAAGGAAGCGAAGGAGGAGTTGCAGCGGAGATCTTTGGGTAGTGAGTTCCATATCTTCGGAACATTACCTGAGAAGGCACGAGACTGAGATGATTTCTTCTTGAAGTTGGGAGAAATGAGAAGAAGAGCGTTGGAGCTTCTCAGTGTTCAAGCTCTTCCAGCTCTTGAAAATCTGGTATCTAAGTATTAAGGGGGTTTTGTATGAAGCACTTTATGTGTGATGCAGGCTGTTTTGAAAAAACATCTTCCTTCAATAGGAAGCCATTTAAGACTACTGAGGGCAGGAGAGATGTGGTCAATTTTTTTTGTATATGTGAGGGGTCTGGCAGCCGCATTGAAAGTAGATTTAAGGGGCATCAGGTGAAATTTAGGAATTCCTGAAAGGAGGGAATTGCCATAGTCAAGTTTTGAGATGACAAGAGATGGCACTATCGTCTTAAGATCATCTGGGCAGATAAACAGTTTTACTTTCCTCAGATGTCTGAGTGTGCAGAGCGCTCCTTTGGCAGAGTTGTTGATGTGCTCCTCCATGGACATTGTTTTGTCCAGGGTGATGCCCAGCGACTTAACGGAGTTAGAGAGAGATAAAGAGGAGCTAAGAGCGTCCAGATTCTTGATCCAATCTAGGATAGGTAAAGGATTAGTTCTGGCAGAGAAGAGAAGTAGTTCTGTCTTTATAGGGTTCAGTTTAAGATGGTTGGTTTTGAGCCATGATTGTATATTAATAAGTGTGGTGTTTAGTTGTCGGAGGTCACAAAGTGATTTTATTTTGCAGTACAGTTATATATCGTCGGTATATAGGTGGTATTTGACACCTGATTGGTTCAAAATGGCGGTGAGGGGTTTCATGAAGAGAATAAATAGGGCTGAGGAGAGGACAGAGCATTGGGGTGCACCTTGTGTCACAGGAGCGGGGTTGGAGAGACAGCTATGTATTTTTATTTGCTGACTGCAATGTTGTGTTATCCGGTTTTAGGTGTAAACCTATAAAACCCCACCGAAAGGGAAATAGCCCTCACCAGTGTAAACATGTATACACTGAAAAAACGCCAGCACAACCACAAACTAAATGCCATTCAAAGAAAGGAAAAGGAGAGTGAAAGCGTCATTTTTATGTCTTCCTGAAGGGGCCAATACAATGTAACTTTGTTATACAAGGTAGCAGCAAATAAAGACTGGGTTAACACTATTCTGCTTGGGTTTTGTTGTTTAGGTATGTCACTAAAATATTGTTTCGTCTTCTTTTTTTCAGTTTTGTTTTTTTGGTCTAAAGATGAGGGATTTAGAAGCATGTTTTAGGTCTTGTTTAATTATTTTATAAACAGTAGAGAATCAGGAAATAACAAAATCATATTTGATATTTTGGCTATGTTTGATTGTTTCACTGATAGGTAAAATGGCTGGTTTCATAAGAATCTTTCCCAATATGTACCATCACATTTACCCACAGAGAATGCGTAAAACCCCTTGATACCTCAGCCCCCTTTTCTAGCGAGTCAGTATTGATAGTAGGTGAATTGCCAAACACCCCAGGCTTTAAACATTCAATGCAAGGTGTAGTGACAGGTATATGTGAAAAGAGTGCTGTCACCAAGCATCTGGGATAGTGGTGAAAACATGACACCAGACTCTTGGAAAACATGGAGCGTAGTGTCACTTGGAATGCTGCTTCAAAAAGTTCATACTAAGTTGAACAAATATTGGAATGATATTGTTTGTATTGGCAGTGATCCAGCTACGTATGTGAAAATGTTGTGTGATGACCTGTCAAAGTCGATACCTGAGCTGAAGTGCTTCCCTGTAGGAGATCCTTGCCACTTGCCAGAGGGTATGCTGAAAGCATCTTTACAATCTTCAGAGTTAATGAAGAATGCTATTTAGTCCATTCTGGTGCACTGTTTTGTTATGCACGGAACTAAAACGCAAATATTTCTCATTTTGTGCCTTGTGTAGAATCAAAGAAAGAGTCGTCCCAACTGTGTCATTTAGCTGGTGGTTCTCAATTCTAGAAGCCATGAATGCTATATTATCCATGTGGCAACCGTTTACAGAATCTTTGCTAAGTGATGATGCCAAAGGCAAGGATGTAAGGATCTTCGGTCGCATATTGATAGTGATGTGAAAAAAGTACACTCTACTGCATTCTTAGATTTTTACAGGAAAACATGATTGCTGTAGTGGACATAATTAAAAAACTAGAGTCTAAAAACAATCTTGTCTACCAAGTATTCAGCATAATTGGTGTAAATGTGAAACATCTCCTTGAGAGTAGGCTGAGCAACACTTTTAGTGACTTTGACACTGCAACATGTTCCATGTCTGAGTGCTTGTCACTTGGTAAGCAAAGAAATGTTGAGGTGCAATTCAGGACATTTTATTTTACAATGTATGAGAAATGGCTTGCAATGATGCATAGAAATGTCCCTTCAACAACCATGGCATTTGAAGTCAATGAAGCCTTACTGTGTTACTCTGCACAAGTTCTAGATCCCTTCCGTAAAGGAGATTTTTATCCGAACTTTCAAAAGTGCTGCTTCATTTTGACCGCTTCAATAACTCTGAGGGCATATGCGCCCAGTTCAAAGCATTTCTTGCATAACCTGTCCCAGAGAATTGCAATCTTCAGGTGCATCAGCATTGGCATGGAAAGGTATGTCAGTGGCCAGAGTTATCAAATTGTCTACTGGCTGTTTTGGCATTGCCTGTCTCAAGTGCCAGTGTTGACAGGGTCTTATCACAGATAAAAGTTTACATGGGAAGGAAAGAGCGAGCGAGCGTGCATGACTAAAGACTCACTGAAGAAGTATTATATGGTGTACTACAATAATTTTGATTTGTAAAAATGTATTTGGACCTCATATACACTGTACGTACACTTCTATATAACATGCACTATCAGTGCAGAAAGCAAGCAATAATAAAAGCAAAATGTACCAAAAACACAGTAAAAACACTGTTTCTGTTGTTTATAATGGCACAAAAATGTGTAACCACTGATAACCACTGTTTTTAGGTTGAGTGTAAGCGTACGACATATTGTATACTTTAGCATACATATATCTCTGTGGGCCGAATGCCATTCCTTGCTTCTCATTTGTTTGTTTCAATGTCCTTTAAAAATCCTTGCTTACTAGTGGCCAGTCCTGCCTTATTGTCCCTCCTTTTTCCTCCAAGGAGCAGGGACTTAGTACAATATCATTACGCTTTGTTCTGTTGATCTGCTTGTGGGGGGACTATTTTATTATGTTTTCAACCTCATGTTACACTGTGGCTGCTCATACCTGTAGCTGCTTACATTTTATTGCAGCATTAACCCTCTCAGTTCCTTCCATGTGGCTGGCATTCTTTTGTATTCTTCCCGAAGACAGCTCCCAGGCTGGCTTGGAATGCAAGCAATTAATTATTGTGGTTTTAAGTCTAACTCTGCCTCCTTTAATTTCCTCCAGAAACAGGCACAAAAACACTGCAACAGCATGCCATCTAGCTACTACAGCTCTAAATCATGTAAAAAAGTTAAACCACTACTTAAAAACAGCCATTGTTTTAGTTCCATTAAATCAATGCTTCAAATGATACTTTAAAATGCATGCTGCTTGTGTTCTTTCCTCCCCTCCAGGACCTGTGCTTGGCTGCTGTCTGAGGGGTTGGAAGTCTCTGCTCTTGGTTTAGCTCTGAGGCCAAAATGTTTCTTTCTGGAAGAATGTCCCCTGTAAATGTGCATTTGAATGTAGTACATTAAATAAATGCAGAACAAGAACACAGGGCCGGCAGAAGGGCGGTGCGATCCCACTGGATACTGACTTCAGAGCAGAGGGCTGTGTTTCTGTAGTATCCTAGTATCCTGTCCATGTTAATTCTTACCATTTTACGATCTACTCAGCCAGTGGAATGTTGCAGTGATGATGCGCTTAGGAATGTTGGGAGCCTGTGAGCAGAAGTCACAGTTGAGAGTGGGCTGAGCAGCATGCTGGCTGCTCCTGGTGGGGCTGATCTACATATCCTGTAACTAACTACAGTAAAACATCCTGAACTACACCTACCTGCGTGGACCTCGTTATTACAATTTTTTGGCGACGAGTTGGAGACTTTCTCACGCTTTGAAGTTTGTCTGAAACTACCTTAAGATGACATCTACAGCTGATCAACATGTTGGGGAGAAGCGTCAAGATGTACAAGTTCAAACAACACATGGAAGAGTTTGCAACAGGTCTGGGTCACAACAGGCCACATAGAAACCAAAGAAGCCACAAAGGAATCTAAGGAAACTAACAGCACGCTCTCCAGCCCCACCAGTGTCCATTACACCGGACAGCCCCAGCCCATGCGTGCTGTACTTTGTTTCATTTGGACACATCGACAAGTACTGCACCTTCATGGAAAGTAAACCACTTCACAACTCATTTATTTGGACGTTTCAAGCAAGCAGTACATGCAGAGTAACCATTTCAACACCTCAGCACACACAGGATCGTGATGTGCCACCGTTTTCCACTTTTAAAGCAAAATTCCTCTGGCATGTGTCTACGTGTATTTTAGCACTGGAGCTGGTTCACGGTGCTTGTGGTACGAACAAGCGTAGAGGACATTACACTGAAGTGCACTTTTAGTGTCTTGGCTGTTCTCTGGATCACAATGTTTTTGTACACTACGACAATAACGATTTTCTAATAGTGTATAAGTTCGTCTGGGGCAAGTTGGATTTGGTCTCTGGTGTGTCTCTACTGAGTCTACTTTTACTCGTTTGCAATTTTGAACCAATCTACACTCACATCGTCTGGTCAGTGTGGCCCCAGAGTATCATCCTACCAGCTACTTGGATAAAGTCTTCTCACCCTGGGGATCGAGCTGGTATCATTTTTGTCACTTTTGCATTTTTCTTCATCGTCAATAGAAATGTGATGTATGACCCTTTATGCTAAAGATATTCGGACGTATTCCTGGATTCAAGTGAGTACTTTGCATTTTCTTTTATCTTTGGGTTTTTGTTCCGGCGGTTTGTCATGTGGAGCAACTTTGGCAGTTCAACCGCTGTGCTCCATTTTTAAAACTGTGTCTCGAGTCAACTGATTGCACGCGCAATCTTACCTGTGTCTTTGGAAGCCGAGCTGTGTCTCCGAATCTTCAACAGTCACGAGTCTCTCTCCGCGCTAGTGTTAGTGGGCAGCAACGTTTTGATGATTGAGAGCGCCTGGAGCCATCCGGCATGGCGTCACCAACGTGCCGCCATCTTCTGTTTGGCCGCAACTTACAAGGGCATGAGCCATCAAACATTATACTTTTAAAGCATTTGCCAACCACTTTGTTTATTTCTATAAAGTTTTACAGAAATTGTAAGGTGTCCGGGAACGTCGCGGTCAAAACTTGGTGGAGTCCGGTGATGTCGCAGTGTTATATCACTTGCGGATCTTGTCTTCTGTTTGTCTTCTTGGGCAACTCTTTCATGGTCAAGATCCTGTGGACTAAGTTGTTTTTCAAGTCTTTACACTTTCGCTTTCAAGTAGGGTGTTATAAGGTACTGATTAATTTTCTTTTTTTTCCTGTCTCAACAGTTGTTCTCGCTGGAGCCAGATTTTTCACAAGGACATATGTTACCTTGCATTAAGTTATTTTTGAATGCATGACATTTTTCACGTTACTATTATGGCTACCAGTAATGTTTATTAATAGGATTTGCATCTGTTTCGCAAAAGTCATGATACTCATTAGTTATAGTCTGCCCCGGACTATGTCTTCTAAGTGTGTCTGTTTAAACACTGGTGTGTGTCACATGGATACGGTGACACGTACACACATAGTTGTAACTGTCTCCAAATGAAATGTTAACGACTTGTAAATTTAAGCCTGTTTTACCATATGCATCTATGTTTTGGCTTGTTGTACATTTCATGATGTTAAGGTTTTCTCAAGTTTTATCCTTCATAGGGTTGTATGATGTTTTCTTTGTTGGGCTCAACATTGTACGTACATGGACTCTAGGTACACACCATCAAGAGTTCATTATTTTAGTTTACATGCATGCATGCAGTCTTCCCTACGTAGGGATGGCAATGGGTTTTAGTCCCATTTGCTCAGTGTACATTTGCCCACTTGTGCTACTTATGGTTTCTACCCTCACACAGGGCATTTTTGTATGGGTGTTAGTCCCATCCACAGCAGTTTATCATACCTATTTCTGGGAATAGGTCATGGGTTCATACCCATATACAGTAGCTAACCGTAGCTAATCTCCCTTATGTCTCTGGGGAGATCTTAGGTTTCAGTTTTCTTTCTCTAATACTGTTACCCCACACAGGGTGAGTCGTATGGTTTATAGTCCCATTACTACATTACACAGTATGTGACCTCTACATGAGGTTGTCCTTATATGGGCTATCTTTTCATGGGTCCCAGTCCCATTCACAGTAACTCCTCACCCTTTTTGCCTCGGGGTAGGGTTTGGTCATGGGTTTTAGTCCCATTCTCACATACGTTGGGTACATCTTTACCTTTACATAGGGTGTGTTTCATGGGTTTCAGTCCCATTTGTCTTATTTTCTCAACGTTATATATTACATTGTCAATCTTGCAACGTAATGTTATGTTCATATTAAATCACTTTGTCAATATAGTAATGGGGTTTGTATGAGGGATCTTATTGTATTTTCTTCTCATCTTCCCTGTTTCTTTCGCGTGTTCAGTTTTCCTCGTGACGTCCTTTCTTCTTGTCATCTGTGGATTCTGGACTTTATCCTTGTTGTCAGTCTTTCTTTGTCTTCTGTCTTTCTTTCATCGTAATGCGTTTTTTTTGTTCTTCCTTCCGCTTGAGGTTACTCTTCCTTCTCCACTGTGTGTGTGTCTGGTTGTAGTACAGTGTTTTGTTGTGTTGTGCTATGCCTTGCTTTCTCGCTTGCCTGCCTGGCCAGTAGGTGTGTCTGAGGGGTAGTCATTGGTGCTTTCATGTTTTGTCTTTTCCTCGTTGTTTTCTTTCGCTGGGTCTCCCTACTCTTTTCTGTTGTTATTTATAGAAGGGAGGATGGGTTATATTTATCTGTTTTTTTATCTGTCGCTTCCTCTTTTTCTACTTCCACCTATCTTTCTGTTCCCTCCTTGTTGTTCACTTCTTTGCACCGTTTATGCTGTTTCTGTATTCCTCTTTTTCTTTCCTCTTTTATGGTTCTCCCTTTTCTGTTTCCTATCTTTATTGCTTTTGTTATATAAGAAAAGGGGATACGTAGTATCCTATCCATGTTAATGTTTTACCATTTTACCATCTACTCAGCCAGTGGAATGTTGCAGTGATGATACGCTTAGGAATGTTGGGAGCCTGTGAGCAGAAGTCACAGTTGAGAGTGGCTGCTCCTGGTGGAGCTGATCTGCATATCCTGTAACTAACTACAATAAAACATCCTGAACTACACCTACCTGCGTGGACCTCGTTATTACAGTTTCTGAGTTTATTTTGCTTTTAAAGGTACTCACTGACACATTCCTGGCCTGAAAGCAATTCCAGACAATAAAAATCTCAAGATAACTCCAGTGATTAATGTTCTTGCTGGAGAGAAGGAGTTGTCTAGTAGAAGAAGTTTTGACTCATTGCAAGGTAGCAGAGTGTTAATATGCCGGCTGCAAAGAAAGTGTACCATGCAGAACACAAAGTCCATAAAATGTAAATAGGTCAGTGGGTTACTGCTTTTCTGTTACTTGCAGCTTATAAGTTAAAATCCTAACATAGAACAGTGTATTTATGACTGTCATCAAAGAACTGCATGCACTACAAAGTATAGATTTGAGCAGACATTGATGTTGCAAAAAGGGTTCATCTGGGTAAAAATCGGTTCTTTTTATTTAAGAGAACCCCCAACTATGGTGTTCTGTTTTCAATTCTGAGTTTGGGATTCTGGGGCCCAGGCACTCTTTAGCAATGCTGCCTACCATTATGCATGACTTGTGACTCCTACACCCTGTATTCCTCTGTCTTATGTAACATTTCCTTTACGCTAATTTATACACGTATGATTGATTGTCTCTGTGTAATTTGTGTGTGATGCAAAGTGCTTTGACACCGTACACTGGTATGAGTGGCGCTTTATAACTAATTAAATGCATCTGAACGTTAGTGGTTATGTAGCCTTAAGGGACACTGTTAAAGGGTGGTGGTGATGGAGGTATCCGCAACACTCAGCCTTACCTCAACATCACCTCAGCATCATCGCAGCACCACCTCCTCATCAGTGCACCACCACCAGTGCAGCACCAACTCAGCATCAGCGCAGTACCAGCTCAGCACCACCTTAACATCAGCACTGCACCATCCTAGCTTTAGCACAGCACTATCTCAACACCAGTGCACCACTACCAACACAGCCCCACCTCAGCAGCAACTCAGCACCAACGCAGCACCACTTCAGCATCAGCGCACCACCACCTCAGCACAGCACCAACTCAACATCCCTCAGCACCAGCTCAGAACCACCTCAGAACCAGTGCACCACCACCACCTCAGCATCACACAGCATCACCACAGCATCACTCAGCACCACTTCAGCATCAGCACAGCACCACCTCCCCATCAGTGAGCCACCACCAGTGCAGCACCAACTGAGCATCAGTGCAGCACCACCTCAGCATCAGTGCAGCACCAGCGCAGCACCATCTTCGCATTAGCACAGCACCACCTGAACACCACCACCTCAGCATCAGTACAGCCCCATCTCAGCATCAGCACAGCACTACCTCATCAGTGCTACACCACCTGAGCACCAGTGCAGCAGCACCACCTCAGCATGACTCAGGTCCACCTCAGCACCACTTCAGCACCAGCGCAGCACCACCTCAGTATTAGCACAGCACCATCTCCGCATCAGTGCACCACCACCAGCACATCACCACCTCAGCACCAAAGCAGCCCCACCTCAGCAGCACCACCACCTTAGCTTGAACCAGCACCTCAACATCACCTCATCATCACCTCAGCATCACCTCCTCATCAGTTCACCACCAACTCAGCATCAGCGCAGCACCAATACACCACAACATAAACATCAGCACAGCACCATTTCCGCATCAGTGCACCACCACCAACGCAGCACCACCTCAGCAGAGCATCACCTCAACACAGCACAAAATCAGCATCACTTCATCACCAGCGCAGCACCACCACCTCCACATAACTCAGCGCCACCTCCGCATCACTTAGCACCACCTCTGCATCACTCAGCACCACCTCAGTTCCATGTCACACAATTAAGTTCCACACATTTCCAGTCCACACCACATAATTTAACACCAAATCACATAATACAACTCAACAACACAATTACACAACACATCACATACATCCAATCCACACACAAAATTCAACAGCACAACACATAATTAAACTGAACTACTTACCACTCCACAACACACAATCCCACTCCACATGCCACTACACTGAATGCCACATAATTGCTAACCATATATTTCCTCAGCACACCATGCCACATAATGCCACTACACAAATCCACTCCACACGACACCATTCCACTACTAACTATTCCAATCCAACCCATATAGTTCCACTACACACCACATACATACACTCCATAACACATAAGAAGAATACATTGCCATTTACAATGCCAATAGCTCCAACTCAAACAAATGCGAGACCGATTGCATTTCCAATGCTTTTTTTAAGGTATTGAAAAAACACCAGAATTTACCACAAATTGAAACTGAAAACAGGAAAGCCTAGATGTTAACCATTTCAGGACTGTGCCATTGACACTTGCGATATCTGAGAGTTTCAAGTAAAGCTGGGTGATTTACTGTATCGGAAGCCACTGATAAGTTGAGTAGGATACGTTTCTGCGAATGTCATCTGAAATATTGAGCATAGGAGTTTCAGTGCTACAACCTTTCCTGAATCCTGATTGGAAAGTGGAGGTTGAATTCCTCAATGTGTTGGTTTAGTTGAAGGAGGACACATTTCTCTAGCGTTTCTTGAAGTCATTGGGGTCCGTTTCAGGTTTTCTGAGAATGTTCTAGCCCACCTCTTGGCCCTGGTCCCTTTAGCTCTGGTCACCTTTTTACTGGTTTTCTGAATCTGGAACTATTGGTTCTAGTCCTTTCGAGGTCTTGTCTACTTAGGACTGCCTCTTCCTCTGATATTGGCTGCACTACTAGGTAGTAGGGCCTTACTACTCCGGTCATTTTACTGTTGTGTCAATTGCTGATGAGTCTTTCTTTTTAATGTACTGCCTTTTGCTACAAAACCTTATAAAAAGTCTTGATAAGAAATAAAGGACTGCCTCTTCCTGACTCTCCCTGTTCCTAGCTCTTCCTGTCATTGGTCCTTCCTAGTCCTCCTGGTCCTGGTCCCGTTTGTCCTGGCCCTACCGATTCTTCCCACACTGGCCCTGCTGTTTTTCTGGTTCCTTTTCTATCTACCTGTGTCTGACCCTCCTAGCCCTCCTTGGTTGGTAATCCTGATCTTCCTGGATCTGTCCCCGTACTCTTAATTCCCCTGGACAGTGCTCTCCGTTCCTCATTGGGTTCTCTTGGCTGATCTTCTTGTTTCTGATCCAGTCTTTTTGGTCCTCCTTGCTCTGGGTGTTCTGGTTCTTCTGATCCTCATACCCCAGGTCCTTCTCCACTCAGTACTCCAGGCTCTAGTCTCTTTCTCTCTGGTCCTCCTGATTCTCCTAGTCCTATTTCTGGTCTTGCTTATTCTGCCCTGTTATACTGCTCATTCCGGTCCCTGGTACTAATGGCCCTGGCCTACCTGCTCCTGATTCATCTAGTCCTCCTGGTTCTCCTCCAGCTGTTTGATTCTCCTGGGCCTGGTCCTCCATGTCCACCTAATTCTTTTCATCCTGGTTTTGTGCTACCTCATCCTCTTAGTCATGATCCTCCTTGTTCTGGTCATCCTGTTCTCTCTCCTAAATAGCCTTGTCCTAGCCAAGCAGCTTGGTCCTCCTCTCTCCTGTCATCCTGGTCTTGGTCCACCTTGATCTAGTCCCCTTTTCTTCCTCACTGCTGTCCTTCTCATCCTGGCAGGCCTGGTCTTGATCCTCCTGGGCCTCTGTGCTTTGATCTTTCTAGTTCTCTTGGTTGTTGTCTCATTGGTCCTTCTTGCCCTGGTCTCTTAGCTGTTATCCTTTGGCTCTGAATGCCTAGGCATCTGCTCCAGGTCCTCTGGGTTCTATTCTCTTAGACTTCCTCACTCATTTTCTGATCTGCCTAGCACTGGTCCTCCTATTCCTGGTCCTCAGAGTCCTTGTTTTTAGTACCCACGTTGTGCACAATGCACTTCTCCTGCTTCTGGCCTTTCTTGTTGGAGTCTTTGTATGTTAAGTCCTGTTGCTTCTGGTCCTCTTGGCCATCCTAGTCATTCAAAGTCCACTTTATTCTGACCCTTCCTATTCCTGTTGAGCCTGGAGCCCTTGTCCTGGCCCGTCTGATCTTGCTCACTTTGTTCATCCATTTTCTTGTCTCCCAGCTGCTGGTCCTGCAGGTCCCCAATGGCCTAACAAAACTGGAGGGTCCCCCCACGCTCCAGACCCAGTCATGGGTTTTCAGGCCAGGGGACTGCAACCTGTGCACAGTGCCAGAGGGGGGCCCCGCACACCGTGGGGGCCTGGGGGGGACTAATGTTATGGAACTGCAGGTTCCCCTTGTTTCTTAAGTCCTGGTCCTCTGTGACATGGCACTCTTAGTCCTTGTTCTCTTGATTTGCATAGTCCTGGTCCTCTGGGCCATGTTCCCGGTCCTTTTGGTGCTTCTGGTACAGCATCCACCTGTCCTGGCCCTCTTGGTCCTGGTTCTCTTTGTTTGGGTACTCCTATGCCTGGTCATTTTGGTCCTGGTCCTCTATTCCTTAGTCTTCCTGTCTCTGGCTGTCATGGTCCTTCGGATCCTCCTCACCATGGGTCTGCTGCCCCAGGGCTTGGTGTTTCTGCTTCACATGGTTCTCTGGGTCCTAGTCCTGAGGTCCTGGTCCCTCTGACACTTGTAACTATGTTCTAGTTCCTCATAGTTATGATCCTTCTAGTCCTCTTTGCACTGCTCCTGGTCCTCCTGCTTCCCCTTGTTCTCTTGACACTAGTCTTCTTGGGTCTTTCCACCTGGATCTGCTACTTCTGCCCCTCCTTGTTCTCTGGCCCTGGTCGGTGCTCTCAGACCCTAGTAGCCCTCCTTGCCTTGCTGAACCAGGTCACCCTGGTCGTCCTACCACTTGTCCTTCTGTTCTTTCTTGCCCTGGTTCTCCTGATCCCCTTGTTCCAAATCCTTCTGGTTCTCCTGATCCTTCTCACTCTGGTACCAATATCTCTAATGTTGTTCCTCCTTGTCCTATCCTCCTCATCTGTTTGTTCCTGGTCCTCTCTGGCCTTGATCATCCTAGTACTCGTGAATCAGGTCTCCCTGGTACTGGTCCTTTTTGTCCTGGTCCTCATGGATCTGGTAACTCTGTCCCTCTTTGTGGTGTACCTCATTGTCTTCATATTCCAACAAGTCTTCATTCTCCTCCTATCGGTCTCCTTCCTTCATGCTCCAGGTCCCCTCCACATTGACTTTAGTCAGGTACAGTCTCCTAGCCTGTCACTCTTGCCTTGTCACACTGTTACATTTAATTTTTTACATTTTCACTCAGATTTTTATTTGTGTTTTTGTAGGCTTCCAAATTTGCTGAGGCAAAGCTGCCAACACCAAAAATGAGGGCCCAGTAGAGAAAAGACCCAGTCAACTTAAAACACTGCTGAACATGTTAAAAACAAAACTACAATTCCTAAGATACATTAAATAAAGTGACTAAACGCAAGTGAGTAAAATGCCTGTGATTGAAGTGGCTACGCGTGACATGGGACTACTAAGTTTGAAATCCACTGGGCTGAGAAAATAGTAAGGCAAATAGTGGCAGCTTAATGAATAGACACTTCCCTCATCAATTACGCAGAAGCTTTGCTCACCTGTACTCTGCTTTCACTTTCTCATTTCCATACAAGTCCCATTATTGCATCTCATGCAAATGCCCTCAAAGCTCTGCATTCCTAGCACTAATTTTCTTAAGCAAGGGCTCCTCCTTCTGTGGCCCTGATACCACTTGTCTCTCTGCAACAATCCCTGTCTGCCACTGTTGTGTTGCCAAGTCTGAGATACTAAACAAGCAGAATCCCCCTTAAAAAAGAAGCCCAAACAAGCACAATTCCTCCCATAAGAATCCCAAATCGCGTCCCACCAACAAAATAGGCAAACGTGAGGAAAACATTTATGTAATACACATTAAAACACAGGGCCTGATTTAGAGTTCGGCGGATAGGTTACACCGTCACAATTGCGACGGATATCCCGTCCGCTGTATTAAAAGTGTGTTACAGCCAATGGCACTTGTAATTCGGCAGATAGGATTTTCGTCACGATTGTGATGGAGTAACATGTCTGCCAAACTCTAAATCTGGTTCATACTCTTTAATCTTGTATATATAGCATTAAAGAGTCATATGCAGTCAGCCTAATGTTCCCAGACTGCAGTTCAAAATATATGTGAGCCATAACCTGAAGGTTTTGTGGCAGAAGTTTGATTTATACATTTATTTTTTAACTTTGCATCATACCAAACTTAATTCATGCACTTACTTACTTTTGTACATACTCTTGTATGTGTGTATGCACTCTCTTTTAAAGTGCATCATACTTTCCTGCACTCCTTTTACAAGATGGCCACCATGCTGCTGCTGTTTGTATGTTCATGCCTGGCTAAATAAAGATCACCTTCACACTATTTATCTGGTTGCCGGTCAAATAGTACAAAATCTCTGCTGTTTAGCCTGTGGCTGGAAAATCAGATATTAAGCCGGCACTCGCTAAATAGCAGGTGATTGTGTGCTATTTTATCAACTACTTGGTAAATAGCAGAAATTATGTACTGTTTGTCTGGGGGCCCGATAATAGCCACTTTGTTTACAAAAATATGCCCCATTGGAGTTAATAATAGAAAATCTACACCCATTGGGACAATATTTTTGGAAACAATATTTCCTCCAGACAAAACTTTTGCTAACCATATTCTGGCATACAATCCATGGATTGCGATATGACTAATTAACCTTCAAGGATGCAAATTGCTTTTGAAGGTCTTTGTTCAAGGGGAGTCCCTAGATGTCTCATTCCTTATGCATGACTCAGAGTCGGAGGTATGGAAGGTGATATAATGAATATTACTGTGACAAAGGCCCCTCAGATATCTTGATGATAGCTGTGATACATTTAGGCTTAACAGCCTCCTGAAAGAGTTGAATAATCTGTCCCTGTACTATAAAGCGCTGCATCTCACTTAGAATAGAACATCTTAGCTCAATGAATACACATTTGTTGGGTAGACTGCAGAGGAGGATGCCAGGAGAACATGCTTTTATTAATCACACCAGCTTTGACATAGAGGTAAATGGAGATATTTAGATTTCTTGTTTAATTCTATATTTTTTTTTTACTTTTTTGCATTTACCCTTCAGAAAATGTCCTCATGTTTGTCAAAAAGAATTCAAAACCGTTCATCTAATCAATCATCTGCTCTCCCCAATTAACATGTTTAACATCTGCTAAACACCGCCAGCGTCTGCTGTGTCATCATATCACAATAGAGCCCAAGGCTAATTATTTTCTCCACATTTGCTCTAGATGCAGAATGACAGTAATGGATTTGAAATGACTGTTGTGCGTGTTATAATAGGAATGATTGCAGATAATGAAGGTGCATATGGCTCCTGCAGTTGTGTCTGCTGTCCTGGCAGTAATGGACAGTATTAGGCAATCAGCAAGCACCCATCTATTCTGAAAGTGGAAATACTCCACCCTCTTCATGTGGTGACGCAACCAGCCACGATAACTTTTTAGATGAGGCTCTATTAAAACCTTATGTTCATATACAGTTTTTTTTTGCTCTAAAATTGCTGTACAAAAATCCCAAGTTTTCTGTTCATGGTAGAGACTTCAAACTACGTTTTCAGCACTGTTGACTTTGAGCAAGTGTGAGGCGAGACATTTTAGCTACAGCCAGTCCAATGGGGCTGAGTGGCCATGCCCCCCCACCTTTTGCCCCTCACGAACAGTGGGGGATATGTACAAGGAAGTGGCGGAGTGAGGCGTTAGCCGTCATGGCTTAACGCATCACTCCGTCACTTCAGAAACGCAAGGCTGCTCCCTATTTACAAGGATATGGTGCAGCCTTGCGTTTCCCCCTGCGCTGGCGCTACACTTAGCAGTGTAGCGCCAACGCCGGCACCCTTGTATCATAATGCGGGTGTCTGCGTGCAGGGGAGGATTGTTTATGTGTAGGAAGGTGTCCCTTCTTGCACATAAACAATCCTAAAATGCTAATTTGTCACTTGCATGTGTGCTGCATTATGCAGCACACATGAAAGTCACAAAATGGCATTTCTTTTACAGATTGTTTATGTACAGGAAGGAGGACCTTCCTGTACATAAACAATCCATGACAGTTTGCTTTTTCCATGTGTGCTGCACAAGGCAGCACACATGGAAAAAGCAAAAACGAGGAGAAATAATGCATTTCTCCTTGTTTAGCCAAGTTAAGACCGGGTTTTCCCTGGTCTTAATTTAGGCGCTGCCTCCTATGTACGCTGCCCTTGTACATAGGGGGCAGCATCAAAAAGAATGGGTGTTGCGGTGCAACGCCCACCGCAATACCCACTGCCCACCCCTTTCACGCTAACCATAGCGTGAAAGGGGCCTTATTTACAGGGCAGCATTAAGCCACTAACGCTGCCTTGTAAATAAGGCTAAGCCCATATCGCCACCACAACGTCGGAAAAAGTGACGTTGTGTTGGCGATAGGGGCTTGTAAATATGACCCAGTGTCTGTCAGGCTGAACAAAGGTCAGGCTGAGGAATTCACAGCTTCTGTGGGCGTGACCTCCTTTGCTCAGCAAAGGTCCCTGAGGTCCTCCCCTCATTGATGAGGGGTAGCGTCACTGATTGCCTCGCCCCTGGGTGCTTCAGTTTAAAGCCCTGAAGCGCCCAGTGTCGAGTGTCAATCAGTGACACTTCATCATACAGTGGGGCGGGGTCAGCAGTCTCACTGACACGATCCCACTCTGTGATAACGTTGGGACTGCTGCCTTCCCTCAAGGGAAGGCAGCAGTCTCAATCCTCCTGGGACCTCCAAGGCAGAGCTCCAGGTAAGTGTGTGTTTTTTTTTTAAATTAATGTTTGACGTGTGTGCGCATGTGTGTATGAATGTTTGGTAATGAGTGTTGTGAATGGATATGTTTGTGTGTGTGCACGTGCATGTGAATGCATGGCTGTGAGTGTGTATGTGTATGTGTGCGTGTGCATGTATGTCTCATCCGTCCCCCTCCCTCCTAAAAGTACCACCCGCCACTCAGGTCAATATAAACCTTTATTTCAGCATAGGTTTTGTAACTCGGAAGGTATCCAGGGCCTGACTGGAAACCAAAATCAGCTCTAGCAAAATGGTCAAACGAGCTGCATATTGCTCTATCTGTTGAACAGAGCGAGCAAGCCTCTGTGTCTTGTATCCATGTAGGGGGCCGGGTTGGACTGGAGAACCAAAAGCAGTTCTGACAAAAATGCTCTAACTAGCCCAGCTCCCTTCGTGTCTTTGTGCTATCTCTCATTTTCCATCCATTTTCTTTCTCTTCTCCCTTCTTTATGGCTTTCTCACTACCTCTTTCCCTCTCTTGCGTCTTCCTTGAAGCCTTCCCTGTTTCTGCTACAATTAACTTAGCAGAACTGGGGAAAGTGGCAGAGTCACCAGGAGCCACCCTGGGCCTTCAAAACCGTCCTCAAAGGGCCCCAGCCCACCGGGGAAATGCCACCTGGAGGAATAAATGGCCTGCCCAGCGCTGGTAGGAGGTATTCGCCTATGAAGGTGTTTTAGAAAACATGGGTCCAAACAATGCAAATTGAAGGACACATCTTCAAATATACTAGCTGAACACTTTCATGACTGGATCATGGAAGCCAATTCAGCCCTGAAAGCAGCCCCCACCTTACATCCCCCTGAGCAACTGCCAGAGAGTCCAAAGGGCCACTCCGTATCATAGCACCATACAACTGACCTCTGTACATCATTATTTTCTTTCTCCATTTATATGAATCCAACAGTTTCTCCTTAATCCGCAACTGATCAAGGGGAAGAATGAAGCAAAGAAAAAGGGAGTTGGCAAATTGTAGTAGGGTACCCTTCGTATGCTCTTAAGCATGAAATTTCACTAAAAGAAAAAATGTATAAAATCAGATCTTTTTGTGCACTCCGACAAAAACAGCTTAACACAACTCTCCATCCTCACATGGTTTGCACCTGAATATCGAACCCACAATATCAGTGGGACAGAATATCGAGGAAAAATATTGAAAAAAATATATCAACAAGTAAGTCAGTTTAGATTTTCTATACCTAATCCCACATACATGTACCTACGCAGTGCATGTGTATTCAGGGTGGAGTTAGGAATAGTAAATTTATACTTCCCTATATACCTGTCGTGCTATTTCTGAGATTGCCAGAGCAGATTTGATGACATCTCCCACAATGAATGAGTCTGCAGCAAAATGGGTGTTCGTTATATTAGCACACAATGTTCACACCATCACTCATTGCTGGAAAACCATGGTAAAGAGAACAGATTCTTCATGCTTTTCTTACTTTGCAATATAATTATATTCTCTACTAAGTATCTCATTGTTTTTGATTTAGTTACACTCATCTTTGTCTCTGATTCAATGGTATTTCCATATTAAACCATAGCCATTGTCTATGGCCATTTAAGATCCCATGAGAGCTGTACATGAAATATCTGACATCGGTTTGTTGACCTTTGCTTATCCTGGTCTCATTGTAACCTTCACTAATCACAAGGAAAAGTTGTCACGATCACATGCATTTCACCCATGACTGAGCAATTTTGCGCTGCAATTTGCATGGATGACCGAGTGTCAATTGTCATTTCCATTTGTTGCTAATGTTGCACTTGCACTGAATGATCAGTTCAATTATAATTTGACAATCGTTAGCAAGGCAAACAAAAGGGTAAAAATTGATGATTAATGGTTCAAAATTCCCAGTCCGTGATGCAGTGCGACTCAACCTCTAGGGCAGAGGTCTTCAAACTTTTGTAGGCTGAGCCCCCCCAGCTGAATTTTTTTAAATGTTGGGCCCCCCTCCACCTGACAGTAATTTCTGGAATCTCGTACACCACATAATCGTCCGCCACCCACATATCCCGGGCCATATCCGGCAAATAATGTTCAACACAGTAAGTGTGTTTAGTTAACTGCAGTTTTGTGAGTGGGTGTGGTTAAATGACAGAGGCTTATTACACAGCTCAAAACTCAATTTTCCCACCGGTACATTAGTCACCAGACACTGGTGAACCACACCTGAATATAAGTGATGACGCTTTTATTGTTGCCTAAAAACTGCTGGATATACAAGGTACTTTGCAGTGTCAGCCCCCAGTAACAAAACCAACCCCACCTTTCCAGCCTCCCAGGGAAACGCCTGATACCTGGAGCGGCCAGTCCGGCCTTGCTACCACCCAATGGTGCCCCTCATCTTCGCATAGACTGCTTCTCATGTGTATTTGATTTCTTTTATAGTGCTACTCGTCCCAAGTGTGTATGGCAGAGTGTCGGAGTGCGTTACATCACACACATATTATATAAAGACAATGACTCATATAAATGTGAAAGTCAATGTACTTAAGATAATGGGGGCTACACGGTGTAATCAGTCTTTCATCCATCATTCAGTCTTTCACCATTCATTCATTTCACCATGTCCTTCCATCTGTGTGCCCAACCATAGCCACACATATTCAACCATTTGCAAACCTATCCATCATATATCCTTCAATCCATCATTTCACTCATCCATCCACCCTTTCACTCATCCATCCCTCCATCCACCCTTTCACCCTATCCATCCGAACACTTGTCCATCCATACAGCCATTTACCCTTACACCCATCCAGCCATTCTTTAACTTACTCATCCATCCACCCAGTCACTCACTCTTCCACCCATTCACCCTTTTAGTCATCCATCCATCCTCCCTTTCTCTCTCCATTCCCCTTTCTCTTAGCCATCCGTCCTTCCATCCACCCACCCATCTACTCATCCACTCATGAATCCAACCATTGACCCCATCACTCATCCATCCTTTCACTCATCCATCCACCCCTTCACTCATCTACCCATCCTTTTGTCCATCTACCCTCCCTTTCACTCACTCATCCATCCTTACATCCACCCTTTCATTCATCTGTCCATCCACCCTTTCACTTATCAATCCATCCATCCATCCATCCATCATTTTACTCACCAATCCACCCATTCACTCGCACATCATCCACCCTTTCACTCATCCATCCACCCTTCCACTCATACATTCATCTATTTACCTTTTCTCTCATCCATCCTCCCACTCACCCATCCATCCTTTCTCTCATTATCCATCCATTCACCCAAATAATATATACAAACAGCAGATCTCCAAGTGACAGCAACAGGATTTTCCAGATGTAGACTTAGAATATCCCCTAAGCATGAATGGTGTTCGAACTTTCATATTCACTATTCTATGTCAGAATGACAGTTGAAATAAACAAAATTGAATGTAGTTATTAGCTTTGTGCATTTTTTCCATGTAGGCATACACGGGTTAACAGCCCAGTGGATGAGAAGGCAGAGGTAGCTAATCAGATACATTTGCCAGCATCTCACTGCTAATGGGTTCACATGTGTGAAAAACAAAAGACATTATTCACCAAACCAATGCGAGAAGTTGCAGGTAGATGTGACTGGAGACACGGAGAATGATAAAAGAATGACCTGTCACCCCCTCTTTTCAAGCACACCCTCAGCCGAGAAGTTGCTGCAGTTTAGTTAGAGAATGTACAAAAACACTGCAGGTGCTGCCCACGAGGACCGCCAGCGCATGCCCTGTTATGTCACAGCCTACAGCGGACGTTCATTCCTAAACTCTGAGGAATAAATTTTGTGTTCCTGCGACCGGTGTCTGTGCTGTGGGTATGGTGTAAGTTCCAGGCGGGCATCTGGGGGGGGGGGGTGGGGGCGAGGGGTGAAAAAGATTTCGGGGGTGGGGGCTAATTCTTCGGCCATAGGCAGACCGGCTCTAAAGAAGGGGTGAAAACAGAACAAAAGCCTCATTAACAAGTAAATGGTCTTTTAAAGACCTTTGAAGTACTCGGGTGCGGCTGCAATTAGACGTCGCCAGCCCTCGAAGCTGTCTCAGCCGGGCTGACTCATACGACGGCGGGAGGGGGTGAGCCCAATGGGTGTTGCGTGCCTGGTAAGTGCATAATTGCGGGAAATTCACCAGAACAATAACAACTCGAAATTAGTGAGATTGTGCAGAGTTTAGGATGGAGTGCGCGCCCCCCTTGAGAGGGTGTTGCGCCCCCATAGGGGGGCGCGCCCCACAGATTGAAGAACTCTGCTCTAGGGTAATCCATTTAAACTGGCCCTCAGTTCTGTGTGTTGATACTTCTATCACTGCTCTGGTAGATTCCAGTACATGTGCTCGCAGCTTTGGAAAAGCACTCCTACACTTCTTAGTTTGGTGTTGGAGTCTGATTTTGTAAGGTGACCACTAAAACTATCTGCCTCTTCTGTGTATTTGTGCATCATTAACACCCATGTGTTTGTGCATTTCAAATGATCGAATCCTGATGGGGCCTTTTCATCTTTTGAAGTTGATAAATTCCATGGCCATAAATTGCGTGTTCTAGTCACACCTGTAATTTGCAGCTATAAAACACCAGTGGCGGCCCGTGCAGCTAAGCATGGTGAGGCGGGCGGGGGTGGGGGGGGAGAAGTGACAAACGACGGAATAGGACAAATGAAATAAATGAATAAATAAAAACACTTACCTTGCACTCGCTGCATCGGCGTTGTTTGTCACTTCCACCCCTCCACCTTCCCGCCTCACCGCCCATCGCGCTTACCTGCATGGGTCGCCACTGTCAAACACAAGAGTTGATAAAAAATTGCTTATTCCCCGCATGACCCATCAAAGAATCTATATGATCTTGCTCACGAAGATGAGTGCCAACACAAATTCTGGCCTTTCAGTCTACAGATACCTCTGGACTACTATGGAATACTATTTAATGATCATGGGAGCACCAATTTGGCCCAACCACCTTACAAACATCCCTTTTCTAAGATCAAAGAGGAAACAGATTAGTAAGTGCTTTACAATTTTCCATTTAAGTTTTATTGTGGGATAGGTATTTGCCTCTCTTTTTTTATTTGTCTCGGTGCAGAGTGCTGTCTGCGTGGATAGGCATTAAGATGCACCACATGGGTGTAGTTAGCTCTGTACAAATGCTACAGTGCAAAATGCTTCTGACATGCAAACAATGTTGTTTCTATTTACTGTTTACATCCTCAGATTGAATGCTATCTTATAAAAGCCTCCTCTATATTTCTAAAACATTGCGAGAAAAACTTACCTTAACTTAAAACTAGCGACTGTGATGTCTCCTTCCTTTCGAATGATCCTCTCCTTACCCTCCATCCTGTACATGCCTTGCTCTCTCTGAGTGTAGCCTCCTCTAAGATGCATGCCTGTCTGTGTTGCTCTCTTACATTGTATTTCTGCAAAATGCCCACACCTCACCTCATAGATCACAACCGTCTTTTTTTAAATCATATTAAGAGAGCACAAAACTAATCCCACTAACAAACAACCAATAATCAACATAAGCCAATGACTAATGCATTAACCACTAACCTTGTGTTTCCGCTCGCTACCTGCTGAAAGCACTTCAATTTCCAATACAATCCAGTGACACATATAGCTCTTGCTTTTTATGCAGACATGTCAAAAATATACTACTGTTAGATTCTCATAATGGCAATCCCTTTTCCTGTGTGTTTCAAAGTTTAATTAGAAGTGATTAATTAACAGTGATTTATCCTAGTCTGCAGGGACTAGATATTTACTTATTCATGACACTTAGTTTGGAGTCAATTGCCCCTGTACATGTCAGTAGTAGTGGGATTGGGTCCACTGGCTGTAGAGTAACTGCTGTGATACAAAACATTTCATTTGACCCCACGGAATTGCCAGTATGATATCTCTCTATACAAATTGTAACCGTTTTGCAGACTTCTGGGCCTCACAGTAATGTTTATGCTTCTTGGTCATCCTTCAAGTTTATGTTCAGTTACTGCTTTTGGCCATTTTTCATTCATAGTCCTGGTACAGGCAAGATTGCTCCTCTTCCTTCAGTTTATACTTTCATTCCGATTCTTGTTTTTGCGTCTGGTCCTCATTAAATTCTTACCTTGTGTTTTGAACTCTGTGTTTGGGGTCTCCTCACCCTGTGGCCACTTTTGAGACTTCTCCACCTGCAGTTTGAGCTTTGTGGTCTCCCGTATTATCTAGGATGAGGATTTAGTTTCTGCAGGGACTTTAGTGCCTGCTTATTCTGGTGGCTTCAAATCTTCCTCCTGGCTTCCGAAAGCTGCTATAATGTTAAGCTGTAATAAGCGCCCTTCACGTGGAACTCGGAATGAGCGCACACCAAGTTAATTTTCTTGAGTGCACGCGCCCTTTCAGTAACCTAATCTCTTTTCAATCAGAAAATCAAAGAAGAGAGAAGAGATAAAAAAAACAACCCCCGCCATCCAGCATGTGGCCTCAAAAAACTTATAACAACAGGGTGACTAAACTAAAGGTTTCATTTTCCATAGTGATGTTTTTCAGAATAGGTGGCCCCATACTGATAAGATTTGGAATTGCTTCATCCGTCTTTTATTCACCCAGATTTCCGCAAGGGAACATGATAGAAGTGTTAAAAGCAAGTAAGTATCAAAGTCCAAAGTCTTCAATCGAAAAGGGTGCGTTGCGTCTGCATCCCAACAAACTAGCAGCAGTGGCACAATGTGCACAGCTTTGTTTATAGCAGCTCTGTCTGGTCTCCTACTGAATCCTATTCCGTGGAGGGAATAAAGTGGATCTAGCTGGACCTCGTTGCTAATACTAAGCCGGATCAGGGGGGGCCTCAGTGAAATATGCTTATTTTGTTCTGGTTTAATTTGCCAACACCAGAACACATTCAACTGAGCCTGCATGTTTTTTGCTTTCTGTTTAGAGCAGCAACCTACAGTGGGTATAGGGAGTTTCTTATTTTAACTCCTAGCTGGACCCAACACAAAAGCCTCATTTAAAGGGCCATGAGCTCTCCATTTATTCGAGTCTGATTCTGTCTGGAAGCTATCTGAATCCGTTCCGTGCTTGCGTTGGCTGACGCAAGCACTACCTCGCTGGTGCTGCGCACGTCCGTTGGCCGACGCAGCCCCGCCCACTCTTTAATTCTCCTGCACCGTGGGAGAATTTGCGCCGCGGTTAACACCTAGGTGGCAATACCGAGGAGGGAAACAAAGGCAGTCCGCTTGTTATCACTTCAGAAGTGCTGAATCGAAACTTTGATTTAGAGTTCGGTTTTTAACTTTGTTCAACCCCTATATGTAACGGATATGCATGCAATTGTAAGAGTATCAGACGTATCTGTCTTTATGAGTAACAACACATAAAAAATTAAACCACTAACTAATTTATTTTTTTGTTTAATTTCTTCTATAGTGTTGTCCATCTCATTGTACACACACATATTATTCAGAGACATTAAATCATACAAGTGTGTCAATCAATGTACAAGAAATGTTGCATGAGACAATGAGGGTTACAAGGTGTAGGAGCCACATAGGATCTCTGTGACAAAAGCCTTGACCCACTGAGTTGTCCACGTAAAATACCAATCTGAGATCTGCATGTTTACTCCTTGCGCTTGTTAGTGGTTTAACCACCGGAGCTATCTTACAGTTATTATTATCCCCTGAAAATTGCTGGGCACACAGATATCTCTGCAGCAAGTTCTTTAATCCCATAAGATATTTTAAAATTCAGTCTGTTTGTGACCAAGCCAGTCACATTCCTCCTTGTTGCCAGCTATTTGCAGCAAAGTATTTAAAGATGAATGCAGAAGCTGGCTGTCGTGCTCTGCTTTTCATGACTCCTATCCTCGTGGCCCCAACACTTTTAATGCCACACCTTTATTTCCAATTTAGGAGATCCTGGAGTATTTTTTTTCTCCATTTCCAGCATTGATCATATTTGTCTATTTCACAATTCCCCATTACGCAATATTTGAGTGTTTCAAAAGTACAACTGCAATGTCCTAACGCATGAATAATTATTATAGCTATTTAAGGGGGTGAACATTTTAACATATTTACTTCAGCATAACTGCCATCGTGTTTCACTCTGGTGATCGTCAGAGGAGTGCTGCAATGTAATCAGTTACATTTTCATACATCATGATGTATTAGTGCCTCTTAAAGTGACAGAACTGTGAAATGTATGAGACTCACAATGCAAAGGGAGACCAGAATGAGATGAAGGGTAAGCACTCAAAGTGTCTTAAACACAATCAATAACACTCAAGGATATTAACACCTCTTATTTGTGGTTTAAAATCTATACATAAACACAATTAATATTAATAATAATAATACCAAAACAGTTAATAATAAAGACATTAATAATTATAATATTATACATGTCACAGCAGGGCCGGACTGGGAACAGAAACCGGCCCTGGTAAACTGCTCAGCCGCCCCCCCCCTTGGGTGAGGGGGAGTGCAGCCGAGCAGTTTGCGAGGGCTGGTTTTGGCCGGCCTCCACCCTAGCGGCCTACCGGGGAAACGCCCGGTGCCCGCTATGGCCAGTCCAGCCCTGTGTCACGGACCACTCTAGAAGTTTGCTGGGCCTGGTGAGCGTGTCTCAGGTTGTTTTATTCTTGTTCTTTACTGTGTAACAACCATTAATGTGCATCAAACTAGAAAATCCAGCATTGCTCCGGGGTACTGTAAAAATATATTGTCATTGCCATTTGTATGACACATTCCTGACAATTGCCTGGCTATGAGGCCCTGTTACTGTAACATCCCAAAATTAAAGACTTTTACGAGGACATATCATAGAGGTTTGGTACAGCAATTTGTTTGCCGATTAAATTGTGGGGCATATTCACAAGCCCCTATCGCCACAGGAACATCACTTTTTTCGACGTTCCTGTGGTGATAGAGGCTTGTGAATAAGGCCCACTTTCACGCTATACTTAGCGTGAAAGGGGAGGGCAATGGGTGTTGCTATGGGCATTCCACCGCAACACCCATTGCTTCTGGCGCTGCCTCCTATTCACAAGAGCAGCTTAAATAGGAGGCAGCGCCAGAATTAAGACCTGGGAAAACCTGGTCTTAACCTGGCGAAGCGAGGAGAAATGTTTAATTTCTCCTCGTTTTTGCTGTTTTCATGTGTGCTGCGTTGTGCTGCACACATGAAAACAGCAAAAGACCAATGATTGTATATGTACAGGAAGGTCCCCCTTCCTGCACATAAACAATCATTTTTTAAAATGCTGTTTTGCAACTTCTGTGTGTGCTGCATTAAGCTGCACACATAGAAGTCATGTTAGAAATGGGATTTTTGGTAGGCTGGGGCATGTGCCAAAGCCAGGCAGAAACCACCACTCTAGTCAGGGTAAGGGAGTTACACTCCTAAAATAACCCCTGCTCACCCCCTTGGCAGCTTGGCATGAGCAGTCAGGCTTATCTTAGAGGCAGTGTGTAAAGCATTTGCACATAACCCACAGTAATACAGTGTAAGCACTACAAAAGGACACCACACCAGTTTAGAAAAATATCCAATATTTTTATATACTTAAGACAAGACCAAAAACGATAAAAATCCACAATACAGTACTTAAAAATTTTCAGTTATCAAAATATGCTTTAAAAACAGTTCATTGATGTCGATAGATCCGTCCGGGGCTATCACGGCATCGTGAGCAAACAAATCCAAACAGTTCTGGCTGACCGCCGCGTCGCGGGCCAGCTACGGTGTCGGGAAGACCCGCAAACAGTACCTTTTAGAAATGCAGGGCGTCGGCGACCTCTCGTTGAGCTTTCGAAAGCACGGCTTCCGCAGGCGTCGGTTCCGGAGGTCGGTGCAGGAGTCGTTGAGGCCCTCGAAGTCACACGCGTTGCAGATCGATCTCCTCTTTGTTGAAGTCAGGAGCGCTGGCGTCGGCAGGCGTCGTGTGCTGCAGTGCGAAGTACAGCGGTGCGGCGTGCGGTGCCCTCAGGTCGCGGTGCGAGCAGCGGCTCGGTGGCGGCGTCGGATGGAGTCGTCGGGGAGACCAGGGTCGCGTTGCGAGATGAAGGCGGTGCTCGTCACGGTGCTGGCAGGTCACGGTGCAAGCAGCGGTGTCGTCGTCGCTGAAGCGCTGTCGTCGGCTGACGAACTGGAGTCAATGGCTCCGGCGTCGGTAGACCAAGGCTGCGGTGCGGGATAAGGGCGGTGCGTCGTGTAACTTTACGAGCGGTGCCCTCGAACCACGGTGCAAGCAGCGGCGTCGATTTTGGCGTGGGGCGGCATCGTCAGGGATACCAAGGCGTCATCGTGGAGCGAGGCGGTGCGGAGTGCGGTGCCCACCGGTCGCGGTGCGAGCAGCGGCTCGGTGGCGGCGTCAGCAGGTGTCGTCGGTGAGACCAGGGTCGCGCTGCGGCATTGCGGCGGTGCCTTCTGCGGTGCCAAGGCGTCGTTGTGCAGCGAGGCGGTGCGGAGTGCGGTGCCCACAGGTCGCGGTGCGAGCAGCGGCTCGGTGGCAGCGTCAGCAGGCGTCGTCGGTGAGACCAGGGTCATGGTGCGGCGTTGCGACGGTGCCCTCTGCAATGCCTTCAGGACACAGAGTCGGCAGCGGCGTCGTAGACGTCGTCGGGTTGCTTTTCTTCTGTTGCAGCACAAAACACACAGTCCCCAGTGCTGAGGGCAGAAGAACTTGAAGTCTTTGTTGTTCCTGAGACTTCTTGAACAGGGGGCAAGCTCTACCTCAAGCCCTTGGAGAAACTCACAAAAGTAGATTGCAGAAAGTCCAGTCCAGGCCTTTCACTGCCCAAGACAGAAGCAGCCACTGTAGGCCAACACAGCAAAGCACACAGCAAAGTGGTAGTTCCTCCTCACAGCTTCTCCGGCTCTTCTTCTTGGCAGTCTTCTTGATCCAAAAGAGTTCTAAAGTTCAGGGGCCTGGGCCCCAATATTTATATCCCAAAATCCTTTGATCTCTTAGGCAGAGAGTGTCTGTGCCCAGCCAGAACCAGTTCTGCCTCCTCTGGTGTGACTTCCTGGCAGGAGGTGGAGACGGCATTGTCAGGAGGTGGAGACGGCATTCCTTTGAGGTGCAAGGAAATCTCCTCCCCCTTCCCCAGTTGCAGACCAGGTCTATTCAGCCCTTTCCTGACCCACCTAGACTATCTAGAGCCACCCCTGCTCCCCAGCTTTCTGTCATCCAAAACCCAGACAGGCAATCCACATTCCAACAGAGGCACACAGGATGACTGAGCAAGAAAATACCTACTTTCTAAAAGTGGTATTTTCAAACAGTGAATGTAAAAATCACCTTCACTAAAAGATGCATCTTTAGACTCTGAGTTCAGGCATACTAAACTTTATTTTCCTACCTAGTTCCCAGGGCCAGTTATGTTTATAAGATGTTATAAACAAACTTCCCATTCTGTCCTATGGGGAACAGGTAGCCTTGCAATAGTGAAGAACGAAATTGGCAGTAATTCACTATCAGGACATGCCACACACACCAGGGCATGTCCTACCTTTCACATACACTGCACCTTGCCCACAGGGGTACCTTAGGCCTACCTTAGGGGTGGCTGATATGTCAGAAAAGGGAAGGTTAGAGACTGGCAAGTGTGTGCACTGGCCAAGTCGACATGGCAGTTACAAACTGCGCGCAGACTCTGCAATGGCAGGTCTGAATTACCTTTTCAGGGCTACTCACATGAGAGGCACAATCAGTGCTGCAGGCCCACTAGTAGCATTTGATTTACAGGCCCTGGCACACTCAGTGCACTTTACTAGTGACTAACAAGTAAATCAAATATCCAATCATGGAAACACCAATCCATAACACAATTTACACAGAGAGCATATGCACTTTAGCACTGATTAGCAGTGGTAAAGTGCCCAGAGTCCTAAAACCAACACAAACAGGTCAGGAAAAAGTAGGAGGAAGAAGCAAAAAGTTTGGGGATAACCCTGCAAATAGGGCCATTTCCAACACAACCCCCTTCCAGCCTAAAGCCAGGGTAGACCAATCCATACCTCGATGGGCTTCCCTGCTTGGGGAGATAGAACAAGGAACCTGGCCCGCAACAGCAGGGTTTTCTTCCCGTTCTACACCTTCCTGAACCTAGTTGAATCCCTCTATCCATACTCTCAGGGCCCACCAAGTTGACCCATGGGGAACCCTTCTCCTCACCTGGGGACCCCATCTGTGCAGCACCTAAACTTACTTTGCTCACAGATGTGTCCCAACATGCAGACAGTACCCACATGGCCAACACAATGGTGTGGCCCAGTCCACCCCCGGGGTGTGACTCCTGCCCCCCCTCCCAGGGGCAACTCTGTCCACCAGGATAGCCAGCCACAGTGGCCACTGACAAATGTCAGTGATGAGAGCGAGGCCTTATGCCTTTCAGGCCCCTCCAACCGCTGTGGTGTCGGAGAGTGGTGGGCGGTATCCCCAGGTGCCTGGCACCTTTTCTCCACTCTCCCCTCTGCCAAGTCAGGTATGGCATCCTGACACTGGCTCACTAGCCCAGGGCCTGTACCCTGCGGCTGGACAGGAGACTGGGGTGGGCTCTCCCACACCCTCTCCTTCTCCATGGGGCTCTGTACCCTCCCACCTGGAGCGGTACCCCCTTCCAGAATTGTCAGGGCACCTGTGGTAGGTGTCCTGCACAATTCGCCCACCAGTTCAGGGGTGCTATCCTGCAACTGGTACACCTGCCCAGGGTCTGTACCCTGGGGCTGAACCAGGGGCTGGGGTGGGCTCTCCCTCACCCGGTCCTCCCCCCTGGGGTTCTGTACCCTCCCACCTGGAGCGGCACCCCCAGAAGACAAACTGGTAGGGGCACTGTTAGCAGTCGCCCCTTCCCCCAGGTCAGGGGGGACACCCTGAACCTGTTCCTCCAACCCAGGGTCTGTACCCTCAGGCTGACCATAGGTCTCGGGCGAGGCTCTCCTCCCCTCACCTCTCCTTCTGGGGTCCCGCACTCTCCTCCCAGGAGCAGCACCCCCAGAACCAAAAACTGTCAGGACGCTGGAACCGTACCTCCTACACAGTTCTTCCACCAGTTCAGGGCCTTGACCCTGCAACTGATCCACCACCCTCGGATCTAAACCCTTAGGTTGAACCGGGGTCAGAGGCAAGGACTCCCTCCCTCTGCAACCCCTTCCAGGGTTTAGCACCCTCCCACCCGGAGTGGTACCCCTAGAAGATAAACCGGTCAGGACACTGCTTACAGTCGTCCTTCCCTCCAGGTCAGGCAGGACCTGAACCTGGCCTCCCAACCCAGGGACTAAACCCTGCGGCTGAGCACCTGCCCGGCGCACCAGGACTTCCTTGGGAGCACGCACGCCCCCCCTGAGGGTAACACATGACTCATGTGTTGTGTGACAGTCTGCCTGGCACAGATCTCCTGACCCCTGTCCATCTGACAGTGCGCGAAGATCCCCCAGGATAGAAGGGGTGTCACTATGGTCACTCCTAGGAGGCTCAGCCCTTCTGGCTGTCCCCATACCCACTGTTCTCCCACTGGGGAACGCATCCCCTCTCACCCCTTAATCCGGACTTCTGCACCCTCCACTTGGGAGCGGCACCGCCAGACACCAGAACCGCTGGAGCTCTGTTTACAGACACTCCATGTTCTCCTGCCACTAGGAGGTCCCCCTCAACAGACGGCCTACCAGTACAGCCTATGCTCCCCACCTGGTGATCCCTCCCGGAACCACCCAGGCTCTGGGACCGGGTTTTGGGCACCTTGGGCCGCAGCCCATTCCCACTCCTTCTCCGCGGAGACAGGACGTGAGTCCCTACACCCTTCCCACGACACCAGGACCTATCTGGGCTACCACAAAACTTTCCCACCACCCTCGGTTGGGAAATACCTAAGCCGCTTCTTTCCGGGTCACCCCCAGGTGCTTCTCCAGACCCTCTGGAATCCACCAAAAGGTCTGCCTCCAGTGCAAGCTCCCTGGGGTCAGAGAACTCACAATCCACTGGGTGTTGGCATAGCTCTGGAAAACATGGACTTAAAATATGCTCTCCAACAATTGAATCACACAGCCCCTCACATGTGTTAACCAAACTACCCTTCACCCATCCATCCAGTGCCTCAGACAAGTACCCTACATCATTTTCACAAGACTGGTGAGACAGTGTCTGACTGTTGCTGTCTCTTAACCCATACTCTTCTGGCTGGTCTCCATACTCACTTACCAGGGCTTCTATTATGGGGGAACCCCTATCCCTGCACCTCTCATCTAGAGTCAGTAGAGTGTCCCTCCCACTACCAGGAAAATGATCCCCTGTGCCAGTTCCCCAATCCACCTCAGGGACACTGTGCACCACTGGAGTAACCTCACAATCCTGAACCCCCTGGTGTATGTCAACTCCCTCCTTGAAGCAGGGCCCCAAATCTGTGTGTGTGTGTACCTCAACCTCAGTACTGGACCTAACACTTTTGCTGCCACCATCTGGGCTGGGCCTAGCCCTACTGGCTTCCCAGTCCAGCTCTCTCATTTTAAACTCATGGTATAACATCATCCTTTTCTCCTCCATGGCTAACTTAAGCTTCTCCAGTTCCACAGCAACACTCCTTGCTTCCCGCCTGTCCTCCAGCTCCTCTGGGGACAAGGCACTGCTGCTGCCTGGTTTAGAGGGTGCCCCCCCTCCCAAAAGCACATCCCCCCTTGGAATAGGCTCCTCCACCTCCAGGCTAAGATCCCCAGACTGCTCACTAGCATGTCTGGCCGCTACCCAGGCCCTCAGCACCTTTTGTAGCTCCTCTTTTCTGGTGAGGCCTCTGATTTGGATTTTGAGGTTTTTGCAGATCGCCTTCAACTCCTTAACATTGTAGGTTTCGAACCTCTCCTCCTCAAAGGCCACTTCCAAGGATGCAACAGATGATGCAATTGATTCAGGCATGTTGTACTAGAAAGTTCAAGTTCAAAACCAATGGAAAGGCAAAAATAGACCAAAAGAAAATAGTATGTGGTACGTAATGGTCTGCGATATGGTAGTAGTGCACACCAATCACTGTAAGTCAAGTGCAAACGCAAGTCCTATCCTCACCGCTGACAACCATTGTTAGAAATGGGATTTTTGGTAGGCTAGGGCATGTGCCAAAGCCAGGCAGAAACCACCACTCTAGTCAGGGTAAGGGAGTTACAATCCTAAAATAACCCCTGCTCACCCCCTTGGTAGCTTGGCACGAGCAGTCAGGCTTATCTTAGAGGCAGTGTGTAAAGCATTTGCACATAACCCACAGTAATACAGTGTAAGCACTACAAAAGGACACCATACCAGTTTAGAAAAATATCCAATATTTTTATACACTTAATACAAGACCAAAAACGATAAAAATCCACAATACAGTACTTAGAAATCTTCAGTTATCAAAATATGCTTGAAAAACAGTTCCTTGATGTCGATAGCTCCGTCCGGGGCTATCACGGCGTCGTGAGCAAACAAATCCAAACAGTTCTGGCTGACCGTGGCGTTGCGGGCCAGCTACGGTGTCGGGAAGTCCCGCAAACAGTACCTTTTAGAAATGCAGGGCATCGGCGACCTCTCGTTGAGCTTTCGAAAGCACGGCGTCCGCAGGCATCGGTTCCGGAGGTCCGTGCAGGAGTCGTCGAGGCACTCGAAGTCACACGCGTTGCAGATCGATCTCCTCTTTGTTGAAGTCAGGAGCGCTGGCTTCGGCAGGCGTCGTGTGCTGCGGTGCGAAGTGCAGCGGTGCGGTGCCCTCAGGTCGCGGTGTGAGCAGCGGCTCGGTGGCGGCATCGGATGCCGTCGTCGGGGAGACCAGGGTCGCGGTGCGAGATGAAGGTGGTGCTCGTCACGGTGCTGGCAGGTCACGGTGCAAGCAGCGGTGTCGTCGTTGCTGAAGCGCTGTCGTCGGCTGACGAACTGGAGTCGATGGCGCGGGCGTCGGTAGGCCAAGGCTGCAGTGCGGGATGAGGGCGGTGCGTCGTGTAACTTTACGAGCCGTGCCCTCGAACCACGGTGCAAGCAGCGGCGTTGATTTCGGCATGGGGTGGCGTCGTCGGGGATACAAAGGCGTCATCGTGAAGCGAGGCGGTGCGGAGTGCGGTGCCCACAGGTCGCAGTGCGAGCAGCGGCTCAGTGGCGGCATCAGCAGGCGTCGACGTTGCGACCAGGGTCGTGGTGCGGCGTTGCAGCGGTGCCCTCTGCGGTGCCTTCAGGACACGGAGTCGGCAGCGGCGTCGTAGACGTCGTCGGGTTGCTTTTCTTCTGTTGCAGCACAAAACACACAGTCCCCAGCGCTGAGGGCAGAAGAACTTGAAGTCTTTGCTGTTCCTGAGATTTCTTGAACAGGGGGCAAGCTCTACCTCAAGCCCTTGGTGAAATTCACAAAAGTAGATTGCAGAAAGTCCAGTCCAGGCCTTTCACTGCCCAAGACAGAAGCAGCCTCTGCAGGCCAACACAGCAAAGCACACAGCAAAGTGGTAGTTCCTCCTCACAGCTTCTCTGGCTCTTCTTCTTGGCAGTCTTCTTGATCCAAAAGAGTTCTAAAGTTCAGGGGTCTAGGCCCCAATATTTATATCCCAAAATCCTTTGATCTCTTAGGCAGAGAGTGTCTGTGCCCAGCCAGAACCAGTTCTGCCTCCACTGGTGTGACTTCCTGGCAGGAGGTGGAGACGGCATTGTCAGAGGCAGACCATCCCTTTGAGGTGCAAGGAAATCTCCTCCCCCTTCCCCAGTTGCAGCCCAGGTCTATTCAGCCCTTTCCTGACCCGCCTAGACTATCTGGAGCCACTCCTGCTCCCCAGCCTTCTGTCATCCAAAACCCAGACAGGCAATCCACATTCCAACAGAGGCACACAGGATGACTGAGCAAGAAAATACCTACTTTCTAAAAGTGGTATTTTCAAACATAGAATGTAAAATTCACCTTCACTAAAAGATGCATCTTTAGACTCTGAGTTCAGGCATACTAAACTTTATTATCCTACCTAGTTCACAGGGCCAGTTATGTTTATAAGATGTTATAAACAAACTTCCCATTCTGTCCTATAGGGAACAGGTAGCCTTGCAATAGTGAAAAACGAAATTGGCAGTAATTCACTATCAGGACATGCCACACACACCAGGGCATGTCCTACCTTTCACATACACTGCACCCTGCCCACAGGGGTACCTTGGGCCTACCTTAGGGGTGGCTGACATGTCAGAAAAGGGAAGGTTAGAGACTGGCAAGTGTGTGCACTGGCCAAGTCGGCATGGCAGTTACAAACTGCGCGCAGACTCTGCAATGGCTGGTCTGAGTTACCTTTTCAGGGCTACTCACGTGGGTGGCACAATCAGTGCGGCAAGCCCACTAGTAGCATTTGATTTACAGGCCCTGGCACACTCAGTGCACTTTACTAGGGACTAACAAGTAAATCAAATATCCAATCATGGAAACACCAATCCATAACACAATTTACACAGAGAGCATATGCACTTTAGCACTGATTAGCAGTGGTAAAGTGCCCAGAGTCCTAAAACCAACACAAACAGGTCAGGAAAAAGTAGGAGGAAGAAGCAAAAAGTTTGGGGATAACCCTGCAAAAAGGGCCATTTCCAACAAGTCACAAAACAGCATTTCAAGATTGTTTATGTGCAGGAAGGGGGACTTTCCTGTACATACACAATCTTCCCTTGCACGCAGACACCCTTGCACCATGGTGCAAGGGTGCCTGCGTTGGCGCTAAGCTGTTACACTTAGCGCCAGCGCAGGGGGAAACGCAAGGCTGCACCATATCCTTGTGAATATGGTGCAGCCTTGCGTTTCTAAAGTGGCGAAGTGAGGCGTTAAGCCATGACGGCTAACGCCTCACTTCGCCACTTCCTTTTGAATATGCCCCTGTGTGTTCAATGTCAATGTATTTCATTATTGATTTGTGGTTTTTTTAAAGCACAATAGACCACAAGGATTCAACACAGAGATCCTGGGGGGGGGGGGGTCCTGTTATCGGGAGACATCAGAAACAAATCGTAAGTAACTCTGAGGATACAGTAAATGCACATATTACCGAGTAAAGCTCAACAGGTGAACATATACACAGTCTATCCAAAGGTAGATATGCCTTGCTGGAAGGACTACAATATATGTCAATTTAGGAGTCTGTATTAAGTCTTCCAAATGAAAGCAGTATGACGATGGGAATAGGTGCATACTAAGGTCTCACCTGAATAGAAAGTATTTTCCCAGTTTCAGTGGTAGGGAAGGGAGGTCCACAAGGGGGAATCACCTGAAGGTGGACATATCACTTAAAACGTGGATGGCTAAGGAGCAAACAGACTAACTGAGACTGATCAAAGGCACTGTTAGAAAGTCATCCTTCTGCCCTGTTCACCACCATTTTTTGCTGAATGATGATGGTGATAACTTACTCGGACTGTACCCTGGGCTCTGCTAACCAAGCTCAGTGCAATGTTTAAAAATGTGCATGTAATAGGGTACACTTACAATTGGAAATGACAGTTCCTATAAGTCCCTAGTAGATAATAGGGCCAGGGGATGCAATCTACCTAGAGGTCCCTAGTATATAATAGAGCATGGAGATTTAGTGGCCCAGCACATTTTATGCACTTGCATGTATGCACTGCTGTGTGCTTGCTGTCCTTTTAAAGGCAGCCCTGCCTTTCAGAAAGGTTTCTAAGTGTGAAGAAAGTAAAATTTTGACCGAGGCCTCTTGCTTAGTGTATCCAACCAGGGTTCGATCGCAGTCAGCCTCAAACTTTGACTTTATCCCAGTCAAACGCGACCAGATGCCTCAAAGTGGCGCTATAGGCTAGTAAGCACTAGAAAGTGATAATTATTAAAAAATATATATATCCGGTTCCCTACGTTGGATTTTTGTCATTTTGGTGTCTATTTGTTCATAAAAATATAACCTATTTGTATAAAGTGGTGTGGGATTTTTATTGTGTTTGGTGTCTTGCCTATTTAGTGTATTGGTGTTTTTAAATGCTTTACAATCCTGTCTCCTAAGTTAAGCCTGACTGCTCGCTGCCAGCTACCAAGGGTTGAGCAAGGGACTAATTTATTGAGACCTTTACTGGACCTTACACTGTGTTAGTTGCCTTATTGCTAGTGATAGGTGCATACTTACCCCTACCAATAACCCACTTTCCAACAGACACCTTCATGGATGATAGGGATAGAAGAGTTTTGACCGATAACCTGGCACATGACAGGGGCAGACTTGTGTATACCACATTGTGTTTTGAAGTGGTAGCTTCTTTTGAGAAGTAGCTAATGTGGTGATCTGAGCACTAGGATGATGTGATCTTTGCATCGTTGGCTGCAAATGAGCCTTGATGCTTGATTTTGAATCTTTCCAGTTTTTTTTAGCATCTTCTTAGAGAGCCCACTACGGATACTGTTACAATTATCCAGGTGAGATAAAACCACAGCTAGGATTGGCACAATTTTGGAGGGAAGGAAAATTTGGTGATTAGTGTCAGGTGAGGTTGCCTTTAGAAGTAATACTCAGATTGTGAACCTTTTGGAGGTGGACCCTGTGAGAAAGTCAACCTTTTGCCCTGTTCATCCTATTTTTTGACTCATACTGGTGGCAACTGACTCTGACTGTGCCTTGGCCCTGCTAACCAGACCCAGGGCTAGTGCTCTGATGAAAAAGGTGTATGGCAATTAGGTATGTTAGCAATTGGCAATGAGAGACCCCTGTAAGTCCCTAGTATATAATAAGGCAAGGGAGATTCACACTACCTATAAGTCCCTAGTATATAATAGGGCAGGGAGGTGCATCAAATCTAAATTCTACACTGTGTAAAATATATAATAAAAGAACTTCCAGTGCACTGTTCGATACAGTCTAAATGCCATCATTCCATCCCCAATCGCATTTGTGTGCTGGTTTTGAGTATGCGGTCTCTTACAAAACCCAAACAACGTACTGCTCTGCTGCAATGAAAATGTTTCCTGTAAAGTGATTCATTGCTATTTGGAGCCAGGTGCACACTTTATCAAATAAAAGTATAACCCAAGAGCCCTTCCAAGGCAACACAAGCAGTTTACACACACTAACCTGAATACCTCTCACTAGCAGACAATCATGTTCCTTTCTGTTTATACAGATGGTTTGCACTCTCGTTTGTTACTTGAGTAAAACCTTTCACCTGGGTCTAAACCTAAGACATTTGACCTTTGAATATGTGTAAGCTTTATTAATGTTGAGATTGAAAGCAAACTAATTTTTTCAACTCCATATATCGAAATACAATTATTTTTGCATTATTTTATGTTAACATGTTTAGTGCTGCATGTCCTTTGTCAGCTGCCTTTTAAAATGTTTGTTGATGTTGTAAATACTATATTGATGGTCATGGTTGTCACAACTTGGTGCTTGTGAGATCTGCAAGCTGACTTAAGCATGTGATTTGCATAGATATACATATTTTTCAGATATAAAAAAAAATGCAATGAGTTTGCTGTGGAAATCTATTAAAAGTGTACATTTGTCAAATATACTCATAGTTCACCGTGGATACGCCAAATGACTGGATCATGGATGGGCAAAATGTGCATAAGCAATTTTTGTTTACTTTTTCTTGAGACTTCCTTCTCAAACACACCAAAGAAGTAACGGGGGTATATCCATTTATTATCCATGCTGAAGAGAACTATCTCTTGCTTTTAAAAAAAAGTACATTTCCAGATTGTAAAAAGACCTGCAAATCATTTGTGAATATCAACACAGTTAGTAGTTTGTCCAAAGGCTCCCGCCCTTCCTCTCCGAGCCCACAGAGATCAGCTGCGGTGTACCCCAAGGATCCTTGCTCAACCCCACGCTCTTCAACATCTACATGGCCCCCATCACTACCATCGTCAGAAAGCACGGACTCAGCATAGTAGTCTACGCCGACGACACCCAGCTCATCCTCTCCCTCACCAAGGAACCCGACATCACCAGACACAGCTTCCAGGAAGGAATGAAAGACGTCGCATCCTGGATGAGCAGCAGCTGCCTGAAGCTCAACTCGGAGAAAACAGAGCCCTCATCCTCGGATCCACCCCCTCCACATGGGACAACACCTGGTGGCCCACTGCCCTCGACAACCCTCCCACACCCACGGACCACGCCAGCAACTTCAGCATCATACTCGACTCCTCCCTCACCATGAACCAACTGATCAACTCCGTTTTCTCCACGTGCTTCAATACCCTCTGCATCCTCCGCAAGACCTTCAAATGGATCCCCCCCGAATCCAGAAAGGCCGTCACTCATAACCAGCAGACTGGACTACGGGAATGCCCTCCACGCTGGGATCAACAAAACTCTACTCCGCAAACTCCCGACCATCCAGAACATGGCAGCCAGACAAGACCACATCATCCAGCACCTGCGAAACCTCCACTGGCTCCCCTTCAAACTGCTCACTCAAGCCCACAAGTCCCTCCACAACACCGGACCCCAATACCTCAACAAAAGAATCTCCTTTTACCCACCCAAGAGAAGCCGCCAGTCCGCCGACCCTGCCCTGGCTGAAATCCCACACATCCGCAGAGCCAGAACGGGAGGAAGAGGCTTCTCCTACATTGCGGCCAAGACCTGGAACCAACTCACCCTCAGCATCAGACGAACCCCCACTCCGCAAGCTTTCAGGAAGAGCCTCAAGACCTGGCTCTTCAGATGAGACGGAGCTTCACGCACCCCCCTCGCCTTGAGACCCTCACGGTGAGTAGTGCGCTTCACAAATCCCTGATTGATTGATTGATTGAGTTTGTGGAAATTCAGAAACTTTTTGCTGGACAACAGCTCTTAGACAACCTCTTTCCCTCCCCTGGTCAGAAAATCACTCCCACTCAAAACCTACAGAACCGGTGGATTGCCTGGGGTAGTAGATGCTGTCTGCAGATGGAAATGTTGGCTGATTCGATTCAGTGTTTCAAGTCGAGGGTATTTGTAGACCTGTACGATCCTCTTGTGTATGCACGAAAAATTGTGAATTGGGCCATAAGTAAGTTAATTATTTGCTGTGAGTGACCTGCAGGTTACAAGTTTCAATCCTTGCATGGCCAATTTTAGTCATCATCCTTCCAAGTCGTACACATGCAGTACCACACATGGTGGCAGATTTACCAAGTCTTTGTGCCATTGGTGTAAACCAGAAGCATTTGATAAAGTATTTGCCTTCCAACACAGAACTTTTTACACTAGAAAGTAGCCCTAAAAATAACACAAATAGTGCCTAGCACTGCTTTGTGCTATTTTGCGTCAAGGGGGTGTACCATGGGCGTTAAACAAGTGTTTCCGTGCTACCACCCATGATTTTTGATGCAAAGGCCTATCTACAAAAGTTGTTAGGGCTTTGCACCCAAAAATTACAACCCTTGAGGCAAGTGCTGAGTAGAATAAGTTTTTAATTTCTCTTAACTTTCCCCACATTGTATGTGTGCTGCACTGTATAGCGCAAATCCAATGTGGGAAAAGTTTTAAAGTTTGTCATTGCATAGTATTTGTACTGGAAAGGGGCTCTACCAGTAAAAAAGCAATTGTGCAAAGGTGTGTGCATGCACTAAGCAGTCCATGTGAGCACCTGCGCTGGAGAATAGAGCCGGAGCGCCATATTTTAGTAGATATATCTGTGAATTACGATTTTTTTTATTTTTTATAAATGTGCCCCTTGTTGTTTACGGTGTTACAAAATGGCTGCAACAGCAAAAACTGTATAATAACGTTATTTTCACATTATAATGATAGAGTCTTAAGTGAAAGTTCCACATTATATTGCCACTAACTAATATAACTCGGCATTGTAAGTTAATTTTCCTGAATTGCAAAAATGCTTATCTGTTTTTAATTGGTGATTCTAAGGCTACACTTTTCTATGTGGTCGACATTTATGTCCACTCTACATGGGGCATGGCTTTCTTATTGCCAGGTTAATGCAATTACATTGTCATCTTCATTGGTTACTTTTACTACACAATTTAAAAAAAAAAAAATTGGAATTATGTGCCATGGGAGAACGAAATTATGCGGCAGAGTTGACCAAATTGTACTGCAAGAAATTTTACTGCAAGAAAAGACAAATGATGCCGCACATTTTGTGGCAGTATTACTTTATTATATAGTCATTTCCACACGTTAACACAAAACTTCAACAGTAGAGGTCTGTACATAAATCACTTTTGTGCTAAGACATCGCAAGCTGTTCTTACACCGTATACACCATTTATTCTTTAGTTTCGTTTCATCCAATTGAGTCTCAATTGATCGAAAGGCAAGACTGTCCCTGTTTCAATCATGTTCTGACTGTAATGGCTTACCCATGCCTCTGGGGTTCCTCGTGCCAAGTACCACTTCTAGCTGCAGATTGTAAAACTCCCAGGGAAGAGCCAAATACAGTTTTCTTTTTATAAATGCTGCAAAAAGATAGCTGAGTTTTGCTGTGCACAGCAGTACATCAAAATGTGGCTCTTGTTTGAATGGAGGCCTAATAATTTGCAAGATGCCACTTGCAGCAATGCTGCCATATGTTTGTAGCCAGAGGAACTAATCCACAAATGGTACCTGCATCTCGTAGGAAGGCTACATCAAGTATAGATGCTGCACTTGCATTTCATGCCAGAACCTTCATGTATTATAAAGTAGTGGACAAAAGACACACGTGATGCACGGAATGCAGGACAAATCAAACATTCACCTCCAGTCAAGAGATCTGGGTTAAATCCATTGTTCTTTTGCTCACCATGCCAGCCCAGTTTAGAGCCATCCATATGCAAATCAGTCTTGACCCTGCTCCTCATGGGAACAGTCCAACCCAAACATCCAAGCCAGGTCCTCCCTGGACTAGAAACAAGCATCCTGGATCAGCGTCGGTGTATCACTCCTCATCAGCCAAGCTAGCTTGAATCCATTGGCACAGTGAGCCCGGTACCCAAGGGTGGGCATACCCGGCGCACTTAGGGCTAGAAAGCAAAAGACACACAAATGATGGACGGAATGTCGAAAGTAGTGGGATTGTGTCTGCTACTCTGTTGTTGAATGGCCCCAAAGAGCCACTAGGGCAAGTTGAGGGGGCCTGCTGATGTCACCAAGTCCTGACTCTACACTCATGGCATCCCTAGAGCAACATTGACAGGTTCAGACATAACAGGGTTCATTGACCCTATCAATATATAGATTCCCCTAAATTAGGGTTGGGAACACAAATCAGAACCCCGCCAGTCATGTACATGAACGGTAGAGTACAGGGTCTGCAATGCAGCAAGGGAACATTTCTATTCCCTGTATGTAATGCCCCCTCACATGCAATATCTGTACACTTGGCTGAGTGCTGTAGTAAATCTCGTAGTGAATGAGAGATGCGCTGGATTTTGCACCAGCCACACCACTAATATGCCCCTGAGCACAACATCTGTGCTGTGGTGAGATGCACGTGGACTAAGCGTGTTGCTTACTTGTGACTTTCATTTGCAAATTAGTACGTGCGCAAAGAGCATCTTTTCTCCAGATCTTCTTTTGCCAAGATCGGGAAAAGGGTTTGTGAAGCTGACCCCACACAATGAAAAGTAGTTCAAAGAGGGCGGGAAGAAGGATAACTTTTTTCATTATTTTTTCTTGTTTTCTATTCATTGCAAACTATAGCTACATCGCCAGGTTACAAAAGCAGCAGTTATTTCAAGAGGGCTCCCAGATTTTCCAAGAATCCTAAATTTTGCTCATATTTTTTTTGCATTCAATAGGATTTGTTGAGTTTGTATAGTTTTTATTCTTGAGAAATCTCAGTGTTTGTTATAGCAGTGGCATCCTTCTAGTTTCAGAAACCTATGTTAAAATGTCAAAGTAGCTTGATAATTGTCGTGTCTTCACCAATGATCACGCGGGGACAGGTAGGTGGACATTCAATGCTTTATTCTTTGTGTCCTGACAGTGCCCACATGCACGTCCGTCCCTTGCCCTCGTGGCTGCAGAATGCCCTCCCCACTCCCTGACTGGAAGTGGTTTCCGGTTCTTGTCCCCTCCCCATCATTCGGGTCCAGGGTCCTAGTGCCCTCTGACCCAGGTCACCACATCTCCCCCTTCGTGGAAAGAAAATAGCTGGCAAGCGATAGCGAGCAAAAGAGAGAAAAGAGCGAGAGAGAAAGAGAAAAGAAAAAGAGAGAGAGAGATAGAGAAGAACGAGAGAGAGAGAGAAAGAGAGAGAGAGAGAGAGAGAGATGATGATCCCCATCGTTACATTTCCTCAATTAGTCTTTTTGGCCTTCTGCTCACTCTTTTTGGACATCCTCCTTCCGTTCCCTCCTGTGATCCCTCTCCTTGTCTCTCATCATTGTGTGCCTCTCTTCTATTGCTGTCCATACCTTCCTCTCTTCCTGCTGTGTCTCCTCCGTCTTCATCCAATGTCATCAGTCTCTTGAAGTGAGAGCTGTTTCTGGTAATCCGGTAGGGGCCCGAGGCCGCTGTTATCATCAGATCCTTGACATCTATAATTGTCAGTGGTTCATATGAGAGTGGACTGTCCGATTTTCTTGACTGCCACTGGCGCACTACTACTGAGTCCCCTTGCTTCAGGTGCGAGGCAGTGGCCTGTCTCCTGGCGTCCGCATAGACCCTCTTCTTGTTTTTCGCCTCTTGGTCTCTTACTGCAATGCTGTCGTGCCCTGGTGGCACCTTTGCTTCTAGTTGAGGCAGTCTTGTCCTGCTTGTCCTTCCTGGTACTAGTTCTGCTGGACATTGGCCCGTGGAGCTGTAGGGGGTGTTTCGATAGTCCCTTAGCACTTGACAGAGTGCTTGTCCTATGGAGATTTGCGCTAGCTTTGCTCTTTGGACTGCTTTCTTTATGTTCCCCATGAACCTCTCCACCATGCCGTTTGCTTGTGGCCACAGAGGCGTTATTTTCCTGTGGTTAATGCCTAGGTAGTCCATGAACTTGCGAAACTCCTCTCCTGAGAAAGGAGGACCGTTGTCTGTCTTTACTGTTTGTGGGGAACCCCAGGCTGCAAAAATGTCATCTAGGATTGGCAACGTCGCGTTTGCTGATGTTGACGAGACATGTCGCACTATGGGAAATCTGGAGTACTCATCAATGATTACTAACAAGCAATTTCCTGTGTCTAGTGGCCCATAGAAGTCTTCTGCCAACGTTGTCCACACTGCCTTTGGAAGCTCCAACATCTGTAATTGTTCCGGCTTTGCTGGTCGCCCTGTTACTTGGCACAGGTGACAGTTTATGATGGTGGTTTCCACCAGTCGATCTAGGCCTGGGAGCCATACTTTCTCCCGTATCATTTTCTTTGTTGCTACTATGCCTCTGTGGGACTCATGTGCCAAATTTACGGTCTGCCGACGTAGTGCATTTGACATGACTATCCTCGTACCTCTTAGTAGGATTCCGTTTTCTGTCTCCGAGAGTTCCTCGTGTACATTTTTGAATGCCAGCATTTCTTCCATGTTTACTCCTTCTCCCATGGCGCTGTTGCTGTTGATGTGTCTCCATCTTTGCTGTCTTGTTGTCATTTTCACTTCTTGCATTGTGGCATCCTTCGCTGTCTCTTGTTCTAGCTCTGTGATTGTTATGGGTGCAGGAGTGTTCTGCCTCAGCACAAAATTGAGGTATTCCTCTACCATTGATGTGTTCTCTGGTGCTTGTGGTAAGGGATGTCGCGACATGTAGTCAGCTGGGTTGTGTTCTTTTCCCGGCTTGTGCACGATCTTGAAATCATAGTCCATCAGCCTTATTCCCCATCGTTCAATGCGCGGCGGTATCTTTGCATTCGGATTTCCATATATTGTCACTAGTGCCTGATGGTCTGTTACGATGGTAAACGGTTTCCCGTAGATGAACATGTGGTAGTGTTCACACGCCCATACCACTGCGAGGCTTTCCTTCTCTGGCTGAGAGTATGCCCTTTCAACGTCAGATAAACTTTTGCTCGCATATGCGACAATTTTTCTTGGTGAATCTCTCCTAGGCATGTGTTGCGCTAGGATTGCTCCCAACCCTACCGGGCTGGCGTCTACGGTCAGCTCAGTGCATAGTGATTGGTCAAAATAGGCCAAATGATCCACGGCCATTACGGCGTGTCTAATGGCCTCAAACGCCTTATTGCATTCCTGTGTCCAGATGAATTTCTGACCCTGCTTTGTCAGATCTCGTAGAGGAGTGCTCACTGTGGCAAAGTCTTTTATGTAGCGAGCACAGTAGCTTACTAGGCCAAGAAATGACCTCACTTCCGCAACTTCTGTTGGAGGCTTTGCTTTTTCCAATGTCTCCACTTTGCTGCGGTCTGGCCTCATGCCTTTTTTTGAGAAAATGTGACCAAAGAATACTAGCTCATTTCTCCCCAGTTCGCACTTGTCTTCATTTAAAGTTAGGCCTGCTTGTTCCAACTGGTTGCAGACTTCACGTAGGGCCTTGTCATGTTCGTCATCTGAACGGCTGAACACCAGGATGTCATCACTGTAGTTCAAACTGTTTTTTACCGGCCTTATTACTTGTCTTATGATCTCTTGAAATATCTCTGCTGCTGACGATATTCCGAAACTCAGTCGTTTGTAGCGAAAAAGGCCCATGTGAGTGGAGAAAGTAGTGATGTACCGCGATTGCGGGTCAAGCTCAAGCTGATGGTAACCTTTGCACAGGTCTAGTTTTGAAAATCGGCATGCGCCAGTGAGGCAACTGATCATGCCGTTGAGATGAGGTCCAGGGTGCCTTTCCCTCTCAATTGCCGTGTTTGGTACTCTCATGTCCACGAAGATGCGAATCTTCGAGGTGTTCTTCTTTGGCACCGCTACTATTGGAGACACCCAGGGAGTCGGCCCGTCGGCTGGCTCTATGATATCTTGTGCCAGCAGGCTTTGTATTTCTTCCTCTACCTGTGGTTGCAAATGTATGGGCACTCTTCGGTGATGCTGAGCCACAGGTTTTATCGCTTCATGATATGCAGCATTATTTGTTTTCCTTTTAGTTTGCCCAGCCCTTTTAGTATGGCTGGGTGCTCTCTCAGAATTTCTGTCTGTCCAACAGGTTATAGGTCATTGCTAGGAGCCCCATCATCTGCGCGGTGACGTTGCTGAGCAGACATGGTGCGGGAATGTCCCCTCATAGTACGTGTATTTCTTCTCTGCTTGACCTTTCTTTGTAAGTTAATGTCTCTGTGAACTTTCCCATGTTCACTGCTGGTTTTCTGGAGCCCCAGGTGAATACATCGACAGTTGATAGTGATAGTGGCGGTTTCACTCTCATCTTCTCATATTCTGACATGCACATGATGTTGCATGTAGCTCCACTATCTAACACGAAGCTTGTGTTATGTCTTCCTACTTCAATGTTCACTGTCGCTGTTTTCTTTATCTGATGTTTCTCTACAAAATGAATGTGCTCTGGCGTGCGTTCTCCTGCTGGTTCATCTGACATCAGATACAGTCGTTCTGCAGCCTCTGGCGTGGCTGCTCCATCCGATTCAGCTGAGGGACTGCGATTCTCTGTCTCCATGTGTCTTGCGTATCTGCTCGTTCCTGTCCGTGGTCTAGCCGGCCTTCCTCGCTCAGTCTTAAATTGTCTGCTCATGCAGGCGCTTGCGAAGTGGTTCACTCTGTTGCATTTTCTGCATCTGTGGCCCATTGCCGGGCATGCGCTGGTATGTGGAAATTCAAGTCCGCATCAATAGCACGTTCTTTCTTGCTTCTTTCTTGTTGGTGGTGTATTGTCTCTCTTCTTGACATTTCCAGTTGCGCGGTTTTCTTGTTCCACTCTTCTTGCCTTTCCCGGTTCCATCTGTCTTGCATGTGTTGTTGCTCTGGCCTCCGCTCGGGCCATGGTTAGTATCTTCTCGAGCGAGGACGGTTCCTTTAGAATTCTTGCGCGGAATTCCACTGACTGACAGCCTTCAATGATGCACAGTCGTATCGCTTGTTCATTGTCAAACTTGTCGAATTCGCAATATGTTACTAACTTTCGCAGTCTGGTTGCGAAATCATCTAGTGACTCCTCTGCCAGTTGACACGTGGTGTTGAACGTGTACCTCTCGAAATCTACATTTCGTTGCGGGTCGAATTTGTCTGTAAGACACTTTATGATTCCTTTGTACGTTGCCATTTGATCTTGGGGAAAAGTAATTAGCAGGTCCTCAACCTCATCACCTGCAAAGTTTAGGAACAAGTCTTTGTTCTGGTCATCCGTGTACGCCTTGCAGTTGGCCCGCATGTATCTTTCGAATTGCCTTATCCACCGTCCCCACCGAATGCCTATTTGTGGTTCTGATAGGCTGAACGGGAGTGGTCTGCGGAAGATTGCATTTGCGCTATTCTTGTCGCTTGCGTCTTCCGTCATTTTGTTGTGGTGCCTTTCTTTTCTTTTATTTGCAGCGCCTTCCTTTGCTCAGTGACGTAACGAAACTTGAGGGGACCCCCCTGCAAAGCACATGGAGGGGGCCCTCCCCGGCGGCCCGGCCCACCACCTACCACTTTGCCTTACCACCCAGAACTCTAGTATATTTTGATTTGACTTCAGCATGACATGGCCACGTTTTCTATCATGTTCACCAGTCCACCGCGTAGTGTACCTCGTCATTGGCGTCACTGCTCTCAATAAACATTATCTGATTCAAATAGGAATACCAAACTGAAAGCAGCAGATGCAAAGCAAAAAAACAGGTTCTCTCGAACTCGGAGTCGCTAATGCAGACCGAGGGAGGGCCCAGGCTAGCTACCGTTCCTTACTCTTTGTCGCGTTGATCATTTATTTGTAGTTTCATTTAGTGCCTACCAGACCCAGTTGTGACCAAGGCAAGCGCTTTATATAAAGGACAAGTATGTGCAAATCTATGTGATGGAATCGGACAAAAGCGTTTTAGACTTGGAATCCTAGGTTTTCAATAGCACAATTCGTCCTAGGAGATATTGCTGGAACAGTAGGGGGTCTCCGTTCATTTTTGGAAACCTCAAAAGAGGTGTGTGCGTCTGGAGGGAGGAATGTTTCCGTTTCCAGCGTCAAGGCCTCGCCGGGGAATGCATCCGAGCCCCTCTCACCACGAGGTGGTTCATATTTGTGCCAGGGTGGGTGCACGTCTCTGTACTCGATGCTGGCCGGATCAGACGTCAGCAGAGCCCACAATGGCATCACAGGCAATGAACGGACAACGTCCTCACTAGATATTCCCGAAGGTCTCCATTAACAAGGTATAGATTACATCTGCGAGGTTTACATTTCACTGGTGAGATTGAACCGATGTATTCGTTTTTTGTGGTTTTGCAGAAATATTCCGGACTATGCCCAAAAAATCTCCAGAATGAGTAGATTGGCAGGCTCCTGGCTGAGTGAGTCCCCAGACCCTACACATGCGCAGTGTCAGTGTTAAGGCTTTGTGACCGGTGCGTCGTGCGTTGTGCCTTTCCCACCCCTTTTCTACCCACTCCGCAAACGTGCGTGGCCCTGTTGGTTCCTTGTTTACACCCTAGTCCACGCCCCCTTAAGTAACTGAAGCCGGGTCTGGTGGCTTAGTGGATTAATACATCCACTGTGGGGTCCTGTGTTCTTGTGGTCACAGGTTCAAATCCCAGCAGGCCTTTTATCCTTCTGAGGTCGATAAAATGAGTTCCATTGAGTTGGGTAACGATAAACATCTGTTATTCAGCGCAAAGATACAATTGGGTGAATGTGCGCTTTTCAAATACACTTTGTTATCTGCACATTCAATGTTGGACACGCCACTGGCAAAGTTTGGATGTCACACTCGCATAACTCCAGCCCCCTCCGGTGGCACCTGCTAGCCCTCCGCGGAGGAGCCTTTGTACGCCTTAAACAGTAAACTTAGGACTACAGAAAACCCACCCACGCAGGTCTGGCTGCGCCTTTGTGCGTTGTGGCCCTATGCTGAGACCCGCCTCAGTCTAAGAGCCGAGTGTGTAAAAAGTGACACTTGCGGGGTGCATGTGTCCGAGTGGTTTATGAACAATGAAAGCATCATCAACTCTCTACATTTAAAGGTAGTCTGAAACTGGCAAGGGAGATTTAACTAGTAACACTACTGGCAGGCAGCTGATAGCACGGCGCGCGCTGCAGCTTACACTAAAAAGCAAATTATTGTTAACACGCGCTGCAGCCTGCAGTGCAGAATCTGACTCAGCTTTCCAGGCCGTGAGCTGCGGCGCTGGGTAATTACCGCGGAGGCGGGCTGACCGGGCCTGGTCGCCCGCCTCCTCAGATTCCAGAAGGCCACGACTCTGACCGCACCCTCTTTGTGCCACTCGTAACTGTCGAAGTGTGTTAGTCTCACTGTGGCCCCCCTTTATGCCAGGTCTGTGACCTCAGACCTCCGTGCCCCCATCTTCAGTCTGCCTAGAGAGTTAGCACCACTGAACTCTGCTCTAGGCCTCACTTTAAGGCCCCTTGGCCCCTCTCTGTTTCCCGAGTGTTTCACTGGCAGTAGCCTCAGGGTGCCTGTCTGCGTTCACCTTTTCTCCCTGTCACTCTCTCCTCCCTGTGTGTCGCTGCCCGCGAGTCCTCGCTGCAGGCCATCCATTTCCCTCTGCCCCGTGCCCCTCCCTGCAGGACGTGTGTGTCAGTCCTAACGGCCTCTCTGTGCACTTCACGTCTCTGCCCCACCCTTGTCCGCTGGAGCTGGCTGACTTGTACTGCACCCTTCTTCTCTATACCCCTCTCTCTAGACTCTAACCCCTTGCGCTTTCTGCTGCACGAGTGTGCCACAAAGCCCCCACTGTGCGTCAGACCACACATCTCTTTCTCTGCCCCTCCTGTCCTAGTCTGTCAGCATTAGTGAGCTTATTTTGCAAACTTCTAGCACCTTTCTATTACCCCCGGGCGCCCTGTGCTCCACATGTGTGTGCTGACAGTGAAATATAGGTGCAAACCACACCTGGTTTTCTCCCCTCCTCTTTGCCCTCTTCTTCTGTCCAAGTGAGTCCATGCTAGGGAGCTCTCGCTGTGTCTCGGACAACACCTCTGCCCTAATCCTCTCTCATGACCCTTTCCCCCCATCTCTGCCTTGCCCTTCATCAGCTGTCCAGGTGTGTCAGTGCCAGCGACCTGCCGCGTGCTGCTTCTTTAACCCCTCTCTGCCCGAGTGTGCCAGTGTGCTCTCTCTGCCCCAGTCACTTGCACCCCTCTCTCTCCATCACTCGGCAATCTTTTAGTGAGTGCCACACCTCCGTCTCTCCCCACCCCCGCCCTCCCCTGCCGCCCTAGCGTGACATTGACACAGATCTGCTGCATACCTCGGACCCCTCCCTGCCCCCCCCGTCCGAGTTTGCCGTGGCCGGTGCGTTCTCAAAGTAGCCTCTCTCTTTCTCTGCCACCAGGCCCTCTCTCTGGCAGTCTCTTAGTGGTTGCAGCGCTTACTTTCTAACTCACCCTCTCCCTGCCACTCCCCGCCTTCTCTGCTGTCCCGGTGTAACAGCACTCGGCATTGGCTTAATGGCGCTCTCTGCTTTTACCCCCCTCCCTCATGCCCCAGTGTGCTCTCGCTGCCTGCACCCCTCTAATGTCCCCCTGCACCCCTTCCCCTCTCTCCTGCCTCAACTCTGCTCGCTCCCTCGGAGCCCCCCAGCCTGACCGCTCCAGCTATCTGAGGCCTGTCCCGGCTCTAGCACCTGTCTCTCCTCCCTGAGTGTGTCGGTAGGATGGTCTGTGCTCAGGCCATGTCTCCACTCTCCCTTCACGCCTCTCTCTCTCCCCCTCCAGTTCCTGATGACCACCAACTTCCTGACCACCTGCTGTGATTCTGGCAGCCGGGGCCTGGCCAGGGCCTCGGCGCAGACCCTCGTCTACTGCCCGGTGTATGAGAGCAGTCTGCTGGCCACGGCGACCACCCTGGGGGTCTACGGCAGCCCCTACTCCTCTGCGCAGGGCTACGGCAACTACGTGACCTACGGCACCAAGGCGCCCGCCTTCTACTCTTTGGGAAGTGTGAGGGGTGCGTGCACGGCTCCGGGCAAGGCCACGGGGTGTGAGGAGGCCAGGCACGCTCGAGAGCGAGCCACACAGTGTCCCAAATCTGAGTCTCCTCCAGTACTGACCTGCGGGGCTGGCAGAGGCCGAGCACATCGCTGCATGCAGACAGGGGCCATCAGATGCCACACTTTCTTTCACTGACCTGCGCCGGGCCGGTGGAGACAACTGCGCGCCATTTAATTATGAAAAGCCTCAGAGGCCCGGCCGGGCCCGGGCATGCGCACCAACCATTTAATAAATGAAGAGGCCGTGGCGTGCGCGCACCATTTAATTTTAAGGGGAGGCCGTGTGCACCATTTAAATCATGAAGACTTGAAGAGGCTTGCTTGCTGGCTCCGCTGAGTGAGGGGGCCCCTGGAGCGCGGGGGCCCCCCCGCACTGCAGGGGCTGCGGGGGCCTGTGTTACGCCCCTGCCTTTGCTGCCTTTTAGTTTTCTTTCACCTTAAATTTGTTATAATTTCCTTTATGTCTTCTTTTGCTTCCTTTATTTGCCTTTATTTGTTGTAATTTCCTTTTATTTCACTCTTTCCTTCTTTCCTATTTGTTTTAGTCTTTGCCTGACTTCAAAATGGCCGCCTGGCCTTCTCTAGCCTCCTATTGGTCCTCCCGCCTGACTTCAAGATGGCCACCGAAACTTCTATGGGCGAGATTTGCTATTTGTCCTTATGGCCTGACTTCAAGATGGCCGCCGGGTCTTTTACAGCCTTTCATTGGCTCTCCCGCCTGACTTCAAGATGGCCGCCAGGCTCTCGTGAGATTTCGGCTTGAAATCTACACGCGGGAGGCTCGGGGGCTCTCTTTGCAGTCGGTGGTCCGGTTTTCACGGTCAGGTGCCCTTTTCCTTGCCCCTCACCTCAGTTTGATGATGCGGCCGGGGTGGGCTCCCGATGTCGCTGCAGGCTCTTTTGCGTGGACCAGGGTGGGCTCCTGGCTCCGTCTTCTCGCGATCGGGGTGGGCTTCCGACTTCGCGTTTTCTTTCTTCGATGTTTGACGGACCAGGGTAGGCTCCTGGCTCCGTTTCTCGCGACCGAGGTGGACTCCTGACGACGCGTTTTACCCTCTTGGTGGTCGGCGGACCAGGGTGGGCTCCTGGCTTTGTTTGGATGTTGCAGGGGCGCGCGCGTCTGGCGGTGACTTCAGACAGATCCCACCTGTCATCGCCAGTTGTCGTGTCCTCACCAATGATCACGCGGGGACAGGTAGGTGGACATTCAATGCTTTATTCTTTGTATCCTGGCAGTGCCCACATGCACGTCCGTCCCTTGCCCTCGTGGCTGCAGAATGCCCTCCCCACTCCCTGACCGGAAGTGGTGTCCGGTTCTTGTCCCCTCCCCATCATTCGGGTCCAGGGTCCTAGTGCCCTCTGACCCAGGTCACTACAATAATAATACCAGACAACATGCTGAATAATTTACTCTCTGTGCAACACAAATTAGTCAAACCTGTTTCATAATTTGTTCCTCAGATGATGCATATTAGAGTTGGCCTGAAATAATGTTGTCCCTTCCCTTTATGATTCTGGAAATATGCCTGCTCCTTCTTTAGGCACCAGTAAATATACATGCAATTCCAGGGGAGAAACAACCCCCAAAATGTTTTTGAACTCCCTCAAACATATGATTTCGGGGGTGTTTACTGCAGTTGCATTGCTACTTCTACTGTGATATGCCCCTTTTCCACCAGACTAGTAAATTGACTGCAGCACTAACTTACTATCTGCAAGAATACAAATCTTCGCAAATCATCATTTTGTGAATTAGAACCGGTACACTTAGACTAACATGACTTTTACAGGGCTTCAAAGTTTTCTTTAGGTAGGCAACATGTTCATGAATCGGGCAGTTTTTTAATCAGGCTGACTGCAGTCCTGCTAGTAAGTGCTGGCACTGTCCTTGAAAGAAGTGCAGCTACTCATAGCCTGACAGTGTGTACTCTTGAAAAGTACTGGTCTACAATCTGTTTACAAGGCCTGCTTATGTGCTTAAATAGCCTGAGCTGCAATGGTCTAACAACTGGTTTTTGGAATTCTTAATTAGCCTTTCATGGTGATGCAGGAAGGAAAACTAAACACTTTCTAAATTTTTTCTAATTTGAAAAAAATCACTTTTGATTTTTTTGAGATATGGTCATTCTTTGTCAAATTTTGAGAACAGATTTGCTTCTAGCTATCTGCTTCCTTTTGTGGTCTTGAGATGTATTAGAAACCTTAGTACATTTAAAAGCCCATTCCCTGTTCCTTTGTCCTTTACCTGCTTCTCTGACGGTTATTAGTAACTTGGATTTGTTAAGTTTCGGCACAGTTTATTAAGCAGGACGTTTTCCTTGCATTTCCTGACTCTTTACCCTGTCCCTGCATGTATTTTCTTATCCTTGAGAATAACAGCTTGTCCCTAGCCTCCTGCTGTAACATACTTCCTTTCTCCAGGACGATATCTCACAGAGGTCACTTAAAGAAATTAAACACTACTGCAGAGAAGTAGGTTTGCAGCCAAGATGTTTCCTGTGGAGGTTGCCTGAAGAATGTTAAAATGAAGAGCATATATGGCAATGAAACTAACACGGTGCTACTGAAATAACAAAGATAAAGAAGTCCCAAAGTTATAAAAACAAGCATTTGCAATGCAATAGGTCTCGCATTTGCGAGAGTTTGAGCTATTGGCATTGTAAATGGCAATGCCTTTTATTTATGTGTTTTGAAAACCTGCAAGCGGTGTGTAAACATGCACTTTGTACTTATAGTCGTTGCTTACGAGAAGCAAGGCTGGCAATAACTGCACCTCTTACTGCCAACCTTGCTTTTCGTAAGCAACGACTAGAAGTACAAAGTGAGTGTTTACGCACCGCTTGCAAGTTTTCAAAGCACATAAATAAAAATCATTGTCATTTACAAAGCCAATAGCTCAAACTCTCGCAAATGCGAGACCTACTGCATTTAATGTTACACATGCAGGAACACAAGTCCTAAAATGAGAAGGAAAAAAGTAAACAGAACTAAATATACTATTGCACTTCACAAGGGACAACTTGTGATCTCTGCACATGAGGATTTAATTATACATTGGAACCCAATATTTGGATGTATTTTGTCTATTTCCATTGCAGCTTTTCCAAATTCGAATGAACTTCCATATTTTGACTATTGATTTTTCCCTAACTAGCCGCCATGCAATGCAAGTACTGTGAAAATTAAATGGACGCCAATAAGGGCCATGCTGGCTGGCTCGAGGCGCTGTATTGTATTGCCGTGATATAAATCACGGGACCCAATCCACTCCTGCCATTAACGCTTCGCCATGTTGCCGAAAATAAAAGAGAAAAGTCACAAGCAGCAGAGAGAGATTAGACCACAGATGAGAAGCCTCTGGGCTGGGCTGCCCTCCTGCAGGGAGAGGTTACACAGGCAGGAAGGCACAATTAACAATTAACCGAGACGATGAAGGAACCTGAAAAGTAAGGCCTTTCTGTGCAAACGAGATGGAATCCAGTAAACGGCCAACAACAGCGCGCCGAGGCTGTGGCCACATTTTGTCTGCTTTCAATATAAAGTGCGGTTACAGAGCTTGTTTGTGTATGACAAATGTCACACTATTTTTATTTTTTGTGTGCTTTTTTTATCGTCGTTTGTTGGAGCGAGCTTATCTAGTGTTCAAGTTGGAGATAACCTGAGCTCCGATGCCAGCTTCTACAGTTGACCACATTCTGTGATTCTGGGGTAATCACTATCAGCCCCGATTCACCAAAATGGGAATAAACACAACCTGAACAGCAGAAGTGTAATTACTTTAGCATATAGTTAATAATGATGAAGATACAAGTGGCACATTACAAACCCTATATTACATAGCATAATTAAAACAGAGCAAAACAGAATACAGCATAGTGTAACATAATGCAGCAGAATCATCCATAAAGAAACACAGCGTAATGCAGCATAGTGTAGTGTAAGACAGCATGGTGTACTCTTATACTAGATTGCATTGTATTGAATAACATATCACAGTACGGCATAACACAGCCTAGCACAATGCAGTAAACCTTCACAAAACGCTGCGCAGCACAGCATAGCGTAAAGCACCAGTGTTGAATTATACCACGTAGCACTGTATCACATAACACAACATAGCGTGGTATGAAAGAAAATTAAATACAACATAGCTCAGTGCAGGCTTTCACAGCAGAGCATAACATAGCACAGCATGGCGTAATACAGCAAGGACATACATTAATACTCCCCTAATCCTTACTGCAGACGTGTGAACAGACGGCAATAAACAGAAATTCCTCTTTAAAATGTGACATTGTAACACATTATCCCATAAAGTGCAACCCTGCGTCTGCAGACCCCCGTTGATATATACTATAAAGCATGGGTGTCCAACTTGGACAGATACTTCCTAGATTTTCAGGATTTTCCACATAACATGCTTTTGTATACATTACATCTAAATTGAATTCGTGCATTTGGCAATGCAGCACCCGCAACGAAATTCATTTTATTTATTTGTTTGTTTACTTACCTCTGTGCAGCCGTATTCCGTAGTTTACTACCTGTTAGAACTGGGGGTCTCTAGTTGGCAATGGTTTGCACCTTTGTCCAAATAGGGACCCTTGCTTCTAGTCAGGATAAGGGGGATACACTCCTAAAATAACCCCTGCTCACCCCCTGGTAGCTTGGCACGAGCAGACAGGCTTATCTCAGAGGCAGTGTGTAAAGCATTTGGGAACACATACAGTAATACAGTGAAAACACTACAGATGGACACCACACAGGTTGTTATGTAAAAATAAGTAATCTTTATATAGACTTATCACAAGACCCAATAGCAAAAATCCACAATACTGTACTCAAAAATAGACTTTAAAAGGTTATAAAATAGTTCAGTTCTCTCAAGTTGTAAATGCGACACTTTACTCTCAATGTACCTTGAATGCGTAACGCAAAGAAAACAAAAGGGTCGCAGGGAAGGTGATGCGTCGGTTCCTTACACTCAGGGGAGTGGATGCGTCGGTTCCTTACTGCTGCGCAGGGGAGTTGATGCTCGCTTCCTTACTGTGTGGGGAGGTGATGCGTCGGTTTCTTACTGCTTTCCGGTGCGATGCGACAAGATGGCACCTTGATGCGATACTCTTCTCAGGTACGATGCGACATAATGGCGTCTTGGTTGCGATGTGACAACGTTGGTGTGATGCGTGCACGCCCGACGGCCGTGCGGCGACTCGATGATCTTTGGAGCCGCGACAGGCCCTGCGGCGCGCTTCTCCGGTGATGCGACGATGACCTCTGTGGCAGCGTCCCGCTTCTCCGGTGATGCGCCAGCTTCGGCGATGCGAGGATGACAGCGGCGTCTCGCTTCCTTGGCGATGCGATGACCGCGGCTGCTGCGGCGACACGCTTCTCGTTGTTGCGTCGCGCTTCCAGCTCCCAGCGACACGCAGTCTCTCAGAAGGCCCAGCACAACAGCAGGCACTTCAATTCCCAGCAAGGGAATGCAGGGGGGGAGCTGGTTGGTGAAGTCTTGTATCCCTGAGACTTCAGGCAGGAGGCAAGCTCTAGTTCAAGCCTTTGGAGATTCTCTTCTTCAAGATGACAAAGCACAGCAAAGTCTTTTCTCCTGTCCTTGGTAGAAAGCAACCACTGCAGGCCAACCCCAATCAGCAAAACAGCACATGGGCAGTACTCCTCCTTCAGCTTCTCCGGTTCTTCTCCTTGGCAACAGGTTTCTTGATTTCCCAGAAGTGATCTAATTTCCTAGGGGTCTGGGTCCCCTTTTTATACACAGTTTCTCTTTGTTCTCTGAAGGCAGAGAGGCCTCTGCCTAGTCCAAAACCAGTTCTGGTCAGTCCTGGAGCACTTTGTTTTTCTGACTCCTTCTTTCCTTTGTGAGTGAGGGGCAGAGCCATCAGACGCCCGGCAGGAGGTGGAGCCAGCATTGTGGAAGGCAGGCACAGCCCTATTCAGACCCAGGTGCAACTCCTCCCTCCACTCTGGATGCAGATCTTTCTATTCAGCCCTGTGGTGACTCACCCTGTCTCCTGTAGCCACCCCCAGCCCCTGTCACTCAATCTCCAGACAAGGAATACACAACCTAGCAGAGGCAGGCTTGGAAGTTTAGGCAAGAAAATACCCACTTTCTAAAAGTGGTATTTTCAAACACATAATGTTAAAACCAACTTCACTAAAAGATGTATTTTATCATTCTGAGTTCAGGCATACTAAATTCGTTTTTCTACCATGTTCCCTGGGTCAGTTAGGATTATAAGGTGTAATAATCAAACTGCCCATTCTGGCCTATGGAGAACAGGTAGCCTTGCAATAGTGAAAAACGAAAATGGCTGTAATTCACTATTAGGACATGCCACACACACCAGGGCATGTCCTACCTTATACTTACAATGCACCCTGCCCTTGGGCCTACCTTAGGGGTGTCTGATATGAAGATAAGGGACGGTTTAGGGACTGGCAAGTGGGTGCACTTGCCAAGTCAACATGGCAGTCACAGACCGCACACAGGCTCTGCAATGGCAGGCCTGAGACACATTTTACAAGCTGCTTCTGTGGGTGGCACAACCAGTGCTGCAAGCCCACCAGCAGTATTGGATTTACAAGCCCTGGGCACACTCAGTGCACTGTACTAGGGACTGACAAGTAAACCAATCATCCAATCATGGAGTCACTAATCCATACATCAATTTACAGTAGGGAGCACTTGCACTGTGGCACTGAACAGCAGTGGCACAGTGCCCAAAAGCATCTAAAACCAGCAAAACATAAGAGGCAACAGCAAAAAAATGGAAGGAGACCCACGCCAATGGTGCCAAGTCTAACACGTGTCCCCTCCAGCTGTAATGTGGGGAGAACTACCCTTCCTCCTGGGAGTTCTCATCACTAAGGCGGAAAAATCAGTACAGACCATCAGCATTGGCGTGTTCTGTACCTGGGTGGTGTTCCACCGTGAAGTCCATCCCCTGTAGGAAAATGGACCACCTCAACAGTTTTGGGTTCTCACCCCTCATCTGCATTAACCATCTGAGGGGCCTGTGGGCTGTCTGAACCCGGAAGTGAGTCCCAAACAAGTATGGTCTCAACTTCTTCAGTGCCCAGACCACAGCAAATGCCTCACATTCAATCGCACTCCACCTCTGTTCCCGTGGGAGTAACCTCCTACTAATAAAGGCTACAGGTTGGTCTAGGCCCTCCTCATTCATCTGTGAAAGCACAGCCCCAACACCATGCTCTGAAGCATCTGTCTGCACAATGAATTCCCTTGAGAAGTTGGGCGCCTGAAGCACGGGCGCCGTGCACATGGCAGATTTCAGGGCATCAAAAGCCTTTTGGCAGGCATCAGGCCAGTTCACTTTCCTGGGCTGCTTCCTGGAAGTCAGCTCAGTCAAGGGTGCAACAATGTTGCCATACCCCTTGACAAACCTCCTGTAATACCCGGTGAGTCCTAAGAAGGCTCTCACCTCTGTCTGGGTTTTGGGGGTTCCCAAGCCAGGATGGTATTTATCTTGGGTTGTAGGGGCGCCACCTGGCCGCTCCCAACCTGGTGTCCCAAGTACACCACAGAACCCTGCCCGATCTGGCACTTACTCGCCTTGATCGTGAGGCCTGCCCTCCGCAGCGCCTTCAACACTTCCCAGAGGTGGTGCAGATGTTCCTCCCAAGTGGCGCTGAACACTTCAATGTCATCCAGGTAGGCGGCACTGAAATCCTCCAGCCCAGCCAACACCTGGTTGACCAACCTCTGAAAGGTGGCAGGGGCATTCTTCATCCCAAAGGGCATCACCCGGAATTGGTAGTGCCCATCTGGTGTGGAGAATGCTGACCTCTCTTTGGCCCCATCAGTTAAGGCAATCTGCCAGTATCCAGACGTTAGATCAAACGTGCTGAGGTACCGGGCAGCCCCTAACCGATCAATGAGCTCATCAGCTCTGGGGATGGGGTGCGCGTCAGTCCTGGTGACTGAATTGAGTCCTCGGTAGTCCACACAGAACCGGAGTTCGGGTGTGGCACCAGGCGCGGCAGCCTTTGGGACCAAGACCACTGGGCTGGCCCAAGGGCTGTTAGAGGACTCAATCACCCCTAAGGCAAACATCTTGGAGACCTCCTCCTTGATGCAAGCTCTCACCCTGTCAGTCACTCTGTAAGTTTTGTGCTTCACAGGAGGACTGTCCCCAGTGTCCACATCATGGATGCACCATTCAGTGATACTGGGAGTCAGGGAGAACAGATCAGAAAACTGCCCCAACAGTTGGCGACAGTCATTCTGCTGCTCAGGGGTCAGGGTGGGAGAGAGGTTCACACCATCCACTGACCCATCTTGCTCTTTTGCATACAGGAGGTCAGGAAGAGGTTCAGTCTCCTCTTCCATCCCAGCATCTGTTACTAAGAGCATGCCCACTTCAGACCTCTCAAAGTGGGGCTTCAGGCGGTTCACATGCAGGACCCGCAAGGGGTTCCTGGGAGACTGCAAGTCCACCAAGTAGGTGACATCACTCTTGCGCTCCACCACCTCAAATGGTCCGGTCCACTTATCCTGGAGCGCACAGGGCTCCACTGGGGCCATGACCCAAACCTTTTGTCCAGGCTGAAACTCGATCAGAGTGGCATTCTGATCATGCCAACGTTTCATCTCTTCCTGGCTGGCTTCCAGATTCGCCTCAGCGTGTTGTCTGAAACGCCGAGTCTGGTTCCTGAAGGCCAGCATGTAACTAAATACATCCTGGGGAGTTTTCCTGGGAGCTTCCTCCCAGCCTTCCTTGACCAGACTCAGAGGTCCTCTTACAGGATGGCCGTACAGCAGTTCAAAGGGACTGAACCCTAAGGACTTCTGGGGCACCTCTCTGTAAGCAAAGAGCAGGCATGGCAAGAGGACGTCCCACTTACGCCTCATGGGTTCTTCAAGACCCATAATCATGCCTTTCAGGGTCCGGTTGAATCTCTCAACCAGCCCATTACCTTGGGGGTGGTAAGGAGTGGTGAACTTATAGGTTACACCACACTCCTGCCACAGGGACTTCATATACTTGGAAATGAAGTTGGTACCACGGTCGGACACCACCTCCTTGGGGAACCCCACACGGGAGAAAATCCCCATCAGTGCACGTCCCACCACGGGGGACGTCACTGTCCGAAGAGGATGGCTTCCGGGTACCGGGTGGCATGGTCCACCAAGACCAGGATGAACCTGTTGCCCATGGCTGTCTTGGGATCCAGAGGCCCCACAATGTCAATACCCACCCTCTCAAAGGGGGTGCTGACAACAGGGAAAGGTTGGAGAGGAGCCTTGTGCTTCCTCCCACTCTTACCACTTGCCTGGCAAGTCTGACAGGTCCTGCAATGAGTATCTGAACTCTTGCGCATTTGGGGCCAATGAAAGTGGGTGACAAGCCTTTGAAAGGTCTTGTCTTGCCCCAAATGTCCTGCTAAAGGCACATCATGAGCCAGACCCAGTAGGAAGGCTCTGAAGCGCTGGGGTACCACCAGCACACGGGCTGACCCAGACTCAGCAACCTTAGGCTCACTATACAGGAGACCATTCTCCCAGTAGATCCAGTGTGATCCAGACTGATCACCTGCTGCCTGGCTTGCAGCCTGTTGCCGCAAGCCCTCAAGAGAAGGGCACTTCTTCTGCTCCTCGCAGAACTCTTCCCTGGAGGGGCCTCCTTCCTGCTGCCAATGGGTCAGCTCAGGCAGGTCCCCAGTTCAGCCACTTGTTCCCCTGTAGGTTCCAGGGCATCCCCCTCAAGGTCTGCCTCCTCCTGGACCGTGGGAACTTCGAGGGCCGGTTTCCCATGCCCCCGCCTCCTCTCTTTAAGGCAGGCACCTGGGCCTTTCTTCCAGGCTCCAGGTTCTCCTGAATACCCTTACCGGCTGCCATTGACCGAGTGGTCACACACGCCCACTCTGGCAGACCCAACATCTCCAAATGAGACCTCCGCTCCACCTTCGCCCAAGGGGAGCTCTCCAAATCATTGCCTAGCAGACAGTCAACAGGCATGGCTGGCCTCACAGCTACTTGAAGGATACCTGAGACCCCCCACTCAAAGGGAACCTGGGCCACCTTGCAGTGGCTCTCTGAGTTGTCAGCGGCAACTACAGGGTAGAATACGTTGGGGACCACCTGCTCCTCAGACACCAGCCGACAACTGACAGCTGTCACACTGGCCCCGGTGTCTCTGAGAGCCTCCACCCTATGGCCATTGATGGTCACCCACTGCCTGTATTTTTAGTGTTATCAGGCAGCTGGGTCCTAGGGACCATCTCACTGTCTCCTAAAGAGACCAGGGACATCTCTGCGGGACCCCACCCACCTTGGGCACCCAACTCCTCCCCCAGGGCTACACTAGCCATCTGCCGGGGTGGTGCACCAGTGGGTGCAGTGGTCACGGTATTGGGGCACTTGGGACTTCCTACAAAGTGACCCACCTGACCACAACTAAAACATGCTTTGGGCCCCTTCTGAACAGACTTATCTGTTGGGACCCATGGTCTTTTCTCAGTGGGAGGCTGGGAACCCTTACCTTGGTTCTCTTGGGGTTTACTTTGGGGCCCTTTTTGGAACTCCTTCTGTTTACCCTTGTCCCCCCACTCTTCTGCTGGGGACCCTGCCCACCTTTGGCGGAGTCTCCCACAAGACCCTTGTGGACCCGGGTACTGACCCAGCGGTCCGCCTCCTCAGCAAGCTTCCTAGGATTAGTCAGCTTACTGTCAACAAGGTGCTGGCGTAGTTCTGGAAAACAACTACTGGACAAGTGCTCCCATGCAATTAAATCATAGAACCCCTGCAAGTCATTTACTTTGCTACCCTTCACCCATCCATCCAATGCTCTGCAAAAATAAGACACATACTCCACCCAGGTACTAGACTCCAGCTTTTTGCAGTTCCTAAACTTCTGCCTATAAAGCTCTGGAGTTAACCCATACCTTGCCACTAAAGCTTCCTTCAGGTGGGCATAGGACATCTGATCCTCTGTGGGCAAGGCTAGCAAGGTTTCCCTTCCCTCACCTGTAAAGCGGCCCCACAACCCCGCTCCCCAATCCTTCTCAGGGACCCGGTGTGATGTCATGGCGATCTCATATGCTTTAAACCATTGCCCAATGTCCTCCCCCTTCATGAAATCCTTAATAACCTCCTTGGGGATGTATACTCTACTTTCTACAGGCACTGGAGGTGTGCTGCCACCAGAGGGAGTGATCTCTAGGCTCCTAGCCTTTAGCTCTAGCTCCCTCACCACTCTCTCATGCTCTAAAAGCATCCTTTTTTCTTCCATGGACAACCTCTTACTGTCCAACTCCAATTTCTTGTGCTCAAGGCTATCATGGCTTCCCTGTTTCAGTTTGGCCATTTCCATTTCATGCATCCTGCTTTTGTCCCTGTCCTCCAGCTCCTCTGGAGACCTGCCCTTTTGAGAAACACTGCTGCCCTCCCTGGAAGGCACTCTCCTCCCGGGTAAGCCTAATGGCCCCTCAAGCTGCTCATCTAAATTCTCTGCCTCCTCCACAGGCTCCTCGGGCTGCCCACCGGCATTCCGTGCTTCCAACCAGGCCCTCAGCGCCTTTTGAAGCTCCTCCTTCCTGGTGAGGCCTCTCATAGAGATTTTAAACTTTTTACAAACGGCTTAGAGCTCTGGCACAGTGTAGGTATCAACCCTATCTTCTTCAAATTCAATATCTGCAGGTGCAATGGATCCTCTTTTGCTCATTGTGAAAATTGGCAGTTCTCAACAAAAATAAAGGTTCCCAGGAAAAAAAAGTCCTTTCAAAATGTATGTGGTCGCGTATTGGTCTGCACTCACTAGTAGTGTACACCAATCACTGTATATGAATCACAAATGCAAGTCCAAATCCTCACCGCTGACCACCAATGTTAGAACTGGGGGTCTCTAGTTGGCAATGGTTTGCACCTTTGTCCAAATAGGGACCCTTGCTTCTAGTCAGGATAAGGGGGATACACTCCTAAAATAACCCCTGCTCACCCCCTGGTAGCTTGGCACGAGCAGACAGGCTTATCTCAGAGGCAGTGTGTAAAGCATTTGGGAACACATACAGTAATACAGTGAAAACACTACAGATGGACACCACACAGGTTGTTATGTAAAAATAAGTAATCTTTATATAGACTTATCACAAGACCCAATAGCAAAAATCCACAATACTGTACTCAAAAATAGACTTTAAAAGGTTATAAAATAGTTCAGTTCTCTCAAGTTGTAAATGCGACACTTTACTCTCAATGTACCTTGAATGCGTAACGCAAAGAAAACAAAAGGGTTGCAGGGAAGGTGATGCGTCGGTTCCTTACACTCAGGGGAGTGGATGCGTCGGTTCCTTACTGCTGCGCAGGGGAGTTGATGCTCGCTTCCTTACTGTATGGGGAGGTGATGCGTCGGTTTCTTACTGCTTTCCGGTGCGATGCGAAAAGATGGCACCTCGATGCGATACTCTTCTCCGGTACGATGCGACAAAATGGCGTCTTGGTTGCGATGTGACAACGTTGGTGTGATGCGTGCACGCCCGACGGCCGTGCGGCGACTCGATGATCTTTGGAGCCGCGACAGGCCCTGCGACGCGCTTCTCCGATGATGCGACGATGACCTCTGTGGCAGCGTTCTGCTTCTCCGGTGATGCGCCGCGCTTCGGCGAGGATGACAGCGGCAGTGGCGTCTCGCTTCCTTGGCGATGCGATGACCGCGGCTGCGGCGGCGACACGCTTCTGTTGTTGCGTCGCGCTTCCAGCTCCCAGCGACACGCAGTCTCTCAGAAGTCCCAGCACAGCAGCAGGCACTTCAATTCCCAGCAAGGGAATGCAGGGGGGGAGCTGGTTGGTGAAGTCTTGTATCCCTGAGACTTCAGGCAAGAGGCAAGCTCTAGTTCAAGCCCTTGGAGATTCTCTTCTTCAAGATGACAAAGCACAGCAAAGTCTTTTCTCCTGTCCTTGGTAGAAAGCAACCACTGCAGGCCAACCCCAATCAGCAAAACAGCACAGGGGCAGTACTCCTCCTTCAGCTTCTCCGGTTCTTCTCCTTGGCAACAGGTTTCTTGATTTCCCAGAAGTGATCTAATTTCCTAGGGGTCTGGGTCCCCTTTTATACACAGTTTCTCTTTGTTCTCTGAAGGCAGAGAGGCCTCTGCCTAGTCCAAAACCAGTTCTGGTCAGTCCTGGAGCACTTTGTTTTTATGACTCCTTCTTTCCTTTGTGAGTGAGGGGCAGAGCCATTAGACGCCCGGCAGGAGGTGGAGCCAGCATTGTGGAAGGCAGGCACAGCCCTATTCAGACCCAGGTGCAACTCCTCCCTCCACTCTGGATGCAGATCTTTCTATTCAGCCCTGTGCTGACTCACCCTGTCTCCTGTAGCCACCCCCAGCCCCTGTCACTCAATCTCCAGACAAGGAATGCACAACCTAGCAGAGGCAGGCTTGGAAGTTTAGGCAAGAAAATACCCACTTTCTAAAAGTGGTATTTTCAAACACAGAATGTTAAAACCAACTTCACTAAAAGATGTATTTTATCATTCTGAGTTCAGGCATACTAAATTCGTTTTTCTACCATGTTCCCTGGGTCAGTTAGGATTATAAGGTGTAATAATCAAACTGCCCATTCTGGCCTATGGAGAACAGGTAGCCTTGCAATAGTGAAAAACGAAAATGGCTGTAATTCACTATTAGGACATGCCACACACACCAGGGCATGTCCTACCTTATACTTACAATGCACCCTGCCCTTGGGCCTACCTTAGGGGTGTCTGATATGAAGATAAGGGAAGGTTTAGGGACTGGCAAGTGGGTGCACTTGCCAAGTCGACATGGCAGTCACAGACCGCACACAGGCTCTGCAATGGCAGGCCTGAGACACATTTTACAAGCTGCTTCTGTGGGTGGCACAACCAGTGCTGCAAGCCCACCAGCAGCATTGGATTTACAAGCCCTGGGCACACTCAGTGCACTGTACTAGGGACTGACAAGTAAACCAATCATCCAATCATGGAGTCACTAATCCATACATCAATTTACAGTAGGGAGCACTTGCACTGTGGCACTGAACAGCAGTGGCACAGTGCCCAAAAGCATCTAAAACCAGCAAAACATAAGAGGCAACAGCAAAAAAATGGAAGGGAGACCCACGCCAATGGTGCCAAGTCTAACACTACCCCCCACCCTGCCCCTCCCCCGCGTCACCGCCCGGCAGCACTCCCACCACGGGCCGCTACTGGCCCCACGCCTCAGTTAGGTAGTGAAAGACAGCACCAATGGGGTGCAGAGGGCCTCTCATACTCCTGGGCTCCAGAGCCAGTCCACATGCTGTATACCTCTATGCCCCGATGCCACTCCACTTGCTGCACTATAAATACCTAACCCTCTGCGCAAAAGAGCTGTCCACTTCCTAACATTTCATAAGTTAGCTTAATCATCTAAATGTTAAGGATATCTTTTTGCACTTTTCTTTTTCACGTTTATCTCCCTCTTTCTTTACCATTCTACTTTTTAAAAGTCTTTAAACCACTTCCCTTTGTCCTTCTCCTGCTCCGACCCCTCGCCCTCTTCCTGCCGTGACCTTTAGTCCCAGAAACTGCTGCATGTGGCAAAATACAGCTTTAGCGCGTCCCCGGGATGAAGCCGCTTTCACATCACCGCAGCAACAAACAAGGCACGTGTGACTACCACCGTCACCCAGAGACGCACCCACCCCACTCACCATGCCGTGGGGGGATGCTTGACCAGGAACAACCCTGCCTTCACACGCCGACTCCAAGGATGAGCAGAGTGCTCTAAACATGACCCCACGCTTCAAGAAATGATGGGGAACAAACGTGGCTGTCACCCACAGTAGACCTCGACTGTATCCTTGTGGAAAGCGTGTGTGGCGCTGAGGCAGGGAAAACCATGAAGAAGAAAAGTAGTCCCCAAACGAAGACATATGCACGTAAAGCGTAAGTATGTAGTACTTAGTCGGTGCTGCATGGAGAAAACCGGAAACGAAAAGGAGGGACAAAGATAGCAGATTGACCATTGGAAAGCAAGTATTTTTGTAGGACACTAACCAAGACAAATAAAAAGCAATCAGCAAGGAATGGGTGGTGTTCAACTCCTAAAGCATACACAATAGGTCGCTTAGCGACAGCGCAAGCGCTGTACGCTCGACCTAAAAAGTGCTGCATCAGTGAAGGCAGTCACCACCAGAACATAACCACAGACTGAAAAACCCTGCAAAGGCACTTGGCCAGGAGTCACCTTCACAAAACGCTTATCTCCCATGAAAGAAATTAATGAAGTGCTCCAAGACCCTGTCTATTGTTTTGTTTTATGATCCATATACCAATGCAGGTAATATGGAACAAAAATTCCACAGAAAATGTAGATTAGAGAGTGAAACAATACCTACTCCGTGGAAGGGAATATGTCTCAAGACTCGAACATCGAGCATGCGATTACGCTGACCTAACGTAATCGCCCAATACTAGCGCTGGTAGCGTCGAGCCTGAAGTTATTTACAAAGGCTAGGACAAACAAAGGAAATAAAATGCTGCCAAGAGCAACTATATTTTCAAATGGAATTAATATCCATAAGATGTAAAATGCATGCTTAAAAGAGAATTTGAAATTTATTTTTCAATATAAAATTCAATTTTAAAAACACAAGCTCTAGAACTGTCCTTCATTTCGAATTCAGTGATGCAGCATTTTATTGCCCAGGCTGCAGCTATTGGTTCCTCAAGGGCCGTTATCATGGGAGGTTCTCCTGGGTGGGCAGGTAAAGAATGTGAATAGAGGGGGTGGAGAGGAAAAGGGAGTGAGTCAAAATGTCAAGAACAAAAACTATCATACAAAAATATTATAGACAGAATACCGACCACCAGAATATATTGAAGATAAATATGCATACGTACATATAGATTTACTAATCCTAACTACACATCTACCTACCTACAAGATTATATATATAGCAAGGTGCGTCGTCTTTGTTGTTTCGCCAGTTAATAAAAAAGGAAATTGACTTCATCCCATCCTGTCGGTGCCTGCTTTCGAACTCGAAAGGAGAGGAGCAGGATTGCAAGCTAATATATATATATATATATATATATATATCCATAAAGAAAGTGCTCCTTCCGGGAGCCGGAGACCCGTGGAAGGTGGCACGCTGACCGCCGGAGCTTGCCGGTAATTTTAATAACAAGCAAACAAAAGTTTTTATTGCTTCATAAACCTCGCGTTACAGGTTGCGGCCGTCTTGCGGCCTTGCTCGCCGCAGGATGGCCGAAACACGTAACACAGGGTTTATGCAGCAACAAATTCCTTTTGTGCTTTACCACCGTCTCTTTTCCTGAATGCTCGCTAAAAACCTTCGTTTGCGTGATATAAATATATATATATATCCAACGACAAGTTCCCACAGTTACTAATTCCTTGTCCTGCCCCGATGTTATCTGGACGCCGAATGCCACCAGCTATGCCAGTTCTGTCGCCCCCCAATGTCACCCTGCATGGGCGGCCGCTTTAGATAGTGAGTCTGTGCATAACACATCCCTCGTTTGCGGCTGGATTGTACACAGTCATTACGCCGCGGGTGTCCGTCAAATTGCTTGGCAACCCTGAATTCAATAATTCACGACCTTCAATGGTCGACCGCATCTGGCAGCGGCAGTTGAGGCAGCTTAAAAAATACATCCAATGACAAGTTCCCACAGTTACTGCCGAACTCGCAACAGGTGAAATCTGAACAGATGTGGGATCTGCTTGTTTTACAACAACTTGAAGAAAGACACAGGTGCACTCACAGGATGCTTGCTGGGAAGGCTTTGTTCTCGCAGACGCATTTCAGCACATTGCTTTCCTCAGTGCGTTTAAAACCACAGCAAACCTGCATGGTGGAAAAAATCCATTTAAATATGTTCAGCATGCTGATTGGCTGAATCCGGGACCATTGGGGAGGTGGCAATTGCTCTGGAGTTTTCGGTGACGGATCGGCATTCATGTTGTTGCCATGTTAATTACAGGCCTCTATGCCCTTATTCCTTGTCCTGCCCTATGTTATCTGGACCCCGAATGCCACCAGCTACGCCAGTTCTGTTGCCCCCCAATGTCACCCTGCATGGGCGGCCTCTTTAGATAGTGAGTCAGTGCATAACACACCTTCGTTTGCCGCTGGATTGTACACAGTCATTACGCCGCAAGTGTCCGTCAAATGGCTGGACAACCCTGAATTGAATAATTCACGACCTTCAATGGTCGACGGCATCTGGCAGCGGCGGTTCAGGCAGCTTACAAATACATCCAACGACAAGTTCCCACAGTTACCCCCGAACTCGCAATGGGTGCAATCTGAGTGGATGTGGGATCCGCTTGTTTCACAACAACTTGGAGAAAGACACAGGTGCACTCACGGGATGCTTGATGGGATGGCTTTATTCTCGCAGACTCGTTTCAGCACATTGCTTTCATCAGTGCGTTTAAAACCACAGCAAACCTGCATGGCGGAAAAAGTCCATTTAAATATGTTCAGCATGCTGATTGCCTGAATCCGGGGCCAATGGGGAGGCGGCAATTGCTCTGGAGTTTTCTGTGACAGATCGGCATTCCTGTTGTTGCCATGTGTTGTAACGACAATATGACACGGAGACAAGGAGCAGGTTCCAAAGGTTTATTACAAGGCAAACACAGAATCAGCGCACCGCCTCCTTCAGCCAGCAGCCGCTCAACTGACAGGTCGCGAGCGCCCACAACAGAATAGAACCTTCACATACCAACATTCCACCGTGGCGCGAGGAGCGGAGCCACGGAGTTAACAAGATCACAACATACCCCCCTTTCCTCTACACCCAGGTAGAGCAGATGAATGGACAGTAAAAGGAAGGAGGATGGGAGGGCGAGGGAAATGCCAGGACGGGGAGTGACAGGGAAGCAAGATGGAGAGCAGTGAGTCATCCCACCATGAAATCATGCAAATGTTGAGGAAGTCTCCTGACCCGCAAGGGTCTCTGACACGGTAGAGTGCCATGCGGACCATGAGACTCCTGGTTTTCAGTATTTGACCTTTGGCTAGTGCTCAAGTTGTCGCCACCGGGGCCTGGCGCTCTCGTCTCAGCACCGGAGCGAGCACTGTTGAGTAATTGATGGTCATGAGCCAACATGTAGCCTGAACATGAATTCTTTCTGACAACGGCTTTGGGAGATTGGTCTCGTGAGCAATACTTAGCTACTCTTCGTAAGTTCCATTTTTCTCCATTAGCCAGCACAACATAAAAGGGATGCACCTCCTGAACTTTGAAAGGACCACGAAACTTGCATAGACCTTTGACCCAACGACCGGATCTGACTTTGACCCAGTCACCCACTTGAATGTTAGTCGAGGTCTTCACCTGGGTGTGTCCTTGAAAGGATGCGTGCATGGAGCTATTCTTGCCACTACTACTCACATTCTTCCCTTCTACCAATTCTCTGACCCATGGAGGCACTAATTTAGAGGATGGTTTTCTGCCTCGCATGGCAATGAAGGGAACCACCCCTGTAGTGGAATTCTCAGTTGTGCGGTAGGCCCATACTAATTCGTTTAAAGTTTCATCAATGTCAAGATTATTAGTGAGAGCCAAACTTATAGCTCCTTTAATCATACGGTTGGCCCTTTCTACGATACCATTGGATTGAGGGTTGTACAAAGTGGTGAGTGAGTGTTTAATACCACACTCATGAAGAAACTCCCTCATTTCGTTAGAAGTCAATTGGGTGCCATTGTCCGTAATAAGGACAGTGGGAAAACCTTCTTCTTTGAAAATGGTGCGTAGCACTCTAATGGTAACTCTAGTGCTTATTTCTGGGAGAAGGTACACAATAAGCCATCTGGAGTGCACATCCATTATGACAATGCCAAATCTCTTACTGGGGTGAACGCCTGGCATAGGTCCGATACAATCAAGGCAAATGCTGTGCCAAACCACCCCTGGATCATGGATGGAACTCGGGACGCATTGGGGTCCCACCTTAAGTCTTTTCTCACTCTCACAACATTCACTGCATCTCTCTACCCACTCAACCACTTCGCTATCCATACCTGGCCACCAGAATTCATTCCTCAAGCGTTTTTTTGTAATGGTTTGGCCTAAGTGTCCTTCATGGGCTAAGTTGAAAAGACTCTTGCGAATTCCGAATGGGGGAATTATCTTATCCCCGCGCATGATGACTTGTTCTGTGACAGTGGACAATTCGTCAATGACCGCATTGAAGGGTCTAATGCTAATAGGCAAAGTGCTCTCCCTACGTCTGCCCTTCCAAATGAGGTTGAGGACTCCTTTAAGGACCTCATCTTGAGACATGGCCTCTGCCCATTCCTCTTTACTGACTACACCGCAACTCCACTGAACCACATCATCAATACTGGAGATAGCTCCTTCTCTCTCACTCTTAGACACGCCACTCTTGTCTACTTCTTCCCAGTCTAAGGGCAGACGCGACATACAATCAGCTTGGACATTGCGCCAGCCTGAAATGAATTCAATGTTAAAATTATATTCCTGTAGCCTGGAGGCTAATCGAGCAAGTCTGGCTGACCCTTTCCCTGTTCCACCTGGTGACAGTATCTTTAGCAATGGTTTGTGGTCTGTGCGCAGCAGAAATCTGCCCCCCCATACATACGTCCTGAAATATTCAACACCCCAAGTGGCTGCTAGGATTTCTTTCTCTATGACAGAGTAATGTCGCTCAGTGGAAGTCAAAGTGCGAGAAGTGAACGCCACAGTTTTTTCAGAAGTGCCATCATTCTGCGATAATACAGCACCCACGCCAGTATCACTGGCATCCACAGTGACCACAGTCTTTGCATTTACATCAAAAGGAACCAAAATGCCTGCATTACATATTTCGAGCTTGATGTTATCAAAACAGTTTTGCTGATCAGCTCCTCAACAAAAGTTGACACCTTTCCTCATGAGTACCTTAAGGGGTTCAGTTTTACTTGCAAAGTTTTTCACGAACTTGGAATAATACTCAATTAATCCAATGAATGAACGCAGTTTGTCTCTGTTAATGGGAATGGGAGCCAATTTTATAGATGCCAGTAAGTCTCTCTTTGGTTTGACACCATCAGACGAGATGGAGTGTCCTAAGTACTCCACCTCAGTTGCAAGAAAGGAACATTTTTCTCTGCGTAGTGTCAAACCTGATTCCAATATCCTGGCAAGAGCATCTTTCAAAGCTATGTTGTGACTGCTCACACTATCACCAAAGACCAGAATATCATCTTGGAAGAAGATGATATTTTCCAGATCTTTGAAGATTTCTGTGACCATCCTCTGAAAAACACTTGCTGCCGAACATAACCCGAATGGCATCCTGGTAAACGGAAATATGCCTTCCGTGGTGATAAAGGCTGTCAAGTGCTTTGAGGAGTCATGTAAGCGTATCTGATGATAAGCATGACGAAGGTCAAGCTTTGAAAAATATTTGGCACCTTTAAGCAACAACATCAACTCATTTATATTTGGAAGGGGAAAGGTGTCTGGAATGATATTTTGGTTCAGACTCCTCAAATCAACACAGAAGCGCAAATTTCCATCAGCCTTCTCTGAAATTACAACGGGAGAAACCCAAGCTGAGCACTCAACTGGCTCAATGACTCCACTCGATAACATTTCGTCTAACATTTGCTTGACCTCCCCTCTTACCATGATGGGAACTTTCCTCAGCTTGTGTTGGACAGGGATCGCGCCATGTTTGAGTTTTATTTTGTGAACATAGCCCACCAAATTACCGAGCTGGTCTCTGAAAACACCTTTACCTCCCTCCAAAATGTCTTCTACTGAAAGATCTTCCACCACCATCACTTGTTCAACAGCGTGTGGGTCAATTCTAATATGTAGGTCGTATTGGTGATACCAACCCAAAATAGGGGGCCCAGTTTCAGCTATATAAACTTTACCTTTTACGGACCTGTTTTTGAAAATGATATGTCAGTATGTAACCCAGTATATCTATCTGCTCGCCTTGATACCCACCGGGGTTGATGTCTTTGGGTAATAAGTTCATGTGGGGCCATTCCTGTTTGAACATTTTTTTGGGTATGATGGTATATAAGGACCCTGAATCAACCATCAGATCAATTTTCCTCTTTGCAATGACAAACTCAGCTTTGGGTCTGCGTCTCCTCCTATCATCTAAGTTGTGAGGGTCGGTGAGGAGGATTTCCCCATCGTCAACAACATCATGTAGGGAAGGTTCCACACACAGAATTCTATCAGGTCTGTATGAACACTCATTAACATTTGTCTCTTCTGACAACATTGCTACCTTACCCTTGTTTGCATCTCTACACATTCTGGCAAAATGGCCTTTGCGGCCGCCCTTTCTGCATTCTTTGCCAATGGCCCAGCAATGTTTGGAGTCAGACGTGTGATAGGTACTACCGCACTTCCCACATGTCTTACTACCAAACTTGCTGGGATACAACCTACCACCCAACATACTCTTACCACCTCTAAATCTTGTAGAGGCAGCTACCTCCCCTTCACATCCCTCAACAACAGAAGTTTCATTTTCATTATTAATGTTAAGTTTTGAATCTGTGCGATCCATTTCTTTCATACAAAATTCCGACTCCTCAACTATTTTAGCAATGTCAATTGCATCTTTAAGAAGAGGATCTTTGGCAGCCCATAAGCGTTCCTGTGTCTTTCTACTCCTACATTGAACAATGAGTTGGTCCCGAATCATTTCCTCATTCATTGGACCAAATTTACATTTTATCGAAAGCTCACGGAGTCTAGTAACAAAGTCATCAAGGACTCCCCTACTCTCTGGGGCTGAGTATAAAATTTGTATCTCCTCATCACTACATTTGTCTCTTTATCAAATCTGGCTTCCAACCTTTTGCGTGCTTCTTCATAAACATCCTCAATGGGTTGACCCCGTTCGTTGTTGGCAACCGGTAAGTACTTGAAAATATGTTGTCTTTCTTTTCCTAAATTGGTGAGCAAGATTGCTCTTTTCCTATTGCTACTGTAATCTTGCGCATCCAAAGCCTCCAAATAATTGTCGAACATTTCAATCCACTCATCCCATTCTATGCTGGGACTCCCTGGTTGGCTAAGGAAGTGAGGAGGAGTAGATACCGCTGAAACATCAAGGGCTGTGACATCCATAATGAATCACCTAAAGATGGTACTATGTTAATTGGTTTTTGAAAATAAAGACGTGTAAATATGCTTTCTCCAATGAAATAATGAAGTGTTTCCTGCCAATTATAAGGATTACATCCAGAAAATGAAACAGAACATACTTGAGAATTCTCTGCTTTGGACCGGTAACAGCTCACTGCATTCACGCTTTGTACACAGCTGGCTTTAATATAAACAGTCTGAGCTGTTCGGTGAATAAACGTGCGTTTACAATCAATGCCCACTAGGTGGCAGTGTTCTCCACTGATGGTTCTGACAGGAATCCTGCTTACGCGCTTCAGCACCATACAGCCTTATCACGCGTTATCTCCCGCCTGGCAGCAATGTCGCTCCTTTCCCCATGCTCACAGCAGGACAACACTTCAATTCATGCGACCTGCCTCGCTACCGGCATACAGGCTCAAAGTACAGCTGGGCCTCCTGTCACGCACGTCAGTTCCACACAGCTGACGCTCTAATCGCTTCCCGCTGGTCCGTGACTCTGCTTGTCACACCACTGTCCCATAAATGATTTCTCGCTGCTACGCGCAGTCTGCCTCACCGATCTCGTCTCTGTGAGGTGAATCCTTTTCTATTCTCACATGTGCTGATAAAAATCACTTCCTAAGCTTCACTGTATGCGTTTTCTCTCCCCTAACTGTCCAAATCTCCCTGATGACAATACGCTCCTGTACTCACAGATGCAGTCCTGAAGCATTTCTCTTGGTAGCGCTGGGCTATCGACACGTAGGTCGTCACTCCAGTTATTAATTCTCCTCACTTGAAATTCGTCTTCCGTCAAGTACTCTTCACCGCTACTTCCTCTCACAAACTGCTGTATACTGTGTTGCCCGCTGACTGAAGAACACTCATCGCCAAAAACATGTTGTAACGACAACATGACACGGAGACAAGGAGCAGGTTCCAAAGGTTTATTACAAGGCAAACACAGAATCAGCGCACCGCCTCCTTCAGCCAGCAGCTGCTCAACTGACAGGTCGTGAGCGCCCACAACAGAATAGAACCTTCACATACCAACATTCCACCGTGGCGCGAGGAGCGGAGCCACGGTGTTAACAAGATCACAACACCATGTCAATTACGGGCCTCTCTGCACTAATTCCTTGTCCTGGCCCGATGTTATCTGGACGCCGAATGTCACCAGCTACGCCAGTTCTGTCATCCCCCAATGTCACCCTGCATGGGCAGCCACTTTAGATAGTGAGTCTGTGCATAACACATCCCTCGTTTGCTTCTGAATTGTACAGTGTCATTACGCCGCGGGTGTCCGTCAAATGGCTGGGCAACCCTGAATTCAATAATTCACAACCTTCAATGGTCGACTGCGTCTGGCAGCGGCGGTTCAGGCAGCTTAAAAATACATCCAATGACAGGTTCCCACAATTACTGCCAAACTCGCAATGGGTGCAATCTGAGCGGATGTGGGATCCGCTTGTTTCACAACAACTTGAAGAAAGACACAGGTGCACTCACGGGATGCTTGCTGGGATGGCTTCACTCTCGCAGACGCGTTTAGGCACATTGCTTTCCTCAGTGCTTTTCAAACTACGGCAAACCTGCATGGCGGAAAAAGTCGATTTAAATATGTTCAGCATGCTGATTGGCTGAATCCGGGGCCAATGGGGAGCCAGCAATTGCTCCGGAGCTTTTTGGTGACGGATCGGCATTCCATTTGTTGCCATGTCAATTACGGGCCTATATGCACTAATTCCTTGTCCTGCCCCGATGTTATCTGTACGCCGAATGCCACCAGCTACGCCAGTTCTGTCACCCCCCAATGTCACCCTGCATGGGCGGCCGCTTTAGATAGTGAGTCTGTGCATAACACACCTTCGTTTGCCGTTGGATTGTACACAGTCATTACGCCGCGGGTGTCAGTCAAATGGCTGGACAACCCTGAATTCAATAATTCACGAGCTTCAATGGTCGACGGCATATGGCAGCGGCGGTTCAGGCAGCTTAAAAATACATCCAACGACAAGTTCCCACAGTTACCCCCGAACTCGCAATGGGTGCAATCTGAGTGGATGTGGGATCCGCTTGTTTCACAACAACTTGGAGAAAGACACAGGTGCACTCACGGATGCTTGATGGGATGGCTTTATTCTCGCAGAGGCGTTTCAGCACATTGCTTTCATCAGTGAGTTTAAAACCACAGCAAACCTGCATGGCGGAAAAAGTCCATTTAAATATGTTCAGCATGCTGATTGCCTGAATCCGGGGCCAATGGGGAGGCGGCAATTGCTCTGGAGTTTTCGGTGACAGATCGGCATTCCTGTTGTTGCCATGTCAATTACGGGCCTCTCTGCACTAATTCCTTGTCCTGGCCCGATGTTATCTGGACGCCGAATGTCACCAGCTACGCCAGTTCTGTCATCCCCCAATGTCACCCTGCATGGGCGGCCACTTTAGATAGTGAGTCTGTGCATAACAGATCCCTCGTTTGCTTCTGAATTGTACAGTGTCATTACGCCGCGGGTGTCCGTCAAATGGCTGGGCAACCCTGAATTCAATAATTCACAACCTGCAATGGTCGACTGCGTCTGGCAGCGGTGGTTCAGGCAGCTTAAAAATACATCCAATGACAAGTTCCCACAATTACTGCCAAACTCGCAATGGGTGCAATCTGAGCGGATGTGGGATCCGCTTGTTTCACAACAACTTGAAGAAAGACACAGGTGCACTCACGGGATGCTTGATGGGATGGCTTTATTTTCGCAGATGCGTTTCAGCACATTGCTTTCCTCAGTGCTTTTCAAACTACGGCAAACCTGCATGGCGGAAAAAGTCGATTTAAATATGTTCAGCATGCTGATTGGCTGAATCTGGGGCCAATGGGGAGCCAGCAATTGCTCTGGAGTTTTTGGTGACGGATCGGCATTCCCTTTGTTGCCATGTCAATTACGGGCCTATATGCACTAATTCCTTGTCCTGCCCCGATGTTATCTGGACATTGAAAGCACCAGCTATGCCAGTTCTGTCGCCCCCCAATGTCACCCTGCACGAGCGGCCACTTTAGATAGTGAGTATGTGCATAACACATCTCTCGTTTGCTGCTGGATTGTACACAGTCTTTACGCCGCGGGTGTCCGTCAAATGGCTGGACAACCCTGAATTCAATAATTCACGACCTTCAATGGTCGATGGCGTCTGGCAGCGGCGGTTCAGGCAGCTTAAAAATCCATCCAACGACAACTTCCCACAGTTACTGCCGAAATCACAACGGGTGCAATCTGAGCGGATGTGGGATCCGCTTGTTTCACAACAACTTGAAGAAAGACACAGGTGCACTCACGGGATGCCTGATGGGATGGCTTTATTCTCGCAGACGCGTTTCAGCACATTGCTTTCATAAGTGCGTTTTAAACTACAACAAACCTGCATGGCGGAAAAAGTCCATTTAAATATGTTCGATACAAAAGGGGATGATGGACGGAACGTTTGAGCCAATCAAACACTCACCCCCAGTCAACTGATCTGGGTTTAATCCATCATCATTCTTTAGCTCACTCCACCACCCCAGTTCAGACATGGCCATATGCAAATCAGTCTGACCCTGTGCCTCATGGGAACAGTCCAGCACGAACTGCCAAGCCATGTCTTCCCTGGACCGGAAACAAGCATCCTAGGACCGGTTTCTGGCATTCCAGCCGTCATCAGCCAGGCTTGCTTGAATCCAGTGGCAAAGTGAGCAAGGGACCCACGTCTGGGCATACCCCCGCCAACTTAGGGCGAACAAAGCGATACAAAAGGGGATGATGGACGGAACGTTTGAGCCAATCAAACACTCACCCCCAGTCAACTGATCTGGGTTTAATCCATCATCATTCTTTAGCTCACTCCACCACCCCAGTTCAGACATGGCCATATGCAAATCAGTCTGACCCTGTGCCTCATGGGAACAGTCCAGCACGAACTGCCAAGCCATGTCTTCCCTGGACCGGAAACAAGCATCCTAGGACCGGTTTCTGGCATTCCAGCCGTCATCAGCCAGGCTTGCTTGAATCCAGTGGCAAAGTGAGCAAGGGACCCACGTCTGGGCATACCCCCGCCAACTTAGGGCGAACAAGCGATACAAAAGGGGATGATGGACGGAACGTTTGAGCCAATCAAACACTCACCCCCAGTCAACTGATCTGGGTTTAATCCATCATCATTCTTTAGCTCACTCCACCACCCCAGTTCAGACATGGCCATATGCAAATCAGTCTGACCCTGTGCCTCATGGGAACAGTCCAGCACGAACTGCCAAGCCATGTCTTCCCTGGACCGGAAACAAGCATCCTAGGACCGGTTTCTGGCATTCCAGCCGTCATCAGCCAGGCTTGCTTGAATCCAGTGGCAAAGTGAGCAAGGGACCCACGTCTGGGCATACCCCCGCCAACTTAGGGCGAACAAAGCGATACAAAGGGGATGATGGACGGAACGTTTGAGCCAATCAAACACTCACCCCCAGTCAACTGATCTGGGTTTAATCCATCATCATTCTTTAGCTCACTCCACCACCCCAGTTCAGACATGGCCATATGCAAATCAGTCTGACCCTGTGCCTCATGGGAACAGTCCAGCACGAACTGCCAAGCCATGTCTTCCCTGGACCGGAAACAAGCATCCTAGGACCGGTTTCTGGCATTCCAGCCGTCATCAGCCAGGCTTGCTTGAATCCAGTGGCAAAGTGAGCAAGGGACCCACGTCTAGGCATACCCCCGCCAGCTTAGGGCGAACAAGCGATACAAAGGGGATGATGGATCGGAACGTTTGAGCCAATCAAACACTCACCCCCAGTCAACTGATCTGGGTTTAATCCATCATCATTCTTTAGCTCACTCCACCACCCCAGTTCAGACATGGCCATATGCAAATCAGTCTGACCCTGTGCCTCATGGGAACAGTCCAGCACGAACTGCCAAGCCATGTCTTCCCTGGACCGGAAACAAGCATCCTAGGACCGGTTTCTGGCATTCCAGCCGTCATCAGCCAGGCTTGCTTGAATCCAGTGGCAAAGTGAGCAAGGGACCCACGTCTGGGCATACCCCCGCCAACTTAGGGCTGAACAAGCGATACAAAGGGGATGATGGACGGAACGTTTGAGCCAATCAAACACTCACCCCCAGTCAACTGATCTGGGTTTAATCCATCATCATTCTTTAGCTCACTCCACCACCCCAGTTCAGACATGGCCATATGCAAATCAGTCTGACCCTGTGCCTCATGGGAACAGTCCAGCACGAACTGCCAAGCCATGTCTTCCCTGGACCGGAAACAAGCATCCTAGGACCGGTTTCTGGCATTCCAGCCGTCATCAGCCAGGCTTGCTTGAATCCAGTGGCAAAGTGAGCAAGGGACCCACGTCTGGGCATACCCCGCCAACTTAGGGCTGAACAAAGCGATACAAAGGGGATGATGGACGGAACGTTTGAGCCAATCAAACACTCACCCCAGTCAACTGATCTGGGTTTAATCCATCATCATTCTTTAGCTCACTCCACCACCTCAGTTCAGACATGGCCATATGCAAATCAGTCTGACTCCTGTGCCTCATGGGAACAGTCCAGCACGAACTGCCAAGCCATGTCTTCCCTGGACCGGAAACAAGCATCCTAGGACCGGTTTCTGGCATTCCAGCCGTCATCAGCCAGGCTTGCTTGAATCCAGTGGCAAAGTGAGCAAGGGACCCACGTCTGGGCATACCCCCGCCAACTTAGGGCGAACAAGCGATACAAAAGGGGATGATGGACGGAACGTTTGAGCCAATCAAACACTCACCCCCAGTCAACTGATCTGGGTTTAATCCATCATCATTCTTTAGCTCACTCCACCACCCCAGTTCAGACATGGCCATATGCAAATCAGTCTGACCCTGTGCCTCATGGGAACAGTCCAGCACGAACTGCCAAGCCATGTCTTCCCTGGACCGGAAACAAGCATCCTAGGACCGGTTTCTGGCATTCCAGCCGTCATCAGCCAGGCTTGCTTGAATCCAGTGGCAAAGTGAGCAAGGGACCCACGTCTGGGCATACCCCGCCAACTTAGGGCGAACAAAGCGATACAAAAGGGGATGATGGACGCTTTGTTCGCCCTAAGTTGGCGGGGGTATGCCCAGACGTGGGTCCCTTGCTCACTTTGCCACTGGATTCAAGCAAGCCTGGCTGATGACGGCTGGAATGCCAGAAACCGGTCCTAGGATGCTTGTTTCCGGTCCAGGGAAGACATGGCTTGGCAGTTCGGGCTGGACTGTTCCCATGAGGCACAGGGTCAGACTGATTTGCATATGGCCATGTCTGAACTGGGGTGGTGGAGTGAGCTAAAGAATGATGATGGATTAAACCCAGATCAGTTGACTGGGGTGAGTGTTTGATTGGCTCAAACGTTCCGTCCATCATCCCCTTTGTATCGCTTTGTTCGCCCTAAGTTGGCGGGGTATGCCCAGACGTGGGTCCCTGCTCACTTTGCCACTGGATTCAAGCAAGCCTGGCTGATGACGGCTGGAATGCCAGAAACCGGTCCTAGGATGCTTGTTTCCGGTCCAGGGAAGACATGGCTTGGCAGTTCGGGCTGGACTGTTCCCATGAGGCACAGGGTCAGACTGATTTGCATATGGCCATGTCTGAACTGGGGTGGTGGAGTGAGCTAAAGAATGATGATGGATTAAACCCAGATCAGTTGACTGGGGGTGAGTGTTTGATTGGCTCAAACGTCCGTCCATCATCCCCTTTGTATCGCTTTGTTCGCCCTAAGTTGGCGGGGTATGCCCAGACGTGGGTCCCTTGCTCACTTTGCCACTGGATTCAAGCAAGCCTGGCTGATGACGGCTGGAATGCCAGAAACCGGTCCTAGGATGCTTGTTTCCGGTCCAGGAAGACATGGCTTGGCAGTTCGGGCTGGACTGTTCCCATGAGGCACAGGGTCAGACTGATTTGCATATGGCCATGTCTGAACTGGGGTGGTGGAGTGAGCTAAAGAATGATGATGGATTAAACCCAGATCAGTTGACTGGGGGTGAGTGTTTGATTGGCTCAAACGTTCCGTCCATCATCCCCTTTGTATCGCTTTGTTCGCCCTAAGTTGGCGGGGTATGCCCAGACGTGGGTCCCTTGCTCACTTTGCCACTGGATTCAAGCAAGCCTGGCTGATGACGGCTGGAATGCCAGAAACCGGTCCTAGGATGCTTGTTTCCGGTCCAGGGAAGACATGGCTTGGCAGTTCGGGCTGGACTGTTCCCATGAGGCACAGGGTCAGACTGATTTGCATATGGCCATGTCTGAACTGGGGTGGTGGAGTGAGCTAAAGAATGATGATGGATTAAACCCAGATCAGTTGACTGGGGTGAGTGTTTGATTGGCTCAAACGTTCCGTCCATCATCCCCTTTGTATCGCTTTGTTCGCCCTAAGTTGGCGGGGGTATGCCTAGACGTGGGTCCCTTGCTCACTTTGCCACTGGATTCAAGCAAGCCTGGCTGATGACGGCTGGAATGCCAGAAACCGGTCCTAGGATGCTTGTTTCCGGTCCAGGGAAGACATGGCTTGGCAGTTCGGGCTGGACTGTTCCCATGAGGCACAGGGTCAGACTGATTTGCATATGGCCATGTCTGAACTGGGGTGGTGGAGTGAGCTAAAGAATGATGATGGATTAAACCCAGATCAGTTGACTGGGGGTGAGTGTTTGATTGGCTCAAACGTTCCGTCCATCATCCCCTTTTGTATCGCTTTGTTCGCCCTAAGTTGGCGGGGGTATGCCCAGACGTGGGTCCCTTGCTCACTTTGCCACTGGATTCAAGCAAGCCTGGCTGATGACGGCTGGAATGCCAGAAACCGGTCCTAGGATGCTTGTTTCCGGTCCAGGGAAGACATGGCTTGGCAGTTCGGGCTGGACTGTTCCCATGAGGCACAGGGTCAGACTGATTTGCATATGGCCATGTCTGAACTGGGGTGGTGGAGTGAGCTAAAGAATGATGATGGATTAAACCCAGATCAGTTGACTGGGGGTGAGTGTTTGATTGGCTCAAACGTTCCGTCCATCATCCCCTTTTGTATCGCATTTAAATATGTTCAGCATGCGGATTGGCTGATCTGGGGCCAATGGGGAGGCGGCAATTGCTTTGGAGTTTTCGGTGACGGATCTGCATTTCTGTTGTTGCCATGTCAATTATGGGCCTCTAAGCACTGATTCCTTGTCCTGCTCGATGTTATCTGGACGCCGAATGCCACCAGCTACGCCAGTTCTGTCACCCCCCAAAATCACCCTGCATGGGCGGCCGCTTTAGATAGTGAGTCTGTGCATAACACATCCATCGTTTGCCGCTGGATTGTACACAGTCATTACGACGCGGGTGTCCATCAAATGGCTGGGCAACACTGAATTCAATAATTCACGACCTTCAATGGTCGATGGCGTCTGGCAGCGGCGGTTCAGGCAGCTTAAAAATCCATCCAACGACAACTTCCCACAGTTGCTGCCGAACTCGCAACGGGTGCAATCTGAGTGGATGTGGGATCCGCTTGTTTCACAACAACTTGAAGAAAGACACAGGTGCACTCACGGTCTTGCTCGCCACAGGATGGCCGAAACGTGTAACGCGGGGTTTATGCAGCAATAAATTCCTTTTGTGCTTTACCACCGTCTCTTTTCCTGAGTGCGCGCTAGAAACTTTCGTTTGCGTGATATATATATATATGTTGTATTTTTTGTCACTTGCATTTCTGTTTCCCTGCATATCTTATCTGACCATAGCCTGACACCACGGACATGCCACGCATTTGAGCGTTTAAGAGCCAACTCCACTTGAACATACATTCCAGGCCTCAACTATGATCCTTGATGCTACGTCATATTACAGAGAGTTTACTCCGTTCCTCCTGTTGTTTGTCTTCACTTCGGGACGATTTAATCCACCACAGCCCTGGGCAAACACCACAACCATACCTGCTGTGGGCTCATTCACTCCAGCGAGGTTTCTGTAACTCTTATATTTTTATACTGTGTCACTGAGGCCGTTAGTGTTAATAACAGCTACTGAGTGATTTTTCCCCCACACATCTAGGAACGTGCATTAGTGACTCACTATCAGCTCACACACGCTTAGTCTGTTCATTATGTCTCTCCAGCACATGATGTTTTAGTCTCGAGTCATGAGCCTGTGGTATCAAGGGATCTGGTCAGAACTCACGTTAAGGGCTTGTGAAAAGAAAAACATATTACTGAAAGAAAAAAATGTAAAAAAATGTAAACATAGTAGAAATACTTACATGCCTATTTAAACTGTATCCTACATGCAGCGGGTTATGTGATCAAGGCCGCAGTTTGGCGGCGGAAACGCGTCATTTGGACTTTGTGATGCTACATTAAACCACGTCTTTCATCTATTTGGAGTCTGTGCACGTGAGTTCCTCCAGCACGATTAAACCTAGGGACTTTGTTTGGATATATATATATATATATATATATATGTTGGAACTGGCCCTTTTTGCCTTGTTTTCTGACCTGTTTTTATTGGTTTTACTCTGGGCACTGTACCGCTGCTGATCAGTGCTTAAGTGCATGTGCTCTCTCCTGGTAAGATTGGTCTACACCTGTTTGGCATATTTAATTTACCTGTAAGTCCCTTGTACAGTGGTAACCTATATACCCAGGGCCTGCAAATTAAATGCTACTAGTGGGCCTGCAGCGCTTTTTGCGCCACCCACAGAAGTAGCCTTTCAAACCTGTCTCAGGCCTCTGCCGCTGCAGGGCCTGTGCGCAGTTTACTGCGACAGTGACGCAGCATTTAAAGTGCTTGCCAAGACTGAAACTACCCCTAAGGTAGGCTCTAAGTAGGCCTTTGGGCAGGGTGCTCTGTAGGTAAAAGGTAGGACATGTGCCTTTGTTGTGTGGCATGTCCTGGTAGTGACAAACAGCCTATTTGGTTTCTCACTGCTGTGAAGCTGCTCGCCTCATAGGATTGCATTGGGAATTCCCTGATATAGGTTTCAGTGGTAATTTCTGATATGAAAGGGGTAGCGTGTCCATGTTTGGTATGTTTGGAATAGTAGTAATAAATCCTGCTTATTGGTGAAAGCGGATTTGTTATCCCTATGTTAGCAATGCCACTTTTAGAAGTGGGCATTTCTGTGTGCTTATGACTCTTTGTGCACTGCCTGGTTGTATATTCACTGTCTGGTTTTGGAGTGACAGGGCTGGGGATGTGCATTCACTGTAGACAGTCACAAGGGGGGTTGAGGTGGTTCCTGCCTTTCCTGGGTGACTCATAGTTGGGCTAAATTGGCCTGGCCTGCATTTAGAGTGGTGGGAGGAGTTTCGCTGGCACCTGAATAGGGCTGTGCCTGCCATTCACGATGCTGTCTCTGCCCTCCTGTAGTGTGTCTGGAGCCAGGGCTGGGGAATGAATGGGGGTGTTGTGCACTTCTAAAACTTGTTTGAAGTTCCCCCAGAACAAAGAATTTGTGGGTATAAGTACAGGGGCTGTGACCCCATAATTTTAGACACTGCGTGGGACTTGTAACCAGACGTTGCTGGCTCCACAGACTGAACCTCTACCAGAAGGGCTGCTGGGCTGAAAAAGGACTCACTGGATTGCTTTGCTGAGTATTGCCCTGCTGCTAGCCTGCTCCTTGACTCTGGACTGCCTAGGCCCTGCTGGCCTTGCCTCTAGGGTGCTGGCCTCTCCGTCTACTGCTGCCTGCTTTGTGTCACCTACCAGTGTCCTCCCAGGGGCCCAATGCGTGGTGGGCATTGGTGGTTGCCCCTGGACCCTGCAACTATAACTGTGATGAGCGCTGTTTGATTCCCCTCCTCTGTTCCCCTAGAGCATGAGGAGCGCTCCTGGTTCTCATGATATTTGGGCCACTAGCACCAGGGGAGTGCCCTTTCTGCCAGCCTGGATTTGTGTAAGGGCGGTGTGTGAACAGGAGCACACAGTGCCGGTTCTACTCCCCATCCCCTCCTCAACATCACTGCCTCTGCAGCACACTGCTGAAGCAAGACGTGGTTATTGGAGGCATCCGGCAGCTGAATTGAGCTGTACCAGTGGAAGTCTCGGGGAGTGTGGCAGTTACTCCCTCTTGGGGAACTGTGAGGAGGTTGGTGGGTGTGCACCGCTCGGAGATTAAACAGGTTCCTCTTCCTCTGTCCTGACAAAAAAAAGGACACAACCTAGTGGCCATGAGGGGCTCTGGGCTCGCCAACGTATGGGGACATTGTTTTTTTTGCTGAGGACCTTTTTGGGCCGAACCGCGTGTTCACGGACAGCTGCACGAGATTGCTCCTAACATGGGGGATCCATCTAGGTCTCTCTGCTGATCCTGTTGTAGGCAAACCCCCCCGTTGTGCTATACCTGTGGGGGGGGGCACTCACACATACTGGACGTAGTTGGTAACGGTCCGGAGGGATTCTCCACAGAGGTCTCCAACTAGAGGGCTCCTTTCCATGGATTACCATATTTTCCCTATTCGATGTGAACCGGAACTTACCGCATATTACCTAATAGTAGCACATGAGTGATGTGCCCTATAGACTGATGATGAGGTTGTCGGTATTTAAATGCATATGGTGATGTTTTGGTGACCCGTTCACATTCTGCACCCAACTGCTTCCTTTGTTATGCCTTGATGTAATGTGTAATAGTCAGGATAACCAGTAATCCATAGGGTGATGATAAAAAATGCACAGTTGTTAGACATGGCTTGTCCAGTGGGTTTATCCCCAGCCTTTTTGATTTTGAGCCTCCTGTTTTTGACCCTGTTTTTGTTGGTTTTAAGACTCTGGGCACTTTACCACTGCTGATCAGTGCTAAAGTACATATGCTCTCTGGGTAAATTGTTATTATGGATTGGTGTTTCCCTGATTGGCTTATTTGACTTACTACTAAGTCCCTCGTACAGTGCACTGTGTGTGCCCAGGGCCTGTAAGTCAAATGCTGCTAGTGGGCCTGCAGCACTGATTGTGCCACCCACAAAAGCAGCCATGCAAAAGGTTCTCAGACCTCCATTGCAGTGTCTGTGTGCAATTCAGCACTGCCATGTCAACTTGGCAAGTGCACCCACTTCCCAGGCCCTAACTTTCCCTTTTCTTACATGAGAGTCACCCCTAAGGTAGGCCCAAGGTACCCCTGTGGGCAGGGTGCAGTGTATGTGAAAGGTAGGACATGCCCTGATGTGTGTGGTATGTCCTGATAGTGAAATACTGCCAATTTCATTTTTCACTATTGAAAGGCTGTCTGTCCCACAGGAGTTTATTTTTATAACATCCTATAGATATAACTTCTCATTGTCATGGAGACAAGATAGGAAGGTAAAGTTTAGCATGCCTGAACTCAGACTGTAAAGATCCATCTTTTAGTAAGGATGATTTTTACATTCTGAGTTTGAAAATACCACTTTTAGAAAGTGGGTATTTTCTTGCTTAGCCATCCTGTGTGGCTCTGCTAGGGTTGTGTATTGACTGTCTGGTTTTGGAGTGACAGGGGCTGGATGTGCATTCTCTCAGACAGCCACTGAGGGTGGGGGGTTGATGTGTGTCCTGCCTTTCCTGAATGAGTCAGGGCTTTGCTGAATAGACCTGGGCTGCATTCAGAGTAGGGGGAGGAGATTTATGTCACATCTGAATGGGCCTGGTCTGCCTGGGACAGTGCTGTCTCCACCTCCTGCCCAGCAGCTGCACCAGAGAGGACAGAACTGGTTTTAGCTGGGCAAAGAGCTTCTCTGCCACCAGAGAACAAAGGAATTTGTGCTATAAAAAGTGGGGCCCTGACCCCTGAACTTTAGATCACTTTTGGACTTCAAGAGGAACCTCTGCCAAGGAGAAGAGCTGGAAGAAAACTGGAGGAGGAGTAATCCCCCGTTGCTGTGTGCTGTCTGGGGTTAGCCTGCACTAGCTGTTTCTGCCAAGGAGAGGAACTGTGTGTGTATCCTGCATGAGAAAGTATCTCCAAGGGCTTGGAAGTAGAGCTTGCCCCCTGTTCAAGAGGTCTCAGGAACAGCAAAGACTTCACCATCCTTCTGGGCACTGTCTCTGGAACTGCTGGTTTCAGTCATCGTAGAAGAAAAGAGCAGCTGATTCTGTCACCCAGTCCGTCACTGGTTCCGTGTCCTGAAGGCACCACAGAAGGCACCGCCACACTTCGCACCGCATCCTTGGTCCCACGGATGCCGCTGGGCGACCATCACCGAGCCGTTGCTTGCACCGCGTCCTGTGGGCACCGCACTCTGCACTGCCTCGCTTCACTTTGCACGGACGTCACCGACACCGCCGTCGCTGCCCGACCCGAACACTGACCGGCTCTGTCGCCTGCTTCGTGACCTGCCAGCACCGCATCGAGCACCGCCTCACTCCGCATCGCAAGCCTTGGCCTCACTGATGCCGTTGGACGACCATCACCGAGCCACTGCCTGCACCGCCACGGGAGGGCACCGCACGCTGCACCGCTTTACTTCATCGCAACCGCGACGGTTGCCTTGACCGACTCATACCAACGGGATCGGCCGCAACAAGAAAGGTACTGTCTACAAGTCTGTCGACCCTTTAGCTGGCCCGTACCGACGCAGTCAGCTGGAACTGTTAGACTCTGTTGTTTTCAGCATCGCAGTAGCCCCGGACTGAGCTACCGACTCAGAAGAACTGTGTTTTTCAGCTATTTCTGCAATTTAAAGGTTATCTTGCAAAGTAACTATTTTTACAGTATTGTATGTTGGATTTTGCCGTTTTTGGTCTTGTTGGATTAGATAAAGTTTTGCTTATTTTTCTAAACTGGTGTGGTGTCTATTTGTAGTGTTTTGACTGTGTTACTGTATGCATGCACAAATGCTTTACACACTGCCTCTGAGATAAGCCTGTCTGCTCGTGCCAAGCTACCAAGGGGATGAGCAGGGGTTATTTTAGAAGTGTATCCCCCTTACCTTGACTAGGATGAAGGGTCCCTACTTGCACAAAGGTGCAAACCAGTGCCTACTAGAGACCCCCATTTCTAACAACAGTCATGATGTTTGTGTAACATGGGCAACTTATAGGTATGCGCTTCAGTGCCCTAATTGTTGTGTTTATGGCAATTGCCTTATGACAAATTGATTTAGGATCTATGTGATGTCATGACAATCGCCTGGTTGGCAAAGTGATTTATGTGATTGTGGTCTAATGTGTTTTATATATAATACAAAGGATATTTTTATATAACCTGGTGTGGAGTCCCTAGTGTGTCACTGGTATGCATGTGTGCAGCACAAACCCTTTACACATTGCCTCTAGGATTAGCCTGACTGCACTTCCAAGCTACCAAGGGGGTGAGTAGGGGTTATCTTGTGTGTGTAACTCCCTTACCCTGACTAGAGTGGTGGTTCTGCCTGGCTTAGGTGCATACACTAGTCAACCAGAAACTTTTCTAACAATGAAATATATATAAGCAGGAACAGGACAAAACTTTCAGATTTATTCTGAAATTTAATAAACAAGAAAATCAGGTGAGGAAACTCATAATGAGAAACTGGCCGTTGGTATTAAGTGATCCTTTGATAGGCAACTTGGTCCCTACAAAACCAACCATTACGTACAGTAGGGCAAGATCTATGAAAGATATTCTAGTGCACAAAGATCCCAGTGGACCCAGCACTTGCTCTTGGCTTTCTCAAAGAAAAGGATTTTACAAATGCAGAACTTGTAAAGCGTGTCAGTTTGGCACCAACAAATTAACATATCAGACTCCCTTCAGCAGCCAGGAATATACCATCAAATTACCCCTGAACTGCAAATCAGACCATGTGGTCTATGTGCTGGAGTGCCCTTGCAAGTTACAATACATTGGCAGTACAATTCTGCAAGGACACAAAAGGGTGCTCCAGCACATAAGGGCAATTAAAAATCAGGACCACAGTTACCCGGTCGCTAGACACTTCAGTGAGGCACACAGTGCAGACCCAAGTGGCCTCAAATATTATTTAATCGACGCTGTTCCCCCCAAGAAAAGAGGAGGGGATCGGGAAAAACAGCTTAGGCTACTTGAGGCCCAAGACATAGTCAATCTCGACACCAAACAACCTAGAGGCTTCAATGCCACTGAAGAGTTGCACACCTGCCTGGAGTAAAGTACATCAAGGAGATTATGGGAGCAATAACCTGAATTATTATTAAGCAATTTGTCCACCGGCATGCATTGTTTTTATATAGGACAATAGATCTTCCTTGTTAAAATTGCCGCCGCACAACATTTTAATTTTTGTAAACTTCAATTTTATACACAGGGTTAGGTAGTTTTTTAGCACATAATCTTTTTTATCACTGGTTTTATATCACTTTTGCACAGCACAAGCACTTTAAATCGCACAAGTCAGTACTTCACACCCAGTTTATATGATGTTGCAATACATCAACAGTATTTTGATATTAGGGTATGGCCAAAAAGCATTTAAGCTGAAATTGTTTTCGCCAGTTTATTAACTACCTACCCTGATTTTTATGAACTATTAATTGCATTAATAGTTTTATTTTCAATGGTATCAACAAATCTAATTTTATAAATTGCAAATGTTACTTTTGGGATTAATCATTACAACTGAGATTGCAATATGATGAAACAAACAATATTCAGTCAGCTACTTGTTAAAAAAAAAAAAAAAAAATGTAAGGTACTTAAAATACAGAAATCAATTGAATGACACTTACATTCTGTTGTACTATATTGTCAACATTTCTGTTATCATTGCTTTAAACAACTATGATGGTTTTTATGTACACTTATATATATATATATATTTTTGTTGTTTTATACAAGTTTGTACCTTTTATTAATGTGAAGTTTTTCTGATGCACTGATCACTTTAAACAATGCACAGCTGATAAACCGATTATAAAAAAGCCACTTACCTGACAGAGCGTGTCATGTGATCAAGGCCCGAGGTGGGGCTGAAACGCGTCATGGGTGTAGAGGTGTTGGAGGAGCAATAAACGTACATCTGTTGGCTACTATTTGGGTCCGTGCTCCGTTTCTTTGGGATTAGATGCACGCCAGAGGGCGAACGGAGTTGCCAAGAATATATATATATATATACATATATATATATATGTGTGTGTATATGTGTGTGTATATGTATATATATATATATATACTAATTCCATTTTAGGAGTTTGACATTTTTTTACGACTCCTAAAATATTATTGCAAGTAGATACTAATTTGGTATCTAGAAGGGGTGTTTTGTAGACATCCCTTTCAAATAATGAATCGGCATCTAATATATCGATGTTTTGCGACTGAAATCCAGTTTCAAAGCATTGATATTTTACGGACACCTTGAAGGAGTTGTTAAAGTATTCGGAAAAGGGGTCCCTTTTGTAAATATAAAAAAAGTTTGCTGGGGAGTATGCAGTGGTCCACGGGAACGCCGTCAACTCTTAAACAAACAAAATAAAAAAGTTAACTTTTCTTTTTAAATGCAGGCCCATTTCCTTTAAGGAAAATGGGCTGCATATAAAAAAGAAAATTTTGCTTTTTAAAAAGCAACAACAGACATATTGGCCTGCTGATCCCAGCAGGCCACCATCCCCTGGATGGCCTCCAATCGTAGCGAGTTGCAATTTGTGACCTATCTTATTAAAATTCATGAGATAGCTCGAATTACAAGCCACTGCTATTCACATTTTTAAGAAACAACCAATTAGTGCCTAGGTCGGTTCTTAAAAATATGTGTGGTTTGTAAAAATTGTAAAAAGAAATTGTGACCTGGATATTTGTACATCTGGCTCCTACTGCTTTCATCCAACCAGCAATGGTGGCAGCATTCCACTTTCCTCCAACACCAAATCACTCTTCCCATGAGCACTCCATTTTTCTAACACTAATAATGCTTCCCTGAAAAGCAACACGTCCTACTCCTTTTTAAAATGAATATAATTACAGCCTTAATTAATCCTTGCATTACTGCTTACCACTTCATCAGTCAACTACCCTTCTTTGGCAAAATCTTTGAAAGAGCAGTAGCAGTATAACTTCTATCACACATTTTTTTTCACAGAGCTGAACTGTTATTAACAGATAATTTAACCAATAAAGCACACCTAGTTTAGTACTGATACAGCTGTCCCTGAAAAATACAACTTTTTATCCTTCTCTCTACAATTTCTAACTTACAGAAGAAGCTCTTTTGTGCTCCTTCATTTATGGAGTAAATGCCCTGCTCTGCAGCCATAGATTTCAGATGTCATCAATAATAAAGTATGTAAGGTCATAGGCAGTGCATCTTAGTCGTGCAAGTTATATAAGGACATTACATATAATTGGTGGATTTCAGTGGCTTTTTTGATTTTTATATGCTCACTTTTTTTATTATTCGAAGACCTACATATTACACCACTTCAACCTTTGTTTTTTCCAGTTAATTTCAAAGGTTTTTTTTAATGTAAGTTAAAATCTTACTACCTTTCTTACCTATAACTTCACTTAAAAAAAAAAATCGGTGAATTTCTATTTTTTTGTTTAACGTAAAGTAAGATGTTATAACCAATTGTCTGCAGTTAAACCCCACCATGCATGCCCATCTGCTGTGCACAGCTGAGGGTTGGCTGCAGGGCCTGGTCTGCGGCTAGGCCTTGCGCCTAACCCACTGCGGGCAGCCAGTGCAAGGCCTTTGTGCAAGGCCTTTGTCTCAGTACATAGCCTTTGTTCGGGCCCAGCAGGGGATTGGTCCCAGGGTCCAACCTCAGCTGCCGCCCAGCCATTGCTGCACCCGGCCATCGTGTACTGAACCCCCGACCCCTGTAATAGTGGCTGCAACATTTCTCTTCATGTTACAGGCAGACAATCAGAGAGCCTCTTGCTGCAGAACCAGTTTTGGTCCAGCATGAGTGAGTTGGCCGATGGGAAAAAAGCCCACTTGGTAAATCAGAATGCTAGAACGCTTTAATTAATTACCATGGGACACCCGTGGGGCTGGATATCTCTATATTTTTTAAACTTACTTTCTCAAAAAACGGATTTACAACAAATCACAAAAAAGGCACGCTTTCTCAGTAAAGATTTAGCTTTCTGCCAAATTCGGTGAAATCTTGTGCAGCCGTTTTTTTCTGTATCGTTGTCTAAACTCCATATAGGTAATTAAATGTGGAAAATGCATATTAGGACCCCCCTCTTTATCTTGGTCCCCTCTTGACGGATCACCTTGGAACTTTCCAGAAAGGACCTGAGGTGGATGCACTTTTTGGAATGATTCATGAAGATTTCTCAAATACTACATACTTTATTAGCAAAACAAAAAACGCTCTCCCTATGCAAACTCTGACTTACGTATAACTACACAGTGGTGATATATATATATATATATATATATATATATATATATACAGCTCCAAGATGTGCCCATCAGTTGAGTCGCACTCGGCCAACAGCAGCAAGAGAACTCTCTTTTCATGGTATGGACGGATACCGCTTACAGCCATTAACAGCCTCTGTGTAGGTTTGCCTGACGCGTTTCAAAGCTCCTCAGCTTTCTCTTCAGAGGCTTTCACGGGAAGGATGCGTGCATATGACGTTCCCATTTAAATACTGCACTCCCTCCAATGGGATAGTCATATGGAACTGTGCATTATGGGAACTATAGTTCGTAATCGATCATCCCCCAAATGGATGCACGCATTATACTCTGTATAGGTCACATGGACCCCACAAGCGGGCACGTCCTAAATCCTCTGCTGTTGGCCCACATAATCGATTTGGTAAATACCTTGTCGAGTGGCCCCCTATTATCGCGGGGTGGTGCAGACTCCGCGGCAGGACGGCCGCGAATACATACAGCTCCAAGATGATTCCATCAGTTGAGTCGCACTCGGCCAACAGCAGCAAGAGAACTTGCAGGGTACATACAGGACAAGATTTGTGTGCTATCCGGACCACATTTCCCACAATGCACAGTCTCATTCGAGCTTCCCATTGGTGGGTGTGCAATATGAAAATGGCGAAGTGGGTTCAGCGTTTGCACACACTGTCTCCGTTCAAGCCTCTGAAGAGAAGCATATGGAGCTTCGAAACGCGTCAGGCATTTCCATTACGGAGCAGCTTCTACAAGCGGATCCTCGTCCCTACCTATCATAAACAAAGCTGCTGATCGAGTGCTACTCACCAGGTGGACAACCTTTGGAGCAAAATGTGATACGCGGCCGTCCTGCCGCGGAGTGTGCACCACCCCGTAATGTTATGGGGGCCACCCGACATGGTAACTATCATGTCGGCTATGTGGACCAGCAGCCGCAAACAGGATTGAGGACGAGTCCACTTGCAGGGTCCATACAGGACAAGATTTGTGTGCTATCCGGACCACATTTCCCACAATGCACAGTCTCATTCGAGCTTCCCATTGGTGGGTGTGCAATATGAAAATGGCGAAGTGGGTTCAGCGTTTGCACACACTGTCTCCGTTCAAGCCTCTGAAGAGAAGCATATGGAGCTTCGAAACGCGTCAGGCATTTCCATTACGGAGCAGCTTCTACAAGCGGATCCTCGTCCCTACCTATCATAAACAAAGCTGCTGATCAAGTGCTACTCACCAGGTGGACAACCTTTGGAGCAGAATATATATATATATATATATATATTTATTGATGGATATTTTGAATTGAATTTTAACCTCCCCCCTCCCCCATGGTAGGCCAGGGCTCTGGGGTGTTTTGATGCAAGCTTTAATTTGGTGAGGGGGCTTGCAGGCCCTCTCCTTAACCCTTTAGAAGACCACGGGAACCCATCCCCTTGGACTATTTTCATATTTAGGGAAGGGGGGGTGTGGCCTCCTTTCCTGAGCCTTTAGAAGGCCCCAGGGTTCCCACCTCCCAGGGTTGTCTTGGTAATTTTGGGTAGGAAGTGTGCTTTGAGCACCCCTCTCCAAGCCATAGTAGGGCCGTTGCCTGGGGCTCAAAGCGAGCAGTGCCCCAGAGACCCCAGCACACTGACATGCTCCCTGCCCGTTGGACAGTGGGCAGGGAATGTAAATCTATTTTCCTGCCCACACTCTCCCGGGCAGGGAACACAGATTTTCTCCTGCCTGGCAGGAGCAGAGAAGAAAATATGCTTTTGCCCTGGTGGGAGCAAAGCAGCCAGGGCTGCTCACATCACACCCAGGATGGGTACTGGCTGGGGAGCCAGCAGTGGCTGTGGGTGTCTTGAGGCTCCCACCACAACCTCTAACATATTGAAGAGATGTGGGTCCCCAGGTAGGTACCAGGGCACCCACGGTCAAATTAAAAATGACTGGCTCCCACCGGCTCCCAGGATGGGTGTTGGCTGGGGAGCCGGCAAGTGGAGTGGGGCCTTGGGACTCCCCTTGTGGTCCCCAACATTTTAAAAAGGCCTGGGTGCCCTGGGTGGGCACCGGGGCACCCTCAGTGCAAATTATAATGGCCGTCTCCCACCATTACCCAGGATGGGTGCTAGCTGGGGAACTGGCAGGGGCCATGGTACCTTGGGGCTCCATGTGCAGCCCCAAAGTGTAAATAAAGTGTGAGTGTCTCGGTTGGACCGGAACACCCAAACACCCAGCTCATTTATTATTCACTGCTCCAAGCAAGGGCCTTTTAAGTATATTTTGTGATCCTGAAGGTGCCCCTAGAAGGGGCAAGGGCACCACCAAGCATTTTTGTAATGTTGTAGAGAGCTGCAGGGAGCACAACAGCCCACCAGCAATTTTAAAACAAATCACTGTATGTCTACTGGGTCGTTGAATCTATGACCCCAGGAGACTTACCATAATTTTTAAAGCACTCCAAGCTGGAGCTGTGTACTCTTTATTTGGAGTGCAGAGACTCTTTGTGATTGGTTCTATGGCTGCATTTTGTCGACTGAAAAAAATGCTGTATTTAAAATAATTTGTGGCAATAAGTAATATTAAACAATGAAATGTGTGTATTTATAAAATATACCCTTGATTAAAATTATTGGTGACTTTTAGGCAAAGTCAGTAGGTCTCCTTTATATATGTTGATGTGCTCACTTCCTGATAATGGCAATTGACCTGCCTTTTATATTTATAGATTTTAAAAAAGCAGGATAAGATGCCCGCCGGGGTCGAGCGAGGGGGGTGGGAGCAGGGCACAAGACTGAAAATAGACACAAAATTTGACCACACCCACTGGCTCATTGTATTGGAAATGTAGTAAATGGTAATTTATTGGGAATTCTTAAGGATTATTCAGCTGTCATACCCTAACCAACAGCTATTTGAAAAGGTTAATACATTACTCTTATTTCCTGCTAATAATGTTCACAAGAAAATATATCAACAGGCTTCATCTGCATTCATTTTTTGGTACAACTGGAGCTCATTGAAACATATTTTAAAAATATGCCAAATAAATATTTCTTTGGGAGAAGAATTATTGATGAGTAAAAAAAAAAGAATATTAGCATTGGGTAACAGAGACAATTTTGCAAATAGCCTATTTTGTCTTTGTGTGAAGAAGCCCAAAGTCTCATGCTGACCAACTTTAAAAGGGGTCCCCCAGAGCCTGTGCTTGCAGTATATTCTAGGACACACCAGTGCACATTAAACAGTTTATATACCCAGTGTATAAAGCTGATAATTGTATTATCTTATTAATGGTCAATGATGTCCAAAACTAGATTTGCATAACAAATTTCAAACCATTGCAATATTATCCTAGAGTGTTTGGTGATGTTAAATGTTTAAGCCAGCCATTCTTAACCGATGATCCCCGGACCCCTGGGGATCTGCGGCACCTATTTGGGAGGTCCTTGGACCCAATGACCTCTTACCATTATTTTCTGTTAATAATCATCTGCACTTTGAGCTAGATATCTGTGTAAAGGTGGTTCGTCCTATGACAGCAATAGCTGCATCAAGTAGCAATAATACTTCAAGTCTACAGTATTGCCTCCCTGTTGTATTTCATATATGTATTAATTGAATAAATAAAAGTATGCCTAAAAAATAGTCAGAAACATTTTTAAAATGTTATAGTCAGAAACTGATTACTTGTTCTGGATGAACCTTGTGTCAATGCACAGTCGCTGTTTGGATTGAAACATGGTCCAACCTGAGCTAGTACACAGCTTCTCACTAAAAACACTTTTGGGCCTTTTATGATTTTCTAGAAAATCATATGCATCACACTCTTGGAGAGCCAGTACTCTAACCTCTCAGTGATCTATGAGTGTATACACAGGTAGAGTGCCCAAAAGACCCTTCCTGCCCGCATGTTCTCCCATCCACTGCTTTACATATCTAGCTGCTTACAGATTCGAAGCAGCTGCACTTCTTGTATTAGAACTGGGGCATGACTGTACTTTTCAGCAGAGCGGAAATGCTTCCAAAGGCAGAGTACCATTTTGCAGTAGGTAGCATGTAGACTGCCATAATAAGCACCTTGCAGTAGCGGCCCGTGGTGGGAGTGCTGCCGGGCGGTGACGTGGGGCGGGGGAGGGGCAGGCTGGGGGGTAGTAAAGTACGGAATACGGACGAATAGAGGTAAGTAAACATATAAATAAATAAAACGAATTTCGTTGCACGCGCTGCATCGCATTTGGCGATGCAGCGCGCGCAACGAAATTCGTTTTATTTATTTATATGTTTACTTACCTCTATTCGGCCATATTCCGTACTTTACTACCCCCACCCTGCCCCTCCCCGCCCCACGTCACCGCCCGGCAGCACTCCCACCACGGGCCGCTACTGGCACCTTGTCTTTTAAATTGTATGTAGTTGCTGTCTTTGCCCCCTTTTGACTCACTCATGCTGCATGGCCTCAACCTTTTCCATGCAAAGCTTGATTGCTGCCCTGTGTCTGTCTGAGGCCAATGTCAATCCAGTTACTACTTCTGCCGGATCACTTCTGTTAACAGCTCTGGGTACGCCTGATTACCTTTTGAGTTGTGAATATAACCAGTGTCTTATACTGGTCTCTAGTCGCTCGCACACTGAAACATGCAGTTGCACAGGAAATTTAATGTGCTGAGTTTACATAATGCTTACTTGTCCGTGTAGTTGTTTTCGCGTTATTGTTGAGATTCCAGGTGAACAGCTTTGGGGTCCCTTCTAGTTGTGATTCATTGTGGTGCCTAGAAGTCAAACAGTTAAGAAACACTGGTCTAGGACTACCAACATATTGCTTTCTGTACTCCAATAGTTATTGATCAAATGCTTCCATTCATATATGAAGATTTTTCCCACCACAATTTTACAAAGCTGCAAATGTCAACAAATGAGTAACAATTAAATGAACAACATAGTGTCATATGTCCCTTTTTCAGTGGATGTCCCCTCTACTACTCACTTATGGGCTAATTAAATTAGTAAGTAACTTAACTGAGAATATGTTGGAGGCCCTCTGTTTTCCTAACTTAGAGGACCAAAACCACTTCAGACATATCATTCGGAGGTACACTCACTGGATTTGCATCATGAGGACCATCTTTCCTCCAATGACCTTTTGTGCATATCTCAATCCATGTTCTGCCCTTGGTTTAGTACTGAGACTGCTACCCTGGGGATGGGTGGTGGGTTATACACCATACATGCTGCATGACAGGGGTAATTGCCTGCTTGTCACCTGGCAGCCAATTACATTTTATATCATGGCATACACCTGTCTGTTTTGATCAACCTGCATACTGCTTCCTTTTTGGTCAAATGCAATCCATCCATGTCAGTACTTCCAGATTCATTTCCTACGACTGTGCTGCGTGATGCATTCTAGGAACTGAACTTGGCCTCCAAGTTATTTTATAATGTGCTCCTGGGAGATCTTGTACTTGGTTAGTACATCTCCAATCACAAGTAAGTGAAGAATGCATTACACACTTGGCATTGAATTCACGCATTCCTCAGTTTATGGTCTGTCCTGTTGCTTGTGAAGATCGGTCCTCACTCCACCAGTAAAACCTGAATTTCTTCTCACTAATTCACTATTTTGCCCTACTTCCCAACAATTCTGGTTCTTGTTAATGTTTGATATATCACCCTCATTTGCTCCTGTGGCGAATTTTTGGGGATTTATCTTAGGCTCTTCTCTTATCTTTCAGATACATTTCTAAAATTTAACCTTTTCAAATGTTTTTATTGAAGAAAATGTTTTTCTTCCACCTTGTGAATTTCATACTACCATCAGCATACTGCTAGTTTCCAGACTACACAACGATAACTGTTCTTTACACACCGTCTTTCCCTAGCTGTCTATTCTATTCTATTCTATTCTATTCAATTCTATTCTATTCTATTCTATTCCTTGTAACTTTTATTATTTAGATGTTTCCAAAACAACCAATCACAGTACTGGTCTAATCTAGAACAGTTTAGGGGTTCTCTTGCAATTTATCCCATAGTCCCTTGCTCTGAAAAGCTGATTCAAAATGACTGCACAATTTTGTATAATTCACTCCAATTATACTAACGAAAGAACCTCATTGCAACAGGCTCTGCTGGAAGTCTTGAGCAGACAAATTATACAAGGTCAAGAAGTTTAATGTGGATTACTTTACCAGTATTCAATAAGGAGCAGCAGAACCGCATTTAAAAAGTCAACCTGTGGAAGCGCAAAGAAAAATACAACTTTTTTTATTAAAAATAATTTCCCTCCAGATACAAAAATTGACTTTTTAAGAGCCAATGAGATTCTCTGTTAGAAAAAAATAGAAAAAGACACAGTCGTTTCATCCGAGTTACATGCTTACATGTTTTACTTAAAACAGGTTGGAACGAATGCATTTTACTGTGACAAAATTGGCCAAGTCTTTTTCTTTTTGTGGATCTGCGGTCCTGCTTTGAAATATCCTCTTTTGTGGGTATTAGAAGATAAAAAAAAAATTCATAGACACCTCTTGGTCGCTGCGCTGCGCTCGGTGCGCTTGCTTTGTCTCAATTTAAGTGTGGCTAACTTTAACATTAGTAGCGATTTGCTCTGTATCCTTTTGTGGCCAGTTAAATTTACTCATGGGTCAATTAATGATGTGGGAGCAAGTTCTTCTGAGAGCTGTTTTTCCTTTTATGAATCAGCCCTTCGTTCATTTCAAATGCAAAACCACTCACAAACATCAGTGTTGGGTTGTTTTAAGGTAAATTTTTACTAGGGTTAGCGTAAATTGTATAATTCCATGTAGTGGAATTACGTAAAAATTGTGCGAGATTATGCTGAATTACGCAAGAAGAGTATTTCTGCATTTAGCGCTATATTTATAGTGCAAAAATGCTCACTCATGCTAAATGGACGTAAGGATGCATTTTGCTCGAAAAAAATTACTCTAAATGCCACAGCGCATGAATAGTGAGCGCAAGCAGCTGCTCATGCTACCCAAATGTGCACTTGGGGTAAGATTTTGCCCCAACGTACTCCAGGCATTTAGCGCTACTTTCCTATTTTAAAATGCATCCTGTGGGAGGGAGGGAGGGGTTTTCTATCCGGTTGGTGGGTTCTTGTTTTTGTACCGGCTTTGTCCTTTGCCGGTTTACGTTGTTCTTATTCCTCAGGCATGTTTTTAAGCGCTGCCAGCCTCCGGGTTGTAGGCATTGAAGCTGTGTGCGTATATATATACTCTATGCATCGTCCTATAGCCGCCGGCCCCTGTGGTTGTAGGCAATTGGCTGTGTACATGTGTTGATATGCCTTTCAACTAAATCAATAAAAAAGATTTGTTCCATAAAATGCATCCTGCATCCAAAATTGACGCGAGGATACATTTTGCGCTATGAAACAGCAATAAATGCAACAGAGCTTAAACAGCAGCACCACCAGCCTCTCACGCTGGCTAAATATGCTCTTGCGGTAGGGTTTCCCTCCAAATTACTCGTAATTACACGAGCGGGCGTAATCAGGTTATTATCAGTAATTCTGCATCAAAGAGTAATGCATATTGACCGAAATTCCTCTGATTACTCCAGTGTAATTAAAATTACTCCCATTCTTAATTTATACCTCTATACAGAGCGTTGTGGGTAGCTCTTTAATGGTGAGCTGTGACGGTGCTGAAGATGCTGGATGGTGAATAATAACTACTAAGAATACTGATGTTATCACGTTGGGATGTTTGGCTAATGAAATATTGTTTTTCTAATTGCTTTTACTGCACTGTTTGTGTCCTATTTTAGAAAAGTAACACTACGTGAGCTGAGTTGTCCATCGCTTGCCCCTGCAGCCATGCATAAATGTTGTTGATAGAGTCCTTAGCTAGACATAGAGATTTTATTCCATATAATAGGCAAAGATGCACGCTTGCTGGTGGGTGGGCTTGCTGATGAACTGTAGCCGCTGTCTGTTGCACTTTTCTGGGAGTGAACCATTTGCTTCCAATGAGGGCCCTCTTAACAGTATTATAGGCCCCCAGGCAAAGCAGTGCACTGGGCTCTGCCTACACAACCACTCACAGGAATCAAAATGTGTAACAGAAAATTTGTGTTAAATTCTGGTTTGCATGGGGCCCTTATGCTTGTGGGGCCCCAGAACAACTGCCCAGCGTGCCCATGCTCCCAAGACACTCCACCTGCCACATCCAGTGTACTACTCAGTACGCTTGGTGGATATGTTTATGTGTTCCTCCCAATGCAAATCCTCTTTGCCACTACCATCTCCGTGCAAAACGCCATTTCAGTATTATGGGAACTGTGGTGGAAAGGCACACACAATCCATGGGTGGCACCAGAGGATGAGTGGGTTCTGAGGGGCTGGTAACCTGAGTGGGTTGGTAACCTCAAAAATTCGGTCAATTACTGGAGACACTTCCACTCTGTGCTCTGCTGCAGGGCTCAGTTGTGCTTGGGATCCATTCCTGGTGTGAAAGATGTCTGCGTTAGTTGGTAATTCTGCAGTTACATCCCGGATCATGTCAATTTTACCTGTACTGGCTAATTTTGCCTTCGTCGCTCGGCAACTGGAAGTCAATGTTGAACTGAAATTTGCACCAACCGACGGGTGAAAAAAACACATTTTTGCAATGGTTGGTTAGTGCAAACATCATTTCCTACAATGGTCACCGGTACAAATTTTATTTCAAAACTGCCCAAAACAGCAGAAAAATGCCATACACCAGTACAGTTTCCTTGCTGTTGTATGGCATCTCATTTCATACCGTTATTAAAATTATGTAGAATATCATTCCTTGTAGGCTCTGAACCAAGAGGGGCCTCTGCAGTTTTTCAAAACGTGCCAGTGCTGCTTAGCAATGGACAATTTATGCAAGGGTTAGAAATGGGATGAAGGGACAGTGGGTAGGGAATTAAGTATTTCCGAATGTACATGCATATTTCAGCCATAGGCTCCAGTCAATTGTATTTCATATGCAAGATCTGAGTCATCGCATTCCTGCAGCCTCCAGGGGACAGCAAGACAGCTCTACCGCTGTGAGCGGAATTATAAGGATCGTTTTTAAAGGTCGGTCTCATTTTTGGTACTTATTAATATTAACTGCTCTTGAAGACATTTAACTAAAACTAATAGGTGCAATCTGCAATGTGTAGGTGTAGAGGTCCTTATTTATTTATTAAACATTTTTGTGTCCTCATATAACATCAATATAGGTATTTGGAAGCTTGGATCTAACAGAGTAAGTAGATAATTCCGCTAGCCTTCTCCCCCACCTTGGTAAGAGGATCGCAGAATACATTCCTTTTCCAGCTCCGCAACCAGCTAGCTAAATCTTTCTTAGAGTGAGACCTTCACTCTATTGACTTAGCTATTGATATTTTGAATCATAGGACCAATTTTATCCAGACCACTTTATATATCTATAACGGTTGCTAATATTTTAAACCTTCCCATCTCTCCCAGATCTCCCAAAATTTCGCCTTTCTACTTCCCCCCATCGAGCTCTTACAGTCCAGCAACCTTGTTCTCTGAATTGATGATACCCATTCTAGTTTGCTTGGTGCTATTGGCAACACCCATTTAATACAGATCTCTCTCCATGCCAATAACATAAGTATAAATAACAAGGATTTTTGATTTCTGGATAGTTTGCTTCCTCTTCTTCCACCCCAAATATAATCATTTGGAGGCTTACCTTAATGTCTTGACTTATAACCTCTTTAACCATCTTACCCACTTCCAGCCAGAAGGGTGCTATCAGAGGGCACCACCAGAACATATGGACATCATCCGCCCTTTCTTCTCCGCACTTTGGACACTTCTTCGGCTCTTGTTTCCCAAGTTTGTACAGCTTTCGTGGCGTCCAGTACGCCCTATGCACTGTAAAGAGATGATTTTTCTTGTGACGTGCGGATTTCACAGTGGACCAGAATGTCGTCATCGATACTTGCCATATATCTTCTAGCTTCGAATTTGGGAGGTCCCTCTTCCAGATCCCTTCCAGCTTTAAGTAGGGTTCTTCTCCTGCCTCAATCATTACCCAGTACCATTTTGAAACCTTCTTTTTTCTGAGGGGGTGTTAATTGGTATTCTTTTTCAGAGTCTACATTATATTCTCTTCTTTTCTTCAGGCTGTTCACCTAACTCAGCAATTGATAGTACTTGAATTTAGATAGGTGTCCATCTGTAACCCTTTCTAGTACTTCTCATGGAACCACTCCGTTGTCTTGCAAAAGTTGATTCCATTTGTTGATTCCGGCTCGCTTTAATGGAATAGCCAATTTGTCTTTGAGACATGGAGGAGTCCCCGGAGAGTCCCAAACTGGGGCAGAAGCACAATAGTAGGGTATCCCCAGTAAACGTCTAAACTGGTACCATATGATACTTGCTGCTTTCAAAACTTTTAGTCTCACTTTTTGTAGTATTTGGGATGGCCAAATTTGTAAAGGAAGATGTTTGCCATATTTTCCTCCTCTGTTGTTAGTGCTTTTAAAAACGGGATATAATTCGCATTTTCCAGGAGTAGGGATCTAAACGTTTTAAATTGGAAGGCTCGACAGTAAACTAATAGGTCAGGACTAGCAATTCCCCCATAAATCTACCTCCTATGAAGTTTTTTCCATGCAATCCTGACCCCTTTGTTTGCCCAGATGAAACTGTTCAGTGTTCCTTGTAGTTTTTTAAGTGCACCCAGATCGAACCCCAGCGGAATTGTATCGAAAATAAACTTAAACTTTGGCAGGATGGACATTTTCAATAAATTTGATCTGCCTAAAAAGGATAATGGGAGACAGTGCCAGGCCTTCAAAAGATTTTCCGATTCCTTTTTAACCTTTATAAAATTCGTATGAGCCAGGTGATTTAGGTTATGGACCACCTGTATCCCCAAATACCTGATCTTTTTTTTCACCAAGGAGCTATAGCATTTTGTGTTCCACTCCATTATCTCAGTTTTTTGTTGATTAATTGAGTATCCAGAAACTTTACCATAATCTTCAAGCGTTTTAATAATCTCGGGGTAAGATGTCTTCATTTCACTGGTAAAGATCATCAGATCGTCTGCATAGAGTCCCCCCTTTTTTTCCTAATATTTGTATTTAAAAGGAATTATATTGGAGTTTGCTCTAATTTTCTCCGCCAGGGGTTTGATATATATATTAAAAAGTAATGGGGAAAACGAACATCCCTGATGTGTCCTGCATTTGATTTGTATCTGGTCTGTAAGATTCCCATTTACTAAGAATCTCGCAGTCGGGTTTTTATATATTCTTGCGAATGCTCTTAGGAAATTCTCCCCCAGATCATGATTCTTTATTAGCTGCTGTAGGAAAGGCCAGCTAACCCGATCGAAAGCTTTAGAAGCATCGAAAGTAAGGATTGTCAGGGACGTTGTTGGTTGTTGCTAAATCTATTGTACCAATCAACTCCTGGGTTAAATCGTGCAATTGTCTCCCCTTCATAAAACCCTTTTTGTCTATATGTATTAATTGGTCAATCACCTTCTCTAAACGTTTTGTCAAAATCTGGGTATATATTTGGTAGTCTGAATTTAAAAGGGAAATGGGTCTATATGACTCACATAGTTTAGGGTTCTTATTTGGTTTTAATATGATGCTAATCGTTGCCTCTTCCCATGAGCGCGTGAGTCCTCCCCTTCTAAGAAAATACTATTTAAAAGCTCTGTGAGCCATGGGGCCAGTTCTTTTTTAAGAGCTTTATATAGCTCATTTGGGAGGTCATCTGGGCCTGCAGCTTTCCCCCTTTTCGTTCTTCCCATTCCTAATATCACTTCCTCTAAGCTAATCTTTGCACAGAGAAGATTCCGTGACGTGAGGTTCAAACAAGTAGAATTTATTTCCTTTAAGTATCTTTGTATTTGCTGTTCTGTTGCCACAGTATCTTCTTTGTATAGATCCTCGAAGAACCGAGCAAACGCCTCCCTTATTTCTTTATCCTCTTTATAAAACCGCCCTGTTTTAACATCTAAAATTTCTGAAATATTATTCTCATTTACTTCTACTTTTGTTTTCCATGCCAGCATCTTCCCGCAGCCTTCCCCATATTCGTAATGCGAAAGTTTGCTTGCCTCCCATTTCTTTTTAATTTCTTCTTCCAAAAAACTCGATAATCTATACTTTGCCTCCTGCCAATCATCTTGTTTTTGTTTTAGTGTTTGTGTGTTCAGAGGATTCTCTAGTTCCTTAGATGATTTAATTATGTTATCTTCCAGTTCCCTCATTTTGGCCTTCCGCTCCCTATATTAGTTAATGGAGAGGCTAGTTAATCTTCCTCTCATGTAAGCTTTGTATGTGTCCCATACTATGTGCATTGGTGCTGTATACCTATTAATTTGAAAAACTCATTTGTCTCTTTTTTAAGATTTCAACCAAACTAAAATTCAATAGGAGTACCCGATTCAAAGTCCATCTTGTTTGTGTTCTTGGTTGATTAAATGCGAGTACTGAGCTAACAGCTGAATGGTCCGATAGATGTTCTACATTATGTTCTATGCTTACAACTGTATTACTTATTCTGTTGGTTACTAAAATAAAGTCAATCCTTGAGGAGTGCCCGTATTTTTTGTTCTTAAATGTATATCTATTACTCTTACATCCTTTTTCCCTCCAAATGTCGATTAAGCCTAGATCTACCATCATATGTTTCAGGAAGGCTCTCATTTTTGGGGTGTTAGCTGTGTTCCTGGTCGATGATTTATCTAGAGTTCCTGGTGTGAAATATTTCTGCGTTAGTTGGTAATTCTGCAGTTACATCCCCGATCATGTCAATTTTACCTGTACTGGCTAATTTTGCCTTCGTCGCTCGGCAACTGGAAGTCAATGTTGAACAGAAATTTGCACCAGCCGACGGGTGAAAAAACACATTTTTGCAATGGTTGGTTAGTGCAAACATCATTTCCTACAACGGCCACCGGTACAAATTTTATTTCAAAACTGCCCAAAACAGCAGAAAAATGCCATACACCAGTACAGTTTCCTTGCTGTTGTATGGCATCTCATTTCATACCGTTATTAAAATTATGTAGAATATCATTCCTGGTAGGCTCTGAACCAAAAGGGGCCTCTGCAGTTTTGCAAAACGTGCCAGTGCTGCTTAGCAATGGACAATTTATCCAAGGGTTAGAAATGGGATGAAGGGACAGTGGGTAGGGAATTAAGTATTTCCGAATGTACACGCATATTTCAGCCATAGGCTCCAGTCAATTGTATTTCATATGCAAGATCTGAGTCATCGCATTCCCGCAGCCTCCAGGGGACAGCAAGACAGCTCTACCGCTGTGAGCGGAATTATAAGGATCGTTTTTAAAGGTCGGTCTCATTTTTGGTACTTATTAATATTAACTGCTCTTGAAGACATTTAACTAAAACTAATAGGTGCAATCTGCAATGTGTAGGTCTAGAGGTCCTTATGAACATTCACAAAAATATTAGTGACCAGTGGCAGGATCTTTTCTGATCAATTTTTATTGTATTTGTGAAATTGTTTCTTTGCAGGGTAAAACGGGATCTACAATAATAGGATAGGTAGTAGGTTACATTCAATGTGATTCAAAAGTGGAAGAAAATAAAAACAAGATGTAACAACAGTAGAATGTTCTTGCGGAGGACAGGGAAAAGTGCACATAGGCAGTACTCAGTTTATTTGAAAAAAAATCAAAAAGTATCAGGGTCCAAAAATGTGTTTGGAATGTTGAAGCTGGTTTCATCTTCTGCTGGAGCTTCCTATAACCCACCTGTGCCACCCTGCCGTTTCATACCTCTCCTTGACAGAATTCTTGTGCCAAACTAGGATTATGCAGTGATAATAAAATGCCGCTGCATGCACTGTATTTTACTAGTCGTTCGAAAAAGAAGCATGATACAGCGATGGACTGAGCCAAAGTGATGCCATGTCTCCGAAAGTAGTTTTTCCAATGCTGATTTGCCTTCAATTTTGTAACTCAGTATTTATTATAATAAACAAACTACTGCAAGCAGCTCAATCCATTGAAAACAAGCATTTGCACTGCAATAGGTCTCGCATTTACGCGAGTTTAAGCTATTGGCATTGTAAATGACAATAACTTTTATTTATGTTTTAAAAACCAAAACATAAATAATAGGCATTGTCATTTACAATGCCAATAGCTCAAACTCGCTTAAATGCGAGACCTATTGCATTGCAAATGGTAGGCATCACGGACAACGGGAGGGATGGAGGGAGGGGGGTAAAGAAGGCACGACAATGGGAGGGAGGGCGGGGGGCTAAAGAAGGCACGGACAATGGGAGGGAGGGCGGGGTTGTAAAGAAGGCACCAACACAAGTCGTGCCTGCAGTAAGAGAAACTGGATAAAGAAAATAGTGCTCACAGTCTAAATAACAGGTACAGTGTAACAACTGAAGTAAAGGGGCCAGTCGCCATGGGAGGTGACAAATGAAGAGGAGGCGGTACTAAGGAGGGACTAACAAGCCTATTTACGAATCAGAAGCCAGCATTTAGGACGGACATAGACACAAGCCAATGGCAAATGTGGGCGGAGAGTGGGCGGGGCTTCTATTCCCTACTCCACTACTACAAGTCTCGCAGAGCAGCGCATGGCTGGTCTAGGCTTGACCTAAAAATGAAGCAAAGAATGGAGTGAAATAAGAAAGGAGTGAGATTGCTAGCAAAAATATTCTGATAGAAATATTGAGGTGCATTTACAAAGGCACTGTACTTCCCTATTACTGGGCCTCATTTATGAAAAGTGTTGCATCGCTGGGGAAAAACAGCGATGCAACACTTTTCACTGCGCCCTCCTTGCGACACCATTGATGCACCGTATTTATACTACGGTGCACCATGTCGCAAAGACTGACCAGATACGACAGGAATCCTGATGTATGTGGTGGCGCAGTAATGACGCATTGCTGGAGTGTGTACATAACCTGATGCAACTCCAGCAATGTGTCATTACCCATGGGGCGAGTCCCATGTGAAAGGCCCTGCGTCACTCCTTACGCCTGCATGAAGCAGGCGTAAGGATTTGACGCAGTCAAGTAGTAGAAGTGGCACAGTGAAATCTCATAGATTTCACTGCGCCACTTCTACCAGCCTTTTTTATGTGTGAACGCCTACCCTGCATACATTATACCTGACACAGGTATAATGAAGTGCAGGCATTTACAAAGTGACACATCTGCCTAGATGCAGCACTTTGTAAATAGGGCGCAGTATGGCGCATTGATTACGCCGCAACAGCGTCACTGAAAAGTGCGCAACAACAGAGTAAGGCCTTCATAAATAAGGCCCACTGTTTTTGTACTACTACATGTATTTTCGAATTGGCCACGAAACATAAAATAGAAATCTTTGAGAATATTAAGGGAATATTCGTACACAATTATCACAAGAAGAAATGACTGTCTGCCCTCTTTAAACTTTTACTAATAGGGAGTTGGACATTTCAGGGATGATCCACAAAGGTGTGCATGCATGTGGCCTAATGCCAGAGCTGTCAACTTTGGAGCTGAGGAACTAGGTTCGGGTCTCAGCGTTGGCTCAACATCCTGTCGTTCTGGGCAAATCACTTAATCTCCCCCTGCCTACCAAAAATAAATGTGTCTTTGTGTAATGTAACTGTTGCTCATGTAAAGCGCTCCGATTTCTTCAGGTCGAGTTCGAGCTATATAAAACTGCAAAAATAAAAACAAATGCAAAAGTATACTCCTGCAGTACTACTTCTTGTACTCAGATATGTGTTTGTGAATCGCACCCCCAGTGCCCTAAACATAAGTAACAGAAATATTGCTGCATTGGGTGTAGATTTACCATTATTAACAGCAATTAGATATCTTTATATATTTCTGTCAGAGGATATTTGGTTACAATATTCTGGAAACCCTTTGGGGTGAGGGCAGACAGGCTAGCTAAATGGCTCTCAAAATGATGTAAAATTAATTATTGATTCATTATAAGCTTTATTAATGCGGTGCTGCGCATGTTGCATGGCGCCTGCAGGCTTTTATAGGTATATGTAAACTGACGCAATGCTTGGCGGTGCTTTGCACCACTTCACGTCACTTTATGCCATATACACACACAACATTAGTAAATAGCCCCTTAAGACTGTTCAACTCCTAGCAAGATTCTTATTTTTAGAATAAATTAGTTCTGTGGCCTCGTCCCTTCCCAAGCTTGCTCGAAATTACGTCTTAAGGCCCAGCCTTCCACAGCCACGCATGTCAACACGATAGCGATTAATATATACATATACTTAATCCTTAACGTTTATAGCAATTCCGCGACAGTTGTAACCATGTTTCCAGTCGCTCTGCTTCTTACATCTTTAATGGGTCATGTCAGCGTGACAACAGACTAAGAAGGGAGTGTCGCAGTATGCTAACACTGAGCACTAACCACCTCAGAACCCCCTGCCCCTCCCTCGGTCACAACCGTCCCAACCCCTGGAGCTAGGGACGCAACGCTCAGGCAAGGAACTGCCCAGAGATAAGGGACACATGGCCAATGGTTGCCTAGGTGACTAATTAGACAGGAATTTAATGAAGCCAGCAACAGAAGCTCCCAAAACTAGGAAAACAAACCTAGTTGTGTTACCATGAATGTCTTCTTATTGCGCAGAAAGTGCATAGCACTATAATAGGCACGCAACATTTTCAAATGAGAGAATTTTAAACCATATTTGTTTTATTTTAAGTAGGTTGCAGCAGGATTGACCCTTTTGGCTACAACACTGAGCTGTTTGGGGGAAATGTCCATAAAGATGCTCACAAGAGATATATAAGGCCCATGCAACTCTCTATGGAATGCGGGGTTGGCCGAGCCACCACAATGCTTACAATTTAAGAAACAGCTCAAAACTTTTCTGTTTTAATTTCTTCTTAACCTGCACCCCATAGGTTCGCGCCGGGACACTCCCAGGAGTATCTGCACGCGTTATAAAAACCCAATAACATAACATAACATAACAATGCTGGCGGGAACATGTGTTGTTTGCCTGCATTCGAGGCTAAGTGAGAGTGTGACGCAGGGACATAAAACATACAATACAAGCATTTGCAATGCAATAGGTCTCGCATTTACGCGAGACCTATTGCTTTGCAAATGGTGGGCATCACGGACAACGGGCCTGATTCACAGAACTAACTTACGTAAAGTTAGTACTTTTTGGTATTCACAGAATACACTTACTCATTTTGGTATTCACAGAATGAATTTACTCATTTCGGTATTCACAGAAGTTAGTAGTCCTAACTTTAGGACTCCTAAATGCCTTCTGTGAATACCGAAAGTCTTAAAGTTAGGATTTTTCTCAGTTTAGGAGAAGTAAACTTTACTACTCCTAACTTTACTACTCCTAAACTGAGAAAAATCCTAACTTTAAGACTTTCGGTATTCACAGAAGGCATTTAGGAGTCCTAAAGTTAGGACTACTAACTTCTGTGAATACCGAAATGAGTAAGTTCATTCTGTGAATACCAAAATGAGTAAGTGTATTCTGTGAATACTAAAAAGTACTAACTTTACGTTTTTGACTTAAGTTAGTTCTGTGAATCAGGCCCAACGGGTGGGAGGGCGGGTGGGGTTGGGGAGAAGGCACGGACAACGGGAGAGAGTGCAGGCAGAGAGAGAAGGCAAGAACAACGGGAGGGCAGGCGGGGGCGAGAAGGCACGGACAACGGGAGGGCGGGCGGGGGTAGGCACAGACAACAGGAGGGTTGGCGGAGGGGAGAAGGCACGGACAACGGGAGGGAGGGCGGGGGGAAGAAGGCTCGACAGCGGGAGGGAGGGGGGAGTAAAGAAGGCACTAAAGCATGTCATGCCTGCAATAGGAGAACCTCATTAAAGAAAATAGTGCTCACAGTCTAAATAACACGTACTGTGTAACAACCGAAGTAAAGGGGCCAGTCGTCATGGGAGATGACAAATGAAGAGGAGGCGGTCTAAGGTGGGACTAACAAGCCCATTGATGAATCAGAAGCCAGCATTTAGGATGGACAATGACACAAGCCATTGGCAAATATGGGCGGAGAGTGGGCAGGGCTTCTATTCCCTACTCCTCTACAATAGATCTCGCAGAGCATAGCATGCACGCTGGCTCTAGGCTCGACCTAAAAAACATTATGGAATGGTTTACTTGTCCCTTCATCGGTCAGCTAGATTGCTTCTATTTGATGGGTGGGCAATGCATTTACCCTCCGACAGTGGCACTGCCCACCTCAGTCCACTTTCCCTACCCCCAGCACTCAATGTCTCACCCTGAGCTCTCTCCTCTTGCTTCCGGAACCTTGCAAAGTGGCTTTGTCCAGGAGTTGCCACTGTTAGTTATCACAAAATTGGCGGTACTGAGCACCATACACTGCCTTATGCAGCCAAGAGACTGGCTTACTCCGATTTGCTTTCTTCCCACGATTAGACTGAAGGAGGCAGCAAGAATGGGTTGGGAAGTAATAATCAGGATAATGATTATAAATTATTAATAGTGCTGATATATCTAACACCACTAGGGAGTCTGGGTAAATAGAGAACATAAAATAAAGTTGGCACCAAGATTAAGGACAGTTTTCATGGCCCAGGAAGACACATATCACTGGGGATGGAATTGTAACTAGCAGCCTTAGTTGCATGTATCCTCATAGGTCCATTCTCCTTTCTCCCTGGCTTCCCGCTTTGACTCACTGCTTTCACTGTGGCATCAACCAACTGAAGTACAGGGTACTGAATGCCCATTCCCCACAGTGGCATAATGAAACTTGAGGGCCCCCCCCTGCAAGGTACATGGAGGGCCCCTCCTCTGGACTTAATCAGGAGCTTCCAGGTCAGGGTAATTTGCTAAGGGGCCCCCTGGAGCTGTAGGGCCCCCCACACCAAGGGGGCTGTGGGAGCCTATGTTATGCCACTGATCCCCCACCTCACCAGCATGACTACACGGCTAGAGGTTGCTATCTAGTTCTAGCAAACTGCGTGATGACCTTCTTATGTTGCTGAGAATCCGCTGACCACTAAGGACCCTATTACCTAAAGTGTCCCAGGCCTTTGCACCTATTTCTTGCATCCGAGGAGCATTTTGTTATTATAGAATGGGCCACATATATTTGCTTGGGCCCTTCTATAATATATGTCACGTCGTCGCACATTTAGCGTGAGCACAATCAGGTTGGAACGCTCATTTATTTGCATGGGGGCATAGCCCAATGCAAATGAGGGAACCCTTTGCTGTATTGCAGATTGCGGCGCAATGGCAAAGAGGTTGTCAGGAGGCGCATTGACTATCCACCAAATTGAGTGGTCATTATGAACAGTCACAAAAATAATATCTTACAAGGCCAGCGTCAAGATCTTTTCTGATCAATGTTTATTGGATTTGGGGAATTGTGTCTTTGCTGGGATAAGGGGAGCTACTTTAATGCAATAGGTAATTGGCTACATTCAATATGAATCAAAAGGGGAAGAAAATAAAACTAATATACAATGACTGTAGAATTTACTTGCCTGGTGGAGGGAAACCGTATATAGACAGCACTCAATTTGCAAGAAAGCGATGTGCAGGAGTCCAAAAGTGTGTTTAGGATGTAGAAGCTGGCACCCATGAACCACTCTGTGGCATCCCTGGGGCACTGCCCACCTTTCCCCCTGTCCTCCTCCCCACAAGAGATACCCCTGCAGGCAGGAACACTAACAAAAGGCATCCGTGGATAGTGGGATCCCTACAACACCTCCAAAGTGAGGCTGATTCGCCTCTAGTGAAATGTGGAGGCTCTGCCTTTCACAAATGCGCTACAACTGTCAGATTTCAAGTCTATGCTGAAGACAGCAATTTCTTTATGCAATCCGCACGCTGGCCCTGCCTGCACTGAACTCACCTAGTTGAGTGCGTCGCAAACAAGGACGATTCATGACTGGCACCTCAACATCCCCACACCTAGGAATTAAAGGTCTAAATGTGTGCTCTCATCTTGATGCTACCTTGCATCGTGGGAAGGGCCGGAGAATGATGATCAAATACTGCAAGGCTGGACAATGGCTTGCAAGTGCTACTGCAGAGGTCCACATAAGTCAAGAGGCCCCCTTTCTACTCAGCCCTGCCTTCCATCTAAAATGTCTCCTTTGTTGTTCAGTGATGGCTTCTTTCAGTGTATTTAACTGGACGTTTTGTTTTTTCCTGAGTTTTATATAGCGCAAACTTGACCCGAAGGTATCAGGTATCAGAGCGCTTTACATGAGCACCAGTTGTGTTACATAAGGACACATTCATTTTTTTTGGTAGGCAAGGGGAGATTAATTGATTTGTCCAGAATCACAGGATGTTGAGCGTCGTTGCCAAGACTTGAACCCGGTTTCCCAGATTTAAGGTCGACCACCCTAGCTGTTGGACCACATCCTCTTTATACAGATTTGCACAGATTTACATAAATGTTTCATTTGGTCAATATGAAAGTGATGTGCAAAATCTCTTTACAAAATATGACCCTACAGCCGTACATTTTTTGGAACAGAGTTACCCACTTATCAGTCTCACAGAAGGGGGGTTGTAAACAGATATCCCACTGCATAATAGACAGTATTAATTAATTAATGCAATATTTAGTGAGCCAAATTTCTTCCTGGGTGAAAATTCTGGATGAGGCATCAACGCCTCGTTGGAATTCATGTCACAGCCATGCAGGTATTTCAATCAATCAATCAGGGGTTTGTTAAAGCGCGACTACTCACCCGTAAGGGTCTCAAGGCGCTAGGGGTGGGGGGTGCAGGTTCCATCCATCAAGGAGGGGGTCTGTCGAAGAGCCAGGTTTTGAGGTTTCTTGCGAAGATGGGGAGCGATGTTGTCTGTCTGAGGTGGAGCGGAAGGGCGTTCCATGCTTTGGCCGCGAGGAAGGAGAAGGAGCGGCCTCCCGATCTGGTCTTTCTGGTGCGGGGACGACGGCGTAGGGAGAGCTGGGCTGATCGTAGGGTCCTTTGGGGTGCGTGGAATTTGAGTCTGCTGTTCAGGTATGCTGATCCGGTGCCATGGAGGGCCTTGTGTGCATGGGTGAGCATCTTGAAGGTGATTCTCGCCTCGAAAGGGAGCCAGTGGAGTGTGCGCAGGTGCTGGGAGATGTGGCAGTGTTTTGGCAGGTTGAGGACCAGTCTTGCGGCGGCGTTCTGGATGTTCTGTAGCTTGCGGGTGAGGTTTTTGTTTATTCCGGCGTAGAGTGCGTTGCCGTAGTCGAGTCTGCTGGTGACCAGGGCGTGAGTGACGGTCTTTCGGTGTTCGAGGGGGATCCATTTGAAGGTCTTACGAAGGAGGCGGAGGGTGTGGAAGCAGGAAGACGAGACAGAGTTGATCTGGCGGTCCATTTTGAGCTCGGAGTACAGGATGATTCCCAGGTTGCGTGCGTGGTCCGTGGGGGTTGGCGGGTTTCCGAGGGCGGGGGCCACCAGGTGTCGCTCCAGGCATCGGGGTTTGGGCCCATGATGAGTACTTCTGTTTTGTTGGTGTTTAGTTGTAGGCAGCTGTTTTTCATCCATTTGGCGACAGCTTCCATGCCTTCTCGAAAGTTGCGTCTGGCGGTGTTGGGCTCGTTGGATAGGGAGAGGATGAGCTGGGTGTCGTCTGCGTATGACACGATGTTGAGTCCGTAGGTTCTGACGATGGGGGCGAGTGGAGCCATGTAGACGTTGAAGAGCGTCGGGCTGAGGGAGGAGCCCTGGGGGACTCTGCAGGTGGTAGGTGTGGGGTCCGAGAGGAAATGGGGGAGTCTGACCCACTGCGTCCTGCCGGAGAGGAAGGAGCGGATCCAGTCGAGGGCCTTGTCCTGGATTCCTGCGTCGTGGAGTCTGCGTATTAGGGTGCGGTGGGAGACTGTGTCGAACGCCGCTGATAGGTCGAGGAGGATGAGGGCTACTGTTTCTCCTTTGTCCAGTAGGGTGCGGATGTCGTCTGTTGCGGCGAGGAGGGCGGTTTCCGTACTGTGGTTTTTTCTGAAGCCGGATTGGGAGGAGTCGAGGATGTTGTGTTCTTCAATGAATGTGGTGAGTTGGCTGTTGATGGCTTTCTTGATGACTTTCGCTGGGAACGGGAGCAGGGAGATGGGTCTGTAGTTTTTGAGGTCGGTGGGGTCCGCTGAGGGTTTCTTTAGGAGGGGGTTGACCTCGGCATGTTTCCAGTCGTCGGGGAACGAGGCGGTCGCCAGGGAGCGGTTGATGGTGTGGCGGAGCATGGGTGCAATGGTGTCGGCAGCTCTGTTGAAGATGTGGTGGGGGCAGGGGTCCGTGGGGGCCCCTGAGTCGATTGACTTCATTGTCTTCAGTGTGTCTTCGGTGGTGAGGGCTGTCCAGTCGTCAATCACTGGTTTCCGGGTGTCGGGGTGGTTGGTGAGGGTTCAGTGTGTTGGTTGTCTTCGTCGAAGTTGTCGTAGATGCTCTTGATTTTGTGGTGGAAAAAGGTGCTGAGTTTGTCGCAGAGGTCTTGTGAGGGAGGGATGTAGGTAGACTCGCTAGTGGGTTGGGCGAACTCCTTGATGATGCTGAAGAGTTCCTTGCTGTTGTGCGCGTGGGTGGAGATTCTGTCTTCAATCGCTTTTTCCTCGTTCTCTGATGAGTTGATGGTGGGCGTTGGTGGCGGCTCTGAAGTTGTCGTGGGCTTCTGTGGATTTGGTGTTCCTCCAGGCCTTTTCGAGGCGGCGGCATGTTCTTCTGGACTCTCAAAGTTCAGTGGTAAACCATCTGGCTTTCTTGGCGCGGGTATTGTTGTTTTTCTTGAGGGGGGCTATGGTGTTGGTGCTGTCCGAGATCCATCTATGCAGGGTTCGGGCTGCGGTGTTGGGGTCGTCGTTTTCCGCGATGGTTGGGGTGGAGTTGTTGAGTGAGGAGGTGAGCTGGTCGTCGGTGATTTTGGTCCAGTTTCTTCGTGGAAGCAGGTGCTCGTGTCTGTGGATGGTGGGTGTTCTGAAGGTGAAGTGGACGCAACGATGGTCGGTCCATGGGAGTTCAGAGGTGTGGCTGAAGGTGATGGAGTTTCCTGTAGTGAAGAGGGGGTCGAGGGTGTGTCCTGCTGAGTGCGTGGGCTCAGTCACGATCTGGCGCAGTCCAATGTTGTGGAGGTTGTCCAGGAGGGATGTGGTGTTGGGGTCCAGTTGGTTGTCGAGGTGGAAGTTGAGGTCTCCCAGCAGGGTGTAGTTGGTGGATGCGATGGCCTGCGGGGAGATAATGTCCGTGATGGAGTTGGCGAAGGGTCCGCGGGGTCCAGGGGGTCAGTAGATGAGGGTTCCTCGGAGGGTGGCGGTGGGGCTGGCCAGTATCTTGAAGTGAAGGTGTTCCATCAGTTCTGTGGGCTCGCCAGGGAGTGTGCTCAGGCGGAGGCTGGATTTGTGGACGATGGCGATTCCTCCTCCTGGGCGGGTGGGGCGGTCCTTCCTGGAGATCTTGTATCCTTGGGGGATGGCGATGGCGATGTCCGGTCCCGAGGTGGTGTTGGTCCAGGTTTCGGTGAAGAACGCTACGTCCGGTCGAGGAGGTCCCAGATTTCTGTGGCGTGTTTGTGGAGGGATCGGACGTTGAGGAGGATGTATTGCAGGGTCTTCGGGTCGGTTGTGGTCTTGTGGGCGGGTTGTGCTGGATCCGTGTTCTTGGCGGTGCTGCAGGTGTGCCGGCAGCGGTGACAGCTGAAGGGCCCGAGGGAGTCGGCTGGTGATGCTAGCTTGCAGTTGTTGTTGCGGCCTGGGTTGAGTGCGTGGAGTGCTGTTGGGTCGTAGCGTTGGCGGGGCGGAGGTCCAGGGTTCCTGGCGCTGGTCGCGGTCAGGTCGCGGACAGGCGCAGACGGGCTTGCCTTTGACGCGCCTTCGGCGCGCCCACGGCCGCACAGCGGCTGCGTAGTGGCCGCCATTAAGTAGGGGTCGGGGAGGGCTGGACAGCTGGGAGGCGGGAGCGGGGAGGGGAGCTGGATTGGGCATTTGAGTTGGTTTCACATGAGACAATGGAGTCATGATTCTCATCAGCACAAATTTGTGCAAAATGGTCGCATGCAAAACAGTTCCCTGCCAGTTCATTTATTCAACGATAACGTCCAGAAAAATATTTTGGAGAGAATGTAACTTCTGCATCCTATATTTTACACGTCAAAAACATGATGTTTACATTACAAAGGAAATAAAGTTAAAGTTGACATATTCATGTTAAGCTATATTCATCCATCAACAGACTCCTATATTACATATTTGACACAGCCCTTCGCGCTCATGTGCACACCAAGTCACATAGTTGGCTAAGCATTACCTTGAAAGCATATCTACATTGAGCTATATGCCTACACCAATGACACACACTATGTAAAATTACTGTTTCTATCATGTCACAACACCACACAATATAGGGTTGTCTAAGTGCGACTACATCAATACACATCCAATTTACGGGCCTCATTTATGGGATTTTGGTGTAGGGCAGCGCAGCAAGGCACCTTTCTGCACTGCCCTATGCCAAAGTAAATGGGTAGGAATGCACCGTATTTATTCAATACGGTGTATTTCTGCCCTTTCTCCCTGCGCTGGCGGCGCCATTTCGGCAGCCTAGTGCCAATGTAAGAAACCTTGCACAATGGTGCAAGTGTGTGTCAGTTGCATGCAGGATTGTTGTTGTGGAGGAAGAGGCACCTTCCTGCACAAAAACAATCCTAAGAGGTGTTTTCCTCTTTCTGTGTGTGCTGCAGAATACAGCACACACAGAAAGAGGAAAAAACAAAATAAAGATATTTCTCCTCGTTACGCCTCACCTCAGGAGGCGTAGGGATGTGGCACTTCACCATGTTTACGTAATTGTGTAAATCTGGGGCAGCGCCAAATTCCATGGGTGTTGCATGGGAAAATCCACCTCAACGCCCATGGAATGCCTCACAGGCGCAGAGTAAGGCGATGCAGCAATTTGCTCTGTGTTTCCTTACTCATGATTTATGAGGCCACTCAAAGCCACGCAAGGTGGCTTTGTGTGGCTTTATAAATCTGATACAGAGCCCTGCGTCATGCATGTACCACTTTCCATGGTACAAAAGGGACGCAGGGCTCTCATAAATAAGACACTACGTATTTAGACAAAGTCGAGAGGTAGCAAAGCAGAGAACACATGAAAAGTAGTAATGGAGACAGCAGGATACAATAAAACAAGTAGGTCCTTTGCTTGTGTTTGTCTTGTTTAATCGTGTTCTTCTTCAGAAGATACGATCAAGCGCAGCCCACTACGAGTAAACGAGAGAGTAAACGTACAAAAAACGTGTACAAGGGTGTGAAAAATGTATATGAGACAGGATCAGGAAGACCATGGTACTTAAGACTGTGGGTGTCAGAAGTGAGCACCAAAGAGCTCTGTGAGGGGTAAGGAGAACAACAACAGTAGGTCAGTGAGAGTTTACAAACCATGTTGTCCTTAAAAACCTGGTGACAAAGTAGTGGGCCACTGCACTCAGAGTACAAGATGGACAACAAAAACCAGAAAACTGGTTCCCTAGCTCCCAGTGTGTGTTCAAAAGCCCCCACATATCTGTCATTCAGAAGACGTTTAACTTAAATGTACCACACCCACATGGAGACAACCCGTGCATGAAAGCCATGTAAGATGCAGAGATGAGTCCAAACTGAACAGCCACCGCAAGCCAACTGAAGGCCAACTGAGTGCTCCGGCAGAATCTAACAAACAGTAAAGTCATCAGGCACCCACATCCAAGCATATAATACTCTTCATTTTTACAGGGCTGCTATGCAGTACACTCCAGTACTAGACATTACACTTGCTTATTGAAACCATGCAGGGCACTGTTGGTATAATTCACTTCTAAACTTTATTAAACAACCAAATACAACGGACTCAGACCAATTTGACCTTGGAAACGAGAATCCTTGAACCTTCTTGGCCACCTAAATCCCCAAAGCAATGTGAGACCACAAAAATGGTAGAAAATAATGCAGAGAAAATAGTAAAATAGCACAATACAACATGAAAATAAAAGCTGTCACAATGCCAGCAATCAGTTTAGGGTCAAATATTCTATTTGTCTTTAGCTGTAAGTACACCTAATTCCTACTTTCTGACATGAGTGATAGCTTGTTCTTAATACCAGTGAAAGGAGATGTGTTGCATTCACTGAAAAGCAGCAAGTAATTTCAGCAGCTATGGCGCTAGACATGGGGCCTAAAATAACATTATTAGACTTTCTTTCGATTCAATGTAGTATTTATGATGGATAAACAAGGAGATGAATCTCCTCAATTCGCAGTGACTAATTCCTGGCGTGGTCTCATGCATATACTTGAATGGATATGAAATAGAACCGAGAGGATACAGGGTTATCAGTTTTTGGAATGACTGTCAATAGTCGCTCCACAGCTTTGTGTTCTGGCAGGGGAGCTATTCTGATGCAAAGGGTTTTAGGTTAAAGTACAAGATGGGAGTGGCAGAGGAACCGTCGTGGAATCTAGTTGGCAAAATGGTGGTATGGCTTTCTACACTATGTTGACTGTCCTGTTTACCACTCTTTCACTGATAGGAAGGCAGCAGGCAGTGTTCAGTGACTCCAATATGCCCTGCCACAATTTGCCTTCTGATCAAAGCCCTACTTGAGAGTTGTGCTGTGTTTGCAGTTTGGATGGTCAAATAGGCTTTTTATGGTGATGTTCGGCACGTCCTGCATAGAGCTATGCAGTGAGAAAATACTGGGGCTTATGATAAAGATGTAGCTAGTCATTCTGTGATGGCTGAAGTTAGAGTCATCTGAAATCATCCTGAATTCCATGTTTCTCCTGCCTTTGCTGCTGGAGGCAGCAGGCGTCTTTGAAGAAGTGTTTGCTGAAGGAGGAAAAAGGCCGACTATCATAGAAAATTCCTTGGCAAAGCATTGAGCAAGGAATATATGAACTTCAAGAGGAACGAGGCAATAGACAGCACTGAACCGAGGGTCTGATAAAACCAGGGGATGTCACAAGACAAGGTCAATTCCAGAGGCAAAACCTGTAGAGTAACAAGAAAAAAGACAGGGACAAAAATAAAGTGGTGGAAAATAAGTGGTGGAAAATAACATTACAATGTGAAACACTGGATGATCAGCCATTTTAAAAAGGAGAGGATGCTTCCACATAACGCCTCTGGGAGAAATGAGCTCTGTGGGACCGCAGACCTCCTGGGACTGCACCGCTGCTTCTGGCACAACATCCCAGGGACATGGGATTCCAATAGAAAACAGAAGATAAAAACCATCAAATTTATTTTGAGTTCTTTCGTCGTTGAATCTCTTACGGGGTCTTTACTGAGGGTTCTGCCTTCGTCTTTGCCCCCGTGTAGCACCCCAGCTCACAACTGCAGAGGTCTGCTCACTGACGCATCTGCCAGTGATTGCAGCAATGACAATCTCCCCCTTTTGATCCTGGGGAATATAGGTTATCATTAGAAAAGAGACTGTTTGCCGTCCCCGAGCCTCAAAAGCGTCACAGGTTCCCCTCGTGGCCGTATGTGTCATATTTTCAGGACATTTGGGAGCCACCCCAATCATCTTTGAGTCAGGATAAGATTTATTGACCACCACCTCTGCCTTATTGTACATGTTCCTGGAATACAATCAACCTGTAAGACTTCATGGTTCTTATTTCATTCTCTGTGAGCATTTAAGCAAGTGAAGATTTAGCTTAACAGGGAATAATGTCATCTTTCCAATGATGCCTGATCTATAATTTGTGGTGACAAGCTGCAGCCGCTTTGTAGGGCTGACAGGCAAAGTATGTTCCTTGCTGCTTGAGTAGGTTTGTGTCACAAGGGCAAAAATGGGACAGCTCCTTTGAGCATACTCATAAACCGGTGCTTTTTGTCTGCAGAAATAAATTAAACAGCATTTCTTCTTTCTTCCTGTTCTGCATTCACACTGATGGAGTCCTGCTGCCAATTTTAACATTTTCTTCTATGGCCCTTTCTTTTACAGTCTTGTCCGCTCAAATTGAGTTCTCTGAACCAATCTCTCTCTAAAAAAAAGCACACACACACACTCTCACACACACAAATCCACACACACACACACACACATGCCCCCCCCCCACACACTTTATTGTTGGGAAAAACGGAACTCATTGGACCGAAATAGAGGGAATGCTGGTGCTTTGTCTGAGATACTTTATGTTCGTCCAAAAAACATAATCAGGACCTGTGCAGATTAAGACCCGAATAATTTACCTATTTTCTGTGAAATGCAAAATCAGAATTCAGGTCCATTTTTACTTTAAAGACGTTCTTGTTGAATTGTTAGGGATAACAGCCATTCCTTTTTGCGCTGTTAATTTAAAATGTGCAGTAGCGTTACATCGGGAATGACTCCATAAAAATGTTGGGCACATAGGTGCATACGTCTTTTTCAATACTCCAGCTGATCCTAAGAACAACTGCAGATGGGGGCCCATATTTATCAATATTTCACGTAGTGCAGCAAGCCACCTTCCTGCGCTGCGTGAATGAGAGGGCGTTGAAATGCGCTGCATTTAACATTATACGGCGCATTCCTGAGACATTTATCAAGCCACACAAGGTGGCCTTGCATGGCTTGATAAATCTCATTTAGGTTTTGTGTCACCCTTGCGTTCTCTTGCGTGGCCCGTAGGCGACGCAAAACCTTGATAAATATGGGCCGGAGTCTCGAGCAATTTCTCACCACCCTGAAGCACACTAACGTAAACAGGCTGCAAAGAGTTAGCATAAAGTACCTTAATATTTTTGAGAAAATTAGAAGCAATCAAACAAAGTATTAGTCAGTTTTTAAACTTAAATATTGCACTGGTTGTTACTGGGTGCCTAATGTATATATTTTCTCCATGTCGTGATCTTCAACAGTAGGTGTCAGTAGGTATCAATGAAAGACCCTTATGAATGCGGTGTTGTGTGATCATCACGGCAGTCACACTGCATTGTGAGTTCCTCTTTAAGGGTAAGTACATTTGCCCATGGAATATTCAAAATTATGTTGTTCTTATAAAGCCTCAGCAAATTATTATTCAACAAATATACCTATTCCAACCATAGCCTAAATGAAACCTGTTATGATCCTTTTTCTGATCAAAAATAGCAGAAGGACTAATACAGTTGAGCGAAATAAGTGGTAAAGTGTCTGTGAGCTTATTAGTTTTGACATTTGAGACAGTCCCTTGCTGATACCTAATGAGCAGCAATGAGACACAGGTGTGCAAAGTCGGATGACGAATAATAAGTCCCATACAGATGTGAAACTACGCTGTGGTATAATCGACATCTGGCTAGCAACAAAAAGGATCTAATGCTCCTGAGTGAAAAGCCTTAGCTCGGTAGGGTGGCATACACCTGAACATGCTTTGAAAAGTGATCTCTGCAGTGACTGCATGAACAAACAAATCGTTTAATGGTGGGGAGGTCCTATGGGTCCTACTGGCGCCTTTATACCAACCCCACATGCTATAGGATTTTCAAATAGAAACACTTTAAGCCAGTAGGACCTGTGTGGTCATAAGCTCATGCATGATGGCCCTTCTGAATGTTAACATGCATCTATGTTATTAATTATTTACATTAATGTTCCTGGCTGGATCACTGGAGCCATGGTTGCTAAATGGAAGGGTGAAGGAAAAAGACCCCAAATCACTCTTCATAAGCCTAATGTCACTCTGTGCTAGCAAGTATGCAACACCAAACACTGCTTTGTTCTTCCACTGAAGCAGTCATTAAAGCGAAATTATTGAGTGTATAGATAGTGTGTAATGAGTACGAAATGAGTAAGTGAGGAAGTCTGCTGTACTTTTGAAATGTAATGCCAAAATCATAGATTACCCGAGGAAGACTAGCAGAACTCCCTGGATAAACAGCTCCTCGTTACCATTCAGTCCTGGGCACCTGGGGTCTTCCCCTAGCAACAATCACCTGTTCTTTTACATAAGTGAAGCTCCACAATACTCAGGTCCAACCTACAGCTCTATAACCTCTTCCCCATCTCTTTCTCACCTCTTCCATCTGATTTTATTTTACGTCTTTACCTAAATTCTGAGACTTCTGAAAACTCTCCTCCCCATCTCCCTTGTTCTTCCATCAACACGCTGCATGTACTTTACAAGTTTTAACAGCTACGGAGTTTTTCTACTTTTATCATTCATTTCTATATTCCTAGCACCTGGAGAACACAGTGTCGTAGTTCTCTTGAGCATGCTGATATCCTTCTGGTGTAAGAGTAAAGCAATAGAAAAACCATAAATAAATAACTTTAAAAATAAATAAATGTGTCCCCAGTAGTAATTGATTTTGGTCAATTGACCGGTTTTAATAGATGTTTTAAACACACTCTTTAGTTTAATATTTTGTCACTCTAAATAGGATATTTTGTGACCCAGTCACAATATTCCATAGTTAAAATACCTGCACCCATCCACTTACCAGACCTGTGTACTTGAAGGATGGATTGACTTCTTGGTCGGTGACTTTTGTTCCTCATAGATCTCTATTTCTACTCCTGCTAGTTTGCCACCATGCCTGGGGTCCCACCTAAGGGGGACTTGTTTGAGTTGGCTGATCTGGACCTGTATACCGTGACACAGCTTGAGGGGTTCTGCCAGGAGAGGGGGGTGCTTAACAAGGGAAGTGCCGCAATTGTAGATCTTCAGAAGGCCCTGCAAGAATGGGCAAAGGCCCACCCAGAGGAGTTAGTGAATGGTGGGGGAAATTCTGAAAGTGGGGAGGGATCAGAGCTGATACAGGAGTCTCCAGATGGACTGCCTGTGGATGGGGAGAACCCTTTCCTTTCGGGACGGGGGTCTTTGTGGCCACAAGCAGCAGTGTGTTCTCCAGGGGCATGTCCTCCGAAGAGCTGGAGGAGAGAAGGCTAGAAAGGACACTTAAGTTAGAGCTTGCCAAGACTGTCCAGGAGCTATCCCTGCCCACGCCAATTTAAAAAGGAGCAGGCCCTTGCCAGATTGGAAACAGAGCAAGCTCTGGCTGAAAAGAGACTAGCCATGGAAGGGAAAAATATGGCCCATGAGCTTAGCCTCAGAGAGTTGGACATTAGAGCCTTACAAGTAGGGGTCCACAACAGTAATTGTGGCAGTGCACCTGCTGCAGCTCACAGTGTGAGTAGAGATTGTATCCCAAAGGAGATGGTACCAAAATTCCTGATAGGGGAGACATTCAGAAATGACTGGCAGCCTATGAGGCGACTCTAACAGCACACGGGGTCCCAGAAAAAATCTGGGGAGGTAGTTTATGTCCGTTCTTGTCTAAGGTGGGGAGAGATGCCCTCCTTACACTGGAGGGGAAGGACAAGGTGAGCTACCCAGTAAGGAAAGCCATTCTGATCAATACGTTTGGGGTAGGTCCCAAACTCCCCATTGCGGTGGGTGTTGATTTCTTACTCTATGATGGGAAGACATTGGGGAAGGGCCAGCTGTCTCCCCACCATGGGTGGGGGAGAAATACGTTAATGTAGGAAGTTCCCCATGGAGCTGGGTGAGGAATGGATCCATGTTCCTTCTCAAAGTGAAGGGTGGGCAAATGCCCAGGATGCCCTATACCCAGCCCATGGGCCTGGTGTACTCTCACAAGGAGCCCCAGGTGGGAAAGCAGGCCTGTGTCAAGAGACCATCAGCTGTGGGGGGTCCCCTAGTGGCAGGGGAACGGGGGTGATCCGAACCAGTGCCTCAACAGTTCAGGATTCGGTGGGTACCCCTCCCAAAAGGGGGGGTGTGGGCCCCCAAAAAGGGGGGCAAGGGAAAAAAGAACTCATCCCTGGCCCTTGTCCAGTCCAAGGGTACAGACCCTGGACTGGAGGACCAGGTGCAGGAAGCCATCCCTGGCCTGGTCAGAAGGAAAGTGGGAGAAAGGTGCAAGACATCTTGGGCCACTGCCCCCCCATTTCTGGAACCACCAAGGGCGGGGGTCCTTGGGTGGCTGGGTGCTTGAATATGGACGCTGACGGCTGTTGGCTCCCTTTGTCAGGTGCTGTTCCAGTGAACTAAGGTGGTTGAAGGTAGGGACAGAAGAACCACCCCGGGGGTGGAAGGGGCCAAATCTTAGGGTGGGCCTGAGTGAGTCAAAGGGATCCTACTTGGATCATGGGGCCTAGAGCTGGCAGGTACCACCGCAGTGGTGGGACATCATCCAGGCTCTATAGCCTTGAGGAAGGAAGTTTATCAAGGGGATGATTAAACTACCTTCACTTTAGGCTGGGAGGGGGTCATGTTGGACCTGACCCTTCTTAGGGGATTTCCCTAAAATGTTTTGTTTTTAACTCCTGGGTTTTGCTGACTCTCTTTTCATGGCCTTAGGACTCTGGGCACTTTCCCACTGTAATGCAGCTTGAAAGCATGTGTGCCCTTCCTACACATGCCAGGAAGTGGTGCTTACCTGATTGGTTTAGGTGCTATACCTGTGAGTACCCTGTAAAGAGGTATACCACATACCTAGGGTTGGTACTGTGCTGGTTACTAGTGGGCTGCCGCACTGATTGTGCCACCCACAAGAAGAGCCTTTCAAACATGTCTCAAGCCTGCCATTGCAGGTCTGTGCGTGCGCATTTGCATTTATGCTCAGGATGGCCTTTCTAAATCATTGGCCAAGGCATAGGGTGTCTTTCACTAACACTAGAGCACCCCCAGGGTGAGCCCTGGGGGGTGGAGCAAGTGATAGATAAAAGGCAGGGCAGGTGCACTTGTGTGTTCTCTGCCCAGGTTATGAGGAACCCACCATGTGTGTTTTTATTACCTATGAGGTCTGCTCCCCCCATAGGTTAACCTGGGGAATGGCTGAGATTATTTTAAGCTGCAATGTTGGCTTACAGTGGAGCAGCCTCATGTTGTTTACTATCATTGGATTCACAATGACAACCCCTCACTGGTGGTAAAGGTGGATTTGCAATTAATAGTTTATAAACGCCACTTCTACAAAGTGAGCATTTCTCTGTGCTAAACTCTTTTTTGTGCCTTTTATTTTGAGTCTAGTCCACACTGGAGGCTGGGGGAGAACATCTGTGCATTCCCCAGAGACATCCATAGGAATCTGTTGTGCACAAGAAGGAGACTGCCATTGGAAGTGGCCGGCTACCTGCTGAAGGGCGGCATCCTGAAGTGTGCTCTTCAAGGGTTTGTTGGCTTGCCCCTGGTCTTTGTGGAGGTCTCAGGGACATTAAAGACATCCAGTGAGGGACCTTCTCCAACTACGTGTGTCACTTGCAGAGCGGTGCCCTCTCAAGCGCCGACTTCATCTGCTGGCTCCTGACTGCAGCACGATGTGAGCATGGACCTAAGTAATGTGCCTGGAGACCCGATTGCCTTGTACAGAGCCCAAATCATGCCCGCATCTAAGGAGTGTGACCCCTGCATCGTGGGGCCTCAGCACACACAGGCGTCTCGTCAGTGGTTAGCGCATTCACCAGTTGCTGTTTCCAGTGTGGCCTGCAGTAGCGGCTCCTGGTGGGAGTGCTACCGGGCGGTGATGTGGGGCGAGGGAGGGGCAGGGTGGGGGTTAGTAAACACCGGAATACGGATGAATGTAGGTAAGTAGACAATGAAATCAATAAAACGAATTTCGTTGCACGCGCTGCTTCGCATTTGGCGGTGCAGCGTGCGCAACGAAATTCATTTTATTGATTTAATTGTCTACTTACCTGCATTCATCCGTATTCCGGTGTTTACTACCCCCCACCCTGCCCCTCCCCCACCCCACATCACTGCCCGGTAGCACTCCCACCAGGAGCCGCTACTGGTGGCCTGTTTCATCGTCCATGCCTCATCTCTCTCGTGCGACACGCCAATTGCATGTTCATTGCGTATGGTGTCCGATTCACAGATTGTGACCCTGGGAGGGAGGGCGCATCCATAGTAGTGCCTCATTCTACCTTGTGCGGTACTACTGAACTTGCGACTGTATGGGTGGGACTGGATTGTCTGGTGGGACTCGTTTCATCGCGCACTAGACGTTGTGTCTCATTCCAGGGAGTTACAGCAAACCCGACTGTGGGTTGAATGTAACCGGATTGTCTGGTGCGACTCGGATCATCGTGCATCAAACATTGTGCCTCATTTCCAGGGAGGTACAGGGAACCCGACTGTGGGTTGATTATAACCGGATTGTCTAGTGTGACTCGCATCATCACACACCAGATGTTGTGCTTCATTTCCAGGGAGGTGCAGCAAACCTTACTGTGGGTTGATTGGGAGTGGATTGTCTGGTGTGACTCAGATCATCAATCACCAAACGTTGTGCCTCATTTCCAGGGAGATACTGTGAACCCGACTTTTAGTTAATTGTGACTGCATTGTCTAGTGCGACTTGTATCATCGTGCACCAGACGTTGTGCCTCATTTCCAGGTAGGTACGGAGAACCCGACTCGTGGTTCATTGGGACCGGGTTATCTGGTGTGACTCGGATCAATGCACACCAGACATAGTGTATCACTTCTCGTGGAGTGCGGGGACACTTGATGATGACACCAATGATAGTCAATAAAGCATAACGACTAGTCATCATAGTAGACATCGAAAAGACGGTTGACCTTTAGATAAGTATTGTAGCAAAAAGAGACAGATTCTGATTGTAACTCCTAAGAAGCATACAATTTTCATCCTTAAAATGTCTTAAGATCAGTAATAAAGGGCCTGTTTTTACTAAATTGGATGATAATAGTGCTGTGTGGGCATGCTTCTTAAACTACAGACTGGTAGTGTCAAAAGCAGTACAACACAAAAGCAGTGCAGCATGGCTGATCGTAAGAGATAGGAAATGTGATCATGTCACTTTCATCCTTCTCCAAGTCCACTGGTGTCCCACAGAAACACATTAAGTGTTTAAGACCCTCATCTTCTAATACTCGCCTGACAAACTCAGCACCGTTGGAGGCACCAAGCCCTGAGAAGCATAGAGATCTTCAAGAACAACCAACCCTATACACAATCTTTTTCAGGCCATGTCCCTGGGATTCACTCCCATTTGAACTTAACAATTACCCATCTCACATCATCTTCCAGAAAAAACTGGAAACCCTTTGCTTTTAAGGTGCATCTCGCAGGAAGACTACATACCTTGCCTCGGAGAGTGCCATTTAATCCAGTCACCCCAAACAAATGAGGCCATGCAGAAATTAAACTTCTGCTGCCTCATGCAGCAGACAGTTTCCGTACCTCCATTTTCTCCTAACAAATTGGAACATATAGTAATAACTATCCCAGCTGAATGGAGCCTACCTAAATTTACAGTAGACCCTGAACATGCTGGCTTGTGTTTTCAAGCAAAGTCCCTTCCTACCTGCTTCATATACAACTTATAAAGCCCATCATGAAGACCAAGCATGCATTGATGGATGGAAGCTATATTTATGTGCATAACAATACTTTTCGGTGAAACCAAGACACATCTCACACATCATAAATTTTCACCTCATAAAACAAAGACATTCAACTGCCACAGCAAAGGCTACCTGCGTTTTAGACTTTTACGCACGCTGCAAAAAACGAACCATCTTCCGGTTGGATAAACCTTATGCTCTTTCATAATTCGCTGAAGACCTAGATGCAAAATAAGATGAGAAACAAACTGTTTCAGCTTTTTACATTCTTGAAGTCAGTTCAGTTCAGTTCAAATCACTTTATTCGATTCATCATGATAAATCATAAAAACACATACAATAAATAGTCATTATAAACAACACAGATCAAATGTATTCCTATCAAGGGGAGGAGTGGAAGACTCCTGCTAAAAGCCATGAGGTATAAAAACAAACTGTGTGACTCTCTAATAATTGTAGATACAGTAGGGCTGGCCTTGCTTGAGTGAAACCCAGTGGTTGAAGTAAAGGACGAATATATTTAGAGTGGAGATTTTTAAAACTGGGGCACATAAAAACAATATGTAAAGTGTCAATTACAGAAACATTATCACAAACACAAATATCGGATTATGAGGCTTTGTGCCATTCGACTAGAAGATGTGGAAACAAATTTAGACGAAAATACGATAAAAGGCACCTGAGGACAACCGGCATATCAAGTGTAGGCTACCATTCACGCTCTCTTGAAAGTTTGACCGTTGCATAATGCCGACAGGCTGTCTTAGACCGGGACGTTGATACCTTCTTTCAAGCTGATACTTCTGACATGTCTCTTTGACTCAACTCATATCAGATTTCAGAATTATCTCTGGGCAAGAGAACAGCTCTGGCCTGCTTAGGACCCTTACAATATCTTTGACGTTCTGAATCCATATAATTAAATGCTTGTGTTCCAACCCCAACAGTCTTTCAGGATAGTTCTATTAAATTCTAGATCTTTTTTAATCAGACAGATAACCATAATAGAACAATGCAGATTTTAATAAAATCTTAAATAAAGCCCGCACCCAGTTCTTCATGGAAGACTTCTGTGGGTATCGACTACGGTAACCTCAGTAACCTCCTGAGAAATTTGTTCTCTGCCACCTGCATGGCTTATAGTCCCAGATCTCACTGTGAAAGGAAATTGTAGGAATGCACTTGACTCTTTATAGAGCCAATATGGATTTCATATGTGGACGTCCCAGCCTTCTTGCAAAATCATCAATGCCATGTGTCACTCTGTTAAAAGATTGCACCTGAGCCCTAATTAACGTGTCACAATTTAATTTTGCATTTATCTGGATACCTGAATAGCAAATATCATCTGTCCTGCTAATCGGCTGTCCTCTGATCATGTTGGTTCAGGATTTCACATTCTTTTGCCCTACCACCATGGTGCAGGATTTAGAAGAATTAATTTTCATCCCTAGACCTCACATAAAATCATAAACGTGCTCAATTAAAAGCTGTAAACTATTGGCAATTCGAGCTATAAGTGTCATCTGCACATTACAGGGCTGGCACCCTCCTGTTGCCCACCCTAGGGACATCCTTGGATTGTGCCACTAGATACTGGTCCAACTGATTAATATATAGGATAAAAAGCATGGGTGCTAGGATACTGCCCTGGCATACCACTCTCACTAGCTGAAAGTGCGATGTGCATTCACCTGTGGGTCCTAAATCTTTTTGCAGCTTCCAACCCCTCATGCAAGGCAATCAGAAAATCAGCCTTCTCTACACCCATGGACCCCAACACGCCCCACAACTTGGTTCTATCTACTGTATCAAAGCCTTTCCTGAGGTCTATGAAAGCCAAGTGTATTGATTCCCTCCTCGCCTTGGTATACTTAGAAATTATTAGGTAAAGATTTAGATTTTTCTCTATTGTCCCCCTTCCGGACCTAAACCCATAATGAATATCAGAGATAAGATTCCATTTCTCTTACCATTCCCTCAGGCAGTTTAGCAATACGAAACAGGCCGATAACAGGCAGGATCTGCATGATTAACTTTTTTAGAAGCTGGTACAACCATTGACCCATGCCAGGTGGGGGGAAAATGACCTTGCACGGCTACATTAAGATGCTGGGTAATCAAAGGGGTCCATAATTCCACACATGATTTGTAGAGGTCACCAAGTATTCCATCTGGGCCTGGGCCTTTATGAGCGAGAAGGATTGCTAATGCTTCTGCCACTTCGCTCACATAGAACTCCAAAGGGCTCCCTCTACTCATACGGGTCTCAGCTGTTGAGTCAGGCAGTGTAGTGTTGGCCTACGCATGTATAAGTTCAGAATGATTAACACAGGCCTAGGCGGGAATACATTGGCACTGTTCTGGAACCACTGTTTCATAAAAAATGGGCTGACTAACTACTTTGCATGAGGTGGAGTTTGCACCCAATTCACAAGCGGCCACCAACTCTTCCCATGCCTCTATTTTTAGAGCCTCTTTCCAGGTCTTATGCGTCAAATTGTAATGCTTTCTGGCCTCTTTTATAAACTCCTTATTCCTAGGCTTTTTTAAAGAAAGGGCTTCAACAGCCCCTGTGTGCCAATGAGCAACTCCTGTCAAACCACTTGGGGCATGGGTTCCCTTCCCTGCTTGCTGTTACCGGAAGAGCCATTTGCACTGCTGTGACAATATCATTGCAAGAATCCATAATGGACTGATCCGAGGCGTCAATTGATAAACAATTCTCAAAGTCTGCTCGGTGGTTCTGAATCAAAACCCTTAGAAAATCATCTGGGACAATTTTGCCCCAGCTAAGCCTGCAACCGTGGGCCTGCAAATTTAGGGGCTCCTTATAGACCGTATTTGGCTTACCCGCCCACTACAACGCAACCAAACAGTGCCATTAACAGGTTGTGGTAACGGCTGCCATTCCATTTCCTAAAGAAACTAATAAGAAAGGGTAACATTCTGGCCGAACCAGAATGGCATTGATGACTGAGCTACAGCCCTTCACTGTAAATGTGGGTATTAAGTCAGGAGAGAAGTAGATAACTTTTGATAATGAGTTGGCAAGATTAAATTCAGCTGCCAAGTCTCAATGTTCAAAGTCTCAATGTAATTGAAATGCTCAGAGGTTCAAGATTAGCAGTCAAACATATTTTCTGCAAAGTATATATGTTAAGAGCAGCTACATCATGCATAACCCTTTACATTGAACCATCTAATCATTAGAGTCTGAGTGTAGGGAATTGGGTTATTGGTTGAGGGGGTGGAACCCTCATTCAGGCAACAACTACAATTCTTGTCAGGGTGAACCACAAAAGTCATTTAATTAACCTCTGCTTAACCCTCTGGTAGCTTGGCACAAAAGCAGTCAGGCTTAACTTAGAGGCAATGTGTAAAGTATTTATGCAGCACACAAACAGTAATAAAGTGATAACAGAACACAAGAAAAATCCCCCAAAACATTAGAAAAATAGAGTAAAAATTATTAAATAAGATGATGCGAGAATGACAAAGATCCAATCAGTAGAACCGAGGGTATTGAATTTCAAATTTTGGAGCGACAGTAGCACCAAGTCGAAAAAAAAGTGCCACTTGCGAGTATCTGGTCACGCTAGACCAGGTGAAAGTCATAAGTTCCTGCTCACTGTGATGGAACATGGGATTGATCCATGGACTATGTTAGTTTAACTGAAGATCTACCTTCTCAAGTCCAGCTCAAACTGTTCCATTCGCATTGGAGGAGTCTGCGATGAGAAGGCTTTTGGCGTGAAGAGCAGGTCGAGAATCGTGGACAGTCGTCACTGTAGCACGCAGATCCAGTCATCACTGGAGCTTTGCGCTTGTGGATCATCATGGACGGTCGCTATCATGAACGGTTGCTGTCAGCGTGAAGAGCAGGTCTCACCAACACTTCGCTTTGGTGATCATTGTGAGTGGCTGAATCTTGAAGCGAACAGTCCCGCTCGCAGTCACAAAGACCCTAAACTTCAGGATTTTCACCTTTTCATCAAGAGTACACTCTTATGACAACCAAAGGTCCAGGACGTGGGGAAGCTCTTTGGGACTAGGACTCACTCCAAGCAGAGGCCAAGAGTAGGGCTCAGGCAGGTGCAGACAGGTCCAGTTAGTGCTGGTCAGCTAGTTCTTGGAGCCACTCTGCTGGTACTTGTTAGACCCGGGATCCCTGGTTGGCTGAGGTAGGTACCTTAGGCCAAATAGGGACCCCGCTCTCACGTCAGGGAAAGGAAGGACACCTTCTCAGATAGCCCCCGCTCACCTCCTTGGTAGCTTGGCATGAGCAGCCAGGCTTATCTTCAAGGTAAATGTGTAAAGTATTTGCAACCACGCTCACAGCTACTCAATGATGACACCACAAATGGACTCCACACTAGTTTCATAAAACGAGTATAAATGTATATAAAAAGATATACGATAAGACCACACAATATAAATCCAACATATGCGTATTTGTAATATTCTTCCTGGCCGGTTGTTAGGCCAGCCAGCCCTTGTAAGTTCTGGCAATATTAATGAGCACTTCTAGACGTTCCACTGCAGTCCTAATGCAATGCTAAGCAGTTCGTAATGCTAGAATCAGTCACTTTGCATTGTAGAAATAATACAGTTCGTAATGCTCGAATCAGGCACTTTGCAATGTAGAAATAATGCAGTTCGTAATGCTAGCATCAGGCACTTTGCAATGTAAAAATAATGCAATGCGTAACGCAACAATCGGGTATTTCGTTATGCAGAAATAATGCAATGCGTAATGCGACAATCAGGTAGTTCGTTATGCAGAAATAATGCAATGCGTAATACACTAATTAGGTAGTTCGTTATGCAGAAACAATGCAATGCGTAAAGCACTCCAGCACCGATCACGGTGCCTCAGGCGGTCTCTCCGCCACTCGTACTGACTCGCAGTCAGCCTTTGTCAACAGTTGCCCCCACACTGGTATGGTGTAAACAAAAAGTGCAGCTCCGCACTCCGGCCCCGGTACTGCCACTCCGTTGGCAAGTACGGGCCACGATACGAGCCGAAGCAAAGGCTCACACTGCAAGAATGGGAGAGGCCGAGAGCGTCTCCCTCCGAGCCCGCACCCCGCCCCAGGCGTCGACACACGTTACCTGGGAGGTGCGACCTCACTCTCCTCTCCTCTTCCCGCGACTTGGGCCTCCGATGCAATCTTTGTGAATTCCGGGCAGTGGGACTCGGGCCCTCCCTCGACAAGGTTGGTTCGAGGTCCCGCTCTGGCAACGGCAGGCTCGGGTGGCGGCTCGGCTCCTCCGGGGCTGCCGGTCCGGGCCGCTGATTCTACGAAGATCTCAGGCTGCAACAGGGCACACGCACACAGCGTCGCTGAGACTCACTTGAGCTTCGGGTGCACGATCACAGGGCACTCCTCATGAAGGTCTCAGGCTGCACGAAGCACACGCACACAGCGTCGCTGAGACTCACTTGAACTCTGGGTGCACGATAACAAGGCAATCCTCACGAAGGTCTCAGGCTGCACAAAGCACACGCACACAGCATCGCTGAGACTCACTTGGACTCCGGGTGTGCACGATAACAGGGCAATCCTCACGAAGGTCTCAGGCTGCACAAAGCACACGCACACAGCATCGCTGAGACTCACTTGGACTCCAGTGCACACGATCACAGGGCAATTCTTACGAGGGTCTCAGGCTGCAAAAAGCACACGCACACAGCGTCGCTGAGACTCTCCTGGAAACTTTTGTGTTCCTGGGTTCCGCAGCAGGGAGCCAGCTCACCTCGGGCCCTTGGGGATAAGTTACTTCCGGACACAGCACACAGCAAAGTCCTTTCAAGCAGGGGGACACAGCACACAGTAAAGTCCCTTTAGCCTCTCCTTGGTTAAAGCAGCAAACTGCAGGCCAACCCCAGAACACACAGCAAGGGTCAGTCCTTTCCTTCAGTCTCTTCAGCTGTTTCTTCCTTGGCAAAGGTTCCTCTTGACCACAAAGTAGCTTCAGTCTTATTCAATCTTGATCAATCCATTTCTCCAAAGTTCAGGGGCTTCAGCTCTCCTAGGTATACCCCTAAATGTCTTTGATGTCTTTGTGTTCAGGGGGGCACTGACCCCTGTTCAAACCAGTTCTGGGTGCCTCCCTGCCAGTGACACCTTATTCCTTTGATAGTGGGGGTCTGGATCCTCAATCACTCAGCAGGGGCAGGAGCCATTGGTTTATGGCTGCAGCCCAGGCCTCTTCACCTCTAGGGGCTACTCCTCCCCCCTACACTCCAGATGCAGGTCAGCCTGTTACTGTCTCACCTCCTCCCTGGGTCAAGACATTCCCCAGATCCTATCACTTTCAAATCCAGACAGTCAATCCACAACCAGGCAGAGACACACAGAAATGTTAGAGCACAAAAACCCAGCCACTTCTAAAGAGTGGCTTCTAAACACACAATGCAAAACCACCTTCATAAAAAGATGTGTTATTACATTGTGAGTTCAGGCACACTAAACTTCACCTCTCCATCTTAAGCCTTTGGGAAGATAGGCTGGAAAACATATTACACAGCCTCCCCATTCTATCCTATGGGCAAGATGGCCTTTCCACAGTGAAAAACGAAATGGAGATTATTTCACTGTCACGACATGGTACACACCTTAGTACATGTCCTACTTTTCATATGCACTGCACCCTGCCCAGGGGGTACCTTGGACCTACCATAGGGGTGTCTGATGTGCATAGAAAGGGAAGGGTAAAGTCTGGCAAGTGGGTGCACTTGTCAGAACAACATGGTAGTTTAACAAACTGCGCGCAAGTACTGCAGTGGCAGGCCTGAGTTCCCTTTTTAAGGCTACTTGTGTGGGTGGCACAATTCGTGCTGCAGGCCCACTAGTAGCATTTGCATTACCAGCCCTGGCACACATAGTGCACTTTACTAGGGACTTTACTAGTAAGGCAAACATACCAATAATGGACAACCAATTACCATTACACTTTATACAGGGAGCACTTGCACTTTGACACTGATTAGCAGTGGCAAAGTGTCCAAAGCATCTAAGTTGGCAACACCATGTCAGAAAAAAGGTCTAGGGGGAAAGCAAAACGTTTAGGGAACTTTAGCCAAAAAGGGCCAAGTCCAACAGTGCTCGATTGATGGGTGCAGATACAGCCTTCCTTCCTCGCATAGTAGGGCAGCAAGCCAGTCCTTATAACAGTCAGGCAGCAAGGCAGTCTTTCTTCTGCATCATCCACCGGGGCAGGAGTAATCTGATTTATCCACAGTGGCTGCCTTTGTGTGGGGGGCAACCCCTACCCAACCCCCACATTATTTCTGACCAGTTCCTCTGTCCTTCCTGGGTTTGGCTCCTAACTGTCTACTGGTACTAAAGCAAGGGTAGACCTTGTGTCAGGTTTCTTTAAGTGTGCTGCAGGTATGGCCATTTGAAATGTAATCAAGGCTCAGTGCAACTCCTCCCCCAGCTATCCTGCCGGGGTGGCCCATCCTGTCCTCACCTAATCCTTGTATCCCCATGTCTGGAAGAAATCAACAACCTGTCACAGGAGAGACAGCTACCGTCATGCGACACCAGCTACTGACAGGAAGGCACTGTTGATTTGGGCACAGAAATGCCAACTTTCTAAAAGTTGTATTTCTAGAACTGTGACTTAAAATACGAAATTACCATTAAAGAGGATTTTAAATTACAATTCAAAAGAGTTCATGAAGTATTTCTCTATGTGCTCCCAATCTGAAGTAAGCACTTCATTAAATGCAAAAAGGTAACCCACTGTTAGCTTTTGGTGTTTTTCACTTTCAAGAAATTTAAAATCAAACCCAAATGTCCTACTTTTTATATACTGTGCACCCTGCCCTAGGAGGTTTTTGGGCCTATCTTAAGGATGGCTTATATGTATGAAAAGGAAGGTTTGGGCCTGGCAAAATGTTTTTTGCTAGGTCGAAATTGCAGTTTAAAACTGCCCTAGATGCTGCAATGGCAGGCCTGAGACATGTTTTAAAGTGCTGCTCTAGTTGGTGGCTCACCAGTAGCATTTAATTTACAGGTCCTGGGGACATGTATTACCAGTTACTCGCGTCATACAAATACATTAAATGTGCCAACTATGCGTAGGCCAGTCTTACCATGTTTTTGGGAGAGAGCATAAGCACTTTAGCACTGGTTAGCAGTGGTAAAGTGCACAGAGTCCTAAAGCCAACAAAAATGAATTCCGCAAACAGGAGGGGTGACGGCAAAAGGTTTGGAGTAATACCACTCAAGGGTATCAGGTGTAACACTGGGGCTCATCTTCGGACTAACCAGTCTTTTTCAATTTACCTACTGACGATCACGCCCCAAGATTATTCTATGTCTACTCAAATGCATATGTGCATTCTATCCTGTTGGGTTCAAACTAGAGCACATATATCACTTTTGTTTAATCATTGAAGGCCCAGTTGGAATTGCAGAAAAAATCAGAATTGAATTCACTTTTTGAGTTCATAATCATTCAGCCAGGAACAATGTAAACGTCTAGACATGTGATGTAACAGCGGCAGCAAAAGTAGGTCATTCATCCAACACATATCTCACTTTGCCACGTCTGCATTCAACCCCACCCTTCTACTCCACAGTCAAGCAGACCCTGCATGAATTAAAATAAACAACGCCAGAAATATCTCACATACTGTAGATTTTCCAACACTAATTACCTATATGAATGTTGAATACGAGTTGCTAGGGCACAAAGTCTGCAGAAATGGACTACTTCTTCAAGGAAAGAGAATCGGCCAATAATTCTTACACAAGGCACTGGATCAATAACAATGTACTTTACTTTAAGAAGTTTAGTTTTGAAAGACACAGTGGCAGAACATGACACTTTGTAATTCTGCCTAAAGCACTGTTAAAGTAATCTTTTCTTTAGTTAATTATAACACAGCATAAACATTAGAAACAAGAACCATAATAACATCTGTACTCCTGCACACATCGCCAGTCCTTATTCACATAAATGGAATATGCCTTACTTTAATTTGCTAACACGTGCAAACACAGGAGTCTGAACAAATACACGCACACCATGTGTGCCTTTTCTTTGTGCATTCACCCTTTTTCTATGGCTTTTATGGCTCTAAAAATCTTTATATTCCCCAAAGTTTCAGAAGCTATTAACATCATTATTTAACAACAAAGATATTTTGACATCCTATGCTCTGGGTCTACAATTATCCTTTCTAAGAATGAAAAAGTGAAAATGTCTAGTCTTACAGCAGAAAATATGAGAAGCATAGTTGTTAATGATGTATTGTTATCAGCATTTCCATAGCGCCCAGTACTATTAGAATGGCATTGCAGCACCTTCATCGCAGGAGCATTTTCGTGTAATTTGGGGACTTTCCATTTATTGTTAGTACACAGCTGTTTGTTTGATTATGTTTGGCAGAGGTTTTTTAAGTGTCTAGTTTCATGCTTTATTGTGTGGGTTAATGATGAAGTAAAATCAATTTGATCCATGAGAAAATCTTTATCTGTATGGATAGTGTGTCAAGAGACTTGGGCTTTTTTATTGGGCAGGGTAGTCGGTTGTCCGATGCTGGCCTACGAAAACTGTTTGACACAAAATTGCTAGCCGGGTAAATTAGTTATGATGCAGTGCTCTCCATGTGAGGGTGTGATATGCTAAACTAACATTTTCAAAATGGTTCTGGTATCTATATTGGCATGGTGCAGGTCGCGGGCTAATGATTTTGCAGTACTTTGCCAGCTGTGCCTTTGCTGCTATATAATATGAAGCTGTTAGTCAGGCCTCTCTAACATGTTCCATTTGAGAAAGGCAAATAATATGTGTTATTGGAGAGGTGTTGTAGTGTGATTATTGTTAGGTGGATGCCGCAGTTACGTCAAATACTTGGTGTATACTGGCCCTCTTGGATGTATGTTACACTTTCTGTTCTGTGGCATGTCATGGATGGAAATACTCTTGTGCTGGCCAACAAACAGGGCCGACTGGCCGTAGCGGGCACCGGGCGTTTCCCCGGTGGGCCGCCAGGGTGGGGGCTGGTTTTGGACCCCTGGGGGGCCGATTTTGTTACCGGGGGCCGGCAATATCGGCCCCCTGTAACAAAAACAGCCGAAATCGGCCCTAGAAAACAGCTCCGCCGCAATCCCCCTTCTCCCCCATGGGGGGCCTGCCGATCAGTTTGCCAGGGCCGGTTTTGGTTCCCAGTCCGGCCCTGCCAACAAATATGTATATTTGCCCAGTGTTGAATGTATGCAAGGTTGTCTGAAACATTGTTTTGAAAATTTGTGTGTTTGTTGCCATTTGTGTCAACCCCTTTTGCATGCCACAAGTGAAGATGCACTGATTCCAGCGCCTCGCTCGCTCTCGGTCCATCGAGACCCTCGCTTAAGGTATTTTGCATTGAAACCGCGGACGCGGTTCCCTACCACACCAGTGACTCTTCCCACTGGACCTTCAGTCCATCAAGACCCTCGCTTAAGGTATTTTGCATTGAAAGAGCGGACGCGGTTCCCTACCACACCAGTGACTTGTCGCACTGGACCTCCGGCCAATTTTCGCCTCTCATTTACCTTAAAGGACACGCTGCTGTGGTCCCCTATTGGCATGTTGTTCTTATTTCTTTTCTTACAGCAATTTTACTCAGGCATGTAACACTATGTCCTGATGATGATCCCACATATGTTCAAAAGGGATCGAAACGTCGTCGACTCTATGTACACCGTAAACGCTTTTCTAATTGATATTACTCATGTGTAACGGTGTCTTAACACATCTATGCTTGTGCTATTTGAATGAATAACATACAAGCATTTGCCCTGTCTGAGTCTCTGTTGTAGTTTTTTGTTTTATGTTTGTGCTCTATATGAATATGCGATGTTACATCGCATGCGGTACAACGCATGCGATTACAACGCAGTCATTACAACGACCGCGTTGTTACAACACATACCATTACATCGCAAGTCGTTTCTACGACTTGCTGTAGGGGTCGCGCTGGACTTAGGAATAGTATCATTTACTATTCCAACTCCAGCGTGCCCAACAGTAGGGAAGGTGTTGGAATAGTAAATTAATCTATACCTTAGTTTAGAGTGCCCCCTACAGCAAGTCGTAGAAACGACTTGCGCTGTAATGGTTAGCGAAGTAACAACGCGGTCGTTGTAACGACCGCGTTGTAATCGCATGCGTTGTACCGCTTGCGATGTAAACGCTGCTTCCCGCTCTTTATACACACTTAGTAGGATGCAGGCTTGTGTTCCACTTTTTTGTTTCAGTGTTAACTTTACAAATTAAAAAATATCCCTGTCCGGCTGGACAGCTTCAAATAACTGACTCTGAGTCTATATTCATCTTTCTTTGCATCTATTGCCCTTGTTTAGGGACTCTGCACATAAAACTATAGGTCTGTCCTAGTTTACCTTTGTGAATCAGGCCTCTACATAGTGCCAAACTAGAAAGAGGGGCAGTGCAACACTGTTATTGTTTACATCAATAGACCATACTCATGATAGGTGCAATAATGCAGATGATGACAAGCACAGAATCTATCCACCCTTTTCGAGGCAGGTATAATGGCTACTACTGTACATTTACTCCCCAAAAATCTGAATGACAGATGAGCGGGCCCATGGATGAAGATGGCACATAGAAAGGCCATTTATATATGTAGTGAAGTGTATATTTTAAATTTATTTTTTGGGTTAAATGAGACTGGCAAGACAGCTAAAGCTGTTTCTAGGTCAAACCTAAAAGGCCGAAAAGATTATGGATAAAATGTATCAGGTTTTATGTGACAAAACCAAGTAGTTAGAACTGGAATAGCATAGGTTCAGAAGGAGTGGGAGAAAACTCAGAAAAAGTGATACATTGAATACTAACCTTCACCAGGAGAATAACAGCCAAGCGGAATCAGTAGGAACTAATGCTTGCCTTCATCACTATGGTGGTAGGCATTAGGCCGGTATTTTTGAATAGACAGTACTGTTGGTGTTTAGCTACAGACCAGCGATCAGCATGATCAGACTGACCTTTAGGTCATAAGTGGTAGGGTTTGACTGAACACTGTCCCCATCACTAATCAGTGGTATTGCAGCATCATCTGCAATGTATTATTTGATCTTATATCTTGAAAATGTTTATGTTTGCTATTACAACTAAAAAATATATATTCAACAGCTGTGTGTGATATGACCTTAAATTTGAGATACTTCTAGTTTCATCACAACAGAATTGAAGTTGCTGAGGTGAGAATATACAATTTTGTTTGCTAGTCTTGATAATGTTTAATGCCACCGGCGTACGTTTCATTGTGGGTTAAAATGAAAGATTTTCATTTTTATTCCATGAATAAATATTGGTATGTATTAACAAGAATGTTGGTTTAGGTCTGAGTTGCACCAATTGTGCTGCACACCTAGGGCACCTTCAGTGGGGCTGGAACAATTTTCAGAGTCCGGGTGCCGGTCAGTGATGCCAATTCACTAAAGCCACTGGTAGTTATGAGCAAAAATTGGGTTACAAAACAATCAAGTGTAGAAATAGTCGAACCCTTTCTATAGGTGCATGGTGACCTCCCCTCTCCTTGTTGCCTCCTCTTGACTGTTTTGAAAATTTGAGCACAGTGTGTTTCTAAAAAAAACAATTCCTCAAAACAAGAGAACAATGTGGTTTGGTATGTTTGTTTATTAAAAGCACATTCTTGATCTGAATGGCTGCTGTGAAATCAGAGGAAACAACCAACTCAGTCTTACTGAGTTAATATTCAGATGTTAATTACTTTTCATGATTTAGAGAATGTCTGTCTCTATTAAAGATAGTCCTGAAAGTGATTCAACATGATACCAAACTCTCCGCAGGCACTGTTCTAACCCCCCTCCCCTGGAGTTTTTCAGAGCGTTCTCACTTTTAATAACAAGTATGGCTATTGACTCTCTCCTCTATAATATCCAGATGCTTTCAACTTTAAGCTTTTGATAATACACGGACTCACACAAAGGCCAGACCTGAAAGAAAGCCAAACTCAAAGAGAGCTCTGCTATTAATAAAACCTAGAATTATTCACCCACAATTATATTCTAGATAATTCATAGAATCACTCAGATGTTTGCACATGACAATGTCTAAATTGTGATTTCATAATAGATTCATCTAATGCTTCACATTGCCTCACAGAGCAGTACATGCTGATCTGCAAACTGTACAATGTCCATCAAAAGCATTGTGCAGCCAGTTGAAGCCCTGGACCAGCAACATGAGAATGCTGTCCAACAGCAGAAACGTAGTTGAATGAAAACACTGAGTAAGAACAGATATAGTATCCATCACACAAACTGAGTAAGGAAAAATAACAGCCACCAGCAATACTATGCACATGCACACTTTTAATATAATGGCTTTCATTGTAGTGAAGTGCATGGTATGATGCTTGTCAAGGTATTGGGCCATGGAAAAATGACCCTCAGAATATCAGGCACAGTCCATATACTAAGAACATTATGCTATATGATATAGCCTCAGAGCATAAGTTTCATTCATTTATATTCATCATTCAGACTACTTGCAGCATAAATCACTCCAGTTTATTAATGGGGCCTGCAAGAATGTAGAGTGATATTGGAGACTATCAGTTAAGATTCAATAAAGTGTATTTTGAAATGCTTTCTCACTGATTTTTATTTAGGGTCGTTAAAACGAGTAGACTCTGAAAGGATTCACATCAAGAACTTGTAATGTTCTACTGTTCTTTTTTTAATTGTTATAATGGGCTCAAACTTAAATCTATCTTAATGTCCTCAGAGCTATGATCTTTAAAATGCAATCACCCAGACCTCTTTTCTGGACAATACTGAAATAAACTCAGCAGGAGTGGCCCGTGCAGGTAGGAGCGGTGAGGCGGTGGGGCGGGGTGGGAGGTGATTCGACAGACGACGATGAGGGAATATTAAATAAATAATTAATTTTCCCTCAGCGTCGACTGTTGAATCCCCTCCCACCCTATCTCACCACTCTTACCTGCACGGGCCTCTCCTGAAACTCAGTGAATTATTTCTGATAAGATGTCATTCTCACTCTGAGCACTGCTCTTTAAAAGTAATAGTTTCTCTTAGAGGTATATTCCTAAAACCTTGGGTTACCAAGAGCTATAAAGCTAAAAATATAAACATTTTAGATCTTGTTACTATCCCATCTCACTCAAAGATCTGTTCCTGAAGAAATGCAGACTTGCTCAGAGTCACTCATTTTAATACTAAAAACTAATACAGATCACTGCTCTAAAAAAGGGTTAACTCAACTTCATTAACCCAGAATAATTCATGACAATGACAAGAATAACTCATTGGCCTACCCCTGAGAATGCATAGGCTTAGTCAGGTTTCTTCACTTGATAACGCCACACAAATAAAGAACTCAATAAAAGTCCAATGTTGTCAAAAATTGAGTTAACAAGCCAAATGAGCAAAAACACAAAAATATTTATTTTCTTTTGTTTGTCCAATAAAATGTAAATTAGTGCCAAAAGTTCAGAACAAAGAACTTCTAAAAAAAACATCTTGGAAAAGCCACTAGACCTCCAAAATACATGTACATCTACATGTTTTGCCACGGTCATTTGACTAAATTGTCATGCGGTTTAAATTGGACATATAATGAAGTAAATAAACAACCACCAATGAATGCCTTTGCAAGAAATTCAAACTAAGCCTCCAGTTTGTTGTAGTGTGAGCTGAGGATAGAGGCAAATGATTGCTTATCCCATAGTATGTTCTAGTGTTCCATTGGCATGTAAAATAGATTCAATTTGAGCATGATAGATTATCATGTTTATGGAAACACTATATGGTAAACAGATATATTGTACCACAATAAGAATGTAAATTATGACTTCATTATTACAATATAAACAAACAATGGTAGCTAATGTATATATCTTCTATATCACTATATGCATAAATAACAAAATTGGTAAAATGCACAAAACACATATAAAGGTAAATTCGTACTTGTAAAGCGCACTGCCACCCCAACTGGGGCATCCTGGCGCTATATGCATACCGCTGTGGAACCCTTCCTGGCTATTCCCTGTGAAATGTCCACTCCTGGGCACCCCCAAGGTGAAGCCAGGCATCCCAGCGCTGGTGGGGCCGTTGTGGAGATTAAGCAAGCTATTGCCCAGAGTTGCAGAGTGGGACCCATGATTAGAATAGGCACCGAGGCGAGAATTATCAGGTCCGAGGAAATTGAGTCCAAGAACCGCCGAGGCGGGAATTGAACCCTGGTCCCGGGCCAGATCTCTGCATCAGGGTCTGCCGCTCTAACCATTGAGCCACACTTCTCCACTATGTACCTAAAATCTGTATATATGTTTTCCCATTAAACATAATATACAAATGAAACATAATGGGTAGTGCTTCAGACTTGACTGATGTAATGCTATAAATAGCCACTTACAACATTTCACCCCAAACTACAATTAATTAGAATAACATAACACAGGACCAACCATTGATAAAAAAAAAAGTTTGGGGTTGATAATATATGTTAGATGTATCAAACAATTTTGTATAATGGGGCGTTCCTAGAATTTCACAAGTATCTTGGTCCAATATACATTTTAAATGCTCAATAACTATTAAGCACCCAACAAAGTTTAGGTGTCAAGAAAATATAATAATCTTCCTCCAAATTTAAGACATTGGGCCCTATTGTTGCCAATTTAATTGTAATTTAGGGCTCCAATTAGCATAATTTTAACTCTCGGTTTCCATCTCTCATGTTTCTTCTTTGGATGCAAATGGGCAAATATTTAAGTCATAAGGGATTACCGCTGTGGTATTCTGTGGTGTGAAGTGCTATAGGATATTTTTCTGCACTCGTGATAGCAATTCTTATTTAAAGCTATCCAATGGTCCTGCTTATGGATAGTAGGTCACAAGGACATTGTAACGTGGACACTATATATGAACTTTTGCAATTAAGAAATGTCCTAATCTTAAATTGTTTTTCGATAGTACCACATATTTCTGTGCATTTGGAAAATCCTGTCTCAGGTATCCAAGTAGCACATGGGTTGAATGGTTTATACATACCACTTGTATGTTTGTCTTTTAAACTTTCAGCTCCAAGGAAAGTTATTTTAACTGTATGACAGGCATGTCTTTGCAAAATAGGATCAGATTCTAGTAAATACCAATGTTTGTTAATAATACCTCATACCACTTTGTCTGGATAACCTTGAAAAAATGGGTATATCTTCTGAGTTGTGTCTGGGTTTTCTATTTTTTTAATTCCTAGTTATTATGAGTTTTTTTCTATCATTTGCATCAGCTGTCTCTCTCTAAGTTCTGATAATAGCCGAAGTATATCCTTTGCATTTGAATTTCAACATCATATCATAAATTGTTTTAATATAATCTTCAGAGGCAGTGCAATTTCTTTTTGCCCTGATTAACTCACCATAAGTTAATGTTGCAATAGTACTCTGTGAATGGCAACTTTAGGTTAAATGTATTGAGTTAGAAGTAGATCAGATATTTGTAGTCACACGGAGATCCAAAAATTCAACACTGTCCCTGGTATAGTATAATTAAGTTTTAGACACCAGTGATTTTGGTTGAATTTTTGCATATATTATATATGCTTGTGTTCGGATGATCTCCGTACAGCAAATAAATCACCTATATATGTTATCCAGATCTGGACATCACAACTATATTCTTCCAGATTCTGAGACTACGCATATTTTCCCAAAAAAGGTTGCCATTTGATGGAGCAAATGCCATGACCATGGCTGTGCCCTGTTGCCGTATATAGTTATTTCCTTTAAATAAAAAGTAATCATTATTTAGAATAAAAGTAGCAATCTCAGTAGGCATTTTCATGTGACTAAGATAAGAGGTAAGACAGAAACAGAGTCATAGCTCATATAATATCCTTATGTTTTATGGACATGTATAGGGAACACGCGCTCCAGGGTTGGAGTAAGCTATTCTTTTTCTATTGGTAAGCCTTCAAGCATCCCCTTCATGTCCTGTATGTATGATGTTAAGGCCCTTACATAAGGAAGTAATTATTTATCAACATATCTAAACACATTTTCAGGAATGATCCATATACTACCAAGAGTAGGTCTACCTAGTGGCTTTCTCAACATTTGTGCATTTTTGGAGAACATTACAGTGTCACTGGATGGTCTGAACATAATACCATACCTTCTGTGTTGCTGACAATGCTAATATCCACTTAATTCATAATCATCTTTTTCAGTTTAACCTGTAAGTTATTAGTAGAATTATTCGATTTTTGTACTATAGCAGTTTAAGCTTTTCAATTTTCTGCAACCTTCCTCAGGATAATATCTTCTTGACATAATCCCAATATTACCCTCTTGTAGGAGGGATTGATAATAATGGAATTTTCTTGGCTCATTTTGGCCATATCACCCATTTCAGGTACAGACAAATTATTATGAAATATATTCTTCTGCAAGTATGATTCAGTAAAGGTATTAACACATTCATTCCATACTACTTTCTCAAAAGTAGAATTTAAGACATCACAGCTTTAGCTGCTTAAAAGGAGCAAAGGTCTATTAAAAATGCAAATGTTTTGTTTCTTACACTGAGCTGTGCTTGCTTTGATGGGTGGGAGACGAAAGTAAAGCAGAAGTGCAAAAAAGCAGACCAAGAAACAGAATGTGATAGACCAAAAAAACATTTACCAGGCATGGCCAGACATTGTGCTTTGTAACACTGATATTCTTTCACTGACATTTTTCATGTAAAACCAAACAATCAGTGAAGTGAGAAGGGTTTAGTGTTACCAATACTGTCTATAACTCGGGTATCCAACATTGAGCAGGAAAGCTGGATTCTTGCCAGGTTTTTAGGGGATTCAAAGGAGATACATTTGCTTAAAATTAAACTAAATAGAAATCATTTTGCATAGGCTTTGTCGTGATAATATGGCACTATGCTGTCCCCAACAGCCCAATCTTGGGCATGCCTGTTACAATAAAATATTTGTGAATGGTGTTATATCAGAATAGCTCCACATTACTTCAAAGGGGCATTCATCTGGCAATGCCACTCCACCTAAGAATTAATTTTAGAAATTTGAAAATAGTAGTTAAGCATGGAGATTGCCCACTGGGAAGAAAAGATCATTTCATATAGGCCAAGGTGTGTGGTTTGGGATATGTGTTAATGAATTAAATGAATGAATGAAATGATATTTATAAAGCGCGATGGCTACCCTGAGGCCTCCCAGCGCTACAGACGGCACAGCCAATGGTCGAGCAGGTAAGAGTTAGATACAGTTCCTAAAAAGCCAAGTTTTTAGAAGCTTTCGGAAGGCCAACAGATTGGGCTCATTTCGGAGATGAAGTGGAAGAGTGTTCCAGAGAATAGCAGCGTTGAAGGCAAAAGACCGTCCGCCACATCTAGCTCTCGTTATTTTGGGGGGTAAGGAGAGAAAGGCGGCCGTTGAGCGGAGGTTTCTCCTAGGTTGGTATGGGGTGATCAGGGATTGGATAACAGCTGGGCCGTTCTTCCAGAAGGCTTTGTGGGCCAAACACATGGCTTTGAACTGAATCCTTTCCCTGATCGGCAGCGAATGCAGGGTCTTTAGGGCTGGTTTTGCAGACTGTCGGTGGGGGATCTGTAGGAGCAGGCGGGCAGCACAATTTTGAATGATCTGGAGCTTACTGATGGTGTATTGTGGAGCACCCAGATAGAGGACGTTACCATAATCCAGGCGGGAAAGGATAAGGGCCTGGACCATAATCCTTCTGGCTTGGAAAGGAAGGAGGGGAAGGATCTTACGAGGCATCCTGAGTAAGCCAAAACAAGTGGATGAAAGTTTTGCTGCTTGATGATTAAAAGTGAGGGAACGGTCGAGCCATATGCCCAGACTCTTAATCTGGTCTTTCGGGGCTGGGGCAGGCCCAAGACAGTTGGGCCAAAGCAAGGCAGAGTTGAATGAGGGAGAGTTGCCCAGGAGCATGAGCTCCATCTTATCCCCATTGAGTTTAAGGCATGAGAGCTTCATCCATCTGGCAACCTCCTCTAGGCAACAGCCTAGGATGCTAGATGACCGCTCAGGGTGGTTTAGCGCCACCACGAGCTGAGTGTCATCTGCATAGGTGATGATTTTTATGCCAAATGGATGGACGATCTCTGCCAGGGGTCTCATGTAAACATTAAACAGCGTGTGGCTCAGGGAGAAGCCCTGAGGAACCCCACAGCTAAGAGGCAACTGATTGGAAACAACATCTCCTTCGAAGACCTTAAAAATGTAAAAAAATGTAAATCCAGTACTTGTATAGCACACGAATCACCCCCGAAGGGGTATCTCGGCGCTGGGGGCCGTTGGGAAGATTAAGCGAGCTATTGCCCAGAGTCGCATGGTGCTGGGCAGACCCCTGCCACCGGAGCCAGGGATCGAACCGTGATCCCCAGCGTCCAGCGTCAGTCACCCTGGCAGTGGCGCCATACCTCTCAAAAAGGATTGTAACCAGGTTAGAGCGATACCGGGTACTCCTAGATTTTTGAGTCTGAGGATCAGAGTGTTATGATTGACAGTGTCGAAAGCGGCACTGAGGTCAAGGAGGATAATCGCTGCATTACCCCCTTGATCTAGGATCCTCCTAGCCTCCTCAGTTGCTGCAAGGAGGGCAGTTTCCGTCCCAAATTGGGGGCGAAAACCAGTCTGGGAGGGATGGAGTAAATCGTTAGATTCCAGAAAATCCACCATAATAGTGTTTATGTGTTTCTCAAGAATCTTACTCACCCAGGGAAGGAGAGAAATGGGGCGGTAGTTGGAAAGGTCATCCTGATTGAGATTAGGTTTCTTTAGGAGGGCTTTGACCATAGTGCATTTCCAGGCCGGGGGAACTATGCCAGATGAAATGGAGGAGTTCACGAGGTCAAGGATAGCAGAACAAATGATATCGGTGGCTAATGTGAGGATCTGGGGAGGGGCTGGGTCTGTTGGAGAACCGGATTTAAGTTTAGTCATAATTGGGCCCAACAGAACAGAATCAAGGGGGGGGAATTGCTCTAGTGAGGTTTGGATTCCATGTTGTATTTCTGGCATGGGTGACATAGAGTGAGGGTTCTGTGAGATTGGAAAGGACAGATAGATGTTTTGAATTTTCTGTGAGAAGAATTCTGCCAGGCTATTACAACGTGTGAGAGCGCCATCCAGCGAAGGCTGTTTCAAGGGCAGTTTGGTGAGGGATTTAGCGATACGAAAAATTTCCTTGGGGGAATTTGCGGATAGATTAATCTTATCTTCATAAAAGACAGCTTGGGCAGCTTTGGTTTCAAGTTTATAGGATCTAATTGCCTCCCTATATTCTGATTTGGTAAGGTCTGAATAATCCCTTCTCCATTTCCTTTCAAGCCTTCTGCAGGATTGTTTTAGTTCTCTCAATTTAGGGGAGAACCACGGGGCGGTATTCTGCCTGCTGATTTTGTGTTTAGGTTTTTTAGGAAGTACTACATCCAATGAACCTTGAATCCAAAGATTAAAATTCTCGATAGCCAGATTGAGATTAGGATCGCTAGCTGGTCTAGTGGCTTCCAAGACGTGTTTCCACTGATCAGTGGAAAATCTAGACCAGTTCCGTTCCTGCACAGAGATTATATTAGGTGAAGGAGAGGGTCCGGGCATTTCCCAAATTAAGGGGATCAAAAAGTGATCGGACCAAGGGAGCGGGACGGGAGTTCCTACACTAAATTCGTTACAGTTGCTAAAAACAGGGTCTAATAGATGACCTTTGGAATGGGTGGGTTTCAATACTTTCTCACTAAACTTAATCTGAGAACAAACTGTCCGGGGATATGCCAAAATTACTTATGACAGCAGTTTATAACCTTTTCGCATCCGTGGACCCCCACTGAATCACTACTGGAAGCTGAGGACCTTGGCCTTACCAATTCCTACTATTTGAACCTCATAAAATTACTGAACAAGTACATATCCAACAAATACACACATTATCAAATATTTAATTTAAAGCACAAACAAATATATGAATATCAAAATTTGAATTATAATGGGAATGTTGGAGCTTTTCAAATTGTGTTTTTATTTCTAGAAGGCCTTGCAATATGCTGGAATATAGCAGCTGCCTTTGTGTTTTTTGCGACAACCTATGCACTCTTTTGTCAACACATATCAGTCCTTCTGTTGAGGTTGCCATTTGTCCATACTACATTCTCACACTGTTTGCTGTACTTGTGCTGCTCCAACGAGTGAAGCTGAGGGTAGCAATTTCATTTTTAGCATGTAATTTCGAATTTCTTCCCTCTTACAGAGGGTATAACAATGTTCAATATTCCATTTTGCTTTTTATGCATATATATGCTTTTAATGTGCTAAAATTTGTTTTATAAACAGTCAGACTTCTTAAGTAGGCATCATTGACCCGCAGTACCCAGACTAAGAATCGCTTGCTTAAGGGAAGGAAGCATGAATTCAGGGAGCAAGAAATATTTTCTTGGCAAACCAATATTTATTAGAAACTCTGACAAAGGAAGCAAATCATATCACAGAGCGTCTACTATTCTTCATAGTAAGAAACAACTCACCATCTGCATTATAAGTATTTAAGAAAATATTTTTGTTAAAAAAAGCTGAAATGTGCCCAGCCTCACAATAGGCAATACACTATTGCAAGATGATATATAACAGAGAATTCTGTATAAATAACTGGACTTCACTGGTTATTTGAAACACAGACCAATTAATAGAAACGTAGTGGGTGAAAGTGGACTTTTCAACTCCACAAAATAGTACCTAAATATTGATGCTTCTCTTTGGAGGAACTAATCACTCCATCTTGGAAAAAAATGTAAACAAAGTCAGACAATTCAAAAAACGGAATTACCAGGGCCCCTAAATACGAGGCATTGCTCAAAGTTCGAGTTTAATTTCTTTCTATTCACTAAATACTTTACCATGAGATAGTGGTTTTTGACACACAATTCCTAATACATTTTAACTATGATCCTGCTAGATTTTCCAGTTAGACTCAGTGCAATCTGTGTGCATTTAGTGTGCTTTTTTTTCCATCATGTCAAAACTGGCAAAATGTATCAGGGTAAATATGCCCAAAGCCAGAGCACAAAAATGTCTCGAGTTGTCCTAGGTCATATCCTTGTTGGGAAGTTAAGGCATTACATTCTGCAAACACCTTTACCTTTGAATTATGAAAGCAGATTTGAAGAGATGGCATTATGTGACAAGAATATTTGTGCATATTTGCTGTGTTGCATTTGTTTTTTTTGTGAAGTGTTGTGCTTTTTTTGTGCTGGAGTGTTTTTGTGCTGCATTATGACTGTTATTATTGCACTGTAGTGTATACTGTTGTACTGCCTTCTAATTTGACTATCTGATGCATTATGACCTGCTATTTTTTGCGCTGTTTTGGTTTGTGTTATGTTATTGTGTAGCGTTCTGCTGTGTTTTGAAATTACTTTGGAGATGTCAACAAATGCTGCTAGATTTCATGCAAAAGCCGCACACTTATTTAAAGTTTCAGTGACATTTAGCACTGTCTAAGGTGATAAAATATTGCTGCTCCAGCTCGAGCTACAAAGGGCATTGCTTAAATTAACGCTTCCGGTTCTGTCTTCATTAGAGATGGCCCCCGGCAAATTCAGTTACATGCAGAATTTGATGCGGAACCTACCAATTTATCATGTAGTTCCTCATTTTTTTGGGAGCGACTTGGAATAGGATGTATTTATTGCATATGTATATATCTCACTCTGAGATAATGACATTTACTGAGCGCAGTAATTACTTCACCCCATTCCAGTCAACTTGTAATTGGGCCCCTAGTTGGATGTGCCACGCTGCACTTCACAAAGGGCATTTATGAGTAGTAAAGTTAGACTTTTGTCTCAGTTAAACTTAAGTTTTGGTCCTAAGTTTAACTGAGACCCAAACTGAACCAAAAGTCTAACCATAACTACTCGTAAAATGTCCTTTGTGAATGCCGAAAGTCGTAAAGTTAGACTTTCGTCTCAGTTTACCTTTGTGATTCTGGCCCATTGTCTCTAAAATATTGTAATCTGCTATGTTTGCTATGTTTGGGTTTATATAAGTATGCAATCTACATAAAAATAAATCTGTGCAGCTAAAATAGAAATGGCAACATACTTGTAAAGTAACCTCCTATAATTCGGTAATTGAATGCAAGAGAATAATTATGTGCTGTACACGAGTCAGTGAAAGCAAACGAGGGGCTTTGAAATCAGGCTTCACTGCAGCGAAGGTCACTTTCCATCATCCAAGGAACAAGATGTCTGTTGTGTACTAATGAAATGTAATCACCGAAAGGATAGTGTCAGAGTCAGTGAGACAAATAAGCAACACATAACACTGATCACAAACAGGATATTCTGGCTCTGGTTTCTCCACACCCAGCCATGCATGAGATCAATTTATTACGAAATTAGAGTGTCTTTTTTCTTTTACTTTTGAGGTGAGAACGTTTCAGTCCTTTAGCAGTCTGTGATTCACCGCGCAATGTTCTTGAAATATTAACATGTTGTGAGAAACTAGATAGGATAATTTCAAGACACCTTTTTGAAAGGCATCATAATATTGAGAATATGTGCAGCGGAGAGGCTGCTCTCTAATGTCCTTGCAGGAGCCTCGGTCCCTGCCACCACCAGCCCACTTAACCTTCCAACCAAGGTACCAGAAAGGCTCAAGGGCATCAGCAGTATCCGACCGCTTCCGGGACTTTCCCGGATCAGGTGCATGACGAAAAATTACAGCCACACTACTAAGCTTGTTCTCTGAGTTGGGGGATCCACAGAGGTGGCAGCCAGGGTCGGACTGGCCAATGGGGCGATCAGGCAGTGCGACGGGCTGGTCTGATAGGGCAGTGTGTGGTCCAATTTGTTGGATGTTTGTGGGCCTATTTTATGGTCTGCTGGGCCAGTCTGCACTTTTCATTTCCCTGATATTAAAACAAACATTGGCTGCTGCATGCTCAAATCCGTGCAGTCTTTCATACTTTGTAAAACACTTATACAGCGTCTCTTCACAAGTTCACACCTACCCCTGTTTGCAAACATTGGCCACTTTCTAGCTAATTCACAGATAGGCCACTTCCATTTTGGTGCCCAAGCCTCTTCTCTTTACCAGTCAGCCCTGGTGGCTGGTAGGTCACACCGTAGCCAGCTCCCTTACTCCCACTGCACTGCTGAGGATTGGGGAAAGGAAAGTGTCTCACATGACTGCTTAGACCTCATCTCTCACTCCCGTATTGCGCACACCAGCAACCAATCCAGCAACACCATGGGCCACAAGTGTCTTTAAAAGCTGACAACAAAACAACAGGAGCATTGTGGAAGGAGTCCACCCATCCTGTCGGTTACAGCCAGGTAAAGGCTCGCAGGAGGGAGGAGTGTAGAGATACAAATGGTGCTAGGTTTGCTTTTAGTAGGGTGGAGGAGGTGTCTGCACGAGGAGGATGCCACCTCACATGTAAGCAAGGACACGAGGAAAGGGGTTGAGGAGGTAATATTTTGAAAGACAAAGACCCTACACATAATTAGGAATTCACCAAATGAGCATGACTTTCCAAATATCAGATACGTGCTCTTCACTAAGCAGTGGTGCTATGATCGAATAAATAGAAAAATAAGTGCAGAATAAACATTTCAGAAATGCAAATAAGTGATTTTTAAAAGGCCCTTAATATGCACTGTGCATAGTTTACCATGTCCCTGTGAGACATAACACAGAGTTGTGCCTAACAAAGAAGCAGAAGTGTGTTCCATCCCAAACGACGAGGCTTGAGCCGTCTGGGTATTCCATAGTTCAAGCTGTTGATTCTACCTCATGCGAACCCACCCATCATCTCTTAAATCATTTAGATGTAAGCAAAAAATACATTATTATCATCTTAAAAGGTAGGAACAAATATAGCATTGATTTACTGTCACTGCATAGATTCATGGCTATAAATGGTACTCTATTTGAAATGGCTATTGCCTACCTCACCTATTTCTTCTAGTAAAAAAACAGGAAAGACTTTTCAAAGGTGAATTTCTACAGAGGTTGAAAGTGATGGTGTTAGACCTGGCACCATTGGCGTGGGTCTCCCTTCCATTTTTCGCTGTTGTCTCCTCTGTTTTACTGGTGTTAGATGCTCTGGGCGCTGTGCCACTGCCATTCAGTGTCACAGCGCGAATGCTCCCTGTATAAATATGTCTATGTGAATTGGTATATCCCTGATTGGCTTATTTGGTTTACCTGTTAGTCCCTAGTAGTGTGGCCTATGTGTGCCCAGGGCTGGTAAACCAAATGCTGCTGGTGGGCCTGCAGCACTGATGTGTGCCACCCACAGAAGCAGCTTGTAAAGTGTGTCTCAGACCTGCCACTGCAGTGTCTGTGTGCAGTCCAGAACTGCCATCTTGGCTGTGAAGTGCACTCCCTTCCCAGCCCCTGAACCTTCCCTTAGCATCCTGTAAGTCACCCCTATGGTAGGGTGCCTTGTATGTGTAAGGCAGGACATGCCTTGGTGTGTGTAGCATGTCCTGGTAGTGAATTATGCACCATTTCGTTTTTCACTACTGTAAGGCTACCTGTTCCTCATAGGCTAGAATGGGCAGTTTGACTATTACATGCTATAGTCCTAACTGACCCCAGGAACATGGTAGAAAAACGAATTTAGTATGCCTGAGCTCAGAATATTAAAATACACCTTTTAGTGAAGTTTATTTTTATATTCTGTGTTTGAAAATACCACTTTTAGAAAGTAGGTATTTTCTTGCCTAAGCCTTCCAGTGTGCTCTGCCGTTATGTGTATTGGCTGTCTGGTTTTAGAGGGGCAGGACAGGCTGAGTCAGACCTGGGTGGAATAGAGAGATCTGCATTTAGAGTGTGGGGAGGGGTGGCTCTTTGATCTGAATAGGGCTGTGCCTGGCAAGGTGAATGCTGGCTCCACCTCCCACTGTGTGTCTGCTAGCAGACCCCCTCTTTCTGAAAGGAAGGATGCAGCCTGGTAAACAAAGTGCTCCAGGCCTGAGCAGAACTGGTTCTGGCTAGGTTCAGGGACTGGTAGCTTCAAGGATCAAAGGTTTTTGGGGTATAAATATCTGTGCTCAAACCCCCTATTTTTGTATTGCTTTTGGATCTGGAGAGGAAACTCTGTCCGTGCCACTGGAGGAATCTGCAGGAAGTGACTGTCCCTGTGCTGTGTGTTGTTTCTTGCACTGGCCTGCAGCAGTGACCACTGGACCTTGAAGAAGAGGAAAAGGAACTCTTGAGAGAACTTTTATTTTTGTACAGCAATCACCCAAGGGCTAGGAAAAGAGCTAGCCTCCTGCTGGAGTCTCAGGCACATCAGACTCCACCACCAACCTCCTGCTTCCTCCCTGCGAGGACTGCTATCTGCTGAGGAGGCTCCTGTGAGTTCCAGGGCCTCTAGTCTGCATCAGAGAAAAGAGGGTAAGAAATTGACGCTAACGCATCTTTACGGGCCGCTGCAGTCGAGAGCGCTGGGAAAATCATCGCGCTACTGCCGCCGAGGGCCCGCAACCCGAAACCATCGCTGACGCCCCTTTGCGAGCCGCTGCAGCCGAGACGCGCTGGAAAGATCATCGCGCTGCTGTCTCCGCGCACTCGCAACCCTGAAAGAAATCATCGCGTCGAGACATCGCAGTGCGGACGCCGTGCGTTCGCCACTTTGTTCGCATCGCACCGAATTTCGTCGCTCCCTCGCGGAGCGTCTTGTCTTCACATCGCAACACGATCGCACAGCGCAACAGGATCACCGCATCGACTTCTCCCACGCGGCAAGAAAGTCATCGCATCGGCGGTCCAGCGTGCAGAAGTTTGTTGCATCGTCTCCGCACGCATTCCGCAGATCGGCGCATCATCCTCCCTTGCGGCAAGGATTTCAACGCATCGCCGGCCTCGCGTGCCGAGAATCATCGCTACAGCTTATTTGCGACACTTTGTTGGTTTTGCTACTAAACCCAGGTACTTTGTGAAAGAAAGGGTCGCAGAGACCACTGCTTTGAACTTGAACCTTATTTTTACAACCTTTGAACTATTTTTGACAGCCCTTCAACAGCTATCCTATTTTTGACAGTATTGTGGCTTTTACAGTTATTGGTCTTGTGATAAATCTGCCTTTATATAAAGATACTTATTTTTTTATAATAACTACTTGTGTGGTGTCCCTTTGTAGTGTTCCTCACTGTGTTACTGTGTATGATCATAAATGCTTCACACCCTGCCTCTGAGATAAGCCTACCTGCTCGTGCTACGTTACCACAGGGTTGAGCAGGGGTATTAAAGAGGGTAGCCCTCTCACTCTGACTTAGGAAGAAGGGTCCCTACTTGGACAGTGGCCAGCCATTGCCAACTAGAGACCCCCATTTCTAACAGATGGTTACTACTGGTATCGACGTTCCCATAATTTTATCATTGTTGCAAATTCGTTTTTCTGCTCAGGGCTGGATTGGCCTTTTATTGCACCGGACAATTTCCTGAAGGCTGGACGTCATTTTTCTTTTTTCTGTGTTCGAGACCGCCAGATTTTTCCTGGAAAAGATGGACAGAAAATAAATACCTCAGTCTGTCCGTTCTAAATTGGGCGGGCAGTCTGATGTCCCATTTCATCGGCCACTACTCTGTTGGCCCATCAGAGTACGCTTTTCGAAGGCAGAGCCAGCTGGGACACCACTGTCCGAAAGATGTCGGTTTACTTGACTGATAATATAGCGAGAATGCCAAGGGTTTGGCCTACGTTTGTGACAGAATACCCTGTCTGTCAAACTCAAACTGGGACTTAAAGTGTATAGGGCTTCTATACACTCTAAAGAGGGTGGATGGGACATCTGACACTTTTTGACAGATGTCTGCACCTGGAAAACTCTAAATAAGGCATGCGTCAGAACCAATAATGGGAAAAGCTTTGGGAATCTCACTCCTCATGATTAGAGTTGTTTGCTTGAACATATTTTATCCTCATTGAACACTGCACAAAGAATTTGCAATGTCTTATTAACAAAGTACATGCATCAGGATTACATAAAAATAAAACTGAGGCTCTTTAACTTTTGTTTAAAGATCTATTTTGGTCTACTTTTACATTCAACCCGACACACACTAGCCAGCAGTCAAGGCAAAAGACAGTGGGGCCGATTCCGATTCGGGCAGGAAAACGTACCGACCGACTCGGTACGGGAATTTAGTCCGACCGACACGTACCGGCGCCGACCGACCCGGGTAGTACGATGAAATGCATGGGAAACACGACCGACTCGTACGGAACTCAAGGCGAACGACCGACTCGGACGGAAACAAGCTATCCGGCCGGGAAACCACGCGAATCGAACCGACCGACACGCACCAGGAAAGAACCCGAACGAAAAGTACCCGCGAACTCCGACCCGCGCAGTACGATGCAACGGGTGCAAATTCAGACCGATTCGCACGGAGCCCAAGCCGTACGACCAACAAGCATACTAAAGCCAGCCGAACAAACACAATACTCCAAGACCGACGCGTACGCCGCATATGAAACTGAGCTGAAACACAGCGGGAACGACTCGGAGAGGCGCGCAAGAGACAACTGCAACGTCATACTCGGTCAGAAGAACGACTCCTACATGCACAATAATCACAAATGAAAAAATACAAAAAAAAATGGCCAAACAAGCAATGACAAAGCCAATAAATACAGGGGGTGAAAAAAATGGAACAAGGACACACCCCCAACTCCACCTACATAAAGGCCACAAATCCCTACCATGATCCTTTGCAAATTCCACTGACCTGCCAGCAGAGAACACCATCACACAACAAACACAGACACACACACAGCTCATCCAACACAAAAGCCACACACCATTAGCACCTCAACAAATAGCACCCTCACACACACCCAGCAAAACCTACACTCACACACCCTCACTTGCACACACACACACATCAATCACCACCACCACCCATCACCATGCCCCTAAAGAAGAATCCAAAGTTCCTAGATAGTGAATTGGAAGTCATGGTAGACGAGATCCTGAGGGTAGAGCCACAGTTGTTTGGCACATTGGTCCAACAGACCCCCATGTCGCAGAAAACCAAGATGTGGGCGAGGATCGTCGACAGGGTGAACGCACAATCACCATGTCTGCGCACAAAGGAAGACATCCAGACCAGGTGGTATGATGTACGCAGGAGGGTCAGGGACCTACTGAAGAAGGATTACCTCCTGAGCCAGCACACCGGCAGTGGCCCTCCTGCCAAACCAGTATACCTCAGGCCCTGGGAGGAGAAGGTGCGGGCCATCCTACCACCAGTGAGCGTATATGGACTAACAAACATCCCAGAGCCTGGTGAGTACACAACTAATATACACAATATTGTGTGACAATACACACACATCACTGTCAAGGGGACAGTCAAACCATGCACCCCTAGCAAATCAACAGCAACCAAAAGATAATCATCCCAAGAAGTGTATGTTAGTCAGATAAACACAATACATGCCATGTCATAGTGATATGTAACTGTGTCATGACATGTACAAATCCAATACCAAATTGAGCTAGGCAGTGGCACAAATCTAACCAACAAACACTGTCAGATATTTAGCCACCACTAGAACACCACCTCACAGGGAAGCTCACAGAAAGGAAGGAATCCTGTGTATGCTGGTGAAGTCAGTGTAACCAAGAGCATTATGGGACTCGTAGTAACAGATAATGGGCAGCTCACATTTGGACCATCAACACCACTCTGAACCATGCTCACATCACAGGGAGTGGACAAGGACTGACAAGATGGCTGACACTGGGTACTGCTGTGGGGAGCACAAGGCCCTGCTGGGAACTGGGCACCAACAAACAGCAGAACACCAATGCCTGACATCCTGAAAGCCAACTTGCACTCCCTGCAATGCAAGCACGTTGCATGGCGGGATGTCTGGCTGGGTGGGAAGGAGGACTCACAGCAGTGACCATAGTTACAAGCAGCTCAACTCACACACACCCTCAACACAAACTCCACAAAACCCACCTGGGAGAATGCAATGCCTCACATACCAAATGAAGATCCCACAAAGAACCACCACCCTGGGTAATGCTGTGTGAAGCACAGGGACACTCTTGGGACTTGTAGCCAAACAAACGCAAGGACAACACTCTCAGCCTTCCTGTCAGCACAGGCACACTACCCCACAGGGAAGCAGAGTCAAAAGGAAGGAAGTACGGGCATGCTGGGAAGGGGGGTGTAGGCAATAGCATGATGGGAGTTGTAGTCACAGATACTGCTCACCCTCACAATTGGCCCATCAACACCACTCTGAACCATGCTCACATCACAGGGAGTGGATAAGGACTGACTAGATGGCTGACACTGGGCACTGCTGTGGGGTGCACAAGGCCCTGCTGGGAACTGTGCAACAACCAACAGCAGGACACCACTGTCAGCCATCTTGCCATTGCTGTCACACTCACACACAGTGAAGTCCACTCAAAAGGAAGGAAGTATGGGCATGCTGGGAAGGGGGGTGTAGGCAGGGGACACAGAGCTCACTGGTGTGGAACAGCCTCTGCCCTCCTCGGATGGCGAAGACCTACCTGGCACCTCCGGTGTGAGTCATCATGCAGCACCAGCTGGAACAACATCTTCGCCCCCTGCACCCACCCCTCCAACAACTGCCAACACACAGACCACCCCCGCCGACACGGACAGACCAAGGACCACCGATGACAACAGCACAGGGTCCCAGGCCCACCGTGGAGCAATGGACGACAACACCACTAACAACCCCCAAGGGGGCCTCGGGTCACCTGTGCGTACCATCGCAGGTCCTGCACATGTCGCCAGGGGTGGTGGGAGGGGTGGTAGACATAGGTCGCTGCTTGCAGAGGGGTCTGGACTGCATGATGACCCACAACTGGCACGCATCGCTGATGCGTACCAGGATAGCACCGGAGAGGTCAGACAGGTAGTGGGGATCCTCAAGGACATACAACAGCAGCAGGCTGCCCATCATGCCCGCTTGGACTCACACATGTCCCGTGTGGAGACACACATGTCCCATGTGGAGACACACATGTCTGGCATGGAGTCCAAGTGGGACACATTGTAAGAACTGACAGCGGTGCACAGGGACATATTGACATGCCTCCGCCAGATGAGCAACAACATGGCCACACCTCCCTGTGTGCCCACAACATCTGGTGCTGCAACAACTGACATCGCCACAGGGAGGGAGGAGGACTCTGGCGGAGACTCCCCTGCACCGCAGCAGCCTGCACGTGAGGGTCCCCCCCCAAAGAAGAGGGGTCGTCCGAGGAAGGAAAACTGAGAGGTTGATGGCCACGTACATCCCCCAGGAAGCCAACACCTGTTCTGGAAATTCTCCTTTGTGTGCAAACGTTTCACCCTGTCGAATGCAACACTACTCTCCCACATGACATGGGGAGTTCAAGTTGGACTAATGTATCATATGACTGTGGACTTCACTCAGGACATTTCTGCTACCAAGACTTCCAACTCATCTGGGAACTTTGGATCACAATCCCAATGTACAGCACCCACCATCCTGTGCAATATACACACACACATGTCTGTAAATAAAATCACTAGTACACCATACTTGCCTCTGTTGTTATTCAAATGTGGATACTGTTATGGTGATGATGATCTGCTAAATTACACTGTGTATGCTAACTGCCACAGCAAGTACAACACCGTCGTGTGAGTCATGGTGACGTGACACATATGAGGGAGACACACCACTAGGGCTACACGACACGGAGACACCAGGGCCATCGGACTCATCGCCCACAGTGATGTTGCCAGGAAATACAGTGGAATGCACAGACACCACACCTATTCAGAGTCTGTGGCAACTAGCCCACAGGTGCAGTAAGCAAATGTCAGTCAGATGTGTGACCACAGACAACGCACATCCCAAAGTGAAGCACAGGTTTATTACACATTTGCAACATGTTGTATCCACTACAAATGCAAGGTTTACCCACGTGGCAGTGGCCTCACAGTCAACAAGTGCAGAAGATATGAAGTCCAGGGGTGTGTGGCACATCACTTGTAGGCAAACTACTGCTGCCACCCTGAAAGCTGAATCATGGTGTCGGGGGATCCAAGTTGACCAAAGTACTCAGTAAGCACCCTGTGAAGGACAGACATGACACACAGTTAAAATCACTGAAGAACAGAGCAGAACTGCAATACTCATGCCCAATACATGTCACAAGACAACTACACTAAACCAAGTTAGCATGTCAAAACTGTTGGGGAGTACAGACTACCTGTAAGGACACATTGCTGCACGCATCCAGTCAAGTAGCACATGGCCACACTCAAACAGCACCAGAGCACCACCCACACATAGCATGCAAACTCACATCATTCACATTGCATCTCCCTGGATACTCACATTCAGCTGAAAAAGTTGGTGATGAGCTGTGTGCGGACATCACCATCATCATCATCATCATCACTGGCATCGTGGTCCAGGCCAGGATCCTCCACAGGTGGCGGACGTTGGTCATCGTCATCCAGGATGAGAGGCAACTCCTTCCGCACTGCCAGGTTGTGTAGCATGCAGCAGACGATGACAATCTTGCACACCTTTGCTGGGGCATATGGGAGGGCCCCTCCTGTCTTGTCCAGGCAGCGGAAGCGGCTCTTCAGGAGACCAAAGGTCCGCTCAATCACTCTCCTGGTCCGACCATGTGCCTCATTGTAGCGCATCTGGGCTGGTGTCACAGGGTTCCTGAGGGGTGTCAGCAACCACGGCATGTTGGGGTATCCAGAGTCATCTACGGACAGACAAGTGCACATTAGCTGAGTTGGAAAAGTGGGTGGAATACTACAGATAAGAACACACACAATGGTACAAAGTCAGTACACACCGACAAGCCAGGCACGCTGGTTCTGCATCTGTGCCATCATCCTCGGGATGGGACTACTCCTCATCACGTAGGCATCGTGTGCTGAACCAGGGAAACGGGCACACACATGTGTGATGCTCATATCTGCAAGACATACCACCAGAGCATTGATCGAATGGTAATGTTTACGGTTCCGGTATGCCTGCTCATGTGGTGGTATCAAAGCCACATGTGTCCCATCAATGGAGCCAATGACATGTGGCATCCTCCCCAGGGCATAGAAGTCACTCTTGACGTCAGTGAGTTGTTGACATGTAGGGAAAAAGATGTACTGGTTCAGGCATCTCAACATTGCCTCCAAAACATTGCGTAGCACACGGCTGAACATAGTCTGTGACATCCCACCGGCAGTCGCCACAGTGTGTTGAAAGGTATCGGTGGCAAAGAAGTGTAGGGCTGCCATTACCTTCACCTTGGGGGTCAGCGCTGTAGGGTACGGCCGGCCAAGTTGCAAATGTGGTGCCAAGCGCACTGCCAAATCCTCAATCAGCTGCCTGGTGAAGCGGTACCGTCGGATGCTGTCACGTTCCACCATCGTTGCCAGGTCAGGGAATGGTCTATTGTCAGCTGGAGCCCTGCAGTGCATAGGTTGAAGAAAGGAAGATTGTCAGCCACCCCACATATGTGCCATTCACCATACTCAATTTCACATGATACATCATTACGAGACACACGTACTTGATGTGTGTGCCGTTCTGTTCGGACATAACTCGCACCTACATGCCCATCATCTAACTTCTCAGTACAACATGTGTGCACAACTGGTACCAGGTTGTGCTATGGGAAACCATTAGGCTGTGTCACAGTACCCATTTACTGCTGTCACGTTCCACACACACACCGCAGTGACATGTCTGGACAGATGCGCCACAGGCATCACAGCTCATTGACAGGTAGATTCCCAGTGACCCTGTCTTGCCACATGGACACTGGCATGACATGGCGTATCATGTACATGTCAGAAAATAATACATGACTCCCACAGGTAGTGGCCCCTGTCGCCTCCGCAGGACAGACATGCCAGTGACGCACAACATCAAAGTCCATGCACAAACAACGTTGATGTGGAGACTGTCTCCCATCGTGCACATGGAATCAGAGACATCGGAAACACAACATGCACACAGACTGTGGAGGGACATCACTATTGTGGCAATGGGTCATCCTGTGACGTACATGCCTTCCCCCATGGGACCCTGGGGGTATGTGACATGTCACACACATACACAACCTGGAAATGTGACCATGCCACATGCTCCGAAATGAACTGTTGCACATCACAGTGGTCATGTGCCCAACACACAAAGGACCCTGTCCCCATGAACACATGCACAGCCTGGGTGTGGCTGCCCACAAGTGCCACCACAGAAACAACATGTTAACCCCCATACACAGAAATGTTAATGCAGCCTTACATGCCTTAGGAAACAGTGTGGACTGGGTGTGGTGTTGGAGGTGTGCCCCTGGGTCTCTGGCAGGTATATGTGGCTGGCATACGTTCACCTGTGACAAGCATGGTGACATATGCGACTGACCTGTACAGGTACGCGTTGTACAGCAATGGACCGATCGGTGTGCCCGGCCAGCCCATTGCATCTGTTGTGAGCGGGTACGCGTTGCATCCCCAAATACGCGTTGTACAGCAATGGACCGATCGGTGTGCCCGGCCGGCCCATTGCATCTGTTGTGAGCGGGTACGCGTTGCATCCCGAAATACGCGTTGTACTGCAATGGACCGATCGGTGCGCACGCATTGGCTGGGGCCTGGCATGGCAACGGACGCGTTTTCGAAGCTCCAACGAGTCTGACGCAGTGAATTCAGTTGGCCAGCCACAACAATGTTGCAAAATCATGGGTGTCATGAAGTTGAAGATTTGAAGGATGCTGTGGGCGTGTATTAGTGCTGCAATTCCATGGATTGGTCAGATTCAGAAGATGCAAACGACTTGGACCTATCACTTTGGACACATGGGACAGTATCTGCCTCTGCAGCACACATATAATGCTGGCTGTTCCCCTGAGAGCTTACTTGCCTGCACTACATGCTCCAGGACGACATCTGCCACCAACACTGCTGCTGTCTCTGCATACTCTGGCTACTGCAATGGCACGTACTGTGGAGAGAGCCCCAGCCTTCAGCCTTGAGGAGAACCAGGCCCTGCTGGACAACCTCCTTCCACAGTACAGCAAGCTGTATGGGAAACCAGGGGAGCAGGTGAGTGTGCTGTCCACTGCCTTACTAATTGTGCATGTTGTCTGACTAGCAGGACTTTCAGTGTGCACACCACTGGCTAGCATGCTCACTGAGTAGTTGTCACACCCCAAAGTGTATGGTTACATGCACTGAACAGGTACAGTGCAGTAACAGTGCTTTCCAACAAGGTTTACTTCCCATGCAATGATACCATGTAGTGACTGCTGGCAAACTGTTCATAGCCATTGTTGCACTGCCTATGTACATCATGTGCCCCTGTGATTGAGACATGTATCTCCAGCTGTGTGATGCACGTATATGTTGCATGTGTAGTAATGGCCTTTTCACTTTGTCATCCTCACAGGTTGATGCCCACCAGAAGCAGGACATCTGGCTGACCATCGCCCGGGCAGTAAGATCCGTGGGGGTCTACAGGCGCAGGATCCGCAACTGCCAGAAGAGGTGGCAGGACCTTCGGGGCTGGACCCGGAGGATCGCAAGGGTCCAGCTGAAGCTGTCGCCTCCTCGCAGGAGGGGCGGACACCGGTCCCTGACCCCCACATGCTCCGGATCCTGGCGGTGGTCTTCCCTGACCTGGATGGGCAGCTGAAGGCCAGACAGCAGCAAGGAGGGGTGAGTCCATGACTGCACTGTGCACTTTGTCTGACATGCTATGTGCCCTCCTCTGGCCTGGTTAAACTTCCACGGTACATCAGTCATGTGGTCCAGGAGCCATGTCCCTCATTTTTTGACATGCCCACTTCTCCTCTGATATGCAAATGTGTGGCCCTTACAGTCAGGAAATTGTGTCACTTGGGGACAGTGTCATTGCATTTAGCTTCGCTCAAGGTGGGGGACAGCATTTATTCCTGTGACTATGTTGTGCGATTCATGGGTGGGTCAATTGCTTACACAATGCCTAAGTTCTGACATGTAATCTGGGTGTAACTTTGATATGTGATCCACTTGCTGATCTGAATCACCACATGTCCCTGGGGAATTTGGCACACACCCATGCTGCCGGTGGGAACAATGTTTGGGCCTCAGGAGTATGTGTATCAAGTGTGTCACACATGCTTAGCCACCTGCCTACTGTCCATGACTCATCCCTCTTACAGGTGGAGCTGGACAGTCATGCCTACTCCAGGGCATACAATACACTCTGTACTCCCACTCCCGTGTATCATCTGGCATGTTGTGATCAGTGAAATGTACCCTCAGGTGTCTGCCTCTGTCTCATTGTGCTGTGTCTTCGTTGTCAGGACTACTGGTATGGTTATCGGTTATGGCTCAGCATGCCATCGGAGATGTGACCATGATAGACGATACTTCTGTGACTTATAGGTGTCTGATCACTTGACTGTGCACACAGGTGTATGCGACTGTGACTTTCAGGCAGCTGTTTTGCATTCACAGCACACTGTGAGGTGCTCATGTTCAGAGAGTTGTGTTTCATGTCCCCCATATGTCCAATTGGTATGACGTGGACAAATAGTAGTGCTGATGATGTGGTTTTGGGGGGATGGACATGTGCACTTGTCAGTTACATAACTTGCATTCCCCATGTCCTAGGATTGTGACACAGTGCAGAGTGTTGTTGGCTGGCTGCCATGGCCATGTGACTGGAGACAGTGATGTATGACTTTGCACGCATGCCTGTGTCATGGCATCAAACTTCCTAAGACTGATCCTGCAGGGGAGTGACATGTGCAACATGCACCCCATTGTGGCATTGACTATCCAGACATGGGTGCATCATGGTGTCTGGTGCTGGTATGCATCACATGCATTTCTATTTAGACTCTGGCCATCCCTTTATCCGGACACCTGCACTGACTCAGTGGCAAGAGATGTGTTGTGTGCATGTTCACATACTTCACCGTGTTCCCTGCAATGTCCAACAACTGTGTAGGTGGTGCATGTGTCCACACTGGGGCTTACCGTCAGACAGGCACCAGACAGATGGGTGCAAGGGCAGGAGGGGTGTGAGTCCCATGGTTGACCATCAGACTGACAATTGGCTTCCCCGAATCTGTGTGAGGACTTTAGGCAATGTTCAACTAAGGATGCCGGGGCTTGCTCTGTGATGTGCTGTACTTACTGTGGTGTGTGCGGTCAGTGCAGGTGACTGATGTTTGTCTGTTTCCCTAATTGTTTGCAGATACATCCACGGCCACAGGAGGAGACAGCTCCACGGACCAGGAGGAGCAGCGGAGCCAGACTGGGTCAGCATCCGACGAGTGGTCAGAGGGACCCAGTGGCACAGAGGGCGAGGGGAGCCACACTGAGCAGTCCTCAGCACCATCCACCTCAGCTGAGGACCACAGCAGCTCAGAGGATGACTCCCTTGTGGAGGCGGGTCTCAGCAGCCACCAAAGGCCAGCTAGTCTGTCTGGCCCCGCCACCACCACCACCACCACCACCGCCCTCCCATTGGCTCCCATTCCTGAGGTCCGTGGAGGCTCCCGTGCTCGGGAGCGTGTCTCCTTCGTGCCATGCACCGCACCCCCTGCCCCTGTGTCCCCTGCTGCCCCCTGCTGCCCTGAGTGAGGAGTCTGTGTCCCTCCTTCGGCAGCTCCATGTAGGGCAGACAGCAATGCTGAGTGTCCTCCATGCACACACCACTCTGTTGACACAGCTGGTGTCGTTCATGGAGGGCATCTCGACAGGTATGTCTGCCCTACAGAGGAGCAATAAGTCCATGGACTCCTCCCTGACGGCAGCCGTGTCCCTCCTCCAACAGTCCCTCACCCCTCCCACCTCTGCCCCATCCACACTTCCTGCCACCCTACCTGTCCAAAGCACATGCACACCTGCACAATCACCCAAACACACAGACACGAGCAGCACAGACACACCCAAGAGAAAGGCAAGACGTGCACACAAGCATCCTCAAGGGACTGATACCACACACACAGGGGATGGGGAAGAGACACACACACAGGCATCCACAGTCACTCCGCAGTCCTCAAAATCCTCTCCCTCCAAGACCCCTTCCCTTGCCTCACCTGCTACCCCACCTACACAGCAGATCTTCCTCTGTGACCTCGGCCTCTTCTCCTCCGAACATGCTGATCCAGCATACCAGGGGAAGAGGAAGTCCACCCACACAGAGTGGAGTGCCCCTCGCCCCCGGACACCCTCCCCCAGGCGCAGGCAGACACAGGACCCCATTCGGAAGTCCCCCCGGACCAGGAAGAGCAAGACCCCACCACCACCACCACGCAGCTCCACCACCCAGTCTCTCCCCTCCATCACCCAGGCCACACTCCACAGGTTCACCCGCCACACCCTGCCCCAGGTTCCCCCACACACCGATACCACTTCCCCAGACTGCTTAGGCCCTCCCCCCCTGCCACTTGCTCTTCCACCCCCAACCCAGACGCTCTGCCTGTTAGTGCCACTGGTGTGGTGACCGGGTCCCCTCCCTCTGTCCTGCCCACCTCATCTGCCCACCCTTCCACTCCCTTGGAGTCATGCACTGCAGTGGAGTCCACATCCACCCGGTCTGACTCGGGCACTGCAGTGGGGACCCAGTCCACTACATCAGACCAGCCCACTGCAGTGGTTGCAGCACCCACAACAACTGACTTGTGTACCACAGTGGTGCCGGCCCCCCTGAGTCAGACACCTCCACTGCAGTTGCCGGTGACACTCCTGCACCCACAACCCCTTCACTGCCTCACTCTGCCATCCCCTGATCCTGTCCCTGCGGTGCCTGGCCTGCCCCTTGTATGCCCCTCCAAGGGGATGTCCCCTGTCCGTACCAGTGCAGGCAAGCAATGGGTGACCAGTTGTCACTTATCACCCTGTTGGGACTGTGATTTTGGACTGGCCATTGGCCTTAGTTTCTTTTGGACTTCAGAGTTTTCCTTGACATTTGCTGAATAAAGCCTCTTTTTGTTTAATTGTGGATTTTCTTTTGATGTACATGATGTGGATGAGTAGCATCCTGCATTTGCAGTTGTAATAGTGTTCATATCAGGAAAATGAAGTGTTGCTGTGATGGACTCCATGTGGTCCATGGGATATGTGTCCTGTTGTAGTCTGGATCTATGGCATCCTTTGCTGCAGTCTGAGGGTGTAATGTTCAGCATTTGACACAGGGATGTACGTTTTGCATTTGTAAATGTACATCTTTGTCTTACACTGATGCACATCTGGTGGTCTTACCACTGTTCAATGTTCCGATTTCCCTGACTGTGTGCCCAGCTCCACTGGACATGCAGTTTTGCACATCAATGTCGAAGGACTCATCTGTGTATACAGTGCAACTTGCTTGCCACGTGTTTTGGGTGTATGCAGATGACTGACGTGACACTCCCGTACCCAGGCTGATGTGAGCAGAGCCTTCTGTGTGTTGTAGTTGTTGACTCACTGACGGAGTGTTCTGCTGACATGTTTGGGTCGTGCACAGACAAGGTTTGGCACAGCGGACCTTCCACTGGAGTGGAGTGGCCTCATGGGAGTGTGTAATCCGGTGACATTGCGTGGGCCTGTGTTGTGTGTTGTGTAAGCATGTCTGTGCGTGTTCCCTTCCCTTTTCCTACACAGGCTGTGTCCTTAGGGATGTTCCTGTTTGTGATGCTTGCTGAGTTGTTCTGTGTTCATCCAGCATCTTGGACCTGGTTTCTCCGTGATGTGGGTGCATGGCACACTAATGTTCATGAGGTTGTCATCCCAGGTTGTCTTTGTTGTCAGGGCTGGGGATGTGGTCAAACGCAGATGGGACACATTCAGGATTCCCCTTGGCACTTGTTGTTTACACAAGTCATGTGATTTACAGTTTGTGGTAGCTTTCAGTGATTGTGACACGTTGTGTGTGTGACTGCTGCCACTCCTCAGGGTCAGAGCTGAAATGTTGGAAGTTGTGTACTTGTGTTCTTAGTGTGTCACCTTGGCTTCTTCGTTGGTGTGTGACTATGGCCAGGATCCCATTGATTGTGGTGGATTTCACATCATGCCCATGTACGGCGTACTGTGCTGTGTGTCAGACATTGACGAGTCTTGTTGACTGGCCATGTGTGATGGGTTTCTGCACCTTAGTTCCCACCACCACCCCTGGTATTGTCATGGGTGCATGTGCAATGTCACCAGTCCATGTGAGCTTCACTGCTGCACATTGGTGGAGATCAGGGTGTGTGGTGTTGAGTGTGTGCAAATGTGAGTTGTTGCACGGCTAGACCCCTACCTCCATATTGGCCTTGGCTGGCAGGCCGTGCTGATTGATTAGAGCTTGTGTAGGTGTGATGGTAGTTTGTTGCTCAGGACACATGGCTGTGGTTCACAGTGTGAACAACATCAACCTTTGTCATCACAGTGGGATTATCATGCAGGCTAGTGTCAGCACAATGTGGGGTCCCTGGGGGTAGTGCTGTGGTGGGTCTGTCTCTTGCTGTGTTAGTTGCTGTTCCTACAAGCTTGTGTGACATGTGTAATTTGGGCTCCCTCTCATCTAACGATGCCTGATTGCCCACATAGGGGTATCCGATCCATGAGTAACTTTTGTATGGCACTGTATACACATCTGTGTGGTTGGAATTCAGGCCTCCTCATGTGTTGTGTGGTTGCCTGGGGACACTGGCACCCCCCCCATCACCTGTTGTGTTTGATATGCAGTGTGAGTCTGCCTGTTTGTGTTTGTGCCTTTGCACCACTGCATTGGCATATCTTTAGTGTGCCATTGGCTGTATGTTGTTTGGTGGGTTTCCCCTGCTGTCCCTGGGACTCCTAGGTCATCAGTCAGCACAATAATCATGGTTTGTATGTCCCATTGCTGCCATGGTGTGGGATTTGTTCACCTGACATCTACAGTCTCCACAGGATATCTACATTTGTGTGTCCATTGGTGCAGATATGTGGGTCTGCATTATGATGGTCACTTCTGTCATTGTGTTATTTGTGAATGTTGACAATGTGGGCCCCCATGGGTGATGTGTGTATGCACATGGCCAAAACGATGTTTCAGTGACACTGCAGTGTTTGCCTCGACCAATCTATGTTGCTATGGGACACAAGCACTACTATGCCACTGATGTGTTTGTTGTTGTGTGACCAGGATTCATCCATGCAGTTTGGCTTTGGCAGCTTTTACCATGACTACACTTACCTTTTGGTCACTGTGGTGATGGTGCTTTAGGCCCCATTGCCACACTGTTCAAAAAGTGCATCAGCTATGGTCCCCACACTTCCCTTTTGGTCACTGTGGTGATGGTGCTTTAGGCCACATTGCCACACTGTTCAGAAAGTGCATCAGCTATGGTCCCCACACTTCCCTTTTGGTCACTGTGGTGATGGTGCTTTAGGCCCCATTGCCACACTGTTCAAAAAGTGCATCAGCTATGGTCCCCACACTTCCCTTTTGGTCACTGTGGTGATGGGGCTTTAGGCCCCATTGCCACACTGTTCAAAAAGTGCTTCAGCTATGGACCCCACACTTCCCTTTTGGTCACTGTGGTGATGGGGTGTTCGAGCCCATTGCCACAGTGGCCATGGTCGGCTTGCATTGTGGAGGCCACGCACATTTATGTGTGACACATGTGATAGGGTGTCACATTGTATGTTCAATGTCATGTTCAGTCTTGTAGGCATTTGACACAGACTACACACGCTTGTCATGGTGTTGGGGGGATGTAATTTTCTGTCATTCCTTATGTGGGAGTATGCTGGTTGTGTCATGCATTACCCGTCCTATGTGTAGGGGTGGTGTTAGTGGTAGGCATCCATCCCCCTAAGGGTGGATATGGTAGTAGTGACAGGCATCCAGCCCCCCCTGGATAGGGGTGGTGGTAGTGGCAGGCATCCAGGCCCCCCTGAGTAGGGGTGGTAGTAGTGGCAGGCATCCATCCCCCTAAGGGTGGGTATGGTAGTAGTGACAGGCATCTAGGCCCCCCTGAGTAGGGGTGGTGGTAGTAGTAGGCATCCATCCCCCCATGAGTGGGGATGGTAGTAGTGACAGGCATCCAGCCCCCCCTGGATAGGGGTGGTGGTAGTGGCAGGCATCCAGGCCCCCCTGAGTAGGGGTGGTATTAGTGGCAGGCATCCATCCCCCTAAGGGTGGGTATGGTAGTAGTGACAGGCATCTAGGCCCCCCTGAGTAGGGGTAGTGGTAGTGGTAGGCATCCATCCCCCCATGAGTGGGGATGGTAGTAGTGACAGGCATCCAGCCCCCCCTGGATAGGGGTGGTGGTTGTGGCAGGCATCCAGGCCCCCCTGAGTAGGGGTGGTAGTAGTGGCAGGCATCCATCCCCCTAAGGGTGGGTATGGTAGTAGTGACAGGCATCTAGGCCCCCCGAGTAGGGGTGGTGGTAGTGGTAGGCATCCATCCCCCCATGAGTGGGGATGGTAGTAGTGACAGGCATCCAGCCCCCCTGGATAGGGGTGGTGGTAGTGGCAGGCATCCAGGCCCCTCTGAGTAGGGGTGGTGGTCGTGGTAGGCATCCATCCCCCCATGAGTGTGGATGGTAGTAGTGACAGGCATCCAGCCCCCCTGGATAGGGGTGGTGGTAGTGGCAGGCATCCAGCCCCCTGAGGGTGGGTATGGTAGTAGTGACAGGCATCTAGGCCCCCCTGAGTAGGGGTGGTGGTAGTGGTAGACATCTATCCCCCCATGAGTGTAGATGGTAGTAGTGACAGGCATCCAGCCCCCCCTGGATAGGGGTGGTGGTAGTGGCAGGCATCCAGCCCCCTGAGGGTGGGTATGGTAGTAGTGACAGGCATCTAGGCCCCCCCTGAGTAGGGGTGGTGGTAGTGGTAGGCATCCATCCCCCCATGAGTGGGGATGGTAGTAGTGACAGGCATCCAGCCCCCCCCTGGATAGGGGTGGTGGTAGTGGCAGGCATCCAGGCCCCCCTGAGTAGGGGTGGTGGTAGTGGCAGGCATCCAGGCCCCCATGAGTGGGGATGGTAGTAGTGACAGGCATCCAGCCCCCCCTGGATAGGGGTGGTGGTAGTGGCAGGCATCCATACCCCTAAGGGTGGGTATGGTAGTGGTGACAGGCATCCAGCCCCCTAAGGGTGTGTATGGCATTGGTGTTGGCCATCCCGCCCCTATGGTTCTGCTGTTGCTTGTGTACGTCATTTGTGCATCCCTATGTGTGTGTGACATATTTCGGGTACGTGTAGTTTGTTTGTATTGTTGGTGTTTGACTTACCGTCTGCGCCGTACGCGTCCGTGCCGGTCCCGGTAATAGATGTAGAGTATAGGTAGGACCTGCGCAATGGGATTCATGCTTGGATCGTCTCGTTTGGGTTTCTCGTGTCTTCGACTCGTAGTCGTCGCTGGCTTGTTCGTCTCGTAGACGTGGATCGTCTTGTGGCGCAGAACGGAGCTTATGTATGGCTCGCCCGGATGCTCAAACGTGCCGGACGTAGCGACGGTTTCGGCGCGTACGGAATGCGCATCGTACTAGTCCGGCCGGAAGGTGCTGTGTATTTGGTTCCGTGCGGCTCGAATCGGCGTTTACGGATCCGGCTCGGGCGGGGAACAGGAGCTGGATTGGGTGAATACGGCTCGCTAGGAAACTGGGTTGTTATACGCATCGTACTTGTATCGTACTTGTTCGTCCGGACGAGTGTACGAATCGGTCGGGAAACACGCATTCGGCTTGTTTTTTTTCCGGACGAATACTGTTAGGTGCCCTTCCGGCCGAGATCGGAATCGACCCCAGTGTGTTTAGAGACATGGTGACTGGTGAAACATGCACCATAAGATGTGCTATCCTTTTGTGTTTGTAACTCTATTGAAAGTATTTCATTTCTATAGTTTCATGAAAACTTAGTAGATAAATTATGGTTATGTCACAAAAGAAATATCACCTTTGTATTGGTTCTGCTGGGCACTGACAATTTGTTTCGTGCATCAATTTCCCATAGACACAGAAAGGGAAAACCCTTTGATACATCAGGCAATAGATTCTGTATGGCCTGGGTACTTCAGAAATATGTATCCTTCGCTGGTTCTGATTCATGGAGACAAAATTATATCAAGTGTGTTTGTATGTATTGGACTTCACCATTTCTTCAGGGTCATCCTCAAACTGTTTGCCGTCACCCTCGTGTTTTCCTGAAGCCGTTTTTGTTGGCTTTTAGGACCCTGCCCGTTTCACCACTGCTAACCAGTGCTAAAGTGCTTGTGCTCTCTCCTTTAAACACTGTGAAATTAGCTTACCACCAATTGGCATATTATATTTATTTGTAAGTCTCTAGTAATGTGGTACTACATGTAAACAGGGCCTGTAAGTTGAATACTAATAGTGGGCTTGCAGCACTAATTGTGCCATCCACCTAAGTAGTATGACCTGGCACGTTAAACCTTTTACCAGGCCTAAACTTTTTTTTTTTTAAATACATGTAAGTCACCCCTATCATAGGCCCCAAACAGCTTATAGAGCAGGGTGCACTCTATTTGAAAGGTTGCATGCGTAGTTTTAATGTTTACATGTCCTGGTAGAGAGGAACTCTTCAATCTGTTTTTTACTACTGCAAGGCCTACCTCTCCTATAGAATAACATTGGATTGCCTTATTACATTTAATATGTGCAAACTTTCAATTGGAAGTAAGTAGGAATGTTGAGTTTGGTGTCTAAAGAATTGTAATCTAAAGCCCTCTGTAATGGTAAAGTCAGATTTTAAGACACAATTCTCAAAATGGCCCTTTTAGAAAGTTGGCATTTTCTTGTCCTAACCATTTGGTGCCTTCAGCATGTATCCTGGGTCACATGACTAGTTGTAGCTGGCAGTTGGTCTTTGTGTATTGCTCCCAGACAGCCAGACAAAAGGTGTTAGCAGGATAGGCCATCTCTGACTTGATGAGGGGCAGGAGCTGTCAACTACCACACTTGCACATCACTTGCTCATGTCTGCCTCAGCATACATACAAAGGGTTTGACTAGTCTTTCGTGAACCCAGACAAGTTAGGTCAGGGCAGGGAGGCAGAAAATTCTAAGCACCTCTGGGGGGTGGAAACCTCCGAACCTTCTTCTACTTCAAAGTGGGCACCAGGTATACATATTGGACTCTCAGACCCAACTCTTCATTACATCTCTGGACCCATGAAAGACTCAGAAGACTGTTCTGCAAGAAGGACTGTCAGTCTGCTGCCTTGCTGCTCTGCTGCCTATGTGAAAGGACTGGACCTGCATATTAAACCCAGGGACACCAGAGTGATCCAAGGGCTAGTTGGCTGGCTTGAACCTAGCACCTGGAATCTGTCTGCTGTCGTACCCCCCATGTGGTGTCACCCCGGTCCTGGACCCTTGGAAGTGGGCCTGAAAGTTCTCTGCCAGCCTGGCTGTGGTCAGAACCGATGCAGTGTGGTGCATCTCCGCGTAGCTTCTTTAGAACTGCCAGTGTGCGATGCATCTTCGAGCAGGCCTTCGCATTGCAAGACCCTCGTCAATGACATCCTCAACAACGGCTTAGGACTCCGCTTCGCAGACTCACAGCTCCTTGGAACCGCTACTGTGCAACGCATCCTCAATGCGTCATCTTGGAACACTCCGCAACCCGGCTTTAAGGAAGTCTGTTCAGTGGCCCTAACTTGGTACCCTGCATCCAGCCTATACTCCATCGTGGTCAGCCTGCATTTTTGACTCTGTCCCAGTCCAGCTGACCAGATTACCACAATTGGCCCTTTATGGTTCTAGGTACTACTTTTGCTTAATACATTTTGCATTTGTCTGGTTCCATTGATTGGATTTTTGTAGTTTTGGTATCAAATAATGTATTAAATTTTAGTCTATTTTTCTACATTGGTGTGGGATTTTTCTTGTATTGTGTTTTCACTTTATTACTGTGTGAAGTGCTGCATAAATACTTCATACAGTGCCTTTACGCTAAGCTTGACTGCTTTCTACCAAGCTACCAGTGGGTTAAGCACAAGTTAATTGAGTGACTTTAGTGGTTCACCCTGACAAGGATTGTGGTTGTTGCCTGAGTGGGGCTTCCACCCCCTTCAACCAAGTACCCAATTTCTTACAGCTTGTATAAGGAGTGGTGTTACTTAATTATTAAGAGGCACCACGTCCTTGTCAAACAATGAACCCATATTAGTGAGAGTAATCAAAATGCAAATATCGTTTTTTGAACCTTAAGTACCGATGGCTTGTTAGTAAGATCAGAGATGGGAAGCAATTTCACTTCCTTGAGCAGTTTCTGGCAATGGCCTGCTGAAATCCGATAAAGTAGTTATTTGACAGATGCAAACCTGCAAAATAAGTAACTCTGCCCAGCTCTATGCTTTGTTCGGCTGCAAGATTAGCTTGACCTGAAGAGCTGTTCATATGCGTTTCTCTGACTTAAACAGATTAAGGGCTTGGAAGTGACACTTTAAAAATAACGGAAGCAAAGCATGATAAGCAGATATGCTTGATAATTTCCGGTTACACTCCAAATCTCCGGCTGTGTAAGCAGTTTTATCCAGGGGGAGAAGCGCAGTCATTCGAGACTTGTCTGTGAAGGCGCCATTTGCATAATTCCCCGTTCCCTTCCCAACTATCTGATATTGTGTTAGTAATTAATGCATTTATGCACAGTCAAGATTTAGGTAAGTGTTATTATATCTCAGCAATATAGTAATAAGTGGATACTCTCGTGTATTCTTGTCCCTTGTGATGCCACTACAAGTCACTGACTGGGCAAAGTACTGGGTTTAATGTTTTATCAAAAATACAAGCAGACCTCTTTGTATTCAATGCTTTTATTGAAAGAAGGCAACTCTGCATCACCCATAGAAGTGGGTATTCCCTAAATACATGGCCATGTGTCCGTGGCATATTAAAGATGCACTAACAGAGCCTAAACGGAACAGGGGGTATTTTATTTATAAAATTATTTGGCATTTTTCCATTGCACAGCTGTACTGAGTATTTGCACACTTCACTAATAACAGTCATTTACAGACTCAATTCAACATTGATTGAGAGGGAAATAACTTTGAAGGGGATGGTAGGGATGTTCCTACTAGAAACAGGGTGGATGGAAACAGTAGTACTTAAATCTTTGTGAACTATGGGGCTCTAGGTACAAATCTTAGGGTATATAGAGCGCAGGCTAGAGTAGAAGGTATAATCGCAACTATAATAATATTTATAAAGTTCGTCTAGCAGAAGGTGCAAAAGAAGGACACCTAGGGCCGCATTATACAAAGTGCCCCAGGAGCGCAACTGGCATTTACGCCTGCCTTGCTCACCCCTGGGGCACTTTGGTAATACAGAAGGGGCCACAGATGCTTGTGCAGCCCTGTCTGCAATACTTAAAGCGCTGGCACACATACAGCGCCAGTGCTTTCTCAAAAGGGCATTCCCTCATTTGCGTGGGGGCTTGGCCCCATGCAAATTAGGGAATCCCTTTGTCTCTGTGCCCGTGCCGTATTATAGACATGAGCACAGAGGCAAAGAGGCTGTCAGGGAGCGCACTGACAGTGCGCCACCTGGTAGGTGGCGCACTGTCAGTGTTCTCTGATAGCAGCCTCTGGAGGGGGAAGGGGGTCCAATGGTCCCCCAGACATCCCCTTGCAGGTGGGTGCATTCACTCACTGCACCCGCCTGCAAGGGGATGTCTAATTCCCTTTAGAAGTGCAGGCGGGTTGCCACCTGCATAGTGAAACACAGAGCGGTTGCTTCAAGGCCGCTCCATTTTTCACTTGAATGTGCTGCCCCCAGTACAGCACGAGTTCACAGTTGCCCTCAGGGAAGCGTATTCTATGTAATAGGGCACACTTTCTCTGTTTGTGTGCCAAACAAGGAAAGTCCGCCCTATGCATAATAGGCCCCCTAATGTACACAAGGGAATAAAGTATGCTTAATTTGGAGAAGGAACATATTGTAGAGATGCCTTGGAGGATGTCAGCTCAGATGCATATTGAATGCAGAATGCCAGATACCTTCCAAGGGCCCTTTATGGGGAAAGTTCCTAGTTTGCTTACAAAGAGTCTGGTGTACCAGCCTAGACAATGCAAAACTGCGGCTATGCTATCAGTTTTTGCACCTCGCACATGTTTCAATGCCCACACAGTAGACACCCACATTTGGACCACTGTAGAATACTGAGGTGGTTACATGACAAAGACTTACATAGGAATTAAAACAGGGAAATATGAAATATGAACGTAGACTGCAAATAAAATTCTGGTAAGTAGAAGCCGGTGTACGATAGAGTTAGCAGTGAGGGAAACTAGAATGTAAGCCTGAGAATATTACTTTTTGATGATTTCTTTCGTATGGAGTTAGGGAGGTGGAAAAAGAAATGCAAATGAGACAGACGAATGGTAATTGGTTTTAATAACACATTAACCAACAAGGTATATTTGCTCCCAAAGGCGAGCCCAGGGTCATTTGGCTATCTGTGGTGGGGGAATGAGCGAGAGGAGACTTCATGCTGTTTACTTCATGTGGAGCTGGGTGCACACTCCACCAGCTAATAAAATACTAAAGTTACAACTCACAAATCTATTTTCGGTCATCAAAGTGCTTACAATTGAAAATGACTTAATTTACAACTGTTAGGTGTACACTAAAGGAGACCTAGCAATCTTAAGTCCTTTTACTACTGTGTAATATTGTTTCTGTGTTAGCATAATATTACACAGTAAATCCAATGCAAGCGGTGACGAGTGGTTGGTTCAAGGCGTGTGCTGCCTTTCAAATTTGTGAATCTACATCAATACATCAGTTCATGGCCATTGACACACCTCTCTCTTACCCTTTCCAACCTTGAACAAGCATTGGCAAAGCCAATAATTCTCGCCTTTGGGGCCTATTGCCTTTGCCAATGGTTCGAGCCATGATGTAAAGCATCCCCAATGCTGTCGAGTATGGTTTTTAAAAAAAGACTAAAAAAAACATGAGCGCCTTCATGTCGTTTTGTAGGCACGCACGCACACCAAGAAAGCACCCACCTAGAACATTACCAGAGTGCCATTTTTAGGTAGAGCCTCGAGTAGCGCGCAAGCGCTGCTTAGAGGCGAAGACTTTTAGTAAGCGAGTTTGAAAAGCAGTCCCAAAAACGCTCGTGCGTCGTGGCTGGCCTTTTTGGGATGGGTACGCGCGGCAAACATGTGTTTCCAATTATCGTGCCCAGACGCGGGCGCGATAATTGGAAACACATGTCTGCAGCGCGTACCCATCAAAGGCCAGCCACGACGCACGAGTGTTTGGTCAGCTCTGCAGGCTGCCGCGCTCGCTCGCCCCCGCTCCTCTGTTGTTCAAGTGGTTCCTGGTCCCTTCAATGTGTGCGGTCTATTCCACTCCCGCAGCACCCTTCCCTTCGCGGCCGCGGCGCCTCCTCCTCCGGCACACGGGCCACAGAACCGATGCGGCAGGAGCTCACCCTCGGCCTTCTTGAACTCGCGTCGATTCCCGGATCACCGGCAGCATTGCCTCTCTTACTTTTTGGTTCCCCGCTTGTCTTGTACGTTCCCCAGTTCTGCTTACTTTCATCTACTGTTGGGAAATTTGAACATTTTACTACATGTTCCATCCTGTGGCCTGCCGAGTCTTCTACCTCGGTTGTTTTGTTTATTTGGTGTCTTTGCGGCCCTCTCGAGACCAGCCTTTTGCCAGTTTGGTCTCTTCTCTCTCTGTCCAGTCTTGTTACTCATTTCTGCGAGTTGTGTGCGGCTCGTACGTCTCCCACAGCTGCTGCGAGCTCTTGTAATTAGTGCAGTCTTTCACCATTGCCCAGCAATCTAGCATTGCCGTGACCTCTGTGCAGCCCGTGCAGCTCTCTGAGTGCCTCCCAAACAGTCGCTGCTGTGAGCTCTTGTACAGTTCCTTCACCATTGCGCAGCAACCGAGCAACAGCATACGTCCTGTAACTCTGGAATGCTAATGACAATGCCTACCTAGATATGCCTCCGACTTGCTCTGCATGAGGTGCCTGCGTACCATGCTCTCCTTGGAATGTATGTCTAGGTGCACCGCACGTCATCTCCTGAACAGGGGTCTCCTTCTCAAGATCGGAGGAGCGCCGACCCGCCTGCTGCGAGCGCAGCAGGCACACACAAATAAATGCCATTTTATTGCCAGGCTATTTTATTTTGCTCTGGCTCGTGCGAGTGAGGGCAGGGCTGATTTCTGCGTTTGCAGGATTAAAGCTGCCTCTGCAGTGCCCATGTTGGGTTGGACGGCTGGCTTGCTCCGGCCAGCCCGACATGCGCACTGTAGACCCAGCAATCCCATGGCTGTGAAACAGCCGGGGGATTGCCGGCACAGACCCGAGCCTCAAAATAAGCGCTGGGTTAGTCTGCTCCCACCAATCCTGGAGCTGCTCTCATTGGTTGGATTGGTGTTCCACTAGGCAGGAAGGAAGTCCTTCCATTTCTGCTCGTGGAGGCCAGGGAAGAAGGGTCGCACCGGGGGAGCTGCATCTGGGGAGCCGCATGTATGGTGAGTTTGGCGTCATCGCGCCTCACCATACATTAATAATTGCTAGCCGCCACTGGTACTGAATCAAGTACCAGTGTGATCTTGTGTATTTTTTAAACCATGTATTTTCCTTTTCACTTCACTTTCCCTTTGTGTGTTGTTTATCTTTTTCTTGCATGTTTTTTTCTCTCGACACCTCTTTACTTTTCACCTTTTGCTATGGAAAACGTTTCTCCACCTCCTTTTTTTCTTAATTTCTCCTGGTGAACCTGATATTTCTTGGTAAAAATGGAAAAACATTTTCTTGAATTACTTAAAGGTTTCAGGCCCAAATGTGTCTCTGGAAAAAAGCTTCAATGTTACTAAATTGCTTGAGGGCTGAAAAACAAGAAATGTTTGAGAATCTTCCAGATACCACTGGTGAGGGTGATGCCTCTTTGAACAAATTTGAACTTTCTATTAATTAATTAGGCAATCACATTCTTATTAAGGTTTCTATTATATTAGAACGCTACCATTTGGAGAAAAGGAAGCAAGGGGAGGAGGAATCTGCTGAGGACTTTGTAACAGCACTTCTAACATTAGCCTCCTCTTGTAAATTTGGGGTAAATACTGAGCATCGAATTAGAGGTAAATGTATGCTGGAATGCAAATCCAACAGGATGAGAGAAGAACTTTGGTCCTAAAATGATCCCTCTGTCAATGAGGGTTTTCTGTGTGCTAAACAAATTGAACACTCCATGTTGTGCATACGTGAGTTAACAAAAAAAGAGACCATTACTTCTGTTCATTCTATTGCAGCCAAAAATCAGAAACAGGGTTCTTTATCTTCAAAGACAAAAACTGCATGGTTTAGATGTTGTAATCTTAATAATATGGACAATTTAAAACAAGCATTGGCATAGCCAATAGGTCTCGCCTTTGGGACCTTATAAGTGTTTAGCCATGCAACAGTTGATGTTGTTGCACCAAGGATATTGTGCTGCATAACTAAATACTTATAAGGTCCCAAAAGCGAGACCTATTGGCTATGCCAATGCTTGTTCTGTTTGCCGATCCAACTCAGAAAGACTGCACACTAAGCCCAGCTATAGCTGCGCCCTGTCTTCACACATCATCACATTAATCAATTGATAAAAACGTATTTAAGCCTGAAAAAGGTATTGAGAAGATTGTTTAACAGCTGTAGTATAGTATTAAGTAGAATAGAAATGTATTGTCTTGTTTAAGTATGTGCGCATTTTGTGCGAAAAGATATTATAAGCTTTTTAAAAACATGCTTATCTGTAAGATTGTGAGTCTCTAAACAACGGCTGTAAGTAATGTTATTTTATTTACGTGGCTTAATCTAATAAGAATGTTGTTCTGCAGTCCATTGTAAATGAACTGCTAGAGAAGCAAACAGCTACTATAAAAAAGCGTTATTGTTATGCCCTCCCTCACTCACACATACAGATTTATGGACATTACAAGCATGATGACCTGCGCGATCCTCCCTGGGTTCAAATCTGTGGGCTGCTGCTGACCTAAGGCGTGAGAAGCGAGCACCTCCGGTGCTTCTGTATCAAGCTAGGTATTTTATTCATGATACTTTGTGACTGGCAACATTTGCAACGCTGCTTGATGTTAAGTAAACACTGCTTTGCTGTTAGCAGGGCACGAGTCGGGGGTACACACGGGTGGACGGCGTCCCCCCACTTTTTTTCACAGGGTGGACGCCGTCCACCCTGCCAAGAAGTGTGGCCCCACTGTAAAATATGCTGAATTCGTCCCAGTGTAATTTACAAACACCGGGACACATCCTGCAGCGCCTGCACGTTGTTATCTGCTTTCTATCCGCAACAACGTGCAGGCAGGGCCTCTCTTAGTTCTGACTCCTGCTGGGCCCATAACAAAGGCCGAATCGGAGGGGTCATCAGGTCTCCTTTTGTTGGAGTCTCCTGGCTGGGAGCAGTCAGGAGCCTCACACCTGATCCAAATGCAGCAGAGGGGAAACAAAGACTCACACCTTGTTAGCACTTCACACATACTTAAGAGAGGCAGCTTTTAACTTTGTTCAGGCTCTGTTTAGGAGATATGCATGCACTGTAGAAACTTCAGATGTGTTGATGTTTCCCAGCATTTGCACAAAATAAATAGCATTTATATAGCGCTTATACCCCTGAGGAGGCATTGGAATAATTTATATATCACTATTTCTTTTAAAGCACTATGGCTAGAGAAAACTTAACGCTGATAAAAGATAACATTGTTTTATGTGTAGCGTACAAAAGTGTGAATCTTCTACCTAAATCAGGAGGGTTTGCAAGTATGCGCGAAATGTGCTCAAATGTACTCATGATAGACCTGCTAAACATATATGTGAGGGCTTAAGATCTGATGTCACTTCTTGTGATGCCAGTTCCTGTGATGCCTCGCGCTGTGATGTCACGCACTGTGATGTCACGCGCTGTGATGTCACACGCCGCGATATCACGCGCCCCGATGCCACGCGCCGCGATGCCACTTGCATACTTATTAACTAGGTTAGTCCCCCCACTTCTTTTTTTAGCACTTGTGCCCTGGCTGTTCGTAAGTGGCTGCAGAGACAGTACAGAGATATTCAATGTGAGGTAAGACTGCTTCCCCATGAAGAACTGGAGCTGTAACTTGACAGTTTACAAGGTTACGCGCTATTTCCTATCCTGAGTGGAGACCCCCAGATTGATCTTTGGCTGCTTAGGAAAAGAAGGTGGGGGAAAGAAATACAGGTGAGGGCAGGGGGCAAGCAACTGCAGCGTAGGTGAAGAAAAACAGACACGGGCAAGAGCCAAGAGGAGGATGCAAAAGGGGGTCGTAGGTGTGGAGAAGCAACATGGAAGTGGGGTGGCAAACTGAGAGAGAGAAGAATAAGAATGGGCGAGCACACAACGTGGAGGGTCGGGGGAGAAACACCCAGTGAGAAAAGAATGGGGAGGGGCTAAGCACACAAGGGAAGGGGCGGAAGCGCAAAGTCAGCAATCAAGACAGATGGGGAAACTTACACAAGGAAGACATTAGCAAAACATACGCACTCTCATAGAGTACTTGAACAGGAAAATAAAAAAGTAGCTTCTGAAAACAGAACTGTGGAAGGATACAAATGATGGCTCCATGCTCCAGGGGAGTTACAAACCTAAGTAGAGGAAGTGAAGCCTTCAAGAGCTGCCAAATTAATAACGTGCAAATGAGAGCCACAGTGATGGCAATCAATGGTAAATAATGGGTGGCAAAGAATCTGACAACTGCAGTTGCTGCAGAACCACTCCTCTTCGCCACACAATATACTGAGATACTACCGTAAGGATATGACATAGACAAAGCATTCAGAAACTCTAAAGATATGTCTATCATTCCCTTCATTAAAAATCAATAAGAAAATGTTACATCATTCACTAGCAAAAATGGTAACTAAAACAGGTTGCTATAAATTTAAACAGAAACCGACACCATGATGAGAACTGTACAGTCATCTTTGAATTGTCTTCTATATAATTGCAGACAGCCATGAAGCACAAAAGTGTGATGCTGATCTGATCTTCCCAAATAACCTTCACTTCTTATTCCTCACTAAAACATGGCTAAGTGATGAAAAATAGGAAAAATGGAAGGAGTACCAATTGTTCACAAATACTTTAGCAAAGATGAGTGTGACGTAGAGCAAGGATCGAGTCCCACACAAGGTCTAGTTAAGCTGGGTTTTATTTTTCTGTATACACGTCTTCTATGAGAAGCCAGAGTTCAAGGGTATGGATAATACTTCTTATCCTGTCTTGGTCTTGACTCGTGGGTGTTTCTCCCCTTCTTCTTCTTCTTTCAGTCTTCCTGACGATTTCAGGTCACTCGGGGAAGAGAAGAGAAGGTGTAATAAACGTAAGTACTACTGTGAACGTCTAGCCTTGGGGAAAAAGGAGTGAGGGACCACCAGTGTTGTGTCGGCCGTCTAAGGACGTGATAGTGCAGGGGAACCGGGTAAAAGCAGGCAAGAGAGAAGCGCCCCTAGTCGCCGGCTTTCTCCTTCCTCCCGACCCACCCCGCAAAGCGGTCCCGTACCTGGGTGAGCCACGCTCCTCCAGGAGCGTGGCTGGGCGCAGCACGGAATCGTTGGCCTCCTGGCTCTCCTGGTGTTCCTGGTTCCGCAGGCTTCGCCGTCAGGAGCAGTCGTTCATCTTCTGGCGTCTCCGTCTGTTTCCTCAAGGCGTCTACGAACACTCCTCCTTCGCGTCTTCCGGCATTTGGGCTCTCCTCGTCCCAACTTCTGCCTTCCGCTATTGGCCCAGGGAGGATGACATCAGGATCCAGGGCGGCGCATTCTAAGGCCGAATCCCGGTTAAAGGGACCATGACCTGTAAAGGGGATGTCCGCTGCATGCGTGGGGTATCGTGTGACAGTCCCGTCCTCCGGCTGAAAAGAGAGGAGAGGACCGGTAGCAAGAGGTACAGTCCACCAGTCCTCCGCATGATCAGTTCCCTCCCGGGAGATGCTGGAATCGCGACAATGAGATTATAAAAAGCAACTGATTCATGCCACTTGAATGTCATTTGACGTAAATCAAAAGGATCAACCCAATCCCCATTAAGCTACATGTCATTTGCCCCTTCAGGCTGACAACCTTATTTTGTGAAGCAACTTATTGAATTCCTGAGATGATAAATTGATCTCTTCAGGTAACAGTATGTTCCTGGGAGGCATCAACCTACATTTGGGTAGATCCAAGGAAGCCGGCTACATCACAGTTCTCTTTATTCTTATGAAATGACAGCTACATACAAGGAAGTTACTTTCAGACCCACTCTAAAAGCTAAATTTTACACAACTTACATCTCATGATTAATAGATTAAGGGCGAGAAGTTGAGCCCTCTGGATTGGTAGGGTGACTCTCTTAAGCTATTTTCTGTCATTTCTTCCAAAGTCCAAAATTCAGGCCAGCCAAAGAGACCCAAACAATGAGTGACATACCTGAATAACAATTATCCTGCCAACCTAGTAGATAATATAGTCTTTTCCCGAGACACAATCCCACCAGACCAAAACACAAATAAGCTTGCAAATCAGTTCTCAGAGATTGACAAGACTCATGGACAGTGTATGACCAAAATAACTACAAAACTTACAGCCCTCAAAATCAATGCATTTGTATTCAAAGGTCATGAACAAACACAGCTAAACTCTTAGAGAGACAAAGCATAAGTGGTTCATGAATTATTTGCCCATGATGCAAGAAAACGAAGGATTGTGCGAAACAACACATTTTCAAAATTAAGTCTGCCTCTATCAAGAGTGGGGTTGGGGGGGTCCACGCGCAAAATCTCCCTAAAAGCTTTAAAGATAGAAAGTCTATATATGTATATAACTTATAACCATTCTCCCCCTTCTTCGAGGACATGGTGTAAAAATTGAACTCTCTTTTGATCCCTCCTGACAGTACGTGACCGTTGTATCACCATCAAGAAAACCAAGGCCACCTAGCCGTCCTTCAGAGTAGTGTTTTGATCAGAAATGTTTAATACCATTTCTAGAATGAAAGTACCCTTGCTTTCCCTTGAGTCTTTATCCTCAACTCTTCCCAAAGGGTTCAGCATCCCAGTTAACCTCTATTGGATGAACTTAATTAACACCTCCATGTTACAAGGCTTATGGTTTTTTCTGTTATGCTCGAATGAACTAGATAGTATTTGTTGAGAGCATATAAGCAAAAACGTCCTTTGGCCTAAAATGAAAAATCAATCTTGACAACTCACCCATGCTTCCTTAATGGTTGAATAAAAATGTTTTAACAGCTTTCCTAAATGAAGCAATGACGGTTCACTTTGCATGGTCAAAGGTAGCATGTTAGATACATTGGCTGAAACCATGGATCTATCGCTAAATGTAACCGCTCAAGATTTAGGAATAATGAGACAGAAATGTTATGCTGACTGGAGCGACCGGGTAGGTTTATACCACTTAAATTTAGTGGCCATGGAATCTGGCATGCAATGATATTTTGGTCTTTGAATAATAATCATGATCAGAAAAATAACCCTACAAGAGATCGGAAATCAATGAAGTGGTCTTTAGACAGGTGAAATATGGTCTAATCTAGTGAGGCCGCTAATCAAAATGGTAGCTACAATTTGTATAAACTAGAAATGCCTAAGAAATTTCTCACATCCTGGGTGTTATACATGAAAATTAACTTCATGCAGTTTCCTATACCACGTAATCACACGATGACACCCCTCCTCATACAGCCACCACTAGAAGCAGAATGCTGTTCAAGACAATCAAGCACTGCATTAACCCCCCTGCTGGACCCACTCATTCCTCACTCCACAGAAAAGTGCAATGCCATCAACCTCTTCTTCATTAAAAAAATATAGAAGATCCAACGGCACATAGACAACACCAACCAAGCCTGCTTTAATTTCCACACCCAACCCTTCCCGTAGAATACTGCAAAGATCAGCTTTCTAAGGTCTATCTCTCCTAGATCTCACTGACATACCAAAATACTTCAAAGCTACTTCTTATGTAGATGATGTGTTACCATTGCCCTTCATCACAGTTCTCTCTGGCGATGCTCTCTTAACCCTAATTGTCATTGTCAACACCCCGTCTCTCAAGGCATCTTCACAGAAGCTCTCAAGACACACCAGATCCTCCCACTCCTAAGAAACCTCACCAACTGCTGGCACATCCCTCCCCTACCATTAATTCATCAGAAAGATCATTGAAAAATCAATCAATATTAAACTCCAAGACCACATCATTGCTAGCCATCTTCCAAATGACTACAAGTCTGGCTTCAGATCATGCTGCTGCATGGAGATGGCAACCTTAAACACCGTAGAGGATTCCCTATTGACAACAGATGAAGATGTCTCCTGTCTCCTGATATTGCTGGACTTTTCAGCCTCCTTCATCAAGTCAACTATCCCACCCCCATACACACATTGGAGTCTCACATGGGATTCACCGGGAATGTCCTTCATTAGTTCTCCTGTCTTTCCAATCAGCACCAGTTTGGTCACATGGGCAACTCCAGGAATCCCTTAGGTCTCCAGACTGTTTCCTGTCATCTTCAACCTGTACATACCCTACCCACAGATAACAGCGTCAAGATTCACCACTATGTTGGTGACACAAAAATGTACTTGAAAGTATCCTCAGCTTTGGACATCCAATGCCTCAAACACTGCTTACACATCACCCAGACCTGGATGTCTAGTGCCTACCTGAAACTCAACCCAACCAAGACATGGTTCCTGTTATTTGCCAAGAACAAGGAACAAGATACAGTAGTGACCCGGGTCAATTACATAAAACTTGACGGATTCGAACCCCAACTTTTTACCGAATGCCAAGTCCTTTGGATTCACTCTGTACAACAACCTCATCCACATGGAACACATTGCCAAAAAATACAAACATGGCCTGATATCAGCTCTCTCTAATAAAGAAAGTCAAACCATTTCTTTAAAAAAGTGACTTTGAAATTTGCTGTATTCAAGTACGCTTGCATCTGGATGATGGTAATGCCCAACTTTCTGGCCTTCCAGACTCCACACTGTCATCCCTTAGGGGCATCCTACATGGTGCTGCATATCTCATCCAGGGTCTGAAGAAACATTGATCCAGCGGGTTACTAGCAATAAGCATTCATACACAAAATACTCACTTGGGCCCATACATTCATACTACACTAGCAATTTCCGCTGGTGGGTCAGTTGTTACTCTTTATCAAAATCCCTGCTACCAATTACCTTCTGAGTGAAGAGTAATGACTTACCGATGAACCCTTTGATAATTGGGAAGTTTAAAATGAGTGACATTCCATACAATTCATAATTTCTAAAATAATCACAAAGTCAAGAAGTTTTAAATGTTTATCTAAAGATTTAGCAGAGTAAAAAATACAAAGCCACATAGTACTTGAATCAAATCTCAAGGAGGAAGCATAACAATGAATTATTAATGAATGACGGTCCCTTAGGAAATGAGAAGATAGAGACAGCAGCGCAACTAAAGGTTGCATATATTTACCTAAAGTGCGAGAACCAAACCCCTTGGCCAAGGAGTTGGAAAGATAGGACCCTGGAAGGATGAAGAGCAAAGACTCCTCCTGGATCAGGACAGGACCGGGGACCTCTCTACCCACGACGCCTGCGTCGTTCCCCTCTCTGGTACTTCGCTTCTCCTTGATTCTCCCGTTTCTTCCTTCTAATGGATTCCGCCGCCCCCACCTCAGGACCTCTCTGGACAGCGGTTCAGTCTGCAATCGATCAGCCTCTCTGCTCCTTCCGCTGTGCTTAAGCTTGAGTTTCCTCCTGCATCTGCCTACTAATTTTCTAATTCTATATCTATTATACCCATCTACGCCCATGTACCTCCCCTTAATGTTGCTAACTTATGGGACCACTACTTCTGATTGGACAGGGACAGGGGGTTGATCCTCACACCATATTCTTTTAATGCTTTTTCTTAAAGCTCTTTGTTTTAAAATACCGCCCCTCAAATTAATACATTTGCTTTATTTCCCACCCGTCTCATGACAAAGTTTGTGCCTTTTTCATGTACAATGTTACAATTTTAAGGACATTCATGAATATGACAATATTGGCCATCAGGTCATGGCCTTGGACGACGTCCAGGTTGACTTCATCCTTTCCGCTCTGGGCAATCTTTCAAGGAGCATGCGCAGAACCCACGTCATTCGAGTTTTCAGTTCACCAACCCCAGGCCCAACATTTACGAACTAATAAAGTCAAAGAAGAAAATATTAGAATCACAAATAAAATGTTTCACTGTATACCCACTCTGTCTATTCTATTCCCATTTACTTATAAACTTATCCCCGCATTAATAGCGTTAGAATATTACAGTTTAAACAAAACATAAGAGCAAGCTGTAGCATGTGAGAACATATAGCAGCCATTTTAAAACACACTGCGCAGAAGCAAGAATTTTCCTACCAAGCAAAGAAAGACGTCACACCACGTGATATGGTTGAGACATGCGCAGTAAAGTTCCAGCGCAAAGCGGCCATTTTAGAATAGACAAGCGTTACTTGTTAGTAAAAACACATAAGCAAGCTTCCTTGCTAATTGTATTCGTGTGTGCAATATTTAGTATAAACAATACAATTTAATACATTAATACTTTAAGAGGATTGCATCCGAGCAAGTCTCATTTGTGAGTCCTTGCTCCATCAATCCCCTCTCTGATGGCGTTTCTGAGCCATCAAAATACTACCCACAATCAGATGCCAACTTTTAGCATATTATAGTTTCATTTTCATTTTTACACTTTCTACTTTTCACATCTCCTTTCAGTTTCTTGTATAATTCACTTCTTAAATCTTCAAGTTCAATCTCATCCAACTTTCTCTTCTTTCCTTTTTCTGTTATTTTATATGATTCTTTCCTCCTACAACATTTGCACCATATTATTATTACAAATATTATTATTGCTAACCCTGCTAAGGGTACTAATATTTTACCTATAAGTCCTTTCCCTATATTAGCAAACCAAGTACCAATTGACCTAATACTGTTGGTCAATCTTTCCCATACACTATCAACTTTCAGTGGTTTTAGTTCTTTCTCAAGTTTAGTTATATTCTGTATATATGTTCCAATTTCAGCACTTTTATCAGGTATATAAGTGCAACAATGTTTCGTCTTCAATAATTCACAGACTCCGCCCTCTTTTGCCAATATAATATCAAGAGCAAGTCGATTTTGCATAACCAAAGATCTAATCGCAACCATTTCTGCATTAATCATTAGAAATCCTCCAGCAGTGTCAGTTGATAAACGATCAACCACTGTAGATAATTTACATATTTTCCTTGAGTTCAGAATTATTCCCACTGAAGGTATCAATGCACCAAATATATCACCTATAATTTCTGAAAAACTAGCTCTTTTTCTACGTGTTAATTCACTATTATTTTCATTGCTGCCAGTGTTTCTTTTTACGTGGTATATCTTTGGAAATACTATTCCAAAATAACAACTTCCATACCACCGTGCGGGAAGCCTAAAGTAAGCCTTATTCCCACATACATAATAGATTCCAGGGAAAACTGAATCTGTTCCTCCCTTAAGTCCCCAACCTCCAATAATTAAGAAATTGTGTTCACATTCACTGGTACCGATGAAAATATTGTTATAATCAGTCTTTAACCTATGTAGACAAATTTTCCCTGTCTTTACAAAATCCAGAGCCATAGCAGCTTGAGCCTTGCCAGGTGTGTAACTACCTTCTTTCTCAGCCCAAGGTGGTAAATGAGCCTTATGCTCAGAAGCTTTCTTTTGGAAATCTTGTCTTCTACTCTCCACTAAATTCAAAAATATCTTTTCTTCTTCATGTATTGAACATGTTAGATTGCTTCTATGTGCATGTGTTATGTCTATGGATTTCATTGTTAAGAAAAATTCTCCCATAAACTGTGCATCTTTGCCACTAAGCACTGGATTCATATTCTTTCGAATCGGAACCTCAGAAAATATCACATCTATATTTGAATAATAATACTGAAGTCAGCCCTGTTCTATAAAATAAACTAGTCAATACACTACATGATATGCCATAAGTTAGTGGTAAATGATGATACGTTAACCCTTCTGCTACTGATTCAGGTAATTTCATACAAACATAACAATTACTAACTTCCATGGTATCTACATATTGAAATAATAACTTTGTGAAAACATTTAAACTGGTGTCGTTATCTGTTACTTCATGATGTAATTCTGGTTCGTCATCTGCCTTTAGTTCTACTCTATTGCCTTTCACGTTATCTGTTCTTTCCTTAGTTTCGTTGTTAATCTTTCTATCTATTATCATAAGATAAGGAATTGCTACGATCACGACTAACCACACTATAAGCATCACTACCAGGTTGCATATGCATATAGCACAACATCTTTTACAACCCTTCTGCTTTGGTCTCCCAGTAACTCTATCGTCAGGCATTTTGACAAGGAAGATTGCTCTTCTTATCGTTTTCTTCAAGTCTTTTCACGTTCTCAAGGTGGTTCTATTTCTTTTTCATAAGTCAGTTCTGCACTGGTTCCTTCGTCACCACTTTCACTTGATTCTGAGCTTTCGAAATCTTCGAGAATAATATAAGTCCAATCAGGGCCTTTAAATTTGTTATTTACAAGTCTCAGTCTTTTACTTCTTCGTTTTCCACTTTTGTTCTCTTGTCCCGTTTGGCTTGTTACTTCGTTCACTTGATCTGGATCTTCACTTCTGGTTGTTATGTGGTATTTTACTCTTTTGATGACGCTTCAGGCCAATGATCACCTTTTCTTGTTTTCTCTGTTTGTACTGTCTCTTTATTTCCTTCTTCAGAAATTCTTTTGTTTTCTAGTTGTGGCACACTTTTGTTTTCTTTTATTTCAGTTTCTTCTCCTTGTTCCTTTTCAGGTCTTACTGTTATTTCTTTTTCTATTTCACTGTGGATCTCTTGTAACTGATCTTGTTCTTGATTTACGATTTTATTCTCAAAATTCTCAAGATTTTCTTCTTCTGTGTATTTTTCTTGATCTAACTGGTTCTGATCAGGGCTTATTGTACTTTGAACTTCTACAGCCTGACTGGATTCTTCTAAACCTGTCTGACCCTGCTCAAAGTCTGATCGTTCTTCTTTAATTTGAGCCCAGTTTCCTCTCCTTATCTGTTCCTGCTCAGGTTCTTGAGTTTGTTCTTTTTCTTCTTCCTGAGCTGCTTCTTCTTCACCTGTCTGATCTTCTTCAATTTCTTCTAGATTTACTTGACTTCTTGTTCTGTGGTAAACTTCTGGAATTTCCACCACTGGTATCCAGTCCTGACTTGTGCTCGGTTGTTCTTCGTCAGCTTCCTTTGAATCTCATACCTGAGATTCTTCAGCTGGGCAACCTTCAGCTTCCTCAGTTATTGGTGCTGTCTGAGAATTTTCTTCTTCAGGATCTGGTACTCTTTTGGTGTGACTTACATGAATCCAATTAGGATATCCTGCACATTTTACTGCTGTATTCGTGATTAGTATGATCTGACAAGGTTTTCCCCACCTAGGTGGTAGACACGTCTCTCTGGTGTGTTTCTTCACTACCACCCAATCACCAGGATTCAGATCATGTTCTTGTTCAGGCTGCCTGGATACGGCGTCTTCTCCAACCTGGTGAGAGACAGAACGCACTAAGTCAGCCAATCCTTTGCAATATTCCAGGACCATATCATCAGATATATTCAGTAATTTATTTGTGGGAACATGTGCTTGTCTCATTGCTCTTCCCATCATTATCTCGTGCGGACTCAATCCAGTATTTCTATCAGGAATGCTTCTGAGTCCCATTAAAACAAGTGGCAATGCATCCGGCCACTCTAATGATGTTGATGCACACATTTTTCCCAGTCTGGACTTTATTGTGCCATTCAATTGTTCAACCACTCCAGAAGCCTCTGGGCGATATGCACAGTGCAATTTCTGCTCAATTTGGAATGCTTCACAGATTATTTGAATCACTTCACTGTTGAAATGCTTTCCTCTATCTGATTCCAAAGTTACTGGAAAACCAAACCTAGGTATGAGTTCACGTAACAACAACTTTGCGACTGTAATACTGTCATTTCTTCTGGTAGGGTAAGCCTCCACCCACTTTGAAAACAGACACACTATGACCAGTACATATTTCAGCCCTCTGCATGGTGGCAACTGAATAAAATCAAACTGCAGTCTTATAAATGGACCTTCTGCATTTCCAATTTTTCCAAACCCAATTATTGTTTTTCTTCCTGGGTTATGCATTTGGCAAGTTAAACATCTCTGGCATAGACTCTCTGCTACAGCCCTGAACCTTGGATTATACCAATTTTGTCTGAAGAGCCTAATCATTGCATCTCTCCCTATGTGAGTGTCTCCATGATACATCCTGGCCATCTGTGAGAGCAGACAGTCGGGCATGACTGGTCTGCCATCGGCATAAATCCATACATCGTCGTCTGTCCTTTGGGAACATCCTATTTTAATCCATGTGGTTTTCTCACTCTCATCAGCATCATCTTGCACTCTTTTTACATCATTCCATGTTTCAGGCGGCACATATAGCATAAGTTGGCAGCTGATTCCCATTCTTTCCACCCTTTTATTGACTGACAACCTGTTTTTGGCACACTGTTGAGCCACCAAGTCTGCATATCTGTTACCGACTACCACCCAGTCATCTCCTGACATTTCACCACAGCCAATTCCTTTGGTGATTGTATTGCTTCTAGCAATTCCCTTACAAATTGTCCATTTTTAATGGGGGATCCTGATGAAGTCATGAAATTCCTCTGCATCCATAATTGGCCAAAATCATTCACAACCCCGTAACCATATTGACTATCTGTAAATATAGTTACTTTTTGATTCCTCCCAATTTTGCAAGCCTTTATCAATGCAATCAATTCAGCTATCTGTGCAGATTTGACTCCTGGTAAATAGGATGCTTCAACTATTCCAGTTAATTCGCATACTGCATAGGCAGCAGTTAGTTTACCATCTTCATGCCTTTGGCATGAACCATCAACAAACAGCTCCCTATCTGGCTTTCTGAGGGGCAGTTCCTGGATGTCAGGACGTGGTTTCGTACATAATTCTGTGACCTGTAAACAGTCATGTTCTTCTTCATCATCTTTGACTTTCTCATGGTAGGGGTCTGGCAGTAAGGTAGCAGGATTTACTATTGTGCACCTTACTATGGTCACATTTTCAGCACCCATTATTATTCTTTCATAATTAGTCAGCCGACTAGGAGTAAGATGCTGAGTTCGGGTTCTTGTCAACAGAATCACAACCGCATGTGGAACAAACACCTTTACAGGGTGTCCCATCACAATTGACTCACTTTGTTCAATGCTCAAACAGGTAGCCGCCACTGCTTTCAAGCAGCCTGGCAACGCGGCTGCCACGGGGTCCAATGTAGCAGAAAAATAGGCTATAGGACGTCTGTCTAAACCATGTCTCTGGGTTAAGACTGAAAGTGCACAATTTTCTTTCTCATGGCAGAATAATGCAAATTCTCTTTTATAATCAGGCATGCCTAAGGCAGGTGCTGAACACAGAGCATTTCTCAATTTTACAAAAGCTCCTACGCTCTCGTCATCCCACTCAACTGGGTTCTTTGCCTTCTTTTTTGTCATTTGGATTAATGGTTTGGCTAACAGAGAAAATCCTAGTATCCATTGTCGACAATAACCTACTATTCCTAGGAACATTCTCACTTCTCTTTGCGTTACAGGCATTTTCATTTTCTTTATTAATTTTACTCTTTCGGAGGTTATCCTTCTTTTTCCCCTCTCAATTTGGTGTCCCAGATATTTGACTGCTGTTGTACAAAACTGCAACTTTTCAGGTGAAACTTTATGCCCTTCCCCTGCTAAATGATTTAGCAAAGCAATGGAATCAACAACACAGTCTTCTCTGGTGTTTGATGCCACCAGTAAATCATCTAAATATTGTACTAGGACTGAGCTTCCTGGCATCACTAGTTTCTCTAGATACTTTTTCAATATCTGATTGAAGATGGAAGGACTTTCCGTGTACCCCTGAGGAACACGATTCCATACATAGACTTTGTTCTCAAATTTAAATGAGAAAAGATACTGGCTATCTGGATGCAAAGGTATAGAAAAGAATGCTTGGCATAGATCAATCACTGTGAACCATCCTGCACTCCAAGGAATCTGATATAGAATTACTGCAGGATTTGGCACTATGGGACAACAGGGTTCCACAATCTTATTTATTTTTCTTAAATCCTGAACAATCCTATATTTTCCACTAGGTTTCTTCAAACCCATTATTGGTGAATTACAAGAACTACTCATTACTTCTTTTAGTATGCCTTGATGTACCATTCTGTCAATTTCTTCAATGACTCCTGCTTTTACTTCTGCACTCATTTTGTACTGTCTGGTATTTGGAAAAATTGCACCTTCCCTTACAGTAATTTTGACTGGGTCTATTTTTGCCATAAGTCCTACTTCTTTTCCTGTGAAATCCCATACTATGGGGTTTACAGTAGTTTTTAATTCTTCTGGTAACTCGTCTTTTGTTATTAAGGAAAACATCTCATCTACTTCTGTACCTTGTTTTGCAATATTAAATTTATATACATGGTCTTCATCTGGGGTCTGAACTGCCACACCATCTGGCGTGCAGAAAATTGTGCAGTTCATCTTGCATAACAAATAGATTTACTGGACTGGAATCACACACCACAAATTGATGCATTTCTCTAAAATTTCCGATTTTTACTTCCATTGGTTCAGTAAGAGGTGTTCTAATCTTTCGATTTGCCACCCCCACAACTTGGATAGCTTCTCCAGAGAGAGGAAGGTCTGGGATATCTGCTGTGAGAACAGTAGACCTGGTAGCACCAGTGTCCAAAAGGAAAGTAATATCGTTCCCTTTTATGTTCCCTTCAACATATGGACCTGACTGATCTACCGGTAAGGATGCGCCAAGTACGCACTCCTTCTCCCCCTCTCCTAGGCACCGTCATGAACTGTATTGACAGAATTCGTCCTGTAAAAGAAACTGTGATGTTACATAATCATTCTTACCACTTCCTCCTTGATATCCGACGTCTGTACCGTGCTTTGCTCTGCTTACATTACCCTGTATAGGTGCAGTTGGTAACTGACTCTGAGGATTTACACCCTGCTGTGAGTCATTCTGCGTCTGTGGATTTAAATTTTGATTTGGGCCATTATTATTCCGTATCTTTTTACATTCATCCTTCCAATGCCCCAATTTTCCGCACCCGTGACAAGGAAACTTCTTTTTGGCCTCTTCTCTGCTCATTCGTCCTCTCACTTTTCCTCCATTCCCAGTGTCACCATTCGCTCCAGAATCCTTTCCCTGACTTTCACTTGTATTATCCAAATTAATTCCCTGTTTCTCAGCCATTTTTACCTGAGCCCACATTACTTTCCCTGTAATTTCTTGTGCCTATCTTCAATGTCATCTCCACAATATTTTGCATATTTCAAAATTTCATCGATGGGCTTTCCCTGCCAACACAGCATGTGTTGCTTAATCATCTGACAAATCTCTGGCTTTAGACCATAAACAAATCGGTAAACAAACTGACTCATATTTTTATCTCCAATGTCCTCGAATCCACTATACTGTTTGAATACCTGCAATAGACGTTCATAGTACACATGTACAGATTCACTAGCTTCTTGGGTAGTTCTATCTATTTTTACCCAATCTGTTTCTTTCGGTGGTATCTTCCCTTTCAGGTAAGTTATTACCTGCTGATACTTTTTCATTACATCATTTGACGGGGCACCTGTTTTTGGATCTCTGGGATACTCATCACTAGGCCAATCAACTGTGATTTTATAATCTGTCCATAAATCGGCAGGTACCACTATGTCGAACAAACCATCCAAATTCTTCAACAATACCTTTGACACTTTCACAAACCTTTCAACCTGCTTGTACCATTCAATTGGCTTTTCTCTCAACTTTGGGAAATTATTCGTAAATGACAAAATATCCTGTCTACTCCATGGGACATGTACATATCCTCCTCCTGGAACTTCTCTCATTGGGTACATTTGATCTGTTTTCCCTGTTTCCTTCATTAAATATTCAGAAGCTGTTCTACTGCATCGTGCTTCTTCCTTTTTCTTGGTCCATCTAACTTTCCATTTATCTAGGTCTCCCCATTTCTGTAAGACTGTCATTAATTCTTTTATTTGTAATTTTCTTCCACAGGCGTTCATGTTTTCTAAGTCTTTATCAGAAAAATCTGCTCTATAAGGTTTCTGTAGGACTTTTGATTTCCCTATTTCGATACCCATCTGCAGAGCTAAATCGGATAATTTCTCGTGGAATAATTTTGCATTTCTAGTGATACTCCTGCACACGAACAATAATTCTTCTTCATCATAAGTATTTAGGCGATCTAACCCTACATTTCCTGCTATTATTTTTTCCAATTCAACCTTTAATTTATAAATGTCCATGATCTTTGGGGGTGTATTTTGTTTATCTGATCCTTGTGCCCACCTTTCTAAATCTTCTGGTGTTACTACTGTGGCACTTTTGGTTCCTGATGAGGTTACTATATTCACATCTCTTGAGCAACCAGGTGTAGCTCTTCTGGGGGTACTATTTACAGAATCTCGAATGGGCAAGTCCATTAATGAAATCATAGATTCACAATCGCTGAAGTGATCCTCAACCATTACTACTGGTTCAGGTTTAGAGACGTTCACAGCTGTAGGCGTAACTAGAGGTTTGGGACAATTTACCTTGTCACCATACAAGGGGACTACTGGACCAATCGTTACAGGTATGGTCAATGAATCAGGGTGAACACTTAATTGTGTTATCTTCTGTATTAATTCTGCCCTATTTTTATCTATGGCTTCTTTTTCTTTGTCATGTAGTACCCTATTAGCTGGAGAATCATGCAATACTTGTGGTACCAATGGTGTCCTTAACAATGGTGCACTTGGGGTGCATCCACTTGTCCCTTCCTGATATGGTGGCGGGTTCTTTAATATGTCTTCCATAAATTCATCTTCGGAATCTCCAAATCTTGTCAAATGTTTTGTCTTTTCAGTGCATTTGTTACCTAATAGCTCATCTGCCGTAAATATCGGATACAGACCCTCTGTGAGCATTGCCCTTCTCCACTGTTTCATCTGACCGTCCCTTGACTCATTATGGTACCTAGGGAAAAATCCTCGATAACCCCTATTACTCCTGGATCGGTCTCGCTCAAATGCCTCGGTTTCCCATTCCTCTAAGGCTTCTTATTGAGTTAATCTTGGTCTGGGTTCTAAATCATTCATCCTCAATCTCAAATTTTGAAGGATTCTTCCATTGAAAGTGCCATTCTCTGGAAATGCTAATATTCCATCGTTTTTGGTATATTCTATCCAATTCTCTATCCATATGCAAGTGTGGTAACCTCTCTCCATCATCATGAATGAAGCGGGAGTTTTAGCTGGTGGAATGATAATTCCTTCTCTAGTTTTGATTGGCTTATCCTTTTTAAAATAATTCTTAATCTTTTGTAAGACTGACATTTTCCTCTTCTCTCCGTGCATTCTGGGTAAATCTCGATGTAAAAAATTATATTCTGCAAAGCCTAGGAATCTCCTATCCGGACGAGTTCCTATTAAAGTTGGATCGCGTTTTAACATGCAATCCCTTATCCACTAAGATTTCAGTTTCTATTGTAACTACCAATCAAAAACCTACTACTTTTTCTCTCAGAACCAATCCTTGCGCGGATTTTCTGTGACGTGTGTCTGACAACCCCTCCTTTACAATCTGCGCTTTCCTGTCCCTCGCTGTTTCAACCAATCCCAGCGCGGTACCTGTGACGTCAGCTTCCTCTCCGGTAGCTGACCCTCCCTTTACAAAATTCGTACGCAAACTTTACATTTTCTCTATACTTCTTTAAAATTCCATAACAACATAAAACATTCACTATCGTGTCAGTTTCGCTAAATTAAAAAGATAATTCTCTCACACTTAGTAAAACTTTTCCGTTTACTAATCACACACTACGAGTAAAACCCTTCCATTTACCCTTCACGTAAGCTTCAGAAATACCTGTTACTTCTCCAATGTTACCCTTTCTAGGTGATATAACATCAAATTTTCACCAGCATACTCCTTTGCTGTCACTCATATACACAAAGTCCCTAACAAGTACTGATAGCCCTGCTTAACTTTTCAGTACTATTTCTGCCTGACAGATAACCTCACTGCAGTATGGCTTCCACTTACCATCCGCTATTCTTTCCCGGGGATTCTGGACAACATAAAACAAACTTTAAACAATAACGGATGTTAATAAAATACTCATTACCCAATTAACAAAGTGTAACCATCCTCTGCTACCAGAAAACTGATCCAGCGGGTTACTAGCAATAAGCATTCATACACAAAATACTCACTTGGGCCCATCCATTCATACTACACTAGCAATTTCCGCTGGTGGGTCAGTTGTTACTCTTTATCAAAATCCCTGCTACCAATTACCTTCTGAGTGAAGAGTAATGACTTACCGATGAACCCTTTGATAATTGGGAAGTTTAAAATGAGTGACATTCCATACAATTCATAATTTCTAAAATAATCACAAAGTCAAGAAGTTTTAAATGTTTATCTAAAGATTTAGCAGAGTAAAAAATACAAAGCCACATAGTACTTGAATCAAATCTCAAGGAGGAAGCATAACAATGAATTATTAATTAATGACGGTCCCTTAGGAAATGAGAAGATAGAGACAGCAGCGCAACTAAAGGTTGCATATATTTACCTAAAGTGCGAGAACCAAACCCCTTGGCCAAGGAGTTGGAAAGATAGGACCCTGGAAGGATGAAGAGCAAAGACTCCTCCTGGATCAGGACAGGAACGGTGACCTCTCTACCCACGACGCCTGCGTCGTTCCCCTCTCTGGTACTTCGCTTCTCCTTGATTCTCCCGTTTCTTCCTTCTAATGGATTCCGCTGCCCCCACCTCAGGACCTCTCTGGACAGCGGTTCAGTCTGCAATCGATCAGCCTCTCTGCTCCTTCCGCTGTGCTTAAGCTTGAGTTTCCTCCTGCATCTGCCTACTAATTTTCTAATTCTATATCTATTATACCCTTCTACGCCCATGTACCTCCCCTTAATGTTGCTAACTTATGGGACCACTACTTCTTATTGGACAGGGACAGGGGTTGATCCTCACACCATATTCTTTTAATGCTTTTCTTAAAGCTCTTTGTTTTAAAATACCGCCCCTCAAATTAATACATTTGCTTTATTTCCCACCCGTCTCATGACAAAGTTTGTGCCTTTTTCATGTACAATGTTACAATTTTAAGGACATTCATGAATATGACAATATTGGCCATCAGGTCATGGCCTTGGACGACGTCCAGGTTGACTTCATCCTTTCCGCTCTGGGCAATCTTTCAAGGAGCATGCGCAGAACCCACGTCATTCGAGTTTTCAGTTCACCAACCCCAGGTCCAACATTTACGAACTAATAAAGTCAAAGAAGAAAATATTAGAATCACAAATAAAATGTTTCACTGTATACCCACTCTGTCTATTCTATTCCCATTTACTTATAAACTTATCCCCGCATTAATAGCGTTAGAATATTACAGTTTAAACAAAACATAAGAGCAAGCTGTAGCATGTGAGAACATATAGCAGCCATTTTAAAACACACTGCGCAGAAGCAAGAATTTTCCCACCAAGCAAAGAAAGACGTCACACCACGTGATATGGTTGAGACATGCGCAGTAAAGTTCCCGCGCAAAGCGGCCATTTTAGAATAGACAAGCGTTACTTGTTAGTAAAAACACATAAGCAAGCTTCCTTGCTAATTGTATTCGTGTGTGCAATATTTAGTATAAACAATACAATTTAATACATTAATACTTTAAGAGGATTGCATCCGAGCAAGTCTCATTTGTGAGTCCTTGCTCCATCAACATGATCACATCACATCCATCCTGATGGAACTCTACTGAAACCCCTTGCCGTCCCTATCATGACCAGCACTCACGCTTATCTTGCAGACAAGTACACCGTTAGGCCTGGGCGGAATTATTAATTCCGCTGGCACAATCGGAGGAATTTGATAATTCTGAGTTAATCTTGAAACAGGAAGTTACTTATAAATTCCACCAGTCCGCCAGCGGAAGTAATCTGCAATGAATTGTTTCTAAAGAGGGCTGAAAGAGGGAGCAGTCCAGCTATGTTTACTGGGGGTGAATGTTTGCCAATGTGCAACATTCCGTCCATCATCTTGTGTGTTTTGCATTTCGCCCTAAGTGGGAAGGGTATGCCCAGACGTGGGTCCCGTGCTCACTACGCCACTGGAGTCAAGCTATCCTGGCTGATGAGGGCTGAAAGCCCGAAACCGGTCCTAGGATGCTTGATTCCGGTCCAGGGAAGACATGGCTTGGCAGTTCGGTCTGGACTGTTCCCATGAGGCACAGGGTCAAGACTGATTTGCATATGGCTATGTCTGAACTGGGGTGGCGTGGTGAAGCAAAATAACGATGGATTAAACCCAGATCTGTGACTGGGGGTGAATGTTTGCCAATGTGCAACATTCCGTCCATCATCTTGTGTGTTTTGCATTTCGCCCTAAGTGGGAAGGGTATGCCCAGATGTGGGTCCCGTGCTCACTACGCCACTGGAGTCAAGCTATCCTGGCTGATGAGGGCTGAAAGCCCGAAACCAGTCCTAGGATGCTTGATTCCAGTCCAGGGAAGACATGGCTTGGCAGTTCGGTCTGGACTGTTCCCATGAGGCACAGGGTCAAGACTGATTTGCATATGGCTATGTCTGAACTGGGGTGGCGTGGTGAAGCAAAATAACGATGGATTAAACCCAGATCTGTGACTGGGGGTGAATGTTTGCCAATGTGCAACATTCCGTCCATCATCTTGTGTGTTTTGCATTTCGCCCTAAGTGGGAAGGGTATGCCCAGACGTGGGTCCCGTGCTCACTACGCCACTGGAGTCAAGCTATCCTGGCTGATGAGGGCTGAAAGCCCGAAACCGGTCCTAGGATGCTTGATTCCGGTCCAGGGAAGACATGGCTTGGCAGTTCGGTCTGGACTGTTCCCATGAGGCACAGGGTCAAGACTGATTTGCATATGGCTATGTCTGAACTGGGGTGGCGTGGTGAAGCAAAATAACGATGGATTAAACCCAGATCTGTGACTGGGGGTGAATGTTTGCCAATGTGCAACATTCCGTCCATCATCTTGTGTGTTTTGCATTTCGCCCTAAGTGGGAAGGGTATGCCCAGACGTGGGTCCCGTGCTCACTACGCCACTGGAGTCAAGCTATCCTGGCTGATGAGGGCTGAAAGCCCGAAACCGGTCCTAGGATGCTTGATTCCGGTCCAGGGAAGACATGGCTTGGCAGTTCGGTCTGGACTGTTCCCATGAGGCACAGGGTCAAGACTGATTTGCATAGGGCTATGTCTGAACTGGGGTGGCGTGGTGAAGCAAAATAACGATGGATTAAACCCAGATCTGTGACTGGGGGTGAATGTTTGCCAATGTGCAACATTCCGTCCATCATCTTGTGTGGTTTGCATTTCGCCCTAAGTGGGAAGGGTATGCCCAGACGTGGGTCCCGTGCTCACTACGCCACTGGAGTCAAGCTATCCTGGCTGATGAGGGCTGAAAGCCCGAAACCGGTCCTAGGATGCTTGATTCCGGTCCAGGGAAGACATGGCTTGGCAGTTCGGTCTGGACTGTTCCCATGAGGCACAGGGTCAAGACTGATTTGCATAGGGCTATGTCTGAACTGGGGTGGCGTGGTGAAGCAAAATAACGATGGATTAAACCCAGATCTGTGACTGGGGGTGAATGTTTGCCAATGTGCAACATTCCGTCCATCATCTTGTGTGTTTTGCATTTCGCCCTAAGTGGGAAGGGTATGCCCAGATGTGGATCCCGTGCTCACTACGCCACTGGAGTCAAGCTATCCTGGCTGATGAGGGCTGAAAGCCCGAAACCGGTCCTAGGATGCTTGATTCTGGTCCAGGGAAGACATGGCTTGGCAGTTCGGTCTGGACTGTTCCCATGAGGCACAGGGTCAAGACTGATTTGCATATGGCTATGTCTGAACTGGGGTGGCGTGGTGAAGCAAAATAACGATGGATTAAACCCAGATCTGTGACTGGGGGTGAATGTTTGCCAATGTGCAACATTCCGTCCATCATCTTGTGTGTTTTGCATGTTTAAATATCACAGCAGATTAAAGTTTAATCTGCAGTGTTTTTTAAGCATAGAGGGACTGCCCCTTCTTGCGGCCCTGTTTTGAAACCACTGCAGTGTATACATCACGGTGCTCTTAGATACTCTGCAGTGCATGCCCCTCGGCGCCCCTATATACTCTGCAGTGATTACTGCAGCATGTGTAAGGGTGCCGAGGGGTATGCCCTGCACAGTGATATGCAGTGGTTTCTAAGGTTTAGAAACTGCTGCATATCACTCATCGGTGGCTCCCTTACATACTCTGCAGTAATCACTGCAGAGTATGTAAGGATGCTGAGTGGTGTTTGGCTGCACTATTTTCTTAGCGCAAAATGCATCCCTGCATTAATTTTTTTAAAATAGCGCCAAATGCCCACTGCTACCCATCGCGCAATTTTGCAGAATTTTAATGTAATTCAGTGGAATTTGCTGAATCAAATTCCACCAATTCCGGCAACCCCTAGTCACCATCTCTGATGGATCGCGGCATACCCGCAGCCAGGACACCATCAAATTTCAGACCAAGAAGTATAAAAAGGAAAAAACAAGGCAGCAGGCCTTTTCATCTATACACCCAGGATCTGGAACAACATCCTCGTATCCATCAAGACTGCCCCAATGCTGCTCCAATTTAGGAAAGAGTTAAAAGTTCAGATCTACAAAAAAACTACAAGACAAATCATTAACCATCCATAACCTAGCTGCCGCTCTTCTTACTCTTTGACTTTTTGCTTGTCAATGACCATGTACAGCACTCTGATGTTTTCTGGATATGTTCAGAAATACCACATACATTCATACATACACACCTGCATACTTATATAAAACTACAATGCCCTGTGAACACAATATTTTCGGTGCACTCACTGACACTGTGGCTAAGGTACAGTTCTTGAACTCAAATGCCTTCTACAACACTTTCCAAACACACACCCTAATGTTGCTCACCTTCCAGCTCAGGAATTGGTGCATTAAAACTAAATGGTGCTGCAAGTCTCTCACAGTAAAGCACGTTCAAACTGTGCACTTCCACATTCCAGTGACGCCTTGAAAATGCGTTACATGCTGCGGTTATGTCACACTCCACTCTGCATGCCCAGGACAGGCCACACACTTCTTGCACCATGCTCACAGGAAGGCACTGCATTCCGGTGATGCTTACAACATGGGATACGTGATGCTGTTAATGGATACACGCCTGCTCACAACTGCAGCCGGGCTTCACAGCTTCCAATCTTTGCTAGGCAAAGCATCTTAAATTAGTCAATAATATTAAGTCAACGTGCCACCTCACTTATATTCTTGTGGACCACTCACCAAATTGGCTCACTGATCCCACCTCCTTCTAAGTAGTCTGTCAACCAAGCTCCTGTCCACACTCCCTAAAATGGGTTGAAAGTTCAAAAACACCAGGGGAGTAATACAACAAGCCCTGAGGTTGCGTTGAAGGCTAGATTCTCTCTGATCCCAGCAGTCCATTGCCACTTTAAAAAAAAGCATACAATGAAGGTAAGGTGAGCAGGCTCTTGATTCAAATTTATCCACTGATAGCTCCCCAACAACTGTCACTCAGAGAATCCTGAGGTACAATTAGGTCATATGGTTCTAGAGGGACACAAACAAAGAATGGAAAGCCAGGTGGTCCAAAACACAACCCAAACATAGATAAAAGGCAAGGGCCAATAAAGGAATATAATGTTATGACACTTGTTGAATTGATGCAGCTTTTTGGTACAGTATGGTATGGTATGGTATGGAATGTTATGGTATGGTATGGTAATGTAGCAACTATTTTGCAAATCCCGCTGAAAAGAAAGAAAAAACAATTAAACTCATAGCTGCAAAATGACCAATTTGAAAGCAATTGGAGGGTTTAAAATGTTTTCATAAGTTGGAGAAGGAAGCTATGTACTGAGATCTCAAAGGTGAAAAATCCACAATGTGCAGGGGGAGTACTGAGAAAGAACATTCACCTCTTCTTTTTCCTGTGGAAGTAAGGGACTTTCAGAAGTGCACTAATGCAGAACGAAGGGCTTCAATAGTATTATGTGAGACACCATTTACAGTAAAAGAGGATGGTGCAATGCCATACGATGCCCAGTGAACGACACATACACATATATTACATTTGATGTGTAACTATATTAGTATCCATTGGAAATCGCTAGGAAGGATATTACAGGATTATACTTGCATACAGAAGGAAGACCAAAACTACATTTTGATTAATCTGCAGTTTAGCTAAGAGTGGTTTTGAAAGCCCATGATTAGGGGAATTGTCATAATCGAGTCTTGATCCTACTGCATTAGTTAAAGCAATAGTCTATATTATGGAGTGGTATAGGGCAAATGTGTTTCCTGTTAAAGTTGGAAAAGCAGGATAAAGACTCTACTAGTACCTGGGGTGCAGGAATGAGCTCCATGTAAATCATTAACCACAGACTACACACAGTGGGCAGTGGGGGAGGGATTGGTCACACCTCTGATGTCCTTAACCTACGGCCTCACATATTGCCACAGTCGCCCACAATCATCACCTCAGTCATTCCAGAGTTTTGCCTTAGTCAATGGGTATTCATCCAATCCAAAATCTTCTGCATGCAGCAATATAAGCAGCATGTGAATGCAGGCACTGTTGGAGGAAATACATGGACGCATGCATTGCTGGGAGGAGCGCGTGGATTCCTCATTATCCCACACCAAACCTTAGTAGCATTTGGATATCAGACATATAAATATAGAAACTGACGAAGCAGGGTCGATCAAGATGTGTCAGAGCTGTGTGTTGCTAGTGTTGGAATTTGTTGAATAGCATGTAGTGAATGTGTCAATAATACATACACGAAGTACTCTGGATGGTAAATACTATCAAAGAACCCCTGCGGAAAGTGTCTTCCTGCAATTTGCCAACCCACGTGGTGCTTTAAAAACTGCACATTTATAGAGCTTTCATCAGGCTGAAGAAATTCACACTGTTACACTTACAGCCGCATGCTAAGAAACAGCGCATAAATTAACATGCACAGCCTGATAGATATATATATATAGCATCAAGCAAACATACAGGGCCAGAAGCCATTTCACCTTTCTCAGCAAAGGGCGATGCTGCAATTAGTGTTAAATAGTATGATGTGAATTTAGGAACTTTCTTTGCTTCCAGCATTTTTGTATCAAGATGGCAAAGCTTCGAGGTTACAAAGACCAAGGAAGAAGTGAAGATTTTCTATGTAGTGCACGTGGAGAAATTGAATAAACTAAGACACCTGGGTAATTATGGAGGAGCTAGAGGACAATCTGTTCCTTTTAAGGTTCACAAATATAAGCAAATATTTGCCTGCATGCTGAATGACATAAGCTTTATGCCGTCCCAGAAAAAAATGACACCATTAAATATCAACTTTCATGATTTCATTTAAGAAAACCTCTTTTCTGGCACTTAATCGTGACTGCCATTATTTTTTTTTATCATTAATTATTGTATTATTCTCATTTCTTCCATGCGCGGTATGACATTTAAATCAGACATTTTGTACAAAAGGACAGTAAAGGTACATAGCATGATAGGTAGATAGGGTGGATAACACCAGCCAAAGTGGGTAATTAAAGTATTGTACAAATAAGCTGTTTTGTGATGGACTGATATCGAAAGAAATAAACATTTTGAAATAAAGCTCTCTATAGTTTGTGGGTCATTGGTTGTTTGTCCTTTTCCATCACATCTATGCCACTTCAGGGTAGTTTTACACAAATTATTAAGGGGCGCAGACCTCAAGATGCAGTGGTTTCCAGTGGTGGGAATCAAGAAAACAGAAAGACAGATTGGAATCTGAACCCTTCAAAAGGTGGTTTGGGTGTTACCAGCAATCTTAGAGGGTGGATTAACAAATCATTGGGGTGGTGGTGGTGTGGAAGGTCAGTATGTAGGCAACGTAGTACAGTACAGGGAACTTCGGTGCACAACTTTGAACTCATTTGTTTTTAGCTCAGGATGTCCAGGCTCAGCAACAAGAGAGAATGGCGGGTGTTTGCCTGAGCAAAGTGAAGAACCTTGTCTAATTGGTGGAAGAAATACTGAGAGCAGCCCATGAACATCCGTTTGCAGTAATCCAAATTACCAAGTACTAGTGCATTAATTAGTGCATAAGTGGCATTCAGTGTAAGACATAGGTGCATTTTTTCTATGTTCAGCACTTGATAAAGTGTTTCCTGTGTTCGTAGTAACACACTATTCCATAGACATTAAACAGTTGAAAACTGCACTGAAAGTTGTAGCAGTGAAGGAGAAACTCAAGTTATCTCGGGGGGGCGAGGGGGGAATTGGATAGAATGACATGGAGTGATGGGTAAAAGAGGGTATAGCAAGTAGAGGACTTCAGGTGTACAGCATCAGGGACCTTAGGAAAATCTAATGTCAAATAGCTTTGAAGCATTCAGAGACATGTGAGTGACTGTAGGGTTAGAAGGGAGGAATGAAATGAGGATCAGAGTAAAAATACAAAAATATTAAGAGAAGCCAAAAGAGGAGATGATGCCCCCAAGAGAGATACATTGGACTAACCATCCATGCACCCCAGGTAGTAAGTTGGTGGTGACATCTTGGGGTCCAACCCCACTAAGAAAAACAGCCTGATAAACGTGCTTAAAATGTGGGAGCCCTCTTTCATAGTGATTTATCATCTATCCCAATTAAATGGCGTCCGAATCTGAAGATACCAATCTTAGTGCCTGAATCCCTAATGAAGATTCAGGCAAAAATTAAATACTTCAGGAGAAAAAAAGATAAGAAATATCAAATTCCTGATAGAGATATGTGTTTTTCAAGAAGCAAATTAATCTCCCTGAATCTCAAAAAGGAGATTCTGGAGTTCAATCAAGATGATTGAACCTCCATATGCAAATGTAACATGCCCCACTTCTTTGTAAATAAGGTTAGCCTACAGTTGGATGTGATCGGTCTGAAGGGCACCAGGAGAAGGACAGAAGAACTCTACAGACAGTAGTAAGGAGAACAGGGCAGAATATTTTGTCTATTCCGAGTTTTACTTGCAATGGTGGATTTTAGTTTTGTTGGTTTTATTGAACTTGTGTTTGATAATTTACTTTCTTTAAATTATCTTTCACGTTTAGTTTCCTTCTATGTGTGTTTTGTTTAACAGAAGCAAGATTAGCATCAATCTATCACCCTTAAAGTCAACTATTGGTAAAATAGAATTACTCTGTTTTTTGGTATTTTTGTTTGATCTGGTTAGATCCTGGTGGTGCTCCTAATTGTGATTGTGATAGTTTTATTGATTCAGTTCATATTGTCTTGTCTGAGTTTAGGGGCTGATAGAAGGTAACAATGTGCAACAAAAGTATTTAAACATAACTTCAATCACAAGGGAAAATGAATGTACTTTCTGGAATATGTAATTCTACATCACGTTCAGTGAAACTATTATGAGTGTAAACATCATGTCACATATTTAGCAAATCCAGTTAGAGTATGTGGTTGGCTCATAATGACAAGATTATGGAAGTGTGGGCTGCATTTAATAACATAACAACGGACATTTATGTGATAAGATGCATTGCTTGAATGTCCTCTTTGGTGCCAATGGACACATATGGTTTTCATCATATCTCTCACTTATCACATATGAGCTGCATCCTATCTCTCAAGATTAAATATGGATTGCATCAGATCTCTTAATACACCAATTTGCCATTGAACTCCTGGATCTTTACATTCACTAGACCAATACCAATTTCTGCTGTTTATATCAATATGTTACCCTCATCCTGATATGCCCCTTCTACTTCTGCCTTAGGTGACTGAAAAATCTGGGGCCTGGGCAAGAATATTGTGCTAGGTGGAGCTACACGACATTGATGGAATTGACTGTTTCTAGTCTCTGCTATGTCTTAGCCTCTTAGCCAAATTGGGTTTGACATAAATCCCTAAAGGTCAGAAATATTTGGTGTTGGAGTGATATGAAGTTGTGTGATTTCAGATACATTCAAGAGCTAGCTACTTTAAATCCAGTATGGTCAGGGGAAAATTGTAGGTGAAAAATGTTCTTTGTTTTTGGAAACTATAAAATACATTCTTCTAATTTTTTTTAAAGAAGTGCAAACTAACAACTGAGTTCTTATGGAGAAACAAAGTAGCGCACAACAGCCTTGGGAGCTGTCAATGCTCACAATGTTAGGTTGTGTGTTATTGGTTCCCTTAATTGTGATCAAAAACATTTCCTATTATAACTGTGACTATCACTTCCATTATTAAGAGGTGAACTGAAGATGTCTTTCATTTGATGACATCTGATATGAATTGGAAAATTGTTCTCTCTAAACATGACTTTCATTTCTGGTGCACTTAAGTCCCATAGGACAATAATGTGTGCACCACTTTTTATTTGGACCCAATAAAATGAGAATGCTTGGGCCAACATTTGGACAAATATTAGTGGGAGAGCAAGTACCTGCAATTTGTTATGTTAGAATTGTGTTGGCATATTATAGAGCCAGCCAGCGAGCCTTCACTTATTATGCCTCTCTCTTGAACAACAAATAAAGAAAATGTACAAGGGCTTTCAAAACATAAAATTAGTTTAAGCATTCTTTGACATATTTCAATGGTTTATATACTGCTGTACATGTTATAGACTGCTACATGCATGAGTTTATCCAATAGTTAAACATACAGAACATCATAGTTCCCTTAATTTCTGGTATTTTCTGTCCTATGTTTCCTTCTATGAATATTGTTGTTGTTACTAAAAATTTAATAATCTGACTTAGTAGAGCAGATCAGTGCTTAATTTGTAAAATAATAAGTGCCAGGGCCCTGACCAGGGGGCCACTGCAGCTTGCACCACCCATTGCCCCTGACATCGCTGCTGATGGTGGTACCAAAACAACTATTAACCATCTCTTTCACCGGCAAGTGCGACAGTTAAGATTATTCCAGGTCCCCAAAGCTGAAGGAATGGCTGGGGAGGTAGGTATTAGTAATTTTTTATGTATGTTGTATTCATAAACAACCATTGATCTGCTCCTCTCGAAATTAGATGAGCAGCGCCACCATGCGGCAGACTGTCATAAATGTAGTGTTGATAATTAAATGCGGGTGCTGAGCACCGGAAACCACCAGCTAAAATTAAGCACTAAGATAAATGTGATCTTGCTAAGCAGCCATTGGTACATGAGTACATATGATTCCAACTACTCGCACAGTATTCAGATGTCCAAACACAAAATCTGAAGGAGGACACAATGAATATCAAATGTCACCAAACATGTTACTTGGACATTATCATATTGTTTAATGCCATCATCAGAGAAGATATGCACAAAGCTATGAAATAATATATCTTTATTATCTTATATGTAGGCATGATAACTTCTAATTGATTAATCCAAACAATGTCAATTTGGTTAGCTAAAATAACATTAGAAACTTGGAGCTAAGGATGTTCAGCATTGGTTAGGTATGTGTGGCTACCAGTAGCTAACAATATTTTCATAAATTCCTTGCAACTCAACTAAAATCATCTGAGTGTATGTATTAGAACCAATTAAGCAGAAACCTAATTAATACACAACAAAGCAATGTTATAATGCAGTATGTTTGGGTTAATACATTTTAGGTACGAAACTATTGGTAAAAAAAGCTGATTTAAAGACTTCGATTGAAAATAATTTGGAAGAAAGCTTCTACAGAGTCAACACTTTTTACTGAAAGTACATTAAAATAATCACTGCTTTAATAACTTCTCATAACCTTCTATTATATATTACAGTATGTTCAAAGCTGCTATAATTATCTTCTGTGAAAAAGTTTGCAAATATTCCAGGACTGGAGTTAGAATAGTATTTTATCTAGTTGCACAATATTAAAAACCTCTGCCGTAATAATAACCATAACATGATGTTTAATTATACATTGATGCACAGTGATTTGTACTATGCTTAGGTTTTGTGGAAAGCATCTTGCCGAATTTTCCAGTCCTAGAGTTAGGATAGAAATCATCTAGTCCTTTTAACACAACGGTTCAACCAAAAATAATAATTAATGTAAAATGGACATTTCTTTCAAAAGGTTGCAACCCTTATTTTTTTGTAAAAAATATTTCAGCTGTTTATCTTTACATAAATACATGTTATTGTGCTATATGTGAGGATCTGGAGTGTGTTACATGATTAATAAAGGTGGTTACCATAATTTCAGAAACTTGGGTACTTTGTACTTTCTGTACACTGTTGACTATTATAAACGTTGTTGTGAGTTTTGAGAAGGTAGATATAATTTAATAGAGTCAATTAGTTTTGGCCTTGTAGGCATCCATTGCTACATTGGTAGGTATGGCTTCCAATTGCAAAGTGTTCAGACATCCTGGGACGAAGTCTGACACAGGACAAAAAGCATACCCACCTTCTCAAAATATGTTTTTTTGGGACATTATCATATGGTGTAATGTCAAGAGGAAATGTTCGCATAGCCACAGAAAACCTTACTGCTGTCTGAAAAGTCTTAGGGGCTTATTTACAAAGTCTTTGCGGCAAATTTCTGCCGCCGAGCCATCACTTTTGTGATGGTCCGGAGTCGCACAGTGCAGACCCATATCTACGAGGTCAGGGAAAGCTACCCTGCATGGCATTTCATGACCTCGTAGATATGGTGTGAGGTCGCCGCGTTGCCTCACACTGTGTCTGGGAGGCATGCTGTGGGTGCCATGGTATTTGACACATTCCCAGATTTACAACATAGCCTAAATCTGGGAATGAGTTAAAACTGTGCCCCTCCCCAGTGCAGGTGCAATGGTTGTTTTTGTGAAGGAATGTGTCCCTTCCTGCACAAAAACAACCAGATTTCAACTCAGGCACCCATGCTCTATAGCGCTAGGGTGTCTGTATTGGCACAAGACTGCCTAAACGGCACCAGTGCAAAGGAAAGGACAGGGATGCGTCGTATTGCTATAAATATGACGCATCCCTGCACTTTCCATATTGTGCAGCATGGCGCAGCAAGCTGACTTGCGTCGCCGCGAGCATCATTTTGTTGTAAATGTGCCCCCTAGTTTAGTCTTAATCTTGGTGTGCCACTTGTGTTATCAGGAAGGAAATATCAGTTGGCAATCTGTATGCATTTCTACCGTATCATTAAGAAACCCTTATCTTTTATCACAAACATTTATTTTTATGTTTTCTTTTTTTGTTTTGCAGACAGAAGGATCAAGGCTTCAACGAGAACTCAAAGGATATTTAGCAGCCATTAAAGGTGATCTAAAAAGCTTTCACTCTTCTTCTTATGTGACATGTTTTGGGGCAGGATAAGGATGTGAGCATGTATGTACCAATGCACTGTTGCCTGCCAAAGATTTGTCAGTGCTGAATTGCTGAGGCAAAGAGGACAGAGTAAAGCCAAGCAGTGCACTAACTAGGTGTTCTCAATGGAAAAATTGAAGGATGAATATAGAGGAGATTGTAAATACCTCTGTTTCTAAGACTGAATAGTGCATGATCCCTTCATGTGCGGGAACAAGTATAGAACGGTTCCACCGCCAACTCTGGACCTGCTCTTGGTGGTCACAGACAATGTTTTAAATTAGAGGTTGCCAGTACTAGCAACTGATATGCCTGGATTAGCCTTTGGCACCCCCTGCAATTGATCCCGCTGCTCCTGGTCTCAGGATTATGATGTCAGTAGTGAGAACAAAAGGCATGCAGGATTTTAGGAGCCCTGTTTCTTCGCTGAGGTTCCCAACCTTCCCTTTCCTGTAGCCTCCCAGCAGCAAACAGGACTCTGTTAAGGGACTACAGATGTGGGAAAAGGAATAACGTCATGATGCCTTTGAAATCATATGTGATGTCATTCCCGCTAGCCCTGTCATTTTGATGAATCAATATCTATGATTACAACTCTGCAGAACATTTGAATATCACTACTGTGATGTGTTGTCAGTCCATAGCACAACCTGTGTATGATCCTACCACAGCAGCCAGGAATATAGATCCAAGCTTTCAAAGGCCACTGTGTTGGTAACTACACTGGAGATAGGGAGGGTAAGAGAAGTGTGTGTTCTGTTCTTGGAGGGCAGAACATTATTTTTGCATGCCCCGACTCAGGGATGCAATTTACTTACATTTTCGCAAGCGCACGCAACAGGGATATTCTGAAATCCACGCTAAAATGGATTCAACATGCAATACATTTGTCAATTTTCTTTCATTTGCACAGCATTTCACTGGTAATATGCAGAGACATTTCAACAAGGGTCAAATAGCCAAAATGAATAGCGAACAGGGCACCAAATAAAGACCAGGGAAAGGGAACAAGAAAATACCTGAACAATTGAACAATTTAAAATCATGTTAGTGGATTCCAACTGGCTACTGTTTGCTTCCAAAGTATAATTACTGTGAATGTATTAAGTGCTAATGCTGGCGTGAATTCACGTATGGGATGAAATGGGAAATGAGGGAATGGCAGCAAAAGAGAAAAGAAAGAAGCTTCTCAAGTCCTTGTTTCTAATTCACTGTCCTACTCCCGACTTGCAACAGATAGTGTCAGCTTTTATGTTTCTTGGTTGTCTGTTTTCTACTTATTGAACCATTTGTAAAGCGCTCTGATACCCTTTTGGGTCAAGTTCGCATGATAAAAAACTTTACAAATAAAAAATAAATAACCCAGAAGTTCAACATGAAGACATGGGTTTTTTGCATTACATTGAAATGTTCTTTTTTTCTTTCTTTAAATTTATTATTGAAGACGTCCATTCAACACAACAGATACCGTCGGTGTACAGAGCCTATCCCCAGTCTCGGTGTATGAATCTTTAGTTTACAGTGTTTTAGTCATTTCTAACAGTACACTGCATAACAATTAATGGCTTGGATAGTGTCTATGCAACAGACACTATCTGTTGCATAGTGCATTTGAGGTGGTGGACATGAGAACAGGGACTATAAAAATGTTAAGGGACAGTGGACAATAGCACAGTTTTCCTGATTTCTTCCAATGTAAAAACACAAAATGTCAAAAATTGTGTGAATTATGCCACATAATGCCATTATGCCACATAATTGAAACATACTTTTGATCCAAGTGTGTACACGACAGGTTTGCTGAGGTAATGAGACTTGAGCTCAAGATTAGGCTTTATTTATGATGTGACCTGCATGTGAGGTTGAGAGGAAGCCTACCTATCAGGTGTTTAAATGGTGCAGTATGGGCATGAAAGTGATAATGTTTTATATAGAGTTTAGCCACACTTCTGCCACTTCTAAGTACTGTAAAAAACACAATGTCAATATTACTCAACCTTATAACACTCAATTTAATGATATCAGAATGATGGAAGGCTGAGTTGGCCTTGCCAATGTTTCAACTTGTGACCTCCATATCTCACCTGATGTCAGTTTGTATGTATGTATGTTAGTGGTATACCGCAAACCCAGGAAAAAGGTAGTGGAGCTCTGTACAGGGTCAATTGACAAGGGGCAGAAGTGTACATAGAAAGCACTGAGTCATCTTGACTCCAGTGGTAGAAGAAAGAAATGTGGTAGGCTTCCTAGAGAGACATGTTTTATAAGGTGGTTGACTTGGTGCACTAGAAAGACTTTGGCGCCGAATAAGATTCCTATATCTTAAAGGTTGTCTGTACTACATATCTTGCAGGAAGGTCTCCATGTAGTCAGCTCAAAAGAAAAGCCTGTTACTGTTCATCAAACCTGAGTATTTTCCTGCAGGCTTTTTGAGACTATCTTAGTTTGCAGCAAGGCCACCGTTTTGTATACTCCTCTTGACTGGCCTAAGATGACCAGTAGTTGACTATTATTGACATATATTTGATTGACTACAATGCTTGATGGTCTATAAAAATGCCAACTTGCACACATTGAAGAATTGGAGGAATAGCAAGAGGCATCTACGCCGCTGCATCCAGAAGTTTGGCTGGAGAAGAGTGATGATGCAATGCTCATGTGTTTGGAGCTCCTGGATCCAAAGGCCTTAATCAATGCGAGCCAGTCTTGAAGACAAGGAAGAAGTATTTTGTGGTCTCTGGTGCTGAAAACTGCAAATAAATTCAATCTGAATTAGAATATGTAGTGCATCCTTGCCCAAGACACTGTCTCACATGCGTAAAAGCATGTAGTCAATCCCATTTGATGGGCAAAATCCTAACTGATTCATGCTAGGTAGATGGGTGCCTCAGTCCACAAGTGCAATAGGTTTGCCTCCAGTCTTTCAAGGACTTGGTTAATGTGGGAATGAGATACAGAGTGGAAGATGGCATAACATTTTCTATTGAGGGCTTTGTTAGCATGAAAATAAATGAGCGCTAAGTTAGAACACTCATTGTTAGTGTGAACTCCAGGCATTGAGCCGTACCTTTCTTTCTATTTTACACATGCTAAATTGTTTTATCTCATAAGGTTCAGGTTTGGCATCTCATATTTTTTGGTTTCATATCCACGCAATGTATATTGTGACGCTATACTGGACCTATGCCCATGTGATTTAGAATCAGCTCAGAGTACCCTACATTTTATGTTTTTCTGTAAACTGTATATTAAACCCAGGCGCTCTTTTTTAATACCCCTGCATTACATTATCTCCAGCTCTTAAAGGATGAGTTCACCTGCTTATTGATCTACAGGTATATCTCTTCGGCTGTTCGGCTACGGGACATTGTCGAAAAATGATTTTACGATTCATTTATATTTTGTGCCTAGGTTTTAAGATGCTTTGTCTTTTATCTTCAGATGTCTGTATCTTTATTTGCCAGTTTGTCTGAATTGTCTCTTTTACCATGTATTCTTTTATGGCTGGTATACAGCCGAATAAAGACTTTTGAGACTGAGACTGAGAAATGAGCGTTAATAGAACTATGCATTGAATAATAACTCTCAGTTGTGTCCCCTATGGTTGCATATTCTCTGTTATTATTTAATATCTGTATAGTCCCATCAGCAAATTGGTTGCCTGCTTTTGGAACCACTTTCTATATGTATGCAGGTGACACATAATTGATTATCCAGTTGTCAAATCTGGCTTCTGCTTTGGCAGATGGCTCATCTTCACTCACCAACTACCTATCTATTATTTGTTGGTGTATGTCCGTAAACTACATGAAATTAAATCCAAAATTGAGGTGCTCTTTTATCAAATAACACAACAAAAGCAGACCCTCTGACTTAACCAGAAATGATTGGCAGTTGTACTACACAATCTGAAGTGGGCCACAACCTTAACACCAAAAATAGTTTAAAAAAAAAAAAGTACTATAAACTTTAAAATCTAAACATCATGTTACAATTGTAAATGCTTTGATTCAGTCAAGGTTGAACTACAGGAATGTAATTTATTTGTTTTTTCCAACTTCTTTATTGCATCAGCTACCGTTGATCCAAAATGGGGCTGCAAGATTGGCACCCGAGCCCCAAACAAAATGTGCATATTTCAATGATTCAACTCCAGTTACAAGGGTTGCTAGTTGAAAAAAGGATCCTTCTCAAGGCCATGACTAGAGTACACAAAGCAGTGTGTCAATGTATCCCAGAATGCTTGGCCAATACATTTTCTTTTTATATACCAAAGACAACCTTGCACTCACCTTGTGCCTTCTGTCTTAACAATTAAAAAAACCCAGACAGGGAAATTTGATGATAATGCTTTTTAGGTTGCTGCTGATAAAACTTGGAGCAGCCTCCTTTTTACTCTTTGGCCAAATGTGATTTTATTGCATTTCAGAAAGCTCTAAAATGTATCTGTTTTAATTGTAGTACTCTCCCTTCTGTTTAATAGTAGTTAACTATAGGTTTAATTGCCAAGATGCCTCTGCAAACATGCGCTATACCAGTCTTACTTCATAGACCATGGACCAAGGGACTCCAACAAGTAGCTAAGGAGCTACTGGTAGCTCACCATCACTCTTAAAGTAGCTCTCAGAGGTGAAACGAAGCCCAGTACCTCATTCAAACATTATGTGCATATTAAAGAATTCAGCACTGCTCATCTCAAGACCCTTAGAGTGACAGCCAGACAAAGCCATGGCAGGGTCTCATGATAACACTCAAACAGCCATGTTAGCTTATGGAGTCTGCCAGATGTCCATCTGTCTCCAGTGTCATTCTAGCTAAGTCACAAGGAGACTGACCATGCTGTAGAATCTTCTCTATCAGTCACACCATGCGTGTGAACCATAGGCCATAAAAGAGGAGTGCCAGCAATAGCCAGTACTGGCCTGCCTGTGCATGTGTAAACTGCAACAACAACAAAATGATGGATGGAATGCCTGAATTAATATCAGCCACTGGCAATCTCTCAAGATACATTCCAGTTTATCGTTCTGTATGCAGGTGTGCACATTTATGTCTGTATAACATTGTGCCCCTCCCTAACAAATAGTGTTGCTCCTTGAAAGCTATGCTTGGTGTCAAGACCAACAAAGGTATATGCTACCCCTGTCACATAAGGGGTTAATCTCTGACACAACTGTGCCCTTTCATGGCCTAATAAGGCCAATGCCATAATAATGCTCATCCTTGACAATTTTGGGCATTCATGGTCTAGGTGTGGCATACTGTCAGCCATCATTTGCATATTAAGAGCATAAATGGCCTGCTTTTAGCTATCACTGATGTAATGACACCCCTCACATAATAATGACCATGACTGATAAATGGTGTCCAGCCATATCACAGTGGTGGTCCTGGTGTAATGGTGGGCATTATTGGCATAGTACAGGTATCCTTGGTGTTATGGTTAGGGAAAGAGGTGTGGTGCAGCGGCCAGGGCGGCTGACTCCGGAACACAAGGGCTCACGGTTCGATCGCCAGTGGCAGGTTAGCCCAGCACCTTGTGACTCTGGGCAATAGCTCGCTTAATCTTCCCGACGGCCCCCAGCGCCGGGACACCTCTTTGGAGATAGCTGTGCGCTTTACAAATGCTGGTATTTCATTTCATCTATGGCCTATGATTGTAAAACCTGGACATTTGCAGTGGAATGTCTATGTGAGCCATTTGTACATGTAAGAACCTGATGAAAATGATAAGCTGATGTTTAGGGACTGTGTATTTCCTAAAAATGAAAACTGATTTTTGAAGACAAAAATTATTTTTTAAAAATCGAAAATGGATTGTCAGAACATTATATGTTGAGGAAGACAAAAGGTTGCAATTCCAAAACATATTTAAAATGGATATTTCAACCATAGTTCAAGCTGAGTATTGAGGACTTATTTCTTTGGTTATGTTTTTGTGCCAGTGGGACGTGATGCACTAGCTGTTATTTCATTAGACATTTAAAATTGATAAGCTTTTTCTGGCATTTCTGCTGGTAACCGCCCGTGAATGTTTTGGGTGATCACTCCTGATAATTCTGCTTAAGGAAGTTATGGTGTAATGGTAGCATATGCAGTCACTATTTTACAGTGATAATATTTGCTAGAAGTTTGGGAAGACTTTCCTTCAGCAGAATTAGCTCTCACTTAAGAAAAGGTTAGTGACCCGTGCCATACACCATCTGGTGGATGTACCACAGTAGGTGTCAAAACCGAAGCAGCCATCAACAAACAGGGGAACATTCTTGAATGCCTTTTGTTGATGATTGTTAGAGGTACAGGACTGGATAAAGAACCTTTTTTTGTTCACACTGAATGAACCCTTTGAGATCTGGACAGGATCCAATGTTTTTGCACTTGGGAAAAACTTGTGCTGGAGAAAGCACTCATGAGAAGATGGTGTGACTTGCAATCCTGTGACTTGTAAAGCCTTGTTCATATTACAAGGCCAAAAGTTTGAGAATTGCTTTTGAGAAAACATTTGGCATTCTTTTTGACAATCATTGTTTGGAATTTTGCCTTTTTGTAGTTGATTAGACTGATTTTAGTGAGGAAGAATTCATTTTTCCAGTTGTAAAGCTGCTGAAATATTGGGGTCTGTGGTTTTACACATTTGTGTTTGGTCACAATACAGTGAATGTCAAGCTGTTTTAGTGTTTCTGCTTATATGGTAAAAGGTGCATAAATATTTTGTAGTATTTATGAAGGATGTTTTGGTGTCTCTTTTGATTTGGCAACTTATCTTACCCACCAGGGTTTCAGATTTTTTTCAGATGTTTCAGTAATCTATTGGGTACTGCCAGTTGAGTGGTAAACCAATTGTTGTAGCAAATGGTGATGTGTTGACTATAATCCTTAAGCCCATGAACTACGAAGGGGAATGGTTTCCAAAAACGAAACAGCTCAAACTGACTTATTGAATATTTAAAAGATATTTTCTTACGATGTTCTAAACCATGGCCAATACGGTCACCCATGGTGGAAACTGGAGAAACTTATTATTTGTCGCTCCACATAAGAATGGATCAACAAGTGGAATTCCACAGTTTTCATGGAGGTGAAAGACCACAAACCTAGTTCTGTTGTCTTTCTCTGCAGCACTGCTATACAAGCATTGCTATAAACATGGGCTCAGTACTGCAGGGCACTGAATCGTTGTGCTTTTTTTTGCATTTTATCATATGTACTGTGATTTAGATCCTATGGTAGACCGCGTTTTTGTGTCCTTCTGGATGCACACTAACATGTCAGCTGAATTGTCTAAGCACCGTTATGAACAAAGGCATACAATATTGTGAGAGATGCATTGCGTGAATGTCTTCTCTGTTAATGGATTTCAGCCCGCTATCCCAAACCGGCCTATACTGTATTTATGAGGCTGGTATTGTATGCTTCCACCGAAGGAACAGCTTGACTTCACGTTCTTCTGACTTCATTTTAATTGCTTGATATAAAGCTAAAATTAGGCTATTTTTCCTGCTCTGGTTATAATTGTCGGACGCCCTTCATATGAAGCAAGTCAGCCTTATGAGAATACAGCCACACGCCTGCTGAATTATTTTTATTATTCAGGTTGAAAAAGAAAATCTGTTCTACTGCATTCCCTTCAGATAACAAAAAAGTCCTTCATGCTGAATGTTACTTGATACCTATTGTCGGATACTGCTGCTTTTGCTTACATATCACACTTTCGATAGTGTGCCTTTCAAAATAAGTGTGAGGTACATCAAACCTCATATTTACGAGATTTGTCGTAATGCAGTAAACGTACATACTACAGAACATCACAGACATGCACCACATATGTGCAATCTCAGGGGGCACGTTGTTGGGGGGTGGGGTGTTGTGTTCTCCAAAGGTCATCCAGTTATCGACTGTAGTTAGGAGTGCTCCTTTCATCGCAGAGCACAGGACCATGAATTGGCTTAATCACTTTTTGGGGGCTCCATTGAAAACAAAAAAGTGCTACATGTCTAATAATTGCTGGTGTAACCTTCTGCGCCAACATTCCAATGGTTGACTTTTTTGTTTATCCCTGTTTAATTTATATTATTTATAGCAGTGGTTCCTAACCTTTTAACTTCTGTTGACCTCCACTTAATCCTTACTGGAACCAGGGGACCACCACTGAATCATTATTAAAATCTGCGTACACTCACTAAGTCATTACTGGAAGCCGGGGACCTCGGCCTAAGCATTTTCGGTAATATGAACCACATAACAATGCACAAAAATACCATAACAAGCATTCTCCAAACAAATACACAAATCATGAAACATTTTATTTAATTTTCAAACACATTTAAAAAAACAAATTTTTTGTTTTAATAGAAAGTTGGGCTTTTTTCAAATTCAATTGAGGCCACTCATTGTCCATACTGTATTCTGTTGGATGGTCAATCTGCAGTTATTAATTACATTTTTAGCCATCAATTTCAAATTCCTTCATGTTTACAGAACATTTTGAAATGTTCAACTGCACATTTTTCTTCTTCATTCATAAACACTTTATTAATCTGTTAATATTATTTAATTTTCTAAGCAGTCACGGACCCCCTGAGTAGGCTTTGCGGACTTTCAATTGTCCCCAGATCACAGGTTAAGAACCACTGATTTATAACATTCCCTCCATAGTGGGTGGAATGTTCAAATTGTTTAATAGCCCTTCTGACTTCTTGCACTGTTCAAGTAGTTCAAAGTCCTCACCCATATTATCAGCCGTGTTTACTGCTCAAGGATATAACTGGTGTAGAGAGCCTTCAACTAACAGCATACTCCTCAGCAGGGAGCTAAAATGATGTATTCAAACTTGGCAATGTAATCTTACTCTTCTGAAAATTGTTCCGATGCAATGTTGGGAGCTGAGGAAAAATCCTCAGTGGTACTAATTATGAAGGCGAACTTGCCACAGTAATTTTCTCTACCAGAGGGGTAGTTGCTGAAAGACGTTCTGCTGCTGGAGTCTCATCATCCTCACCCATCACCTCACATCAGAGAGTTTTATGTTCCCAAAAAGAACTAAAGGAAAATGTGTATGAAATTAGAGTGTTATTCTTAATAGTGGTTGTAGGAGATTGGGTTACTGGTTGAGGGGGGTAAAACCCTACTCAAGCAGCAACCACAATTCTTGTCAAGGTGAAACACAAGCAAACCCCCACATTAACTTGCGCTTGACCCCCTGGTAGATTGGCACAAAAACAGTAAGGCTTAACTTAGAGGCAATGTGTCAAGTATTTATGCAGTACACAAACAGAAATAAAGTGAAAATACAATGCAATCAAACTCCTGCGCTAATTTAGAAAAATATAGTAAATTTAACAAACCATTTGACACCTAAACAACAGAAATCCAATCAGAAGACTAGGAGATATGCAATTTTAAAGATTTAGTTAACAATAGTGCTTAAAAGCACAAGGCGCCAACTGTGTGCCGGGCCGGGACAAAGTCACAGGTTCAAGCTGACCACGATGGAGCACGGGCCAGATACATGCACCAAGTTAGGCCCGCTGAACAAAGTACCTTAAATTAGGTGCGGGCGTAAATGGCGCAATTCTCTCTTGCATAATTACAACAAAATGACTCGTAATTATGTGTAGCTACATGAGAAGCGTGATCCAGCATTTAGTGCTATTTTCTCAGTGCAAAATGCACCCTTGTATCTTAAATGGGCCAGAGGATGCATTTTGCGCTATAAAAATAGCACTAAATGCTACAGGAGAATGCTACAGCTGTAGCCAGAAGCCGCTCGATCTCTCTCAGTTTGTTTCTGTGCTCCTGCAGTAGGATTTTTACCCCAAATTACTCTTAATTACTCAAACTGGTGTAATTTTGCATCACAAGTGTAATGAGTAATTGCTAAAATTACTCCCATTACTCTGGCATAATAAAATGTCCCCCTAGGCCTACCTTAAATCCTAGTTGCGGAGCGTTGCAAGGTCCTGCGTTGAGGGGGCATCATGCAGCAGTGGTTGCGAGGTCCTGCATCAAGGATGCGTCACACAGCAGCAGTTCCAAGGAGCTGCGGGGGTGCAATGTGATGCAATGTGATGCCCTGTGCCGAGAACACTTCACAAAGCAAGGGTTCCATGGAGTTGCGGGGCTGCAATGTGAGGTCCGACGTTGAGGATGCATCGCACATCAGCGCTTCCAAGGAGTTGTGAAATCTTGCTTCGGGAATGCATTGCACAGTGGCAGTTCCGATACAAAGCTGCAAGGGGAGGGGTCACGCTGTGTTGGTTCTGCTAGGCCCAAGCTGGAGTTGCAGTGCATCTTCATGCCCACTTCCAAGTGGCACCACTTGGTGGGTAGGACTAACAGCAAGCAGAATACAGGTTCAGGGTTCAAGGTGGTTGGCGCATTTTCTGTCCCTGAGGCTCTGATCAGGAGGCCAGTCAACTAGCCCTTATATTCGCTCTGATAGCCGTGGGTTCAAGATGTATGTCCAGTCCTTGTCACTCAGGTAGCAGGGCAACAGGCCAGTGGAACAGCAGGGCAGCAGAGTAGCAGGGCAGGAGAATAGCACTCCTTCTTGCAACAGAACAGCACAGCAGACCTTCTTCTTAGTCTTCCACAGGTCCAGATGTGAACAGTAAAGTTGGGTCTGAGGGTCCAATAGTTATACCTGATGCCCAGTTTCAAGAAGGAGAAACTTCTGGAGTCCTCCCCCACAGAGGTGACTGGAATTCCCTGCCTTCTTTCCCTAGCTTGTCTGGGAGCACAAAAAACTTGTGAAACCATTTGTGAGTGTGCCGAGGCAGAACCTTTGTGATGTGTAAGTGTGGTAGGTGACAGCTCAGCTCCCCTATTAAGTCAGAGATGGCCCATCCTGCCAACAATTATTCCCCCTTTGTCTCACTGTCTGGGAGCAACACACAAAGACCACCTGCCAGCTATACCTACTCATGTGACCCAGGATATAGGCTGCAGACACCAAATGGTTAGGACAAGAGATTGGCAACTTTCTAAAAGTGGCATTTTCAGATGTATGACTTAAAATCCAACTTTCCTATCAAAGAGTATTTTAAATGTCAGTTCTTTAGAGACCAAACTCAGCATTCCTTCCTGCTCTCAATTGAAAGTTATCACTTATTAAATGTAATATGGAAAGGTGATGTTGTCCTATGGGGAGGCAGACCTTGCAGTAGTGAAAAACTAATTTTAGAGCTTATAATTCCAGTACATGTAAAAGTTAAAAGTACATGTCCACCTTTTTAAATACACTGCACCCTGCCCTGTGAGCTGTTTAGGGCCTACAGAAGGGGTGACTATATGTATTAAACAGGAAGGTTTAGGCCTGGCAAAAGGTTTTTTTGCCTGGTCGACATGGCAGTTTAAACTGCACACACAGGTTGCAATGGGAGGCCAGAGACATGTTTAAAAGCTACTTGATGGGTGGCTCAGTGAGTGCTGGAGGCTGACTAGTGATTGTGCCAACTGGGTGTAAGCCAATATTACCAGGTTTTAGAGAGAGAGCACCAGCAGTTTTGCACTAGTTAGCAGTGGTAAAGTGCAGAGAGTCCTAAAGCCAGAAAAATAGTCCTTCCCATGCACTACAAAGAAGTATAGTCTGACAATACCAGTGGAATGATGCACCATCTAATCAAAATGCTGAGAGACCAAAATGCTTCTCATCAGAACAAACAAAAGAATAAGGAAGAAAGCCAACAAATCAAGAATATGCATTGGTAAATACACTAGATTTCACCTATGTAATTAATAATAAGCTGTTTTTTGTTGTAAGTTGTAGCTTAGTGAGCAGTTGAAAAAGTGTTAGGAAATAGTACAAAAAAAGCAGTCGCTGTATGTGTGAATTCGCAGCAATAAAAAAATGGAGGGCTTAACAAACAGGAAGTGCCGTGCAGCCGAGGTGCACACTAGAGAACTAGAACGCTGACCTTTGTCGGCATCATATATATGGTGTTAAGACCAGATGTGCAAATTACAGTGGAAAGAGTAAATAAGTGGAAAGGGGAAGTAGAAGACAATGAGTGTGGTGTTTGCGGTGGAAGAATTACTAGGCAAGAGCAGAGTTTCCATTAGTGCACCAGGTGCATATTAAACCAGAGATGAATCTTGCCATTGTCTCTGTGCCTCTCCAACAGTTTACAGAACACACATTTTCTCAAAAGAAGCAGGAAATTATTCATTTCGATGATTCCAAAAATACGATCTGCTCTCTCAAATTAGATTATTTTGTGACCACATCCTTCACCTTTAGGCAGAGCGTGAGGCATGCCTCATATCATAGCTGATTGGAATATTGGCTTTGCATCCACGTTATTCACTTCTGTAGGAGCTGTAGCACATGGAGTTCTGGAGCCCATGCATGTGTTTTTTGCGCTAAAATATTTGTTGAACACTGAGGTGCTTCTTAACTAGCTGCCTCTCCTTCGCGTCTGCTCCCGGAAGTAAGGGGATTCTTTCTTCAACGTTGCTTCACTTCATGGTGTCCCCGTGTGTCCAGAGATGGCATAACAACTGCAGTGCTTACCTTCGACTCGCATTGACATGCACAGCTTTTGAAGAAAGCATGTCTCTTAACCCTTTGCAGTGACACGCACACTTACATCAAAGCATGTCTCTTAACCCTTTGCAGTGACGTGCACACTTAAATCAGAGAGAAGTGTTTTCATAACGATTGCTCTTCTACATAATATCACCGCGTGTGCAGAGGTGGTATAACAAAATAAATTTGGTGGATGAAAAGGAGTACTTGGGCCTTGGGACACTGAAAAGAGCAAACACATGCAGCAACAACAGGATATAGTGTGCAACAGCCAATAGAAGCGAGAAAAAGTAAGTGGCAATCACACAAACCAATGAAAAGTAAAGGCAGGTTGAGGGCAGGATGTAAGCCTCTTTTAAGGTTTATATGAAACAAAATAGATTTCACAGCACAGCACAAGAGCTGTGCAGGCGAAACCTAAAAAGGAAGTGAAATAGACCTCAAAGCTTCTAACCATGAGCGAGGGGCTAACATAAAACCTGCTCTAAGTCTTATAAACATTAGGCCTTGCCAACAGTCTGGTAAAGCTGTCTGTTACTGAGACCTAAAAATGTATCGAACTTCAGACTTCATGAAACTGCATGTGTCATCATTGTGCCTTTTTCCGGATCTATACATAACTTAACTGTTGGAAAGCTGATTATTAGTAGTGGTAAATATGCATCTACCACTAGCAAAAGGCCACTAACACAGTCTAGGGCTCAGAATAGGTCTCAGAAAATTATTTCCAAGCTCAACCGAGGTAGCTTGGCTGTGAGCAGCCAGACTTAACTTCAGTCATTTATGAAAAGCATTTAAAAACATCAATTCAGTAAATAAGACACAACACACCATAAAAATCCAACACCAATTTATAAAAATAAGAAATATTTTTACCTTTTAAATGACACCAAACGAAAAATAGCCAATGTAGGTAACCGGAGATATGAATATTTAAAGATTTAGCAGTATATAGCACATAGGAACCTATAGTGCCTATTGGGACATCTGGATGCTAGACCGGGACAAAGTCAAAGTTTCAGGCCAATGGTGATGGAGCCCTGCATGGCTACTCCTCGCTGTAGGCCTCCGTCAAAGTTTTACCTTCAGACTTTAAACTTTTCTGGAGCTTTTTCTGCCGAGGTCCCTCGATGCTCTTCACCAGAACGGGTTCGGTGAGGGTTTGCTGGCTTGCTTTCCAGGGAGCTCCCGGTCAAACTCTGGAAGTTGGACCTCCGGAGCTTTTCAGCGGAACGAACCAGCAGGGCAGGCCGGCTCGCAGTTGAAGGTCGCTGGCTTAGCTCTTGCAGTTTAGTCAGTCCCCCCTCTGGAGCTTTTTTTCAAAGTTGCTCCAAAGTTCTAAAAAACTTCTGGAACTTCTTCCTGAAGTTCCTATGGGGGTCCCAAAGTGTCCAAAACACAATCCATGGGTCTGGAATCTCCAAGATAGTCCTTGAAAGTTTGGGACTTCAGTTCCCACAATCCACTTGGACAAACCCCTTACAAATCCACTGGACACACTCCAGGCTGGAGATTCTTGATGGTGATGGTCCAGGTGAGCTCTGTTAACCTGTAGCTTGCAGGGTGTCCACCCTTTATTCCTCTTGAAGCCAGTTAGGTCCACAGGGCTGTAGTTCCAGATTGTGCAGCAGGTGCAGTCAATCAGAGTGCAAGGCCTGGTTGGTGCAAATCAAACTTCCATCATGGACCAGTCTTCTCTTAGTTTCAAGCAGCGAATCTGAGAGGCTCTGCCCCTTTTAGATACTTATTCAGTGTTCTCTGGGGTCTAGCAGGAGGGCACTTCTTTCCAATGAGGTGCAGGGCAACACCTCAGAGCATGACCACTTCCTCCAAAGTGTGGCACAATGGTATCCCAGAAAGCACTAGATATATTCCATTTTCATTCATATCTGCCTTATGGCTACTTCAAATGTATACAGAGCCCCCTATATTAGATATTTCTGATTAACATACGTGCATGATCCACTCAACCAGCCTCCCTTGCTTCAAAGTTCAATTTATGGAATTAAGTTTTAGTCCTCGATTTTCACCAGTGGTACCGGGATACATAGGCTGATTTCTTCACTGCTGATCTGAACACCCAGCCCCACATCTGAGACATTAGAGAAACCAGTTGAGCCACTCTCAAGTTTGCCTTTACTGGAGACAGAACTGGTATCTGAATTACGTATTACCATGGCAGCCCATCAGCAATATACGGTCACTTTTAGGGGTCTCGGCTTGCCACTCAGGGATTTTGTAATTGGGATGCTAAGTAGTAAAATGTCATGTCTGGTATAACCAGTCCACTAATTTCATGCTATAATTTCAATAACTTCAGGTTAATACTGGGTTGGGTACTAGCCCAAGACAACAAACTCTGCAGCATCCAAAACATATCTCTCTGTATTAAACACATAGAAACATCTAGGGAGAACCACTATTTTACTAAAAATTCAAATTGTTAATCTGCCATTGCAGGCCCAAGTCAGAGAGAACAGTCCTGTGACTACACACCAGGATTTCCATTGGAAGGAATTGTGATTTAGACCAGTCATTATGAAGTATATGCAGGCCACTTTATTTACACAGAAGGGTCAACATGTGTTGAACAGAAATAATGATCAAGTCTTTCTTTAACTTAAAATGGAATATAGAGAAATGTTTCTTCACCACAGCTTTCAGGATATAGTCTTTTAAAATGGAACATAGGTAATCCCACTTACTGCTGCTGGGTAAATAGTCAGCTGTGTTCTTTCTGTTTAAATCTTGTGTCTCAGGGAATGTGTATTAGAATTCTCATCTTAAGTTCTTTTAATTTTACAACAATGGATATTCACACTGCAGATAGGTTCGGGACATTTTAATTTCTCACACCCTAAATTTGCAAATATGAAGTTATTTAGCATCACCTGTAAATACGTAGAGATATTGTAAAAATACAATTTGCCCTTGGCCTGGAAATTATGACATTTTCTGGGTTTCATTATAATGTCTAGGTAATAGGAACCTCTGTCGCCACACTTATATTTGGAGTTCTTGGATTAGATTTTGTCTTTACAGTCACACTTGTTACTGCTGTTGCAAAGAAGTACATTTGCTAAAAAGATACTAATCACGGGTCAATATTTTCCAACTCCACTCCAGGGGAACCCTATGACATATAGTTGGTTTGTAGATAAATCTTCAATACAAATAAAGACTCCTTCATATTGGTTGTGTATAGTTTTGCGATTGCAAACTGCCAGGTTTCGAGACAGACAAGAAACTGATAGGAAGGCCCTGCCCTCCAGTTGGTAGAAGGGACTCTGCTTTTAAATTTGGTGTCTATGTCTAACCAATACTTTAGTTTCAAAATGTACAGCAACGTATTGCTATCCCTTACATTTGGCAACAAAACAAAATTCACTGACTATAAAAGAGGCAGCACCTTACAAATCCAATAGCTGCTTTGGCCCTAACCTATATTTGTTATTGCCATTTGCAAAGACATGCACCACAAGTTCAATGAGGCTCCCAGACCTGCCCTTTACTAAAAACTAATTTTTATTCCTTAAGGAAGAATGAGGCTGTGACAGCAGGCTAGAACATCAAGGTACACATAGAGCAGTCTCAGTTTAGCAGGAATATGCATTGCACAGCAATTATTCTGACAAGCTATTTTATTGGCCCTGATCAGGTGGTGTTCATTAAGGTTCGCATCTGGGCAGGATGGAATTATTATATTGAACAGGCTACACTTAGTTACTCTAGATTTCTGGACCTTCTCATGGTACCAAAAAAGGGTACTGTTGACACTATCTTTGATAATCTGATAAGATAGTAAAATAAAGCTCCTTTGCATGATTGGAGGCAGTGTTTTCCTCAAGAACATTTATGAAAATGTGCCTCTTAGTAGATTATATTGACAGTAAATCAAATAGTATAATCAAATAAATAGGTCTTCTTGAAACAATATATCAGTTAGACACATTGAAGGTTTATTAAAAGATTTAAGTTTATTACAGAAGGCAAAATAGGATTAGTTTCTAATACAGGAAAATTGCATAATAAATCTTATTTAAGGAATTAGCATTAAGCTCAGTCAAATGCAGCAAGAGGTTTGATTTAAGACAGACCTCAGAAAAAATGTCAGAATAATTAAACAATAACAAAAAATCTTTAAGCCTGAATCAGACTAACAAGGGTCTGGGCAAGCAACTCTGTCTCACTTTCAAAATTAGCTCTTTTTATAGGAAAATACACTGCAAAAACATCACTCAGTTAGATGAGGAGAACCGAATGTTATATAGGCTCATCAAATCACAAGGCAGAATAGAATTATGTTATATAATGCAACGTTCCCTAACACCATTCTAAATACTATCCCCTAATGAAAATGTCTATTGTTTGCTTAATGTTATTGGATGTGACAGTGCAAATCTAGTTACACAGAAACCAATTACATACTTATGAAATGAATAGACCCACTGAAGTACAGACAGAAACAACCTTGAACAGTTAAATTTTGAATGAAGGCTTCCTCAAGAGTTTGCTAAGAACAACACATCACAATAAAGCATTCCATTTGTGCACATTTTACTGGGTGTGGAGTCAGTGACAAATGAAAACATAGCCATGAAGAAATACAAGATGGAGTAGGCCTAGTTTAGGCTTTGTTTGGTCAATGTTAGAAAACATAGTTTTGTAAAGTGCAATGTATTTATTTATAGTGCATAACATTTTTGACACTAAACACGCATTAATGTTTACTGAGAAATATCTCTTACAATTCCATCCATCTAAGTCCATCTTTAACGCAAACTAAATATCAAGGACATGTACGTGATCAAGGCTCTTTCCTTGAATGTTGAAAATTTCTCACCTCAGCACTGAGTGCAAGTCCACTAACTTGACTTTGGAACTTCTTCCATTATGACTGACACAATCAGCTTGACTTCCGGAAATCTGTGTGACCAAAGGGACACATACAAAACCAAGCATGACATAGATATTTCCCTTCATTCACAGCACTTTTTTTGGTTAAATATCAGGTAACTCTCATCTACTTGGCAACTATCTACATTGTATGTTTTGAATTTTTTGCAGATAATGGTTTCTTGAAATTGTTAAGAATCCAGATGCCACATTGCTATTTTTACCTAAAAGAGGGACATAGTGTTGGAACTATTCACATGCTCCCATTTTATATACCAATTAGTTTCAAAAATATATTATTGACTGACATCCAACGGAAAGACAATGACATGCTCTTCACAAATACTTTATCACAAAAAAAAATGTGTCTAACTTTGCCCAACTATTTTTTAGTCAAGATAATGTTCACAATGTCGAGTATCTCTAAAACCAGGAGAAAAACGGCCTCAGGACAAGGTCCAAAATGCTAGCATTGTTTCAAGCAGAAAAGGTAGCCTGAGGCTCAGCTTACCATTTCAAGTGGGTAACAGAGGGCATCCACAACATTTTCTCTGTGGCTTATTACTTTGTCAGCAAATTGGTATTTCAAAGAGTAATGGTGTGCAATCACTAGTGATAACTATTGTATGCTCACAAAGACATACAGTAAAGGACTTAGTGTTTGTGGTACCTGTCCTATTAGCAGGTAGGGGGGGCGTGCGAGGCACAAACGCACACATAAACACTCGCTCACACTGATGCATTCACGCATGCACACACACACACATCCACTCACAACACTCACTCCCAAATATTAATGCATGTACACACCAAACATTAAATATAAAATCATATTTACCTGCGCAGCTCTGCCTCGGAGATACCAGGAGGGTTGGGACTGCTGCCTTCCCCCATTGGCTGACCAAAGTGATTGACACCCGACCCTGGGCACTAAAGGACTTAGAACTGAAGAGCCCAGGTCCGAGGCAAACAGTGACGCTCACGCTCAACACGAAGGGGAGGGCCTTGAGGTGCTTTGCCAGGCTAAAGAGGTCACGCCCACAGGAGCTGTGACATCTTCAGCCTGGCAAAGTTCTGCTCAGGCAGCCAGTAGCCTGCACATTTAGTGCACGTCTAGCTCCTGCATGCCTGACCTGAAAATAAAGAGTGTCTGCCAGGCTGACCTTTGTTCAGCCTGACAGACACTCTTTGTGGTGGCTGAAAAGTGAGGGACGTGGCCCATCAGCCCATTAGGATGGGCCGCAGCTGCAATATAGTTACCAGAGTGTTCAACATAACTGAAGTAGATACTTTGTGATATCATGAATCATCACAACGGCCTAGGTCTAGAGCTCAATGGAACATAAAATGTCAAGGTATAACAGATACATTAACAGTTATGCAACAACCATGAAGAGTAAAATACGCTGTATACAGAAATAAATCATCATTCTATAGGCAGCATATGATTGCTTTTATTTGTTTTTTTATATTGCAGCATCTATAGCTCCTCAGATGTCACAGCAATATAATTTTGGTTTAAAAAAACGGCAAACGTTGCCCTGTTAGGTAATGGTGAGTCAGTTAAACAACCTATTCAGTGGGAGTTAGTTGTAGGTTAAGTGATGAAGAATAACTATGGAGTCTTTGTCGTAATATTTGTGTCACCTTAGGTAGTTCAAAAGGAAGAGCTGGGCCTTCTAACTTTACCTAGGCACTCCATTTCAATATTAAAGTTAGAATTCACAACTTTTACTTAGTCTGTCCACTAATGGTCATGGTCATGGTTCACCCAAGGGGTGGAAGCACTCATGTTGCTCTGTTGGTTCATTGTGTCCTCAAATTCGAACACAAAGATATAAATGCCAAATGTAGATATGGTCCTTGTCTGCTCCCTAACCTCCAAGCACCGGAAAATATAGCTTTACTTATTATTAAATCGCTTTGTGGCCTACGGGACATCGTCTATTAGATCCTTATTGTGAATCATGTTTTGGGCAATTTACTTAACTAGTTGATTTAGGGCAGGGGTCTCCAACAGGTCGATCGTGAGCAACCGGTAGCTCGCTGACAGCCCGTGAGTAGTTCACACCAGCATCTCGATTTTGTATCCCTCTCCTCTTTTTAACATATTTTAGCCTTCTTTTTTTTTTTAATAGATGTTACCCGCCCTCACCCAAACCAGCTGTTCAGATTGGCTTAACTGAGCTTAGTTGGGGCAGAGCGGAGCGGGCCGAAGAGGATGACCTTGTTCTTCATCTCCGTCTCCGAACCACCTGCCTTTCATAGCTTGGCACCATGCTTTTGATCATGTGTGATGTTTGCCGTTGCAGAGTAGCAGGTGCGCCGGAGTGCAGCAGCAGTTGTTGGAAAGTGGCTTGACAATTAGTAGCTGCATACTCATAGTGAGCCTCTGGCCTGGCTTAATAGCTGCATGGGCAAGGCGGCTCAGTGGAAGTAAGTAGATTTTACGCCAGGGCACATGAAGCTTTTTTTTTTAAACAGTGTGCAACTCTGCCTTATTTGAATGATTACATTTAATCATTCAAATAAAGCAGCGTTTCAGACTTTAAAAAAAAATAGCAGCATCTATCTAAGCTACATGCTGCTGCTAGCTATAAGCTTGAAAACTAGAGCCAGGAACTTTCTCATAATGCGAGAAATGTAAAATGGAGTTCCTGTTTCAGGTTTGTGCCCAGGGACAACTTGTGCTTGAAAACAGAGATGTTGGTAAAAACACTGAGATTATGGGAGAGATGTAAAATGAAGTGGTAACTTTATGCCACAAAAATCATCATGCTTAAAATTTGACTTTACATTTATCCAATTAAAAAAGTATTTGTGCATGTATGTATTGATTCTGTTGTAAATGTGGCTTACATTAACAGAGGGCGCTGAATCAAGGACCAGAGTTAGTTCTATGACCCCTTTGCATGAACTTTCATGGTCATTAAAAATAAAATAATACACCCAGTGAAACTAGGGTTGCCACCTTTCCAAATACCTGAAATTTGTTGTTGTTTTAATAGTCTGCATAGGCCCGGACATGAAAGAAAATCATATGCATTCATTTGTAACATTACTTTTCTCCCTTTGTTCACTTTAATTTAATTTCTAATCGGGGATCGTTAATGAAGAACTAGAACACATTCAATAGTGCTTTCTATTTATATTTGCTGTTTAAAGTATGTACAATGGGCTCGTCAAAAGTATCGGCTTTAGGTGATTTTACTTTATTTTTGTACCGTCTTGGACATTAAAATTCTCACGGTGCCAATAGAAAACCAGTCACAAAAAGTGAAAACAATACCAAATATATACAAAATACTATCATATGAGCTATTAGTTAAAATGCAGAGTGCACTTCTGTAACATGCTGAAGAATTTAGTCTCAGAACATCAGATTATATCAGTGTTTCCATGTCTTGCCTGATGAACACCAAAGTGCGATTATCAGGTTATGCAACGCAGGACGTAGCAGTGTGGTGGATGATTGGGTGTGAGACAGATATAAAGTTTATGATTTTCAGTCTGCTGACAGCTTTGAACAGCTCTATTTGGTCCCATTGGTATTTCTGATGAATATAGTAGCCTGCTAGTAGCCTTAGCTGGTTACTACCGAGGTCAGAATCACACAGTTTGTTGAAGAAGGGAGCTTGGATTGATCCCAGGTTTTCTGGTTTCATGTTGTACAATTCACTCACTGGGTATCTCCTTCTTCCTAGAGAACTCTAAGTATTTTGTTCAAACAACTGTATGGGCTCTGAAGAAATTAGGATTAAAGTCAATGAAGCAGGGCGTGGGGGGTTCTCTCGGAAAAAAGGGCGTGTTGTTTGGCCTTTAGTAGCTCATGACGATTTTCACTGATCAGAAGTAGCTCTCACTAAAGAAAATTTTGGAGACCCCTGATTGGGGTTTTTCAAATCGATTGTTCTTGCCACAAATTGATCTCTTTTATGAATTAATAATATTTTTTTCTCAAAATAATGTATTTTTCCTTTTGTTTAGCTGTTTGATACAAATTTTGGTTGAACCAAGTTGGCAAAAATTGGGGATGATTCACACAGAGGGAAATTGCTTTTTGGCAGGTCAAATTTCACCATTCCTTAATGTGATAAAATGGCTTACATCAGTCGTATTCATCCAGATCATTATTAGACTTGGTGTGATGAAGGTAGTGCACCTACTTTGGGATTCCTCATGGAGTTTGATCCTGTAAGGATGCTTTAGAACAATTTTATTTTAGCTAACCTGTATCGGTTAAGTGGAGCCATTTCAGAAAGCAGCTGAAACATTTTAGCCTTGCTCTTCAAATAACAGTGCATTCCCTCATCTCTCATCATGATATGCACCTAAATATCATAAGACCACATAATGTAGCAGATCATCACTTCCGTATATAATTATACAGGCAGTGCTGAAAGAATCATTCCTACCTGCTTGATTTATTCTTCTTCTTTCATGACAGTAGCAAACATGTATTTTAGCACTGAAAGCACTGCTTGGACATGGCCTGGCCTTTCCCCTCTATAATGACTAACCTTGCTGACTTTATGAGGACATGTGGCCTCCTCTCATGCTGCATTCCCAAATGGCTGGTTAACTGTGTGTATCCTATGGGAAGGAAATCATTCTCTGTGGTCCCTAGCTACTTCTAATGCTTAAATATCTCTTTCTGTTTTATGATTTTTACCCTTTACAGACTATCAGAATCCCACAAGTGACCCTGACCACGTTGCCTGGCCTGGGGGCTTGAAGGGGCAATTTTGTGGCAGGGATCTGAATTCAAGTGTAAAGCCGATAGGTTGTCACAACCGGCCCTTTAGCCCCAAATGAGGCCTAATTGTGTTACTGTGTGATTTGAGCACTCTCATACCTTCCCAATGGACTCTAGGTTTGGTCAAGACCTTTTTCTGCCTTGGGTAAAATGGACAAGTGGGAAGGAGGGTAAAGGAGTTCCACTGCATGCCTGGTCAGCTTGAGAGGCCCCCTTCACTCAAATGTCCTATTTGTAACTGGTTTTCATGATGGAGGACACATCTGTTCCAGGGCTCCACCACCCTCTAGCACCAATTCAGAGAGGTCAAGCTGTTGCAAACTTGCGAACCCGTGGGTGGCATATCAAGGGTGGGTGATCAAGGATTTGCAACTCTGGGTTATCTGACATAGTGTTCTGGTGTTCAGGAAGGTGCTGGCTAGATCGGGGATTGTTAGGGTTTGCAGTCATGATGGCAGTACTAATGTCTTCCTGGTACACCTCTGCCCAGTTAAAGAGAACTCACTTTTCTTTGGAAGGATGGTCGATCTCTCTGGCCATTTGGTCTAAGGTGCAGGCCTGTAAATTGGCTGATTTTTTCTCAGCGATGTTAGCAATTGTCTATTTACATAAACAGTGCTTGGGTCCATTTCTAAGATAATGCAGCGCATTTTTTAACACCACTTTTGTCATGCACTCTATTAGAGTGTGCATGTTCAACAAGTCTGCTGCTCTAGTCTACTGTTGAGGTACACAGCAAGTGGGGTTATAGGGTGCCCTGGGAAAATGTATGTGCCACATAGACCTGGTTGTAAGCAGCTACCACCTTAGCTAGAGACTTCAGTGCTATGTTAGTTATCCAGTGGTTTGGTCACCTCCAACATACCTTTATTTACACGATGCCTCTAAATGTACAGCAAACGTTTAATTGTTTTGTTGATGCTGTTTAACATTCTGCAGCTCCACTCTGATCTTGAATTGTAATGTAAGTCATAACTAACAACAATAATTAAGTTAGACTAATAAGAGTCTAAAACAAGACATTACTCATCAAATGTAATCAACATTACCTTGTAACAGAATACAAATTAACCACACACAAAAATTAAAAGCGTTTTAACAGATGCAGACATTTTGTGATTATGGCATTTAAAAGAAAACAAAACTAGTTTCTATACCATGGACACAATTCCAAGCCCAGACAATTTCTTGAAATGAAGGACAAATAACAATTTATTGATATCTTCCCTTGTTCTAATATCTTGTCAATTCTTAGGCACATGGGATGCAAGAACGTATTCCCAAGATCAAATGTTAACGGGAAAATCAAAGCTAGTTGCTCAATAGGATTACATGTATTCAATTCACAAATACAAAGAAAATTGTATGCTTTAGTTCAATGGGAAATAACGTACATGGCCAAATAGGTTCAAACTAAGGCACGATTAGAGGAATTTTCTTCTTATTGGAGGATTGGGAATTTGTTCAAGGTACTTTGGCTATGCCATGCCATGGTAAATTTGAGTATAGGATTTCAAGGACTTTTACCATTCCAAATCTTGCACCAAACTGAAAAGCAGACCCTATTAATGGGTCTCTCATTTACGTTCACACAAGGAGAGTGTCTGTTCTTACCACCCTACTTGCCCTAGCTTTCCCAGTATCATTATCTACACAATTTTGCATTATTTTTCCCTGGACTGTTTTAATGTTACTATGCTCTTTATAAGACATTGCTGAAATGTTTCCACACATGCCTCACATCAAAAGATGCCAGGTCTAACAGGACCTAGTGTCTCTTAAGCTGCAAGCTCAAGTCTTGAGCAATTGTACATTGCAGAAGGCCAAGCAGCTCATTTGGAGCCTTGAATGTGCTTTCAATGGAGTTGACGCTGGGGCTGTTCCATTGAAAGCACGGAGCCTTGAAGAGTGGGAGCCATGCTTGATATGCCCACTTGGTGATTAGTTTTGTTTTCTGATTGCAAACGCCCAAGGCATACATTTGTTTTCATAAAACAAAATAGTTTTCTCCCTGTGCCAGTCGGCCAATGTGCATTTTCCCTACCAATGACCATTATGTAACACATTGTAGTCCTGGGCAGGGAAATGCCCTGCCCTAAATTGAAGCATGTGAGCACCACTCTTTTCTTATGGCCAGCGACGGACAGGGTGCCAGGTCAAGGTTTTACTGCGGCGGAGCCAGGTAGGCCTCCAGCAGCGTAATTTAACAGATGCTCAACTCTAAACCGTCCCAGTGCCACGCTTAGGTTTTTTTCCTCCAGCCAATCAAAATCAGTCACTACAAACTGTTTTCATCAATACCCTTTAACAAGAGTTTGAACAGAATAGACTCCATACTTGCAGAGAAAGCTTATCATACGTTTGAAACAGTGATTACCTTATTTCCATCTCCGCACTAGAATCACGTGATGGAATCTGTGACTATTGCAGTCAAGTTGATCAAAAGATAAGAGCAGCAGGAGCCCAGTGATAGCACAATCTAATAGGGGAGACGAAGGGAGTAACTCCAGAAAATATGTTTCTACTGGCAAATTCATCTTTATTATTTTAACATATTACCAGTGCCTATCATGGCTCAATCATTAAAATATGAATGTGCAAGCCAGTTACTTCCCAAAGCAATGTAGAGTCTACTCTTCTCTCATCACATTTTCTATCATTTTGTTTTATTCTTTTATGGGTTTTGTAATGGTTAAAGTACAAAATAAATCTTCTATAGTTGGAAAGAGTTCTCAGCGTGAGCAGGAAAAAATATTTTTTATTTTCGCCTGTGATAAATTGGGTTGTTGCTTGAGGGAGGTGAGAGCCCTGCTCAGGCAGCAGCCACAAACCTTGTCAGGGTAAACTAAAAAAGTCCCTACATTAACCTGTGCTTAACCCTCTGGTAGCTTGGCACAAAAGCAGTCAGGCTTAACTTAGAGGCAATGTGTAATATATTTATGCAGTACACAAACAGTAATAAAATGAAAACACAACACAAGAAAAATCCCACACCAATTTAGAAAAATAGAGTAAAATGTATTAAATTATTTGACACCAAAACAACAAAAATCCAATTTCAAAGATTTATGGTAAGCATAGTGCCTAAAAGCACAAAGCACTACTCGCGGTTTTCTGGTCATGCGAGACCGGGTAAAAGTCACAAGTTCAGGCAGACCGCGATGGAGTGTGGGTCGGATACAGAGACCAGGTAAGTCCTGCTTAAAAAGTTAGCTTCCAAAGTCCAGCAGTGCGAAGAGTTCCGTTTGTGGTGGAGGAGGCCGCAAGGAGCAGGGAGAGCTTCGTGGATGGTTGTCGCTGTAGCGCGCAGAGCAGGTTGGGCATCGCGGATGATCGTCGCTGAAGCGTGAAGATCCTGTCGGGTTTTGCAGACCGGAGATTCACGTTGGCTGCCACTGCGGACTGTCAATGCTGTAGCTCAAAGTGCAGATCTTGCATTGCCAGTTGTCGCTGCTGGTCGCTGTATCGTGCAGAGTTGGGTTGACCAGAGCTTCCTGTTGGCGGTCGGCACAGGCGACAAGATCTTGGCATGAACTGGTCTGTTCGTGGTCGCGAAGAGCCCAAAACTTTAGGATTTCCCCTTTTCTTCAAGGAGGAGCTCAACTGATGCCGCACCAAGTATCCAGGACCTGGGAGGCACCAACTGAGAATCGGGACCTCACTCCAGAAGAGTTCAGCAGGTCTAGGCAGGTCCAAGCAGGTCAAGTTGCAGCAGGTCAGATGGACAGTTGCAGAAGGGCCTCAGGAACTTGGTGTGGCCCTGTAGCTCAGAACAGGAGGCCAGTGAGCTGAACCTTGAAGTCACTTCAGACTGGGATGAAGGGTGCAGGTCCATGGCTTGCCTACTTGCTCCTAATCAATTTTTTTTACTTATTAAATGTAATCAAGTAACCCAATGTTATCCTATGGGAGAGGTAAGGTTCACAATAGTGAAAAACGAATTTAGGAGTTATTCACTACCAGAGCATGTAAAAGTTAAAAGCACATGTCCAACTCTTTAAATGCATTGCACCCTGCCCTATCGGCTGTTCAGGGCATACCTTAGGGATGATTTATTTATATTAAAAAGGAAAGTTTAGGCCTTGATTGGTCGAAATGAAAGTTTAAAACTACACACGCAGGCTGCAATGGCACACCTGAGACATGTTTGCTCTAAAACACATTTAAAGTACTTAAGTGGGTGGCACAATAAGTGTTGTAGACTCATTCGTAGCATTTAATTTACAGGCCCTGGGTACATGCAGTACACTTTACTAGGAACTTACAAGTAAATTAAATGTGCCAATTGGGTATAAGCCAAATGTTACCATGTTTTTTGGGAGTTAGCACAAGCACTTTAGCATTGATTAGCAATGGTAAAGTGCACAGAGTCTTGAAGCCAAAAAAAGCAAGTTCATCAAAACATGAGGGTAGAAGGCATTTAGTCCGGGGGTGCCTCTGCAGAGAAGGCCAAGTCAAACAACGCCTTTGAGCCTTGAGAGTTTTTTGTACATACAGGTTGGAAGTAAAACAAATTGTATGCGTAATAAAAACTGATATTCTACCATACTGAGTTTTGAATATCATCCTGCCAAAATATTGCATCAAGTATATTGACTACCACAATATTGTGAAGCTAAGTATAGATTTACTATTCTTATGTACACACGTATGTTCCTTAACAATATATATGTATCTTAAAAGTACGTAAATGTGGACTTAAGAACAATAAATCTGTCCTTACCTATATAGTCCCTTTAGCACGACTATATTTGTCATTAGATATTTTGTCAATGGATATTGTGACAGACATCCATAGAAGTCTAACATTAGGAATGTGCTCTAGGCATAAGTGCAAATATAAAGCCTGCTTGTTGACAGGTTGCATCTTCTCTATTACTTCCTCTTTAAGTCTTCTTTCCCCCCACATCCACCTTTCAACTTTCGCATCTTGCAAAGCACGTATGAAGCTGCTCAAAGTCACATCATAACAAAGCACACCAGCTCTTTACAACATGTGACCCCCTGCACCACTCTACATGCCTCAACAGCACATACGAAGTGCCCCACTCCAACAGTACACAGATAAACAGTTTCAAGAGTTGCCAGCTCCGCCTCACATCGAGTGCGCACACACACATATACATCCCACATTGCATGCTCCCATTGCACCACACATGCGACTCCCTATGCTGCCATCCACTTGCTAAATCCTTAATTACACACTCACTCTATCGGCACACAGACCAATTAACACAGTCTCAACCTAATACAAATATCTGCACTCGCTCCTTGTACCACAAGGTCTTTGCTTCACACCATAGCCTGAAGATTTACCACTCATACTCCTCCATGGTTGAGCAGGCTCAACTACAGTGATCCATTGGCCTACAGAGAATGGCAGCTCATAGAGTCTGCGGTAAAGGCAACCACGAACATCCCATGCCCAGGCGTCAGGTAGCGCTACTACCACTGTTTGTGATCTTTCAGGAAAAGTGTTTCAGGTAAGAATATCCTGGGACTAAGCAGAGCTCAAGTTTAGCTAGTAGAGACAAGGAGTCAAATACAAGACAGATACTTGAGGCCTAGGATCCTCTATGGGAGGATATGATAAGCAAAGGAATCAGAGAGAAAAGGGAAAGGGAAAATCAGGACCTAGAAGACAGGATAGAGGCATTGAAGTGATTCTGCCCAGACTCTAAGGCATTGATCCCAGACTTAGGTACAGGAAACAGAACATACTAGCCCAGGTACAAGGAACATAAACAATTCACTGGAATGCTTTCGTGAAATTAAGAAAGTTAAGCATCTAGCTAAGTAGGCAAAAGGAGAACTACTCAAAGAGAGTTAACAATTTAGTAACGAAACCGAGACCCAGCAATTGTAGCATCATAGCTCCCATCAGTCTGCAAAATATGTTACTGTCAAAGTGCAAAAATAGCTGTACTAAAAGCTTATGTGGGTCAATACTTGGCGGGGCGTAATCCATTCTTCTTGTAATGCTGGTTGGTCTTCCTATAACACACAGATACACAGACTAATGAGGTGTGCTTTAAAATGTGTGCATTTCACCTGAATCTGAACTTAGGGGTCTATTACGATGGCGGCCGCAACGGCAAACGGGACCGCCCGCAAGAGGTGCGGCGGTCCCGCAATGGCAATTAGGATGCCACCGCCACGGTGGCGGTGGCATCCCGCATATATTGCATTGCGGCGGGCGGTGCTGGAAGCAGCACCCGCCACAATGCAATATATGCATGTGTGCATTGGCATGCACACCGTGACAGGCACCGCGCGGTGCCTGCCACCTTGTCCATGCCAATGTTGGGGGGTACCATAGGTACCCCCCAAGTGCAGCCCCCCCCCTGGGGGCCCGCAACGGGCCCCCGAAGCGAAAACCGCATTCCTTTCCATGGCGAATTCTCCACCATGGAAAGGCATTGAAAATGACACATGCTATGCAAGGCACCGCCACCATATTATGGGCCTTTTCCGCCCGGTAGGCAATCGGGACGATTGCCTACCGGCGGAAAAGCGGCGGACGGTCTTTCCATCCGTTGCGGTACCCCCCGCCATGATAATGTGGCGGGGGTAAAAGGCCGTCCGGCGGGGTGTTTTGGCGGGCTGATCGCCACCGCCGGTCGGGCGGTGGCGATCCACCCGCCATGCTAATAGGCCCCTTAGATAGGTGGCTAGAAAACATGGGGACGTAGCATGAACTTGAACAATCACCATCACCATGCCGTTGTAAAGGAATGCAAAACAAAGCTGCCCCTTTAACTTGTGATCCTTTATTCTATGGCCTAGAAGAATATATTTTGTTCCACAGGATCTGTATTTTCTAAGAGTACATAGGAAACTGTAGTTTCTTCGGAAGAAGACAGAGCCTTAAACATAGAATCTAGGGATTCACTTGGTTGAAGGTACCTGTGCTCATGCACAGATTTTAGGTGAAGCACGCTAAAGTAGCATAGAACACATCCTCCGTGAGGCGGTATTACTTTTGGTTCTTATAGAAAATTGGATCATTAAGCTAAGAGGGAGAGGCCTCACTCTTAATTTAAGCTGTGGCTGAGCTCCCACAAGGCCAAAGCAACCTGACAACTAAAGATAAATATATTTCTAAGAAAAGTCCCAGGTCCCCCTTGACACCTGTGCTGAAGCACCAAGGCTTTCCTTCAAGAAATTCATATTGTACATGTGCAACAACCAACCAAAACAACAACACAGTTAAGAAATAAAAAACACTTAACCTCTTCAGTGCGTCAGACGGCCGGGGGCTGGCCGACGCACCTTTGCTCATGTGCGTCGGAGGGCCCCCGGCCGTCCGATCACATGGCACAGAGAATCCCTCTGGTGCAGGCACCAGAGGGATTCCTTTTCACCCCCAACAGCCTCGGGAGCTGGGGAAGAGCAAGCTGCAGTTTTGGTTTCCCTGAAATGACGATCAGCGCGCACGTCACGCTGATGTCATTTCAGTGAAACCGAAACTGAAATGAGCTGAGAGGCTCATTTCAGTTTCGCTTTCTACGTGCGTAGGGGGCTATCTCAGCCCCCTGAGCAAATAGAAAGACCTGAGAGGTATCGTTGAAAAGGGGAGAATCTCCCCTTTCCAATGGTACCCCTCCCTAGTGGATCCCTGCTTGGGGATCTCCCCAGGAGGGCGCTCTCCAAGCAGAGATCCACCCACTAGCCACAAGGGAGGAGGAGCGGCCCCTTGGGAAAGGGCCTTTGCTCCCCCCACATTAAATGGGTACCTTCAGTCTTTCTGCCCCCACTGGGGGGCAGATGAGGGCAGTAGCTAGATACCAGGGATTTTTTGGGGCGATTTAAATTAGGGATGGGGGCTGCCCAAAGCGGGCATACCAATGCCCTCACCGCCGCAAAAATTACAGTCTTTCTGCCCCCCCCTGGGGGGTAGATTTGGGCACTAGCCCCCAACTTCCCCCCTGGAGGGGCAGAAAGCCCACTAGATGCCAGGGTTTCTTTCCCCGTTAAATTTAGGGGTGAGGGCTGCCCAAGATTGGCATTTCAATGCCCCTACCACCCCCCCAAAATTACAGTCTTTCTGCCCCCCCCAGGGAGGGCAGATGGAGGCAGTAGCCCCCAATCTGCCTCCCTTGGGAGGTAGAAAGCCCACTAGATGCCAGGGATATTTTTCCATTGAATTAAGGGGTGGATGCTGCCCAAAATGGGCATGCCAATGCCCCCCCAAAATCCCACAGTCTTTCTGCCCCCCGTAGGCAGATGGGGCAATAGCCCCTGATCAGCCCCCTGAGGGGGCAGAAAGCCCACTAGGCCCCAGGGATTGTATTTTTTTTATAAGTAGAGGTGGGGGCTGCCCAAAATGGGCCTGCCAGTGCCTCCACCCCCCCAAAAACAATTGCCACAGACTTTCTGCCTCCCCCGGGAGGGGAGCTTGGCAGGCGTTGTGTGTGGATGGCGCTTGGCTGGCGGTGTGCGTGGATGGCGCTTGGCTGGTAGTGTGTGTGGATGGTTGTGTGCGTGTACTGACTCTTGGCTGGTGGTGTGGTTTGCATGGATCCCCCAGCGTTTTCCTACCCATAATTCCCTGCCCTCAAATTTACTTAAAAAGTCACATTTTCCTCACATTTCTGTGTGGGTAAGTTGTGGGATCACCATGCAGGCACAAATTTCCTACTACCCAGCATTCTCCTTGGTCTCCCGAGAAAAATGATACCTCACTTGTGTGGATGCCCAAAGTAGCATCAGCCGAAAAACGTATAAACCAACTGCCCTTTTAGACCCGCTTTGGGCCCCCCTCAATTTCTACACGTTTTTCGGCCCTTCCATGTCATAGGCACTTGGCCCATCCACACAAGTAAGGTATCATTTTTATCGGGAGACTGTGGGGAATTCTGGGTAGTAGGAAATTTGTGCCGTGCGGTGATCCCACAACTTTCCCACATAGATATTAGAGGAACATTTGACTTTTTAGCTAAATTTGAGGTTTGCAGCAAATTTTCGGAAGGAAAATGCTGGGGGATCAACGTGAGCCACACCTCCCTGAACTCCTATGGGTGTCTAGTTTTCAGAAATGTCTGGGTTTGTTAGGTTCCCCTAGATATCTGCAAACCCGGGACCAAAAACACAGGTGCCCACCTATCTATCACAAAACTACCTGGTTTTTCAAGGGGGTCACCTGCGTTTTTGGTCCCGGGCTCAGCGGCCATCTAAGGAAACCTACCAAACCCACACATTTCTGGAAACTAGACACCCGGGGGAGTCCAGGGAGGTATGGCTTGTGTGGACCCCCCAACAACGTTTTCCTACCCAGAATCCCTTGCAAACCTCAAATTTAGCTGAACAAAATCACTTTTTTCTCAAATTTCTGTGTGGGAAAGTTGTGGGATCACCGGGCTGACAAAAATGTACTACCACACAGCGTTCCCCCAGGTCTCCTGATTAAAATGGTACCTCACTTGCGTGAGTGGGTCAAGTACCCGCGCCAGGCAAGGGCCCAAAATATATTGAGGAGACATCAAAATGACCTATCACAAAATGACCTGGTTTTGCAAGGGGGGTCACCTAGGTTTTTGGCCCCGGGCTCGGCGGCCATCTAGGGAAACCTACCAAACCCACACATTTCTGAAAACTGGACACCCGGGAGAGTCTAGGGAGGTATGGCTTGCATGAACCCCCCAACGTTTTCAAAAAACCTTTAGCAAATTGGATTAGAAACACAGAAATACTTGGCTCCTTTTTGAAGACCATTCCTTTTTTGTCACCGAAAGCACACTGTCTAGGCCAGTGTTTCCCAAACTGTGGTCCGCGGACCCCCAGGGGTCCGTGACACATTCCCAGGGGGTCCTCAGGCAGTAATTTTAAAAGCACAACAAAGTTCCTTGTAGAATTAGCAGTTTTCCAGCAACAATAAAAGTGTCAAGATAACGTCAGTGATTAATGTACCTGCTGGAGAAAGATGAGAGTTTTGTCAAGTGGCAGCTTTGACCTATCTAATGTAGCACAGACGGTTAATATGCCTACTGCAAAGAACGTGTACCATACATTTAAAAAAACAGCTTTTTATGTGCAAAGGTTAGTGGGTTACTGCTTTTGTCACAGAGATTCTTATGTTACTGTGCAGTTCATAAGTGACAATCGTAATCTAGCACAGTGCCCTATAAACTGTCATCAAAGAGCTGCTTGCAAACTGCATGGTACAAGTTAGAAACATATGTTTTTTCCAAGTCTTTCATTATCCTGATGCTGCTACAAAGGATTATTTGGGTGGAAATACATTTTTATTGTTAAAGTCAATGCTAACCATTGTGTTATGTTCTGAATCCTGAGTTTGTGCTTCTCCAGACCAAGCACTCTTTAAAAATGCCTACCAGTATGAATGACATGTGAATCCTACACCTTGTAGTCGCATTTGCCTTATGTAACATTTTCTATACACTGATTTACACGTATGAATCATTGTCTCTATGGGGCAGATTTACAAGGAAAGTGACTCAGTGTGTGCCGCAAGCCATTTGGCTGCGCCGCACTGAGTCACTTTCAAAGCACAGGGATGCAACATATTTACAACAATATGTCGCATCCCTGTGCTTCCCCCTGCGCTGGCGCACAAACTGCTGCCATGCGCCTGCACAGGCACATTTGCACCATGGTGCAAAGATATCTGTGTTGTGGGGAGATTGTTTATATGCAGGAAGGGTTCCCTTCCTGCACATAAACAATCAGAAATGGCGTTTTTCAACTTCTAAGTGTGCTGCATTAGCACACATAGAACTTGCAAAACGTCATTGTTTTACTGATTGTTTATGTGCAGGAAGGGACACCTTCCTGTACATAAACAATTACCAGAGGTGATATCCTCTTTCTATGCATGCTGCAGAATGCAACACGCATAGAAAGAGGAAAAAAACCAAGGAGAAATGAATACATTTCTCCTCGTTGCGCCTCCCTATCCCTCCCCTGGGGAGGCATAGCATTCAGACACATTTCCAGATTTACGATTTCTAGTAAATCTGGAAATGTGTCTGGTTTCATGGGTGTTGCGTGGGAACACCCACAGCAACACCCATGGAACGCCCCTTTCAGGCAAAGTGCTGTGTGCAAATGGGCCATATTTACAAGACCAGGAAAAGTCAAGCAGGGTGGCTATTCCTGCCTTGGAAATATGGGGCACTAAAATGCATCACCGGTGCGTCACTTTTTGTGACGCACCCGTGGCGCAAGGGGCTTGTAAATCTGCCCCTATATGTGTGTGATCCTTCAATGGTATGAGAGATGCTATAAAACAAATGAAATACATGTGACAGAGGGGCTATGGAGAGATGAGAGGCACTGTTGGAGGGTGATAATAAGGGAATCATTGAAGAACCCCAACAAAGATTGTCGTATCCTGGTGCATAGTAAGGTCATCATTTACTATTCTTTAAAAGCTGATACAATTCAATATATAATGATAAATTTGTTGTAGAATGCACCGTTGTTTCCTACATTTTCTTGGGGGAGAGCCTCCCAAAGCCCCCTTTTAGTGGTCAGGCTCACTCACTGCACTTGGTGTGCACTGTATGGGGACTGGTCTGAAAACATTTGCCAGGGCTGCTTTGGGTTTCCAGTCTGGCCCTGGCAGGAGCCTCGTACTGCGAAATAAAACCAACCTTTTAAAAGTTAGTCACGGAGATGCAGCACTAACCTTCCTGTTTTTTGCAAATTCTTTCAATATAAAGTACTAAAATCCTTAGTAATTCGAGTATTTGTTTTGTGTGCACACGTGTGTTTATTGTTTTCGAATGACTGTTTTAATGTTTGAAATTTAAATCATACAAATTGCTTGGGGGTCCCCGGCTTCCAGTGGGGACTCAATGGGGGTCCTCAGGAGTCAAAAGTTTGGGAACCACTGCTTACAAGATATTTGAGGTAGGCGTATTGTTTTCCTTTTGAGTTTGGGCTCTATCATTCAGTGACCGCAGTTTAAGATTGAGGTGTGTGCAGCGGTGGCTCCACAGGTATGGGGGAGGAGCGTCGCCCCCCTGCTGGCCAGCTGAGGGAAAGGAAAAATAAAATGATAATAAAACAGTATTAGTATAATTTTATTTTTCCTCTGGGCGGAGCCGAGTCTTTTGCGACGGGGCCATGTCATGACAGGCACGGAAGGGGAGTGGTAGGCAGCACTGCTATCAGTGCGCATGATGGTTTGGCCGGCCGTCTTAGGACGGACAAACCGTCATGTTTATTGCCATCTCCCAAACCGGAGCTGCATTGCCGGGTGAAGAGAACAGCAGGCATAGGCTCCCAGTCCCCTTTGGAGCAGAAAACAAGCCCACTCAGGCTAATCCCAGTGCTTCTCTCATGCTGGGAGCAGCATGAGAGAGAGAGAAGCTCTGGGATTGCACGTGGGGAGTCTGAGAGCTTCAGCACGTACACAGCAGGAAGGAGGAGAGTGGCAGAGTGGCAGGGTGGCAAAGCGGCGATCAGCGAGGAGCAGGCAGGTTATTTTCTTTTTTTTGGTTATTTTGTCATCCCCCCCGCCACCCCATACCACTCCCCCACCCCGCCACTCTGACGCGAGACTAGCCGCTACTGGATGTGTACCTTTTTTGAAAGAGTGCATTTAGAGTATGGTCAAGGGCTCCTCAGTAGAAAGTCTGTATAAAGCTCAGTACTCGTCAGAGTGTACGGTGCAGACAGAAGGAGACCAACTGCGTGCACCCAGGAGTGTTGAAGAACAATAGGATGGCACAGACGCGCTAGCACGAGAAAATGGTTGTATGACGGAACTACGACCACCGGAACAATGGCATGCCTTTACAATGACGCCTGAACAACGAATGCTTACATTTTCGTGGTTAGGGCATTTGTGGTAAAGGCATATCTATGGTAAAAAAAAGTTGTAAAGACACATTCGTTGTTCAGGCGTCATTGTAAAGTCATGTCCTTCTTCCGGCGTCATTGTAAATGCTGTTTCCCAGACAAAAGCCCTTACTACAATGCTGCAGAAATGCTTGCAGGAGATGTGAGGCCGTAATACAATAACATTGCCAAGTATTTCCTTGATGACTTTTAGGGGGCGCACAGAATAATGAGATTATAAAACGAATTTGTGCCGAAGGAGGGTCCAAGCAGGAGATAGATTGCATTTAGAAGGGGTACAACATGTGGTTAGGAAAAAATGTAGAGGCAAATTTAGTGCTTAGTTTAGTTGATATTAGCATTGCCTAAGATATTAATAACAGTAATTTTTATGTTTTTATTTTCCATTGTGCTTATGTGTCAATAAAGTTCAGTTGATCATAAACTAAAAGCATTTGAAGATCCACACCCTCCTTTACAGTACTGGGAAATGTGCCCATGTTTTGGCGCAATATGCCGAAGCTGTTAGATTGTTTTTGTGTTAAGTAATTACCGCATGTGCCTCAAGAATGGCATTCGTGCTTGCGCAAAACCATGACTTTTGTGAATGCGCTAAAATCTCCTTTGGTAAATTTGCATGTGGTTTTTGCACACGTGTAGCAAATACAGACAATTCAATTTAAAGAAAACACCCCCATCTTCCCCTCATGGATTTAAACTGTCAGATCTGCATTTTTTTCACGCTCCGAAGACTAAGGGGCATATTAGCAAGACCGGCGATAAAATTATCGCCGTTTTAGCGGCAGGAAACTGCCGCTAAAACGGCGATAATTGGCTTGCTAATATGCGTTATAGAATTCCAATAGAAGCCCAGGTTAGATGTCCTGCACATCTAACCTGGGCTTCTATTGAATTCTATAACGCATATTAGCAAGCCCATTATCGCCGTTTTAGCGGCAGTTTCCTGCCGCTAAAACGGCGATAATTTTATCGCTGGTCTTGCTAATATGCCCCTAAATTTTATACATACATTTTATTACCTATTATTTTTCTTTTTTCAAATTCATTTTATATAGCCAAAATCCTTTTGATATAAATTGCATACAAGTTTTGGCAAAATATTATATATTAATATATAATATATCTCAAACTATATGACAAATTATGTTAGATAAATACCTGCAGATCAATAACGTTTCACTAAAAACCGTTTCAACATTCTCACCATCAATTAGTCACCACAATCCAGTCACCACGGCCATACAGACATTTTCATTCAAAAGAACCTTACATTCCATAAAAACACATCCGACTATAGTACAAAATGAAGCCAGACATGCCAACTTGTGAATTTGTTTCATCACGTGAGGAGGGGGCGTGGCCACGAAGGGTGCGGGGCTTAGTGCCCAGCACAGCCGGAGACACTTCTAAATCCACAGCCGATCCCCCCTCCCCCCCCCATGACAAGCCTCCACCTCTCCCAGGACGCTCCCCCCCCACCCCCAAAACCAAAATCAAAGCTTTTGAGGCTGCTGCCGATGTCCTGGGTAGGTTTCACACCTCATAATGGACATCAGCTGAGCTAAACCTCCAAACAATTAGCTGGAAGCCTGCTCTCTGCAGGAGTTTCCAGCTAATTGTGTGCCCACTGTGTGATATGGGCTCCTCACCCGGCAACCTGTGAAAGGACCCGATTTCGTGTGACACACGGAGGCACCGTGTGAGTTGGCAGGTCTGTGAAGCTCTTACAAATTAACAAATAATCTAAAACAATAATAATAAATTGACAATTTTCATTTTACATTCTTTTTTCAATAGATATTATCATATGCATTTCTTACAATGAGCTAACAATTATTTTCAAAAATCCTATGATGGCTGTGGACCATTTATATTCCTTAGTTGGTTACCGATATAACTAACTCATATATATTCGTTAGGTGGCTATAGATATCAGTCCAAGTATGTTGCCTGCCCCTGTACCCTCTTGATACAATGGGTATTTTTCTTAATTATTTGCAAATACAGAAACTCTCAGAAAATATGAAATGCTGAATTGCTTCAACGCGCCTGCGGCTGGAAGGAGTGTTAAAAAGCTGACATTTAACAGTCCCAGCCCAATTAACCGAAATGTAATCACTGGACCTGCACAACAGGAATATGTCTGGTAATGGAACCAGTGCAAGGTGAAATTCTCTAATGAAGAGCTCAAGTCTTGTCCGATGTGGATATTTAGGTTGAGGAACACCTTTTGTGACCAGCACAAGGACTCCTAGCCCTGCACCAGGTGCTGAAAAACCATGTGCATGATGGAAATGCCATTGCCTGGAACAGGAATACCATAAAAAAAATGTGTAAAAGGTGGATGTGCAACAAAGTTGTGAAATGACAGAGGAACCACAGGAGGTTGTCATGCACCCTAGTGTTTGCTCAGGCCATGGGAATAGACGACCATGTCCATAATAGGTCTAACAAGAGTCAATCAATGTAATGGACCACTAGGGGCATCAGTGGAGCATCACCTCTTGAAGGTGAGTCGTTTGATAGTATGCTGTCATATGGTGTCATGCTAAATATTATGCCTTACACTTGCATGTAGGCAAGTTTGGCAATAACATGACTAGGAGAAGTAAACAACCACCCACAAAATGGTAATATACAGAAATTGGTGGTGTGATGGAGTGATAGTGGGGGAAAGGATCGTTATCACTTTGATAATGTGGGGGCATTGCCAGGCAGGCGGCCATGTAGGATGTACTGCTTTTAAACTCCATCTGTGGCACCTGTATTTCAATAATCCTGCAGTATTCTCTGCTGCCCCTCCCCCGGTCAAAGTTGGCAGTCAAGTGCGAGAAGACCTCAGCAGCGAAGCGGCCCAAAGAGGAGATTCAGGCCCACATTTTAGTAGGCGGGGAGTGCCTGAGCTCTGGAACCAGGAGTGAGGCCGTGGGCTGCTGAGCTGTGGCAAAAGACCGACAGGTGGAGAGTCAGTGTTCAGGCCTTTCCCCCTCTGACAACTGAAGGCCCTGGAGATGCTACAATTGGGTGTGAGATGCCCCTGGGGCAAAGGAAGGCTTGCCTCAAGGACGAGGCATGTTATGGGACTCATGAGTTAGAGGAGGGGACACAGGTGGCTCTGAATGATGGAGGACCATAGTGAAGGGGGCATTTGGGAAACCGTGCCCCACAGGTAGACTGGGCCATCGTTTGGCACTCTCCTGTGGGCGGGGGCACCACATATGGATCCGTGCACCACATATGGATCCGTGCCCCACCTGATAGGGTGAGACCTTGGGCACTGATGAGATCACATTGCACACCTTGGGACACCTTGGGACACAGCATGAGTTGGAGGGACCACGGTGACCACTGAAGTGTGCTCCAGAGATGCACTACTGGATGTCAGCCAGTTCATAACACAAACAGAGCAAACAGAGCACAGTCCTGCCAGATCCCCTATCTTCACCTGATACTGCCAGGCTGTAGTCGTTGACTCTTGCACCCACTGGACACCAGAATTGGTGCCCGCGGTTGGGATGCCCTAGGGAATTTGAGGTCCTAGGGACTACTTCCTCCCCTGCCCCCCTTTTTTTCTCTCTCCCTTCCTCACTGATATAAGGGATATATAAGGGATCCCCCACTGACTTTTGAAGAACCTGTATCCTTGCTTTAAAAACAAACTTATCCCCACCGCATGAATTGTGAAACTAAAGGGGCACAGATTTGCTATACACAGAGAGTAACTATGACAGGACTTCCTGTTAGAAGCACCTCTGGATAATTCTACTCACTACCTGCCTCCAAGCGGACATCCTAGCTCTTACCCCACTGCTGCACTCCTGGGGTCTGGCAACACACAACACACTAGGACATTGTTCATACAGCTCTAGATTGCCCTTCTTTCCCTCAATCAAACCCATGGTCTAACGCAGCTTTGAGAGACACTATCTGCCCTAGCACAACCCCTGATGCCATCAGGTGATGAGGAGACAATGTGGAGCGAGGCCCCAGGATCACAGCGAACATTTTGACAAACTTGGAGATCCAACACAATCTAACCTTGAGAACATGGAAGCCACTCTCTGCAAACACACTGGCAAATTTGAGGCCATCCTGCAGGCCATACTTGATGTCGAAACCACCCTAGAGCCCAAGATAGTGGCCATGGTTATTGACTTGGGCCTCCTTCAAACAGGTCACCAGAAGCTAAAAGACACAGTTAAGACAAATGAATCAGCGCTAGCTATGATGCAACCTTCCATGAGTAAACTGCAAACTCAGCTATGTGACCTTCAAAAGGAAGTACACATCCTGAAAGTCAGGGCCAATGATGCTGAAGGCCGATCCCACAGAATGTATTGTGGGCCTTCCAGCGAACGTGGAGGACAGCAATATGGAACTCTGTCTTGAACAATGGCTAGTGGACACGGTACTTGTGGGTAAATGCTCCACTCTTTTGTCAGTGGAAAGGGCCCACTGAGTTCCAGGGTATGCACTCCCCCCTGGAGCGGCACTGGCTCGGTAGCGCCCACCTCCTTAATTATAGGGATCCTAATCACATCCTACAAAACACCAGGACCAAAGGACCATGGACAGTAGAGAACAGCAGGCGGTATATTTACCCTAACTACACGGCACAGGTACAAAAACAAAGAGCCTCATTCCTCAAGGTTAAATGTCACTTACGTCAATTGAACCTTCGCTACTCCCTACTATACCTGGCGAAACAATGGGTCATCAAGGGTGATGCAGCATATTTCTTCACAAGTGTGGCCGAGGCCCGTGTATTGCTGGAAACAAAAGGGATAGTGGACTGGTCCAAACGGAATCATGGAACCTCACAGTAGAAATAGGAAGGTTGATGTTTCGCGTGATCAAGCAGCCAAAGAAAAAGCACTGGAAGTGGTGGAATTATAACAACTGTCCGGCGCTGGCCCAGAACAGAAGTTCAGTGACACTGATTCACAAGAGGAGGCAGAGGATGATGACGTAACGGCTCTGGAACAAGAACTCCGCCCGGGACTCCCATGACAGCAACCAACGTTCACTGAAACTTCATGCCTTTATCCTTTTTTACTTCAATTACACACAATATTACAGGGGTAATGGTTATGTTTTTTAACAGTAACTGGGAGGTGAAGGAAGTGGAGATGGGACACAGATGGGGTTCAGTAAACTGGTGGTTCTCAATAGTGGTGCGGCTGCTTACAAGTGAGCCCACATTCACAGGCTACTGTCTCCACATTTCTCCATACTCACCGATTTTGATGTTGCATGTTCTCCACCCTAGTGGTGATGGTTTATTGGTGAGGTATTTCTATAAACCTTGACGTGGGAAGGGGAGTTGGGTATTGTTCTGTTTCTAACCCGATTGTAAAACTTGTAATGCTACAATATGGGAACTGCTGATGAACACTATATGTTGAGGCCTCTGACGACCCCAATACCACTTGATCCCACACACCATTCCAGATGACAACACGCACTGGACCCACAACCCGTAAGTTTAATATCCTGACCTGTAATGTTAAGGGAATGGCCATGCCAGTGAAACGCTATTGTATACATGCCAATTTTGAAATGTAGGGATATTCATTTCTCATGTTTACAGGAAATACACCTAATAACCCCTGAACTTAATAAGCTGCGAAAGAAATGGAGGTGAATTATAATTGTGACACAGTACTCTAGCTATGCCTGGGGTGTCGCTATCTGTATCCCGCCGGGAGTCCCTTTTGTGGTCAAAGGGAGCAAGGTAGACCATGACGACAGATATGCAGTGTTGGAGGGCGGACAGGATGGGGAAGCATTATCTTTGGTCTCTTGGTACGCTCCAAAAGTTAATGTGGCTGATTTCCTGGCCACACTCGCTCAATTTCTGCTGTCCACTGTTGACAATCCATGTATTGGGGGAGCAACTTCAACTCTGTTCCCAACATATATCTGGACAGATCACCCCCACTGTTAGTGGGGGCCCAATCTCTAGTTGCCTCCCGCCATTTATCACAAAGGGCAAGAGACTTCCTAGTGATGGATGTATGGTGAGACTGTCACCCAGGAGTTCATCACCTCTGCACTCGCATAGACATATTAGATTTGTAATCCAAAAGCTGCTATGAAGGTGGGCCATGCTGAATACTTAGGCCGAACACTGTTGGATCATAATCTCCTGAGACTAACACTATGGTGGGGCAGAATAGCTCCATGTTTACCCAAAAGGCGCCTTTCTCCGATTCTACTACATTAACCCCTGATCAAAGAGGAGATGGTGGCCCACATAGGTCACTACTTTACTGACAGTGACGGGATGGCAACTACAGGGTTACTGGAATGGGACGCATTCAAAGTGGTGATGAGAGGTCATTTCCTACATACCAATTACGAGGTAAAAAAGACTCTACTTCAAAAACTGGAGACGTTAGCGGGACAAATCTGCACATTGGAAATCAACTCTGTCACACAGGAACAGCCCAGATGTGAACTAGTACAGGTAAGGTGAGAATACCAGACACTTTTGGAGTGCTTGGGCAACCTGAATTGCAAAGAATTTGCTGCCAGACAACATGCTGAGGGGGGACAAAGCAGGCCAGATATTGGCATGGCTCCTTAAGGCAGAGACTCTTAGGACTGTGGTTGGGGCAATACTTGATGATACTGGAGAGAGTTAACACCCAGAGGAGAATCGGTACAGTGTTTAGAAGCTACTATGAAGTGTTATATGACTCCCCACAGGGCATAAAAGAGATTGAGATGACCCAGTATCTTCAACACCTACCGCTCCTAAAAGTGAATGACATACAGCAATTGGCAGTGAGTGAACCCTTGCAATTATATGAAATCCAACTGGCCATCACACAAATGGCCCGAGCAGGGTACCAGGACCAGACGGCTTCACAGTAGAATTCTATGCTGTGTATAGTCCAAGCCTGGCCCCAAGATTGTTGAGGGTATTTATTTTATTTATTTATTTATTTATTTAATTTATAAGGCGCAACAGCTACCCAAAAAGGGTTTCCCGGCGCCGAGCAAAGACACAGACCAGATATTAAGACTTAGTAGCAAAATCATTTGTTAAAGAGCCAGGTCTTTAATGCCTTGCGAAATTGAACATAGACTGTTTCGTTCCGAATGGCAATGGGAAGGGTATTCCAGAGTGAAGGACCAAGGAAGGAGAAAGAGCGCCCACCCATTCGAGAAAGCCTGAATCTGGGAACAGAGAATCTTCCCTGAGAAGATGAACACAGGCGGCGGGAAGGAACATACAGTTTGGCTAGGGAACACAAGTAGTGTGGAGCAGTTCCAGTTTTGATCTTAAACATGTATGTCAGAGCTTTAAATCGAATTCGGTTTTCCACCTTAAGCCAGTGTAAGTCTCGCAAATGGTTGGAAACAGAGGCAGACCTAGATAAATGGAGGAGAAGTCGGGCTGCAGAATTTTGGACCATTTGCAGCTTGCGGGTCACATCTTTGTTAGCACCAAGATAAAGAACGTTACCATAGTCCAGCCTTGATGTGATTAGAGCTTGGACTACCGTTCTTTTGGTGGACTCTGGTAGCATCCAAATGATCTTCTTGAGCCACTTGAGGATGGAAAAACAAGTGGCCGCTACCTTTACCACCTGGGCGCACATTGATAGCGAGTCATCGATAGTGAAGCCCAGGTTACGGACTTGGCAAGCTGGCTGAGGCAAGACACCCATCTCACATGGCCAATGTTGTGAGCTCCAAAGATCCTTGTCTTTGCCGAGGATAAGCACCTCCGTTTTCCCCCCATTTAATTTGAGACAATTCGACTGCCTCCATGATGCGATTTGACTCAGGCCAGATTGAAGAGGGGACTGCCCATTTGTTCTCACTGCGGAAAGAGAGAAGATGATTTGAGAGTCATCTGCATAAGATAGCAAAGTCAGACCTGCCTCTTCAGCTACAGCGGCTAAAGGCCTCATATTCAGATTAAAGAGCAAAGGGCTAAGAATGGAGCCCTGAGGGACTCCATACGGTGATGGACAGATTTCAGAGCTGGCCTCCTCAGAAAAGACTTGGAAGGTACGGTTGGCCAGAAAGGAAATTAGCCATTTAAGAGCTGGACCGCAAATGCCTACTAATCTCAAGGTATCTGCAAGGATGGAATGGGACACGGTATCGAAGGCCGCGCTTAAATCTAATAGGATAAGGGCAGCATCCAGATGTTGCCGTAGTCTTTCCGTGACTCCCAATAATGTGGTTTCCGTGGAGAAACCAGCTCTGAAACCTGATTGTGTTGAGTGAAGTAAACCTTGAGCTTCCACAAAAGATGTAAGATGGAAGTAAATATGCTTCTCAAGGATCTTAGAGAAGGCCGGTAGTAATGAGATAGGTCGATAATTAGATAATACAGCAGGATCTGCATTGGCCTTTTTCAGAAGGCGTGTTTCCAATCAGATGGAACTAGTGCTTCCTCTAATGAAAGGTTCAAGAGCTCCAAGATAGTTTGCAGGGATGACGACTCTAATTGTTGGAGCACCGAGATGGGTAAAGGGTCCCTAGGAGACCCAGATTTGATGCTATGTAAAAGTTTGTTGAATAAATTGAGGTTGAGGAGGGGCCATGAGTGAGGGTATATGAGGAATCTAAGCGACTGAGGTGTTTACCCATCTTTCTGCAAGAATCCCTAATCACAGTGCTCTCTAAACCAGGCAGGCACCCCCCCAGTTGTTTATTATAGGCCCCTTTCACTTTTGAATCTAAACTGCAAAATATTGGGGAAAGTCCCGGCTAATCCTCTGCTCCCGGTGGCACAAAGCCTAGTGCACAGTCATCAAAATGGTTTCATTCCTGGCAGGAACACCTTTACAACTTTCCACAGGCTGTTCCAAATAATGGACTGGGCCAAGTGACAAGCTGCAGATCACTGGGTGATCTCCATCAAAATAGAGAAGGCTTTTGACTCATTAAGTTGTACTTTCCTGATGGCAATGCTGCGCCGATTTGGTCTAGGTGAAGAATTACTGGACTGTATACAAATATTATATACTGCCCCAAGGGCATGTGCTTGCACCGGACAGGAGATATTGGATACCATGAGCAGAGGCACCAGACATGGTTGCCCATTGTCCCTGGTGCTTTTTGCACTGGCCATCGAACCTCACGCCTGTGCACTTCGATCGTGAGGCCCTGAATGGGGCATTGTCATCAATGATAAACATCATATATATTTATTATACGCGGATGGTGCATTGATATACCTGAGAGACACTCGGAATGTGCTACCCTCCGTGATAGTACTGTTGGGCGACTATGTGACCATATCACAACTGAGAGTCAATTGGGACAAATCTTGCCATTTCCCACTGACTAAACACATGGTGGAGCAACACCTGAACCTTCCAAGTACAAACCTACGTCTTGCACTCAACACTGTGAAATATCTAGGAATTCAGATATATCATAAGGAACATGACCTGGTGGACAGCAACCTCGGAAAATCAATCATATCTATTAGGAATTCTATTCCCTTCTGGAATGCACTCCCACTTTCCACAATTGGCAGGATAGCTATTTCTAAGATGCTTAACCTACCGAAGATGTATATTTTTTTCTTAGCACTACCTGTTAAACTGAAGAAACAATTCTTTGGCGAGTTGCAGTCTCTCTGGATGACAGTGATTTAGGGCAACGGTAGGCACCGGGTGGTGATCTCCCAGCTGTATGCTCCATTAGCAGAGGGTGGATTAGAGGCCACCTAATTATGAGCTATATTACGCAACAACCCAGCTCTAATGGCCAACCAGCCCAAGACCCTGAGACCAAAGATGCCTCACGACAAATGCAGGACATTCTGTACACGAATGGCTGATGGCTCAAGGGGACGCACGTGCGTTCGATAATCTTCTATTGAGGGTCGCACAATAGTGCTGGCAGAGACACATAAATAGGATATAATACAATCCTCCCTATGCTCCGGCCCTGCCCCTATGTTCACTGTTAAGGTGCGCAGCCCTGCCCAGGATGCACGATACCCGCCTATGGACCGAGGCTAACATACAAACTTGGGAAGATATGTACAAGTATTGAATGGTATGGTCGCTCGATAACATATGACAGACATTTGAGCAGCAGCGGCTTATCCGCTAAGGTGGATGAGCTTCATCCCACTACTTCAACTGCAAGCTGAATAGCAAAAACAAAATGATAACGTTCAGTTATCATTTTTTCTTGTATTAAGCTTTCAGTTGAAGCGGTGGGGCGGGGCTGGGATCCCCACATCACAGGGGGTGGAGTGGTGGCAGCACTTTTTTTTTTTTTTTATGCAGATTTATATAGCGCGAACCCGACTCGAAGGTATTGGAACGCTTTACATGAGCACCGGTTCTGTTACACAAGGACACATTCATGTTTTTGGTGGGCACGGGGAGATTAAGTGATTTGCCCAGAATCACAGGATGTGGACGCGACCCCGAGGCTCGAACCTTGGTTTCCAGCTCCAAAGTCGGCAGTCCAGCCGTCAGACCACATCCTCTTAAGTGCGCATGATGGTTTGACCGGCCGTCTTGGGCCGGCCAAACCCTCATGTGCACTTTGCATGTTCTCCAACCAGGCTGCATTACAGCCTGGGTGGAGAACATGCACAGCCTGCCAGTCCCTGTCTGAGCGCCGAACCACGGTGCTCAGGCCAATCACAACGCTGCTTTAAGGCAGCGTTGTGGTTGGTCAGGGGATTCTGGGAGGCTGTGTGCTTTGCTTCCTGGTTCCTGCTGCAGAGAGGAGAGGCGGCGGCCGCCGGTATTAAGGTAAGGGTTTAAAAAAAAAATTTATTTCCCCCTTTCCCTCCGTCCCCCGCCTCACCACCCCCGTTTGATAGCAGACACTACTGCATTTGGGCGGGGTCTTGGTCAATTCCCACTCTATGCAGCGATGGTCCAGTTAGCACACAGGCAGAGGGTATAGTGGTGCTGCAGAAACTATCATGTCACAACCCCTGCAGATGGCACTGACACATTGCACCTACACAAAAGTGGCCACATTCCTTTCCATTTGGCACTGCTGCAAACGTTGGGCCCAAACTCAAAGCAGTTGAGTGCTTTGTGGGAACGGTGATTGGGAGAGGAGCTTAGCAACACCACGTGGCTGCACTGCCTCAGATCAGTCAAGTTGATATCGAGAAACTCCAGGTTTAGCTAAACAAAATTCAACTATAAACATCATGCCTATCTGACCCCAAAATGGATAGGTCAAAAGTACCCTGGGGCTGCTACGATCTGCACCAGATGTACCGAGACCTAGGCGGACTTTCTCCACATCATATGGCACTGTCTGGTGATATCAATCTTTTGGGATGCCATTACACAGAAAGTGATAGAGGTGATGGGATGGTTGACACTAAAAGACCCCATCACATGCCTCCTCAGTAACATCACCCGGACTAAAAAAAATCGAAGCATGGGTGCACCTTCATAGATGTAACTCTCATTCTCGCAAAAAGACGTATCGTCATGACCTGGGAAGCAGCAATGGTGCCTTCAGTTCAAGACTTGTGGTGAGATATCTTGAAATGAGCATACACAGAGGTGATGCTGCTATCAGGCCCTACCAACATGGGTGGATGGGGGAAAGATTCACATCATGGGACATTTATCTCAAGAAAATTGATGCAAAATCTGGTGTACTCCCACCCTGAGGCTGTAGTCCCAAAATGTTGCTGCCTGAGGGGTATGTCTCTCTACTCCAACTCACTTAAAATGGAAGGGTGCCGCTATCCAGAGCTCTGGGACTGTTACATTACAAACCTGTTCAAAGAGCAACTGGGGAGTGGCTCAATGGCAACATTACCTGATGACTCACATGGGCAGGGGAATAAGACCCAACACTACAAGATAAATGGCATTTGGGACATTTAGGCTTGTTATAGTTTTTTTGATGTTTTTGTTCTCATTTGGTTCTTCTTTTTGGGTATCCATTATGGACATTACCTAGAATCCACCGGTGTAAAATGCTTCATACATGCATCCAATAACCATATCGCTTTGTTGTCAATGGGACTAAATGTACCATTTACGTTGCTGAAAATCTTGTGATGTGAGATCGCAAATAAGTGCGACAAATCTGTACCGGCAAAATCATTGCTATGTGATGGTTATACAGTGTTGTGTAAAGCAACAGTTACCTTTACACATTGACCAACATTTGAAATGCCAATAAAAACATTTGAAAAAAACGAAAAAAAACTATGATAATGTGGATTATGATGCAGTGATGCAGGACTAGATATAATGGATTGTGATATTTGAGTTGAGGTTCGCATAGGGATACAACTGTATTGGTCTTGTTATTTGGTGTTCTGGGGTAAGTAATGGAAAATGATTGATACCAGGTTTAGATGGAGTGTGTTTGGGATATGCAGGTATCAGCTTCTCATGGTTTTTGGGTCATGGATATGGTAGGATTCTGATGGTTTTCTTTTTGTGTTAGGTACATGATCAATGTCCACTTCAACATCTTCACTTATAGTGTCCATGCCTTCCACATTTTGCATGGGTTCATGGCACCTTAGTGCCAGATTGTGTGCATACAGTAACTGACAACTATATGGTATATCATATCTCCATTATGCAGTAGGCCAAGCAAGGTCCGGCTCTGCAAGCACAACCTGCTTTTCAGCATGGCAAATGCTCTGACCATTGTGTTGCGGGTACAGATGTGTGCCCTGTTGTATCTTGGCTCCTTGGGATTCATATGTTCTATATAGGGTGGGAGAGCTAACAGCAACCACATCAGCAGCTGTTATCAGAATTTAGGCATAAGGAACAGTACATTTTATTTAATTTCATTAACTCTAAAAGAATATTTTATTTTACATGTATTTTTTTACATTTAAAAACTTTTAATATAATTTTAAGATGAACAAACTTTATTGTATTTACCTGTATGTTCCCACGGGGAGATCTCATCATCTGTGGTGGAGATCTTCCCCTACTTGTGAAAAGTTACAAATAGTAAATTTTCACTTGTAAACCCTCTGACTTCTTTAGTGATTTGCGCCCAATGTTAGTTTTAATTGTTTTGACAAAATGTTTTAATTCTTGTTTTAGAAACTGTTTATGTTTTTGTACAGCATATATACTTTACACCTTGCCTCTAAATTAAGCCTGCCTGTTCTGTGCCATAGCTATCAGAGGGTTGGGCTCAAGTTAATGTAGTGATTTAAGAGATTCACCATGACATAGATTATGACTATTGGTTATGTAGGGTCATCACCACCTCAACTATTATACCCCAATTTCTTACAAAACATCGATCATAAATAAAGAAGAAGCGAAGCATGAAATAACAGCAGAAAGCTCACTGCATACAGTCTAATAAAATAAAGTTCAGGGTTTGATTAAAAACCACAGAAACATGGTTGTTTAAGAAATGTATGCATCTATCTACATGAGCGTACATAAAGTGTAGCATACACCCCAGAGGGGTCTCTTAGTGCTAAAGAAGATGATGTGTGTATAGGCAAAATGGGCTTTCACAGAGGACTGTATTACAGTTCAGCTGGAAGAAAGAAAGACCGTGTAGCTCAGACCTCAAAACGAAATCAGATATTCATGACCCTTCGTGACCTTGTAGTGCCCTATGACACAGAAGATTCCCCGAGACCATGTTAGAGTTTTAAGCTATTCTCAGCCAAGACAAGTGCCTTAAATCTTACTGCTTAAAAATATCATCTAACCTCTTGTAAGTGGCTCTCTAATGGGTACTTTTATTGTGCTGCTGTCTGTAAATCATAACCCTTCGCAAATGCAAAAACCTCTGAGGTAATAGCTTTCTTTAAATAACTATTTTTATCACAATTAATAACAATCTAACAACCACTTGGAGGTCTTTTTTTACGTTTTCAGTAGTCTACTTTCAGTATGCTTTTTTATATGAACCTATATTCTTTTTATATATGGAATGCATTCATAGAAACATATTTTTCATCCATTGTATGTATGTGTAATCTGGACACTGAGGCACTAAATGGCTGGTGCTGAAAATTGTTGAAATTATTCGAAGTTTAGGTGAGGATGCTAGCACCCCTTTCTTGAGGAGGAGAGAACAGCTTATTGTGAATGGCTCTCATCATATTTCTTTCTACATTTCCTTCCAATGTTCTAGGCATGCAGGAGGCCTCCATGAAGCTTACGGAATCACTGCATGAAGTATACGAGCCGGAATGGTATGGCCGGGATGATGTTAAAATAGTTGGAGAGGTAAGACCTGAACATGAAAATGTATGCATATAAACATTCTCAGAAATGTATTTCAAGTTCTCTTCGCAACACCTTTTACCTTTATCTTCCTTTCTCATGGAAATGTATGGGACTGCACAAAATGGCATCCACCATTTGCATTATAGCAGGAACTTTGGTCTGGTCTTCTGAAATGGAGTTAGATGTCTAAGGATCTTAAAATGTTCAGAAATTAATATTACATCAGATTATGTGATGCACCAAGTATGTGTCACTTGTATAATAAAACTATTGGTGCCCCCATTCAGGTGGTGCTATATTTCAAAAGTTAAAACTGAAGCATAAAAACAAAAAACAAATAATGTAAATACGAGGTCACCACTTAAGCAGGCACCGGATGAGAGACAGAGCGAAGGGAGGGATGAATAGATATGGCTACGCCGCTTGGATGCATATAATATGCAGTTTAATTATTGTGGTACACTACAGTTGTTCCTAAACTGCCCCACTGTCTGTCTCCTTATTCGGCCCAAGAGGCGACAAAGTTGGTATAGAAGGGAACCATATTAGGTCCTCACAACGGAGACACCTGGGTGTTGGGACTGGGTCCGTCCTTCTCTCCTTCCTCAACACGCATTGTACTCTGCAATGCCCACATGGTGCATCCGCATATTCTTCTTCTTGTTCCAGTCTGCTACTACCCCATACCATCAACCCCTAGTGTGAGATTGGCCCCATGTGCATTTCCATCCACCCTATACTTAATTGAGTGAGGAGAGCTAGTTGGCGCCACTGGCGCTAGAGTTAGTTGTAGACTCAAAGGTTTCATACCTCTTCTCCCCATATCCTCTGACACCCATGGGACTCACCCCCACCCCCTTTGTTTTTATTGTTTTTTGCAGGGGCAGCAACTCCCTAACCCCTCTCTCCCATTTTGTTTACGCTATATCCCATTCCCATCCATTACCTGCAGACTCTGCTGCAGCTCCCACTCAGACAGATTAAACTGAACCCCATGGACCGGCCCTGGCCATCTTTGGTACCTCTTCTACCTTCTGCCTCTCTGCCCCGGCACAAAGGGCTGAATGAAGATTTCCCACAACTTCTCAGGTTCTGTCACATTTAGGCCTCCTTCGACCTCGCAGCCCCCACCCAGAAGCAATGTTGACAGAATCCTTGGCTCTCCTGAGTCTGCAGAGTGGTTCCCCCACATTATCAGTTTCCCTCAACCTCTGAGGTACATCAATAGGAATCACATTAGTGTTAGACCTGGCTTTTACAGCAGGTTTAACCCCAGTTTTTTTGCTTTGTGGCCTTCTGTTTCTGACCTGTTTTTGTTGGTTTTATGACTTTGGGCACTTTACCACTGCTGATCAGTGCTAAAGTGCACATGCTCTCCCTGTAAATTGCAGGTATGGATTGGTGTTTCCATAATTGGCTGATTTGATTTACTAGTCAGTCCCTAGTACAGTGCACTGTGGGTGCCCAGGGCCTGTAAATCAAATGCTGCTAGTGGGCCTGCAGCACTGATTGTGCAACCCACATAAAAAGTCTGTAAATGTAACTCAGGCCCGCCATTGCAGAGCATGTGTGCAGTCTAGTACTGCCATGTCAACTTGGCAAGTGCACCCACTTGCCAGGCCCTAACCTTCCCTTTTCTTACATATGAGTCACCCCTAAGGTAGGCCCAAGGTACCCTTGTGGGCAGGGTGCACTGTATGTGAAAGGTAGGAAATGCCCTGGTGTGTGTGGCATGTCCTGATAGTGAAATACTGTCAATTTCATTTTTCACTATTGCAAGGCTACCTGTTCCCATAGGATAGAATGGGGAATTTGCTTATAACATATTATAAACATAACTACCCCTGGGAACAAGGTAGGAACATAAAGTTTTGTATGCTTGAACTCAGAATGTTAAAATGCATCTTTTAGTGAAGGTGAGTTTTACATTGTGTGTATGAAAATAGCACTTTTAGAAAGTAGGTATTTTCTTGCTTAGCCATCCAGTGTGCCTCTTCTAGGATGTGTATTGACTGTCTGGCTTTGGAGTGACAGGGGCTGGGGATGAGCAGTGGCTCCAGAGAGTCTGGATGAGTCAGGGCTGGGCTGAATAGACCTGGGCTGCATTTAGAGTAGGGGGAGGAGTTTTCGTTCACCTGAATGGGCCTGGTCTGCCTGACACAATGCTGTCTCCACCTCCTGCCAGGAAGCTGCACCATGGAGGACAGAACTGGTTTTGACTGAGCACAGGGCTTCTCTGCCACCAGAGAACAAATGATTTTGCAGTATAAAAAGAGGGGCCCAGACCCCAGACTTTTAGATCACTTCTGGGAAATTAAGAGGAACCTTTGCCAAGGAGAAGAGCTGGAGAAACTGGAGGAGGAGTACTGCCCCTTTGCTGTGTGCTGTCTGGGGTTGGCCTGCAGGGGCTGTTTCTGCCAAGGAAAGGAGAAGGACTTTGCTTTGTGCTGTGTTCCCTGCTTGAGGAAGATCTCCAAGGGCTTGAAGTCGAGCTTGCCCCCTGTTCACAAGGTCTCAGGAACATCAAAGACCTCACCAAGCTTCTGGGCACTGTCTCTGGAACCGCTAGTTTCAGTTGCCTGGAGAAGAAAAGGGTAACCGACTCTGTCACCGAGTCTGTCGCAGGATTCCGTGTCCTGAAGACACCGTAGAGAGCACTGCCTCGTTTCGCAACACATCCCTGGTCTCACCGGCTCCATCAACGAGCCACTGCTTGCACCGTGTCCTGTGGGCATCGCACTCTGCACCGCTTCGCTAAATGCTGCACTGACGTCATCGCCTCCGTCGCTGCCTGAATCGAACAGCGACCGGCTCCGTCCCCGCATCGTGACCTGCCAGTACCGCATCGAGCACCGTCTCACCCAGCAAAGCAAGCCTTGGTCTCGTCGACTCCATCAACAAGCCGCTGCCTGCACCGAGCTGTGAGGACACCACACGCTGCAATGCTTCCATCTCACGACGTGACAGCGACGGGTCACCCGGACCGGCTTGTACCATTGTGCCGGCCACAACAACAAAAGGTACTGTAGTGTTCACACTGTCATGCTGTATGCATGCACAAATGCTATACACACTGCCTCTGAGATAAGCCTGTCTGCTCGTGCCAAGCTACCAAGGGGGTGAGCAGGGGTTATTTTAGAAGTGTATCCCCCTTACCCTGACTAGGAAAAAAGGTCCCTACTTGGACAAAGGTGCAAACCTCTGCCAACTAGAGAACCCCATTTCTAACAATTTGTGTTGGACTTGGCCCTTTTTGGCTAAAGTTCCTTAAACTTTTTGCTTTCCCCCTAGAACTTTTTTCTGACATGGTGTTGCCAACTTAGATGCTTTGGGCACTTTGCCACTGCTGATCAGTGTCGCAGTGCAAGTGCTCCCTGTGTAAAGTGTAATGGTAATTGGTTGTCCATGATTGGTATGTTTGCCTTACTAGTAAAGTCCCTAGTAAAGTATGTGTGCCAGGGCTAGTAATGCAACTGCTACTAGTGGGCCTGCAGCACTAATTGTGCCACCCACACAAGTAGCCTTAAAGAGGGAACTCAGGCCTGCCACTGCAGTGCCTGTGCGCAGCTTGTTAAGCTGCCTTGTTGTCCTGACAAGTACACCGACTTGCCAGGCCTTACCCTTCCCTTTCTATGCACATCAGACACCCCTATGGTAGGCCCAAGGTACTCCCCTGGGCAGGGTGCAGTGTATAAGAAAGGTAGGACATGTACTGAGGTGTGTACCATGTCCTAACAGTGAAATACTCTCCATTTCGTTTTTCACTGTTGAAAGGCCATCTTGCCCATAGGACAGAATGGGGAAGGCTGTGTAATGTGTTTCCAGCCTATCTTCCCAAAGGCTTAAGATGGAGAGGTGAAGTTTAGTGTGCCTGAACTCACAATTTAATAACACATCTTTTTGTGAAGGTGGTTTTTGAATTGCGTGTTGAGAAACCACGCTTTTAGAAGTGGCTGGGTTTTTGTGCTCTAACATTTCTGTGTGTCTCTGCCTGGTTGTGGATTGACTGTCTGGATTTAAATGTGATAGGCTCTGGGGAATGGAACTGTTCAAGACTGTAAAGGATTGAACCTACTTCGTCGTCAAGAGGAACCTCTGCCAAGGAAGAAACAGCTGAATAGACTGAAGGAAAGGACTGACCCTTGCTGTGTGTTCTGGGGCTGGCCTGCAGTTTGCTGCTTTAACCAAGGAGAGGCTAAAGGGACTTTGCTGTGTGCTGTGTCCCCCTGCTTGAGAGGACTTTGCTGTGCTGTGTCCTGAAGTAACTTAACCCCAAGGGCCCGAGGAGAGCTGACTCCCTGTTGTGGAAACTCAGGAACACAAAAGTTTCCAGAAGTGTCTCAGCGACGCTGTGTGCGTGTGCTTTTTGCAGCCTGAGCCCTTCGTAAGAAGTGCCCTGTGCTTGTGGGCACCTGGAGTCCAAGCAAGTCTCAGCGACGCTGTGTGGGTGTGCTTTTTGCAGCCTGAGCCCTTCGTGAGGATTGTCCTGTGATTGTGTGCACCTGGAGTCCAAGTGAGTCTCAGCGACGCTGTGTGCGTGTGCTTTGTGCAGCCTGAGACCTTCGTGAGGATTGCCCTGTGATCGTGCACACCGGAAAGTCAAGTGTATCTCAGCGACACTGTGTGCGTGTGCTTTTTGCAGCCTGAGACCCTCGTAAGAAGTGCCCTGTGATCGTGGGCACCAGGAGTCCAAGTGAGTCTCAGCGGTGCTGTGTGTGTGTGCTTCGTGCAGCCTGAGACCTTCGTCAGGATTGCCCTGTGATCGTGTGTGCCCGGAGCTCGAGAGAGTCTCAACGACGCTGTGTGCGTGTGCTTCGTGCAGCCTGAGACCTTCGTGAAGATTGCCCTGTGACGTGCACACCCGAAGCTCAAGGGAGTCTCAGCGACGCTGTGTGCGTGTGCCCTGTTGCAGCCTGAGATCTTCGATATCGCCAGCAGCCTGGAATCAACCAAGTCGTGATAGGAGGAGAGGAGAGCGAGGTCGCACCCCCCAGGTAACGTGTGTCGCCGCCTGGGGCGGGGTGCGGGCTCGGAGAGGGACGCTCTCGGCCTCTCCCCTTCTAGCAGCACGAGCCTCTGCTCAAGCTCGTATCGCGGCCTGTACGTGTCAAGGAGTGGTAGTACCGGGGCCGGAGTGTTGAGCTGGACTTTGGTTTACACCGTACCCGTGTTGGGGGCATATGTTGGCGGAAGCTGACCGCGAGTCGGTACGAGAGACAGAGAGACCGTCTACAGCACCGTGATCGGTGCCGAAGTGCCTTGCGCATTGCATTGTTTCTGCATTACGAATTACCTGATTGTTACATTGCGCATTGCATGGTATATGCATAACGAACTGCCTGATTGTTGCATTACGCATCGTATTAGTTTGCATTACGAACTGCCTGATCGTTACATTGCGCATTGCATTGTGGTTGCATTACGAACTACCTGATTGTTGTATTACGCATCGCATTAGTTTGCATAACGACCTACCTGATTGTTACATTGCGCATTGCATTGTGTTTGCATAACGAACTGCCTGATTGTTGTATTACGCATTGCATTAGTTTTACATAACGAACTGCCTCATTGTTGCATTACGCATCGCATTAGTTTGCATTACGAACTGCCTGATTGTTGCATTACGCATTGGAGTATTTTGGCATTACGAACTGCTGGATTGTTACATAACGAACTGCATTATTTTTACATTGCAAAGTGCCTGATTCTTGCTTTACGAACTGCATAGCATTGCACTAGAATTGCATTGGATCACCTAGAATTGCTTATTAATACCGTCAGACCCTACAAGGGCTGGCTGGCCTAATAATCGGCCAGGAGGAATATTACAAATACGCATATGTTGGATTTTCATCGTGTGGTCTCATCGTATATCTTTTTATATAAACATATACTTGTTTTTCTATGAAACTCGTGTGGAGTCCTTTTGTGGTGTCATCATTGGGTCACTGAGAGCGTGGTTGCAAATACTTTACGCATTAGCCTTGAAGATAAGCCTGGCTGCTCGTGCCAAGCTACCAAGGGGGTGAGCAGGGGCTATCTGAGAAGGTGTCCGAGCTTTCCCTGACGTGGAAGCGAGGGTCCCTACTTGGCCTAAGGTACCTACCTCAGCCAACTAGGGAATCCCGGATCTAACTATTAGGATATCCAATCGCCTGCTGTTGATCACTTTAAACGTTAATGGTTTGCCTCATTACATCAAGCGCAAAAAGGTACTGCACTACTTGCATTTGAAACACGCGGACAACTCTCTCATGCAAGAAACACACTTGCCCCAGGAGGAGCCCTCAAAAAAGTCAGCAAGACTGGGTGGGTACTGTCATTAGTAGCAGTAGATTGGTAAAGATCAATGGTGAAACCTCCCTCTCCCACAGCTTTTAAAAGAAATATAGAGTAGTGGCACTAATTGGTTGTCTACTCCCCTGTAAAGTTCTTAAAACCTGTGCAGTTGATGGGGGCCAGTGTGTCATTGTCAAAATACACATATTAGACAAGGTTTTGTTGAAGGATAGATTTATGACCCTAATGCCGATAAGACTTTTTTGGGCTTGCCTTTCCAGCCTCATAATTGATGTGGGCATGCACCACTTCACGTGGGAGGGGATTGGAACCTGATACTGGACACTAAACAAGATAGGACCAGATGGCCTGAAACCTGTAACTGTGCTCCAGAACTAGATAGCAGATCATGCCTTATTGGGTGTATGGCGCTTGCTGCAACCCACGGATAGGGACTTTACCTTTCTCTCATGTCCTCATGGCACCCAGTCCTGTACTGATTACTTCCTCCAAGGGCGACAGCTCTTGCACATGAAATACTGTGAATTATTGCAGGCCAGCCTCTCCGACCACGACCCTATTCAACTGGAGCTCGATATGCGGCTTTTGGCACCTTATTCAAACAAAAGCATTTGCCTATAATAAACCTAAGCAGAAAAAATAGCTCAATACAATATTCACTCTTATCTCGCACATAATGAGGGCTCAGTGGGCTTTCACAGTGCATTGTGGGCAGCGGGGAAGGCAAAGTTGAGAGGGATAATGATGAGTGGATCTGTCGTGGCGAAACACAAAACTGGTGCAGACCTGCATCATTTAGAGACAAATGTCTGTGACCTCAATAATCGCTACATTGCATCACCCACCTCCACACTCCAGAAAAAACCTGAACTGGGAACACTACATTTAAACACGTTCTTTACTAAGGTGACAGACAAAGCAGTAGTGGAGGAGTTATGACCATGGAGACGGAACTGTTCAGTTGCATCAGACGGAATCTTAACTGGCCATTCCAGCAATTTGTGAGGCACTTGGCAACTGTTAGACTTGGCTTTTTCAGCGGGTTTACCCCCAGGCTTTTTGCTTTTTGGCCTCCTGTTTTTGACCCTGTGTGTGTTGGTTTTAGGACTCTGGGCACTTTACCACTGCTAATCAGTGCTAAAGTGCATATGCTCTCTGTATAAAATGTGTTATGGATTGGCGTTTCCATGATTGGCCTATTTGGTTTATGTGTCAGTCCCTTGTAAAGTGCACTGTGAGTGCCAGGGCCTATAGACCAAATGCTGTTGGTGGGCTGCAGCACTGGATTGTGCCACCCACGCAAACAGCCCGTAAAGCGTAACTCGGGCCTGCCATTGCAGAGCCCGTGCGCAGCCTGGGGCTGCCATATCGACTTGGCAAGTGCACACACTTGCAAGTCCCTAAACCTTCCCTTTTCTACATGTTAGTCACCCCTAAGGTAGGCCCAAGATACCCCTGTGGGCAGGGTGCGTTGTATGCGAAAGGTAGGACATGCCCTGGTGTGTGTGGCATGTCCTGATAGTGAATTACAGCCTAGTTCGTTTTTCACTATTGCAAGGCTACCTGTTCCCCCTAGGCCAGAATGGGCAGTTTTGATTATTACAGCTTATAATCCTAACTGACCCCGGGAACATGGTAGAAATTCGAGTTTAGTATGCCTGGACTCAGAATGATAAAATGCAGCTTTTAGTGAAGTTGGTTTTAACATTCTGTGTTTGAAAATACCACTTTTAGAAAGTGGGTATTTTCTTGTCTAACCATCCAAGCCTGCCTCTGCGAGGTTGTGTATTCCTTGTCTGGAGTGTGAGTGACAGGGGCTGGGGGATGCCAGGAGACAGGGTGAGTCAGCGCAGGGCTGAATAGCAAGATCTACATGTAGATGGGTGGGAGGGGTCGCACCTGGGCCCTGAATAGGACAGTGCCTTCCCTCCACAATGCTGGCTCCACCTCCTGTGGTGCGTCTGATGTCCCTGGCCTACTCACTGAAAGAAGGGACGGAGACTTGTCAACAAAGTGCTCCAGAACTGGTTTGGACTAGGCAAAGGCCTCTCTGCCTTCAGAGAACAAAGGAATTTGGATATAAATATTGGGGCCCTGACCCCATGAATTTAGATCTCGCTGGAATCAAGGAACCTGCCAAGACGAAGAGCTGGAAGAGCTGCCAGGAGGAGTACTGCCCCTTTGCTGTGTTGTTGCTTTGTTGGGTTGGCCTGCAGTTGCTGCTTCTGTCTTGGGCAGTGAAAGGACTGGACTGAACTTTCTACAAACTTGTGCTGAGTATCTCCAAGGGCCTGGAACCGAGCTGGCCTCCTGTTAAGAAGTCTCAGGGACTGCAAAGACTTCACAAGCCTCTGGGTACCGCTTCTGGAACGCTGTTTCAGTTGCCACAGAGGAAGGGAACCGCAACCGACTCCGTCAACCGAATCCATCCCTGGCCGGTGACCTGTTTGCACCGCAGACCGCATCGCCCCGCTTCGCATCGCAACCCTGGTCTCACCGTGGGCGACGTCCGACGCCGCCAACATCAAGCCGCTGCTTGCACTGTGACCTGTGGGCACCGCAGTTCGCATCGCATCGCTTCACTGAACCAGCCGGACCCGACCGACGCGGTCGCTGCAACTGGCTCCAGAGTCGTGACCGCACCGCATTTGGGGCACCGCTCGCACGTCTGAGACGCACCGCTCCGACTCGCACCGCTGTCCGACGCCAGCTCCCGCACTCCGACTTGGTCGCCTGCATCGCAACCTGTCAGCACCGCATCGAGCATCGTCTCACCCTGCATCGCACGCCTTGGACTCACCGACCCCGTCTGCACGACGCTCATCGAGCCGCTGCCTGCACCACATCGAGGGACACCGCACCTTGCATCGCTCCGTCTTGCACCGCAACCGCGACGAACGCCGACCGGCTCGTACACCCCGTACCAGCCACAACGAGAAAGGTACTGTAACCGAGTCTGTTCACGACTCTGCGGGCCCGTATCGACGCGGTCGGCTGGAACTGTTAGACTCTGTTATTTTCAGCATCGCGGTAGGCTCAGACGGAGCTACCGACTCGTACGAACTTTGTTTTTGGACTATTCCTGCAAAGAAGAAGTTACCTTATCAAGTATTCGTTTTTAAAGTATAGTATTGTGGATTTTCGTCGTAATTGGTCTTGTCTCAAGTATATAAAATATTGGTTATTTTTCTAAACTGGTGTGGTGTTTGTTTGTAGTGCTTACACTGTATTACTGTTGGTTATGTGCAAATGCTTTACACACTGCCTCTGAATTAAGCCCGACTGCTCGTGCCAAGCTACCACGAGGGTGAGCAGGGGTTACTTCACGAGTGTAACACCCTTACCCTGACTAGGAAGAAGGGTCCCTACTTGGACAAAGATGCAAACCCTTGCCAACTAGAGATCCCATTTCTAACATTGGTTGTCAGCGGTGAGGATAGGACTTGTGTTTGCACTTGACTTACAGTGATTGGTGTGCACTACTACCATATCGCAGACCATTACGTACCACATACTGGTTCTTTTTCTTTTGGCCTATTTTTGATCTTGCCAGTTTTCAACTCACTACTTTTGTCATGCCTGAATCAATTGCATCATCCGTTGCATCTCTGGAAGTTATCTTTGAGGAGGATAGGTTGGAATCCTACGCCGTAAAGGAGCTACGAGCGATTTGTAAAAACCTGAAAATCCAAATTAAAGGCCTCACAAGGAAGGAGGAGCTACAGAAGGCGCTGAGGGCCTGGGTAGCAGCCAGACATGCCAGTGGGCAGCCTGGTAATCTCAGTGAGGAGCTGGAGGAGCCTATTTCCAGGGTGGATGTGCTTTTGGGTGGTGGGGAACCCGCCAGGTCAGGCAGCAGAAGTCTGTCCCCAGAGGAGCTGGAGGACAGGCGGGAGGCAAGGCAGTTTGAGCTGCAGAAGCTCAGGCTGGAGAGTGAGCGGGAGGAGAAGAGATTAGCCATGGAGGAAAGGAGGATGATCTTGGATCATGAGCTTAAAATGAGAGAGCTGGAGCTGGATTGGGAAGCAGGTAGGGCTTTGTCCAGCCCAGATGGTGGCAGCAAAAGTGTAGTGTCCAGTACTGAGGATGAGGTAGACACACACACAGATTTGGGGCCCTACTTCAAGGAGGGGGTTGACATACACCAGGGGGTTCAGGATTGTGAGGTTACTCCAGTGGTGCGTAGTGTCCCTGAGGTAGATTGGGAAACTGGCACAGGGGATCATATTCCTGGTAGTGGGAGGGACACTCTACTGACTCTAGATGAGAGGTGCAGGGAGAGGGGTTCCCCCATGGCAGAAGCCCTGGTAAGTGAGTATGAAGACCAGCCAGAAGAGTATGGGTTGAGGGACAGCAACAGTCAGACACTGTCTCGCCAGTCTTGTGAGAATGTTGTGGGGTACTTTTCTGAGGCACTGGATGGTTGGGTGAAGGGTAGTTTGGTTAACACCTATGTGGGGCTGTGTGATTCAATTGTTGGAGAGCATATTTTAAGTCCCTGTTTTCCAGAGCTATGCCAACACCCAGTGGAGTGTGAGTTCTCTGACCCCAGGGAGCTTGCACTGGAGGCAGACCTTTTGGTGGATTCCAGAGGGTCTGGAGAAGCATCTGGGGGTGATCCTGGAGGAAGTGGCTTAGGTATTTCCCAACCAAGAGTGGTGGGAAAGGTTTGTAATAGCCCAGATAGGTCCCGGTGTCATGGGAAGGGTATAGGGACTCACGTCCTGTCTCTGCGGAGAAGGAGTGAGAATGGGCTGCGGCCCAAGGTGCCCAAAACCCGGTCCCAGAGCCTGGGTGGTTCCAGGAGGGAACCCCAGGTGGGGAGCCTAGACTGTACTGGTAGGCCGTCCGTAGAGGGAGATCTCCTACTGACAGGAGAACCTGGAGCCTCTGTAAACAGAGCTCCAGTGGTTCTGGTGTCTGGCAGTACCGCTCCAGTTGGGAGGGTGCAAAAGTCCAGACTGAGGGGTGAGAGGGGGATGTGTTCCCCAGTGGGAGAACCAGTGAGTCAGAGGCCAGCCAGAAGGGCTGAGCCTCCTAGCAGCGACCATGGTGACACCACTTCTGTCCTGGGGGATCTTTGCGCACTGTCAGGTGGACAGTGGTCGGGAGATCTGCACCAGGCAGACTGTCACGCAACACATGAGTCAAGTGTTGCCCTCAGTGGGGGTTTGCGTGCGCCCAAGGAAGTCCTGGTGCGCCAGGCAGGTGCTCCGCTGCAGGGTTCAGTCCCTGGGTTGGGAGGCCAGGTTCAGGTCCTGCCTGACCTGGAGGGAAGGACGACTGTAAGCAGTGTCCTGACCGGTTTGTCTTCTATGGGTACCACTCCAGGTGGGAGGGTACAGAACTCTGGAAGGGGGTGCAGAGGGAGGGAGTCCTCGCCTCTGACCCCGGTTCAACCTGAGGGTTTAGATCCAAGGGTGGTGAATCAGTTGCAGGGTCAAGGCCCTGAACTGGTGGAAGAATTGTGTAGGAGGTCTGGTTCCAGCATCCTGACAGTTTTTGGTTCTGGGGGTGCTTCTCCTGGGAGGAGAGGGCCGGACCCCAGAAGGAGAGGTAAGGGGAGGAGAGCCTCGCCCGAGACCTCTGGTGAACCTGAGGGTGCAGACCCTAGGTTGGAGGATCAGTGGTTCTTTAGAACTGCACTGATGAGAGGAAGAGTGGAGTATGGTTACTATGTACCAGGGGTTACTGCCCCCCACTCTGTTAGTTGGCAAAGACCAGAGACATCTGGATGGTCTAGGGCCTGGTCCTGGCCATCCATTGAGGGTGATCCCCTAGTGTCTAAGGAACTGGGGGGGACTGCTGTAACGAGCATTCCACCGGTTCCGGTGTCTGGCAGCCCCGCTCCAGTTGGGAGGGGGCATGAGTCCAGAGAAAAGGGTGAGGGGGGCGCTGTCCCCAGTGGAAGGACCAGTGGGTCAGGGGTTGCCCGCTCTGAGGTCAGAGCACCCCAGGACTGACCCTGGTGAGGCCACTTCTGGCCTGGGGGGTCTTCATGCTCTGTCAGGTGGACAGGAGGCTGGAGACCTGCCCCAGGCAGACTCTCGCACGACTCATGAGGAGTGTGTTTCCCTTGGGGAGGGTTGGTGTACTCCCTCGGAAGTCCTGGGTTGCCAGGCACAGGTTCAACCTAAGGGTACAGACCCTGGGTTGAAGGACCAGGTTCAGGGTGTCCCCCCTGACCTGGAGGAAGGGGCGACTGCTAACAGTGCCCCTACCAGTTTGTCTTTTGGGGGTACCGCTCCAGGTGGGAGGGTACAGAGCCCCAGGGAGGAGGACCGGAGGTGGGGGAGGCCACCCCAGTCCCCTGTCCAGCCTAAGGGTACAGACCCTAAGCTGGAATCCCAGTTGCAGGATAGAACCCCTGAACTGGTGGGCAAATTGTGCAGGACACCTGCCACAGGTGCCCTGACAATTCTGGAAGGGGGTACCGCTCCAGGTGGGAGGGTACAGAGCGCCAGGGAGGAGGACCGGGTGTGGGGAGGCCCCCCAGTCTCCTGTCCAGCTGTCGGGTACAGGCCCGGGGTTGGTGGGTCAGTGTCAGGATGTCATACCTGACCTGACAGGAGGGAGAGTGGACCAAGGGTGCCAGGCACCTGGGGCTACCGCCCCCACTCTCTGACGCCACAGAGGTTAGAGAGCCCTGAGAGGCATAAGGCCTGGGTCTCCCCACTGACAACTGTCGGTAGCCACTGTGGCTTACTGTCCTGGTGGACAGCATTGCCCCTGGGAGGGGGACAGGAGTCACACCCCGGGGTGGACTGGGCCACACCACTGTGTTGGCCATGTGGGCACTGTCGGCCTGTTGGGACACATCTGTGAGCAAAGTAAGTTTAGGCGCTGCACAGATGGGGTTCACAGGTGAAGAGAAGGGTACCCCATGGGTCAGCTTAGTGGGCCCTGAGAGTATGGATAGAGGGATCCAACTGGGTTTAGAAAGGCGTAGAACCAGAACGTGCCCCCGCTGTTGTGGGCCAGGTCTATGTTCTATCGCCCCAAGCAGGGAAGTCCATCAAGGGATTGATTAGTCTACCCTGGCTTTAGGCTGGGAGGGGGTTGTGTTAGACTTGGCTTTTTCAGCGGGTTTACCCCCAGACTTTTTGCTTTTTGGCCTCCTGTTTTTGACCCTGTGTGGGTTGGTTTTAGGACTCTGGGCACTTTACCACTGCTAATCAGTGCTAAAGTGCATATGCTCTCTGTATAAAATGTGTTATGGATTGGCGTTTCCATGATTGGCCTGTTTGGTTTATGTGTCAGTCCCTTGTAAAGTGCACTGTGAGTGCCAGGGCCTATAGACCAAATGCTGTTGGTGGGCTGCAGCACTGGATTGTGCCACCCACGCAAACAGCCCGTAAAGCGTAACTTGGGCCTGCCATTGCAGAGACCGTGCGCAGCCTGGGGCTGCCATATCGACTTGGCAAGTGCACACACTTGCAAGTCCCTAAACCTTCCCTTTTCTACATGTTAGTCACCCCTAAGGTAGGCCCAAGGTACCCCTGTGGGCAGGGTGCGTTGTATGCGAAAGGTAGGACATGCCCTGGTGTGTGTGGCATGTCCTGATAGTGAATTACAGCCTAGTTCGTTTTTCACTATTGCAAGGCTACCTGTTCCCCCTAGGCCAGAACGGGCAGTTTTGATTATTACAGCTTATAATCCTAACTGACCCCGGGAACATGGTAGAAATTCGAGTTTAGTATGCCTGGACTCAGAATGATAAAATGCAGCTTTTAGTGAAGTTGGTTTTCACATTCTGTGTTTGAAAATACCACTTTTAGAAAGTGGGTATTTTCTTGTCTAACCATCCAAGCCTGCCTCTGCGAGGTTGTGTATTCCTTGTCTGGAGTGTGAGTGACAGGGGCTGGGGGATGCCAGGAGACAGGGTGAGTCAGCGCAGGGCTGAATAGCAAGATCTACATGTAGATGGGTGGGAGGGGTCGCACCTGGGCCCTGAATAGGACAGTGCCTTCCCTCCACAATGCTGGCTCCACCTCCTGTGGTGCGTCTGATGTCCCTGGCCTACTCACTGAAAGAAGGGACGGAGACTTGTCAACAAAGTGCTCCAGAACTGGTTTGGACTAGGCAAAGGCCTCTCTGCCTTCAGAGAACAAAGGAATTTGGGATATAAATATTGGGGCCCTGACCCCATGAATTTAGATCTCGCTGGAATCAAGGAACCTGCCAAGACGAAGAGCTGGAAGAGCTGCCAGGAGGAGTACTGCCCCTTTGCTGTGTTGTTGCTTTGTTGGGTTGGCCTGCAGTTGCTGCTTCTGTCTTGGGCAGTGAAAGGACTGGACTGAACTTTCTACAAACTTGTGCTGAGTATCTCCAAGGGCCTGGAACCAAGCTGGCCTCCTGTTAAGAAGTCTCAGGGACTGCAAAGACTTCACAAGCCTCTGGGTACCGCTTCTGGAACGCTGTTTCAGTTGCCACAGAGGAAGGGAACCGCAACCGACTCCGTCAACCGAATCCATCCCTGGCCGGTGACCTGTTTGCACCGCAGACCGCATCGCCCCGCTTCGCATCGCAACCCTGGTCTCACCGTGGCGACGTCCGACGCCGCCAACATCGAGCCGCTGCTTGCACCGTGACCTGTGGGCACCGCAGTTCGCATCGCATCGCTTCACTGAACCAGCCGGACCCGACCGACGCGGTCGCTGCAACTGGCTCCAGAGTCGTGACCGCACCGCATTTGGGGCACCGCTCGCACGTCTGCGACGCACCGCTCCGACTCGCACCGCTGTCCGACGCCAGCTCCCGCACTCCGGCTTGGTCGCCTGCATCGCAACCTGTCAGCACTGCATCGAGCAACGTCTCACCCTGCATCGCACGCCTTGGACTCACCGACCCCGTCTGCACGACGCTCATCGAGCCGCTGCCTGCACCCCATCGAGGGACACCGCACCTTGCATCGCTCCGTCTTGCACCGCAACCGCGACGAACGCCGACCGGCTCGTACACCCCGTACCAGCCACAACGAGAAAGGTACTGTAACCGAGTCTGTTCACGACTCTGCGGGCCCGTATCAACGCGGTCAGCTGGAACTGTTAGACTCTGTGGTTTTCAGCATCGCGGTAGGCTCAGACGGAGCTACCGACTCGTACGAACTTTGTTTTTGGACTATTCCTGCAAAGAAGAAGTTACCTTATCAAGTATTCGTTTTTAAAGTATAGTATTGTGGATTTTCGTCGTAATTGGTCTTGTCTCAAGTATATAAAATATTGGTTATTTTTCTAAAGTGGTGTGGTGTCCGTTTGTAGTGCTTACACTGTATTACTGTTGGTTAAGTGCAAATGCTTTACACACTGCCTCTGAATTAAGCCCGGCTGCTCGTGCCAAGCTACCACGAGGGTGAGCAGGGGTTACTTCACGAGTGTAACACCCTTACCCTGACTAGGAAGAAGGGTCCCTACTTGGACAAAGGTGCAAACCCTTGCCAACTAGAGATCCCATTTCTAACAGCAACTTACTAACTCATCTACTCAAGACCCAGGCAAAACTAGAACAAATTAATGCCTTTATGGCCTCACTGTATGTACCTACCCTTACACAAGAGGTACAAGCATATCTCAAAGGAGCATTTATGGAGGTTTTGGTAGCCAAGGCCATCTCTACATTGCCCAAGTGTTAGTCACCTGGGGAGATAAGGTATCCCCGCAAATTTAATAAGGCTGTTGGCAAGCCTCTCCTTGTTACACTTTTCATGCAAGTATATCAGGAGGTCGTGGAGTCAGACTCCCTGGGGCCATTTCCAATAAAGCCATTATCACTGTCCTACTTAAGGAGAATTAGGATACACTGGTGCATGTTAGCTATCGCCCTTTCTCATTGGTCAATGTCAATCTAAACATCATTGCCAAAATCCTAGCAATCAGTCTAAGAAAATTGATACCCCAATTAATCTATAAGTTGCAGGCTGGTTTGTAGCATAACCACCTTCAAACACGGGCACACCTACTTTGGCAAACAAAGGACAAACCTGAGGAAAAACCGGCCCTCTTCTTGGAAGCCAAAAAGGCGTTTGATTGAGTAGAATGATTGTACCTGTTCCAAGTGATGGACTTGGACGAGTACTTTATGGACAATGTCTGCCTTCTTTATGACTCCCCCTATGGCAGATGTCAACAGTGGAAGTTTTTAGTCCTATACATTTGAGATTCATCAGGGATGCCCATTGCGCCTGCTCCTTTTCCTAATGGCCTTAGAACCTTTGTACGCGGCCATACGTCTTTCATCGGCATTTGAGGGCATAATGGCTGGTGACAGTGAGATAAAGGCACTACTCCACGCGGATGATATCATGCTTCTCTTGCCCCACCCGGAGTCCTCAATCACAGCCAGCATGTCCATCATTAACAACTTCTTTTACTTATCTGGTTAAAAAATCAATTGATCTAAATGTTATGCATTCCCCAAGTCTAGCGTGATCACCAATGCCTGTCTACAAAACTATAATATGAAATGGGTAACCAAGGGGCTCCGATACTTGGGCATTTGTATTACCAGAGGGCTTACACATGTGGTTGAAGGCAACCTTTTCCTTCTAGAAGAGTGACCTAACCAGGACTTCCTCTAATGGAAGCATTTGAGCCTTATGTTATGTGGGAGGGTAAAGACAGTCAAAATTATGATCACTCCCAGGTTTAATTCTGTACGCAACTATGTTACCTTGACTATATTTTGTCCTTGGGACAAGTAGGCTCAACCCCCTGCAGCACAAACCCTTTGGGCTGCCAGTTTGCAGTACCACATTATGGATCAGGGAAGGGGACTGTCTGCAGTTAAGGTAATATTTTTGTCCATATGTTAATGTGTTCAAACTTGTATTTATGGTTCATTAATTGAAAGACGTTATTATTAGGGTGAGCGCTCTAAGTAAATGTTGTAATCTCTAACTGCTTACTGACAGTGGTTCCAGTATAAAAATGTGTATACACGTTTTCAAAGTTTAGCAATATGGGGCTATGTATAATGCTCCCAGAATGCTCTCTGGTTTGATGCAAATATTTGTAGACGCTTGAAAGTGAGATTGATGATTCTTTGCTTTCAAAATGAAATGTTCATAAAAAAATTAAAGCAGGAAAAAAAGCATTTAGCTAAACTACTGTAAAATTTCAGGTACCATGTCTTTGTAGCATCATTTAGTAACATGTGTTGATGCATGCTAGTATTTCCCAAAAATATTCATAATGGAAAATCAGTGTAACCAGTTTCAATAAGATTATGGGAAACACAAATAAACAAGCATTGGCAAAGCCAGTAGGTCTGAAATTGGTGGTCAGCTTTTTAGTTTTGTCAATGTGTGAATTTTTTGGCATGGTTTTTGGAAAACCATATTGGTGTGGGAGCTGCCAGGCCCTCACCATTATAACAAACATTGGAAAAAGCAAAAATTGTTTTTGGTCTCAAAAAACACTGCCACAGTAGTTACACGCACTGAACATAATGACTATGTGTTCCGATATGCTCCTTGTGAAAGAGCAGAATGCTGTCACTCACAGTGAAGCCAGCCGATACAGAGAGAGAGAGACAGAATCTTAATGAACGCAAAAGGTCATGGTCAACGCCAGACCAAATTAGGGGCTCAATTATTCAAAAAAGTCTCAAAAGTGCTCCCATGGTATATGGCCTTGCATTAAGTGCAGCTATACAGCTTTCATGAATTCCCAAGAATTTACAGAAGTAGGACAAGAAATATTACTCCTAGAAAATATTTGTGAACTGCATTTTAGCATGAGCAAATATGCATGTGTAGATTTGCTTATGCAAAAATCTGAGTATTTGCAAGTTCACTTTCCCTCCAACCACTTTTTTCCCGACTCTGGAAGAAGGTTTACGTCTGCCATTGTCAGGAGTAAATTTCCAACATTTCTCAGTATGGGAAAAGATTAGAGAAGAGTTGTTGAAAACCCTTAAAACATGCAAGTTAGTAGGTTTGCACAGACTCAAAAGGGCATTCTAACCCTGGAACTATTGCTTACCACTACCTTCAGCCCCGGTATGTAGATCTGCGGAAATGTGGCAACATAAGGGGATTGCAAGTATTCAAACACTACTATGGTATGAGCCCTGGCATAACCAGAGAGCCTATATCAAAGCTCTTATATAATGAGATTGCTGCCATAATTTGTCGCTGCACTACATGACACCAAAGGGACAAGTGGATTTTGTTACAGGACAAGTAGATTTATGAAGCAACCTGCCCCGTGGACATGTAGATATTTTATTAAATTCCACACCCCTGGGGTCCTTTGACTACTCCTCTTAGGGATAGAAACGGACATGGGATCTTACATTTGGAGTAGCCATAATCCCAGATTGTGAGGGTCTGGATTATGGGTGGACACTACGGCTGGGAGTCTACACTTACTGCACATGACATCATAATGCCTAGCTTTCTATTTGTCACAGTTGTCCTCTTATCTATGTAATCTAAGAGATGTCCCAATGGGGTCCAAATAGAACATCACTATTTGGCATGCCACAACATGTTCCTACTGGTTTATTTACCCCCCACTGATTGACCCAAACCTGGGAATCTGATTCTCAATGTGGCAGCCACAGCATCGTGCTGTCCCCTTTTGTGTGTTTCATGTACTGCCATAAGAGGCCAAGGGTATGCCCAGACTTGGGTCCAGTGCTCACTGTGCCACTGGAACCAAGCTGCACCTGACTGAAGTGCCCCAAATCAGGGCAAAATTGGTCTTGGGTTGCTTGTGTTCTGGTTCAGGAAGGACCTGGCCTAGCAACTTGGTGTGGACTGTTCCGATTGTGGAAGTGTCATGAGTGATTTGTATGTGTCTGGGTTCAAACTGAGGTGGCATGGTGGACAAAAGAAAGATGGGCTGAATTGCTAACCCAAGCGATTGCCACTGTTTACAATTATTGCAAGCATCCTCTCATCACCTTTTGTGAGTTTCATGTAATGCCCTAAGTAGCCAAAGGAATGCCTAGACATGGGTCCCATGCTCGCTGTGCCACTAGAACCAAGCTACACCAGACTGAGGAGCCCCAAAGAATTCTGAATATTTTTCTCATTTCCATCCACCATTCATTGCACACTTGACTCTCCAGGTTGAATGTGGGCCTATTCGACAATCATATATTAGCATACCCAGTGGAGGGAGCTGCAAATACTGCCCCATTATCCATCTACAACTCAATTGGCTATCTTTGGGATGAATATTGTGAGCTCTAAGTCAACACATACATATTGTGCAGTACCCTTGCTGTGCCACTGTATAGGATAACATTATATGGTGGTATTGAGCTATGAGATAAGTAGAAGACGATTTGATGGTGCAGCAGCAAGATGGGTATTTATGTCACCAGGGGAAGCACCTTGTTATGGGCACCAGGACTATGCCTCTCCTATTGTTTTTCTCTTCATTTTTTCTGCACTGTCGCTACAGAACTAAACAGTACAAAAACATTACCCTTGCTCTGAGACAGGGTCTGGCTGTGTAAGTTACTTCAGTGAGGTGAAGTTCATGTGCATGCTCCAGCCAGAAATTAAAGGTGTGGCGATATCACAGACCTCAAGCTACTGGCTTGCCTCCCTGAAGGAGCTACCCTTAGTTATGACGCACAGCAGATAAAATCAGCCCTGCGTGCTTTAGGTTTCATCCCTGGATTGTTCTGAGGCTGAATGTCACTCAAAGAAGCCTGCCACACTCCACCCTCTCCTAGCTCGTCACAGCATGGGATGGGATCAGTTAGCCTCGCGGGTCACATACCACCAGAGGATAGGATAAAATTTGAGCTCACTAAAACCCGAAGGTGCCAAAGCTCTATAGCAGAACAGATGAGTCAGCTTGAGCAGCGCAGCCAAGATCAAGGATTCTAAGCTGAGAAGAGCCAGGTTTTCAGATGTTTTTTATAGGACAAACAAGAGTCCGCTTCTGAGATGTAGGTAGACAGAGTGTTCCATAGTTTGGCAGCTGCTAACGAAAAGGAGTGCCCACCCCATCTAGTCTACCGAAATTAGGGGATCCTAAGTTTTTTCCATCATGAGGATCTAAATGGTCTGCTGGGAATATAGCAATGAAAAAGGGCATTCATTTAAATCGGGCCCTTATGATGAAGAGCCTTAAAAACTAGACACAAGGCCTTCAAGGAAATCCGCCTCCTGACAGGGAGCCAATGAAGGGAATGAATCCCATCTCTAACTGAATGCCGCTTGGAAATGTTCAGAATATGGCGAGCTGCTGCATTCTGTACAACCTGCAGTTTATTCAGGGAGGAACTATTGATGAGGTGACAAGGGCTGTGACAAGATGGGAGAGGGTGGGGCCTATATAAGCATTGCTCAGATCAGTATTGGTCCCATTGTTATGGGTTGTAACTGGCTGTGCCACTCCACACTCCTGCAGCTTCAGGCACAGATCGGAGACTAAGTCGTTCTGCGGTGAATTCGAAGAACATTGATTAATCCTATTTGTGTCCATGTCAGTTCAATACAAGTACACCAGGAAACCTTCTTAGCAGACTATGGGGCATATTCTCAAGGAGCCATCGCCGATTTATCGGCACTTTAGTGCTGCAAAAGTGGCGATAGACTCATCGCCCTATTCACAAGCTGGTGCACACTGCCGACATCGCCAGTTTTCCTGCGATAGCTGCCGCAAAACACATCGCCACGGATGAGAGCGACAACTAACGCTAATGATATGCAGAGTAGGCGTTCCTGTGCAAAAACACACGGAAACACCACTTCGCGATATTCTCAACGACCAGCCAGATCAGCGATGCGATCTGAAAACAGGCGATAAGGCGCGTTAGCAGCAGGGATTCAACACCTGCCTTTTACTGGTGTTAAGCAGGACGACAACCTGCAGTATGATAGGGAGCCCAACCTAGAGCCACATCTGAAGACCAACAGATGCCATGGAGACAATGATCATGCGGCCTGGAGACCCAAGAGGGCCACAACACCCACCGCAACCACCCCCCGGACCCTCCCCCCCAGGTCATAAAGTCCAGTAGTCAACGGTAGTGGAAAAACAGAACTTTATTACAAATACATAAACAACAAGACGAAAAGCTCAGCCAACGTGTTCCATTCCCAACGAGGAACTTCACCAGGTCAACGTGTGGATCCAATAAACTGCAAATGCTGTGGGAACTCCCCAATACCATTCCACATCCCGAAATCAGTAGTCAGAAACCTGTTTGAGAAATGGTGACAATGGTCAAGCGTCCTCATAGTCACAAACGTAATCTGGTACAGTGTATTGCACTTGGACAAACCGGAATGCATACAGGTATGATGAATCCAGTCCAAATATACTGTAACAGAAGTCCGTGTGCTCGTAACCTCCGCAGGAAAGAAAAGGAAGGTTACGCCCACACAAACATCTGTTACGGTCTCATTATGCAGGATTCATCATACCTGTAAACATAACGGTTTGTATCATCTTGATACACCTGCACCTTCACTTCCCCCGCGCTGTGCATGAACAGCTGGAGACCATGCAAGGGAATTACGCCATAGCTGCCTTACCGCACGTGTCGGGGGCAATTGACTGTACACATGTACCACTTGTGCCCCCTGCCGACCCTGCACACAATTACCGCCTCAGAAAGCACACGCATTCCATCAATGTGCAGGCAATAGTGACCACCGGGGACAGTTCACCAATGTCGTCGCCAACTTCACAGGCAGTGTGCATGATACATACATCTTCCGACAGTCCATCATCAACCAGCGCTTCCAGGATGGCACCTATGGCAATGCACTGCTCATTGGTAAGTACTAACTGAACACACCACACACCTCAACTCCACAATCACACAACTCACAACTGTGGGAGAGCACATGTAACAAAATCACATACAACATGCCAACCAACATGCCCAACTACCGGACACGACAACACAAGTAACCGTGGTAACAGGGGCCAGACATGTAGACAAACCATCCACAAAGGCAGAGCCCCTCTGCCACACAATAGCAGAATGTGGGGAGAGGTGGGAACCAAGAATGTGCGAAGGAGGCAAGTGACCCAGCAATAAGAAAGGACACAATGCCAAGTGTGGCGGAGATGTGCTGGACAGACTGCAGTATGCAGAGCACAGACATGTCCATGTGGACATCTACTGCTGGTGTTTGCAGTGTAGTGGACAGTGGACGCAAACAGGTTACCCCATGCAGTGTGGAAGACCTTGGACATGTAGCCATGTGGTCCCCCCTGTAAGTCTGAGCGGAGTGGCCTTGGCCAGCGTATGTCGTGAATGAATAGCCCGGGGCCCTGGGCGTGGTCCAGTTACGGGATGGCCACCACAGTAACTACTGCGTGTGTCTCTGTGTCCGCCATATCGTGACCATAGGCCTACACACACGTGCCCGACCACATTCAACGGCTGTATTCACACTGGAGACGAGGAGACTACGTCCCAAGCCAACCCACGCACATCTCCTCAGCGCATGCAGGGTCATGTCTGCCAGGGCGGCGCACCCCACCCAGCCACGAGGCCGCCGCTGTGACCGGTAGTGCCTGCGGGATCATGTGCGCCTGCTGCACCCCAGCCCTGGTCCCCAGACCGGTCCGCCGCCCAGCGATGACTGCCCACCCCTGCGCACCCAGGCCTCAATGCTCACCTGCCGCCACCGGCGTGTCTCCAAGAGGGCCCTCCAAGTGCCAGTGCAACCTCCTCAGCCGATCACTGGATTCCGCGCCACAGGCCCCCAGCGCACCCTGCGGCACCGCACCACGGAGTCATGTGTGTGCTGACTGCTGCCTGCGCGTACACTGCGGTCCAGCAGGGCTCACAATTCAAATCAAGTCTTGATTTGCTGGACGCCGTATCGAGGCCAAAGCATCATCGCAGGCTGCACACCCGCTCAGCTCTTCAGGTGGGCCTAACTCTGTGCACTGCAAGTCATCGCCACGTGGTGGTAGGCCCGTGTCGGATGCAGGCCATCGGGTGCCACTAACTCAGTGCAACGCAAGTCATCACCACGTGGCGGTGGGCCCGTGCCGGACGCAGGCCATCGGGTGCCACTAACTCTGTGCAACGCAAGTCACGGACCCTTAATGATTGAGTTCCGTGGATGCGGACGCCATCATGTTACCTCCGGCAGTGGGGGATGTGCTGTGGTGGGCCCCTTTTATTGGCAGGGTCACATGTCCAGTGACGCCTGTGCTGGATGGGTGTGGTGTGGGTGTAAACCAGCCCTCAGAGAGTGGCTGTGGCATGCTGACAACTAGACCAGTGACCAGCAGATCACTACAGGGAAGACCTGGAACATGTAGCTGTGTCGTCACCCCCTGTGAGCATAAGCAGAGTGGGCTGGGCTGGCGTATGGCAGTCCAGCATAGGGGTGTGAACAATGAGCCCGGGGCTCTGGGCGTGGTTCAGTTCTGGCCTCGACAAGGAAGTAACCAATGCGTGTGTCTCCATTGTAGTGTCTGCGCCACCCGGAACGCAATCGGTAATGTTACACCCTGTGACCCAAGCCCCACAACATGTGCAAAATGGACGTGAGGAGGAATCAGTGACCCTACATTCATCCATACTGTCATACTTGAAGGATCATAGACGTGACACATCTGTGTGAATTTGAATGTTTTATTCACATCCAGTGGAGTGTTGCAGCTGGAGCAGTACAGAGCCATGCACACCCCACTTGACATTGTTGCCCCGTGGAGGGCCAGCCAGAGCCTATTAGGGAAGGACAAGTTCATCAGAAGAGGAAGAGTTCAGTCCGCAGTCTGATTGCTGTGTCATTAGTAACCAAACAGAATATGGCAGTCCATGTCGAGGTCCAAGGTGAGTGCCGCAGAGTGTTTCGGGGGACAGTGGAAGGTGATGATGCAAAGGGCCGAACCAAGCTGAAACAGGCCATATGGCGGAGATGAATGCTACCGCTTCCTCATTACCACAACCGCAGTCTCATACACATCATCGCCCTCTGATGTGTGATGTGCCTCACCTGTGGGTGTTGGTGTTTCGACTGCAGCACTGTGTGGCACTGACACATCAGGGGCCGGAGGTGGATTGTCGGCCGCACTGTGTGGCAGTGACACCTCAGGTGCCGGAGGTGGAATGTCTGCCACACTGTGGGGCACTGACACATCAGGGGGCGGAGATGTGGATGGTGTAGGAGCAGCAGCATTCATCTGCGCCAGGCCTTGTGGCAGCAATGCCATGATGAGGATCTGCAGGGCATGGAAGATCCCAGCTACATCTCGCTGATGTGCAGCCGTGGCAGCCATCCTTTCCGCCTCCATCCATACCGTGTCCTCCATGAGCCTCTGCATGTGTCCCAACTCACGGCTGAGATCGCTGGAGCCACTCTGACTAGACAGGTGTTCTTGTCTCCGAGTCATGACTCCAGCGATGTCAGCCATGGCTCGTTGGAGACCATGGATCGGACTGTGGGTGTCCGTTAGGGACTGTAAGTGGTACCTGATGGGACGTAGACACCCATGGATGGCATCAAGTTTGGCTGCCATGAGTTCGAACCCCACCCGCACCTGCTCAGCCATCTCCTTCTGGCCCTCCAACACACGGCGTTGAAATGCCATGTGTTGGTCATGGGGATCCTGGGAGACAGCCGGGGTGGTGGGTGCTTCCTGCTGTGTAGTCTGTGCAGGGGGTGGGGTCTCCTCGATGCAGCTGGGCTGCCCTGCTCCTGGGGCTGGGGTGCCGAAGCTGTCCATGAGCTCTTGGAGGGCGTTGGTGTTGAAGGTGGGGAGGTCCTCCTCGTCATCAGTGAGGAGGTGTTCGGTCTGCTCTGCAGGGGGGGATGATTCTCCCTCTGCAATGTAAAGGGGAGATGCAGTTTAACAGTGTGTTCCATGTATGTTCACGCATTGTCCAAGTTTCCAAACAGACTGCATGACAATGTACATTGTGACTGTTTAGGAGGAGCTGCCTATTTGAAGCGGGACAGTGGACATTTGTGCACCATCAGGGATGTGGGGTTGTACTTGTCCGTTATCATGTCACAGTTTCCTGCTATGCCAAATGTGATTGGCCAGTTTCTACACATAAGCAGCAGCAGTTGTGTCCTCTGTTCGGTTGTGAAAGTGTTGCAGTTTGTACCACATTGTTGTCAATGTTGATGTGCTCTGATTCTTGTGTGTGTGCTGCATTGTGGGAGAACAAAGCAAAACCAAAGGGGATGATGGACGGAGTGTTGAACATTGCAAGCACTCACCCCCAGTCAACTGATCTGGGTTTAATCCATCATCATTCATTAGCTCACTCCGCCACCCCAGTTCAGACATGGCCATATGCAAATCAGTCTGACCCTGTGCCTCATGGGAACAGTCCAGCCCGAACTGCCAAGCCATGTCTTCCCTGGACCGGAAACAAGCGTCCTGGGATCAGCTTTGGTGTATCACTCCTCATCAGCCAAGCTAGCTTGAATCCATTGGCACAGTGAGCCCGGTACCCAAGGGTGGGCATACCCGGCACACTTAGGGCGAGGAAGCAAAAGACACACAAATGATGGACGGAATGTCGAAAGTAGTGGGATTGTGTCTGCTACTCTGTTGTTGATTGGCCCCAAAGAGCCACTAGGGCAAGTTGAGGGGGCCTGCTGACGGCTGAATAGCCAGAAACCGGTCCCAGGATGCTTGTTTCCGGTCCAGGGAAGACATGGCTTGGCAGTTCGGGCTGGACTGTTCCCATGAGGCACAGGGTCAGACTAATTTGCATATGGCCATGTCTGAACTGGGGTGGTGGAGTGAGCTAAAGAATGATAATGGATTAAACCCAGATCAGTTGACTGGGGGTGAGTGTTTGATTTGCTCAAGAGCTCCGTCCATCATCCCCTTTGGTATCGCTTTGTTCGCCCTAAGTTGGCAGGGTATGCCCAGACGTGGGTCCCTTGCTCACTTTGCCACTGGATTCAAGCTAGCCTGGCTGATGACGGCTGAATAGCCAGAAACCGGTCCCAGGGTGCTTGTTTCCGGTCCAGGGAAGACATGGCTTGGCAGTTCGGGCTGGACTGTTCCCATGAGGCACAGGGTCAGACTGATTTGCATATGGCCATGTCTGAACTGGGGTGGTGGAGTGAGCTAAAGAATGATGATGGATTAAACCCAGATCAGTTGACTGGGGGTGAGTGTTTGATTTGCTCAAGCGCTTCGTCCATCATCCCCTTTGGTATCGCATTGTGGGAGAGTCGCCCCTGCAGCTCAGACTTTGCTTGGCCTTCTCCCTTTCAGGCGGTGTGCCTTTGACTTCTGTGCTTATGCAGTGCTGAGATGTTGCATACTTGGGTAAATTGGGCTCTTGGTGGGAGTTGGGACTCTTGGGCATGGTTTGTCCACAGACGTCTTGTTGCCGTCAGGGGTTGTTTGTGCACGTGGATGTGTCAGTGTGTGACCTGCTCCTTTCCGGATGTGGACCACACTCAGCCACCTCGGAGTTGTGGCGTGCAACATGTCATGATGAGTGGCCTGCAGACATTCTCATCGTCATGCAGTGTCACTTGCATTGTCAGTGGGGCTCACGGATCCGCAGCTTTGCTGGGTTCAGCACATGTGCATGGGTTTGTTGTGAGATTGGTGATGTGTGGGGAGGGCCCCTCTGGGCACATTGTGGACGGGGGACTACTTGCTGTTTCTATGTGTGCTGCAGTATGGCAAGGAGATCAGGGACATGATCCAGAGTCATTGTGGTTGTGCAGTGTGCTATACTTCATTGTTCATGTGTGCCATTGTGCCCATCTCCCCCGTCCCCCCAGTCCCTGGTGGTTACTCACCCTGTTGCTGTTGTGTCAGGTCATGTTGAGCAGTGTCCGGTCCCCTGACTCCTGCCACCGTCTCCACACTGATGACTGTGGACACCATTTCCTCCATCTCATCCAGTTCCTCCTGTGGCGCAGGACTCCCACCCCCAGTCTGCATTGCTGCTTTGCGGTTGTTTGAGAGTTTCAGCTTGGTTTTGCGCTTCACATCATTCCAGCGCCTCTTGACCTCGTCCATTGTCCTCCTCAGCACTCCGACTGCATTCACCTTGTCCACGATGGACTGCCATGTTCCATTTTTTGTTGCCAATGACACAGTGGAGGTGACGAACAGTTGTTGATGGTGTTCTATCACCTCAGTAATCAGGATCCTGTTTTCCTGCGGACTGAACCACATCTTCCTCTTCTTCTTCTCCTTGCCCTTCCCTGACCCGAGGTCCCAGGCTGGTCCTCCGTGGGGCTTGTGGGGTTCGGGTTGTCCTCTGTACTTGCTCCGGCTGCCTCCATTGTGCTTTGCAGTTGTTATGTTTTTTTTATTTTTATTTTTTTGCTGCTTTTATGGTGATTTTTCCCGCCTGATGTGGGAATTGCAAGCCTGGCGCTGCTTGTCGCCGATTTTTCTATCGTGGTTGGGCCCATCGCAACTTTTTTCGCGTTGAGGTTTCCTTTTTTATCGGCGTCGCGGTAGTTGTGTCGCGGACATTTCAGGCGTTATCGGGAAACTATCGCATGTTACCGCCGTGTTGTGAATACGACGTTGACACGGAGTTATTTTCCCGCGATAGACGGCGATATGAAAAATTGCGTTAGCCTATTTTGGCGATGTTTATCGCACGTTCTTGAGAATATCCCCCTATGGAGGTAAACGTATGAGAAAAGAACAGAGGCAAAGAGCCAAAACCCTACACGAAACAAACATATTTTCAATTTAGGGATTGAACTACAATGTATTTTCTTGACTTTTCCAACACAGGAACACCACTCCTTAGATTCACTGCGCACACATATTTTCCCATCTTTGAAAACTCAAGAAAACACCTTGCAGTTTAAAGTTCACTTGAAAATATATTTGTTTTACGTAGGGCCACGCTTTAAAAGCAGTCTTGTTGATTTGTCGAATGCAGGCAGGGCCAGACTGGGGAACCAAAAGCAGCGCAGACAAAATTTCTCAACCTAGTCCTACTCCCTTCGTCTCTTTACTCGGTCTTTCTCTTTCCATCCATACATTATCTCCCTCCCCTTCTCTCCTCTCTCTTCTCCTTCTGAATGCTTTCTCTCTACCTTCCACCTCCTTCCCTCTCCTTCCCTCTCTTTCCCTCTCTCTCTTAAAGCCTCCTGGTGTCTGCTGCAATTAATTTCAGGAATCTGTGCAAAGTGACAGAGCCACCAGGAGTGGCCCTGGGCTTTCAAAACCCTCCCCAAAGGCTGCAGCCCACCGGGGAAATGCCCCGTGGAATAAAAGGCCTGACCGTCCCTGAATCCAAGGCTTTAAACAGGAGAAATCAGTAATGGAGAAATGCTGGCCGACTGCACCAGAATGCAGCACGAAGCAGACATAATGATTTTTTGGGAATGCGGCCCCTCACAAGGAGCCAGTGCAAGTTTATTTCTGGGCGCAGTCGTGCGGTTCTGCTGATGAAGGCTGCGGTCAGAGCTATGGTGACATTCTGAAGATGCTGCATTTTGTGAAGCAAATTTGTAAGTAATCACTTTAAGAAAAATCCAAGCGTGAGATCGCTACCACCAGGAAAACGCGTGACTCTGAAAATTAGACGTTTTTTAAAATCCTAATAATAGTTGACCCCCAAAGCTTACAGATCTGAGCCCCAATTGATTGGCAAGTTCCTGAGCTTTGCTCGAGGGCACCAGGGCCCCATGAGAGGGCCAGCAGTCTGAGTTCTGCCTAGTGTTTCTGCCAGGGCCCAGTCTGTCTTCCAGCATCCTCATCTCACAGTTTCATTTTCTCCCTCAGACAATCAATGTGAGAAAATGGAACAGGAGATCACAGAAAAATAAAGTGTCTTTCTGAATCCCATACTATGATGGGATACATGTAGACATACTGGCCAGCGGACAGTAAAGTCCAAATCACATTATGTGCTTCCAACTCTTCATCAAGTTGTGATTGAACCTGTATGCGAGAACTAGGGTGTTATGTAGACCAGCATATGTTCCCTGTGATTGTGCACGAGCTGCAGGTATGGATTGTGCAACATGGAATGGGAGAGCCAGAGCCCGAGACAGGCAACCAAAGAGGTCTATAGAAAAAGAAAGAGAGAGATAAAGAAAAAGAGAGAGAGATAGAGTGACAGTCAGTCAGAAAGAGGAAGAGATGGACGAAAAAACAGAGAGATGAGTGACATTGACGCTTTCTTGCCTGGTCCTGGATCCATGAGTGGCTGAGGATCACATGACATACCTGGAATTCTTTTGCATATTTCGAGTCTTCCTTTAGAAATGTATGTAAAAGAATTGATTTTTGGTCAATTTATTAAAGATATTGTGCTTGAAAGTGCACCAGTTATATCATTTAAAAAAAAAAATCTCAGTGTTAAACCTACTCCTACCCTGCAGATCTGACTCGGGACAGTCATTCTCGCATAGGAAAATTCAGAATTTCACATTATGCCCATTAGTTTCAAAATTCTCCAGCCACCACTGTATGTAACTATATCCAGGTGGGAATCTATTATACAGCATACTCTAATGATGTGTTGGAAATGTGGAGCCGCTAATATATCAAATAGTTTTCAAGGCTGTTTTTTTTAACATCGTCTTATAAAATATGCTGTATGAAATCTTCCGCAATCTATTTTGTATTTCGTTCTTTATTCCACGGGAAATTCTCCTCCCTGCAGCATGCTTCTGTCCTGCTCCCCAAAGTCGACGACTCTTGCACCATTCTTTTGTTCAAAGGATTTTGTGACCCCCAAACTCTTCTCCTGCTCATCCCCATGCGCACCTCATGACTATCAAGGTACTGTCACTTTTTGTCTTCACCAAACTTGCACATTTATTTCTGCGATCCCTAGTTTATGATTTTAACAGATGACTACTTACTCTTACGTCATGACTCTTGTTTCACTTCCTCTCCCCCCTCCACAATCAGTTTTCTTCATTCCCTTACGTGAGCCCTTCTTTGCGGCCTTGCTTCACTTTTCTCTGAAAGGGTATCCTCTTCCCTCTATGCACGCCCTCAACTCCCCTGTCCTTTAATCTGGCGACCAACTGATAATGTTTGAAGTTTGTACTGTTTTATCAAATTTCAGAAAAGTTACACCGTTTTAATTCCTTACTTTTTGAAGCCGCAAGTTTCATTCCTTCCTACTTTCTGGCACACTTTATTTTGTGCCTCTACCAATTTCTGATTGGTTCAACTTTGCCGGATATAAGTAAGCATCTTGAATTTACTGCAAACTGGTGACCCTTTTTGCTCTGAAGGCCCTTTTAATTTATTCTTCAACATCATAGAATGAAATTGACTCAGAATGGATGTACCCAAGAACAGAAATGAAGAAAATGTATCTTCAGCAGATAAGACACAAACCTGTGTGATCTGGAAGTGGGAAGATTAACTGAACCAGTAATCCAGCACCCTTAGTATAGTAGGGAGTAGTTACACTACCGCATCGTCTAATCCGTTGGGGAAAATTAGGGAGACTGCTGCAGATGCACGCGCGCGCGCACACACACACACAAACGCAAGCACGCACGCACACACACGCGCGTGCGCGCGAAGTGGTCCTGCGTGACGGGGTCTATACTGTACCTTTTTTACAAAAGGTCAGGCAAGAAAATGAAAATGAAGCAAAAGGTGTAAAGAAAGATTAATTAAATCGTTCTGCAGAAAAAAAGTCTCATCTTCATCAAGGAGAGAATTAAAGGAACATGAAACCCTCTTTTACTGTGAAGATCGTTTACCCTGAGAACAATGCGAGTCTGTTGCTACAAAGTCACTGTAACAATAAAAATGTCATAATCCTCACGTTAATGTTTTGTGTGAGATAGACATTCCATTTAAAACTTCTGTGTGAGCATCCTCAGAGTGACTGAATGAAGGGTGGTGGATACTGAATTAAAGGTATGCGGTCACAATATTCACCGCAATATATCACATGACACATTTTGCATACCCTACGTCGAAAACCACCATATCTTCAAGGGAAGTAGATGTGCAATTACGAAAAACGAAATATGTACTTGCATATAAATACTTACCTTTGCAAAGTACTGGTAGTCGATAAAGTGGATACGACATTTTTGTAAATTGTTATTGTTGACCTAGTTATAAGTGACACTCCGGGACTAAAAAAGAATGCTAAACTTAGAAGCTCTATTTTCAGTACAACGACTAAATACTTTTTAGTCGCCATTTCGTAATAGCTTGTGTCATTTACTAATGGTCTCTCCAACTCAATAATCTTTAATGCGGCCTTGACAAGGTTTTAATGCAGCCACTTAATCTCTCTCTAGGCAGGAAAGTCATTAGCGGGGGGCTTGCAGCAGAAAGATAACAGTGACTCAACAATTAAAGAACAACTGTGAATAATGGTAGTCTGCAGATACTACTACAGTCTAATGCTTCATTCTCTGTGGCAAGTCTGTAGACATGCATTATGTTTATATTTGGGGGTGTGCGAAATAGAGAGATTTGCTTTCACGTATTTATGCAAAATTATGGCAAAATTAATTTAAATGAATACGTCATTTTGTACTATATTTTAGTGTAACAAGCACCCTCGCATCAATTTTTGGTGAGAGAATGTATTTAAACTAGATCAATAGGAACAACACCTCACTTTCTGTTCCTGTACATTCACAGAATATTTTTTACCGTGAATTGTGCCATGTGAAGTACATTTTTAGTGCGAATAGTGCATAGTTAAATGAAGTGCCATAATGTTGTAATTAAGGAAATTTTGCAAAAAGCATAATACACAGTTACTGAAATTACACGAATACCACTGGCGTAATTTAAATTACGCCCAGGCCTATTTATACTGTGAGTTTGTTTAATCATAATTATCAATTGACAAATGATTCTATAGAAGTTTCTAATAATGTTGTTCACAATATTTAGTTCTGATTTGTTTGCATGGTGATTTAATAATATACACTTGTACAATTGGTTAGTGGGATGTAGGTACTATGCAATCTAGATAAAACAAAAATAACTAGTGAACACTGGTTTTGTTGACCCTTTACTGTTGAATTAACTTTTCCTGTTTTTTAGGTGGATCACAGGCATCATAATCACTTTCTAATTTCCATTCTTTCTTAGGGATGGAGGGTGTGGGAGGAGAGTTTGGAGGAGGGGGACCCAAAACCTCACTCTAGTTTACATGATCTGCATCACATGCCTTTTTAAAAATGTTTATCACTGTACATGCACCCAAATACCATTTCCCACACTATTGACAATCCTTTGTACAACCCCACGGCTCTCCCTTGTACTGTAACCCAACTTTGTGCCCCACATCCCTGCACGTGTCCCACTTTTCTTCTTGCATTCTTACTCTCCAGCCGCTACTCTACAATCTCTTGATACGTTTTTAGTTGTGTGTATTACTGTTTCCACCCCAAATGGCTAACGTTTCTAACCTCCATTTTTCTTTACCCGTAATTGACTTTCCACTTTACTTTACCTTAATTTTCTGTCTTCTCCTATGTCTGTTCTCCATTCACCTCCCTCCAAGCTCTACTCTTCCTCCTCCTTTTCTATGTAATGGTGACCATAGCAAGTAGGCTACTGACACATCCCCTGTTTACTACTTCCCTTTCGACCATCATTCCAAGTGTCCTGTAATTGCTAATTTGGTTGGTAACACCTGCATCTGGAATCGCGACTATGCAGTTAAACCACATTTTTATTTCATCCCTCTCAGGACACTCTATAGCAAAACCTGCTGAAATGTCTAAGTGAGAAATGACAAAAAATTAAGAGTTACCACGGGAAACAAGTGCAGCACTGCTGGTGTCCAAAGTAATTCCCCATTTCTCAGGGTCTGTTCAGGGTGGAAATCCATGGCATACGACTCCTTAGTATCAATGAAATCTATAGTATTCAGAATTACTAATACTACATGAATTCAACATTTTCAAAATTTTCCTTTAACAATTCTATAATGTGTTCTACTTGTGGCAAAATTAGTTATAATCCAGTAAAACTCACACAGTCCAAGATTGGCATGCCCTCTTCTTTGTTTCCTAGAGGTAAATCCTCTGCAATTGTAGAAAATGAAATCGACTTGGGTGTCACTACCTTTCCCCAGTTGTGTGTCTCAATTTTTCTGCCTCATGCTTCAGACCTTTATATTTTTCTTGTAGTAATGCAAGTCTAATACATTCAGTTCTATTAAGGACTTCTCTCAACATGTTTTCTTCTCTAGCTCTGCTGATGCAAAAACATCATCTTGAAAATCTTGTATGCTTTCTAACATCCTGAACAGTGCATTCATCACTCTTTGGAAAAGTACCAGAGCAGAGCTTAGGCCATACGACTAACATCAAATCTAATATGCCCCCTTAGGAGTAATAAATGCAGTTAGCGGCTATGAGTCCGTGGCAGCCTGTCTTTATGGTATTACCCGGTAACATTACCTGTGCTAACATAATTTTTCATTCTCTATTTGGAAAACATCTCTCATATGTGGGGTAAAGATTTATCAGGATAGTGCAGTTTAAAATTCCCCCTTTTTATAGGGACTATGACCACTGGGGACCACTGGGGATAACCAAAAGGATGCATTGATGGACTCTTTGATGACTGCTTAACATCATTAGTTCAATATGTCTTTATCTTACCTCCTTGAGGATAATGGAGTGCAATGTTTGGACCTTATGTTTCAAAGCGACCACTTCATCTTTATTGACAAATTTATGTTGTAATTGTCGAACTCCCCAAACTCATCATATCACTTTTATATTCAATTAACATTTCCTTAGTAATCTTTTTTCATGCAAACTACACAAATAGACTGATTTCGATGTCAGTCAGATTTGCCTCTGACCAACACCGTTTCTGTGTGAGAACCGATCGACCATAGATCGGCGGTTCCGCACACCTCATTACGATGGGAGCACGCATGGTGCCGTCGCAAACTCTCATTTCTCTATGGGAGCTTGTGTGCTGGGCGGAAACTGCCCGCAGCACAAGCTACCATTGAGAAATGGGTGTTTGTATAAATCCCTGCACCGTGTGGCAGGCATCGTATGGTGCCTGCCACGCGGTGCAAGGAATTGCAGTGGTGCATCATATGTGCCCCCAGGGCCACAACTGGAGGCAACAGAGGGATGGGGGCACTGCTACGGGCCCCAAAAGACACTTTCTGACAGCAGTTCCAAGTCAGAAAGGCCAACATGGAACTGCTGTCGGAAAATGCCATCATAATCCCAATGGCGGAAACGCCGTCCATTAGGGATTATGAGGCCCTTCCTGGGTTTGGACTCCGACTGCTGTCATTGAAATTTTAGCAGTTGGAGTTCAAACCTCGGATGGCGGTCGGAAAGCCTCCGACCAGCAAACGAAATCAGGCCCAAACTTATTTTACAGGCATACAAATTCAGGGCCAACATTTTCTGTTTGTTGTGCCCAAGTATATTCACTTCCTTGTTAGCTAGATAAAACCATCGGTTTGCTCTGATTTTTCTTGAACTGCATGGTTGTATTAAAGTGACCGTGAAACTAATTCTCTCAGCAACATTCAAACCTGGTGCTGTATAACCCTTATACAATGTCTTTTGATCTTGCAGCTGTTGAAACCAGTGTTTTGAAATTATGCTAATTGTTAACCTTGTGTCTGCTAAAAAATTCATGACACATCAAACTTAACTGCTTAATTGGGTTGACTTGTATCCTTCCCTTTGTTGTATAGTTCTTGCATAAAAACCTCAGTGGGTCTACCATTTGTTCATTGAAGGAGTTGTCATTATTTCCGTCATTAAAGACTGTACGCTTGTTTGTTGTCTGACATTTTACTAACTGGGGTAAAATGTCCTTTTAATCACAGTTATACCACTCGTTGGCAGTCAGTAGACATGCCTTGTATGTCACCATGTGGCTCAAGAAGATTATTAACCCACAAGTTCCGTGGTTCATCCTGCTGCTCTTCATTCTTTTTGGATACTTTGGTTGCCACTTTTAAATGTACATATTATCTTAAATTTTCCAAATAAATTTGACATCAGTATATGTAGGTGTGTTTATCAAGTGTGTTGTGAAGAATGCTTAATTTTGATTTTAATACTGAAATCAATTTTTCTAATATTGGGTTTCTATGTCACAGTGTCTTGCACCATCTAACCACACTAGTGGGGATTAAAAGTTGCTATCTGATCATTCCATCATAATTTGTAAATACAGAAGATGCTAAAATTCACGAGTCTGCAGCATCAGATTCAACATCTTTCCCTATTGTCTGTCAGTGATAATGATAATTGTGTTACTCTGTGATGATGATCATTGTTGCATCAAAATGGTTTCCAATACACTTCTTGGCTTGAAAGAAGTCACCCCAGCTGTCTTCATATTCTCTCGGTATTGATGGAATGTGGTCAAATAAGTGTCTTACTTCAACACTTAAAAAATTATAGAGAAATTTTCCCAATCAATAGCTATTCGTTTTTTATCCATTGCAACCACCTTTCTACCAATGCTCAATGTGTTTCTTAAAGATAACTGATAATGATACACTGTTAGAACTGGGGGTCTCTAGTTGGCAGAGGTAGGTACCTTTGACCAAATAGGGACCCTTGCTTCTAGTCAGGGTAAGGGGGATACACACTTTAGATAACCCCTGCTCACCCCCTTGGTTGCTTGGCACGAGCAGGCAGGCTTATCCCAAAGGCAATGTGTAAAGTATTTGTACCAACACTCACAGTAACACAGTGAAAACACCACAAATGGACACCACACCAGTTTAGAAAAATAAAATATCTTTATCTAAACTAAACAAGACCAAAACGACAAAAATCCAACATACAGATACTCAGTAGAATGTCTTTAAAAAGGGTTGTTGCAAAAATAAACTTGTAGATGATGAATGCAACACTTTAGTCTCAAAGTACCTGGGATGCGTAACACAAAGCAAACAAAAGGGGCGCAGAGAAGGCGATGCGTCGATTCTTCCTGTGCTCCGGGTCCAATGCGACAAGATGGCGCCTCGATGCGTTGCGACGATCCGGTGCGATGCGACAAAATGGGATCTTTGTTGCGATGCGACAACGTGGAGGCGATGCGTGCACGCCGACGGCCGTGTGGCGAACTCGGTGATTTTCTGAGCCGCGACAGGCCCTGCAACATGCTTCCCCGGTGATGCAACGACATCCTCGGTGACGGCGACACGCTTCTCCGGTGTTGCGGCGGCGATCAGCGGCGGCGCGCTTCCTCAGCGATGCGACGGCCCTGCGACACGCTTTTCCGGTGATGCAACGGCGAACAGCGGCAACACGCTTCCTCAATGATGCGACAGTGGCTGCTGCGGTGGCGTCACGCTTCTCTCTCGTTGCGTCGCGCTTCCAGCTCCCCACAGTAAAAGGGCCTCACACACAATTACAGGCCCTCTTGGCAGACTGGAACTCCCAGCAAGGAAGTTTCAGGGAAGCTGGGGGTGAAGTCCTTTTGTGCCTGGGACTTCAGAAACAGGAGGCCAGCTCTTCTCAGGCCCTTGGAGACTTTTTCTTCAGATGGACACAGCACACAGCAAAGTCCTTCTTCAAGCAGGGGGACACAGCACACAGCAAAGTCCCTTGGTCCTCTCCTCAGCAGGAACAGCAAACTGCAGGCCAACCCCAGACACACAGCAAGGGTAGTACTTCTCCTCAGTCTCTTCAGCTGTCCTCTTTGGCAACAGGTTCCTCTTGATCACGAAGTAGTCTTGGAAACTTTTATATCCCTGTGTTTCCACAACAGGAGGCCAGCTCTTCTCAGGCCCTTGGAAACTTTCTTTTCAGGACCCAGCACACAGCAAAGTCCTTTCTTCAAGCAGGGGGGAACACAGCACACAGCAAAGTCCTTCTCCTTCCTTTGGCAGAAATAGCAACTGCAGGCCAACCCTAGACACACTTGGGAAGTACTTCTCCTTCAGCTTTTCAGCTTTTCACCTCAGCAAAGGTTCCTCCTTGATTCCAAAGTAGTCTAACTTTCAGGGGTTTAAGCTCTCATATTTATACCCCCAAAATCTTTGTTCTCTATGTGTGAGGGGTCCTGGACCCAGTCCAAACCAGTTCTGGGGGCACTCTGCCAGTGCACATCTTCGTCCTGTGTGAGTGTGGGCCAGGGCCATCAGACACACCGCAGGAGGTGGAGCCAGCATTGTGGAAGGCAGGCACAGCCCTATTCAGGCCCTGGTGCTTCTCCTCCCACCACTCCAAATGCAGATAGGTCTATTCAGTCTAGTGCTGACTCACCCAGACTCCTGGAGCCACCCCAGCCCCTGTCACTCTCAAACCAGACAGTCAATCCACAACCAGGCAGAGGCACACAGAAAGGTTGAACAAGAAAATAGCCACTTTCTAAAAGTACTATTTTCAAACACAGAAGTTAAAAACCATCCTTCCTGAAAGATGTGTTATTAAATTCTGAGTTCAGGGATACCAGACTCCAATTTTCTATCTTGCTCCTATGGGAAGATATGCATGTAAACATGTTACACAGCATTCCCCATTCTGTCCTATGGGCAAGATAGCCTTTCAATAGTGAAAAAACGAAATTGGCAGTATTTCACTATCAGGACATGTTACCCACACTAGTACATGTCCTACCTTTCACATACACCGCACCCTGCCCAGGGGGGTACCTTGGGCCTACCATAGGGGTGTCCAATGTGTAAGAAAAGGGAAGGGTCAGGCCTGGCAAGTGGGTACACTGGCCAGGTCAACATGGCAGTTAACAAACTGCGCACAGGCACTGCAGTGGCAGGCCTGAGACATCATTTTAGGGCTACTCATGTGGGTGGCACAATCAGTGCTGCAAGCCCACTAGTAGCATTTGAATTACCAACCCTGGCACACTTAGTGCACTTTACTAGGGACCTACTGGTAAAGCAAATATACCAATCATGGATAACCAATCACAATAACAATTTACACAGAGAGCATATGCACTTTAGCACTGATCAGCAGTGGCAAAGTGCCCAGAGTCCTAAAGCCAACAACAACAGGTCAGGAAAAAATAGGGGGAAGAAGCAAAAAAAGTTTGGGGCTAACCCTGCAAAAAGGGCCATTTCCAACATACACAATTAAACATAGTAATTTTAACTTGAAAATATTTTTACGTTTAAAATAATGCACTTTTACCTAAAACTGTTGGTAGTAGACCTAAATTGATGTTTAAACTAATGTAATGCTGGGAGAACGATCAACAATAGCCTCTAGCTAGGCATCTCAGCACTTCATATTTATTCATGTAATGTCTCTTCAAGGTACTCAGTTCCATGGCAAAGGATCCTCCTTTTAGTCACATGACTGCCAAGCATGCATTGTGCTCCCACTTTAGAAGCAGTTGATACATGAAGAAGCTTCATAGCAGGGAGACCGGACTATTCTCCCTGTGGTGATAAATTGAAAGGTTTAATTAGTAAGCTTGTAAATTGAACATGGTTCACCCAGTGCCTGTCCACTGCATCCAAGTGTGTGGCATGTACATAATTATCCCGAAGAGTTACACGGTAAACCTTCATTCCTCAGTATGTGTGGTACAGTGGATCAATGGATAACGTAAAGCATAGCGTGCCTCCCAGGGCCGGCTTTAGCGCTGTTGGTGCCCGGTGCAACAATCATTTTGAGAGACCCTCACCTATGCCTCCTCGGATTCTCTCACTACCACCAGGCAAAAGTGCCCCTCTTCTCTCCAATGATAAGTTATTAGTAAATACAGTGCCCCCTCTCAGGTCAGTGCCCAGTGTGGCCACACTGGTCGCATTGCCCTAAAGCTGGCCTTGGTGCCTCCCGTCAACAGATGCAGTTCTGTTAGGACAGCATCAGTGATACTCAGAATGCAATGGTTTCAACAAAGTTGCTGCTCATATCTGCTGACTGACTGTAGCTCCAATGATAGTGCATTAAAATCACCTATCACTCTCATTCAGTCTTGAAGAGTCACACAACATGGGTGATTTAAGTGCATGCACTAGAAAAATAGTCTCCAATCAAGAGTTTGGCTTTTGTCTATTTTTGATGGAAACATGAGAATCGGCCAGAAATGTTTTCAAAGGTCCTGAGTTGTTACCTCATTCAGGACAAATTATTCATTCATTTCTCACTTTAGTTACCCTTTAAACATGTCTCAAGCCTGCTATTGCATCCTGTGTGTGCAGTTTTCAACTGCCATTTCGACCTGGCAATATGAACCTTTTGCCAGGCTTAATTCTCCCTTTTTAATACATATATGTCATCCAAGGGTAGGCCTTAAACAGCCCATAGGGCAGGGTTCAGTGTATTTCCAATGTTGGACATGTACTTTTATGTTTTACATGTATTGGTAGTGAAAAACTTTTAAATTACTTTTTCACTCCTGCCAAGCCTACCTCTCTCATAGGATAACATTGGAATACCATATAACATTTAATAAGTACTAACTTTCAATTGGGATTAGGTAGGAATGTTGAGTTTGGTGTCTAAAGAATTGTAATTTTAAACCCTTTTTAATGGTAAAGTCGCATTTTTTGTCACAATTCTGAAAATGCCACTTTTAGAAAGTTGGCATTTTCTTATTGCAAACATTTGGTGTCTGCAGCCTGTATCTTGAGTAACATGACTGGGTTTAGCTGGCGGTTGGGCTTTGTGTATTGCTATTAGACAGTAAGACAAAGGAGGAATAGGTGTTGGATGGATGGACCATCTCTGACTTGATGGGAGTGCGGAGCTGTCACCTTTCACAATTGCATATCGCAAAGCTTCTGCCTCAACACACTCACTAAAGGTTTGACACTAGTCTTTTGTGCCCCCAGTCAAGCTGGGGCCAGGGCAGGGAAGCCGAAAATTCCAAACACCCATGGGGGTGGAAACCTCCAGAAACTTTTCCTACTTCAATGTTGGCACCAAAATATTGGACTCTCAGATCAAACTCTTTAGGGCACTTCTAGACCTGTGGAAGACTCAGAAGGACTGTTGAGCTGCACTGCTGCAAAAAGGACCGATACTATGATGCCCTGCTACTCTACTGCCCTGTTGCCTACCGCCATGCTGCCTGAGTGAAAAGGACTGGATCTGCATCTTGAACTAAGGACCACCAGTGTGACTCCAAGGGTGAGTTGGCTGGTCTCCTGATAAGGCCCTCTTGGACAAAAAAGGCTCCAACCACCTTGAAGCCAGCACCTTGACTCTCTCTGCTGTGAGTCTTGACCCCCAAGTGCTGCCACCCCAGTCCTGAACCCTTTGAACTGGGTCTGAAGGTGCTCTGCCAGCCCAACTGTGGTTCTTTGGACAGGACTGACACATTGCGATGCATCACCTCTCAGCCTCTCATTGGCGCTAACGCAGCATCCTTGACGCAGGACCTTGCATCATAGCCCGCAATCCATTGGAACCACCACTACACAATGCATCCTCACACAGGATCTCACAATGCTCCGCAACCAGAATTTAAGGTACTTTGTTCAGTGGGCCTAACTTGGTCCCTGTATCCAGCCCACGATCCATCATGGTCAGCCTGAACTTGTGACTTTGTCCCTGTCTGACACTACCAGATAACCACAATTGGCACCTCATGCTTTTAGGCACTATTTTCACTTAAATCTTTAAAATTGCATATCTCCAGTTCTACTGATTGAATTTTTGTCATTTTGGTCCCATATATTTTTTATTTTACTCTATTTTTCTAAATTGGTATGGGATTTTTCTTGTGTTGTTTTTCCCTTCATTACTGTTTGAGTGCTGCATAAATACTTTACACATTGCCTCTAAGTTAAACCTGACTGCTTTTGTGCCAAACTACGAGACGGGTAAGCACAGGTTAATTTGGCGTTTGCTTGTGACTTCACCCTGACAGGATGGTGGTTGCTGCTTGAGTAGGGTTTCACCCCCCCTCAATCAGTAACCCAATTTCCTACAAAGACCAGTAGCAAGACACAGTAAAACAGACAATGATAACTGAGGCAAAAAATACACTACACGCCATCTCCAAAACTGACAAGTTTTCTATGTCCATGCGTGATATGCTGCCCCAGTCCAGGTTTTTTGCTTTGAATTCTGGGGCTTGTTGTTCTGTTTAATAATAGAATAAACAAGATTTCAAGTCCCACAATTGAACGGAAAAAGCCTGGATTACAGCCGCGCATTACACATAGAACTGGGAAAGTTGGCAGGGTTGCATCTCTGATTTTCATCATTGACTGAATCCAGTGGTCCAAGAGTGTGTGCGGCTGTCCTTTTTGGTTAGAATCGCACCAGGATGGTCCTCTAATAATTTCAGCTTCTCGCCGAAGGTTCCTTCGTTTGTATTATATTCAGTAGAGATGGTAGAGGAAGTGGCTGTTCAATCACATTACAATAGTGAAACCAGCAGTGGGCAATGCATTGTAAATTAAAAAAATTTAAAAATTAAAAAACATTAAAAAACTCAATCTACATGTTACTAAAAACATCAGAACGAGTGATTGATGGCATTTTGTGAAGACCCACGATCTCTATTTCCGAATACATCTGGTTCATAAGAGCCTGAAGCCAATTCCATCAAATGACTCACCTCAGATGACTGCAATTCTGAACAAGCATCAATTATTCAAAAGCCATTTCACATTCGCAATAAATGTAACCGCTCAGAAATTAATCAACTATTTCCTCAGCATATTCTGATGCAGGTGTCCAGTGATTGCCTCCGGCTAATTCATACAGCTTTCCAACTCCACGGAAAAATGACTATGTTATTTTATCTATTGCCTGTTTTGTTAATTGCAACATTGCTCCATTTTGAACGTTTTAATATGGGACTGCAATAAAGAGCTGCATTTTAAATAACAAAAATAGATCGTAAAATAAATGGGATCACTGTTCCTGGTGTGTGTCATGCCACATCTTCCCACAAAATCTATTTGTACTACTGAATGGAAATTGTTGATGTTGCAAACCTAGAGAGTTTTGTTGTTCAGCTGCTGACGTTGCTGTTCTCCGATTCTGTATGTTTAATATTTTCAATTAAGTTTGAGTGAGCTACCTCAGAAGGATAGCAGCAAAAGCTTCTCCTTCTGAAGTAGGTCTGCCTTTTTTGTCCTTTCACGGTTTCATTTGTGGGTCTGGCTAGAGACTGCTTACATTTTTTCGTCAGAACTCATTTGATAGCAAAAAAACACACTACAGATTTAATACAGTGGGAGGTTTCAGTGTTGATTTGCTCCGTTATACATTTTGCATTGTGTTTCTGCACTGGTGATGGAGCTAAAAAACATACTTCTTCTAATGCCTCTGCCAGTTCTCCCCTTCCACGCCCTCTATTACTGGAAGCTCAGTGGAGGTTCCAGACTCGAATATATGACGTTACTTAGCAGACCATTACTACGCATGACTTTAGTGCGATGTTTTTACATCGCAAAAACCATTACTTCGCAATATTATAGTGCGCATGCTTTTACTACGCAAATACATTGACAAAAAAAAAATATGCTCTTTCTCCGATGTATTTTAATACGCATACCACTTCTTTTCATTTTTGTCACGTAATAACTGAAAGAGCCATCCTGCAGCCAAAATACCAACATCACCGAGATAGGGAAAAATTATGAAACGGAGAACGAGAAAAGAAAAACAAGTATACATCGTACAATTATTAAATAAACCGATAACAATAACGAGGAAAAACGAGTGCCAAGTTATTATAATCAAACACGATGTGAGAGATAAACTGCTGAGATCAAATAAACCTTTGTAGAAATTGCATCACATTCATACAAAAACTAGACGCATTTGTTGTGATGATCCTTTCACCTCTTGTGACACTTTTTTTTTTCTCAAGTTAACACTGAATATAGTCAGAGTGCTAACACTATTAAGGCACAAAACGTCACATTTACAGCTCTTTTTACCCTCCTCGTCCCCCCCTGACACTACCCTACACTACACAAACACAAACACAACACAAACACCACAGCACTACACCACAGCACTACCCTAAACCCTAAATCACTACCCCTGCACGACCCACCCCTTCCCCCAGTCCTGTCCCTACATTCTTACACTACCCTTCACGACCCCGACACTACCCTAAACACAAATACACTACTCTACACTACACAACACAACACAACCCTAAAACCTAAAAGTCTACCCCCTTCACCACCCTAAAAACCACACAGCCCCACTTACCTGTCTCCCCTCGTGGTCCCTCTCTTCACCTTCAAGCGTGGTTCCTCTCTTTTTATGCTTCCTGTCGTCAGATTCGCGTTATACGGAAGCGCCTCAAAATAAACACACCAAAGTAGATAGCCTGCGAAGAAACCTATTTGCGAAGTAACAGTAGCATGCGTACTAAAAGCATGCTAAGTAAACAATGCGTAGAAACGGTAATGCGCAGCTCCAGCTGCGATGTAAGGGTAGAATACCTCCAGATTCTACTCCAATGGCCTGTTCCTCCATTTATGTACAAGATGCCCACCTTCTCCTTTGGGCACTGACCCTCCGCCAAGAATGGCACCCCTGCCTCGTCCAACAGGGGCAAAGGCGTCATCTATGAGAAGGCCTTCAAAATGGCGATATCATCCCAAGATGATATCACAGTAGGCCTGCAGTACGGCGAAGGCTGCTGCAGTCAAAAGGTCAATTGAAGGAAAGTGATAGTGACGGTGTGCCAGTATGATATAAATAGGCAGACTATGAATAGAGTACCGCACTCAGGTAGCAATGTGAAGAAAAAAAACACAACAGTGCAAGTTGAAATGAATAACTGCACAGGAGCAGCTGCTGTGGCGCATAATTAATTGGGGAGGAACTGGATTTGACTCCCACTGCCTTCATGGGGAGTGTACCCTTTAAAAATTTGTACATTGCTGGTCAAGAGAGGCAGCCTGACCTGCCACATGAGAGAAGTGGACTGCAGCACAGGAACGGCTGCTGCGATCCCCCAGTTAAAGTATGGCAAGAAGGGAACATTGAGGACAAAGGCTGCCAGGGCTGGTGAGGAGATTTGCAGTGATGCCTACTGACCATGGGTGGTCACTGCCGCAATAAGGACACAGGTGCTTAATTCACCAGGATGGCATGTGTTGTACAGGGCACCAGCCTCAGGCAGCAAGTCCACGCAAGACAGAAGAAAGTGTGCAGCAGGTGGGTCCATTGATGTAAGGACGGCACTGCAGGAGGAAGAACAGGGTGCACAAGGCACCAGAAATAGGAGTACCCTCAAATGACGGACGAAGGGCACACAGTCGGAAGCGCGCCGAAGACCGAGTCAGAGAGGATGATTGTCTGGGCTGGAGCTCGAGAGGGAGAGCCCGGCGAGGAAGAGGGTCAATGTTGTCACAGAGCGTGACAGACCATGTAAAGCCTGCCTGAGTAGGGGCTGAAGAGTGTCACAACGGCGTAGCCTTGAGGTGCAAGGAGTGCATCCTCAAGAGAAGATGACCAGTGAGAGGTCAGAGAAGATGACCAGAGAGAGGTCAGAGAAGATGACCTGTGAGAAGTCAGAGAAGATGACCTGCGAGAGGTCAGAGAAGATGATCTGCGAGAGGTCTGAGAAGGTGACCTGTGAGAGGTTTGAGAAAATTTACCTGAAGTCGAAGGATGGAGACCTAGGAGAGGTCATGAAAGGAAGAAGGTCACGACAAGTGGTCTGATCACTGGACGAGGAAAAAGCATTGTCCTAGGGGTAGGACATGGCCAGGGAGACCTGTGTGAAGTGTATGTCACATGGAGAGGCCTGGTGAGAAAAGAAGAAGATTAGGACAAGATGGGACCAGACCACGTCGTGAAGTGAAGGAAGAGCAAAAGGAAGAAGTGTGGCACAAGGCCACTGCGTGATGAGTCCAAAGAAAAAAATATGGAGGAGTGTGTGCTCAGACATCTGGCACACCACAAGGTACAGAAGACGATTAAGTGCAAGAACATCAGGAGTGAAGCACAGTACCTATGTAACATCTGTGGCACCATGAGAGGCTGGCTGTCCAGAAGTCTTCGGTTATACCAAGTAAACCTGGCGCCTGCAGATGAGAGCAAGCTGGACAATTGATCCACCTTTGGGGGTCGCACGGGAGACTGGATTGTGGTCCTGCTCGGACGTCCTGAGTGACCTTGGACGTGGGGTCTAGAAAAGGATCTGACCATACCATACCAGACCATGGGGATCCAGGGGCAAGGGCCTCAGGGATTACCGGTGAGAGCAGGGCCCCGACACGAGAGATGAGTCTACAGCAGCTCCTCTGCAGGTCCCAGTAAGACGAAGATCTCATGTCGTAAGCTGGTTCCTCCAAAGACCATCCTGTCAATGCCGGTGCACCAGAGTCTGGATGGCAGGAGTAGTCCAATCAGGATACAACTACCCTCCATGTGGACTTGAAGCTGGGACTCATAGCACTACCTCCACAAGCCTAGAGTATGGCTTTGGAGTGACACGGCGAAGTACACCCAGTCCAGAGGATGCCTGGTGAAGAGGACCTCAGGGGCATCCCGTGAGAGGGGAATACCTGTGAGAGGGGCATCCTGGTGAGGGAAGGATGTCTGTAATTACTCCATCATCCTGCAGCTGGAAGCACTGATGCATCTGTGAAAGACTCTGCAACAATAAACAGGATGTCATCCACCGTAGGAGGTTTGATGTTCATGGAGCCAGGACGTAATTGTGAAAACTGAACATCCACTGTCTTCAATATCGCTCCACATGCACCATCACAGTAAACTGTGCATGTAGACTTTGGTTGGAAACCTCCACGCCTTGAGTCCAGGGAGAACCGGATCCGCATTGCACCACTGAACTGTGCCAAGTTGAACTTGGATCCTAGCTGCGGTTGTGTTGTACCACTGTCCTGTTCTGAAAGCAGCTGAATAGACTCAGTGGAAGTTTTATATTGCTGTTTTATTCTCTTCCACAGGTTGGACTTGTTGTTCCAGTTTTAATAAAGTTTGGGAGGGATGTAGTGACCGGCCGGTCACTGTTCTAGTGTTTGTGGTGCCAGCCACTACCCGAGGGCTGGCTTACACTCCACCCCACACCCATTCAACACAGGTGTCACAGGACATGTGACCCTGGTAATAAAAGGGGCCGGGCGCACGTCCCCTGGGCCAATTCCACTAACTATATTCCAGTGCCCCTGTCATCATTCTATGTGCATGGGGGCCAAGGCCCCCACCACATTACAGAATACACCTGTGAGCATCAGTCCCAGCAGCCACGGTACAGGACACTCTCCCTGCCTGTGGACTTTTCTCATGTTTCTTTTGCCTGTATTTACTAGGCGCCAGCTGACGGTTCCTCAATCTCTTTCCCTAGAGATACCTCCTTGTCTGTGTCCTCCTATCTGCATGACGTGGTTATTTTTCTCTTCTAATATTCACGTCTTCTCCCTCTCCCTACATTTACCCATTTCCCTGTCTGTACAGTGCCTCTCCGGTTTGTACGTCTGCCCCACCCACTGGCTACCTTAAATGGACGCAAAGTCTGCATCCTCTCAAAACTTGCATTGCCTCTCCCACTGTCCCCCCACCCAATCATTTTTAGATCTTCTTACAGTATTGCTCTTCTGTCTATCTGCACTATCTCTTCACTGCAGTGCCTCTCCCAGGACTAGCCCCTCCTCCATTCTGTACTTGTATAACATCTTGGTCACAACCAGATCCCGCTGTCTGTGAGTTCTCCTGGCTTCTATTGGTTATCTGCCACTGTAGCTTTTCTTTGGCCTTAGTTTCTCTACCCACATCTTCTCAGTGTTCCTTTCTCCTTTTCAGCACTACCTATCTTCACACAGTGACTCTTCTAGTCTATGCCCCTTCTTGCACTGTACCGCCTCACAACTAACACTGTGTGCGCCCTGGTTCCATTTTGTTCTGTCACTGGGCATGTCATCTTCCTTTTGTTCTACCTATTTGACTGCAGTGCCTCCCTCTGGTACACCATGCTGCCTGTACCCTTGCTTTGTAGGTCATCGCCCAGCAAACAATTCTCACTACTTGCACAGATGATGTGCCTGACCATCTTTGTGCTTTCTACCAATGCATGTACCCTTTCCCTAGCTTCACTACTCTTCCTCTGCCTGCATCCTTTTTCTGTTTTATCACAATGCTTGCACCCTGCCACTGCTTGACTTGTACCTGTATGCAACACTGCCTACATGTGTCTAATACTGCACCCCCAACCTAGACTCTCTCTCTCTCTCTCTCGCTCTCTCTTTCTATCTCCACCATGTCTGTACACAAACCATGCTCACTTACTGCTTTCCAATCAGCTTAATTCGTGGGCAAGTTAATCTTCTGCATCACTCTTTTGTTTTCCTTCATCCTGCCTGTGTTATCTACCAGCATGTGCCCTGTCCTTCCTCTGCTTCCCTAGTCCCATTTTCTACCCTGTACCTGTACTCACTGACCTGTGCCTGTATCTCCGAATGCCCTCTCCCTTCCTCTACCTACACCTTTGCAGCCTCTTCCCCAGCCTGTGTACCTGCCAATAACTACACCACACACAGAGCTTAGTATTACACATCTTTATTTGTCTGCGTGTAACTGCAAACTCAACATTCTAAATCAGCCTTCAGTGCATTCCGCTCTGACATGTACGTCACAGCTCCACGGAGTCCATCAGGAGCCAAAAGGGTCCCCCCATTGCTAACTTGCAAGACACTACATCTCCCCCTCTGTTTAATGAAAAATGCAATATATAGGGCCAGATGTACGACCCATTTTTGTATGCGCTAACGGGTTTGCGACCCGTTTGAGCAATCAAAAATACCAATGGGCCATGTACAAACCCTATTTAGCGACTTGCAATTTATTTGCGACTCGCTAAATAGGATTTGCGACTCGCTATTAGGAAGGGGCGTTCCAAGGGCGTCCCTTCCTAATAGCGACTCGCTACCCTATGTAAGAATGTTTTGCAACCGCAATAGCGGTCGCAAAACACTAGCAATTTACCGCCCTCTTCAAGAGGGTGGTAAAGCACTCGCAAAAGGGAAGGGGTCCCCAGGGGACCCCTTCCCCTTTGTGAATGCAGGGGAAAATATTTTTTAGGGGCAGGCAGTGGTCCCAGGGACCACTACCTGCCCTTAAAAAATGAAACGAAAACGTTTCATTTTTCTTTTTTTAAATGCATCCCGTTTTCCTTTAAAGAAAATAGGCTGCATTTAAAAAAAAACTGCTTTATTTAAAAGCAGTCCCAGACATGGAGGTCTGCTGAGCCCAGCAGGCCACCATACCTGGGAGGGCAAGCGATTCCCAATGGGGTCGCAAATTGCGAGTGCCTCATGAATATTGATGAGGCATGTAATTTGCGACCCCATTGGAATCGCAAACAGTGTCTCTGACACTGTTGTACATTGGCATTAGCGACTCGCAAATTGCGACTTGCAATTTTTCGCAATTTGCGAGTCGCTAATGCCAATGGTCGTACATCTGGCCCATAATGTATATATATGTGTATACATGCAGATTCGGCCTTGAATGCTTCATAAACACATAGAAGCCGGCACTCCGTGGTGAGTTTCAATATTGATTTATTAACTGGAAATGCTATCAACCCATTTTGATTGCACCTGGCAACCTTGTTCACAACAACGTGCTCAATTTTGTGAAGAGTTAATATACATTAAAAGTGAACCACAAGGTGATAAACATAGAAAGCAGGACTAAGCTGTGGTAATGTGTTAGTTTAAAACCACGATACACCAATGAATCTTTGTAGGTGTTCACTCATTTTGCTTCTCAAGGATAATTACATTATCATTTATCAATATTTCTGTGACTACAAGCCAATATGTCAATAAAAAGTTCTTAATACTAACATTGCCTGAATTAAACATATCATAAGAATAAATACTGTTAATTTTGATTATTCTAAAATGACATAAAAATTATTAAAAGGCTTTATATCTTAGATTGCAATGCATATTCAAATCATAGATTTTGTACAATGTGTAATCTCCGGATATATCAAAATGATCTTGTTGGCCAGTGCCAGATTGTAATACTCTTAGCATTCACCTATCACTGTTAAAAGCGCTCAGTGCCTAATAAATAAATAATCATCTTCAAGTATACATACAACTATAATCCCTGGTTCAAAATGTAATCACGCTAAGCTTTCATGGATTCTAAATGGATCTACATACATATATGTATACATATATCGTATAGCAAGGGAACATTCCTTATTCATTGCATCAAAATTGATTAAAATGACAAATTTCATTGATTTTAAATACAATGTCTTCCAAATGGATAAAATCATCCAATCTAAAATCACTACCACATCATATTACAATATCCCAGTTCCTCCATTATTAACCCATTTTAAACATTTTATGACAACCAGTAAAAGTTATAATGTATGACATCGACTGAATAAAAAATCATAAAGAAATGTTCTTACATCGTCCTTTCTTAACCCCTCACCTAAAAACCTAAATGTGCACTGTGTGGTGGGGGAGCGACCCCTGACCTTGACTGGTAGGTCGCTCCCCCACCACACAGCTCCGTCTGTGTGCCCTGCTGCTGCCCCTGATTGTGCTCGTTTTTCCTTTCTGTGCCCCCCTTGCTGCCCCTGATTGTGCTCGTTTTTCCTTTCTGTGCCCCCTTGCTGCCCCTGATTGTGCTCGTTTTTCCTTTCTGTGCCCCCCTTGCTGCCCCTGATTGTGCTCGTTTTCCTTTCTGTGCCCCCCTTGCTGCCCCTGATTGTGCTCGTTTTCCTTTCTGTGCCCCCTTGCTGCCCCTGATTGTGCTCGTTTTTTTCTCCTTTCTGTGCCCCCCTTGCTGCCCCTGATTGTGCTCGTTTTTCCTTTCTGTGCCCCCCTTGCTGCCCCTGATTGTGCTCGTTTTTCCTTTCTGTGCCCCCTTGCTGCCCCTGATTGTGCTCGTTTTTTTCTCCTTTCTGTGCCCCCTTGATGCCCCTGATTGTGCTCGTTTTTTTCTCCTTTCTGTGCCCCCTTGATGCCCTGATTGTGCTCGTTTTCCCTTCTGTGCCTGTTTCCCGCCGCTGCGCCCCTGCGGCCCCGCCCCCTCACTGCCCATTCGCTGCCCCATTCCCTGCTCCTCCCTCCCACCTCCCCATTTATGGCGGCCGCTGCGTGGTGAAGAGAGCGACCCCTGACCTTGACTGGTAGGTCGCTCCCCCACCACACAGCTCCGTCTGTGTGCCCTGCTGCTGCCCCTGATTGTGCTCGTTTTTCCTTTCTGTGCCCCCCCTTGCTGCCCCTGATTGTGCTCGTTTTTCCTTTCTGTGCCCCCCCTTGCTGCCCCTGATTGTGCTCGTTTTTCCTTTCTGTGCCCCCTTGCTGCCCCTGATTGTGCTCGTTTTTTTCTCCTTTCTGTGCCCCCCTTGCTGCCCCTGATTGTGCTCGTTTTTCCTTTCTGTGCCCCCTTGCTGCCCCTGATTGTGCTCGCTTTTTCTCCTTTCTGTGCCCCCTTGCTGCCCCTGATTGTGCTCGTTTTTTTCTCCTTTCTGTGCCCCCTTGATGCCCTGATTGTGCTCGTTTTCCCTTCTGTGCCTGTTTCCCGCCGCTGCGCCCTGCGGCCCCGCCCCCTCACCGCCCATTCGCTGCCCCATTCCCTGCTCCTCCCTCCCACCTCCCCATTTATGGCGGCCGCTGTGCGGCCGCGCAGCGGACGTGCGCAGCGGGCGCGCCTAAGGCAAGCCCGTCTGCGCCCGTCCGCGCCGTGACCGCGCCCAGCGCCAGACCCCCTGGTCCGGGCATCCCCCGCGCCCGCCACATCAACAGACGCCGACACGACGCCAGCACCCTCCACGCACTGAACCCCGGAAAAGATCACGTCTGCTACCAGGCCACCCCGAAGCGCACCCAAGGGCCCTTCACCTGCCGGAACTGCAGCTTCGCCAGCACCCGCCCCGCCAAACCACCGCCCAGGAAAGAACCCAACTACCTCAGATGCATCCTCCTCAACACCCGCTCCGCCCGCAAACACGCCATCGAACTCTGGGACCTTCTCGACTCAACCTCCCCAGACGTCGCATTCCTGACGGAGACCTGGCTGAATCCCGCTTCAGCCCCCGACATCGCCATTGCCATCCCGGACGGATACAAGATCACCCGCAGGGACTGCACCAACGGAGTCGGAGGAGGCATCGCCATCGTCCACAGGAACACCCTCAGAGTCTCAACCAACACCGACGACACCCTCAGCACCGCCGAACACATGCACTTCCAGATCCACACCGATCCCAACACCACCCTCAGAGGAACCCTCATCTACAGACCCCCGGACCCCGACCACAGTTCAGCGATTCCATCGCTGACTTCGTCAGCACACACGCCATCGCCTCCACGGACTACATCCTCCTCGGGGACCTGAACTTCCACCTCGAGAACAACAAGGACACCAACTCCACCACCCTGATCGACAACCTCGCCACCCTCGGACTCAGACAGCTCGTGACTACACCCACCCACGCCGCCGGCCACACGCTAGACTCCATCTTTTCCGCAAGCCCACACGTATCCTTCAACCACACCTCCGAACCCCACTGGACTGACCACCACTGCATCCACTTCACCTACAGGAAGCCCACCACGCACCACCGCACCGAACAAATGCCTCGCCGCTGCTGGAGCAGAGTCACGGAAGACCAGCTAACCACAACCCTCGCCCTGAGCCCACCCGCCGAACCCTCCGACCCCGACACCGCCGCCCGCAACCTCAGACAGTGGATCGACGACTGCGCCAACACCCTCGCCCCGCTCAAGAATCCGCCCAACAGCCACACCAGCAAGAAAGCCACCTGGTTCACCGAAGACCTCCAGGCCTCCAAACGAACATGCCGAAAACTGGTGAAGATCTGGCTCCACGAACGGACAGCGGACAGCTACGCCGCCCACAAGAGCGCCACCCGCAGTCACCATCACCTCATCAGATCCGCCAAAAGGGCCTCACTCAAAGACCGCCTAGACAACAACGCACACAACAGCAAAGAGCTCTTCAACATCGTGAAGGAACTCTCCAACCCCAGCTCCAACACCAACGACATCCAGCCGTCGCGAGACCTGTGCGACTCACTGGCCACCTTCTTCCACCGCAAAATCGCCGACATCCACGACAGCTTCAACACCACGACCGCCCCGGCAACCACCGAGACCACTGCCCCCACAACCACCAACCGCCTGCTCTCCTGGACCAACATCAACGACGAGGACACCAGCGAGATCATGAACACCATCCACTCCGGTTCACCGCTAGACCCGTGCCCTCACCACATCTTCAACAAAGCCAGTACAGCCATCGCGCCCCATCTCCGGAAAATAATCAACATCTCCTTCGAGACAGCAACCTTCCCGGAAAGCTGGAAGCACGCCGAGATCACCGCCTTACTCAAGAAACCCAAGGCAGACCCCAAGGACCTCAAGAACTTCCGACCCATCTCTCTGCTCCCGTTCCCCACGAAGGTCACCGAGAAAATCGTCAACAAACAACTGACCCGCTACCTCGAGGAGAACAACATCCTGGACCCTTCCCAGTCCGGCTTCCGCAGCAACCACAGCACCGAAACCGCCCTCATCGCCGCCACCGATGACATCAGGACCCTGCTAGACAACGGAGAAACAGCAGCCCTCATCCTCCTGGACCTATCAGCCGCCTTCGACACGGTCTGCCACCACACACTACGAACACCCCTTCACGACGCCGGGATCCAAGAGAAGGCCCTGGACTGGACCACATCCTTCCTTTCCGGCAGAACACAAAGCGTCCGCCTCGCCCCCTTCCGATCCAAGGCCACCAAGATCATCTGCGGCGTACCCCAAGGCTCCTCCCTCAGCCCAACGCTGTTCAACATCTACATGGCACCCCTCGCCCACGTCGCCCGACAGCACAACCTCAACATCATCTCCTACGCCGACGACACCCAGCTGACCCTCTCCCTCACCAAAGACCCTCACACCGCCAAAGCCCACCTCCACGAAGGAATGAAGGCCGTCGCCGAATGGATGAGGACCAGCCGCCTGAAGCTGAACTCGGACAAGACGGAGGTCCTCATCCTTGGTTCCAACCCTTCAGCCTGGGACGACTCCTGGTGGCCAACATCACTGGGAACAGCCCCGCCACCCACCGACCACGTACGCAACCTAGGGGTCATCCTCGACCCCACCCTCTCCATGACTAAGCAGGTCAACGCCGTTTCCTCATCCTGCTTCAACATCCTCCGAATGCTCCGCAGGATCTTCAAGTGGATCCCCACCGAAACAAGAAAAACAGTCACCCAGGCCCTCGTCACCAGCAGGCTGGACTACGGAAACGCCCTCTACGCAGGAACGACGGCTAAGCTCCTGAGACGGCTGCAACGCATCCAGAATGCCTCTGCACGTCTTATCCTCGACATCCCCCGACGCAGCCACATCACACCCCACCTGAGAGACCTGCACTGGCTCCCTGTCAACAAGAGGATAACCTTCAAGCTCCTCACCCATGCACACAAAGCACTCCACAACTCCGGACCAGCCTACCTCAACAGACGACTCAGCTTCTACACCCCCACCCGCCAGCTCCGCTCGACCAGCCTCGCCCTCGCCACAGTCCCCCGCATCCGGAAAACGACCGCCGGCGGCAGATCCTTCTCCCACCTCGCCGCCAAGACCTAGAACACCCTCCCCACCAACCTCCGACAGACCCAAGACCTACTGGCCTTCAGAAGACTCCTCAAGACCTGGTTCTTCGATCAGTAGCAGCACCACCCCCCTCTTCCCCCAGCGCCTTGAGACCCTCGCGGGTATGTAGTGCGCTTTATAAGTGACATGATTGATTGATTGATTGATTGAATATCACCTCAATTTCATAAGGTTGTGCCTAGGGAATATGTCTCAAGCCAGTCTTATTTTAAAGGAGACATGTGTATAGCTCCTCGTCCGTATTGAATCCAAATGGATCCTTGCTATCTAGCTCCAAAATAAAATGATGTTTCCAGTTTTCACAACTCCTTCTCTCTATGACCACCTCTCTTCTTCTTAGGTACCTGTGCTATACAGCTGTATTTCAAATCAGTGGGATTACTTTGATGGTGTTGTTCGAAATGGCGTGCAATAGGGTAGCTTTTATATGTTGTAATATTTGATGGTGTACGGACAAGGTGGTACTGCCTACGTACATTTTGTTACATGTTCATTTTAGAATACATACAACAAAACTGGATTTACACATTAGATTACCCCTTACTTTGATTTTTCTCTTAAATGGTGTAATGAGTGTTGTCAAATTCTCACCATTTTTACATACCTTGCACCTAGTGCATTTTTTGAAACCATCATATTATGCCAACCACGTCCTGCGATTAGTGTCACCATTGTATTCACTCTTAACCAGATAGTCTCTCATCGATTTGCATTTTCCATATCTTATCTGAGGATGTTTTGTCATTAACATAACAATGATGGGATCTTCTTCTTTCAAGTGCCAATGTTTTTGCATGGCTTATCTCACTCTTAGATGTTCCTGGTTATATATAGTGATAAATCTATGTGGTTGTTTTGTGTCTGTTTTCTTTTTAATCGTCATGGAGGGGTTAAAAAGAGCTTTATCCCTATTCTGGTGTCTGGCTCTCTGCGAGGCAGCATTTAATATGCGTTCTGAATACCCTCTAAGTTTAAAGCGATTCATCAGTTTTTTCTCTGTCTGATTATAATCCTTCTCCGTACTGCAAAACCGTTTGGCTCATATAAATATACAATTTAAATCTCTTCAATCAATCTTTTTGGTGCTTCAATTGTTCAACCTGATCTTGTCATTAGAAACTGGGAGCTGTCACAATCAATGTCCATGCTCTGCATTGACAGTGGAGAGGCAACAGTAGTCACTGGTGCTTCAGAACCCGACTCTCCTTCAACATGTAGATCTGATGAACGATGAGTTAAATGCTGACAGTGAGAAGAGCCTCTTGTAATATACTTCCCAGGGTGCTGGGCAGTCACCATGTGTCCCATGGAAGACATCACTTGAAAAGGTTCTGTATCAAATGGAGCATCAGATTTTCTTTTCCACATCTGGCATGGGAGCCCTCGTTCTCCTCTATTAAAAACGATGATCTTCGCATGTCGTCTTTTGTCAGCAAACGTTTTCAGCTTTTCTTTATGAACCAAGTCCTTCTCACGAGTTGTGTGCTCATCTTTCTCTCTCTGATTTCTCCACTGAGGTATCTTGGTTGTCATTGCTCTCCTGAACATCAATGTCGCAGGACATTCACCTGTGGTCGAGTGAGGTGTTGAACGATAAGCTCTTATGGTAGATTTAAGACAGTTTTTAGATTGAGCTTCCCAAGAGTAGCACGCTGCACTGCTTTCTTTAGCATACTCTTAAAGCGATCAACAAGTCCGTAAGCCTGTGGCCACAGAGGTGTGCTCTTCTGATGCTTTATATTCAGATGCTGTAAGAAATGTTTGAACTCTTAACTGTTACAAGATGGGCCATTGCCAGATTTCAATATGGTTGGAACACCCCATGTCGTAAAGATGCCATCTAGTCTCTTAATGACTCGGTCTTGAGTAGATGAGAGATCCTCAATTAATAGAAATCACGAGTATTCATCCACAATCACCATCAGGTGATGCTCATTGTCAAGTGGACAGAAAAAGTCAATAGCTACTCTCTCCCAGGCATGCTTTGGGAGTTCTGACATGTTTAAGGTGTGTTGAGTAACTTTTGTCGAAAGGCAGTTGCAGAGATGACAGGCCTTTAATTCCTTTTCAATCCCCTCATCGAGAGACAGAACCAGACTTGGTCTCGTAAAGCTTGTTTTGTGACCATTATTTCACAATGTCCTTTGTGAGCCACTTCACTCATTTTCTGCCACAGACTCTCTGGAACCAGGATTCTCAACCCTTGAAGTATAACTCCTTCCTGAGTTATGGACAGTTCATCTATGACATTTTAGTATTTTTTATATTCACCATCACTGATGAGAGGTCGAGGGTGTGGGTTCCATGACTCATGTGTGAATATATCTTCCAACTTTGGCATGTCACTATCAAGACTTGTGGCTGTGATAATCTGGGCTAATGATATGGCAGCTGGTGTGTTTGATTTTACAGGGAAATTGATATAGGCTTCAGCTGTCTTGGCTGGAGTACCATGACTTTTTATAGGCACTCTGGAAAAGTAGTCAGCACGGTTCTGATCCTTCCCTAGATGACGCACAATGTTATAATTGTACTCCTCTAATCACAGTCCCCATGGTTCAATGCGAGGACGTATCTTGGCCTTTGGATTTCCAAATATAGTTAGTAAAGCTTAATCATCAGTTACCAGGGTAAAAGGCTTTCCATACAGGAATACATGGAAATGTTCACAAGCACATACCACGGCTAAACTTTCTTTTTCAGGTTGTTAATAAGCAAACTCCTACACGCATATGCCACAATATGCCTTAGAGAATTCGGGTGTCCTCTGTGCAAGGAAAGCGCCTAACCTGACTGGGCTAGCGTCGACAACAACCTTTGTATGATGCTTCGGATTGAAATAAGAGGCCATTTTAGTAGCATTCTCAATGGCTTGTTTTATTTTCTTAAAACTTTTCTCACATTCACATGACCATTGAAATGAGACATTCTTTTTCGTCAAATCTCTCAATGAGCACTTACAGTGGCAATGTCTTCTATATATCATGAACAGTAGCTGGCCATGCCAAGAAATGAATATACCATAGAAACATCTTGTGGGGGACCAGCATTTGACAGTGCTCACACTTTAGCAGGATCAGCTGTTATACCCCCATCAGAAAAGATATGGCCAAAGAACTTTAGCTTTGTCTTGAGGAACTCACATTTATCTGCAGTCAAAGTCAAACCTGCATCAGCAAGTAAATGACATATTTATGTGAGAGTTTTATCATGTTCTTTTGTGTAGCTCCAAAATCCAATATGTCATCGCTATAATTGAACTCATTCATGACAGACTGTATGATATGTCAAATGACATCTTGAAAAGTTCTGCAGCCAATGACACACCAAAACGTAGTCTTTTGTATTGAAATCGACCAACATGTGTAGAAAAGGTTGTAATGTACCTGCAATTGTCTTCGAGTTCCAACCGAGGTTAACCTTTATTCAAATCAAGGCGAGAGAAGACCTTTGCACCATTTAATTGTGTTATCATGTCAGCAAAGTGTGGACATGGATGTCGTTCTCATTCAATTACCTTGTTTACCTGACGCATTTCAGCACAGATGCGTACAGCACCTTCACTGTCCTTTTTGACCACTACCACTATGGGAGAAACCCATTGCGTAGGACCAGTATAACACGCAATGATATGCTTAAGTAACGATTCAAGTTCTTTTTCAACAACGTCTAGTACATGAAAAGCAATTTGGCTATGTCTTTGAGCAACAGGACTGGCATCCTAATTAATATGTAGCTTTACTTTCATAGTCTTAAGCTTTCTTAAACCATGAAACAATGAAGGCGATTGACTTACTATTTCGTGTTGAGCATTCATCAGTCCCATGTCAGCAGCTGTGCTGAAACTGAGTAGACAGGCACTTGGCGCTGTACCTTGAAGCACATGGATGAATGCTTGCACCTTCGTTTTCTTGTGTTTCATCATCACTACAAATGACCCTTGACGTTTTGAGGGTTTCAATGCAGCCCATGTATACACTTTGGTTTTCGATGGTGTAAGTTGCGGTAATGGAGACAATTCATTATAATTCTCCTCAGGCGTAATGTTTATCGAAGCACCACTGTCAATGATGAAAGGTATTGAACAAGCATTTACTTTCAGTGTAATCTTCGGACAATGTTTGAATGACTTTGGTGCCTTGGCATGCCAACTTTTCTTTGACTGAAATTGTCTTCACATGCGGCCAATCCAACATGCACAGGCATGAAAGGATAAAGAAAATAGGAGACTAAGGATAAAATAAAGAATCCGGATCCACATTACTGAAATGTGTATCTCGAAATTGTACAGAGAAGCTTTTCCTTCCCGAGTGCTGCGGCACCGGTTTTTATCTTTATCAATGTGTAACTTGGATAAGGGAAGATAACGGTTAGTCCTGAGGAAGGTGGTAACATTGAGACAACTTCACCGAAACGCGTAGACGCAGCAAATTTATGTTAAATTTGAAAAGAGACAGCAAGAACGAAAAAGACAGGGAATTTCTTCCCCTGCTGGGTGCTGTTTACATTAGTGTTCAAATTAACAGTTGCAAGACAAATTATATTGTCTGGTAGTTTCCTGTCCAGTGTGGGGGTTTATTTTGCAATTGATGTGTATAGGAGAATCTAGGTTTTTAATGGTTTTTAAGAATTTGTGTGCATTTGTATACATGATTGGTTTTGTTGATATTTAAAATGTCTAATTATTTGTGATGTCTAATTATTTGTGATGTTTAATTATTTGTGATGATTTGTATTTGTATTATACATTTTTACCTATTTGAGTTTCTGATCTATTAAATACGCACAATAGTGCTTATATACTCTTATTAGAGTCTCTTAGTTTAATCTTGGGGGAACATTGATGCATCAGATGGTGATTGGCATGAGTGAGGAGTAAATGACCAAGTGTGCAAAAGGAGTTCCAGAGGGAAAATTCTGGTTTTAACCCGCCAATGACTACACCACACATGGAGCTTAGTATTACACGTCTTTATTCATCTGCGTGCAACTGCGAACTCTACATTCTAAATCAGCCTTCAGTTCATTCCGCTCTGACACTTACGTGATAGCTCTATGGAGTCCATCAGGAACCAAAAGGGTTCCGTCATTGTTAACATGCAAGACACTACAACCCTCTCATCTTTTTTGTTCACTGGAGGTTTGCGCTGACACAACTCTCCGAAGTCCTAGAGATTTTGAGCCGCAGTTAGATTATGGCCATTCATGTATAACATAGAAAGAGTTGCATCAGAAGATTGCTGATATTGTATCTGTTGGTACCCTGGTTTCTGAGGTAATAAAGCAGGAAAAATGAGCCTTGAATATATGTGATTGTGGTGCTTGCAGTATCTCTTATCTCAAAATGCAAGTTCAATTAAGCAAGGCAGTGTAATAAGCAAATGAATGGTAAACAAGTGATGACTGGGACCAAAAACAAGGTCCGGGCACCAAAATAAAAGTTACCAACATTAGCAAATCAGATAGCTTAAAAAGTGGCCCGCATTTACATATCAGAGCAGTGTTGTTCATGTAAAAACATGCTGCGTAGGAGTTTGCAAGTATGGTAAACTGCATGCATTTGAGTATGCTGAATGCAATTTTTGTGGTCATATAGGAGAAATCAACAGTAAAAACTGTCCCATCAGACCATTAACCGCTTAACCGCGGTGGCAATTCCGCCGCGGCGGTTTAGCGGAGTGGGCGGGGCCGCGTCGGCCAACGGACGTTCGCAGCACTACAGAGGTAGTGCTCGCGACGGCCGTTGGCCGACGGGCGCACGCAACGGGTTAAATGGCCCACAAACAGCCACAAACTGGCCCACATACTGCCCTGTCAACCCAGCTGTCTGGAACTACCAGACTGCCATACAGACCAGGCCAACTCTGAATGTAAATTGATTACGGCGTTTTATGATTAATTAGTTGTTCCAAACTGGAAATTGCCCTTCTTCCCTCTAACCATAACAAGCCAATAAGTCTGGCTTATGTAAATTGTTGACTTTGTGAGTGTGGTATTATGGATGGGTAAGCGGATAGATGCAAGAATGTGTCAATGTGTTGATGAATGGATGTATCAGTACAAAAATGAGTGCATGCATTATGTGTAAGGGGTCACTCTCTTACTTATCCATGATCCATGCACTCATTAATCCATCCAGTCATTTATACTTACCCTCCCTCGTTCATCCACTCACCCATGGACACAACCACACACACCAATTTGCCAATCTATGAAGAAGAATTTTTACATATAAAATAGAAAGACCTATTGGCTTGTCGATGGTAAGATACCAGAACAGACCACAAGACAACTCATACTAGGATCTGTACCTTCAGACAGCAAACTTGCTACAAGTCATTATAAAGGCAGACTGTTGCTATGCAGCAGCCAAGAGCATAACATAACTCAAATAATAGTACCAGTTAAACTAATGATGGTCTGTTGACCAGAGCCGACTCGATGGCAGTGCGACCGGTGGAGCCGCACCTGGCGCTGACACCGGGGGATGCTGTTTTAGAAATAACTTATGGGTATAAAAGCACTCGCTGCAGAGTTCCTTGTGTGTTGGACAGTTTTCAGGCAACAATAAAAATGTCGAGATGACGCTGGTGATTAATGTTCCTGCTGGAGATAGATTGAGTTTTGTCTAGTGGCAGTTCTGACTCATCATAAAGTAGTGCAGAGGGTTAATATGCCTGCTGCAAGGAACGTGTACTATGCAGATCACAAAACTGTATTTTATGGGGATAGCTCAGTGGGTTACTGCTTTTATCACAGAGATCCTATTGTTACTCGCAGTTCATAAGTTACAATCCTAATAAAGCACAGTGAACTATGAACTGTCATCAACGAACTGCGTTCAGTCTGCTAGTTGTAACTATATGTTTTTCCACAGGTGTTCATTATCCTATTGTTGCTAAAAAGGGTTTGTTTGGGTAGAAATACATTCTTATTAGTAAAGCCAACCACAGTCACTGTGGTACATTTTAAATCCAGAGTTTGTTCTTCTCCAGACCAAACATTCTTAAGATATACTGCCTACTAGTATGTCCTACTAGTATCCTCAGTGACTTATGTAAAATTGCCTATAGACTGAATTACACATGTATGATTCACTGTCTATGTATAATGTGTGTGTGTGTGTGATGGAAAGTGCTCAGACACCCTACACTGGTATGAGCAGCACTATAAAACCAATGAAATGCATGTGAGAGAGGGGCTATGGAGAGATGAGGGACACTGTTCAAGGGTGGTAGTGAGGGATTCTGTGGAAAAGGAGGTCAAGGGGGGCGCCAAAAATATTGTTGCACCAGATGCCACCAGCACCAAAGCCAGCCCTGCTGTTGACATATGGAACTATGATGGTTTGGGCCACTGTTTTTTTAGCATGCTGGGCCAGGAGGACTTGTGGATGACAGCAAGGCTTCCACGGATCTTGTGTGTGTTGTTGATGTGCTGCCTGCTTTGTGTAGGTGATGAGATCTAGGATGTGGTTGAGGCGTATTAAATATAGCATCTGATGTGTGATGGTAATACGTGGTATGGTCATGGCTTGATAAACTTTGATACGTGAGTTATTTAGACAACATTTTTAGTTCAAAATATCATGAAACAGAAATATCAGGAAAAAAGATCTTGTAATTCAAAAGTATTGTGATGCAAAAATACTATTGTCAAGAGTATTGTATGTTTAGGAAAAAAATATTGTTTTTAAGAATATCGCTGTTTTTAACATAATTTGTAGTAATATAGTTGTAAAAAATATAATTTTTTTATTATTGGAATGTGTATTAGTTGATTTATTAATTTTATGTGTTACTATTGGTGTATAATTGTTATTGTTTTTTATGCATATAGTTTATAATTTTAAGTGCTTTAGAATTTTTTATTTAATTATTAATACTAATTTATAGAGTCATAGTGGGTTGTTGTGTTTGTAGGGGGATAGGGTGGGAAGTTAATTAAGTAATAATTAATTAGCAATGAATTGTTAATTATGTAAGCCATTATTAATTATTTAAATAGTTTAATACTGATTTATTTTAGCTATATTTTAGGTGCAGGCTGCTAGGTTTGTAGAGGCATAGGGTAGAAAGCTAATTAAGTAATAATTAATTAACAATTAATTGTTAATTAATTTTTTAATTGATTATTAACTACGTAAAATGCTTAATACTGATTTATTTTAGTTATACTTTAGAGGCAGCTTGCTGTGTTTGTTGGGTGTATAGGGTGGAAAATTATTTAAGTAACAATGAATCTACAATTATTTAACAATTGTTGATTATTTAGTTGAATGATTATTCATTATGTAAATTTTTTTAATAGTGAATTATTTTAGTTATATTTTGGGTGCGGGCTGTTGAATTTGTAAATGTAATTTAATTTAATGTTTTTTTACATTATTTCTTATTTGATTACTAACTATGTAAATTAATTAACTTATTAATAATTTTGTATTTGTTCACTGTTTAATTTATTTTTCAATGGATTTTAGTTTTTGTATGTGTATTACACATGTATTTTTAAATGTTGCTTTTTACTTTTTTGGATGAGTTTGGGAAGAAAATAAATATATGTTTTATAATAATGGATATTTATATGTAGTTTATTAATTGGTAACTAATTATGTCATTTTGTTTAAAAATGTATGCTTTTTAATATTTTTAAATGACTTTATGGTAAGTGTTTGTGGATGTTTGTTTGTGCTATGGCATTTGTTATTTGAATTGTTTTTTATGTATTAATTGAAATGTAAACTATTACTAATGATAGCTTCTGTTTGATAGTTAAGGAAGTTGAATTTATTATATGTAATTTGATTTTTTCCCTTCTTTCTATTTTTTATATATTACATTTTTTCATTTTTAATGCATATATATTTTTAATCTTAAAAATAATGTTTATATTTAGAGTTTAATATATTTTCTACATTAATAGGATTATTCATATATGTAATGCGCTTGAAGGGAAGTACTTTACCTACTGTTGCTTAGACTGGAGTAGGAATAGTAAATTTAACCCCTACGAAGTCCAAGACTTTCCATACTGAAGCACTGTTTGGAGTGGGAATAGTAAATCTAACCCCTCTGAAGTCTAACACTTTCCCTACTGTTGCGCTGTTTGGAGTGGGAATAGTAAATTTAACCCCTCTGAAGTCCAGCACTTTCGCAACTGCTACGCTGACTGGAATGAGAATAGTAAATCTAACCCCTCTGAAGTCTAACACTTTTCCTACTGTTGCACAAACTAGAGTAGGAATAGTAAATCTAACCCTCCCAAAGTCCAATTGTTTCTCTACTGTTGCACAGGCTAGAGCAGGAATAGTACATTTATCCTCTCCAAAGAACAACACTTGCCCTACTTTTGCCTAAAGTGGAGTGGGAATAGTATTTAATGACAAAAGCCTTATACCACTCTAGGCACAAGCCTGAAGGCGTATTGTTTTGGCTGGTACTGGATGCTCCCTTGTGTCTGGACACAGCTATACTTCTTTGAAGAGCTCTAATAAGAGCTAAACATGTGTCAGGGGTTGCTTTTCTTCATTCCAGGTTGGCTTGGGTGGCATGTTACCAATCCAAAGTTGTAATATTGCACCTGAAGTGATAAAAGGCTTTTGTCATTTTACAGATTGGTGTGGATGGCAGTAGCTAATCCTATGGTTAAAGAATTTGCTGTCAAAATGGCAAAAAACTTTGTCCTTTTCTAGCTTAGCGTGGATAGCACTGTGCCAGTACTATGCTTAAAAAACTATGCTAGAAAAACAAACATTTGAGTTGAGCAGATTCAGAGTGTCGCTGGTGTTGTAGGGTTCTCTATATAGGAGCTGCTCCCCACTTAACCCTGGGTACCAGAGCTTTCTTTTTTGCATAATTTATGCAACACTTTAAGCCTGAAAAGGGTATTGTTTTGACTTGGGTGCTCCTTTATGTCTGAACAAAGCTAGAACTCTCTAAAGAGCTCTGATAAGAGTGAAACACGTATCAGGTGTTGCTTTTATACATTCCATGTTAGCTTGGATGGTTTTTTACCAATCCAATATGCATATATATATATATACACACACAAACACACATATATGTGTGCTTTTATATAAGTACATATTGTATTAAATATTAGTTGAATTGATTTATTTACAATATATTAATGTTATATATGATAATATTTTAGATTTACTACGTTAAACTGTATATTGATATTCAAAATCAATATTTGTGTACGTTTTTGAATGATATTAGTGTCAGCGATATATTTTTGGGAAATTTTTTAACTTAACATTATAAGTATAGAAATGCGTTTTTGAGGTAAATGATATATTTGACACAATATGTTTGTCAACAATATTTTTACAACAATATTGGGCCTGATTCACAGAACTAACTTATGTCAAAAACGTAAACGTAAACGTAAAGTTAGTACTTTTTAGGTATTCACAGAATACACTTACTCATTTTGGTATTCACAGAATAGTACTAACTATACGTTTACGTTTACGTTTACGTTTTTGACGTAAGTTAGTTCTGTGAATCAGGCCCAGTGGGCCTGATTCACAGAACTAACTTACGTCAAAAACGTAAACGTAAACGTAAAGTTAGTACTATTCTGTGAATACCAAAATGAGTAAGTTCATTCTGTGAATACCAAAATGAGTAAGTGTATTCTGTGAATACCTAAAAAGTACTAACTTTACGTTTACGTTTACGTTAACGTTTTTGACGTAAGTTAGTTCTGTGAATCAGGCCCGACGTGTCAGTAATCCGATAAGTGATATGTCAAATATGAATGATGGTGACATTAGATGTGTGAATGTGCTTTTTGTGACTGTGTTTTTTATGCGATCATTGCACAGGCACAGAGTGATGTACAACAGGATCATGATGGTAACGAACTTGATGTTAGAAAGTCAGTAGGCTTTCTCTTCTCGTATCATTACTATAGGATCTTACAGTGAGGACACCATGAGAGTATTCAGGGTGTACATGACCAAGCTTGTCAGGGTGGAGTTTGTTGGGAGTGGGTGATGGCACAATAGTCATGACTCCTGTCTTCCTGGTGTCTATGCTGCTTTATCCACTATCCTGAATGGAAGTTTTTTCTGGTGGATTCACCAATCACTGGACATTATCCACACTGGGCTTTGGGATCTTTCTTAGACTGTTCTGGGCAGAGATGTGCAGTTTTCAAAGATATTCTGGTGGCGGGGCAGCTGGGGTTTGGTGGGATTGTCTTGTGCAGTTGTGGTCACTTGACCATGGACTTTGTTAGAGTCTTAGGTGCTTCTTAACCCGTCTCTGCTCTGATGTACTTAGAGAAATTATGCCAGCTAAGCCATTACCAGTGCAATGTTTACCAACTCTTGACAAAACGTCTTGCAGCGTTACATATACAGTAGTCTTATTTCCTGTTTGTGACCTGCAGACTCAATCATTCATGGTGGAAGGAACTGTATTTCTGCAGCTGATACTTGTTGCTCAGTTCTCTAGTGCTTACAATATCCCTCTTTCTTTTCAGAAATGTGATGTGCTCTGGGAAGACTTTCACCAAAAGCTAGTGGATGGGGCTTTGTTGACCCTCGATACGTACCTTGGACAATTCCCGGACATAAAAGTATGGTAAATTTAGTGAAACATTCAATCTGTTAAAAACGAGTAAAGAAATGAATGCATTCTGCAAATACTTAACAACTAAATTCCACTTGTAGGCACAAACTACTCCGCCGCATTGTTAATAACTTCAAGACACCGTAAAACAGTATCAGTTTTTTACATGGCTGTTCACAGTAATGATAGTATTACAAACATCTTGTGTTGAATACAAAGAAATAGTACTAGAAATTATTGAAGCTTAATTAGTAGTTGTTGGACTTGGCCCTTTTTTGCAGGGTCATCCCTGAACTTTTTACCTTCCTCCTGTACTTTTTCTGACCTGTTTTTGTTGGTTTTATGACTCTGGGCACTTTTCCACTGCTGATCAGTGCTAAAGTGCATATGCTCCCTATGGTAAATTGATGTATGGATTAGTGACTCCATGTTTGGCCTATTTGATTCACTGTCAGACCCTAGTACAGTGCACTGGTTGTGCCCAGGGCCTGTGAATCAAATGCTGCTGTTGGGCTTGCAGCACTGGTTGTGCCACCCACAGGAGCAGCTTGTAAAGTGTGTCTCAGGCCTGCCATTGCAGAGCCAGTGTGCAGTCTGGTACTGCCATGTCGACTTGGTAAGTGCACCCACTTACCAGTCCCCAAACCTTCCCTTTCCTGCATATTAGTCACCCCTAAGGTAGGCCCTAGGGCAAGGTGCATTGTATGTGTAAGGTAGGACATGCCCTGGTGTGTGTGGCATGTCCTGATAGTGAATTACAGCCAATTTCGTTTTTCACTATTGCAAGGCTACCTGTTCTCATAGGCCAGAATGGGCAGTTTGATTATAACATCTTATAATCCTAACTGACCCAGGGAACATGGTAGAAAAACGAATTTAGTATGCCTAAACTCAGAATGATAAAATACATCTTTTAGTGAAGTTGATTTTAACATTCTGTGTTTGAAAATACCACTTTAGAAAGTAGGTATTTTCTTGCCTAACCATCCAGCCTGCCTCTGCTAGCTTGTGTATTGTGTGTCTGGGTTTGTGAGTGACAGGGGCTGGGGGACTCCAGGAGGCAGGGTGAGTCAGCACTAGGCTGAATAGACCTATCTGCATGAGGAGTGGTGGGAGGAGTAGCACCTGGGCCTGAATAGGGCTGTGCCTGCCTTCCACAATGCTGGCTCCACCTCCTGTGGTGCGTCTGATGTCCCTGGCCCACATTGACAAAGGAAGAAGGTGTGCACTGGCAGAATGCACCCAGAACTGGTTTGGACTAGGTACAGGACCCTCTGCCTTCAGAGGACAAAGGATTTGCTAGTATAAATATTGGGGCCCAGACCCCAAGATTTTAGATCACTTCTGGGAAACAAGAAGAACCTTTGCTGAGGAGAGGAACCAGAGAAACTGAAGGAGGAGACTATCCCTATGCTGTGTGCTGTTTGAGGGATTGGCCTGCAGTGGTTGGCTGATTGCCAAAGAAAGGAGACAGGAACTTTGTGCCTACTTTCATCATCTTGCAGAAAATCTCCAAGGGCTTGAAGATTGAGCTTGCCTCTTGCTGAAGTCTCAGGGACACAATACTTCACCAACCAGCTCCCCTGAATTCCCTTGCTGGGAATTTGAATTGCCTACTGTTGTGTTGGGCCTTCTGAGAGACTGCGTGACGCTGGGAGCTGGAAGCGCGACTCACGAAGAATAAGCGTGTCGCCGCCGCAGCAGTTGTCGTCGCATCGCAGAGAAAGCGTGCCGCCGCTGTCGCCATCGCATCACCGAAGCGCGTCGCATCACCGGAGAAGAGTGTCGCCGTCGCATCATCAGAGAAGCGTGTCGCAGGGCCTGTCGTGGCTCGGAAGATTCACCGAGTCGCCGCACGGCCGTCGGGCGTGCACGCATCGCCCCCTTCATTGTCGCATCGAGAGGAAGACGCCATTTTGTTTCATTGCACCGAGTCGTCATCGCATCGAGGCGCTGCTGGTCGCATCGCCACAGAAGCGCAGTAAGAAACCGACGCATCACCTCCCCACGCGGTGAAGAACCGACGCATCACCTCCTCTCCGGTAAGGAACCGACGCATCACCGTCCCCTACGCAGCAGTAGGGAACCGACGCATCACCTCCCCCGGAGCAAGGAACCGACGCATCACCGTTCTTGCGTGTAAGGAACCGACGCATCACCTTCCCTGCAACTCTTTTGTTTGTATCGCGTTACGCATCCAAAGGTACATTGAACGTAGAGTGTCGCATTTACCACCTGCATTGAACTGAACTATTTTCTACCATTTTGACAGTCATATTTCTATTGTATTGTGGATTTTTGTCGTTCTGGTCTTGTGTTAAGTCTATATAAAGAGTACTTATTTTTATATACAACTTGTGTGCTGTCCATCTGTAGTGTTATCACTGTATTATTGTATGTGTTCACAAATGCTTTACACACTGCCTCTGAGATAAGCCTGCCTGCTCGTGCCAAGCTACCAAGGGGGTGAGCAGGGGTTATTTTAGTAGTGTATCCCCCTTACCCTGACTAGAAGCAAGGGTCCCTATTTGGACAAAGGTACCTACCTCTGCCCACTAGAGACCCCCAGTTCTAACATTGGTGGTCAGCGGTGAGGATTCTGGACTTGCATTTGTGACTCATGTACAGTAATTGGTGTACACTACTAGTGAGTGCAGACCAAACGCAACCACATACTATTTTTCCCTGTTTCCCTTTGGAATTTGTTTTTTGGAACTCTGGTTAGTTGTTGCACCTGTTGGGCCTTGTCAAAATGGAAGTCAACTTTTGGCACCTGTACATCTACAAGATAAAGGAACTGAAAGTGTTTTGCAAGGAGAGTGAGCTACCTGTGAAGAGGAGATCCACAAGGCAGGATCTTGAGGCAGCCCTGCATAGCTATGAGGTGCTATGCTGGGAAGCAACACTAGCAGATGACTCTGAGGAGGAATCTGAGTGGGGAGGATCCCCAGCAAGAATACCAAGAGGGCAGTGGCCCTGAGGAGGAAACATTTTGGGAAAGATTGGCTCGTGAAGAGAGCAATCGGATTCGTGCTCGTGACCGGAGGCTGAGGCAGCTAGACCGGGAGTGCGAGGAGATAGAGCGAGCCTTAGCTGAAAAAGAAATGTGTGCAGCTCAAGAAGTGAGCTTGGCTGAGTTGGAGGTGGAGTCCAGCTCAGATGGTGGCAGCAAAATTGAATTAGCTAGTGCTGAGGGAGCAGTACACACACTCAGAGATGTGGCGCCTGACTTGAAGGAGGGGATTAATATACACCAGGAGGTTCAAAGATATGAGGTAGCTCCAGTGGTGCGCAGTGTCCCTGAGGTCGATTGGGGAACTGGCACAGGGGTTCATAGTCCTAGTGGTGGGAGGGACACTCTACTGACTCTAGATGGGAGGTGCAGGGAGAGGGGTTCCCCCATGGTTGAAGTCCTGGTGTGTGAGTGTGGAGACCGCCCAGAAGAGTGTGGGTTGAGTGACAGAGACAGTCAGTTACTGTTTTGCCAGTCTCAGGAGAGTGGTGTGGGGTACATGTGCAAGGCACTGGATGGTGAGGTGAAGGATAGTTTGGTGGGACTGTGTGATCCAATTGAGGGAGAGCATATTGTAAGTCCCTATTTTCCAGAGCTATGCCAACACCTGGTGGAGTGTGAGTTCTCTGACCCCATGGAGCTCACAATGGAGGCAGACTTTTTGGTGGATTCCAGAGGGTCTGAAGAGGCATTGGGGAGTGACCCTAAGAGGAGTGGCTCAGGTGTCTTCCAACCCAGAGTGGTGGGAGAGGTTCAGTGTAGCCCAGCTAGGTCTCAGTGTAGTGGGAAGGTTGTAGGGGCTCACGTCCTGTCTCTACGGAGAAGGAGTGAGTGTGGGACTGCGTGTCCCAAGGTGCCCGAAACCCAGTCTTGGGGCCTGGAGGGTTCCTTAAGGGAACACCAGGTTGGGGGCCTAGACTGTACTGGTAGGCCATTTGAGGGGGATCTCCCAGGGTCTAGAGAACCTGGAGCGTCTGTAAATAGAGCTCCAGTGGTTCTGGTGTCTGGCGGTGCCGCTCCAGTTGGGAGGGTGCAGAAGTACAGATTGAGGGGTGAGAGGGGGATGTGTTCCCAGTGGGAGAGTCAGTGGGTCAGGGGCCAGCCAGAAGGGCTGAGCCTCCTAGGAGTGACCATGGTGACACCACTTCTGTTTTGGGGGGTCTTCACGCACTGTCAGGTGGACAGGGGTCGGAAGATCAGTGCCAGGCAGACTGTCACACAACACATGAGAGATGTGTTACCCTCTGGGGGAGCATGCGTGCTCCCCAGGAAGTTCTGGTGCGCCAGGCAGATTCTTACACAACTCTAGAGGAGTGTGTTTCCCTCGGGGGGGTTGGTGTACCCTCCCGGAAGTCCTGGGTTGCCAGGCACAGGTCCAGCCTAAGGGTACAGACCCTTTGTTGGAGGGCCAGGTTCAGGGTGTCCCCCCTGACCTGGAGGAAGGGGCAGCTGCTAACAGTGCCCCTACCAGTTTGTCTTCTACGGGCACCGCTCCAGGTGGGAGGGTGCAGGGCCCCAGTAAGGGAGGCGGGGAGAGGACAGCCTCACCCCTGGCCTCTGCCCAGTCTAAGGGTACAGACCCTATGCTGGGATCCCAGTTGCAGGATAGAACCCCTGAACTGGTGGGCGAATTGTGCAGGACGCCTGCCACAGGTGCCCTGACAATTCTGGAAGGGGGTACCGCTCCAGGTGGGAGGGTGCAGAGCCCCGAGGAGGAGGACCGGGTGTGGGAAAGCCCACCCCAGTCTCCGGTCCAGCCGCCGGGTACAGGCCCGGGGCTGGTGGGTCAGTGTCAGGATGTCATACCTGACCTGACAGGAGGGAGAGTGGACAAAGGGTGCCGGGCACCTGGGGCTACTGCCCCCCGCTCTCTGACGCCCCAGAGGTTTGAGAGCCCTGAGAGGCATAAGGCCTGGGTCTCATCACTGACAGCTGTCAGTCACCACTGTGCTTGCTGTCCTGGTGGACAGAGTGTTCCCTGGGGGGGGGGACAGGAGTCGCACCCCAGGGGTGGACTGGGCCACACCTCTGTGTTGGCCATGAGCTTACTGCCTGTCTTTTGGGACACACCTGTGAGCAAGCTAAGGCTAGGTGCTGCACAGATGGTGTCCACAGGTGAGGAGAAGGGTTCCCCATGGGTTAGCTTGGTGGGCCCTGAGAGTATGGACCAAGGGATCCAAATAGGTTCAGATTGGCGTAGAACTGGAATATGCCCCTGCTGTTGCGGGCCAGGGTCCAGGTTCTATCGCCCAAAGCAGGAAAGCCCATCAAGGTAGTGATTGGTCTACCCTGCGTTTTGGCTGGAAGGGGGTTGTGTTGGACTTGGCCCTTTTTTTGCAGGGTCATCCCTGAACTTTTTGCCTTCCTCCTGTACTTTTTCTGACCTGTTTTTTGTTGGTTTTATGACTCTGGGCACTTTACCACTGCTGATCAGTGCTAAAGTGCATATGCTCCCTATGGTAAATTGATGTATGGATTAGTGACTCCATGTTTGGCCTATTTGATTCACTGTCAGACCCTAGTACAGTGCACTGGTTGTGCCCAGGGCCTGTGAATCAAATGCTGCTGGTGGGCTTGCAGCACTGATTGTGCCACCCACAGGAGCAGCTTGTAAAGTGTGTCTCAGGCCTGCCATTGCAGAGCCTGTGTGCAGTCTGGTACTGCCATGTTGACTTGGTAAGTGCACCCACTTACCAGTCCCCAAACCTTCCCTTTCCTGCATATTAGTCACCCCTAAGGTAGGCCCTAGGGCAAGGTGCATTGTATGTGTAAGGTAGGACATGCCCTGGTGTGTGTGGCATGTCCTGATAGTGAATTACAGCCAATTTCGTTTTTCACTATTGCAGGGCTACCTGTTCCCATAGGCCAGAATGGGCAGTTTGATTATAACATCTTATAATCCTAACTGACCCAGGAAACATGGTAGAAAAACGAATTTAGTATGCCTGAACTCAGAATGATAAAATACATCTTTTAGTGAAGTTGATTTTAACATTCTGTGTTTGAAAATACCACTTTTAGAAAGTAGGTATTTTCTTGCCTAACCATCCAGCCTACCTCTGCTAGCTTGTGTATTGTGTGTCTGGGTTTGTGAGTGACAGGGGCTGGGGGACTCCAGGAGCCAGGGTGAGTCAGCACTAGGCTAAATAGACCTAACTGCATGAGGAGTGGTGGGAGGAGTAGCACCTGGGCCTGAATAGGGCTGTGCCTGCCTTCCACAATGCTGGCTCCACCTCCTGTGGTGCGTCTGATGTCCCTGGCCCACATTGACAAAGGAAGAAGGTGTGCACTGGCAGAATGCACCCAGAACTGGTTTGGACTAGGTACAGGACCCTCTGCCTTCAGAGGACAAAGGATTTGCTAGTATAAATATTGGGGCCCAGACCCCAAGATTTTAGATCACTTCTGGGAAACAAGAAGAACCTTTGCTGAGGAGAGGAACCAGAGAAACTGAAGGAGGAGACTATCCCTATGCTGTGTGCTGTTTGAGGGATTGGCCTGCAGTGGTTGCCTGGTTGCCAAAGAAAGGAGAAAGGAACTTTGTGCCTACTTTCATCATCTTGCAGAAAATCTCCAAGGGCTTGAAGATTGAGCTTGCCTCCTGCTGAAGTCTCAGGGACACAAGACTTCACCAACCAGCTCCCCTGAATTCCCTTGCTGGGAATTTGAATTGCCTACTGTTGTGTTGGGCCTTCTGAGAGACTGCGTGTCGCTGGGAACTGGAAGCGCGACTCACGAAGAAGAAGCGTGTCGCCGCCGCAGTAGTTCTCGTCGCATCGCCGAGAAAGCGTGCCGCCGCTGCCGCCATCACATCACCGAAGCGCCTCACATCACCGGAGAAGAGTGTCGCCGTCGCAGCAGACGCCGTCGCATCATCAGAGAAGCATGTCGCAGGGCCTGTCGTGGCTCAGAAGATTCACCGAGTCGTCGCACGGCCGTCGGGCGTGCACGCATCGCCCCCTTCATTGTCGCATCGAGAGGAAGACACCATTTTGTTTCATTGCACCGAGTCATCATCGCATCGAGGCGCTGCTGGTCGCATCGCCACAGAAGCGCAGTAAGAAACTGACGCATCACCTCCCCACGCGGTGAAGAACCGACGCATCACCTCCTCTCCGGTAAGGAACCGACGCATCACCATCCCCTACGCAGCAGTAGGGAACCGACGCATCACCTCCCCCGGAGCAAGGAACCGACGCATCACCGTTCTTGCGTGTAAGGAACCGACGCATCACCTTCCCTGCAACTCTTTTGTTTGTATCGCGTTACGCATCCAAAGGTACATTGAACGTAGAGTGTTGCATTTACCACCTGCATTGAACTGAACTATTTTCTACCATTTTGACAGTCATATTTCTATTGTATTGTGGATTTTTGTCGTTCTGGTCTTGTGTTAAGTCTATATAAAGAGTACTTATTTTTATATACAACTTGTGTGGTGTCCATCTGTAGTGTTATCACTGTATTACTGTATGTGTTCACAAATGCTTTACACACTGCCTCTGAGATAAGCCTGCCTGCTCGTGCCAAGCTACCAAGGGGGTAAGCAGGGGTTATTTTAGTAGTGTATCCCCCTTACCCTGACTAGAAGCAAGGGTCCCTATTTGGACAAAGGTAACTACCTCTGCCAACTAGAGACCCCCAGTTCTAACAGTAGTTAACAAAAATGGTGGTCATTTTAGAATAGGAGACTATCTTATTCGCTGCAATGGGTATTGTGACAGAAAACACCACAAAATAACGCAGCAGGTCAATAAAATTAATAGCGTAATTGAACATTTAAGAAAATCCCACTAATTTTGAGAACTAGCTAGATGTTTTCCATGTGCTTACATATTACAGCTAATTGAGAGCTGAACAGGGGTATAAAGTGAGCTCACAAATGCTCAATCAAAAGAATGATGTGTTTGGATTAGGGGTGTACTCAAAATATTGCAAATATCAATGCTTAGAATTCCTCCAATCAGAAAGAAATTTATTATATTCTAACAATATCCTTATATAATTGAAAAGTATCAAATGAAACTTCGAGCAATGCGTTAAACGTGGTTGTTTACTAGTTTAATTCTGAATTAGAAGGGCAGCCGCTCCATGATAACAGGCCTAGTCTCATTTTTTCTTTCAGTTACCTGTTTCTGTCTTTGCTCCCTAACCTCATTGCATAACAGTATTGGATTGGAGCTAATACTGTTTCCTACCACTTGCACATAATGGCCCAGATTTACTATGATTTTGTATTGGGGTTGCATCACTTTTCTGGCACAGTCCCAATACAAAATAATTTGTGGCATTATCTAATCCATGCAAACCCACTTTGCACGACTTTGGGTGGGTTAGTGCATACAAAGTAATGCAACGCAGTGCATAGCACTGCCTTGCGTTACTTTGCATTGGGTGGCTGTTACATGGGTGAAGCATGAGCATAGCCATGCAACCTCCTATGTATTTTAATGCAAAGCCTGATTTACAAAGACTTGTAAACCTGTGTTTGTGCCAAAATGGTGTGCCTACCTGACAGGGGCATAACAAGGAGAAAATCTATGTTTCTCCTTGTTACTTCCTCATTCTATGCATACCGCACTGTGTAGCACACATACAAAGAGGAATATGCCTCTAAGGATAGTTTTGTGCTAACAGAATGATGCTTAATTTCCCAGTTATGGACGAATATCACTTTAAAATATGTAATATTAAAAACAATCATCTTCATATACAAGTAATGATGATAATGAACTTGTTGGATAATGCTTCAAACCACACTTCTGACACTTCTAAGCTCTGTAAATGCCATATGTTACTATTACCCCATTTAATGGTGCTCATGTTACTGACCTCAGCTGAATGGAAGGCTGGGTCTACTGTGCTGGGTTTCAAGTGCTCCGCTCACCGATCCATCCTGCCTGGCAGTAGGTAAGAACACTTCTCAAGTTGTCACTGTGAAGCCAAAATCATTCTCTTTATTGTCCCTTTATGCACAACTGAAGACATCCATACTGGCATATAAAGTGACTCATAATAAACAAGACAGGGAAATTGGTAACTGCACAAGTGTAATTGGACAGTGTAGAGATTGTGGATATGGCATTTTGCTCTCACTGCCAAGCGCCTAAATACAAGTGCAGAACAATGACTTTATGTTCCTGTAGTGGGTCATTAGAAAGATCACAATGATGTGGCAAAAATGGCATGACTCAACAAATCCCTAAACCTGTCAAGGCAACTCAATTGTCATGCTAATGCACAACAAGACTTAACGTGCGGTCACCATTGAAAAACACACATACTGCCACAAATGCATCCAGAGACAAAAAATGTATACGCACACATTGACACCAGATTATTCATACCTACTCAGTCTACAGACAGGCATATATGCACAGACGCTTTACACATGTGTATATCTAGATAAGATGACCTCATTATAGCTATTGTACTGCAGTGCCCAGGTGCTATCACCACATGTCACAGCCATTCCCATAATATGTCCAGGTAATTTAATAATTTATTGGACATTACCATCACTGTTCACCACATCTCAGGTACAGCGGCAAAATGATGGACCTTTCTGCAACATGCAATGAGGAGCCTCCCATCTCTCAGAAATATTCATTGGCCTGGGCTGAATGGGGGAGCCCTCAAGTGGGGGTGTCCCCATTTCCACAGGGACTGCTGGGATCTGCATTGTGCCCCAGTCAGGTAGCTCCATCATATTCTCTCCTACTCCCCTAAAAAGGCTAGTATTACCATCTTATGCTTAGGGACTTCATCCACATGCTAGCTATACACAGATTGTCTCTGATGTGGTAGGCACTGCCATGACATGTCTATGGTGCTGCCATCAGCACTTCCTATTGGCCATCATTTACCATAGATTGCTTTGCACTGATGTCTAGGGGGCTGGCAGGGTCTGTGGGATCCCTCCACAAGGACCTCAAATCTGTGGTACAGTATTCAGCTGAGAAGAGGATGTCAGCCTAATAAATATATTCAGCATCTCGGCATCCGCTGTTCGCTCTATGTTAGTCAATTTCTGCAAGATGGAAGAGTAAGTCAGGCTCTGGGGAAGGAGTGGTGTAAATGTATTCTGAGTGGTTGACTGCGGAAGTGAACAGACATGGGATTATTGTAGACATCAGTAGAACAGTTCTTACTGGGCCCCCATCAATTTTTCAGCCTCCTGGTTGCGCTCTAAATTATCAGAGAGACAGCAACACAAATTCGTTTGCAGGACCAGTCTGAAGAAGACAATAGGAGGACTCAGACTTCTGGGTGTTAGAGGTGATGGGAGTACTGAGACACTAAAATAGGAGTGCACAAATACAATGTTTGGGCCGGGGATAGGACGTGAGAGAGATCAGTCCGTTGAGAAAGAGTCTCAACGGACAAGGAGAAGGTTACTAACCAGAGCTCCTGCATGTGGCACAGTCTGGCTGTGTTATGACTCCTGTTGCGCACCCAGTGCAGTGCAGATAGCAGGCAGATGTGGATGAGCTGAGTAGAGGCCCAGTAGGCAGAAGCACAGGGTCAAATGTCCTTCTAAACTCTATGTTTATTTCTACCCTCTTGCAGTTTCTCACAGCCTTCACCTGTGGATTTATTGTAGCTACTCAGATGCTGTGCAGAATGGTCCAGTACTAGCTGGCGCGAACAGACAGAGGCCTCTTCGTGCTAATTCGTGGCAGATGATGGCTTTATTCAGCATCAGGAGTTGTTGTGATTTGCCTATCAACCAAATTGTTGCCATGCCTGCTGACAACATCAGAGGATGGGGGGAGGATGTGGCGTAACAAACAGAGTTGCCCACTTTGGAACTAGGGAACCAGGTTTGAGTCTCGAGGTTGGCTCAAAATCCTGTGATTCTGGGCAAATGACTTTATTCCCCCCTACCTACCAAAAATGAATGTGTCCTGGTGTAATGTAACTGGTACTCGTGTATAGCGCTCCAATACCTTCGGGTCAAGTTCACACTATATATAAAACTGCAGAAAAAAAACATCTGAAGACACGGACTTCCATCACAAGTTCTACCAACTAAATGAAAACAGTCCATATGCTAATTGTGCTGTAATTAAACTCCGCGTCATGTACAATGCGTACATTCATCAGAAAGTAACATTCACAAAACGTTCACATATTTGAGAGCTAAAAAAGTAGATTGCAAATGGAATGATAAGAGAATATAAATTTTGGAGAGCAATGTAACTGTTTAAAATGAAAGGGAAAATGCAGCTATTGATTGCACAATATCCAGCTAAAACACTTGTTAACGTTCCCTCAACATGTATGTGCTTTAACAAGTTTTCCTGTGAAAGAAACAACAGATACTAATACGAAAAAAGGTCCTGATGACACTTCATTGTTTTCGGATAGCACTTCTGGCTTCCCTGGAAAGAAATTCCACAGCAAATTTCAAAAGTTACAAAAGAATGTTCAGATTTCTAGTGAGGATTTTGCTATTGATGTTGTAGTCTACTGTGAGCTGCAAAGGTAAAGGGAAGCAAATTGAAACGTTTAGGGAAACGAACTGTAAGGAGAGCAGAAAAAGAGGAGACTGCCTAAGATAGTTGAAAATTTAGCTAGAGACCTCAGTAAGAGATTGGGAAGGAATTGGTCCAAATGGGTCAGAAAGATCCTAGCTTCGGCGACACAGAAGGTCCTTCAATCGACTTAACGTCTGCCTTTCAAGACTATTATATAATTCCTAAGAGCAGCAACTAAGCAGAGAATACGTTCACATGCCATTATTCTAATAGATCCTAATTTCATTAAATGCAACATAAAGGCACGAGATCAAGTTTACAAATAACTTCTTATCCTGTCATGAGTTAATCATTCTAGTCTTTCAAAAGAAGTCTTGTCCTTTACCAGCTGCTCCCAACAACTGCCAGCCGGTGGTCTGCATCAAAAACAAATAAGTGTGGCTTCTGTTGTCCAAAATCCCACTCGCTTGCAGACCGTGTCAACTTTGTTGCCAAATCCCTGAAGTTGTAGGGGCCACCGAGCATTATATAACAAACAACAATAAACAGTCTCTGTTGCCAGAGATCATTGTACTTAATTTACATGAGGGTCCTGAAGGCTGGGTGTGGCTGGGCGTGCCTGGGCGTGGCTACAGTGCCCAATGGTATTGATCTGATGCTACCAGAAAGGACCTAAGATAAGAGCCTGAGCGTCACCAGGGGAAGCAGTATTTGCAGTTTGGAGGTCCCCGAGATTAGGGTTCCTTTAAACATAGACAGAAAGGAATAACACAGAGTGAATCTCTTGAGGCAAGAATAGTGGCAGCATGAACAGCTGGTACATCTAGCTTGGAGGCTCCATCCCCAAAGACTGGCGGAAGATGTTTCTATTCTATTTTTTTTGTGTCTAGCTAGCGCTACTTTGGTGAGTCAATAGATTCCAAGCATCACGATGCCTTTGGCAGATAGTTCATGCTCAATAAATATATAAAATATGTCACCCAATGACAATATATTGGAAAACAATATTCCAAGGTAGTGATATTATTTTACAACTTCAAGTGACCATCCTTATGATTTTCACATTAAGTTCAACTTTTTCAGGGAACTGAACACAATGTTAATGGTAGGCGCCGTGTGAATTATCGGTACACAGTTTACTGTACATCAATTTGTATATATTTTCCACTGTTGAGCTTGCTTTTCCACCCATCAAGACATGGACTCACCTATTTACTACTCATCTATTTTTCTAAAGGGTTACTATGTTCTGTTTGTCTGATAGCAGACTACACTTGTGACTGTCGGACAGTGAATGAACAGTAAGGGCAGGGTGGTCGAAGGGTTATATGTGCCATGGGTGCAGCTCTCTAACCCAGTCTATTTTTCCTTACATTGGGCTGTAAAGAAACCTTCCACTGATTCCTCTGTTATATTTAGGCCATCTTCTTTCTTTCATTGAGATCTGAACCTTATAACTAGAGATCAGGCAACTCTAGACCTTTGTATCTAGTTTCAGTATGTGAATCCAACAATAATTATGGTGGCTCTTTTTTCCACATTATCAGCATAAGATTATAATAAGTTGCTGTATGTAGAAAGACCGTTCTTTCCAGAGAAGAGTGGTATGTGACTTTGTACATTTTGCATGTAGTTATTCGTGAGGAAACCAACATTTGTATACCAAGGTCGTAGTGCTGTCATTAATTAACTTGCTTATTATGTATTGTTCAGCTAAAGATTAGGCCTGAAAGATGTTTCAAGTTATTTTTCTCGTTGACTACAAACTGGCACGGCCCTGTTTAAAATAATACAAGTACCAAAAGGAGAAGTACTGGAGAGTAGTCACTTGCAACAAACACTTTACCTCAAGATCGTTTGCAAATTTCCAGTTGTTTTACTGAAAATATAATGGTTATGCATTCCTAAATAGGTCACATACTTAAACACATTTCAAATGAAGGCATGATTATGATAAAAGAAATAGAAACTTTAGAAATGGACCAGTTCTAATGAGAGGCTCCACCATAACTCCCTCGTAAGAAAATGCCCTTTTTGTGTAGTTATCCACCCCAACACACACTTTTTGTTAGATTTCGTTGCTACTGTATGGACTCTAAACACTGGGATGCTTCCATACAACACCCAGTGTATGTACTCTGACCCATAAAAAAGTGTAGAATTGGCTAATTCCTGATTGGCATATATAACTTACCTATACGTCCATAGTATATGGTGCCCAGTTTACCTAGGGCATGTAAGTTAAATGACACTAGAGGACTGCAGCACGTATTGTGCCACCACTAAAGTGGCAATGGAAAAACAGGACTCCAGATCTCACCCTGCAGCCTGAGGGGCCGATTCCGATTCGGGCCGGAAATCCCTCTGACCGAGCCGGACCCGGAGAGATTTCCGACCGAATCGGACCCGTGCAGCCCGATCGAACGAGTACGATGCGTCCGTATGCTATTGTACTCGAGTCGGTCGGACTCCCATTGAAGTCAATGGGAGCCGGTCGTACAACGCGTACGCGGGCTCCCATTGCCTCAATGGGTGCGAGGCGAACAAGGGTGCCCCCTACAGCGGGTACGCGGCGAAGCGACTCGCGCCGTACACGCACAGGTAGGGGGGACCCATGGGTCCCCCCTGTGTGTGACTCGCGCGGCTACGCGTACTGGGGGGTCTGACACAGACCCCCGAAGTACGGCTCCAACTGCTCTTTCGAGCTGGACGGCGCATGTCGGTCGGACTGCTCGCGGCGCGCATCGTACTTACCCGGCCGGGGAACGTCTCCATTGCGCGGTGCGAGTCATGTCCGAGCGAGTCGGTCGGTGCGGTTAGACCCGGGAACGAGTCGGTCGGAGCGGTTGGGACGCCCGAACGAGTCGGTCGGCGAATTCGCATCGTACTCGCTCGTCCGGACGCGCGTACAAATCGGTCGGGAAATAGGGCTCCGAATCGGATCCGGTTATGCCGAATCTGATTCGGAGCCCTACCGGCCGAGATCGGAATCGGCCCCTGAGTGTGTAGTTTTAAAAACTTCAAATTCGACCTGGCAAAATAAACCCTTTGTCAAGCTTAAACCTTCCTTTAAATGCTTATAAGTGACACCTAAGGATGGCACTAAATGCCCATATGACAGAGTGCATGGTATTTAACAAATAGGACATGTGTACTTACGTTTTACATGTCCTGGCAGTTAAAAATCTCCAAATTTGTTGTTCACTGTGGCAAGGCTGGGTCTCCCATAGGAAAACACTGGATTACATTGTATCACCTTATAATGCATAATGTCAGTTTAGGGAATAGCTAGATCCATGATTCTAAGACACAAATTAATACCAATTAAAAATACAATCTAATGGTCAATTTGTATTTTAAATTACTATTTTAGAAATGCCACTTTTAGAAAGTTTCAGAGGAACAAACAAGCACCAGTACTGACAGTTTTGACAACACAATGATTTTAATTTGCGATCCCACAACTTAAATTTTGTGATCACCCTTTAATTCTCACATTGTGCATCAAAAATGATCCATTCCACATATAACTGTCAATGACAGAGGAGAAACATCTTCATGTAACAGAACACAAAAGCATGCATTACATCTCCCACAACAAATAGACATCAACGCATTGAAACTACTATGAATTAATAAACCGAACATTAAAACACATGAAAGAAAACATGTAACAATCAATATACCAGTTCTGAAATTGGAAGAAACCAAACAGGCACAAAGTGGAATGTCCTTACTTGGCCCCTGCTGAATTGGCTTATAACCTAGGAGTGTTAGCTTAACCTTTCTTTTAGTTTAAGGCTTCACAGGATCTGACCATTCAATTTATTTTGCACCAATCATTCCCTGTCATCCTATAATTCTCTTTTACTTAGGCACACTCCCTAGGTGTCAAGCTGCTGATGCATTGGGTTCTCTTCAGTATCTATTGGGCATGAAGAATTTTGCCACAGGACACTATTTAAATGCGTCGGCTGCTTGGCACCTAGGGAGTGTCAATTATTGAGACCTAACTGGACGTAGTACAGAATTGTGGTACTATTACTTGACCAGTCAATCTGATATCTTAGATCTGCAGGATCCAAATCTTTAGATAATGAAGAACATGATGGGAAAATTCCTCTTTCTTCCAATTACATTGAATAATTTAGATAATTTTCATATTCTCTATCAACCTGACTTATTTTCTGTACTACAGATATTTCATATAAATCAGAATGATTTACAAAAAAACACAAAAGGTCATATTCTGACTAAAGAGATACCTTCATTTCAACTCTAGCGCAATTTGGTTCAGCAGTTTTTCCTGTAACTGAGAGCAAATATTTTGGTTTGACCTAAAATATAAATGCTTACAACAAAAGGGAGAGAATGTAAAGAACATTCTGCTATTTCCAGACAACAATAAGAGATGCAAGCTGAAGTAAATCAAGAATATGCTCTCCAGCTTCAACTCCTCCCAAACCAATATGAGCAGGCAAGATCTGTACTGAAGGATTTTTTATTTTAGAGGAAGTGTGTAGTTCACAAACCTTCCAACAGAGGGTCTACGAGGAAAGCCAGTTAATCGGCAAATTCCTGGCAAATTCTACTAGGAAAAAACAGGAATCAGCAATAATATCTAAGATTCGGGACCCTCAGACAGATCAAGTAGTAGTTAATGGTAGTACCATTTCCAAGACCTTTATTGATTACTACTGCCAGTTGTATTCTACTGAATATGCAGTGGAGGAGGAATCAATCCAAAATTATTTTTTTAATATGAATGTTCCCAAACTTTCTGAGGAACGGATTGATAAACTGGCAATGGAGGTTGGAGAAATTGAGATTTCAGAGGCCATTAAATCTACAGCCGGGCGAAAGCTTGTGGACAAGATGGCTTTCCAATTGAGTTTTATAAAGTGTTTTTAAAGGAACTTTTAATCCCATTGAGAAATGTATTTAACTTTATAAAAAAGGGCGGGCCGTTTCTGTAGCCTTTAAAGAAGCAATAATTGTTTCTTTTGTAAAAAAAGATAAAAATCCAGAGGATGTGAATTCATACAGGCCCATAAGCCTTTTGAATTCTGATTATAAAATTCTGATGAAGGTATGGTCAGAACGTTTTTTACCTGCCGCTCAAGAAACAATCCATGTAGATCAAACGGGTTTTATAGCAGGCAGATCAATGGCGGCCAACACCCAGTTTTTAATACACGCTGTGGATTATTTTAATACAAATCTTATCCCGGCGAGTATTTTAATGGTCGATGTGGAGAAAGCCTTTGACCTTGTGAACTGGAGCACCTTATTCATCACTTTAGGTCGATTCGGGTTTCCTGCACAGGTGATTAGTATGTTACGAAATATCTACCAGGGAGCTACAGCCCAGGTTATAATAAACTCAAATCGTGCAGGCACCATAAAGATTAACCGCGGAACCAGGCAAGGCTGCCCGCTTTCGCCATTGCTTTTTACTTTTTTTATAGAGCCCTTGGTTTTAAAAATACGAAATAATGCTGCTATCCAACCCCCGATCCCTGGCATGGCTAAGCTGAAACTCTTTGCAGACGATATTATTTTATACTTGATCCCTACTAGAAAAAACCTTGAAACAGTTTTGACGGAATTTAAGGAGTTTGAACAAATAGGAGGGTATAAATTGAATACTAATAAAACCGAAGTTTTAGCTCTTAATACCGACTTGAACTCTTTTCCACCTAGTTTAAGGACACAAGCTGCAAAAACTGACCCTATAAGATATCTGGGGGTATATGTTTCTAAACAGTACCAGCAGCTATTTGAATTAAATTATCTAAGACTGAAGGGAAAGATTAAAAAACTGTTGGAACAATGGACATTACTTCCCCTATCGATAGTGGGTAGAGTTTCACTAATTAAAATGTCCATACTCCCGCTATTTATGTTTCTATTTACTAATGTCCCGATCAAAATAAATCAGTCATATTTTGGGGAAATTGATATCTTATTAAGGGAGTTCATCTGGAGTAAGAAAGTTCCAAGAGTCAAATTGAATGTGATACAATTACCAACAGCCCTTGGGGGCTAGCGCTGCCTCAGTTAAGAACATATTACGAGGCCGCTTTCTTAGATTTAGTGTCCAGCCTGATAGGATCTAATTGTTCTAGAGACAGCTTCTTTATAGATGAAATGACTCATGAAATCGGATCTTCAACCCCAGTGTTCTTAAAGACCTCCAAATTACCCAAAAAAACGCGTTATAAGATTTTAAAAGACTATTCTTTTAGACTTCAGTTCTTTTTAAAAGCACTGGCTCGTCAGGTTTTCAGTATTTAAAATTGAGAGAATGTTCGAGCTTTGGTCTTCAACTGCAATTAAGACATATAAAAACCTGGGAAGATTGTGGATTTTCTGAGCTAAGGCATTTTATAGTTCAAAATAGACCAATTTCTTGGCAAGAGGTAATGATGAGAGCAGAGACCTATCGAAAGCCAACTTTCCTCGAATATTTACGGGTTATTTATCTTCTAAAAAATATCAGCAGTATTTTAAATACTCCCAACCAACTGGTGGTAGCCCTTTATGGGGCTAAGGTTAAAGGGGTAGGTAACTGGTATAGGTTGCTATATAAATCAAGACAAGCTACCCTGATAGAAAACCATTTGGATAAGATAACCCGGGAGACCGGAAGTAGACTGGCCGAGACGGAATGGGAGTCCATCTGCTATTTAGGAAGCAAATCATTGTGTGCCGCAAATTTTAAAAGGATGACCTTCCTAGCGAGATAACTTTCGTATTTGACTCCGGCCGCCTTAAATAAAAGATTTCCTGGAACTGAAAACAGATGTTTTCGCTGCCAGATGGATGGTGAAGGTGGGTGGCTCCATACTTTTTATGCATGTCCAGGACTTAGCCTTTTTTGGGAGGCAGTCTTTACGGATATTAAGCAGGCAATCGGAAGGAGCATTGTGCTCGAAGCCGAAGCGGCGTTGTTTGGAATCTGTAGAGATGAAACAAGGTTATCCGAACCCGAAAAAGCCTTTATATTTATCTCTTGCACAGTTGCTCGCTCACTAATCTTACAAAATTGGAAATCTAGGGAAGTTCCTTCGCATTTGAAATGGTTTAAAAAGATGAAAAGAACACAAAAATTTGAAGAAGTCTATGCTAAGAGGGTAGGAGCGACTAGAAAATTTGGGAAAAACTGGAGGTTTTTTAATGAACTAGAAAATTTTAAAGAAAGTTCGTAACATTGGGGAAGGTAATTCAACAAAGTAGTTTTTATCAAATGTATTAGCACTTTTTTCTATTGCATTTTAGTAGCACTCGCACTTTCCAAGATCTATTTAATTGAATTTCTTGTAATTTGGTTAAAGTTGAAAATGAATCGTTAAAGCACTAGCACTTTATTGGCACTTTATTGGCACTTTTATTGCACTTTCACTGCTGCTATTTCTAAAAATGAACTGGTAGTCTGCCTTGTGAATGACTATATGATGAGTTGCTGCTATAAGTTTTAGTTCATTTTTATAATGAGAGGCTGTCAAAATGATCTATTGTAGAAATTGTTTTTTATAATGTTTTCTATATTGTGTATTTCTTGAACCTAATGCTCCGCTCAATAAAAAAAAAAACAATAAGAGATTTAGAGTTGATATATTAGATTTATTTTTTCTAGGTCCCTGATATGGGTTAACTGGTACATGGATCCTTGTTCATTCTTATCAGCGAATGAAAAATGTTTTTTCTTTGCCATTCTCTTTGTATCACCAGATATCTTTTGTGGAGAGACCTAAAATATAAAACCACACTTTTCCTTCACACCACATAACTTTACACTTTGTTTACCAATCGGTATAGAAATAACACTTATTTGAAACAAAAATAGAAATTCCTTTACAGGTCGTCAGTTGAAGGAACATTATGGTCACACAATATCCAAAAGCACTGAAATTCACCAGTTATGGAAGGAACACAATCAGAGCTCCCAAATGCGCTACTTATACCTTCATATTAAGTGTGAAAGATTGCCGAGGTCAAAGCCAACTTCTAGTTTTACCAGGCCCTAGATTTACCCCACTATCTAAAACGTAATGGTGATCTATGGGTGAAGGACCTGGTACTTGGCTAGGCTCAGCACTTTGATTCGATGTGCACCAACCTTATTTAAGTGGAGAGCCTGGTCAAAGGCCAGATTAGCAGTGAACTTACCTGGTAGAGGTGGGATCGCTTATAGATCGACCAAACCTGTCATACTCCATCATATGAACAGTTCATGAGGGAATTCATAGTTCCGTTGTTCTTTCTGAGAATTTCAGTGTCATGTGGGTATTGTGTTGTGGAAATAAACAGCCTTGAATTATGTTCTTCTGTGAGTTGCATCAGAGTGGAATGTGGAGGTTGCAACTTCCGCTTCTCGGGGATTCCAAGGGTGGTTGATGAGATAAGCTGTGACGAGGTGAAAGATGAGCCTCTGGGATGGTTCATACGATGACCTTTTCAAGACAACAACCTTCTAGACAAAATAAAAATGACCTTTTCAAAATAATAATCTTTTATCTGCCCCTTGCGCTTCTTCAAGGTAGTAGCAATAGGCAGTTTATTTTAGAATGCACTGGGTTCCAGTAAAAACTGTTTTGTGCAAATGTGTAGCCATATGGTGCAGTGAGATAGTGAAAAGGTTAATACAATTCATACCAGTCCCCATCATATTTAATTATGTTAATCAATACAAAATTAAACTCTTTGATAATTGGCCAAACGTTACATCACACAAAGTGTGAAAAATCTATTCCCTGGCCATTTCCATCAGGTTGTTGTTTACTGGTAAAAAAAAATCCCTTACTTTTTACCTTGGACCATGATGCGAAGGGAGATAGTGTTTCTCCTGATGCGGTGCCTTGCCAGTAATTTACTGAGAAAATACTGCAGACATTTTCAGAAGTGCTGCATAAGGCTGAAAACCCGGATTCTGGGAACTTGTCTGCTAATGCGAGCATGAATTATACATATGCCGTCAGATACTATTGAACATAGGGCCAACATACAGAGATCGGCAGAGGCGCATAATTACATTGGGGCAGCCTGAAAGTTTCCCACTGGAGTCAGCATGATTTTATCCTTATTATACCACTTCTCTGCAGTAACCCTAAAAACGCGCAGGGCAATATGTCACAGTTCATTAAACGCACATTGCAGATCATCATAAACTACATTGCTCACAATATGTTAAGTATTTTTAATGTCACCTCATAGATGAATTACACCCTCTTCTCCAACATTGCAAAATATATTTGTATATTCAGCGGTATTATATCACATAATCATCTCCTAAAAATCTGAACATGATGTTTGCTGTCACCACATCCTGTAGAATAACATTGAAAGTGGGACATGGTCAGCTTTCTATTTGCATAGTGGGCTTTAATCAGTGTGGCTAGTCTGAGATCCGTCAATCTGCAATCGATCGGCAATGAAAGCAACTATCCATCATGTTACATTTGTTAATTTTGTAAAAGGCCTGATGCTGCCCTGCGGCTGATTCAAAGCACTTGAGGGAGTTTGATTGAAATGATTCCCTACGTAGGAAATTGTGGATTCAAATGGATACAGCCACTCAGTAATCATGTCAAATTAAGTGAACACCGTGTGTGGTGAATCTACTGAGCCTTTTTGGAAATAAAGGGGTTCAATGACTGAAACTGGTTCTGCCGTTCGGAGAATGTTGCCTTAAGAAGTGAGAACACTCTACAGGTTTATGGGGGTGGACTTTAAAGGGGTGCTCTTTTGCTGGATCCTATGGGCTTGTTAGGTGCCTAACTGTTGGTATTTGTCTCGCTTGTTTGGCATCCATAAGTCAATAGTCTTTATGCATTATACACACATTGGCGGTCCTTCAACTGTGAATTATTCATACATTTGTACGGTTCTTCCATTCAGTAGGCATTCTATATTACTTAAATATATGCATGACTATCTCTACCAGCCCAGGTTTTCTATTTACATTCTGGGACTCACCCAATATAGAATAAGTACTAAAAGTCCCAGAATGCAAAGCAAAAGTCTGGACTGGGCCAGCTACCCATGCATGAACCCCAGAACTTTCCAGCTATGTAGGAAGGTTCAACATGAGTACACTGAAAATAATCTAACATCAATCCTCAGGTGGAAGATTCCAAACCTCACCTCTCTACTAAACTAAAATCAGTGATGATTGCAGCCCATGGAAAAAAGTCATAAGATGTTTGCAAATTTTAACAATGGTTTAGATCGACATTAGGGATGGGTAACGCTATCTGCCAAAATGTTGGGGTAGTGAACTCTACTTTTTGTTTAGACCCGGTGCGTAACTTGGGCCGGTGGTTGGAGGTGGGGCACACTGCCCACTGGCACTCATTTTTGGGACTTGCACTCATTTTTCCTTAACACACTTTGGTCCAGAGCAAGACAGAAAAAAAACACAAAAGGGCAAAGGGGAGGAAGAGAAAGAAGGAAAAAGGGAGAAAGCAGGGAAGAAAAAGAACCTGCAAGAGTGAGATGAAGATACCAGGAGTGTCTGGTGGTGCATTAAAGAGTCATAAGGTGGAACCAAGACTGTGCAGCCTTGGTATTCAAAACCCTGACCTTGGAAAGCACCGTATACAGGCGTCTGAGCAAAACATTGATCCCCAGCATTTATTCTTTTACAAATTAAGCACTGTTTAGACCATTTGCAGAAACCTAAAAACTCGGGGTGGGCGATGAATTCCGCAGAGCAGAGTTTTTCCTTCACACTGCTCGCCAACGTTAAGTTGGCGAGCGCTAGCGAGAAAAAATCATACGCTAGACCATTTCCTAATGAGATTTCTCAACGTAAGCTGTTGCGGCAGGTCGCTACTGCTCACATTGGAAGACCTGCCCCTGCATTGCCCACACCTATTTTAAATTGAAGTCCTTCATACTGGAGGTATTTTAGAAATACACCATGGATATACACTGTGAATAACTAATGTACAGTTTTCATTAACTTCAACATCGTTCAAAAGCTGAAAAATGGAGTTAGGCCAGTGCTTAAGCACTACTGAGGTTGTCATTGTTGCACTGGAAATCTGTCAACCAGGAGTAAGTCTTGGGCAACAGTACTATGAAAAATATATAATTTGCATTAGTTTCCATGCCTACTCCTCAAAATTTATTTGCATTCCAAAGAATATAAAAACAAATGCAAATATAAAAACAAATCTCAGTCGAAATCCTATGATGTTTATATTTCTGACATCATTTTGCGAAGCGAGAAATGGGAGCTAATGCAGGATTGCTTAAATGCATTCTGTGACGTGATAATAAGGTGAGTATAAATAACTAAGGAATGGATTGTAAATATTTTATTGTTTTCTAATGTTTCCAAGCAACAATGATGTGTCCGTTGGTTAAAGAAGAAATAACAAAGTCACACATCTTGGGCCTGATTCACAGAGAAAGTTGTAAAACTGCACCTGGAGGTTCCCGACAATGGATAGGTGAAGATTTACAACTTTCTGGAATTCACAGAACCTTTCCAATTTATACCTGGAAATATGCACAAGTCATAGCATTGTAGGTGTTGTGGCGTTTTCTGGGCCCCAAATACGAAAACAGATGGACGGGAAAGTCAAGGATGAAATTACCTCTTTCTTGGTCCTCAGATGGACCTTGCTGGGTGCCGAGAGGGATTGGATATAAAGGGTTGCAACAGTCATCCAAAGAGGACCAGGAATTGGACATCTGAATTACAATGTTGATATCAAGCTCATGTTGATTACTCTCAAGACAGTGCAATAAAGATAAATAATTATCACTGCAAGTCCAAATCTCCTGAAGAAATGTAGGCAAGGCAAAATCATACATACTAAAAGTTCAGCTAAAGCTATAAAAATAATAATATTAGAATTTGATGCTCTGAGATTTCGCTAATAGGATCTCCCCTAGTCATTTAGTAAATCTGATTTGTAAATGCACTCTCACTTATATAAGGATAAAACATGACAGCTGAGTCAAAGTAGTAAATTTAGTTTAGTTTATCAAGTATTGGAAAGATAAGTGCATCAATAGACCGCATAGGGTAAGAAGACAAGTGAAGAAAGGTCCAAATAAATACTAAAAGCTCTAGAGAGCAAAGGGATAATTGTGCCTGTTTGAGTGGTCCCCAAAGGAAGAGACCACAAACACATATAACATATGTGTCAGTTCGTGAAACAAGCCAGATGAGTCCACATCAGGCAAGTTAATTTGCCAAGTAAGTTCGGCAAAATCTCCGTTAGCAATTCGTAATCAGCAGGCAATGCAGAACAGCAAATCGTCCGTTTCCACCACCATTGCCATCATAGAGCATTAGTTATCCATTAGGTCAGACAATATTATATTCTTAGCATTTCCGAGGGTGAGTCACATCACCTGGTCAGACCACTGAGTCCATTGGTCAGTTCATATGGAGTGTGTGTCAGGCGACATAAGAAGACACACAATAACAGAGAAATAGGAGGGACAATTATGCAGTCCTTAAGCCAACCAGTCTGTGAAACGTTAGAACAATGCTCCTTTAGCTACAGCATAGGAAAAAGTTCAAGAGGTCAGTTTCCCAGGCAGATGTCCTGGAATGATAACATAATTATAGCGAAATGTTTTGTTCAATACATGTGAACTCAGTAGGGAAAAACACAGTTGCACATAATTTGTTATATTGGCGAAATCGCTCACAGACAGTGATTTTAGCAAGGCAGAAAACTTTGTAAATGTATTTAGGCCTATAATTAATTTAGGCCAATGTACGGCTGTATATAGAATTATATGCATACATTCATAAAAGAACATGAAGATGTCATATTTTTAGTATAACTTTTGATGCACTTGGGAACATTTAGTAGGATTACAGATAATATGTGTCAATATAGGGAACTTATAACGTTTGTATTTAATAACATGTAAATATATTTCAAATCACAGAAGTTGTAATATCGTTTCAGACAGATTAGATTGTCATATAGGTGATATACATTCTCTGTAAATTTCACTGAAGCATCACCAAATAGAAATGTGAGGCACCTACTTTTCTTTTGTCATTTTCAGTGCACACGGTTACACACACAACGAGCGAGATTTTCAGAAAAATTTACTACCATAATCAGAATTAATCATTCTATTTACTAAATCTTATTTGTTATCCTTATATACAAATGGTGTTTAGAAATGTTTAGAGGTAAACTTTATAACGTGAGATTTCCTCATTTGCACGGTTTTCTAACACACATTAATAAAATATAACTATTTTTCTTTGTAAATCACAACCTATGTTACTTATAGGTATGATAAAATCTAAACTACTCTTTTTCTGCATGCTTTTACAATGCAGTAACTAAAATTCTTTATTTTCATCATCTTTTTTATAACATGAATTTGAGGCATGTGTATTAATTTCTCTCTCAAAAAGTGTCATGTTCGGTTTCTCTTGTCATAAAATGTAAATGTGATTTTCCTCTCCATCATAGGCGTAACCCTGAAAAACCTTTGTACATTATTATTTTTTTATTTTGCAGAGTTATGTGTAATGTTTGTTCTGCACAGAAGAAAATCTGTGACCATTTTCATAATTGGAGAGGGTAGGAGAGATATTTTAGAACACCTACAAACTCTTGAGTTTGTAGGTGCTACAAAACATTCCAGGGAAACTAGGACCTGAAATACACTCCCATTCAGTGAGATTTTCTCATGTGCAATAATACACAATCATATTGCATGGTCGCCATTAGTTAATACCTTGCAGTTGTAAATCAAGCCATTTGTGCAAATGTACTATTGAATGCCCACCCTCAGAACATCGCGGTCCAAAAATATCAAGGACAGAATATTAAGGGACAAAATATTGAAAGGTAAGTGCAGTCAAGGTAGTATAGATTTACTATTCCTAACTCCTCATCTACATACCTTGAAGTTGCATATACCGCATAATTACTTATATGTGGAGTTAGGTATAGAAAATCTAAACTTACCTGCCGATATTTCTTTTTATATTTTGTCCTTGACGTTGTGTCCCATTGATATTCTGGCATCGATATTCAGGGTGCACACCCATTGGTGCATTTTAGTCAGCCTTATAAATGCAATGACTATGGGCCAGATTTGACAACCTTTCAAGCAATGCAGTGTGGCAAAGCAACTTGCTGCGCTGCGTGAAAGGGAGAGAGCAGAAATGCGCTGTATCTACTAAGATATTGCACACTTCTGCTCTCTCATAATGCTGGCGCATTTCAGGTAGCCCACCGTCAATGCGGGCACCCTTGCGCCATGGTGCAAGCAGTAGCGGTCGGTGGTGGGAGTGCCGCCGGGCGCTGACGTGGGGCGGGGGAGGGGCAGGGTGGGGGGTAGTAAACTATGGATTATGGCCGTTTACAGGTAAGTACACATATAAATAAATAAAACGAATTTTGTTGCGCGCGCTACATCGCATTTGGCGATGCAGCGCGAGAAACGAAATTCGTTTTATTTATTCATATGTGTACTTACCTGTAATCGCCCGTAATCCGTAGTTTACTACCCCCCACCCTGCCCCTCCCCCGCCCCACGTCAGCGCCCGGCGGCACTCCCACCACCGACCGCTACTGGGTGCAAGGGAGCCTGTGTTACAGGCAAGATTGTTCTTGTGCAGGAAGGGTCACCTTCCTTCACTGAAACAATCCCTCAAGGAATTTTCCTCTTTCTCTGTGTGCTGCAAAATGCAGCATACATAGAAAGAGGAAATAATGAGGATAACATTTTTTTCTCCGTGTTACACCAGCCTCTGGGAGGCGTGGCTATTTCACGCAATTCCAGGTTTACAAACCTTTGTAAATATGGGATTACCTGAAATGCATGGGTGGGTGCATGGGAACTCCCATGCTCCATCCATGCAACACCTCCTAAAACGAAATGTAACTCAACGCAGCTCAAGCAGCTGCGCTGCGTTACACTTCATTACAAAGCCACGCAAGGCGGTGCCAATTGCCCCTTGCGTGGCTTTGTAAAATTCTGCTAGCATTTTGTGGTGTGGCTGTGCCACAAAAGTGCCACAACCTCGACACAAATTGTTAGTAAATCGGGCCCTATATGAATTAGGCTTCCTCCTGCATTCTCCAAATGAACTCCATCATATTAGTCCGCTAAAGCATCTATATTCATATGTAAATAGATCCAGAATTTACCATTCCCTAAAAAGGCATAGTCTACATTATCTGTAAGACTTAATCAAAAGAAAAGCCATGTTCTGAATAGTTTCTTTTAATTTTCAACAGACTCGCATAGCAAAGCGGAGTAGAAAACTGGTTGACTACGACAGTGCAAGACACCACCTGGAGGCCTTACAGAACGCGAAGAGGAGAGACGAGGGGAGAATATCGAAGGTAAAGAGGGTCTTCTAACAGCACATTCACACAAGAGAGTGTCTCCAGCTTTGCAGATGTTTTAGATTAAAAACCGTAACTGGATTATAACATCCTTCAGAGCTATAGATGAGCTTGTGCATGACTACAATTATTTCAACCATCTTCCTCGTATTCTTCAGTAGATCTCTGTCCTATGGATTGGAGGGGCGAGGAATGCACCGAATACATAGTTCAGTTCTGCTTTTCTATAGGCTCAGATGAACAGTATTAGGGAAGAGACAACGAGTATTGTTGATAAGAGCAAGTGATTGGAAAACTGTTTGTTAATGTAAATCTATCTACCCTTTCTCTATTTCTCTGTCAACCTTCTCCATACATCAGGCTTCCTAGTGTGCATCAGCCTATTTGTTTTTATGTCTTGTTTCATAAGATAAACAAAAACTATATTTGGCTGTGTAAATATCGCAGTGTGTATGTGGTTTCCCCAGTGCCATTGCTTTTGAACCCTTAAATGTAACTGACTCTGGAGGTGTAAAATAAGATACACCCCATGTTGTCAGGCATTGGTAGGGCAGATGGTCCTGTCTAATTCTGTGAGAAAGAGGAGTTGAGGTGTTAAGGTCAATGCTGGGCTCTAGATTATTGCAATTTCATTTGTTTAAGAGATGGAGAAGAGATTAATTTAGACATCATTACAAAGATTGAAAGCAGGATCTTCATCACCTGGACGTATTTAAATGAACAACTTCTTTTGGCACTGCCTCATCATTGCAATTTTTTTAATCGGTCGCTTATTTGCTGGTGTGACCAAGGAAAATCGTGCCAAATATGTAGCTTAGTAAACATAACTATCTGTCCGGTGGAAATTTTATAGTCCTGCTACTCACAGCCTTGGACACGTATTCATAATACAAATTCGTCTGTTACATTAAATCAGCAATAAGCAAAATTAGGAGACCAAATAAAGCAATGTTCCAATTTATAAATTGTATATATTGAGCTGTGAAATCACATTCATTTCTGGGAGTATATTTTATCGTTTATGGAATTGGAGATTGAAAAGGGCTACCTCAAAACTAGGACACATGAGTGGTTAATGTAAGAAATGACAGTCTACATTAAAATGTATTCGAAGATGTGGTATTTCGTATTTTACAACTTGGATGGTTACGTGCAAGGTGTTAATCGATTTAATAAAAGAGATGGGGCTTTTTTGGTTAACTAGTATATTTGTTTTTAATTCTTAAAACCCGGTTAAACTTCGTTACTGATTTATACAAGCTGTATTATGACAGATGATGTATACTGTTTCATGAACAGGTGTTCGAAATAAACAGAATAATGATGACAATTATTTTGTTATCAGATTGTTAGGTATTATGTCAATATGCAAAGTGTAGAAATGTATCTCTGCCATACACAGTGTCATACTTCAGGCTAATAGCCTGTAAATGTTTATCTCAGATAAACAAGTCTTAAACCAATCTGTAAATTCATTACACGGATAAGGATAAGATAACATTTTTCAGGTATTTTATCTCCAAGCACACACATTCGTGGATATATTTTCAATATCTGTTTTTCTTTTTGAGATGAGGAAGTTTGATGTTTTTACAATTTTCTCTGATTGACATAAATTACTAACATATCAGAAAGGCGAGAAATGGGAGGAGGCTTCGGCAGCTGCCGCTGCTGATCCCCGGCTAGAATCGCCTGGAGTGAAGGATTACTGCAGCTGGACAGGAGCTTGCCTACTCCTCTTGGATTAGAAAGAATCTCACTAGTGCGGGAAAAGGCTGCTTTCAAGACAGAAGGCTGCCGAATCGGGACAGGCTGGGAGATCTTCGTGACCACCTGGGAGGGTTGGTCAGACCAGCGTGGGATGCTGATGTTGAGCGGGCTGGGCGGTGAGCTCCTACCGCCCCCCTCCGTTAACACCGAGGGCAAGGTTCAGCTCTGCAGGGGCTGCTGAATCGAAGTTCCCCGCACGCAGGTCTGTCTGCTACATTGGAGGTGCCCCCACTGTCGGGAGAGGGTTTCGTTGTCCGAGGTGAGTGTGTTGGGGTCGCCCGCCTACGGAGAGGATTGCATTAGCGCCAGGTTTTTTATGCGGCCTGGCTTGCAACTGCTGAGCTACCTGGGAGGGACTTAGGTGCTGGGACTCGGCGGCCTCCGTGCGGTTCTTGCCCCCCAGCCAGACTCTGGTGCTGGTGGGTTTTGGAGTCTTGGTCCATCCAGATTCACTGACTGCTGGCTCGATTGGTGGTTGGGTGGTTTGAATACATTCTGGTGGATCTGCGCTAGAAAAGTCATGTGGGGGCGGTCTTCCACATGTTCCCAATGTCGCAGGGCAGCAGGCAGGGCTGACCTTGCCTTGCGGATCCCAATGGCTTCAGAGGCCCAAACCTCACAAGGGTAAACTAACCAATGAACTCATCTTCTACTCCAGAAAACGGGCACATTAGAGGAACGTCTTCTATTCCATGCTCCATATACCTGGTTCCAGGAAAACTCCGTATGGCCTCAAACTATCAGCTTCGCCCTTTCCCTTCTACAATGCGAACGCTACCATCTCCCTTTACATCAACGGTATTATCCTAATTCAAGCCTCGAATGACAATTTAGCTAAGATGGATAATATCTTCCCTACTCTCAAGAAAGCTGTGATTTCTAAGTCTTCTCACCCCTCTTAAACCACCCTTATTCCTGAAGATGTCATTCTCACACCCCACCTAACGTCTCAGGTTACTCCAACCCCAAATAACTCTCCTTTCTCCTCAAGCGATCTCTACTCCACCCAGTCCCCTGCCTTAGTATCGCCAGATCCCCCACTGTCCACAAGTCCAGGGAGTCAAGTGGCTAGTGGTACTACTGCGGCACATACTTCCCCGATCTTTACGCAGATACACTATGGGTCCCCTGCAGGGGCAACCTCTACTGATCCTCTGCTGTTTCTCTCTCCTGGTGAACTTCCTAGCTTGATCTACCCTAACACACCATCAGCCCAGTCTGAGTCATGGCCACCGCCCTCCATGGAACTTATCCCACCCAACCTGTCTAACTTATCTTCGCCCACATCCCATCCACCACAGATATGCCCCCTCATGCTCCTCCCATCCCTGGCTCCTCGCTCCACGCTAATTGGGTCTCCACAAGCCCTCATTGACTCACTCGCTCCCTCTGACCAGGTCAATGCCGCTTCTGACCTTCCAGCTAGCCCTCGAGGCCCCTCCCCCTCGCAGGAACTTTCCACACACCCCTTAATCAACAACCAACACTCAGACTGGGCCGCTCGCCTTGATGAGATCTCTATCCACCTGCGCCTTCTCATGGACGAACTCCAGGAATTGAAAGCTATCACTATCGAACATCTCTCCCTGCTCAGAACTTTTAGTACCTAGGGACCCGACCCATCACCCTTATAGGTTCAGTTCCTGCCCTTGACCCAAACACCGCTCTCCATACCTCGAAAGCCCTAACCCTCCCAAATGCATCCTCCCGCCCTAATAGACTGAAGGCTGATCTATCGACCAGCGATATTTGTAATCTACTCTTCTCTTATTCCCACCCATTAGACACTTACAAACCCCAACTGGGTCTAATCCAAGCCATTCACGCTAACCCATACAGAGAACCCTCCCACAACCTCAGAGGTATAAATAGTGACAACCTCAAGCGAGTTAACATACTTCAGACTCCTACCTCCCATTCTACTAACCAACTGAAATGCGTACTACTCAACTGGAGATCAGCTTGTAAACACGCCCCCAATATTTTTGATCTCATCCTAGCTAACAAGCTTGATATCATGATCCTCACGGAAACTTGGTTGAATTGCTCTTTCACCCCTATCCTTGACCTTCTAGTCCTGCCTAGCCACAACATAATTCGTCTGAACAGAACTATGACGGGGGAGAAATAGCTTGTATACACCGAAATCACCACTCCAACCTCCAGTGAATATATATGCATCAACATTTCAAGCAAAAACTTCCTTGTATACAAACTACACACATTCTACCACCCCCATGGAGACAATCTTTCCTTCATTGAGCATTTAATGGAAATCATCTCATCCAACTACGATCCTTTAGTGTCCCAAATCTTCCTGGAATACTTCAACCTCCACTGGTCTAAGCCAAACGATCAAGCAGTGAACTGTCTAAAATCCTTCCTTTTGGATCATGAGCTGACCATTCTGTGACCGCCCAACTCATAACAAGGGTGAAACTCTGGACCTCATCATTTCCAAAGGAAACACCATCACACTGGATTCCATTATCCCTTGCGAGTGGTCTGACCACTACTGCATAATCTTTATTAACAGGGAGGTGTCCCCTAAGAAGGACCAACCCAAGAAAACAAAGCACTGGAAAAGGAACCTCAGAAACATTAACACCGAAGAGCTAGCAACCCGATGTAAAAAGGCCTTGACTTCCCAAGCAGACATGAAAGATGTTCAGGTGCTCACAGACTTCTATAATTCCTCTCTCTGGTATCCTGGACTCTATAGCCCCTTTAGATAAAAAAAAATGCTTCCTCCAAATTCTCCACACCTTGGTTCAACGACAACCTAAACTCGAAACGTCGCAACCTAAGGGCAGCGGAAAGATCCTGTAGATCCTTACCGTCCACCTAACATCTAAGTCACCTGAGATCTGTTTGGAACTCTAACAACAAAAAAATCAAGATTGCAAAAGCCGACTTTTTCAGAACTCAACTGAATCAAGCCAAAAACGCCCCAAGAAACATTTCGAAATTGTTAAACAACAATCGGCCAATGCACCCAACCGCCCAAAACTAGGTGACGGTTTTCCAACATGCGACAAAGTGGCCGCTTTCTTTGTTGAGAAAACAAAAAGCATTAATATCGTCCTAGATTCAAAGAGTGCCCTTCTTCCAATCTCTGGGATCGTTGCTCCTCTTGCCCCCCAGAGCAGCTTGTTCCCCATAGCCTGAGCCCTAAGAGCAATGCCTCATGGCATACCTTCACTCCCCTCAGCGAAAGCAACATTTACAACACTCTTCTTGCGATCAACCCTTCTAACTACTTCAGCGACCCTCTACTATCCCCATCTTCAAAGAAATAAAAGAGGCCATCCTCCCCTTATGGTCAAAGATTGTCAACGCCTCTCTATTGCAAGGCACAATCCCAGACTGCCTAAAAGTAGCGCAGGTAAGCCCCATTCTAAAAAAACCTAATGCAGACAGGGCTGATTTTAATGACTTCTGCCCTATCTCCAACATCCCCACCATGGCGAAACTCCTAGAAAAGTGCGTACAGCCGCAACTCTGCTTACACATTGAGAAATTCCAACTTTTGGATCAACATCATTCAGGCTTTCGGAGAGGTCACAGCACAGAATCAGCACTCATTCACATTATGGATGACATTTAAAAAATGCTAGACCAAAATGAATCATGCCTCCTGATTTTCCTTGACCTATCATCGGTCTTTGACACTGTTAATCACATCAAACTACTATCCATTCTAGAACATAGGATGGGCCTTTCAGGGCCGATATTGCAATGGTTTAAGTCTTTTCTCTACAACAGGTCCCAATGAATCAAAGTGAATAAATCACTATCTCAGCCCTCTACAGTTGCTATGGGGGTTCCTCAAGGGTCTGCCCTCTCACTCATACTCTTCAATTTATTCTTGGAACCCCTAGGTAATGCTCTGAACTCCGCGAACATTCTTTTTCACGTGTATGCAGATAACACTCCCTATATCTGAAAATCACCTCCCCGGAAGACTTCATTTCACTCAACTCTACTCTGACAAGCACTCAAAACTGGCTCACTGAGAACCACCTCATGCTCAACACCTCCAAAACGGAATTCCTCCTCATCGCTCCCCCAATCACACTCCCAAGATCGACCTCTGGATGAAACATCTTACAGCCTTCAACTGCTCTCCCCACATTATCGAGTCAGCTAAATCCCTTGGAGTTACACTAGACATGCACTTGAACATGCAGAATCATATCAGCAATGCATCCAAGGGAGCTAAACATCAGATGAGCACATTAAGGATCTCAAACCATTCCTTCCACATAAAGATTTTAAGCTGGCGGTACAAGCTCTTGGTCTGCCTAGGCTTGACTACTGTAGCTCCAAGTTGTGGTCTTCCCAAACATAACTTGGCCCCACTAAGGGCTTCCTTTAATTCCACAGCCAGATTGATTACTGGTACAAAACTAAATGATCACATATCCCCAGTCCTAAAAACCCTAAACTGGCTACCATATGAAGCATGAATACAGCTAAAGATTGCCTGCATGACTCACAAAGCCCTACATTTCAAGACCCCCATTTATCTGGCTCAAAAGCTAGAATTATCTGCGGGTTGCAGACAGTCACGAAGTGCAAGTTCACTGCTTCTAAGAGAACGAGTCACAGAGCTTTCTCAGGCATTGCCCTGAAGATTTGGAACTCTCTTCCACAGGAAGTCCTTCGAATCTCATCCACTGATTCCTTCAAAAAGGAAGTGAAAAAAATCCTAATGAACAAGTTTCTGCCCAAAAAGGCCTTAGCTCTACTGCTTACTAACTTGCCCTCTATTTTGATGCCCTGATTGACTACTACATTATTGTACACCTGGGAATCCCAGTTTTAGCATGCTATGCACATATATATAACAAATGTTCCTCTCCTACTATTGTAACCTGCCTACCCTAAATGTGAAGCGCTCTGATACCCGCTTGGGTCTTGTTCGCGCTATACAAAACTTTATAAATAAAAAATAAAAAAAGATTTGCATTTCATGGGCTGGAGGCACATCCAATTAGTTGATGTTCAAAGTCATGTTTGAGACCTGCCGGTGCAAAGTTCAATCGCCAGAATGAGGCAAAAAAGTTGTGAGGAAATGTCCTGTGTCTCAGGAAGGTGTTAATGAGCCTTTTGTACAGTCTCTCTTCAATATGGCAGCACTCCAGTAACATTGCCTTCAGTGCTCATATGCAGTTCCTTCATGTTGGCTTCACTGTGGGAGGAGGTAGTGGAGGTTCCAGACCTTATAGACAGTTTTTTCTAACAAGGATGCCATCCACTACTGTACATAATACATCTGTGAGATTTGCTTGTACTGAAAGAAAACCTCACAAGTCTTCAGTGGCCTCATACTATAGGAAAAGTATGAGGGTGGCGTGCGGGAGCTGATGTACAAGAGTGGAATGCCCCTACCAATGGTATGCTCTGATTTACCTTTATGCATTTTTGCGCAGCTCCTTTACCTTAGATCAAGATTTTTGTTAGAAAGTCATCCTTTTGCCTTGTTCACCTCCATTTTGTTCTGAATGATGCTAGTGGTAACTGACTACAACTGCGCCCTGGGCTCTACTGGCAGGCCCAGGCCAGTGCTATGTTTAAAACACAACACATGTATCAGGTACACTTACAATTGGACTGAAAGACCCTATAAGTCCCTAGTAGGTAATAGGGAAAGCGGGATTAACCTGCCTATAAGCTCCTAGTAGCCAGGGCATGGAGGTTTAGAAGCCCCGCAGATTTTATGCACTTTGCATGCGTGAAATGCCTAGTACCTGTCTGTCATTTTAAATGCAGCCTTGCCTTGCAGACTGCCTTTAAACGTAAATTCTTACAATTTGTATGACCTACCTCATAAATCCCTAGTAGATAATATGGCAGGAGGATTGAAACTACCTATAAGACCCTAGTATTTAATAGAGCATGGAAGTTTAGAGGCCAGCAGCCTTTGTTGCACTTGCATGCTTGCACTGCTCAGTGCCTGAGGTCATTTTAAAAGCAGCCCTGCTCTGCAGCACTACTTTTAAAAGTAAAGTGTGTTCAAACTAGACTTTGGTGGTATGGGCACTTAAAAAGTGATAACCTACCTTATTTATACATATTAGGTACCCTCAGTGTTTCCCCTGAGTGTCCCAGGGGTGGGGGGTCATGTAACTATAAGCAGGGGCCTTATAAAAGATGTTTTATATGCCCTGGTGACGGAAAAACTGCCCATTTAATTTTTCCCCATTGTAGATAATATTTTATGTAGCAATAAATATTGCTAGGAAAGGAGTAATATTTAATTCAAGGACTTAAAAGATTGTTTTTGATAAATGCAACAAATTGCCACTGTTGAATTTATCATTACTAGTACAGAAGAGAAGTTATGGAACTTTCTCTTCTGTAAGCCAATATCCATCCTTCTAGTGGTCCCTGCTGATTGGTCAGTCTTAACAGGCTTGGCCAGGCTGCTTTGATTAGGTGATAACTGGCCTGGTAGGAGCAGAGGTTATCTGATGGAGGGAGCCCTGCAGTTGGGAAGGATGGGTCCTGCAGATAGGACTGTGTAAATCAAACTGAGCTCAAAGAGAGAGCAGATCAGTTAGGAATGCCGGCCATGTCATGTGCCCCAGCCAGATGTCAGGTTTAGAACAAGAATTTGCAGGGTTCGGGGGAGGGAAGCTACTAGAAATGAGCCACACTTTGGGTTGGTTTAGCGAGCTCTTACTCCTCTGGAGAGATATCATCCATGTTGGATTTTGGAAGTGCAGCTCTTTGTGGGACAAGAAGATGCCACACTTTGGAGGAAGTTGTCATGCTTTTCGGAGGTACTCAGCATCTCATTGAACAGAGGTGCCCCCTGCTCATTACCACAGAACACTGAATAAATATCTGAAAGCTGCATATCCTCTTTGTACTGCTGCCTGAAACTACAAGGAAAAGAAGGACTGTCCTGCTTTAATCTGAATTCACACCCCAAAGGCCTGCACTCTGAATGACTGTGCCTGCTGCACACTTTGGTACTACAGCTCTGGGGACTGTGCCTTGCTTCAAGAAGGATTAAGGAGTGAACTTCCTGCAGCTACAGTTTAACAAAGCCCACATAACATAACGAGTATTTGTAAACTGCACATTCACCCGTAGGCATCTTGGCGCTGGATAACAGATGTTTATTGCTACCCAATTCAATGGTACTCAATTTATCGACCTCAGATGGACAAAAGGCTGAGTGGATACACCGGGATTTGAACCTGTGACCATGAGGTTGAACACAGGCCCTTCCAGTGGAGGCATTAGTCCACTAAGCCACCAGACCCGGCCACCCACCGGCATCATCTCCACCAAGAGTCCCCCTCGTGGAGTGCATCGAGTGGACATTTAAAGATTTGGCCAGGTGCATTGTGGGAATTGTGGTCCAGACCTTCCAGAGACCATCCAGGTGATTCCAGAACTTTAGATTTTTGTTTTGGACGCCATCAACCCACAAGGAGACCTTCAGGAAGCACCTCCTGAAGTTTGGACAAAGAGTCAAGCCGGGTTCCTTCAACCGCGACCCGTCCAGGATTTCAGGTTCACCCCACTGAAGGCTCCGGAGCTCTGGACTTCCAGGATTTGACCGGGCCCTTGAGAGAAGTCAAGCCGGCGAACCCGCTCCAAATCCGGCCTGCTGTGGAGGGTTGAGGGCCATCTGAAGGAAAGGCCCCAGAAAAGATTTTAAGTGTGAAGGTAAAATTCTGACTTTGTCCCGGTCAAGCACCACCAGATGTCTCAGAGTGGAGCTATAGGTCTTTAAGCACTATAAAGTGGTTAATCTTCAAAAATTCATATCTCCGGTTCTCTACATTGGATGTTTGTCGTTTTGGTGTCTATTTGTTCGTGAAATTATCTACTATTATTATAAATTGGTGGGGGATTTTTATTATGTGTTGTGTCTTACTTATTTGATGTATTGGTGTTTTTAAGTGCTTTACACTCCTGTTTCCTAAGTTAGGCCTCACTGCTCGTTGTCAGCTACCAAGGGTTGAGCAAGAGGCTAATTTACTGAGACCTTCACTGGACCCTATACCATGTAAGTGGACTTATTACTAATGGTAGGTGCATACTTACCCCTACCAAAAGCCCACTTTCCAACAACTTGCAAATGGAGAAGACAAGGAGTTACCAACTGAGAAACTCCAGCTTTAGTTCTAGTTATTCTATAGTATCAGGAATTAGAGAGTACTGTCAAACAAATAGTGGTAGTCCAATCTCTGTCACTTCCTCTGCCCCACCAAACCCATGCTACATTTTACATGGTCTGGCAAAAATGAACAGCGGTTTCATCAGAGCTGATGGTAACCCAAACTATTTTCTTCCTCAGGGCCCAGGGAATCAATGGGGATTCTCATCGACCTTCCACATATGTATGACAGGTACTGGGGATTCCACAGGGATTCCAAGACCCCATGGAGAAGCAAACAGGTCCCATAACCCCTGCATTTTAGAGCACTATGGTGGTCTCTAGAACTTCTTTCTCTGAGGTGTGCACGCACTCTTTGTCCAAAAGAGAATTCAAAGGACACTTTTGGGAAGGTAATTCGAAGTATTATCACCAAGCTGGGTAGGATCATCATCGTAGCCGTGCTGAGGCCAGTCACTGCTCACTTTTCTGTTCCCTGAATGAACCCTATAAGCTTAGGCAATTACTACTAGTGTGCATTTGAAGTGCAAGTGTGAATTACATCTGGCCAGAGGCCATGTCTCCACTTAACCTGAATCAGCCAAAATCAGGATCTCTGTGACTTAGTCCTACTTGATACATAGTATATCATATGCATAGGCTTCATAAATGTTTACCTCATCCCATTGCTGACCTGGAACTCCATTTGGACTTAGCTGAAAATTTTCAAGAATCCACATTTGATATGTTAGAAGATTGAATTCTTGTCTGGTGGTACTACCAATATCATGCTGGCTGTAGAAACCTTTGGTACAGCCTTATTACAATATTATATCAGTGAGTGTTATTTCAGCCAGATGTTTGGACTTTACTGATGACTCTTACACCATATATCCAACTTACTGGAGCTCTTCAGGTTTATGCCACTTGACATTTGATTGCTCCTTAATTGTTTCTCAGTACAAAGAATCCTTCACTCAAACAACAACCCATCTTGTATCCAACCACATTTACTTAGGGTACCTAGAAGTGGTGTCTTGGTAAACTCTGTGAAGGTCACTTAATGCTTTTTCATTTTTTTAATGTTTACATTGATGTCTTATGCAGCGTTTTCCCCATTCACTTCTAATGGTAACATTTGTGCCTCAGACTTTGACCCCTCTTACAAAGTTTTATTTATTTTTGATTTATTATTTTTCTAACCAAATGTATATATTTTATTTAGACCAGAGGTGCACAGTGTCAGTGCTTTGTTTTTTCTCAAAACATTTCTATTGGTCCTCAAATGTTTTATCATCTATGTATATAGCCTATCAATATTCCAAGCACACATGCTAAAGTATTACTTTCAGTTAAGCAGTTGAGGCAACAGTTGTGGCTGTCCTCTTGATTAAAAAGAGAAAAACATATAAACAATATCAAAAATATATCTAGTTCTTAGGAATTATCTATTGACGTGGTTGGTTACTTACCAGTCAATGCAAGCTTATATATTGATAGTGTTTTCTAGAGACAAAGTAGTTATGCAATCAGGGCGACATTGCAAATGGTCTTTAGAATGAATTCAACATCAGAGAAGGATGGCATGGCTTATTTATTTCACAAAGTTGAATCACATTCATTACAATGCTCGGAATGGAACCTGTTAGACCTGGCAGGCTTAGGGTATTCTTCCCCCAAATGCTTTGCCTTCTCCACTCCTGTTTAGTTGATTCCTTTTTGCTGGCCTCAAGACACTGTGCAGTTTTCAACTGCTAACCAGTGCTAAAGTGCTTATGCTCACTCCATAAAACATGGTATTATTGGCTTACACCTGATTGACATATTTAGCTTACTTATAAGCCCCTTGCAAAGTGGTATACCATATACCCAGGGCTGGTAAACTAAATGATACTAGTGTGCCTGCAGCATCCATAGTGGCACCCACTTAAGTAGCCCCTTAAAACATGTCTCAGGCCTGCCATTGCTGTGTGTATGGAGTTTTAAATTGCCAATTTGACTTGGTAGAATAATCCCCTTGTAAAGTCTAAAACCTATTTTTTATTACATATAAGTCACCCCTAAGGTAAGCCCTGGACAGCCCATAGGGCAGGGTGCATTGTTATTAAAATGTTGGACATGTACTTTTAGGGTTTACATGTTGTGGTAGTGAAACTCTCACACATTTGTTTTTTACTACTTTGAGGCCCTCTCTTCCATAGGATAACATTGGGCTACCTTATTACATTTAATAAGCGATAACCTTTTTTTGGAGCACACACCAAGATCATGTTTGGTGTCTAGGGAATTGTAATGTAAAATGATAAAGTCAGATTGTAAGTCGCAATTCTGAAAATTACACTTTTAGAAATGTTCTTGTCCTATCATTTGGTATCTGAAGCCTGTTTCCTGGGTCACATGACTAGTGTAGTTGGCAGTTAGCCTCTGTGTATTCCTCCCAGACAGCTGAATAATAGAGGGAATGGGTGTTGGGAGGATCGGGAGGCGGAGCTGGATGGGGGGTCGGAGCTGTACACAGCCCGACTACCTAATTGTCTTTGAAGTAAAGACAATGCCTCAGCTCACACAAAGGACTTCACACTAGCCTTTTGTGCCTCCAGACACACTGGGACCAGGGTAGGCAGGCAGGAAACTCCAGACACTTCTTTGGGGGAGAAAACTCCAGGTGTTTCTTCCACTTCAAAGCTAGCATCCAGTATAAAAATAGGAACCTCAGAACCTCACTTCAGTTCACTTCTAGACCTACGGAAGGACTCTCAGAGGACTGGCCTGCTGCCTGTTGTATGCTGTGTACTTCAGATGACTGCCCTGCTGTACCAATAGCACTTCCCTGCTGCTTGAATCCTGCCTGAAGGATTGCCCTGCTGCTGGGGACCTTATTTCCTGTTTGAACCCAGGATTGACTCCAAGGGCTAGTTGGCTGGCATTCTGATCAGAGCCTTAGGAACAAGAAGGTTCTAACCACCTTGAACTCACACCTGGACCCAGTCTGAGTGAGTCCTGATCCTCCAAGGAGTGCCCACCAAGTCCCAGACAAATTGGCATTGGTGCTATCAATGCTCAGATAGCCCAAATCCAAAACTTGGGACTTAGACAATTTTCTGCCAAAAAGTGCTCGGAGGACTAGGAGGAGAACGAGACCTACCTGCTCAGCAATCCGCCCAAAGTGCATCGACGGCTGACCTGACTTCTTGGCAGATCCCACTACATTCTTTTCTGCAGCAACAAATTATTTTCAGCGGCTCCTCGCAGGAGGTGTATCCGGCCCTTACAGCGCTCACCGGCGACAGCCTGTAACTTCGTCCTGCTGGAGATTTTCGACTTCCATAAAGAGACAAAGTCTGAATATAGAAATCTTCTATATTTGACTTTGTCCAGCAGCTCACCAATGACGACACCTCCTCAGACACGGCTACCTTCTCAGAAAACATTTTTCTTTAAAAATTCTTCTAAGTCCGAAGATAAGCAGAGACCGGGACCAATCCACTTCATGTATCCGAACCCCGGTCCATCACGGTTGGCCATATTTTTAGACTTTGACCTAGTCTCACGTGACTAGATGTCCATGGTAGGCACTTTGATCTTTTAGGGCCTAGTTTTTACCATAAACTTTAAAAATTCATAACTCCAGTTCTACTGGTTGGATTTTTGTCATTTTAGTTTCAAATAATTTAGAAGCCCCACTCAGGCAGCAGACACAATCCTTGTCTGGGTGAACCACACTAAATTAACTTCTGCTTAGCCCTCTGCTAGCTTGGCACAAAAGCAGTCAGTCTTAACTTAGAGGCAATGTGTAGAGTATTTATGCAGCACAAAAACAGAAATAAAGTGAAAGCACCACACGAGACAAATTCCAGACCACTTTAGAAAAATAGAGTACATTTGAAAAATAAAATTATACCAGAATGACAAAACTCCAATCAGTAGAACAGTACATATCGAATTTTAAAGTGTTTAATAAAAATAGAAGCAAAAGTACAAAGTGGCAACTGCAGTTATCTGGTCACGCCGGTACAAAGTCACAAATTCAGGCCAACCGCAATGGAGCGCAGGTTCGATACTGGGACCACATTAGTTCAGCTGAGAGTTGTACCTTATGTCCTAGAAACGAGGCTTCGCATCACTTGGAGTAGGTTCCCATCAGGAGCTGCGAGGGCTGTGATGCGAGGTCCTGCATCGAGTTACGTTGAGTTGCATTGCGCTGTGTCAGTTCCAATGGGGCCACCGACCAGGAGCTATGAGGGCCTGTCATGTGAGGTCCTGCATCGAGTTAAGTTGTGCTGTGTTGGATTTGATGAAGCCCACAGTTAGACATGGAGGACTATACTCTGATGCGAACCAAGGATCCAGGTCCTAGGGAGGCACCACTTGGGGATAAGGAACTCACTTGGGCAGGTCCAGGCAGCCTCAGTGCTGTAGGTCAGCTGGCCAGTTGCAGGGAGGCCTCTGAAGCTTCTTGTGTACCTGTAACTCAGGCAGGGAGGTCAGGCAACTGATCCTTGGAGTCATTCTGGTTAGTCTAGAATGAAGGTAAGCAGGTCCAGTCTTCCTTCTCAGACAGCAAGGCAGCCTTCAAGCAGCAGGGCAGTCCTATTGCAGCAGGGCAGTCCTGGTTGTGTAACTTACACAGGTCCAAGAGTGTTCTGAAGAGTGGCTCTGGAGATCCAATGTTTATACCTGGTGCCAGTCTTTGTGTGAGGGGATTCCCTGTCCTATCCCTACATCTTGTTCTTTAAAGTTCTCCTGCTTCCCTAGTCAATGCTCCAAACTATCTGGGGTGACACAAGACAGGGTATGCATGCTGTTGATTCCTTTTTGTGTACAGTAGGCAAAGTCCTTTGAAATGTGAGTGGGACTTGGTTCATCCCCTCATAGTCATCCTGTCAAGATGGCCCATCCTGTCTACACCTAAGCTCCTTTGTTTTACTGTCGGGAAGCAATACACAAACCCCAACAGCAGAGCCATTCACTGTCATGTGAGCCAGGACACTGGGAGAATGCACAAATTGTTAGAACAAGAAAATGCCAACTTTCTAAAAGTGCCATTTTCAGAAGTATGACTTAAAATTGGGCTTTACCATTAGAGAGTATTTTAAATTACAATTCATTTGAGTGTAAACTGCATATCTCTATGGCTCCCAATCCAAAGTTACAACTTAATAAATGTAATACGGTAACCCCGTGTTAGTAAATGGGAGAGATAGGCCTTACAATAGTGAAAAAACAACATTAGGAGTTTTTCACTGAACAGGACATGTAAAACTCAAGTACATATGCCCTACTTTTGAAATACATGAACACCTTGCCCTATGAACCTTCCGGGCCTACCTCAGGGGTGACATATATCTATTAAAAAGGAAGGTTTAGGCCTGGCAAAAAATGTGTTTTTCCTGGTCAAAATGGCAGTTTAAAGCTGTATTATAGTCTGCAGTGGCAGGCCTGAGATGTTTATAAAGGCTGCTTTAGTGGGTGGCACAATGAGTGCTGCAGGCCCACTAGTAACATTTAATTTACAGGCCCTGGGTACATGTTGTACCATTTACTAGGGACTTACAATTAAATTAATCGTGCCAATTAAGTGTAGGCCAATTTTACCATGTTTGAAGGAGAGAGCACAAGCACTGGGTAGCAGTGGTAATGTGAATAGAGTCCTAAACGAAATCAGCAAAACAGGAGAAGGTAAGAAAAATGTCTGTGGAAATACCATGCCAAGAATGTCTGTCTAACAGTCAATATTTATTTTTGCTGTCCCTCACTGCTAGGTTTACCTCGCAGTGAAGGACCGCAAAAAAAAGCCATGTGATTCCCCACCCTAAATAGAGCCACCACAGTAATATGTCGGTGATTGAGCTGGAGTAGGCTCTGTTGGAGACATACTTTTGGTCTCTGCCCACCTCTAAATGAGGTGAGCACACTGACAGTTTAACTAAGAGGATATTCCGTTGCAACAGAGTACCCTCACTTCCAAACTCTGAATCAGGGCCAAAGTATTTATAATCCCTTGGACAGGTTGTTTTAAGTCAGGAAGAGAAGTTTGAATTACTGGCTCATAGTAAAGATTCTGCCTGTGCTTACTGGCCTGCTTTTAAGAACCTGTTTTTTTTTACAAAATGTTTTTTTTCTTTTAGCGTGTAACTAAATGTTGTATGTTTTAAACTGGATATGCGTAGTGGAGCATTGTTGTTCGAAATAAACAAAGATGATGATGATGATGAATGCGAGTTGGTCAGAAGAATGAATAGTTGGCTCTTCCACCTTGAATAGAGAGAGATTTGGAACTTAAATTGGGGTTTCTAATGAGACTTGTTTAACCTACATTTCCTTACTATTGACAAGAAAGTCTACTTAGGAGGGCTCTCCTATTGGTGTGTCTGTTGCTCAGTGTTTAATGATTTTGACGTAGTTTTGAAATACTTTAGATGGAAGGGGAATGTTTGGGATTGGTACTCAGGGGAATATTTTCACTAGTTTTCTGAAACATTTCCCTGGTGCCTGAATACATAAAACACTACATGTACATTTGCTAAAGAATTTATTTTTGTAGAGGTAAAGAAATGTCTAGCTATCCAGTCTAGACTTTAGATAATGAATGATCACAGTACAGAATTCAGTGAGTGGATGAGAAACAAATATCACACTGCAGAAGAATATGAGGTGATACATGGTCTGAATGTGATAGAGCTCCCACTCAGTATGTTGTGAGTAGTATCAATATCTGATGGAGGTTTCATGACATCAGCCTTGGGGGCCAGCTAGGAGAGTTAACTGCTGGGCGTGTTCTGGGATGCTCTAGAAAACCTCTGGGGTAGATCACTAGAGAACTGTAGTTGGCCCTTTGCAGTATAATCATGGTGGGAGTAGAAGTAAAAAAATAAAATGTTTCCTAACCCCCAAGGAGCAATAGGGCGTGCTAGGATTATAGCATCCACAAACATCAGAATGAGGTGCCTGAGCTCTCCTGGGAAAATCTTTTTTAATTGTATCTCCAGAAGCTACATTCTATACCTACTGGTGGGTCAGAGTGTGGCTGAAAAGACAGGAGTGAGATTTAAGCGCTAATTAGAGACGTATTTTCTAAAATGTTGAATGTGCGTTTGCATGGCTATATGGGGACTATGGCTGTGTGGGAAATATGGCTGTGAGGGCCCAGTCTCCCTCATGGATTAACTCAGAGTACACTGACCCCAACAAGAGGGTTCAGAGACCCCAGAGGTAAGTTATGGGTCAGAGACAAATAGAAGCTGCGACGAATAGGTTAGTTCTTGCCTCCTTGATTTTTTAGATAAGGTCACTGGGGCTGACACTGTTGCCACTGCTTCTGGCTTGGATGCGGTTTCTGTGCTGTCTGTGGGGCAGATGACAAGAAATATACACCACACAGACACCTGTATGTGATAAAACTCTGCCACTATTAAGGCTGTGAGAAAGATGTCACCCGCAGAGGCTTCAGGTCAGGATCTTAACAAAGCCTCATTGTAAGGCAATTGTTGAAGTATAGACAACCCTATCCAGCAACATGTGTGAAATGGTCCAGAGATTGTGAAGTGCAATTTTAATATCCACTGTCACGAATCATGCGTCTGTGAATAGAATTGTCATGATGTAGGCTTTCAGCCTGTAGCAGCATTTGACATATGGACAAGTCTAACTTAAATTCAAATTTTATAAGGAGACATGAGTCTCAGTGTTTAAAATCAATTTGCAGTGAATATGTTTTTCCCCGAAAAATACACAAATTGAAAGATGAATTTTAAATATCTGGTTTACTTTCTGAGATATAGGAGTTTGCATTTTTATACCTTCTCACCCAAAGAGAAATTACTGAGATAATTGCATCTCCTGAGCTGGAAATTAATCTTATGTCTTAATAGCCCTGCTTTGAGCCCTACCAGTCTCAAAGTCTTGGTTGAAGGGACGAGGTGTGAAGGATTATTCTATTCTTGTTCTTAAGCCTTTTGTACAGGTACCACTCAGAATGGCATCACACCCAGCCAAATTGTATCCAATGCTCTTTTGGAGTTCTTGCCTATGCGCATTGCATCGAGGTAAGAAATGTCTTTGGTTTGGTTTCTCTGGTAGTTGTTAGGGTTCATTAGTTTGAAAGAGTGCTTTCCTTAGAAGGTTGTTTTGCCAGACGCTTGTGGTCAGACTAGTGTTAATCTAAATATTTCAATACTTAAGTGACATGTAAGGAAGTGTAGATGACATTAGAGTATAGGTACTGTTGCAGCAGAGATTGAAATGTACCTATCATTAGTTTGCCAGGGTTTGGCTGTAAATACTCTGCTGAGTCACATTTCCTTAGATTAAAATGTGGATTGAAATAGAGATGCCCCAACTACATCAGTAAAGCATTCCTGTGTATTTGGAGGGTACATTGGAAACACTCTTCTGCCTCTTCCTTGAATTTCTATATCAAGGATGCAAAATTCATGATTTAGCTTTCAGTGTTAGTGAGACCTGAATCGCTGTAGACAGTCAGCTTTGCAAGCTGGTGGAGAACTTAGCACCTCCAATATGTGCATTTAGGAAAATGGTCCTCTGAATGGAGAAGAACTGCAAGCTCATGAAGCATTTCAAATTAACCGGAGGCACCGCCAATATATTTTTTTAAACTCTTTATTAGGCAACATAACAAGGAGCACAGCAATGCAGTTCATCAATAACATACAATCAGATGCAATATATGTATAGATTATTCTCAATATATTGTTCCAAAAATGATTCTTAATTCCAGTATCTCCGACTCAATATTTAATGGGCCATGTATTCTTGCTTCACTGCGTCGTAGCTCCACAGTGGGAAACAGGCATATTTCACCCATGTGTATATTCCATGCAGCCCACTTACGATCCCATTTTTTTAGGCATCCTCTATGTTTGAAAACATCCTTCTCCGCAATCATGGCTCTATCCATGTCTGCAACCCATGTCTCTTATAGTTGGCATTTCACCCACACACCATTTTTGTGCGATATTTCGCTTTGCAAGGGCCCATTCCAGGGAAACCCATGATTTCTCAGTCTGGGTGAGGTCTGTGGCCTCCCATATATTTAGTAGGCATAGTTTCGGGGTAGCCGTCAATTTTTTCCCCCCTGCTCTCTCCATTTGTTCTGTGACTACTTTCCAGTATGTTTGTGCGACTGGACACTCCCAGATAATGTGAAAGAAAGTTCCCTCCTGGTGGCACTGTCTGAAGAAATAAAGATCGGCCCTCCTACCCATCTTGACCAAAACTCCCGCAGCAAGATAAACGCGGTGCAGAATTTTGAGTTGGACAAGCCGCAGACTCATGGGAATGGCTACTTCCCTGGGGGAGGCCAGAGTGTCTCGCCAATCATCTTCCTCTAGCGCACCCAGATCCACCTCCCAGTGCTGCCGCAAGCACGTTAAAAGAGCCGGACGGTTGTTAATCAATTTTTTATATGCTAGGGATAGGGCCTTCTTGATCATGGGGTGGAGTATCAGCCTGTCTTCTAGTGGGGAAGCCTCAGGAAGTGGACCACCCCCCGGTATTGCTGTTTTAAGCGCATGGCTGATCTGTAGATATCTAAATGTTTCGGTTTGTGCAAGGTCATAATCTTTATGCAGATCTGCAAATGTGGCCAGCCCTTTGGAATTCCACATGTCCCCCACCGTTGATATATCAATCAGGTCCCACTTATCGAACCTGGAGCAAGCACTCAGACGGCCCAGCTTCTCGGGCTCCCAGAGAGGAGTCGAGCATGTAATTTTGTTGTGCCAGTCCAATTTTTTATTGACCGCATGCCAGATTTCAATTGTGCGTGCCGTCGGTCCGGTAAGGCCCAATTTTCTGGGGTTTGTGTATAGGGCTTTGTGGTACCCACCTTGTCCCATGAGCCACCAGTCTGTGCGGAAACTCGGGTCCCCTCGATCACCATGAGCCCAGCGGTTGTCACCACGAGTTGAGATGCCCAGTAGTATGACCTAAGGTCAGGTAATGCAGTTCCCCCGTCATACCATCCCGCCGATAATTTCTGCATCGCTATACGCGGTGCCCGTCCATCCCACGTAAGGTGCGCACGGCGCTATCAATGCTAGAAAAGTAGGAGTCGGGGACCCTGTAGGGAGTATTTTGCAAAACATAGAGAAAGCGAGGCAACGCCAACATTTTAAAAAGGGCTGCGCGTCCCAGGAGAGTCAATGGAAGGGAACGCCAATGTTTTACGTCAGTACGAAAGCACGTCAAGGGGCCTTGTAGGTTTTTTGTTATAGAAGCGGGTTGGATCAGACGTTATATAGATTCTTAAGTAGCGGAAGCCCTCTGGTGCTATAGGGATTTCATACTCCCTTGGTATGTGTGTCTGCGGGCTATGCAGTGGGTATAGTTGCGACTTAGACCAATTTATTGTGTACCCTGAGTGATTGCCAAATATGCGGAAAATATGAAGGATACGATGAAGGGTAGATGTTGGAGAGGCCATATATAACAGTATATCATCCGCATAGAGCGAAATTCTGTTTTCATGATTCTCAGTCCATTTGAGTCACCGGATCAGAGGGTCTCCTCTCACCCAGATCGCCAGAGGTTCAAGTACTAAGGCGAATATTAGGGGCGACAGGGGGCAACCCTGCCGAGTTCCCCTACCCAGCTGAAACTGTCTAGATGTGTGCCGGTTCACAACTACCTGGGCAGTCGGGCTGGTGTACAGTAACTTGATCCATTTGATGAAATTGGGCCCGAAGCCCATTCTTTCCAGGACCGCAAACATATAATTCCATTCATTAGTATTGAAGGCCATTTTGGCGTCAAGAGAAGACAGGGCCACATCCTCCCTTATCGTATGTTGCCTACCCAGCACCCCGTGCAGGCGTCGTAGATTCAAGGCGGTGTTCCTGCCAGGCATAAAGCCTGACTGGTCCGGGTGTATCAGCCCGGTAATCAGAGGGATGAGTCTATTGGCCAGTAGTTTTGCTAGTATCTTAGCTTCTGCCGTAAGAAGAGAGATAGGTCTGTATGCCTTACAGTCATTGGTTGGTTTGCCCTGCTTGTGTATTACCACGATCGTGGCTAACCGGATCTCTTCTGGTAACAGCCCTTTCTCATAACTTTCTAAATACATCTGGCAGAGATAGGGAGTTAATTTAGAAGCTGTTGACTTAAAAAGCTCAATTGGGAGCCCGTTGGGTCCCATGGCCTTACCCGAGCGTATGTTACGTATGGCGTGTTGGATTTCTTCTTCTGTGGGTTCCCCCTCAAGAGAGTCTCTTTCCTCTGGTGATAAACAGCTGACATTGATAGTGGAGAGAAGCTCCCATGCTCAAGTGGCGAGACAGTCACAGCTGACGTATATACAGAGTCAAAGTAGGTGGTGAATGTTTTTGCGATATTTCGGGGGTCAGTGATCTCTTCCCCTGTGGGCCCTTGTAATTGGTGTACCCATCTCGATGCCTGTTCTCTTTTTTCCAGCCAGGCTAATAGCTTGCCCGTTCTCTCCCCATGTTCATAGATTTTATGGTAGATTGACTTTTGTTTTGCCTTGGCCGCCTCCGTGAGGAGTTGTCTGTAGTCTAATGTCTTGACCGCCAATAACTGCTGAGCTGCATGGTCAGGTGACTGTGCCAAGGCTTTTTCCCCCCTTAGGATCTCTACTTCAAGTTGATCTATACGTTTCGTTAATTCCTTCTTGTGTCCTACCATCAAGGCTAGAGCTCTTCCCTTTATGACTGCCCCAGTTGCGCCCCATAGGATTTGGGCTGAGGTTACAGAGCCAACATTTTCTTTAAAATATAGTTCGGTATCCTTGGTTAATGGTGTCCCGATATGAGGTATTTTGAATGCCCATGGGTTTATAGTCAGGGTGGTGCGCCTGGATTGGGGACCCACCTTCATCTTAGTCAAAATAGGGGAGTGGTCGAAGATTCCACGAGTTAGGCAGTGGGCCGCACTGAATTCAGACAGGTCCTCAGCGTGTGTAAGCATGTAATCTATTCGCGATTGACTGCTATGGGCCCCTGAGTGGAAGGTGAATTGTGTGGTCGTGGGGTTAAGTTGTTGCCAAATATCCACCAGGCCGAGAGCCGAGAGGAATTCAGCCAGTTTAGACCCGGAACCCGGATCTCTACGCGGGGGCAGTTGGTCAAGTACGGTAAGGTTAAAGTCTCCCCCTATCACTAACGTGTCGATTGGGAGGTCACGGATAAATTTACTAAGGTCCTGTAGGGTGGACTGTCTCAGTGCAGGTGGGACATGGACCGAGAGCACATTGAGTGTTTTCCCCTCCCAGGAACCAGACACCAGCACAAATCTACCCTGATCGTCAGTCCATGTTTTCTTAACCATATAGGGGCAGTTCATCCACAGGAGCACACCTGTCACACGGGAGCCGGAGGTAAACCCCGCATGCGCTATCAATTGATAACCCCATCTGTTTAGGACCCTACAAGTATTGCCAATCAGGTTAGTTTCTTGCAAGAGGGCTTTAGATACTGGAGGACTATTCCTCACTTCAGTTTGTCCCCGAGATCATTCACGTTCCACGTAAGGAACTTAAGTTCTGCACTTGGCCCCATTAGTGGAGGTGTAAGTGTAAGCCATGTGTATCGGTAGCGGAGCGCCCATCACCCAGGAGTTACAGTGATATTTCGATTTGCAAGTGCTCATGTTGTGTGCTTGCCTATAGATAGAACTTGCAATGTTGCGTGAAAACGGACAGAGGAAATGTTTCACATATACAATTATGAAGTCGCTGAATATCCAGGAATGAGAATCTAGCGTCAGTTTTGATCTTCTGTTAATGTTGCGTTGCTGTGCTGGATTAGAACTACGAACTAAACTACTAACCCCCCACCCGGAACTCCCTCCACCCCCCTCCCTGCATAACGGAATCCAGTGACCCGCTTCCCCAACAGTGCAGAGTGCCCGTCGCCCTCCCAATCCTGAAATGGAGGAAACATAGGCTCAACCCGCCCCTCCCATCCTCTCCCCGGATAATCATTGATTAAGCTACAGGAATCATTATATACAGTGAAATATACTCATCACAGTCCAGGACAACGATTCCTCGGACTTTGGTGCAGTCCCACTCCATCTCCACCTGTGGCCGGAACATACTGGCCACCAGTATATTAACAGTTCCCTGTTGGTCTCGCAGCCCACCTTGCCCCCCCAAAGGTTAGGCGACACAATTTGAACGTCAGAGTGGGTGTCCACCAGTCGAGTCTCAGTTCAATCTTCCGGGGTGATTTCAGGAACCACCCGTCGTGTGTTGGTCTACAAAATCATGGGTAGAGTCTTGCCTATTCTGCGTCTTCATCCCTCGTCGTTCTTGTTGCTCCGGTCGTCCCTTCTCTCCCACTCTCCGCCAGCCATTGAGCCAGTCCATTGCCTCCGCGGGGTCCGTAAAGAACAAGCTTTTGCCCTCAGCCTCTACACGCAGTTTCGCAGGAAATAGCATAGCGTACTTGATTTCTCCATCCCTGAGAGCCTTTTTTACCTCCAGAAAAGAACGTCTTTGTTTCTGGACTTTAGCGGTGAAATCAGGGAAAAAGGTGATTGTGCTGTTTTAAAATTTGAGGGAGGGGGGGCACACCGAGCCGTCTGGAGAATATGGTCCCGGTCTCGAAAGTTAAACACTCTCACCAAGATAGGTCGAGGGGGCGCCCCCGGCTTGGGCCTACCCACCGGGATACGGTGGGCTCTCTCAATAGAGAAGTAGTTGGAGAGGTACTTAGGCTGCAGGTGCTTAGTCACAAGGTCTTCAACAAAAAGGTCCACTGCTGGCCCCTCGGCCCTACCGTGGCACAAATAGGATGCAGACGTTATTGTGCCACGATCTTCCTTCATAGTCGTTGAGTTGGGTCACAAGGAGCTCGGTGCGTTGTTGTAGTTCAGAGACTTGTTTTTTCAAGGTAGATGTGTTGGCGACGAATTCTTGTGTGACATCCTCCACCTCCTTCACCCGAGAGTCCATTTTACGTAGGTCTGCTCTGAGCAAGGATATGTCTGTGGCGACTGAGTTAATGCAACCCTCCAGTGATGTGTGTACGCCATTGATGGCTGCCAGGACGTCTTGGAGCGTGGGTGATTCTTGCTCACTCGCCTTGTTCGGTTCTGTTCCGAACCCAAATTCGCCTGCCCCCCGTCTTGTGCCTTCTGCCATGTAAAAAATATTTTTTTTGCTGGCAACTTCCTTTGATCGTCGCTATTTTGTGAATGAGTCCGCGGCCTCCACAATTGGGGTAATCACCGCCGCCTACCGTAGTAAAGACCACGTGTCCTGTCGGCTCCCCCCCCTGCAGAGCCACAGTCTCCCGTTAGAAGGCTTTTGGGTCTTGGTATTGAGACGGACTGCTCAAGTGCCCGTTCTCATATGCCGGTCTAAGGGGCAGTAGTTGTTGGGAGCCCAGGTAGGCAGCACCACCCTTCCCTGGACCCCGGTGCTCCCCTCAGGCCCGCACCAACCTTGTGAGAGCGGACCCTCGTCAGGGCCCTGCAGTTGTCTGGCAGGCGTTCTGCCACATTCCGGTAACTCAGCTCGCCTCTCCTCGGGTCAGGCCATCCAAGCTTGTTGATACTCCGCCGTCCCCCCCACGCCTTTCATGTATGTCCAAGTTAACAATTGTCGGTCACTTATCACCCTGAGACCACAGTGTAGGCCCCAGAACAAGGTCGGGGGAGCACTCAGGATCGAGGCCGCTGGGGGGGTAAACAATGTTTTGGGTGGTGCCTCCACCTCACTTATACATTCGAGTTAGTAGCCCTGGGTGCAGCGATCCCCTGGCTCCTTCAGTGCAGAGTTAATGCTTTGAGGGCTGACCAAGCCCTATGACACCATCGTCGGGCTCCGCGGGGGAGAGGAGAAATCAGCACGCCGTCGGCACCAACAGCCGGTGTGCACCACAGATCTCCAGGCGCCCACCGGGAGCGCCCACTCGTATGGCCAGTCGAGCGGGGCCCCCACCGGCGGAAGTCCGCGCACTCAGTGACCGGTGGGGGGCTTGTACAAATTACGTGCCCGGACCCAACTCTTCAGTTGGGTCCGTAGGGGTCCGGATAATAGAGGGTTTGATGCAGGTTCCGAATGGGTGCTTGGCTTCGCTGGCGGTGTGCCTACTAGCCACCACCCCCCTCACGAGATGCATGGTGTGATAATCTATCACCCGACACATTGACGCTGGGTTCCAAGGATCCCATGCTCACAGCAGGTTGAAATCCGATCACTTGCCTTTTTTCACATTTATGATCTCCAGGTCAGGGTGAGCCTTAGCGCGCTCATACCGCCGGGGTCTACATTTCTTTTGGTCCTGACGAATGCCCAGCCAGACAGCACCTTAAGGGCAGAAACATGTTGACCATACACGACCACACGCAGTGAGATTTAGCTGACCAATCTATCCAGCACAAACATCACTCACGCAAGTTTTTAACCAGTGCCTGGTTGACCAACAAATAAATCTCTTTTTGGTTACAACCATGTCACTTTTTTAACCCACTTCACAATCACTTACACTCATCAATTTTTAACCAGCTCCGCAGTAATTCTGGCGTTGTAGCACATCGGGGAGGTATTCGACCTCCCGGGTGGGGCCCGATGATGAAGCATGTCACCAACCAGGTTGGTGAGTGAGGGCTTTCTTAAGTATCATACATGAATTTTTATCCTTGCTCTCCTTAGTAGGATACACTCTTTCGTTGTTTTGATTGTTAATTAAGTGGGCCACCCAATATAGTAGCCCTGTAAAACATGTCAGGATGCATGCCCTTGCAGCCTATGTGTGCAGTTTTAAACTGCCATTTTGACTTGGCAAAATTAACCTTTTGCCTTCCCAAAACCTTCCTTTTAAATATTTATAAGTCACCACTAAGGTAGGCCCCAAATTCATATAGCACAGGCTGCGTGGTATCTAAAACCTAGAGCATGTATATTTAATGTTTTACATGCACGATGGTAAAAAATCTCCAAAGTCGTTTTTATATATATAGCAAAGCTGGCTCTCCCATAGGAAAACACTGGGTTACATTATAACAACTTAAAATGCATAACTTCAGTTTAGGAGCAGTAGGACCCATAATTCAAGGACACATTATATTAGTAATTTAAAATCCAACTTAATGGTTGGATGTTATATTACTATTTTAGAAATGGCACTTTTAGAAAGTTGACATTTCTCTGCTTAAACTAATAGGGCTTTCCTGCCAGTGTGTATTGTCCCCTGACTGTAAATGGCTCCCTTGAGGTGAGATATGTATTGCTCCCAGATAGGGGACAAAGGGCCTTGGGCGTGGGGAGAGAAGTTCCTCTAATGAGCAGGATGGCTTGAGGGGATGTACTCAGCCCTGCCTGAGCTTCAAAGGATATCCTGGGACTGTGTCCATCCCCTTCTTGACTTCAAAGGGTACTTACCCTGTCATTGGCAGAAGCAGCTCACACCGAGCCCTACCTCTCTGTTTTCTGTCTAGACAGGCTGGCAACAAACCCATGGGGGCGGAAAGACCAGGACTAGTTTACGGGGTGGACAAAGGAATTGCCCTCCACCACAGGCTCGCAGTGGGGATAAAAGTGGCAACCCCAGACCCTCTCATCAGGACACTCCTGGACCTGTGGAGATCAGAAGAAGGGCTTCCCTGCTGTCTGAAACCTGGCTGAAGACTGGACCTGCTTGCCTTGAATCCAGGACCTCAGAAATGACTCCAAGGGTCAGTTGGCTGGCCTCTTGTTTGAGCTATAGGGACTCAACAAGCTTCCAAGGCCTTTCCCTACAACCTTCCAGCTGACTAGTACCAACGGGACTTGCCCTCTACCCTGCTGCGGGCCTCTGTTTGAGTGAGTCCTAACCCTGAAGTGGTGCCTACAGGTCCTGGACCCTTGGCTGGTGTTAGAGCGTACACTTCCTGTTGTCAAACAGCAAGAAGTGGGACTTTTGGGCAACTCTGTGTCTGAAGAATCATCGTAGGCCAGTGATGGAGCAAGGTTTCAAAAATGAAACTTGCTTGTACGCAATCTTCCTCATAGTATTAATTTATTAAACTTGTATTGTAAATACTAACCTTTGCATTCACAAACACAAGAGGGACAGAAGCTTGCTTATGTGTTTTACTAATGAATAACGCTTGTCTATAATCCAAAATGTCCGCTAAAGCGCGGGAACCTCAATGCGCATGTCGCAACCTGATCACATGGTGTGACGTCTTTCTTTGCTTGGTGGGAAACTTTTGCTTCTGCGCAGTGTGCACTAAAATGGCCGCTAAATGTTTTCACATGCTTAAGCTTGCTCTCATGTCATTATTAAATTGTCGTTTTCTTAATGCTACTAATGCAGGATAGTATTATAATTAATTGGGAATAGAGTAGGGAAAGTGGGCATACAGTGAAACTTTTTATTTGTGATTTTAATATTTTCTTCTTGCACTTTTAGTAACTTGTAAACTTGGGCCTGGGTTGGTGTCTTGAAACTCGAGAGACAGATGGTTCTGCGCATGTGTCCTGTATGCCTGCCAAGTGAAGTCAACTTGGACGTCTCCCAAGGCCACGACCTATTGGCCGAAGATGATGTACTCAATGTTTCCGGCGGACAAATTGTTACTTTTCTCCTGTAAAATGTATAACATTTGTCGTGAGACGGGTGGGAAATAAAGTGAATGTATTAATTTGAAGGGCGGGAACGTAAAGACAATAGGCTTTACAATTTAGGCCAAATCGATATGGTGCGAGAATCCACCCCCTGTCCCTGTCCAATCAGAAGTAGTGGTCCCATATTTTAGCAACATTAAGGGGAGGTACATGGGCGTAGAAGGGTATAATAGAATATAGCATTAGTAAATTAGTCAGAGCATGCGTTCACGAAGAACAGGCGTCCATACTGCCAGAGCGCTCTCAACTCCAGACTGCCCAGCTGATCGGTTGCTGACTGAATTCCTGTCCGGAAGAGGTCCTGAGGAGGGGCGGCGGAGTCCATCAGAAGGAAGAACGGGAGAATCGAGAGAAGTCGAGTATCAGAGAGGGGAACGGCGCAGGCGTCGTTGTAGAGAGGTCACCGGTCCTGTCCTGATCCTGGAAGAAGTCTTTGCTCTTCATCCTTCCTGGGTACTATCTTTTCCAACTCCTTGGCTAAGGGGCTTGGTTCTCGCATTTTAGGTAACTATACTGCAACCTTTAGTTGCGCTGCTGTCTCTATCTTCTCCTCTTCCTTAAACACTGTCATTTATTAGCAAAATCATTTCTATGCTTTTTCTTGGGTATTTCAATCAAGTACCGTGTTTTCTGTATTTTACTCTGCTAAAACTTTAGATAAACATTTTAAAACTTCCTGACTCAGTGGTTATTTCAGGATTATGTACTATAATGAATGTCACTCATTTTAAACTTCCCAATTAGCAAAGGATCCATTGGTAAGTTATTACTCTTCAATCAGAAGGTAATTGGTAGCAGGGACTTTGATAAAAGAGTACATCTGACACCCAGTGTAAGTATTAGTGTAGTGTGAATGTATGGGCCCAAGTGAGTATATGGTGTATGAATGTTGTTGGCTAATATTGCACTGGATCAGTTTTCTGGTAAGCAGAGGACGGTTGTTGTTACTCTTTGTTAATTGGGTAATGAGAATTTTATTTGTATTTTTTTTTTATGAACTAACATCCGCTTATTTTTGAGTTTTTGTTATATGTTGTCTAGAATACCCCGGGGTAGGAAAAAAGAATAGTGGGTGGCAAGTGGAAGCCATACTGCAGTGAGGTTATCTGTCAGGCAGAATTAGTACTGAGAAGTTAAGCAGGACTTCAAGTACTCGTTAGGGACTCTATGCGTGTGAGTAATAGCAAAAAGGGTACGCTGATAAAAATTTGATGTTATATCACCTAGTAAGGGTAACATTGGAGAAGTAACAGGTACTTTTGGAGCTTGTGTGAAGAGTAGACGGAAGTGTTTTACTCGTAGTGTATGTATTAGTAAACGGAAAGGTTTTACTAAAGTGTGGAAGAAACTATCTTTTTCGAAATTAGTGGAAACTGGCACGATAGCGAATGTTTTATGTTGTTACTGAAATATAATTAAGATTTATAGAGAAAATAAGTTTGCGTAAAGTTTTGTAAAGGGAGGGTCAGTTGCTGGAGAGGGAGCTGACGTCACAAAACGCCGCGCTGTGGTAGGTTGAAACAGCGTGTGTGGAAAAACCCTTGTAAAGGAGGGGTCAGTAGTCAGGAGTAGTACTGACGTCACAGGTGCCGCGTTGGGATTGGTTAAACCAGCGAGGACAGAAAAGAGCAGATTGTAAAGGAGGGGTTGACAGAGAAACGTCACCAAAAGGCCGCGCAAGGATTGGCTCGGAAATAAAAGATAGCAGACAGTTGATTGGTCGAAAATATAGAAGCAAAATTCTTAGTGGATAAGGATTGCATGTTAAAACGTGATCCGACTTTAACAGGAACTCGTCTGGATAGGAGATTCCTAGGTTTTGCAGAATATAATTTTGTACACAGAAGATTAGATAGAATGTACGGAGAAAGGAGAAAAATGTCATTTTTGCAAAAGATTAAGAATTATTTTAAAAAGGACAAACCAATCAAAACTAGAGAAGGAATTATTATTCCACCAGCTAAAACGCCAGCATCATTTATGATGATGGAGAGAGGTTATCATACTTGTGTATGGATGGAGAATTGGATAGAATATACCAAAAATGAAGGAATATTAGCATTTCCCCAGAATGGCACGTTCAATGGGCGAATTCTTCAGAACTTGAGATTGAGGATGAATGACTTAGAACCCAGACTAGATTAACTCAGTACGAAGCTCTAGAAGAATGGGAAACCGAGGCATTTGAGCGGGATAGATCTAGAAGTAATAGGAGTTACCCAGGATTTTACCACAGATATTTACGTGAGTCAAGAGAGGGTCAGATGAAACAATGGAGAAGGGCAATGATTCCAGAGGGACTGTATCCATTATTCACAGAAGGAGAAAAATCAGGAGGCAAATGTACAGAAAAGACAAAACATTTAATAAGAAATGAAGATTCAGAAGACGAATTTATGGAAGAAATGTTAAGAAATCCCCCACCATATCAGGAAGGGACAAGTGGATGCACCCCAAGTGCACCACCGAAAACTCCAATGGTACCACAGGTAATGCATGAATTCACCCCGACTAGAATACTTCATGACAAAGAAAAAGAAGCCCTAGAAAAGACCAGAGCAGAATTAATACAGAAAATAACGCAGATAAAAGTACATCCTGATTCATTGACTATTCCTGTAACAATTGGTCCAGTAGTTCCATTATATGGTACTCAAGGAAACTGCCCTCCATTGATACCTGTACCGACTTCTATGAATACTCCTGTGAGTAACCCCAAACCTGAAGCTCCAGTTATAATTGAGGATCAATTTAGTGACTGTGAATCCACAATATCACTCATGGATTTACCTATTCGAGGTTCTGTAAATAATACTCCAAGAAGAGATGTACCTGGAGGTTCAAAAGATGTAAGTTTAATAACTTCATCAGGAACAAAAAGTGCTACCATAGTAACACCTGAAGATCTAGAAAGATGGGTACAAGGGTCAGTTAAACAGTGCACACCTCCAAAAGTACTGGATATCCATAAATTAAAAGTTGAATTAGAAGAAATAATAGCAGGAAATGTAGGAGTAGAACGCTTGAATACCTATGATGAAGAAGAATTATTGTTCCTGTGCAGAAGTATCACTAGAAATGTGAGGGTATTTCATGAAAAATTGTCCAATCTAGCACTACAGATGGGAATTGAAATAGGGAGATCAAAAGTACTACAGAAACCCTATAGAGCAGAATTTTCAGATAAAGATTTTGAAAATATGAATGCATCTGGAAGAAGACTGCAAATAAGAGAATTAATGTTAGTTTTACAAAAATGGGGAGACCTAGATAAATGGAAAACTAGGTGGGCCAAGAAAAAGGAAGAAGCACGAACAAATAGAACAGCATCTGAATATGTGATGAAGGAAGCAGGAACAGCAGATCAAATGTATCCAATGCGAGAAGTTGCGGCAGGAGGATATGTACATGTCCCATGGAGCAGACAGGATATTTTATCATTTACGAATGATTTTCCAAAGCTGAGGGAAAAGCCAATTGAATGGTACAAGCAGGTTGAAAGGTTTGTGAAGGTGTCAAAGGTATTGTTGAAGGATTTGGATGGTCTGTTTGACATAGTGGTACCTGCCGATTTATGGACAGATTGTAAGATCACAGTGGATTGGCCAAGTGATGAGTATCCTAGAGATCCGAAAACAGGTGCCCCGTCAAATGACGTGATGAAAAAGTATCAGCAGGTGATAACATACCTGAAAGGGAAAATACCCCCGAAAGAAACAGATTGGGTGAAAATAGATCGAACCACCCAAGAAGCAAGTGAATCAGTACATTCCTATTATGAGCGTCTATTGCAGGTATTTAAACAGTATAGTGGATTTGAGGACATTGGAGACAAAAACATGAGTCAGTTTGTGTATCGATTTGTTTATGGTCTGAAGCCAGAGATTTGCCAGATGATTAAACAACACATGCTGTGTTTGCAGGGAAAGCCCATAGATGAGATTCTGAAGTATGCAAAATATTGTGGAGACGATATTGAGGATAGACACAAGAAATTACAAGAAAAGGTGATGTGGGCTCAGGTGAAAATGGCAGAAAAGCAGGGAATTAATTTGGAAAATCCGAGTGAAAATCAAGGAAAAGAGTCTGGAACGAGTGGTGATACGGGAAATGGTGGAAAATTTAGAGGACGAATGAGTAGAGAAGAAGCTAAAAAGAAATTTCCTTGTCATGGATGCGGAAAATTGGGGCATTGGAAGGACGAATGTAAAAAGATTCGGAATAATAATGGCCCAAATCAAAACTTAAATCCACAGACACAGAATGACTCACAGCAGGGTGTAAATCCCCAGAGTCAATTACCACCTCCACCTGTTCAGGGTAATATAAGCAGAGCAAAACATGGTACAGACATTGGATACCCAGGAGGGAGTGGTAAGAATGATTATATGACATCACAATTTCTTTTGCAGGACAATTACTGTGAATTTGACTCATGACGGTGCCTAGGAGAGGGGAAGGAGTGCATACTTGGCGCATCCTTACAGGTAGATCAGTCTGGTCCATATGTTGAAGGAAATGTGAAAGGTAATGATATTACTTTCCTTTTGGACACTGGTGCTACCAGGTCTACTGTGAGATCAGCAGACATCCCAGACCTTCCTCTCTCTGGTGAAGATATCCAAGTAGTAGGGGTAGCTAATCAAAGAATTAGAACACCTCTTACAGAACCAATGGAAGTCAAAATAGGAAACTTCAGAGAAATGCACCAATTTGTAGTGTGCGATTCTATCCCAGTGAATTTATTAGGTAGAGATTTATTGTGCAAAATGAACTGTACAATTTTCTGCACGCCGGATGGTGTGGCAGTTCAGACACCAGATGAGGACCATGTATATAAAATTATGGTTGCAAAACAAGGTACAGAAATAGATGAAATGTTTTTGTTGATAACAAAAGATGAGTTGCCAGAAGAATTAAAAGGTACAGTAAACCAAATAGTATGGGATTTCACCGGAAAAGAAGTAGGACTTATGGCAAAAATAGATCTAGTTCAAATTACGGTAAAAGAAGGTGCAATTTTCCCAAATACCAGACAATACAAAATGAGTGCAGAAGTAAAAGCAGGAGTCATTGAAGAAATCAATCGAATGGTAAAACAAAACATCCTAAAAGAAGTAATGAGTAGCCCATGTAATTCACCAATTATGGGATTAAAGAAACCTAGTGGAAAATATAGGATTGTTCAGGACCTGAGGAAAATAAATAAGATTGTAGAACCATGTTGTCCTATAGTACCAAATCCTGCAGTAATTCTATACCAGATCCCTTGGAATGCAGGATGGTTCACAGTAATAGACTTGTGTCAAGCATTCTTTTCAATACCATTGCATCCAGACAGCCAGTATCTTTTCTCATTTAAATTTGAGAATAAAGTATATGTGTGGAATCGTGTTCCTCAGGGGTACACAGAAAGTCCTTCCATCTTCAACCAGATACTGAAAAAGTGCCTGGAAAAACTAGTGATGCCAGGAAGCTCAGTTTTAGTTCAATATATCGACGACTTATTAGTAGCGTCGACCACCAGAGAAGACTGTGTTGTCGATTCCATAGCATTATTAAATCTTTTGGCTGAGAAAGGGCATAAAGTCTCACCTGAAAAGTTACAGTTTTGCAGGACAGCTGTTAAATATCTGGGACACCAAATTGAGAGGGGAAAAAGAAGAGTAACCTCTGAAAGAGTAGAATTAATAAAGAGAATGCAAATGCCTGTAACCCAAAGACAAGTGCGAATGTTCCTAGGAATAGTAGGCTACTGTCGACAATGGATACCAAATTTTTCCATGTTAGCTAAGCCCTTAATTAACATGACGAAAAAGAAAGCAAAGGACCCTGTTGAGTGGGAGGATGAAAGTGTAGAAGCTTTTGTAAAATTGAGAAACGCACTTTGTTCAGCACCTGCCTTAGGCATGCCTGATTATAAAAGAGAATTCGCATTATTCTGTCAAGAGAGAGAAAATTGTGCACTTTCTGTCCTTACTCAGAGACATGGACTAGACAGACGTCCTATAGCGTACTTTTCTGCTACATTGGACCCAGTAGCAGCTGCGTTGCCAGGATGCTTAAAAGCAGTGGCAGCAACTTGTTTAAAGATGACGAAGAAGATGAACATGATTGTGTACAAATTACAGAATTATGTACCAAACCACGCCCAGACATAGAGGAACAGCCTCTTAAAAAGCCAGACAGGGAGCTATTTGTCGATGGTTCATGTCAAAGACATGAAAATGGTAAACTAACTGCTGCCTATGCGGTATGTGAATTAACTGGAATAGTCGAAGCATCCTATTTACCAGGAGTAAAATCTGCACAAGTAGCTGAATTGATTGCTTTGATAAAAGCTTGCAAAATTGGGAGGAATCAGAGAGTAACTATATTTACTGATAGTCAATATGGTTACGGGGTCGTGCATGATTTTGGCCAACTGTGGATACAGAGGGATTTCATGACGTCTTCAGGATCCCCATTAAAAATTGACAATTTGTAAGGGAATTGCTAGAAGCAATACAATCACCAAAAGAATTGGCTGTGGCTGTGGCCAATGTGCTGCACATCAGTCAGGAGATGACTGGGTGGTAGTCGGCAACAGATATGGCTCAACATTGTGCCAAAACCAGAACGTCAGTCAATAAGAGGGTGGAAAGAATGGGAATCAGCTGCCAAATTATGCTGTATATGCCACCTGAAACTTGGAATGAGGTGAAGAAATTGCAAGATGAGGTTGATGAAAGTGAGAAAAATTTGTGGATCAAAGTGGGTTGCTCCCAAAGAGGAGAAGATGAAGTGTGGATCAGTGCAGATGGCAGACCAGTCATGCCAGACTGTTTACTCTCACAAATGGCCAGAATGCATCATGGAGACACACACATAGGGAGAGATGCAATGATTAGGCTGTTCAGACAAAATTGGTACAATCCCAAATTCAGGGCTGTTGCAGAGAGTCTTTGCCAGAGATGTCTAACTTGCCAAATGCATAATCGAGGCAGGAAAACAATAATTGGGTTTAGAAAGATTGGAAAAGCAGAGGGCCCATTTATAAGACTGCAGTTTGACTTCATACAGTTACCACCATGTAGAGGGCTGAAATACGTACTAGTCATAGTGTGTCTGTTTTCAAAGTGGGTGGAGGCTTACCCTACTAGGAGAAATGACAGTATTACAGTTGCAAAACTGTTGTTACGTGAGCTCATACCTAGGTTTGGTTTCCCAGTATCTTTGGAATCAGATAGAGGAAAACACTTTAACAGTGAAGTAATCAAACTAATTTGTGAAGCATTTCAAATTAAACAGAAATTGAACTGTGCATATCGCCCAGAGGCTTCTGGAGTGGTTGAACAATTGAATGGCACTATAAAGTCAAGATTGGGAAAAATGTGTGCATCAACGTCATTAGAGTGGCCAGACGCATTGCCACTTGTCTTGATGGGAATCAGAATCATACCTGACAGAACAACAGGATTGAGCCCCCATGAAATAATGATGGGAAGAGCAATGAGACAAACACATGTTCCCACAAACAAATTAGTAAATATATCTGATGATATGGTTCTGGATTATTGCAAAGGATTGGCTGACCTAGTGCGTTCTGTCTCTCATCAGGTTGGAGAAGACGCAGTTTCCAGGCAGCCTGAACTAGAACATGATCTGAATCCTGGTGATTGGGTGGTAGTGAAGAATCACACCAGAGAAACGTGTTTATCACCCAGGTGGAGCAGACCTTGTCAAGTCGTATTGACCACCAATACAGCAGTGAAGTGTGCAAGATTTCCTAATTGGATTCATGTAAGCCACACAAAGAGAGTACCAGAACCTGAAGAAGAGAATCCACAGACAACGCCAATCACTGAAGAAGCTGAAGGTTGCCCAGCTGAGGAATCTCAGGCTAGAGGTTCGAGAGAAGCTGACGGAGAACAACCGAGCACAATTCAGGATTGGATACCAGTGGTAGAAGTTCCTGAAGTATATTACAGAACGAGAAATCAAACAAAATTGGAAGAAATTGAAGAAGATCAGATAGGTGAAGAAGAAGCAGTTCAGGATCAAGAAGAAAAGATAGTAAAAGATCCTGAACAAAATAAGATAGGGAAAGAAAATTGGACACAAAACAGTGAAGATTTAATTGACTTTACACAGGGAAAAACAGGTTTAGAAGAATCCGGTCAGGCTGCAGAAGTTCACAGTGCAATAAGCCCTGATCAGAAGCAGTTAGATCAAGAAGAATTCACTAAAGAAAAAGGGGTTGATACAAATGAACATAAAGAAATAAAAAAGGAACTATGCCAACATCTTGAAAGTCATTGTGGAGCTATTGAAGAGAAACCAATCAGACCTGAAAACGAACAAACAAAAGAAGCAGTAAGCAAAGAAAACAAAACAGTATTGAGCAGTGAAAATAACAAGATCTCTGAAGACGTAAACAGAGAAACAGTGCCAACCAAGAAAACAAGAAAAGGAGATCATTGGCCAAGTATCATTAAAAGAGTAAAGTACCACATAACAACCAGAAGTGAAGATCCAGAACAAGTACCTGAAGTGACAAGTCAAACTGAACAAGAGAAAAAGTCAGGAAAAAGAAAAAGTAAAAGACTGAGACTTGTGAATAACAAATTCAAGGGTCCTGACTGGACTTATATCATTCTTGAAGATTTTGAAAGCTCATAGTCAAGTGACAGTGGTGACGAAGGAACAAGTGCAGAACTAACATACGAAGAAGAAACAAGACCACCCTGACTAAACAAAAGAATCCTCTAAAGAAAAGAAGAAGAGATAAGAAGAGCAATCTTCCTTGTCGAAAAATGCCTGATGATAGAGTTATTGGGAGACCAAAATGAAATTGTTGTAGGAGATGCTGTGCAATCTGCATATATAGTCTAGTATTGGTGCTTATAGTATGGTTAGTCCTGATTGTAGCAGTTCCTTACCTTATGATAATAGATAAGAAGATTAATAATGAAACTAAAGGGAGGACAGCAAACATGAAGGGCAATAGAGTAGAATTAATGGCAGAAGATGAGGCAGAAATTCATCATGAAATAGCTGATAACGACACTAGTTTAAATGTTTTCACAAAGTTATTGTTTCAGTATGTAGACACAATGGAAGTTAGTAATTGTTATGTCTGTATGAAGTTACCTGAATCAGTAGCGGAAGGATTAACATACCATCATTTACCACTGACATATGGCATCTCATGTAGTGTATTAACAAGTTTATTTTATAGAACAGGTAGGCTACAGTATTATTATTCAAACTTAGATGTGATATTTTCTGAGGTTCCGATTCGCAAGAGTATGAACCCAGTGCTTAGTAGTCAAGACGCACAGTTTATGGGAGAATTTTTCTTAACAATGAAATCGATAGACATAACACATGCACATAGACACAATCTAACATGTTCTTTACTAGAAGAAGAAAAGATATTTTTGAATTTAGTATAAGATAGAAGACATGATTTTCAAAAGAAAGCTTCAGAGCATAAGGCTCAGTTGCCACCTTGGTCGGAGAAGGAAGGGAGTTATACACCTGGTAAAGCTCAAGCTGCAATGGCTCTGGATTTCGTAAAGAAAGGGAAAATTTGTCTTCAGAGGTTAAAGACTGATTATAACAATGTTTTCATCGGTACCAGTGAATGTGAACACAATTTTTTAATTCTGGGAGGTTGGGGACTCAAAGGAGGAACAGATTCAGTTTTTCCTGGAATCTATGTGGGAATAAGGCTTACTTTAGGCTTCCTGCACGGTGGTATGGAAGTTGTTATTTTGGAATAGTTTTTCCAAAGATATACCACGTAAAAAGAAACACTGGAAGCAATGAAAACAATAATGAATTAATACGTAGTAAAAGAGCTACTTTTTCAGAAATTGTACGTGATATATTTGGTGCATTGATACCTTCAGAGGGAATAATTCTGAACTCAAGGAAAATATGTAAATTGTCTACAGTGGTTGATCGTTTATCAACAGATACTGCTGGAGGTTTTCTAATGATTAATACTGAGATGGTTGCGATTAGATCTATGGTAATGCAAAATCGACTTGCTCTTGACATTCTATTGGCAAAAGAAGGAGGAGTCTGTAAATTATTGAAGACGAAACATTGTTGCACTTATATTCCTGATAAGAGTGCAGAAATTGGAACGTATATTAAGAACATAACTAAACTTGAGAAAGAACTTAAACCACTGGAAGTTGATAGTGTATGGGAAAGATTGACAAATAGTATTGCGTCAATTGGAACCTGGTTTGCTAATATACGGAAAGGACTTATAGGTCAAATATTAGTACCCCTAGCAGGGATAGCAATAATAATATTGACAATAACAATATGGTGCAAATGCTGTAGAAAGAATGGAACATATAAAGTGACAGGAAAAGGAAAGAAGAGAAAACTAGATGAAATAGAACTTGAAGAATGGAGAAGTGATTTATACAAAAAGTTGAAAGGGGATGTGAAAAACAGAAAATGTAAAAATGAGAATGAAACGAATTGCTAGAAGTTGGCATCTGATTGAGGGTAGTATTTTTGATGGCTCAGAAACGCCATCAGAGAGGGGATTGATGGAGCAAGGTTTCAAAAATGAAACTTGCTTGTACGCAATCTTCCTCATGGTATTAATTTATTAAACTTGTATTGTAAATACTAACCTTTGCATTCACAAACACAAGAGGGACAGAAGCTTGCTTATGTGTTTTACTAATGAATAACGCTTGTCTATAATCCAAAATGTCCGCTAAAGCGCGGGAACCTCAATGCGCATGTCGCAACCTGATCACATGGTGTGACGTCTTTCTTTGCTTGGTGGGAAACTTCTGCTTCTGCGCAGTGTGCACTAAAATGGCCTCTAAATGTTTTCACATGGTTAAGCTTGCTCTCATGTCATTATTAAATTGTCGTTTTCTTAATGCTACTAATGCAGGATAGTATTATAATTAATTGGGAATAGAGTAGGGAAAGTGGACATACAGTGAAACTTTTTATTTGTGATTTTAATATTTTCTTCTTGCACTTTTAGTAACTCGTAAACTTGGGCCTGGGTTGGTGTCTTGAAACTCGAGAGACAGATGGTTCTGCGCATGTGTCCTGTATGCCTGCCAAGTGAAGTCAACTTGGATGTCTCCCAAGGCCACGACCTATTGGCCGAAGATGATGTACTCAATGTTTCCGGCGGACAAATTGTTACTTTTCTCCTGTAAAATGTATAACATTTGTCGTGAGACGGGTGGGAAATAAAGTGAATGTAATAATTCGAAGGGACGGGAACGTAAAGACAATAGTCTTTACAATTTAGGCCAAATCGATATGGTGCGAGAATCCACCCCCTGTCCCTGTCCAATCAGAAGTAGTGGTCCCATATTTTAGCAACATTAAGGGGAGGTACATGGGCGTAGAAGGGTATAATAGAATATAGCATTAGTAAATTAGTCAGAGCATGCGTTCACGAAGAACAGGCGTCCATACTGCCAGAGCGCTCTCAACTCCAGACTGCCCAGCTGATCGGTTGCTGACTGAATTCCTGTCCGGAAGAGGTCCTGAGGAGGGGCGGCGGAGTCCATTAGAAGGAAGAACGGGAGAATCGAGAGAAGTCGAGTATCAGAGAGGGGAACGGCGCAGGCGTCGTTGTAGAGAGGTCACCGGTCCTGTCCTGATCCTGGAAGAAGTCTTTGCTCTTCATCCTTCCTGGGTCCTATCTTTTCCAACTCCTTGGCTAAGGGGCTTGGTTCTCTCATTTTAGGTAACTATACTGCAACCTTTAGTTGCGCTGCTGTCTCTATCTTCTCCTCTTCCTTAAACACCGTCATTTATTAGCAAAATCATTTCTATGCTTTTTCTTGGGTATTTCAATCAAGTACCGTGTTTTCTGTATTTTACTCTGCTAAAACTTTAGATAAACATTTTAAAACTTCCTGACTCAGTGGTTATTTCAGGATTATGTACTATAATGAATGTCACTCATTTTAAACTTCCCAATTAGCAAAGGATCCATTGGTAAGTTATTACTCTTCAATCAGAAGGTAATTGGTAGCAGGGACTTTGATAAAAGAGTACATCTGACACCCAGCGTAAGTATTAGTGTAGTGTGAATGTATGGGCCCAAGTGAGTATATGGTGTATGAATGTTGTTGGTTAATATTGCGCTGGATCACCAGGACCACCATCTAAGCTGCAGCTGTCGATGTGGAATTGCCTATCGGCCTTAACTTTTGACTTTGACCCTTGTCTAGTGCGACCAGATAATCGCGGTTGCCACCTTGTGCTTTTTGGAGCTATTTTTAATTCAAACTTTAAAAATGTGTACCTCCCATTCTACCCCAAAGGTAGAAAGGAAAGTTGTGTGTGTTGATTATGCTAGTCCTCACAAACTCTGTGAAGATTTTGTTTAATATTTGCCAACTTCAAAAAAGTTGTGATGTTTAAAACAATAATGGTTGAAACCTTCTGCAAAGATAAGATTTGTGGGGACAAAAACAAGCAATAGTTCGCAATGAAGGCTTTGGACCTGCTTTTGAGTATGGCATTTGCAGGGCTGGAGGACGGTGTACTACACTGAGCTGTTGGAATACCGACCACCAAGGTGAAAGATCTCTCCCAGTTAGGCAGAGATCTCTTTTGGCTCTTCCAGAATGCCTTTTTCAACAGTTCCACTGAAATCATTAAAACTTTGCTGAGCAGGTACCATGAATAATGTGCCCGTTCAGCAATTGTTTTTGTTTTTCAAAATCAAACTCCCAAAGAAGGAGTTTGCTATTGAAAAACAAAAAAGGAAATCTGCCTGACACACTGGAAGTTTTCTCTCAAAGTCAGTGCGTTATTTCTTTGGTTTCCTGATCAGGACTACCCTGGAAGTCTGAGCAGGAAATAGTATGTTGCAACAACCACCCTAAATAGAGCTGCCACTCTGAGATAATTTACCGAGCATCCCACTAACCGATGAGCCATTGGTCAAAGTTTCCATCCTGTGGTTTCAGCCTATGGTAAGCCATTGGATATAGGGAACTTCCCCAGACTCTAAATAGATCAAGTGTAGAGGTTGGAAGATCTGCCACCTTTCTGAAGAAGCACCCTTCTGCCAAACTGTAAATTAGGCTATTTGACATTTTTCTCATTGCTTGGGAGCCCCGAATGTAAAACCGTACAGTACACAAATTTGATCTGAAAGATCACTTAAGGTTACTGTAGCAAAGTCAACTTAAATGCAACATTCTCCCTCATATTCAATTTTACAGTTCTCCCTCAAACTTTCCAAAGTCGTGTTGGCATTAATTTCAAATTATAGAACTGACAGTAGATGCTTTTAAGTTGTGAAATCAGTCTCTGAATTACTATTTAGAGATGGCATGTTCCCTACATCCCTTCTCTTATAAATAGCAAAAGATTTCTCAAAACTGTGCTTCCCAAACCAAAAACACCATATATGGGGTGAGGGAATTCCTCACCGTCGAACCCTCATAGCTCCACACCAATTTCTGGGCATCTTTCTACCAACTGAATTGTTTATTTTGTTTGTTTGTACAAACCACTTACTCATTTTGTAAATAAGCACTTTTTTTCATTTTTCTAAATTGTACAAAAAAACCTTTCCCATATAGAGGAAGATCACAATAAAACCCTGCACATTTGTTTCGGAAGAGTGTGCAAAATTAAAACTCTGCTCTTCAAATCTTCATGAAATTAACAAGTTTGTGAAATTTTCATAACTTTACCAGCACAAATTTATTTTGTAAAAATAGTTCTGAGATGCAATGTGTCCGAAAATTCGGAATAAAAGTATGAGTTGACAGGTGTTTATTAATCTTCATACAATTTACTAATGCAAAGACTTGCAATTTATCTCATCCCTTATCATTACGCTTGAATCCAATGACTAAAATGCATATGTTTTTACACTGATTTGTGACGGACTTTACCCGTGTTGTAAATAATATTTCTCTTTCTTTATAAGACATTTAAGGGTTTCATTTTTAGATTAATTTGTATAATTGAATTTATATTTCGGTGAATTTTGCTGAAATTAAATTGCAGGTGCCGATATAATTATAATAACTGTTGGTATGTTTCATTTCTTTAGGCAGAAGAAGAGTTTCAAAAGGCCCAGAAAGTGTTTGAAGATTTCAATGTTGATTTACAAGAAGAACTGCCATCATTGTGGTCCAGGTACTGTATGGATTTGGAACAAAATTGAATTAATTATTTCCAAGAAAGAACTGAAGTTGAATGAAATTAATGTAAATAAAAGATAATCTGATCGTGAGGAGCAAAGTTTGAATTCAAGGGACAAATGTCCTCTTCACTTGTATATTGCACCAAGAATAGATTAGTAAGTAACTGCATGGGATATTTTCTACAGTGAAATTTGCAAACTATGGGAGTGATCCACAAATACTCCCACTGTACCTGACTCACAAGCTCCCACTGCTAGGTACCAAGGAACTCTGCATGCTTCCTCGGGGAAGCTTGCACAGTATCACTGTATCATGGGGTGGACGTTTGTACAGTGACTCCTGCTGGAGGACTGCAGTGCCCCGGTGGGTCCTGTGAGAGTACCGCAGTATTCGCGGCCCAATATTTTTTTTAAATAATATAAGGGGGGTCTCTCTGTGTCCCCAGAGAATTACCTGGGTGTCAGGGTGTCCCTATCCTTTCTCCTCATGCTCTTTTTCAACGACTATATTAGGATGCTGGGACAAAGTCCCTGAGTCCTGTAATGGCAGTCATAATATAGTTTGTTCACAGTTGCGGAATGCCAATCAGATAGCTCGATAGCATGGTATTGAAATGGCCAATGGGAGAGAAAGCTGAGTTGGCCTATCAGAATGCCCTATTTGTTTTATTTTTGGGTACTGCGGGACTCCCACTGCGCGAACTGTCCAGAAATACCTAACTTTTTCTGAGCATTAACCCCTTCATGCCCAACATGAACCCCTCTTTTTAAATGCACATTTCTTGAAAACGGCTGAACGGGTTTACACCACGTCACAAAAAGTACACTTTCTGAGTAAGGTTCTTACTCTTAGCCAAATTTGGTGTAATTACGTTTAGCTGTTTTTTCTGTATCAAAGAGCAAAGTTTCCTATGGAATTGACACTGGAAATCAATGTGTTGGGCTCCCTTTTTTCTTGCCCCCTGCTTAACCGATCAGCTTGAAACTTTCTATGAAGGATCCGAGGTAGATGGACTTTTTGGGGGGAAAGTTTTGTATAGATTACTCAAGTAGCACCAAAGTTATTAGCACAATCAGATACCCTCTTCCTATGGAAACTCTGATGTAACTATATTTACACGTGTTCCCAATCATTTTCAGAACAGGCAAAATGTGCTTTAAAACTTGAAAGAAAGCCAAATTTCTTACATTTCGAGAATAAAATGGGGCGCCAATCCATCTCTATGGGCCCGATTACGATGTCAGAGGGACCGGAGTCCGTCCGACATCGTTCTGGAACTGTAACCGAACGACCTCCTGTCGTCGGTTACAGTCCAGTAATTAGGATGCGACCGAACTATTTTCCGTCGCATGCCTACACCTACAATGTGAGCATGCATTCCAAACGGAATGCATGCTGACATTGTAAGGGGCAGAGGTGCAGTTCATCCCTGCACCCGTGGCAGGCACCACGGGGTGCAGGGATCAATAGGGGGGCACAATAGGTGCTCCCATGGCTGCCATTCGGTGGCCTGGCACCCATGGGGGCCCTGCTGGGGGTCCCCAAAGCTGTTTCCCAATGACCTTTTGTGCCGGAAAGGCCGGCACAAAAAGGCAGTGGAAAACTTCCATCGCAATCCCTCGGCCGGAAAGAGCCGGCCGGGGGATTACTGTGGGCCTTCCGGATGGCGGTCCAGCTCTCCGCGCTCGTCAGAAGCCATCCGGAAAACCGATTCGGTTTCCCTTCCTACTGACTCCATCGTAATGAGTCGGTTGGAAGGGAAACCGAATCAGTAATTACGATGCGGTTAGGATGGCTCTGACCGAGGGTCGGAGCCAAACCTAACTGCATTGTAATCGGGCCCTAAGTGTAACAGTCTCCAGGAATCCAAAATTGTCTAGAGCATTCCTCTTGGCCCCCAAAAAACTCACAATTCAACAATACCTTGTGATTCAGTGAGGCTCCATGGGTCCCTCTATTCAGATGGAACTATTTCCACCACTTGCTTCTCTGCATCCCTAATACATTTCACAGACTTTGACTTGAGTCTCTTCTAGAATATATATAGTTGAAAGTCTGAAAAAGTGCAAACTTCAATATGTTCCGAATAACTATACTTGAAAGCCTTGAATTCTCCACATTCAATTTTTTTTATTTTTATAAACGTTTTATTGTCACATAAACAACAAATAAAACAGAACATTGCTGGTTACTATTGGCAGTGTCCATTAGTTGGTACAATCATCATAGGTTATACACACAGGTAATGCATTGTGCATAGTTACTGGACATTCACGTCTTAATTTAGCATATTGTCTATTGTCTGGACCCCTGACCCTGGAATTGTAACCGACCCTGTAGTAAACCTTGTGAGCTAGTCGCTTAGGTCTGGTTCTGATTCCTCTGCCGGGGGGGCACATATGTTACCACGGAACGAATTCCACTTGCCCCACACCCGCTCCCATTTTTTGGGACATCCTCTGTGTGTGAAAACTGCTTTTTCGGCCACCATTGCTCTATCCATGTCTTGGCACCAGTGTTGTTGCAAGGGAGTAGTGGATGCGCCCCATTGCTGTGCAATGTTACGTTTAGCTAACGTGATCCCGAGGGTTGCCCAGTCTCGTGTTGAGTGATTAAGGTCGGTCGGTTCCCATACATTGAGGAGGCACCTCTTTGGCTCAGGGGGAACCCCAGCGCCACACACCCGGGTAATCGTCTCCATGACCGCCTCCCAGTAGTGTGTTATGTGGGGACATTCCCATAGCGTGTGGTAATAGGTGCCCCGTGTCCCACATCCCCGCAGACAGAGAGGCGTCTCTGTCCGGCCAATTTTGTGGAGCATAGTTCTAGTGTAGTATGTCCTATGTAGGATCTTCAGTTGCACCAGTTGTAGCCGTGACGGGATTGCCACCTCTCGTGGGGATGCCAGTGCCTCCTGCCATTCCTGGTCGTCCTTGTCCCCTAAGTCAACTCACCATTTGTCTCGCAAGGCCTGCGTGGGATCTTTCTGATTATACATTAGTTTGCGATAAGTGAGGGAAATAGCTTTTTTAGTTAGGCGGTCTGTAAGGAGACGATCCTCGAGCGGCGATGATTCGGGGAGATCGGTGCCTCTGGGTATGGCCATTGTGAGTGCGTGTTTAATTTGTGTGTAGCGAAACTGTTCGGAATCAGCCATTTGGTATGTTGTTCGTAGTTGGGCGAATGTCACTACTTCTCCCTTTTTCCAGAGGTCTCCAATTCTCGAGATACCAATAAGGTCCCATTGTGCAAAGCCCTTACTGTGGCGGAGCATACCTAGTTTAGGCGTGTCCCACAGTGGTGTAAGTTGGGTGAGGACTCCCTCCCAACCAAGCACTCGCTGCGCTGTGAACCATATGTTTATTGTATGTGCAGTGGGACCAATCCATGCGCCTTTTTTGCTTTTGCGGTAAAGTGCCGCTAGGGGTCCACCGGCCCCGAGAGCATGCCTGTCAAGCCGGAGAGCCGGTTCCTCCTGCGGGGCATGGAGCCATTGGTTCACTATAATAAGTTGCGAGGCCCAGTAGTACAATTGTACGCTGGGCAAGGCTATTCCACTATCGTACCAGCTTCTGGTGAGTTTGGATAGGGCTATGCGGGGTGGTTTTCCCCCCCAGAGGAGCAGTCCCACTTCAGCCTCAATGGCTTTAAAATACGAGTTTGGGACCGGGGTAGGCGTATTTTGCAGGGCATATAGGAACCGTGGAAGAGCCATCATCTTGAACAAGGCTGCACGGCCCAGAAGGGTCAGGGGTAGTGCATGCCAGTGTTTCACATCGTTCTTAAGTCTCAGGAGAGGTGCCGCGAGATTGCGCTCATAGAATTGCGTAGGATCGGGCGTGACGTGGATGCCCAGGTATTTAAAACCGTCCGTCCCAAGCTGTATCGTCACTCCCCTGGGTAGGCGCGGAGGAGGGCCATGGAGGACAAACAAAACCGATTTCGCCCAGTTAATCATGTACCCCGAATATTTCCCGTATGATGCACAGATATCCAATAGACGACCAATTGAGCGGCTGGGGGAGGTCATGTATAGTAGTATATCATCTGCGTACAGTGATATACGGTCTTCCCACCCCTCCATCCACCTTAGTCCCCGTATCACTGGGTCTTGTCGTATCCAAGTCGCGAGGGGCTCGAGTACCAGGGCAAATAGGAGTGGGGACAATGGACATCCCTGTCTGGTCCCGCGTCCCAGAGGAAAGTCCTCAGATATGCGTCCATTGACTACTACGTGTGCCATGGGTTGTGTATATAGCAACTGGACCCACGCCCGAAAATTAGGCCCAAAGCCAAAGTGTTGCAGTACTGCGAACATAAATGGCCACTCCACCCGATGGAAGGCCATACTGGCGTCTAACGATAAAATGACCGCCTCTTCTTGGATGGTGGACATTCGAGCCATCACTCCGTGTAGCCGTCTTAGGTTCATTGCTGTGTTGCGGCCTGGCATAAAGCCGGACTGATCCGGGTGTATAAGAGACGTGAGGTGTGGTTGGAGCCTGGAGGCTAGAATCTTAGCTAGAATTTTCGCCTCCGCGTTGAGGAGTGAGATTGGACGGTATGAGGTGCAATCCTGAGGGGGCTTGCCGGGTTTTGGGATTGTCACAATGGTCACTATCCTCTGATCCCTGGGAAGTATTCCCTTATCTAGACTGTCTACATACATTGTTAATAAGTGAGGCCCCAGCCTTTCCGCTTCTGTTTTGTAGAGTTCCACCGGAATGCCGTTGGGACCCAGTGCTTTGCCTGATTGCAGCCCTCTAAGCGCAACGGTAATTTCGTCTACCGTGAGAGGTTCATCTAATGTGTCGACGTCTTGGGTTGTCAATGTAGGCAAACGGATATCTTTGAGAAAGGCCAAATTCTCTTCTACCGTGGTGCTCGTGGTGGGAGTGTAGACCGCCTCATAATGCCGTGCAAAGGCAGTTACTATGTCTGGTGGGTCCGTTATGTCCTTCCCAGAGGGTAAGTGTAGGTGAGCCACCCAGCGACTAGCGCGTTCTTTCTTGTCTAGCCAGGCCAGCAACTTACCAGCCTTGTCCCCTACCTCGTATATCGTGTATTGCGTTTTTGCGGCTTTTGCCTTAGCGTCTTCCCATGCATAGTCCCTGTATGCTTGTTTGGCCAAGTTCAGAGTGTGCGTTGTCTCCTCAGTCTGAGCTCTGGTGTGTTCTTCTTCGGCTAGGCTAACTGCGCTCTCGAGTTCCTGTACCTGTAGGATCTTGTCTCGTTTGTGTGAGGTTATTACGGATATTGCCTGCCCTCGCAAAACCGTCTTGTATGCCTCCCATAAGTTACTAGGGGAAGCCACAGATTGTGTATTTTCTTGAAAATATTGTTTCGTGGTTGTGCTCAGTTGTTTCCTGATAGTCGGGACTTTCAAATACCCCGGGTAAATTGGATAAATGCGTTTACGTCCCATGTGCTGCGATGTGTAAGTTACTGATAGGAGAGAGTGATCCGATATGCCTCTGGGGAGGTGTGTGATCTCTGTGATTGCTGCAAGGCTTGTTGGGGATGCGAGGATATAGTCTATCCTTGACATACTATTATGGGCTCCGGAGTGATAAGTGTATTGGCGCGTCGAGGGGTGTCGTGCACGCCAGACATCTATAAGTCTCATAGCGTCTGTGAAGTCACTTAGATGTGAGAGGGGATTTCCCCGGTCCCGTGGTGGTAACCGATCCCAAGAGGCGTCGAGGACGTCATTGAAGTCGCCTCCCACCACCAGCTCCCCAGGAGGTAATGTGAGCAGGAACCTACCAAGAGCCGGGAAGGCCAGACTGTGGAGCGCAGGGGGGACATATACGGCCACTAGGTTGTAGGCTCGTCCCTCCCATTGACAGGATAATGCCGCAAAGCGCCCCTGATCGTCCGCCTGGGTGCTATGTACTATTAGTGGGCAATTCTTTCGTAGCAGTATCCCCACCCCTCTGGATCCTGTAGTAAATTCGGAGTGTACTATCATTTTGAACCCCCATCTGTCCAGTGCTTTAGTGGCTGATCCCACCAAGTGAGTTTCCTGTAAGAGGACTACCGATGGAGGTTGTCTCTTAAGATATTGTAGCACGAGTCCTCTTTTAATTTTGTTGCCTAGGCCGTTAACATTCCACGATATGAGGGGTAAGGGGGGCAGGGCCTGTGAGTGTCGTCCAGACGTAATTGTGAGGGGTCCGGAACTGTGTCACCCAGGACGTTGAGGCAGCTTTGGGACATCGGAATCGTGTGTGTGAGTCAATGGGGTCCCTGTGTTCAACCCTGAAGCGTGTGGTACCAGCATGGAACAAATATACATTTCCAAAAAATAAGAAAAAAACCCGAACTCTAACAATATCTTATTCAAAACCCCCCCCTCCTCCCCCCTCCCTGCCTCCCTGCTAGACGGATTGCCAACTACCCGCCACCCCAACTGTGCAGAGTGCTTTAGTCCCATGAACAGTACTTGCGTGTGGGGGGAGAGGGCATCCGGGGCACTTCGAACATCCCTTCACTCCAAGACGTTGAAGGGGTCAGGATATTACCATAAGTATAGCATCTAAATTAAGGGTTCAGGCACAGCGGTAGGTCTCTGTAAGTTCATTTCTGGACCGCCCCAGGTGATCCGCGCCACAGCCAGGCAGCTCGGCATGGGGTGGGCGGAAGTTCCTTCAACGAAGTCCCATCGCTGTCAAGTCGGCAGTCGCCGTCCGCATGGGGTTAGTCCTCTGTGTCTGTTTGGCGTCGATCGTCGTCTCCTTCCGTGTTTCTCCGGCCCTGGGATGCCGCTTCCGCAGAGTGGCGTTGTTGTCGCCCATTGTCGTTTTTGGATCTGTTGGTCTGTCTCCAACCCTCCAGCCAGTCGTGGGCGTCCGCCGGTGTCTCGAAGAACCAGGTCTTGCCGTCCGCCACCACTCGGAGCTTTGCAGGAAAGAGCATGGAGTATGCAATTCCTCTGCCTTGGAGTTCCTTCTTGACCTCAAGAAAACTCCTCCTCTGCTTGGTGACTGCCGCCGTATAGTCGGGGAAGAAGGAGATGACGGAGTTGTCTATGCGCAGAGGTGGAGCCACTCTTGCTGTTTGGAGGATGGCGTCTCGGTCCCTGAAATTAAAGATCCTGGCCAGGATCGGGCGAGGGGGTGCTCCAGGCTTTGGCCTACCCCCGGGTATTCTGTGCGCCCGCTCCACCGAAAAGAAGCTGGAGAGACCCCTTGGTTGGAGTTGATTCTTGATGATGTCCTCCACGTAGAGGTCCATGGCTAGAGGCCCCTTTGACTCCGGAACTCCTGTAATGCGGACGTTGTTTCGTCTCGACTGGCACTCCTGGTCATCCAGTTTGGCTGCCATCTGGCGATTTTGAGCTTCCAACTGCTGGACCTGTCTTTGGGGGCCGGCTGTGTCTTTCGTGAGAGTCGCCGTCGTGGTTTCCACCTCGTTCATTCTGGAAGTCATTTTCTGGAAGTCGGCTCGGAGGAACGATACATCGGAGGAAATGGAGCCCACTGTCGTTTGAAGGTTCGTTAAGGCGGACATTATGTCTAGTAACGTGACCTCTGGCTGGCCCCCTGTCGCGGCGTTGACCTCCGTGGGTGCCCGCTGGGTGGCCGCGTCCGTCGCGTCTTTGGAAAAGGCATATTTGTCCAGTTTGGCTTGCTGGGTCGCTCGTGGCCCCGACCGCCCATCGTGCCTGTCCCGCGGGGTTACTGGTATTGCGCAGTGCTCACCGCCGCCTGCCTCGTGACTGTGCGTTACCTTGCGGCCTGTCGGGTTTCTTGCTCGATTTGTAGGCCCTTTGGTTCCAGTGGCGGCCGAGCTATTTCAGCACAGTGGAGCCTGACTCTGTGCTTAATTCACTGCCCTGGCAGTACGTGGGTCTCGAGGTGTCGGCACGGCGTAGCCACCAGCCTGTAATCACGCCGGGAGATTCCGGCCACCTTCCCCCGTGCCTGCGTATCCTTGTAGGCCAGGCGGGAACCTCACAGTTGAAAATGGCGCCGAGGCACCGGAGTGGAGTCGCCCAGTGCAACCAGGCAACTTAGCAACTTAGGGCCTGCAAGTGTCCCAGGAATCATTCAGGATCTCACCATCAGGGAGCGGACTCCACCTCGGGGTTCTCGGCGCTGCACCCGAGTCCCTCTCCTCACAGCGGTATGGGTCACTGGCCACGCGGTAGAGGCGGCTCCCCGGTGGCCTCCGGTGCGCCGCGGCTCACCGCCTCCCTGACTGATATTGCACCCGGGGGTCACAGACGTTCAGTGTCCAGGTCCCGGCCGATTAAGAGGCCGCAACCGGTGTCGGGGCCCTGCAGGCGTTTTCTGGCGTGGAGCCGTGAGGGCCGCTGGGCGGGGGGTTAGTGATCAACACCGGGCCTCTCCCGGTGCCCAGAGCCGTCGCGATGTTAGATGGCCCCGCGGGGGCTCCTTAAGCGCTCAACGGTGTCCCGACGATCAGCTGCCCAGGCGTAGTCCCCTCCGCAGTGCGGCACCCTCCGCCTCTCACCGTTGTACTGCCTTCCCGCCTCGCGCCCACGGATCAGTTGCGAAGCGTCGGTCCCGCTCCAAACTCGGTCAGGACTTGCCTCCGGTGTTCCGATGCCTGAAAAAGGTCTCGGGTGATAATTATTGTGCGGATAAATGTCCGGATTACTAGGGGATGTTCTCGTGTTGCCCGGAGCTCAGTTAGGTTGCGGCCATTACTCTCGGCTGCAAGCCACGCCCCCCACATTCAATTATTGACTAAGAAATATCTTTCACCCAGTCAAAATATATATTTTTCTAAACTTATGGGATCTACAGATCCAGAGATCCAAGCCAGCTACACAGATTCCACAGCAGCAACAAATACCTTTACTTTCCAGCACACAATTCTCCATCTTTCTAAGATATGTCTTTGACTCAGTGCACACCTCAATGGATCCTAGGTCAGATCTACCAAATACAAGTTTGATCTTCAATTATTATTAGCATCCTGTTATGCCGGAACTGTATTATTGTTGGAAGCACTTATTGAGAATCAAGCTAAATATGTATATAGTGATGCTTCATGTGAAACCCTGTTGCTCTTATTGTTTTAGCAGTGCCAGCAGCTTCTTAGCGCATCTCTAAATCAACTAAATATCCCTGCATGAAGCATCATGCTGAGGTGACAGCCCAGGTAGTAGTTGTGCCTGTGGAAGAGGAAAGAGTCTCCAGCTCTGATGGTGGGTCAGTGATGAGAGAGCAGTTCTGCCGCAGATCTGTGGTAGTCTGTGCTGTCATCACAGAGTCTCAATCTGAGGAGGACATTCAGATGGTTCCTGGAGGCTCTTGATGGCCAAGAGTCTGTTTGCACAACATTAGTCATAAATATGGAGCCTCTGTGTTTGGTATATTATTCCCTAGTGTACACAAGCACACAGTTAACATATGTGCATGTGTGCACCAAACATGCACAGTGTACTTTAACAAAACAGCAATCTAGTCCTACTCTCTAAGAGCATGCCTGTGGCTCTTGCTCTTTATGATGCCCTGAAGTTGCCCACAAAGTTAGGGGCAGTCCTTGACTGTAGCCTTTCTCTTTGACTTCACTCATCCTTGTAATTGCTCCGAGGGCCCTTGAAAAAAGGCCAAGTTTGGAGGATGTCTTGTACAGCTCCACGTTTTACTGTCCATAACAAACAGCCTTGCTCTGCTTCCTGTGACTTCTGACTGTGCCAGAAACCACCAAGTGATGTAGTGCATCCTTCTCTCTATTGTGGTAGGTCCTGTGAGTCGTGGTGAGATCACTAATACATCTTCCTAATACAGATCTGGGATTGTTGCTAAATGTACACTTTTCTTGTTGGCCTATATTCCTTTTCCATTTTATGTGTGCAAGAACATGTTGTGTGGCAAACATGCATGTGGGTTAAAAGGAATTCTCTCTTTACATTGGGAATACCCTCTGTTACTACACAGCTTCAGCTTAGCACAAGTACATTTATTATTACAAAAGAGGCAAGCTGGTAATACAATAATGCCACTGTGTGTAGCCTGTGACATAAAGGTCATTACTTTGCAGTTTTATCATAATTTAGGCACATGCAGGTGGTCACCCTCATACTTTGATAAGGGCCCTGAAATTGTGTGGTCTGTGTGAACATTACACTATACATAAAATATCAGCAATGTTTGATACCTTATTCAGATTTCAGTATCGACATTGCTTGTATATATTGCCGCATGGCTGCTATGCTTACAACAAAATAAAATACAAATCACAAAATAAATTATATTAACAAAGGATGCAGTGTATCAGAAAACAATCATTTTCTCCTTAATCCTCAATGATGTTTCCATTGTATCATATTGCAGAAAAAAGGAATGTAGTATTTGTCAGGGACTTCAGAACCCAATGAGGCGTATTCACAAAGACAGTTGGAGAACATAAAATAGTACTCCGACGGTGGCCAAGGGCTCCATGGAGTAGGCAACAATGCGGAGGAGCTCCCGGGCATACAGCCCACTCTGCCAGTTATCTACTGAGCACTGCATGCAATTTCCCGCACAAAGGGGGGCAATGAGGACTAGAGCAGCCATTGGACATTAGCCGCCTGACACAGCACAAAGCACGATTGCCGAAGCCTTCACAAAAATCATGGTGCCCAGCCAAGATGGCAGCCGTGCCGTAGAGCGGACGAGCTGGGCCCCAAATAAGGACCCTCGCATGGCACCTGTGACCAGTGGTGCAAGTCTAAACCCTGCCCACACCACCAGGAAGGGCTCCTTTCTTTTATTACTGCAGAAGCAAAGGCGAACGGGTCCACGAGCGGCTGTGGAAGAGCAACCGCAGGCTACTTGTGTGACCGAGCACAAGGGGCGAGTCTGGAGAGTGGCAGGGAGTGATCGCCCACCACACCACCAAGTTCGGGCCCAGCAAATTGTGGAGTCTGTTCTCCGCAGACAGCTTTAACACTACAGCTGGCAGCATTGGGCACCCCTAAGCCAAAAACCAGACTGGGTGCAGTTCCCACCTCACCCCTCCTCCTGAGGGTCACAGCAAGCATGAACCATGCTAAACTATGATCAGCATGAAGCCCAAGCAGGGGAAACTGGGCCTAGACTAGATGCCAGACACTAACGCTTTACAGCTACCGACCATGGACAGACCATCCCAGCAGTCGCTGGAAGCAAAATTAGATGCACACTCCTCCAAGTTTACAGAAATATTACAAGCAATACTTGACATGAAAGGCACCCTTGAAACAAAGATTGGCACAGTGGCAATCGATATTGCACTGCTGCGGGAAGACCACAAAAAACTGAAAAAGCAGGTGCAAGAACAGGATCTGACAATGTGAGAGACCATCCCAACCATCAAAATTCTGAAACACACAGTTGAGGAACAGCTTCAAGACATTAAGAAACTGCAGGCCTGAGCTGAGGATACTGAAGGCATATATGCAGCTTGGGACTACCACAATGTCCAGGCCTGAACTATATCTGGTGATCTGGCTGATAGCTGAGGTTTATTGCAGCTGCTCCACGGCTTTTTGTTGAGCAGGTCCACGCAGTTCCTGGGAGTGCACTCCCCCGGAGTACAGCCACATGTGATGGTTGTGCGATTACAAAACTATAGGGATAGGGACCGGGTCCTCGGGTGTGCAAGGAAACATGGCCCATGGTGAATAGGAGAAGGCACGGTTCAAATATGTCCTGACTTTAAGATGAAAATACAAAAACAGCGTGGGTCATTTCTGTCAGTTAAATGGGAACTGCATTAACTTGAACCCCTGTATGCCTTAATTTTCACAACCAAGCTGTGACTTGAGACCAACAACAAGGCACACTTTTTCTACACCCTCCCAGGAGGATGGGTGCTGGTTTGAAACCATCGACGTGGACATCGCGGAGGAGACCCGGCCGAGACCGTGCAGAAGAAGCAGACACCGGGAGACCCGTACGGGCCGTCAGAGGACAATGGCTAAACCTACAAAGGAACAGGCTGTCACGGAACAAGCCTACCTGGCATGAATGGCATCTGATCATAACCATTTGCTGATCACTTTGGGATGGACCCATGTGCACCCCAGGATCCCCACGTGGTGCCTGTCGGTAGAAGTGGTCCATGATACCCCATTCCAAACAGAGATCAGGAGCCACATAGAATAATACTTTACTCGTAAAGCGGAGTCAATGCAATCAGGCAGGATTAAATGGGATGCATCCAAGGTGGTGCTACGTGACCACTGCATACACACCACTTACAGGATCAAAAAGAAGCTCTAGTGGGAGCGCAAAGCCCTTGAACAGGAGATGCACAATGCTGAAAGACATGCCACCACAGACCTGACATACCTACAAACCTTGGTGGCCGCAAGGCAACCATACGACGCACACTTAACCCGATTGTGCAAGGTCCATTACCCAGAATACCTAGCGAAACAGCTCAGTGAATGTGACAGGGCAAGATGCTTACTGGCCTGTCTCCTCAAAGCCGGACAAGTTAAACCCCTATTTACACGATCCAGGATGAAACCAGAGAGCTTAAATATACACAAGCTGTAATAAATTATATCTTCGCACAGTACTACCAATCACTTTACACTCCAGCCGCTGAACAGCTGGGATGGAGGTGGTAAGGTACCTAGAGGACCCGGACCTCCTTAAGCTTTACCAGACTCAGAGGATGGCTCTTGAGGCCCCCATCACGCTGGAAGAACTAGTGCCAGTAAACAAACAGCCTCTGACAGGGAAAGCCTCCTTATCTGAAGGTATTCTGGCTGAGTTTTACTCAGCATATCAGACTCGACTTGCCCCAAAACTACTCACTATGTTCACAGAGGTGTTTAAGTTAGGGTCTCTGAGGGAGGCCCTGAGAGTGGTGTTACCCAAACAAGACCAAGACACCACAGATGTGTGGTCATTCCTTCCATTGTCGCTGATCAATTCCGATGGGAAAATCCTGGGTATACTACTAGCACTGCGTATACAACAAGACCTGCAGACGCTGGTCCATATGGACCTATTAAGCAATATACCTGATTGAAACACCACATTAAATCTTCGGAAATTGTTTCACGTAATGGCACTCCGATCCTTCTCTCAACGGATATTGAAAAAGCAGTCGATACGGTATTATGGCCTTATCTGTTCACAGTCATCGAGGATTTGGATTGAGACCCAACATCCTACGATGGATATGGCTCATGTACACGCAACCCCAGGTGAGAGGCAGGGTTGTCCTCTGTTCCCCTACCTTCTTTTTGTCCTGGCGATGGAACCTCTGGCGCACGTGCAGTGTGAGAAGGCCCCGGATTGAGGCATCTGACTGCCCAATGCCACTCATATGTATCTATGTACGTGGATGACATTTTGATATACCTTCACAATGCGGAGCAATCACTGCCTGGGGTAATTACTCTGTTGACACACTTTGGCTGGGTGTCTGGATTGGCATTAAAGTGTAATAAGTTCTGCCTGTTACCACTGGGGTCGACGTCTAGGCAGACCACGTGGATGGTGCTAGCTATTGTGGGAAGCAGAAATATTATGATATTTGGGGGTACAAATCTTTGGGACAAAGCAAGGCTATAAAACGGTAACTTAGGTTGTGTGCCATATAATGCTGGACAATGTATTGCCTTTTAATGTGCACTACTGCTGTCACCCATGGGCAGGATAGTGATAGCCAAGATGTTACTACTGCCCAGAGTTCTTTATTAATTCACTTCTCTACTGCTCCTACTACCAATGAGATTCTTCCCAGACATGGGTGCTCTGCTCCATCTGCTGATCTGGGCTCAAGTAGATGCAGATTGGTTCTAACCATGCTACAGCAGTCAATTGCCAGTGGAGGCCTCGCCTCGGGTCTCCAAACTATGAGGCCTACTAGTTGGTGATGCAGCTACAATGGCCGATGCGATGGCTGACACCAGGGAGAGGCGGTATGCTAGAAGAACTAACAAGAGCGACGGAGCCCATCTTCTTGTATGCAGAAATACTAAGGAGCAGTCCCCTACCCGCTGAGGTGTGGGTGTTGTGGGTGGCAAAGAGATGCTGTCAACAGTATGTGAAATGGGCACAACTAAGCGTGATACATGCTCAGGGGCTACCACTCTGGCTCACCCCGCAATTATAAGCATTGACAGCGCACCTCAATCATCAAGCATGGACCCATGCAGGGGTGATCACTGTGATAGACCTTTTCTCCAACTGTACCCTTCACACGTATGACACCTTGGCGGACAGTTGCAAACTGGGTATGGGACTTCCAGTGGCATAACATTAGCCCCAGCAGAGTAGGGGGCCTGAGCTCCAGGGGGCCCCTATAGCACTGTGCATGAGCAGCAAGACCCTGGCCAGAGTGCTCCTGACTAGCTCCCGGGGGGCCCCCTCCATGTACTTTGCAGGGGGGCCCCCTCAAGTTTCTTTATGCCACTGGGGGCTTCCTCACACATAATGAACTTTGGGTGCAGTCAAGGACACATGGAGGGAGGGTCAGGTTGAACCTCCAAAGGACGCCACGCTACACACTCTCCTTGCACACAGGATCGAAGGGCAAGCTGTCAAAAATCCTTCAAGGGTTAATTTCTGCTTCGCTATACAAGAGCCTTTACTCACTCAAACAAAAATAAGAAGAGCCACTTAACAGCGAGATTACTGACAATGACTGGGACAAGATTTTAAGATACACCAAAAGTGTGACAAGAAACCCTTGCTTCGAGTCTGCCCAATTCAATTACCTACACCACACGTACTTGACACCGAGACAAATATGTAACCCGGTTTACCAGATACTTGTCCACACTGCCCATCGCCTCACGTTGACTTTATGCACATGCAAATCACAACAACATTGAGGGAACCCACGGGCAGACAGATAACTCAAGATGTCAGGACGAGTCTGATGGGCCACCTATCCTGCCTGTTCAAACACAAACACACAGCTAGGTTTATAAACCTGGGGCTTGTCTTGGCTAAACACACCATAGCTATGGAGTGGAAGGCGTGGCGGTCCCCAGATGCTGAAAAGTGGCTGAAAAATCAGAAATGGTCTAGGGCAAGAGAGAAACCATTAAGCGCACACTTGGGGGTGGACAAGGCACTACAGGACTCGATTGACGGGAAACACTGCTGACAGCGGTACAGGCCAAAACTGATGAAAGGCCCCCGTAGCTGTTAGATCCTGGCAGCTGCTTCCGCGCTAGTGACACTACGAACCGGGTGAAATGACATGATCTGAAAACTCCACACTAGTGTTTGTGCCAGATGTAGTTGTCACACAAGCAATGCATGCCAGGATCTGAATACACCCAATTCACCATGAAACCAGTACCTACACAATAAACATACAAGTATTCCTGAGACGCTCAACGAGAACCCACACCCCTCCAATCCCACCACAATGCTTGGTCATGTATATTGACAAGATCTGTGTCTGAGGACCGCTGTTAAAATGTAATTGTTTGTGTTATCACTGCCATCAACCACCCATTGCAAAAGCCACTGTAACAAACACTGTGTAACAATTGTGAGGATTTAAAACAGCTTCAGCCATGTACCGTGGTAAGAGATGTGAAGGATATACACTGTCCTCAATGTGTACAAGAAATGAGATTTGCAAAAAGTAAAATGGTCAATGAAAATATTCAGCAAAAAAATATTTTAAAAAATAGTGCTCCGCTAGTGCTTTTTCATGGTCTTTCACGCCTTTGTGAACACCCAAAAAAAATCTAAAATGTGAATATTCAGGGAATAGTCATATACAGTTATTACAAATAGAACTGGGCCCTCTATTCACTTTCACTCTGATGCAGTTAGACTTTTTGGTACTGATTCACAATGGTATGTAAGAGTACAGAAAAGAGTACTTCTGTAGTACTCCTTCTCGTACTCACAAAAGGTTCACGTTTGTGAATCGGCCGCCTTGATTGGTCTTTGTGATCCTCTCTCTATCTTAAATTAGCATGCCCCACCACACTCGCTTCCTTGTCTGGATAGCTTGATTGTATGTCCGAGTGCTGGCAGATTGCATTCTCTTAGGCAGACTAAGGGTCATCTGAAGAACACTTGAATTATTCAGCTTTGCATTGCAAAGGTAGGAAAGTAAGGCTGAATTATTGAATTTCTCTTATTTTTCAACCTACTTGCATGTTCATGCACACTCAAGATCAGCAGCCATTGTTAACACAATCCATAAAACTTTGTCTGGCTGTCCTAAGTATTTCTAAGCTATGCCTCAGTAAAAAGAAAATCATTGGGAGGGAGCCCGTTTAGAAGTTGTATATTACTTTTTACCTGGATGTCTGCTTTAAAGAAGTGAGCAATTCTGTTTGCATTCATACTTGAGTGACACTTGTGCTTTTCAAAGGAGCAGCAATCTTCCATTGTAAACTCAAACAAATAAATTTTCTGTAAGTGGCAGACAACAGTTCGCACCCTATTATAGTTGTACATAAAAGCTCTAAGTGTGCTTTTTAGTGATGAAATCACTTGTTGTCTTATAATGCCCCTCAAAAGTACAGCAGCTATTAAATATTTGTCTTGTTTGCGTTTTTGCAGAGTCTAATTTTTTTTCATTTTTGTGTTTATTTTTCAGACGAATAGGCTTTTATGTGAACACCTTCCAAAACATTTCCAGCATTGAATCTAAATTCCACAAAGAAATTACAGGGGTAAGTGGAGAAGATCTGATTTTGTGGATTACTGGATAGATGTATCTCAAAAGGTGATCCCTGCCCACTGTGGTTTGTGTTCACTAAGAGGGGATGTGGTCAAAGTCAGACTCCCACAACAACTTCAATAAGAACTCTACAGAGTCAAAGAAAATGCATAAAGCTTCCTGGAACACCTTTTTATAGTGTTGGTTGATGTTGAAGGCCTGTGGGCTTATTTACAGTTTGGTGGGCAGGGTATTCCGCCACAAACTCCTAGTTTACCCGCTTTATTTAGAGTCGAGTGAAATGTCAGTGGAAACCTTTGACCGATGGCCTGACTGGCATTGGGCTGTCAGTCAAAGAACCTTAGACCATCCACCCTATTTAGGGTCGACATTCCCAGATACTTTTTTCCTGTTTGGGACTGCCCTGGAAAGCCTAGCAGTCCCAAACAGGAAAACAAATAAATGCCCCCCAAATGCGGGGAAACAAACTTCATTGCAGGCAGGCAGAGGTCTGTAGATATGATGGCTGTGGTCTTCCATTGCGCTGAAGTGCATCTCTCCGCTTTCTTGGAGGAATGGAGTACAGCGTGCTAAACTCTAATTAAGCCCCTCACTTTTAAGAAGTGATTGGTGAGTGCAGAGATGCAGCAATATAAACAAATATAAAGCCAAAGAAAAAAGGTCCAAACCACTAGTAAATATAAATGTATATTATTAAATCAGTAGCTAAACAGTACTTCAGGAAAATAATACAGGTAAAGGGGGTAAAATTAGGTTTAAATTTAACATTAAAAACAATGGGAGCAACGAATAACATTGGCTTCTAGACAATTCAATAAAAATTAGAACACATTTTAAAAAATATTAAGAGACTGATTTGGAGTTGGTTGGTAACTGGAAGTACTTTGGTTAGTGGAGGAAGTGTTAAATCCTCTAGGGAACAATTCTCCTTTCTGAAGAAGCCGTGAGAGTATTTAACTCCCCTATACCAGTCCAGGAGTAATTCTGCTAGCAGAATGTAGCACTCCCTTCATCATCTGGAGGATTTGCCTTCACCACCTTATTCTAAATCAAGTCATAAGTGTTCTTTTTGGTCTTCTGAGCAGTAGCTAAGTAGCCCCTGTCTGCTAGCCGTGTCCTCTTAATTGTTTTTAGAGCTTTTTGTTAAGGCAATTGTGGTTATTCCACTTCAGTGACGTTGTCACCGCTAGGAGGAGCCACGTTAACCGGGTAACTTCCAGTTGAAATTCTGCCAAGGCCAGTGTTGTATGGTAGCTGTACCCTCACTATATCACATTTGTTATATCACATGACAAGTATTTGTCACTCAGTATATCCACCGAACTACTGCATTGTATGGCAAGAATAGATAAGTACATGTAGAGTTAAGAATAGTAAATATACCAGTAAGTGATGTAGTGTATGCAATATTATTGAGGGTCGACATTATCAACTTTGATATAGTCAGTGCTTCAAATGGGAAAAATTAAGTGCAGGTACTCAACAAATTGAGATGTGGACTAAGAGTGGAGCTGGGGGTGGAGCTAGGGGTGGGGCTAAGAGGAAGCATTTATTAACAAGATTAAATCTTTCTCAGTGTACAATAGTGAATGATGATATGCTAACTGTATTATTAAGTTTGCATGTAAAAAGGATTTATTTAGCAATGTTTTTCAAGTTTCAAATGTGTGCAGATAGCCGCATAATTCCAGCTGCACAAAATAATTAAAACACTAGTGCTGCCACAACCAAACCAGTGGCACATAATGAAATGGATCATGCCGTAGCAGAACCAAATTCTAGCATGTGTGTGGTTTACTTTGGACGCAAGTGCATCACATGTATAAAGTTCGAAATAGCTGAAAATAATAAAAAATGGCGCTGGAAGTGGGGCTTAATAGATATCTTGCAAGAGTTATTGTTTGATCACTGTGAAATTTGTCCATTTCTGTTATATCTATATCTCTTGCTCGCTCTCCTTCTCCTCACTCTCCCCACTTTCTTTCTCCTCTCTCACCTGTTTCTCTACCCTTTCACTTTCTCTCCATCTCTTATGGGCACTGAGGCAATGCAGTGTAATTATTTGCCCTTGGAAAATTGTTTCCACACAGAACTCAAGTGCTTTTCTCACTACCACTTGCCTTACAAACTCTACTGTAAACCAATCAGATCTACTAAATATATATATAATAACTTTACACAACTTGAATTTAATGTCCCCTTTTGCATAGGACAGGCAGCAAGCCCTGCATCGCACACCTACAATGGGATTAACTGGCAAGGGTCAATGGGCCCTGCACTGTTAATCACCGTGTGATGCAACCTGTCGAAACCCGCAGGAAGCCCTGATAAAGTAAATGAGATGCTGTTGGTTCATCAGCAGCTCAACTTGGAGCAACACCGATGCACTGCTGTAGAGTGGCGTGCTTAGGCAGTCATGCCACTGAATCTGCAGTGGTGCTCTTCTGGTACCCGTACTCTCCTTGGCGAAGGAGAAGTTTCGGTACTCAAAGGCTGAAAATTGAAAAGGGCTGGTACTTAGTACCAGTGAGTACCAGCCCATTTAAAGTACTGGATATAGTGTGATGGTGATATTTGCCACTTGAAGGGGACAACGTAAATTTATCCCCAAGAGGGGGTGCATTGTCAGTGTCGCATTTTTGTGACACACCCATTCCAAGGCAGTCTTTCACATTGCTATCCCCACCTAACTTGGAGTCAGATGGGCAAAGTCCACATCAGAAACGAGCATATGCAAATTGCACTCATGCTGGTTAGGTACTTGGGCTTCATTTTACAATGTGACTGATGCACTAATCACTTGCGTTGCAAAATCTGGATTGGCAGGAGGTCACAAAATCTCCTGCCTAATTAAAATTATGCAGAAGGCCTTCTATGACCTCCTGGAAAAGCCTGCAAATTCAGAGAAGGGGGCCTGCAAGGGACGGCCAATATCCATATCTGTGTTTGCATTCATTGCAAGTAAAACATTTTTTAAAGCATTCTGAGGAAAAGAGGTTGCCCTTAATTTTTTTTCGCATGGAATGAAGGATATTTATTGCCATAGCAAAGCCCGTGATTTTGCTAATCACAGACTTTGCATCCGCAAAATTGTTTTGAACATTTTGCCCATAGTTGGTAATGACACTAAATTGGGTGGCTGATTTGCAACTATCTTTGATGAACTTGGCACTATAGCTTGGAGAGTCTGAAGGTGGATCCAGAGGTTTTCCGGTCTGTGGAACGTCTGTCATGTAAATAAGGTGGCTGAGCTGCCCTATTATTTGCCATGTATTGGTGGGTTCTCGGGAAGCATCCATTACAACGCAGGCGTACTAACGCAATGCCTTTACAACGTGGTCAATACAACGCAGGATCCATTACAACGCATGCCATTACAACGCATATCCCTCACTGACCAGCGCCTTCCCTGAGGTAAGCACCTGGTGAGTTTAGAATAGTAATTTTCGTTGTAATGGAATATGCATTGTAATGGCTTGCGTTGTAATGGTATGCGTTGTAATGGAAGCTGCGTTGTATTGACCGCATTGTAAAGGTCTGCGTTGTAAGTTTTTGTTGTAATGGCATACATTCTCGGTTCTCTGTTAAAGCCCTCTTTAAAATCAGGCTATTTATCACTTTTCTGGAATATAAAACCTCTGCAGTAAGCAGCATTAAAATGTTCTTTAGGTCAACATGGTGAAAGAGGAAAGTTAAAAATACTCAATGTGTGAACTGGCATTAGCGTGCTCCTTATAAATGATGCCATGTCTCTGCTTCTGTGCTGTGCCCTATCAGCATCAGGACACATTCCACACCTGTAGGTCAGCATGAGGGATAACCACTTTTATTAATTAAATATTAATTAAATCTTCCTTCATCGTAGCAGATAACTTTAAGAACTATGAAAATTATATTTAACGTGCGACAAAACTAAACATATTACACTTATTTGGTAAGATAATGTTAAAACATAGTTATTTAAAATGAGGTTGTCACCTCTTACTTGCACTCTAGTGAACCCAAAAGCCAATATTCAACAGTCATTGAGTCTTTTCTGGCTTGCAACAAAATAGTGACTAGAGGTAGACATTTGTTAAGAAACCTCAGTGAAGCGATCTTACTGGCATATCTCACTTTGGCTATGTCCAGAAAGACATATCAGCCTTAATCAACCTTGTTGAGAATCTTCTGCCTTTCCTGGGACTAGATCAGTCCCTCAGAGAAAGTTACACTTCAGATTTCAGTGATCTATCTCTGTCTTCGCCAGACACTAAAAACACAGACAGCAATGGACGGCCATGTAGGCTTGAGAGTCTGTCCTTATCTTTGTGTCTGGCTATGTGCAGAAAGAGTGAGAGTAATGTACCAAAACACTTCTGCCAGGGTTGCAGGAAGTAATGTCTTGGTTGAAACTCATGAGTGGTGGATCCATCTCCAAGCACATCTTGGCACCATCACATGAAACTTTTGACCAGTGAGACACCCACCTTGTCCTCTGAATTCCTTTGTCATCAACAGAAGCAAGACGGCTCAAGTGTACTGGACAAACTTTGAACTGCCTTCAGAAAAAATGGGCCCTTCCCATTTATAATGTTCTTTTTACTTTACTTTTGATTTTGTTTCACTTTGCTGTGGGTTTTTAGATGGCAGTTGCTGTTTGAGTTGAACCCTCTGAAATTCCATGGTGAACTCCTGTTATTCTAACAATGAATCTGGCCCAGACAATCAAAATGCTGAATAAAATTCAAAAAGGCTCAATTAATGGCTTTAGACTTTCAGTGATCCCCCTCATTGGCCCTTTAGCTTAACTCTTCCTTGTGTTTATCTGAAGCAACTTCCTTTGCCTGGCACTAAGCTATACAGGGTCATACTGATTTCTTGATTTGATTTACAAAGGTTATTTGAATGGAAGTAATACTCCTGTTGAATACCTAATTATTACCACAATCATCACCTTTATACATATTGCACAATACCAATAGAGAGTCATACCTGGCTGGACGGATGCATACTTAGATATTTATTCAGAAATTCAAAGGAGAGTGCCTATCACAGTAAGGTAGAATTGAATCCAACTATATACATGCTGCAGCCATCTGGTTGGCCGGTGCCCCATATGAAACACAAGCTGGGAACATACATTCATAAGTTCAATTGTGAAAGTTGTAATGGGTCACAAATACTGAGGGTAATGATGTATCAATTCTGATGTATCTCTCTCACCATAGACTAGAACATCTCTGCCCTTCCTAGCCTCATGTCCGGAGCACCTTCCTACCTTCCCTGGATTCTACAGACCAGATAAGTAGTGATGACTTGGTGAATTGTGAGTTGATGTGACTCACCCTCATGAGTCTCCAAAGGGGCTAAAGAAGTGGTGAGTGTGCTTAAGTTCTAAAGACACAAAATGTGCAGCTATTCCTTCACAAGGCAAAGCTTGCAGCATGAGGAACCGCCTAATAAGACTCTAGTTTCTACCTAACCCTGTCTCAGCCATAGGGGTTAGCACATAGGAGTCATTTGACCTGGAATTCTTTTGACTTCTCTTTATCCACTTTATCTTTATATCTTGTTGATATGGTCTGAGGGCTAGGCTAGGCCTTGGGAATCTTTCAGCTAGTCACTTGAACCTAGCCGAGCGCTAACCATTCAAGCTTGAATCTAAAGGGTCCTGCCCTGTCTCAGAAAGAGATCCAGGATTAAGGCTTTCTAGAAAGATATGTTTTTCCAAAAATGCCCACAACCTGCAGCACAGAGTTGCTTTCCTACAAAGCAGGCCCCTACCAGCTCACCCGCAAATGTTCCACTCCTGCTATGAACAAAGTGAAATAGGAATTCTTCTTGCACCCTCGGTGACTCCCTGCAGACTCTTGTCAATCACACGCCTGAAAGTAGAATTGATCTCTCAGACTCAACCCAGGCTCATCAAATGTCTTCATTCTCACTTCCTGGAATAAAGAGTGAAAATGTTGATTCTCCATTCTGGGCCCTCTAATAATGGCTACTCAGGGACCTAACGAAACACGGCAATACCAATTAACATGACAACAAACGTTCTCTTGTTTGATAACCAAAAGCGGTTCCCTCCAATTCCTATCTTTTTTTAAAGTAAAAAACATTTTCTGGACATTACACCTTCTTGTGTGTGATTATAGTGTCCTATTGTATTTAAAACCCCATCTATACCCCCTCCTGAAAAAAATATTGACTCCTTGACACACTACAGATAAAGAGTCATATATACAAAAGGAGTCCTGGCTTCCCTTTTTCAGTGCAATAGCACCAAGGATGTGGAATGGCATTGGCAAACAGCAATATCAATCAACATGCCTGTAACTGAAGAAGGACCTGGGTTAAAGCCTGAGAAAGTCTTACCCAGACAACCAGCCATACTATGCTTCGTGTTTCACAAGAATCCCAGATAGCACCCCGGAAAGTCTACATTCGCTGGAGATATCCATGCATTTCTTCTTCTCCAGAGCACACATTTAACAGGCTTAGGAGTCCAGAAATGCGCATTGGCACATTTTTGTTTTCCCCCTCTTTTTCCACAAGGATAGTATCTTTCCAAGTAGAAACACCCTTTGTCTTCCCTTTCTGAACATTTGAGGGTTGTTAGGGCATTATCCTGACTTTATCAGCTCACCTATTACAACTCTTAAAGACTACAGATATTTGTACAGATAGGTTGGAAAACGTCATTAGAATGTTTGCAAACAACCAAAGAAATATGACTTCGTGCATTCGTCACAAGATATTGTCCAAGCTCTCTCCCACGGCTACCTAATTCAGAGAATAGACCGAAGTTCCAGTAAGGGAGGCGGGATAGCCATCATATACAAAAACCACCTCAGCTGTCGTATTTCTGAGGGTCCTTTACCTGATTGCGAGAACCTCCTTTTTTACAATAAGCTTTACCCCCACGCTTTCTCTGTCAGGTATCCTAATCTACCGCCCCCCTGGTGCGTTAGGTCAATTTTGTAAAACGTTACCAGAAATGGCCGCCAGCCTCGCCAGTGCCCCAGCCAACTTCACCCTGCTAGGTGACCTTAATCTGCATTTTGATGACCCATCACATGTGGCCGCGACAGAGATTACTAAAGATCTTGCCTCCTATCAACTTAAACAAAAAGTCACCAATGTGACCCACGTGAAAGGTCACTTATTAGACCCCATTTTCTCCAACTAGGAGGAAAAAATTGTAATGTCTCCTATTCCTTTACCCTGGTCAGATCATTTTTTGATCCTGTTTTCCTGGACCCCCACTTGCGTCACCCCCTCATCCAGGCCATTAAGAATTCGATCACGCCCCTGGCCCAAACTCCCCTTAGAACAGTGGGGACGGGAGTTAGAAAACACCAAGCCGCACACCGACAGTGACCCAATTGCTGCCAATGAAAGATTCAATAATTGGATCGAGAGCACCTTGGACCACGTTCTCCCTAAAAAACTCACCCAACTGAAAGTAGGGCCCAACAGAACACCATGGTATTCCCCCAAGCTCCGGGCTTTAAAACAGATCTGTAAGAAATGTGAAGATCCTGGAGAAAGGATTTTTCACCAAACAAGAAATCGGAATACAGGGAAGCCATTAGAGCATATAAAGCTGAAATTAAACTGGCCCAAGCTTCATATTATGATGAAAGAATTTCCCAGGCAGCCAACTCCCCCGCGAAATTTTTCGCATAGCGAAAACTTTACTCAAAGCCCCCTTACCCCCGGATAGACCTGATGCCACTGGACTACGTTGTAATGAGCTTGCAAACTACTTCCATAATAAAATCCAAACTATTTACTCTTCATTCGCCCCGGTGGACAGCCTAAACAATCTCCACGCAGAGGATTCGGAGCAACATAGCAGAGACCACTCCCTTGAGGCTTTCTCCCTGATGGACTATGAATCTCTCCAAACCATCTCGGCACTTGTAAAGAGCGGGTCGCCTATAGACCCAGCTCCACCTAATATCTTGAAACAATTGTCCGAAATAATTTCCCCAGTCATTCTTGACCTAATCTATGCCTCTCTCTCCTCTGGAGTGGTCCCACCCCGTGGAAAAGAGCGATGGTAAAGCCTCTCTTGAAAAAACCCAGTCTTGATCCGGATCTACTGGGTAATTTCTGCCCTATCTCGCTTCTCCCAGGGATTAGTAAAATGGCTGAAAAACATGTCAACTCAGAGCTTTTGACATATCTGGAATCCCACAACCTCCTCCATCCCTCCCAAACGGGCTTCCGCCCGTGTCAAGGAACAGAGACTGCACTGTTGGCAGTTGTCGAAGAATCTAAGAAGATTCTCAATGCCGGAGGCTCAACAGCGATTATCCTCTTGGACCTTAGCGCTGCCTTTGATACGGGCAACCACCAAATTCTGATTCATCGACTCAGAGGTTTGGGGGTGACTGGGGCAGTCCTAAGATGGCTGCAATCATTCTTGGAAGAGAGATCCTTTCAGGTCTTTGAAGGTGATGTCTCCTCAAAACCTCTGCCTCTCCAGTGCGGAGTCCCCCAGGGGTCATCCCTTAGTCCGTCCCTTTTTAATGTCTATATGACTCCACTTGCAGAGATCGTGCTCCCATTTGGGGTTCATATCGTGACTTACGCTGATGACACCCAACTGGTCATAGCACTAAACCACTCTAACAAGGCCTCTATCGGCCTCTGTCCCTGCCTAGAAGAGGTAGCCAAATGGATGAATAAATCTTACCTAAAACTAAATGGTGATAAGACCGAGCTTATGCTCCTTGGCAAGCCATCCTTCTTCAAGGCAGATGCTCTCTGGCCAGCCTGTATGGGCCCCGTCCCTGTTCCTAAGTCCCAGATGAAGAGTCTAGGATTCTGGCTGGATCAGGATCTCAGCTTTATGGTCCAAGCACGGAAGGTTGCGGCTTCCTGTTACGTCATCCTTAGGACGCTCCGTAAAGTGCTTCCACTTCTCCCCTTCCACGCGAGAAAGCTCATGGTACAGGCACTTATTCTTTCCCGCCTGGACTACGGGAACGCCCTTTACCTCGGAGCTCCAGTATCGACCCTCACAAAGCTCCAAACAGTGCAAAATTGCGCGGCAAGGATGCTGGTGGGGATCTCGAACTGGCAATCCGCAAAACTCGCACTGAAGTCCCTTCACTGGCTCCCCATACGAGAGAGAGTTAACTTTAAGGCCATGTGCATTGTCCACAAGATGCTAACTGGGAGTGGTTCCACGATCAACCACTCCATGGTCCAGCCTTATGTGGCGAATCGTCGGCTGCGCTCTGATAATTTACATCTGGCTGCTGTTCCTAGGATTAAGAGGGCCAGAAGTGGCGGCCGCCTATTCGCCTACAATGCTGCTAAGCTGTGGAACACCCTTCCCCTCTGTCTTCGGAGGGAAACCAGCCATCTAGCCTTCCGGAAATCTTTGAAGACCTGGCTCTTCCCTTAAGTGTGCTGCTCGGTCCTTCTCTGCTACTGCCACAGCGCTGGGATGCCCCTGGGTATCTACGCGCTCAACAAATACTGTTTTCATTTCATTTCATTTCTGAATGCCTGCACATACACTGGGGAAAAGCTAGGTTTCTTCCCCTTTCACTATCCCTAAACATATGACTTCAGAAAATGCATGATACCTACAAGTTTCCACAACAATGGACAGAATTTTGAGAGAACATTTCTGTGGATTTTTTTAATTTGACCACAATATCTACTACTTTTTTCAATTGCAAATTATAATATAATCTCAATGTTTCATGTATCAAGGCCTGAATAATCAAAATGTTATTCCAAAAAGTTCTCCAGGTTAAATTGATTACATATATATGCATATAGTAAAGGACATATCACCATGTCTTTTTCAACAGCATCGCTTTCAAATGTATATTGTTTTTCTCACTCATCTAGGATCTGATGCTATTACTTATGCCCTGTGATGAGATTGGATTTTTAAAAATCCTGAAGAATGCTAATGGGAAAGTAGCTATAAGGAAATTTGCTTCCTAGTAGAGGGATTTATCTCTTTTTGTGCTAGCAATTTATGATTTCCTTGCTTATAACTGTAGATTGGGTTAAAAGAGCTAATTATCCAATATACAAAGCATCTCAGTGTAATTCTAGAGGGATTTCCTCACATGAAAACACCTCTGCTGTAATGAGGTCTTTGCTGTAGATTCTACGGTGCAGATTCATAAAACTGACATATGTTTTCTTTGTGACATGCTGTGGCATAAATGCCTCTGTTTCTGCCAGAAAGTACAAAAAAAAGTTTGATTGTGGGTCTGGTCGCTCCCGTCATCAGTGCATTCCTTGATTTTCACAAGGGCATGTCGTGAGTACAGATTTGAGCCGGTGGTTACTGGTGGGGGCCACAGGCACTTATTTTCAAGGACCATCACTTATTTTTCTGCACGAGAGCAAGAGAGGGAAAAAACAAAGAAAGTGGAAGAGGGAAGAAGAGAAAAACAGCGAAACTGGCAGTAAGGGATAAAGCAGGAACCTGCAGAAGTGACATAAAAGGTCAGGTAGTGTCTGGTAGTGGATTAAAGAGGCATAAGGCGGATTCAAGGCCACGCGGTCTTGGTATTCATCTCGCTGACATTTAGTTGCACTGCGTGCAGACTTATGAGCAGAGCCCTGGGCACCAGCACTCATTCTTTTATAAATTAAGCACTGGATAAGACTACCTCAGTGATTATTGTGCCCTGGGGGTATTCTATGGGCTAATAAAGGGGCATCCAGAGAATGCCCTTCTGCACAACTAGGGTCTAAAGCATCCTACCTATATGTTACTACCATTGTTGATAGACAAGGTGGTGTAGAAGAAAACCATATGCAGGAGTCAGCTACACGCCTTTCTCCTGCATATTTAAATAAGGGGTCAACTTCTCAATGGCAACATGCAGTCAGATGACCTACAGTGGTCAAGGCCTTTTAGGTAGTATGGCAGTTGGGTACTGGGTACGACGGGGATTGTTCAAGTATGTTTTGATGATAACCTGGCTTATTTTATCGCTTATTGGTTAGTTTCTCTCAACACTGACAAGCCTACTTTGTGGTTTGGCGAATAGAATTAGCCAGAACTGTCCTTCGATATCTAGTGTCCTGCAGAATAATGCATTTCTTATAAAAATTGGCAACGAGATACAAGTATCCTTGTCCGTCTGGAGCATTAACTAGCATGAACCTACAGATAGAAGTGTACACAAGAAACACAAAAAACAAAGTCAGTGTTATATATCTGATAATGTAAGAACATTACAAGTCAACAAAGAGTTCTATGATCATACAAAGAAACAAGGCTCCAGGTTTAGGGCCTTTATGAGGTCACAGAACTTCTTATTGTTGTACACGTTCGCAGTCGCTGCCGCTGCAGGTAAGAGCGGTGGGGCCGGCTGGGGGGGGGATTTCGAGAAATGACGACGAGGGAAAAATAATTATTTATTTAATTTTCCCTTGTGGTCGTCTCTAAGTGCTGTAAAAAATATGCATTGCAATTACCCAATTCAACCTAAGTCACTGACCTCTAAAAATGTGTTATGACTCCTTAAAACTTGCTCTGCAAGAACTTTGTTCTTCACCCTGCACCATCCCATGAGTCTGTGCTTCTGGATTTTAAAAGAATACTATATTGCTGCAAATTGTGCAAAACACAGCCACTACACTAATCTTTAGAGCTTAGATATCAGCTACAAATCGCCTACACTGTCTTGTAATGCACATGCATTTTTCCTTCTAATGCCTAAGAATATTCCACAAGACACTGATCCACATATTCCTGACTTAAGTAGTTAACAAGATGGCTGTCCTGTGCGGTCACTGGTGGTTTCTCACTGTGGGGGCTGCCAGCTATTGGGACTGGGGAGGGAAGCGGGCAAACTGCCGCTGCCAGTGTCATGGCATCTGAGTGGAGAGGGGGAGGGATGGAAGTAGAGGGCAGGAGGAAAAGAAAAAAAAATTCACTTACCTGGCTTACATGTCCTCGCTCCTCCTGATCTTCTTCTCCACTCCAGTATGGGCCCAGCCAACTCCCTTAACCAATCCTGGCGCTGCTCTCTTGCTGTGACAGCAGCCCCAGAAATGGATGCAGTGGGCTGGCTGAACGCTCCTTCAGAACCTGTAGGCCTGTGCTTGTTCTCCACTCAGCTGTCTAAGACAGCTAGGTGGACAGCTTCAAAGTGCGCATGTCACTTTGGCCGGTGCAAGACAGCCGGCCAAAGTGGCAAGCGCACTTTGGAGCATCCAGCCAGCCACAGCTCCTGTCCCCACACCCTGCATGTTTCTGGGCTTGGGGAAGGCTGGCTGCTGCAGTGCGGTGAGTTTGCACGTCAGAAAAAGAAAATGACAATGAAATCTTTTCATTGACATTTATTTTTTCCTGTTAGGCTCGCGGCGGGTTGGGGGCCACACTCCCCCCCCAAGGTGAAGAAACCGCAGCTGTTTTCCTGGAATACGTCACATAAAATCCCAATACAAAAACAGCACCAAAGTGCTGCTCAGCAATGTCTTTGTATATTCCTTGCAAACCTTACAGCAAATTCAAAACCGTTAAATTTCAATTACGAATTGGAAACTCTTATTTTAATAAGGTTTTCAATATTCTACTAATTTGATTCACACCGCTCCCCGTATAGTACTTTGCATGATTTGTCATTGTATGTTGTGTTATTTTGCAATCTGTCCTGATAAGCCAATAATATATATCTTATGGTTATATTGAGCTTTTTAAAGAACATGTAAATAATTATAGACTTCATGTTTCCCCAGCTTTGCCACAAACTCTATGAGGTGATGACCAAGTTAGGAGAACAGCATGCTGACAAGGCATTCACCATTCAAGGAGCACCGAGGTACATGTACAAAGATTAGTGTTACCCACTCTGTAAACCTTTCCCTGAGACTGCTGGCATCTTTTTGTAATAGCTGATGAAACTGAGACACATACTTTCTTATCTCCAAGATAAAACTGATGAATTGCTCATACTTACAGAGCTGCATGTAGTGAGCAAACATATTTTATTAACAGCAGAGTCAAGAGTTGTATTATTTATATATTTAATTATTTATAAGTAAAATTTGTTTAGCATGAACGTAGCTCGAACAACGTTTGACATGAAACATGAAAGTCTGAGGGAAGTTGTTTCACTTGAAACGAGAGATTACTTTATAAAATTTTTAGAGAACATTGTTTAGTATTGGGTATCGGTGAAAATGTCTCCACACAGCAGATTTAGAAGTAATTGAACGTATGATACTATGATATAACAAACAAGGAGTTGCATCAACTCTTTAACTAATGCCTTACATATAGCTATTTATCATACATACTTTAGGCTCCACGTATACTGCAGGACATATTTTAATACGTGACTTCAGGATATGCAACCGTTTCAAGAGTGTTTTTTTTTACTCAGCAATCCTATCTTGCACAAATTGGTATTGAAATATGTTAATTGGAAGCCATTGCATTGATATCATCTTCAGAGTTTGTGAAGGAACAAGAGAACAAATAAAATTATTGACTCACCATTTGAAGACTGCCAGGCCTATTCACAAAATACTTTTTGAGGTATGTTTAGTAGTACTACAGCAGTACTACTAACATACTACAAAATGCTTTTCAAAAACCTTCGTACATCTATCCGTATGCCTCTTCTGTCTTTTATGTGTGGCAATGTCCGCTCTGACGGCAGAGATCACAGCACACAAATCCTATGTTTCAGTAGTAAATGTGGGTGGGATGAGAGAGTGGCTGAAAAATGGGGACTACCTACTGATAAATGGAAGGGGTTTAGGGAGAAGTAAGGAAGTGTTTCGGAAGGGGTAGGGTGTGTTGAAGGAGGGACATGCACCCACAAAAGAGTAAGACCATACTATTCTAAACTGTGCTTCTGAAGTTTCTACAGCCAAAAAGGACTCAAAACAGTAGTGCATGTATTTCAGCTCAGACCTGGAGTAAGTTCAGCACCAGCCACTCACAGGTTCTGCAACACCCTCCCATAGAAAACAATGGAGGTAGTGACTTAATTTAAAAATGTAATATATTTAAAATTATGTTAATGTTAAATATTAAATGTATATTATAAATGAATATTATTTTATTTTAAAATAATATATTGACCTTTTCTAATTTAAAAATAAGTGTAACATAACGTTTAGCAACTCTGAAAACATAATATAAACTTAACATTTGACTTTAGGTAAGTTTAACTTTTAAAGAAAACCTTTAAAGAAATATTTCAATTCAATTTAATATACTTAAATGTATTAAAACTGGAATTTTAAATTTTGTTAGTATTGTAATACCTTTTTTAAAAAGGATTCTACATTCACAATACATCTATACAATTTTTTAACATTAATATTTAACATACACAATATTTTATTTTTTTAAACTTTGTAAACTTTTATTGTTTCTTCTATACTTTACCATAGGGAGATCACAGTGCAGATTGAGGATATCTCCTCCAAGTGTGCGATAATATGGGCATAAAGTCACTACTGGCAGTAACTTTACAATGATAGTTAATGCTTTTACTGACTCCACCCCCGATTTCAAAAGGTGGAGACATGTAAGTCTACACTTTAGAGTAACTTTACACTCATAAATGGTGAATAACCAAAAAGTAGTAAGGTTGCTGATAGGTGGAAAAGTAACTTTACACATGTAGATTTAATCATATTTAAAGTTACCTTTGTGAATAGCCCCCATCACATCAGAGTACTGAGTCATGCGTAGAGATTGATTCACCTTCCATAAGTTCCTAAATCCCAGAGTATTATCTTTTCGTTGGCAATTTGTTACAACTATGTATTTTAAGATTACCGGTATTAGCTTGTCTTTGTTATGTTTGAATTCTCACCCCATCAATAAGAAATCTTTTTAGAGGATATAAATAAAGAAGTTATTGTGGGCTGAAATAATCTTTTAGCAGATCACTTTTGTAACAAGGTGACCAAAAACTATAAGAGACACAAAATAAATGTAAATTATCTTTACACCATGTGTTAGTAGCAAGCTTACAACATTGCTAATAAACATTTTGTCAGTATTAATGTATGAGAAACCATTGTTTCTGTACAAAAAGAAATAGGATATTAGAAATATGGTGATGAAATCAGATGACTGAGAATTAGAGTCATCCCAAAATATATTTGAAAATAAAACCATAGAAAATTACCTCGACATTCCTTTTCACCTCTATGTCAATAATTATGAGGGGCTTCACTTTAGAGAAAAGAAATCCAGCTGTCAAATGCTGTGAGTACAAGCCCAAACCATAGTTAAAGGGCCTGGCATTCCAAGAATCCTCCTGTATACTTTCTGTCCCCATTTGGGACAGGACTCAAGAGATGACGCCATTGTTGGGCCCTGGGTACATACCATCAACCTCAGGTGCTTCCTACTTACAAAGCTTGGGGTCCATCCTGGTTTGCGTCTCAGGTGCTACAGCTGCAGAAGATGCCCGTCCTGATCCACTCAATAGTGGAGGCTCTGATTAGCTGTTGAAGACGCTGTGAAACAGCTCTCCAATAATCCTTGTCTTGTTGTGTGCTCATTTATTCTCATAGTGGATGGTGTGGTAGTACTGGTTCAAGCTCTTCCATACTGTGATGGTGCAGTGAGGGTAATTGCAACTGTGGTTTTCACTTCTGCACACATGCATTCAGCTCCAGGGCAGTTGTGGCACTGAACGCTTTACTGCTGGTGGCCTGCTGGTAAGTGTGGCTCCTCACTGTTCAGCTATGTAGGTGTGTGCTGTGTTTGCTTATTCATTGACATGGTAAAACACTGAAGGAAGTGTCACCATGTTTTTTCTCCTTCCTCCATGTTCTTTTTCCCTAACATCCCTAAAAGTGGGGTAGTAAAATGGATCACAGTGTGATAAAAAGTGGCAGAGGCTCCTGGCTTGCTCAGCAGGCCGAAGTCTATGGTGCCTCTCTAACATATTGATTACTCTTCACCTTAAGTAATTGATCATGGTGATTGTAGAGAGCTATGAACATTTGGCACTCCTTGAGGCCAAGAAATATTAAGTTTATCACTGATGTTGCCTACCTTAGGATCCCAATGTGGCCTTGTTTGTGAGTTCCTCATTTGCGGCTCACTAAATTAGTATTCATCATGTTTGGCACATGGATGCCATCCAGAAGGCTACAGACTTAAGCATGCCTTTTTTGGGGGCATAAATGAACGAGGCAGGTCTTTCAGAAATAAAATCATTTTTCTTATTTAAGGAAGCAGCAGTCTCATTCGTCTCCCTTCTAGTTATCCCTTAATTCCTCCTTCTATCTGCTATCCAGGTGCCAGCAAGCTACCCCATCCTCCCAGGTGTATTGAGAGAGGCCACATTGAGCAAGGATCGTATATATTAGGAATTAGCATTCCTGACTATATCAGATGTTGCCTCCAGTGGTTAGTCGGTGGCCGTTTCTGCAGTTCATTAATGACTGGGAGGCATGACTTCAGACTTCTGGGTTTTCAAGGTACTCCACTTGGTGTATACCATTGAGTTCTAATGAATCTCATTTGCATAACAGCTCAATAACTTCACCCAGTTGCTAAGGGGATGGCTCTAGATCAGGCCCACAAGGAGTTGCTGAACAAAGATATGATTAGGCAGGTTCATATGTGTACTCAAATGTCTGCCTAGTCCCCAAGCTTTAAGGGGTGATTTTTTATCTTCATCAATATCATGTTTGTAGACTAGTGAATGCTTCTCATTCCATTCAAAATGGAGCCGCTTCAAATCCAACTACAACTGCTGAGGGCTTCTTGGTGCTGCCTGTCATTTTGGGTATTTTGTATGCATGCGCAAGTGGCCCCTGACTACTGGTAATTTCTTTACTAAGCAGTTCACCATTTGTACTTTCAGTACAAGGTTTTCCCAATTGGGCTCAGATCAGCCCCTATGGCATTGTGCTGGCTGGCTCCTTGGGAAGCACATCTGCAGAAGGGTCTAGGTTTCTGAATTTGGATGACTAGTGAATACTGACTCCCTCCATCCAGTATGCAGAAAAGGATCTGTCAGTGGTAGGAACAGACTCGAGGATCAGGGGTAACTACTCAATCTAAATTGAATAGCTGCACTAGGCAGCATTTAGACTTTGCAGTCTCCACCAATAGGCTCAATAGGCAGTGATCAAGGCTCTCTGGGAACCCTTGGTGAGTGGGACACTGCATAAAGGTAAGCATATTCACACAAGGTTGCTGAACAACGTTTCTCTCTTCCTACCCCTGGCAAAACATTGTCTCCTCCTTGGGTTTCCTCTTTCTCTTCGAGGTCAAGCAGGTTTATCCTTTTGAGGCCCTAATCTTTAATGATCTGATGTTCATTAGCAGGAAAGTGGCATTCCTAGTAGGCGTTACATCTGCAAAGCATTTTGTGGAGCTTACCAAACTGCTATGTCAGGAGCTTTACTTGTTTATTTTGTGTGAAAGGGTGAGTCTTTCCTCTTCTCATCAATTCCAGGTGTTCATTCTTCTTTCTTGTTTACCAACTCCCTCATCTCAGGTTGATACAATCTGCCATTACCTAGACATACAGCTGGCTTTGCTGGTGTATCTGGGACAATTTAGAATTTAGAGGCAGTCTGATCACTTGTTTGTCACAACTAAAATGGAACAGAAGGCTTCTATTGTGTCAGTTAGTACATTTCACTATAGCCCAGGCATATTCTGTGGATGGCATGTCCATAGAATTGTTCTTCAGGGTCATTCTCCCAGGGACATGGTTGCTTCCTGGTTCGAGTTTAGATCTTCTCCCTGTGATAGATTTCTCAGTCTGCCACTTGGGCATCTCACCATTCCTTCATCTCACATTATAGCCTGCAAGAACTGGAGCTCGATGGCCTAGATTTTGGAGTTGGGTTCCTCCAGTACATTCTCTTGTAACTACTAATTTGCACAGAATGTACATGTGGTGTTAAAATAACAAGTGACAGAGGCTCTGTGTCTATTTTTTGACCCAGCTCTCAAGGATGGTCTGCTTTGGTATGCTTTATAGTTAATTACGGGAGCAAAGAAAATGAATGTGGAGGTAATGCCTAAATTATATACATGAATCCTAATTTCCTAGTCCTACTTTTGACCATTCCAGTGATTACAGCTCATCTACCCTACTATGTCTTGGCTGTCAGTGCTGTGTTGAGGGGTTCAGCAGGATGTCGGAGTGCCAGCCTCCTTCATGATAACAAATTATGTGGTTGGGAGTGGTACTCTCAGCATTTGCTATCTGGTGTTTCTATCTGTGAGGTGGGATTCTTTTCATAATTAATGACTGGGTCACAAAAGAATAGGTTTATAGTAATGAAGTTATTCGAGTTTTTACTTGCCAGGATTGTGATAAATGTCAACATCATCAAATGTAATATCAGACATTCAAGAAGTAAAAGGAGATCAGATTGCTCATTTTGCAACATATGGTTTGAACGGAATTATTTATGCTGAAGATAGTTACATGTTAGAGAGCAATTACCTTTATTACTTCTCTTCTCTCTTTTTTATTTTTACTCTTTTATATTAATCTTAGAGTGAACCTTTATGTACCATTATATCGTGCAAAAAAGCTAATAATAATATATAAAAAAGGAATTATCTTACTCTATTTTGAATTTATATCTATTCAAAATAGAGTAAATAAATCCTTTTTATATATTTAGATATATACATATTTGTGGAGCGTAATATAATAAACCTTTGTTTACCTAGATATATTTATTTATTTACCTAGATATATATCCCTTATTGATATTTTGGACACTATTTTAGTAGCACCATATTTTAGACACTATTTTAGTAGTGAAGACACAGTATATATAAAAGAACATATACGACAATGACAAACATAGGAAGGAATATTCCCTTCAGAATGGGACCAAACAGTGCAGACACATATAGTTAAAACTACCTAAATGTGAGGCATTGACCCGGAGGGGTTCTTTGGAGTAAGTGTGACGATAAGACCACGGTCCCACAGAGGTCCCGGGTTCAGAGTAATCCTTGTGAACTCGTAAAAGGAGTCCTCTTGGAAATTACCCCAGAGTGAAGCAATAGCGGATATTGTCCGTCTAAGGATTGAAGGTAATAAATACCCTATTTGGGTCTGCAACAAAAAAACAAGGGACCAACACCCTGATGAATGCCAGAGTGATCCTGTTGGACACATAGAATTGGCAGAAACATGTTGGTATTCGCAGCAGGGGTATAGGGGCTTTTACCTCCCCGGAATACCCTATTGTTCTATTTTTAATCCTACCAAGGGGTGACAGGAATAAAGAATGATTATGGTTGCCCTTTAGGTAGTTTTAACTATATGTGTCTGCACTGTTTGGTCCCATTCTGAAGGGAATATTCCTTCCTATGTTTGTCATTGTCGTATATGTTCTTTTATATATACTGTGTCTTCACCACTAATCTTCATTCACACAAAAGATTATTTGCGCTCCACTCAGCGTGTTGGTCTGCACCTGGGTGTTTGATGCGGCCCTATGATGAAGCATGACACTGCAAAGTGTGTGAGGGCAGTATTAAGACATTTTTTGTCTTTCCCTGTTTCTTGTTGTCTTTGTAATAATGACTAGTGGTCGGTGTATGTAGGAGGTTTTGTGGAGTTCAGCACCTCCGACAAGTTTCGTTGTGTTTAGTCCTTCTCTGTTGTGTGAGATTTCAGTGACGGTAGGGGAGTCAGAGAAGGCTTATACCCTTGTCTCTTCTTTGTGATTTGGACTATTTTAGTAGTACCATATTTAGGGCCTGATTTAAAGTTTGATGGGTTACTCCGTCACAAACGTGACTGGTATCCCATCCACCGTATTACAACTGCATTACATACTATGACACTTTGTAATATAGCAGACGGGATATCTGTCGCATTTGGGATGGTTTACCCATCTGCCAAACTCTAAATCAGGTCCTTCGACATCAGCTTTGATTAATTGAAATACAGCCAATCAGTATGGCTGAAACAAACTACTGATTCAGCAGTACTGATTTTCACATCCTTGAACCAGTCTGAAAAAGGTCCCTGAGTTTACACCACTTATGTTGGCTACTAGGCAGACATTCAGAATAGCTGTGGCAACCTGTATCTCTCTGGACTGGTTTGCAAACCAGGCAGACACGAGTAGCCTGTACACTGATAGTTTTCCACACTCAGGCCCTTATTTAGAGTACAGTAGATGGGATACTCTGTCTCAAACATGACAGATATCCCATCCTCCATACTACAAGTGCATTATATCCTATGGCACTTGTAATACAGCGGTTGGGATATCCGTCATGTTTGTAACAGATATCCCATCCTTCAAACTGTAAATCAGACCCTCAGTCACGGAATTCACTCCTTCAACTTAACTATCCTGCAGAGTGTATTTCAGTGGTTTAATTAAACTTAATTAATTCCAATTGTTCCCCTTTTTGTCAGAACAGTTCACCTTGCCCTACTTAACAGGAAGCAATAATACTTCAAGATGTCTCTCCCTATAGACGTAAATATGTTCCTTGACTTAAATTCAGTAAACCAGAGAAATTTGGAGGCTCTGCACATACTGATACCCAATATGTGCATGTTGGAATTGGCCCTTTTTGCAGGGTTATCACCAAACCTTTTGCCTTCCTCCTGTATTTTTTATGACCTGTTTTTGTTGGTTTTATGACTCTGGGCACTTTACCACTGCTAAAGTGGATGTGCTCTCTCCTATACACTTGGTAAGAATCTACACCTGTTTGGCATATTTAATTTACTCGTACGCCCTTTGTACAGTGGTATCCTATATGTCCAGGGCTTTTAAATTAAATGCTACTAGTGGGCCTGCAGCGCTGCTTGCGCCACCCTCAGAAGTAGCCTTTCAAACTTGTTTCAGGCCTCTGCCGCTGCAGGGCCTGCGTGGGGAGTTTACTGCCACAATGACGTGGCATTTAAAGTGTGTGCCAAGTCTGAAACTCCCCTTTTACTACATATAGTTCACCCCAAAGGTAGGCCCTAGGTAGCCCTATGGGCAGGGTGCTGTGTAGGTAAAAGATAGGACATGTGCCTTTGTTGTGTGGCATGTCCTGATAGTGACAAACAGCCTATTTGGTTTCTGACTGCTGTGGGGTTGCTCCTCTCATAGGTTTACATTGGGAATTTTCTGACATGTGTTTTAGTGGTAATTTCTGATATGAAAGGGGTAGCGTGGCCATGTTTGGTATGCTTGGAATAGTAGTGATAAATCCTGCTTAATTGGTGAAAGCAGATTTGTTATTACTATTTTAGAAGTGCCGCTTTTAGAAGTGGGCATTTCTGTGTGCTTATGATTCTTTGTGCCCTGCTGGTTGTGTATTCAATGTCTGGTTTAGACTGACAGGAGCTGGGGGTGTGCATTCACTGTAGATAGTCCCAAGGAGGGTTGAGGTGTGTCCTGATTTTCCTGGGTGACTCATAGTTGGGCTGAATAGGCCTGGTCTGCATTTAGAGTGGTGGGAGGAGTTGTCACCTGCAGTTGAATAGGGCTGTGCCTGCCTTTCACAATGCTGTCTCAACCCCCTGTAGTGTGTCTGGAGTCAGGGCTGGGGATTGAATGGGAGTGTTGTGCACTTCTAAAGTTGTTTGAAGTGCCCCCAGAACAAAGACTTTGTGAGTATAAGCACAGGGGATGTCATCCCATGATTGTAGACACTGTGTGGGACTTGTAACCAGACTCTTCTGGCTCTACAGACTGAACCTTGCCAGAAGGACTTGTTATGCTTCCAGGAGGAACCGCCATTGAACTCCCTTGTCCTTTGTGCTGACCTGTGGCCTGCTGGGCTGCATGAAGTACTGCCTGCTTTCGTACAAGGACTCTCTTTGCTGGCCTGCAGCATCTGTCACTGCTTGGTGCCCCAGTGATCGCCCAGGGCTTGGTGGTCTGCCCTGTGTATTTGAAAATTTAGCGACTGGTGAGCGTTTTATCCCTTTTGCTCTTGGCCCTGAAATTCAGCGTGTGTATGCCTACAACTTTGGAGACAGAGTGGGTTCTCTGGTCTCCTGCATCAGCGTGGGGAGTGCTTTGATTGCCAATTTTAACTGGGATCAGGGCCTCCCGCTTCACAAGTGAGACTGCGCTCCTGGGTTCATCAAGATTGGCAGGTGTGGAGTGCCTTCTTTGGTCCGCCAGACACCGTGCAGGAGCACTTGCTCCCGAGCAACACGTGCTGGACACCTCACTCTGGCCCTATCATCTGAGGCTGCATTCCCGTTCAGTGCTGGATCAGGAACCCCCCCCAGCAGGGTCCCACCACCACAAGGACGCAGGAAGTGGAACCCGCGAAGGAAGCAAGATGGTCCCAGAGAGTCGCTGGGGCGGCAGACCGCCTCCGGCGGGGAAGTTGCCCGCCTATGAGAGAGCTGAGAGAGAGAGAGCATGGCACTCCTCTCAGCTGGTCAGTGGCTTCCTGTGTCTGGCCGTCTGTCTGACCCGAGTTGCCATGCCTGTAAGCATTGGCCGGGTGTTAAGGAAGGCCGGGCCCCTGATTGAGAGAGGCCTGCTGGCATTGTTTTGCTACCGGGAGCACTGCGAGGGCTCGGGGAAAGTGGACGCCCTCTGCACTCAGGCCAGATTGTCTGATAATATTGCCAGCTGCGCCACATGCTCCCAGGCAGCTGCAGGTGAAAGGGGATTGCGGGGATCAGTCCAGGTCTCTCGCCTGGTCCTGAAGCGACCCCGCTCCCCCCTTACTTTCCCAGGACATACCTTGTTGGGGGAACACTTGTTCTGTTGTGGCCATTATGGGGTTAGCACATGACCGGGCCCCCACTGTGGAATGGGCCGCACGTTAGGGAAACTCCAAGGAACTACCATATTCACTGTTGTAGGTGGCCAGGTGGCCCGTAGCCTATGTGTGAGGTACAGAACTTATCCGATACCGCGTGAGAAGAGCACAAGTGTATTGGCGCCCTATAATTGAGTTGTTGATTCCTATTCGAGTGATGTATGGTGATACATTTTTTCTCTTCCTAATCTACCTGCTCCATATCTAGGACCCTTATGTTGTGATGTAGGTTGTGTTTCCTCATATTCCCAGGACTGGCATGGTATGCCAAGCAGCCATGATTGATGTATGACCTGACCTGCATTTTATGCCCTGATGTTATGATTTATGTTATTTTAGGACTTGTAATGACAGGGTAACGAGTATTATTTCAGGATATGCATATTGTGTACAGTGGTGGTGGTCTTGTGCAGCTTATAAGTATTTACTTTAGTGCACTACCTCTGGTGTTATGACAATTAACTAGATCGCAAAGTGATTTATGATCTTTGTGATGTTACGACAGTTGCCTAGTTGGCAAAGTGATTTATGTGATTGAGTTCTGATGTGTTTTATGTATAATACAAAGGATTTTTATATAACCTTGTGTGGAGTCTTTTTTTGTGGTATGCCTAGTGTGTCACTGGTGTGTGTGTGTGCGTGTTGCCAAACGCTTTGCACATTGCCTCTGGGATAAGCCTTACTGCTCTGCCAAGCTACCAAGGGGGTGAGCAGGGGCTATCGTGTGTGCGTAACTCCCTTACCCTGACTAGCGTGGTGGGTTCTGCCTGGCTTGGGTACTTACCCTAGCCAACCGGAAACCCCATTTTTAACAGTGCATGTGCTACAGATCTCTTTAAAGAAGTTTACTCGGATGAGAAATGAGCCATGCCCCTTCTTCCAGTGTGCTCATTAAAATATGCGGGCGCTCTAGATTACAATTTCTCACTTGGTTCACTTGACCACACAATATGAGAAATTCTCACTCTTGTTTTGTATAGTGTTTAGTAAAGAATTTAGTAGATAACCAATAAACAAAACGGATCACTTTTGGGATTATTCAAAAAAGGGCTGTCAAATTTGTATGCCATTCAAAACTGATGAAACAACTCTGCCTAAACCACATATTTTTTATGCCCTTTCCGCAGAGCGAGATGGTGAGTGAAATCCAAATTACACCCTAAAGCGTAGATAGGATGGCTTTATTTGTATTTGTTCATGATTGCAGAATGATCTCTCAATCATGTCATGTCTGTGCTCTCCTGGAAATGCTAAGAGCTAGATGTCCTAGCCAAATCACGCTTGCTGGATAGCTTGCAACCCCTTACATGCTTACAATATGTACTTTAGATGTCCAAATATGCTTTTGTTTCAGCTGGAGCCTCCTGCAGCTTTTAGGTAATCTCTTTAAAATGGTTGGCTGCTTTTGAACGAAGTTAGAGAACCATGGCTATTTCCAGATGAGCAAAATTGTATTCACATTTTCTATGATTATCCTCCTGATCAATTGTGAGCAAGCCTGTTTGTGAGCAGTGGTGGCCTCACAGGTGCTTTAACTGAATAATCAGGAAGTTATGATGCCCAATTATATATATGGCTTGGCAATATGTTTGTGTGCCAATAATTCTGTACTTGAGCAGTAACGACAAACTATCCAATTAATTCTATTAATGAACAATAAATGCAGTGTATCATGAAAGTCATAATTGAAAGTCCGTACTGTGCGAGAGAGCAGTAACTAATGTGCCATACATACTTTAACAGGGAAATTCGAGACGGTATAGTATTAATACTTCAATGGAGCTGTAGTGATTTACCTGCATTAATGCTATAGCTGAAAGGCAGTGGCACAGTGTGGAAGCAATGTTATGATTGGTAGTATGGATGCAGTGCAGTGTTATTGCTATAGTCCTCCAATGGTCATGCTGAACATATTATCGCCCCAAGTGATTCAGGTTGTCAAGAATGCTACACCACTGCTAACAGTTCTGTGCCGAGCTATTTCTCATACAATATTTTGCAAAATTGACCCAAAAGTTATTGTCTGTGATTCAAGTAAAGTCAAGTCAAGTCAAGTCAAAAATAAAGTTTATTTAGACCGTTGGTCTTTAAACCACATAAAACATATCATTTTGTGTTTCAATGGTAGTGACCGTTCAATCATGCAGGATATGGAAATTACCACAAGATGAAATTAAAAGTGATTTTGGGTTGCTTATTTCTATTTTCAAGTTATGAGTCAGGGAATATAGTGTATACTGATCAGTGGCAGTAATATGTAGCAGTAATTACTGCTCTAAGGGAGTTGTGAAGGAGACCCATTCACACTGTTTAACAGGCCTTGCTCACCACCTGCCAGGTCTCACAGTCTTGAAGAGAGAGTAGATAGATAATGCCTATCATTTGTTAGGAGGAGGTGGAGGGGAATGTGGGTCAACCATTTACAATTGAATAGCTCTATTATCACAACGCACTTTTGAACTGGGGGTTCCCCCTCAAACCTTCTGGCTTTTATGCTCTGTGGGACATCATGCTGGAGTAATAACATAAGTCACTAAAAAGCAGTTGACAGTGACTGTAGTGATATACTTGCCAGGGGGTAGAGTTGGAAGGCATGAGAGAGTCCTGCACCCTTTATGAAAATTCAACCATGTTTGGGGGTTGCTATAAAACCCAAGGCAGATTTCTGGTACTAGAAGTCATTGTCTCATAGAATAGTTTATATCATACAGTACTGGAAGGAGAATTGCAGTGTGAGGGATCCATATAGGAATAGGACTTTGAACACCTACCATGACAAGTTTGAGATTTATTTCAAAATAAAAACCTCTTTGGCTTACCATAGCTTCATCTAAAGACTAGAAACAAGATAATATCAGTTCTGCGAAGGACTCTTGTTGACTGTCAGAAGATAGATGAGATGTTCCTACTTCTGGCCTGAATTTCTAGTCCCCGAGACCTTCTCCCAAAAACAGAGAAAGAGTCAGATCCCTAATCATATTTATAGACCAATTTCGAATGTACTGTACTGGGGAACAATCTGCCTTCTGGGTAACTTTATTCTGGAACTATGATGACTAGATGAGAGTACATGAGAGGGCACTGACACCAGAAGAGTAAAACAAAAATAAGCATTGGGAAAGCAGATAGGTCTAGCTTGCATTTTAAGTCCTGACTAAAATATTTTAAAAAGCCTGCTGCAGGGAAAACAAAATATTGAATCCTTTCTATATACAATGCATTTATGAGATAAATGATTTTGTGTTTGATGATTCAGAGTATTTTTGAAATGTAAAATAAGTCCAATAGCATGAAAATGCAAGCTCTGTATAGGAGGTGGGGTGATGCACCAAAAAAGGCAATAGCATAAGGTGAGATGAAAAAACTCCTGTGAGAAGGGCCAAAGTCCAACCATGTATATGTTAAAGAATTGGTAGCAAAATGTATGTCAAGCAAGACCCAGTGAGAACTGGATTGGAAGAGTTGAGCTAAAAAGCTCTCAATATGAACTAAGTTGTGGTAAATCTGCCCTTACACCATAGATTAATTGAAACAGCACAATTTTACACACCAATCCTGTAAACAATTCATATTGAGTTCAAAGAACCTATTTCAAGATAGGTTTTCAAGTTGTGTGTTTGTCTTGGTTGAGTTTTAGCCACTGATGTGCCCAGAAGCTGATCATTTGAGCTGAATGCATCCAACATTGAATCTGCCTCAATGGACAATGCATCATGGTTTGACGTTTGCTCTGGCAAGGTGTCATGATCTTTAGTTTACCTTGTAGCACTTGGCTCGTGTGCGATCTTCATACTCCAAACTCACTCATGATGAACACATTCAAGTTAAAGAAAGTCTTCAGGTGGTCACAAAATATTTGAGACTCTTGAAAATATGAATGGTTAAAGTGGAGGTCTGGTTTGTTAGGTTTGTAAAAAACCTCAGAAATTCCACCAAAAGCCATAGTTAATGGGAAGTTATGATTTCTAATTAAAACCGAAAAAAAATCTCTGAGACCTATAGTGGTGGATGCAGTACTTTCTATCAGTGTCGGGGACAGCCAATGAGATCATTTCAGATCTGGGGATCGAGATCTCCAGATCCAAAATGTCCGGTAAGAGAATAAGCTCCCTTGGTCAATCCAATAGGCGTACAATTAAAATGTTTGTGGAGCACTCAGATCCAAATCCACCAATATCCATGAATTAAACCAGATATATCTAAAATGTAACATTGTTATGCCCATCACAAGCACTTCTTTAAACATTGATTTCTCAAGAACTACTGAACTGATTTAAACCAAACCATAAAAGCACAGTCCTTGAATAAATTAAAGATTGTGTCAAATTTCTGTGATTACGTTCAGCTACTTTCTCTATGTTGAAGAACAAAGGGGCCCATTACGATGGCGGGCGGAAGCACAACCGCCGTGCTGGCGGATGCAGAAACCACCAGTTACCGCCGGCACGCAGCAGTCCACACGCCCGCCCAATTACGATGCGAAAAGCAGGCCAAACACCGCCGGCAAGCCAGCAACACCGTCCGCCATCAAAGTGCGCCCGCACACGTAGCGGCGCAGCACAACTGACACACACCGTCCGACGAAACACGTCCCGCCCGGCGCATAAATTACGATGCCGCAAACAAACGGCTCCCACGGCAAAGAGACACCGCACGCGAAAGAGAGGCGGAAACACGGACGCAGAGCACGGACAACGAAGAAGCGGCACCCCGGGCATGAATCCAGCACTGCAGGCCCTTCCCATGCTTCTGCTGATGCACCACCAAGGACGCAACGTACAGCGGAGACGCAGGTAGGCACACACACAACAAGTGCACGCAAACAGCGCACACAGTGCAAGGGCGGAAAAGCGGACAACCCCCCACCAGCGCGTGTACACTACACATCCACCATCGCATCCACATATGACACACAGGCCAAATCGTAACATCGCAGAACACATGTGTACACACCACCTGGGACTAGGAACCAACCACCCCGTCACGGCCCCAAAGCGCCGATGACGCCGCCACACATGCGCACAACGCAGAGGCCAACCGCAGCGCCATGCATGCGTCGCACACAGACACAGGGACACAACCAAGCAGCACACACATCAGCCCCACCCCGAACGCACATGACACGTGACAGGCCGGCCACAGACATGTCCCCAACGCCCAATTCACGGACAACACCCAACGCCACACAAACGACGCACACATGTCAGTGAAGACACGCAACTGCAGGACACACCCCAGTGTAACAAACATGGCGTAGCACACAGCGGCGGCAACACCAACTAGGAGAAGCAGGGCTCCTTCGGGAAGAGGAACGCCAGTACCACACTGAAAAACCCATACCACCCTGCACATATGAACAAGACACATGAAACGGAACACCAAAGAGCCCGGGGACCGACAACAGGTGGCCCAAGAATTACATCCACACACAAGGCCCAACGCAGAGCGGAAAGGCAGCCTGCCGCCCACACAAGGGAGAGCAGACAGCACTGAATGACCTTCCATTCCAACACCGAAACCACAGCCCTACGACAGAAGCCGGTGAATACAGCCATTGTCCAAGAATAGACCAACACAGGCATGCTGAGGAGACCGACCACAGGGCAGATAGCGCATATCACAGAAGCACACAACGGACGGGGAAGAAAGAAGAAAACACTCCCCCATGTCGGCCACATGCAAGTTAATTGGAAGGAGTCACACAGCACTGACCTTGAACTGTCTGAGAAGCATGTGGGAAGAGGGCCCGTGTCCTCCAAACAAGCCAACAGAACACAAGTCCTGTCTCCCCACGACTACACAGAGCTCACAGCAACCCCGGAGCGTGCACATTGCAGACTGCACACACAGCCGGAGCACGCCACCTCTACGAACCGCTGCGAAATGGCAACCGCAACACACCTACCCAACTACGCCGAACAGCTCAAGCTGTACCAAACCAACACGATACATACATTGGGATGCGATCTCCTGTCCCTGCTGAACGTAAGTTACCGACTGACTTACCGCATCACATTGTTCAGCTGCGTCATGCCCGTCTTCTACTGTCGGAGGTGTCCCTACCAGCATCCCGTCGAGATATGCCTCTCCAACCCGGCATGTCTGAAGGCGGACCTGCTACCACTACTCCTCCCTCTGGACGCACACGACAGGGCCTGCTCTGCCTATGGGGGCATGGCGTATGTGGCCAACATCGCACGCGCACTGAAATGGAACCACTGTGCCTCCACACGACGGATCATCGAGAACAGCTACATCGAATGTCACCCAGCATGCCCCATCATGGTCCTCCAAGGGACAACCTACGAACAACACCTTGACAGCCACCATCCGCTTCATTGGCTGGCAAACATGTACACCACCAATGACATGGAAGCCCTGCTGGACGGCATCGCATACCTGACAACCTGTAAATACGTCGGACCACAACGCAGGTTCCCCGAGTGACCTATGAAGTCCAACCCCGCACCCATGCTCAGCTTCCGCACGGACTGGCCAGTCACCACCACAACAGCCATACCAAACGACCGGCAACTGTAACCACACCATCAACGACATCGCCATGACATCGGATATGACCGGGACATGCACACTGTTCCCCATCACATCCAGGAACACCGCATGCATCGTGGGAGGCAGTGGCATGGGCTCTGTGCATCGCACCCACATGGACGGAACTGCACGAACAACCAGGACACGACATGGATCCAGCGCACATGGACACACACACCGCTCAGTGGACATGAATAGGTCGCCTGGAGTCTGTGGGTGCTGCACCCCTCCCACCCCCGCCCCGGGAATCCCATACCAGGACCTTTGCATGGACGACAAGTGCATACAACAACAACACGACCCCAGTGACTGTGACATGTCCAGTAACCACCACAGTGCAACAACAAGTGGCACGCCGCTGCATGCACGCAAGCACATGCCCTGATGTCATCTCACATGCACGCGTGCATGAGGAACAACCGCAGCAAACCTGTCACATGGAACTGAGATGGACTGTGCCCATGATGCCGAGCGGTCTGGTAGGCTACATGTATACCGTCTGTGTCAAAGTCCGCAGCTCCGCAGCTATACGTAAATGTACATTAGCACAGCCTTGGCCAAGCAGATGTCACTCTGAAGCCCACATCCCACATGCAACAGCCAATCACATGTAACCCCACACCCTATCCCATTTGCAATCATGCTCAGTATATCCTCAACATGTATTCCGCTGCCAGTAGTGTCCACTATACTGCATCACAGAGGACAGAAGACTCAATATAATGTTTGAAACCAAAACTGTCTCCGCTGACTCATTTCACAAGTACGAATGAGAGAGGATGAGAGTATGTGAAGTACACGGCAGTCGTGACATGACCATGTAGTCCACTGGTATTGGATGTCAACGCAAATGAGTAGCACTACTGTGGAAGACACACATGTGTCGTGTGAAGTCGTATGGACGCAGTGCTCAGGTGGGTGGGTGCGACGGGTAGATGCGCACATGCCAAGTTGGAGCACGCCGTGTTGGGAGGGGTCATGAACAGTACACCACCGCTTCCCTGGGCATTGTGAGAGGACACCTGTCGGGGGGGGAGTGAACACGTGTGTGCACAGCAGCCGGGCACGCGTACAAAGCGGTACCAGGCGCACCTCAGCCCACCCTCTGTGGACAAGCTGGATCCTGTTGTGCGCCCGCCATGCCCCTTGACAAGGCACACACAGCCCCAGTCGACCAGGTGTAACCCCAACATAGCCAATCCGCACAGGCGATACAGGGCACGGGATGGCAGTGGAGCATGGTGTGTGAGAGGTCTCCTCGCGCTCCTCCTGGTCATATCACGCAGGCAATAGAACCTCAACGTCCAGCATGGCAAAAGTCAAATGGAAGTGTAGGGGGGACGCACCACAGCACGAGCAGCACTGACGTCACGGGAGGTGGCTCGCACCATCCCATCCATTGCCCATCATACCAACCACGCCACATGCCATTGCGACTAAGTGCAAGCGCGTGCGCCACCACCCCCGAGCCCTCCCCAGAGAGGCCAAAGAGTGAATGTGTGGGCCATCAGCCACAGACGGACGCGGCCTGGCCGCAAGGGCAGCCACAGCCACTGGGTGTCGCAGGTGGCGGATCCGGAAGGCGAAGACTGTGATGCATAGTCCATGCAGGCCGGGTCTCCATTTGGGGCACCACGCAGGTGGACGGTGTCCCGCCACACATCATACCCTGAGACAGCGCACTCGTGCAACTGGACCCACACATACACTCCTTGCCCTCTCTGGTGCGAGCTTGGGGCTGCCTGTGCAAGCGCTAGCCTCGCAGGTGAGCATGCATATTGGGGGGCGAGGGGAGGACATGAGGGCTGGGGCGAAGATGACTGTATCACTGTCAGTTAGTACAAGGGATGACCCAGATGTGGAAAGGAAGAGACGTGTCCCGTGTGTACTGCAACTAGTCGCCAATCCAACTACCCCCCCATGTCCGGAATGTAAGCCCGCACCTAGGCCCGCCCATCCGCCACATCGAACATACCACCAGCACGACAACCTTCCCATTCGAAACACTGACTGGGGGTGGCGACCAGTGAACAATCATGTGTAGCCTACCCACGCGTACATGTGGGCCCTCCATGATCCATGTCACCTGCGGCAAAGACATGACATGCGCAATGAGGGAAGTGAGGAGAGCTGTCCGCCCCACGCTCAGAAGGTGCATCAGCTCCACAGACCCAGCAGCGAGTCCAGCAGGGGTCACATGTGCAGGGGCAGCTGTGCCTGGTGTGAAGGCACATGCATATAGACAGCACATCGACCAATGTGTAGTCTGCCCACATCCACAGTCCATCATCATGCGGACATAGGAATTGAACACAGGGCAACACATCTTAGTTGGTGCACCCACCGTGACCAACAATGCGCAATCATCGACGTACCCGCCCTGTGCATGGCCCCCCACCCAACGGAGGCACATCCAGTGCCACCATCCCACACACACAAGCCTTCCACGGAACATGCTGTGTCCAATGGTCAGTACAGAGTCAGCGCCCATCTGGTGGATCCTGAACAGGAGACACATGCACACACATACCAGCTCCCACTATGTACGTCTGCCACCTGGCACGTGCAATGTAACCTCTCACCTGTGACGTGTGACTGCAAGCACACAGCCGTCTTGGCATGGGGCTGTCAATGTGGACACCAGTCAATGTTTCGGGAGCTGTGATCCGTACAGTGCTGTACATAGGGTGCAGTGCTGACACCTACTACTGTCTCATATCCCCTCGTGCCACAGGTCCCACTTGTATTGGCCGCTCAGCCCGTGCCCACATCGTCGTCGTCGTGTGCCATACTCATCCAGCCTCGGAAGCAGTTCCATGCTCAGCAGACACTCATGTTGCCGTGGCGTTGCCGCTTGACGAATATGCAGTCAGTCCCCATCAGCACGCCCCGCAAGTCATTGGGGCCTAGATCCCCATGTGCATGCACATGGCAGTGGTATGTCTCACTTGCCATTGCCATTGTTGGGAGACCTGTGTAAGTGTATTGTGGCCGTGCCGTCCCAGCTTGACAGCTGGGCTGTGGCTCATGTGCTTGCTCAGTCATGTCAGTGATGTGTATGCGAAATTGCTATGTGCCGTGTTGCTTTGACATGTGTCCTCTGCCATTTGACCCAGGCGGAGACCGAACATTGACCGCCCATACCAATTGCTGGCGGACATGGACGATACAGAGGTAATCAGGAAGTTTCGGCTGGACAGGCCAACTCTGCATCGACTGTGTGCCATGTTAGAGCCCCATCTCCGTCCCCGCAGGGTGTATCCGACTGCTGTCACCCCCACGGCTAAGGTGATGGCCGCCATGCATTTCTTCGCCACTGGGTCATTCCAGCACACAGTGGGCAGTGGAGGAGGGATGTCCCAGCCCATGTTCAGCAAGGTGCTGAGGGATGTACTGGCAGCCATGATGCTGTACCGGAACAGGTACATCAGATTCCCCAGGGCTCGTGAATTGGCGGCAGTGAAGGGTGCATTCTATGCCCTTGGCAGAATCCCACACGTTGTGGGAGCCATTGACTGCACTCATGTTGGCCTTGTTCCACCACAGGCCACTGAGCACCTGTACCGCAACAGGAAGCACACGCACTCCCTGAATGTGCAAGTGGTGTGCCTTGCGGACATGGTGATCACCCACGTGTGTGCCAAGTTTCCAGGCTCGGCACATGACGCACACATAATGCGCAACAGCATCTTGCCACGACTGATGGCCAATCTGCAACAGGATCGTGGCTGTATTGTCGGTGAGTATGTGGAGTGGTGTAGCGTGCTGGTTGTGCGATGCTGTCCCCTGTCCAGTTGGAATAGCAACGGTTCTCTGTGTCCCTCACACCCAGGTGACTCTGCGTATCCGAATGGGGCATGGCTGCTCAGTCCATTGAGGAATCCTCGCACCCCAGCAGACGATCGATACAATGAGGCACATGGGAGGACCAGACGTGTGGTCGAGCGTACCTTTGGCCTCCTCAAGTCCAGGTTCAGGTGCCTGGACCGCACCGGGGTGCACTGGCGTACTCCCCACAGAAGGTGTGCCAGATAGTGGTGGCGTGCTGCATGCTGCACAATCTGGCCATTCGGAAGCAGATCCCCCTCATTGTGGATGACGGAGATCAACCAGGGCCCCAGCCCGCAGACCAGGACAGCTCGAGTGAGGTGGACAGCGGAGAGGAGGAAGCTGGGAATGTGCGCCAGCAGCTCATCGCCCGCTACTTCACTTAACGGTGAGTGTCCATGTACGACGGCTGATGTGTCTGTATCTGTGCAGGTGTGTGTGTGCTGTGTCAGGGTGGCCGTATGTTCACTGCGTGCAGTGTGTCAACGCTCCATGGCCAGGGTAGTATGCCACTGTTGGTGACTGTGGCATTGTGCCCTATTGCTCTGTGCGGTGTACATTGCTTGTAGTTGTTGACATGTACTGTGTGATGGGTGTGTGACACACTCATTGAATGTGCTCCTGTTCTGTCTCCCACCCCTAGGTCCCTACAGGCCCTCCGGATTCCATTGCCATGCCACGCATCAGGTGCCTTTCCGCCCAAGGTGGCCGTTGTATTCCGTACAAATAAAACACAGGGCACAAACAGCAGTTAGTGAATAAGGTGCATTTATTACAAACTGTGACATGTGATTGTGTGTAAGGTGATAACAAAAGTGGTGCGTGCAGTGACAATGAGCTGTCGGTCATGGCTGCGTGATGATCAGGGTGTACCCACTGGTTCTATGTCCATAGTCCAACACACACATGCCATCCAGATGGCTGTGTGGAGTGGGATCGTAGAGCAAGTCAATGCAGTGGCTGGTCAAGGAAGGCTGGCGGAAGGCTGGCTGGCTGCCTCACTTGCGACTGGAGCGTGCGAAGTCCTCCCGGGAGATCTGTTTCCTCTTCGGACGGCCCCTTCCACGTTTGGGAGGGGGGTGTGTGGTGGCGACCTGCTGGTGGTGGGTGAGGTGTGCTCACTGGCTGTGGACGCAGGGGAAGTGGACACTGCTGCCCGAGCCTGCGCCCTAGCAGGTGGTGGCGGAGGTGGTGTTGCTGGCCTTGCCTGTGACCCCACCGCCACCACCAGCTGGCCCATGAGGTCCACGAGTTGGTCCATACGGGACACGAATTGGCCCATATGGGCGTCCATGGACCTCAGCACCCCCAGCACCTCCCGCGTGTCAGTAGCAGACCTGGCCCATTGTCCTTGGGCCTCTTCATAGGCCCCAAGGACTCTGGCCATTTGAGGCAGGGCATGGCTCCCAGGGAGGCTGGCGTTTCCCTGACCCTGCTCCTCCTACCAGTCCTGCTGCCACCGGCCTGCCCACTAGCCACATTGCACACCACGGTCCTCGCTGTGGCTCCCAGGGTGGATCCAGTCGGCCGGGCCACCACCTGCTCTGGGGCTGGTGCCAGCGAAGACGTGGTGGTGGTGGAGGCGGTGGTGGTCGGTGCGGCGATGGTGGCGGTTGCGGCAGTGGTAGTGGCCACAATGACCGTGGGTGTGGCCGCAACGACAGTGGCAGCAGGGGACTGGGACTGTTCAGCATCCCTGGATGATGGGTTGGTGGGTAGGAGGGGTCCTGGGGAGCGGCTGGGCCCTGCCACGCCAGATGGGCCAGCTTGGTGGTCCGTGTCCGAAGAGGAGGACAGATCCTCCAGATCCGTGTGTCCTCGTTGGGGGCTTGTAGGCTGGCTGTGCTGGCTGCTGTCTCCATCCCCAGCATCCAGCAGTTCGTCACCTGTGGAGAGAATGAGATTTGTTATTGTGTTGCACCTGGCGAAGTATGTATTAGTCGTCTGACATTGGCAGTTCGTGCAATCTCGTACATGGGTTTCCCGGAGGCGAGTGTGTGGCTGTGGCATCTGTAGTTGTGTGTGCTAGGCAATGGGACTGTGTGCTGTGCACATGTGGCATGGGACGGATTGGCCATGCCGATGGGTGTGTTGCTGTGCCCCTACTCATTGTGACTCTGGTGTATGCGGGCTCCTGGCCCATCCTGGGTCTGGTTTGTACTTTGCTTTTGGAGTTCATATGGAACGCTTAGGAACGCATATGGCAACATGGGGGCCATGCCCCAGATTCGCATTTGGGAGGGGATATGCTTTTGGGGTTCAAATGGAACGCTTAGGAACGCATATGGCAACATGGGGGCCATGCCCCAGATTCGCATTTGGGAGGGGATATGCTTTTGGGGTTCAAATGGAACGCTTAGGAACGCATATGGCAACATGGGGGCCATGCCCCAGATTCGCATTTGGGAGGGATATGCTTTTGGGGTTCAAATGGAACGCTTAGGAACGCATATGGCAACATGGGGGCCATGCCCCAGATTCGCATTTGGGAGGGGATATGCTTTTGGGGTTCAAATGGAACGCTTAGGAACGCATATGGCAACATGGGGGCCATGCCCCAGATTCGCATTTGGGAGGGGATATGCTTTGGGGTTCAAATGGAACGCTTAGGAACGCATATGGCAACATGGGGGCCATGCCCCAGATTCGCATTTGGGAGGGGATATGCTTTTGGGGTTCAAATGGAACGCTTAGGAACGCATATGGCAACATGGGGGCCATGCCCCAGATTCGCATTTGGGAGGGGATATGCTTTTGGGGTTCAAATGGAACGCTTAGGAACGCATATGGCAACATGGGGGCCATGCCCCAGATTCGCATTTGGGAGGGGATATGCTTTTGGGGTTCAAATGGAACGCTTAGGAACGCATATGGCAACATGGGGGCCATGCCCCAGATTCGCATTTGGGAGGGGATATGCTTTTGGGGTACATGCTGTGAGCCATGGGTGCCGAACGTGACATGTGTTGTGGCAGCATGGTCTGAGGTGTGTGCATGCCTGACATGCCCTGCATATTTGCTGTCTGTTGTGGTTACTGGACATGGCATTGGACGCATCGTTATGAGTGAGTGATAGTTGTGTGCCAGCCAACGTATTGCAGTTGTCCCATCTCCTTGGTGTGCGTGCTGCCCTGTGCCATGTGCATCACTGCAGTGCTCGGGGGGTGTGGCCCATGTTGTGTGTTGTTGCTCACAGTGTGTCGTGCGCTTAATTGACTTCTGGCACATGGTTGGTCATGGGCATGTATCTTAGCGTGACTGCTGTATGTGTGGCAGCTGTGCGGATGACATGCCTTTCATGAGACTGGGGCTGACGGATGGGATGGATGGTATGTTGTATGTGCATGGTGTGTCTGTGTGTTTGATGGGTTCAGTGGTGTTCGTGTGCATTTATGTTGTTCCGCTCTGTTGCGTCTAGTGTTGTTTGTCTTACATAGGCGTAGTTGTGGGGTGTGGGGTTGACAGGCAGTGGGGGCTACATGGACAGGACTTCAATGGTGTTTCGGTTGTGTGTGATGAGTTGCACAGTGGCTGCTGTGTGGGACTATATTCAGTGTGGCTTGTGCATGCAGACGTGGCTCCTTGGGTGTTGCTATGTCTGTGATGGGTCATGTGGGGTGTGAGTCTGTTGTTCATGTCCGTGTGCACATTGTTCACTTGTTCGTGACGGTGGGCGGTGCTGCGTGTTCGTCTGCTACGTGACATGTCCCATGTGTTGGTGGTGTTATGGTCCTCATGCCTCCAGTAATCCAGCCCTGTCCAGTTTCCCACCTGCAAGTTGTTCGTGCGTGCACTGTACTGGATGCCACATGGCTCTAAGCGGGGGTGCTCCATGTTGCAGGTCTGTGGGGGTGGGGGGTGTAGTGGGTCGTGGGGGTGGCTGTACACCCACTGACACCGATTGCTGTGGACCGTGATGTCTGCCTTTCGGCTGTCGTTGTGCACTGCGGTGGCTGACACGTGGCTGTGGGGTGTGGGGGATGCTCCTCCTTGCTGTGCTGTGGGACTGGGGCCTGGTGTGTGTTGTACTTGGGCTGTCCACCGTCCCACCCACTGCACTTTGTGTTCCTGCCACTTACCTGTTACTTGTCGGTTAGTGCAGCTGTGGCGGACACATGGGTGTGGTGGGTGCTCGTTGTGGCGCTTCTGGCATATTTGGGGACCTGTTGGTGGTTACGTGGCTGGCTTAGTGTACACATGTCCCCACGCATCTTACAGTTGTTCGGTTTGGGCTGTGTGTGGTAGTGTCTGTTGCATGTGTGTGTGATGTGTTGTGTATTGTGTGCTGGACATGGGGGTGTTTGTCCCTGGGAGCTGTGGCATGGTAGTTGCGCATGTGAGTACATAGCGGTGTGCTGGTATACATTAGTTTGTACTTACCAGCCTCCACTCCCCTGCTAATCCGGCGAGGATCTCCGGATGGATTACGACTCGCACCTTCTCCTCCCACGCTTTGAAGGTCTTAAAGAGCGCGGGATTCCCTCCGCCAGTGACGGCAGCCAGCTCTCTGTTTTTGCCCTCCTTCTTCTTGACCAGGCTCTTGACGTCATTCCAACGTTTGTTAATCTCGACTCTGTTCCTGGGCAGGGTCCCGACTGCATTGACCTGGTCTACGATCCGGTTCCACATTCTGTTTCTGGTGGCTAGTGGTGTGTGCTGGACCATGTTCCCATAGATTTGTGGGTACACCTTGATGATCTCGTCGACCATGACCGTCAGCTCCATGGGCGTGAACTTGGGCATCCTTTGTGGTGCCATGGTGTTTGTGGTGCTGGTGCGGTGTGTGTTGTGTAATGTGCAGGGGGTTTGTGGTGCCGGTGTTTGGTGGTGGTGGTGGTGGTGGTGGTGGTTGTGATGTGTGCGTTTCTGTGGTGTGCTGCTGTCCTTGCTGTGTCACTGTGTCCTCTCCTCTCCTCTCTGGTTTGCAATGTAGCAAGGGGTTGTGGTCTGTGGGAGTGCTGCTTTTGTACTCACCTATGTGGGTGTGTCCTCATGGTCTGTTGTTTTCAGGTGTGTTGTGTCTGGGGTTCTGGCCTTTGTATTTTTTGTTTGTCCGGGGGGTGTTTTCGGGATGTGTACTGTGCTTGTGTATTTGTGTGTGCCTTGCTGTGTGGACTTATTGGCCATGTTGTGTGCTATTGGTTTTGTGTGCGGATGGTTTCTGTGCAGGTACGTTGGCGCCATGGCTTCTGCCGTGTCGATTCTCATCGGCGTTGTTTGCGCTGGCGGGCGGTATATTTGTTGTTTTTCCGCGCTCATGGCGGTGCGATCGTAATTTCACGTGCGGTGTGTCGGCCGTGTGGGCGGGCGGTTTTGTGTTGTCGTGCGTGTTTCCGTCCGTGGCGGGCGGTTTGACTCCGACTCGGACGATGGCGGGCGGTATTTTGTGTGAATTTTCCGCCGATGGCGGTTTTCGGTTTGTGTACTCATAATGGCGTGGTCGGTGTTCAGGCGGTGTGTGCGGGCGGATTTTTGCCGCTTCCATGCCTGGCGGATTTATTTACGCCGGGTATCGTAATGGGGCCCCAAGTGATGTATGGGAATAAAATAGAAAATTGCACTTTTGGGGGCCCAGGCCCCTTTTTCTTGACCTTTTTGACAGGTATGCACAAAACTTGGCTTGTAGGAAGTTATTAATAAAGCAAAGAACGCCTTTCCTATGGAAACTTTGACTCAATCATAGCTACTTTGGTGCTATTGCCACCACTGTGATAGATATATGTCATCAATGATGAAATTTAACATGCTATCACTGCTACTATGTGTGAGGTCATAACTAGTACATGACAGGACACAAGCTGTGGTTAGTTATGCTAACCATAACTGATGCATTTCAAAGATGTTTGTGCATTTTGTAACAATAACCTCTCTTTAAATGTGTTTTTAGTGAATTTCAGAGGCTTTTATTTTGAACCATAATATTGTATTTTATGTCTTCTAACCATAACTTCATTTTAACTGTGGTTGTAAGTGACTTTCAGAGGTTTTTCAAAATGTAACTTACAACATTTTATACGATAAATCCATAAGTTTTTTTTAATTGTTGTTTTTTAGGGAATTTATGTTTTTTTAGAAATATAATTTCTAATGTTATACAGCAAAGAAACTTTAAACAAATTGGTTTGTTTGTATATTTCTTGAACATTTATTAAAACCATTTTTGTTGTAAGTAAATTTAAAATTATATAGTTGTAAGATGATGAGTAATTATGCATGTGCAGAGTGTTTTATTGTATTTTTGTGAAATATGTGATGAGTGTAATGTGCTTGTTTCATCTGTTAACGTTAAAGTATGTATATGTTGTTCATGAAGTGTGACGTATTTGCTTTTGTTGTATGTTTGTTGTGAATAGTAAATGTTTCTTCTTTGGGTTAATTTTGTTGTTGAAGCTTTAATGATGATGGTTGGTGTGCAATGCAGAAGGCTGTTTATACTTCTGATGTACATTTTGTTTTTGGGAAACTCATAAACCATCTTTTACACCTAAGTTCGATTTTGTAGTGTATTAAGGGAAAGTTTGGTCTGCATTGTGCTGGGCAGATTTCCTGCAGCTTAACTAAACAGCGCCAAAGTAATACGTTTTTGCCCACGTCAAGAAATCTGCATAAAACTTGACATACACACAGGAGACAAAACATACTAAATGTTTGACAAATTTCATTAGGACTTTTCAAATGGTGCCATAGCATTATTAAATTCTGTTCCATTTTTCTCAGTCAGAGAGCAACGAACCCCATGGGTGTTAAAATGAAATAAGAGTGCCACTTTTTTAACTCCATTGTCCTTTTTTATGTTCCCCCAAATGGATTTGCTCAAAACTTACCAAGCTGAACCCAAATAGTACAACAGTTTTTTGGACAATCATGTGAAGATGTGTGGAATTATTCCAAAGATAAACCTCAAAAATGCCTTTTCAATAGCATTTCTGAGCTAATCATAAGTACACAGAGCCTAGCACCATTGTGTAATATATATATATATATATATAAAACCACAGGACTCTCAGAACCTCCTCTTAGGTGAACAGAGAGAAACAGACACCGGATAGATAGGCAAGTTGTTTATTCTTCCTCACTCCTCTGTTGACGCGTTTCGAGCACCGAGTGCTATATATGTGTGTGTGTGTGTGTGTACTCATGTGTGGATATAAGAGCATATGTATATGTGTGTGTGTGTATGTGTGTAGAAAGAAGGATGTAGAGAGAGAGATATAAAAACAAATATAGACAAAGAGAATGGGATAGAATGATGTAGAAAGAGACAGTGATCAAGAGAGACATTAAAATAAATACAGCAGGCGGTGGGGAAATATCTCAGAACTGAGAAATACGTCCTCTTTTGAAAAATGCTGGACATCAAAAGCTTGAAAATGAGCCGTTTGGTTTTTATAGTGAAAATTCTCTCAGGGAGAATACCCAATAATTCATTATTATATAAGTTGCCGAAAATCTAACATAGTAGAAATTTGACCAAAAACCCCCAGAACTGCTTTCATTTTACCTCATCTCTGAAGGGAGTATAACATACTAGTGAAACAAAGCATGGGAGGCATTGGGGGGCAGATTTACAAGAAAGTGACGCAGCTGTACAGATGCGTCAGTTTCCCTGCGCCTCCATACGAAACCCTTGCGCCACCATGGATGCGCTGTATTTACAATACGGCGCACCATGGCGCAATGATTGACATATGTGTCAGAAATTCTGACACATCTGTTGCCGCAAAAGTGACGCATTGCTCGAGTTGCTCATGAAAGTGACGCAACTCCAGCAAAGTGCCACAACAGATTGGTGAGTCCCATTTAAAAAGCCTTGCGTCCTTCCTTACGCCTGGTCTAGCAGGCGTAGGGATTTTGACGCAGTGAAGGCGTAGAGTGATGCAGTGAAATGTTGTAAATTTCACTGCATTAGTTCTTCATGGCTTTTTGCATGGAAACGCCCACCCTGCATACACTATACCTGATGCAGGTATAATGTGGCACAGGGCTTTACAAGGTGACGCATCTCCCTAGATGCGTCATGTGGTTAATTGGCCGCAACGTGGTACAAAAAGTGACGCAACGGCGGCACAAAAGTGTTGCAAGGGGCTTGTAAATCTGCTCCTGGAGTTTTATTCACTGTGACTTTGAGGATGTAAGATGTTAACTTCACATACATCGAACTGACCTCAAATGAACTGAGGCAAGAACTGCATCTATCTAGAAATGCCCTTCACTAATTTGTTACCACTTGCACGTGGTGTAGCAGGCAGCACTGAGATTTTACAGAAGCAGCCATATGAATTGTGAGTTCTTAAAAACTGGAAGCTATTTTCTCAGTTCCCACAATGCTGCATTTTACTGAAAAAAATCATAGTTTATAACATGCTCAAACTTGAGTTTTGGCAAGTAATCAAGAATACTATAGCCTCTATTATGAGATTTACAGTAATTCTGATTTAGCTGTAACGTGTTTATAGCTGAATCCCTAATGTGAGTTCTGCAAGAACACCACTGAAATGTGGGAATAACCTGTGGTAATCAGTGGGGGCAAAAATGCACATTCCTGTGGGTATTCTACACTTCTCAGGTTAGCTACTCATAATGGTCTCGTACTTCCATATTCCGGAATCAACATATTAGCGGTATTTTTAATTCCAGATGTGGAACTACCATTGCATCACTTGAAATGTGAAATGAAGGCCTAAGAAGACTTCTTGTTTTGTAGCTAGGCCTGTGCTGTACCACTAAGCACACATTCACATACATAAGAAGTATTTGTAGGAAATGTGTAGGTAGTTTACATACAGTCCATTTCTCATAACCACAGACTGTATGGAATATAAAATAGCATGGATGTTATCATGTAAAGCAGCAATTCAATGAGATCTTCCATTAAATGCAGCTTAGACTATCTGAAAAGTGCTTTGCAGAACAAGAACAAACTCTGCCCCGACATTGGAAGAGGGTCTCACACAGGACAAAGCAAGATGAAGCAGCTCTTCTGATGTTATAACTGTCATATTCATTAAGAGAAAGAGAAACTTGATTATTTACACTAATTTGCCCCAATAGTAAATAATCTCAGAAAACTACTTCTACAAGTCAGCGTTTTGGGACTACTTTTTGGAAATTTTAACATTCGCAGTTTTTGAGAAGTTTGTGAGTAACCAAAACCGAGCATTTGTTTGTGGATGTTCACCTGATTTCCAATGCTTATCTACTCTGGAGTTCCAACTTTCTTCCCATGTGAACAGATTTTCTCACAAATATCATTACACCATAATGGTGTAACATCACTTTTGGTAAATCACTTGGTGAGCATCAAGCCATTTGTGCACAATGGTAGGTGTGCAAACTGTTTTGTGATTGCACCAATTGTTTTTATGTAATACAGATAAATGAAGGGGTCTGAGACTTTCTGGTCAGACCTCTATCAGAGACATAGATACCCGGTCAGCTCTCACACATACTCTCTGGACTAGTTGATCTAGTGTGAAATCTAGATGCAACGACAAGAAAAGTGTGCTGCAGTTCGAAGGGCTTTTATCCTGAATGCAACAATTAACAATATATTAACATGTTTATGACATGTAAAATATTCTCTTAGAGGCTCTTGGTGCGTCCACTGTGCACACATGGCGTGAAAATGACCTCAAAATCACCAGTTGAAAGGGAGGTTTGAGGAAAGCAATATCAGATATTACAGAAGCTCAGGATCATGCCATTTGCCTGGAGAAAGACTGGAGGTGGAAGGTAATATCCATCTGAACTATACTAGATAGTAGGTCAAAGAAAAGGGCTTTCTGGGCTGTCTATAAAGGCCGTCAAATGGAGTGAAGATTTTGTCATTACGGGTTTGAGTCTTTAACCCCCTTGAGGTTCATCTGTCCAGCATTTCTAGCCCCTAGGAGAACAGGCTGTGTCTTGCATTTCTTGAAAAAGTTATTCACAACTGCCATGATATTTGTCTCAGTTTAGCGCTAAGGATCCCAGATTGGTAGGTTGCTTTGTGAATTTTACTGATTTCATGATGAACAACAAGATTGCTTTTGGGATATATGTTATTATAATGACATAATGTTTGATTTGCTTATCAGCAATGTCACACTAATGTTTTTTTTTTTTTTAACTTTTTTTATTGGTAGGATGGCTCTTCTCTTTTGGGTTTGTGTGAGATTTTATGAAAATACATGTAAAAGCTTTGCCTATCTTAATAGAATGTTGCATCTAAATATGCTGTTTATTTTTTTTGTTTTCCATACGATGAATGTTCCTCTGCACGGTTTTCACAACTGTTTCCAACTGTCCATATTCTGTAAAATGTTGATCTTCTTGTATTTTTATAGTATTAATTGATTAAAAATAAATTATTATCTATCCTGACCCAGCTTTAATGAGTAATTGTTGAGAGTCATTGTTCATTGATGAAATAATGATAGTTAATGTATGACTTTTTCCACAGTGACTCAGGCCCACTCCGCATTGCAAAGACGCCATCACCTCCAGAGGAGCCTTCGCCGCTTCCCAGTCCTGTAGCCAGCCCAAACCATACACTGGCACCTGCGTCACCAGCTCCGGCACGGCCTAAATCGCCATCACAGGTAAGGGCAAAGCTTAAACGTCCTTGGGCATATATGAAGAATTGCATTACCAGGACATTTCTGAACTGGGTACACAAGGCTGTTACTTTTAAAGCTTCACAATCAGATGTGTGTAAAGATTTTTGTGCACTCAGAAAGTTTCATAAAATTCGGTTTTGGCCTCTTGTAAACTTTATAAAGTATGTCTTTGCTACATGGTGAGATAATTTTCATGCTAATAGAACTCAACAAAACCAAAGTGACTTGTGGAGTGTCATTTACACTACGTGCATATTTTACACATGATGATGATTTACCATGCTCTGGGGAATGCAAACTGGAATAGCACACAATTTGCACTCATGGATATAGATTTAGGAGGCTTTACGTGTTGCAAACAGGAGTGGCAAACTCCTTCATCAACAAAATGTAAACCTTACTTGTAATCCTATTTCGGGCCCAAATGTGAGTTAAACACCCTTTTGTAAACTGGATCTGTTTGTTTTCTGAAAAGTGCATTTGCTATGGATCTATTAATGAGATTAAACACGGATATATGTAATGTAAATTATCATCTAAATAGCAATTTTCACACGGACGACGTTCTAAAGTGAAACAAACTTTTCAAACTAAACAAGGTTTGAAGATTTCCACAGATGTTTGTGCAGATTTAAAAAAAAAAAATTGAAACTTTTTTCACTTCTTACAGAGAGAAGTGGACCAGACGCGAGCATAAACAGTAAGGCCAGGACCTAATATAATGTATCTATAGGCATCCATAAGACTACGAACTATTATAAGATAGCTGGAGGCATGTTTGAGATTTGAATTTTTATTTCACTAAACTGATTTGACATCTTGTGCACAGGTTTTGATAATTGATGGCAATCTAGTGTGTCACTTTCTGGCATCAAAGTACAGTGAGATTTTTTCCTTAGCTCTGAAGACAAATGTACAAAACTAGTTAGCAGTGCTAAACTTGAGGCGGCGTTTGCCAGTGCTTAGCACTACACTCAATACGCAAGATCAGCACTTATGGCAGTCTACCACATGATGGTGATGTTTGTCTATTTTTGTGGTGAACACATCAACAATGATTAACAATTCAATATACATTAGAAATAAATAATACCAGTGAGTCCAGTCCATTTTTACAGCTTTGGGTGGCCTGGAATAGACCAGATTGTCACACTTTAAGAGGTGTGATGGTTAGTAGCTGTGTTGGTACTGGCATCTGACAGTGCTGGCCGGGCAATGGGTGGTACAAGCTCCAGTGGTCCCCTGAGAAAGACCTTGGGCCCTGTCACTTACTTTTTTCCTTTTTTTTTTTAACAAGCTAAGGACTGCTAGCTAGGCAGCATTCTTCATGACACATTGTCTTATTGGTCACCATGAATGGTGGTATTTCTAATAACTACCCATTTATCTGGTGTTATGACTGGTTTGTAGAACAGAGAACTGCACCCTGTGATTTACTCATTGTGAGTAGCTGGCTTCAAAGTCCAGTATACTTGGCAAATAATGCCCATTGTGATCTAATGCAAACGTCTTTCTTTTAAAGCACCTTTTATATGAAGTATGCAGTAATGTGAGCACACTTAGAGATCTATGTGCTGCACACCTTTATACAGTTAGGTCTACATTTATATAAACGAGTTAAGAGTGAATGAGTGAGTGAGTAAGGGGACCATCACCAAAACACGTTCAAGTTGATTTAGAACACTTTCTGCAGCAAGTGAAAAGTTTTCTCTGACACTGCTATTTGTAGGGTACAAAAAACAGAGGAAACAAATCTGCTCTTGGTTTGATGACTTTTCTCTCCATTCTTATGTTCGTTCTGCAGCTTTTAGGTTTCACCCTGATTTTTGATTGGTTAAATTAATCCTCCTGTTCTTACGTCAGGGATGCATTTTTCTTTCAACTTGTTTCTCTGTTATTCGATCTTTAACCCTCGATCCAAGTGCATGTCCTGCTCCTTCCTCTGTGTGTGTTTCTCTAGCCCTCTCTCTCCTACCTCGGCTCCCCAGTTGTTCTTGGTATTCCCCCTGCACAATACCATCCCCGCCCTGTGCTGGCACTGAAAACTGCTGCCACTGGAAGTCTATGTCCTTCCCTCCACGTATTTCTCTCTCCCTCCTCATCCACTGACATTCTGCCACTGCTCAGTTGCCACTTTTGGCTTTGACAGTTCTTTTAAACTATGATAGAAGCATTCACGGAGCCAATAGCAGTGGGCCACCATCTTGAAGTGATATTTTATACACTTCCAGAATGGCTGTCACGTTGCATCTACAAAAAATGGGACAGTCAATATGCAACAGTTTAAAAATGTGTATACAAAAATAATGTCATATAATTCCAAGATGATTGTCATGTTACAATCATCTTGGGAGTATACAAAATAAAATTCCATGATGAGTGCCTGCTGATGTTGGCTTTTCTGAGGCTTGTAGAATTGCATTGCAAATTCTGCAAACCCAGTAGCGGTGGGCAGCCGTCTTGAACTGTTATTTTGGATACTTTAAAGATGTCCATCACATTGCATGTATATGCAGAGTGAAAGCCATCTTAGAACGGTCTATCAATGGTATTTTGCAATGTGACTGCCATCTCGGACATATATTAAAATACAATCCAAGATAGTTGCCTGTGACTATTGGCTTTGCCAATGCTTGCACCACAGTTCTACAAACATTGATAAACCCAATACCTACAGTAAACAAGAATTTACAATGCGAGACCCATTAATTATGTCAATATTTTACTATAAATGTTTTTCAGTTCTGAACAATAGAATGTTAGCCACTCAAGCCAAGACCCTGATCCACCACACCAGGGAGTCCCAGGAAGGTGTAAGAGTTGGGGGGGGCTACCACCTTCCTTTTTCCCAACAAGAACATGTAAAATGTTGGGTGATGAGTTCCACCACACGATACTTGTATGGTGGTGGTTACTTACAATGACAGGGTTGGGCGAGCCACAGGCAGTAGCAGGGATATGGCCTTCATATTAATGCTTTGCTAGCCTCCACCACTGCCTTGTAAGTGGTGGCTGGGTTATGGGTAGCAGTTCCATTGGGAGGTTACCAACGTGCAAATTGAGTCCCTAATTCTGAAGTTTGGCCCTTTAACAAGACGTGCAAAATATGCTAAGGACCAGCATCATGATAGATTCTCTAAAAGGCATTCTCTTATTCGGTAAAGAGCTTTGGGAAGTTGTTTAACAATGGTCTTGCAGGTGACAGCTTGAAAAACTCAGTGTATTTCATTACCTCTAGTTACATCAGAGTGACTGACCATCAATTTGACAGGGCATATTTACCATTCTAATTCAAACTTGCCAATTAGGATTTTCAAAAATTTAAGACTGGTAATAAATATGAGGTTTTAAAAAAGTATTACAAATATAAGACTTAAAAATATAAACAAGTAAATCCTGCTAACGTGATCTCTGGTGGAAAGCTGATGCAATGGCAAGTCGAAGTAATTGTCATGGTCGATTGATGCTGAGCTCAGTCAGTGTAATGGTGGTTGGATAAGCAGGATGTAATATTTTCATAGAAGCGATCATATGTTATATAACATGCATTAATAAACCAAATAACACAAATGTCTATCTATAAAAGCTCTATCTCTGTTGTCAAATGAATTTTCCTTATTTTAGTCTCTGAAAGTCAAGAACAAGAAGTGCAAAACTATGGTACAAACTGCACCACAAAGAAAGTTTTACACAAAATATTTTTTCAAAAAATGATCAAAAAAGTACTTTAAAAAGCACAATTGTTTTGTTGATATAACATCTTAATTAATGTTTTTCCACCCTCCACCAGAATATGTACAACATTAATGTCCAGATTTACTAAGGCAACTCAGGGCAAGGCAAAGACTTGGGGGCCAATTCCGATTTCGGCCGGAAGGGCACCGAACGATGGTCGGAGCCCTTCCGACCGAATCGGAACGTGCCGCTCGGATTCCTTTCCGACCGAGCCATTCCGATGGGCTCGGTCGGAAAAGAATCCGACTCGGATTTCCGGATGGCTCACGATTAGTTCGAAGAGCCCGTCAGCCATCCGGAAATCCCTCTGTACTCCCCCGGCTGCCTCTTTGCGACCGAGGGAGTACGATGGCAGTTTTTCACTGCCTTTTCGTGCCGGTCACCGTCTTTGGGGGCCCCCAGTGGGACCCCCATGGGTGCAAGGTCGCTGAATGGCGGCCTGGAGGCACCTATGGTGCCCCTCTGTTGAACCCTGCACCCGGTGGCAGGCACCTTGGGGTGCCGGCCACAGGGTGCAGGGTTGAACTGCACCCCTGCTTTCTCCAATGCCAGCATGCATTCCGTCCGGAATGCATGCTCCCATTGTGGGAGATACGAGTGCGACCGAACAGGGTTCGGTCGCATCGTACTGCCTGGGCCGTAACCGACGACAGCAGGTCGGTCGGTTACGGCTCCGGACCGATGTCGGACAGACCTGAGTCCGTCCGACATCGGAATCGGCCCCTTATTTGGGATTTACATAGTTCAAGGCATGATTTGCACGGTCTTTCCATCACTTTGTACAGAATTGTAAAGCAATTAGTGGAAGGCGTTCCAAGGGTGGAGCATGGGCATTCCTGTGCATCCACCTATGGATTTCACCCAATTCCATATTTACTAAGTTTTGTACAGCTGGAATAGCATGAAATTGGTACACCTACCACAGTAAGGCATAACCAGGAGAAATATGTTTATTTCTCCTTGTTACATCCTCTTTCTATTCATGATGAATTCTGCATCAAAAATAGAAAGAAAAAAATGTTTATTTGGATTGCTTTTGTCCTGGAAGGTATCCCTTCCAGCACAAACAAAATCCTGTCTGTTACACAGGCAACCTTGTAACATGGAGCAAGAGTGCCTGCATTGGTGTTAGGCGGCCACGGGCACACCAGCACTGGGAGAGAGCTAAAGAGTGCGATGTCTCTGTAAATATGATGCTCTTCAGCTCTCTCTCATTCACTCAATGCAGTGCTGCAGCTTGCCTTGCTGTGCTGTATTACGTGAACTCTTAGTAAATTTGCCCCTAATTGTTTTCTCTTTCTTGCCATTGATTTCGTTAGTTAAAAATCCATAAAACTATGTTGTATTTCATCAAATTACATTCCATTCATTTAAATTGAGTTATTTCGCCTTGCATCATTCGGTGATAAAACACTGTGACATGCTTGAGACTAAAAACTCAAAAACAATCATTTATAGCTCACCAGATCACACCCACCACAATCGACACAAAAAGTGATGTTCCTGTGGCGATAAGCCCTTGTAAATATGCCCCTTAGTGACTTAAGTGCTAACAGTCATTATAAAGTTAACAACAAAGTTCCAGAAAAGGTACTCAAACTACTTCAAACCTTGCCAGGGCTTCTTTCATCTTCAATGCAATCCTTTCTAATGTTGTATGTTTGATCATCTTTTTAATCCGTAATTCCACATAAAGCATAGTCAAAGATTTCCACATTTAAAAAAATAGTTAGTAACCAATTATACTTTCTGGTAAGGTATATTTCCATCTTTAGGAATTCCTAAAAAACAACCTTGAGACGTAGCTAGAAATATCTGCATACTGCTTTATGTTCACTACTCATTCCCCAGAGATCACAGACCCAAGTAAGTCCTCATAAAAGTTGAAAGAGGTGGGTGACAAAGTCATTCATTGAGACATGCAACATCGCAGTGTGAGATCCAGGTCTATTAGACGTTCAATTTCCACAAATTTGACTCTTACTTTCAGAAAGTTAGTAAACTAATTCAGCACAGATATACCAAACCTTACACCTATGAATAGTATGTGAAGCTGTATCCCATGATCACAAACCTTCATGTTTTATGGTAGCACATCGTGCAAATGTGATTTGTGCAGCTAGCTCATTTTGGAGACACACCAAATTTAAAGAACGTCAGTCTGATGATCCCAAGCTGATTAAGTATCTTCAATGTGAAAAATGCTTTTCCTCAAAAAAGCTTGAGCACATTCAACCATAAAAACACACAGTGCTCAGACACAAGACAATGGCAGATGTAAACATGTAAGGAGATAAGCTTTGGAAAAGCCAGCAGGCCTTGGCTCCCTTTGTCTAATGTTCTTTTTCGTAGATGGCCGATGTGCGTGCATGTTTGTGGCAGCATTCTTGGAATGTTTTTACTTTACTTAAGCTTTGTGAAAAAACATTTCAAGATGGCCACCTAATGTGTGCATGCATGCATGAACTTCTGTGGTGGCCAACTTGAAGTACTTTTTTTAGTTTGAAAAAAAATCCAAGTTTTCCAGCCATATATCCGCATTTATATGCATATATGGGTGTCTGTCTATGAATGCGTAACAAAAATAATTCAAAGATGTCCCCAATACCTGCACATGCATGCTCACTTATAACAACCATCCTGTAATGATTTTGATTTTGCAGACATTAGTTTTTGAACAGCAAATTAAGAAATACGCATCAGGATGCTGCACAGATACATAGACGTGAGCAACTCTCATATAAATATTTATAAAAAATTGAAAAGAAGAGTAAAGGAGGAAGGGGATGCTGTGGACAAGTGGGGGAAGTGAAGTGCTGCTACTGTACCCCCACAAAAGCAGTTAAAAAAACAACAAGGCAGGAAGGGACAGGGTCATAACAGAGCAACCATGGGGAGGGACGCAGCAGAAAGAGAGTGAACGGAGGATGGAACTGAGGAAAGTCATGTGCTCTGATGGAGTGCTAACACACAAATGAAAAAATACACAACTCACAGAGTCACAAGAATGATGAAGTTGTACACCAGGAGCATGACAAAAATAAGAATAGGGAGGAAAGCCATTAAATTGGAAGCATACTGATATAGACAAGAAAACCATTCAATCATTAATAAGGTTCTGACACAAAGTACAATCTATGTATTGTATTGTAGGCAAAGGTCATATAAAGCTGTCTGTAGGCGATACATAGAAATGGGGCAGGCGTAATGGAGATGAGGGCGATGAACAAGGGCTTTTATAGGTGTAATGGTTATAGGCTGGGGTGGAGGTAATCGGGTGGAAGTGGGGGTAGCAGTACCAGGGTACAGGCAGGCATAGAGGGTAGTGGCAGGGATAATAAAATACAAACAAGGGTACTAAGATATAAATAGGGCGTAGAGGTTCTATGACAGCAATTCTTAACCTTTTGACTTCTTTGGACCCACACTGACTCATTACTGGGTTATGGGGACCCCAACAGAGTCATTATTGGAAGCCGTGGACACCCGGCTTCCAATTTCTATTATTTTAACTTCAAAACAATATACAAAAATACAAAAACAAGTATACAAAAAATAAATGCTCAAGTATTGATAGTTTGTTTAATTCACATCAAATATTGAAAAAGTTTTCAATTTTTTCAAATTTGCTTCTTTATTTTATATATTTTATTCATTTTAATTCATTAATTTTAATAATATTTAATTTATAAAACAGTTACGGTCCCCCTGAGTAGTCCTCATGGAGCCCCAGGGGTCCTTAGAGCATGGTTTAAGAACCACTGTACTAAGATATAAACAGGTAAATATATTAGGTATAGTATTGGTAGGAATACTAGTGTATAGGCAGATGCAAAAGTACAAAAATGGACATCTATAGCAGTACTAGACTTTAGGTAATGGTAAAGGAACTATGGAATAGAAAAGGATAAAATTATGAGGATATAGGTAGGGGTAGCGGTACTGTAGCAACGGCAGAGATTGAAGTGCTAGGGTATAGGTAAGGAAGGTTTACAAAGGTGTAGGCTTTAGGTAGCAGTATAGGTACTTGGGTAGAGGCAGTAGTAGAGGTACTTGGGTACAGGCAGTGGTAGAGGTGCAATGGTAGAGGTGAGGCAGGGGCACAAGATTACAGAATGACAAGTGTATGGGCACAAGTACAGTTGAGCAAGTTAATTGAGGTAGGAGTAGAGGACTAGGGTATAAGCAGGTGTAGAGGCCTAGGGTGAAAAAACAGCTTAGCGTACGAGGGCGGTACTAGCAGTTTTATAGGAAGAGTTATATAAGAAGAAAGTAGAGGTGGGTGTAGGGGTTCTCCATAACCACAAAATGACAATGAGACAGTAGACTGGGAGTTATGATGACAATAATGATAATATTTGTTTGTTGTATTAAGTACTTCACCATCTGTAAATAACAGATGTTACTGTTACTCTGAAGGAAGAGTGATTGGAGGTTTTCTGCCACTAAAGGAAATCTATGGATGGAAAAAAACACAGACCACAGAATCTTTCTATTCATAAAGGGGATTCAGCCCGATTGATTCTACATCCTGGGAATGTGGTTTATTTAAAAAGAAATTGAAGCAACAGGTTCATAAACAACAATTCTCCAGCACAGGTTTCCAAATGTCTTATTTTCTCCAGAATCACATATAAATATGAGTTACAGACTAGAAAGTCAGAAACATCCCTCCTCCATGGTAAAGATTCTGAATATGTGCCCATCTGACAGACACATGGGGCCAAATCACAAAGGGAAATTTACTTGATAGATCTACTTACATGTAAATCTACTTCTACACCAAGGGCTAACTCTCCACTTTTTTTGCTATTCACCATTTTCAAGTGTAGATTTACACCTGAGTGTGGACTTAAGAGTCTATGGATCCTCTTGCAAGCCATTTCATGAACATACATGAAACTCGCCACCGGGCCTTAAAGGAAAATATAGGGAAAATTATTAAGGTTTCTTATTTATTTTATTATTTTGAAAAGTTTAATAAAATTACTTTAATGTAAAATGTAAATCCAAATTATTGTAACATAATTAATATCAACCTAGAACAAATAATATAAAAAGTTTCAACGCATTACCTCTTCAAATTACATTGGTATTAAATTGCAAAAATAATTTAAATATAATTTAATTTTCAAATACTCTTTTTTAAACAATACTTTAAAGATATTTTGATTTTATTTAATTTGTAATAAACTAGGTTTAAAAAATTAAGTTTTTTATTAATTTTACTATTTTAATAAAAAATAAGTTGTTATAAACTTTATTTTTGCAAGCAAGTGTATTGTTATATTTAAAAAGTTAAATCAATGAATACATATTCTTATTTGTTTATCTCTAGAAATTGTAATATATCTACAGTTTAAATTTATTTTTAAATGAATTTAACACTAGTTTCAGTGGTACGGCCAGGAAAGGTGTTTGACTTCCTCCAAGGCTGAGCTGGAGTACATTTAAGCCTATTTAGAAATGTTTTACGAATTGCAGTGGCCTTACTCTTTCGTGGGTGTGAGTTTTGTGTCAGCACGTCCCTTTTTATGTCGAGCCTATACAGCGCTTGTGCTGGTAGGCGATCTGTTGGAGTTACTTTGTGTGGGTCTGACTCCTCCCACGCATTGGATTGGCTTTTGCGTGTGTCTTTTTAGAATCATAGCCTACATGTCCCCACTCTTCTAAAAAGTTCACTCCCACGTAGTATTGCCATGGCAGCTGCCTCCTTGTCTCCGTGTGCCCGCCCCACCACTCCCCTTTGTGTCCCTCTGCCCTCTTTGCCCGCCCCACCACTCCTCCTTGCCTCCCTGTGCCCGCCCCCACCACTCCTCGGAGATCGCTGCATTTTTTTTTTCTTTGTGTCTGCCGCTTTCACATTAACATGGGCGCCCGCTTTCACTAACACGAGCGCCCGCTTTTTACATTTCATTTTACTATCCATTGGTGCTGACGAACAGCGGAAGGCATGCCTCATCGTCCTTCTTCCGTGTCTAGTTTCGGTTCCCTCTGTCAATACCAACGTCATTGTTGGGGGACTTTGCGGAAGCAGTGGGCTGGGCCGCGGATGGATTCCAACAACGCAAGCAGCAACGCCGCCATGCAGGGGAAGAGGAAGAGCAAAGTAGTTATATTTTGGGCGCCCCCTGAGGCCTGGGGTCCGGCTATGACAGGCAAAAAAAGAGTGTTGGGAGCCAGAGGGTCGCCCTGGTAGCTCCAGGGATTGGATGGGTGCAGCTGTAGCTCTTTACTCGTCTTAGTTCTAGAGCCCTCTGGCACTCCAGGCCGGAGCCCACACAAGGGAGTTCTGTGCCATCTTAAGGGAGCAGGACCTAAAACGTCATACATAAAATGTGTGTTCTCTTCATAAAGCAGAGGCAGATACTTGTCAGCATGCTGCACTAGGTCGAATAATAGATGGGTGCCAGCTTACCGAAGAGGCACCAGTGTCCTCATATATTAAAACATTGGCCTAATCCTACATTTTCACTTCATTGTCCTGGCTCAAGAGATTGTTTGGGTGTTAGAGATTGAATTTAGTATTTCCTTATTAGAAACGGACATTCTTTGATTTAAAGGACAAGGCAGACGTAAATGACCATTGTCAGAAACTTGTGTCTGCCTGTGTTTATCTGTGTAAGTTCTGTCACATGATTTGTCAGTGGGCTGTCAATTTACTTGAGGGAGAGTAAACTTCGGCATAAAAGTCACCTGAATTAAATGCTGTAGCACTTCTGAAATAGTGCGAGTCAGCTCCACCTAGTCTCCTGCTCTCTGCCAACCCAGCAAATATGACCGTGCCCTGCAAAAATACATGATTTTTTTTCCCCGTGATTATTCAATATTGAAGCACTACACTTTTTGCCTGCAAACATAAAATACAATGAAGCGTTTCAGTGGCAAAATGTCTGTGTGAGGTGTGTTTGCTTTTGAGGGGCGACAGAAAAAGCATCGTCGTTGTTTTTTCTCCTAGTAATTGTGGGGAGAAGAAGCAGACAATATTAGGATTTTTCTTTGGGTTGCGATGGGGGACCGGTTAACTGAGAGAAATGCCCCCCACTTGGCAGACCTCTTGTTTTGATTGGCCTGGCCCCTTCATCGTTTCCTCCTAAATCTTTACCAGAGTGGCACGGCCCCAGGCAGGTACCCAGCGCTGTGGCGTGGACGTGATTTACCTGGTTGCTTTGCGTACTCGCGGTGTATTTCAAAAGATGGTAAATGGACCGAACGCATCTTTCTCCGTAGCAGTGCCAATGCATTGATGGCACCATAATTCTTTTGTGTAGAAACGCATTGGGGTAGTGACAGTATTTTTCTTCCGAACTGCAACCCCTTAAATGGGACAGTCTCATTTCTTTTTAGCACAGAAGCGCTTGGCGTGTGATGCTCCGGTACACTAAGGCCAGTAATGTTTTGAGATGGATAGTATAACCCCTTTTCTGAGTGACTGCATTTTGTAATGAGGGAGTAATTGTACTCTGTGGAACCAATGTGACTTTTGAACTGCATAGTGCACGAGGGAGGCATTCAGACACCACCGGTCCTCGGTGTAATACAAGACACAGCAATGTTTTGAACGTCTACGCCGCCTTGGGTGGTCTGGTGTTACTTAGCTCTTAAATGTGGTAGTGATATTGTGATTGAACTAAACTCCATAGGACACTTGCATTGTTGTCACCGGTTCTTCAAACTGAGAATGGAGCTTGCACTGATTCGTCCTGTGATGTTGCTTGTTTCTGTTTGAGAGGCTTGTTTTGCTTCTGTTTATGCTGCATTTTTGCTCTTTGTGACTTTTCACTTAGTTGAGACAATTTTCACTGATACTAACTGTAATGTCCTTGCTCACTTTTCATTAAAGATGTCTCAACCGCCAGTACCGTGCATGTTCTGTGCACGAGGGAAGCTTGCACTGCTACATTTTAGGTCGAGCCTGGGCAGCACATGCACTGCTCTGTGAGGCATGCTGTATTGAGTTAGGGACTTGAAGCTCCACCCACACTCTGCCCACATTTTTCATTGGCTTGTGTCATTGTCCACTGTAAACTGTGGCTGTTCATTGGTCACAATGCTTAGAAGTCCCTCCTTAGTACTGCCTTTTCTCATTTTGTACCCTCCCATGAGGACACCCCACTGTTACGCGTGTTTTTACACGGTAGGCTTTAATTACAGCCTCCGAGCACTATTTTCTCAAATAGCTTTTTCATGCCTGCTGTTGCAGGCAGGGCACGCTGTCTCCTAACGCTTTTTTAAAACAATTTATAGCACGCATTTGCAATCCAATGGGTCTTGCATTTGCGATAGTTTAAGCTATTGGCATTGTAAATGACAATGCCTTTCATTTATCTGTTTTAAAAACAACACATAAATAAAAGCCATTGTCATTTACAATGCCAATAGCTCAAACTCTCATAAATGCGAGACCTATTGCATTGCAAATACTTGGTAAACCCCCTGTTATTTTCTCTTAACCACACTGAAGCATTCTTAGAACTTGTGAAAGGAACTTTGACTGAACAGAATGTTATTGTTCAGACTAAGGAGGCTGTTAGAGACTGAAAGAGCTGAGTAGTTTATGATGGCTAAGGTTGTTTGAACTATTCCTAAACAAATTCTCTTTTCACGTCTGGATTTCTTGCATCATTATTACACTGGTGACGAGTGGAAGAAACTGCTCATTGGCAGAAAGCCTCAACATCAGGATATTATAAGGATGTTGTCATAAAAGTACTTAGTGTTGAAGATGCCTGGCCCTAAAGTAGAGGCATGAAGAAAAGAGCAGCACATGTGCAGCTGTTGTAAGCGAAGTCGAAAAAGTAGCATAGCGAAGTATCCTTACATGTCATACTGAAATGTTAGTGCCACTTTATTGCAATGGATAAAGTGCTCAGAGATGAATGCGTTGTTTCATCTCTGGCACACGTTTATACGTATATGACATAACTCTTTTAATTTTGCTATTACTTGAGTTTCAACTGGTAAGTGAGCATTTTCTGTCATTTTAAATTCACTCACCATATTTGTTTGAAAAAAATAAAGGCTGTGTGAGGACACGGCTCGTGCATGGAGTGAGGGGTGAGAACCTCTGCCACTCATGTATGGTGTGTTTGAAACGTGTTACACGGAAGAACCACTACACATGTGGGCCAACCTCATACATACATCAGCGCCATTACCTATGCATGCAAATGTGCCATCAACTTTAATTGGGAACATAAGTTTGTGTTTTGATCTTGAAAAAAAATGAAACTGGTCTACAGATCGGCACTTCCTGATAGACTGTTAGCGCTACGACACGTGTGCCAAAGTGCTTTTGTAACTCAGCACTATCGCTCAGAGTGGTGCACATCTTATCACAAGGGTATATTTTAATCTTTGAATCGCGCAGGAAGTGTGGACTGCATATCAGCACATCCCGTAGTCACCTTTACTCATTACCCAGCGGATTATTTACAGCAGGGGTAGGACTTTAACCCTACTAAGTACACAGAGGTTTCGTCCTTTAAATAAAAAAAGGAACAAACAGGAAGCAAACATGACTTAGGGGGTGATTAGGATGGCGGGCGGATCGCCATCGCTGGCCAGGCAGTGGCGATCTGCCCGCCATCGCCACCCGATTTACCCCCACCATATTATAATGGCGGGGGTATCGCGGCGGACGCAAAGTGCGTCCGCCGCTTTTCCGCCGTTCGGCAATCGTTCCGATTGCCAGCCGGGCGGAGCTGGGGCATAATATGGTGGCGGTGCCTACCAGGCACCGCCATCCATATTATGATGTGTGGGTAAACTGGCCTTTCCATGGCGGCGATGCCGCCATGGAAAGGCTGGCGGGGATGTGCTTTGGGGGCCCGTTGCGGGCCCCCGGGGGGTGGGGGGCTGCACTTCATTTGCATGCACAAGGTGGCAGGCACCGCGCGGTGCGTGCCACGTTGTGCATGCAAATGCACACCATGGCACTTTGGCATTGCGGCGGGTGCTGCTGTAAGCAGCACCCGCCGCAATGTCAAGAATGCGGAATGCGACCGCCAGGGTGGCGGCCGCATCCTAATTAGCGGTGCGGGACCGCCGCACGTCTGGCGGCCGGTCCCAACACCGCGAGGATGGCGGGCGGACTCAGGTCCGCCCGCCATCCTAATTGGCCCCTAAGTCACTAATGATAATTTAAAATAGGTGTTTTTTATATCTTTGCTTTGTTGACTTGTTTAACCATTCTTTATTCCTACAGGTTGCCAGCATTAACTCGAGTACCATTTCAGATACTGTTGAAGAGGAACTGGCGTTAGTCACTTTAGCTACAAGCCCTTCAGTGTATATATATCAACTTTCTTGCTTTCCAAGTTTCATATGAGATTGTGCAGGATTTCCTCTACAATAAAATTACTTGTGTGTTGCTACTATAGCATTGTTTACTGTCACAACATTAGGTGGAAATGCAACATGTTAATGTACTACTGTTCTAGCCCAGGTGACCTGGTATCACATTTAGCAAATTGGAAGAATATGTCTAGCTATTTTTCCAGAGTGTGTTCCATGTCCCTAAGTGTGGAATACAAAACCTCACTTCTAATGCACTGCCTGGGGCCTGAAGGCCAGGAAGTGTTTAAACATCTTCCTGAACTATATTCGGATGAGACTTTCAGTTTGAATAAATATGAGATCTCTGTAAAAAAACATGGCATGCATTAGCTTCCCAATGTGAGCAACATATTAGTTTGGAAGAGACTCCAAAGTCTTGGTGAGTGTGTTGAGAAGTTAATCACTGCATTGTGGAGGCTTGCACCTACATGCAATTTTGGTAGTAGTTGTCAGAAATGCCTAAGAGACACATTTATTCTGGGTTGTATTGTGAAAAAAGCAAGAGAATGTTTGTGGCAAAAGGATGAGCCCTCTTTGAAGGAAAATCTAAATATTGTCAAAACGTGTGAGCATAGTACTGCGTGTGTAGAGGAGATAAAGAAGGAAAATGGTCATAGGTATAAGGAAAACAATGGCAACATGCACATTGTGAGGATGAAGTTGTATATGAAGAATGATGTGAAGGAGTTAGGAAAATTTCAAGGAAAGTGTTATATATATGGCACATATGAGGACATAGCTAGTAAGAAAGAGTATCCAGAATGGAAAGTAAAGTGTAAATTATGTGGAAGGAAACTACATTATGCCTCTCAAATATGGGGCAGTGTCAAAAAGCAATGAGTGTTGTGGCGGAACGCCTACTGCAAAAGCCATTGCATGCCCCATCACGCTAAGTGTTGCGTGAATAAGGGCATTATTTACAAGGCGGCATTAAGCAACGTTAAGTGGCTTAACACTGCCTTGTAAATAAGGCGGAGGACTTAACGCCACCAGAACGTTGGAAAAAGTGACGTTCTGGTGGCGTTAACTCCTTGTAAATATGCCCCTTAGTGTCTTTTTTTTTTTTTCTTAAGTTGAAGAACAGTCATCTGCCACTTCTGTCACTCTAGATAGGACTAGCAGTCCTTATCTGACATCAGTTCCTCCGTACCGATGTATTCTATAGTCACTTTTGTTGGTAGGCACATCAATCACTGGTGACTCTACCTTTAGGAACAAACGTGAATAAAAGAAATGAGGAAGGAAAAACAGAGAACTATTAAAATGCACAAAGGCATTGGATATGTTGTAACATCTGTAACCTCTATGGCCCAAAGGCATAAACATAGCTGAAAAACAATGAAGAATTTGGAATTTTGGAACACTCCCGGCTTGGAAATGGACTCTTAATTATATTGCTGCACAATTTGCTCCTTCCCACATATTCTTCTTTACTCCATCCCAATAGCATTATTGCCATTTAAGAAAGTGTATTCATATATATTAGAACATTGGAATGTTGAGCGCTCCATTGAAAACAATTGAGTGCTCTGGGCTTCTAATGGCCGGTAGAAGCCCGGAGTATCAACATTCCAATGTTTAACAAAGGCATCACGGAGACTGAGGGTATTTCAACCCCCTTGGGCTCTGTGAGGCCTTTGTTTTACAAATTAGAACATTCTGCCCACTAGGGGCGGAATGTTCTAATAGCCTTAGAGCCCTCCATAGCAGGCTGTACGGCCCATTAAAGGCCTGCTTCCTTGTTATAAGACCTCGCCTTTGGCTTCTGCGTTTAACCCTGGAGCGGGCATTTAATGGCCGGTAGAGTCTGCTATGGTGGGCTCTAATGCTATGATAGATCCCACCAATAGAGCATACATAATACCCCCAATTTCTCCCACTGTGTTTTCATTCACCTGAGAAATTGCATAGAAAAAGGAATATATATCACTTGCAAAGTAGAAAGCAGTGATTTGAAAAAGGGGAAGGTAGGAACAATTTTTGCTTCAAATAAGGGTAGGATCTACTGTAGTTTTTACAGATTAACCCTGTTTTTTCTCTTCTCAGAATTATGGGTGATCCAAACCTTGTAAATTGCATTCCTCCATAGTTTGAATATGGAAGAGAACTGCATGCTCGGTCGAGGTTCACCTTTTCAAGACTCCTATGACAAAAGTGCATTTCTTACTATCTGTTCTCCACCATCTTTTAGACTATCTGTAAACATCTTTATTGCTTGATTAATTAAAATCATTGCAATCACAACATCTTCACATCTCAATCTTAAAACCAGATTAATCATAAAAAAATTCATTACAGACAAAACATCTTCCCTTCACATAAAAACTGTCCCATATGTACAAGTTAAAAACTTATCAGTAAACTCAGATCTAGCCTCCCAACATCATTAATTACATAGTCATATTGCACATTTTAAATTTTAAAATATCGGTATGCGCAGCATAATATTTCCTTGTGCATAGCGGAAAAATAACTACTAAATAACCATTGATTTCTACTGCAAAACATAATACATATTGTATTACTAAGTGTTAATAATAAAGTGCAAAACTAACTGAGACAGGGAGGTTTCTATTATACATTTAGTGCACAATTACATTTCAAAGTGCTAATGTGCAATTATTGCAACAACATCATATCAAAACAATAATAAAGTGCATCAATTTACTAAAAAGTCTAATGTGCAATTATAGCAACAACCGTCATATAAAACAAGATTAAAATGCATCAATTTACTGTGTGGTGACACTTCCATCGTTACATTTCAGATTGTCACCCTCACAACATAATATTCAAATGATAAAAGTATGGACCGCATAGCACTATTAGTCGGCAGCCATACAAATAGTAGAGAACTACCTTATTATATCAGACATTTTTCAGCTGCCAATACAAATTTTACCAGTTGACATAGTAATGGGATCGATTCACCTGATATTGACATGATTAAAGCCTGACGAGCAGATCTCACCCCGCTCACCTGAAAAAATGGTCTCAAAACTGTACGTCGGAGATTAATCAAATTGGGGCATACACACACTATATGGATTAGTGTTTCCTGTGGCCAACCACAAAGTCTACAGTTAGAATCCGACCACTGCATGATCCAGGATTGCGTGCCCTCCTTTGTTGGGTTAAATCCCATGCGTAACCTTAAAAACTTATTTTTAATCTTCGCTGAAAAGAAGACATTCAGATACGGCTGAATACGCAGGGATTGGTATGTATTAATCACATACCATGCATAATTTGTCTCAGCTAGTGCATTTTTATCCAATCTAAGCGATTCAGCTTTAATATGCTTTTTTAAAACTAACTTGTAATTGGGCATTTTCAGATCTTGCAGTTCAATTTGCAGGCCGATGTCTCTTATGGAAGTTAAAATGTAAGATCTCCATTTAGCTGCATAAACAGACTTGTCTATTTCTTGCCAACAAATAGCCCCTAGGGATGCGGGTGCTGAAGTTGACAATGCAACCATACATTTAATAAAAGCTCCTTTTGATACCAGGCTCTGTCTCTGGAGACCAAACTCCAATCTTATTCCTGCCTGACACACTGATTTGCCAATCCCAAAAATTGCTTTGAAGACCTTAACGACCAATAGGTCAAGAACCTTCACATCTTTACCTCTAGTAATAGGAGAACCATATATGAGGGTTGGTTGTAATTTGGCTTTGATTACTTTGAAAATAAAATCATATGATTGACAGTTCAATGATTTTTTTAAACATTTAAAAGCATGGATTAAGGTCACAGCCTTAGCCCTTAGATCCTTAAGATGAAATTTAAAAGACACACGGTTATCAAACACCACCCCTAAGTATCTATACGTCTTAACAACATCAATTATACCTGCTCTGGCCTTCCAGAAAGTAAACTTCTGTTTAACTACACCAATTTTCATCACTTTGTTTTTTTTGACATTCAGTTCAAGGCCATTCTGTTGAGTATAGTCCTCAAAGGCGGTAATAAGTCTTTGTAGGCCGATAGGAGTATGACTCACAAGTATAGTATCATCGGCATACTGGAGGTAACTAATTTGCACCCCCCCATCCTAGGGTCATGCCCATTAACAACATCCAAATGCAGGGAAAGATCAGATAAGAATACATTAAATAGACAGGGGGCAAGAACACAACCCTGCTTTAGGCCATTATATGTCCTAATCTTCCTTGATAACAAGTTGCCATCGCCCAATTTAACTTGGACCCAAGTATCTGTATACAAAAGAATGATAGCCTTCAACAATTTACTTGAAATGCCACGATCTAACAGTTTTTTCCATAACAAATTTCGTGGCACAGAGTCGAAGGCTGCCTTAAGATCAATAAAAGCAATATATAAATTTTGTTTATTTAAGGCAGCCCTCTCCGCAAGTAGGGTTAAAGCCAACAGGTTTGTGATGGTGGATTGTCCTTTCCGGAAACCAGTCTGATTAAAGGGAATAATGCCCTCCTGCGTAGCCCAATCTTCCAATTCTATTAAAAGAGTAGAAGCGAACACCTTTGCATCGACATCAGTAAGTGAAATTAATCGATAGTTAGCGGGATTAGCCACCGGGCCGCTTTTATAAATGGGTTGCAGTATGCTGCCTTGCCATGATTCTGGGACAATCCCCAATGTTAATACTTCCCTAAATAGATTATGCAAAATACCTGCCCACATGTCACTATTAACACGAAACATGGCATTAGGTAGCCCATTAGGTCCAGGGGCACCATTTGCTCGAAGCCCTCTTAACAGGGTCAATATCTGATTACAACTCGGAATTCCCAAGTCAAAATTTGGATCAGGACTGGAGTCAATAAGATGATCTATAGAATTCAACTCCAGACACTCACCATTCCCTACATTGATTGGTAAAATAATATTTTCAACACATCCAACCAATACATCCGGTTGATTTTCCATCTGGACCGGTGCGCCATACAGATTGGTTATAAACGTGACCCAACAAAATTCTGTTATATTTACAGAAAAAGCCCTACAGCCTCCCCTTTCGAGCTTATTAATAATTGACCAAAATTTTTTTGCATTATTTTGCTTTGAGGCGGATAATAAACTATTCCATAGCCCAGTTTGATGTTTAAGTTTGGTTTTCCAGACTTCTTGTTTATAGGACTTAAGTTCCTTCAGATTTTCCTTATACACTGAATAGGTCTGGCAAAATCTATGAGCGTACACAACCCTAACTGCTTTGTTAAGTGATTTCTTTAACTTTTGTAATTTGGGGGGGAACCATAATTTTTGTGAATTCAAATGGGTATTAATTTTCCTGATCTTACTGGCTGCAAATTTCCCCACAAGGGACGTTGTAATATAGTCCCATTTGTTGATCATATTCATATCGTCTTGAACACCCAGGTCACATTCCTTAATCAATACCTCAGCTGTTTGCATAATCTCCTCCTCTTTGGCTAAATGCCATACCAGCCTCCTCAGGTTATATGCAGAGCATGCCACATTGGGAAGATCATTAGATTTAGAGTGACTCTTAACAGGAAAATTAAATTTTACAACCTGGGGATTATGATCACTTTCTGGCCTACAGATTACCTTATAGTCATACATATTTGATCTCAAATTGTCTGAAATATATGTATAATCAATGATTGAACATTGTTTGGAATTCTTAAACGTGGGAGTGAACCTGGATTTTTCTTTTAACCGGCTAACTCCAGCCTCAGACATAATGTCACAGCATTCTTTTGCCAGACCTCCAAATTTACAATTAAAATCTGAGAACGGCTTAGTTGCAAATTAAAATCACCTGATACTATTAAACCAGCATCTGGGTATTGAACTATTAATGTGCTCAGTACATCCCGCAGGATATAAATCTGTGCAGACTTATTTTTACTGGCACTCAATACACATTAAGAATAATTATACTTAAATCAGTGGTATCTACCACAAGGCATTGTAGCCAACCCAGGTTGAAATCTACCACATCCACTGCTAGATTTAAGTTGGCCGCAATATAACACGCCAACCCACATTTTGCCCGTCCACATTTTTTAGTTTTTACTGCCGGAATACTATATTCATTAAATCCAGACAAAGGGGTCATTTGTTCGCACCACGTTTCTTGGAATAATAAAAATGAAAATAAATTTAAGAATAATATCGTATCTGGGTCAGACAATAAATGGTTTAATCCGTGGACATTCCAGGAGCATAAACTTATTTCATTTACAGTAACATCCGGAGAGCCGGTTATTCAATTACTATCTACACGGGTCACCTTTGCCAATGATGCTGGCAGCCAAGACCAGTCCTCCATTCGCACATTATTTTTGGGTAGCCACTCACAGAGCCGACCACCTGCTTGGGAATTGGTGATCAACAAACCAGAACTGCAAGATGATTATTTAATGGACCTGCTGCTCCTCTGAGTACAGGTTTTGGCTTCTCGTTTTCGACTGTTTTGCAACCTTTATCCGCCTTAAGGGCCAACACCTTCAAAATCGGGGGATATTGTACACTAGCCCAGATCTCAACCTTAATTCCACATTCCATGAAATACAAACTTGATCCTAAAATCTTAGTAACAATATCATTTGAGGACCAAGTTGTAATAGTAGACTCTCGAAGAGTGTTGGGTTGCACATGTTTAAACTGTACTGACAACAAATCAATGGATTTAATAAACGCTAATTCCGGAATAGTAGAGATAATTTTCAAGATTAAACCCCGATTGAGGCTATCATAAAACCCCTGGGATTCATACAGGGGATGCATTACTAGTTTGGTGTCCCCATTTCCACTGCTATACTCTTGTCTGCCACACAGGAAGCCTGATATACCTAAGTTACTATTTTTAGATAGAATAGATTTAGAAGATATATTTAATGGAGATAGACTCTGGGCATTAGTAGAATCTAACATTTCCACAGCATTTAACCGCTTCAGGGTATTGACAACTTGTTCTTTGGGCAAAAATCCTAGCCCCGGCGGTTTATTGTCCAACCTAGGCACCCCATCATTACTGCAACTATAATCCTGTCTGCCACACAAGGAACTTAATATACCTGAGTTACTATCTTTTGGCAAAGTAGATTCAGAAGATATTTTTAATGGAAATAGGCTCTGGGCATTGGTAGATATATTTAATGAAGATAGAGTCTGGGCATTGCTAGATTCTAGCATTTCTACAGTATTTAACCGCTTCTGGGTATCGACAACTTGTTCTTTAGGCAAAAATCCTAGCCCCTGGGGTATATTTTCCAACCAAATCACCCCTTCATTACTAATAACTTCCAGATCCGATTTTATTAAGCCATTTGGTTTAAGAACATCATTATTACTACCATTTACAGATCCCTGATCATTATCCCTCAAAGGTAGCGGCAATATTATAGAAGAATCCCCCCCTGCTTCTACACCCACCGGAGATAAACATTTCTTAACAACTGGTTTGAATATAGGGTAATAATCTTTGGGATTTGCTGCTTTAGCTACTAAGGCAGCTGACCTCCTGGCCTTATTCTGCACTTTCCGCAACCTTTTCCTTGAGCGTTTGGATAACAGGGGGCAATCACTTCGACTATCTCGACTATCTCCAGAACTTGAGCACGAGGGTTTAGCAATACTCAATGATTTCCCATTCTTGGTTCCGTGCAAGACATGACTATCTTCTAAATGTATGTCTGCACACAGACTAACCTTAGCCTCCCCGTCTACATCCTTTAAAAATCCAGAGTTATCACAACCCACCTTTGCCGCAACTTCTTGATGCTTCTTGTTTTCACAACATTCATTATCACCCCCTTTCTTATTACAAACCAAATTTCTATCCAAAACAGGATTCCCTGCAATTTTTTTTAACTTCTTTCACAAGGGAACCTACAATTTCTGGGAGGTCAGACATTTTATCCAAAATGTGAGAACATGTGCATCTTATCAATTGATCATTAACCTCAGTCTGGGCCTTAACCACCAATCCTGTCAGTGATTGTAGTTTTGAGTCAATACCGGCCACATAGAGTGCTAAGGTATTTAAAAGATCCACCTGGATTTCAAGTTTATTCGAATGGTAGTCAAGTGCGCTTGTTATAACATTCATTGTATTTAACAAACTTTTTCATACACCAATATCATCTGCACTTTTATTTATTAAAGTATGTGCAGCAATATTGGGTAAAACATCATATTTGTCCAGGAATGAAAGATCAGCAGGGTTCACTGAATCATCAGGCTGACCTAGAATGGGATCAGCAAGATTTAGTGAAATATCAACTTGCCCTTGAGTCTGAGGACCCTGATGATTGTTTATAATTTCATTTTTTACAGGAGTTAAAATTGCATGATCATCTAGAACCTGATCATCACCACATATCCCTGGACCAAATATGCCTAATATATTCTTGTCATTTGTTATCTCAAAAATAGACGTACCTAGGTTCCCACTTTCCTTGTCAACCCCAAGTACAGGCATCTCAGGCATCTCAGGTATCAAAAGGACTTGGGACACTTTGTTAACCTGCACATCTCCAATACAGATAACAGAGGCATCGCTATCATTCAAGAGCATAGTACAGCTTGATAAGTCCAAAAAGTATTCACTGACTGTTGTTCAACTTTTACACCAAGCTGTGACCCCACCTTTATATGATCCTTTATTGTGACAGCATGGACTTGTGCATTAACTACCATTTTATACGATGATTTTTTCGCAGCAGATGTATCCTGATTTGATTGTACTGGTTGTGTTGATTGTGTAGGGCCGAACAATTGGTTTCCACTATCTCTCAACTCCTCCCTGAAGAGGGTAGGGTCCTCAAATACAGCTGGATCTTTAATCAAAATTTCTGACACGGAGGGCATGATGACATCACCATTACATTCATTTTGAACGACACCTTTATTTATAAAGAAATCCTTAATACTTGGCTGAAAGGAGGTGGTCCCCCCTCCACCTCCAACAGAGAATGGATTGCTAATTTCCCCCACTGCCTTCACAACAAGCCCCGGGCTTGAGTTTAACCCAGTTTTACCCTGTACATTCTCGTTGGCTGACTCACTTGCCTCCAGGGGATTCTTTTTGGAGCAAGTTAGCATTTTCCTGGCAACTCTCCGCCTTTTTTGTAACTGTTCATGGAGTTGCGCTTGACCCCTAACGCAACCAGATCTCATAGAGTAGCCAACGGTCGCCAATGAGTACACAGAGGAAATGAAAGACTTAAATTAAAATATCTCTGGGAAGAACACTCAGTCAGTTAACAAATTATATGGAATACCGCCACTTCCTTCAGGAGGTCTTATGATCTGTTGGTGTTCTTGAAGGGAAAGGATTCCTACGTTTTCTTAAGTTTTCCTAGGTACCGGTGTAGTCCCGTGAAGTCCCCTGTCTGCGGTCACACTGTCACTGTCCCAGATGACCATAAACTCACCGTAGACTCACTGGCCACACCCGCAAGTCACTCCCGGTCTCATTCCACCGAGGGGGTTCACCCCTCTTCTACACTTCCACCTTCCTATTTGCTCCCGCTGCTCACACCCGACACGGCTACCAAGAACACTGCGGGAGGGCACTGCAGGGAGCAGGGAGGAGGCGAAATTCGTCCGAAACTCGCTCTTGGCCGACCGAGGCCGCCCGAGGCTTGAAGATAATGATTACTTCTCGGGCCTCCACTGTGCACGGAACAGCAGAACAGCGGGAAACAACGAGCCACGAGCTGGAAACTGGGAGGTGAGGCGCAAGGCAGCAGTTCGGCGTCTTCCTCGCCTTCCTCGTTCACCGAAAATCACTGAAAATCAGCGTGAAAACCTGGACCGGAATCTCAGTTGCATCTTTTAGACTAATCAAACCCCTTTCTTCACTGCACATATAGCCATCTCAAATGGAAGGTCCACAAGGCCGTTTGACTACTAGATACTTTATTCTCTTTCACTGCATCCAAACCTATGCATCAGGATTATTTTACTGAAATCAGATCAATCATTTGTGAACTTGAATGCTTTGCAGTCTTGGGGAATGTCTTGAATATTTTAGGAACACAACTGTAATACTTGAATTCCATCAGGGGCTTGGTTTCTTTGCACCAAGAATTTGTGGATGCAGAAACAGGGAACTTGATTGTGCTGAATATCCATCCGGTAAAATCTCTGGGAAAGGACTGCATTAAGCACTGAGAGAGTATGTAATGCTCCCCGTTGCCAGCCAGCATATTCCCCTTCCCTCATCCATCTTCCAACCACCACCTTGCCCCAGCCCTTACACATATCTGCCACCTGCTTAAAGCAGGTGGCACATTTGTGTTAACCCTCATGAAATCGTGCATTCCATGTGGAATTTTGGTCAGTAAATTCAGTACCGACAGTTACTCTTCCATTATGTGAGGTTTAACTCATAATTGCACAGTACTGTGGGGTGCTGGATTGTCACTGCTTTGGGGTTGGAGGGGTTCCCCGGCTTGTATGACAAATGTGAGCTATATCTGAAAATTGAGTCCTGTGGAAAATATAAATACAGTTATATGTCAATTAGTAAACTGCCACCACCACAGACTTGCCTTTCTATGTAAGAGCAGGGGTAACCCTTTAAAACTGTTTATCCCTGTGCATCTCTTTTTAGGTGGAGAGGTGGTCTTTCTAGGGCAAAACATTTATGCAAACAAATTGAGTTATGCTGGGTGGAGCTGGCACATGTGGATAATCTAAACAGGATGCATGATAGCTTTCCTCATTATAGGCTACTATTCAATCTGTAGGAAACGCTATAGCTCTCTACAGGGTACTCTAATTCTGTTTGTGGTGGAAACTTCAGCCTTTTCTGTAATGCATTGATACTATAGAAATGTCCCTCTCTTTTTCTCTATCTCTCAAGGCGCTATAGTACTCTCACTGGAGTACTATAGGTGGGTGTAGTAACCCACTGCTGCTGCCTGCAAGCGGATCCCTTCCCCCTTTTAAATCTGTGACTGGTTCTGCTGCCTCAGTGAAAGACAGACCAGCGGCTTTGAACAGTCGGTCCACCTTCCACTAATGCACTGTTCCCAGTGTAGGCCTGGGCTCATGCTTGCATTTGAAACAGCACCTTTGCTTTGATGTGACACACTCTCCTGTTCCTCGCTCGGCACACATATTTAAAAGTGCACCATGGCGCAGACTAGGCCAGTGCACTGCATTTATAATATGGTCCTGGATCTATGAAAGCGTACTAATATTTTTTGATTTGTGTACTATTTAGTGGAGTTTGGCAACAGTAAAAATGCTATTCTCTACATGTCAAAATGAATGCTTATGATATTATTGCAATTAATGTTTATGGGTGACCTTTTGGGCCTTATTGACAAAGCTCAGTTTGTGTATGTAGATCTCCTCTAGTCTAGATATACACCTACACCTAGGTTTAAATCTCCTCATAAATGAAATTCACCATTTCCTTGTATAGATTTACACTTAGATGTAACTTACAAGCTCCACCCACACAAATGAAGCAGTGGAGATACCACAAACACAATTAATGGCCAAAAAGTTACAATTATTTACTTTTTACCTTTTTGTGGAGGTCTGTACCACTGGGCTGAGATCTCTATCACTAGGGAGGCCATCTCCATATAGAAAGCAATATGGAAATGTAAGAACATTAGTTTAAAATTAAACATTTTTTATTTAAAAATATTAAAACACATTTCCCAAACTTCTATTCACCTGGGACTACCCCAATAACAAGGAACAACAAGCCTGCAATAAAACCTAACATATAATTGCAATTAAACGTAACATTTTTTTTTGTTATCAACATTATTTTTTAATTAAATTAAACGTTAATTATCTGTCCCCTGTCCTGATACCACCTGATATCACCCAACTCTGCAGGAGCGAAGATATGCCCAGTCCGCTACCCCTGCCCTGGCAGCTACCACCTCTAATTACACAAAGAGATAGCCGCCAGGAACACAGGGAGAGGGTGGGGGTAAAAAGAGGGTAAACACAAAGGGTCGTCACTGGAGCACCAAATTCCCCTCTAACGGCGACTGGTAGGAAAAGGACCCACGTACTCTGAGAGGAAACAAAAATAGAAACATAGATTAAGATTAACCCCAATTGCCATCACTCATTAACATGCATGGTCAGGCACTGCTTGGCGCAGGAACAGATAAACTCTTACCCGTACTACGAGCACAAGTTGTTCCTCTGGCTATGAAGTCACGAAATAGGAACTCAACTTCAGGAAGAAGGAGGTTAACGTCCCAAATCATGAAGCAAAACGTGTTTTTCCCAATTTCCAAAACGTATAGCTTCAAGGATCCAAAGAACAAGGGGAAAAAAGTCTGACACAAACAAAAACCCTCATCTAAATACAAAACGAAGGATTAGGAAAGCAAAAACTAAGTCCAAGGATTTTAGCCCAAACGGGTTATAAAAAATGACCCAAAAGCTTTAAAAGTACCGCAAATGACCTAGATAGGCCACAAAACATCCAGGAAATAATCCAAGTGGCTTGTGCAAGGATCAGGCACACAGCCGCGTACCCACAGTGCAAGAACTCCAATTACTGAAACTGACCGCGATTCCAAAGCTGCGGTGTCAGAATCCAAAAAACCGGGGAAAGGAAAACAAACGAACAAAAGTCTCCAGGCAAACCCCACTCGCAATCCTGCGAGAGGCCGTAGTCCCAAGAGAAGGAGCTGAAACGAGACGGGATGATCCGCTGGTCCGACGAACAGGAAGCTGAAATGCTGAGGCAAAGTCCTTCTGGGTACCGAGACCGGGGAGTGAAACCAAGCAAGGACTAGCAGCTGAAGGTCGTTTTTATACCCCCTGCCTGCGCGCCAAACCCGCGCGCGCACCAGCAGCCCTGACCATGAGGATTAAGAGAGGACAAAAGGTAGGGAACAGTGTGGGAAGTATGTACAGGCACCTATTAATCCCTAACAGTATCCCCCCTCAAAGGCCTCCCCACAGGACGTGGTTTAGTAGGATGACGAATATGAAACAAACGTAACAATCGGGAGCGTGAACATCTCCCGCTGGTTCCCAGGTACGCTCATCAGGGGAATAGCCAGTGCTTAATTTGTGCCGGTGTTTTCCGGTGCTTAGCACCGGCACTTAATTATTAGGGCCGGGTCTACACGCATCTGCTGCGCACGTCACATATTGCACGATGCTAGATGTATATATTTAGTTTACCCTGTACTGTACGGTGCAGCCGCAGCGTGTTTTTCACGTCTCGGTCTCCCGAGTGAGTCACGGACCAGTGCTTAACAGTGCAACTTGCGGCTGTGACTCTTCTTAGTCACTGTGACCTAGCCTTAGCCTGCCCTGAGCTGCGAGCGAGCCCCCAAGTCAGAGGAGATTCAAGATTTTTCGGCTAGATTTTGGTTCTAAATGGGTGGGGTGGGCTGTGCTGCAGGCAGCGTGCGCAGATCTTTTTCACATTGCCACGCCCCAGGGCCCAGCATAACCACCGCAGCAGTGCAGCACGAGTCATCGTCATTCGTTCAGCCCCACCCCGCCCGACGATGACGTGGTTGAGCCTGAGGGCAGGGGGCAGGGCAGCGGCAGCCTGAGCCTGGGCAGGCACCGATCATCCAGAATTGTCTGGTACTAGCGTAGCAAGCATCACCAGGCCGCCTAATAAGTTATTAAAGGCTGAAGGCAGTGTGAGACTAGTGCAGCCAGTGTGTGTCCCTGACTCCCTGCCGGCCCACCACGAGTAAAGGTAAGAAGTTAATCACTAACTTACTTAGTATTAGAGTAGTAGCCAACTAGCGATGTGATGTCTTACATGCCATGCCAAAACCAACGCTGTTTTATTTTTTTCGGACTCGGAGCATGGTGGCGTGACGGTCCGGACCGTCCGGTCGTCAGATCACTGTGGTGGTGGTAGGCAGCTTGCTTCCGGCACAAGATTCGATTATTAGGATGTGATCAGTACTGTGTGTGATCATCATTCATTCAGATTAACTGATTGCCAGACCAGCCAATGCCTGGCCCTGGCCTAGAGTAGCCGCCGCACAGCACACCCGCCGGCCGTAGGTCATCTCGATAGGCGCCGCGGATAGCCTAGGGCCTGCCGGCGCCACAGTACTGGAAGTAAGTTAAAAAGCCAAGGCAGGCCCTGCCCGCCCAGGCCAGCCCCTGGCTCTCTGAGACTCTGACTTGACTTGTCCAAACATGGCGCCCACCCGCGCCCGAATTAATTAAACATAGTTAGGCTTCACTTTCTCAGTGTGGTCACCCCGTCTCAGGCAGTACTGGTCTCAGGTCTCACTCAACAAACGGCTGGGTACCGCACTACCGCCGCCGGGTAACTAATTTGGGCACGCATGCTCCGAGTAACCCCGAGCCTTGCCTAAAATATAGGCAAGAGGCGGCATCCATTCCCTCTTCCTTCCATCAGCAAATCAGTTAATCTTCTCCCCGTGCCTGAATGTGTCCTGTAACGTAACCGGTGCTCATGTAAAGCGCAACGCGCTCCAATACCTTCGGGTCGAGTTTTCGCTATATAAATCTGCATTAAAATAAAAAATAAAAAAATAAAAATAAACGGGCTCAGGCTTCGCTTTTTAAAGTTGAAACCAGTTCTTGTGCACGCACGACGCTCGCACCGATTCCCTCTTCCTTCCATCACGCCCGGCCGGGTACAATTATGTATGCAAGCAAGTCAAGAAGACAGTTACTAAATCATGAACTAACTGTTAATGGTCTACTGTCGGACTGTAAAATAACACTGTCACTCCGTCCGAATTTCGGAGCCATCACTCACTGACAAATCTTGATTGGAATCGAGCGCATGGCATGCGCTCCAAAAGAATTTTTATTAAAGAGAAGTACTTTGGGCTCACTCAGTCACTCGCCCAAATGCTTGGCGGGCTGGCCTGGCGGCATCGGCATCCTATAATACCAGCCCTCCTGACTGGCCATATTCCCGGTACTGTACAGTACTGCATTCTGCATATATATTCAATCCAGATTGAGATTCATTCATCAGGCTCACTGGCTCAGGCTTTTTAAAGTTGAAACCAGTTCTTGTGCACGCACGACGCACGCACCGATTCCCTCTTCCTTCCAGCAGGCCAGGGGTACAATTATGTATGCAAGACAGTTACTAAAAAAATCATGAACTGATGATGGTGTACTGTCGGACTGTAAAATAACACTCCCTCCGAATTTCTGAGGCGTCACTGACACATTTTGACTGCAATCGAGCGCATGGCATGCGCTCCAAAATCATTTTATTAAAGAGGAGTTTGGGCTCACTCACTCACTCGCCCGCTGGCCAGCCTGGCAGCATCCTATAATACCCAGGCCCAGCCCTCCTGACTGGCCATATTCCCAGTACTGCATATTCCAGATTGAATCATCAGGCTCACTGGCAGTGGCTCAGGCTTTAAAGTTGAAACCTTTTGCACGCACGACGACGCACGCACCGGCAGTGCGACTGAGCATGGATGGAATATCTATGATTATGCAACACAGACACAGTACTGGTGCAACAGCAACTGTTGTTCCTTTCTGTATGAAGATCCATGAGTACAGGCAGCCAGGAGAATGCACTCTGTGGCTACGTGTCTGTCTTTGCAGTGGAGCTCATAGCCTCTATTGACAAACTGCAGGCCATACTCCAGTACATGCTCACTTCTCGCCCACAGACCGCAGTTCAGGTGTCACGAGACCTAAGCAGGCAGAGGCTAAATAGTGGGGCCAAATTACATCCATTTGAGGCAGTAATGGCAATTGTGCAGCACAATTTGCAACAATTAAAAAGTGCATTAAAAGACATTTTCACCAACCGACTGCTACAAAAATAAATATCCCTCTGGCTCTGTCCGATCTGTAGAAATGCAAATCCTAAATTGCCTATCACTGCTGGTGCACATTAATGCAATCTGCTGCCTCTGGCCTGTGCCTATGAACAATTGAATAACTGAATGGAAAGCCTTGGGATGGGAAGGAATGTATTATCTGACTGGATCAGTCAGTCTACTGATAAGGTTTCCTTTTCAGAATGGTGTTTCCCCACATCATAAGTTTACAGACACGACGCGTCACGCCGGCATCCTGGGCCAGTGCCTTAATCCTGTCTCGCTGCTCTGGATGGCACAGACAGGGAAATTAGAACCTCTAACTGTGGGTGATGATGATGCGTGATCATCCCTTGCTGAAATTCAGATCGATCGGGTATTACATCTGACTTTTAGCAGTGCCAGTTGAGGATGTGGGTGGAGCCAATAGAGTGGGTGGAGCCAGTGGAGGAAATGGGTGGAGCCGAAGAAAAGTAGGTGTGGCCTCCAACAAACATTTGAGCACCTGCACTTCATATTTTACAAATTAAGCACTGGGAATAGCCCTTCCAATCGACAAGATAATATAACCTCCCTCTCCTGCGTCTGGAATCCAGGATAGCATTGACCTCAAACTCCTCATACCCGTCTACTAGAACAGGAGGGGGGGGCGGCAACGCCTGAGTAGACCTGGTGTACGGTTTCAATAGGGACGTGTGAAACACTGGATGGATGCGATAATCCTCTGGCAACTCTAGTTTCATGGCAACAGGGTTCACTATACTAAGAATGCTAAAAGGCCCCACATAACGTGGCTGTAATTTCCGAGAACCACCCAACCTCAAATTCTTTGTTGCCAACCATACTTGATCTCCTACTGCATAGGAGGGGGCAGGATCTCTATGTCTATCAGCTTGCTTCTTCATGCTGAGCTTGGTGACCCTTAACTGTTCCTGTGCTTTATTCCAGATTTGGACCAGGGAGAGGCTTAAGGTGTCCAATGCAGGTACATGCCCCGTGGGTTGTATTGGAATAGCCTTCGGATGAAATCCCATAGAACAGAAGAAAGGAGTCATCCCTAAGGCTGTATGCATGCTGTTATTATATGCAAATTCCGCTAAGGGGAGTGCCATAACCTAACTACAAGTCAAGGAGGTCAATAAACACCGGAGGTACTGCTCCATAGTTTGATTGGTACGTTCCGTCTGACCATCCGTCTGAGGATGGTAAGCAGATGACAGACGCAACTCCATTTTCAAGGAGGAGCACAGCTCAGTCCAAAAATGAGATATAAACTGCGCCCCTCTATCGGACACAATGGCATTGGGCAACCCATGTAACCTCACCACATGATTCACAAACACTATGGCCAACTCACGAGCCGTAGGCACCTTTGGTAAAGGTATGAAATGTGCCATCTTAGTAAACAAATCCACCACCACCAGTATGGCTGTATAACCGGAGTCAAGAGGGAGATCAGTAACAAAATCCATACTGATAGTATGCCAAGGAGCAGGAGGGACAGGCAAGGGACACAACAACCCAGAAGGACGTGTGTGCGTAGGCTTGTTAATAGCACAAACAGGGCAAGAAGCTACAAACACTTGGACATCATGCCCTACTGTCTCCCACCAAAACCAATGTAAACAAAACTCTCTGGTCTTATTCATTCCAGGATGACCCACTAAGGATGAAGAATGGCACCAAGTAAGGACTTGTTCCCTCAATTCAGGTGGTACAAACAACCGTCCATCATGATACAACAAACCATTTTTGACGGTAAAAAGTGGGTTCGTCAGCCATGGGGTAAGGTCCACGTTCCCCACTTGGTCTTTCACCGAGGACAAGAAATCTTCTGCTGAAACACAATCCTCTCCCCAGGTATCATAAATCTTAATTCAGAGCCCTGCGCATCCCCCATCTGACCCACATGTATGCGAGACAGCGCATCAGATTTCAATTGTTGTGCAGCAGGCCTATATGTAATGATGAAATCATATTTGTTAAAGAATAATACCCATCGCATCTGTCTCGGGGTCAATGCTCTGGCGGAGCGAAAGAACTCTAAGTTCTTATGATCTGTATAAATTGTAATGGGGTGTCGGGCCCCCCACAAATGATGTCTCCACTCTTCAAAGGACAACTTAATGGCCAACAACTTCCTCTCTGCCACTGTGTAATTGCGTTCCGCTGGCAGCAAAGTTTTAGAAAAGAACACAATTGGATGCATAAACCCTGTTTCCAAATCCCTCTGTGAGAGAACACCACCCACAGCACACAAAGAGGCATCAGCCTCTACAAAAAAGGGCAAGGCAGGATCTGGATGCACAAGAACAGGGGCCGAAGTAAATTTATCAATCAACATCTCCAAAGCTGTTTGTGCCAAAGGAGACCAAACAAACGGCACCCCCTTTTTCAACAAGGCAGTCATAGGCGTTACTACATCCGAAAAATGTGAAATAAACCGCCAATAGAAATTAGCGTATCCAAGTAGGACCTGTACATCCCTTACACAGGTAGGGGAGGGCCAGGTACCAATAGCCTCAATCTTACGAGGATCCATCTTAATTCCACCAGCAGAAACAAGAAACCCTAAAAACTCCACACAAGAAGTATGGAATTTACATTTCTCCAGCTTCACAAACAAATGATGTTCCCTTATTTTCTGCAGCACCTGTGACACGTGTATCTCATGATCCACAGTGGATTTAGAAAATATTAAAATATCATCAATATACACGATCACACTCACATCCAGGTATTCCCTCAAAACCTCGTTGATAAAAATTGAAAAGCAGCTGGTGCGTTACACAAACCAAAAGGCATAACGCGATATTCAAACAAACCAAACTTTGTACGGAAAGCAGTTTTCCATTTGTCCCCTTCACGGACACGAATGAGATGGTAAGCGCCCCTCAAATCAAGTTTGGTAAAAACAGTAGCATGCTTCAGTTGATCTAACAAGACAGGGATTAACGGGAGTGGATACTTGTTCTTGATTGTCACTTTATTAAGTGCTCTGTAGTCCACACAAGCATGGAGACTGCCCTCCTTCTTAGGAATGAAAAAGATTGCCGAAGACACGGGCGAGGAAGACGGACGTATAAAACCAGATGCCAACATCTCATCCAAATACTCCCGTAGATGCAGTTCTTCGGGTTCGGATAATGCATAGACGCGACTACAGGGCAATGTAGCACCTGGCAACAAATCTATACAGCAGTCAAAAGACCGTTGGGGTGGAAGAGTATTGGCCCGGACTTTGTCAAACACCTCACCGAACTCCACATAAGGAGCAGGAATACCTCCACCTTCTCCACTGTCACCCACCGCACAAGTTAATGGCACAACCCAATCCGTGGCAACTTGATAACAACACTGCAAACAATGAGCAGAATCTAACGTCACCGTTCGCCTCACCCAATCAATCCTAGGGTTATGCGTCTGCAGCCAGGGTACACCCAGAATAATCCCAAAGGAAGGAGCATCAATGAGATAAAAACTTATGGTCTCTGAATGTCCATTATCGCATAACAGACACAACGGTTCCGTTTGACGGGTTATGGACCCTGAGGACAACTTGGTCCCATCTATAGCTCTTACAGGTTCCGGTTGTTCTTTGTACACACATGGAACATGCAATCTCTCAGCGAGTTGGATATCCATAAAATTCACGGTAGCCCCAGAGTCAAGCAGCACAGACAAAGTCGATCTACTGCTATTAGATAACACCAAACAGACAGAAATGGTGAAATGTCGTGGAACCCTCTGAACAGCGCCAGGTATCACATATGACTCACTAAAGACGACCTCTCCCATAGGACTTACTCCTGCCTGTCTACCCACAAATGCTACAGCCTTTCTTGGGGGCAAACTAGATGGTTTTACTGGACATTCGCGGGCAAAATGTCCATCTTTCCCACAATACAAACAAAGGTTCTGAGCCCGTCGTCTCCCTTTTTCCTCACTCGACAGCGGACCCCTCACTCCACCTATCTCCATAGGTTCAGGGCCCTGTTTCAACTCCACAGGGCCTTTACTCTCACTTCTCACACTCACTAGGCGGGAGGTCTGAAACCGATTCCTTTCCCCACGTCTTTCAGACAGCCGATGATTCAACTTAACAACTAGGTCAATAAAAGCTGAACAGTCTTTTGGGGGATCCACCACCTGGGATACGATGTCCTTCAACTCTTCACTCAACCCCTGATAAAACAAAGAAGTTCTTTTTGCCATGGGCCAATGCGTCTCTGAAACCAGACGATTGAAAGAGGTAACATAAGACAACAAATCCTGTTTACCCTGTCTCAGCTTCAATAGTTCAGCATCGCTAGCCTGCATAAATGCATGCTTTGCAAACAAACAACGCATTTGCTCCATAAAGGCCAGGTAATTGTACAGCACAGGATCATCACTATCTACCAAAGGAACAGCCCACATAGCTGCCGTACCTGCTAGGTAAGAGATAATAAAAGCTACCTTGGCAGAATCATCCGGAAACGCAGTGGGACGGCACATAAAATGCAAATGACATTGATTCATAAATACACTGTATTTATTACAATCTCCCGTAAAGCGCTCCGGCACAGCCAAAGGGACAGGAGTGGGGGTGGTGACAGTAACAGCTATAGGGGTACTACCAATGGCCCCTTGTCCTGACGTCCTGTCAAACTGAAAAGTGGCAGGTTGTACTATAGGTCCCTGCCCTTTCAAGGAAGGACCCCTACCCGGACCCCAGGACTGATCCCGAACCTTGAATGTATTCAACTCCTGACGTAACCCATGATTTTCCTGCCTCAAGTCCTGTACCTCAGCCTGAAGTGACGTAATAGCTGTCATTAAATCCTGCATAGTAGGGACCCCATCCTCCCCTGTTCTATTCACACCCTCGAGATCCATCTTCGCTCGGGCAGTGTATCAATTCGTGGGCTTGGTTTTCTGTCCTGATACCATCTGATATCACCCAACTCTGCAGGAGCGAAGATATGCCCAGTCCGCTACCCCTGCCCTGGCAGCTACCACCTCTAATTACACAAAGAGATAGCCGCCAGGAACACAGGGAGAAGGTGGGGGTAAAAAGAGGGTAAACACAAAGGGTCATCACTGGAGCACCAAATTCCCTTCTAACTGTGACTGGTAGGAAAAGGGCCCACGTACTCTGAGAGGAAACAAAAATAGAAACATAGATTAAGATTAACCCCAATTGCCATCACTCATTAACATGCATGGTCAGGCACTGCTTGGCGCAGGAACAGATAAACTCTTACCCGTACTACGAGCACAAGTTGTTCCTCTGGCTATGAAGTCACGAAATAGGAACTCAACTTCAGGAAGAAGGAGGTTAACGTCCCAAATCATGAAGCAAAACGTGTTTCTCCCAATTTCCAAAACGTATAGCTTCAAGGATCCAAAGAACAAGGGGAAAAAAGTCTGACACAAACAAAAACCCTCATCTAAATACAAAACGAAGGATTAGGAAAACAAAAACTAAGTCCAAGGATTTTAGCCCAAACGGGTTATAAAAAATGACCCAAAAGCTTTAAAAGTACTGCAAATGACCTAGATAGGCCACAAAACATCCAGGAAATAATCCAAGTGGCTTGTGCAAGGATCAGGCACACAGCCGCGTACCCACAGTGCAAGAACTCCTATTACTGAAACTGACCGCGATTCCAAAGCTGCGGTGTCAGAATCCAAAAAACCGGGGAAAGGAAAACAAACAAACAGAAGTCTCCAGGCAAACCCCACTCGCAATCCTGCGAGAGGCCGTAGTCCCAAGAGAAGGAGCTGAAACGAGACGGGATGATCCACTGGTCCGACGAACAGGAAGCTGAAATGCTGAGGCGAAGTCCTTCCGGGTACCGAGACCGGGGAGTGAAACCAAGCAAGGACTAGCAGCTGATGGTCATTTTTATACCCCCTGGCAGCGCGCCAAACCCGCGCGCGCACCAGCAGCCCTGACCATGAGGATAAAGAGAGGACAAAAGGTAGGGAACAGTGTGGGAAGTATATACAGGTACCTATTAATCCCTAACATCCCCCATCCTTAACGAATCATTTATGTTGAATGTCCAGTATTTGTAAAGCGTGAACAATTACCCGAGGGTGTCAAGGCGCTGGGGGCCGTCGGGAAGATTAAGCGAGCTATTGCCCAGAGTCACATGGTGCTGAGCTGATCTGCCGCCGGCGATCGAACCATGAGCACCCAGGTTCCGGAGTCGGTCGCCGTGGCCCCTGCGCCACACCTCTTCCCTTGAATGTGTCACAACATAGTTGCAAGCTATGTGTTTACTGATTTGTGATTTCTTTTTTTTAAATGTATAACTTACAATATATTTTATTTAAATATGAATATGTCCATTAAAATTAACATTTGACATCTTTGATTAAAAAACATATTTAAATGCAAACATAAACATAACTTAAATAAAGCTACTATAAAATGTTCCTTAATTTATTCTATATGTTTTCCTATGTGTTATAGTTATTCCCTGCCTTCTTTGATTACTATGGGAGGTGTTGAAGTACCAGTTGATGACCATGAGTGGTGCTTGACTCACTCCAAGGCTGATCTGTATATTTGAGCATGGTTTGTCAGAACTACTAATGTGGTGGATTTAAATGTGTGTTTTGTGAATTGTAATTGGCCAAATCTTGTTTGGGTGTGTTTTTGTATTAGAATGGCCACCCCCAAACCCCTCCTTCGATTTCCCTTAACCCAACCCATTTTCTATTCATATGTCCCTATTTTCCAACTACTGCCCCTTGTCACCTCCATATTTGCCACTAAATGCTACTTATGTATCCTTACAAACATAGGAGAGTCGGCGACAGAGACCTACAGCTGGTGACCTGTTACTTGCATTTTGGAGAAAATAAAGTTGTACTACTTTACGTACTCCAAAATAGCCATTGTGAATAAGTCCCTATGTGTTTATTCTGCTTATGCAGGCAGTTTTGCCATATTAGCACTCTGTGTTTTCTCAAGTGAATAGACCACACTTCTTTTCTCCCATGTGTAATGCAGTAAGCAAAGGCTGTTGTCGGTCCATTTCTGTTATAAAGTCACGAAATATACCTGTCAACTGCCTTCTTTTCTTCTTTCAGCTGAGGAAAGGACCGCCTGTCCCACCGCTTCCTAAACTTACACCGTCAAAGGAATTGCAACAGGAGAATATCATCAGCTTCTTTGAAGACAACTTCGTACCAGAGATTAACGTCACAACACCGTCACAGGTCAGCCACCATTAAACGTTTTATGTTAGATGTCTTTGAGAATTTCACCTACCCAGACTTTACATTCCCTCACTTTCTATTCCCTTGGTCACCATGGAGAATACACACAGACCACTCAAACCACAGGATACACCTATATGACACATTAACATTGCTCAACGCTTAACTACCCATTTCAGTCATGCAACATTTACCTGTTTAGTAGCATAAATCTGCAAAGATTTCACATGTGGGAGATCCTACATGCAAATGTTCTGCTACAATCCTGTTTCTCCATTCTCCGAAGTTCCTCTTTGACCCGTGCTTTTCCTAACCTCCCTTTTTTCCATCGGCTGCACACTTTTCCAATATCACTACTGTCCAATACTATTGGCCAGTGACAAAGCTGGGAGCAACACTTCTGCTGCAAGCTGTCACATCCAGGAGACTGTCTCACTGAAATAATATGTGCAGGTGCTCGTAGGTGATGGGCACCTGCATACATTTGGGAACTGGGAGTTATTTTTCATCATCAGTCGTTGTCCCAGAGAAATAAAGAGAAGGGGGAAAGGACGGGAAAATGGAAATAGAGGGAAACAATAACAAATGGAGAAATCATTAGGGAAAGGATCCTCTGAGAGTGTGGCATACAGACAGGAGCAGTAGAACAGAGGAAGATCAAGGCATGAGGTAGAATCCAAACAAAGCATCCTTGGTATTTGGTCGTACCTGCATTTGGCAGCGCCTGTGCCGGGCTCCTAAGAAAAACTCTGGGTCCCGGCGCTTACTTTCTTAAAATAAATGAAGCACTGGTACAGTCTACACAAATACAAGGCATTTGTGGGCTTTATTCACAGAGGTAAATATGGTTGTAAACATAAGTATTCATCGAAATTTAACTGTTTGTATGCCCACCAGGAATCCACAAAGAAATTCCTGGTTGGCGTGAATGAATTCACTACTGCAGAGAAATTTGCAATATTAAAACACAGTTGAGAGGTGGGAAGTGGACATTCTAAGGTTTGGTTTGCCGTGGAAGTTTGGGAATGCCCACCAACGTATGTTTTGGGACATTCTCAAAGGTCTCTCCAATCTTGGTTGGAGATTCGCTCCAGGTAAGGGTTGGAGTAACTCCCCGTCCTCGATAGGTAGGGTAATGGGTCATCACCAGATTCGGCCAGGGTCTAGGGAAAGGGATTGCTCAACGGGGAAAAATGGTTTCCCAGCAAATAATTTTTTTTTACATTTGAACAGGAGGCTGTGCCCTGATGGAATACGATTCTTTGAAAAAAGTCACATGGCATTCCCACCAGTACTCGTAGAAACCTGCACCTGGAACAACTTTCCAGGTGTACTAGCTTTCGAGGCGTACTACTTGGAATATTTGTAAATAGAAAAAAATCCCATAAAAGTATGCTTGGGGAGGTGTAAATCTCCACCCATAATTTTATGTTTGTTCATGGATTGGGCTATTTGTGTGGATGTGGATGTGGTTGCTCAGAACTGTGCCTCACAATTTAGTAGTCGGGGGATAGGGCCAACTTGAGAAAATTATAGAATAGGTGTGGCAAGTGGTCCTTTGCCTAATTATGCTTTTGCATTCCAGGCATTTGCACAGACAAACAGATATTTGTAGGTAGTGAGTCTTGTTTTACAGTATTCTCTTCAAACCACACACAAGCATAGAACATGATGCCCCCAAGTCCCTCCGAGTGAGTCAAAATGAAGATCAAAAGTAATAGTTTAATCTTCAAACACCAAAATGGAAGAGTCCTTGATTAGCTGGCTGATCGACTGTGCCATTGACTTATTCTTGTCAATGTGATCTATAGAATTGTTGTTTCTGGTGTCTCCACAAAATGTAAAACTCATGGGAGTAGGTAATACTGTGCTCCAGCTCCAAGGCTGTGGAATCAGTTCCCTTTCAACTTCGCTTCAGGGTATGAATGCATTCAAAACGATAACTGATTTCTATGATTTGAGTTTCTGTTCAGACTCCTGCCATTTTTGTAAGTTTGATGGTGCTTGGAAGCTATTTGGTCAAGTATACATTGATTAGAATTCCAAGATAGTCAAGGTTCATAGCACAGACCATGACAGCTCATTGGCCTTGGCCAATCTCTAGTGGTTATTTGTGGCTGTCTAGAGGAGAGTATCTGTTGAAATCTGCCAATTGATTGTATTTTTAACATGAAAATGAGTTAAAGGTAATGATTTGCAGCATGCTAAATAAGAAGAACATTACGGGAAAATAGTGATCTTAATTGCTGTCATTCTACTAAATGACAAATCTGTTGCAAGCAGCCAAGTTTTCATGTTCCTTTTACACCTGCATAAGAGATGCAGAAATTAATGCTAAGGTTCTGATTATGGATGGGATAGTTATCGTATCCGATAAAAATCGGACAATGAGGGGCAGATTTACAAACATTTTGTGCTGGGTTTGCATCTCAAAAATAATGCAAACTCGCACAAACTGTTTATTATGAACTTACTGTCCAGGGCAAAACTTGTTTAATGAGGAATTTGACTGAAAGTAACACAAATCAGGGCTTTGTGTTTCTTTGCATTACTTTTCATCATTGAGGCATTGCATGGGTGGAACCTGGGCATTCCCATACACCAACTCATGATTTTTGACGCAAAAGCTTATCTACTACCAATAGTAGATAAGGGTTTGCACCAAAAAAAATCCAACTTTTTAACGGTGGCATTAACTTGAAAAAGGGTTTTATATATCCAAGCATTTCAAGCTTTGGATGTGTGCTGCACTGTACAGCAAACATCCAAAGTGGATACAAATTTGTCTAAGCATAGTATTTTGAACTGGAAAGGTACCCTTCCAGCCCAACACAGTGCAGCAACTTTGGTTGCTGTGCTGCCTTGCATGAGTTTCTAGTCAATATACCCCCAGTGTTTGGATTTATTGGATGTCGTAATTATCACATATTTGTTTTTGGGGAATTCTGTGGATTTTAGAGCTAACTGCAACAAAATCCACATGTTAGGGTAAGTACCATACACTTTTCCCCATTTTAATTCCGTTTTGACCAAATGAAATTGAAGGAAGGGTGAGGTCTTTATTGCACCAGACAATTACCAGATTCGGTAAATATCACACAGCTTGGCATTCCGTCCCCTGTGCAAACAGTGGTTGAGCATGGGTTGAAAATCTCCAAATCACTCACAAGCAAGGCCTCATATCGAGTTTGGCTCACAGGGTGCTCTGTCTGAAATGGAGCAGAGTACCCTGTCTGTCAAACTTCTGGTTTGCACGCTGTAATTAGAGTCAGACAAAACTTCATGTTTCTGCTGGTGCATGATAAAATATATGTTCAAACTTGATTAAATATTTTCAACATGTATAAGTATGAATTGAAATTGATTTATTAGGTGATGTTGATATCTATGTAATATCGTGTTTCCACTGGGACCACCCCCTTTATGTACCGAGTTTTACCCAGGTCCTAGTGACGTGTCTGGGTCAACCCCATTGTTTTGTAACATCAGTCAAAGTACGTCAGACTGTCCACTCTATTTAGGGAGGGTCTTTGAATGTACTTTTTTTCTCTTTGGGATTGAGAGGAAAATCCTGGTGTTCCTGAACAAAACAACAAATAAATGGCCATTGTGCGCTGGAAGACATCTCCAAGAGCTTCTAGAACATTTATTTATTGTTTTTTCAAAAACAAACCTGTTTTGGGAGTATATTTGTGCAAAAAAGAGGATCCTGTGCAGACGCACTGAACATGGCAACCACACAGCAAAGATTCAGTGCCTTCGGAGGACACACCATAGCAGAGGTTTCCCTGAAGGCACACAGATTTCCACCAGGCAGGCAGTGATCTCTAACTATGGTGGGCTTGATTCCCACAGGGCAGCAGGGTGCATCCCTCAGCTTCACTGGTGCAATGGAGTATGGCCTGCCAAGGGCTAAATAAGCCCTTATGTGTCTTAACTACCAAAACATGAAGTTCAAGTGTAATCGTTGGAACTGGATGAGTCACAAGTAAAGAATCATTTATCTCAATGTGGTGCGTGAACAAATTCTCAAAGGGTTGTTCGTTTAGAGTTAGGCAATAATACACTACCATGACTTATTGGTATGTCTGGGAAACATTCCTTCAGCTAATACTAGAAGTGAACTGATATTCTTAACCTTCTGATCCTCCACTAGTATAAGATTAGTGCAGCCGGATGTCATTAAATTGCTGCAGTCAAATGAGCAAGTCCTCAAACATACAACCATGTACCACCAGCATGCACACTTCTCCTCCAGTCTCTATGTGACTGACCTATGTGTCGTGTTTGGTTTGTACCATTGAGGTACATTACTATCCTTACCTAGCTATGCTTTTGTGAGTCACGCTAATCTTACTGCAGTAGAGCTTTTTTTTATTTCAACATGTTTTATTACATTAGCACTTCTTTTACAGGGTTTGCATCGATTAGTCCACTCGTTTTTAGACAGTATAGTTCTTAGCAAGCCCTACATGTCAAAACAGTGAAGAAGAGAGAAAAAAGAAGAGAAAGGAGCAGGAAAGCAAGGGGTGAAAGAAGAGATAGGGGACAGGCACCTGAGAGTTACATTGCTTATAAGTTACGTCTGACATACAGTGGAGCTGTTGTTACCCTGTTGTCATCCCTGCAGGTCCTTGAGGGGCACCTTGGTTGTGATCAGTAGGGTCCCTTTAAGTTTCTTGATAGGGTGGAGCTTCACTTGGGGTGCCAGGCTGTGTCTCGCCAGGCTAACTCGTTTTCATGGGGGCTCAAATGAGTCTAGGAATGAGTCTAGGGACTTCCACATCCTTCTGGTGGCCGGTTTCCATTGCGAGTTCTGTAGTGCCATGTTGTCTGCTCCTCTAAGATGCGTGATCCAGTTGAACCAGCCTTTGTACGATGTTTTACTTGTGTCTTTCCAGTTAGTGAGGACCATTTTCACTGCTGCGGCCAGTAGCAGGTCCAGAAGATCCCTATCGTGTACAGATCTCAGCTCTGTGCTCATAAATGCCGTGGTGAGGGTGGAGAATTCTTTTGTTAGCGTACAGTCAAACAGTTTATTTAAAAACATAAAGATTTCCTCCCAGAATGTATTGAGTGATGGGCAATAAAGGATAATGTGTGCTAGAGCTCCCTTTTCCTTGTTACAGTTCCAGCATACTGCCTCCTCCCTGAGGCCTAATGAATGTAATCGTGCAGGGGTCCAGAAGGCCTTGTGGAGCAGCCAAGATTTTGTTTGTGAGAGCACTGGGGAAATTTTATTGCGTGATGCCGATGCCCATAGTGTGGGCCATTCTTGATCGTTGTGTGTGGTATTATTTTGATTATTCCAATAGGCAACTGTAGAGCTTTAATGGTTTGTTTTCCTAACGAGAAGAGAGTGGTCTAGGTACCAACATAAACACTTCTCTTTTTTTGATCACTTGTTTACATCACATAAGTGGTAAGATTCAATGTCATTAAATGTGCATGCCTCGTATAGTTACCATTCTGACCCCAGGTTGTCATTTGTTTCTTCTATCGTCCCTCCGTCTGTCTCTTCTTCGTTGATTCTTTCCTCCTCCTCCTTCCTTCCATTCTCCCTTTCTCACCCCTTTCAGCCCTATCTTTCTTGCCTCCCTTCTTCCCCCCTATCTCCTGTTTTCTCTCCCTCCAACATATTTCTAATATTCCTGCTTTGTCTTTCACTGTCTCCCATCTCCTCACCATCCTCTTCTTCTGCATTTTTTTATTCATTGTTCGCTCTTCTCTTCATTGCTTCGTATTTCCTCCATTTTCTCACTCTTTGATCACTTCCTTTCTTCCCTCGTTTTTTTCTTCCACTTTTGCATGCCCACCCATTATTCCCCCTTTCTGTCCTCTCTCTATATTCCTTCCTTCCTCATATTTCTTTCCTCCTTCACTTTTCACAATTCTTCCTTTTTCCCTGTTCCTCCCTCCCTCCATCTTCACCCCACACTTTGGCACATTTCTTTTTTCCGCCTTCATTACTTACTTCCGCTCTCCCTTCATATTGTGGGTCAGCTCTGCATGCATCTGCTCGTCACTGTTAGCAGCTGTACTCACCTGGTTCTCATTTGTTGCATAAATCAGGCATTCTGCAATCTCTCTGTTCTCGGAAAAGTGGTGACTACAGAGGATAATGCCACTAATTAATTTGTGTTCTTGGTAATAACACTCTGATTTCCTTCCTGGGTCTAAAAACAGAAACACCCAACGTTTAACAAGTCTATCCATTTCTGATTACTCCCTGGTTAATAACAGTGGGTAGTTAATCAGAATGTACACACTATGACTTTCAGCCCTCCAGGAAATGACATCAAAACCCTGCTGACAGATGATATATTAGCAAATTGTTAATTCAGCTTTTTTTCAAGATAAAATTGTCTAGGATGAATTATATCTCGCTACTTAGTTTCCGGGTAACAATTACGCCTTTCTTTGGAATCCAACATGTGCCCTAAAATTAGTAATGTTGCATCTCTTCTTTTAACATTGTGCATTTGCCAACAAAGCAGCCACATAAATATGGTGATAGTTGTGTAATAGGCAATGAGGATGTATGATGAAAAACAGAGCATCCCCTCATACTCTCTACGACCTTTAAAGAACACCTACACATCAGTCATATTAATATATTACAGTTGAGTTCTGACATTGCACTGCCTGCTGTCATCAGCCGAGGTGAAAGGCAGGTCAAATATGGGAGCAGCTATTTAAAACAGCAAAAATGAGAGCTTGCTTTCCTTGTGTCTACTGTGATTTTCTAGGTTACAGTGACAAGCAGAAAGAATGTTTATTTTTGTCATTCCTTAGATAATCATAGAGAATATTTCTGCACATTTCTACACATTCTGAGCTACTGCAGCTTTTTTTTTTTTAAAGAAAATCTGACTTATATTGAATTGATTCTAATATGATTTTTGCAATAAATATCTAAAAGGTTTTTGATGTGCTTAAATTTGCACTAGAAGTTCTGTTTTTATTCTTCATGCTTGCAAACATGCTCTCTCTTTCTATATAAAATAACTATGCACCAAGGATTAAAGGGGTTTGTGGGAAAGGTGATGTTGTGACTGTTGCAGCGTAAGCATGGTAAAAATGTTATTATATGCTTACTCTCTCTTTTACTACTCTAACCGGACTTGGCCCCTTATGATTAGACAGTCTACAGCACTTCCATTTACCACATAGGCAATGATCCTCTGACAAATCTTTCTCCACCACTAGGAGGGGTGGAAATTAGGGCAACCAAATACCACGTTAGCAGTCGATTGAGGACCATTAATTGATAGCCAACTCACAAACTGGAGATCAGATTAGGTACACCACTCTTAAAACCATGCTGTAGAAATAAAGGACAGCAATAGAAAGACCCAACCTCCTGAAGGAGTAAAATCGAATAAGGATTATGCAGACCAAAAGCTCTGCAACAGCAACAAAAAACAAAAGAAGTAACACCTGATGTTTTGTCAGAGCTCTCTGATTCTCCCTACAACACCTTTATATTATTAGTAATCAGCACAGTTTGGAAGAACTAATAGAACTCAATAATAGACTCAGTCAGATATTTGATTAATTTGGTTATTGTATTTAAGATTAAAAATTCATTGCAATAAGCAGTATTTTGAGAATTTCAGTTAAGAATACCACAGCTGGTACAAAAACACCAAACATTTAGGCAAGCTCTAATGAATGGTTATTAATAGAATCAGTACCACAGAGTTATAGAGTCTCACCACCATTAGTGCAGAAGGGTAGTTTGTCGTCTAACCGCTCAAGTCCTATGATGACTTATATATATATATATTATAGATTTAGAGTCCATTAAGGGCGAGTCCATTAGCATAAACAAAGAAATAAAGAATGAAAAATAGAAATGGTTCGGCAAAAAAGGTTTCAGTCCATCCGCTACTGATTATAGCTTGAGCAATGCAGACCAAAAGTAAGAGAAAAGTTCATCAAAAAATCGGTCAGCACAGCATTCTCTCGCACAGGGAAAAGGAAAGTATGGTGTTGTCCCTCCTTTGGGGTGTCTTCTTTTATAAAGTCTCTAGCAATTTCCAGTGGCGTGGCATCACACAACCATCGAAAGACTATCACATGCCCATATTCGCATAATGTCACCTAGGACACTTGAAACAGTGAAATGGTTTCCTATGCTAGTCATGAGAAACTAAAGATTGAGAGTCTACATAAGCCTTATATTGGTAAAAAAAGATAAAAAGTAATCATCTACAGCAATGGCTGAAATTCTGTTCCCACAGGAATATTTCATTGTGAACGTTGAAGAAACGTTCAGGAATGTCGGGGTGTACACATGTAGAGGACAAATAAAACAACATTTCACTAGTGGAAAATTAACCATAGTATTAAGTTAAGTGAAAGGTCAGCACTAGGAAAAAAAACATTTTGAAAAGGCCTTTTAGTTAGAATTGCATATTTAAATGAAATGAGCTCTAAACCAACATCTAAATATGTTGGGCCTAATTCACAGAACTAATTTACGTCAAAAACGTAAAGTTAGTACTTTTTGGTATTCACAGAATACACTTACTCATTTTGGTATTCACAGAATGAACTTACTCATTTCGGTATTCACAGAAGTTAGTAGTCCTAACTTTAGGACTCCTAAATGCCTTCTGTGAATACCGAAAGTCTTAAAGTTAGGATTTTTCTCAGTTTAGGAGTAGTAAAGTTTACTACTCCTAAACTGAGAAAAATCCTAACTTTAAGATTTTCGGTATTCACAGAAGGCATTTAGGAGTCCTAAAGTTAGGACTACTAACTTCTGTGAATACCGAAATGAGTAAGTTCATTCTGTGAATACCAAAATGAGTAAGTGTATTCTGTAAATACCAAAAAGTACTAACTTTACGTATTTGACGTAAGTTAGTTCTGTGAATCAGGCCCAATGAAATTAAATCAATTAAAAATAAAGAATATATAGAACTTTCACAAATCATTATTAAATGAAAATAATTAACGCTAGAAATACCCTCCTACCACAAATTTTCTCAACATTCATATAAGTGTATAATTTTTAAAGTTCACATCACAAAATTTGTTTTGCATTTTTCATAAACTATAGAAGTTCTAGTAGTACTATGCGAAAATTCAAGATCATCACATATTTCTACGCGTTTCTGTACCGACTTTTCTACATGGTGCATTCTCAACAGAAAGCATCGGAAATTTTAATTGCATCGATAAACTTTAATAAAAAACATTTTCACAAGAACTCTTATTAGTGCAACTCAGTTATATGTATTAGTATTATGTTATATGCATGTTTTCTTCATCTTATTTTAAAGCACGCTTTTACGTTTCTTCTACTACACTTTTCATGTGTCACTGTGTCTAACATGTGCAAAGTGTACTTTCAGCTTTTGGTGTCTTTAATTTGTGAATGTGTTGTGTTTTATGGTTTTTATAAATCGTGCTAAATCATGACAATGTATTATATGGGATAAAGTACCCCCTGCTGTACATGATAAGGATCTTAAGTCACCTCGGAGTTCCATAATCTGATAAAGGAACTTGTCCTTCGGCTTCGTTCCTCAACATCGTTATGGAACTCCTCAATTGCATGCAACTTTCTTATAATCTACATCAGAGGGCACTAAATCCCTTATATAATCTAGAAGGAGCACACATAGTAATAACAAATTGCTTGGGGGGTGGCCACATTTTTTCTCAAACGCTTGCCTTTGGAGCTGCTGAAAGTCAAGATTGCTGAATACCAAAACTTTCTAATCTTGATTCCAACCCATGCCTCTATCTTTCACCATTGTACACATTCTGCCCCAGTATCTCACTCTTGCAAATTCTTTTTCATCCCTGCTTTCTCCCTTTGCCACTGTTTTACTGTCTTTCACTTTCAGCCGTTTCCCTTTTTCTGCCTTTTTCTCTATCATTCTGGGTCTAAGTCAGATGATGCGAAAAAAGTAATGTTCCCAAAAAATAAGTGCTAGTGGGACCCACTTGCAAGCAATGACTCAAATTAAGCACTGGAAATATGGGAGCAGAAACAAATGATGTCACAGGCATAAAATATTGCAGAGTGTTACCAGTTTAAGCAGAGGAGTGGTACAACCTCTCAAGATGTTGATGATGGGAAGAAGGTTATGGGCCAAATATACTAATGTTTTTTGCAAAGCAACTAATTCTGTAAATCAGAGGCTTTGCAGCTGCTAAAGTCATTCTTGAAGTGTACTAAACCCATTAAAAAAATTCTGAATTGTTAAATGAGTTTAGAAACGGATACCAATTTGCAATTAGGAAGGGGTGTGTTTTCGGCATCCCTTCTGAAGTCTGAATTGTTGTCCTCTGTTTTAATGGTAATTCCAGTGGAAAACCATTAATAAGTTGCCAACTCCGAAGTTAAGGTGACAACCCATTCACAAAGGTAAGTGGGTTCCCTTTGGAGACCTTGCCTTTGCGAACTGATGTGGTAGCTGCTGTGGTTGTTGGAAGGGGCCCAGTGACCACTGCCAATTCTCACTGAACTTTGTCAAAACTGAAAAGTTTTTTTTTAAAAGCACCTCTGTTTCCTTTAATGAAATCAGACTGCTTTAAAATTAAAAACAAGTCTTCAGTTTTTAAATGCTAAGACATGCATGGTGGTCTGCTGTCCCTTGCAAGCAAGGGAGTAGCCAGAAAATTAAAATAGCCCCCATCTTGAACTAAAGCACTCATGCCACCATTCAAGCAAGCAAACCAGATGTACCGAATGCTCCCTAGAAGAGCTTCCTTGTCTCTTCCATTGATGCATCTATCCATTCATTCATTCTTCCACCCTTCCATCATCTACTGATATCCACTATTTCACCTTTACATTACGTCACCCATTATTTTCCCATGCCATCCTTCATCCATTTATCCATCTACCCAATGTGCCATCCATCCATCCATTCACTCTGCAATCCATCCACCCATCCATCCAATCTTCCATTCATCTATCTTCTCTGTCATCCATTCACTCTGCTATCTATCCATCCACTCTGTGATCCATCTATCCAGACACTCTGCCATCCATCCACCCACCCATTCATCCATCCATCAACTCCTAAATCCATCTATCCATTATCCACTTTGCCATCCATCAATTCACTCTGTGTGTCATCCATCCATCTATCTACTCTGCCATTCATCCATCGAACCATCCATCCATCTAGTCATCCATCATCCACGCTGCCATCTATCCATCCACTCTGCTGTTTATTGACTCATAGATCCATCCATTCACTCAACCACTCTGCCACCCATCCAGTCTGTCATCCATCCAGTCTACCATCCATCCACTCTGACATTCATCCATCAATCCACCCGCTCTAACATCCATTTATCCTCTCTGCCATCCTTCTAGCCATTCTGCCATCCATCCATTCACTCTGCCATCCACTCCTCTATCCTTCATCCATCCATTCATCCAATCATCAACTCTTCCATTCATTCTGCCATCCATCCACTCTGCCATATATCCATCAGTCCATCCAGTCTGCTATCCAACCATCCATTCATCCACTGCCATGCATCAATCTATTCTTCCATCCATCCATCCATTCACTTTGAAATCCATCGGTCCACTCTGCCATCTAATCATCCATCCACCCATCCTTCAACCATCCACTCTGCCATCCATTATCTACACATCCATCTTATCTGCTATCCAACCATCCATTAATTCACTTCAACATGCATCCATTCACTCTTCCAGCCATCCATCATCCACTGTGCCATCCATCCATCCACTGTGCCATCCAGCCATCCATCCACTCTACCATCCATCACCCTGCCATCCATCCATCAATTCTGCCATCCATTCACTCATCTTTTTTCCCACTGATCCATCCATCCATTTACTCTGCCATCCTTTCGTCTGTCCATCCACCTATCCATTTTCTCTCATCCATCGATGCATCCATTCATCCATCCATTTACTGTGCCATCCTTTGACTTGTCTATCCATCCCTTTACTCTGCTATCCTTTCTCCTGTCCATCCATCTATCCGTTCACTCATCCATCCATCCCTTTACTCTGCCATCCTTTCACTTGTCAATCCAGATATCCATTCACTGGCTCATCCACCCACCATCCCTTTACTTTGCCATCCTTTCACCTGTCTATCCACCTATCATTCATTAATTCTTTCACCCACTCATTCATCCACATACTCATTCATCCATATACTCATGCATCCTGCTTGCTCTTCTATTGACACAGTATTCAAGTGTTAATGATGAGCTTTTGTCTGCCAAGTTGCAGACAGAAGACACCCATAAAGAACCCCACCCCCGCTGTAGCTGCTTAAGTGGGGGGTTATAGGCGCCCCTGCTTGCAAGCCACCATCACTGTCTTTGTAGTGAATAGGAGGTAGTTGTAATTTGTGACTTGCCTAATGAATATTAATTAGGCAGATTGTTCGGTGACCTCTGCTCCACAGCATTTAGTGAATAAAACTATTTGTACATAGATCAGTTGGGCAAAATTAGATAACAGCCGCAAAAAGTCTGGTGGCAAATTTGTGATGGAAGGCGATGGTTGATTGCGTAGACATGAGGTCGTGTTTTTACAAGACAAAGCTGAAACACAAGCAAATGTCAACATCAAGGTCTCCAGTTTTAAAAAGCTGAATATTAGATAAAATAATGTATGGCAGAAGAACAACATCTTTTAGCATTAAGCATTCATGAGTGTAAAATTATAATGTTGCCAGTTAAATGTGTTGATAGTAACACATTTTTTTATTTGTGGGTGGAATTTCACATATGTTGGACGTGGCCCTTTTCCCCCGAAATTTTTCGTTTTTCCCCTAGCCTTTTTACCATGTGTGAAACTCACTCAAGATGGCTGCCACCGGCCCCTGCTACTGCAGAGGGGCCTTACACGCATACACACTAGTAGCCAGGGTCAGGCTGGGACATAGGGATACAGTATCCATTCCATCCCCGCCTCTGGGCCACATAGCCAGGCATGTAGAAGGTTCCAGAACCTTCCGGGCTGTGGGAGGAATTATGTTTTGCCGCCTTTGGGAGAGTCACCTGACCTAGGAGTATAAAAGGCTTGGAGGGAAAATTTTTAGTCAGTTGGAGTCAGTTGATGAGGCACCACTGAACCTGGGAGAACCTCCGCCGGAGTATAGGCTTTAGGGCCTAGGGGGGAGACCTACACTACTGCTGCTGACAGAGCTGAGGCCCTGCTGTAGTAAGATAGCTGAGGAACGCCCACCACCCACTGACCTTGCCCAGTGTGAGGGGACCCAGGGAACCACCTTCAGCGTGCGGGGAGGAACATCAAGCACTCCCAGACCACCAACTCATCCCCCCCTCATAAGAAGGAACTTCTGACAGGAAACTTTGACAAGGAACTTATAACAAGGAACTTCTGACAAGAAACTTACAACCAGAAGCGCCTAAGAAGCAACCAAGCTGAAGCAGTCGCAAGACCCCTTAACTTGAGGAGGCCTGACCGTCCAGCAAGGCCTAAAGCCTAAAACTGCCCAACTGGGGATCACCAGGTAAAGCGCCGTACCCTGAAGCGCTAAACCTTCACCCCCTATTCATTTTTGCCTGTTGCTGGGCTGCCCCCAAGTACTTTGCCAGTCAGCCCTGCCCACAGGCTGCTGGTGCACCCTGCGTTCTGTTGCCCCTCAGGTCACTGACTTTATGAAGGAGATCACCGCCGCGGCCGCCGCCGCCTGAGAAGAGGCACCGTGTGGTGAGGTGCGCCGTCGCGCCCTCACCGGGGGAAGCGCTGAGGTGAAGGAAGCCCCTCAGGTGTGTGTGGTGAGGAGCGCCGTCCGCGCCCTCACCGAAGCCTCCAGAGACTAGGCCCTGGGCCCTCATCGCCGCGGCCAAAGAATTGCCCCCGCCGCCGAAGCGGCCGAAGAATCATCGCCGCCGCCGAAGCGGCCAAAGAATTGCCCCCGCCGCCGGAGCGGCCAAAGAATTGTCGCCGCGGCGGCCAAAGAATTGCCACCGCCGCGGCCCAAGAAATCGCCGGCGCGATCTACGGCGAGGCCTCCAGGCCCCGCAGACGCCGTTGCCGAGCAACAAGGGGTCGCCCGGCGTGACCCAGAAAGGCCGCACACCGATTGGGCGCCGGCCCCCAGTCACGCCCCCAGCGCCGAAGGAAGCCCGGGAAGAGCCCCGGCAGTGCAGAGGGAGACGGGGAGCCGGCCGGAGAGGACTGCCGGCTCCCGCTCCCTTCCCCGGCAACCCTGAGCCCCCAACTTCACTTACCTTGATCCCGGGGGCCGGAGGAGGGTGATCGCGGCCCCCGCAACGCGCCGTGAGTCAGTCCCGGAAGCCCGCAACGTGCCGCACAGTCACTCCCTGATCCCGGGGGCCGGAGGAAGGTGATACCGGCCCCCGCAACGACCCGCAATACCGGCCAGAAGGCCGAGGCACCCCCGACCGGGCCCCGCCCTACAGAACACGGGCCGGCCCGGAAGATCGCCAGTCGCCCTGAAGCGCGACCAACGACCAACACCGCAGGTGAGCCCTGGAGGCCCCTAGGGCCCATAAGACGCCACTGGGGGCCGGTGCCACTATTAACCCTTGAGATTTTAGTCCTACGAGGCGAGGCCCCAGAGAGGAGTGGGCCTGGCCTGAGTTAACCCCTGAGGGACCTAGAAGCCCCAGAATACAGGACATGTTGAGGGATTCCCCACATAGTTCATTCAGGTAATGATGATGCCCACAGTATTTAATAATTTATGCCGATGCCTATTATAATTACTGCCTAGGCCATGGTTTTAACTGTTAAGTCTTTACCACAAGGGGAAAGTGTTTAATTGAGTTGAGCTGAAGTGTACACCGCCAAGAGTTGAAGTATTTTATGTTACAGGTGTACTGGAGTTGCGACGCCCACTGTACTGAATGTGGGTGCGCCTAGATTAATGCAGGCCTATTTAAATGTAACGTGAAAAGCCTTCTTTTAAATAATTGAATATGCTAAAGTGAACTGTATGTTTAGGCCTATGTTTTATTAACGTACCTTGAGATCATTATTAAGTGCTACGTGTAGGAGATAATTCCTGCGGCCTCTTAGTGGCCTACAATGTTGATGAGCTATGCAGCTTTATTTAAAATGTGCACCAGTTGAGTAATATAATGAATTTGAATGTAGATCTGAATTAACCTGCCTTATCTGATGCCAACTTAATTTATTTATAAAAGATCTTGATTTTAAATACGAAAGCCTGGTGTGGTGTCATGTTATTGCGTTCGCATTTGTGAGTCAAAGTGAGAGTGTGCTGCACAACTGCCTTACACATTGCCTTCGCGTGCCTTTCCCGCTTCACGCCATGCTACCGTGTCGGACTCGGTAACCCCGGTTCCAACATTTGGTGTTCAGCGGTTGGATAAGGACTGGTGCTTGTGCAGCACCCTACAGTGACTCAGTGTGCGCCGCAATTAGACACCTATTGTAAGGAAAGTGCTAGGAATTCTATGGTAATTGCCGACTGTGTACATTCCTGGGTTAGACCTGTTACCTACAGTTTAGAACCCCTTCCTTAAATTGTCTGGGACCCCACCTAGGAGGATGGAGTTTGAGTTAGCCAACCTAGAAAGGTATACGGTGACACAGCTCAAGGAGTTCTGCCTAGAGAGGGGGGTGGCCGTCAAGCGAGGCGCCAGGAAGGAGGTGCTTCAGAAAGCTTTGAGGACATGGGTAATGGCCCACCCGGAGGGAAGAGGGGATGAGGAGCAGGGGGAGGCAGACAACCCAGGAGAACTGGACCTACTGCGCGTTGATGTTAGCGAGAATGTGTTGCCAGGAAGACGTTCCAGGGCAGGCAGTAGTGTGTCAGGGGGAAGGTTGTCGGCAGAGGAATTGGAGGACAGAAGGAAGCAGAGGCGATTAACATTAGAACTTGCTAGGATGGAAAGGGAGCGAGAACAGGCAAGGCTAGCCATGGAGGAAAGGAAGCTTGCACATGAGCTTAGCCTGAAGGAACTAGAGCTCCGAGCCTTGCAGATGGAGATGCAGGGCAAAGTGAATGGTGGCAGCGTACCTGCTGGGGTTCCACAGGAGCCCAAATTCTATTTATCAAGAGAGGTAATAGCCAGTTTGAGGAGTGATCCTGAAGGGAGTGGTGCAGGGATCTTACAACCCAGCGAGGTGGGAGAGGTGGAGAATAGCCCAGCTAGGTCCCAGGATAGTGAGCGGGTTGTAGGGCCTCACATCCTATCCATAGGAAGGAGTGAGACGGGGAGGTGTCCCGAGGTGCCCCAACCGCAGTCTCAGGGCCTGGAGAGTTCCATAAGGGAACCCCAGGTTGGGAGCCTAGGCTGTCCCGATGGGCCATCCATGGTAGGGGATCCCCCAGTGACAGGAGAACCCGGGGCATATATATTCAGAGCTCCAGGGGTTCTGGGGTCTGCCCAGCCACAGGATTTAGATCCTGGGCTGGGGTGCCAGGTTCAGGGGCTGCCTGACCTGGCGGGAGGGACGTCTGTAAGCAGTGTCCCTCCGGAGCTGACTCCCAGGGGTGCTTCTCCAGGTGGGAGGGTGCTGAACTCTGGGAGGGGGTGCAGAGGAAGGGAGGACTCGCCTCTGGCACCGGGGCAACCTAAGGGTTTAGACCCTGGGTTGGTGGATCGGATGCAGGATCACGGCCCTGGAAGAGTGAGAGAGGGGTGGTCTGAGGGTGCCCCGCATAGGAGGAGAGGGCAGAACCCCAGAAGGAGAGGTAGGGGGAGGAGAGCCTCGCCCCTGACTGCTGGTCAGCCTGAGGGTGCGGACCCCAGGTGGGTGGACCAGTGGCAGTTTGGAACTGCAAGGAGGAGAAGGAGAGTGGCCAACGGGCCTGGGGCTACTGCCCCCCGCTCTGTGAGACCGCAAGGGCCAGAGACATCTGGACGGCCTAGCGCCCGGTCCTGGCTGCAGCCAATTAGGGAGCGCCAGTGGGGTGGCTTCGTTGGTCCAGGGAGGTGAGAGAGGGAACCACCGGGTTCCAGAGTGGAGAAGGACCTGCAGGACCTTCCTGCAGCTGGGGAAAAGGCCCGCGTCCAAGTTTTCTCGCCCGAAGCAGGGAAGCCCATCAAGGCATTGATCGGTCTACCCTGGCTTTTGGCTGGGAGGGGGTTGTGTTGGACGTGGCCCTTTTTCCCCGAAATTTTTCGTTTTTCCCCTAGCCATTTTATCATGTGTGAAACTCACTCAAGATGGCTGCCACCGGCCCCTGCTACTGCAGAGGGGCCTTACACGCATACACACTAGTAGCCAGGGTCAGGCTGGGACATAGGGATACAGTATCCATTCCATCCCCGCCTCTGGGCCACATAGCCAGGCATGTAGAAGGTTCCAGAACCTTCCGGAATGTGGGAGGAGTTATGTTTTGCCGCCTTTGGGAGAGTCACCTGACCTAGGAGTATAAAAGGCTTGGAGGGAAATTTTTTAGTCAGTTGGAGTCAGTTGATGAGGCACCACTGAACCTGGGAGAACCTCCACCAGAGTATAGGCTTTAGGGCCTAGGGGGGAGACCTACACTACTGCTGCTGACAGGGCTGAGGCCCTGCTGTAGTAAGATAGCTGAGGAACGCCCACCACCCACTGACCTTGCCCAGTGTGAGGGGACCCAGGGAACCACCTTCAGCGTGCGGGGAGGAACATCAAGCACTCCCAGACCACCAACTCATCCCCCCCTCATAAGAAGGAACTTCTGACAGGAAACTTTGACAAGGAACTTATAACAAGGAACTTCTGACAAGAAACTTACAACCAGAAGCGCCTAAGAAGCAACCAAGCTGAAGCAGTCGCAAGACCCCTTAACTTGAGGAGGCCTGACCGTCCAGCAAGGCCTAAAGCCTAAAACTGCCCAACTGGGGATCACCAGGTAAAGCGCCGTACCCTGAAGCGCTAAACCTTCACCCCCTATTCATTTTTGCCTGTTGCTGGGCTGCCCCCAAGTACTTTGCCAGTCAGCCCTGCCCACAGGCTGCTGGTGCACCCTGCGTTCTGTTGCCCCTCAGGTCACTGACCTTATGAAGGAGATCACCGCCGCCGCCGCCTGAGAAGAGGCACCGTGTGGTGAGGTGCGCCGTCGCGCCCTCACCGGGGGAAGCGCTGAGGTGAAGGAAGCCCCTCAGGTGTGTGTGGTGAGGAGCGCCGTCCGCGCCCTCACCGAAGCCTCCAGTGACTGGGCCCTGGGCCCTCATCGCAGCCGTCGCGGCCAAAGAATTGCCCCCGCCGCCGAAGCGGCCGAAGAATCATCGCCGCCGCCGAAGCGGCCAAAGAATTGCCCCCGCCGCCGAAGCGGCCAAAGAATTGTTGCCGCCGCCGTCGCGGCCAAAGAATTGCCACCGCCGCCGTTGCGGCCCAAGAAATCGCCGGCGCGATCTACGGCGAGGCCTCCAGGCCCCGCAGACGCCGTTGCCGAGCAACCAGGGGTCGCCCGGCGTGACCCAGGAAGGCCGCGCACCGATTGGGTGCCGGCCCCCAGTCACGCCCCCAGCGCCGAAGGAAGCCCGGGAAGAGCCCCGGCAGTGCAGAGGGAGACGGAGAGCCGGCCGGAGAGGACTGCCGGCTCCCGCTCCCTTCCCCGGCAACCCTGAGCCCCCAACTTCACTTACCTTGATCCCGGGGGCCGGAGGAGGGTGATCCCGGCCCCCGCAACGCGCCGTGAGTCAGTCCCGGAAGCCCGCAACGTGCCGCACAGTCACTCCCTGATCCCGGGGGCCGGAGGAAGGTGATACCGGCCCTCGCAACGACCCGCAATACCGGCCAGAAGGCCGAGGCACCCCCGACCGGGCCCCGCCCTACAGAACACGGGCCGGCCCGGAAGATCGCCAGTCGCCCTGAAGCGCGACCAACGACCAACACCGCAGGTGAGCCCTGGAGGCCCCTAGGGCCCATAAGACGCCACTGGGGGCCGGGGGCCACTATTAACCCTTGAGATTTTAGTCCTACGAGGCGAGGCCCCAGAGAGGAGTGGGCCTGGCCTGAGTTAACCCCTGAGGGACCTAGAAGCCCCAGAATACAGGACATGTTGAGGGATTCCCCACATAGTTCATTCAGGTAATGATGATGCCCACAGTATTTAATAATTTATGCCGATGCCTATTATAATTACTGCCTAGGCCATGGTTTTAACTGTTAAGTCTTTCCCACAAGGGGAAAGTGTTTAATTGAGTTGAGCTGAAGTGTACACCGCCAAGAGTTGAAGTATTTTATGTTACAGGTGTACTGGAGTTGCGACGCCCACTGTACTGAATGTGGGTGCGCCTAGATTAATGCAGGCCTATTTAAATGTAACGTGAAAAGCCTTCTTTTAAATAATTGAATATGCTAAAGTGAACTGTATGTTTAGGCCTATGTTTTATTAACGTACCTTGAGATCATTATTAAGTGCTACGTGTAGGAGATAATTCCTGCGGCCTCTTAGTGGCCTACAATGTTGATGAGCTATGCAGCTTTATTTAAAATGTGCACCAGTTGAGTAATATAATGAATTTGAATGTAGATCTGAATTAACCTGCCTTATCTGATGCCAACTTAATTTATTTATAAAAGATCTTGATTTTAAATACCAAAGCCTGGTGTGGTGTCATGTTATTGCGTTCGCATTTGTGAGTCAAAGTGAGAGTGTGCTGCACAACTACCTTACACATTGCCTTCGCGTGCCTTTCCCGCTTCACGCCATGCTACCGTGTCGGACTCGGTAACCCCGGTTCCAACAACATAAAAGAGAGGTTTTGCAGGACATTTACATTTTTCATGTAAAAATGTTTTGCAAAAACGTAGGTTTTACAAATATTTTTTTCCCAATAAACCTTTCTACTCAAAAGCATTTCTAAAAGTTTGCAATAGCTATTTTTTTGCGGCACCACTATTTGAGGAGACGCTTGATGTTGTAATCGTGCAGCTGGTACACAAAATAAAAGATGAATATATTCCTGTTAGTAGACTAAAATGCCATAGGTGCAATAATAAAGCACAAACACAACATCTTCCAGTGCTTTGAATAAGGCTGAACCTGGGTTCTGCCCTTAACATCTTTCAGGTGGACCTTTTCTAAGACCCGCTTCGAGACCCTGTAATGATCATCACTTGTCGCCTGCTGGGCCACTATAAATCATTATTTAGCATTTCCAAAAAATAATAGCATTCCCATAATAGATTCCGGTATCTAGAACTAGTACCTAAAGCCTGCTGAGCAGCAGCAACCGGCACAGGTAAACGCGGTGGAGCGGTGGGGCGGGGGTGTTGTGGGAGAGGGGGGAAGTCGACAGACGATGGAATAGGTATAATTAAATAAATAAATAAGCCCTATGCCGTCGTCTGTCGGCTCTCCCCCCCCTCGCCCTGCTCCGCCCACTGCCCCACTGCGCTAACCTGTGCCGGCCGCTGCTGCTGTTGACCTCTAATTGTTTGTTTAGTTAGGTATTTAATTAATTTTTTTCATTGATTTGTATCACCATAAGCATGTCACCAAGGCCACTTTGCGGTGCTAGATGAGCAGAGAAATGCTCATTGGTCCATTCCTGGAGATAGACGGTGGCGTGGGACAGATGTAAGTAAGGCTTGCATGAAAGTCAAAGGTGGGTAGAAAGCAAAAGGAAAGGCCATTTGGTCGAAAAGGCACCAAGAAGGGACGCGGTGCTCGCAACGGAGCCTGACCATGAATTAAATGTCTCTTGGAAGAGACTGATTTCCTGGGTGATGATTCCCGGTTTGTGTATATAGCAGTTCAACACGCTGTGCTCCTTAAAGGTGCCATGATTGATGGTCACCCAGGAAAAGTACTGCAGCGAATAAGAGCTACTATCCTATCAGAAACAGTGCTCTGTACATAGTTCTTCGCTTTTCTGCAACAACGAACATACAATTTGTAGACAAATATGTAAATGATACACCAGGGACGTCATACTCTGGATCACGAACAATGTATTTGCAGACAGCCAAGTACTTTAATTCTATCCGTGCTGACGCCATGATCTGTAGAATATTGCATACACATGTATTGCACATTGAATGTGAGGTTACACATCCTACAAGTTGTACTTTAATGTGCTTGCTACGCACGTGCCCTAACACTTTACAGAGGGGTAACACTAAAAGATAACCTTCTCACTTGACTTTTTTTTCCTTTTTGCTTTGAACAGAATGACGCAGTTGAAGCAAAGACAGAGGAAACTTTACTCGACCTGGACTTTGACCCTTTCAAGCCCGAAGGTGCATCACCAGGGATTGCACAGACTCATTCGCCTATATCGCAAGTATGCATTGGGTACTGGGCGTTCCACAAACTTAGAATTGCATTGTAAATTGTTATCATGAAACTGTAGTGAGCAATCCGTTTCTTCTGCTTCTTTACGGACTATAGAAAGCACCTATTGTACCCAACCCCCTCGCATGTCGAAAGGTAGGAGGGAAGCAGTCTAAGAAGTGGGAACTGTAATGCTGCCGCCTGACATCTTTGGCCCTAATTACGATGTCGGTTTGACGAGCGTCCAACCAGCATCTAGCAGAAACGGGACCGCCCGACAAGGAGTCCGCAGTCCCGCTTCCACTATTATGATGCGACTGCCTTCACCGCAGTCAGAAAGTGTATATTTTCTATTGAGGCTTGAGCTGCGGGTTGCAGCACCAGCCTCAATAGAAAATATACACATTTAAAACATACATGCACCGTGTGCTAGGCACCATGCAGTGCCAGCCACATGGTGCAGGGATGTTTAGGGGGGCACCATAGGTGCACCCGAGACCCCATAGCGGAGGTCGCTGAGGGATGGGGGTCCTGCTAGGGACCTCCAAAGTCTGTTTCGGTCTGCCTTGCTCTGGCAGTCGGACTGCCATAGAAAGGCAGACCGAAAGGGATATCATAATCCCTAGTGGCGGTGCCTGAGCAGGCACCACCCATATTGCAGGGATTACATTCCAACCGCTGGGCCTAAGGAGCCTGTCGGAACAGCAGCGGTTGGTCCCTCCACATGCTGCCTCCGACCGCTGCATCATAATGCGGCAGGCGAAACGCAGGGGAAGATGTCAGTCGGATCGCAACTGACCGACATCGTAATCAGGCCCTTTGTCTGCCTTCTATAGAGACTTGTGGAAAGCAAAAGATATGAGACTGCAATCAGCAGAAGGTATGTCACGGTTATAGCATATTTACTGAGTGTGGTAGCTGCTCCCCACCCACATGGAAGGAGGGTCCATGAGGGGACAGGGGAAATACCCAAGGTTTGAGGGGGAAGGATGAAGCCTTGCAGAATTCTAGGTTTTGTTTTAAGTAGTTAGAAGAGAAGGTAAATGCAGGCCTCAAGGTAAATGAGTGAGGATGGCAGAGTGGCATGCATTTTAAAAGTATATTTGAACGGAAATGGAGGGGAGTGTTGAAAGAAGTGGATCACGTGCAGGGGCGAAGCTAGGCCTTAGGCTGCCCGTGGCGGCCCCTGCGTTTGTCGCCCTTGGCAAAATGATAGTAGAGCGGGGGGGCGAGGGGGGTGTGGTAGCGGCCGCGGCCGATTCTTGCGGCCGCAACGGCCGCAGGTAAGAGCGGAGGAAGGGGGGCCGGCTGCCACCCCAAAATTCGTGCCGCCTGGGGCGGTCCACCCCCATCACCCCCCCCTAGCTACGCCACTGATCACGTGATAAAAGCAATATTTTTTCTTTAAAGAACAAATATTATTTCAAGATGATGGGGTATATGAAGCCAAGTTTTTTTTTTTAATATTGAAAGCATTGGTAGAGGGCAGCTATATGAGAGGTATTGTGGCTAGCACGATACAAGTTATTTAAAAAACTGCAAGGAGAGGCAGAGTACAGCCCAGAGCATGGTTTGAAAGGTAACAAGACGTCAAGTGTTTACTTGTATTTGTCAGTGGAGAACATGTTGATATAGGTATCTAATGACTCCCCTCCTTACCTATGCATAGCTGATCTCAGAGCCCTGCTCTGCTGTGAGGAATAGGTATGAGGGGGCTAAGGGAAACGCAAGATAACAATGTGTTGATGTAAGTATTGCATGGGTCAGACACATCACAGAGCAATCTAGCATCAATCTTTCTATCTATGGTATCACATAAAATTCTTAGCTGTGGAGACCAACCCATGTATAATTCTATATAGCATAGATGCTCATATGAAACATGCCTGGCTAGCAAAGGAGTGTGGAGTTGCCCACAGAAAATTGAAGTGTGCTATAGCAAAGAAGAAACAACACTCCGATCAACTGAGTACCACTAAGACGAACAGTCTACCGATATTTCACTTAGGCAAACTAAGAGCCTCCCAAGATTTCTCTTGGTTCAACTTTTGGCAGCTTAACTTTTGAGAGATGTAAGGATTCGAGGCTAAGTCAGTTCAAATACTGATATATTTGGGACCTGTGGGAGGGCGTCTGTTGCATGGAACTGTCACAAGATGACAGGCAAAGCACAATGCAGAGCAGGCCTACTACACCTGCCCAGCGGATCTGACAGCTGATGCACTGATTCTAACCTTTGGAACCCTGCAAGTTCTCGCCCAGTACACTGACTGACAGCAAAGCCATTGCAGGCACAACACACTGGAGCACACAAGAGCGAAACAAGACATTGAACAGTCTGATAAGAATGTAGGCTCCTCCCACATGGCCGCTCGATCTTAGCTAGGGACAGTATAAGTTAAGCTGCAGACCCCTGATAAAAGGAATGGCAGAGATAAATCCCTGGAGAGAAAATTATAAATTCTTGAGACGCCACATTTGACACTGAAAAAAATCAGCATACACTACAGGAGGCTATAGCAGCAAACAATCCAGCAAAGAGGCAAAAAAAGGGATTAATGCCGAAGTAGACACAATCTTTAGGAGGCTAAAGAAAGCGTAAAAATGCGGTGCCTGAAATTGACAATCGCCTGGCCTGGGGGCGATGGAGAGTGGGGATGTGAGCTACAGGAACAGAAACTGTAGTGTCAGCCGTAGACAGACAAGTAAAAGGGACCGAGAGTGGCATGATCAATAGAGTGCACTTGTGCAAGTTTTGAATGCACGCGAACAAGGAAGGCTTCCGAGTGCCCAGCGCCATCTCGACAGTAAATTGGAGATTGCTAAAAAAGCTTCTTTGTGACCAAGAGGAAGAAACTGTCCACTTCAAAGTGCCAGCACTTGTGTGGAACAATGCTAAAAGTGGCGTATAATGGTAACAGTCAACCATATATTAAAATTATAAGTAGTTATGTAATAGTTTGAATGATTGAAGTAAGAATTAGCTGCTACTGGTACGTGATGACCATTTGAGTATCTGACTAGTACTGCACTTTATTGTTTGAGTTAATAAAGGTGGTGGATGCGTGACTTGAACCCTATTACCATCAAGTATCCTTTGATATGACCAGTGATGCGTCCACTTCCGCCTCTTTTTTGCCTTTCCATACACCAACTAGCACTAATGTGCAGTTTGCCATTGCATCTTTATGAACGGGGATGTCTGCACCTCATGCAAATTTGAAATGAGATTAAATGCACTGTGGATTGCACGATTTCACTGAATAGGGGTGCATGGCATCCTGCACTGGGTTTATTAGCTGATTCCATGTTTCATACCTTTGGTGTATGTAGATTATTAATTAACTTATAGGTACTAAGTTAGTGTAGGAGCTGTAGGAAGAGCAGATGCATGGTTGCCTTTTGCTCAGTGCACAGACAAAACCTGCACCAGACAGAGCAGGATCTTTATAGGGCACATGATACCATCTCCTTATAGACATGACAAAGAATGAATTTAAATTAACGCAATCCGAGATCCATCCAGCCCATTCTGACTATCCTATTACCTGAAACTAGCATAAGATAATCTAACTTGCTTTTGTTTGTTTTTTAATATAGGGACATTTATATCATACCTATGTACCTATCAGTGCCTAATATGGGCCAGAGGTTGCAAGTGGTGGGCACCACTGCTCATTTTTGAGGACCTGGGCTAGTTTATTCATTTTCATCATCAGACCTTGACCCAGAGAAAGAAAAGAGAAATGCGGAAAACGAGAAAAGGAGGGAGAAAAAGATAGGAAAAAGTGACAAAAAGAACCTGCAAGAGACAAAGAGACAGGAAGTGTAGGGAGGTGGAAAAAGAGGCATGAGGTGAAATCAAGACTAGGCAGCCATAATGTAAGAAATTGGGTTGTTGGTTGACTGGGGGGTGAGCCTGATCAAGGAGCAACCACAATCATTGTCAGGGTGAGGCACAAGCTAACCCTAAGTTAACCTGTGCTCAACCCTCTGGTAGTTTGGCACAGAGCAGTCAGGCTTAACTTAGAGGCAATGTGTAAAGTATTTGTATCACACTTCAAACAGTAATAAACTGAAAAACATCACATAAAGGATCCCACACCAAGTTAGACAAATAAATGTATTTTTAATAATTAAAACAAGACCAAAACGGCAAAAATCTAATCAGTAGATCCGGAGATATGCAATTTTATAGATTTCAGTGAAAATAGTGCCAAAAAAGCACAAAGCGCCAATTGTGGATATCTGGCCATGCCGGACCCGGACAAAGTCACAAGTTTAGGCCGACCGCAATGGAACACAGGCTGGCTACAGGGACCCAGTTAGTCCTTCTGAGTAAAGTACCTTAAATCCTGGTTTGCGGAGCGTTGCGAGAATCCTCGTCGAAGATGCATAGCGCAGCCAAGGCGATGCTTCTGTTCTGAGGTGCAGCAAGACTGTGATGTGAGGTGCTGCATCGTTGTTGAGGATCCCGTTGATGTTGGCTTGCAATGCAAAGTCCGGCTGCGAGGATGCGTCAGGCAGTTGGGGTGATGTGTCGGTTCCTGAGGAGCTGCTAGGGTGCGATGTGGAGTCTGCCGTTGTCATTGAGGCTTCTGTCAATGAGGGATGTGAGGTCCTGCGCCGAGAATACATACCGGAGCGGCAGTTCCGAAGAGGCTGTGGAGGTGACGGGTGTCTTTGCAACGGTTGCGATCCATGCAGCAGTGGCAATCCGTCAGTTCTGGTTGAGGTTGTGCCGCGCAGCAGAGGAGATGCTTTAGTTTTGCTGGATCCACAGAGGCAGACCTGGCTTGGCAGTTCGGTCTGGACTGTTCCCATGAGGCACAGGGTCAAGACTGATTTGCATATGGCTGGGTCTGAACTGGGGTGGCGAAGTGAGCTAAAGAATGATGATGGATTCAACCCAGATCTGTGACTGGGGGTGAGTGTCTGAAACTTTTCCGCGCTCTGTCCATCATCTCCTTGTGTTTGTTTTGTTCGCCCTAAGTTGGCAGGGTATGTCCAGACGTGGGTCCCTTTCTCACTTTGCCACTGGATTCAAGCTGGCCTGGCTGATGAGGGGTGTTTCCCCGAAACCAGTCCCAAGATGCTTGTTTCCGGTCCAGGGAAGACCTGGCTTGGCAGTTCAGTCTAGACTGTTCCCATGAGGCACAGGGTCAAGACTGATTTGCATATGGCTGGGTCTGAACTGGGGTGGCGAAGTAGGCTAAAGAACAATGATGGATTCAACCCAGATCCGTGATTGGGGGTGAGTGTCTGAAAAGTTTCAGTGCTCCGTCCATCATCTCCTTGTGTTTGCTTTGTTCGCCCTAAGTTGGCAGGGTTTGCCCAGAAGTGGGTCCCTTGCTCACTTTGCCACTGGATTCAAGCTAGCCTGGCTGATGAGGGGTGTTACCCCAAAACCGGTCCCAGGATGCTTGTTTCCGGTCCAGGGAAGACCTGGCTTGGCAGTTTGGTCTGGACTGTTCCCATGAGACACAGGGTCAATACTGATTTGCATATGGCTGGGTCTGAACTGGGGTGGGGAAGTAGGCTAAAGAACAATGATGGAATCAACCCAGACCTGTGACTGGGGGTGAGTGTTTGAAAAGTTTCAGCGCTCCGTCCATCATCTCCTTCTGTTTGCTTTATCCACAGAGGCTGGCAGAGCACCTTAAGCCCACTTCCAAGGGTCCAGGACTGGGGTAGTACCACCTGGCAGGGTAGACTCACAAATGACAGAGTTTAGGTGCAGGTTCAGGTTTTTGGAGGCCTCTTGTGTCCCTGAGGCTTCAGATCAGGAGGCCAGCCAACTAGCCCTTGGAGTCACTCTGGGGTTCTGGGTTAAAGAGATGCAAGTTTAGTCCCTCTTACCCAGGCAAAAGAGCAGCAGGTCAGCACAGCAAGGCAGCAGTCCTTCAGAGCAGCAGTCCAGCAGAGTGGCAGTCCTTTCAGCAGCACAACAGCCCTTTTTCCTGGCAGAGTATCCACAGGTTCAGAAGTGTAATGAAGAGTTGGTGTCTGAGGTCCAATATTTAAATTCCAGTTGTGTCTTAGAAGTGAGAGGAAGCTTCTAGAGGCAAGCCTTTGAAAGGCACAGGTGGCCTGCTTTCCTGGCCCTGGCTCTAGACTAATTACTGGGGGTATGCAGCCCTTCTTGTGGAAGCAGATCACAGCCTATTCATGTGTAAATGGGGCCGGGACCAGCTCCATTCTGCCAGTGTGTCCCATCCAGGCATACCTATGCCCCCTAGTGTGTGTGACTGTCTAGTAGGAATACACAACTGTCAACTACACCCAGTCATGTGACCCAGAGACAGGCTTCAGGCACCAAATGGACGAGGCAGTAAAATGCTAACTTTCTAAAAGTGCCATTTTCAAAATTGAAATTTAAAATCCGAATTCACTATAAGTTAGAATTTTTCATCACAATTTCAAATACACCAAACATGAACTGGTCATCTGTTCCCATTTGGAAATTACAGCTCATTAAATGTAATGGGGTAACTCCAATGTTATCCTATGGGAGTGGTAGGCCTTGCAATAGTGAAAGACAAATATAGGAGTGTTTCACTACTAGGGCATGTAAAACATAAGAGTACATGTTCTACTTTTTAAATATATTGCACCCTGCCCTCTGGGCTGTCCAGTGTCTACCCTAGAAGAGACTTATATTTCTTAAAAAGGAAGATTTGGGCCTGGCAAAAGGTTTATTTTGCCAGGTCAAAATAGCAGTTTAAAACTGCACACATAGGCTGCAATAGCAGGCCTGAAACATGTTTAAAGTGATACTTAAGTGGGTGGCGCATTCAGTGCTGCAGGCCCACAAGTAGCATTTGATTTACAGGCCCTGGGCACACATAGTGACGCTTTACTAGGGACTTACAAGTAAAGTAAATATGCCAATTGGGGATAAGCCAATTCTACCATGTTTTAAGGAGAAAGCGCAAGCACCTTAGCACTGATTAGCAGTGGCAAAGTGTGCAGAGTCCTAATGCTAACAAAAACAAATTCAGCAAAAATAGGAGGAGAAAGGCAAAATGTTTTTGGATGGGATGACCCTATAGAAAGGGCCACGTCCAACACATAGTATTCTGAAAGCCCCGGTAATCTACAGCAGAAACAGCAAGCTCCTAAGTCATTCAGGCCCCTGCACTAATGCTATTTTTAACAAATTAAGCACTGGTACTATTGTTATCAGACTGTTTACTAATTTAAAAATGAAAAAGTAAAAATGCATGGTAATGGGATTTCTTTGTCAACTTTAAAGATGGTTCAAAGGATAACGAGCTACAACATGCTGCCAGAAACATGTACATCATTCCAATGCCTCAATTAGCCTGGTTCACATTTCACTAACTATAACTCAAATAAAAAATTCTATTTGTTTATTTCTCTTAGGAGAAACATCACCCAGTACCTGTATGTGGTTCAGGGCGCATTACTTAACTTCTCTTGCCAGAAATAGAATGTGAGGTGTGAGAATTCAGAAAAAGAAGCCTGCAGCACAGCCTGCTGTTTACAGGGATAATGTGTTCCAAAGCATGATTACATTTCTCACATTAAGGCAACCTTATCAAGCAGCTCTGTGAAGGTTGCGACAGCAAACCAATGTATGAAAAACTGTTTAGTGTGTCCTCCGAGGACCGAATATTTGTCCGCTTGGATTGAAGACCATTGGCATCGATTCACCAAAATACCTGAGGTAGCAGAAGTGATATCATCCAAATGTTCAGTCGCTAATGACATCACATTATGTTATGACCCTGATGATGTTAGCTATGGTGTTGTCATGGCCTTTGACATAATGGAATTAAGGTAGTGACACTGCTGAAGTAACTATAAATGAACGAATAAACATTAAATGACAGCTCATAAAAATAATGCAACAACAATTTTCTAAAGGAGATACAATACAAATCTTTTTGTACCACACACACACAAACACATGTATATATATACATACACACACATATATATGCACACTCACAAACTCACAAACAGGTTCAAATTATTTATTGTGGAATGCATCAAAGGCAGCAACATATAGAAAATTATTTTTCCAAAGGCCTAATGCATTTCACACTTCCCTAATCCTTGCTCACAGGTCAAGTGTGAAGCAGTCCAGCAGGATAATCGCAGACATCTGTTTCCTTGGTTAAATACCAGTTCTACCCTGAAGTGGGCCTCTGAAGTGAGTTCACAGCAAGTGCATGTCGGTAAAGGTAGTCCTGCACATTTCATTTCATCCCAAGTGGGTTTGCTGTAGCCAATCACAAAATTAAAGCACAGTTCATCACCCCCCAATGGGCAAATCCAAAGTAACATTGCCGGGTTTGCTGGAAATGGCCTGAACCTCTTGTTCCCAATGCGACAAAATATAAAGTCACACAGACCTGCTCCTTCAAGCACTGTGTGTGTGTATATATATTTTTTTTTTCATGGAAAAAAACACAGGTTACAGGAACGTTATAGTTAGGCTGAGCTAACTATAACTCACGCCCCCGCAATGCACTGCTGATGACGTCACATATTACATCACATATGGCATGGTCAGTGACATCACTGATGACATCTCAAATGTCATCATTTCATTTTGTCTTTTTTCATTGAATTGTTTTGAGGGGGGCCACGCCACTCCCCTCCCAGGCCATTTTCGGGCCCGAGGACCCCATCCCCCAGGTCCATGGCCAGCTGGTTGGGGACCGAGGGGGAACCTGAAGGCCCCCGCGGTCCTGGCCAGCTCTCGCCTCCTGCGGGAGCCGGCATGACTTTTTACCACCAGGGAGCTGCTGACATGCAGCTCCCTGGGGGTAAAAAGCAAAGTGTGCTCGCTTTGAACAAGCGAGAGGAGCACTTGTTCAAAGCAATGTCCCGGGGGTGGGCACCCCGGGACATTGCTGGAGCCGGCCTTGGGGGGTGGCAGTCCCCAATGCCATTAACGGCTCCAGGAGGGTTAAATACAATTTCACCTGTAAGAAGGATTTATCATTAGCATTCCAAAGATATGAATCATGAAAAAGCTACTTCTCTCTCATCAGGAATTACAGCTTAAAAGTATATTGAGTAATTCCTAATGCTGGCCTATGAGAGGGGTAGGCCTCAGAGTAGTGAAAAATGAAAAAGGCTGATTGTCACTACCAGGACATGCAAAACATAAAAGTACATGTCCTACCTTTTACTTACATGGTACCCTGCCCCTAGGGTTACTTAGGGCCTACCTTAGGGGTGACTTATATGTAATAATAGGGGAGTTCAAGGCCTGGCAATTAGTTTTAAATGCTGAATCAAAGGTTCAGTTTACTGCATACACAGGCAATGCAGTAGCATCCTTGAGACAGGTTTGAAAGGCTGCGTTTGTGGGTGGCACAATTAGTGCTGCATCCCAGTAGTAGCATTTGACATACAGGCCCTGGGTAAATGGTATACCACTTTACAAGGGACTCACCAGTACAACAAACATGCCAATCAGGTATACACCAATGTCATCATGTTTAGGGGAGACGCACATGCACTTTAGCACTGGTTAGCAGTGATAAAGTGCTCAGTCCTAAGGCCAACAAAAAAGAATCAGCAAAAATGGGAGGCAAAAGGCAAAAAGTCTGGGGGAAGATCACCCTAAGGATGAGAGGTCTTACAACATGTTTTCTGAGACATAGGTCTCAGTGGACAAGCAAGTCTCTCTCCAAATACCCTATTATGTACACCCATCTTCTGAGACAGAGTTCTGACAGAAAAGGCCAGTCCATGTATACAGCCTAATACTACACCTGTCATGTGAGAGAGAGGTCTGACAAGAGAGGCTAGTCCATGTACACACCCTAATACGCACAGCTATCATCTGAGAGAGAGGTCTGATAGGAAAGGGTAGTCCCTCTCAACTCACTAATATGCACACCCATCATCTGAGAGAGAGGGCTCAGCCTAGAGGCCAGTGTCTCTCCACACATCCTACTACATACACCCATCATCTGAGAGAGAGATCTGAAAGAAGAGGGCAGTCCCTCTCCACATCCTACTATGCACACCCATCATCTGAGAGAGAGGCCTCAAAGGAGAGGCCAATCCCTCTCCACACCCTACTATGTACATCCATCATTACAGACAGAGGTCTCACCAGATAGGCCAGTCCCTCCATCATACCCTACTAGGCACACCTGCCATCTGAGAGACATCTGAAAGGAGAGCCCAGTCCCTCCCCACACCCTACTGTGTACACCCCTCATTACACAGAGAGCTTTCATCAGAAAGGCCAGCCCCTCTCAACTCCCTAATACGCACACCCATCATCTGAGAGAGATGGCTAAGCGTAGAGGCCAGTGTCTCTCCACACATCCTACTACATATACCCATCATCTGAAAGCGAGGTCTAAAAGGAGAAGGCACACCCTACTACACACACCGTCATCTGAGAGAGAGGCCTGAAAAGAGAGGCTAGTCCCTCCCCACACCCTATTATGCACACCAGCCATCTGAGAGAGAGGTCTGAAAGGAGAGGCCAGTCACTCTCCACACCCTGCTATGGACACCCATCATTACAGAGAGAGGTTTCACCGGAGAGGACAGTCCCTCCCCACACCCTTCTGCACACACCCTTCATCTGAGAGAGAGGTCTGAAAAAAGGGGGCAGTCCCTCCCCCCACCCTACTATGCACACCCATCATTGCAGAGAGAGGTCTCATCAGAGAGGCCTGTCCCCCCACACATTCTACTACGCACACCCGTTATCTGAAAGACAGGTCTGACAGGAGAGAGCAGTCCCTCCCCACACCCTACTATGCACACCCTTCATTACACAGAGAGGTCTCACAAGAGAGGCCAGCCCCTCAACACACCCTACTATGCACACTTGTCATCTGAGAGAATGGTCCGAAAGGAGAGGCCAGTCCCTTCCCACACCCTACTGTGCACAGCTATCATTACAGAGAGAGGTGTCAGAGGAGAGGCCAGTCCCTCCCCACACCCTACTATGCACACTGATGGGGTGTTGTATTTACGTATGGTATATAGGTATTACCTTACTTTTTTTTTTTTTAAACTAGAAATTCACTGAAAAAAACAAAGGTTAAAGTAACATAGTTAGGTGCGATAAAAAAATCTGGTATTGTTTTTAAAAAAACATTAGAAATTTACTGAAAACAATTAAGGTTAAAGTAACATTATAGTTAGGTGAATTTCTTAGTGACAACATTAACGTTCTGAATTAAAAACAAAACGCCACAGAAATTCACCAGTTATATTTAGCAGCGCTAACTATTACTTGCGCCCGCCAAGCACTGCTTATGAACTCACATATGACAACACTCATGACATGTTCTATGACATCACAGATAACATTTCAAATGACATCATTAATGACATCACTGATGACATCCTCCAATGAGTTTGCAAGTTTGTTTTACAGTTTACATACTGACGAGTAACTGCCATATTAATCTACATAATTTTGTACAGCTTGGGTGTAGCTAATGGGTGTTAGTGTCTGCTCCTAGTGCACCATAGCTATGTGGAGGTATTGAACACGTTATAAATGTTTGCATTCAAGAATAACTTTGTGTGCAAGTGATAGTTGACTTGTTTTCATTAAGCTGCACACAACGTTTTGGTTCTGCAGAAAAAGTTTCCAACAGGAGAAAGATTCTACGTATTAGATACTAACTTTTGTAAGCAGCCTTGAGTTATTAGAGAGAATTGTGTCAGCATGATCATTCATATTTAACATGGAAAAGTGTGTGCACCAGGTACAAACCTATGTACGCATGCTTGTTTTGCATCAGACAAAAGGCTATTTGTAAAGTCCTCCCCACAGTATGCAGGGTGCAGGTATGATCTTTTCCACCTTCAGATCTTGGTTGTTTTTAACAAATAGTGTCTTTTTTGACAACTGTTGTATATAATTTCTCATGGAGGTTTCACTGTTTGCAAACTGTGTGGGATAGAATGAACTCTCTCCGTATATTAGACACTGTTTACAGTACCCAGTTCTCTACTGATATCAACTTAATTTCCTAATGTTGTTTCAGTGTGTGTCAGGGGTTTGATACAGATAAAAGTTGCTCTTAGTAGGGCATTTGTTCTGGAATTGGCATTCACTATTTTGGCTTTCTCAGAATAGTTGTATATAGATTGAACACCTTACTCATTGAGGGTTTCCCATATATATGTTTGTTAATGTGAATTATGCTACATGTAAAGCCACAGCAATTTATCCAGCAATATGCGGGAAAATGAAGCTTGGATGATGTCATCAGTTATGGCATCAATGATGACATCAATGATGTTATTTGAGATGTCTTCAATGATGTCATAGAACATGTCATGAGAGATGTTATATGTGAGGTCATAAGCAGTGATTGTTGGGGCTCAAGTTATAGTTAGCGCTGCTTACTATAACTGGTGATTTTCTGTGTTTTTTTAGTTCAGAATGCTAATGTCACTGAGAAATTCACCTTACTATAACGTTACTTTAACCTTTACTTTTTTCAGTATGTGGCGCAAAATAGATTTGTATCTTATACCTGGTTTAGAAACCATTTGCATTTTTTTTTATTAATCGATAAATTAATATAATAATACACACATGCATGCAACACTCATGATTGCATGTTATAGGTGGCATCACCAGTTTTATCTGCTGCCCCCTTGAGTGCCCCTTAAAGTCCCTTCTAGAGACACTTGGGATACAAATAATTGAATTAAAACTAGTGCTTTAAATGGACCGGTACTGTATGGTACTGAGTACCTGCACTTCTTTATTGTGAAAGTGGGTATACTTGCACTTATCAGCACTGCTACAATACATTTAATGGGAGTGTACCGAACTTCCCAGAAGCGAACAGGCACTCTGAATTGTGAGTACCTACATTTCTATATTTCCATTCAAAGCACTGACTAAAACATCCCAGATTTTGAATGAGCTACTAAACGTAAACAGGGCGCATGAGAGCCCCATTTCCCCTTCTGTTCCTGTCACTGCCTATGCGATCTCTCAGGTCAGGGGTCGCAAAGGAAGTGTCAGGGGTCTCAAGGAGAAAGCCTGGGGTGGCAGCTGCGACCCCTGGCAGCCCCTAAATGACGTCCATGGTGGAGACATAGTCAACACAAAAAGAAATGTTTATCTATGATTTGCATGTCCCAAGAGGCTGCATGGGCACTGGATTACAGCAACAACTTCTCCAAGGAGTCCGTGATGCAGCGCACCACCTAGAGACCTTTGACAGTGATTGACCGGAAACCGAGCAAAGCATGAGAGTGAGTTCAACTTCTTCAGGAAATTCGGAATGTCAACGGTATCCTTTTCATCATGTTTTCTTTAAGTGACAGCAAATAAGAGTGCTCACAATTATCATGTAACTTTGCTAAAAGGTAATGATTTTGAAGGGGCACTTGGTTCCCGCTGCCCGATGGCGGGCAAAGGTCACTGGTCTCCAGTTATCACAGCTGAAGTCCTTTGCAACTGGTGTTATGGGACCACAGTACTATTGGACCCATAGGTGGATTACAAGTACATCACTTTATCACTTTACTCAAAACATTGAAATTTTCTCAAGGCAGTAGAATAGGTTTAGACATGCAAATTCAATATGACACAGTAATATCCATTAATAACTGAATGCCCAGGCAGTGTTTTACTTTTTAAAATCACTTTAATACACATGATACAATAATAATAAATAATTACAAAGAAAAGCAGAAATTTCTAGCTCATTAGCCCGAGATTTGATTCCAATATTATTATAACAATTACATTTAAGCGGTATAATTTCCTTGAATGATGGACTCTTGTCAGTGTTAGTCTATGGAGATGTTTGTGATGGCCAACCCGACTTTATGAGTATGGAACCCAGGTTCATGAATCAATGACCATTTCTGCAATGGGAACAAGGGCACAGGTGTGGTAGTGAGTTCAGGCCTTTAGAGTCAGCCCAAGTCCTTCCCCAAGAACGCAGAACCCAAACAATAGATGGTTTAACAATCTTGTGAAACGTAAACTTCAAACGGTTATTTTTGCAGCTCATCATGGAAAACACAGATTAAAGTTTTAGGTGCTGATACATGAATTTTTGGAGGTTTTAGTGTACCTGCCACAAAGTCTCTCATGACCAAATTGTTGATCACAAACCTGCCCAATAAGGTCTGTTGCACTCACCAAAGCCTGGCTAACTACAACGGTTGCTTTAGAGGTGTTGTAAGCAACGCAAAGTGGCTGGGTGCAATCTAATGCTAAGACTATGGGTCAGTCACTGTAGGGTTAAAGATGGTTCTTACATCTATATATCTGAATCAGGGCCGGTCCTAGAACTTTTGGGGCCCCGGGCGAAAGGGAAGATATGAGGCCCCTCTAAATTGCATGTAACATCCAGTCGCGGCCGGCATGACTCGCGGGTGGAGGGTCTTGCGGGGGTTCGCGCGTGGGGGGGTTAATTTAAAAATAAAATAAACTTACCTTCCCGGGCCTCGTGTCGTCTCTGCTCCTGACCTGCTCTCCTGCTTTCCTGCCTCTGGCAGGAACAGGAAGCAGGCAGCCTCCCTCCCCTCCCCTAAGCCAATCACAACGCAGCAATGGCAGCATTGTGATTGGTCGGGACGCCGACCAGCCAGGAGCCTATGGGGAGGCCTTGGAGAAAGGCCAGAGTGCGCATGACTGGTTTGGTCGGCCCCGGAGGACCGACCAAACAGTCAGCGCCCTTAGCAGTGGGCAAGGCACTCCTCCCCTGCCCTAAAGCAGACCCGCCCGCCCCCAACCAAACACTTCTGCTTTCGCAGTGCAAGAAGCAGAAACATAAAATGGTAGTTTTAGCATTTTGTGTTTCTGCTTCTCGCACTGCGAGAAAGCAGTGGGGTGACGCTCCTCCGCCCTAGTGTAGGAGCCGCCCTTGGTAACATCACAAGAAGTGACATCACAGAAAGTGACATCGCAGGACTATTGATCTTATTTGGCATCACTGAAGAGACCTAACGTGGATATCAGTAACATGGACAAAAACATAAATATACAAATGAAATAAGTCCATATATTTTAAAACTGTATTAAATGGATTACATTTGTCACATTGGATGGAAAAGCTAGGTGTAGGTCTCACAAAGATGTATATTATTTACTCCTCGTTAACTGATTGTTTCCAGATGAGTGCATGATACAATTTCCAGTTCTGCATCATAAACCATGATCCTGTTGAGGTAATGAGGGGCGGATCATTCAAAATATAAAATGACACAAGAGAAAACCTCTCGCACCATGGATATAATTGCAAATTTCAAAAGGCTGTGTTATCTTTCCGTGCCATTATTGTGCTACCTTAGGATGACATTAATACTTTGCAATTTGTTTTAACGTAAATCCTCTCACCAGTATCCCACACGCACATGCTAAGAGACGTAGGACAATCTTTTTGTGTGTGGGCTCTTTACTCGCCAGAATTATGTTAAGTGCAAAAACACAACACATATAGTACAAAATTACAAGACACCATTGCAAACAAATAAAGATTGTACATAAATAAAAAAGACTTAGAACAACCGAGACCACTGCTAAATCATACATTGACTTGAAGGTATGCTTCAGATTCAAGGGGTTTTCAAATTAACGTTTTTGATTTGGTGTTAGAATTGTAGGAAGTAGAAGTGGCCGCCTTTAGCGCTGGTGGAGCCCTGTGCGACAATGTTGGTGCCCCCCAATGACTCGCTCTGCCACGGATTCCCTCACTACCACCCTTTAACAGTGCTCCTCAAGTCTCCATAACCACATTCTCGCTCAGATGCATTTAATTTGATTTACAGCGCCACTGATACCAGTGTAGGATGTTAGAGAACTTTATATCACACATTACACAGAGACAATCAATCATACATGTGTAAATCACAATAGGTAATGTTACATAAGACAAAGGACTAGGAGTCACATGACAATCATACTAGTAGGCAGTATAGTTAAATAGTGATTGATCTGGAGAAACACAAACTCTGAATTTAGAACATAATGCCATGGTTGGGGGTTCTCTTTAATAACCAGAATTGATTTCTGTCCAAATGAACCCTTTTTGCAACATTAGGATAATCAAAGACTGGGGAAAAAACCATAATGCTGTAATTTATACCTTGCAGTTTGCATGCAGCTCTTAGATGACAGTTAATAGCTCATTGTTCTATGTTAGGATTTTGACTTATAAACTGCAAGTAACAATAGGATCTCTCTGACAAAAGCAGTAACGCACTGGCCTTTTTACATTATGTGGTCTTAGTGATCTGCATGGTACATGTTCTTTGCAGCAGGCACATTAACCCTCTGTGCTACCTTTCCACAAGTCAAAACTTCCACTTGACAAAACTCCATCTCTCTCTAGGAAGAACATTAATCACCGGAGTTATCATGACAATTTTATTGTTGCCGATAATTGCTGGAGGCCAGGAAGGAGGCAGCAAGGGCTTTTAGAAACATAATATACTTGCAAACATGACGCCCCCACCCGAAGTCAGCGCCTCAGTGTGATCTCATCGGTCGCACCGCCCTAGAGCCTTCCTCCTCAAGGGTCCTGTGACCTCAATGACAGAGTCACTGTTGCTCTAGGGTGTGCTGCTTCGTAGGCCTGCCCAAAAGACTCGAGGTGAGCTTCAATAGGGGTTGTAGTGGACAGGCCTTCAAGGTTAACCCACACTTGCCACCGCTATGGTCCACCTGCTGGTGCTCAGACACCACTCTTCTAAGGTCTTTCGGGGCCTTCTAAGGTCTAGCATGGAAATGTGCTCTCTCAGGAGAGTGGTCTGGTGGACTGGTCATGAAGGCTGAACCTGGTTCCTCAGTTCCAAATTCGGCAGCTCTGACCATAGTGCCACATCCTCTCCCCCACTGAACACCATACTGCCCCACTGAGAGAAACTCGCACTGCCTTCAACTACAACCCAATTGCACCCCGCTATAAAGACCTGGAGGCGACTCAATTCAAATTATGCACTAGACAAGAGCAATATGCTGCCTAAAAAAAAAGTGACAACATCCTGGAAAAAGCAAACACTCATAAGGAATGCAAGATTAAGTAAAAGCATGTGAAATGTAAGCAGAAACAACATGGTTACCTTAACGCTTTTGCACTTATTATTCAGAAATCAATGAGTGCTTTGGCATGAAAAGTTAAGGCCATGACTACAGGGCCGGACGGGACCAGTTTCAATGTCCATTGCTTATCTCCTTAGAAAACGTAAGCAATATGGTTTAAAAAGACCACATTCGTGAATACAGAGCCGCAGTATGCATTTTATTTTCCAATCCGCCCATCAAGCAGGTATTGCAGTACATCCAGGAATGGTGCACTTCCCCACCCGGGGAAAACAATGCTGTTCAGAGAAAGACAAGAAAACAAAAGTAGCGCTTCATTGGCAAACTCTGTAAAGTGGCGCTAATGTGTTTTGGGTGTGAATAAAATCAATCTGGCCCCTTTTCGACCCACTCTGTTTTGCTTTAGTCATTTTTTACATTTTGAACCTTTTATTTCTCTCCATCCCAAGGCTGCACTTTGGAAGTGAAAATGTCAGAAAAAGACGACCTTTCCAGCAAAAGCGTTTTTATATTTTGGATTAATTTCACAGGGGAACAAATAAAGGAAAGAAAAGAGGGAGTACTGGCTACAAGGCCCAGGAAGGGGCCTCCACACCTGGACCTCGCAGCTTGCTCTAGTGCTTAGAGGCCCAGGGAAAGGGGGCCCCCTCCCCTGGGCCTTCGAAGCAGTAACGAGGCATTTTGTAAAACACTGCCCTAGCACCGGCAGTACTACATACATTTTAAATACACATTCCCATAAAAAAAATTGAATGATGTAAAAGTTTACAAAAGCCAGTTGATCTCCTCCCCTCATCCACCTCGCCTTACCTGTGTCTGGCTGGTCCTGGAAACAAAGGGGCCTTCTGTCACCTAGCAACAAAATGCAGAAAGGGAATGGCCGGTACTTAACAGAGGTGCTGCCCCTCCCCTGACACTGTGAGCCATAATTGCTCGCCTGGCTGCTGTGCCTTCCCCACTCTGTTTGTACCTTCCCCCACCCCTGCACCCCCAGGAATGCCACGACGACGCCCTGACCAGCAAGGTCGACTCAAGATGTGTATTGTGATAGTGTGGGGCAGGGGGTCTCGTAGGAGCATGTGGGCTAACTGTGAAAGTGTGGCATTTCACACGGAAGCGGGCCCCCTGTCTTTCAGCTGAGTGCGAGGCCCTGGGCTGCTGCCCACACTGCCCATGCCTAGCGCCGGCCCTGATCTGAATCCCGTTGATTAGGTGCAAAATATTAAAAGGCCCAATATATTGAAAACTGTCAGTCGCATTTGAGATTTTACAGAGCCAGGGGTGCACACAACTACAGGGAGTAAAGCTCTAGCAACTTCTTGAGCCACAATAAAGATGGAGACAACAGATAAGGAGTTAAATGTGAAGATCACAGGATCTATGTACATTGTGTGATCAGTGCATGCACGGGCAATGGAAAAAGGAGCTTTTCCTGGATTGGTTATCATCAGCCCAGATGGAATGTGCATTAGCTCCCAGACAGCAGGCCACATCTTATATTGAATGTTGATGAGGAAAGACGAAGGTGTGAAGCTAAGAGTATTCTGGCAGAAACTCTGCAGCTACTCTAAAGACTAAGATGTGATATCCCCACCCTGAGAATCACTAAAACACTTACCAGAGACAGTAGGGTAAAGAATGCAAATGAGCATGCTTTTACGCTAACAGAGAATTGGACAGCCTCACTCAAAGTACTCCACCATTTTAGACTGCCTCTCTTTTTATTTGTCTCTCTCTCTCTCTCTCTCTCTCTCTCTCTCTCTCGCTCTCTCTCTCTCTCTCTCTCTCTCTCTCTCTCTGTTACTCTCTCTCTCTCTCTCTCACACACACACACACATGTGCACACCATGAACTCTACAGGCCTGATTCACTTTTGTGGAAGTTTACGATTTTTTGTAATTCACATAGAACTTTTACGAGTAGTATCTTTACTACTGCCTATCTTTTTCTGCAAAGAGTCTCTGCCATGAGTGTGGAGACTCGTAAATTTACTTTGTAAATTACAAAAAATCATAAGCTCACACAAAAGTGTCAGTTTATCTTTGTCAATCAGGCCCTACATCTATACACTGGCAAATGTAAAGATAGACCTAACACTAATGGACATCATAAGCAGATGTGCACATACACCCTTCAAACATATCCCTCACTGATGGAAGGTAAAATACCCAGGTTAAGGGAGCCAGGCTGACCTTTTACATGGGGGAGCACAGTAGGCATCTCCCTTGAAGGAAATTGCTGGAAAAACCATGACCCCTGCCAGTATCACAAATACTGTGTAAAAAGTTCAGCATTCACTCTCCCATAGAGGGATGCACTTCAGCAAGAAAATAGTACAAAACTGATTTGCCCTGTTTTTGTACTAGTCAAAAATTATTGTGATATTTCACAGATATTGTTGGATCTGGCCCTCTCTGCAGGCCCCCCCCCAAACCTTTTGCCTTTATCCTCCACTTTTTGCTGAATTCATTTTAGCTGGTGCTAGGACTCTGTGCACTTTACCACTGCTAACCATTGCAAAAGTGCTTGTGCTCTCTCCTTAACACATGGTAATATTGACTTCTCCCCAATTGGCATATTTAATTTATGTGTAAGTCCCTAGTATAGTGGCACTACATGTGCCCCTTTCCTGTAAATTGAATGCTACTACTGGTCCTGCAGCACTGATTGTGCCACTCAATTAAGTAACACTTTAAACATGTCTCAGGCCTGCCATTGCTGCCTGTGTGTGCAGTTTAACTGCCATGTCGACCTGGCAAAATAAGCCTTTTTACAGGCCCAAATCTTCCCTTTTTATACATATGTCACCACTATGCTAGGCCCTGGAAAGCCCAGGATGCAGTGTATTTAAAAGGTAGGACATGTACTTTAAAGTTTTACATGTCCTGGTTGTGAAAAACTCTTCCATTTGTTTTTCACTACTGCATGGCCTGCCTCTGACATGGGAAAACACTGGAGTTACCTTATTATATTTAATAAGCTGTAATTTCCAAATGGGAGCAGGTGAGCAGTATATGTTTGGTGTCTTTGGAAATGTAATGAAAAATCCTAAATTATGGTGAAGACGAATTTTTAATTACAATTTTGAGAATGGCAATTTTAGAAAGTTGACATTTTCCTGCTTTTGCCATTTAGTGCCTGTAGCCGTTTCTGGGTCACATGACATGGTATAGCTGACAGTTGAGCTTTGTGTATTCCTCCTAGACAGCCACACACAATCGGGACCTTGGGTGGGCCTGGCTGGGCCTTCACGGGCAGGATGGGAGGGAGGAGCTGGGAACAGCCCACTTACGCTTGAATAGATTGTGTCCTGCCTCCACACAAAGGGCTGCATACCCCCTGTAGTTAGTCTTGAGCCAGGACAGAGGAGGCAGGATGCTTGGAGACGTCAAAGGCCTACCTCTACAAGATCCTCCCCCACTTCAAAGGCACAACTGAGTATAAATACTGGACCCCAGACACCACCACTTCAGTACACATCGGGACCTGTGAATACTCTGCCAGGAAGAAGGACTGTTGAGCTGCGAATGACTGTCACTCTGCCAGACCTCTGCCCTGCTGCACTACTGCCTTGCAGTGCTGCTGCCTTGCTATGCTGACCTGCTGCCTGTTGCCCTCTTGCCTGGGTGAGAAGGGCTGAATCTGCATCTCCTAAACCCAGAATCCCAGAGTGACTCCAAGGGCTAGTTGGGTGGCCTTCTGATGTGGGCCTCAGGGGCTGTAGGCTCCAACAACACTGCTCTTGCACCAGGATACTGCCATCTCTGAGTCTACCCTGCCAAGCGGTGCCACCTCAGTCTTGGACACTTGGAATTGATCCTCTGTGGATCCAGCAGAACCGACGCATCTCCTCTACTGCTCAGTGCAACCCCGAGCAAAATTGACGCATCGCTGCTGCTGCATGGATCGGAACCGCTGCAAAGACTTGCATCGCAGCCTGTCTCCACATCGGAACCACATCTGCGTGTTGCATCCGCAGCGCCGGCTCTTTCATCCCTCGTCAACGGCAGCTTCATTGACGACTTTAGACTCCGTATCGCAGCCTCACAGCTCCTCGGAACTGACACATCCCCCCAACTGCTCGACGAATCCACGACTCCAGACTTTTCATCGCAAGCCACTGTCGATTAGATGTTCGGCGACGATGCAACAGGACCACTCAGAGCAGCCTCGACACATCTTGGAACAGACGAATCGCTTCAGCTGCGCAATGCACCTCTGACGCAGATCCTCGCAATGCTGTGCAAATCAGGATTTAAGGTATTCTGTTCAGTGGGCCTAACTGCATCGCTGGAGCCGGCCCACGCTCCTTCGGGGTCAGCCTAGTCTTGTGACTTTGTCCCAGTCCAGCACCACCAGATATCCACAGTTGGAGCTTTACATCTTTTGATGCTATTTTCACTAAAGTCTATAAAATTGAATATCTCTGGTTACAGTGATAGGATTCCTGTCATTTTGGTCTTGTTTTATTAATTAAAAATTATTGTTTTTCTAATTCCGTTGTGAGCTCCTTTAGAGGTGTGTTTTCACTGTGTTACTGTTTGATTTGTTGCACAAATACTTTACACATTGCCACTGAGTTAAGCCTGACTGCTCTGTGCCAAGCTACCTGAGGGTTGAGCACAGGTTAATTTAGGGTTTGCTTGTGACTTCACCCTGAGAAGAACTGCGGTTGCTGCTTGAGAAGGGTTTCAGCCCCCTCAACTAGTAACCCAAGTTCTTACAGAAATATTTCAGCAGTATACCATTTTTTTTTAAAGCAGATGACATCCCTGGATTTTAAGGTGTTCCCATGGCCCATAAAGTCACAGGCACAAACAAGCATTACCAAATGTAAGCCTTCTGGTGTTCCCCCTAACTGGAACTGCAAGGGGCACCTTTACTAAAAAATAACTTAATGCAGTGCAGCAACCAGAGATGCTGTGCTGCAATGTGCAAGGGGGAGAAAGCATTGCAAAGTTACACCTTCTAAGATATGGTGCTGCAGCTCTCATCCACAGCACTGGGGCACCAACAGGCTGTCTAGCAGCACACACTTTTTATTTTATCAAGACTTTGCGCTGGTTTGCATAATGTTGTGTGACTCTGCACTGAAGCAAAGTCTTGAAAAATGTGCCCAAATTACCTTGTCTGCAATAGAAAGTGTTTCACCTATCTCCTCTTGGCTGTTCAGGTAGATATGGCGGAGAATGTAAGTCTTAGTTCAATGGAGGAGGTTTAAAGGGAGTCAAGGTTATGGTGCAACACAGTTGCCACAACAGCAATAATGATGTGTATGTTCAGCCAGAGTTGTGAGAGCACAGCACTTTCATAATATATCAAAACATATTTACAGCAAAGTGAGTGTATTCCATAAATAATTAAAATCCAGCCAATCAGGCCTGGTGAGGAGTAACTGTTCTCAGAGGCGACTCCTCCACTAGGGCAGAGGAGCGTCACCCCACTGCTTCTCGCAGTGCGAGAAGCAGAAACATAAAATGGTAATAACTTTCCGTTATTATCATTTTATGTTTGGTTGCGGGCGGGTGGGCGGGGCTGCTCTGAGAGCAAGGGAGGAGTGTTGTGCCTGCCCATTCCCGAGTGCGCAAAGACTGTTTGGTTGGCCCCCTGGGGCCGCCCAAACCAGTCATGCGCACTCTGCCTTTTCTCCGTGTAGGCTGCATGCAGCCTACATGGAGAAAATGACCTCCCGACCAATCACAATGCTGCTTGGGGAGGGAGGGAGCCTGGCTGCCTGCTTCTGCTTCCTGTCCCTGGAGAGCAGGAGAGCAGAGAAGACGTGGGACTCGGCTGGCAGCGGAAAGGTAAGTTTAATTTTTTTTTTTTATTAATTACCCCCGATCCGTGATCCCCCACCCGCGAGTCATGCAAGCCGCGACTGGGAGGCCACGCTTTTCACTATTCCCAGAATACATGGCAGTGACCACTACATAGACACAGCTGACCAGGCAGACTCTTAAGAAGCCCGCTCTGTTGGGAAACCATTCCCTCCAGGTGCCCCTTAAACACCAAGACACAGCAGAAAAAGACGGGGGGATGGGCCATTCTTGTTGTCCTCTATAGGCAGCATCTATCGTCCATCTTGTAAATGCTATGCTTACAAACATGCAAATGTTTACAGTCAGCGAAAGTTAACTCTAATGACAGGTTCACAAACTTATTGCGAACATTCTGATGTTTGCAATTGTTATTATAAGGCTGGTGTAGATAATACTCATGATTTCAAACACACAACAAAAAGCGAAACAGGAAGGAGCACCCATCTGACCCAGGCAGCTGGACTTAATTCACACATGGAAGCCAATAGGGGAAAAAATCTTTAAAGATTCCTCCTAGTGCAGTAGCACGTTTCGAAAATGTCCTTAATTGTCAAAGCGTTATATATTGCCGGTGTAAATTTAGGACATTGCTTTCTTATAATTTCTAATTGAAACAAGTATCTGGAATTAGTGTATTGAAAGGTAGTTTATTGAGAAATAGTGCGTGGAGGTATCCCCCTTCATGTTTCTTTTTATTTTGTGTGTTTGAAACAATCCTCTATGACTGGATGTAAGAATAGTAACGTAATAGTGTATGAAGAGCGTGTATTGTGTGTGTCTGTAGTTCGACTGACTCTGTGGGCTATTTCTCGTTTAGCTTTTTTCAAAGAAGCAATTTGGGTCAATTTTTTATTTGTGTAAACCTAAGGTTGCTATTTAGCGATGCCTACTTGCAGCAATACAAATGTATTGTGTAGTGGTTAATTCTTACTTTTTTCTTTTGCTTACTTTCAGACATTACCATGGGATCTCTGGACGGTAAGGCACCAAATTAACCATAATATTGCATAGCCGGACATTATTGAAAGCTCTGGAAATTGGGCTCTGTTATTATACCACTGCAATGTGTGCAATAAAAGCACCCAAATATTTATATAAACTGCTCCACAATTATTCACACTTGATTACGTATGTGGGAATTCTTTTGGCTGATCATTTTATATTACCTGATTTATGTGGGATCCTTGGTCCTATCACGGCTAACTATGGGGGTGAATTTGGCAGTAAATCTGGCACACTTATCAGCAAAACTCTACCTCTAAAACACCCTTAAGTCACTTAAATAATGAGCGTGCGCCCCATCTTAAGGTAGTGTTTAAAGTTGGCTTTGCAAAGACATTTATTGCAGATCACAGTCGGCGTACCTGGGAAAGATGTCATCTTTCTTCTGGCCCTATATTCATTTTTAATAAAAGAATTCAAACAAAATTAAACAGAATGAGGATCGTTCGAAAATATTTTGACGTCACAGAAGTTAGACTAAGTGTTTTGACAAATGATATACTGGAAAGGGAAGAAACTGTTTCGACATTTAGGGTCTGACTCAAAAAAGTAAACTTACACGTTTATGTAAGTTTACACCTTTTCTGTATTAAAAAAAGTGCCTTTTGGAGTCTCTGCAGTCGTAAACTTACTATTAAATCTGAGTTTCTGAATTCCAAAACAAACATAAACTTACGCAAAAGTGTACATTTACCAGTGTGAATCAGGCCAGTTCAGTTTATTACCTCACTTCACTGATGATTTTAGTGTTTATTACTACCTCCTGAATATTGCCTTGTGCATGCTGATCTCCTACTTATAAATCTCTGTTGTTAGTATTTCTGATGGTAAATTCTCTGGCCCTTGTTTTCACAATCTCATCTGCTCTTAGACGTCTGGACCTTCTTTCCCCAATTATATCTGTTCAGGTGCCCTTCACTCTCCTATGGCATCTACTTGTGGCTGAAAAATCCATGTCTAATTGCAACTATACCATCTGATCCCTCTGTGAGGACATTCAATGATGCTCTATTAATATTCACTTAGCATCTACAGCAGCAATTGTTTTTTTCTGAGTTGTTCATATGTTTGTCAAGGGACAAAGCTTTGTCTTCACTTCTGCATAATGAGAGCAGATCAAAAGCTTTCAATTTGTTTTGCAATGGCAGCTAAATTCAATTCCTGCTGATTATTTCAACCATAACCAATTATTTTGAAAGGAATGGTGTCAAACCTTCTCATTGTAAGAGCCTCTCTTTGTGTGGGCTAATCAAGGTTATGGTTGTAGGGTTTTGCTCCTGTATGCATGTCCTGCCTCCTAGATGGGACAAATGTGCCCTACTGGCTGCAGCTTTATTTTCAGATGGTATTTAGTGCTCCTTTTACAGATATTTTAGGAACACATGCTTGCTCAGCACTGTGCGGTGAATTGGTGCCCCCGCCCTTTAGATGGCCCCCATTCAGGGTACGTCCTATGAATACCTATGGGATATGTGGGTCTTGGGCCCTACATCCCATTTTACATAGTGCCCCCATGATTTTGTCTTACGTCATTGCAGGAAGGTTCCACTCCATTCATGTTTCTTCTAGGTTTGCCCTCCATAACTCCAAGAATCAAAAATCTGTTTAAATGCTTAAAACCTTCTCGGGAATCCATGTTAGGGCCCAGGGATTTTCCTCTAGCTGGGTGGACTTTTGCCTATTTAATGTTCCTTTGGGTGAATATTGATGGACCACTCACTTTTGCAAGCCATCACATTTTCCAGCCTCTTGCCAATCTTTTGTCAGAATGTCCTGTCTTCCCTTTGGTGGAGGATTACAGTTAAGCAGCCAGGGGAAATAGTCTTCATAGAGAACCTTTGAAACTGTGGACTGTATTGATGACCAATACTCTTTCTGATACAACTCTAGAATTATTCTTCATTGTCAATATTAAGATTTGAAGGTTTTCATACCTTTGTCATTAATCAGGCGTGGTCAGCAGGTAGTCAATACTGTGCAACCCATCTTGCATTGTATGTTGTGTCAAAGTATGATGCTTTGTAAGCATTATGCACAGAGATTATATCTTCTTTGGTGCAAAATTATGCTAAAATGCTGCCTTGTAGTCTTTTTCCAGAAAGGTGTGGTTCGGCATGATATCTCTGCTACTTGCCACTTCCATTCACTAGAATATTTCTCAAGCCTGCCCTATTCTCTCACCTTGGTATTCAAGTATATGCTGACAATGAATGGGTGATGGTTTTTAGTATTGGCAGATTTGATTGCATCACTTGCAATCATCTCTACTGAGACAAAATCCATTGCTGCCTTGCGTGAAGTTGCCCTAAATTGTCTACAATTTAGGTTTCCTGTGATATCTGCTACTGGGGAGTCCGTTTGATAGCGCCTGGCCTTAGTTGTCAGTTGTCTTTGCTGCCACCACTTCACTTGTATAACATTTACTTTCCCAGCACAGGCCCAGCCTTACAGGAATGTGAATTTTGATCATTCACAGAACTGTTGATTATATGGATGGTGATGATATCAAAAGCCTTTCCATATATTAAGAGGGCTTCAAAATGGGTGGTTCAACCTTACCTGAGTTTAAACGTTAGGTTCCACAACACACAAGTAAATAGGCTTTGCATTGAGACCATTCTCCAATTTTGCACTCTGAAGTCTGGCCTCTTATTTGAGATTTCCTAGATATCCTGATACAAGTACTGTTCAAATGCCACTGGAAAAATTCACACGTGAGTTATCCCATGATATCAGTAAATGTTCCTGCCATCGTGTTAAACCCTATAATTCTAATGTTATGTGCAGTGGTATGTTTGTGTGGAGGGAGTTAGCGGTGGTGTTCTCCTCACTTCCTCCACTTCCGGACAGGGAGAGCGCCCAGGGTTAGCAGTCCAGCTGCTTCCTGGCCCTACTTAAACTCATGCTTTTCCCGACGTGCAGCGGACGCGCGCTATAGAGTAAGGCTGACATTATTGATTTTAAGCTGCTAATACTCGCCGCTCGCAACAGCTTCAATGCTTTTAAACTGTGTTATATAAGTTTTAAATTGCTAATACTACTTTTTAGCCTTGATACCCTTAAAACTTCCTCGCTGACCGGCTCTCTCTTGTCCTCTTTCTCCCGCCGGCTACAAATTCACCGCTCCTCTCCCCAGTCCACCATGGGTCTTCCCGATTGTGTGGAGGGAGCTAGCGGTGGTGTTCTCCTCACTTCCTACACTTCCGGACAGGGAGGGCGCCCAGGGTTAGCAGTCTAGCTGCTTCCTGGCCCTACTTAAACTCATGCTTTTCCCGACGCGCAGCGGACACGCGCTATACAGTAAGGTTGACATTATTGATTTTAAGCTGCTAATACTTGCCGCTCGCAACAGCTTCAACACTTTTAAACTGTGTTATATAAGTTTTAAATTGCTGATACTACTTTTTAGCCTTGATACCCTTAAAACTTCCTCGCTGACCGGCTCTCTCTTGTCCTCTTTCTCCTGCCGGCTACAAATTCACTGCTCCTCTGCCCGGTCCACCACGGGTCTTCCTGATTGTGTGGAGGGAGTTAGCGGTGGTGTTCTCCTCACTTCCTCCACTTCCGGACAGGGAGGGCGCCCAGGGTTAGCAGTCTAGCTGCTTCCTGGCCCTACTTAAACTCATGCTTTACCCGACGCGCCAAAGGCAAGCCCGTCTGCGCCCGTCCGCGCCCAGCTGGTGCCAGGAGCCAGGACCCCTGCTCCTTTTAACCCAGGGTGTAGACACAGGCCGAAACACTGATACACAAGCACGGAGCTTACAGCACTAAGAAGGGTAAGCACTCCCAGATGTGCTTCCAAGGCCATCCCGGTGCTGGAAGGACCTTTTACATGCAGAACCTGCCAATTTCACAGCTTAGAATCGCTGCAGGCAAATTCCTTGACAGCCACCACAGGCAAAGATTACCCGCAGTTGGTATCCAATATTCATCCTCCCCCCTTAACCGTTCCATCTGCAATTCGAGCCGGGGTTGGCACTGTTTTCTGGCCAATGTCAGATCATTGCCCAAGCACGCCACTGAAATCTGGGACTTGCTTTCCTTAGGACTCACAGATATTTGTTTCCTAACAGAAACCTGGCTTAAACCCAGCTCCACCCCCGCAATCACTGTGGCTACCGCATCCAAAAACTTGATAGGCAGTCTAAGGTTGGTGGAAGCATAGCAATAGTCCACAAGGACTCCATCAAGATCACTACCCTAGAACATTGCAGAGACAACAAACTAGAAATTCTTGTGTTTAGAATCGACTCCCAACCCTACCATTGTTGGAAGGGTGCACTTGTATACCGGCCGCCAGGGACCCTTCTGGATTTTTTGCTACAACTCATGGAGTTAATTGCCCCCCATATTATCGCCACTAAACATGTCATACTATTAGGAGATTTTAATGTACACAGCGAAATCTCCTCTAATGCGGACGCCTCAATGCTCTTGGTGGACCTAGCCATTTTGGGACTGGACCAGATTAATACTGGCCCACACACCTTGCAGGACATACCTTAGATCTCATCCTGACTACCTCTCCCAATATCTGCTGCGAGGTCCCTTGCCCACTCACATGGTCAGATCACTCTTTACTCCCATTTCAAATAAAAGACGTAAGGGCTACTCCCACTTCCGTTAAACCCTCCCGCAGGTTGCGAAGACAATGGCATAAAATCCCGCCCGACCGCTTCGCGAACACTTTCCCAATTAATGTCAACTTGACACTAGATAATACCGAGGATTGTTTGGCCAGCTACAACAATATAGTCGAAACAACACTAGATCAGCTGGCCCCATTAAAATCTTACCCTACCAAGTCCGGTCGAACACAGGCGACATGGTTCTCTCCCGATCTACGGAAGGAAAAAAGTTTATGCAAGAAGCTGGAAAGACGCTGGCGTCTCTCCCACGATGCAACTGATAAAGAAACTTACAAGAGCTTTCTTGCCCTATACCATAAGAACCTAAAGAAGGCACGCAAAATCCACATTAAGTCACAACTTAATCAGGCAAGAAAATCCACTAAAGAACTCTACCGTATTCTCAATTCTTTCACGAACCCCAAGGCCTGCCATAATGAGGTAACTCCTACACAAGATCTCTGTGATAAGTTAGCCAACCATTTTATCCAGAAGATTGAGAGTATTTACGACAATATCATCAAAGATGGGGACCCTTTGATTGACATCTCTACCCCTCACACTCTTTCACTGCATATTCTCTGAATTGCTTTCCCTCACTCACAGTTGACACTGTGGCGTCTCTAATGAAAACAGTTAAATCAGGTTCCCCTCAGGATACCCTACCTGCTAAAGTATCCTCACTACTTCATAAACAGTTGGCACCCGCTATCTGTTCTATCCTCAACTCCTCCCTGAACAAGGGCAATCTACCTTCCGAATGGAAGGCTGCCCAAGTAATTCCCATTCGAAAGAAACCTAATGCCCCTCAGGAAGATTTGTCAAACTACCGCCCGTCTCCCTGTTACCTTATTTGAGCAAACTTCTGGAAAAACATATTAATAAATATCTTTCAGAGTATATTGAAGTAATAGGAGGCCTTGACCCCTCGCAGTCTGGGTTCCGTCCCAGGTTTAGTACCGAGTCAGCATTGATCGCAGTTACAGACAACCTCAGGCACTCCCTGGACAATGGACAAGCAGCACTATTAGTGCTGCTGGATCTGTCAGCAGCGTTTGACACGATATCCCATTCCATCCTACTAAACAGACTAAGAAACGTTGAAGTCCATGTCCTTGCCTTTCAGTGGTTGTCAAGCTTCCTAACTCACCGCACTCAAACCGTCAACCTCAGTGCTTTCCGCTCTCTATCATCAGAGCTGACTAAAGCTGTGCCCCAGGGATCCTGCCTTAGTCCCACTCTATTTAACATTTATGTGGCTCCCCTTGCGGACCTACTTAGGGAACTAGGCTTCATCCCAATATCATACGCTGATGACACCCAGCTCCTAATGGCATTTGATAAAAATTCTCCCAATACCCAGTCTATCTTCTCTGAGGGCATGATAGCCACCTCGGATTGGATGAGGAATAATTTACTACAGCTAAATGCTAGCAAAACAGAGATTATGCTATTTGGAGATGCACCCCTGCTCTGGTCCCCAGATTGGTGGCCCACTGACCTGGGTGCTGCACCGGTCCCGAAAGCAGTGGTAAAAAACTTGGGAGTACACTTGGACCAGAAACTTACGATGAAGGAGCAAGTTGCGACCACCGTGGGTTCCTGCTTCCACACATTAAGTCTCTTGAGAAGGGTCTTCCCTTTTCTCCCCATGACAGTCCGCAAAACACTCCTCCAGGCACTAGTAATAAGTCGACTTGACTATTGTAATGCCCTCTTGATCTCAGCCAACGAATCCTCTCTTAACAGACTTCAGGTGGTGCAAAACACCGCAGCCCGCCTAGTTTCTAATTCCCCTGCCAGGACCGCCTCTTTGCCGTTACTCCTTGGACTACATTGGCTGCCTATTCGCAAGCGGATCCGATTCAAGATCTGCTGCATAGTGCACAAGGCAATACATGGTAACGGCCCCAGCTATCTAGCAGATAGACTTATTCGATATCAGCCTTCCAGAACTCTTCGGTCTGGCTCTAAATCGCTTCTCCTGGTACCCAGTGTCAAGAAATCTTGCATAGGCAGGAAAGCCTTTTACCATCTGTCCCCCTCTTACTGGAATCAACTTCCCATCCACCTCCGGAAATGCACCGATTATCTACGATTCCATAAGCTCTTTAAAACTGAGCTCTTCTGAATTCCTCTTCTCGTCGTACTGTAGCATTCCCGCAGTGCGGAGATACCCCTTTGGGGGTGATTCAGGCACTTAACAAGACAAATAAATAAATAAATAAATGTTTGCAGCTGCCCAAAATAGAGTTATTCCTTGAATGCAACGTCCCATTCTTTGATACCATCTGTGTACGTCAACAGGCCGGCATTACATCTCCGCCATACAAGTTCATTTTTTTTGTTGCCAAAAGTTCACTTTGATAGGTTGATTTTTCAGTTACTTGGAACTGGACTCGCATCTTACTTCCTCTTGAGTCCCCACTCAGAGACTGACTTCATTCCCAGATCTGGGGTTTTGCAGGAGTGCGGATGTTTTGGGTCTTGCATATTTTGTGATTTGGGTGAGGCACCTTTCCTTGTTCTAGGGTGCCAATTTCACCTGTATAGTGCCATCACTGCACCCCCCCGCCCCGACACAATTGTGCTTCCTTTCTTTTTTAAGTTTTTAAAAGTTCTTTACTAGTAGCAAAATCGGCCACCATGGCCTGCAGTAGTAGCCAGATACATTCCATGTTCTTTGTGCGGGATGTTCCCCGAGTGTCTTCGTTCAAACAAGCAGTGTTTCTGGAAAGAATATAGAGGTGTGGCAAAGGACCTTAACTTATCTGATTTTTCACCACTCTTCTTCCTCTAAGGTTGACCCACCTGACATCATTGCTTTTGAAAAAATGTGTATGGGACCTTTGAATATATCCCGCATCCCCCATTTTTGTGGCATTTGGAATGGATCCTTGAATGTAAAATTCCATTCTTTTGCTTCGTTGTCCTATGCTTTCCCATGGTACCACTGATTGTTGTAAATATCCAAACTTGCTGTGCATGCTCAAGTCCATTCCATTTAGGTGGCCAAAGAAGGATATTCATTTGTTTATGTCTTTCATATGTCTTGATTTATTTAGTTGCATTTCTAGTAGGCTAAACTCCTTCTTGAGGATTACCTTTTTTCTCAGCTTGAACCCCACCACCAGGAATTCAGGATTTAGCTGCTCCATGAGTATCTTTACACCTGCGATGCTTCTGGCTAAAGTCGTATGGGGTCGATAGACATGAAGCAGAAACTTCACCAGTAATGTGAGCAGACAAGAGGACATAAGCAAGGTCCTGCTTTGTTCAGGACGGATTTCCTGCAAGCCCATTTCCCTGTAAGCTCCTCTATCCCATTAGTCAGCGTAGACTCCTCCTGTACATAACACCATGTTATGAGAGACAGAAACAGCGGCTTGTTTGAGAGCCAAGATCCAAATATTGGGGACCTTCAGTTACATCCAAGTGTTGTAGTCAGGCCTGTTGTAGGGGTGTACGTAAAAGGGCTGCAAGAGCCAAAGCTGCTGCGTCATTCTAAGCAGCCATTGACCAATAGTCAGCTGAAGCCGAGCCAGGGACAGTATTCTGGCTAAGATATTCTGGTAGCACACTCCAATGGGCAAGAGTGGAGATCTTGTTTGAAGAAACTTGTTTCTCAGTATTTCCGAAATTGGTGCAAATGGATAATCCTGTTGCGCTGATAAATAATAACTATTTATCGTGGGTGAAGAAAATGTCCTTTTCTCAAATCGCATCAAATTGGTTACAATTTTCTGTAGCTTGCCCCTGAGTTAAGCATATTAAAATGATTGTGTACGGTCCCATGCCTGTTCAACTGTAAGTAAATGAAGCTTAACCTGCAAGCAGATCATGGATTGACTTCCTCACTGCTCCCTCCCTCGACCTCTAGCCAATGAGTAAATTAAACGTACACATGGGTGTACTTTACTACTATCTGAGTAGTCAAACACATTCCTTGCTACTCATGCGTCGTAATGTATTCATGCAGCTTATGGTTCTCATGAACTTTGCAGACTCATTCACTGCTGTGTGAAATGTTAGCAATGTATACATTTGGCATCCATTATGAAAATCGTGCAGTTGTTTTTTATTGTATTCATCCTGTTTTGGAATATTGTTAACATAACTTTGCTCCCTCCCTCCCCACACACACACACACACCACACCCCCTCCGCCTTACTACACTGCAGTATTTGCTCCTCATCCATTGCGGCACAGATAAGAATAAAATGCGAATTCATTCAATGCGAACATCAAGAAATCATAGGGCCCGATTCACAGAACTAACTTAAGACAAAATCCTAAACTTACTACCATTTTGGTATTCACAGAAGGCACTTACTCATTTTGAGTAACTTACTCATTTTGTGTAACTTACTCATTTTGTGTAACTTACTCATTTTGGTATTCACAGAAGGCACTTAGTGCCTTCTGTGAATACCAAAATGAGTAAGTTACTCAAAATGAGTAAGTTACACAAAATGAGTAAGTTACTCAAAATGAGTAAGTGCCTTCTGTGAATACCAAAATGAGTAAGTGCCTTCTGTGAATACCAAAATGGTAGTAAGTTTAGGATTTTGTCTTAAGTTAGTTCTGTTAATCGGGCCCAATGTGTGTGGGCACTAACTAAATTTGCATGTAATTTCCCTAACCATTTCTGGAGACTCACAGTTTACAAGTTAAAATGTCTCAGACTTATGTCCAGGGCCAACTTTAGCGCTGGTGGCGCCCGGTGTGACAATGTTTGTTGGTGCCCCCCCAAAGACCACCTTTGCCACGGATTCCCTCACTACAACCCTTTAATAGTGCCCTTCAAGTCTCCATAACCACTCTCAATCAGATGCATTTTATTAGTTTTATAGCACCACTCACACCAGAGTGGGGTGTCAGAGCACTTTACATAACACACACATTACACAGAGACAGTCAATCATACGTGTGTAAATCAGTGTATAGGAAATGTTACATAAGATAGACGACTACAAGGTGTTGGAGTCACATGTCATCCATACTGGTAGGCAGTATAGTTAAAGAGGGACTGGTGTGGAGAAGCACGAACTCAGAATTTAAAACAGAATACCATGGTTGGGGGTTCTCTTTAATAATAAGAATTGATTTCTATCCTCCTTTTTTGCAACAGGACAGCTCTTTGAGGACAGTTAATAGCTCACTGTTCTATATTATGATTTTAACTTATAAACTGCAAGTAACAATAGGATCTCTCTGACAAAAGCAGTATCAATCAATCAATCAAAACAGCTTTATTCGATTATTACAAAATAATCATAAAAGCACAGTTAAGAAAAACCATCAAGTTAGCACATATATAAAATTCACATATTAATACACATAAAATTCATCACATCATAATTGATTTCCTACATCTTAAAACATTCTTTAAGAATGATAAAACAGTAGCAACTATTTGTATATCCACTAAGGATTGTAACATCAAATAGGCTGGACGACATTGTCTTAAGCCACTGTTTCTTAAAATTGGGGAAATCCACCTCTTCCTTTGAAAGGAGTAAAATTTACAGAAAAACAGGACATGGATTGTCGTTTGTGAAGACGAGTCGTCACAGGGGCATTTGCACAACGTCATTGCCCAATCGTTCTGCACCGGGAATGTAACTAATCTATGGAATAATCCTAATCTCAGTCGGGTCAATAAAAATCTATTATGATCACTTATCATCAAACCTAAATATGGCTGGAGTCTGTCAGTAGACACAGTGAGCTGATGGGCTAATACAGATACTTTCTTCAATTCATCATTGCTTCTAATACCCTCCAAATGATTCAAACATATGGCTCTCAGATCTTTCCTCGATAAATCACATAAACTTGTTGGATTCAGAAAATATTCGGGATGGCCTAAGGTGCACACAAAGTTTTTAATATACATAAGCCATCTTATGTGCGCCACCCCATCGAGACTGCCACAATCCTGTAATATCTGTCGGTTCAGCCCCAACTGTTCCTTCGTCCAGATCCTATGCCACATAAGTACAGGTTGAATTTTACAAATATCTGATAAAAAGGTCATCCCCAATTCCATGTGACAAATATAGGTAGAGGTACTCTGTGGAACAAGCAAAAGAAATCTTAAGAACTTATTCTCAATTAGTTGTAATGAGTGAACCTCCTCGTAACCCCAAATGCCCGCCCCATAGGTAGCGATGGAGATGCACTTTGCCTTATATATTTGTAAAAGTGCCTCGGGAGCCCGTTTCCCTAGCTTTCTACTAAAATTCATTAAGGCGGCAACAGCTTTTGAAAACAACAGCTTCCTAGACTTTATCGCTTGGGTCCAGCTCCCCTTCTATCGAAGAGAATCCCCAGATAGGAGAAAGTTTTACAACTTTCTAATTGATTGGTGCCTAAAATTACATTTCTACATTGTTCGCTACCAACCCCACATTTCATTACAAACGTTTTTGAGATGTTAATATTTAAGCCCAATTTTGCCATAAAATTTGAAAAACTGCAAACCAACCTCTGGATGCCCACTGGGGTGCGGGACATGAGAACCGCATCATCGGCATACAACAATGCAGGGATCGAACGCTTACCTACTCGCGGGAGGTCCTGGCATTCCTCCTCCAACGTTTTCCCCAGATCATTTATATATAACGTAAAGAGGAAAGGTGCCAGGACACACCCCTGCCTCACGCCCTTCATCACCTTAAATTGTTTCGTACATTCCCCCCAGCCCAAATCGGATCCTTGCATTTGCCCCAGCGTATAGTTGTCTTAAAAACACTATTAGAGGAAGATCCACCCCTATATTCTTCTAAGATTCTCCATAATTCTTCATGAATTACGGAGTCAAACGCCGCTGTCAAATCGACAAACGTCAAAAACAGCCTGCCCTTTTTTGCTTTTGTATATTTGCCAAGCAACATATTTAAGTTTAGGCCTTGGTCCACAGTTCCAAGGCCCTTACGAAATCCGTACTGTAAGTCACTCAGGATGGAATGATCTTCCGCCCAATCTTGCAATCTGGTTAGCAGGACCCTCCCGATAATTTTAACGGTGGAGTCGAGCAAAGATATCGGCCTATAACAGGCTGGGTTTGACCTGTCCCCTTTTTTAAAGATCGGAATCAATACCGACTCAGACCAAGATGTTCAAATACCAGAGGAACTGCAGGCGTTTAAAACTTGAGTCAATATTGGGCCCCACAACCCAATATTATATTTAAAAAGGTCCACCGGGATCCCATCTGGCCCGGGGCCTTCCCCCGCACATGCCTCAATAGCCAAATTGACCTCAAACAAGTCAAAACTTAATTTATTGTCATCACTAGATTGTGCACGTACTGAGGGCACTATAGTCAAGTCCTCCTTGACTAACATTAATGCATTATGACTATAAAGCTTGGAAAAATGATTCACCCAATCTGCCTCCGTAATAGCAAACTCTACAGAGGCCCTATCACTCTCCAGAAGAAAAGGTGCATTAACAGCCTTCCAAAAGGCAGAGGAATCCCTAGTCTTTGTACTGTGATATAAGTCCTGCCAAGCTTCTTCTTTAAGAGCCTTTTTTCTTATTTTTAGTGCCGCATTGTACTTGCTTCTGGCATCCCTTACCTCCTTCAGAATTCTCGGTCTGTTATGTAAGGCCTTTTTAAGTCTAATATGGGCTTTGGTACACTTTGCATCAAACCAACCTAAATTAGGCTGTTTGTTTTTATTCGTCTTCCTGAATAATTCCTGCTTAATGCAGTCTGCAATATTTAAAAACCCATCAATTATATTTTTATTCGATGAATCCTCATCTAGACAAACCAGAACCGACTTCTTACAATTTAAAATAAGTTTCTTCAAAAACATATCCGGGTCGATTTTATTCCATTTTAACGCATACCCATTCTGCCTAGATAGGGCTATGGTACCCACAGTATTTGTCCTGTGATCTCTCTTCCCAGTCAGACTAGACTTCAACTGTATTGAGATGCTCAAAGGAAAATGATCACTCACGGCTATCTTATGAGTCAAAAAATCTCGTACCCTTGATTTATGTCTACAGGACATTAAAATAAAATCAATTAAAGACGTTTTGCCACGACCATTATAAGTAGAATTAAATGGTACAGACTTAAAACATAATAAATTGGCAAAACCCAAATCTGCATTGAACATAATTTCGTTTAAAATTTCTCCGTGATGATTATGTGCAAAATGTTGGAAAGACTGAGATTTATCGCAAGAAATCCCACAACACCCAGTATCAGCATAATTACAAATGTTACAATTGAAGTCCCCGCCCCATAAAATACATACATCTCTATTGGGTAAAATCTGGATATTTTGTATAATAGTACCAATTGATCTCACGGCTCCCTCAAACCTATCATGGGGTAAATTATTATAAAAGTTGACTACTAATAGGCTAAATGATTTATCAATAACTAAACGCACAACCTGGTAATATGGATCATCACCTATTATATCAATTTTATCAAAATTCAGTAAATTTGCGACATATAAACATAGGCTCCTTTTGCTCTACCTTTGGTAGACGGGACAGCCGGGGTGTGAAAGGTTCTAAAACCATTAATATGGATAGGATCCTCAATCCAAGTCTCCTGTAGACTAATAACATCAAATCGATTCACAAAATCACACCATGTATGATCTGTCACCTTGGATCTCAGGCCTGCGACATTCCAGGATAAAAACTGACAGCAGTTCTTCCTGCTATCTCTACTAGCTTCAACAGTTGAACCAACTTTGGGTACAATAGTAGGAGGAGAAGAGTGCGGGATAATGGAAGGCCAAGAATTGATAGAAGAGGTGGCCACACTTGGGGTAGATTGCACCACATCTAACAAATCTACCACGGTTAAATCACCTTTCTTGCATATAGGGCTCCCAGAAACACCATCCAATGACCTTAGTTCCTTATACAATTGTGCATTTACAGTGTTATCCTGCTTCATACCATAATAGCTATCCATCCTCCTCACATGATCTAAATCCAGTCAATCTACCTCCTCTAAATTAGGAAGCAGTAACCCACTGACCTATTTACATTATATGCACTTTGTGATCAGCATTGTGCACATTCTTTGCAGCAGGGTTGTGTGATAGAGCAAAGCATGCCTCAACAATGCATGCTGTAACCACGTGGTTTTAACCACGACTGCGTCTTTACCACGCATGCCTTTACCATGCAATTTTGTGGTAAAGACATGTTTGGCAAAAAGACATGTGTGGTAAAGATCACACTTCTGCCCCTCTGCCCTGAGCCCTAAAATTTGACCCTCCTGCAGTCTATGCTACCCGCCCCAGCCCTATAAACTACCCCAACTCCCTATCCTGATCCTTAACATCTGACCCCCTTGCCCCAAAAGACTACTCTGACCCCAGCCCCCTTCCCTGAGCCCTAAAACCATCCCCCATCCCCCAAAACCTACCCCCACACCCCTCCTGCACCAGCCTAACTGCCCCCTTGGCCTGAAAACTGCCCCTTTCCTGTCCCCTTCCCAGAGCCCTAAAACTTAGCCCCCTAAAAACTACTCTGACCCAAGCCCCCCCTCCCTGAGCCCTAAAACCAGCCCCACCCCATAAAACCTACACCCGCCTCCCACCTGCCCCAGCCCAACTGCTCCCTTGGCCTGAAAACTGCCCCTTTCCTGTCCCCTGCTCTGAGCCCCAAAACTCCTGAACCCCCAGCCCTCAAAACTACCCCGAACCCCCAGCAGTCAAAACTACCCCCCAACCCATACAAGCTACCCCCACCCCCCACGCATCGCGTCCTCTCCCGATCCTTCATCTTCCTGCTTCTGCCAGCCAGCCGGCAACTAGACTGTGCATATGCCTTAACCACGCATATGCATGGTTAAGACATATGTGTGGTTAAGGCAAGCGTGGTTATGCTTGCGATGTCGAAACATGCGTGGCTGAGGCCGCGGTGTTCCGACTATTTCCCTTGCAGCAGGCATATTCACTCTCTGCGCTACCTTAGGATGAGTCAAAACTTCCACTAGACATAACTCCGATCTTTCTACAGGAAGAACATGAATCACTGGAGTTAACTTGACATTTTATTGTTGCCTGAAAATTATTTGAGGCAAGAAACATAGCAGCAGGTGCTTTTAAACCTGTAATATACTTGCAAACAGGCTCCCCACCTGAAGTCAGCGCCTGGTGCGGTATCACTGGTCGCATCACCGTAGAGCGGGCCCTGCTTAAGTGTATACTTTAGACAGATCTTCTCTTTGAGCACGTGCATAAAGTATCAGTTTTACAGGCATAAGTTTGACTTATGCCTATAAAAATCGTTCTGCATCGGCTCCCTTATGTACCGTGGCAGCCTGTTGCATACAACCAATTTCATATAATAATTCCCAGGGATCATGCAAGAAAATACCTGACACGCAAACAAAGGTATTAGAAATTATTGCCTTTCTGGTGCCGGCTGGTCCTAAGGATTCCAGGATATGAGCATTAATGCACACCAGACCCCACTGACAGACAGGCCTGACATCAAGCACAGTTGGGAAGCCATCAGTGAACTGGGAGACACTGCACGGGTGGAACTTGTGTGTAATGTGCTCGAACTGTGCAACGTGTGTTAACGTTTCTTCACCGAAAGGCCTCTTTAACAGTACATGTATGTTTTAATATAGCTGAAGCAGGTCAAGGCTCAATTACTGATGCAAGAACACACAAAATGTATTAGTTAATTTAACTACATCCCGAAGACCTCCACATATATTCCTCAGTGTGTAATCGTTGAACTTGTTAATTAAAATTATAAAATGTATTTATATATATACACACACAAGCGCACACAGGTTGACAGATAGACTTCAGACAGACAGACAGACAGACAGATAGATAGATAGATAGATAGATAGATAGATAGATCTGGAAAAGATAGATAGATCTGGAGAGCTCATTTGATATCACTCACATATGCTATATTTTTCTTCCATACAGACAACCAATGAACTTGTTCAACCAGTAAGTATGTTCTCATAGCCTATTTACTGTGTACAGTTGGTGTATAAAACAATTCTTTTACTAACTGCCCTTGTACAGACTTCTTGCATCGCTGTGTTTGCAAGACTTGCTTAGCTATTGTTGCTTTAAATTTCAAACTTTTATTTTCTGTTGAATATTTCGATTTATTTATTGCAAATTGGTGATATTAGTATATTAACATAACATGATAATATTGTTTTCGCATTCATCATCATCTTTCATCTTGTTTTTTTTTTCTTCACTTTTCTGTTTGCTTAAAGCCTGACTCATCAAAAAGTCTGTCCATGTGCAACCTGGCCTTGGAGGAACCCCCAAACTCTGGGCCCAGAGAAGTTACTGTTAGCAGATCCAAAAGTGATGTAGGGGCAGCCAACCGGGGACTAAACCCTAGCTGTGTCACTGTGGCCCAGGAATATGCTGTAAGCAGTTCAATTACTGTATCACCGCCCACTGGTGAAGCCGAGCAACCTCTGTGTGAGATCATACCCTCTGGCCCAGCATATGAGCAGGATTACAGTACTGCAGCATTGACCACCATACATGACAAGATCAGGACATCAATGCCGGTGCATCTGGATATTAGAAAAGTAGCATATGCAGACTGGGACCAACCTACAGAAAATGAGAGCAGTTCCGACATGTCTGCCATCGGAGATGATAGTTTGTCGGATGAAATCCAGTGTGAAGTGGAAAAGGCAGATGAGAAGGAAGAGCAATCTGTGGGGGTAGGTTTAAATCAATTTGAACAGCTAGAGGCTAGACCTGTTCCTATCAAGACAGCACCTGTAGTGGATAGTGAAGAGAATGAGATTAGAAGGGTGCAGCTCCTTGATGACATACCTGTTCAAGAAAATGAAGAGATAAGTAACGCAGACGTTGGCACTGGGGCAGAGCCGGGACACTCTGAAGGACTAGCTTTGAGTGAAGATGGCATATGTGGAGCAGAGAACTCAGACTATCAAAGAAACAACGAATTAAAATTGGTATACTATGAGGCGAGTAGTGGAGACAATTGTGGGAGGTCATCACATAAATTAGAAAAGAGTGACATGAAAACAATAGAAGATAACAGCCAAAACGGCCAAAAAACTGAGGAAGCGCCAAAGAGGGCATTTCCTATCAGAAGTGATGACGACTGCACACACCTTGGTCCAGGAAAGGTTAGCAAGGGAAGCGAAGAGGGAGAGACCCAACAGGAAGAACTCATAGAGCATACTGCACAAGGTGATTGTTTCATGGTACAAAAGTCAATGAACCAAAGTGAGGATAATAGTTTGAAAAACCTACAAACCAGTGATAAAGGCAGTGAAGTTAACTTGAATATGTGCATGAAAGAATGCACAATCCAAGCTAAATTAGAAGACATATCAGACGATACTGTGATTACAAACCTAAGCAATCCATGGTCAGACATTGATGATGATGTATTTGTAACAACATCAGTGCCAGATTTATCTGAGGGCTCTAGTAGTATCATTAACATTTCCAAATGTGGTAAAACCAATAATTGGGGTATGAATACAAATCATATCTGGCCACCCAACTGGGACCCCTCCATTACTGGCAATCCCTGGGTTGATGATGGGCTGTCAGCGGAGCAAACAACTGAGTTTGACCAGTGGACCCTTCACAATGAGCAATCAGGTTTAACAGAAGGTGACGTGGAGCACACATGGACAGGTTTCAGTGACATTACATGGTACAGTCGAGATGTGCTAGATTCCAGTCAGTGCCCTGGGAATGAAAATGTAACTGCTTCTGAAAACATTCAGGAGGTCTGCTCAGAACAGAGATCGCTTATGGCTCGGGATGGCCATAATCTTGCTGGGCCAAGAGAGGAGGTAGCTAGTCCCCGGGTTCCCTTTCCAGTGGAAAATCCAAAGCAATCTAGCATCTCAAGGTCACCTCCTCCTAAAGACAACGAGAACAACAGCTCAGATTTGTCTGAAGATGAAATTACAAACCGGAGATATGGACTAATGTACCTGGAAATAGAGGCTGAAAAAGAAGAGGTACATTGTAACTATTCCAACATGTAGCTTAGTCTAGACAGACTCGCTTAGGTATCCCCGATCCTTGCTCTAGCCTCCTAGCTGCCTTCCATTGCTTCTTTCCATGCCCGCTCTACCTAACTGTATGGAAATGCGTTGTGTTTTAAACAATTCCTGAACCAGTGACATGTTGTCATCGAAAAAGTTTACAGAATGACTAAAATCAGTTTTAAATTAGATGGCTTGTGATTGTACTCACTGGTATTTTTTTGGACTAGTAGATTCATAGCTGCACCCTGTAACCGTTGGCTTGTGTTGTTTTGGTACTTTCATTTTAAGTGGCTACTTTAACATCTGCCATGTGCTTAACTCACCTATATATTCTTGTCTACGGTCACGATACAAATAGAGCAGACCTTCCCCACAGCCCCATATCCCTCTGCAAGCTGTTTACAGATTCTCCTGTGACAAACCCTCCACTTCAAAATAGTCAATACAAACATACATCTGAACCATCGATTCACTCAGTGCCCTTTATGATCACTCTTTAATAAAGAATAAAAAAAAAAGATCACTGACTAATTCCACTGACAAGCCCTCGTCTTCACTTCCTTTTCATCTCTAAAACATCTATCAACTCAATGTACAAGTGCCCTCTGGTTGCCCTTTCATCATCCAAGCCATGTCCACTCTTAATAGACTACACATCACAAAAATGTTGCCCTTTTAGTCATCACGCTTTGGTTCTCTAGTTCCCTATGGTGCCATTGATTCTTTATTCAAAAATCTTGACTCACCAGCCTCCACCTCTCTCATGGTCATCAGTGACTTTTGACTCTATCTATGGAAGCACCAGCGTTCCTCCCTTTTTAACCAACTTCTGTCTGACTACTCACTCTCCGACACCTACAACTCACCCTATTCTTCTGCAGAAGACCACTGGACTTTAATCTAGTCTTTACCTCTCTAATTTACTCATCCCCATCATAGACCATCACCCTCATATTTTTTTTTGTAAACCTTTTTATTAAAGTTTTCTGATGCAGACAGAGTATACGAGCATAAACAACAACATTTGCAGTTTGTCATCAATCAGTTACATTAAATTGCCAGTATGGTGAACAAGTGGGTATATTGAGTGTTTGGGCGCGTTTATTGTGTTCCATACATGGCTTGCGTGTGGTTGAGTGTACTGGATCTGTAGTGATGCGCTTGGCTGTTAGGATCTCGTCAGAGTAACTCCGCCGCAGTTGTGGGTAGTATGCGAGTGTCGTTTTTAACAAATCAACTAGGGGGGTAACATGGGGTGGTGGAATCAGGGAAGGGGAGCAGGGCTGTACCTTCGAGTGTTCTTCCGTGGTCTGAGGTTCAACAGTGGTCGCTCCCTCAATGCGGTGCGTGTGGGCTGCGTGCGGGTGAGGGGGGGTTGGTTCCTCCTGAGCATTTGTACGTTGGGTGTGGGGGGTTAAGGTGCATTGCGATGTCTGTGTGGCTGACGGGGATACTGTGGGTGTCTTGCACGTCTGCTTGAACTCATGTAGGAGGGTTGCCCATTCCATGGAGATGGGGTTGCAGCGTATTCCCTTTACCTCTTCTAGCCTGATCGCTTCTTCTTCTGCTGCGCCCCATTTTATGGTCATGCCCCTCCATCCTTCTATTGGGGGACCCGTGGGAGAGCACCAGTGCATTGTGATGCTGCGTTTCGCTAGAAGCAGGGCTAACACTGCGAATCGTGTTTCTATTTTTTGCTTTTTTTGGCGTTTAAATATTCCCAGGGCACATGCCTCCCATGTGTTGAGGTTTGTCAGGCCAGTGATTGTCTGTAACGTGGTGTGTATTTCGGACCAGTAGGGCTGCAGTTCGGGGCATGTCCAAAGCATATGCATAAATGTAGCGCTGGGCTGGCGGCAACGAGGGCATTCGAATTGCACTGTAGGATAAAAACGCTGAAGCTGTGCAGGTGTGAGATACGCACGGTGTAGTATGTTAAATTGAATATTTTTGAAGCACTTGTTGCGCAATACTTTCTTATGGTGTTCTAGAGCTGTAAGCCATTCCTTGTCATGAAGTGCATGGCCGAATTCTTCTTCCCATTTCTCTCTGAGTCGCATTAGCAGCGTGGCTGTGAGCGTTATGATGGATTTGTAAATTCATGTGATTAGGTGGCGCCCTGTGCCCATGTTTAATATCTCATGTAGAGTGGGGTGTGTCTGTGGCTCTCCATCCGTCAGATCCCATGTTTTCCTACAGTTGGAAATGAGCTGCCTGTGTAGGAGGAATTGCCCCGGAGGGAGCCCGCTTCCCTCTGTTAAACTCTCAAAGGTGGCTAGTTGGCCCTCCGTAAATAGTGACTCCACTTCTGTGAGTGTATATTCTGTCCAGACCTGCACGTCTCGGGAGGTGTAATGGTCGTGCCCTTTGGGGAGCCCAGCTAGTGGCAATAGTGGGAAGTACAGTGGGGTGGCTCGGGAGAGGCGATCAAGCCTGAGCATACAGGACCTCGCTACTTTCACCAGGATGGGATGGGCCGGATTCGGTTTAGTTCTCGGGAGTAGAAGCCTATTCACCGCGGGGATCGTCAGGGGTCCCGCCTGCATGTCCGTCTCTTCTATTTGGCGCCCCGCTGTCCAACGCGATAGCCATTGTAATTGTGCTGCGATGAAGTAGGCTTCGAAGGATGGGGCTCCCAGACTGCCCTGGTCGCGTGGGAGTTGTAGAGTCGCCAGGGCAACCCTGCGGCATCCTCTCCCCAAAATCAGTGATACCAGCAGGGAGTTTAACTCCCGGAAAAAGGATTGCGGGGGGATCACCGGGACGTTCGTGAAATAATAGAGGAGGCGAGGTACCACCACCATCTTTGACAGGGTACTTTCCCAATGGGGTCTAGGAGTAGTGTGCGCCAGAAGTCAACTTGGGTTTTAATGCTTCTTTGGGCTCTGTAGTGGTTGCCCTCCAGGAGACCACTCGGGTGTGATATAGCCTGATGCCCAGGTATCTCGGGGCATCCCCGTTCCACGCCAGCCTGACCCTCCCGGCTCGTATTTCCTGGAGCGGAGCTTCCGGGTGGAGGGGGTAGATAGTCGACTTTTCCCAGTTTACGTTCAGTCCCGCTGCCTTTCTGAACTCGTCCAGCATGGTCCAGAGCGGAGAGAGGTCCATTGTTACGTCCCTGATATAGATAAGGAGGTCATCCGCATATAGTGATACCCTGTGAGTGCGGCCCTGCAGCGGTATCCCCCAATGTCCCCCTCCCTCTCGCAGTCTGATCGCCAGTGGCTCCATCGCGAGAGCGAATAGGAGAGGGGACAATGGACATCCCTGACGTGTCCCGCGGGTCACTTGAAAAGAGGGTGACATGTACCGGCCTATGCGAACCCGGGTCGTGAGGTCAGTGTACAATAGTTTGATAAGTGCCACTAGTTTGGGGCCGACTCCCACCCACCACAGGACCTCAAACAGGTGCTGCCATGCTAGGGTGTCAAAGGCCTTCTCGAGGTCCAGCACGAGGCATGCGGCACGCGGGAAACGGTCCCGTACTCCCTCCAGGATGTGGAAGAGCCTACGGATGTTCTGGGAGTTATTCTTCCCGGGCACGAATCCACACTGGTCAGGGTGCACCAGGTTGGGAAGCACCTCCATGAGTCTGTCTGCCAGGATCTTGCCTAATATTTTACAGTCCGCCGTGAGCAGAGTGATTGGTCTGTATGATGATCTATATATTGGGTCCCGGTTTGGTTTGGGGAACGTCACCAGTATGGACTCGCGCATGGATTTGGGGACTGTTCCGCTTTCAAGTGCTGCCTTGTAGACTATGTCTAGTCTCGGGGCCAATTGGGAGGAAAAAGTGCTATAGTATTCTATTGGAAAACCATCGTGGCCTGGGGCTTTGTTCTTGGCTAGGATGCGGATCGCACTTTTAATTTCCGCCTGTGTGATCTGTTCATCTAGAGCTGTCCAGTCCGCTGCTGCTAGCTGTGTCTTGGTAATCGAGTGCAGGATCTTGTCTATGTGTTCCCCTCTATCTGGTTGTGGCTCTCTGTATAGTTTTGCATAATACTCGTGGAAAGATTGTGTGATCTCCGATTGTGTGTAGGTGATTGCGCCTGCTGAGTTCATGATGCTGGTAATGGGTTGCGCATCTATGTTTTGCCTCATTAGCCAGGCTAAAAGTGTCCCGGCTTGATTCCCTTCTCTGTGGGCTCTAGCGGCATAGGCACGGAAATTGTATCTGCGGAGGTCTGCACAGGCCTCTGCGTACTTGGGTTTGGCCTCTGCTAATTGTGCGGGAGGGATCGCGCTTTTGTCTGCTTCTTTGGACATCTGTGCAAGGCGCAGCTCTGTCATTTGAATTGTCTGTTCTAGTGTTTTCTACACACCTGTGATTTGCCTAATGCAGACTCCCCTCATGACTACCTTGAAGGCGTCCCATTCTAATGTTCTAGAGGTTGCCGTGTTCGCATTGTCGGTGAAGTAGTGCTGTATGTTTTCCCTTTGCTCATGCTGGAAAACTGGATCTTCAAGGCAGGCTCGAGGGAGCTGCCACGTTGGGATTGGTGGCGCGGGCGGGCGCCATCTGAGGGTTACCTCATGTGCATCATGATCTGAGAGCACCCTGCCCCGGTAATCCGAGTGTTGAATCATGGGGAGAATCGCGGACGTACAGAGAAACCGGTCTAGTCTCACCTGCAGATCATGGGGGATGGAGTGAAACGAATAGAGTTTAGTTGTCGGGTGTGTATGCCGCCAAGCGTCGGTTAGTGCTCAGTGGTTTGACCATGCACGGAAGCGGGCTGTCTGTGCGTGGGTGTGTGAGGTTGGGTTGGGGGGATGAGATCTGTCCAAGTTGAGATCTAGTGTACAATTGTAATCTCCCCCTAAAATCCATGGTGAGGTGGTGAATTGGGCTAAGCTTTTCGAGAGTATCTCCCAGAACGCTGCTTGAGGTGCATAGATACTGCCTATTAACACTGGTTGACCATCTAACAGTCCCTGTAATAGGGCATACCTCCCTTCAGTATCCACCTCCCTACCGGTCTCTAGAAAGGGGGTTCCCGGTCGGAGCCAAATTAGTGCCCCTTGTGCGTATGCTGAGTATGTAGTTGCGCAGAATATGCCTCGCCACTTCCTTTGAAGTTTTCCGAGTTCCCCTTTAGTGAGGTGAGTCTCCTGCAGGAGTATGATTTGCGCTTTCTGGCGCTTGATGTACGCTTGAAGAGCATATCGTTTCCGGACTGTGTGGATGCCCCGGGCGTTTAGAGTGAGAAAGTTAATGTCTGCCGTGGGGGCCATAGGGGTTTGCAGAGTGTACGGCGGGGGGAGGGAGGGGGGAGGAAGGGGATCCTGGGGAACCAACCCAGTGCCCTTTGATTGGGAGCGACTACCCCTGGAGTGGGGTCTGAGTGTGCCGGCGTGTAAGGTAGCCATGCATGTAGGAGTAGGTGTGGGGTTGGGATGTAACACGGGATTAAACGACAACTGCTGCGGGTAGTAGACCCAATACATTTGATCTGCTGCAACAGACAACACATTCAAACTGTACAAACGTGTACCCTCTAGAGTTTCGTGAGGGGGGGTTCTTTGAGCGTCTGGCTCGCGTGCATCTCTGAGACTCCTGCGCAGGATGGAGTTTCAGGCCCTATGGGTCTGCATGTGTAGTTAGCGGGGGTTATTGCATACAAGTGGTCTTGCGGCCTGGCCGCATGCATCTCGTCATGAGCTTTTGTGGTCATGAGGTGGAGTATTGTTACTGTGGGAGTGTATGGTATGGGCTGTTGCACGGCATCTTTATATGAGTGCGTCTGCCGTTTGCTGGGTTACTGTAGGTAGTGACACTGAGTCTCCATCTGAGCTGCATGACCCGTTGGGTTCTTCTTCTGGCGTGAAAATGTGTGGGCCATCTTCGTTGTCTGATGCTGAGAGATGCGCCCCCAGCTCTGCCGCCACTTGGATTGCTCTCCGTCTCTCAGCTATGATCTGTTCCAAATTCGGGAAGGTCAATGTCTTGTTTTGTATCTGTGTTTCTGATCTGTTTCGGGCACCCTTCGACCTGCGCCGCGGGGGTCTGGAGACATTTGGCTTTTTTGGACGGGTGTTTTGTAGGTCTTGATTTACTTGTGAGTTCAATTCTAGCCAGTCCAGGGCTTCTTGCGGATCTGTAAAGAAGTGTGACACCTCATTGTGTATAATTTGGAGCCGTGCCGGGAACAGGAGAGAATACTGCACATTGTTTTCCCTCAACAGCCGCTTTACTTCCAAAAATGATGAACTCTTCCGTTGTACTGCTCTGGAGTAGTCTGGGAAGAACATGACTTGCTTGTCTTCCACTGTGATGGGACTGTTCTGCCTGGCGGCCCTGAGTATGGTGTCTCTGTCCCAGAAATGGAGAAGTTTAACTAGCATAGGGCGTGGGAGTGAGTCCGGGGGTGGACACCTCGCCGGCACTCGGTGCGCCCTCTCATTCGAAAAGAAGGCGGTTAGTTCTTCATGCGGCATGAAGGACTGGAGCCAGGTCTCTACATATTCGATCAGTTCTTTCCTCTCCACCCCCTCCGGTAGGTTCAGAATGCGTAGGTTACTGCGTCTGGAGCTCCCTTTCAGGTCGTCTGTCTTGTCTTCTAGTAGCGCCACTCGTGCTTGTAGCTCTTTCAAGGAGTCCTGCTGTGCTTTAGCTTGTGGTTGGAGGATCGCCATGGTTTTTTCCCCATCCGCCACTTTGTCTGCTAGCTTCTGGTGGTCATCTCGCATCAGGTTGAGGTCTGTGGCTAGGGTGCCGAACCGTTCCTCCATGGTTACACGCGAGTGTTCTATAGCTGCTAGGACTTTGTCGAGTTTGTCTGACATGGCGGCGTTGGTGACAGGGTCTGTAGTTTGGACTTATTGGGTTGGTGATTTGGAACACACCACGTTGAGAGGCTGGGGTCCCCCAGCCGTTTTTGGACATCCAATTGCTGCGTGCCTAGGGCGTTATGGCTGCTCTCTTGTGAGGCTGCTGGGTTTTGGGTGCCCCAGGTATTCTGCTAAGTGACTGACACAGTCGTTGACGGGTCACCGGTTACCCTCCGTTGGCTCCTTGGACTGTGCGGTTTGAGCGGGCGAGGCTTTCTGGTCTCGATGTGGCGTTTCCCTTTGCGTGCTGGTGTAGCAGTCCCAGGGGTACAGGAGAGGAGGACGACGCTTGATCCGGACTTTCCTCCACTGCCTTACGCCGTCCGTCCGAGGTCTGGCGCGATAAAGTTGTCTTTGTGCTGTGGTTATTTGGGCGACTGCCTGTTATTCCCAGAATGTTGGCCTGCGCCTGGCTATATCCGCGCCTCCGCCTCCCCCAGTCGCCGCCTCCCCTCACCAGTCTTTGTCGGGGGGCCGGCACCTCTCTCTCTTGTCAAAGTTTGGGCTATGGCTAGCGATTCTAGGGGCTCACTCCCATGTGGCACCAATCCTCCCTCAGTGGCGGCGAGTATCCGAGGCTCTCCAGTTGTCCTTCTGCTTATGTGGAGGGGGAGGCTGGTATCTTCCGTACTGGCCGTGGTGGTCCCGTTCTGTGGGGTGGTTTGGCTTGGCTCAGTGTGTAGGATTGTGGGCTCTGTTGACCCCCATCGCTCCCCTAACGACTACTTGTCCGAGAGAAGGGGGAGGGGCTGTTGGTTCCACCCGGGAGGCAAGCAGGGGGGGGGAAAGGGGAAGTGAGGCACAGACCCACTGGCCGCCCATCGTAATCCTCTGGCTGCATCTCCCTCACGGCCTCTTACTAGGCCTTCCCGCCTGGTCTCCCCTTCTTGAAGTGCCTCGCGTCGCCGTTATCCTTCCTGTTTGTTCTCGGATCCGACTTGTCAATTCACAAGGGGCCCGCATCGTCCCCGTCGCTCTCCCGGGACCCCATGTTGGAGTTTCTCGGGTTGACGCCTGTGGCTGCCAATCCTCTGTGCTGTGGGCCGCCGGCCTTGTGCGCCAGCCATCCCCCGGGCAACACCGCCCCCGCTTACTGCGTGTTCCCGGGCTTGCGGCTCTCAGGATATCATTCTTGCCTGTTGTGGTTACCGGGTGGGTGCCATGTTGGGGTAAGGCGCGCTACCCTAAGCCCGCCCGGGAGTGCCTGCTCGCGTCTCCCCTCCTCCTGTCTCCCGTTCAGTTTTCAGCCCCCTTAGAGGCTCCGGTACGCAGAGTCGCCACCCGCCGGGGGCTCCCACAACATTCACGCTGCTTCCCCGGGGCCCCCGCGCAGGGTACTCGGTGTCAGAGACAGTAGCGGCCGAGCCACTGACGCTGGTTTGCCGGCCTTGTGCGCGCGCTCTCCTCCGGGATGCGCTATCTGTGCTGGACGTACCTTCCCGGCCTTCCGGCTCCCCGGGGCGCGATGCTGGTAACGGTCGCTGCTAGGCGGGTCGCCATGTTGGAATCCGGAACCCGGCCCCGTGCTCGTCCGAGCTTATTCTGCACTCCGCTGCTATCCCAGCCGGTGTCTCCGGCAATCCGGGACCTGATTGAGGTGCTCTGACTGCTTTGCAGGCCCCCGCTGTGGCGGATGAACGACGCTTGCCGGGCCCTCGCGCGGAGCCTCAGCAAAACGAGTCCGCCATCGTGGCTAGTTAAGCCACGCCCCCCCCGGCCATCACCCTCATAAAGCTCACTAATTTATGTCAATCTGCACCCCGTCGCTGTACTGGGTCCTGTCCACTTCTCTTGGAACATAATTTCCTTCTCTGGTTTCTCACTCAATTTATCTTTGGATGAAACCCTTTTCTTTTTTCTTCATCTCTCCTACAAATTGAAATTTTCAATTGTTGTTTGGATTCAAACAACGAATGTTGCTCTGCTCCCTACTATCACCTCCATTAATACTGAGATTGTCTGCTTCCCAGAATCAGTGGCACCCACTTGAACTGTGTTTCATACCATATTTCCTCCTGCTACCTTAACACCAACCTCTTTAGTCAGAAACCTTGCTATCCAATTTACCTTCAACAAGAGACTTCAGTCATTCACCACAATCATTTCTGTGGTGACCACTTCAGCTTGTAAATAGCAGGAAAATGTGGCAATAGCTCACATTCATTGCAGCCAAACTGCTGATCAGTCCACTGGTCTTCAGTAAATTGGACTTTTGCCACAGCCTGTTGGTGTAAACCGCAAAACTTACTCTTTCTCCCTTTTATATGTTATACACCCCCCCACCTCCAAAAACAAAACACTGTGTAACCTGCCACTGTATACACCACCTTAACAGACCAACAGCATGCTCCCCGGCTGTTGGTCAATCACGAGCTCTGTGTACATTACTAACCATTTAAACTAACACATTGCTTACCACTCACGCATTACCCATCATCATTTTCTTCTGTACTTTATTCAAGCACCCAGCACACTCTCTAAATTCAGATTATTCATGCTTCCTGGCTGCCTTCCTTGGAGCACCCCATTGACAGCAGCCTAAGCCACGGCCACTCTTTATGAGTTTTAACAATAACCCATATTGCTTATCTTGGTTTTAGAATGCTGTCCTCTCCCAGACACCTTCTACATTTTATAAATACTTGAATATCTACAAATTTGAATATGCGAATATCAACCAGTTTTCCTTTTATTGAATGTTTCCTTATATGATTCACCAAACATCATTAACTATCTCTTTTTCCTTATGTTTTTGACCCTATTTGAAGCTTACTCTTTGTGACCAGCAACCACTTCCTTTTATATATACCTACAGGATATTTAAAAAAAAATGTATATAAATAATTTTATATTGTAGTGAAGCAATCTAATCTTCCTCCACAGAGTAATATCGCTCTGGTCACTTTTATTCACCAGAGGGCAACAAGCCCAAAGGACAGACTTCTCTAGGCAGCAACATTCTCATTCAATTCTACCAGTCAGACATGTGAAATTCTGACTACAAAAATATTAATGGGAAGGACATGAAAGGAGTGTTAATCTAACCTACTGGCTAAACTTGAGTGTTATTGTTTAGGCCTGCCTAGTAGAAGAAACATTATTTTGACTGAGACTCATGATATCAAACATTAGCAAAATCTATAACTTATTAACAGAGAGGGGTATCATGTGCTGGGCTATAGCCAATGCTCAAATACAGAGCAAACATGCCACCCTGACATAGATGATGGAACATTAACAAAGAGGGGTAGCATGTGCCGGGCTACAGCCAATGCTCAAATACACAGCAAACATGCCACCCTGACATAGATGATGGAACATTAACAAAGAGGGGTAGTATGTGCCGGGCTACAGCCAATGCTCAAATACACAGCAAACATGCCACCCTGACATAGATGATGGAACATTAACGAAGAGGGGTAGCATGTGCCGGGCTACAAACAATGCTCAAATACACAGCAAACATGCCACCCCGACATAGATGATGGAACATTAACGAAGAGGGGTAGCATGTGCCGGGCTACAGCCAATGCTCAAATACACAGCAAACATGCCACCCCGACATAGATGATGGAACATTAACGAAGAGGGGTAGCATGTGCCGGGCTACAGCCAATGCTCAAATACACAGCAAACATGCCACCCTGACATAGATGATGGAACATTAACGAAGAGGGGTAGCATGTGCCGGGCTACAGCCAATGCTCAAATACACAGCAAACATGCCACCCTGACATAGATGATGGAACATTAACAAAGAGGGGTAGCATGTGCCGGGCTACAGCCAATGCTCAAATACACAGCAAACATGCCACCCTGACATAGATGATGGAACATCAACAAAGAGGGGTAGCATGTGCCGGGCTACAGCCAATGCTCAAATACACAGCAAACATGCCACCCTGACATAGATGATGGAACATAAACGTAAATTAAATGTGATTGTGCAAAATCACTATTAGCAAGTTGTAATGTGTGGACCCAGCTAGGTATATCTGACCTGCTTTTATTTGTGTCAACTCCATTACTATGTAAATGGTTTTAATTGACACAAAGACCGTGCATTTACAAGACGTAATATACTATCCGTGTCAGTGCACCGTTTGTCTCATCTCTTGCAATTTCACATTTTCTGCACTCCTGCTCTTCCTCTGGTGTGTTTTTTAAACATCCCAACCTATTCTTTCACTTTAAACACCTCCTGCTACAGCTGCTGTGATCTGTCAATGCGTGACTGCAAAACTGAGCACGCTTATGATTATTCTTTAACACAATGTGACGTCATCTTTACTTTTGCCTAGGCATCCAGCAATACATTTAATGGATTCTCACAGGTGAGATATATGCTTGTGTGCACGTTATTTGGTTAAGAATGGATGAGGTTTCGGTGCAACGTATTAAACCAGTGTAGCACGAATCTCACAGGAACTATGCACATTTGTTTTGCCAAAAACTAAACTGTTTGATTTTTGGCACTAAATTTGCTCCATGGAGACTTCTAAATTAGCCCCATTTCATTTAAAACGTTTGCTGTGACAAAATGGAAAAGGGAAATCGCGACGGAGAAAAAATACTAACAAAGCGATTTACGAACCTAGAAAAAACTAAACATGGTACAAAAAAAGGTATCAGAAATTATAAAAAATCAAATAATCACAACTAAATCAGTGACAATAAATATCACAACAATAATAATCCATTCACTAAATATATGATCTAAATTCTGAGGATAACTCCTTTCAAATACATTCCGGTGAATCATCACTTGTTTGCATTTTTATCTGAATCCACTATGCGAATATCAACCAGTTTTCCTTTTATTGAACGCTTCCTTATATGACTCACGTACAATAATTTACTATCTCATCTTCCTTATGTTTTTGACTATATATGAAGCTTACTCTTGTGTCCAGCAAGCACTTCCGTTTATATATAGCTACAGGATATTTTAAATAAATGTATGTAAATAATTTTATATTGTAGTGAAATAATCTGGTCTTCCTCCACAGAGTAATATTAGTCTGGTCAATTATATTCATTAAAAGAGGGCAAGGAGCCGAAAAGATAGACTACTCTATGAAGCAACTTTCTCATATGCAATTCTACCAGTCAGACATGTGAAATTCTGACTACAAAAATTAATGGGAAGGACATGAAAGGAGTGTTGATCTAACCTACTGGCTAAACTTGAGTGTAATTGTTCAGGCCTGCCTAGCAGAAGAAACATTATTGTGACTGAGACTCATGATATCAAACATTAGCAAAATCTATAACTTATTAACAAAGAGGGGTAGCATGTGTCGGGCTACAGCCAATGCTCAAATACAGAGCAAACATGCCACCCTGACATAGATGATGGAACATCAATAAAGAGGGGTAGCATGTGCCGGGCTACAGCCAATGCTCAAATACAGAGCAAACATGCCACCCTGACATAGATGAAGGAACATTAACAAAGAGGGGTAGCATGTGCCGGGCTACAGCCAATGCTCAAATACAGAGCAAACATGCCACCTCGACATAGATGATGGAACATTAACAAAGAGGGGTAGCATGTGCCGGGCTACAGCCAATGCTCAAATACACAGCATACATGCCACCCTGACATAGATGATGGAACATAAACGTAAATTAAATGTGATTGTGCAAAATCACTATTAGCAAGTTCTAATGTGTGGACCCAGCTAGGTATATCTGACCTGCTTTTGTGTCAACTCCATTACTATGTAAATGGTTTTAATTGACACAAAGACCGTGCATTTACAAGACGTAATATACTATCCGTGTCAGTGCACCGTTTGTGTCATCTCTTGCAATTTCACATTTTCTGTACTCCTGCTCTTCCTCGGGTGCTTTTTGAAACATCCCATCCTATTCTTTCACTTTAAACACTTCTCCTGCTACAGCTGCTGTGATCTGTCAATGCGTGACTGCAAAACTGAGCACGCTTATGATTATTCTTTAACACAATGTGACGTAATCTTTACTTTTGCCCAGGCATCCAGCAGTACATTTAATGGATTCTCACAGGTGAGATATATGCTTGTGTGCACGTTATTTGGTTAAGAATGGATGAGGTTTCGGTGCAACGTATTAAACCAGTGTAGCACGAATCTCACAGGAACTATGCACATTTGTTTTGCCCAAAACTGAACTGTTTGATTTTTGGCACTAAATTTGCTCCATGGAGACTTCTAAATTAGCCCCATTTCATTTAAAACGTTTGCTGTGACAAAATGGAAAAGGGAAATCACGACTGAGGAAATGCTAACAAAGCGATTTACGAACCTAGAAAAAAAACTAAACATGGTACAAAAAAGATATCAGAAATTTATTTAAAAAATCAAGTAATTACAACTAAATCAATGACAATAAATACCACAGCAATAGTAATCCATTCACTAGATATATGATCTAAATTGCGAGGATAACTCCTTACAAATACATTCTGGTGAATCATCACTTGTTTGCATTTTTATATGAATCCACAATTTCATATTTGTAGTCAAAAACAACTTACAAACTCTCCTAGCTTAAACGCTGATTAAGCCGGCCTAACAGCTGCTGTATTTTACGACCTTCTTATTATTAAAATTGAAGCTCCCTAGCATATTTCATTTCTGTAAGAGGATGTACCTTCAGTGAGCACCATGGTGTTTGTAGGCCCTGTACTGCATAGAATATTAGATAATAAACAGCTGAATAATTTAATGGTTTCTTTAGATGCATTCCTTATTTAAAATGTCTGCACTGACATCTTTTCTATAGAGGACTGTTAAATGACGGTATTGAAAGACGGTGAATGGTGGTAGCTGTTAACAGGAACTCTTGCTTCTTGCATTTTGGATAGCGCTTAAAATGTACTAAGTATCATACACATACATTAGCACCAAGATCTTTTAATCTACGACTGTCTCTGAACTGCCCTCGAGAACACTTAGTCTTGGCATATTCACACCTAGCCTTATGTCACTCAAAGTTAAAGATCCATTTAAATTAATCAGCTGTTGATGTGTCTTGTAGAATGATGTCAACAATCATTTGCACAGCCAAGAGTTTTGTCATTCTCTCTCGAGCACTGTCAAAAATAATATGAAAATGCCTGGTGTTGTGCACAGCTATTAAAAAGGGATTTTGTGTGTATACAATGCATGGATAAGATAAAGAATTAAATGTGTGTTGAATGACAGATTGCATTTTTCAGCTGTCACATTGTCTTTCATTGCATTTCAATGGAGGCAGAAGGATACACCCAAACAGTCAATAGAAAGAACTTGATACTAAAATCCTATTGGCTAATACCATGATGTGATTAACAATACCTCAGGCAACTGACTGAAAGCTCCTGAGCCAAAAAGAAACCAATGGTTATGCAAAGTACTTTTGAATAAGCATAGAAAGCACCGGGCCTGATTTATAACGATTTCAATGTGATATTCTCTTGATGTATTCTGGCTTAATCCTGAATTCCAGAAGTAAACCAAGAGAACTCCTCACTTTCTCCTTAAATAGTAAGCGAGGAGTACTAAAAGAGTAAGTCATAGCTACTCCCAGGAAAATCTTTGTAAATTGGGCCCAAAATGTTCACCTTGAATGTGTCAAGATCCACTAGATGTCAAACCTATTAAGGGATGTACCTCATCTATGTCTGATAGTTTCATTCCATTCACTAAGTAATTGCCTAGAACCACAAATTATCGTGAGTAGCCATGATGTAACCAAGACTTGGGATTTGATGACTTTACCCATATGTAAATTTGCAATATGAGCAGTTGGTTAGAGATTGTAGGAAAAAACAAGAATATCAATTGTGTCCGGGAGACACCTTTGTGCACTTTCTAAAGATGCCCCCACTGCATTCCCTTCCATGTCCCTTCCATGTTTCATGTAGTTACTAGTTGAGCATTCTAAATTCGTTTTTTACAAAGTCATGTATCATAGTACACTTTAAATGGGCAAAAAAACATCTCATTCACGTGAAAAGGTTTAGTCTGGAAAATGCATAATATTTATATATAACACTTCAGTTACACCTAACGTTATTCTTAGGCTATCCCTTTACACAGAACTCTGTGACTCCTCTGAATCAGTCTCTAGGCAATGACCTTCCAACTATAAAAACCTACATCTGGACGCAGGCTCAGTTTTCATTTTTGTACCTTTTTATACTTTTTTTTCTTTTTTTCATAAAGGTGTATGTTACCATATTCCATATTCAAGCAATTAACATCACTATATTGTGTATTTGCATGCTTGTGATTTCTTCACATTTGAATTTCTGAATTTTTATTCACTTTTCCTGATGCTTTTTTTCTATAGCCAGATGCTTCTACTTCCTTGTTCACGACTGAGACAGAGCAGCCTGTTGTGCAAAACTTGGTGAGTTGGGTGCCGTCTAATTTTTAAAACCGATTAGGCCTTAATGGTAGTTGTTTAGCACAAACCTATCTGAAAGGCAGCAGAAAGATGTATTTGCAAAATCACAGGTTTCAGTAGTATGGCTTTACTTTTATTGAATGCCTCATTGTGATCTATTGAAAACATTACCCTATAGAACAACTAGCTGTCATTTGATCGGGTTAGCACAACATAATGCTTTGTGAGATCCCTGACAAATCTCTTTTTAGGTCTAGCTTACTAGACAGAACAGCACAAGACATATTGTGGGTCTACCAAGAATATAGTGGGGCTTGCCGTCTGCCCATTGCTTACCATTGGTTGGCTTTACTGTCACTTTAATTTTCTTTCTTATTCGATGGCTTGCATTGTCCAACTTTTGTCTCCCCTCCCCTGGAGTATATCCAATTTACTTGTGTCTTTCCACTGCTCACTTTTCAAGAACTATCTTTTTCTTAAGGATTCTGTGAGACTGCATGTATTTTCCAGCTGTCTCCCTAGTGTACTTCTCTTCCTCCTTCCATGCTCAATGTTGCTGTCTCACAACTGTGTACTTCTCTCCTCCCTCCCTCTGTGATGCACTCATTCTCAAGTGCTTAACCCCCTGTGTTGCTTTCTCACCTGTGTGCTTCACCCCCAGCTAATGGAGACTTACCAACATCAGGACTATCTGTCACCCCTGACAAACACATACAAAAAACTGGGGTATCTGTCACATATGACAATTGTTGGGCATTTACATACATCAGGGATATCTAGCACACGCATCCATTGATGAGCACTTATATACAGCAGGGCTATCTCTCACACACAACCACTATTGAACACTTAAAACAGCAAGGCTATTTCCCACATACAACAGTGAATGGACACATACAAACAGCAGGGACATCTACCACACACACATACCAATTTGTGGAGTCTTTCAAACAGCAGGGATATCTTGCACACACAACCACTGATGGACACTTACAAACAGCAGAGCTATCCACCACACACAACCCCTCCATGTACAAACAGAATGGCTGTCTGTCACATATAACAATTGACGGAGACTTACAAACAGCTTGACTAACTGTCACGCACATTCTCTAATGGAGACAGAATCAGCATGAATATCTGTTGGACTTTGCCCTCTGTGCAGGGTCACCCCCTAACATTTTGCCTTCTCGATCCTGTTTTCTGAACCTGTTTTTGTTGGCTTTTAGGACTCTGCGGGCTTTACCACAGCTAACCAGTGCTAAAGTGTTTGTGCTCTCACCTTTAAACATAGCAGAGTTGGTTTACACACAATTGGCACATTTAATTTACTTGTAAGTAATTAGTAAAGCGTACTACATGTACCCAAGGCATGTAAATTTAATGCTACAAGTGGACCTGCAGCCCTTTTTGTCCCACTCATTTAAGTAGCCTTTTAAACATTTCTCAGACCTGCATTGCAGCCTGTGTGCGCATTTTAAACAGCCATTTCGACCATGCAAAATAAACCTTTTCCCAGGCTCAAGCTTTCTTTTTAGTACATATAACGCCCTGTTGGACCCAGGGGTGAATGTCCCGATGGTAGGTGGTGGTCATCTGCCTGTTCTTTTATATGCGGATGATGCCGTCCTTATGTTTTGAACAGCTAAGGGCCTGCAGCAGCTATTAGATCTTTTTGTCATCTACATGGATGGGCTTGATCTTACTACTAATGACCTTAAATCCCACATTATGGTGGTGGGCCCTAGGAACACCAGATCCAAAAGTTTCGTGGTCAAGAGTCACCCCATCTTTAGGGTCGATCTTTTTCAATATTTAGGGAAACATTTGTATTCCAGATTCTCTTGGCAACCCCTATTGAAGAAAAACACCATGATGTTCAAAGTGACAATTAATGGGGTTGGACTTTTGGCAAGACGCATAGGTCAAACTAACAGAGAGGCGGAGCTTACAGTTTTTAAGGCCAAGTGTTTCTCGCTGGCGAGTTATGGCTGAAAAATCTGGGAATCCATGTGTTGCCCTCAGCTTCAGGTCACAGAAAATGCTTTTTTGAGATGTCTTCTCAAAGTACCAGTGAGCACCCCCTCCGAGATGCTTCACAAGGAAGTGGGATCTGGGTACATAGTTGCTATTTTGATTGTCAGTTTGGTTGAAAGAGGATCTGTCTCTCAACAGGCTCAACATTTGCGACTGTATGGCTCTGGATTGTATGCTGAGCATTCCATGGTTAGCTTACATTAGGCAAACTTTTAATTCACTGGACCATCTTGAATTGTTTACTGACCCAGAGGGTATAGTTAGGAGGGATATTCTGTAGCTTAAACAGGCATTTTAAGTAAGAGCGGCTGCGGAATGTGAGGCTGTGGCTCATAATAAACGCTCTATGCGTCATTTTATTATGGTGAAAACTGTACCTGGACTGGAGCCCTATTTGTTGCTGGAGATGTCTAATTATCATCTAAGGCTTCTGACATATTTCATGTTTAACATGTTTTATCAACCACTGCTACATAAGGGGTCCTGGTGCAAAGTTTCAGATCTTCCGCCTTGCCACTGTGATGATGTCTCTCTCCATGACTCTCTCCACATTGTCATGATATGCCCTAGATTCAACCATCTGCGTTTAAAATGTATCCGCCAACTCCTCCTGCCAATGAATTTTAATCATGTTAGGCTGGCCTATCTCTTTCTGCAAATGTTAAAATCACCTACCATTTGTTTTTATCTGACTCGTTTTTTTTTATCTGGGGTTAATAATGGGACGTTATTGTTAGTATCCATTCTCCATTTTAAATCTGTGGGTTTTTTCTTTCTTTTTTACCTGGTTTTAATGTTGTGATTCCTTTAGACCATTTTTTGTAGCTTCATTGGTTCCTTTATTTATTTATTCATTATTTGTAATGGAGATACGCCAGTGTTAATGATTTCTATTTCATGTATTTTATGCATTTTATATGTATACTTTTGTGATTTTCGATAAAAATCGAATAAAGTTTTTTTTACTTACTTACTTACATGTAAGTCACCCCTAGGCTAGGCCCTAAACAGCCCATAGGGCAGGTTGGTGTGTGTTTAAAAAGTTGGACATGTACGTTTGACTTTTACATGTCTTGGTAGTGAAAAACTCTTCAATTCGTTTTTAACTACTGCAAGGCCTGCTGCCCCCACATGTTAACAATGGGTTACCTTATTACATTTAATAAGTGATAACTTTCAATTGGGAGCAGGTATGAATGTTGAGATTGGTCTCTAAAGATTTGTAAGTTGAAACCCCCTTTAATGGTAAAGTTGGATTTTAAATGACAATTCTAAAAATGTCACTTTTAACCATTTGGTGCCAGCAGCCTGTGTCCTAAGTCACATGACTAGGTGTAGCTGGCAATTGGTCTTTGTGTATTGCTCCCAGACAGTGAGACAAAGGGGAAATAGGTAGGTGTTGGCAGGATGGACCATCTCTGACTCTGAAAGTGGGCAGAGCTATCAACTTGCACATCACATAGACTCTGCTTCAGCACACTCACAAAGGGTTTCACAGCAGTCTTTTGTGCCCCCAGAGAAACTGGGGCCAGGTTAGGGAGGCAGGAAATTCCAGACACCTCTGTAGGGGGGAGAGCTCTAGAATCTTGTCCTACTTCAAAGTGGGCACCAGCTATAAATATTGGACCCTCAGATCCAACTCTTTAGTACACCTCTAGGCCAGTGGAAGACTCAGAAGGACCTTTGTGCTGCTCTGTTGCAGAAGGACTGCTACTCTGCTGCCCTGCTATTCTGCTGCCATACTGCACTGATGCCTCAGGGACAGAAAAGGCTCAAACCACCTTGAACGCTGCACCTGGACTCTACCTGCTGTGAGTCCTACACCCCCAAGGGGTGCCACCCCAGCCCTGGACCCTTGGATGTGGGCTTGAAGGTGCTGTGCCAGCCCAACTGTGGCCTCAGCAGAACCAATGCAGCGTGACACATCGCCTCGTAGCTCCGCATCAGAATCGTCACAGTGCGCTGCATCGCCAACATAGGTCCTCATAGTGCAGCCCTGCAGCTCCTTGGAACCGCCACTGCATGATGCATCCTCGATGCAGGACCTCACATTGCAGCCCACAGCTCCTTAAAACCACTGCTGTGTGACGCATACCTGACAGAGGACCTCACAGCTCCTCAGAACCACCATTGCATGATGCATCCTCGACACAGGACCTTGCATCGCAGCCCTGCAGCTCCTCGGAACCGATGCTGCATGACACATCCTTGACGCAGGACCTCGCATCACAGCCCGCAGCTCCTCAAAATTGTGGCTGTGTGATGCATCCTCGACTAGGGACCTGGCACCACTCTGCAACCAGGATTTACGGTACCTTGTTCTGTGGGCCTAACTTGGCCCTTGTATCTGGCACATGCTCCATTGTAATCGGCCTGAACTTGTGACTTTGTCCTGGTCCAGAATGACCAGATAACCCCAGTTAGCACTTTGTGCTTTTAAGCACTATTGTTATCTAAAGCTTTGAATTTGCATATCTCCGGTTTGTCATTGTATTACTGTTTGAAGTGCTGCATAAATACTTTTCATATAGCCTCCAAGTTAAGCCTGACTGCTTTTGTGGAAAGTTACCAGAGGGTTAAGCACCTGTGCTTAACCCTCTGGTAACTTTCCACAAAATGTGGGGTTTGCTTGTGTTTCACCAATTGTGTTTGCTGCTTTAGTAGGGTTTCACCCCTCTCAACCAGTACCCCATTTTCCTATAATATCTATCTGACACAACCTCTGACAGCAGGCACATTGTCCTCTCATCTTCCTCTACCAGGCTCTTCATGATCCTTGTCTCCTAGCTCTTACATTCGCACTAACACCTCCATATCTTTTGCCCCTTATGTTTGCTGCCTGTTCAGATTTCATCACGTTTGCTACATCACCGATCTTTCGGTGATAAATTCTTCCTTGTATTGCACTTGAGTCTATTGCCCAGGTAAATACCGCAATATACCAGTACCATTGGCATCTCTGATCCTCAGACAAATGCTTAAAAATGCTTCAGTGTCTATATACCGACCCTTTAATATGCCGTCTTTCCCAGAAGAGTGTTTAGTGCTAGTGATGGTTAGTGATGATCATTCACTAGTGTGGGCGGGAGACTTCCTTTGAAATATTCTACCCATTTAATATCTATCCAAAGATGTAACTGCCACAAGAAAATCAAGAACTGAAGCTGGGTCTCACCCTTCATTTATGAAAGAGCTTCACAGGGTTGTATGTATGTAGACCAGCTTCCAATTCATAAAAGAACAATATGAGGTAAACTTTTAAATTCAGGTTAACTATCACCCAGATACCTATGTCCTGTGATCTGCCTAGCTCTCGACAGATGGTGCAGCTGCAGAGGAGCCAAACAGCAGGGTTTTCCGATAATACTACTAAGATCTGACGAACAGAGAGTTCAACTGCAGGGAGTTGCTGACTATGGAAACACATGCGAGAAAACCACCAAGAATGGCTCTTTCCTCTCTGACATTTCCTTCCACCCTCTACTTGGGAATGTTAATGAGATTAGGCCCTAAACAATGGACACTGAAGCATTCTTATCACCAAAGAAAGAGAGTAGCAGTCAAATACTATCCTTTAAGAAGTAGGGAGCTGGTACTTGAGTGAGCGCACCTCTTACTGACAACTGGTGGAAGCTGAGACGCTGCAGGACGACACTGAACTTAATTGCTCGAGCCTGAGCTGAGCGCGCGGGAGAGTTGGAGGCGCGGAGAGTCGGAGGGCGGCAGAGCCTGAAGCTGTGTGGTAACCGCACCCGCACCGTACCGCACCCGCACCAGTACCCGCACCTGCTCCCGCAGCACTTCCGGGTCACCGCAGACGGTAGAGAAGCAGGAAAGCGGGAAGCGGGAAGTGGAAGAACGGCTGAAATAGACGGCTGAAGTAGACATTGGAGCCGTCGCACCCCCCTTGGGAGAAATGCTGCAATAGACATCGGACCCGCCTTCTCCCGCTGCTCCACCTGCCTGTAGCCTGTGCTGGTAGCGTTAATCGCATCAGCTGAGGCTGGGGCTTGTGGCTTGTGGTGACAGGAGCGGGGGGCAGGGTAAGCAACCCAGTTGCAAACTTAGGAATCTTTCACCTTCAGCAATATCAACATTAAGCAGCAAGCATCTTTGTGGCGGGGATTCCTGTGCTGGCTTTGGCTTCAGTGTAATGTCTCCGGTACAATGGCCTAAGGATTAAGTAAGAAGGACTGAGGAATCGTCTGAGGAAGCATCTAAGTTGGTGAGTCAGTGGGTACAGTCTTGGTATTTACCCCCCTTCTGCTGACTTCCCATGACCTCTGTACTCCTGTACCTCTGCCAGATCATTTGCCACCAGTTGCCACCAGTTGCCTCGAAGGTTGTTTGAGATAGCTTGAGAACACGAGTGCGGCAATTAGACGGCGGCTGGGAAGTTAGGCCCGAAGATAGTCCCGGAGGCGGCGCGGGTAATTCCGGGTGCAGCCTGCAGCTCTCCCAGGCCACCCCACTCGTAACTGTTCTCAATTAACGCCACAGAGTTTCCATTTTTCTGCAATTGATTATAGCTGCTATCTTTTCAACTCTCAGACCAGGGTAGTCGGTATATCTAACTGCACTGAGTTGGGAAAAGCCTGCACTGGTGACCAGAGGAGAGTCAAGCACATGCCATATTGGTCCTTAACAGGGCCAAACCGTAGTCCCTCCTGTGTAGCCTTCTTTGAACCTTAAGAGCCTTTTAAATTTATTTACGGAGCATTGCGTCAATATCATCATTTATGATAGTAAGTAGCATGCGCTCAGGCAAAGAAAGAGCTCCTGTTCCCTCCACAAAAAGAACAAAGAAATTACATAAAAAAAACATAAAGGCAAATACTTTAGGAGGAAATCAGACGCTAATTTCACCGATCGCACGTATGTTTGAAAATTCTTTGAAAATTCCACACAAATTTGATATTATGAAAGATCCCATTGGAGCCATGTTGTCAACACAAAGAGAGTCAGAAACAACCAAACTTCAATCCCCGATTAAACCAGATTGTATAACACAAGAATCAATAAATGCGATCAACTTTAATTATCATGGGAAAAAGGAAAAGGAAGGCATTTTAGAAGGTCATATCACAGACTTGGAAATGCTAACATTAGCATCAATAATGCAAAGTGGACAGGAGGAGTCGGAGGTACTAGGAATACCACAGAAAGTGCTGATATCAGGGGCTCCCCTCCCCCTGGAAGTTAAAATAGAAATCAAAAAGAATAAAATTGAGATGGAATCTGTGCCCCTAATTCCTGAGATAAACTTGGTTAACCAAGAATCATCGGCAGTGGGCTCTCAGGAACTCCAGCACAGAGCTAAGAGTGGCAATAAGAATTCCTTGGGACCAAACAGACATAAAACTGGATCCAGATAAGGGGATCAGCATACCCATTTCAGGTGATCCAGAAGTCCATCAAGAAAAAAAGGGTGAATGTGGAACAAAGGGGTATAATTTACAGCTTTGGAGTACTCTGAATAACAATTATACTTACAGGGGGAAAAAAAAGGTCCAAGTACGACAGAAAAGAAAGAGGACGGTCAAATAAACCTTTCAGTTGGCTCCATAAATACATCCCTATGTGAGTCTGAATGCCACCAAACTCAAAACTCACTAACTTCGGATAAACATGATTTAGGGTCAATATGGGACATATTTTATAGATATATACACAAAACCCTTTTATTAAAAAGGGGAGGGAACAGGAGGCTACGGGGCAGTCAGGGTAAGCTGGCCTCCAGTAAACATGTATCACACAACAAGAAACTACCCTGACTCAGTGTCTGATTCTTAGTGAATGATGAGGCACACTATGCCAGTAGTTTATGTGGTGTTGGGCATCTCAAAAATAAATGTGAGGACTGTCCTCACACACCACCAGGTGTCATGCTTCATCATCGGCAATCCTCGCTCTTTAAAAAACGTGTTTGATAAAGAGAGGGCCTACACCTGGAGACAGGGAGGCACTTCTGTAACTAAGTGGGGCCCGTGCTTTAAGAAAAGTGAGTAAGTGATATCTAAAAATCGATGCAAAATACTGCGTAAAAACTTTAATTGTGCAGAATGTGCTTGATATTAAAACTGGTAGTGGTGACTTGGGGTTTAGTACCATACTGATTAAAGTTTTTATGCAGTATTTTGCATCGATTTTTAGATATCACTTACTCACTTTTCTTAAAGCACGGGCCCCCACTTAGTTATAGAAGTGCCTCCCTGTCTCCAGGTGTAGGCCCGCTCTTTATCAAATTCGGTTTTTAAAGAGCGAGGACTGCCGATGATGAAGCATGACACCTGGTGGTGTGTGAGGACAGTCCTTACATTTGTTTTGAGATGTCCAACACCACATAAACTACTGGCATAGTGTGCCTCATCATTCGCTAAGAATCAGACACTGAGTCAGGGTAGTTTCTTGTTGTATGATACATATTTTATAGAACCTCACATCTAACATTAGAAGCTCTTACGCTTCAATCAAACAAAATGGAGGTACAAATTGATGTACTTAATGTCATGGCAAATGCAGTGGCCGGAATAGATCAGAAACTATCAACGCTAAACAGCTTGATAATTAGAGCTCAAACTCAAGCTGCTGCCTCCTATTTGGAATGTACATGCGCCCCAGTAATCAATAAATTGGCAACAATACCGGATGTGATGAATTCTATCCTCGAAGACTTAAAATTGAGTTCTCAAACTGATAGGTCAAATGAATAACTGGAAAATAGGAAACAAAAAGGACATTGAATCAAACAGAAGTATAAACCTTCAAAGTGATGTAGTACAATTGAACTCACTAAATGAAAAGACAAATACGGATAATCCAATATTGACAACAGGACAAGTTCAACAACAAGAAGGGTTGATGCCAAATAACCCTCAAAAACCTATAGGGTTGTCTATAGACGAAAACGCTGAGGACCTGGGGGACATGCAATTAACTTCTCCATTCTTTAATCTGTCAAAAACACATAAGAAAAAGCTACGGAAAGCAAGAAACAAGGCTAAACGTGACTCGTATAACAGCATTCAACATCAAGAAATTGGACAGAAGGAGACTGGAACAATTAGTACAAAGCAATATAATGAAACACTGGGAAACCAGGATATAGAACCACATGGAAAAATGTCTATTCAATTCAACAAAAAAAGCATGAAGTACTTTTCACTTTTCGATAAAGGTGAAAGAGAAAAAACGCTAAAGGAACTGACTAAAGTGGATAGTGAATCCTGTGATCGACAGAATTCGCCGTTTTCAGACACAGAAGGGATTCATATAAACAAAACTCAAAAAGAAGTGGTATTGTTGGAAGATCATAAACCACTAGAGAAGATGTCAGTTGCTAAAGCAGATGTCCTGGTAGAAAAGGCTGAAATACAAAAGCATTCCTGAACTGAGGTAAAAATTGAAGAACTTGGTAATCATGAAACAGGAAGTTATCCAATGCTTCCGATACAAAGAACAATCCGGGTATATCCAAATTTAAATCAAAGTCTAGGGCAAAGTTCAAAACAATATCAAAATCAAAACCACCCAAATAAGAGTATGTACACGACACTAAAGGGCTCGATGGAGCCAATAAATATTCACCGGAATTTATCAAAAGAAGAATATTCAACCAGTCTAAAGGGTGGAAATAAGAAATCAACAATCAACGGTAATACCCAACTCATATTTAATCCTGAATACTGTTCAAGGGGTAGACATGATATATTAAACCGAGGGAATATCCTACATCTTTTTAAAGCAATCCCGTCCCTAGAAAAAATTACAAGTGAAAACATCGAAGCTATTGCATTTCTTTCAAATAAAGAAAGTAGCCAAGAAATGTCATTGTTAACTTTGAATTCTGCATACCTAGTGGAACTAATCATAAATGAGAAAGAAACGTTCTTGAGCTGGGGAATAAAAATTAGTAGGTCTTACCAAACATCATACCCAAGTCCATTTATCTCAAATGAGAGCCCCAAGTATTAACAGGAAAATACAACTCAACAGGTGTTCTCAATATTGAAAAACCCTATAGGTAAAACGGATAAAGCAGTTACATTAATAACGAATAAATCCAAAAAAGAAATGCCGATCAGATTAAATGAAGGATGGATTACAGCGGCACTTCATGGGAGCACCCAACCTTGACAGTATAACTCAAAAAGGCCTAAGGAGGAAATATATAATCACAGTGAATCTATACAACTCTGTTCTTGGAACATAAATGGGATACGATCAAAAATAAAAAGCGTATATCTAATTTCAAAGTTAAACAACTACCAGATTATATTTTTACAGGAAACTTGGGCTACAAACGCACTAATGTTGGAAGGCTATAAAGGATAGTTTGAGCCTGCAATTAAACTAAATAAATATGGCCGCCCTAGTGGGTGCTTAGCAACATTTATAGCTATAGATCTGAAAATGGAGCACGAACAACTGGCCTTAAATTATAACAACTTACTAATAGTAAGGCTACGGTACATGGAAAACAAGAAATTAGTCATTACTACTCATAAACCTATATATACTTCCTACAGCAAGCTCGAGAGAGAACATGTGTACTATCCTTACTAGTTTCTTACTGCAGCAAATGATTGAGGATACATCCATTGAATATATTATCTCAGGGGATTTTAATATAAATCTATTAGTGCCCTATTTCAGAGATGACTGAATCATACAACAGGATTATCTATGGGCAATTCCGCAACAAATGTTACCGACTGAAATTAGTATCACACAAAGTAAAATTGGACTAACTTTCCTTAAAGATATCAAAGCTCTTGTGTTAGGAATTTTAAATGGGAGGTTTTTACAAGATACACCTCCAGCATGGACATTTCATTCACACAGTAATAAATCAAGAATTGATTATTCAATAGCATCTTTGAATATCTTTCACAAAATGTCATCCTTCCATTTGGAAAAAGTGAATGACAATGACCATAGCCAGCAAATACTTGTTATAAAGCTGCATTATACACATCATAAAATATATGCAACTGTACCGGGACATACGGGAACAACTAACTATAGGAGACTATACTGGAAAGAAGACCCCAAAGAATTTACTCACAAGCCGGCTCAAAACTTGGTTAAAGAATGCTTTGAAGAAGAATATTTGACCATAATGGAAAGATGGGCAAACTTCATTAAAAAACGGGTTAATACATATGAGTCTAAACCCCAATATAAGAAGTTTCAAAATAGACAAGGTGACGCGAGAAATAAAATCAAGCTATTACACTCAACGCGGATTATGAGAGGAGCACGTAATAGCCTCCGGAGACAGATAAAAAAAATGCCCAAATGATATGGTTCTACGTTTAAATTTAAAAAATATTAATCATAACCTGCAGAGGTTAATCTGGGATGAAAAAAACCAAGCAAAGCAAGATCTTTGGGCTAAGGTGCTGTATATGAGCAAACAATCGAACTTAAGGAATTTTTGGAAAATGATAAATGGTTTATCACGACCATCTGAAACAGCTGTATCATCTACATTAAGCGAAAAAGACTGGATTACATTTTTAACAACTCACCTTAACTCCAACTGTGAAATCACCCAAAAGGATGACAGTGTAAAGGCGATAGATATGCCAATAAAGGATTTTGGCCACAAAATTGACATAACACCCATGCAAACTAATTCAAAAACAAAAAGATGGTGCCCCCGGTCCCAATGGCATTCCATTCACATTATACAAAAAAAATCCGGCTTTTTGGGCAGAATATCTCACAAAGGTGTTTAAGGAAACTACTGAGACATCAATAATAACAGAAACATGGCAAGGTTTGTTAATATCACCAATATATAAAATAGGAGATTGGGCACAGCCTGGTAACTATCGATTAATTACCTTATAGGATACTGAAGCTAAATTATTTGCTGGAATCCTACTCTCAAAATTAACCACATGGGCAATGGAGAAACAGATAATTCCTCCAAATCAAACTGAGTTTATTCAAAGACTAGGAACCACAACAAATATATTGGTGTTATCAGTATTAATGGATAAATACGCTGCCTAAAAACAACCATTGTATCTGTGTTATGTGGACATTAAAGCAGCTTTTTATCGTGTTCAAAGGCAATTACTTTGGCAGAAGTTGAAAGAGCAAGGAATTCCACCTTCCCTCTTAAGATCGATCCAATTACTCTTTTCAAAAACCTGAGTTAGAGTTCGGATAGGGGAGGGTTCGTATGTATCTAAGGAAATTCCTACTTCCAAGGGCCTAAAGCAAGGGTGTGTTTTGGCCCTATTGCTTTTTAATCTGTTTCTATCAAACTTAACACATGCGATAAATGAAGTGAATGCCTATCTACCAAAACTAGCAGGAACGCATATATCAAATCTATTATATGCAGACGATGTTATCCTGATAAGCCAAACAAAGGTTGGGCTACAGCATCTGATAAATAGAATATCAAGGTACTCACCAGAGAATGGTATGGTTATAAATGTCGCAAAGACAAAAACTATGGAGGTTGACAAAAACGTAAAAGCAAAGTATAAGTATAAATGGTTCCTTCAAAACTTGCCATTAGAACAAGTAAGAACATACAAATATCTGGGAGTACTTTTTGACGATAAAGGATCATTTCATCCACATAAGGCTGAGATACAAAGAAGATCTAACACCTTACTGACTGCATTTAGAACTTTGCAGAAGTAATTAGGAGAGCTGACTTACCTGCCGCTACTAAAAATTATATCGGCAAAACTATTGCCATCTATAACCTACGGTAGCGAAGCACTGTGTGGAAAATACGCTATACTTATTAATAATGTTGTGACAAAAATCTTTAAATCACTTTTTTATCTTCCACATAATTCATCGCCTGCACAGATTAGACTGGAATTTGGCCTAACTAGTCAGCTAATTGTACGAAAAGGTCAATACATCAAAGTATGGAAAATAATTAAAATGGTTAATGTAAATCAAATGTCCACTTTGTTATGGCAGGAGATAAAAACAAATCAGAAGTCTTCATCTGGAAGTATCTACAAGCCGCTTTAGATGATTATTCAGCACATACAATTTGGGATATGCCAATAACTGCGGATTCATTTAAAAAATCTATCAACAAAATTACAAAACATCTATCTCTGCTTAATGATAAAAATTCCCCGGCAAAGAGAGCGCATGCTTGGTCGGTAATAAATGGGTATACAAAATTGAGAGTCCAATTGTACTTAGAAACTCCCTGGTCCTTGAAGCATAAAAATGTGTTCATAAAAGCTCGCTCAGGCATTTTCCCAGGCTCATGCCATGTAATGCCTTGGCTTCGATCAACGGAGACGATGCCCTGTTGCCTATGTGAAATGGGAGAAGAGAACATTATTCATTTGCTGTGTATATGCCCAAAACTTAAAGTTGAAACAAAAGCTATACTTAAGAGGCATTTCAACTCCCGAGGAATACGGACCTGTAGACAAGCATTGATAAGATGCCTTCATGCAGAGGACATAGCACTGAATTCAGCTTTTGTAAAGTTTTTATTAATAGTAAAAAGGGCATTAGATCAGTACGATTAATTTGCGATGACAGATTACAGACCTCAGCTTTTGGAAATGTAATATTAGTAAGAAGGCAAGTAAAATTTACAAGATTAATTTGAGATCAATGCGAGATGTAATATAGGATGTATATAAAAGGAAAAGTTGTACTATGAAATCTGAGCTAGTAAGTGCTGCTATATTTAACCCTAAAGATGAAATTGATCATTTTATTAAATGTACGTTTTATTAACAGTTTTAAATCAAATGTGTATTAATTATATTCTTTTTTATTATAATAGGAATTATTGTTACTATATTGTAAGATTTTAATTAATCAAACAATAAAAAGAAATTGAAATTGAGTAGAGCTGATGCCTCCCCAAGCTTAGACATTGAATTTTTACAAGTAGTGTACAGTAACATGCTTGCAAAAGTTTGGGAACACCAATGAGAATTTGTTAAAAACTGGCAGAGAATGGTATTTGCCCATTTACCTTCAGTGGAATGAGGGGTGATTGGAGGAGAAAATTAAAAGTTAAAGAGTTAAATAATGCTAACACTGAATAAAAAAAAGAAAGTGTGTCTACAGGGGTGCTGACATGTGTTTTACAGAAAAGCAGTTGTTTTGGAAGACGCAGTGTGTGATTTACTGATGGAGTGTGTTGCAGGTAGCCGAAGAGTGGTACTGTAGCACAGTGTGTGGCTCAGTGAAGATGTGTGCAATAGAGAGTGACTGAGTGGAACTGTGTGTGGTCCAGAGTAGCACTGTGTACTACCAGTGTTATTGTAAGAAATGATGAAGCCCAGTAATGGACTGAGCTGAGGAGAACTCAGCACTGAAAGTATGGGCATGAGTGGAGTATGTAGCGATGATATGTGCAGCATATCACCATCATGAAAGTATTTGAATACATATTCTGTGTCTACAAAAGATAGTGAGGGCTCCAGAATGAAGTATGCAATAGACAGCCATTGATAACATTGGTGGGCCATGTGGTCAGTGGGCAACAGAGAGCTCATCATTGATTGTTGGCGGCCCAATAATCTAGTGTGCAATAGAGAACTCAACGTTGAGAATGTGGGCCCAGTGATAGAGGATGTAGTAGAGAGCCCACTGTGGGGCCCAGTGATGCAGTGTGCACTAAAGAGCCATCAGTAATACTGTGCTACAATGAGCAATAGAGTGACATCTCGAGCCCAATTATTGAGTATTCAGTGCAGAGCCTAGCTAGGATACTGTGATCCCAAGGGATAGACTATGCAATAGTAAGTCAACTGTGATAGTGTGAGACCCAGTGAGGGAGTGTGCATCAGAGAATGCACCAATCACACTGAATGCAAGTACCAACTGTTTTATCACACCTTCTGTATACTCTAGTATACAAGAGGATATCTTTTGAGTATGTACGTAACTAAAGTGGTGATGGGGCAATTAGGTAAATAGTCCCTGGGTAAAAATGGTGCAGCTGAACAGAGCATATTAATGAATTGCTTCAGGAGCCATACCAAATTTGATATACCACTGTGATAATATTTTGAAAGCCCTTTTGAGCCCAACCTCAAAGTTAAACAACTGGAAAAATATAGCGTTCACACATCCAGTCCAGATAAAAAAGAGATTTCTTTTCATTCATAAAAGACTGGGTAAAAATAGGGCCAGTTGCAGCATTGTAGCAGTTATCGCAGTCTTTTGGTTTAATTATGACCCAATGAGTCTGCCATTTTGTGGAAGCGAGTTGGGGATGTCTAGTGAAGAATCATATTACAGTGTTGCTTGCAGCAACCTCAAGCCAGCAAGATTCATGACTATTTACAACGAGGGAACAGTGTGGGTGTGCAGTGAAAATCCACATGAACGGTGCTAAATCCATCTGTAAACACAACCATCCTTTCCTCACCTCCGCCCACCAGCTGCTGCTGCTGTCTGATGAGATTCTAATCCCCAGCTCTTGACTGCTCTTTCAAAGCAATTGCAGAATCCTCTTTTAGCATTTTATTCTCAGGACAGGTTTGGAAAAAGTGTATAGAATGCGATCTGAGCCGTTCTTGTTTCTCCAGAAGTCTGGGCCATGGTTTATGCACTGTTAGTATAGGAGGTAGTCATGCGAAGCATTTTGCATAGAAACAATAATAGAGAAAACTGACAGAAAAGGACAAACGGATCTAGGGCCACAGTAATGCTTAATTTGTTCCATTGTTTGCAGGTGGTAGGCATAGGGATTTATTTTTGGGGACCAGGACTTTTTTCATCATCATATTTTAACCTAGAGCAAGAGTGAGAAAAGCAGAAAGGGAGAAAGAAGGAATACTAGAAAAAAAGGAAAATATTAAGAAAGGGAGAAGGCAGAAAAGAATATTAACCTGCAAGAGTAAGATAAAAAGGTAGGAAGTGTAGGATGGGGTAGAAAGAAGCGTGAGGTGGGACCACGCCTAAAGTATTAGGTCCCCATGGCATTTGGCAGCAGGGGTGGGACGTTCTTAAGAAACACATTTGGCTCCTTCACTTATTATTTTACTAACAAAGCACTGGAAGAATCATCCCTGATTTAGGTGTTTAGGTTGTGAAAAAATCTTGAGTACATATTTAGTACATATTCAAAGAATTTATATTACATAAATTGTGTAAATCACCATGGTTCCATAAGAACCATTTACAAAGTTTGAATAAAACTAATACATTGATAGAGCATGCTAGGGATGCTAAACACCACGTGGGTTTTGCACCCATTTATTACAGAAATTACAGTGACTGTTTAACTTTCCTATACTTTGCCATGCATTGTCCGTCACCCGCCAAGGTCAATCTCTCTCCCCAGATAAAGTTCGCCCCCATACCTAACATTCAGGTTAAAATGGCACGTCTGTCTTCAAAGCAAGCTTCAAATAACACTCAGCATGATTCTAATTTTCTTTTTATTTGTACAACTGGAGTAAAGTCAACTATGAACAAGATCCAATGGAAAGCTACAGATTTGCACTAGTTTCTTTATCCTAGTCTTCAAAATCCCAGCTAAAGTATGAAATCAATTATTTTCATAAAGGGCTTTGGGGGGCAGCAGACCAGAGGGAGGTCTGTCCCCTGGGGGCATTGGAGGAATACAGGTACAGTCTAGATGACTGGGCTTGTTGGGCTATATCCGCTAAAAGATGTAGCCCAAGGGATATATAACTCGCCATTTTGGGCCTGCCACCCACCATTTTGTTGGTAGGAGTACACGGTGACAGCCCTTAGCTTAGAGACAGTTTTTCTCTTAGCTGTAGTTTTTCTTAGCGGTAGAGCATAACGTTCAGAGTAGGCCCAGTGTCGTTTTTAAGCGATTGTTGTCCTTACTGTATTGCCAAAAGTGTAAATGGCACGATGCAGGACAAGTGACTTGGGCTGGGTGTTTGGATCTCCTGGTTTAGGAGAGTGCAGTTTCGCAGTCGGTGTGGCCAGTGAAACGTGCGTCCAGCTGTGTGGCGGCCGCAATTATGGCATGCTCCCCTCCGTGGGGCCCAGCTTTGGCTCAGGTGAGTGTTCGGGGCCACCTGTGAGTACGAGAGGCGCAGCCCCTGCAGCCAGGGGAGAGAGGGGCAAGGGAGGGGCCATGGGTGATGAGCGGCATTGTTCAAGACATAAAGGGGCGGGGGAAGCTGCATGTGAGTGACCAGTTGTGGCCCATTAAAGGCCCCTCGGGGTCGCGACAGCATGTCGAAGGCTGTCAGCCTTCTTAAGTCAGGAGGGGAGGGGGAAGGGCCTGCGCATAATGCAGTGATAGAGCAACCAGGACCTTCAGTGGGGGGCGTGCTGCAGGCTATGCTGGGGGCATTGGTGTAGTGGAGGAGCAGGCCTCTGATGAGGAGGAGGACCGGACCTTGACCACGGGGAGGCAGCTTCAGTCTGGACTGGGAGGGGACTCTGGTCTGGGCAGAGTGGAGGTGGCTGGAGACTGGAGGGGGGTGCTGATCAAGACATATTGGAGGGACTGTAGGATGAGGAAGAGAGCGGGGGTCCCCTTGCCCAGGAATTAGGGAGGGATGGGATTGGATGGAGCAGTCCCCAGAGACGGACCATGGGAAGTAGGAGCCCCTGGCACATACTGCAGATGAAGAACAGTGAGCAGGCAGACGTAGTGACCGCCAAGGGACTCTGGTGGTGAGTGATAACGCACAGGTGGCACAACGCGGCAGGCCCTCTACGAAGGCCACTGCCATGCTCGAGTTGAGTGGCGGGGAGGAGCTGGGGATGGAGTGATAGTATTCCGTGGCTCAGATATTTGAAACTAACCTTTTAAGATTTCGGACTAATTGATCTTTTAAATAATCCAGCTGCATTGCCCCAAAAAGTAAAACCAATGATTAAAGCTGCTTATGCAGTAAGGGCTAGTGCATTTCATACAAAAGCTTTGAGTCTGTAGCATTCCGTGGCTCACTTGGGTTTACTAACAAACCAACCTCAATTTTACTTGACTTTTACTAGGAATCAGCAACATAGATTTTATTTGACTAGATTTCGTCTCTCTTTGGTGCATTTTCTGGTAGCTTTTCCAGAACAATGCATCTGGTCTGACAACCTTGTCATGTTCCATGTAATAATATGATAAAACAGAGCACTTTGCAGTTTGTTATGTTTTTCATTTTGTACAAGAGTGTAAGAGCTACATTTTTGTTCCCATTGTTGCGACCACTCCGTCCATGTGCTTATATAGATGGTTTGAATTATTTGCTCTCTTTGCAGTCTTCAGATATTTGCTAGGCGGTTTTAAGCTTTATTAGAGGAGCTATGTCTATTAGGAAGCTGTACGGATAGCAGTGGGTAGGAATTATATGTAACCTCTAGTTTTATTATCTGATTATATTTCAGCATACATCTGCCATATTGTATGGAGGATAGTGGTTTTATTGCTCTGTGAATGGATTGTGTTTTTAATGATGTAATTTATTGATTCACTTTTATGATTTATTTTTAATTTGAATAAAGCTTGCTTTGACTGAGTGGGGGACATCTTCTCAGAAATCCCACAAGGTCTATGCTAGGCAGGATAGATGGGGTCAGAAAAGTGGGAGGAGTGATAGGACAGTACAGTTGTTAGGGGAAGGAGGAGTACAGGGTTAGTCATCAGAGGTACCAGGGCGCTGCACACCGTGCCTACTTTCTTCGTTGCAGGTGTCCAGCCTACGGCAGGTTTCGGACCTGAGAGAGTACAGTGCAGCTCGCATACCCCTGGGGGAAGACAAGGCATGGCTCAGAACAGTCAGCCAGAGTGCAGCGTGGGACCCAGCCATATATGGCACACAAAGGTCTCCGGGAGGCCTTGCCATGGCCATACCAGGAGCGGAGTGGAGCATCTATGGTGTGGGAGGTGCATGGTTTCAGACAGCCTGCACCGGAGGAACGCCTGAGTAGGGTTAGTACAGCCCCTCTGGAGATAGCTGAAGGTAGCCCTATGGGAGTGCAACGGGAGCCACAAGTCATGGTATGACCAATGGTCCTGTGGGGCCCGCATGGTAGAAAGAGTTATTTGATTATGGAGACGATAGTCTAGAGGAAGGAGAGATTGTGGACACAGAGGTGCAGGACCTCTTGTTGCCGTCAAAGGGGAGTATGGGCACCATGTGGGAGGGGAGTTAAATTAATCCCACATTTAGTGCCGTTTTTCAAGTTCCACTTGAGGCGCCGGGATGCTCAACAGGCGAGCAAGGGGCGTGGAAGCAACATACACTGGCAAGGTGGCAGGCTTCGGAGCGGGCACCGACCTTACAGCCAGGTAAGAGTACAAATATGAATGAAGTCTCAGGTCTGGTCATGGTGTCCACTGGAATGGATATGGGGTGCGAGTGGAAAAAGGAGGCATGACTGCAGAAGGGCAGGGATGTCAGGGACACAAGGATAGGAACGGATCGACAGAAGCAAGAAGGGGCAGAGAAGTTAGGGAGTGACAATGTGAGAGTACATGCAGTTAGAAGGATACATACAGGTTTAGACATGTATAAGGTTATGGCAACAGGTGTAGGGGAAGAAGATAAATGGGGCTAAGAGGAATGTTGAGGATGCAGAAGGGAGCTCAAAATATGTAAGCTCCCATACATGGGGGTTACCAAGCCACTGGGGTCACATCTGATGTTTTCCACCAAGGAAACAATTTGGAAGGATGAATATGTAGAGATATATAAACTCCTCCTTGGAAAACTCAGGGCAAAGGAAGGCTCCAAAGAGGAGGAGTATGAGCTGGTTAAGCGATCACAGATACCCATGCCCATTGAGAATTGGACGGCGGGGTTCCTGATATACGTCAGCATCTATTGTGAGAACTACCCAAAGAGAAGTGTAGCTATATTCAAGTATATGGATGTCATACGTAAGGCACAAATATCCTTTGGCAGTAACGCTTGGGCTCAGTATGATGAAGAGTTCCGGGCACGCATGGAATTGGACCCTAAAGCAAAATGGGGGGAGTTGGATACAGATCTATGGCAGCAAACAATGGGCTCAGCCAAATTTGAAAGACCATATACACAGCAAGTGGTCTGCCCATAGTATATCAGTCCTTTCAAGCCGGGAGGTTGAGGGAGTCCAGTAAGACCCAGGGAGGTTCACAAGGGGCTTGTTGGGATTTCAACAAGGGGCTGTGCACGAGGGAGTACTGTAGATTCAAGCACCAATGCTCCAACTGCTCAGGGAGGCATCCCCTCATCAATTGCTGCTGCAATGCCGTGTTTACGTCAGGGACCCAGCAGGGGTCACAATTCACAATGGCAGCAGAATTCACGCGGTGTGAGAGGCTCCAATGCAGGAAGTTACGGGTGCGGAGAGGAGTGCAAGGACCTCAAGGGAAAAGCTCATACGCTGGTTAAGTTAGATAGACTTACATTACACAGCCAGCATTCCATTTACTACCTGTGCACCCAGAGGATTTTCAATTGCTGGGTAAACAATTTGAGCGGTAATGGTATGTGGACAAAGCCTTCCAATGCGATGCTTGGTTTGTGTGCTCTCTTTGAGCATTTCGTCACTTTGCTACAGTGACTTTACATGCAAGGGATGGTTCACAAGATGATGACACACTATCTCGATGACTTTTTTATGGTCACGGACTCTGGTTCCGCAGACTGACAGCGTCTGCTGGTAAGTTTTAAGGAGCTCATAGAGGACATGGGGGTTCCCTTGGCTCCAGAGAAAATGATGGTACTGGTGACCACCATTTCATTTCTAGGAATTGAATTGGATTCGGTGGCTATGATAGCGCACCTTCCACAGGACAAGTAGTTAGGAATGTGAGTGCTATTGGACACGATGCTGGCAAAAACAAAGGTCACGGTGCAGGAGGTTCAAGTGCTCTTAGGACACCTAAACATTGCATGCAGGGTGGTGAGGGCAGGTAGGACATTCTGTAGGAGGTTAGGTTTAGCACTTTCGGGGCTTTCCCTTCCGAACCATCATGTTAGACTGTCTGCAGGAGTGAAAGCAGATCTGCAGAAGTGGAGAGGTTTTCTGGACTCATTCAATGGCATTCCAATTCAGGTACAGCAGGATTTTGACTGGGATATGCAGATTTTTTCAGATGCATCAGGAGGCATAGGCTTTGGAATGGATTGGCAGGGACACTGGTGTGTGGAGGAATGGACAGACTGTTGAAAAATTGGAAGACGAAGCATTGCGTTTCTTGAATTTTTCCCTTTGGTGGTAGCTGTCCCAGTGTAGGGTGCAGGGTTACAACACAGGAAGGTACTCTTCAGGATGGACAATATGGCAGTGGTTCAGGTTGTCAACAGGCAATCAACGGAGACACTCAGGTTCCTAAGTTGCTGAGGGTGTTTGTGCTTGAATGCTTGCAGAAGGATATTGTGTTTCAAGCTAGGCATGTACCAGGTGTGGACAATGACATTGCAGGTGCTTTATCTCGTTTCCAGTGGGAGAGCTTCCATGGACTGGCCACAAAGGTGGACAGGGACAGAACTCGGATGCCACTGGAGTTATGGACAGTGGGAGACAGAAGATGTGGCAGCTGGTACGGAGAACCCTGGTGGTGTTTACACATGAGGCATATTATCAGGCTTGGGGCGAATTTTTGAGCTTTGGAGCTTGTCACCGCGTGGGTGAATGGCAGAGAGTAGAAGACATGGTACAGTTCATACTGAGGCTGACAGAAAAAGGTTTATCCAGAGTAATGATCAAAGGAAAGCTGGCAGGCATTGCTTTCATGGGGAAACTGCTGTAGGGGTATGCACCTTCTGCAGGAGAGTTGGGTAAGAGGATGTTAGAGGATTGGGCTAGGGAACAAAGTAGGGTGGTACATAGAAGGAAGCCTCTGTCTTGGCAGGTTTTTTGTAATTCATATTTTGCCAGACGTTATTATGCTCAAGTTGAAACCGGTCTGTTCTCCACTCTAATGACGTGGATGTTTTTTGGGGCCTTTCGAGTTTCAGAATTGTTGGGGGGGGGGGCAGAATGACAAAGGTTTGAAATGGGAGGATGTTAACTTCAGACAGGACGGTGTTGAAATCCACTTGCTCCGGTCAAAAACTGACCAACGGTCGAGAGGGACGACAGTGCTCTTGCAGGTTCATGAGGAAGAAGTATGCCCAGTGACATGGGGTAGGGGCTTACAGGGGTGGTTTTCACTCACCAGCAAGGGGAGCGGGACACTTCCTTCCAATTATTGGAAGTCTTGAGAAATGTGTGACAAAGTTAGGGTTGGTGGCTAAGGACTTTGGTATTTAAATATCAAGAGGAGAGAGAGGATTAGAGAACTAGTCCTTATCCCCAAAGTTAGTATATATCATCAAAAGGGACTAGGCTGAAGGTATGTGATAACGCAACATAGTATGATCTTTGTAAAAAGAAAAGGATTTTTTCTTTTTAGAAAGCCCTCACCCACCAACCTAGTTGGTGGCATGCTTCATCATCGGGCCCACCTGGTGACACCGAGTGTGTCCCTGGTGTGCTTCAACGCCTGATTTACAGCGGAGCAGGTATCTTAACTGAGTGTGCAGTGAGGTGATGTGAAAGTGAATTTAAAAAACTGTACAATGGTCCCATTACCCGCAGGGTTTGTTTTAATGTTTGGGCCTCTGGCAGTAATAAAAACCAGGCAACGGATGTGCGTGGAGTGATAGTTAAGAACTCCTACATCCAGAAACGGTCTACATGTTTCAGCCAGGCCTTACGTGTATACTGGCTTTCCTCAGGACCTATAAATATGTGAGTTGTGAGATCTAAAACTGGGTTTATATATTAGACCAAAGATGTGTAGCACGCTCTAAGGTGCACTATGTGTAAGGGGGGAATTTCCCTCTTAAGGCATTCCTGTAAAGCAAACACATAAAACGAAACATACATACAAACATACAATTATACTGCAAGGTTAGGCAGGGTTGCATTTAGTCACGGTCAGAAATATACTGGTGTGGTGACTGTCACAAACGCGGCAAAAAGCGGCGGTGAAATGCCGAACTGGCGGCAATGTGTGGCATATACCGGTATATGCGCTATAGTGAAAGAGTTGTACATGTGGATAAATGAAATTGCTTAAATAGAGGCCTTTCTTACACTTGCGATTAGCGGAAGTGCCTCATGAGAATCCGGAAGGGGTTCTAGCTGATAGATAAAACCTGGGGAGAAAAAACGAAGAACGGCGAAATGGCCGAGGTAAAGCGCAGGAAAGGGAGGCTTACCGTTGGAAATGGTAGAAGAGCAGCTCCCCGTAGCCCCACTTACTACATTACAGCTCTGGACCCGCATGAAGACCTAGTTGGCTGTTTCGGATCTCTGATGATGTGTGGCCCGGGTCTGGAAGGCGCTTATATATCCCGCAAATTAGCGGAGGAAACAGGTGTGCTCGAGTTTAGTCTGTGAATGAGAGAGTAGGAGGGAGGGGACAACATAGAAAACAGACTAAAGGAGGCCATCAGTGTAACATAGGCCCTATCGGATGATGCAGGGCATGTGTGCCCGGTAGTCGAGGTAACTGACAACGCGTCTTGGGAGGTGGGCGTGGCCAAATTTGTGGTGACGCGGGCGTCTTTTGCCAGATAACTGTTTAGTGGGGAGTCCCGATACTAAACAAAACACCAAATTAAAATTATTCGTGATTAAGCCCCTCTATAGTTGAGACAACAGCACTGACAAAGGATAAAAACGCTGGCCGGAATTGGTAGCGTGGACCGCCACGTGTATCCGTCCACTATGTTTCTGTACTGTGTCTATAGGAAGTACATCTTAAATAGACTCCTGGCGCGTGAACATGACAGCTGAGTGTCTAATGTTGGACATTATGAGTAAGAAGACAGCCCTTCATGTAGCAAGTAAGAAAGTTAGTAGGTGAGACTGTGCCAGGGGATAGAATCGTTTAACCCCTGGAGCTGGGTGGATAATCGATAAATCCACCGTTGTTCCTTAGAGAGTAAGAATTTGTCATTGTTGGGATTACTGTGATCAAAGTGTTCGATCACTGTCCAGGACATGTCATTCGTGGTGTGCCCTAGTTGTAGGTAATGATCTGTCAGGCGACTGATGTTTTTCTTGCACCGTATTGTACTGCGGTGTTCAACTATTCTGGTCCTGACTTTGCGTGTCGTCATCCCTACGTAGCGTAGGACGCAGGGGCATTCAATTAAATATATCAGGTTTGATGAGTTACAGTTGGTGTGGTGTAACTGTTTCCAGGTTGTTCCCGGTTCCAGGTCGAGTGTTTTGGACGGGCGTGTGAGGTGGCATACGCTGCAGTTATTACTTGGGTAGTGTCCCATGATCTTGGGGAGACCCCATGTGTTCAGTATTGTGTTTACTGGTGGTCTATGGAGTAATCTTGGCCGTGTGGATACCAGTCGGTCCTTCAGATTACTAGCACGTTTATAGGCAAATAGCGGTGCTTCCCAGTTTCTATTGCCTGAATTCAGAATACGCCAGTTCTTGTGGATTATATTGGATACTTTGTTGGAGCCATCATTATACGTGGTGACACAGGTCATGGGTTGATTGAACATTTCTCGTGTCGTATTATCCAACAAGGCTTCACGGTTTTGGTTGCGAGCTCGTTTTCTAGTTTTCTGCATGATCTTGCGTGGATATCCTCGGTCATAAAGTTTAGAAACTAGCTGATTGCTTGTGGTAATCAGTTATTTGGCTACAGTTCCTGCGTATTCGTAGGAACTGCCCGAAGGGAAGGTTTTCCCTAAGGGGTCGAGGGTGGAAGCTATCAAACCGGAGGAGGGAGTTCCTGGCTGTCGGTTTGTAATGGGTGGTAGTTTTTAAGGTACCATCCTCCGCTGTTATGTTGAGGTCCAGAAAAGCCAAAGTGGTGGCACTAGATGTACATGTAAATCTTAGGTATGGGTCCCTTTCATTTAACCACAAGAGGAAGGATGTCAGAGATGCTGGAGTGCCTGTCCAGATCAGAAAGATGTCATCAATATAGCGGCGCCATACTTTAATGTTGGAAGTGTATGGATTATTGGTGGGGGATATGTGTGTCCGTTCCACCACTTTGGCTTTTCTGGACCTCAACATAACAGCGGAGGATGGTACCTTAAAAACAACCACCCATTACAAACCGACAGCCAGGAACTCCCTCCTCCGGTTTGATAGCTTCCACCCTCGACCCCTTAGGGAAAACCTTCCTTCGGGCAGTTCCTACGAATACGCAGGAACTGTAGCCAAATAACTGATTACCACAAGCAATCAGCGGCACTAGTTTCTAAACTTTATGGCCGAGGATATCCACGCAAGATCGTGCAGAAAACTAGAAAACGAGCTCGCAACCAAAACCGTGAAGCCTTGTTGGATAATACGACACGAGAAATGTTCAATCAACCCATGACCTGTGTCACCACGTATAATGATGCCTCCAACAAAGTGTCCAATATAATCCACAAGAACTGGCGTATTCTGAATTCAGGCAATAGAAACTGGGAAGCACCGCTATTTGCCTATAAACGTGCTAGTAATCTGAAGGACCGACTGGTATCCACACGGCCAAGATTACTCCATAGACCACCAGTAAACACAATACTGAACACATGGAGTCTCCCCAAGATCATGGGACACTACCCATGTAATAACTGCAGCGTATGCCACCTCACACGCCCGTCCAAAACACTCGACCTGGAACCGGGAACAACCTGGAAACAGTTACACCACACCAACTGTAACTCATCAAACCTGATATATTTAATTGAATGCCCCTAGCGTCCTACGCTACGTAGGGATGACGACACGCAAAGTCAGGACCAGAATAGTTGAACACCGCAGTACAATACGGTGCAAGAAAAACATCAGTCGCCTGACAGATCATTACCTACAACTAGGGCACACCACGAATGACATGTCCTGGACAGTGATCGAACACTTTGATCACAGTAATCCCAACAATGACAAATTCTTACTCTCTAAGGAACAACGGTGGATTTATCGATTATCCACCCAGCTCCAGGGGTTAAACGATTCTATCCCCTGGCACAGTCTCACCTACTAACTTTCTTACTTGCTACATGAAGGGCTGTCTTCTTACTCATAATGTCCAACATTAGACACTCAGCTGTCATGTTCACGCGCCAGGAGTCTATTTAAGATGTACTTCCTATAGACACAGTACAGAAACATAGTGGACGGATACACGTGGCGGTCCACGCTTACCAATTCCGGCCAGCGTTTTTTATCCTTTGTCAGTGCTGTTGTCTCAACTATAGAGGGGCTTAATCACGAATAATTTTAATTTGGTGTTTTGTTTAGTATCGGGACTCCCCACTAAACAGTTATCTGGCAAAAGACGCCCGCGTCACCACAAATTTGGCCACGCCCACCTCCCAAGACGCGTTGTCAGTTACCTCGACTACCGGGCACACATGCCCTGCGTCATCCGATAGGGCCTATGTTACACTGAGGGCCTCCTTTAGTCTGTTTTCTATGTTGTCCCCTCCCTCCTACTCTCTCATTCACAGACTAAACTCGAGCACACCTGTTTCTTCCGCTAATTTGCGGGATATATAAGCGCCTTCCAGACCCGGGCCACACATCATCAGAGATCCGAGACAGCCAACTAGGTCTTCATGCGGGTCCAGAGCTGTAATGCAGTAAGTGGGGCTACGGGGAGCTGCTCTTCTACCATTTCCAACGGTAAGCCTCCCTTTCCAGCGCTTTACCGCGGCCATTTCGCCGTTCTTCGTTTTTTCTCCCCAGGTTTTATCTGTCAGCTAGAACCCCAGCCGGATTCTCATGAGGCACTTCCGCTAATCGCAAGTGTAAGAAAGGCCTCTATTTAAGCAATTTCATTTATCCACATGTACAACTCTTTCACTATAGCGCATATACCGGTATTCGCCACACATTGCCGCCAGTTCGGCATTTCACCGCCGCTTTTTGCCGCGTTTGTGACAGTCACCACACCAGTATATTTCTGAACGTGACTAAATGCAACCCTGCCTAACCTCGCAGTATAATTGTATGTTTCGTTTTATGTGTTTGCTTTACAGGAATGCCTTAAGAGGGAAATTCCCCCCTTACACATAGTGCACCTTAGAGCGTGCTACACATCTTTGGTCTAATATATAAACCCCGTTTTAGATCTCACAACTCACATATTTATAGGTCCTGAGGAAAGCCAGTATACACGTAAGGCCTGGCTGAAACATGTAGACCGTTTCTGGATGTAGGAGTTCTTAACTATCACTCCAAGCACATCCGTTGCCTTGTTTTTATTACTGCCAGAGGCCCAAACATTAAAACAAACCCTGCGGGTAATGGGACCACTGTACAGTTTTTTAAATTCACTTTCACATCACCTCACTGCACACTCAGTTAAGATACCTGCTCCGCTGTAAATCAGGCGTTGAAGCACACCAGGGACACACTCGGTGTCACCAGGTGGGCCAGATGATGAAGCATGCCACCAACTAGGTTGGTGGGTGAGGTCTTTCTAAAAAGAAAAAATCCTTTTCTTTTTACAAAGATCATACTGTGTTGCGTTATCACATACCTTCAGCCTAGTCCCTTTTGATGATATATAAGGACTTTGGTACTCATTCTTTTAGGATCGGGGTAGCAACGGGGGCAGGCAAGAGAGAGTGGTCTACTGAACAAATAATGGGGTTAGGCAGGTGGTTGTCCAATTGTTTCCAGAGGTATGTTCGGAGCGATGAGGGGGAAAGGGGTCACTGTTAGTTCGAATGATGTGCTTACACTATTTTCTCCTTCAGGTTCGGTTCGAGGTCCTTTGGCTTCTGGCTTGTCGGTGTGGATTTTCAGACATTCTTTCATTAAGTGGGCAGACCGGGTGGCAGGGGAAAGTACTTGGGGTAGGAATTTGGGTTTTCAAAGCTGCTTGTTGTCAGTCGAGTGGTTTGGGAAAGGAGGCATTAGGTGGAGGGAGTTGGTACCCAAACTCAACAAGTTGATGATTAGGAGCATTTGCACGGATATTTTGTTAATCCATAAAGGCGAAAACAACGTAGTGGTTGAGAAAGGTTTGGCATTTTTGAGATCCATGAAAGAAGAGTTGAGAGAGATAAAATTACAATGGTCAGGGTGTTTTGTATCCTCAACGGAGTTTACCCCCAGGAGGTGTCGGAGAGGTGCGTCCAAGCCATCAGCCATAGATAAAGGCAGGAGAAAGGTAAATAAAGAAATGCAATGTGTCTGTAGGGATGAGGGTTTTGGCAGGCTACAGCATGTTGATTTACGTTATGAAGAGGTTGAGTTTTTCAGGAAAGATGGAATACATCTTTTGGAGTATGGGATGAGACTATACTTGCTGGAGTTGAGGGAGTTTTTTTAGGACTTTGAGGAGACAAGAGTGAGTTATTTGCATGGGGGACAGAAAAAGTCAGGCTGGTGCCTTTTTCTGGTGGTGGTTGGCCTACAAGTTTGCAGGCCTTTACTTAAGGTTATTTTGTTTAATATGGGCTAATCAGACAGAAAGGGAGGGTCTCAACAAGCCCACACTGGACGTTCTGGAGTTAAAAGGTTACGTCATAAGAATATCAAGTTGAACATAGGTCAATTGGTTCACTGCTAAGCAGAAGTGCACCTTTAAAGGGAGATAATCAGTGAAGTCCTATAGGTCATGATGTGAAAGTTTGAAGGGTATGAATACGGGGGACGGTTTTAGGGGAGGGGAAAGGAATGTAGGTTGCTGAATGTATAGTGAGGTTTTAGTTCTGTAAGGCATTAGGCCGAGGATGTCTATGTGATACGCACCTGTTTCAATAAAGCAGCCTTTTCCACACACACACAAGGAGTCAGTGGTCTGTAATGTGCCCCATTTCACCCAATTCCTTTGTGGTCACGCTAAACCAAAGATGTAATTAAAATAAACTGCTGATGCCCGTTTCCAATTCTAACATTGTATTTGACGAAGGGACGATTGTGGGACCTGAATACGACTGAAATAACAAAGCAAACGTGACAGTAATCTTTTTTTATACTAAATTCCATTTTGTTACCTACAGTAGGGTTGCAGGAATTAACTCATAAAAATGTCTTCCATGTCATCTCCTCAATTATATAATGGCGCACATTAGCTCCTTTATCTGTCCGTACTACCAGCTTGCAGCTTACTCCTTGGCAGTTTACTGCATGAAAGATTTCCAGTTGAATTGTGGCGTGCTTGCAAAAATATTCATATAAAGTATCTCTAATATACATGGAAATACCCTAACATGTTAGGGAGTCTCCGATGAAAACACTATGGGGCCGATTCCGATCTCGGCCGGTAGGGCTCCGAATCGGATTCGGCGTAACCGGATCCGATTCGGAGCCCTATTTCCCGACCGATTCGTACGCGCGTCCGGGCGAACGAGTACGATGCGAAATCGCCGACCGACTCGTCCGGGCGTCCCGACCGCTCTGACCGACTCGTACCCGGGTCTAACCGCACCGACCGACTCGCTCGGACTCGACTCGCACCGCGCAATGGAGACGTTCCCCGGCCGGGTAAGTACGATGCGCGCCGCGAGCAGTCCGACCGAACCGCGCACTCCGGCTCGAAAGAGCAGTCGGAGCCGTACTTTGGGGGTCCGTGTCGGACCCCCTGTACGCGTAGCCGTGCGAAGTCGCACACAGGGGGACCCATGGGTCCCCCTACCTGTGCGTGTACGGCACGAGTCGCTCGCCGCGTACACGCTGTAGGGGGCGCCCTTGTCCGCCTCGCACCCATTGAGTCAATGGGAGCCCGCGTACGCGTTGTACGACCGGCTCCCATTGACTTCAATGGGAGTCCGACCGACTCGAGTCCGATGGCATACGTGAGCATCGTACTCGTTCGGTCGGGCTGCACGGGTCCGATTCGGTCGGAAATCTCTCCGGATCCGGCTCGGTCGGAGAGATTTCCGGCCCGAATCGGAATCGGCCCCTAACTGTACACCCCTATGTCCAGAATATTTCCAGTGTCCACATTTGTTGATGGAATTTCTGCAAGCATTGGCTGTCATTGGTGAATTTTTCACCAAATTATTCAGCACCAAAGTGACTCTTCTTAGAAGATAAAGCCACTTTGTCATGGAAACATCCATCACCCTAGCAACCCTCCCTAAATATGACAGTTTCTGACCACACTCTTGGCAAAGGTTGCACAGTAAGTCTGATAATATGGTGAATGGAAAATTTGCCAACCAATAGCTATAAAAGGCATTAAAAGTTATAGTTTACTCACTGGCACTTTCCTGCGCTTCAAGAAAGCAAATAGGAGATTCTGCTCACTTTGACAGTTCATCTCCGTCTCTGTAATCATAATCCACAGTTTATTCACGTCAACAATTGTTTATTTGTTCTCTGGTTGAGCCCTAACCAATTACCTTGTCTTCTCACATCTTCCTGCTATACAGGGGAAGGTTTCGGGTTATTTGAGTTTGTTAATCTGGTTTTATTTTAAATATTTTAATTTTTCTCTTCAGGGAACCTAGTTGGCTTTCCCACTTTCCCAGTAAACGTTTAAGGGTCTGCAGGCAGAGCTCTTCAGAAGTAAACATTCCCACTTATACTTGTGAACTGTGCCTGTAAACTGCACCTCAAGCTGGGTTTCCTTAGCCATCTATTTGCATGGGAAGCAAGGTCTCTGAAATAAAGTGTTTGCATTTACTTAACAGCTGCTTGGTTGTAGATGTACTCTCTTATGACTGCATCAGGAATCTAAATTATTAGATTATTAGATTAATTATGCCTTGCAAATCAGACTTTACGCCCAAAATGTGTCACCATTGGATGGAAATAAAACTTAAGGTTTAATTCAGGCCTCTACAATGTAAAGTTCTGGCCTAAGATTATGTTAGGTACATTTTTAAAGATACTGTAGTACTGTGTCATGTATTAACATCTACTTCCGATATGCCATGGTGATTTTTCTCACTACAGTGCTATTGCATTTTGAAGAAAGTTTGATTTATGTTTGTGTGTGGGGTGCTCTTACATTTTTTTTCACTTTTCTGAAAAGTAACATCGAATTGGATGTTGTACTTGTTGTGATATATACATGGCCAGCTTTAGCTTTGGTGGTACCCGGTGCAACGATCTTTTTTGCTCCCCCCATGTCCCCCATGCTCAGATTCTCTCACTACCACCCAGCAAAATTAGTGCCTCTCATCTCTCCATAACCCCTTTCTCACATACATGTCATTTGTTTTAAGACGCTGGTAAAGACTGGCTTCACTAATCCACTCAGCTATCCTCATAAAATACAGATCTGTTCTCTGCAGCAGGCATATTAACCCTCTGCTCTACTTTATGGCGAGTCAAAACTGTCACTCCAATACCTCTCTCAAGATGTTATCTTGACATTTTTATGGCTGCCTGAAAGCTGGACGCACAAGGAGCTACACAACATGTGCTTATAAATCTTAAGTTATTGCTAAACACAGCGCACCCTCCCTCCCCCCCAGGTCAGTGGCCCCCTCCAGGTCAGCGCCCAGTGCGGCCGCACCTGTTGGACTGCCCTAAAGCCGGCCCTGGATATATTTCATTAGCCTTCCACTATTCAATTAACGCCTTTGTTCCTCTTTTACTTTGTTTAAATGACTCACGTCCCAATATATTGTCACATTGCAATGACAAAAGACATTAAAGTTACTGTCAAGTCACTTCCCTTTGTGATGCTATGTATTAGACATTGATTCCACAAGTATATATCAAAATGTCAAACTGAACTTTTAAATGTTTGCTGAATGACCATCGCATGATTAAAACGGAGCTAAATAGGGAACTATCTTGTTAATGAATAACATTATCAAAAAGTCTTTCTGACCAATTGCTGTTTTTCCGCTCCCCTAAAGTACTTACCAAATGTCATCTTTTTTCAATGTGTTCTTCTTTATATTTTGGCTATCAACAATCCAAAAAGATTGACGAAGAAACTCCCCAATTGGAAGCACAGACTGATGAACCAGAACCTCTGCCCACTTCTCTTGAAGTGGAGGCTTCCCCTGCGGAACCTACAGAAGTAATGGAGGAGGTTGTGGTGAGTTCCCTTCTATGGGCAATTTCTATCGACTTCCAAAGCATCGTACTACTTCATGCACTTACATTTTTTCATCACTTTGCTTCATTTCATTGATTCATCAGTCTATTTTTTCCTTTTTAATTCTCAAGGGAGATGAGAGGGTGGTGCTATTGGGTGTACCCCCCAGGTGTGTTCAATGCTGATATAATTTTGACAAAATGCAATTGAGAAATTGAGAGAAAAGCCATTCTGTCTTTGTGAGATATAAGGGATAAAATTGGGCGAGAGTGCTGTGATGTCTCTTTTGAAAGTTAGTGGGAATCAAGAGACTTAACCACACAAGATGATAAGTAAACTCCCAAAAAGAATTAGCATATGCACTTTTCTGCTTTTCCAGTTCTCAATTTCTACTTGTCTTTTGATTCCTTAATTAAGCCTACGGATTGCTTGGCATCATTTCTTCTGAAAAATCTTTAAGTAAATCAGTGCTGTTTTTTTAATATTGGTGCACTGGAGAAGGAAAGGAACATGTCCATGCATTGAAACACATTTTTGGCACAACACCTCTTGGTTGATGCGTGACGATTCAGCAGTTTACCGGTCTGAAGAGCTCTTGATGTGCTTCTTAAGATGGTTTCTAGTCCACAAAAAACATCACATTTACACCCAGCGGTTTACAACCTTGCAATTCACAAAGGTTTACAAGTTATATCTGGAAACCTGTAACAATGGCAGGTTTTCCAGCGTACCCTTGGAAAACTTTTGTGAAGCTAATATTTCAATGAGCATATATATTCACGTGTACATTTGCTTCTTCGAAAATTTAGTGTGGCGCCTAAGTATCTTGCTTATATTGGCTTGTTGGCTCTTTTGTATACTAATAGCAGGTGAGTTCTTGGAAAAGTCCAGAAGCAATATATCACTTGCACAGACCTTTCCAGTTCCTTTTCTAAGCTTATGCTCAGATGATATGCCTGTGGACTCGTTTTCCATGATGTGATTGAAATTTAAAGATATTTTAAACCATATCCTGTCTTGTTACTTTGGTAGTATGCTGAGGCCTGTCTCTCCTCCCACGTTGACAATAGCGCAGGCCCTGAACAATAATTAATGACATGCTTTGACCAAGGGCCTCTTCAGTGCACAGTCTTTTGACATGACCTTTTCTGGTTATCCTTCTTTCTGTCTATATGTCAACGCACGGTTATTAATTTTCTTCTTGTAGAAAATTGGATTTCATAGAGGCGCATTTGCTGAATTACTGCAAAGGGGAGCAGGTGTGATTTTGAGAACCTTGTGATTTAGTGGCTCTATAAGCAAGATTGAAGCTATTTCAATTATAAATATTGTTCTGGAACTTATAATTTGGTCATGCAATGTTTCTTCCAGACCGCAAATTCCCAGCCCAACCATGTAGTTGGTTTGTAAGATTCTTAAATAGGTCTCGTGTGTCAAACTTTAAAAAAAAATCTTTTTATTAAACAAAAGAACAAGCTTCAAAGACAGAGCATACATGGACATACATTTGCGGGTTATGAAAATGGCCCGGTAACCCCGTAGCCCTCCGATATATCACACCAAATTACATGTTGCGCACTTCATCGCGGAACTAGACTGAACTCATCGCTTAACTCTCATAGAATGACATATTGGACACACCTCAAGGTCCCAATCCCAGGTCTCTATACTGAGCCCATGCCCCCCATGTTTTCTCCCACTTTCGGGGGCATCCCCGGCTTTGATAGACCACTTGTTCCGCGCTATAACACCAGTCCATATCGCACATCCATGCTTTCACTGTCGGGGGCTCTGCTGCCCCCCCATGCCCGGGCAATATTCCGCTTGGCGACCCCTCCTACTAAGGCTAGCCAGGACTTGGCCCATTGTGGTCATGTGATTTCTCACGCGATGCCCAGGATGTGCCATCTGGACTCCAATGGGACCTCCTCTTCCACCACTGCCTCCATTATGCGAGTCAGACCCCTCCAATACCCCTGAATTCTGGGGCAAGACCATAATATATGGAAGAAGGACCCTCTCTCACCGCACCCCCTAGCACACAGCTCGGACACACAACCCCGAAGAGATCCGCTGAGGTAGTGTGTGTAAAAATATAATCCAGTCGTGCACCACTTCCATGAGCTGCTGAGATATGAGTATAGTGTCTCGTCCTGGGGTTGTGGGACCTCCTAAAGTCCACCAGTCCCAGTGCCCTCTCAAATGTGTACAGTGGTCGGGACCCCTGTGACGCGGGAGGGAGAACTTCCCTGTCCACGCCTGGAGCCATCGTGTCATTCATGTCTCCCCCCCCCCAAAATCAGAGTTCTGCGCATGAATTCCAGTATAAGTTTGCTAAGTTCCGGAAAGGTAAGCTCATGCAGTCGCGGGGGAATATACACAGAACACAGATTCAAGATTTGTCCCTCCCAGGTTCCTGACAGAGCCGAGTATCGTCCCAAAACGAAACTGTACCACCCGTGAGGCATATGATCTGTGGAAAATGCGGAGTTGAACAAGCCTAAAGCGTGCTCGAATGGCTATGTCTCTGGTACTCTGAAGGGCCTCCGCCCAGTCGTCATCCTCCAGTAGCCCCACGTCGGATTCCCAGGCCTCCCGTAAGGTACCCACTCAATCTGGGGAGTTGTTCATCAGTTTTTTATAAGTAAGGGACACAGCTTTGTCAATCATGGGGTCTAAGAGGAGCCTATCCTCCAAGGGAGAATATTCGGGTAGCACAGTCCCTTCTGTCAGATGGCAATGAAGCGCAAGACGCAATTGTCGGTATCTGAGGAATTCACCTCCCCCAATTGAAAGTCCTCCTGTAGGGTATCAAATGTCACCATTTTGCCTCCCTTCCAGATGTCCCCAAGCACGTCAATACCAATGAGTCTCCATTTCCGGAAGCCCTGAAGCCGTCGTAATTCTTTCAGAAAATCTCCCTCCCATAGTGGAGTCTGCTCTGTGAGTTTCTTCTCCCAGCCTGTCATTTTAGATGCCTTATGCCAGACCTCAATAACTGTCCTTGTATGTGTCGGGAGATGTGCATTACCCCGCCCCCTCCGGTATAGTTCAGCTAGATAGCTTCGGTTGTTTAACACCAATCTGTCCACCCTATATGCTGGTTCCTCAAGTGGGGGAAAAAAACCCATCCATTGATATTAATGAGTTGAGAGGCCCAGTAATATATTCTAATGTCCGGAACTGCAAGCCCCCCCTCATATACAGCCTTCTGGAGTTTCTTGAGCGCAATTCTAGGACTGCCCCCCCCATAACAACTTGCGCTGTTCGGATTCAACCGCGTGGAAGAACGTTTCCTGTATCCGATATGGGGTATTCTGGACAGCATACAGTAAACGTGGGAGAGCCATCATTTTAAAGAGGACAGCTCTGCCCATAAGGGAGACCGGGAGCCCCCTCCAGTGCGCCGCATCATCCCATAATCTGTTGAGCTGCGCCAGCAGGTTTAGTTGCGTGAACTCCTCCACTGACTTTGTTACCCAGATGACCAAGTACTTAAACTTGTCTTTCTGTATCAGCTCAGAGCATGCCGAAGTTAATACTGGAGGATCACCCGCCAGAGAGAATACTAAGGATTTGTCCCAATTGATGCGGTATCCAGAGTAGGAGCCAAAGGACTGTATTATGGTAATGAGCCTATGAAATGTTTGTCGGGGCCTGTGAGCATAAAGAAGGATATCGTCCGCATACAAGGATTTGCGCTCTTCCCAGCCCCCCCCTACATCAATACCCTTTACTGCCGGGTCTCCTCTTATCCAGGCTGCCAGTGGTTCCAATGCCAAAGAGAATAACATCGGTGACAGTGGGCACCCTTGTCGCGTCCCCCTGTGGAGTGCAAAAGCTCTGGAAGCCGTTCTGTTGATCCTGACCCGTGCCATCGGAGTGGTGTATAGCAACCGAATCCACTTTCGCAGATTCGGACCAATGCCCACCTTCTTCAAGACAGCAAAGAGGGTAGGACCACTCGATGCTGTCGAATGCCATCCTCGCATCAAGTGAGAGGAGGGCTGCCGGTACATCTGCCCGCTTTTGGGTCATATGCATGACTCCGTATAGACGCCGCAGGTTGAGCCTGGTGCTCCCATGCGGCATAAAGCCAGATTGATCTGGATGAATCAGGGATTGTATGACAGGGCTCAAACGATTCGCAATGATCTTGGCCAGAACTTTGGCTTCATAATTCAAAAGGGAGATAGGCCTGTAAGAGCTACAGAGGTCATGAGGTTTATCTTTCTTGAGGAGGACCACTATGGTTGCCATTCTCGTGTCCTCAGGGAGTTGACCCTTGTCAAATGCTTCTAGGAACATATCGACCATGTGTGGTGCAAGCTTTTTCGGCCACACATTTGAACATCTCTGTGGGGAGCCCATTTGGGCCCGCCGCTTTCCCTGATTGGAGGTCTTGCATGGCATTTTCTACTTCTTCCACAGCGCCTCTCTATCCTCCGATCCAAGAGTCGGCAAGGAGATGTCCCTTAGGAACTCAACACAGTCTGTCTCCCCCCGCGTAGATTGGGACTGATAGATATTCTCATAATATTTGGCAAAGATTTCCGTCAGTTTCGTACCTGTGCCACCCTGTACACCCTCCGTGGTCCTGATCGCGGAGACCCAATTACGGCTCCTGTCCCTCTTCTCCAGCCTTGCATTCAGTTTGTTGGCCTTATCGCCCAGATCATATACCTTTCTTTGTGTGGCGATCGCGTGTGCCCGAGCAGTGCTTCCTTCTATATCCCGGAGGGTTTTTTGCTTGAGTTTGAGAGTATGTTTGAGTCCGCCGACTCCCCCAGGATCGGCGCTCAGAGTTCGTTCCAAATGTAGTATCTCTTGCTCAAGCTCTTCGCACTGAGCGCATTTTTCCTTACGTTGGGCACCACTTGCCGCCTGTACGAAACCCCTAGCCACCACCTTATACGCTTCCCAGAGAGTGCGGGTGGATCTCACTGAGTCGACATTTTCGGTGAAGTATTGGTCAGTTCGCTCCTCAAAGCGCTCTCGAAACTCCTGATCCCAGAATAGGAAAGGATCCAGTCTCGGAGGTAGAGACCCATCCCGCTCCAGCCCCTGCAACTGTATTTCAAACGGGGAGTGGTATGATATCCCCCGCGTCTTGTGGCACCCTCTCTGGAAGAGATCCGCTGAGGTAGTGTGTGTAAAAATATAATCCAGTCGTGCACCACTTCCATGAGCTGCTGAGATATGAGTATAGTGTCTCGTCCTGGGGTTGTGGGACCTCCTAAAGTCCACCAGTCCCAGTGCCCTCTCAAATGTGTACAGTGGTCGGGACCCCTGTGACGCGGGAGGGAGAACTTCCCTGTCCACGCCTGGAGCCATCGTGTCATTCATGTCTCCCCCCCCCAAAATCAGAGTTCTGCGCATGAATTCCAGTATAAGTTTGCTAAGTTCCGGAAAGGTAAGCTCATGCAGTCGCGGGGGAATATACACAGAACACAGATTCAAGATTTGTCCCTCCCAGGTTCCTGACAGAGCCGAGTATCGTCCCATGTGGTCACACCATGTACGCTGTATCACCAAAGGTATCGTGTTTTTAATGAGTATGGCCGTGCCCCTGGATCCCGATGTGAAGCCGGCGTGTGCCTGGAGTGTATAGCCGTATCGATTCAGGGCTAAGTAGTTGTTGCCTTTAAGGTGTGTCTCTTGGAGGAGCACAACGTCTGGTGAGTGTCTATGTAAATACTGTAGTACCATAGTGCGTTTGATTTTATCCCCCAGACCATTCACATTCCAAGAGAGGATCGTCAACTTTCTAACGTGTCGTGTAGCCATATATCGAGCTTGTGTTGTCCTGCCCTCCGAACCACCCCCACCCCGCAACCAGGACCCTCCCCGTTGCACGCAGCAGGACCTGCCCCAAAGTCGCAAATCTCAAACCACGTTTGTTGGAGCACATGTCCTGAAGCAACAGCAATCAAACAAAAAACATAATAAATGCAAAAAAAAACAATAACACCCCCTACCCTGCAACCCTGCCTTGTAGGTCTAGAACTACCCTCATCCCAAATAGCAGAGCGCCTGTCGCCCAGTAAAACATATAACTAGTGTAGGGCTGACTGGCACCACCACTCAGAAGCGCCTTCCCCCGGGCCCACAATTCCACCCAACAGCATGTATAGCGGCTGGAATATTCGTGACCGTGTCCCATTTGACAGTGTCCCGAACTTGATTGTCCCTTGTATCTAGTCACATCACCCCTTCAGTAGATTCAAATCTGTAACTTAAGTCCCTCATAGATCATATGTTCATCTTCATAAGAAATACCATGTCCCCTACTTTCCAGGATTCGGCTCTCCGCCCGTGGGGCTCCCAGAGCGGGAGCTTCTAGATCGAGACTCCGACCTCTCTTCCTCTCCATGTCGGGTTGGTGACTCGAGATTGCGGTATCTACTCCCACATCTTTGCGGCGACTGTGTGTTTGGGGGCGCCCCCCCTCCAACCATTGCTGGACCTCCGCAGGCGTAGTAAAGAACAAGGATTTGTCGTTGTCAATGACCTTAAGCTTGGCTGGGAAGAGCATCATATATTTGAACCCTTTCTCTCTAAGAGTGCGTTTCACTCCATCGAATGTGCACCTCTCCTGCTGTACCTTCAGAGTAAAATCCGGGAAGAAATGTATGATCGAGTTCTCATAAGGGAGATCACTGCGCACCCTAGCCGCCTGCAAGATGGCGTCGCGGTCTCTGCGTGTGTCAAACTTTTAAGGAAAACTAATTGGTGGTATGTGAAATTTTTAGTAAATGTTGCCTCTCTGAGAGCCCACTGCCTGTTTTCAGATTGTGGATGTAAGACCTTAATTAGATGTTTCTAGTTTTCTTACCTTTTTGTACAGAATGCTTCCTCTTTATTGAAGAGGACTTCAACACTCTTTGCAAAGTGTAAGGATGAAAAAAGCATGTAACAAGTTTGCAAAAAGTCACTTTTTACTTACAGACATTGCTTTAGAAAATACTGTTAGCAAAACGTGGACGTTTCTGCAAAATGTTGTCTGTTTTATGCATTTACACAATTCCAACTGCTTTTTTCTTATTTTGAGATTGTGATATGGTTAGTGTGACTCTGCCTACAGACTTGGCGCAGATATAGCTGAGTTTTTAGAGAATGGACATGCCTTTACAGAATACTAACAATAATTGTGGAGGTATTAGTTGGTTTTTTTTATGCCTTTTGTGCACACACCACAGAGTGAGGAAAGGTTAAAACTCCAGATGTGGGTGGAGGCTCATTATTCAGAGGAAGACCGTCCACCAAGGTGTTCTGTCTGTCATGGATCAGTGTCCTAGACTTTGCCCACAACTGTCATTGCTTGTGGTTCAGTTGTATGAAGCAATGTGCCCCATTTCCCACTGAATGGGTTTCACCTGGACAGAAGAACTTTGACCTGGCGAAAAAGCCTGGGAAGGAGAAAATTCTCTCAAAGGCACTTGGAGCTTTTGGAGCCTCAATCTCTTGGACAGAACCCAGATGGGATATGTGGGAACCTACATAGGAGCTGTGCCTGGGTTTCTGATGTCACAGAGGCGAGTTATAGTCACAATGTCTCTTGCAGGGCTTTTAAATCTGTGTCTTCCTGCCCTTTTTGACTTCTTATACTCTGCTGTGTATTTTTCTGATGGTGGACTCTGGAGTCCCTTTAGAGGTGCTCCTGTTTTTGTTGTAGTCACTGGCATAGCATAAGGTTCTGCTAGGCCGGGGAATACAAATGGCACCTTACCCATAGTCGAGGCAGTTACTGCACTTCACACTGGGCTGTGAAGTGACTAATGGCAGTTGGTAGCTGATCATGGTTTCATGAGTACAGGCAATTTTACCTGTACTGATCTTGGAAAGGCAGTCTACCATCTGTCGATTGGAACTTTCTTTAGCCACAAAATTCCTCACTTTGGCCCTCACTATGAGTTAGATGGAAATTGGTGCATGGTACTGGGGGAGAGAGGGTCAGAATCTCTGATTCTATTCAGTGTTCGGACACCAAATTTCCGCTAGTTGTTGCTTCAAGAATGGGAATAACTAGATGGACCGGGGAATAAAGGGTCATTTACAGTGTAGTTTTCCACAATTCGGGGGAAAATACTGACATTTTCCACCCATTCTGACAGGCAGAAGATGTGAGTAGGAGTACTGTTGGGGCTTGGGGTGGAGATCAGGGCATTGGCAGCACAGGCTATGGCAGGGCACAGCAAGGCCCAGTGTTATCTACTCCAACAGTGTTGTACTTGCGCGGGGAGGAAGGGTACATACAGCCCCATAATGTTTCTAGGCCATGGAAGGAGGGGTAGTGGGAAGATGAGGAAAGTAAGACTGGTGAGAGCCCTTTCTACCTCGGGCTATAGCCTGTGGTGACATATGGCCCTTCATACGGCTGAGTGTTTCTATCACTGATTAGAGTGTTTCTTTCAGTAAAGATTTCTTTTTTTAGGTAAGGTGTAATGTTTTATGAGTTCTAACTATAACTACACTTCTATTCCTAATGATTTTTGGGCTGATAATAACCCTGTCACCATTGGACAAATCTGCAAGAACCTTGCCAGGCCCGTGGCACAACTGGCTAAGATTTCATGCAGATCTGTGCAGGGGGAAAGTTAAAGAGCTAGCATTTTCTACTTTAGCTACCACTGGAAATTGTGCTGTCCACTACATCAAAAACATTTGAAGTGAAATACATCAAATTTGGCAAGAAAGTAGAACATTACGCAGAGGAATGACTTTGAGTGCTTTGGTGGAAATCTGTTCAGTAATTTATGAGATATTATTATCTGAAAAATGTGTCAGGCGGGCATCAAAAAGATAACATTTAGAGATATTTTGACAGTTGAAAAAGTGCTTATTGATTTGCCTATCATTTTCGGGCTGTTTGACAAATTTACGTGCAATCTGGAAAAGCCTTTGCATATTTAGCTTTCTATATTTAAATTTGTGCAGATCCATCAAGGGGGGGGAGCACAGTCAAGTAGGGGTCAAAATGTGTTAATTTGCAAATGACTGTGGCCTACTATAATGAATCCAAATAACATTTGGCAGTCATTTACAATGTTTGAATTTCTATTGATATGCCAACTTTCATGCAGACCTGTAAGGGGCGGGATAAGTTAAAAGGGAGGGGGCAAAAACGTTCTTATGGGCTTATAGCTTTGCCACAATTTAATTGATCTGCAAGTCATTTAGAATGCTGCTAGAAAGTTAAACTCAGTTCAGGAATCTCAGGTTTTATGCAGATCCTGCGGGAGCGGTGGATTAGGGGAATGTTAAAAGGTGTGGCATAAAAATATTGATTTGCTTATAACTTTGGTGCAGTATATGGATCTGTATAAAACTTACACTCTTAGCCAGTTTAGCTTACTCTTGGTAGTTTAAGTTTTATGCAAATCAATCAAAGTTAAGGAAGGAGTAAAAATGTGTTTTTTGCTAATACCTTCAGTGACATTTAATAACCCTGCATGATATTTTGCAGGCTTTTATCAAGTTAAGTTCAGTGCAAAGATCTCAGGTTTCAACGAGATCTGATAAGGGGGAGGTGGAATGTAAGAGGAGTGGGGGAAAAAACCAGTGCACAGTAGGCGCACCTGTCATCTATTCTATGCTACGGTGACAGAGTAGTGAAAAGGGGTGGGGTGGCTCTTGTTTTTAAAAAGGGTTTCAAATGTGCTTTGTTAGACCTGGCATCCTTGGCATGGGTCTCCCTTCCATTTTTTTCATAATGCCTCCACTGTTGTCGATATGTTTTTGCTGGACTAGATGCTCATGGGCACTTTGCCACTGCTAATCAGTGCCAAAGTGCAAGTGCTCCCTATTGTAAATTGTGATGTGAATTAGTGACTCCATGTTTGGCTTATTTGAATTACTGTCAGACCCTAGTACAGTGCACTGAGTGTGCCCAGGGCTTGTAAATCAAATGCTGCTGGTGGGCTTGCAGCACTGGTTGTGCCACCCACAGAAGTAGCTTGTAAAGTGTGTCTCAGGCCTGCCATTGCAGAGCCTGTGTGCAGTCTGTGACTGCCATGTCGACTTGGTAAGTGCACCCACCTACCAGTCCCCAAACCTTCCCTTTTCTTCATATCAGACACCCCTATGGTAGGCCTATGGGCAGGGTGCATTGTAAGGATAAGGTGGGACATGCCTGGTGTGTGTGGCATGTCCTAATAGTGAATTACAGCCATTTTCGTTTTTCACTATTGCAAGGCTACCTGTTCCCCATAGGCCAGAATGGGCAGTTTGATTATAACATTTTATAATCCTAAACTGACTCAGGGAACTAGGTAGAAATTCGAGTTTAGTATGCCTGAACTCAGAATGATAAAATACATCTTTTAGTGAAGTTGGTTTTAACATTCTGTGTTTGAAAATACCACTTTTAGAAAGTGGGTATTTTCTTGCCTAACTATCCAGCCTGCCTCTGCCACCTTGTGTATTGTGTGTCTGGTTTGTGCCTGACAGGGGCTGGGGGTGGCCACAGGAGACAGGGTGAGGCAGCCCAGGGCTGAATAGAGAGATCTGCATCCAGAGTGGAGGGAGGAGTTGCATCTGGGTCTGAATAGGGCTGTGCCTGCCTGCCACAATGCTGGCTCCACCCCCTGCCGGGCGTCTGAGTACCCTGCCCCACATTGTGAAAGGAAAGAAGGAGTCATGTACACAGAGTGCTCCAAAGCTGCACAGAACTGGTTTAAGCTAGGCAAAGGCCTCTCTGCCTCCAGAGAACAAAGAGAATCAGGGTATAAGAGGGGCACCCAGACCCCAGGAAAATTAGATCACTTTTGGGAACAAGAAGAAACCTTTGCTGAGGAGCGGAACCAAGAAGAAACTGAGGAGAGACTATCCCTAAGCCTGAAGTGCTGCTTGGGGGATTGGCCGGCAGTGGTTTGCCTGACTGCCAAAGAAAGGAGAAAGGAACTTTTGCTTTGCTGTGACTTTCATCAACTTGTGAAGGATCTCCAAGGGCTTGAGAGAGAGCTTGCCCCCTGACCGAAGTCCCAGGACCAGTGGACTTCACCAGCCTTGTGAATTGCTGCTGGAAACGCTGTTTCAGTGGCTACAGGGTTAGGGAGCTGTGACCGACTCTGACGACCGGCTCGTGGTCCTGTAAGCACCGCATCAAAGCACCGTCTCGCCCTGCAACGCACGGCCCTGGTCTCACCGACTCTGTCAACGAGCCGCTGCCTGCACCGCATCGAGGGACAACGCGTCCTGCAACGCTCGCTACGCCGAAACGAACTGGTCCGACCGACACGGTCACTGCTGCTGAGTTCAAGTCTTGTGACCGCACCGGAGTTGGGCACCGCTCGCACGCTTCGCGACGCACCGCCCGACTCGCACCGCTGTCCGGACTGATCGACGCCAGCCCCCGAATCCGGCTCCGTCGCCGCACCGCAACCTGCCAGCACCGCATCGAAGCACCGTCTCGCCCTGCAACGCACGACCCTGGTCTCACCGACTCCGTCTCGACGATGTCAACGAGCCGCTGCCTGCACCGCATCGAGGGACAACGCGTCCTGCAACGCTTCCATTTTGCATCGCGACCGCGACGTACAGCCATCCGGCTCGCACGCCCGTGCCTGCCGCTTCAAGTAAAAGGTACTGTGACCGAGTCTGTCTACGCTGTGTTGGCCCGTCTCAACGCGGTCAGCTGGATTTGTTAGACTCTGTTTGTTCTTGACATCGCCGTAGCCGGAGGAGGCTACCGACTCGCACAGAACCTTGAATTAAGCCTTTTTGATAAGAACTAAGTATTCTTGACAGTATTGTGGATTATTCTTGTCGTTTATGGTCTTGTGGTAATTCTATATAAAATATTCTTATTTTTATAAATATACAACCTGTGTGGTGTCCATTTGTAGTGTTGTCACTTGATTACTGTATGTGTTCACAAATGCTTCACACACTGCCTCTGAACTAAGCCTGTCTGCTCGTGCCAAGCTACCAAGAGGGTGAGCAGGGGTTATTTCAGGAGTGTACCTACTTTCCCTGACTAGACTCAAGGGTCCCTATTTGGACAAAGGTACCTACCTCTGCCAACTAGAGACCCCCAAATCTAACATTGGTGGTCAGCGGTGAGGATTCTGGACTTGCATTTGTGACTCATTTACAGTAATTGGTGAACACTACTTATTGAGTGCAGACCAAAACGCAACCACATACTTTTTGATAGCATTTTTTCTGGGATTTTCTATTTTTGCAACTGCCAAGTTTAATCACCATGGAGAAACCAGCATCAGTAGCCTCTGTTGAGTGTGATTGGGAAGAGGAGAGGCTAGAATGCTACACCCTCAAGCAGCTCAAGCATTTCTGCAAAAAGTTTAAAGTGTCCATGACCGGGCTCTCCAGGAAGGAGGACCTCCAAAAGGCGCTGAGGGCCTGGGTCGAATCAAGGATTGCCCCTGTGGAGGGGGCTGAGAATGCAGAAGGGCAGCTGGAGGGGCTATTGGGTCTAGGGGCTGGAAGACCACCTTCCCCAGTAGGTAGCAGTGTTTCTGCCAGAGGTCTGTCTCCAGAAGAGTTGGAGGACAGGAAAGAGAGTAGGATGCACGAAATGGAGCTGACCAAGCTCAAGCTGAATGGGCAGTTAGAATTTGAAATGCAAACTAGGAAATTAGCCCTAGAAGAAAAGCAAATGCAGTTTGAACATGAGAAGGTTTTGAGGGAGTTGGAATTGAAGGCCAAAAGCTTAGAGATTACTCCCTCTGGTGGCAGTGTACCGCCTGTGCCTGTTGAAGCTAGGGTGTATATTCCCAAAGATGTGGTGAAGGAGTTTTTAAAAAATGATGACATTGGGCAGTGGTTCAAAGCCTATGAGGTAGCCATGTCTTCCCACCGGGTCCCTGAGAAGGATTGGGGAGCGGGGTTGTGGGGGCGGTTCCTGAGTGAAGGGCGGGATACCTTGTTGGATTTGCCCTCTGAAGTCTATAATTCATACAGCCACATGAAGGATGCTTTAATGACTAGGTATGGTTTTACCCCTGAGCTTTATAGGCAGAGGTTCAGGAACTGTAAGAAGATTGAAGGCAGTACCTGGGTTGAATATGTGACCTTTTTTTGCAGAGCCTTGGATGGTTGGGTAAAGGGTAGCAAAGCGACTGATTTTCAGGCGCTCTTTGATTTTAATTGCATGGGAGCACTTGTCCAGTAATTGTTTTCCTGAGCTACGCCAGCACCTGATTGATAGTAAGCTGACTAACCCTAGGCAGCTTGCTGAGGAGGCGGACCGCTGGGTGAGTACCCGGGTCCACAAGGGTCACGTGGGAGACTCTGCCAAGGGTGGGCAGGGTCCCCAGCAGAAGAGCGGGGGGACAAAGGTAAACAGAGAGAGTTCCATAAAGGGCCCCAAAGTAGACCCCAAGGGAACCAAGGGAAAGGTTCCCAGCCTCCCCCTGAGAAGAAGCCAGTGGCCCTGACAGGCCCCCCTGTTCACCAGGGACCACTGGTGTGTTACATGTGTGGCGCCACTGGCCACAAGGCAAATGATCCTCGTTGCCCTTTGCATGGAAAACCAGCACCCACTGGTGCAGTCCCCCGGCAGTTGGCTAGTGTAGCCCTGGGGGAGGAGTGGGGTGCCCAAGGTGGGGGGATCCCACAGTGTTTTCCCTTGTCTCATTAGGAGACTCTGAGATGGTCCCTAGGACCCAGCTGCCTGACAACACTAAGAAATACAGGCAGTGGGTGACCATCAATGGCCATAGGGTGGAGGCTCTGAGAGACACAGGAGCCAGTGTGACAGCTGTCAAGTGTCACCTGGTGTCTAAAGAGCAGGTTGTCCCTGATGCATTCTATCCGGTTGTTGCTGCTGACAACACAGAGAGTCACTGCAAGGTGGCTCAGGTTCCCTTTGAGTGGGGGGGGTCTTGGGTACTCTTCAAGTAGCTGTGAGGCCAGCCATGCCTGTTGACTGTTTGTTAGGGAACGATTTGAAGAGCTCACCTTGGGCTAAGGTGGAGCGGAGTGCGCATTTAGAAATGTTGGGCTTGCCTGATTGGGCATGTGTGACCACACGGTCAATGGCAGCTAAAGGTGTTCAAGAGGACCTGGCGCCTGAGAGGGAGGCCCAGGTGCCTGCCGGAGAGAGAGGAGGCAGGGGGCGCGGGAAACCGGCCCCCGAAGTTCCCACGGTCCAGGAGGAGGCAGACCCTGAGGGGGATGCCCTGGAGCCTACAGGGGAACAGGTAGCTGAACTGGGGGACCTACCTGTGCTGATCCATTGGCAGCAAGAAGGAGGACCCTCCAGGGAAGAGTTCTGCGAGGAGCAGAACACATGCCCTTCTCTCGTGGGTCTGAGGCAACAGGCCACAGACCAGGCAGCAGGTGATCAGTCTGGATCACATTGGATTTACTGGGAGAATGGTCTCCTGTATTCAGAGCCTAAGGTTGCTGAGCCTGGGTCAGCCCGTGTGCTGGTGGTACCCCAGCGCTTCAGAGCCTTTCTACTGGGGTTGGCTCATGATGTACCGTTAGCAGGACATCTGGGGCAGGACAAGACCTTTGAAAGGCTCGTCACCCATTTCTATTGGCCCCAGATGCGCAGGAGTGCCGCCACTCACTGCAGGACATGCCAGACTTGCCAGGCAAGTGGAAAGAGTGGGAGGAAGCAGAAGGCTCCTCTCCAGCCATTCCCTGTGGTCAGCACCCCCTTTGAACGGGTGGGTATTGACATTGTGGGGCCACTGGACCCCAAGACAGCCATGGGCAACAGGTTTATCCTGGTCTTGGTGGACCATGCCACCCGGTACCGTGAAGCCATCCCTCTGAGCACAGTGACGGCCCCCGTGGTGGGACGGGCACTGATGGGAATTTTCTCACGTGTGGGATTCCCTCAAGAGGTGGTGTCTGTCAGAGGTACCAACTTTGTGTCCAAGTACATGAAGTCCCTGTGGCAGGAGTGCGGTGTAACTTACAAGTTCACCACTCCTTACCACCCTCAAGGAAATGGGCTGGTTGAGAGATTCAACCGGACCCTCAAGGGCATGATTATGGGTCTGGAAGAACCCATGAGGCATAAATGGGACGTCCTCTTACCTTGCCTGTTGTTTGCATACCGGGAGGTGCCACAGAAGTCTCTAGGGTTCAGCCCCTTTGAGCTCCTCTATGGACACCCGGTGCGAGGACCTCTGAGTTTGGTCAAGGAAGGCTGGGAGCAATCTCCCAGGAAACCTCCCCAGGATGTATACAGTTACATGCTGGCCTTCAGGAACCAGACTAGGCGTTTCAGAGAGCTTGCTGAGGCAAATCTGGAAGCCAGCCAGGAGGAGATGAAGCGGTGGTACGACCAGAATGCCACTCTGGTCGAGCTTCAGCCTGGTCAGAAAGTGTGGGTCATGGCCCCTGTGGAGCCTTGTGCGCTCCAGGACAGGTGGACCGGCCCTTTCACGGTGGTGGAGCGCAAGAGTCCAGTTATCTACTTGGTGGACTTGCAGTCTCCCAGGAACCCCTTGCGGGTCCTGCATGTGAACCGCCTAAAGCCCCACTTGGAGAGGTCCCAAGTGGGCATGCTCTTAGCTACAGATGATGGGATGGAGGAGGAGACCGAGCCTCTTCCTGACCTCCTGTCAGCCCGAGAGCAAGATGGATCAGTGGAGGGAGTAAACCTCTCTACCTCCCTCACACCTAAGCAGCAGGGTGACTGTCGCCAGCTGTTAGGACAGTTCCCTGACCTGTTCTCCCTGGTTCCCAGTGTCACTCATTGGTGCGTCCATGATGTGGACACTGGGGACAGTCTTCCTGTGAAGCACAAGGCTTACAGGGTGACTGAAAGGGTCAGAGCCTGCATCAAGGAGGAGGTCTCCAAGATGTTTGCGCTAGGGGTGATTGAGTCCTCTAGCAGCCCTTGGGCCAGCCCAGTGGTCTTTGTTCCAAAGGCTGCCGCACCTGGTGCCACACCAGAACTCCGGTTCTGTGTGGACTACAGGGGACTCAATTCCGTCACCAAGACTGACGCCCACCCCATCCCCAGAGCTGATGAGCTCATAGATCGGTTAGGGGCTGCGCGGTACCTCAGCACGTTTGACTTAACGTCTGGGTACTGGCAGATCGCCTTGACTGATGGGGCAAAAGAGAGGTCAGCATTCTCCACACCAGATGGGCACTACCAGTTCCGGGTGATGCCCTTTGAGATGAAGAATGCTCCTGCCACCTTTCAGAGGTTGGTCAACCAGGTGTTGGTTGGACTGGAGGATTTCAGTGCCGCCTACCTGGATGACATCGCAGTGTTCAGTGCCAGTTGGGAAGAACATCTGCGCCACCTCTGGGAAGTGTTGATGGCGCTGCGGAGGGCAGGCCTCACCATCAAGGCAAGTAAGTGCCAGATTGGGCAGGGTTCTATGGTGTACTTGGGACACCAGGTTGGGAGCGGCTAGGTGGCACTCCTCCAACCGAAAATTGATACCATTCTGGCTTGGGAGCCCCCCAAGACCCAGACAGAGGTGAGAGCCTTCCTAGGACTCACCGGGTATTACAGGAGATTCGTCAAGGGGTATGGCAGCATTGTTGCCCCCTTGACAGAGCTGACTTCTAAGAAGCAGCCCAGGACAGTGATTTGGACTGACGCCTGTCAAAAAGCTTTTGACACCTTGAAGACTGCCATGTGCACGGCGCCTGTGCTCCAGGCACCCAACTTCTCCAATGAGTTCATTGTTCAGACGGACGCTTCAGAGCATGGTGTAGGGGCTGTTCTATCACAGATCAATGAGGAGGGCCTAGACCAACCTGTAGCCTTCATCAGTAGGAGGTTACTTCCCCGGGAACAGAGATGGAGTGCTATTGAGCGTGAGGCATTTGCTGTGGTCTGGGCACTGAAGAAGCTGAGACCATACCTGTTTGGGACTCACTTCCGGGTTCAGACAGACCACAGGCCCCTCAGATGGTTGATGCAGATGAGGGGTGAGAATCCAAAGCTGTTGAGGTGGTCCATTTCCCTACAGGGAATGGACTTTACGGTGGAACACCGCCCTGGTACAGGACACGCCAATGCTGATGGTCTGTCCAGATTTTTCCGCCTTAGTGATGAGAACTCCCTAGGGGTAGGATAGTTCTCCCCACATTTCAGCTGGAGGGGACACGTGTTAGACCTGGCATCCTTGGCATGGGTCTCCCTTCCATTTTTTTCATAATGCCTCCACTGTTGTCGATATGTTTTTGCTGGACTAGATGCTCATGGGCACTTTGCCACTGCTAATCAGTGCCAAAGTGCAAGTGCTCCCTATTGTAAATTGTGATGTGAATTAGTGACTCCATGTTTGGCTTATTTGAATTACTGTCAGACCCTAGTACAGTGCACTGAGTGTGCCCAGGGCTTGTAAATCAAATGCTGCTGGTGGGCTTGCAGCACTGGTTGTGCCACCCACAGAAGTAGCTTGTAAAGTGTGTCTCATGCCTGCCATTGCAGAGCCTGTGTGCAGTCTGTGACTGCCATGTCGACTTGGTAAGTGCACCCACCTACCAGTCCCCAAACCTTCCCTTTTCTTCATATCAGACACCCCTATGGTAGGCCTATGGGCAGGGTGCATTGTAAGGATAAGGTGGGACATGCCTGGTGTGTGTGGCATGTCCTAATAGTGAATTACAGCCATTTTCGTTTTTCACTATTGCAAGGCTACCTGTTCCCCATAGGCCAGAATGGGCAGTTTGATTATAACATTTTATAATCCTAAACTGACTCAGGGAACTAGGTAGAAATTCGAGTTTAGTATGCCTGAACTCAGAATGATAAAATACATCTTTTAGTGAAGTTGGTTTTAACATTCTGTGTTTGAAAATACAACTTTTAGAAAGTGGGTATTTTCTTGCCTAACTATCCAGCCTGCCTCTGCCAGCTTGTGTATTGTGTGTCTGGTTTGTGCGTGACAGGGGCTGGGGGTGGCCACAGGAGACAGGGTGAGGCAGCCCAGGGCTGAATAGAGAGATCTGCATCCAGAGTGGAGGGAGGAGTTGCATCTGGGTCTGAATAGGGCTGTGCCTGCCTGCCACAATGCTGGCTCCACCCCCTGCCGGGCGTCTGAGTACCCTGCCCCACATTGTGAAAGGAAAGAAGGAGTCATGTACACAGAGTGCTCCAAAGCTGCACAGAACTAGTTTAAGCTAGGCAAAGGCCTCTCTGCCTCCAGAGAACAAAGAGAATCAGGGTATAAGAGGGGCACCCAGACCCCAGGAAAATTAGATCACTTTTGGGAACAAGAAGAAACCTTTGCTGAGGAGCGGAACCAAGAAGAAACTGAGGAGAGACTATCCCTAAGCCTGAAGTGCTGCTTGGGGGATTGGCCTGCAGTGGTTTGCCTGACTGCCAAAGAAAGGAGAAAGGAACTTTTGCTTTGCTGTGACTTTCATCAACTTGTGAAGGATCTCCAAGGGCTTGAGAGAGCTTGCCCCCTGACCGAAGTCCCAGGACCAGTGGACTTCACCAGCCTTGTGAATTGCTGCTGGAAACGCTGTTTCAGTGGCTACAGGGTTAGGGAGCTGTGACCGACTCTGACGACCGGCTCGGTGTCCTGTAAGCACCGCATCGAAGCACCGTCTCGCCCTGCAACGCACGGCCCTGGTCTCACCGACTCTGTCAACGAGCCGCTGCCTGCACCGCATTGAGGGACAACACGTCCTGCAACGCTTCGCTACGCCGAAACGAACTGGTCCGACCGACACGGTCACTGCTGCTGAGTTCAAGTCTTGTGACCGCACCGGAGTTGGGCACCGCTCGCACGCTTCGCGACGCACCGCCCGACTCGCACCGCTGTCCGGACTGATCGACGCCAGCCCCCGAATCCGGCTCCGTCGCCACACCGCCATCTGCCAGCACCGCATCGAAGCACCGTCTTGCCCTGCAACGCACGGCCCTGGTCTCACCGACTCCGTCTCGACGACGTCAACGAGCCGCTGCCTGCACCGCATCGAGGGACAACGCGTCCTGCAACGCTTCCATTTTGCATCGCGACCGCGACGTACAGCCATCCGGCTCGCACGCCCGTGCCTGCCGCTTCAAGTAAAAGGTACTGTGACCGAGTCTGTCTACGCTGTGTTGGCCCGTCTTGACGCGTCAGCTGGATTTGTTAGACTCGGTTTGTTCTTGACATCGCCGTAGCCGGAGGAGGCTACCGACTCGCAAAGAACCTTGAATTAAGCCTTTTTGATAAGAACTAAGTATTCTTGACAGTATTGTGGATTATTCTTGTCGTTTATGGTCTTGTGGTAATTCTATATAAAATATTCTTATTTTTATAAATATACAACCTGTGTGGTGTCCATTTGTAGTGTTGTCACTTGATTACTGTATGTGTTCACAAATGCTTCACACACTGCCTCTGAACTAAGCCTGTCTGCTCGTGCCAAGCTACCAAGAGGGTGAGCAGGGATTATTTCAGGAGTGTACCTACTTTCCCTGACTAGACTCCAGGGTCCCTATTTGGGCAAAGGTACTTACCTCTGCCAACTAGAGACCCCCAAATCTAACATGCTTCATTTGAGCTGACTGAACTACAGGGGGCAGAAGCCCTTGGCTTTTGTCTCTCAGTATCAGCTAAAAACTCCTTAGCTGGAGCACTGATCTTTCAGCCCCCGGGACATGCAGGAGAGTTCCTCAACTTTCTGTATGAGATCTTGTCTAAATACCTCCTCCAGTGTTCTAATTTTTTGGTCCTGGGTGACCTGAATATACATCTCGACAGTGCTACTGACCCTGAAGGCAAATTAATAATGGAAAAAATATCCTCCTGGAAACTGAAGCAATTTATTAAACGGCCCGCCCACTCTTCCGCTCACATTTTGGATCCGATTTTTTTCTGTCTAGTGGATGTGACAGACCTTAAAATCATTGACTGGTCTGACCGCCTCATTATATATGTTACTTGGGGTGCTGCATATTGTTTTTCGGGGAGAAGGCCCAAGCTTCCCGTCTCATACAGAAACTGGTCTAAAGTTACTAGCACCAATATTGAGTCTCTCCTTGGAAGCTCCATGCCGAGTATTAGCGGAGAGATCGAGGCTGACGCCATGGTTGTTAATTCCTGGCTTTTAAATATGGTGAATACCCTAGCCCCAGTGAATGTGCAGAAGTCAGTTAACTCTTCCAGAAGAGTCTCATCCACACCTTGGTTTAACAGCAAATAAAGAGATTTGTGGAAGCCCTGCAAAACATTAGAAAGGGCCTGGAGAAGTTGCTACCACCCCGAAGACAAGAAATATTGTAAAAAAGCTCTGAATACCTATCATTGCACAATCAAGAAAGTGCAAGCGGCTTTTTTTGTATATCAAATTGCTGGTTCCAACAACAAACCTAAACCTTTCTTTCACGAGCTAAGGCCTCCTCTCCAAGGAAGAGAAGATGGGTGGAGCTACAGGCTCATCCATCAGCAGCTATCACTGGGTGCCAGGCACCAGGCTGCACCAAGGAGAAGGCAGCCCTGGGGGGAAGGGGCTTTTTCAGAGACCATGTGGCAGGAGACCCTGGACGACGCCATCTTGAACAAACCCAGAGGCCTGGGCAGGAAGGAGGGAGCAGGGGTAGAGAAGTGATGTGTCACTGTGTGTTAGGACAAAGAGAGACTTCCTGCCAGCCACCCCCCCAACTTCTTAAAAGAACTTGCACAGGAAGAGGAGCTCTCTCTGGGGTGAGGTCTGCTGAGGCAGAGGGTGCTGGAGCCTGGCGCAATGGCCAGTTGGAAGGAGGAACCCCCTGACTGCTCCAGAATCCTGGACAGCACCGGGAGAAGAGTCCAGGACCAGTGCGCAGAAACAGGGGCCTCTGCGCAGGGAGAAGAGAGGCCCAGGAGGAGAGCCAGGCGAAAGGCTGTCGCAGGGAGCCAGTGAAGACAGCCCCTGCAGAATCCACCCTCTACGAGACCCAGAGGGCAAAGGAGAGTGCTCCCAGTGGCTGGGGAGCGCCACCAGGAGCAAGAGGAGGCAAAAATGGCGCAGATCGGTACCCTGGGGGCTGAGATATGCCCCCCAGAAGGTAGGCGAACTTTGACCTCCAAGAAGACCGACGACGAAGCGCGTGGGGCTCCACCGCCGGTCTTTAATGGGCCCCCGGGGTGGGTCAGGTCCCGGGGGCTGCCCCTAACAGAAGTAAAGGCAGGGAGCGCCGTCGCGCTCCCCGTGAAGAATGTGCCCCCGCGGGGTGCCAGGAGCCCACCCTGGCCCCTGTCGCACATGAAGCCGGGGAGCGCCGTCGCGCTCCCCGTGAAGAGGTGTAGGGGGAGTGGCCCGGGATCCCAACTCTGGGCCCCGTCTGAGGAAGGAGGCGGGGGAGCGCCGTCGCGCCCCCGCGAAGATGAAAGACGGGGGAGCGCCGTCGCGCCCCCCGCGAAAATGTGCCCAAGGCCCCGAAGAAGAAGAGGAGCAGGGGGGCGGGGAGTGCCGTCGCACCCCCCCGCAGAGAGGTCTCGAGGGACCCGGGACCCCATCCCCGTGAAGATTGTCCTGCAGGGGGGTGCCAGGGGCCCACCCTGGTCCCCCGATGAAGAAGTGAAGGACGGGGAGCGCCGTCGCGCTCCCCGCGAAGGTGAGCAGGGGGGCCTGGGACCCCATCTCCGGGCCCCGAAGTGCGGGAAGGAGGGGGGAGTGCCGTCGCACTCCCCCGAGGCCCGCACATGCTTCCGTGTCTGCCCGCCGGAGCAGGCAGACCAACTCTGCACAGCCGGCTCCCGCGGCAGCATGCGAGGGTGCTAGCTGGGCGGGAAGCCGGCGGGGGCAGCCGGGGGTGGGCTCCCCGGGCTGCCCTCCAACGGGAAGGCCTGCGGGGGTCCCGGGTGGGACCGGGACCCCGAAAAGACCCAGAAAAGGTGCCAGGGGCCCGGGTGGGACCTGGCCCCCGAAAACGGGCAGAGCGGCCGGGGGTGGGCTCCCCGCGCCGCATACACTCACCTGGGGGTCCGGGTGGGACCGCGCCCCCATCGAGGGCAGGAGATGTGAAGCCGCTGACAGCGCGATCGCGGCTCCCTTCAAAGCAGCGTGGGAGCCGCTACTATAAGATGCAAAGGTTCCCATAATGCCTTGCAGGCCAGGACCGGCCTGCAAGGGCAAACTGCTTTTTCTCTGTGCGTGGTGGCCCGAGGACAACGGGGTCACCACCAAGTGCGTGACAAGGTGCCGAGGGAGCTGCTGGAGAAGCGCAGTCTCCCCCCAGCACGAAGAGGAAAGTCCCCTCCTAAGTCTCTTGGGGGAATGGAAGAAATAACCCCTCAAGGGCTCAGCCTGCATTTTAAGTCTTCCTGGGCTGGAACTTTTGTTCTACAGCTGGAAGAGGAGTGAGGAGTGCACCATGGTATGAAAGACTGAGCTGGGGATGTATGGAGAAGGGCATCCCCTGGAGGTGAAGAGGTGTAATTGCACCAGAGAAATGCATTTACTAACGTTATTTCTTTTAGAGGGACTGAAGGTCACATGTGTAATGTGAAGTACCTTAGGGACTGAAGGTCACATGTGTAATGTGAAGTACCTGTGTAAGGTGATGTCATAAGCAAAGTGGGGTTATGTTGCCAGACATTCCTGCTAGGGTGTCTGTCTGTATATGCGTAATCCTGTGATGCCTTTAGGGGCTGTAATTGCAACGCATTCTAATGTCCAACAAATGTGATGAGTACTGTCATTCTAAAGTGATGCTTAAACATGTATTCTTGCTGCTGCGCTTAGGTGAAGAACCCAGACTGGTAGACCTTAAGATGTAGAGGTGTATACTTCCTAGTCAGTAGGAAATGCTCAGTCAGGGTTGTGTGTCACCAGGGCAGGTGTACCTATTTTAAAGGCTTGTTGAAGTAATGGGGTGGGTCGCCGCTGGGATGATGCCAGTGCGCAGGGCCCTCGCTCCAGGTTATGTTCAACTAACTGCATTTTGGGGCAAGATGATGTGCATACATGGGAGTGGTGGTACTAGACCCCACCCCCCTGCGGGAGGGGTGGAGATGTTATGCAATGTCACAAAGTAATTCCAACCGCTTATGTATATTTGTAAATTGGTGCATAGTATTGAGTAGTGCGTGTGTTTAATAAATGTACTCTTACTTTTATAAAGCAAAGTACAGACTGGACAATCAATTATTGAGGGTTATTGCTGCGCACCTGTAATGGCGGTTACTAGCCCACACCACCTCCCTTGAGTAAGCCTCAGACTGCTCTTCAACGCTACCCTCTGAGAGTCAGGCGCTACAATTGGGTGCTTGGTTCCCAGTGAAGGACAAATGTAGTCATGTTATTTGTGCAGGCCTCACAGATGCTGCCTCGTTTTCCAACAATCAATATATATATATATATATATATATATATATATATATATATATATATATATACATACACACGCACGCGCACACACACACACACAGATATACCATCCACTCGTTATTGCCTTTTCTCGCAAAAACACTCCACGAGTCTCCAGATGCTATCAAGATGATGTATTTGAGTTTGCAGCATGATAAAACTCCCAATGGGTTTTGGAAACAACCGTCTCCTTGCTCAAGGGTCAGGGGTTGTGCACTCAAATCATTAATTACTACACATAAGTTCAAGCATAAACCGTGAAATAGGTCTCAGGTAAAGCATAGCCCACCCAATGCATTGCCATCATAAACGCAAGAGCCATTTTAACCTATAGTGAAATTGTTGCACAACAGGAACATGTCTCGCCTAATCCTATTATCGGACATAATGAGACAGTGTGATTTGTGAAACAGAGATACAACTTTTGTCACAAATACTCACAATGGAGAAATCATTTTTCAGAAAAAAATCGAATTATTTATATGCCATTGTACACAAGGTTAACTTCACACTACTTGAGATGTTTATATACTACAGAATGTTTATAACACCCTTACTACCGCTGTCTGAGGACTCTGCATAGTACCAAAATACGATGGACTAAATTTATGTCTGGCAAAAATATTGTGCAAAATATTACTTTTATTTTATTTTGATTTTATTTTGAGAGTTTTATATAGCGCTGGCTAGACCCGAAGGTATCAGAGCGCTTTACAAGAGTATCTACCGAGGTACAATAAATTACACTAAGTTGCACAGTAAAAACAGGGGTTAAGGACATGTGAATACTCGAGGATGGCAAACGAAGACGCTAGGTGAGGCAACAAAAAGCAGTGGGATAACAGTAAAAGCGGCAGAAAATAGGAGACAAGAACAATCAAAGGGGCAGGGGAAGGAAGAGGGGGGGGACAGAAAGAAAGGGAAAGGAAGGCATATAAGGACAGGAAAGTGAGAGTGAAACAAAACGAGAGAGGGAACCAGAGATAATAACAAGATCGACAACGAGGAGTAGGTCAGAGGCACAGGAGAGACGATAGAAAGGTCGCCTGGCTGGGGACCGGCTGGGACAGAGGAAGAGGTCAGAGATCGCTAAGATGGCGGATCAGGTACAAGGGAGTAAAAGAAGCAAGTCACAAAATGGCGGGGAGCACAAGAGTCCAAGTCAGAAAGTCAAGGGGGAAAATTCCCAAAAACACCAAGAGCAAATTTAGCAGAGGGCAACCAGAGGGGGAAACGAGCCAGAGAGTCAGGAGGGAGGAAGGCAGTCGGCTCCAAAGTCACAGCCGCACCGTCCATGCGCAAAGGCTCGGGGCAGCGGGGGCAGCAGTGTCCAATCCGGTGTCCATGGGTCCGGGAAGAATGACCAGAGGCGCCAAGGCAGCAGTCCGCAGAACAGGAGGCAGCAAAGTCCAAAACAAAGTCTAAAGAAAACCGGAGGGGGCGCCTCTCCGGCATGGTCACAGAAAGATGGGCTCAGATAGCCACGGAGAGCGGTGCAGAGACTTCAAACCTCCGCTATGTCTCCAAATCGGCCCCGATGTCTAGCGAGGAGGCGAAGCAGGCAGCAAAGTTAGAAAAACCGGAGGGGGCGCCTCTCCGACACGGTCGAGGAACGATGGGCTCAGACAGCCACGGAGAGCGGCGCCGGGACCTCTCACCTCCGCCATGCCCCCAAATCGGTCTAGATGTCCTGCGAGGAGGCATAGCAGGCGGGCTGGCTGTAGGGAAGGGCAGCGGCAATCGGACCCAGAGACAGGAGGGGGAGCCTCCGCCCGGCTCTTCAGCAGCCTTCCGGAGAGATCAAAGAGGCATTGGCTACGTAGCAAAGGGTTCCGTCGAGCGTTGTTAACCAGGAAATGAAGAGGAAAAGGCGGGGGAAGACTAAGACGAGCAACGGAGTTGAGGCGAGCTATACCCGATGCCCGGCTGGGTAGGTGTCGGCCGCGGCGAGATACCTGGGCCAGACTCCCCTATAGCTGAACAGAGCGGCTCCACCGGACATCGGCCATGCTGGCTCTGGAACTCCGCTGGAGAAAGCCTCAAGCGCAAATTCTGACGAGAATCTCATGCTCACAAGCGCAGGAATGGAGCATTGAGGACCGCAGTTGAGGACGGAAACCCAGGTGAGTAGGTTTATCCCCGGAGGAGGTGGGAATCCAGGGATTTTAGCCAAAAAGGCTATGTCTGGCCGGGAGCCCCCGGCCGGAGCTCCTCACCGGGCGGCCATCTTGCCAAGTATTGCACCATTGGAGTAAATAATACAAAATCTTCGTCCAATGAACATCCTGCTGTGTAAACGATATTTATGATACAATATTTATGCCAGATAATATTTTTGTCAACGACATTCTGACATAGAACTGAGGCATCAGCCTATAAGATTGCTGAAACCTGTTCCCAACCACCAGTACTCTGCCATTAATCCCTTCATGCCCTCACTAGAACTGCCAGTCATCCATTTAACTACTCATCCTAAGAACTCACCTATGCTTAACCATGCCCTCACTCGTTTATTCAACCACGAAATCACTCATCTATCCAAACGCTGACTCTTTATCAATCAATCAATCAATCAATCAATCAAATAACTTTATTCGCATTTGGAAAATGCATAAAAGTACAAATAATTATCATAATACAAATTGATCGGAAGATATTTTAAAACATTTAAAAACTTTCATTTTGTATATTTGCCTATTAGAAATAGCATAGTTTAAGTGCATCCACATTTCTAAGACTAGCTACTATATATCATAAGAGGAATATTTGCACTAATCTAGGTGTAATTATATCACCATCACGTAAACAATTCATCTTTCTTTTACAGATTCAATTTAACATGTTAGCTAACTAGCAGCAATTTAATAAAAAAACAGTATTAACAATTGATGATGATTGGTAAAAATAATTACATAAAACAACACCCCTATTTGAGGATCTTCTCCTAGTCCGAAAAGCGGAATATAAGACGTTTGCTAATGTAAAACAAATATAGGGTATTTCCAAAGAGTAAACATTTTTTAAAATAACCCAATATTTCATGATATCTAAAAACATACTAACAAATCATGTCTCAATATCATTAGCCACTCTTGTAGATCTAGATTTAAGGGCCATTCTTAAAAAGTTTACCACACAGGACAAGGTTAAAACATCTGCGGAAAGTTTTAAAAAGAGCAATGCCACGCGTGCCTGTCTAATACCAGTAGTCTGTAATAAAGACTTCAAAAACCTTTTTCTAGGGAAGTCATAAAATGAACAATTAAAAAGGAAGTGGAGGGTATCCTGCGGAGACACATTGTCGCAGCCGCAGGGCCCTCTCTCCCCAGGCTTTACTCTAAAGCCTGCTGGAACCGCTAAAATATGGTGGATAAAATTAAATCTAAAACGTGTGATTAAAAATCTATCGTGGGCATTTGTCATGATAGTTAAATATGGTTCTATTTTCAGGGAGGTTTTAATTAAAACGTGTTCTCTTACTGTGGGTTTAACCAACTCGTTACTCTCACGTTGCGCCATACTAAGCTTGAAAAACAACTCTTTGACAGCTGCCTTGTCCTTCTGTCTTATTATATCTGGGTCATCGAACAGTGCCTGCCGTCCCATTTTTTGTAGGCAATCCCGCACATATTTTAACCATGGGATCTTCATTACGTTAGCCAGGGACAGGCAATCCTGAACAACAAGCCTTGTCAGGCCTATCTCTTCATTTAACCAGACCTTTAACCAGTGAATTATAGGTCTAACAGCCACTAAATCTGAGATGTAACTAGCTCCCAGTTCTTCATGTGCAATAAATGCTGGGGTGCTATGGGAACCCTTAATAGGCGCCTCATATATTTGTTTTCTTCCGTTTGTAGGCTATTGATTTTCACAAAGCCCCAAACCTCACTACCATACAACACCTTGGCACAGCAGATTGAGTTGTACAATTTCAAAATCACGTCCGGGGTCCACAGCCCAAGCCTGCTTGCAAAGTTCGCAATTGAACCTGTGGATCTAATTAAAGACAGAGATTTCTCTTCTAATAACTGTTTAAAGTTAAGCTTCCCATCAAATAATATGCCCAAATAAGCAAAAACTGGGACTTTACCTAAGACATGTGAGCCAATGGTGTATTTAAATGATTTGGCTGGCTTTTTCCCCATCTCCATTACATATGATTTGGTGAGATTGGGGGCCATCTCGAGTTTTTCCATAAACTCTACAAAACCATTAATTAAAAGTTGTAGACCATGAGGGGTGCGTGCCAATAACACCGCGTCGTCTGCATATAATAAAACCGGCACAGTTCTTTCTCCTATTCGTGGTACATCTGCCCTAATGTCCCGCAGTGCCGCATCCAGGCCATTAATGTATAAAGTAAATAAGAAGGGAGCCAGAATGCATCCCTGTCTGACACCGCTTGAACATCCAAACCGATCCGTTACTTTTCCCTCCTGGGTATACCTTACTGCAGCCGTGGTGTGATTATGCAGTGATTGGAGTATATTTATTAGTTCTAAATCCACCCCCTGGTTAGCCATTACTCGCCACAACTTGTTCCGGTTCACGCGGTCAAAAGCCGCTGATAAATCCATAAAAGCCAAATAAAAAACCTCCCCTTTTAACAGCGTATATTTAGCAGAAATAAGATAAAGATTAAGACACTGGTCCACAGTTGATTTCCCTGGGCGGAATCCGTATTGAACATCAGTGATTATATTAGCAGACTCGGCCCACTCCATTAGTCTATTTAAAATTACCCGCCCCAAGACCTTGGCTGATACATCTATCAAAGATATTGGTCGGTAACAGTGCGGGCTATCCCGATTACCCTTCTTGAAAATCGGTACTATAATTGCCGAAGACCAAGATGTAGGCATTGAAACACTTATTGCCGCATTTAAGACCCTTGTTAATAAAGGTGCCCAGACCTGTACATTCGATCTGAAAAGGTCGGGTGGAATCCCATCTGGGCCTGGGGCCTTATTTCGCATCAGCCCTTCAATACCAACAGTGACTTCCTCCAACGAAAAAATAACAGAGGTAGCCCTTGTGGGTATGGTTGACAACCATGCTTCTGCCTGGCCAGACGAGTGGTTATATAGGCCCTGAAAATATTCCTGCCATTGTTCCGGGAGTATATTACCACTTAGCCCTGGTTTATTTGGGTCCGCAAAACAGGGACTATTTATAACCCTCCAAAACCGTTCTGGGTCTTTCTGCTCTGCTGCTTCAAGGAGTTCCTCCCACGCTATCCGCTGCAATTGACCTCTACGTTGTTTTAACGCTGACTTATAACTTGCGCGACACGCCAACACCCTCTCTCTATCCCTGGGGGACTGCTTGAGAGCATCCTTCAAGTTCCTAAGGGTAAGAGAACAATGGTGGCTAAACCATCTTGGGGAATCCCCCCTATGCCTACGTGGGTGTGTCTTAAGTAATTTAATTACAAGGACAGCGATATTTGTGAAAGCCTTGATCAAGTCGGCCCCTTCCACCTCTGGGTCCAAGCAGTTCATGATGTCTTTAGCTCCTTGACCAAATAGAGCCGCATTGAACCCTGCCTCATTTATCTGGACCCATCTTAATCGCCTGCCTTGATCGATCGTGGATAATAATTGATCCTCTGTCTGTCTGACCACACTCTGACTGTCTACATCAACTATTAAAATTACTGGGTTATGATCGCTAAATACACTGTGTAAAATATTAAATTTCCTAACAGATCTTTTCATTGCCTGTGAAATCAAAATATAATCAATAACTGAATGACACCCTCTTCCCTTAAAAGTGGGGTCCAACAGGGAGCCTTCCACAATATCGGCCATATCCAACGTGTGTGATAACCCGTGTGTGTGTAAAAGGCACGTCAGCTCCCTCCCCATCCGGGTGTGTTCCATATGCATACCCTTACTTAATGCACATGACGACCACACACCATGAGCCACCCTTAAATCCGGGCATGGATGACAATTAAAATCGCCTGCTACTATCATGTGCGTAGCGCCATGCCCACTCCTGGTGAGACGGTCCAGCCAACCATCTAATTCATGTATACTATTTAAGCCCTGTGGTGTACATTGTATGGCATTATAAAAATTCAAAATAGTTACCCTACATCCCTTAGCTATGAGTCTAACCCCTTGTACATTATGTGAATCACAAGCCAAATCCTTCCACCTTCCCTGAATATTCAAATCCACAAACACAGTCAATCCCCCTTTGCTCTTCCGACTCGGGGTTTAATTGCTGGACAAAAGAAGGTTTTATATCCCTCTATAGAACACGTATTCTCCGTCGCCCAGGTTTCTTGGAGACAAATTATGTTAAAGTCCCTTACCAAGGCAAGCCAATGCATGTCCTCAAGTTTATTTGCTATACCAGCTATATTCCAGGATATGATTTTTAAAGAGCCATCATTCTTACTCCCATCAGGGTAATGCACCCCACTATCTACCCCAGGGTGAGCTATGCTGCCCTCTCCAATCTCCCTACTCTCCTCACTGGAGGTTGATTCCCTACACTCCAATGACGGGACTGCCTCCACCTCACCAGCCCACACAGACTTCCCTTTCTGGACGACAACTGACCCCGACGAGACAAAGGTCCCCCCACCCCTACATACAGGTAGTCAATCAATTTCATTCAGATCACCCAGGGGGCAAAAACATTATTTAGATGAACCGGCCTGTCCCTAATCCTCCTGATGTTAAATTGATCCTGGTTCTCCCCAACCTGATTGACCATACCTCTTGTACCTGGTCTGCCTGGTCTATAAAAAAAGCCCAGAGTCAAGGGTTTTATACTAGTCTCCATATTAAAAAAATTAACTGCCTGAGAAAGGATTGACTGAACCAACCACGGATATCTAAAGGTGACAATCACACAGTCTCCAGAAAAACATTTCCTCATACTACCTATCCAGTTCACCCTTCTTGCCATTAAAATATACTGAAGATCGCGTGTGTTAAATTTCACAAATTTGGATAACCAATGGGCTACCTTATTAATTAATTGTGGGGTAGACTCCTCATTCGTGTTTATTTGGGCGGGTACACCTGCAAGAACAACTACATATGGACAACAGTCTGGTGGGAGATTTATTGTTGGCAGGTCAACACTCTGATTCGGGGCACCTCTATTCGAGGTATGTTGACTTGACAACAATCTGTTATCACTAGTATCCCTCGAACAGGCCGCTTCCCTATCCACACCACCCTCGAGTGCCCTACTACCCTTTCCAGTCATGTCCCTGCTGCTTCCATCCCACGTATTAGAGACTACTATGTTACCATGACTATTGGGTATCTGGCTCCCCCCGCCTTGAGCATAGTGATGCTTTACAGGTTCTCCTAGAAGCACAACACGTGCCTCTGCCTCAGTCTCTATCGGCGTAATGATCCCTGGTACCGGATTACCCCTTCCCCCTTCTGCCTGCATACCTCGTTGATGTTCCACTTGTAATGGCCGGGATATCTGTGTTGGGATTTCTTGGCCACACATGCACCCTTTTTCCTGTGTTAGTTTAATGTGACTGCTACACACTTTCTCCAGCCCTAACAGTTTCTCCTCTAGGCTAATTAACTTGCTAAGTATGGGCTCAAGTAAAACAGAGAACAGGGACTCAATTCTTTTCCAGGGATCATTATCACAGTCCCCCAAGGATGATATCAGGCAGTTCAATTGGGTTGGAGCTACTCCCTGACCTACCGAGGGGCCCTGTGAAGCGTTGTTAATATCATGTGAACTTGACTTGGATTGTGTCTTCTTGGGCCTAGGCTTCTGTTTAGATTTTTGTTTTGATAGGGCACCACCCCTGTGATGTTTCATCGCGGGTTCTGGGCTAGTTATTAGAATATCTATTAGCCCTGCCCTTTGACCCCCTTAGATCTAGTAATTCTGGTGCCGCCCTCATCATCACTTCCCTCTACTACACTTTGGATATCGGCCACAATCAACGGTACCGGGACCGGGACCTGGGCAAAATACAGATCCCCCTCACCCAAAGTCCCTAGGTCGGGAACTCCAATCCGAGCATCCAAACCTTTGCTCCCCCTATCTAACACACCACCGTCAACACACAATAAGCTCCTCTCGCCGCCTCCCCCTCTGAAGTAATACACACATTTGCACACACATTTGCAGGTGATTGCGGGGCAGGTGCCGGGGAAATCGCAACACTAATCCCCCCTAGCGAGGATCGTTTGCAGGCAGTCACCGAGCCCAAAGAACGTCTCCTCTCGGTGAGCTGTATTTCATGAGTCAGTAATGATTCTGCCCGTGTTAAAAAGGCGTCCAGAGTCCCCGTTAAGCCCCCCCCCCCTTTTTTCGGCATACGCTTAGCCATACCCCCTGGATATCAACAGTACCTCAGAATAACAGTATCCCAGGGGTGTAATGTTCGGGAAGGGCAGCGGCAATCGGACCCAGAGACAGGAGGGGGAGCCTCCGCCCGGCTCTTCAGCAGCCTTCCGGAGAGATCAAAGAGGCATTGGCTACGTAGCAAAGGGTTCCGTCGAGCGTTGTTAACCAGGAAATGAAGAGGAAAAGGCGGGGGAAGACTAAGACGAGCAACGGAGTTGAGGCGAGCTATACCCGATGCCCGGCTGGGTAGGTGTCGGCCGCGGCGAGATACCTGGGCCAGACTCCCCTATAGCTGAACAGAGCGGCTCCACCGGACATCGGCCATGCTGGCTCTGGAACTCCGCTGGAGAAAGCCTCAAGCGCAAATTCTGACGAGAATCTCATGCTCACAAGCGCAGGAATGGAGCATTGAGGACCGCAGTTGAGGACGGAAACCCAGGTGAGTAGGTTTATCCCCGGAGGAGGTGGGAATCCAGGGATTTTAGCCAAAAAGGCTATGTCTGGCCGGGAGCCCCCGGCCGGAGCTCCTCACCGGGCGGCCATCTTGCCAAGTATTGCACCATTGGAGTAAATAATACAAAATCTTCGTCCAATGAACATCCTGCTGTGTAAACGATATTTATGATACAATATTTATGCCAGATAATATTTTTGTCAACGACATTCTGACATAGAACTGAGGCATCAGCCTATAAGATTGCTGAAACCTGTTCCCAACCACCAGTACTCTGCCATTAATCCCTTCATGCCCTCACTAGAACTGCCAGTCATCCATTTAACTACTCATCCTAAGAACTCACCTATGCTTAACCATGCCCTCACTCGTTTATTCAACCACGAAATCACTCATCTATCCAAACGCTGACTCTTTATCACATCCTCCCACTCATCAATCCACACAAACACACACAAACTCACCAGTGAATGAAGAATGAACAATCACTTTAAGTAACATAACAGCTAGAATTATTGGCTTGACCAATGCTTTTGTGTTGTTTTAAATTCTAATATTTATAGTTTTACTATTCCCCTTGATAAATCTCAGACTACATAAATGTAAAGAATGACATTTGATCTATATCTGGAGGTCCATAGCAACACAATATTTTGGAGTACATTTTTTCTTACCAACGTAGGTTGAATATACATTTGCAGAACATTGTGCTGAAGTAAATGCAGAACTATACATTGTTGAATTCGTTTTCATCTGAAAAATGATTCGCACATTTTTGGGAAGTGCCTTTGTGCTTGCTCTGCGTAGTAAAAGGGGGGGCTTTCAATCTTTTTTTGATGAAGTTTAACAATTCTAAAGCGCATTTATTGTTCTACCATGAAGCACAGACATATCGCGATATCTAGATGACCAGTGCCTTTTCGCCTTCATCATGAGCGGATAAGAGGTCAGTTCAGTTGTCCCTTATCACTTTCAGTTAAACATGCGACACGGCAATACCAGAATCGACAGCACAACCACGGGAATGGCCTCGTGCAGCGATATCTCCGCCTCCTATAGAATATGTGGCTTGTGACAGTCACACAGCGCTGCCGGCATCTCACACTGTTTTTCCCGCTGTGCCAACAGCGTCGTGACATCTCTCTGTGACTTGAGTGCGCTCAGGCCTTCGCTCCCGCTGAGACACAGATTCATTGCAGATGTTCAGATCCGCTCTGGCTGGGCGGCCACACTTAGGGAATTTCACAGAACATTAAACATAAGCTAAGCACAACAGAATAAAAGGTGATTATGGTAAACCGTGGCTTGCTCTGACATATTTCATTGCAGATTCACACTTGCATATCTTTAACAACCCGCTATTTGAGAAAACCAGTAGCAGAGAACATAACGTGATAAGAAGACATTTTCTTCAGAATGAAAACTGGACACCATAGTTAAATTCATAGCTTAACAATTCTTGTTTAAAAAGATGAAGACAACCAGCGAAGGTTATTTACTATTTGAAAACTTTTTTTCTGACAGAAAAATTCAAATTGAAATACATGACCTAGGGCCAGATGTACGACGGTTTTTGCATGCGGAAACGGGTTTGCGAACCCGTTTGCGCATGCAAAAACCAATAGGGGTATGTACCATTCCAAAATAGCTATTTTGGAATTGCGAGTCGCTATTAGGAAGGGGCGTTCCCTTCCTAATAGCGAGCGCAACCCCATGTACAAATGTTTTGCGACCGCAATTGCGGTCGCAAAACACTCGCAAATTACCAACCTCTTCAAGAGGGTGGTAATGGGGTCGCAAAAGGGAAGGGGTCCCCAGAGGGCCCCTTCCCCTTTGCAAATGCAGGGGAAAATATTTTTTCCCAAGGACCACTACCTGCCCTTAAAAAATTAAACGAAAACGTTTCATTTTTTTCTTTTTTAAATGCATCCTGTTTTCCTTTAAGGGCTGCCTTAAAAAAAAAAAAAAACTGCTTTATTTCAAAGCACTCCCAGACATGGTGGTCTGCAGAGCCCAGCAGGCCACCATACCTGGGAGGGCCTGCCATTCCCAATGGGGTCGCAAATTGTGAGAGGCTCATTAATATTAATGAGCCTCTCAATTTGCGACCCCATTGGAAACAGTGTGATACACACTGTTGTACATCCAAAATAGCGCCTTGCAAATTGCGAGTCGCAAAAAACTCGCAATTTGCGAGGCGCTATTTTGCGCGTCGTACATCTGGCCCCTATTCTCTTACTGCACAAGGGTTTAAATGCAAAACCCAGGTGCTGTAAAAATCATCAGTTGCGATGTGATAGTATTTTTTGTTTTTTTTTTGTTTGAGTGACTCGAAGCTTTTCAACAAGGGGTACACACTAAAAGAAAAACCAGACAAAGGGCATAGCAGTTTTGGGTAGAGATGGAGGTGGTCAGCAATACATACATTTATCATATTATTAGATAAAATATACATGTTAGACCTGGCATCCTTGGCGTGTTCCCCCTGTGTTTTTACTTCTACCTCCTTTATTTTTAGGTCTCGCCTACGCAGCGCGCATGCGCTGAATAGGAAAAAGACCTTTTGGAATCGCTTCGGCTTTTCAGCCAAAAACGTGCACGCGTTCCATTGCCTTCAATGGCAACGCGTGCACGTTTGGCGATTCACTTGCGGGAGCGAGCGGCGCCATATGGTAGCAATTATCACTCCTGGCGCCGCTCGCACCCGCAAGGGAATCGCGCAGGCCCCCTACTCTCCCCCCTCCCCCTGCTGCCGTGCGAGGCGCGCGCGCTTGTTTGTATTTGTAGTGCCCTTAACCTCTCATCAGAATCTGTTCCTGTAGTCAGGATCATAGACCCCGAAGGCACGCGTATTTCATGTCCAGGCGCATTAGTGGGGTTTCTGATGGGATGTTTCCTGTACCGACTTACAGCACACTTGCATGGACATACGGCCTGCAGCTGTTACTGCATCAATGCAGCCTGAACTCCAAGCCCTGGTGTCGAGGGTCAGCTGTGAGTCCCTAGTGGTCCATCTCCTGAAGAGACGCCAAAGATCAGTTACCCCAAGGGTGTCCCACAATATTTCGTATGAGATGTAAATGGTTTGGGGGCTTTGCCCTCCGAACTCTCTTCCGATGCCTTTTCAACAAGAGGCTTACATCAGATCATGTAGAAGAACACTGCTGAAAACCCACCTGTTCCTCAGAGAGTGAACACGTTTTTCGACCCGCCTTTCCCTCTTGCATTTTTGGCGCTCTTCGCCGCCCATTGGTCCTTTCCGCACGTTGTAAAATCACCACATACAGCTAATGAAATAAATCAGCGGACCTGCTGAGTACAACTCATTCACACGTTCGAACTGGGCGCCCCGCAGGACACCGTGAACATCCTCCTGGATGGCGCCAGGCTTTGGCCGATGCTGCAGCTGGCGAGCTAAATTTTACACCCAAAGTGGAGCCAGAGTAGCCATCGTTGATTTGCCCGTGCCTAGAGTGCAGTTCAAGATTCACTCGGAACCAGAGGAAAGACAGATTTAATCACACACAGAAGAGGGCACGTTGCGACCAACAAGGGAACAGAATACAGATTGCACCTCAGGTGAGACCAGAACTAAACACCCATTTTATTTAATTTTTTTTATTTTACAGAGTTTTATATAGCGCGAACTTGACCTGAATCGGGTATCAGAGCGCTTTACATAGCACCAGTTGCATTACATGAGGACACATTCATTTTTGTTAGGCACGGGGAGATTAAGTGATTTGCCCAGAATCACAGGATGTCCAACTTTGATGGCCTCTAGGCATTTTTTCTCTCACCTTTAGCTCGCACACATTATCCCACTTTTAACTAGCTCCTCCCCCTTTTTCGCTGCACTCACTCTTTCTTCTAGCTCTGTTTCTCTCTCCTTTAATCCCTTTATTACTTTGACCCCCTTCTATGTCTTCGAACCCTGTTTAACTCTCTTTTCCTACAATGGATATACAGAGTGGGTAAGCACCCGCCTGCATAAGATTGTCTGTAAACAACACAGTACTACTTACTCTGGCTGTGTTGCATACATTGTGCTGTGCATGCCGTCTTCTTCTGTTATAACACACAGGAGTGACGTGTGCTTATCTGAGTGCAGTGCAAGCTTGGTCCCTCTTTGATTGCAGGGCGAGCAGTGTGCCTGCCGAAGTGCAGGGCGAGCGGAGTCCCTTTCGGAATCTGGGGTGTGCTGTAAGTCTTGTGTGAATGCAGGGCAAACGATGTACCGATTTGAATGCGGGGTGCATGGTGTGCCTGTGTGACTGTAGGATAAGCATTGCGCATGCCTGAAAGCAGGGCTAGCGTTGTAGCTGCCTGAGTGTAGGGCGAATGGTGTGTCTGAGTGTAGGGCAAATGGTGTGCCTGTGTGAGTGTAGGATAAGTGGTGTGCATGCCCTAGTGCAGGGTTAGCGGTGTGGCTGCTTGAGTGTAGGGCAAACGGTGTGCTTGTTTGAGTGCAGGGCGAGCAGTATGCTTGCATCAGTGCAGGGCGACCGGTGTGCCCGCATCAGTGCTAGGCGAGCGGGATGCCAGTGTGAGTGCGCAGTAAGAGGTGTGGCAATAGGTGTGGATTTAATGTGCATGCTCAAATGCTGATTGCATGTGTTGGCACATTTAAGCCAGACCTATTGGCAATGCCAACAATTAAGTAGGTGCCCTTGACCGAGAAGCAACACCTAAAAATAACTTGTGAGTACTTTAATGATGACTAAGTTTAACAGGCTTCCAGATTTGTTGAAAAGGGAACTAATTTAGTAAGTTGCCAGTAAAGATGTATTTTTTTACAACACTTTATCAGTTTTAGTAGATGCACAACACAATTGCGTACATTGCAGGCCCTCGCAGGGGATCCTGAAAATGACAGAATTCCCATAGACCCCACTTCCCTCCTCGTGGACCTCCAACACCTGCAGTGCCTAGCTCATAGTATGAACACCATTACACCATTTCCCCATATTTTTAGATCGAGCCTGGGCAGTGCATGCGCTGCTCTGCGAGGCATGCTGTATTCAGGTAGGGACTTGAAGCACCAGCCATGTAGTATTCAGTAGGTCGGACTCAGCATTTTCTCTGCTCCTGCCTAGACTCTGCTTGTTGGCACATTCCAGTTTTCCTTATACTCCAGAGATAGGCACACAACTTGATAGTTGTAGAAATGTACATTAAGTCCTTATATATGTATTTATCCTTTTTTAGGTCGAGCCTGGGCAGGGCATGCGCTGCTCTGTAAGGCAAGCTGTATTTGGGTATAGAATTGAAGCTCCGCCCATATTTTTCATTGGCTTGTGTCATTGTCCTTTATAAATGCTGGCTTCTGATTAGTTAATAGGCTTGTTAGTCCCTCCTTAGTACTACCTTATCTTCATTTGTACCCTCCCATGAGGACTGGCCCTTTTACTTCTGTTGTTATACCGTATGTCTTATTTAGTCTGTAAGCAATATTTTCTTTAATGAGTTTCTCCTATTACAGGCACGACATGCTTTCTTGCAACATTTAGTGCTCCATGCGCGCTTTCACTTTCCAAGCAGCCCGGGACAATGGCGGCCGCTTCTTTAAAATCATATAGGTCTCGTATTTACAAGAGTTCCAGCTATTGGCATTGTAAATGACAATGCTTTTTATTTATGTGTTTAATTATAAAAACAGATAAATAAAAGGCATTGTCATTTACAATGCCAATACCTTACACTCTCGCCAAAGTGAGACCTATTGCATTGCAAATGCTTGTTTTTTACTGTGCTGGACTTCGTTTTTGCTGGTTTGTGTACTCTCGGCACGTTACCACTGCTGACCAGTGCTAAAGTGCAGGTGCTTCCTGTGTAAATTGCAATTATGATTGGTTATCCATGATTGGCATATTTGATTTACTGGTAAGTCCCTAGTAAAGTACACTGTGTGTGCCCAGGTCCGAATTCTAACAGTGGGCCTGCCGCGCTGGTTGTGCCATCCAAATGAGTAGCCCTGCAAACATGTCTCAGGCCTGCGACTGCAGTGTCTGTGAGTGCAGTTTTAAACTGCCATGTCGACCTGGCAAGTGTACCCACTTGCCAGGCCCAAACTTTCCATTTTTAGGTTTCGCCTGCACAGCGCTTGCGCTGTGCTTGAGAAATCTATTGTTTTTAATATAGGCTTAAAAGGGACTTACATTCCGACTCCTCTCTTTCCTGGCTTCTCATTGGTTCCTGTGCGTGCCACTTACCTTTCCTCCATTTCTATTGGCTGTAGCATAGTTTCTAGCATTTACCAATGCTTGTTCCTCGTCTGCTTCTCTTATCAGTTTCCCGCCACCGCAATACTGTTAACATCTGCTTTGGTGGAACTATATTTTCATAAAGTTTTGCCTTTTACTTTTGCAGCATATTTATATAGCAATTTATCACCAGGGAGAGATTAAGTGATTTGCATAGAATCACAGGATGCTGCGTGGCACCGCCGAGACTCGAACTGGGGTCCCCAGCTCTCGAGTCAGCAGCTCTGGCTGCTGCGCCACATCCTCACCAATCCAGTGTTATCTGTCAGGGAGCTCTTTCATTCTCCCGGACGATAATTGATGAAAACAGCTCTTTATTCATTACATAGGCCAAACCCATGCATTACCAATGTACATGTAAGGCACCCCTGAGGTAGGCCCAAAGTAGCCCCATGGGCAGGGTTCAGTGTATGTGAACGGTAGGACATGTACTAGTGTGCTTTAGATGTCCTGCTAGTGAAATCCTGCTAATTTCGCTTTACACTATTGTAAGGGCTATCTCTCCCATAGGTTATCGTTGGAGCTGAGGTGTGCCCTGCATATCCTGATGGCCCATCACAAGGCTGATCGGCCTTCCTGAGCTAGAGTGGTGGGAGGAGTTGTCACCAACACCTGAACTGGGCAGTGCCTGGCCTCTCACAATGCTATCTCCAACCCCCTGTAGTGTGACTGGAGCCAAGGCATGGCACAGCAGGATCTTGTGGTGAACAAAGATTTTCCTTTGAAGTATGCCTACTTCAAAGGACCAAAAGTGGTATAAGTATTGGGCCTATATCCCCAGAATTTTAGAACACTTCTATTTATTTTTTTATTTATTAGAGTTTTATATAGCGTGAACTAGACCCGAAGATATCAGGTATCAGAGCGCTTTACATGAGCACCAGTTGCGTTACAGGCCTCTGCCAAGAAAAAGAGCTGAAGAGCTGTCAGGAGGAATATTGCCCTTTTGCTGTGTGTTGCTTTGCTGGGTTGGCATGTAGTTACTGCTTCTGTCTGTGGCAAGTGACAAAATTGGACTTTGCTTTCTTGTATCCTGCTTTTCCAAGTTTCACTAAGGGCTTGTGTGTGCTTGCCTCCTCTTGGAAGTCTCGGGCCATCAAATACTTCATCTGCAGCATCTCTGAACTCCACTGCTGGGAGTTCTGACCTGCCAAGTGGTGCCAATTCCAGTTCTGGGCCCTTGGAGGGGGTTCTGCTGCTTCAAGACTTTGAAAATCCATGCATCGCCCTTCCAGCGCTATTTTTCCCACCGTAAGCTTGCCGTGCGGTTGAAAATCCAACGCATCGCTGTTGTGTAGCAGCAAAATTTAATGTAGCGCCTGTTCACGACCCGAAGAACCGCCGCAGCCCGCGTCTAAAGCCCCAACTCTCCGATGTCTAAGACCCCCGCTTCGACTTCTAAGCAGACACTGCTGTGCGGCTGAAGGAATCAATGCAACACCTGTCTGTGGGAGTGGAAATCGACACAGCGCCTGTTTCACCACCGCATCAACCCACAGTGCCTGGATTTTCTCATGCACTGTGCATCAAGTTTCCAACGCATCACCCCGCCGAAAGGAGTCACTTCCTGAAATCGACACACCGCTTCTCCTCGCAGTAAGGAATAGACACAGCACTTCTCCTGCGTGCAGCAGAACTGATGCCTCCATTATCCTGGGACTCAAGAACCAACGCATTCCTGTGTTTTCTGACACTTTCCTCCTTTGTGGCTGTTTTTTGTCTTGTATTTTGATGCATCAAAGGTACTTTGTACTAAAATCAACACATCCATAGAGTTCTATGGACAGAATTGCTTAAACCTTTTAAAAGTGATATCTTGCGTTATGTATGTTGGATTTTTGTTGTTTTGATCTTGTTTGGTTTAGATAAAGATTGGTTATTTTCCTAAACTAGTATGGTGTCCATTTGTAGTGTTTTCACTGTGTTACTGTATGTGTTATGTACAAATACTTCACACATTGCCTCTGAGATAGGCCTAACTGCTCAATCCAAGCTACCAAGGCGGTGAGCAGGGGTTATCTTGGGTGTTTAACTCCCTTACCCTGACTAGAAGGAATGTTCCCTACCTGGACAGGGTGCATACCACTGCCAACCAGAGACCCCCATTTCTAACAGGTCCCATGGCACTCTTGGTGCACTACTGCCCCAAACACAAGTTTGTTGATGCTTGACACATTTTGCTTTGCAAGCGTAGAAAACCAACAGCATTTTTAGCATGAAGCAAAATCATTCTGGGACATCAATAATGACTATTTAATTTGATCACAGAGAATGCTAATCGTCTATACCTAACTCCACATATATGTTCCGACAAGTTACAAGGAGCTTTACAGTACATAGATTTGGAGCTAATAATAGTAAATCTATACTTCCCTATATGCACTTATCTTTTGATATTTTATCCCTCAATATTCTGTCCTCAATATTCTTGCCCCATGATATTGTTGGTGTCAATATTCAGTAGTTCAATCTTTGTACATAGGTTGGTTCTCAAAATCCTATTCCATTCTCAAAAAGTCAGTGCGTAACCTCCAAACATTTTCTGCAAATGGAATAATAGTACATCAGTGGAATGTAAGGTATTTAAATAATGCTGATTTTGTCTTGCCCATAAAGCATTAAAGGAGGTTTTTTTCTCCGTTTTGTTTACTTGGTACATTATATAGAATAGAGCAGATGAAGGACTTGCGCTGAATCTGGTTGATAAGACCTCTAGGGATAATACTCAATTAGTCTTTCTCTTGCGTGACACAGAGAAGGCTTTTGACAGTGTAGACTGGGCATTCATTTGGAAAATCCTGTGTAACACCAGCTTTGGATGCAAGTTCCGCACTTTTATATTATCAGACTTTCAAAGGCCTTCAACCAAGGCATCTGTAAGATCACAAATCTTGGAGCCGATAATTTGAGACAGAGACCTCATTGTCGCCTTCCATTTTTGTTCTTTCAATGGAATACCTGATCCAGAAAGTGAATTCCAACTAGGGGTGGGCGGACCTCGTGGAGTTTCACTCTATGGAATTCCGTGGAGTTACATAAAAACTCTGCAAGATTCCACAGAGTTCTGCCAACTGGCAGAAAATATGCATGGGGGCTGCTCGCATTGTAATTTAGCATTGGTAGTGCGAGCAATGCTAAAAAATCAGCATCAACGGGACCATGCAGTGCTTGGCATTTCAAGTTGATTTTGCTGATGCTCGAGTAGACCAATTACTCAAGTGGCAGAAAATCTACTCAAGAAGCAGCCCTCTGTCTGTGACCGCCCGCAACTGCCTACGACTGCCCGAAACCTCCAGCATTAGACAATTGTGGTGGGGTATGCCAAATCTCACTCGTGCTCACATTTCTGGAGCCTTGAGAAAAACAATTCTGCCACACGGCGATTGGCCGAATTTGGCCAGAACTCCGCATTACAAGAATAGCGAAGAGCCACCAAATTCTGCCAATTCCATGGGCAGAATGAAACATTCTGCCCACCCGCAATTCTAACCCTGAAATCATAGGTTTATCCATAGCAGGGAAACAGATTAAGATTGCTCTCTTTGCTACGGACATTTTTTGTGTTGTCCCAGATTGATGGCAGTTCATAAATGGAAGGCTCCTAATCCCCCAGCAGTGGGCTTATGGTGGTCTAAACCTAGAATCTCTTTTCCATGGAAACATTGACAGCTGTACTTAAAGATAAAGTTGCCTTATTTGAACGAACCTGGACACCCTTCCCCATGAATCATGGGAGACAAGTCTCGGCAGTGCAACTGCACCCTCCTACATTGACTACAACTGCTGTAATAGACACAAGCCCTACTGAACTGTTAACCTTGACAGGTTGGGGAGATAAAGAGAAATAGATATTTTATAATTGTGATATGATAGGCTTTGTTTATGTATTTCTTTTTACTACATTCAACTTTGCAATATTGGGATGGTAACAACTGTTTGCCCACTTTTCTAGTTATCACTACTCGATGGCTGTATATTTGGTACTCAACTGCTGTCACCAAAACTTAAAATAAGGTGTTAAAAAACAGAATACACAGATGGGATGGCTTATTGAGTTAAGAACTCCCTGAATACACCTGTTTGTGATCTGTTAGGGCCAATTCAGCCTTTCCTTCTTCTGGCGTAATTAATTGGGCAATAGTTAATCTTCTTGTTTACAGCACTATGAAAGGGCAAAACTTTGGTGGGGAAACAACTTGTTAAGAAAGTGTTCATGGTAAAACAGTAATTGTTTCATATTGTGATTTTACAAGAGAAACTAGGCTAAAGATGTAAAGATGGACAGGACTACCAAAAACACCTAAATAGCCATTAACAAGGACATTTTAACACACTTAAACACAAATCCTTGCTTGAAGTCTAGATCATGCTTAAAAACCTTCCAACGATAGAGATTGTGTAGTATGGTAGGGCTTGACATGGAATGGTACTGTATTGTATAGTACATATAAGTCTTTGCAAAAGCATACCAGGTATCAAATAGTCTTCTTATCGGTGGCAAAGCAACAGACAGAAAATAATCTAAGGAATAAGGACCCAATTCAGAAAGGTATTTTTACTGTAAACATTTGTACATGGCCAAAAATGCCTACTTTTATGCCTGGCAGAATTTCCCAAAAGGATTCCTGTCCGCAAAAATGCTTCCACTACTGTGGATTTCTTTGCCTCAAGTGAGAAGAAATCCGCAGTAGAAAATCCCACCCATGCCGTGAGGATTAGGCGTACAAAGGAGTGGTTGGCTTTGTAAGTTGGCAAGACCCATAAACTCATACATTTGTTGGCATTCACATCCTGGAAATGGTCAGGGATTTATCCAGTTTAAGGCTGGAGTAACTTCCCTCATAGAATGGAAATGGGAATGTATTACTCTCCTATTTGTATGAAAAGAGGTTTCATAATGGAGAAGAGTGTTTCCCAGCCAGCAGAGTCAAACAGCAATGAAAAAAATGTGTATTTGTACAGCAGGCACCATTCCCCCTGTGTACAATTGTACGCTATGTCGAAATGTGAACAGCTGAAATATGAGCCCGGGAAATGTGCCACAAGACAATCCCAGTGACACATCTGGAAACCAGAGCCTGCTGCAGCTTTCCAGGTATACTACTGGGAATGTATGTGAATTTTTAAAAAGTAGTAAATCTACATAAGTGTTTTTTATGGTTGCAGATGTAATTTGTTTGTTATTTTTTGGCCCCAATGTTTTCACCAGTACGTGGCAGGAGAAAGTGAGCGTTGCGACGAAGAGAATATGCCAGAGTGTTCTTCAAGGAGGAGGGACAGGGAAAAACATAGGTTTCTCTCTTGCACTCTTTCCATGTGTGAGGAACAATAGGCTTTAAAGCCATCTGAGAATACAAGTCTCCGGTATGTCAGTATGCCATACATTTATTTGTCAACATTCGAGGGACAATAAAGTGAATGTTTCAATTGACAATACACAGGCCATTAAACTGGATGGAAGTGTAAGAGAGACCATTAAAAGAGCTACAATATTGAATTCTGAGAAGGAACTTCATATGAAAAAAGTATGACAACTCAACAGCAAGGGAAGGCAGATCAACTGATGCATGCATGGGTTCTGTAACTATAGATGTTGGAAATGCCACCTAGAAACCAGGCAAGCAGCCACAGGGGAAGCAGATCGCATCAGTTACACTAATCCCTGAACTTGACTGTTTGTCTTTTGATTTCCTGAGAGCAAACTACATAAAATTCCTTCAATCCTGATGTCTTCAGAAGGAGAGAATAATAAAATATGCTGAGATCATGTTCATTTCAGAATGATATCATCAAGATTACTTTAAAAAGTGCATAGTACACAAATAATTGTTTCTGGTTGATCAAATGAAAGGTGTTGCCATTGCCCAATGATTTTTTACTGTTTTGTTTTTAACTCCGAAGGAACGACAGAGACAGCTTAGTTGGGATTCACATCCGAGACCATCGGATCTCCGGGGTGGCGCTAAGGCCACTAAGCTCTAGCTTGCCAAGTTCATGGACATGCATGATTGCCCACAAGACCGTGTGTAGATATAGAAAAACAAAACCATTGGTAAGGAGGTTTAATTGAACCGTGAAAAGGGGGTTGGCGTGGATGCCGTTGGACGCATGAGCATGCTAATGGTATGCCTCGTGATGTAGTGGAATCCAGACTGCTGCTTACCTGTTCAGAGCCATTTTGCCAGGGGCGGCTCCTCTGCTTGAGTGAAGGAGCATCACCCCACTTGAATTCCCCCCAAAGCCCCAGAGATTAAAAATAAAATGGTACTTTATTACCGTTTTATTTTTTATCCCCCACCCCCCCATCCCAAGCCAAGCATCAGGACAGGGCTGCTGCTGAGTGACAGCAGCAGGGAGGAGGGTAGGCTGTCTAATGCACTATTTAAAGTGCGCTTCTCTTTTTGGCCGCCGTCTTGAGATGGCCTGCCACACATGCGCACTTTAAACATCTCTAACCCAGCGGTCATATGACAGCTGGGTTAGAGAAACCCAAAGCCTTCAGAGTGCTGTAGAACACTGAGTGAGGCCGCTCCCACCAATCGTAGCACTGCTCTCATGCTGGCGAGAGCAGCGCTAGGATTGGTGAAAAGAGTTGCAGCATCCTGTTCCTGTGGGTATCGGCAAAACAAGAGCTCCGGACCGGGAAACGTCATGTTTGGTAAGTCTTTTAATTTAATTTTGTGCACGCGCCCCTCCCCCCTCTCCCTGAAGATGCCAGCCGCCACTGCGTTTTGCACTAGTTAGTTATTGCTGAGAGTTCTTTCCCTGGGCTAAATCAACTGAAGTTATCCTTTTTCAAAAAGTATAATTAGACACAAAAACAGTTCGTGGCCATTTCCTGCACCCTCTGCCAAGAAGGACCAATTGGTTCAGGATTTGATTTATTCAAGCTTATACGGCATGGATATCAAAGAAAACAAAGACGTGTTGCCGAGGTAAAAAAAAAACAGGCTTATTAGCATATAAATAAGTTTTTATGTCATGCCAGGAATACAATATTACATTTTACAACATCTGAGGGACCTTAAACACCAGGGGAGTCAAAATCTGGCAGCTCGAATGAGAATTGTATAATGCAGTCATTTCAACACAATGAAGCTGAGTGTGGTTTCCATAGTAATACTGCAAACAGTTTCCCCGGATTCTGAACAAATTACAGATTTACGATAGAGTTGCCAGGAAATCGACAAGATATGATTTAAAGGATGATTGGATTGAAGTGCACAAAAATGCACTTTTTACTTTATCAACAAACAAATAAAAATCAGCTTAAACTCCCAGTGTGTCGGTGATAGGGAAGTGGTACTTTTTCAATTTTGACTTGAATTGCTGGGGAGCTGTGTGTACTTCCGAACTTCAGAATGCTGAAGACTGTGAAAATGTTTTCTGTGCTAATTTAGTGAGTTTACTGTCTCCTAGTTTGCATAATGCATTTGTTCCAGAATGCATTTGTGCAGGGATCAATGCCATTCCCTTTTCCGTCTGTAATTAATTTAAGATCAACATATTTGCAATCGTAGGGGTAAGAGGCTTTGCAAAGATGTGTGTTGGTATACCTGTTTTAAAAAAAGAAAAAGTTTTGTTGAGTTTTTTACATTCCAAGAACATGATAAAATAACTGACGGCATGGTAGAGATCATTGTAAAGCAACATAGGAGAATTAAGAGAGTCCAGTAGATATCTGCATAGAAATAGCATACAGCGCTGTGTTTTGGGGGTGCTCTAGATCATGTTGGGCAGTTTTGTGGCTGTGTGCTTTGTACCCATGAGCTGCCTTAACTGATGTCATTGATTTTGAAACTAGAAGTGAACTGAGGGGGCGGGCGGAGAGGTGGGGGCAAATATGTCAAGATGCAGTAGTGACTACTTGGAGAATGGTTCTGGGAATAGTGTGCATTCAAGGGCGGGGTGGGGGGGTGCATATGGAGTAGATCAGAGGGCGTGTGATGATAGGCGCATGTTTGGGAATTGTTTATATTGGGATGGTTGGTCTGGGTGCGGAAGAGGATTGATATCTTCAGGATGGTGGAGCTTCATCATTCTTCACTTGGTGGGCTGTTTGCGTATTCGGCAGACCTGCTAGTATCTGAGGGCATTCTCCTATGCAGTGCCCCATCTACGCATTGCCTCCTTCCATGCCTCCAGTATGGGGGCTCTGGATGAGCACCAGTGAAGTGTGATTGTGCGTTTGGCAAGTAACAGAGCTAGGGCTGAAGGTTTCCCTTATAGAGGTCTGGGGTGTGACAGAGGTGGACTCCTAAGTATTTTGGCACCTGGTCTTGCCGCTTGGTGGGTGTCGCAGAGACATATCACCCGGGGCGGCTGCCCCACTCAGAGCCCGGATGCATTGGCGAAGTCTGCCATTATGTCTCAGATGGGTGGGAGATCGGTTGTTATGTCGCGGACGTATAGGAGCAGATCATCCGCATATAAGGACACTGCGTGAGTCCTGTCCGCCAGTGGGATACCCCACTCTTGACTCCCTGCGTGCAGTCGCATGTCCAATGGCTCCATGGCAAGCACAAATAGTAGAGGGGACAGTGGGCACCCTGGCGTGTTCCTTGACACACCGGGAAAGGGGCTGAGACAAGACGACCCAAGTGGATCCGCGATGTTGGTTTAGTACAGAGCAGATTATTGTAGGCCAGGAGTTTGGGGCATACCCCAACGCTGGCAAGCACTTTGAATTGGTATTGCCAGGTCAGAGTATCAAATGCTTTTTCTAAATCAAGTGTGAGGCAATCCGCTCATGGGTTCTGCCCGTTGATTTGTCCTTGAACATGAAACATGAGGCGAAGATTCTGAGAGGTACTTTGGCCCGGGACAAAGCCATTCTGGTCAGCATGCACTAACGCATCTTACCTAATATCTTATAGTCCACCCCGTTTATTGCACTGGGCCGGTAGGAGGCGAGTTGCATGGTATCCTTGTAAGGTTTAGGAATGGAGATCGGGGGCGTGTGAGGTGGTTCAGCGGCGCTCAGCGCCGCCTTGTACATCTCTGCCAGTCAGGGCGCAAGAAGGGGTAAAAAGGTGTTGTAGTACTCCAGGGGTAGATCGTCCAGGCCCAGAGCTTTGTTTCGTGCAAAGTCCTGAACCGCCTATTGTACGTCTGCGGTCAGGATTTTGGCATCTAAGGAGATTCTCGTGGAGGTCGGAATATGGGGGAGGGTGCTACCTGCTGGGAACGAGTCTATCTGGTTAATCAGGGTGTCCTGGGGCGCTTTACATATGGCTGAGTAGTAATCATAGAAGGCTTGTAAAATGCCGGTTTGGGTGCGAGCTGTGACACACGTTAGTTCGTCAAAACACGTAAGAGGGCCCCTGAATAAGCAAATAACAGGCAGAAAAAACAGGGGGAAAAGTATATACTCAAACACAAAACAAACTGCCTAATAGGTTCAATTGACGGAATATCTCACTGTATTTATACAGATGCTAATTAAGTAATCTGGGAGTCATGGTGTATATACATATGCTTTCAATGGAGCTTAGAACAAGAATAAGAGAAGATAAGAACACATAATTTTCTTATTCACAATTTTATCGAAAATATATATCTTTTATTGTAATCATATAAATAATATAACATTTATGACTCTTGCATTGTGAGTCATAACATAAGTCCATCGGTATGAAATGAAAAAATAGCTAAACCCACAGGGTTAACAATAACATCACCCCCACTAGAGCTCCAGCTCATCACCCAAACCATTCATGCTACATTCATTCAACGGACAAGTCCATTAACATACAGAAGAAACCATAAAGCCACAAGACATTGATCGCCTGTACATAATAGCAATCCATGAATGCTGTATAAGTGAAAGATTTAACAGTCCCTAATTATTTTGTACATATATATAATTAATTTCTTTCATGCACCATGGTCATTTAGCATATCGTCCATTGGGTTTGCTTGTGTCTTGTGGTTTAATAATGCGCCGAGGCGTGTTTCAGTATAGACTCACCAATCAGGTCAACCTTCATCAGGGCGCTAAACAACTCCACTGAAGGAGTAACCAGGGGAGTATCCTGAGGGGGATCTAGAGATACAAGACAATATCATCAGAATTTGCATAAATATGTTTATACCCAGACTCCATCGGACAAAGATGTCCATAATTAAAAAGGATATAAACGGACAAGGTTAAAATTGTGGAGTACAGAAGCAATCAGATAGAAAAAAACTATATAGCCCATTTCCTCAGTTCTTCAAAGTCCCAGAGCAAGAAATCGTGGTAAGAAGAAAATCTTCACGTAAGCATACATGGAGGAATATATAGAGTCTGCTCAAACGAATTGGGAAATAAAAAAGAAATATATATGTTGTGAAAAACGGGCTCCTTATATCCGCAAAGGAAGAGAGAGAAAGACTCTACTCTCCACCCGGTGCAATTTTGTCTTCTTTGCAAAATAGATACCTAGCTGCTGGCTGGTCACCCTCCAATAGGCTCAGAGTTCCTCACTTGCGTCTAGTATATGGTTAGTATGGGTGATACATAAAGATAAAGGTTTTTTTATATTGTAAGTAGTGAAACTCAACAATTATCGGTACCAAGAATAACTCGTAGTACATAGATATGAAGCAACAATAAAAATACCTTCCTAGGCGAACAATAACCATGTCTGGCTATGTTGTAGCAGAGGAAATTCAAGGGGAATATTATCATCAATAGGTCAGGCGGTACGGATGTACGATGTCTGTTAGCACAGAATATCAGGTTTGATCCTTGATAACCCTTTATCTAAAAAAGAACAATACGATGGTAAACAAAGGGAAGTAACCCACCTCCCGTAATCCATGAATGGATGGATATACTCTTATAGTGCCCAAACGCTACCCGTAAAAAGGTCAGAATGCCGCCACGCCAGTCTAGTGTGATGTAACAACCATGTTAGCCAATGGAGCGCCCGTGATCATATGATATGTGATGCTGCGTTGTCTATCGAAAAACAAAGGGAAACAGGATATTACCGAGATGAAAAGTACAGGCACCCATCGGTAACATGAAAATTCTTTTTCGCAACACCTACCTCACGGGTTTGACAGAAGGAATATCATAGGGCAGCCTACATGTTCGATTCTCCCCATAATCCTGGCTTGATGGTAATAGAGTTCAGCGCTTCTCAGAATGACACAGGGAATCACGTGACTTGTCTAGTGTGTGGAAGACCAAAGGTCTCAGCAGTAGGGTCCAATGATGGCCATGTTGGAAGGGAGAGGAGAACTGGAATTAATACAGTAAAAGGTCTCCACTGAAAACCAAAGACATTGTATTGAAAAAAATCTCCGATAGAATTGTGAGTCCCTGAGGTAAATTAAGGCAGCCAGTCCCGGTACATATTGACATATAGATATCAATATATGTGTCTATCACCAGGGCTGATGCTAGAGGATGGAAAATCCCTGGGGGAGACGCAAAACGGCTAAAAGGAAAAGTTAGTTTTTATAGATCTTAGGTGGAGGCAGAATGCACACCAAAAACACATAGAACGCTAGACAGAGAGTCAGAGGGCTCAAATAGCATTTTCCCAAGGAGTGTATTCATTGAGTCCCTTTTTATGGGTGTTGAGCAAAAAAATTAAAAAAAACTCACGTTTCTTATGGGTAGCAGTGTTATCCTGACCTTTCTGTGAAGTGATTTTTTCAATGATAGTCCAACGAAGGTCTTTTTCCGAATGTTTCATTTCTATCCAGTGTTGGACTAATGGGGCAGTGTGTTCACAAATTCTCAATCTGCATTCTTGGCCTGATTTGCCAATACATCAGAGTTTACAAGGGCATAGAATAAGGTAAACAATATTTGATGTTCAGCAGTTGGTCATCTCTTTAAGGTAGACAGTTCTTTCGCCTATGCTAACTGAGTCACCCACTATGGCATTAGCACATGCTTGACATGTACCACATTTGTAGTTGCCCTTGATGGGATCATTTCCCATAATAGACCTTTGGGTCAGTTGAACATTATCTCGAGGTTTTGCATTACCCAAAAGGTTGCAAAGATTCTTATTCCTTTTAAAAGTGAACATAGGTCTTGCCAGTTTGTTTTCATTGCTATTGACATTGAGCAAATGCCATTGGGCATTATCAATTTGTCAGATCTTCCTGTCCATGTTTGAATGTCTAGTAACACATATTAATTTGTCCTCGGGTTGTTTGCTTTTTGTTTCAAACATGCTGTCCCTATTGAAGTATCTAGCCCTTTTAAATGGGTTCTTGATCAGTTTTTTGGAATAGCCTCTTGCTGCCAAATTGGATTTAAGTATCTCCGCATGACGTAAGAATTCCTCAATGGTGGTGCAGTTTCTGCGCAAGCGCAGAAACTGACTAAAAGGGATACCCTGTTTCTGACAGCGCAGGTGAAAGCTGCTGAAATGGAGGAGGGTATTTCTGGCTGTCAGCTTGGTAAATAGTGATACCTGTAACTGGTGATCTTGATGTTCTATCCATACGTCCAGAAATTCCACCCTCTCATTACTTACATTAGCAGCGAATTTAAGGTTGGAATCACAAGCATTTATCCATTCCACAAATTCCTTCAGATCTTGCTCATTTCCTTTCCATATGAAGAAAATGTCGTCAATAAACCGGGACCAATTGGTGATGTTCTCAAAATTAGAGCTGGAGCACTAGTGGGGGTGATGTTATTGTTAACCCTGTGGGTTTAGCAATTTTTTTTCGTTCCAGACCGATGCACTTAGGTTATGACTCACAATGCAAGATTCATGAATGTTAGATTATTTATATGATTACAATAAAAGATATATATTTTTGATAAAATTGTGAATAAGAAAATTATCTTTTCTTGTTCTTGTTCTAAGCTCCATTGAAAGCATATGTATATACACCATGACTCCCAGATGACTTAATTAGCATCTGTATAAATACAGTGAGATATTCTGTCAATTGAACCTATCAACCTATCAAGCAGTTTGTTTTGTGTTTGAGTATACACCTGTTAGTTCGACTACTTCGGTTATTGGATGGATCATCAACTCCAGCCTGATAAGCCAGGCTAGGAGTCTGCCTGGCCTATTGCCCTCCCAGTGGACCTTGGTGGCGTGGACTGTAAAGTTATAGGGCCGTAGACTCTCCAGAAGGCTGGTGTAGGCCGTCTTGGTATCTGTCAACCGCTGTAGAAGTGAGGGTTCTGTGTCTGACGTCTTGCTAAGTCCAGCTAGGGTCTGTTCAGTCGCCACTTTGTCCCTTTCAAGGGTGCTACGAACTCCCACTATCTGCTCGATACAGGCTCTTCTAGCGACCACCGTGAAGGTGTCCCACTTCAGTGACCTAGTTGATGCAGTGTTGTGGTTTTCGATAAAATAGTGCCTAATTATGCCGTCCTGCTCCTTCTGGAACACCTGATTCTCGAGGCAGTCATGTGGCAGCCTCCAAGTGGACACTGGGGGAGGGGGAGTATCCATTTGAGGTCTGTGACGTGTGCATCATGGTCAGAGATAATCCGTCCAAGGTAGTCGGCATGTTGTATCAGAGGCACTAGTGCGGGAGCAGAGGAAGTGGTCGAGTCGGAAGTATAAGCTATGCGGGATGGACTGAAAGGAGTAGAGCCGGGACGCGGGGTGGTAGGACTGCCGCGCATCAGTGAGAGCCTAGTGGCATACCCAAGCATGGAATCATTCCATCCGCACGTGTGGGGGGGGGAGTGAGGCAAGGGAGAATGGGACCTGTCTAATGTCAGATCTGGTACACAGTTGTAGTCGCCACCCAGTACCCATGGTGACATTGTGCTGTGCTCAAGCATGGCAGACAGAGTGTCCCAGAATTTCCCCTGGCCAGTGTTGGTTGCATAGATGCTGCTGAGAAGAATAGGCTGACTATACAGATGGCCCTCCAGGAGGGCATAGCGGCCCTCCCTGTCTACTAACCTATTGGCCTCCTGGAAGGAGACGCCAGTGTGAATCCACACCAAAGTGCTTTCGCATATGCCGAGAAAGTTGTAGCACAGATGATACCTCCAGAGTGCTTCTGTAATCGGTCTAATTCGTTTGCGGTTATCTGTGTTTCTTGTAAAAACACTATCTGTGCCTGCTGTCGTTTGATGTATGAGTATATGGCATAGTGCTTTCTAGGAGTGTCCATGCAGCACATGTTGAGAGTTGTCAAGGGTAGGAGTCATGGCAGTGTTGGTGTGGTGCAAGTGCTGGGACTGTGAGGTCCGATGTGTGGTCTTTCCTTCTATGCCCCAGGAACCATAAGGTGTCCACCCACCCAGGCGTCGATGTTGCTAGGAGGAGAGTGACAATGGGGGGTTGCAGTAACTGGGGAGGGAAATAATCTTAATGCTGGAAACCTGCCGCCACCTGCGGTCGGCCCAAACAAATCATGTGTGCCATTTTCTAATGCATCGTGGGGAGTGTCAAATTCATGTTTTCAATAGTGCAGGCCGTTGCCCTTTGGTGATTAGGTTCAAAGTAACCCCGGGCAGAGCTGGCGTAGTGCCACTACGCAGAGTTCCACGGAGTTGGTAAAAAACTCAGTGGAACTCCGCTCCCTTAACAAAAAAACTTTATTATTGGGGGGGAGAGGGGGGTTGGAGGCGGGGAGCCTAATTTTAGCAGGGGGGGCTGGCTAGTCGGAGTTTTGCCTAAACTCCACGTTCTCAGCGTAGCGCAGAGTAGGCAAAACACCGCACACTTCGCTGGTGGAGCGGAGTTCTCTGCCCGCCCTTAGTTCAAAGTTCACCTGTATGGTCGAGAGGCCGCTTAAGAATATCATGGCAGCTGGTGATCACTTGCCGGAGATTTTTTCTGGAAAGAAATATTTGTCAGACGAGGGTGTCTGCTGTTTGTGGTGTCACTATTGGGGGCTGTGATCCGAATAGGAGGCCTTCTGAGTGGAGCGAATCATCGTCTGAGGTGAAAATGTGTGAGCCCTTCTCATCGTCTGTGGCCGAGGGGTTTAACCCATGGTTTGCAGCAGCCTATATGGCCCTCTTGCGGTCTGTAATGATTTTCTCCAGGTTGGGGGAGCTGTTTGACAAGATCCGGGATGACGGCCTCACCTGTCGTTCGCCTCAGTTTCTGTTCTGCCTCCTGCCCGGCCACCTTTTGTGCATTCAGTGGGCTTCTCTGCTGGGTCACCCCCGTGTTGGTCCTCTCAGTCCCATGCTTCTTAGGAATCTCTATCCTTAAAGTGGAGCAGTTTTGCCAGGATGGGGCAAGGAGGAGCCCAGGGGTGTCTCCCTCGAGAGCACACGGTGCTCTCTCTCAAGGAAGTAGAAAGGAGTCAGGTCCAAGGCTGGAGTGAAGGTCTGTAACCAGGCCTCCAGGTGTGTGACAGGGTTCGGCCCCCCCGACCCCCTCTGAGAGTCCCAGGTTGCGGCTGTTGCTCCTGCGGGAGTGCCCCCAGGTCTTCATGGCGCTCGCCCCAAGCCCTCTGCTCCCCCGCCACTATGCTTGTATGAGATTGCACGGGGGAGTACCAAGCTGCCTGCCCCTCCATATGGCAACACTGCCTCTCACCTGTCCAAAGTCTGGCAGGGACCTCAGGGCCGGGGCACAGCCAAAGTATGAGTTGAGGTCTCTGATGGAGCGCGGCTCCCCGAGAATCAATGATGGCATTGATGCAGGTTCCTCAATGATGGCGGTGATGCAGGCGCATCACACCTTCTCAGCACTCAGACGGCAGGAACCACAGCACTGCCACGTAGCCCAGGGCCACTGCTCCAGTGTTGGCAGCAAGACGCTCAGGGCCGGGTGGGCTGGGGAGCCAGGCCGCATCCGTCTGGTCCACGCTGAGCACTGCTCCTGCAGCCCCCACCTTGTTCAGTGACGGCAGTTAGCCGCCATGCTGGTAGTTCACTCAGAGCCCGTGGAGCCCTGTTCGTCCCGATGAAGACGCCAGTTGGGAGTCCCCCAGTGGCAGGTGGTCCGCAGCTACTGATGTGGCGGGGCTCACACTGGCTGCAGGGCTCAGCGATCTCCTCCGCCCTTCCCAGTCATCCGGCGCCCACTCACGATCTCTGGCCTCGGTGACGGCACTCCATGGGATGAGGCCTCCTTGGGGATCAGACGCGTAGATCTCCTCTACAGTGCCAGCTCTAGGTCTCAGCGGCACTCTTCACTCATCCAGTAATAATGCGCCTTAGTGTAGAGGGTGGGGGCACGAATCCTCGTCCGTCAGTTTCACTCCGATCACCTGCTCGCCAGCCAAGGCTCCCTTTCGTGAGAGCAAGTCACCACCACGCTGTCGGTCTCTGGTATGTTGCCGGCCACCACACGAGCCTCGGATTCCTTGCTAAGAAGCTACGTTTAAGATCATTTTCGAAGTGCTGGGATCATCATTTGCACACTTTATTTGTCTCAATAAATTCTATATGTGTTTTAAAAAAGAATTCTTGTCCTTTTCTTTCCCCTTTTTTCTCTTTCCTTTCAGCAGGCATTTCTTCTCAGGCATCACTTGGTGTGTCCTGATAATGATCCCATTATTATGTTCGGGATTGAAACGTCATCGACCTGAGCACCTTGATACATACTTGTTTATTTTGAAATCATTAATATGTGCAATGGTGCTACTTACATGTTTGTGTCCTAATTTCCAATTGTATTATGGCCACTTTGTACGAATGCCTGAGTTTAGTAATTTACTCCTTTGTTGAATATTGTCCCACTCTCATATTTTCTTTACTCCTCAAAGAAATGATATATAATCCATTTGTATTTTTAAATACATAGATAACATTAGTGGAGCTGACCCAGCAAAAAGGTCTCGATAATTATTATGAGTGACCTGAATATCCACCCTTGTTCAGGACCCTGCTTTGTTTTACAGGACCTTTTGGCCAATGACGAGTCCCCACTTCCCCACTTTGAACACTCTCCTCAAGGGGAGCAGTTAAACTGCATGATTAATTCCCAGAATCTGGTTTTCCCCAGAGTCCAGGCGGCTTCCACTTGTGTTGGTAGAGGGGCAGAATCAATCGTAGACCACTTTTTTATTTCAATGTCACTGCGGAGTTACCAGATTAAATGGAGAGAGTGGAGTGACCATAACCCCATGGTGCTTGCCCTAAAATATCCGAGTCAGCGCCTTCCTTCACCGACCTCTAGCCTGCAACACCTGACTCCCACGGATAAGGGTAGACATCTGAGGTGGTCTAAAATTAACTCAGGGGAACATCGCGGGACTCTTTTAAGGCAGTTCTGGCCAGAGGTTGAATGCTGTCTGAATCCTGACCTTTGTTCAAAGGACGTTTATACCGCCTTCTATGCAATTTGTGCTGGGGTAAGGCATACCCTTACTGCCCCAAGTCAAGGCTCCTCAGCTTCTACTAGACATCTGTGGTTTAATGAGGAATCCTCTACAGGCCATGGCATCTTAACAAAAGCCTTCAAAGTATGCCTGAGACAGGAAGGAGATACAGATCGCAAGTTCTCACAGTAAGAAGATGCCGAAGCAGATAAATGAATCTCCCAAGGATGATATTTGGGATCAGCTAGTTTGCTCTAGTGATTCTAATGATTGTAAATCATAAATCATCCTTTCCTGGCTGAGGAGACGACGTCTAGCTTGGCAACCACAATACTAGAGGTTAATTGGTTTGACTATTTCTCCCAAATATAATCTTTTTGTGATATGAAGGAGTTAATGACCTCTTTTAAGTTCAGAAGTAAGTTTATTAAGGAAAATATAAGTCACAATACAAAATACAATATAACAATACATGGTCACATAAATCAAATTTTGAATTTAGAAGCAAAATAGTTGGATATATAATTGAAGTTGGCCTCCCTAGAAGAAAAAGGTTTAATAAAAATATATAGATAAATCAGTGTAAATACAGGGAAATTACAAATCACATAATACAAAAAATTATGAGATAAAATGCAAAATGATCTTATATATAGAAATACATTGAAAGGAAAGTCATGGAGGTTTGGAAACTTCTTGTTGTACGGGAGTTAGGGTGGAGGAATGTTTAACACTAGCTTCAATGAACGATGTGATAGGTAACCATAAATACAGACGTTTCGTTGCCATGGGGATAGGATACACAAGAGTTGTATCTAACCTGTGATTGTAACAGACAGCATACCACCAAGCTTGATAAGATAATTTGGTAAAGTCTTTCCAATTTTTGGTTATCTGCTGAAAGGCAACTGCCAACAATAAGTCTACTATTTTTGTATTAGAATTGCAATCTTTCCAAATCGAAGACAAGCTTCCCAAAAATACATTAGAAACAGAGAAAGGACATTTGGAGTGAAAAATTAAATTAATTTGAGCCCATACCTTTTCCCAAAAATTGCAGACAAGTGGGCATGTAAAAAGTAGATGATGTAAATCTGCATGTGGGAAGGAGCAGTCCAGCAGTCATCTGGAAGATCAGCGTGCCTTTTATGCAGAGTGACCGGGGATAGTAAAAGCCTATTATATATAAAAAAGAGTGTCTGTTTAGTGTTGGCTGCTCTCGAAGTTTTTCTGATTTTACTCCATATTTTATTCCATATGTTTGTGGACCAGTTGACACCTAAATCCTGTTCCCAAGAGAGTTCCACCTTAGTTTTTTCTCGTATAATACATGAAATCTGTAAATAATTATAAATAACAGAAGCCTTGGCGTTGACTTGTAGAAGAGAATGCAATTTATCGATTGAGGAGGGTGTAGGATCAGCGGGATGATTTGGAGGTATGCATCGGGTATGAGCAGTCAGAATAGCTTGTTTTAAGAGGGTATATTTAGGAATCAATCGTTTTATTATCGGAAGACATAGTTGGTATACACAGCTACACAGAGGGTATATTTAGATTGGAAGGACAATGGTAAGTCAAAAAGTCTTCTAACATGCGCAAAAGACATAATCTGATCTTGTATGTATAATTGGTGTATCCAAATCAATTCTCTTTGCCTCCAGGATTTCCAGTAAAAAGGCTTGCCACGTATCAGTAACATAGTATTATGCCATATCGTGGAATTGGACAAAGAAATCCAATTTATAGGATCCACTGGGGAAGTGGGTTTCAGAATTTTGGATGTGTATCTAATTATGGGAGTTGAAAGGTGTTGTGGTTTGCTAGAGAACGAGAGGTATTCTTGAAATGAGAAAGGGGAAAGAAAAGAAAGTTCGAGTTTAGCCCATAAAGGGTAGTCCTTGGAGGATTTGGTGAGCCATCTCGATGCTTGACGGAGCAAAAAAGATTTTTGATATATAGGAAAATTAGGGAAATTAACACCCCCTTCTGACTTGGGACGAATCAATTTTGATAAGGACATGTGTGACTTTTTGTTACTCCATAAAAAAGAGGATAACAAGGAGTTTATTTTCTTAATTTTTTTTAAAGGAATGGATAATGGGATATTGGAAATTGTACAAAGAACTATAGGGGATAGCATCATTTTTATGGTATCGAGACGACCCCACCAGGATAAGTATAGAGGGTGCCATTTAGCAGTTAAAGAGGTTATTCTCTGTACACAATTGTCCATACAGCGTGAAATTGTATTTGAGATAGATGAAGTGAAATGTAAACCTAAATATTTAATATACTGAGGGCTCCATGCAAAATTTGAGAGTGCAAAGTCATCTTTGAAAGTATATTTCGTTAAGGGTAATATCTCACATTTATCTTTATTTAATTTATACCCGGATACGGCTGCAAAGGAGTCAACTTCATGTAGGAATGCAGGGAGAGAAGACTGGGGTTGCGAAATAAATAGTAATATATCATCAGCCTATGCTGCCAATTTAATGTGAGTGTTGTTGAAGTTGAAGCCATGAATGTCTTCATTTTGACGAATTCGTGATAAAAAGGGTTCTAAGGCTAGGTTAAAAAGAAATGGGGACAATGGGCATCCCTGACGAACACCTCTACCAAAACTGAAGTAAGGAGATATAGTACCATTTGCACACACAGCCGCTCTTGGGTTTGAATATAGAAGTGATATTGAGGAAATTATTTTAGGTCCAAAACCAAACCATTTGAGAGTTTGAAAAAGGTACGCCCATTCCACTCTATCAAACGCTTTCTCTGCGTCCAGTGCTATAGCTGCCAAAGAGTGCAAGACATGAGAGGATTTAGATAAGATATCAAAAAATAAACGAGTGTTGTCTGTGATAAGGCGACCTTTAACAAAACCGGACTTTTCCACCCCCAATAAATCGGGTAAATGGGATACCAAGCGCATGGCCAGAGATTTTGAAAAAATTTGTAATCAACATTGACTAAAGATATGGGTCGAAAATTTTTACAATATCTTAAATCTTTACCTTCCTTGGGGATAAGACAAATGAGAGATTCTGAAAAAGAGCCTGAGGATTTACCTGAGTTCAAAATAGAGTTTAATAGATTATGTAATTTGGGAATTAATAAAGAGGCGAAATGTGTGAAAAACTCAACAGTAAAACCATCTGGGCCAGGGGCTATGAATCTTTTTTAAGTGCCTGTAGTGCAGTGGAAAGTTCCTTCTGCGAGAGGTCGGATTCTAAAATAGAGAAGTCTGGTTGGGTAAAAGGTGGTCGCTGGATATCAGACAAATACTGAGAAATGTGCTGCTCTATAGGAGGGGCTTCTGATGTGTATAGTGCTTTGTAGAAGTGAAGAAATTCATTCAAAATTTCATCGTCCTTATATTTCAATGACTGTTGCTCGTCCATAATGGATTCTATATTGAGTTTATGTTTAACCTTCAAATAATTAGCTAATATTTTGCCAGCTTTGTTCTGCCCCCCATAAAACTTCACACTAGACTTTAATAAATATGAGGAAGCATTATTTGTCGACTCCTTATTAAACTGAAATTTAACACTAATAAGTTCAGATAAACAATCTTTTGATTTTGAGGAATAATAGGAATGCTCCAGTTTCTTTATCTTGGCTAGGAGGGATGTGGTGAGTACTTGCGATTTTTTACGTTTCTTTGAGACATAACTGCTGGACTTGGCCCTTTTTGGCTAAAGTTCCCTAAACTTTTTGCTTTCCCCCTAGACCTTTTTCCTGACATGGTGTTGCCAACTTAGATGCTTTGGACACTTTGCCACTGCTAATCAGTGTCAAAGTGCAAGTGCTCCCTGTATAAAGTGTAATGGTAATTGGTTGTCCATGATTGATATGTTTGCCTTACTGGTAAAGACCCTAGTAAAGTGCACTATGTGTGCCAGGGCTGGTAATGCAAATGCTACTAGTGGGCCTGCAGCACGAATTGTGCCACCCACACAAGTAGCCTTAAAGAGGGAACTCAGGCCTGCCACTGTAGTGCCTGCGCGCAGTTTGTTAAACTGCCATGTTGTTCTGACAATTGCACCCACTTGCCAGACCTTACCCTTCCCTTTCTATGCACAACAGACACCCCTATGGTAGGCCCAAGGTACCCCCTGGGCAGGGTGCAGTGCATGTGAAAGGTAGGACATGTACTAAGGTGTGTACCATGTCCTGACAGTGAAATAATTTCCATTTTGTTTTCACTGTGGAAAGGCCATCTTGCCCATAGGATAAAATGGGGAGGCTGTGTAATATGTTTTCCAGCCTATCTCCCCAAAGGCTTAAGATGGAGAGGTGAAGTTTAGTATGCCTGAACTCTCAATTCAATAACACATCTTTTTGTGAAGGTGGTTTTTGCATTGTGTGTTTAGAAACCACTCTTTTAGAAGTGGCTGGGTTTTTGTGCTCTAACATTTCTGTGTGTCTCTGCCTGGTTGTGGATTGACTGTCTGGATTTGAAAGTGATAGGATCTGGGGAATGTCTTGACCCAGGGAGGAGGTAAGACAGCCACAGGCTGACCTGCATCTGGAGTGTAGGGGGGAGGAGTAGCCCCTAGAGGTGAAGAGGCCTGGGCTGCAGCCATAAACCAATGGCTCTGGCCCCTAGTGAGTGATTGAGGATCCAGACCCCCACTATCAAAGGAATAAGTTGTCACTGGCAGGGAGGCACCCAGAACTGGTTGTAACAGGGGTCAGTGCCCCCCTGAACACAAAGACTTCAAAGACATTTAGGGGTATAACTATGAGAGCTGAAGCCCCTGAACTTTGGAGAAATGGATTGATCAAGATTGAACAAGACTAAAGCTACTTTGTGGTCAAGAGGAACCTTTGACAAGGAAGAAACAGCTGAAGAGACTGAAGGACTGACCCTTGCTGTGTGTTCTGGGGCTGGCCTGCAGTTTGCTGCTTTAACCAAGGAGAGGCTAAAGGGACTTTGCTGTGTGCTGTGTCCCCCTGCTTGAAAGGACTTTGCTGTGTGCTGTGTCCGTAAGTAACTTATCCCCAAGGGCCTGAGGTGAGCTGGCTCCCTGTTGCGGAAACTCAGGAACACAAAAGTTTCGAGGAGAGTCTCAGCGACGCTGTGTGCGTGTGCTTTTTGCAGCCTGAGACCCTCGTAAGAATTGCCCTGTGATCGTGGGCATCTGGAGTCCAAGCGAGTCTCAGCGTCGCTGTGTGTGTGTGCAGCCTGAGACCTTCATGAGGATTGCCCTGTTATCGTGCACCCGGAGTCCAAGTGAGTCTCAGCGATGCTGTGTGCGTGTGCTTTGTGCAGCCTGAGACCTTCGTGAGGATTGCCCTGTTATCGTGCACCTGGAGTTCAAGTGAGTCTCAGCGACGCTGTGTGCGTGTGCTTCGTGCAGCCTGGGACCTTCGTGAGGAGTGCCCTGTGATCGTGCACCCGAAGCTCAAGTGAGTCTCGGCGACGCTGTGTGCGTGTGCCCTGTTGCAGCCTGAGATCTTCGTAGCATCAGCGGCCTGGACCGGCAGCCCCGGAGGAGCCGAGCCGCCGGCCCGAGCCCGCCGTTGCCAGAGCGGGACCTCGAACCAACCTCGTCGAGGGAGGGCCCGAGTCCCACTGCCCGGAATTCACAAAGATTGCATCGGAGGCCCAAGTCGCGGGAAGAGGAGAGGAGAGCGAGGTCGCACCCCCCAGGTAACGTATGTCGACGCCTGGGGCGGGGTGCGGGCTCGGTGGGAGACGCTCTCCGCCTCTCCCATTCCTGCAGCGCGAGCCTCTGCTTCGGCTCGTATCGCGGCCCGTACTTGCCAACGGAGTGGCAGTACCGGGGCCAGAGTGCGGAGCTGCTCTTTTTGTTTACACCATATCCGTGTGGGGGCAACTGTTGACAGAGGCTGACTGCGAGTCAGTACGAGTGGCGGAGAGACCGCCTGAGGCACCGTGATCGGTGCTGGAGTGTATTACGCATTGCATTGTTTCTGCATAACGAACTACTTGATTAGTGTATTACACATTGCATTGTTTCTGCATAACGAACTACCTGATTAGTGTATTATGCATTGCATTGTTTCTGCATAACGAACTACCTGATTAGTTTATTACGCATTGCATTATTTCTGCACAACGAATTACCTGATTAGCGTATTACGCATTGCATTATTTCTGCATAACGAAATACCTGATTGTCGTATTACGCATTGCATTGTTTCTGCATAACGAAATACCTGATTGTTGCGTTACGCATTGTTATTTTTACATTGCAAAGTGCCTGATGCTAGCATTACGAACTGCATTGTTTCTACATTGCAAAGTGCCTGATTCGAGCATTACGAACTGCATTGTTTCTACATTGCAAAGTGCCTGATTCTAGCATTACGAACTGCATAGCATTGCATTAGGACTGCAGTGGAATGTTTAGAAGTGCTCATTAATAGCGCCAGAACTTACAAGGGCTAGCTGGCCTAACAACCGGCCAGGAAGAATATTACTAATACGCATATGTTGGATTTATATCATGTGGTCTAATCATATATCTTTTTATATAAATTTATACTCGTTTTTATGAAACTCGTGTGGAGTCCATTCGTGGTGTCATCATTGGGTTGCTGTGAGCGTGATTGCAAATACTTTACACATTTGCCTTGAAGATAAGCCTGGCTGCTCGTGCCAAGCTACCAAGGGGGTGAGCGGGGGCTATCTGAAAAGGTGTCCTTCCTTTCCCTGACGTGAGAGCGAGGGTCCCTATTTGGCCTAAGGTACCTACCTCAGCCAACCAGGGATCCCGGGTCTAACATTTGGTGGTCAGCGGTTGGCATTTGAACGTGTATTTACAAATTCACTCACAGTAATTGGTGTACATCACAAGTTTAGCGCAGACCACGACGCAACCACATATTGTGTTTTTGATTTATTGGTTCTATTTTTGAGTAACCTTTAAGCCACACATCATGTCTCAGAGGAGTCAAGTAGCCAGTGAGGCTGCAGAATTAGAGTTCGACATTGAGGCATTGCTTACCTACAAAGTTGATCAATTAAGGCAATTCTGCAGAGCTTTGGGATGTCCCATGAAAAGTAGCGCCAAGAAGGAGGAGCTGCAAATGGCCTTGAGGGCCTGGTGGGAAGCCAAAGGGGATCAGGAGACGGGTGATGTTGAGGTGGATGAGGATGACCCAGGGAATGGATTTGGTCCACAGGATTTGCCAGTGGAGGAACCAGCCTTAGGGGCTGGTAGTAGTCATTCAAGGAGGAGTTTTTCACCAGAGGAGCTGGAGGAAAACCAAAGGGTCAGAGAGCATGAGTTGGAGGTTTTAAAACTTAAAACTCAAGCAGAGGAGAAGAAGCTGCTCATTGAAAGTGAAAAGCGAGCAGAGGAGAGCAGGAACGCTCTCGCCTTGGAAGAGAAAAAGATTCTCTTAGCTTATGAGTTAAGCATGAGGGAACTGGACGTTAAGGTTAAACAGGCAGAGTCCAGTTTGAATGGTGGCAGCGTACAGCCAGTGCCAAGTGTGGATGAGTACAAGCGTGCACTGGATGATTGGGTGTTGGTGAGCATGGAAAATGATTTGAAGGGGTTGCTCAACTTTGCCCCTAGGGAGCCTATGCTCAGTAATTGTTTTCCAGGATTGTGCCAACCCGTGTTAGGGTGCGAGTTCTTTGATTCCCGGGAGCTGGCACAAGAGCCGGACCCCTGGTCATGGGTCCAAGGGTCTGAAAAGGCCTTAGAGAGGGAAGAGAGGCGAAGTAGAACCGTTAGGTCCCAGAGTAATGGGGGGGGCATGCGGGCTAGCGCCCTGTCTCAAAAGAGAGGGAGGGAGTGTGAGCAGCGTCCCCAAGGGTTCACCACCCCACCCGGGAGACTGGAGGGTTCCTTAGAGGAGCACCAGGTTGAAGGCTTAGCGCCTACTTGCCAGCTGTGTGAGGAAGAACACCTAGCGTCAGGAGGGTGTGGGGTGTCTGTAACCAGAGCTCCCACGGTCCTGAAGTTTGTGGGTGCCATTCCTAAATGGCAGGCACAGAAATCTAAATGGAAGGTTAAGGGAGGAAGGTGTCCCCCTGTGGGAAAACCCGTGGGACCGTGTCCAGCCAGTAGGGCTAGGTCCCCTAGGAGTGACCAGGGTAAACCCACTTCTAACCTGGAGGACAGTATAACTGGGAACAGTATCCTGACTGATGGGTCTTCCAGGGGTACCGCTCTAGGTGGGGGTTGGCAAGGGACCAGCACCCCTAGAGAGGCCCCAACTGCCAGGAAGTACCCATGGAGCGGCATAGTTGGCCCAGGCAGTAGTGACAAAGAGAATCCCATGGTGTCAGGAAGGCATAGAACAGGAGGGTGTCCCTGCGGTAGCGGGCCTGCGTCCGTGTTCTATCACCCCAAGCAGGGAAGTCCATCAAGGTAGTTGATTGGTCTACCCTGGCTTTTGGCTGGGAGGGGGTTGTGTTGAGCTTGGCCCTTTTTGGCTAAAGTTCCCTAAACCTTTTGCTTTCCAACGAGAACTTTTTTCTGACATGGTGTTGCCAACTTAGATGCTTTGGACACTTTGCCACTGCTAATCAGTGTCAAAGTGCAAGTGCTCCCTGTATAAAGTGTAATGGTAATTGGTTGTCCATGATTGGTATGTTTGCCTTACTAGTAAAGTCCCTAGTAAAGTGCACTATGTGTGCCAGGGCTGGTAATGCAAACGCTACTAGTGGGCCTGCAGCACAAATTGTGCCACCCACACAAGTAGGCTGAAAGAGGGAACTCAGGCCTGCCACTGCAGTGCCTGCGCGCAGTTTGTTAAACTGCCATGTTGTTCTGACAAGTGCACCCACTTGCCAGACCTTACCGTTCCCTTTCTATGCACATCAGACACCCCTATGGTAGGCCCAAGGTACCCCTGGGCAGGGTGCAGTGCATGTGAAAGGTAGGACATGTACTAAGGTGTGTACCATGTCCTGACAGTGAAATAATCTCCATTTCGTTTTTCACTGTGGAAAGGCCATCTTGCCCATAGGATAAAATGGGGAGGCTGTGTAATATGTTTTCCAGCCTATCTCCCCAAAGGCTTAAGATGGAGAGGTGAAGTTTAGTATGCCTGAACTCACAATTCAATAACACATGTTTTTGTGAAGGTGATTTTTGCATTGTGTGTTTAGAGGCCACTCTTTTAGAAGTGGCTGGGTTATTGTGCTCTAACATTTCTGTGTGTCTCTGCCTGGTTGTGGATTGACTGTCTGGATTTGAAAGTGATAGGATCTGGGGAATGTCTTGACCCAGGGGAGGAGGTGAGACAGCAACAGGCTGACCTGCATCTGGAGTGTAGGGGGAGGAGTAGCCCCTAGAGGTGAAGAGGCCTGGGCTGCAGCCATAAACCAATGGCTCTGGCCCCTGCTGAGTGATTGAGGATCTAGACCCCCACTATCAAAGGAATAAGGTGTCACTGGCAGGGAGGCACCCAGAACTGGTTGGAACAGGGGTCAGTGCCCCCCTGAACACAAAGACTTCAAAGACATTTAGGGGTATAACTATGAGGGCTGAAGCCCCTAAACTTTGGAGAAATGGATTGATCAAGATTGAACAAGACTAAAGCTACTTTGTGGTCAAGAGGAACCTTTGCCAAGGAAGAAACAGCTGAAGAGACTGAAGGACTGACCCTTGCTGTGTGTTCTGGGGCTGGCCTGCAGTTTGCTGCTTTAACCAAGCAGAGGCTAAAGGGACTTTGCTGTGTGCTGTGTCCCCCTGCTTGAAAGGACTTTGCTGTGTGCTGTGTCCAGAAGTAACGTATCCCCAAGGGCCCGAGGTGAGCTGGCTCCCTGTTGCGGAAACTCAGGAACACAAAAGTTTCGAGGAGAGTCTCAGCGACGCTGTGTGCATGTGCTTTTTGCAGCCTGAGACCCTCTAAAGAATTGCCTTGTGATCGTGGGCATCTGGAGTCCAAACGATTCTCAGCGACGCTGTGTGCGTGTGCTTTTTGCAGCCTGAGCCCTTCGTGAGGATTGTCCTGTGATCGTGTGCACCGGAGTCCAAGTGAGTCTCAGCGACGCTGTGTGCGTGTGCTTTGTGCAGCCTGAGACCTTTGTGAGGATTGCCCTGTTATCGTGCACCTGGAGTCCAAGTGAGTCTCAGCGACGCTGTGTGCGTGTGCTTTGTGCAGCCTGAGACCTTCGTGAGGATTGCCCTGTTATCCTGCACCCAGAGTTCAAGTGAGTCTCAGCGAAACTGTGTGCGTGTGCTTCGTGCAGCCTGAGACCTTCGTGAGGAGTGCCCTGTGATCGTGCACCCGAAGCTCAAGTGAGTCTCAGCGACACTGGGTGCGTGTGCCCTGTTGCAGCCTGAGATCTTCGTAGCATCAGCGGCCCAGACCAGCAGCCCCGGAGGAGCCGAGCCGCCGGCCCGAGCCCGCCGTTGCCAGAGCGGGACCTCGAACCAACCTCGTCGAGGGAGGGCCCGAGTCCCACTGCCAGGAATTCACAAAGATTGCATCGGAGGCCCAAGTCGCGGGAAGAGGAGAGGAGAGCGAGGTCGCCCCCCCCAGGTAACGTGTGTCGACGCCTGGGGCGGGGTGCGGGCTCGGAGGGAGACGCTCTCGGCCTCTCCCATTCCTGCAGTGCGAGCCTCTGCTTCGGCTCGTATCGCGACCCGTACTTGCCAATGGAGTAGCAGTACCCGGGCCGGAGTGCGGAGCTGCTCTTTTTGTTTACACCATATCCGTGTGGGGGCAACTGTTGACAGAGGCTGACTGCGAGTCAGTACGAGTGGCGGAGAGACCGCCTGAGGCACCGTGATCGGTGCTGGAGTGTATTACGCATTGCATTGTTTCTGCATAACGAACTACCTGATTAGTGTATTACGCATTGCATTGTTTCTGCATAACGAACTACCTGATTAGTGTATTACGCATTGCATTGTTTCTGCATAACGAACTACCTGATTAGTGTTTTACGCATTGCATTATTTCTGCACAATGATTTACCTGATTAGCGTATTACACATTGCATTATTTCTGCATAACGAACTAGCTGATTGTCGTATTACGCATTGCATTGTTTCTGCATAACGAAATACCTAATTGTTGCGTTACGCATTGCGTTATTTTTACATTGCAAAGTGCCTGATGCTAGCATTACGAACTGCATTATTTCTACATTGCAAAGGGCCTGATTCTAGCATTACAAACTGCATAGCATTGCATTAGGACTGCAGTGGAACGTTTAGAAGTGCTCATTAATATCGCCAGAACTTACAAGGGCTGGCTGGCCTAATAACCGGCCATGAAGAATAGTACAAATACGCATATGTTGGATTTATATCGTGTGGTCTTATCGTATATCTTTTTATATAAATGTATACTCGTTTTTATGAAACTCGTGTGGAGTCCATTTGTGGTGTCATCATTGGGTTGCTGTGAGGGTGATTGCAAATACTTTACACATTTGCCTTGAAGGAAAGCCTGGCTGCTCGTGCCAAGCTACCAAGGGGGTGAGCGGGGGCTATCTGAGAAGGTGTTCTTCCTTTCCCTGACGTGAGAGCGAGGGTCCCTATTTGGCCTAAGGTACCTACCTCCTCAAGCTCCCACGTCTCCTTCAGCCACACCTCCGAACTGACCTGGACCGACCACCACTGCATCCACTTCACCTTCCGGAAACCCGCCGCACACCACCGCACCCTACAGATCCCCCGCAGATGCTGGATCAAAGTCACCGAAGACCAACTCCAGACAAACCTCGCACTCAGCCCACCCACCGACCCCTCCAACCCCGACGCCGCCGCCCGCAATCTCAGACGATGGATGGACGACTGCGCCAACACCTTAGCCCCGCTGAAAAAACCAACCTACAAAGACACCAGCAAGAGAGCCAGCTGGTTCACCCCAGAACTCCTAGCATCCAAGCGCACCTGCCGGAAACTGGAGAACAAATGGCACAGCGAGAAGACGCCGGACAGCCGCGCAGCCCACAAAGACGCCATCCGCAACCACCATCACCTCATTAGGTCCGCCAAGAGGACCTCCTTCAAAGACCGCCTCGACAACAACGCACACAACAGCAAGGAGCTCTTCAGCATCGTGAAGGAACTCTCCAACCCCAGCTCCAACGCCAACGACATCCCGCCGTCGCAAGCCCTGTGTGATTCCCTCACCACCTTCTTCCACCGCAAGATCGCCGACATCCACGACAGCTTCGACTCCCGGACGACCCCAACAGGCCCCGACACATCAGACCCGCCGCACCCCATCGACCACGACCCCCTGACAGCCTGGGTCAACGTGAACACCGAGGACACAATCAAGACCATGGGCACAATCCACTCCGGCTCCCCATCAGACCCTTTTCCACACCACATCTTCAACAAAGCCGGCAGCTCCATCGCACCCCACCTGCGCAACGTCATCAACCTCTCCTTCGAGACCGCGACCTTCCCAGAGATCTGGAAACACGCCCGAGATCAACGCCCTACTCAAAAAACCCAAGGCGGACCCGAGCGACCTCAAGAACTTCCGGCCCATCTCCCTGCTTCCATTCCCAGCTAAGGTCATCGAGAAGATCGTCAACAGACAGCTCACCCGCTACCTCGAAGATAACAGCATCCTGGACCCCTCCCAGTCAGGATTCCGCAGCAACCACAGCACCGAGACCGCCCTCATCGCCACCACAGACGACATCAGGATCCTGCTGGACAACGGCGAGACTGCGGCCCTCATCCTCCTGGACCTCTCCGCCGCCTTCGACACTGTCTGCCACTGCACACTACGCACACGCCTCCATGACGCAGGGATCCGAGACAAGGCCCTGGATTGGACCACCTCCTTCCTTTCCGGCAGAACCCAGAGTGTCCGCCTCCCCCCATTCCGATCCGAAGCCTCCGAGATCATCTGCGGCGTACCCCAGGGATCTTCCCTCAGCCCGACACTGTTCAACATCTACATGGCTCCACTTGCACGCATCGCCCGACAGCACGACCTCAACATAATCTCCTACGCCGACGACACTCAACTGATCCTCTCCCTCACCAAGGACCCCTCACCGCCAAATCCAACCTCCACGAAGGAATGAAAGCCGCCGCCGACTGGATGAAGTGCAGCCGACTTAAGCTGAACACAGACAAGACGGAGATCCTCATCCTCGGCTCCAACCCATCAGCCTGGGATGACTCCTGGTGGCCCTCGTCACTAGGGGCACCCCCGACACCAACCGACCACGCACGCAACCTGGGAGTCATCCTCGACTCAACGCTCACCATGACCAAGCAAGTCAACGCAGTCTCCTCCTCCTGCTTCAACACCCTCCGCATGCTCCGCAAGATCTACAGGTGGATCCCGACAGACACGAGAAGAACAGTCACCCAGGCCCTCGTCAGCAGCAGACTCGACTACGGAAACGCCCTCTACGCAGGAGCCCCGACCAAGCTCATCAAACGACTGCAAAGAATACAAAACGCCTCTGCACGCCTGATCCTCGACATTCCACGCCACAGCCACATCACCCCCCACCTGAAAAACCTGCACTGGCTCCCCGTCGACAAGAGAATCTCCTTCAGACTCCTGATCCACGCACACAAGGCACTCCACAAAACCGGCCCAGCCTACCTCAACAGTCGACTCTCCTTCTACGTTCCCAACCGTCAGCTCCGCTCCGCCGACCTCTCCCTGGCCACCGTCCCGCGCATCTGGAGAACCACCACCGGAGGCAGATCCTTCTCTCACCGCGCCGCCAAGATCTGGAACACCCTTCCCCTCAACCTACGACAGACCCAAGACCTGCTGACCTTCAGGAGACGACTCAAGACCTGGCTATTCGACCAGTAGCGGCAACACCACCCCTCCTCTCCCTCAGCGCCTTGAGACCCTCGCGGGTAAGTAGTGCGCTTTACAAATCTTGTGATTGATTGATTACCTCAGCCAACCAAGGATCCCGGGTCTAACTATAACCAATAATAAAATCCCTAGCTGTTGCTTTAAAAGCGTCCCACACCACATGAAAAGGTAAAGCATCAGTTTGATTAAACAGAAAACACTCATTAAAAAAGGAAGTAAAAGAGGAAGTAAATACCGGGGCTAAAAGAAGAGCGTTATTAAAACGCCATTTACGGGGAATGTGGGGTTTCTGTAAAATATCTAACCGCATGGTGATAGGAGCATGATCAGATAGTAGAATGGATCCAATATCTGCTGCCATTAATGACTGGGATACATTATGTGAAATGAAAAAATAATCCAATCTTGATTGAGTGTGGTGAACTGGAGAATAAAAAGTGAACTCTTTGGTAGTAGGGTTGCAAAGTCTCCAAGCATCAATAAGCTTATATTGTTTAATAGTCTGTATGAAGAGCTTATGGGCCTTATGAGGGACAAAAGAGACCATTTAATTACGGTCTAAAAAGGGATCAAAAACTTGATTACAGTCACCCGTAAGAATGAAGTTGTCATCAATACAATTTGCGAGTTGCTGAGCTAAGGATATCCAAAAGGAGGGGTCACCAACGGTAGGGGCGTATATATTTAGTAAAGAAACCGGAGCATTACCAATCAAAATTTTTGTAAACAACCATCTACCGTTTTCATCAGAACATTGTGACAATAGTTTAACAGAAAGTGATTTACGACATAAGGTTAGGACCCCATTACGCTTGCCATCTCCTGGTGAGTAGAAAACCTACCCAACCCAACCTCTCTTTAATTTTATTGATTCCTCCGCTGTTAAATGAGATTCCTGCAAACAAGCTATATCCGCACCCAATTTGACTAAATGAGTCAGCACTCTTTGGGGCATATTCACAAGGACCTACCGCCGATTTATCTCCACCTTAACGCATCCAAAGTGGAGATAGATTCAACACCCTATTCACAAGCGGGTGCAAACTGCAGACATCGCCAGTATTCCCGCGATAACTGCCCCAAAATTTATCTCCACGGTGGACACCACCAACTAACCCTAATGAGATGCAGAGTAGGCGTTCCCGTGCAAAAACACACGAAAAAACCACAACACCACTTTCACAACAAACTGCCAGATCTGCGATGCGAACCAAAAACAGGCGATAAGCCGCGGTAGCACCAGTGATTTAACATCAGCCTTTTGCTGGTGTTAAGCAGGACGACTACCTGCAGCATGAAAGGGAGCCCAGCCAAGAGCCACACCCGAGGACCCACAGATGCCATGGAGACAATGATCATGCAGCTCGGAGACCCATGAGGGCCACAACACCCACCGCCACCACCCCCAACCCCCCTCCCCGGCCCCCCCGGACATACACATACCGTGCACGACACAAGAGCCACAAAAAGCGCATAATGACGCACATTGTCAAAAAATAACACACATGTGTGGCCAGAAGAACGAGAAACAGTCACACAGCACTGAAGTAACAACCAAAAACTTTATTGAAACACAACACAAAACACCAATGCGGAAGACTCCTGTCGGGTCCGTCTGGGACAATCACGACGTCACAGCCTGGAAAATAAAGCACAAAATCAGAACGTGTGCCATGCGCACATCAAAGGAGCGAGACACAGAGATATAGAGAATGAAAGAAAGGCAGAGAGAGAAAGAGAGAGAAGGAAAGGAAGGGAAAGAGAGAGTGAGAGAGCGGGAAGGAAAGGAGAGAGAGTGAGAGAGAGAGGGAAGGAAGGGAGAGAGAGAGTGAGAGAGAGAGAGGGAAGGAAGGGAGAGAGAGAGAGAGAGTGAGAGAGAGGGAAGGAAAGGAGAGAGAGAGTGAGAGAGAGAGGGAAGGAAAGGAGAGAGAGTGAGAGAGAGAGAAGGAAGGGAGAGAGCGAGAGAGAAGGAAGGGAGAGAGAGAGAGAGACACCGCCGCCCCTGCGCACCCAGGCCCCACTGTTCACCTGCTGCCACCGATGTGTCTCCAACCACGTGCCGGGATACACTGCAAGCCACCAGGTCTGCAATCTGTAATCAAGGCCAGAGTCAATCATGGCAGAGTCCATCACACAGCACACGGCAACAACACCTGTCCGTCCCTGCGCATGCATGAAGCTGCACCCTACCCCCTCCTGCCGGCCAGCGCTGGCTGTCCGCACTTGCGCACCCCGGGCCAACTGCTCCCCTGCAGCCAACGGTGTGTCCACCAGTGGGCACACCACGTGCCCGTGCAAGCTGCAGGCCCCGGTCCCGCCACCATGGCATGGTCCACATCATGCGGACCCGCCCCGCGGCCCAGCAGGTCCCACACATGACGCTGAGTCCTGAGGCATCAATGGCAGAGACCACATCAGTGCACAAGTCATCATCGCAGGCTGCACACCCGCTCAGCTATTTCGGTGCCACTAACCCTGTGCAACCCCAGTCAGCGCCATGTGGTGGTAGGCCTGTGACGGGCGCAAGGCTTCGGGTGCCACTAACCCTGTGCAACCCCAGTCAGCGCCACGTGGTGGTAGGCCCGTGACGGGCGCAAGTCCTCAGGTGCGACAAACCCTGCACGCCACAACTCAGGGGCCCTTTATGATTGAGAACCGTGGAGCGTCCGTCATCCAGTCACCACCGGCAGTGGGGAATGTGACGTCGTCGGCCCCTTATATTGGCGGGGTCACATGACGCCTGTGCCGGATGGGTGTGGTGTGTGTGCAGACCTGCCCTCAGAGAGTGGCCGTGACATGCTGACAACTAGACCAGTGACCTGCATACCACCAGCGTGTACGCCTGCGACATGTAGCTATGTGGGCCCCCCTCGGAGCGTAAGCGGAGTGGTCTGGGCTGGCGTATGCCGGACCAGCGCAGGGCTTGCAACAATGACTCGGGGACTCTGGGCGTGGTTCAGTCCATGTCCGGACAAGGAAGTGACTAATGCGTGTGTCCCTGTTGTAGTGTCCACGGTAAGCGGAACACAATAGGCAATGTAGCACACTGTGACTGGCATCTCACTAGATAAGCATCATTGACGTAAGGGAAATCACTGTCCCTACATTCATCCACACATTCATACATGAATGATGAAAGCCTTGACACAGCAGTGCGTTTCTGGATGTTTATTGCACATCCAGTGGAGTTTTGCAGCTGGAGCGATACAGGGCCATGCCAAGCACACCACATAATATGGGCCCGTGGAGGGCCAGCCAGAGTCCATCCGGGATGACAAGTACTGCGGAAGAGGAAGGTTACAGTCCGCAGTCTGGTCGCCGTGTCATTGGTCATCAAACAGGATATGGCAGTCCATGTCGCGGTCCAAGGTGAGTGCAGCGGAGTGTATCAGGGGTCAGTGGCAGGTCATGGGGCCATGTGCGGCACCAAGCAGAAACAGGCAAGGTGGCGGACATGAATGCTAGTGCCTCCTTCTGAACTCAATCCCATCCACGTCCTCGTCCTCGGATGTGTGCTCTGCCCCACCTGTGGGTGTTGCAGTACCGGCTGCGGCACTATGTGCCACTGACACATCAGGGGCCGGAGGAGGATTGTCGGCCGCACTGTGTGGCAGTAACACATCAGGTGCCGGAGTGGATACGCCTGCCGCACTGGGAGGCACTGACACACCAGGGGGCGGAGATGTGGATGGTGTGGGGGCAGCAGCATTCATCTGCGCCACGCCTTGTGGCAGCAATGCCATGATGAGGATCTGCAGGGCCTGGTAGATCCCAGCTACATTGCGCTGATGTGCAGCGGTGGCTGCCATCCTTTCCACCTCCATCCGCACCATGTCCTCCATGAGCCTCCGCATGTGTGCCAGCTCAGGGCTGGGATCGCTGGAGCCACTCTGAGCGGACAGGTGTTCTTGTCTCCGAGTCATGACTCCAGCGATGTCAGTCAGGGCTCATTGAAGACCATAGAGTGGGCCGTGGGTGTCCGTTAGGGACTGGAGCTGGTCCCTGATGGGATCTAGACACCCATGGATGGCATCCAGTTTGGTAGCCATGAGGTCGAACCCCACCCGCACCTGCTCAGCCGTCTCCCTCTGGCCCTCCAGCACACGGCGTTGGAAGGCCATGTGTTGTTCCTGGGGGTCTTGGGAGACTGCCGGGGCTGGGGGTGCCTCCTGCTGGGTGGTTTGGGTAGTGGGTGGGGTCTCCTCGATGCAGCTGGGCTGCCCTGATCCTGGAGGTGAGTTGCGGATGATGTCAATGATGTCTTGGAGGGCTTGGGTGTCGATGCTGGGGGTGTCCTCCTCGTAATCAGTGAAGAGTGGCTGGGACTGCTCTGCAGGAGGTGTTGACGGTGCCCCTGCAATGTGAAGGGGATATGGTGTATTACAATGTGTCCGCATGTATATAGCCGCATGGTACAGGTTCACATTCAGACAGCATGGCATTGTACATTGTGACAGTCTGTGGATCAGGGCCATGATCCAGAGTCATTGTGGGTGTGCACTGTGCTCTGCTTGATTGTGCATGTGTGCCATTGTGGCCATCTCCACCCGTCCCCCCAGTACCTGGTGGTCATTCACCCTGTTGCGGTTGTGTTGTGTCCTGTCGAGCAGTGTCCGGTCCCCCGACTCCTGCCACAGTCTCCACACTGATGACTGTCGACACCAGCTCCTCCATGTCATCCAGCTCCAGCTGTGGCACTGGGCTCCCACCTCCAGTCTGCATTGCTGCCTTCTGGTTGGCTGCGAGTTTCTCCTTGGTCTTACGCTTGATGTCAATCCATCGCCTCTTGACCTCGTCCATTAACCTCTTGTGCTCTCCGACGGCATTCACCTTGCCCACGATGTCCCGCCATATTCCATTTTTGGTGCCCAATGACACGTTGGAGGTGACGAACAGTTGTTGATGGTGTTCCATCACGTCCGTGACCAGGATCCTGTTTTCCTGCAGACTGAACTTCGTCTTCCTCTTCTTCTTGTCCTTGCCCTTCCCTGTCCCCGAGGTCCCAGGCTGGTCGTCCTGAGTGCTTGTGGGGTTGCGCTCGTCCTCTGCGCCTGCTCCGGCTGCCTCCATGGTGCTTGGGTGATGGTCATTTTGTGTTTGTGTGTTTTTTCTACTTTTATAGTGGTTTTTCCCATCTGCCATGTGTGTATTGCAGGCCTGGCGCTGCTTATCGCTGATTTCCTCATCGCGCTTTGGCCCATCGCATGTTTTTTCGCGTTGAGGTTTGTGTTTTTATCCCGGTTGTTGTATCGCGGACATTGGCCACGTTTTCGGGGAACTATCGCATGGTACCGCCGTGTTGTGAATTCCAGGTTAACACAGGGTTATTTTCCCGCGATTGGCTGCGATGTGTAAAGTTGCGTTAACATTTTTTGGAGATGTTTAGCACACGTTCTTGTGAATATACCCCTATGCCTTTTAATAGGTGACATTCCAGGAGACAAGATTTAAAGACATGGGATAAATGAGAGAGTGAATACAAGACACCAATCAGTGTAAAAAAACAGACAACAAGAAATATACCAAAAAACAGACCAACTATCTGCAACACAGAACAAATTTGTGAGAAAGGGAGCAGGACAAAAAGGAAAAAGTAAGTTTACATGTGACAAGTGTAGTGTAAGGTAAGAAAAAACATTATGTGTAAGACTGAAAAAAGAATAATAAGGTAAGAATAAGTAAGGGAGATAAAAGTGGAAGAATAGGGAAAGATAAAGAAAGGGGAATAGGTAAAGTGAAATAGTATACGGAAATAAGTTAGAAAGAAAAGACAAAAAAGAGGTGAAAGAGAAAGAAATTGCTATTAGAGACAATAAAAGAAAAAAACTGTACCTAGAAGGAGTCCAAAACATATATAGGGTCAGGGGGGATGAGGCCACATGGAACGATGAAACGTCCAGACTCCACGAGGTGAGGTGGGGAAAACTTCAGGATAATCGACCACAAGACAAAAAAGTCAGACAATACGGAGAAAAAACCTGTAGGGAGAGAAAAAGTTGGTTAGAGCAGTTAAAGCATTGTTGAATTAAGAGCAATTAGCTTAACTTTCTAGAGTTTAAGATTACGGAATTACAGTATTGAACAGTAAATTGCAATGAGATAAACAAGCCAGTATCTAAACAGGTAAATGATCTATGAACTTTACAAGAAATTCAACAGATTAAATAAATAAGGCTGTATCCAAAAATTACTACAAAAAGAAGAATCATCAGGGGCGCGAGTTAGAAAAAAAATCTTTTCCGGACAATGTGAGTTAAGGAAACGTTTGAGCTTGATCGCATCTTCTTAAGTGATGGTGTTATTGTTGAAGGTCACTTTGAACAAGCATGGATGGAATAAGCCAAATCGTGCGCCAATAGAACGTAAAGCCGGTCTCATGGCCAAAAATTATTTTCGTCTGTCTGCTGTAGGCTTTGCATAGTCCTGCGAGAAAAAAAGTTGATTTCCTGATGACGAAATCCGCTTCTGGGACCTAACTGCGGGCAGTACCTTAAGAAGATCCGTATATTCAAGAAAATAGAGTATGACTCCTCTTGGTTTACGCATGGTAGACGACGATGAATGAAGAGGACCCAATCTGTGGGCACGTTGAATGTTCAAAATAGTGGTTTCTGGCAGGTTTAGCACCGTCGGCAAGAATGATTTAAAATAGGCTATAGGGTCCGAGCCTTCTGAACCCTCCGGCAGACCATATATACGAAGATTATTCCGCCTATTCCAATTTTCAAGGTTTTCAATCTGCTTCTGAAAGGATGCAACCTGAGATAGAAGGACTGCAACCTGAGCGCAAGCTGAGCCCAGGGAAACCACATTTTGTTCAACCGCAGTGATTCTCTCTTCCATCTTTGCCCATCCGTCTGTTAAAACTTGTATTTTGGAGTTTATCTCCTCTACAAATGGGCGAAGTGCACGGATTTCCTCCAGAAGAAGATCCATCGAGACTGACGTAGGCTGTTTTGGCGGAGAAGGAGGATCCTTTTTCAACCGTTTGGTTGACACCTTGGAGGCTACAGAAGAAGAAGTAGAGGCATTTTTAGGAGAGGAATTCAAAGACTGATCCATTTTGGCAAGGCGGGTGTAAAGGTGTGAACGAGCAACAAAAGAGCGATTTGCGGGCACCACCAACGACCTTACTGTTTTCAGTCTGCCCATAAATGGGATGACCTGAATCAATATCTCCTCAAAATATGAATTGAGCAATTGGTACCATTAGCACAAATGACAGCAGGTGCCCCAAACTCCAGGAAGAAAATTGGCACTAGCAGTAGTGCATTGCAGAGTACCGGCCTGTAAAGGTTATCTTGAAAAATTCCATATATTTGCAATAGTAATATCAATGTCTAAGTATGAAAGAAAAAATTGTTTGCCCAAACATAAGAGTCTCTACGAGGATCGCTGTTGCGTGATAGAAACACTAGACATCGAAAGAGAAGCAGTAAGGCATAAATTTGGTAATCTGCATGTCAATAGTATCCCTGCAAAAGATTAGAAAAGCAGACAATGCCGTAGCGATGAGAACCTGCTTGGAGTCCATGATAGCAGTAGAGAAGCATGAAATAAACAGCTCAGTCAAAGCAAACAATTATCCTTTGAATTTGGTAAAATTTCACAGGATTCCATGTATATACCTCCAATTGAAGACGTATGATGCAACAAAATGGCCGCTAGCATTAACAACAAGGAGAGAGAAGCTTGGTTAATTTTCTGATGAAAAAAAGAAATGGGCCATTATAATATTGCACAGCAGTTGTAACGCTGCCTCCAGGCTATTCACGGAGCTGAAAGAAGAGCCTTTTGAGGTATATAAATACAAAGCGGGGAATCCGCAAAGGAAGAGCGGCTCCCCTCAGATCACGGGCTTTTTCAAAATGGCGTGCGCCGCATTGCTTCGGGAAAAAGAAAAAAAAAATGCGGCGAGAAAGCGTGTCTCTCCCGCATTAAAAATTGCTTCGTCGTCTACCTCCTTGGTTCCGACGGCCGCCTGGACATTGTCGCTGCTCTCCTCGCTGGCAAGACGTTGCAATATCCCTCGTCTTCACCGCCAACACCGGGTGAGTCACGGGAACGCCGCCATCCTCCTTGGGCACTAGCCACGCCCCCGGGTTAATGACCTCTAATACCAACATGAGGCGGTCAGTCCTTCCTGCCTCTCTTTATCTGTCATGGAAGTCACTTGTGCCATTATATGCTTGTCCCGTAAAAAAGCCCCTGGGCTAGAAGGTGTGCAGGATGCCCTATTTAAGTGTGATGTAGCCATCTGAGCACACTTGTTGACTAACATCTTAAATGCTGCTGCATCAATTGGCCCTTTAAGCTTTTGGTCCCACTCCACCATAGTGGCAGCATTTAAAACGGGTGACCAGGGGGACCAAATATGCTACAGGCAAATTTCGCTCATTAACACTACAGTCAAGGTCTTGGGTCAAGTTGTTTTAAAAAGGTTGTCCAACTGGGCCGAAGAGAAGAACATCATTGTTGACTCTCATGACGGGTTTAGGCCCGGTCTGGGCACCACTGAACAATGCTTAAACATACATCTCCTGATCAAACAATTCACGACGGCCAAAATGGGTTCCCTCTTCTTAAGGATTTATGACTCTCTTCGGCCTTTGATCAGGTGAACCGTTCAAAGCTATGGTCACTGTTTCTGTGTTTAGGGGTAGAGCAAGCTCTGGTCTCCTTTCTGGCAGACATCCACATGGATATGTCTGCCTCCGCTAGATTCAGGGAGGATTGCACTTGTACAAATAGATTCTACATCTCCAGAAGTGTGAGACAGGGTTGCATCTTGATGCCCTTTCTATTTGCCATCTAGATCAACGGCCTAGAGGCTGCTTTGTTGAAAGCACAAGGAGATCCACCTCGGGCGGGTTCCCGGCCGTTACCAGTCCTCTTATATGCTGACGATGCCGTCCTTATGTCAAGGACTGCATTAGGCCTTCAACTGCTTATAACAACACACAAATTCATTGGATGGCGGCTTGATAATGAAAATAATAGAAGGACCAAAAAACAGGTGGTACATTGAAAAACATTGTCGGCCATCTTAGAACGTCACTGTGACTATTACAGATATACACATTGCCTAAATCTGTTCAGTCATGACTTGGGTCCAAAAATACAATAAAAATCCATTGTGAGTCAAATTAAATCACTGTTTGACCCCATATGCAAATACATTAGAAATCCATTGCGGGTTAAATTAAATCACTGTTGAACCCCACATTACATGATTGTTCAATTCATTATATTTTTCCCGGGGCGGTTATTGCCTAATAGACCCAAAATAACCTATAGAAAAAATGCATAATTGAAGGATATTCTAGTGCAGAGCCACTTTGTAGATGACTCTTTAACCAGGAGAACAGCAATGACAGGGTTCTTGCACGCCTGTAAGGTGTGCAAGAACAGTACCAAGGTCAAAGATTATTTGGTCACAGGGAAAAAAGCTAGACGTTGCATTAACAAACTACTAAACTTCAATTCAAACTTTGTAGTGTACTGCCTGGTGTGTCTGTGCGGTCTCCAGTATATTGGAAGTACAATCCATCCAGAGAAGAAACGTGTCTTGGAACACGCACGGACGATCACCAATCGTGATAATTCATACCCGGTAGCCAGACATTTTTCCGAGATCCATAATACCAGGAGTGACAAACTATGTTACTTCTGTCTGGATCAGGTCCCATCAAAAGAGAGGGGGGGGTGATTGAGTCAGGCTCCTTAGACAACTGGAGGCAAAGTACATAGTTGAGCTGAAAACTTGCACTCCCTGGGGTCTGAACAGCGAGGAAGAACTTTGGTCCTATATTGGCTGAGAGAGTAGGCCGCTAGTTATCCTTTCATGTAGGGCAGACACACTCTAGTTGACTAGGGGCCCATACAGGGCGCAATCTGTTTGCAGGCTTTCCGATTGTCATTGATATTTCTGCATATTGAACTTTAATTTTTTTTCGGTATTTCGGTTTTGTTTGTGCAATTGCTGTGGCCAGCATGAGTTTGACTGGTCACTGTGACATTTAAAGATGGCTAACAATAGATTTTTTTGCCACTGTGAATTGGCCCATTCAGGGCAAAATATAATGAATTGAGGAATCATGTAATGTGGGGTTCAACAGTGATTTAATTTAACCCGCAATGGATTTCTAATGTATTTGCATATGGGGTCTAACAGTGATTTAATTTGACTCACAATGAATTTTTATTGTATTTTTGGACCCAAGTCATGACTGAACAGATTTAGGCAACGTGTATATCTGTAATAGTCACAGTGACGTTCTAAGATGGCCGACAATGTTTTTCAATGTACCACCCGTTTTTTGTTCCTTCTATTATTTTCATTATCAAGCCGCCATCCAATGAATTTGTGTGTTGTTATAAGGTTTAATTTCATGAGTAGTAACTGACATTGACGAAGGCCAGGAGGCTGAAACGCGTTTGTCAGTTTAGTTTCGAGTGGCACGATTAAATATTGAATTTAATTATCAGTCTGAGTGCGCAGCTTTGTCTTCGGACCACCGGTGTGATTTACTTCACGAGACCGCCTTCGTGAGCTGCGGCATCCGCTGTGTTGAGAGCGGCAATTTCAAGGCGGTAAACATGTTGGGGAGATATATACATATATACACAGAGAGATAGGGCGAGGGGGTGTGGGGCTGAGGGTAAAGACACAGATTGGCTACCGATGACCCCTCAAGCACTACAGAGGGAAGTATACAAAACTCCCACCAGAGTAGGCAGTGAGACTAGAGACACCAGTTGTACTACTGAGTATCGCCCTCCAGAATATCATGGCACAAGAATATTGAGGACAGAATATCCAGGGACAAAATATTGAAAGGTAAGTGAATATAGGGACGTATAGATTTACTATTCCTAACTTCTCAACTATGTGCTTTGAATATATATGTGCCACGTAGGTACATATATGTGGAGTTAGTTATAGAAAAATTAGACTTGCTTGTCGATATTTTATTTTCGATACTTTGTGCTCAATATTGTCTCCAATTGATATTCTGGGGTCGATATTCAGCGGTCATACCAAGACACCTTCACCAACCTTGGCCTGCACCCTCTAACCACCATCAGCACCCCTATTTAAAAGTGATAAATATTAGTGGATTTGTCTACGAAATACATGCAGAAAAGGACCCAGTAACAAATTTCCATACTGTGGCACAAAATCTTGTAATCAGCGGATTTAGGTGCAAGAATACCATTCGGAATCAAAGATTCCGGGCCCTGGTATCTCTACACCTAAATCCAACCGACTCGTAATGAGGTTCAGAGAGCACTAGAAGGAAAGAAAATTTAACCCAGGTAAGGAAAGCTGATGAGAGGAGCCTGTTTTTGTAAAAGGAGTGTCCTAATTCACAAGACAGGTAAGTACAAATTTTGATAAGATGCAGACAGTGTGATGCATGCATCCAAAGGAAAAGATATCAATATTTACACAACCAGTGAGTCTGTGATTTTATGGTGGGTCAAAGTCACCATAAGTCATCTATTTTCAAAACTGTACAAGTTAAGAAAGTAGTGCTACACTGTTAGAACATCCACCAGTATCTAAATTACACCCCTAAGAAAAAGTAACCATATGTATCACTCCAAGAAACATTTTGATGAAACATCTGGCTTAAAAGTTATCGGCTATTCTCCATCAGTCACATTTCTTCACATTCATACCATAGCTTACCTTTTCACTATCATTCACCAACTTCATCCTTCGCTCCAAAGTACTCCTGTGTATTTACTGCACAGTTTCAGAGCACCATGTGCGATTGACAGATTTGTGTGGATGTGGGAGAACGCCGCCTTCATCACCACGCTCATTCCATCCATCCATTCATGCCATTTTCTTATTTCATCCATTTGGACCTCTGTGCTCTTAAATCTGTCTTTCTGCTGCTGATGTGCCTGTCCTCCTTTTTCCTTCTTATGAAGGAGATGAATGAAACAGAGGGAGGAGAGACACCAGTGAGAGCTGAGCCAGAGAGCCAAGAGGTATGTATAATTGTGTCACATATCTACTAAGATTGCATGAGTGTGCGCCTCTCTAAGTGGTGCAATGCAAAGCAGCGCAAACGGGAGTGCCAATAAACTTTCACGCACTGTGGGTATTTTGGGGCTAAAAGTTGACTTGAATTAGTACCAAATGGCTTTGCATCACAGAATACAAACTCTACTGCTAATGTATGGAAAGAAAGCATAAAGGAGGTGGGCCAATAAAAAAACACTCTAAGGATTCCACGCAAAGCCATATCTACTAAATCAGAATGCACTAACTGTGCTTGAGATCCTAGCATTAAAGGGAACAAGGCAAAAATAATAAGCATGTAAAATATGTAAGATATTCCAATGAGTAGGCCAAAATTTACCAAGACTTTGTTTTGGATTTGCTTTACTTTTTTAGCACAAACATGACTCAAAGTGTTGTGCTGGTATTTACAATCCAATTGAAATCACGATTTGCATTGGATTGTAATCCAAAGCTGCCAATGCCCTGCCTTGCATTACATTGTGTCAAGGGTGGGTTTCATTGGCATTCCCATGCAACCATCCATGGGTTTTGATGCAAATCCATATCTACATAGATTTGTAGTCAGGGATGTACGCCAAACTCGGGTTCCCTCGTGAGGCAGCGGTAATGAGGAGACATTTTTAAAATTTCTCCTCCTTTTTGCCTCTTTTCATGTCCTGCACACATACAAAGAGGAAACATGTTAAAGAATAGTTTTTGCACAGGAAGAGACCCCCTCCCTGTACAAAAATAGCACAGATACTCATGCGCTATGAGGAAAAGATGTCTGCATTGGTGCATGGCAGCATAAAGTGTACCAGCGTAGGGACAGAGCAGAACAGGGCACAGTGCAGCACAGCAATTTTACTTCCTGCACTGCTTTACGAAATTTCTTGGAAAATCTGGGCCATTATGTGCCAATTCTGCAAAATGACATATTTAACGTGGCTTACCCCTCGCCAATTGTCATCGCATACAAATTTGCAACGGAGGATCCTTCATGAACATTTGTGCTGCAGAGATAAATTCAGCATCGTGCTAAAACGTTTTTTATGTACTGCAAAGTCATCATCAGCACATAACTCTCAAAATATAGAACCGCACAATTCTTTCCCATTCAGGCAAAGCAGCTCCTCGGATTTCCAATTTTAGTCTGTGTCTGTCCACAAAGTTTCCTCTTGCCCAGCTCCCTAGACTAGGACTACTGTACGATTAGTATGCAGGGAGCTGCATATGCCCCGGTATGGTACCAGCACTGACAAGCCGGGATAACAAATGGAACACCTCTGGTGATTTATGTTAGAACTTCTCAGTTACAATGTTAAATGATTATTTAAGAAAATAAAATTGTTATGATGGAGGTGGTGAATGCGTGGTTCCTTTTATTGTAATTTGATTAAAATATAAAAGGTAGGAACGCTTCATAAAATAATGTCCCAGTACGTGACCCCTTTCTTTTTTTCAGACTTTTTACTATCCTTAAGCCAAAAACAAAATTTTCAACCACTCCTCTTTTATATTTCTTAAAGTATTGTTATGTTACCTACACTGATCCACAATGCAGCAGTCCCAGCTGAATAATCAGTGAAAGGGACTGCAGAGATCCCATGGTATAGACTATAATGTTGAAAGCAACATGGCCCAGATTTGCAAAGATTTTACGTCAGGTTCGCATTGCTTTTTTTAATGCAAAATCCGGATTGGTAATTACAAACCAATGCAAATGGCGATTTGCGTTGGTTTGTAACCAAAGGTAACGCAATGAATGCAATGCAATTGTTTGCATTACTTTGTGTTAAGGAGGAGTTCCATAGGTGGTGCATTCCCATACACCCGCCCATGGATTCTGATGCAAATCAATATCAATATTATTACAATATCAATATTGTAATAATAGGGGCTTGGTGATAAACACCTCAAAAACAAAATTTATGGTCCTTAATCCGCCTAGGAAAATACACTCAAATCCTAAATTAAATGGCATTCCACTTGAAAGGGTTTCCGTATTTGATTATCTGGGTGTCACCCTCACTGAAAATATGGAATGGGCTTCCCAGATAGCTAAAGCCAAGCTAAAACTTGCCCAGACTGCCGGGGAATAGCCAAACTGGTAAGGGAATCAACGATGAAGCCCATTGCCCCTGCCATTGAGATTTATAGGGCGCAAGCGAGGAGCTGCGTTGTATGGGGCTGAACTCTGGGGACATTGCTCTTCTGTCCCCTTAACTAAGGTTGAGAACAGTTTCCTCAGGCAAATCTTGGGCCTTCCACCTAGTACACCGCTAACCCCCTTGCGGCTAGATATAGGTATTGCCCCGATTGAAGATGAGGCTGCCTTACGATCCCTAACTTTTGGCGAAGGCTTTGGGTGACCCCAGAATTGGTTGAATACCAAGCAGAAACGAAGGATCTTCTAGCTCATCTAGGGGCCCTAAAAAAGTCCCTTGGTTTATGCATGTTAGGCATCTATGTGCTATGATAGGTAAACCAACACTTTGGACTAATCCTGAAGAAACCAGTTTTATAGTTTCACGAGTTGAACTTGTGAAAATGTATCGAATAAAAAGCTTGAGGCCATTCAGGTAAACCCGAAATTAGGTCCTCTAACTACACTGTTCCTCACAGTCAAGGAGGACTACAAATTTGAACCTTTTTGGATGACATTTTACCTCCCATAGCAAGGAAATTATATGTGCAGTTCCGATATAGTATTTTATCTATTCGGGCTTTTACTTCTAAATGGGCTCATTTGCCCCCTCGTGGGTGCCCTGCTTGTAATAACCACGAGGAGACTGAACTGCATGTTTTATTCTTTTGCCCTGGGTATAAAGAAGCAAGGAAAAGTTGGCTTATACAGTTGTGCAGGAATCTGGGGTTTGTGCAATGTTTGGTGGCATTTAGAGTTTTGAAATATGACACTTCTAAGCCTATAGTTTTTGCTGTTTCTCGGTTTCTAAATGCAATGTGGCGAAGGAGAAGGGGTTTCCTTCATAAGGAAATATAATTAAAAGATAATAGCCTGATTGCAGTACTAATATAAGAGCCCAATGCTTAGACCACTCTAAGGGGAATTTGCTTTAAAATGTTTAAGATCAATGTAGATTCTTTCTTCTTTTTTTTTTTTTTTTTTAATTGGAACTTGTTTTTTATCTATTTATTGCAACATTACTGTGTTGTCTTTTGCTCAGGGCCTGTTTAGTTATACTAATGAACCGACCAACTATAGGGAATCCCAGCCCTATGTGGTTTTCTCCATGTACTTGCAATTGTATGGATGTATTCAATTTTTTTAGGAAATTTATGTCACGATGTGTATCCATAACTCTTCTAATGGAAGTGGTTTTATTTTCAGGTTGGAATGTTTTAAATCCAGAATGTAGTTTTACCGATCTTTGTATACTTTTATGGTCCTAGTGACCGAAATAAAGGTTTTTGAATGAATATCTACAAAGACTTGTATACATGGATTTGAGCCAAATTCCTGCACCTTCCCGAGGCTGGTATAACGAGGAGACATATTTTTATTTCTCCTAATTTTCTCCTCTTTCTTTCTGCAAAACATATACAAAGAGAAAATTGCCTTTGACCAAGGGCAGTCAAAGACAAGGATATGAGGGTGCACATTTGGAAGTGCATACCTTTGTGAATCCTTGCTGTGCTTCCGTAAGTAATGGTCACCCCCTGACCTTGTGCCTCTCTGCACAAACATACCTGAGCTGTGTATTGGGCATACATTTGCCACTCCTAAATCAGTGCAAAAGCCTCTTATGTATTTTTCTATTTACACCTGCGTGTTAAGCAAGCATTCGCTAAGCTATAGGGCTCCCTTCTAAAAACCAAGATTTGGCTTTGCCAATGCTTATTTGCATTGGCACTAGCCTATGCCAAAATGGCTGTGTTTACCTTACAGTGCAAGTGCATGCATGTGGCATGGTTCCTGCACGCTTACACAGAAGCTATCAGATATGATGTGATGCATGCGATCCCATGCTTTGGGATGCAGCAGAGGCTGTTTTGGCATTTTTAATTTACCATTCCAACATGGCTGACAGTCATTTTAGAACAGCAAGTCAAAAATAAAAAAGAAAGTGTAGGGGACTGCGGAGAAAGATTACCAGACACCTGGTAGCATGTTGAAGCTGTTGGGCCCTTGTTAAAAAAAATAAAAAAATAAAGTGGGGAGAGGGGTTAAAAGAAGACATTGAGGGAAAGAGTAGAAGGTAAAGAGTGTGCACAGTGCGAGAAAACTCAATAATGAAAGAAGAATTTAGGAGCCATGGAGGTTAGAGAGCAGAATGAAAGAACAGAGAGGCAGGGATGGTAGGAGCAACAAATGAACAAGGGAAAGACAAAGGAAAGACAAGCACTGCATGGACTGCTGAAAGTAAAAGAAAAAAAGCTTCGACAAAGCCAATAGGTCTGGTCTTGTTAAGCCTGCAAATTGTTCTGCATATGCAATAGACCAGCGTCTTCCAAACTCTGGGTCACAATCCACTAGTGGGTCGCATGCCGATTTTTGGTGGGTCGGGAAAGTCTGATCAATAGTTAAAGATGACTATAAATTCTGTGTTTATTTTGTCACATTTGCAAGTACTTCAAAGACAGAGGTCAAATTCCAGGCTATGTCTCCGATAAATTGACTGCAAAGTAGCGGAGTTTTGACGTGAATTATGTGTCAATTTTGCTGAGGTACAGGGAATGCGAAAGAAAAAGCTGAAAGATGTTTTTTTTTTGCAGCACACAACAACATGTAAATACTCTGAAGTGTGCTGAGATTGTAATAGGATCAAAATAAATCAAGCCAGTTAACGTGCTGATGCACAAATGATAAATATTCACAGATTTCCACACATTATCATTTGTGCGCTTTATAGTTTTATCAGTACTACTGTATGACTGTGAGAATTTAGTGGCCATTTCAGTGGAAAATGTGGTGTCTGTAAATGACAATGTGCTACCACACAAAGCTTTAGTTACATTAAAAAATGTCCCTGCCTCATGTCCGCTAAAGGTAGGTGGGTGTCACAAAGTATATGTGCCACTGGAACCAGACTACACCCAACTGATGAATCCTAACTAGAGCAAAACGGTTTTGGCTTGCTTGTGTTCTTGTTCAGTGAGGACCTGGCCTGGCAGTTTGGGCTGGACTGTTCCTATTGGAGCAGGGTGAAGACTGATTTGCATATGGCAAGCTCCAAAATGACGTGGCATAGTGGGCAAAAGAATGATGGGTTGGAATGCTGCTCAGAGAGACTCTCAATGGTTAGACAAATTGCAAACATTCCTCCCATCACCTTTTATGTGTTTACTATTGTTAGTAGACAGGGCTTTGAATCAAAAACCAAGGGTGTTTGCATGGGAATGCCCACGTACTACCCATGGATTACGCCATGATGCAAAATTATGTAAAGCAGCACAAAGCACTGCTTTGCGTTACTTTCAGGCAACTTTCAAGCCCAAAACAAGATTTGCGTTAAAATGTAAATTCAAAATATACTTTATTTGAAATTTAAAATGTTAAATGTTTGTAAATCTGCCCCTCCATCCATAAAATCACAAGCCAGCTCTGAATGTGGAATGGGAAAATATATTGTCACTGTACACCAAATAAACATTACAATAGTAGCAATAATAGATGAAAATGACTTACTAAATGTCCATATTTGTCAGAGACAGCTCCAGTGCCACTTGCTTCATAAAACCAAGGATTCCACAGCCTGCCCATCTATTGCAATGGAGACTTCCCATCCAGAGTGTTAGACCTGACATCCTTGGCGTGGTATTTTCCCAAACGTTTTGCCTTCACTTCCTGATTTTTGTGGAAATAGTTTTTGTTGGCAATAGGACTCTGTGTACTTTACCCCTGCAGTTTATACTCAAATGAACTGTAATTTAAACTCCTAATAAAGATGGATTTTAGATCGCAATTTTGAAAACGCCACTTTTAAAAGTTGGCCTTTTCCTCCACCAAAGTTTCTGAAGCCTTTCTGGGAGTTTCCAGCTGCCTGGGCCTGTTAACGGTTCCACCATCAAGAATGTTTTCTGGGCCTAGACAGTGAACAATGGGATCTGGGTGTGGCTGTGAGAGGGTCTTCCTGGCAGGATAGCTGGGGAGGAGCTGTACACTACCCTGATTACATTGCAAAGGACCTTGCACACAGCACCCACAAAGTAACCTGACACCAGGCTTCCCCTTGCCTTTGTTCCCCTAGACAATTTGGAGACAGGACCAGGGGAAGGGAAAAAACTGACCAGAGACAGTTTTGAGGGCAGGTCAGTGAATTACCCCACACAGAGTCTGGCACCAAGTATAAAAAAAATGGGACCTTCAAAACCACTCTTCAGAACATACCAGGGCCTGTGGAAGATTCAGAAGAAGGACTGCCCTGCTTCTTGAAGGAATGCCTTGCTGTCTGAAGAAATAAGATTGGACCTGCTTGCTTTGATTCCAGGTTACCCGGAGTGACTCCAAGGGTCAGGTGACTTGCCTCCTATGTGAGTTACAGGAACACAAAAAGTTTCCAGAGACCTCTCTGGAACGGCCCAGCTGACCAGCACCAACTGGACCTGCCTGAGCCCTGCTGCTGGACTCTGCTGGAGTGAATCCTAATCCCAACAGATGCCCCCCAGGTCCTGGAGCCTTGGCTGGCATCAGTGAGAGCTCCTCCAAAAGTAAAGGTAAAAATCATGAACTATGGGGACTTTGTGACCGTGAAGGGACCTCTGTGCACCACAGATCGACCTCCCGTGACTGCCGCTAACGTGAAGCTCTAGCTGGACCTGCTCTTAGCGTCAACAGTGACCATCTGCAATGGCTAGCAACATGAAACCTGCACTTCGTGCTACAGCATTGACAGCCCATGGCAAACACCAATGCAAAGTTCCAGTACCTACTATCTCTTCACGGCACAGAAATGACTGTTGTGACGCTCGACCTGCCCATCATGCTGAAAGACTCCTCCTCGTGGCCTCCTCCAATGGGAACAGAATTCTTCACTCCAGATTTGAGAAGGTATCTCTTCCCTGGGACTAACCTGGTCCCTGTATCTGGACCCCAAGTCAAAAACAAATTCCCTTTGGGATTTCTCAATAGTATACCATACTTTTCACTACCACTTTCACACTCTCAATCATTCATCAGAAAAAATGATTAAAGCCAAAAAATTACCAATATACAAATGTTTATTAAATAGATCCGATCAATACATTAAAGAAGTTTTTTTTTTGTTAAAAATATACAGTCTTTCTTGTGGCTAATAAAAACAACAATCTATATAAATTCATTGCATATCATACATAGATTTGAAAACAAACAACACAATCTTCATTAACACATGATTATAACGATTCCAACCACTGTTAATATCAGGTTCACCAACTCATAGATTTTTTGTTCACGGGAACCCTTAAATAGTTGTGGGGCAACAAAGGACCAGAAAGCAACGCGTTTCGGTGGTATCAAGGGGTCCAACCACCTTCTTCAGGCTTAATAAATGATGTGTCCCAGCCGTCTTATCAAAAGCTAGGATTGTCTGATTTCAAGGTGGGGAGCTTGTTCCTCCACTCAATTTGTCTCCAGGCTCCTCTCAATACTTTGAGGACCAAGACTGACATATATTTCTGATGCCGCCCCTCTATTTCTTGAATATTTAGAAGTGACGATCTATCTCTAGAGGGTACTATAGTATCCCATAAATCTCCAAAATCTTCAATATCCAACTCCTGTTGTCCCTAATATCCGGACTGGCATCAAATAATCGCCATAAAATAAAATCCTGAATAAACAGGGAAATACAGTTGAAGCTTCCAACTAGTTCGCCTCAAATAAATATAGCCAGATTGCAGAGTCTCTCGATCGAATTCAATCGGTGCCCCTCATACTTTCTACGGAGTTTACTGCCGGGACTGATCAGCCTCCTGGTATTCTCCGTTTTCGACCGTGTATCTGGACTGCACTCCATCATGGTTAGCCTGAACTTGTGACGTTTTAAGCATAAAAGGTGGTGCTTCTCTTCCCAGACACTACTGGATGTAGCATTTAAATCTGAGCTGAGTCAGCCATTTGGCATTATCTCCAAATGAATTTGGAATCTGATCCCAGCCTACCAAACTCTGGGATGCCTTTAAGGCCGATATCAAGGGTATATACATCTCTAAGCCTGCTGAGATACTCTCTTCAAGACACACTTGGGAAGATAGAGCGGGAATTATGTGGGTTGGAGAAACATTATGCAAGTAATGAGAAGCTCTTAGAATTTAGAACTGAAGCTGACCATGAAATCAGATTTCTGAATAACTGTTCTTTGACTAGTTGTCATGGTCAGGAGTAGTGACTGGCAAGATACTTGCATGGATGTTTTGTCCAACAGGAACCTCTAATGACGTTGTGGCAATAGTGAAGAGTTTTGATAATTACGGTAAGAGACAACCAAGATATCCTTGAAGCCTTAACAGAACATTACACCCCGCTCTACTCATCATGGTCTGTGGTCTCAGATGTTGACTTCTGAACCTATTTTGAGGGAATTACATTGACCTCATTAGAAGATAGTGCAAAAGAGCCACTTTCACAAATTATCACAGTTAAGGAAATTATGAACATTATCAAATCCATGCCTAGTGATATAGCACCAGTTAATGATGGACTGATGAATACATTTTACCAAGAGTATGGGAAGTTGCTAGCTCCTCATCTTTTAGCCATGTATGAAGAGGTGCGCTGTAATGGGATACTACCCCGAGTGCTATGTGAGGCAGTTGTGGTTGTGTTAATTAAAAAAACTAAAAAAACTATATGTATGTTCCAACCACTCTCCTTAATTAACACAGATACCAAAATACTGTCGAAATCATAGCCACTTAGCTTGTTCCATATATGTCATATCTCCACATCCTCGTTGTAGTCTTATATCAAACACCCCAGGACCTCAAAGCTACACTGTCTTTTTAGACACTGAGAAGTCCTTTGACTCGCAAGACGGGAATTTCATGTTTGCAAAACTACAAATATTCAGCTTAGAGGAAGGCTGCAAATGCATGGTATCCTTACTTTGTGTGAAAATAAATAATTACGTTACCTTTTATTTCGACCTCCATGGGCACCTGGCAGGGTTGCCCCATCCCTGTTATTATTTAACATTATGCTAGAGCCTTTGACTTGCATACTAAGGCCCTTATTTACGGGGATTTGGCGTAGGGCAGTGCAGCAAGTCACCTTGCTGTGCTGTCTTACGACAAAGAGAAGGGCAGGAATGCACCGTATTTATGTAATATGGTGCACTCCTGTCCTTTCTCCCTGTGCTGGCGCTGTTTCAGCTGCCTAGCACCAATGCAGGCACCCTTGCACCATGGTGCACGTGTGCCTGTGTTGTCAGCAGGATTGTTTTTGTGCAGGACGGGGCACCTTCCTGCACAGAAACAATCCTTAGAGGCGTTTTCCTCTTTCTATGTGTGCTGCAGAAAGCAGCACACATAGAAAGAGGAAATAACGAGGAGAAATAAAGAAATTTCTCCTCGTTATGCTTCACCTTGGGAGGTGTATTTGGCCCTTCCCCAGGTTTACATGGTCTTGTAACTCTGGGGCAGCGTCAAAATTTGTGGGTGTTGCATGGGAAAACCCACCGCAATGCCCATGGAATGCCTCTGGTCCGCAGAGTAACGTAACACAGCAATTTCCGCTGCCTTGCCTTACTCCATATCAATGTGGCCATTCGAAGCCACGCCTAGTGGCTTTGTACGGACTCATAGATATGACTTTGTAATCTGCGCTACCTGAGCATCACAATAAGTGACGCTCCAGCAGCGCAGGGGGGTCGTAAATAAGCCCCTTAGAGAATACCAATTGTGATGTGGTTTACTTGTGGGCAGATGTGGTATCCTGCTGCCAGTATATGCAGGTGGTTTAGTGTTATATGTAAACAACCACATCAGAATTTAGACTCCATTAATAGTGCAATTGACGGTTTTGATGATATGTTCGGTCTCTAGTTCAACTGGAGCAAATCTGAGATTTTCCAGCTGACATCCGAACTCTTGATTTGAGCTGGAATTCCCATTGAAATGGTGCGATGACTGAGTGAGATATCTGGTAGTCAAAATTAGCTGAGACCATACTGCGCTTATTAAGAATAATTATGGACAAGTAGTGGCTAAAGGAAATGATATGATAGATGGGTGCCCCTCCCTTTCTTGTTAGCGGGTCATAAAGCACTCATCAAAATGGTTATTATTTACAAATTCGTTTAACTCTTTAATAACATGCCAGTACCTGTGATTAGACCATTCTTCAACACTTGTAGAAGGATGTTATTTAAATTTATATTGCCAGAGAAACAACACAGAATAAGGTGAAAGGTCCTGATACTGCCCCATCCAACAGGGGATTTTCAGCATCTGATATTGAGCTCTAATTTTGAGTGCTTGAGCACAATTTGCTTATTACTGGCATGCCAGCTGCTGCATTTGCCTTACCTTGAGACAGAGAGCAAGGCTGCCTGTCTGGTTTCGGTATTGCAGACCGACTGAAAGCTCCTGGTATCTCTTGATATCTGTGCTGGTGAACAAGTTGGAATGTATCACCAGACACAGAAGCCGGGGGGAGAAACATGGAAGAGAGTGAGAGAGAAAAGTTTCAGATTGGAGCACACTGCCCGAGGTTTTGTCTTTTTTAAAAGATGGCACCCCTCTGTCTACATGTTATGATAGATGGTAGATCTGATTAGCTGGAAGGCAGAGGACATTCAGTAAGTATAATATATCAACTGGATGGCAAGAACAATAAACAACTAAAACAAGGCTTAACGGTTTCAGCAGCAGATGGTGCTGTGACAAGCCAGGCGCTGACCTGGAATCTGGTCCAGGCCCTTGAGTGTTGCTGAACATGTACAAGTAAGAGTCTTTGAGAATTGAGAGAAGAGACAGCACAACTAACAATACAAGGCAGGAATGAGACTAAGGGAACTGTAAAGGTAAAAATAACAAACAGTGAAGGGACAACACAATCAGTGTGAACTAAAGGGAAAATCAGAAAGCCAATTCAACCATGCAACACGTTGCCAGGCACCGGACTGAGTTCCTAAGATGAGTAAATAGGGCTCTACCCTATATGACTTGGAAATTACCTCAACCCAGGAAGTGTGTGCATGAGATTCTCTAGCAGGAGTCTAGTGTTCCTTTCTCAGCCTGCATCGACCCGTTCTCCAGCACCTCCACTTCCTGTGAGTCTGTCGTCTCACCTGAGTCCTGACGCTGCCTCTCCATGCCCTCTTAAACACTGTTTGTCCATCCAGTGCTTCATCCTTCTATTCATATGGATCTAGTGTTGTGCAGAAATTTGTCCTGCACTTCCTCTGGGCACTCTTTCTATCAGTATTTTATGTTCGGCTGAGCTCCCATGGGCTGATACTCCTCACATCCCAGTCATGTTCTGCATCAAATGGCTAAGCTGGAATGGGTACACGTGAGTGCTATCAACCAGGAGTGCCACTTTTTGGTGCTCTCTCAACTCAAGGCACTTGGAGGCACAACACTGTTAGCTATTTTCCTCTATTTCAGACGTAGGTGTGTGCTGCAGACAATTTTCCAGTCCACAAAAGCCTCAGATATTTACAACCCTGACACAGTTGATTCACACAACTGACTCTATTCAATTAGTCCCATGAATATATGTGGATGTGATTAAGATCAGGGAAACAGACACTCTCTCGGATAGACAATATTGAAATGCTGATTTTGAAACTCTGCTGTCAGAGACATTTCATTTATTATTAGACAATGACTACTTTGCTTGCAAATTTCTACATTAAAGCTTAAATCTTTTGGCTTACTCGATGGCACCAGATGTGCATGAAGTCCTCACCCTGAGGCTCTCTCTCTCCATTTGGCATGGACCTGCCCTGTATTAGTGACCAACTAGCTTAACATTTTGTCCAGACTATTAGATGTGACTGTTTACTAGGTAGCTCTGTCAAACCTTTCTGATCTTTTGGCATACATCAAGAACTTTCTGATTTTGACTATGGAAGTGTGGAAATCTCATTAAAAGTTTATAAATAGCTCCACCTTAAACTTACAAATCGAAACTCCAATTTGCCACACCAATTTCTTGTTAAAGTCGACAACTCTTTGCCACAGTATTAGGATGGAGCACAACATGAATACATTTCTAAAATATTCATCAATTTACAGCATTTAATGATCAGTCAATGATGAGAGGTTTGATTAAGTTTTAAAAGATTTATTTCTCATTAAGAGATTAGTCTGTATTTTTGTTCTTTTATTCAAGTTAGTCAGATAAGTCTGTTTACAGAAATATCAAGAAAAATGCTGGTTAGAGACAGCATACAAAATAGCGTGTTCCTTAAAGCAATTTGTCCTTATCTTAATCTGAAGGACCTAACCTATTCTAGTGAGAACACATAAAAAGTTCTTTTGGAAAAGAGCAAGTAACATTTTTGCAAAAGACTAATAGCTGTGAAAGGTCAAACTCCACATAAAGAGTAGTTCTGGAACCTCAGCTGAGTTCCCTAGCAGCTGCAGTAGCAACTGTCAAAACTGATTGAAAGAAATAATCACAGCAATAGCTATCATCAGCATAAAGATAGAAAGTCTCCTCACAATGGTAAGCAGGTATATGATCATATAAAATGGCCGCCAGATGGTGAGGAGCTCGAGGAAGGAGCTCTGAGGCTGGGGATAACTCAATCAAGCAAAAATCCCAGTTTAGCCTTGGATCACCAACATCAGATCATTGAATTGACATCGGACCATCGACCCATACAAAAGAATATAACAAAATAAAGGACTCACCGCTTCCAAGGATCAGGACACCTCCGAAAGGGAACGGGAGCGGTCCTCCAACCAGATGTACGATATCACCCGCAACCCTAGGTCGGTGGCGGAAACAGCAGACGAGGTGAGGCGTGGGAGAACTGCCCTAGCAGCACAGCCGACCAGGAGAGCACGGTCGACTGGGAGAGCCCAGACAGACCCAGGACCAAGAGGCAGTCCAGAAATCCGTTCGGACCCGCCACCCAGGCGTGGAAGGCTGGGGCCCCTATGTACACCCCCACCTCCCCTTCCAGTGGCATAACCGACAACCACCTCCTGGACCGGCTGGGGTGGGAAAGAGGCAAGTGAGGACACAGCAGCACCTCCACTGCAACATGACCGCCTGTGGTTTTAGGTAAAGGGCTGAGAGCAGCAGGGGAAGGCACGAGGGCAATTTAACAACTACCGCCTTCAACACCGGAGCAGTAGGACCGCTCTCGATGCTTAACGAGAGGATCCCCGAGAAAAGGTGCCTTCCTTCCTCTCTCAGTAATGAAGATTCAGGGCTCGGAGGCCACTGGAATTCACAGTGATGACAGCTGCCTGCCCCGCAGAAGGGGAACGGCGCGTCATCAAGTCCTGGAGAAAACGCAGCTGTTGGGGGACTACCGATGAGAGAAAGAGGTAAACAAAACAAATGAATATTTAAAAAAAGACGAACGCAGCAGTACTGTGGCAGTTTACTGCCCCAGCCATTTTCCACCTCCCATCCCCTTGAAGCTGCCTAAACCTCAAAATGGCCGAGAGCTGAGCAAGCTCCCATGGTAAGAGAAATAGAAAGAGGGCAAATACCAAGGGAACGGCGAAATAGAGAAAGGACTTTCATTGTAATCTGCCCACAAAGTGGCAGCCATGTTGGAATGACTGCCAATCAATTGATGTGACCGACCCAACAGATAATTTAAATCATCTGACAAAGGTCACTGTAGTGAAGATATCTGCTTCCTTAGACTTCCATTGTAAGCTACCCACAAAGAAGCAGCCATGTGGTAGTGACTGTCATTTAATTGATGTTGACCGACCCAATAGATAATTTTAAGCATCTCACAAAAGTCATTGTAGTAAAGCTATCTGCTTCTTTGATGACGTGATCGCTAAGATAATAAAGGAAAGAGTAGATACAGAGTGAACACAATAACAGCAAATATGGCAGGAGCCAATCTGAAACCAACAGGAAGTAATTCCTACACTATACTATACCCCTACTATCTCTCTAGAAATGCAACCAAAATCTTCAAACACAACCTGCTTTAAAAAACCCAGATACAGTGTTTTCAGACCCCTCCTTCAACATAAAAAAGGCGTCATATCAATGACCTAATATTTTTCACTAGAAAAATAGCAAAATGATGCACTACCTTGACTAAGTTGCTAAACATCCTGGAAAGAAAAAAAATTCCGTATGGCACCAAGATACTGTTATCACCCTCCCAAAATCTAAGAGCAAATCTGAATATAACATCCTATAAAAATGGCACAGTACTTATCCAATCAGCCAATAAAGATCTAGAACAATTCGACGACTATTCTGCCACGTTAAAGGATCTTGTTTATAACAATTCCTACTCTACACACCATCAATGAGCTATCACACAAGCTGTTACACAACCTAAGAGTCAATCTGATAAGACAGAATCAATAATTTCTCAGGAGTCGCAGCAGCCAAAGCCTACGACTAGAATCACCGAAACACAGGACAGCAACCCACAGCACTTAGAAGCCAAATCGCTACCTAGCTACAATAGCCTCCTAGCTCCAAGCCCCAATACAAGGCCCTGCTCCATTCCCCTTAATCCACACAGATCACACAGTAAGAATCTCCTAAAAGCAAACCGGCAAAAAGATAGCCACCCAGCTAAACACCACATGTCATTGACTACTACTACTACATTCACACAAAACTCTTATCCTTCGGACCCAGCAACCATTGCCCAGGACAACCGAAGGTTAAAACATATTTTCTCTAAAAATCCCGGGTTAACTACTCTGAATGGAAAAAGAACGACAGATGGAACAAAATGTAGCCCCAATCACACGAATGTCGTACCATCTAGCAAACCAATCCCCAGACTATTGTGCACTCCACTACAACCTCGTCTATCTCCCTCATCACGAGAGGAGCTAGAAACACTTAGATCCCAAACGGACAGGATATATATGAACCTGAAAACACTATTTTAGAAATAAAGAATATCTTACACCTCTCAGAAAGTTATCTCTCAAAAATCAATCATATTCAAAAATCAATACATGCAACCCTCAGCAAGCTAAATACTACTCCCTTGCCTCTGACAAATAGGCAATACCGAACACGCAAACACCTTAGATATTTAACAGACTCTGAAACGCAAACCCTACTGCTATCTTAAGAGTCAACTCCCAATGTCCCCCCCAATGTGGATGAACATAAAATACGATCAGTCCCAATGAATGCAAATAGAACAACAAAGCCGAATAATAGAAAGATAAACCCTAATAACCTAAAAAGAGTAACTTTAACCCCTGAAAAATAGGACATAAATTTTGGTAACTCATTATAACCGATCTCTTGCCTACTACTCAACTGCCGCTCAGCAATGAAACACGCCTCTGACTTCGTTGACATCATCTTGAGCCAGGAAGTTGATGTGACCATCCTGACGGAATCATGGCTAACTGAATCATCTTCCCCATGCTTAGACCTACTGGTTCCACCAAACTACAACATTGTGATCCTAGAGAGACTAAACAAAATTGGCGGAGGCATTGCCTGTATCCATCCATCTATCATCTCTATCACGAAACTTCACTCTGACCCCTTGAATCATGTGAATACCTCGGGCTCTCTATAAGATCTACAGATAACCAACTTTGCAAACTACACGCGTTTTACCATCCCCCAGGTAAAAACGGCTTGTTCGTGGACCAACTAATGGAAATCATTACAACAAATTCTGCCCCTCATTCCAATGATATGTTCCCAGAGGACTTCAATCTTCATTGGGACGACCCCTATGAAAATCAGGTCAATGTTGTTAAAGATTTCATAGCAGACCAATCCCTGGTCCAATCCTGTACTCTACCAACCCATACTAAAGGTGCTACACTAGACTGGATCATCTAAAAAGAAAAAGCGATTAAAACAATCTCAATCGTTACTTGCAATTGGTCAGACCACCATAATATTACCTTCCAAATACCCGCCATAAAAAAGGAATCAACCTCACAATCAGTCAAACCCAGATAATGGGTTTGAGACACAAAAGGCCTAAACTTAGAGAAACTAGCAGCACGTTGTGAGAAAGAACTTCAACCTCCTAATAATATGGCAGACGTCAGCGAACTCACGGAACACTACAACTCCATGATGACAAAACTAATTGACTCCTTAGCCCCGTCAAAACTCAAAAGAATACCAGATAAAAACAAAAACCCATGGTTTAACGAATCTCTGAATGAAGAAAGACGGAAACTGAGACTAACTGAACGGAAAGGGAGACATCACCCATCATCCCCTCAACTAAAACTGCTAAGAAAGACCAGAAACGCCTACAACAAAAGTATACTAAAAATACCTTTTTAGATTGGAACTTCGCAATGCCAAAAACAGACCGAGGAAACTTTTCAAATATTAAAACAACACTCAAACAAAATGGCCAAATCCTCTCTAATAACATCAGAATCGCAAATAAGCAGTGAGGAATTCTCATCCTTCTTTTCAGCTAAAGCCAACTCCCTGGAGAATGAGCTCAGGACTGCCGCTGATAACCCAGCTGTCCTAAAGAGTGCACTAGCTGATTGTCCAGTCCAACTCGCTCAGTCAATGCCCAAAATAAAGCTCAATGGTCAACCTTCAAACTATATGATCACAGAGATATTACCAAAACCTTATTGACTATAAAACCGAACAACCACTACAACGATCCTCTCCCCTCAAAAAGTTTGTCGACAATTAACCATATTGTCATTCCCATTTGGACTAAGATTATCAATGCATCACTATCTCAAGGATACATTCCAGACTGCCTAAAAACTGGCCAAGTCATCCCCATCTTAAAAAAATCAACAAAGAACCCCTCGGACCCAAACAACTTCTGATCGTTAACCAACATTCCCATGCTAGCCAAAGTGGTGGAAATATGCATTCAACAACAACTGAGCCAACACATTACTGAATTCAAGCTAGTAGATGACTACCAATCAGGGTTCAGACCAGGACACAGTACCGAAACAGCAATTCTGCATATAGTGTATGACGCCCTACTTGCACTACACCGTAATGAAACTTGTCTGCTAGTTCTTCTTGGCCTCTCATCTGCATTCAACACTGTTAACCATGGCAAAATACTTGAGCGACTTGAGAATAAGATGGGATTATCGGGAACAGTCCTAGAATGGTTAAAATCTTTCTTAGAGAACAGATCGCAAAGATTTCTGGTGAATCAAAAACTATCTGTACCATCCCCTAATCTAGTTGGAGTACCAAAAGCCTCAACACTATCCCCATCACTATTAAATCTCTATGTTGAACCACTAACCGAAATATTACAGCAGGCGAACATCTCCTTCCACATGTATGCGGACGACACACAGATGTATATTAATATTATGTCGCTGGAAGAGATCAAGGCGATGAACCAGGCATTAAAGAATACAGTTTAATGGCTAAAAACAATCACCTTAAGCTAAACTCGCAAAAAACAGAATTCCTTCTGATTTCCCCCTGAAATCTCTACAGTGATAAAGGATTGGAGCAAGATGATCACTGCGCTAAATTGTACTCTGATCCTAGTGGACTCTACCAAGTCACTAGGAATTACGCTGGATAAGAACCTACACGTGCGAAGCCACATCAACACAATGGCAAAAAATGCCCGCTTTCACCTGAGCTATCTTAGAAAACCGAAACCATTCATCAAAACATCAGACCTCAAAACGGCAGTCCAGGCATTAGTCATTTTTAGGATTGAATACGGATGTACAACTTTATCCGGACTACTCAAGATCTCAACAGCCCTGCTCAAAGCTTGTCTTAATGCAGCCGCAAGACTCATAACAGGATCTAGAAAATTTGACCACATCACTCCACATCTGAAAGCGCTCAATTGGCTGCCATACGAAGCAAGAATCCAACTAAAGGTGGCCTGTATTACACACAAAGTGATACACTTCATAACACCACTGTACCTAGCTGAGAAAATTATGATATCTGGAGAAAGCAGATTCTCTCGGAGTTCCGGAGATCTCTTACTGAAACCCTCATTCTTCCGCAAGAAAAAAACATATGATAGAGCATTTTCTGGAGCTGCTCCAAGAATATGGAATTCGCTTCTCCCAAGCATCAGAAGAATCCCGACCACTTCAGTATTCAAAAAGGAAGCTAAGACCTTTCTAATGAGCAAATCCCTCCCATAACCAACAGCAGACCGAACACACCATTGCTCTAAGCAGGGTCTAACAGACATTCTTTCTATTTTCTATATTCTGCTCTCTCCAGAAAACTACATAAATGCAAGATAACAGAGCTTCCATCTTATTGGAGTGAAACTATCTGATCGTTCATCCTAGATTAGACTCCTGGATTTAGATCTATATTTTATAACCAGTATACTAAATACATATTGAGATATCCTTTTTAGGACACGTGTATCTAAATATCACATATGGTAATACTTAGGACACATACGATTGTATTGTAAGTTAATAACTAATAATATTTTTGACTGGTATTATTTAAAGTACAAATGGTTTCCAAGTTAAAGTGAATAGAGATGCTTGTAATTGTTTAAAGGACTCAAACTAACTGTCAGAATTACAATGCTATAAAATTGTGAAGCGCTCTGATACCCAATTTGGGTCTTGTTCGCGCTATACAAAACCCTGAATAAATAAATAAATAAATAGATCAAACATGAATAATCACCATTAGCAGTAGCTTAGATTAATTCGGGCAAGAAATAGCACCATCAAGTGTCAAAGAGCAAGGCAGGGAAGGAGTACATAGAATGCCTTAACTCTCTAGCTAGGAACACATACTATATAGAAAGGCACAAACAGATGTTCCAAAAACAGGTGCTTAAGTCATTTTGAACTAATGAGAAATTATCTTCCGATAGGCTGTTGTCTTCTTTCTCGATTTCCACGCTAAACATCCATGTCAGCATGTTGTTATTTGAATGCGACTACAACGTATTACAAAATGATACATCTAGGAAGGTTCTCATGAGAACCTTTGCATGCCTACTCTGTTAGCTGTCCAGTGTCCCATTGTGTAGCAATGGACTGCTCTATGAAATGAGACATTAATATCTAGCAGGTCCTGGTTACATCATGGAATTTCAAACCTATAGCAAGCCTTTTCATACTTTAATATACTTGTTCATTATAAGCATATGGCAAAGAAAACTATCTAAAATACGATGGAATCATATGGTGTGAGAAGGAAAGAAATACATTTTGCAGCAAGCAGCATATTTCACGAAGATGTCAAGTTCTGCAGTTCAATTTTTGACGTTAAATCAGCATTTACAAAAAAGCTGTTATTTTCTTTAAGGGCTAGGAAAGAATCAAGAAAATATGGAGGCCTAGTAGTGAAAGAACATTAGAAACTTGAGCTTTCTGCAGAAATAATCAGAATTTTCGTTTTGCACCTTTAATAAAGCACATTTCCCCTAACCACTATATTGACACGCATTTTCTACGTTAATGTTAAGGCACATATTATTATGTGGTTACATTTGTGTAAAAATGTTCAACTTCCACAACTGTCAGGTATGCCGCAATGATGCAATTTCTGGCCCAATGAAGAGTTGCAATTTGATGGAAGTGCGGCCCAGAACTGATGATAAAGGACTAGTTTAGGGGTCTCTCATATTGTAAAGACGCTACAGACACATACGCCCTTCTGTTGCCTCCCAACTCGGGCCCCAAAGACAAATGGAATCCACTGCATTCTACTTAGTGAGGAAAGAGGAACACTTACTGTAAAATTCTGGTTGTCACCTATTCTTACAATCAAATATTACAGGATTGTCTAATGCTCACAAGAATATGCATTCTCCCATGGTTATGTAAAGGTGATCCTGTCTGTATTAAATATTACAGGATTTCAAATACAGACAGGATCATCTTTACATAACCATGGGGGAATGCATACTCTTGTGAGTATTAGACAATCCTGTAATATTTGATTGTAAGAATAGGTGTTTTCTGGAATTTTGGACACAAAGTCCCACTAAAGATACTCAACTATACAGATGTAAACCAACACTGAGCTTCCTGATATTGATCTGATATTACTACAATGGCTGAAAAGTTCAATAAAGTTCTAAAAAACAAACAGATCCTGTGCTCACTCCCTTGGCTATCTAGGGAGGCTCACTACCCAGTGAAAAATATGATGTTTGACTTGTGAAGCCATTTTCCGTTAATGTCTCCCCATTTAGCTAGACTATTACCTTTTTCGAGAGTCAAAGAGAATGTGCCTGAATCATGCAGTTTTGTGCAGCGATATGCCCAAATTCCAGAAGACAAGATTTTTTTCTCAGTTTTATACTGGAAAGGCTAAACCAGGTGGAATTAACTTCCTACATTGGTTACCATTAGAAACTAAAAATTCATTTTGGTATTTTGGGAAAAATAACATTTTTATATTATTTCTTTGTGTTTTCTTATTCTATGCATTTTCATCAGCTTCATGTATATTTTATGAAATTACTTTTTACAAAAAATGTGTGCGGAGTCCATATGCTACAAGCTTATTTTGTGCTCAACGAACATTCGAAACAATGAAATAAAAAAACTAAACACTTTCTGTGAAACGTTGCCATCACATGTGAAGCTAGGTCAACCCATCACTGCATTAATAGGTTGTCCACTGATGTTGACCTCCATTGGGTAAAATGAAGTTGATTTTTTTTTTTTAGCCCAATGAAAAGGCGTTGTTTGTTCCAGTAACAACTGACTACAGGTTGTATTTTATAATGTACATTGAGCCTTGCACTGTTGCAGTCACTTCCTGTACTTTGTTGTGTAGAAGGCTGATGATCATGAAGAGGAGAGCAACAGGCATGACGAACAACTGCCTACAGAAGTCAGGGAGCTAGAATCAGAGAGCCGACTGGAAGAGGTGCAAGAGGAAAAGCTGGAGACCGAGCCAGTGCCGATGCCAGAGGAGGTCCTAGAACAGGAGCCAGAGCAGGAACCTATTCAAAAGGCTGAGCATGAAACTGAAAGTAATTTGCAGGAGCACCCAGAACCAAATGTGCCTCAGGTATCGTCATCATTATTTTTTTCACTATCACCTATTGATTTGCAAATGGCTGCCCAGTCATTTACAAATGGCGGGTCTATGCACTGCAGTGCCGTCACACAGATCTGCTATGCATCATGGCCACAAGCTTATGGAGATAATCGTCAGCGTGAGGTACAGATCGACCTCCAAGCAACTGGTGTGTAAACACTTTCCCAGTTTCCTTTGTGAAACTGTGCAAGCAAGCAGCAGTTGTGGCCAGATACAACGTGACTCAGATCAGAATCCCTTTGAAAGCAAGGCATTCTGAGTCATTAGAGTGATGGTACTCTCCCTTTGCAGACTCTATTATTTTGTTTGAAATGAGCTGTAGAGCATGTTGGCTTATTTGGCAGATCTGTTAGAGTAGAAAATAGCTTCCTTAGGCATATCAATGTTTAATTGCCTTAAGCTAAACAGCAAAAATTGTTAACGTCTGGTTGCCAGCAAGTTGCAGAAAGTGTATTGGGAGTTATCTCTTTGCTAACCCAAATTCTTTTCTTGCAGGACAAAATAATAATCCCTTCAGTAGTCATAGAACCAGCGTCAAATAATGAAGACGAGGAGGATTTTGTAGACGGCATTGCCCATGACCACAGTGTTTCAGCAGCAGGAGAGACCATCTCAGGCTATGATGCCAGCCAATCAGAGCCATCAAAAGATGTACATCATGCTTCATCAGTGCCTAGCGAAGATCACACTGCATCGCATGACATGCCACCCAACCTACTCTATAAGGTATTTTTCGTACATGCTTGTTTGGCAGCTCTTTTTTATACAGTGTGTTTAGTGTGCATTATCTTGGTTGAGTGTGGCAATAGGATTATGGAAACCAAGAATTCTCCTGGTCCAAGTTGGTGGTGATGACCTGAGTTCCTTCGCAGATGGAAAGTGCTTCTTTGTGCCTTAACACTTCAGACTTCTTAGTGCAGAACATTCGGAGACTCCCTTATGGGGCTGTGCTCTAAATATTCTGGGACTCAGATAGAAAATAAAGGACTAAGGGCCATATGTATGAAGGCAATTTTGCGTTCGCAGATGCCGAAATTCGCAGAATTTCGGCGTTCATGATCGCAAAATTGCAGTGTCCAATGTATGACACAAAACACCCCTCGCAAAATAAGGAATCGCAAATTTTGCGATTCCCTATTTTGCAATTGCATTTAAGGAATCGCAAATTGCGATTCCTTAAATGCAATTTAAGAAGCACAGAAAAAGTGCAATTTGGACTTAAGGAATCGCAAATTAACACCAACTTCAAGTTGGTGGTAATTTGCGATTTCTTTGAAAAATGCACTTTTTTGCATTTTTCAAAGTGCCATGTGACTCACATACATGCCCTTAGGGCATGTATGTGCGCCACATCTGCACCCATGGTCATTTCAGGGTGCAACAGGGTGTCCTTTGACACCCTGGCACCCTTGAAATTGCATTCGCAATTTGCGATTCTCTAATTGGGAATCGCAAATTGAGAATGTCTTCCCATTCATTCCTATGGGCCTCTAGGCCCATAGGAATGAATGGGAAGGTATTCCTTAATTGCGAATCGCAGTTTGAGATTCGCAATTAAGGAATATGTAGGATTCGCAAACTGTATTGCAAATCCTACATACATAGCATTTTGCGATTCTCAAATAGCGATTCTCTAAAAATCGCTATTTGAGAATCGCAAATGTATCCTTTGATACATATGCCCCTACGGTCCTTATATAGAGCTTGACAAACAGGAAACTTTACCACAAATGTGGCAGATATCATATCTGCTGTATTACAAGTGCATTACAGCTTATGGGACTTGTAATAGATTAAACAGGATAACAGCCATGTTTATGAACGAGCATCCTGTCGGCCAAACTCTAACTAAGGCCTTAAATAACCAAGAGTTGTAAACATCAGGAGGAAAGGAATATCAACCCATAACACCAGCAAGATGTGTGTGTGTTTGTGTGTGTGTGCACATGTTTGTATGTGTGTGTGTGTGTGAGTGTAAGAGGGGGAGCTACATTTAGATGACCTGATATTCCAGCAGTTGGGAGGAAAATGGCCAGATGTTTTACAAGGCGCACAATCATAAATTAGATAGAAATGTACATATCTGCCAGCTTAAGGTCTATAATTAAGCATGCACTTGTGTAGAATATTTGGATCATTATTGACGTAAGTAAATCTGTCTAACAAACGTAGTGTCCCTAATCAATTCCTCAGCATGAGCTCCAGTTTGTATAGCGGTAGTGTGTCTGGAGTTAACACCCACCACAACAATTAGGCTGCACTAGTGGGGTGCCCTGGACATAGGTTCGAAGCAAAATATCAGAAACTACATTCAGTTGTCTGTTAAAATGGTTTATTAAACATTTGCAAAACTTTGAAGACTGAAAGCGTGGATCAGTAAAATACACCAATCACTAGTGAAAGTTGATGCTATCAAAAAATCTTAATTATTTTTCTCCTGGCTGCTCTGCCATGATGACTCTGAGAGCGTGGGAATGTCATCATGCTGGAAGGTTTGGTGGGATTTTTCAGTCTATCCTTCAACCCACACTAATCTGGAGATGGTGCAAGGGTGCCTGGGTTGGCGCCAGGCAACTAATTGTAGCGCCATCGCAAGGGCAAACACAGGAGTGCACCGTATTGTAGTAAGTACGGCGCATCCCTGCATTTTAGAAATGTCGGAGCGCAAACGTAGACAACTGGGAAATTGACCATTATCAGCTTTTACCAAAATTATGTTGTTACAGTGAACAAAAAAATAGCTTTAAGTCGTTCTGTATGTAATGCTCATAAATGTAATAAACTACCTCCTGGCTCATTTGGCTTTTTCACAAACTGTAAAACCTAAGATCACAAATCGTAGTATAATTTTATTGATTTGCTTGTGAGACACGAAGCTGCATATTTGGCCCAGGTGGCTTATATAAAAAAAGTTAAAGTGGAAGCAGAAGGAATGGCTTCCCAAAAACCGGTGAAGAAAACTAAGTTCACATAACCGCAAGAAAAATTACACTTTTGTTAGATTATTAGATTTACAAACTGCATGCGATGTAGTTACATGTAATTCCATGTAAACAGTTAGTATGTTTGCAAATATCCTTTAAAAGTATTTGTAAAGGATATGTATTTAGATAGCAAGAGAAAGAAGGAAAGAGAGAGAGTGAGAGAGAGAGAGGTACACTATCTAGTACGGAGCTATACCTGAGCCTCCTCACTGCCCAATCAGAGAAGATAGCTTTCACTAAATGTAATCTGTGTTAGCTTTGCCAGAGCTGCAAAGTAGACCTCATAAGGAAAGTGTGAAAGACCCTGGGGCAGATTTACAACGCCCCTGCGCCACTAGTACGTCACTTTTTGTGACGTACTGGAGGCGCATTTCACTTCTCCATATTTACAAGGAGAGGAAAAGTCACGCAGGGTGGCTTTTTCTCTCCTTGTAAATGTGGCCCCTTCACACGCAGCACTTTGCTTGGAAGGGGCGTTCCATTGGTGTTGCTGTGGGTGTTCCCACGCAACACCCAAGGAACGAGACACATTTCCAGATTTACGAGGAATCGTAAATCTGGAAATGCGTGTCAATGCTACGCCTCCCCAGGGGAGGCGTAGCGAGGCGCAATGAGGAGAAATGTTTTAATTTCTCCTCGTTTTTTCCTCTTTCAAAGCGTGCTGCATTCTACAGCACGCATTGAAAGAGGAAAATGCCTGTAGTTATTGTTTTTGTGCAGGAAGGTGCCCCTTCCTGCACAAAAACAATCTCCCCATGACGCAGGCATCCTTGCACCATGGTGCAAGGGTGCCTGCGCCGGCGCATGGCTGCAGTTTATGCGCCAGCACAGGGGAGAGCACAGGAATGTGACATATTATTGTAAATATGTTGCATTCCTGTGCTTCGGAAGTGCCGCAGCGTGGCGCAGCCAAAGGGCTTGCGTTGCCGCGCTGTGGCACTTCCTTGTAGATCTGCCCCTCTATTCCTAACAAACGAAGAAAGCAGTGATAAAGGCAAGGAGATGAAGAATGAAGTCTAGATAAATTAGCAAAACGTCTTCTCAAGGAATGACATCTCAAGTCGTTGGTGCCAGCGCAAGATTTCCATATGTGCACTTTTTACAAATTCTGGAGGAAGAAAATGTCTAACATGGCAAATTAAAAGGCTCTTCAGCAATTCAGATTTCTAAAATAGAACTCCTCAGTGAATATTGGTGTTGAAAGCTCCACAAGGGGCATATTTACAAGGGAATGGCAAAGCGTGGAGTTAAGCAAACATTGCTAACACCATGCTCCCCCATTCTGAAAATGCAGGGATGAGCCGTATTCACAAGCATGCAGTGCACCCCTGCGTTTCCCCTAGCGCTGTTGCTAAATCTAGCTGCCTAGTGCCAACACAGGCACCCTTGCACCATAGTGCAAGGGTGTCTGCGTTGGGGGGAATGATTGTTTATGTGCAGGAAGGTGTCTCTTCCTGCACATAAACAATCCAAAATGGCGAATTGTAACTTCTATGTGTGCTGCATTTTTCAGCACACATAGAAATTGCAAATTGTCATTTTGTTAGTGATTGTTTATGCGTAGGAAGGGACACCTTCCTGCACATGAACAGTCATTCATGGCGATTTGCTGTTTCTATGTGTGCTCCACAATGCAGCACACATAGAAAAAGCAAAAACAAGGAGAAAGTAAGCATTTCTCCTCTTTTTGCCATATTAAGAGCAGGTTTTCCCTGGTCTTAATTTTGGCGCTGCCTCCTAGGCTCTGCCTACTCTTTATGCCACCCTTGTAGATAGGGGGCAGCGTCAAAATCAATTGGTGTTGCCGCGGAACGCCCACCGCAACACCCATTGCACGCCCCTTTTATGCTAAGTGGAGGGTGAAAGGGGGCCTTATTTACAAGGCGGCGTTAAGCCACATTAAGTGGATTTATGCCACCTTGTAAATAAGGCAAAGGGTTTATCGCTACAGGAAAGTCACAAAAAGTGACGTTCCTGTGGCGATAGGGGATTGTAAATATGCCCTCAAGTCCCTAAAGACCAAACAAGATTGACCATCGAGCGCTCGTGATATGATCAAGCCAAGGTACTGGTTCCAGCTAAAAACGTTACGGTTGGGTTTTGAAACTTCTATGATACTCAAAATAGTCCGGTGGGATAAAGTTAATGCCTGTATCTAATGAAGATTCCATATGACCAATCGGGGTTCATGTAATACTTTTTGCAAACTGAAAAATTTGAAGGCAGGAGATTAAAGTGCTTCAAATAGATTTCTAGGTAACACTCAAACTCAAAACTTGAGTGTTACAAAAACTAGCATTTTGCAATATTGGTTTCCATGGGACTGAATGACATCTTAGTCAAAAATGGGAAAGTGCTGGATGTAGCTAAATGATGCGCTTATTATAATAATTCTGTGTCATTTTCACATTGAATCCTTTATGCCCACAGATTTTCAGACAATATTTATTTTTGACTTTAGTAACATTAACAAGTTACAAAAATCTGGATCAATTATGTTTACAAAACAGAAGGCATACTTTGAGGCATGCAGCCAGCAGAGAGATTAAAATTGAATAACCTCTTCATGCAAGGGAAAGGGGTTGTAAAATATTTGTGAAATCTTATTTTTAAGTATAGCTAACCAATCCCTAATTGCCACTTGTTTTTTGCACAGGTTGAGGCACTACATGATTTTGAGGCAGCCAATGCAGATGAGCTCAACTTAAAACGAGGAGACGTTGTGCTAGTCATCCCTTCAGAGGCGGATGCTGATCAGGTAATGCAAGAGCATCAACGATGCAGCACACAAGTAGGGATTGGCTGGGGCAGAATAATATTTATATATTCTCAGAAGACTCTGCCACTATATGCTCTAACACAATAGGGTTTTTAAATGAGACCTAATTCTATGCTGAAGCCCCAGCAAAGTTCTAGAAATCCTGCTGACAGCGATAAGGTAGCACAACACAGTAAGCCCGCTTGGCGAAACCTTGAATGTATAATGTTGATAAGTAGATATGCAATGGATTCTCAAGGAAAAGTGGTAACACTATCTCATTAGGAAACAAATTCCTACTTATATTTTTCTCTGTTTATGATGACAACCTCAGAGGCAACATTACCATCAGCTTTCTTTGCAGTCTAGATTAAGCCAGAGATATTTCAGATACATGGGGACAGGAATTCACATTCTTTCTAAAATATACTAAAAATATACTTTTTCCTTTTGTAATGATGATTAATGTTCCATTTTTTGTGTTGATGTTAAGTTCAATGGAAGGCTAACTTAAAAACTTCCAAAATCTGTCAAATCATTAAAACCACTCTTCCTCCATGTAAAAATTCCACATGTATATACAACAGTTGTATGTCAAGATATCAAGTAGAAAAACGTACAAGGGCCAACATATTGAAGTGTAAATCTTGAGGATGAAAATTTTGAGACGATAAGTGCATATAGGTAAGTATAGATTTACTATTTTTAACTGCACATCTTTGTACCTTGAATATATTTATTTCGTCAAGGCATATGTTAGACCTGTCATCCTTAGGATGTACTTCCTCCAAACCTTTTGCTTGCTTACCTCCACTTTTTGCTGTATCTTTTTGTTGGCTTTAGGACTCTGAGCGCTTTACCATGGCTGACCAGTGCTAAAGTGCATGCGCTTCTCCCCTAAGCATGGTGATATTGATGCATACCTGATTGGCATATTTAGTTTACGTATAAGTCCCTTATAAAGTGGTATACCATATGCCCAGGGCCTGTAATCTAAATGCTACTAGTGGGCCTGCAGCACTGGTTGTGCCACCCAAACAAGTAGCCTTTCAAACCTGTCTCAGACCTCCATTGCAAGGCCTGTGTGTGCAGTTTACTTCCACTTTGACTTGGCATTAAAAATCATGTGCCAAGCCTTGAACTTCCCTTTTATTACACTTAGGTCAACCCTAAGGTAGGCTCTAGATAGCCCTAAGGGCACAGTGCTGTGTAACTGAAAGGTAGGACATGTACTTTTAAGTTCTACATGTCCTGGTAGTGACAAACCGCTAAATTAGTTTTTCATTACTGTGAGTCCTACTCCTCTCATAGGCTTTGATGAACTCTACCACCAAGCTAGTTTGTGGAGCCAAGCGTTCTAGCCACATCACACCCATGTAATGGGACTTACATTGGTTTCCAGTAAAAGCCGAATTAAATTAAACCTTGCCTACATCACACTCAAATCCATTTACATGCAAAAGCTATCCTACTCAACAGCTACTCTAAATATTTTTTCGGGGCATCAAAACAATCCTGGAGCAAAGAGGTCTGAATTTTCCAAACCAAGAAGTTTAAATCCCACAAGACCTGTCTGTATTATCAAAATAGCACAAAATATTCCCTTACAATATCGTTTGCTTGATTCTGGGCTTAGTTTCTACAGTCATTCAGCTTGCTTTATGAGCAGGTCAGCCTTGCTCATAAATAAGGCTCCCTGTTTTCCGTTTTTACGGATTTTTACAGATAAATACAGACAGAAAACAATGTGTTTTCTGTCTGCATTTATTTTTAAAAGTGGATAAATACAGAAAATGTGCTTCTTTCAAGTGACTCTTCGTGCTGTATTTCATGAATTATAGCCCCACAGCTGAGCAGATGGACAGGATGGGAAATTACAAAACCGGATGAAATTTCTTTAAATACAGCATGTATCAATATACATTTGTGGCATAATGCTAATATTTGCCAATGGATGTACTGTTATGTAATATTTAGCTACTTAAATAGCTAAAATACGATGGACATCAAAGTATGAGTGCACATCTGTCATTTAAATAAATATGGAAATGTACAGTTTTACGACTACATTTATACGCAAAACACAAAATAAATATGGATAAATACAGACAAAATGGGCCAAATTTTTGGGGGGATAAATACAGACGGAAATGTTATAAAAATAAATACCATAAAACCGGGAGCCCTACTCATAAAATAAGCTTCACTAACTAAAGAAAGCAAGCCCAGAATTTTAAAACGATTTGCTTGGCTAATACCAGCAACCAAGGAAATGGCACTCAAGCAGCATCTTTCTCTGCTGCAACTCTCGGCTTACCAGGGGGTCGGAGGAAAACCTTTGGGCCACATGAGAAGGTGTGCTGAGCCGCCAGCGGACTGTGGGCCGTACTTTGAGATCCATTGCTGTAGCCAGTACATGCTCCATCATGGTCGGCCTGAACTTGTGAATTAATACTGGTCAGGTGCGACCAGATATCCACAGTTATCGCTTTGTGCTTTTTTGGAGTTACTTTCACTAAAATCTTTAAAAATCCATAACTCCAGTTCTTCTGATTGGATGTTTGTCGTTTTGGTCTTGTTTTATTTATTAAAAGTTACTCTATTTTTCTAACTCTGTTGTAGGCTCCTTTTGCAGTGTGTTTTCACAGTTTTACTGTTGGAGATGTTGCACACATACTTTACACATTGCCTCTAAGTTAAGCCTGAATGCTCTGTGCCAAACTACCAAGGGGGTGAGCACAGGTTAATTTGGAGTTTGCTTGTGCCTTACCTTGACAAAGATTGTGGTTGCTGCTTTACCAGGGCTCACACTCCAGTCAACCAGTAACCCAATTTCTTACATTATGGATTTAAACAATAAGGGGTTAGTGGACTAGTAGTAAGATTAAGAGATTAATGGTATGGGGTAAGAGGTCATGGGTAAAGGGCTCACAGGGTTTTAAGTGGTGAAAAGGATATATATGTGTTTGTGTGTGTGTATATAGATAGCTAGATAGATAGATCCACAATATATTGCTAATGTCGAGTGTGGGGAGAGACAACACATTACAATAAGTAAAATCAAATTGAAGAGGCCTAGTGACAATTAGGAAAATTATTCACCGGCATAAAGTCACTGTTATATGCAGTCTGTAAGACAGAAAATAGTATTTTCTCATGTCAATTTTGCTATACTGTTGTAATTACATGGATTTTGACCTTTGTACTGTAAATGGGATTGTATTAGGACATCACTTCTAAATAACATGTGTTATTGTCTCGATTCTCACTTATTTCCACAGCCATGGCATAAAAAAGGACAAATTCCATGTTACTACCATAGTGCATGGAAGCATAAGGCTGGCCTGGGGCATGCATTAAAATGAAAAACATTCATGTCAAACTGTGCAGTGTAATCTGAAAAGTAGCAAACCTCTTGTCTATATTGATATTCTTGCTCATACATGTTTCAGGTGAGCATTACTTCCCTTTCCAGTTTTCTAGTCTCATTCATAGGCTCAGATGGTCTCCTACAAATACTCGTTTACGCAGCAATTGAAACTGTCTGCGCTCAGTGTACATTCAACACATCCTGAAATGGAAGCCCAGCATAATTTAATAGTGGTGTCTTTTTTGGACAAGTAGAGTGTTTCGAAAAAACATTATACATCTTTACTCTTCTTTGCCTGAGTGATCTGCAGATCTTTATGTGTGTCTGTGCAGTGAAAGTGCTTCCTAATAAACTTGACAGTGTGACGTAAGGCAGGGCGTCGACATTCATTGCACATATAGCTTTTCCCAGTCATTTTTACAAAGAGATTTAAAAAACAAAAATAACGATACTGCAGTGTACTACAATTGCCATTCTATTAACTGTCCTTGTTTACTTTGTCTGGCCAGCTATAGGGTAAAACCTCACCAGGAGGCAGGCGAGGATACCATCAGCAGCAAATGCTGCCTCCCGGCAAGAAGGGGAGACAAAATTAATTTTGTTTAGGACAATAAAACATACTTCCACAGGCAATTCTGGCTTAATGTTTCCGTGAAAAAATTGATTTCTATTTTTAATATGGCCTTCCAATAGAACAACATGTTGCATTGTAGGAAAAGGACCGCCAACTAAACTTTTCTTCTTACCTTATTCAAATTGTCATCAATTTATTCAGCATGGGCTGGTTTAAGTTTGCGGTTCGGGACTTGATGGGGCAGAAAGCCCTCTGCATGCTTTTCAGAGCTGTGCTGCTGTGACTGGTGCTGTTTCCCTATTCTTTCTCCTGTGTTTCTTCAGTGAGCTCAACTATCTTGTACCCATTCGGGGTTCACAGTGTTAAACGACTAAATACCTCAGAGCTGTAGTCTGAGCTCCAGGGGTCACCCAAAGGGAAGTCATCTTTTCAGAGAGTGGCTACTGCCATTTCTAGCTAGGCTCAGAGACACTGATCATGGTGGCATCATGATGAAAGTGAAGTTACAGGTCTCCCACCGTAAAAGATCTGAAAAGTCTCCCTGAACCAAGGGCCCTAACCGCCATGTAAGGGGAAAGTATGGAGCGTGGATGTACATACTTGTGTGTGTTTGTGGATAAGTCTGAGGTCGGTGTGCATGTCTAATTGAATGCATGGTGCAGTTTATCGATGAAGCATTTAAAATGGTGGTTGGCTCAGTGTTCAGCTGTTAATGGTTCATAAGAATTCTTGGAGCCTGCAATTTCTACCTCAGACCCTCCAGTTCCTAGTGCAGTTGTTGAAGGATTTGGACACCTTGTCCGGAGCTTATACACATTCTCCCTGAACAAGCTGAAAGTGGCCCAGGGGAACATATAATGGATTATGATCCCTGCATGCATTGATTATACAGTATTCACACCCTCTGGGATTGGAGGATTCCCCCAAGAGATCAAATGTTGCGAAAGAGCAGCCTGATCATATACAATGGGGGGGCCTGTTTATGAGTCTCTTTGAGTCACTGTAGCACCACACAACAGGTGCAAGAGCGAGACAAACATTAAAGACAGGTTTTTTAAGCTACCCATAGGCACTTTGCGTGGCTCTGAGTGGCTCCAAGAATCTGAAGTAATGCAACGAAGCACTAATCACTGCATTTCGTTACTCAGCCCTGGGAAGACGTTCCATGGGCATTCGTGTGGGTGTTTCCATGCATATCCCGTTCATTTTGATGCATCCCCAGATTTAAAAGAACTTGTAATTCTGGGGATGCGCTAAAATCCTATACTTTCCAAGGGGAGGCGTAACGAGAATAAATATCCTTTATTTCTCCTCGTTTCTTCTTTCTATGTGTGCTCCATTCTGCACCACATATAGAAAAAGGAATATACCTCCCAGGATTGTTTTTGCAGGAAGGTGTCCCTTCTTGCACACAAACATTCCTGCATGCACCATGTTACAAGGTTGCCTGTGTTGGCGCTAGGTAGCCCATTGTGTACCAGCGCATGGGAAAGGACAGCAGTGCACTGTATTCCATTAAATATGGCGCATTCCTGCCCTTTCCCTGTCACACACCTTGCTGCGCTGCACTATGTCTCAAAGCTCATAAATGAGCCCCTGGGTCTCTTGACCAGTATGCTGTTCCAGGATCAATGGGCATGTAAGGCAGCCTTACAAAAAACTGTAGTAGAGAATACAGTGTGCCAGTCTTTTCAGACGGGGGACAAACCTGGACCAAGTACTCAGGAAGCAGAACGTATGTGACAATCCCGTGCAAGGAGAGGCTGCTGCTTGTGGAAGAAAATGGCAAACTGCACCTTTCTGGATAAGTGCCCACCTGCTAGTGAGGTCGAGAGCCTAGCCCTCACCAAAATGGAAGATCTTCACTTAGTGTGATTCCAGTGTTTACAGCGGTATTCATTTACTATTAAAATATAGTATTTATTTAGTATGCATGAAGACTATGTAGTATGCCCACAAGCCGAAATATGCAAATGAGGGAATACTACTTCTACTCAACTACCCTTCAAATACATGATGAACACTTCAATTGATTGCTAAAAGAAGACTAGTAGTATTCTAGAAGAATAGTATTTGAAGCTTAGTAGTATTCTGTTAGGGTTTATTTGCAGCTCTTGTGCTATTTCAAGAGCAAAATGAAGGCTAGTCTCATTGATTGTGACCACTGTTTGAAGACTAGTGGTATTCTTTGTGAGCAATATCTGAATACTAACGGCAATGATTGTGAAGACTCAAGTAAGACTAGCAGAATTTAAAGTGAATGTTAATTGAACACTATTGTGCTATTTCAGGAGCAAAATTAAGGCTAGTCTCATTTATTAAGACCGCTAATTGAAGATTAGTGGTATCTTTGTGAGCAATATCTGAAGATGGCAATGACTGTCAAGAGTTAAGTAAGACTATAGCAGAATTCAAATTGAATGTTAATTGAACACAAGTTGCATTAATTCTGATTAATTTATAGCAATTTTATTCATTTGGTTGCTTGCACAAGGCTTCTTTTAATGACGGCTTTTGGACTAAATTTTATGTGTTACATATCTTGGGAGTCAATAATTCTAATACGCCTGTTACAAACTCATTAGTCATGCATTTAGTAAGCATTTTATAATTGTGGTATGTGAGAAGACCGGAGAAAGAGATCGTAGGAGAAGCACAAAGCAAAGGAGCCAACCCAGACATACACAGGATTGTACCAGGAGACCCCTCCTCCTGCAAGTAGAGAGCCAGTTGAATTGTCGAGAACCTGACTGAATTCCCACTTGGTCCATGACAAGACAGGATGACCACCGTTTGTTTTCATGTTACCCAAAATGAACAATTGTGCAAAATTCAATTAGTTGTCAGATAAAAAGTAATTGTTCTAATTCCTTCTGTGTTGATTGTCCACCAGACTCCATTAATGTTAGAACTTATAAAAACAATTCACTAAACACGTTTGTACAAGGCGTTTATGGCATTGACTTGTACATTTTTTTTAAAGGAAATGCAGTTGGACACAAAAGTGTGTGATATGACATTTCAATGATATTTGCCTATGGAAGAGATATTGGCTTTGCCAATGTGTTTTAGCCATGTTGTGCACTAGCTAGTGGTGTGGAGTGTTGCAGTGTGGAATTGCGAAGAGTGGAATAGAGTGTTGTAGAATGGAGTGGCAGATAGTGTCATGTATTGGAGTGACAGAGTGGAGTGGCGTACAGTGGAGTGGCATAGAGCAGAGTTACTAATCTGTTGCTGCATAGTGGAAGTCCTTTTGTGAAGGTTGATGGGTCACCTTTCTGTAGCCTATTGCTGTATTTGAGTTTTAAAGTAGTACTAATGGAGTAAAACCTTCGCTAAGCCAGTGTCAACAACAATAAAAATGCCAAAATAATAAATGCAAAAATATGTCACAAAATGTGCTGCATTCGTCTACAAAATTTGCCTTTTCTTACCACATAATTTAGTCAACTATGCCCCATGATTTGGTCCTCTTCAGCTGCATAATTCCAGTGGCCCCTACATAGATTGACAATTTCTTGAGGTAATGGAAATACAGTTGCCTGTTGATTCTCAAATATTTACCAGCAGCAGCAGCGAATAAGAAGAAAAATGTTTAGTGGTGAGTATTGTTATTAGGATGTGTTGTGAGTGGGTGATGGTATAGTGAGCAAGAAGCACAGTGGCTTTGAGTAGGGTCTGGCAAAACTGAGAGGGATATTGAGTGGTTTTGTTAATGACTGCAGATTAGTACTTCAACTGGCCTACAATGCAGTAGGCGTTTCTTCTTATTTTTTTTTAAGGGTCTGCATTTGGTAAACAGAAACTTATTCCCGAGATATGCAGGTGAGGAGTACAAAGGGAAAGTGCCAGAGAATTAGGTGTTTTGGGTTATGTGGTCAAAGTTGCTGCTACTCACTTGGTTTTAAAATATGAGTTTCACTTACCTTTTTAGCAACCATTCTTACCTTGAAATGTTCTTATTTTTCAGACCAGTAGCAGGGCAATCTGATGAATAGCTGTAATAATTGACAAGGAGATATAAGTGATTTACTAATGTAAAAAAGTATTTTGTAAATAGGCACATAACATTGTGAATTCAACTTCTTAAGCATAAACTGAGACAGAATGTGTGGTTGAGTTTCACTAACCATACACCATATTATGGCATATTGGGTGGTGAATATCATAAATTTATTACAGTCACCACAGTTTAGTTCTAGTTTGGCCAGAGTTTCCATAGGAAAGGCATTTTTTCCTTTCTTTAATAGCCTTGGTACCGTTTCATTAAGAACATTTTAAAAAAACAATCACTTTGGCTTCATCATGGAAAGTTATGCAGAAATTATACCAAAATTGATCAGCAAAATGTTAGAACTTTATAGAGAAAACCTGCTTTTGGTTATTTGGTGTAAATCTGTTCAGCCATTTTTGAGAAATTTGCCTCAAAATGGAGATCATGATGAGCTGGTCTCTTGTCTTCGTGGACTAATGCATCCACTGTAGGAGTCTATACATGACCTCACTGCAACGGGTTCAAATCCCAATCCACTCAGCCTTTTATCCTGAGGTTGATAAAATGAGTACCATTGAGTTGGGTAATGTTAGACCTGGCATCCTTGGCGTGGGTCTCCCTTCCATTTTTTCGTAATGCCTCCACTGTTGCCGATATGTTTTTGCTGGACTAGATGCTCATGGGCACTTTGCCGCTGCTAATCAGTGCCAAAGTGCAAGTGCTCCCTATCGTTAATTGATATAGGTATTAGTGACTCCGTGATTGGATGATTGGTTTACTTGTCAGTCCCTAGTACAGTGCACTCAGTGTGCCCAGGGCTTGTAAATCCAATGCTGCTGGTGGGCTTGCAGTACTGGTTGTGCCACCCACAGAAGCGGCTTGTAAAATGTGTCTCAGGCCTGCCATCGCAGAGCCTGTGTGCAGCCTAGGGCTGCCATGTCGACTTGGTGAGTACACCCACTTACCAGTCCCTAAACCTTCCCTTTACTGCATGTTGGTCACCCCTAAAAGTAGGCTCTAGGGCAGGGTGCTTTGTAAGTATAAGGTAGGACATGCCCTGGTGTGTGTGGCATGTCCTAATAGTGAATTACAGCCATTTTCGTTTTTCACTATTGCAAGGCTACCTGCTCCCCATAGGCCAGAATGGGCAGACTGACTATTACACCTTATAGTCAGAACTGACCCAGGGAACATGGTAGAAAAACGAATTTAGTATGCCTGAACTCAGGATGATAAAATACATCTTTTAGTGAAGTTGGTTTTAACATTCTGTGTTTGAAAATACCACTTTTAGAAAGTGGGTATTTTCTTGCCTAACTATCCAAGCCTGCCTCTGCTAGGTTGTGTATTCCTTGTCTGGAGATTGAGTGACAGGGGCTGGGGGTGGCTACAGGAGACAGGGTGAGTCAGCGCAGGGCTGAATAGAAAGATCTGCATCCAGAGTGGAGGGAGGAGTTGCACCTGGGTCTGAATAGGGCTGTGCCTGCCTTCCACAATGCTGGCTCCACCTCCTGCCGGGCGGCTGAGCACTCTGCCCCACATTCTGAAAGGAAAGAAGGAGTCAGAAAAACAAAGTGCTCCAGAACTGACCAGAACTGGTTTTGGACTAGGCAGAGGCCTCTCTGCCTCCAGAGAACAAAGAGAATCAGGGTATAAGAGGGGCACCCAGACCCCAGGAAAATTAGATCACTTTTGGGAACAAGAAGAAACCTTTGCTGAGGAGCGGAACCAAGAAGAAACTGAGGAGAGACTATCCCTAAGCCTGAAGTGCTGCTTGGGGGATTGGCCTGCAGTGGTTTGCCTGACTGCCAAAGAAAGGAGAAAGGAACTTTTGCTTTGCTGTGACTTTCATCAACTTGTGAAGGATCTCCAAGGGCTTGGAAGAGAGCTTGCCCCCTGACCGAAGTCCCAGGACCATTGGACTTCACCCCCTTTGTGAATTGCTGCTGGAAACTCTGTTTCAGTGGCTACAGAGGTAGGGAGCTGTGACCGACTCTCACGACCGACTCGGTGTCCTGTAGGCACCGCATCGAAGCACCGTCTCGCCCTGCAACGCACGGCCCTGGTCTCACCGACTCCGTCAACGAGCCGCTGCCTGCACCGCATCGAGGGACAACGCGTCCTGCAACGCTTCGCTACGCCGAATCGAACTGGTCCGACCGACATGGTCACTGCTGCTGAGTTCGAGTCCTGTGACCGCACCGGAGTTGGGCACCGCTCGCACGCTTTGCGACGCACCGCCCGACTCGCACCGCTGTCCGGACTGATCGACGCCAGCTCCTGAATCCGGCTCCGTCGCTGCACCGCAACCTGCCAGCACCGCATCGAAGCACCGTCTCGCCCTGCAACGCACGGCCCTGGTCTCACCGACTCCGTCTCGACGACGTCAACGAGCCGCTGCCTGCACCGCATCGAGGGACAACGCGTCCTGCAACGCTTCCATTTTTGCATCGCGACCGCGATGAACAGCCATCCGGCTCGCACGCCCGTGCCTGCCGCTTCAAGTAAAAGGTACTGTGACCGAGTCTGTCTACGCTGTGTTGGCCCGTCTCGACGCGGTCAGCTGGATTTGTTAGACTCTGTTTGTTCTCAACATCGCCGTAGCCGGAGGAGGCTACCGACTCGCACAGAACCTTGAATTAAGCCTTTTTTGATCAGAACTAAGCATTCTTAACAGTATTGTGGATTATTTTTGTCGTTTATGGTCTTGTGATAAATCTATATAAAGTATACCTATTTTTATAAATATATAACCTGTGTGGTGTCCATTTGTAGTGTTGTCACTCGATTACTGTATGTGTTCACAAATGCTTTACACACTGCCTCTGAACTAAGCCTGTCTGCTCGTGCCAAGCTACCAAGAGGGTGAGCAGGGGTTATTTCAGGAGTGTACCTACTTTCCCTGACTAGACGCAAGGGTCCCTATTTGGACAAAGGTACATACCTCTGCCAACGAGAGACCCCCAAATCTAACATTGGTGGTCAGCGGTGAGGATTCTGGACTTGCATTTGTGACTCATGTACAGTGATTGGTGAACACTACTTAGTGAGTGCAGACCAAAACGCAACCACATACTTTTATAGCATTTTTTCTGGGATTTCCTATTTTTGCAAATGCCAAGTTCAGTCACTATGGAGAAACCAGCATCAGTAGCCTCTGTTGAGTGTGATTGGGAAGAAGAGAGGCTAGAATGCTACACCCTTAAGCAGCTCAGGCAATTCTGCAAAAAGTTTAAAGTGTCCATGACCGGGATCTCCAGGAAGGAGGACCTCCAAAAGGCGCTGAGGGCCTGGGTCGAATCAAGGAGTGCCCCTGTGGAGGGGGCTGAGAATGCAGAAGGGCAGCTGGAGGGGCTATTGGGTCTAGGGGCTAGAAGACCACCTTCCCCAGTAGGTAGCAGTGTTTCTGCCAGAGGACTGTCTCCAGAGGAGTTGGAGGACAGGAAAGAGAGTAGGATGCACGAAATGGAGCTGACTAAGCTCAAGCTGAATGGGCAGTTAGAATTCGAAATGCAAACTAGGAAATTAGCCCTAGAGGAAAAGAAAATGCAGTTTGAACATGAGAAAGTTTTGAGGGAGTTGGACTTGAAGGCCAAGAGCTTAGAGATTACTCCCTCTGGTGGCAGTGTACCGCCTGTGCCTGTTGAAGCTAGGCTGTATATTCCCAAAGATGTGGTGAAGGAGTTTTTTTAAAAATGATGACATTGGGCAGTGGTTCAAAGCCTATGAGGTAGCCATGTCTTCCCACCGGGTCCCTGAGAAGGATTGGGGAGCGGGGTTGTGGGGACGGTTCCTCGGTGAAGGGCGGGATACCTTGTTAGATTTGCCCTCTGAAGTCTATAATTTGTACAGCCACATGAAGGATGCCTTAATGACTAGGTATGGTTTGACCCCTGAGCTTTATAGACAAAGGTTCAGGAACTGTAGTAAGATTGAAAGCAGTACCTGGGTTGAATATGTGACCTTCTTTTGCAGAGCCTTGGATGGTTGGGTAAAGGGTAGCAAAGCGACTGATTTTCAGGCGCTCTTTGATTTGATTGCCTGGGAGCACTTGTCCGGTAATTGTTTTCCTGAGCTACGCCAGCACCTGATTGATAGTAAGCTGACTAACCCTAGGCAGCTTGCTGAGGAGGCGGACCGCTGGGTGAGTACCCGGGTCCACAAGGGTCACGTGGGAGACTCCGCCAAGGGTGGGCAGGGTCCCCAGCAGAAGAGTGGGGGGGACAAGGGTAAACAGAAAGAGTTCCATAAAGGGCCCCAAAGTAAACCCCAAGGGAACCAAGGGAAAGGTTCCCAGCCTCCCCCTGAGAAGAAGCCAGTGGCCCTAACAGGCCCCCCTGTTCACCAGGGACCACTGGTGTGTTACAAGTGTGGCGCCCCTGGCCACAAGGCAAACGATCCTCGTTGCCCGTTGCATGGAAAACCAGCACCCACCAGTGCAGTCCCCCGGCAGTTGGCTAGTGTAGCCCTGGGGGAGGAGTTGGGTGCCCAAGGTGGGGGGATCCCACAGTGTTTTCCCTTGTCTCATTAGGAGACTCTGAGATGGTCCCTAGGACCCCGCTGCCTGAGAACACTAAGAAATACAGGCAGTGGGTGACCATCAATGGCCATAGGGTGGAGGCTCTGAGAGACACAGGAGCCAGTGTGACAGCTGTCAAGTGTCACCTGGTGTCTAAGGAGCAGGTTATCCCTGATGCATTCTATCCGGTTGTTGCCGCTGACAACACAGAGAGTCACTGCAAGGTGGCTCAGGTTCCCTTTGAGTGGGGGGGTCTCGGGTACTCTTCAAGTAGCTGTGAGGCCAGCCGTGCCTGTTGACTGTTTGTTAGGGAACGATTTGGAGAGCTCACCTTGGGCTAAGGTGGAGCGGAGTGCGCATTTAGAAATGTTGGGCTTGCCTGATTGGGCATGTGTGACCACCCGGTCAATGGCAGCTAAAGGTGTTCAAGAGGACCTGGAGCCTGAGAGGGAGGCCCAGGTGCCTGCCGGAGAGAGAGGAGGCACGGGGTGCGGGAAACCGGCCCCTGAAGTTCCCACGGCCCAGGAGGAGGCAGACCCTGAGGGGGATGCCCTGGAGCCTACAGGGGAACAGGTAGCTGAACTGGGGGACCTACCTGAGCTGACCCATTGGCAGCAAGAAGGAGGACCCTCCAGGGAAGAGTTCTGCGAGGAGCAGAACACATGCCCTTCTCTCGTGGGTCTGAGGCAACAGGCCACAGACCAGGCAGCAGGTGATCAGTCTGGATCACATTGGGTTTACTGGGAGAATGGTCTCCTGTATTCAGAGCCTAAGGTTGCTGAGCCTGGGTCAGCCCGTGTGCTGGTGGTACCCCAGTGCTTCAGAGCCTTCCTACTGGGGTTGGCTCATGATGTACCGTTAGCAGGACATCTGGGGCAGGACAAGACCTTTGACAGGCTTGTTACCCATTTCTATTGGCCCCAGATGCGCAGGAGTGCCGCCACTCACTGCAGGACATGCCAGACTTGCCAGGCAAGTGGAAAGAGTGGGAGGAAGCACAAGGCTCCTCTCCAGCCATTCCCTGTGGTCAGCACCCCCTTTGAACGGGTGGGTATTGATATTGTGGGGCCACTGGACCCCAAGACAGCCATGGGCAACAGGTTTATCCTGGTCTTGGTGGACCATGCCACCCAGTACCCTGAAGCCATCCCTCTGAGAACAGTGACGGCCCCCGTGGTGGGACGGGCACTGATGGGAATTTTCTCACGTGTGGGATTCCCTCAAGAGGTGGTGTCTGACAGAGGTACCAACTTCGTGTCCAAGTACATGAAGTCCCTGTGGCAGGAGTGCGGTGTAACTTACAAGTTCACCACTCCTTACCACCCTCAAGGAAATGGGCTGGTTGAGAGATTCAACCGGACCCTCAAGGGCATGATTATGGGTCTGGAAGAACCCATGAGGCGTAAATGGGACGTCCTCTTACCATGCCTGTTGTTTGCATACCGGGAGGTGCCACAGAAGTCTCTAGGGTTCAGTCCCTTTGAGCTCCTCTATGGACACCCGGTGCGAGGACCTCTGAGTTTGGTCAAGGAAGGCTGGGAGCAATCTCCTAGGAAACCTCCCCAGGATGTATACAGTTACATGCTGGCCTTCAGGAACCAGACTAGGCGTTTCAGAGAACTTGCTGAGGCAAATCTGGAAGCCAGCCAGGAGGAGATGAAGCGGTGGTACGACCAGAATGCCACTCTGGTAGAGCTTCAGCCTGGTCAGAAAGTGTGGGTCATGGCCCCTGTGGAGCCTTGTGCGCTCCAGGACAGGTGGACCGGCCCTTTTACGGTGGTGGAGCGCAAGAGTCCCGTTACCTATTTGGTGGACTTGCAGTCTCCCAGGAACCCCTTGCGGGTCCTGCATGTGAACCGGCTGAAGCCCCACTTGGAGAGGTCCCAAGTGGGCATGCTCTTAGCTACAGATGATGGAATGGAGGAGGAGACCAAGCCTCTTCCTGACCTCCTGTCAGCCGGAGAGCAAGATGGATCAGTGGAGGGAGTAAACCTCTCTACCTCCCTGACACCTGAGCAGCAGGGTGACTGTCGCCAACTGTTGGGACAGTTCCCTGACCTGTTCTCCCTGGTTCCCAGTGTCACTCATTGGTGCGTCCATGATGTGGACACTGGGGACAGTCTTCCTGTGAAGCACAAGGCTTACAGGGTGACTGACAGGGTCAGAGCCTGCATCAAGGAGGAGGTCTCCAAGATGTTTGCGCTAGGGGTAATTGAGTCCTCTAACAGCCCTTGGGCCAGCCCAGTGGTCTTGGTTCCAAAGGCTGCCGCGCCTGGTGCCACCCCAGAACTCCGGTTCTGTGTGGACTACAGGGGACTCAATTCCGTCACCAGGACTGACGCCCACCCCATCCCCCGAGCTGATGAGCTCATAGATCGGTTAGGGGCTACGCGGTACCTCAGCACGTTTGACTTAACGTCTGGGTACTGGCAGATCGCCTTGACTGATGGGGCAAAAGAGAGGTCAGCATTCTCCACACCAGATGGGCACTACCAGTTCCGGGTGATGCCCTTTGGGATGAAGAATGCCCCTGCCACCTTTCAGAGGTTGGTCAACCAGGTGTTGGTTGGACTGGAGGATTTCAGTGCCGCCTACCTGGATGACATCGCAGTGTTCAGTTCCAGTTGGGAAGAACATCTGCGTCACCTCTGGGAAGTGTTGATGGCGCTGCGGAGAGCAGGCCTCACAATCAAGGCGAGTAAGTGCCAGATTGGGCAGGGTTCTGTGGTGTACTTGGGACACCAGGTTGGGAGCGGCCAGGTGGCGCCCCTCCAACCGAAAATTTATACCATTCTGGCTTGGGAGCCCCCAAGACCCAGACAGAGGTGAGAGCCTTCCTAGGACTCACCGGGTATTACCGGAGATTCGTCAAGGGGTATGGCAGCATTGTTGCCCCCTTGACCGAGCTGACTTCCAAGAAGCAGCCCAGGAAAGTGATTTGGACTGACGCCTGTCAAAAAGCTTTTGACACCTTGAAGACTGCCATGTGCACGGCGCCTGTGCTCCAGGCACCCAACTTCTCCAATGAGTTCATTGTTCAAACCGACGCTTCAGAGCATGGTGTAGGGGCTGTTCTATCACAGATCAATGAGGAGGGCCTGGACCAACCTGTAGCCTTCATCAGTAGGAGGTTACTTCCCCGGGAACAGAGATGGAGTGCTATCGAGCGTGAGGCATTTGCTGTGGTCTGGGCACTGAAGAAGCTGAGACCATACCTGTTTGGGACTCACTTCCGGGTTCAGACAGACCACAGGCCCCTCAGATGGTTGATGCAGATGAGGGGTGAGAATCCAAAGCTGTTGAGGTGGTCCATTTCCCTACAGGGGATGGACTTTACGGTGGAACACCGCCCTGGTACAGAACACGCCAATGCTGATGGACTGTCCAGATTTTTCCGCCTTAGCGATGAGAACTCCCTAGGGGTAGGATAGTTCTCCCCACATTTCAGCTGGAGGGGACACGTGTTAGACCTGGCATCCTTGGCGTGGGTCTCCCTTCCATTTTTTCGTAATGCCTCCACTGTTGCCGATATGTTTTTGCTGGACTAGATGCTCATGGGCACTTTGCCGCTGCTAATCAGTGCCAAAGTGCAAGTGCTCCCTATCGTTAATTGATATAGGTATTAGTGACTCCGTGATTGGATGATTGGTTTACTTGTCAGTCCCTAGTACAGTGCACTCAGTGTGCCCAGGGCTTGTAAATCCAATGCTGCTGGTGGGCTTGCAGTACTGGTTGTGCCACCCACAGAAGCGGCTTGTAAAATGTGTCTCAGGCCTGCCATCGCAGAGCCTGTGTGCAGCCTAGGGCTGCCATGTCGACTTGGTGAGTACACCCACTTACCAGTCCCTAAACCTTCCCTTTACTGCATGTTGGTCACCCCTAAAAGTAGGCTCTAGGGCAGGGTGCTTTGTAAGTATAAGGTAGGACATGCCCTGGTGTGTGTGGCATGTCCTAATAGTGAATTACAGCCATTTTCGTTTTTCACTATTGCAAGGCTACCTGCTCCCCATAGGCCAGAATGGGCAGACTGACTATTACACCTTATAGTCAGAACTGACCCAGGGAACATGGTAGAAAAACGAATTTAGTATGCCTGAACTCAGGATGATAAAATACATCTTTTAGTGAAGTTGGTTTTAACATTCTGTGTTTGAAAATACCACTTTTAGAAAGTGGGTATTTTCTTGCCTAACTATCCAAGCCTGCCTCTGCTAGGTTGTGTATTCCTTGTCTGGAGATTGAGTGACAGGGGCTGGGGGTGGCTACAGGAGACAGGGTGAGTCAGCGCAGGGCTGAATAGAAAGATCTGCATCCAGAGTGGAGGGAGGAGTTGCACCTGGGTCTGAATAGGGCTGTGCCTGCCTTCCACAATGCTGGCTCCACCTCCTGCCGGGCGGCTGAGCACTCTGCCCCACATTCTGAAAGGAAAGAAGGAGTCAGAAAAACAAAGTGCTCCAGAACTGACCAGAACTGGTTTTGGACTAGGCAGAGGCCTCTCTGCCTCCAGAGAACAAAGAGAATCAGGGTTTAAGAGGGGCACCCAGACCCCAGGAAAATTAGATCACTTTTGGGAACAAGAAGAAACCTTTGCTGAGGAGCGGAACCAAGAAGAAACTGAGGAGAGACTATCCCTAAGCCTGAAGTGCTGCTTGGGGGATTGGCCTGCAGTGGTTTGCCTGACTGCCAAAGAAAGGAGAAAGGAACTTTTGCTTTGCTGTGACTTTCATCAACTTGTGAAGGATCTCCAAGGGCTTGGAAGAGAGCTTGCCCCCTGACCGAAGTCCCAGGACCATTGGACTTCACCCCCTTTGTGAATTGCTGCTGGAAACTCTGTTTCAGTGGCTACAGAGGTAGGGAGCTGTGACCGACTCTCACGACCGACTCGGTGTCCTGTAAGCACCGCATCGAAGCACCGTCTCGCCCTGCAACGCACGGCCCTGGTCTCACCAACTCCGTCAACGAGCCGCTGCCTGCACCGCATCGAGGGACAACGCGTCCTGCAACGCTTCGCTACGCCGAATCGAACTGGTCCGACCGACACGGTCACTGCTGCTGAGTTCGAGTCCTGTGACCGCACCGGAGTTGGGCACCGCTCGCACGCTTTGCGACGCACCGCCCGACTCGCACCGCTGTCCGGACTGATCGACGCCAGCTCCTGAATCCGGCTCCGTCGCCGCACCGCAACCTGCCAGCACCGCATCGAAGCACCGTCTCGCCCTGCAATGCACGGCCCTGGTCTCACCGACTCCGTCTCGACGACGTCAACGAGCCGCTGCCTGCACCGCATCGAGGGACAACGCGTCCTGCAACGCTTCCATTTTTGCATCGCGACCGCGACGAACAGCCATCCGGCTCGCACGCCCGTGCCTGCCGCTTCAAGTAAAAGGTACTGTGACCGAGTCTGTCTACGCTGTGTTGGCCCGTCTCGACGCAGTCAGCTGGATTTGTTAGACTCTGTTTGTTCTCAACATCGCCGTAGCCGGAGGAGGCTACCGACTCGCACAGAACCTTGAATTAAGCCTTTTTGATCAGAACTAAGCATTCTTAACAGTATTGTGGATTATTTTTGTCGTTTATGGTCTTGTGATAAATCTATATAAAGTATACCTATTTTTATAAATATATAACCTGTGTGGTGTCCATTTGTAGTGTTGTCACTCGATTACTGTATGTGTTCACAAATGCTTTACACACTGCCTCTGAACTAAGCCTGTCTGCTCGTGCCAAGCTACCAAGAGGGTGAGCAGGGGTTATTTCAGGAGTGTACCTACTTTCCCTGACTAGACGCAAGGGTCCCTATTTGGACAAAGGTACATACCTCTGCCAACGAGAGACCCCCAAATCTAACAGGTAACAATAAACATCTATTAATCAGCAACAAGATACCTTTTCGCTGAACGTGTGCATTACAAATGTACATGTTATGTTAGGGTAAACACCAGTTAAAACTTAAAAATAACTGAACCATTGGTGCCAGATAATCTGCGATTGGCCCATTCAAAGTGGAAGGGTGGGCCCTGATTGGCTGGCCACAAAAATGAGAATGTTGGGTCAGCCATCTCAATCCTCTAGTCCTGAAGGGGGAAAAAAAACATGAAAGGCCACATAGGGGTCAGGATAGGCATGCCTTTGCCTTTGGGACACCCCACTTTAATTCAAAACAGGTAAAAACAGAAAATAAGAAGATTGGGTCGCAGGTACCCCGGTATCAGTGCCTGGTACTAGGGTACCCAGCGCAGTAGCCACTGTGGTACCAATAAAACATTAAAAAATAAAATACAAAACCCTACGGCCAATCACCACTTTGCACATGTGAAAGACAGGCACCATCATATCATGGAAGCCAACAACAGGACAGGAATTCCTACCATTATACCCAACCCAGCATTTTACCAGAGGCAGCCAACATATCATGCGTGCTCACATATGGCCAAGAATGACCCTTTTTGTGACTGGGCCAAAGTTTTCCAAAGGTTGGGTATCATGCAATGGTTGTCTGGTTGCCAAGGAAAACCATTATGTGAGAGTCAGCATATCACCAGTGTTGGCAATGGGAGCAACACTACTCCCTCAGGCACTCACAGAGCCTTAAATGTTTTTCTAGATTACCTTTTACTGCTGTCACAACGCCAAATGGTGCTCCAGGCTGCCTTGCTTTTCCCCTCACGTAGACAGCAGCAGTTCCCCGATTAGTACTCCTGAGAGAAGTGGACGTGAGTCCTTTGGGTAGACTGCAGGAGACAACTGGGAGAGAATGACACGGCCTGGGGGAGGGTTTGAAACAGGAGAGCATGAGAGCAGCAAGCAGGAGCGGGAGGGCATGGATAACTGGACACTGCAGTGGTGACAGACCTTGTTATGTGAAAACTGTAGGTGTGAATGAAAGCATGAGTGACTCCACACCCGTGTAAACATTTACAATCTTTCTGATAGGACCATCAGGAAGAATGAAGTAAGTGAGAATGCTAGTAGCTGAGGGACAGCATGAGTTAGCATACACAAATCTTTTATTGGTTCATCTATTTAAACTCAATAATATTTGGTGTTAGAACTTTCTATGTCGAAGCCTCTACTCCAGTGGTGGCTGCTTTCAATAGAAAGTGGTAGGGCAACGGATATTTAAAAAAAGAAAAAAGGACTTACCTGCCGCTGTCCAGCTTCTTCCATGAGCGCAGTCCAGCTCCCAGACTGCACACCCAATCCCGAAGCTGCTCTCATGCTATTACCCAGCATGACAGCATCACCAGGATTGGCCTGAGCGGACTGGTTTAACGCTCACTAAGGCATATGAGTCTGTGGCTTTTCTCTACCTGGAAATACAACACAGCTGGGTAAGAGAAATGTAAGTGTGCATGTTGGTTTGGCCGTCCTAGGTTGACCGGCCAAACCAACAAGTGAACTAACAGTGCCCACCACTCCTCCTCCCTGCTATTGTCCCTAGAGGATGGCCCTGCCGTAGACTCGGGCTACTTAGCCTAGCCAAGGAAAAATAAAATGATAAATTGTTTTATTATCATTTTATTGTTCATCTGCTGGCTTTTAGCAGTGGGGGGGGGGCGACGCTCCTTTGCCACTACGGAGGAGCCGTCGCTGCTCTACTCTCTACCCTCCCAACCCCACCACCTTCAAACCTTACCAGGAGAAAAGACAGAGGTGAAGACTAGGTAGTGTTTGAGAGATAGAGGAAGCTGGGAAGACTGGGAGTCTGGGTGTTTCTGTCAGGTTTCTTTGGCCTTGAATATTTATGTTGTTGTGCCTCTATATATGATCTAACCTTAGGGTAAGAGCAAAAAAAGATCTGGTGGCATAGGATGTAAGTGGAGGAGGGATAGAAAATGGGAGAGAGAAGAACTATGAAAACAGTGGTCTAGATGGATGTTTCTTTGGGCATGCAAAGCAGGTGGTTACGAGCAATTTCTGAATTTAGCTATTTAGTACTGTGGGTGGGACTATGGAGGATTATTAGAGTAGGGCATCCAGGTTAGGGGGGGTGTTGTGTGGTGCAGTGACTGGATGGGTGCTCATTGCACTCATGCTTATACATTTCTATTTATCTAACATACATTTTCATCCATCATATCTGTTATGCATTTCAGTAGTACTGGAAAGATAAAAGGCAGAGTTCTTCTCACCAGGATTAAAACTGTTCCCAAAGCTGTGGGCCTTAACTCACTGAGCTATCTGTACTGGTTTAATGTCAAATAGTATTAGAAACTATCTATAAGAACACAGTAGGTTAATGTGCCTGGTGCAAATAGCCTTATCCAACATGCAAATCAGGGTTTGCATTCTGGCATGTTTTATTCAGACTTTCACCCGCCCATTATAGATGAAATTTGGAACCTTTATATTTAAGAATCCTTGTGTATGGAAGGGCTTAGAGGACACTCTGTGGAAAAAAAGTTGCCAAGAATTATGGTAGTAGAAGGAAACATGGTAACTGTCCATATCTCTGCAAATATATTTTAGGCAGTTTTTCATAGCCTGAACTCAACTCGAGGGTATGGGAGCGGGATAACTACCAGTTACATTGCGCAAGGTCACATTCATCTTTTTTAAGACACAGGAAGATAATGGGCCCAATTTGGATGTCGGGTGAAGAGTCTCCGCCTGACATCCTGAGGTTCCCCTCTGACGGCTGTAATCAAAATACTGCAAGGGGATTGTACTCCTCTGCCGAAGAGAAGCAGAATAGTAATCCCTTCAATGACGGCAGAGCTAGGCTCGGCTTCGCCGTCGGGATTACAAAGTTGGTTTCCGACAGCCAATCCATGTCGGCCTTTCTGACATGTATTGGCTGTCGGAAACTGACTTTGGGGCACCTAGCAGGGCCCCCTGGCCCCTCCTCATTTGGGCATAGGTGCCTTCCATCAACATCCCTGCACCGTGTGGAAGGCACTGTGAGGAAAATGGAAGTTTGTAAACATCCCTGAACCTCACGGGCCCTGCCACAGGGTGCAGGGATGTTTACAAACTTCCATTTTACAATGGTAGCTTGTACTGAAGGCGTTTTCAGCCTGCCGCACAAGCTCCAATTGAAAAATGGATGTTTCCGACTGTACTATGTGCGGTCGAATCCAAATGAGGGTGTCGGAACCGCCAACCTATGGTCCAGGGCGGCTCCTTCCCCGACATCGTAATGAGGGCCTAAGTGATTTGCTTAGGATCACAGGCTGTTGAGCCAACCATTTCTTTTACTCCCTCAGACAACAAAGAGCTAAAGTCGAGAGGGGGGGTGGGGCAGTACCCACCTAATATTTATTTCTCTTCTGCAAAAAATGTTTGCATCTTTGTTTTGCGCTAGCTCTCGAGTCTTGCTTGCATCCACAGGCCGGTCGAAGATTGAGTTTACGCACAGCGAGAGCCCCCGGGGATCGCGTTACATGTACAGGTAACAGGCGTGTGTTGCTAAGTTAAAACCACAAGACTCGAACAGACTCAATGCAAAGTGTGTGCATAATGAGCATGAAGAGCGTAGTGTATGTACACAAGAGGCCCGGCGTGCAAGCTGTTAACAGTACATTTCAGAAAGCCAAGCTAGCTTTGAAATGCTTTGAAATGCACAAATGAGCAGTTTTCTTTATATTTTAATGTTGTGATACCAACCTCCAAACTGCAAAAAAAAAAATGCCCCGGCCGAACCCTGCTGCCAGTAATCCGATCACTGGCTGCTGACAAAATCTGATGAAATCTGTCCCTTGGAGAAGAAAGTCTTCAAGCAGGTAAAGCATAGCTGCCAAGGTTTCAGATTGCCATGTGTGACATTTTCATAATTTTAGTGTAAATATGAGTGACATTCGACGACTATGAGTGACACTTTCCCACGAGCAAAATCAAGCAATGAAGATAAGGGAAACATATAAATATCAGAAATCACACCCTTTTGAGCAACGAGAAACTCATAGCTTCTAAGTTTTCAGATTAACATTTTCATAGTATCATTGTACAAACGAGTGACATTCTACAAGCAAATGTATGACACATGGAGCTTTTCCCTTCAGACAAACACACAAAAACACGTAATCCCCCATCTACTTCAAGAAATGAGCATTGGCAAAGCCAATAGTTCTGACTCCCATTTTGAGTTTTGATCAAAATATAAAAAGGCTCTGTCAAGCTAGACCTAATAAAAACAGCACCAAAGGACGGGGAGGGGAGGGGGGTTGAAAAGGATAAGCAGATTCTTCTCTATCTCATGCACTGTTTCCATGGAGGGAATACTCTTGAATGGATACCAAGGATTTTCCTGCACTTCGTGTCCCCAAAGACCCTCACAGCTTTTTGCCAGCACCTTCAGTTTGCCTTCAGCCACGACAAACTGGTTCAATATGGAGACATGGATGCCTCAGCGCTAGCAACACCCATGATCACTGCATGTCACACTTCTCACGAAGTATGCAGTGATTTAACTCAATTACTAAAATAGGCACTGACTGTCAACGATAATGTCAATGTGGCTTAAGGACTCATTGTCTTAATGCTTTGAGCCTTACGATAAAACTAAAGATAATGATTTTGAATCCCTTTTCTGAAAAGGAAATATAATATTGATTTTTGCCTAACACCAAATCCCCCACTTCACACAGGAAAAATTAATCAAAATCTGACCGAATCTGTACTGTATCCAGAAAACGTGGAAAAGGGCATGACAGAGTGGCCACAGTGAAAGTGAAACTGGGAGATTTTCCTAAAAGCAGCTGTGTCAGTCTGAATGCTGGTTGTACTGGGGCCGAGTCAGTAACCTGCCATATGCTAGTATACTTCTGACTCTCATAATGCATAGTTTGGAACATGCCAAGCCAAAGCCCTTGAACTGGATCTCAATAACACTTGGTATTTACCAGCCTTTGAAGTCAGAGCACCAAACCTTGCCAGTAAGTACTGTAGTAGTATAGAGTTATTCTATAGCTGACTGTCGCCTTTCCAAAGCAGTAAATGTTGAGTCGCAGTTTATTTACTGAAGTGTTAGCTAGACTTCACGTGCATACATAAAAGTGGCCAAGAGCCAAGCACTGCTCTAGTAGCTTTGAACGCACGCACACGCCCTTCAGTAGGTCAGCCAAACACTGAGTTTGCACCCTTGAGGTAGCAGCTCACACAGGACTGTATAGCGCCATCCTTCTTCGCTTCAGTGCGCCCTGAGGCAGCGTCCCCTCAAGTGGTGCTTGATGGCACAATTGCTGTTGGGTATTTTGTTTTTACATTCGAATCGGGGCTGCGTTTTAGTTGGATCGTATCAGGCGGTATAGCGCTCTGTCGTCAGTCTGGTCTTGGTGTGCGGGCGAGAAAACTACACAATTAAAATAAATGAAATGCATGTTTGTGCTGGATTGTGGGTTGCCAGCCTGCTCGCTCGTTTAGATCGATCAGTGGCTTTCCACGCGCTGTGGGGGTCGAGGCATGTTTTGCCTCCTTTCTCCCTTGTAAAAGTACCCCAGTAGTCTACCCAGGCATGTATGCTTTGAACATCCACATGAAGCCACTGCGGTACTTGATGCGGGGGCACTACGCCAGGAGACAAGACGAGTACCTCTCAGTGCAACGACGCAGCCGTATTTTGCCTTTCTTTAAACTCACTGTCGTCTTTCTTACGCTCTGAGAGGGACGGAGACACGTGCTATTCACCAGTTAAGCTAACCACCTGGCGAAGCTACAACCAGCCTGCATCGCACGGGCGCGCAGTACCTGCATCCCATCCCAGACGATGCGAGAACCGTATACGCAGCAGCAAGTGCCAACCAGTAACCCATGAAGCCTTGCGCCATCCACGCCCTGGTGCAGGCCTGTATGGCGCCAGCGGCTTCTTCTTGCCACGCCCAGGGAGCCGCCGGGATCAGCAGTGCGGAGAACTGTCTGCAGCATCTCTCCCTGTTGATCTCTGGTTGCAAAGGCTGCTTCCAGAATTACACAGTAGTGTTACTAGGATTCCGAAGCAAACATAGGGATGTAACATCTCGACAGACTTATTTAAAGAACATTTAATCGGGCCATTTTCATCTTGAGGGGCTCTGATCAGCGTGGATACTGCTCGTCGCCCCTTCCTAACTAAATACAGACTCAAACGTTCAACGTTTGAACGTTTTCTCTGGACGCAGATCCCCCTCGCTTCCCCAAACACCCCCCATCCCCCCCACGCACACACACACAGCAACAAAAGCGCGGCAAGTGCAGAGTACCCCAAAGTGGAGGAGAGGCAGGAAATCACACCCACCTCACTTCCATGTCTCACCTGCCCCGACCAAAAAAATACCAACAAAAGGAGCAATTTTCTTTTTTCCTCTCATCCCGATCCATGTGCACACACTCCGGTGCAGCGGCACGTTAGTCTCCTCACTTGGCCTCAGACTAGTGCAACTCGGCTTCCGCTTTCGTTCGTTCCAACCAATATTGGAAATGGCTGCGGCATGGTTGCCTGGATCCTACCAAAAGTAGCCCAAATGTGGCCCATTGTTCTACTCCGAGGCAGGAAGGGCTGGGCACTTGATACAGCCAGCCTGACCTCCCAAATTGAACAGCCTACGTCCACATCAGAATCAGTGTGCAAAGGCTCTGGGCAATTATGTTAAAATGTCAAAACAACGTTATTAAATCAGTCCAATATTTTCTATTGCTTATTCATCTGAAAATAGGTAAATCTCTCCCTAAAATGTCAATCAAGTATCATGAAAAAACAAGTATATAGAATAATGCAAACAGTGTTAAAACAAGCCTGGGTGCCTTACATATCAGGAACAAAAAAAGCACAAAGCAAGAAGTTGGATACTGTCTATAATGCACCTTTCAACAAGCATTGAAAATGCAATCGGTCGTGCATTTGTTGGTGTTAGAGCTATTTGCATTATAAATGGCAATACCTTTTACCTATGTGTTATGGAATGAGGAGTAAAGCAGAGTGGCGTTGAATGGAGAGGAGTCAAGCAGAGTAGTGTGGAGTAAAGCAGATGAGTGGAGTAATGCGGAGTGAAGTAAAGCAGAGTGGCATTGAGTGGAGTGGTGTGGTGTGGAGAAAATTGGAGTGGAGTGAAGCAGAGTGGAATGGAGTAAACCAAAGTGGCGTGGAGTGCAGTAAAACAGAGTGGAGTAAAGCACAGCAGAGCGGAGTAAAGCAGAGTGACATTGAGTGGAGTAAAGCAGAGTGGTGTGGAGTGGACTAAAGCAGAGTTGGGTGGAGTAAAGCAGAGTGGCGTGGAGTGGTCAAGCAGAGCGGTGTGGAGTGGTCAAGCAGAGCGGCGTGGAGTGAGTAAGAGCAGAATGGCGTTGAGTGGAATAAAGCAGAGCAGAGTAAAGCAGAGTGGCATGGAGTGGTGTGGAGTAAAGCAGTATGAAGTGGAGTAAAGCGGAGTGGAGTAAAGCAGAGTGGAGTGGAGTTGTGTGGAGTAAAGCAGAGTGATGTTGAGTGGAGTAAAGCAGAGTGGAGTGGAGTAAAGCAGATTGGCGTTGAGTGGAGTAAAGAAGAGTGGCATTGAGTAGAGTGGAGTGGAGTAAAACAGAATGTAATTGAGCAGAGTGAGTGGAGTAAAGCATAGTGGCGTTAAGTGGAGTGGAATAAAGCAGAGTGGCATGGAGTAAAGCAGAGCGGTGTTGAGTGGAGTAAAGCAGAGTGGCGTTGAGTGGAGTAAAGCAGAGTGGAGTTGTGTGGAGTGAAGCAGACTGGAGTGGAGTAAAGCAGAGTGGTGTTAAGTGGAGTAAAGCAGAGTGGCATTAAGTGGAGTAAAGCAGAGTGTCATTGAGTGGAGTAAAGCAGAGTGGCGTTAAGTGGTATGGAGTGGAGTAAAACAGAGTGGTGTTGAGTGGAGTAAAGCAGAGTGGCGTGTAGTAATGCAGGGTTGAGTGAAGCAGAGTGGCATTGAGTTGAGTGACCATACAATTTGAGCTAACATAAATAAAAAGCAACTGTTTGGAAATAAACTGAATTTGGGATTTATTATCTGCATAGCACCCAGGCCTTCTAGCATCGAAGTCTCCGCTAATGCGTGCACTGTAGTTTTAATTGCAGAGTTGAAAATGCAGTAATGTGTAAATGGTGTTCATTGTGCAGTAAAAAAGAGATTCTGAAATCTTCCAAAAGGTTGAACGTCTCAAAAAATAAATAAATAAACTAAAAAGTTGGACATGTTCCTGAAGCAATCAACAAATGATCCTAAAATTATCACGGACCAGTCTTTTTAATTAGAAGACTGTGGTGCTAGTCAAGTAATCCGACAGTCATTTTCAAACAATCCTAAAACCACCAGTAGCTATGCATCTTGTGAGGTAATCAGGTACTCAGTTACAAGTCATCCTCAAATCATCAGGAACAGTCACACCTTGTGAAGTCATCAGATAATCATTTTCAAGTCATCCTGAAATCATCAGGGTTAATCACATCTTGTGAAGTCATCAGATACTAATTTTCAAGTCATCTTCAAATCATCAGGCTCAAGTTTCAAAACTCTGCTGATGACTTTAAGAGCTTGATGACGTCTGATGACGTGAAAATTACTTCTAAAGTAGTTGGATGATCTTCCAATGACTCTGGGATGGCTTCTAAAGTAATCCTGTTTGACCTGGGTCACTCACCTCGGCCATCGCGTCTCTCCCATCTCTCCTACACCAATTCCCATCCTGCCGGACGTACTTGATTTAAAACCTGCACATTTCTTCGTTTTTATCTCAAAAGAGACACAAAGAGAATAAGAGTATAATTCCTCCGGTTTTAGCTCCATGCTTGCAGCTTCAAATTTCCCTCGTTTTCAGCTCCATGTAGAACAAAGGCCAGCGAGCTGTCGGCTATCCAGTGCTGCTTGTTTGGACACCAATTGCCGTGACTGATTGGCCGAAACAGCCTGGGAGGCGGAGACAGGGCTACAAGGTTGGTTGCAGTACAGCCCTTGTCCAGTTTATTTTAACAAACTTTATTGAACACATGAGAGTAACAAGAAGACGGTAAAACTAATTTATTCAAACGTAGCGAAAATCTGAACTTATCATTTAAAAGAATAATAGAAGAATGTCGGCTCGGAGTCTGGAAATGAGAAGATCTGACTTTAGAAGGGCGCAAGGGTGTATTATAATGTTCAATGGTGCTGCGGCTGCTTACAATACTTATACAATAAGGAGGGATGTGGCGAAACGGCCAGGTTCTAGGTTTCCAGTCTCGGATCAACATCCTGTGATTTTGGGCAAATTACCTAATCGTGCCATGTATACAAAAATGAACGTGTTCATGAGTTACCGGTGCTTTTGTAAATCCCTCAAATACCTTCGGGTTGACTTTGTGCTATACAAAACTGAAAAAAATTATAATATTGAATTTATACACAACTGTTCTGTTCTCTTTATGAAGGTCAATTATTCCCCCCCGTGTGTCTCATGTGCAGCTGTGGGCTCGGCTGGGCAGTGTCTGGAGTCTTATCTCCGGCACGCCCGAGTTTTTCACAGGTCTTTAAAGACCATTTGCATACCTTTGTAAACTGGTTACCGAGGCTTCATTTTTTATTCAGGTTCCAGTACCCCCTGGAACCTCCGCTCTGCCTATACCTTACATTTGTATTTTAGATTTACAGCCATAGTGTCAGAATGCATTTCATCAAAATGAATATAAAGTAGGGTTGCCAGCACGACACTCCCCGACCCCCAGTCCGGTCCCCACACTCAAACACTACCCTGCACGACCCCCCAGCACTACCCTAAACCCTAAAACACTACCCTACACTACACAAACACCACAACACTACCCTAAACCCTAAAACACTACCCCCAGCACGACCTTCCCCCGACCCCCAGTCCGGTCCCCACACTCAAACACTACCCTGCACGACCCCCCAGCACTTCCCTAAAACACTACCCTACACTACACAAACACCACAACACTACCCTAAACCCTAAAACACTACCCCTAGCACGACCCTCCCCCGACCCCCTGTCCGGTCCCCACACTCAAACACTACCCTGCATGACCCCCCAGCACTACCCTAAACCCTAAAACACTACCCTACACTACACAAACACCACAACACTACCCTAAACCCTAAAACACTACCCCCAGCACGACCCTCCCCCGACCCCCAGTCCGGTCCCCACACTCAAACACTACCCTGCACGACCCCCCAGCCCAACCCTAAACCCTAAAACACTACCCTACACTACACAAACACCACAACACTACCCTAAACCCTAAAACACTACCCCCAACACGACCCTCCCCCGACCCCCAGTCCGGTCCCCACACTCAAACACTACCCTGCACGACCCCCCAGCACTACCCTAAACCCTAAAACACTACCCTACACTACACAAACACCACAACACTACCCTAAACCCTAAAACACTACCCCCAGCACGACCCTCCCCCGACCCCCAGTCAGGTCCCCACACTCAAACACTACCCTTCACGACCCCCCACCACTACCCTAAAACACTACCCTACACTACACAAACACCACAACACTACCCTAAACCCTAAAACACTACCCCTAGCACGACTCTCCCCCGACCCCCAGTCCGGTCCCCACACTCAAACACTACCCTGCACGACCCCCAGCACTACCCTAAACCCTAAAACACTACCCTACACTACACAAACACCACAACACTACCCTAAACCCTAAAACACTACCCCCAGCACGACCCTCCCCTGACCCCCAGTCCGGTCCCTACACTCAAACACTACCCTGCACGACCCCCAGCACTACCCTAAACCCTAAAACACTACCCTACACTACATAAACACCACAACACTACCCTAAACCCTAAAACACTACCCCCAGCACGACCCTCTCCCGACCCCCAGTCCGGTCCCCACACTCAAACACTACCCTGCACGACCCCCCAGCACTACCCTAAACCCTAAAACACTACCCTACACTACACAAACACCACAAGACTACCCTAAAACACTACCCCCAGCACGACCCTCCCCCGACCCCCAGTCCGGTCCCTACACACAAACACTACCCTGCACAACCCCCCAGCACTACCCTAAACCCTAAAACACTACCCTACACTACACAAACACCACAACACTACCCTAAACCCTAAAACACTACCCCCAGCACGACCCTCCCCGACCCCCAGTCCGGTCCCCACACTCAAACACTACCCTGCATGACCCCCCAGCACTACCCTAAAACACTACCCTACACTACACAAACACCACAACACTACACTAAACCCTAAAACACTACCCCCAGCACGACCCTCCCCCGACCCCCAGTCCGGTCCCCACACTTAAACACTACCATGCACGACCCCCCAGCACTACCCTAAACCCTAAAACACTACCCTACACTACACAAACACCACAACACTACCCTAAACCCTAAAGCACTACCCCTAGCACGACCCTCCCCAGACCTCCAGTCCGGTCCCCACACTCAAACACTACCCTGCACGACCCCCGAGCACTACCCTAAAACCTAAAACACTACACTACACAAACACCACAATAGTATAATAAATAAGGCATAAAAATAGTTTAATAAATAAGGCACCGATCTACCATTCAGCATGCAGCTTGAATAGAATGTTAATAGTAGTCTGGGTAAAGTCCAGTAGTATTCAAATTGTTTGTATTCACTAAATGTTCTGCATTGTAAATGAAGACTATGCGATTACAAATAAGTATGTGCTTAGTATTCTGTTAGTATTCAAGAAGTACCACTCACATATCAGTAGTCTTCATGCACTAGCCTTCCCAAAAAGAACACTATTGAATACTAAAATTGGCATAAAATAGTCTTCGAATGCTATAAAAAGACAGGTTGACCACTAAATGTAGTATTCAACTTCGGTAAGGGAGTTCATCTCCACTCACTTGTGAAGGCTGTTGTGGGACGGTGACAACTCCAGGAGAGGCAACTGCTGGGGAACCTATCATCCCACTCTTTTGCACCATTTGTTGAGGGTGATCCCCTCTTGCCTGGTCATGTCCGTGTTACAAGAAAGCCTTTTTGTGCCTTCCAGTTTCCTCCAGAGGCCTTGGGGATGACATGTAGAGGCCATTACTTCAAGCCAATGAAACTGATGATCAACATATTAGTAACCGTCCAAGAGGGGCTGATCAGATAGAATTCAGGATACAGCATATCACACCCAGTGCCTGATATCCTTGACATTGTTTCATGTATTTTTTTAAAGCAAGTGAACGAATAAATGTTTCATACTATATCTCTCCAGAGATATATTAATTTGTGCTTTGTAGAGGCAATCAAGGGTGATGCGTTTGTGTATGTGCACATTTATCCTCATAAAGGTCCATCAGAATCAATATTTTATTTTTGCGTATTATTTGATGATAATCATAATGATGGTTAGACAATGATTGTGTTCAGCTCTATTGAAGAACAACAAAACATGAGTGCACTGAAAGTGTCAAATACTATTCATTCATGTGCCACAAAACCGCATTATGACGTTTGGCGACCGGAGAGTTAATGATGTTGGCCTTCATCATAATGGATAAAATTGTAGAAAAATGCGTTTCTCAAGATATGTGGGCTTATTTTTGGGGGAACAATTTAATTTAACAAGGCAAACTTACTCCAAACTAAGATGTGGAGGATTGTGAGGAGCAATGTAATCAATCAAATCTCATTAATTGAAGCAGTAACACTATAACTAACGTCTGCGGAATATGCTTAGTCACATCCGCATGCCACACTTGCTTACAAATGTGTCTCTAAACCCTGCCATGAGTTCACTAAGTAATCATACACCCCAGGTAAACCTCACTAGGCTATGATAATGTACTGTGCAAAGCCACAGTTTACTGGTGAATTCTCCATGTAAGCAACCATACCCAGACTATTTCTGCCTAAAGTATAAATAAGACAGTACATTTGGTAACACAAAATACCATACGGATATTTGGGGATTTGGTGTAAGGCCTACATTGTGTTTTGTATCTTCGTGGTATAATGCATACACCACTTTTTTCATTCATCTTGTTTCATTGATCTAAGGATTATACTGAGTGATCCAGCATACATTCGCCAAGATAATTGTACTCAAGATAACCGTAAGTGTCTTGACTTTCAAGCCACCAGTAGTACCTTTAATGGATATACAACTATAGAGCAAATTTAGAGCCTGATTACGATGGTGGTGAAACCACCACCGACAGCCTGTTGGTGGCGGTTTCACCACCATCGTAAGCAGGTTTTACGCCTGCCCCATTACAATGGCGGGCGTGTCTTTGGCGGTCGGAAAGGCCGACCACCACGGTTCCGACGGGCTCAAGGAGCCCGTTGGACCGTCAGAGGGGAATCATATCCCTACAACAGTGGCGGTGCCTACCCGGCACCGCCAAAGGGATTATGATGTCCCTTTCTGCCTGCCTTTTTCATGGCGGCTAACCCGTTATGAAATGGCAGGCGGAAATGGACTTTGGGGGCCCGTACAGGGCCCCCATTCCCCCCCTGCACCCCAGATAAGGGCTCTGGGGGGCACTATGGTGCCCCCCTACATATCCCTGCACCATGTGGCAGGCACTGCATGGTGCATGCCATGTAGTTCAGGGACATGTGTTGGGTCTCTGTTTTGTATTGCGGTGGGTGTTGCACAGCGCAGCACCTGCCGCAATACAAAACATGGTCAATGCCACAGCCACGGTGGCGGTCGCATTATAATTGGCCCTGTGGGACCGCCGCCTTGTAGGCGGGGGGTCCCAATCCCTGATACGATCGCGGACGGACTGAAGTCCGTACGCCATCGTAATCAGCCCCTTAAATATTTGCTTAAAATAATTAATAAAATACCTTGTTTCTCTCTTCAAGCACCGAAGTCTATACACATATCCTGCTTGTCACTGAAGACCAGGATTCTCATGCTAAACTTATATTTATTCAGCATAGTATCACTTTGAAGATCAGTTTCAACGCATCACCAGTAGTATATTGGCTGCTACCACTCACTCCAGTTTATAATAAATGTCATTGTGTCTTAGTCAACATTCCGCCATTCTCATGGAAGCAAAACCAAAATCAAAATGCTCTCTTTTAGTTTTCTAAATGTCTATTCAGGGTATTAAGACGTATGGGAATAACTTACAGGACTCATCACCATTGGACTATAAAGTTAGAAAGGTCTAGACCCTTGGATAAAACATGAGTGGTCAATTGGAGTGATTCATCCAATGAAACCTAAGGATAATTTTCGCAGTCATTAATTCAATGTCTCTCTGTTTTTCTTCTGCAGGAAGCAGGCTGGCTGACTGGGATCAAGGAGAGTGATTGGCTTCAGTTTAAAAAGTTTCCGACATACAAGGGACTTTTTCCAGAAAACTTCACATCCCGTCTAAAATAGCTCCCATCGCGGGCACAGGCCTGTTAACAGGAAGCTCTTTCAGGAGGTTTCTCTTTTGCCTCTGGGCGAAGATTGGCGATCCCTTCGCTTTACAAACTGTTAACAGTTTTGGACTGGTGCCGGACAGGGCTTGATGGTGAAACATACCGTATATAATAAAAGAGAGCATGAATGCAAAAAGTAAATTTAAAAAAAGTATCCCTATTTGTCCAGTTGTATGCAGCGCAGAGGGTTTGTTTGTGCTTTGTTGAAGCTACAGTACAGTGATCCTATATTTGATCCTATTTCATGAAATTCCGATTATCGTCCTGGAGAAGACCAGAACCTATCGTAACTTCTCTGCACTAAGTCTACTGTGTCAAGTCACCGCACAGCAGAAGATGGTTTTACCAATCCTGTGGTGATACATGATAAAAGAAGCTGGAAGTTGTGTGTGTTCAAACCAATACTGCTGCAGACATTTTTCAATGTTATTTTTAGACACCTCTCTTCCCCTACACCCATATCTGTATATTTATATAACACACAGTATAAGTCACATACGTTATCCGTCACTGTAGTTCTTTGCCTCTGTAGTCCCCTAGATCTGTTGCTTTCAGACTCCCTGGCATGATGGTAAATAGTTTTGTTTTGCCAAGCAAAACTTGCTCCTATATTGCCAAAGCATTATTGAGGTATCTATGTTTCTAATGTGTATTTTTTCATAAAGTGTGAGGCGCGGCAAGCTCAGAGTTCATGCTCAAATATCCTGCATATCAAGCGAGCATCTATCTCAGTTTTTGCTCAGCTGCTAGCTTCAGGTCAGGCTAAGACTGCTGGGTTTGTTTATAGGGTAAGATCAACCTTTATTTATGTACTTATTTATTTTTCATTTTTTGTTGTTTGGATGATGCAACCGCAGTGTACGTAATGATGAATTCCATAGTTTTCAAGGACACCGCCAACAATTCTTTTCAAGGCACACAGTATGATGCATCCTCTATCGAGATATCCTTTGTAACTAATATGTTTTTCTGTGTTGTGTCAAACAGAATAAAACTTTGATTATGTCCTATATTATGCATTTTCTAGAGGATTGAGTTGTTCTTGATTAACTGGTGACTTTTTAGCTATGCACCCTATATGCTTGCTTTGGGGATATCTAGCAAATGCGTTCTTTCTGATTAGTTTAAGGATTTTGATTTACTGCTTATATGTTGATTGAGTCTGCTTCATAGCATTGATACCATTGAACCAACCTGCATTTTACCGCAGCATTCATCAGAATTACTGAACACTCCCATTGTTCATTAAATATTCATGCAGGGAGCCCCTGAACCTATCAGCAGCGTCGTTACAGTAAATTAGATCCTATAGCCAGTTCTGCCTCCTAGGAACCGGTCCCTTACCAGTCGCTGCATAGCTACTCTTCTTTTTAGGTCGAGCCTAGCGTTGCAGCGCATGCGCTGCTCGCTTTGCGAGGCATGCAGTATTCATTATAGCGTGGAAGCTTCGTGGAAGCTCCGCCCACTCTCCGCCCATCTTTTTCATTGGCTTAGGTCCTAAATGCTGCCTTCCGATTGGTTATAGGCTTGTTAGTCCCTCCTCATGACAGCCATGTCCTCAATTGTATCCTTCCATGGCTACTGGCCCCTTTACTCCGAACACTATTTTCTTCCCTGTCTCCCTCCCACCACCTCCCGCAGTCTGTGACTTCTCGCCCCTCCTCACTCCCCCCACTCCCATTCGTGCCTTATCGCCCACCCGCACTACCGTTTCCAATGCAATAGGTCTCGCGTAAACTCGAGTCCTATTGCATTGCAAATGCTTGTTTCCATTTCAACTACTGTGTGACAATTGAAACAAAGTTTCCTTGTAATTTTAAGAGTTTTACATTCATTAGACGCATCTGGCAACCCATTGGGCAGTGGCTGTTACGGGAGAGCAGTCCACAGATGCGATGCCTCTTTGGTAAATCTGAGTACGAGGGTGTTCTGATAACCTTGCCCTACCCCCGCCCTTCCACGGACTATATCACAGCCGAAGGCCTGTTCCCGGACTCTCCGCCAGTCTTAAAATGGCCACCTTGCTGAGGACTCGCTGAGCAATGCGCCCCCCTCCCCCGCCCGCTGCTGCCGGAGCTGCCTTCCCTGGAAACCTCACTCCGTATAGCGCTGCCTCGGAGCCTTCTGCAGCGCGGCGCTCCGACGAGGGCTAGGCGGCACCATTAGCATCGCGACTGTCAAACGGCGGCCCATACTCCCCAGGCCCAGCAGCAGCAGCCGGTGAAAGGTGAATGCGTCTCCCGCCGCTATTGTCCTGAGGGTGTCTGTTCAGGCTCTTTTCACCCCACTCAAGGCACGGACACTAAAGGAGGGCCCTTTTTTGCGTTGCTTTTTAAAAATGGAATTGCTAGGAGGAATAAGCATACGGGATAAATGTTTTAATGCATTTTTATTATTGTTGGTAGGGTTTTTTTTACAGCAGACTGTTGTTTTATATGGTGCCTTTGGGCAAATGGTAGTTGTATTTTTAATGCTTTTTGTACGTAAGATGATGCCTCCCTCTCCCATTCTGTAAATACATGAATAATTTATATGTTGAATGGCTACCGGTCTGCATGTGAAAATGGTGTTGTAGTCATACGAAGCACTGACTCTCGAGCACCGAAACGTACATTAAGTATTCTGTTGTTGCTCTTATTCTATGGAGTGGACAGGGGCGAATTTATTCGAGAAGCTCCCGTTTGACGGGGTAGATGACGATGACTGCACCTTGCCTGCTTATTGGATGCTATGTTGGTTATTTTGTTTAGGGTTTTGTGCCACTATACGTTCGCCTTGAAGCGCTGAGACTGGAACCGGGGTTGGTGAGGGGGACGGATGGAAAGTTGGACTAGGTCGTTATTTACTACTGCGTTGGTGTAATGAAAAACTCGTCTTATTCTGTTTGCATTTGAAGACCAATTGTGTCTTGGAGAGTTCTTGAAAATTAGTCAGAAAGTGGTTGCTTTGATTAAACCGGTCGGCGTTAATCAGTGCTGTCGATAATTATTGTCAATTAGGTATAATCGACAACAGGCTACAGTCTTTTTCTTTCACACTGAAGTTTCATATAGAGCTGTCATGTTGAAAGTAGGATATACTTATGTTTCTATAAGCCACCTAACACGTTTTGAAAAGAAGAAAGCACTTCCATTCTACAGTACAGTGATCTGCATAAAACTCATAGGCAGGGTACTGAGCCCAGCCCTTTTGAGGCAACTTCTGCCCACTTTAAAGTGCATAATTTGCAACTGGTTCTGTCTAGTGCTGTCATAAACTGGAAGAAAAATCTACAGGCCCTCCTCAAATCAAGGTCAGATCACTAGCAGAATGTAATTTAATGAAAACATTTCTTTTTTTTGTTTTTTTACTTTCTTTAAAATATAACTGCAGTCCCCACAGAATGGAATGTTCAACATCGTTTCACACTGAATGCACTGATACATTTGTTGATTGGGCAATGATTACTGAAAAACTCATCTATACTGAAGCTAAGAATTCCATGAAAAGGAAAAAGAGCAAGAAGTCCGAGGTGGGTTTCTCTGGAATGTTTCCTCAAACAGTCAGGAAAGGTAACTCGCCTATGTATTTAGCTCATAGCCTTTTTTCTATTATCCACCTTTGTTTCCTTTGTCCCACTTATTGACAGGACCAGAAACGACGCATTGTCAGTTAAAAAAAAAAACCTAAGAGGTCAGGATGAAGAGCGAGCTTTACCACATATACCCTAACCTGATCACTTTACTTCGCTGTTGTATATCATGCATTTCGAAAATGGAATGCCAAACAAACGTACCACCAGGACCTGTGGTGGAAGGAAAGTGTTGGGAATGCAAAAAAACATATAGGGAAAAAAGGGTGTTACCAACATGTACATTGTCCTTATTTTTATGCCTGGCTCCCTTCTGATTCCCATTATTTTTTGCTAATATAAAGGCAAACCTGTAAAGCTGGGAGGGCTTGAGCGCGTAGATCAGATTAGTTATAATGTAGTTATAGTATGAAAGATCACATTGGCCTACCGTTCTTTACTTTGCAAAGCTACAGAAGCTGCATTTGCTTCAGTAGAATGGCCAAATATCTTTTTGAGACTGGATGAGCACTTAACAGTCATGGCAATGGGAGAATGCAGGTATCAATACATTAAGTAATGAAAGTGCGGAAGATCGACATCTGGTGCATTTACCCCATAACAAGAAGCATAGCAGTACTTCTGAATTCATTGTTTCAATAAATATTAAACATCTTCGTTGCATAATTTTCTAAGTTGCGCATCTTTCGAAATGCCTACAGGTGTGCAGTTTAGCATACAAATCGGAGAGAGATTTTGCGTGTTGTATGGAAATCTGAACTGAGTTTATTTAGCAAGAATAATATAGAGAGGGATGCAGATAAAGGACATTACCATATCTATGTAGAAAAAAACACAGTAGGATTTCAGTGCGAGGAAAACCACCTTCAGCATAAACATGCCGATATGTAAACTTTTGTCCTACTGTTATCAGAGGCTCTGGGTGTCAAGAACACACAAACAAGTCCTCGTCGTACCCGCCTCCACTTCTGTCAAGCTTGTGCAGAGGCCGTGATTGTTGTAGAGATCTGCTATCTGCGAATCTCAGAGGGTAGTTTTTTTTTATCCAGGGACCGGCAAGGTGCTCAGTCTGAAAACTGAAGAGATATGAAGCTCCTTGGTCCGAGGTTTTACTTTTTGAGCCTACTTTGGGAAAAATTGCAAATGTTTCCCTAACATGAAGTCTGGCTTATAAAAAGAAACTAAACTATATACAAAGCCATGTGCCATCCATGCCCATCTTCAAACACCATATAGCGTTTGCACTTTCAGTATAAATGTGAGGTGGTCTCTGTGATGGCTTACATCCTATGGGACATATACAGTCCTTCCTCGCAGGGAAGGGTTTGGCTTATGAAAGGTAACTCTTACCAATTGGGTTTTTCTGAATGCTTAAGTGGCTGACAAAGACAACTAAGATGTAGTGTGACTGTCTTGACAGTTGTCGAAGTAAGGGTAAGCCTTAGTCTTCTTGTGGTACAGATAGGCCACAGTTATTACCAAAACATTGATGGAGATGCAGGGAGCCCGTTCTCTAACATGCAGAATGCTGTACTGCAATGCTGATTCAGCAGAGCAGTTTGCTGCACCCATCCCAAACAAAGGGTTTTATCTCTTGTCCTGCTGCTTGCTTGTGTAACACTTGTGCTGCCCTCAAGCCATTTTAAAACTTTGGATGGGGCAGGAGAGGGAATGAAAGGACATGTGAGAAAGCAGGCAAAAAAAGAGAGGGACAAGGGGACATGAATGGCTCAAGAAAGATTGAAGGAAGATACACAAACCCCCTTGCTAAGATCACATCACATCGCTTCTTTCTCAAAGTCCCTCTTTCTCCCGGTTCCTGGAGATGTAGTTTGATGTTCTCAGTGGTGTAGCTTTTCAAGGTTCAAGACCTAGAATGACATTGGTTTAGTTTCTGTGATGATCTTTGGCATTTGGTGGGATAGTTGGACGTTCCGAAGCAAAAGAGGGAGGCGTTCTTTTTCTTGAGGGACATGGAACAGAAAATAAATTAACCTAGCAAGGTCCAAGATAAAACATTGCCATATGCCCTGTATCCCTGTACATGTTTAGGTTTTCTGACACTTGCTTCTTCCTGGCACTTTCGCATAAACATCCTCATGCCATGTTCTGATAGTTACACAAAGGGCTAAACATAATCTCTGCTTTGGGAAGTTTTTCTATAGTTAATGCCTGCTCTCGATCAAATATCCTTATTAAACATAATGTACAGCTAGCCATCTTTGTATTTCATGTAAATCATATTTAGCCAAAAATTCTGCTCAGTCACCCTTATTTATTTTTCTGAAACGTGCTTGTAGGCGAATTTGTTTTTCTTTCATTTTTTTCTCGTTTTTTACGGCAGTACTTTACTTATCCCCCTACTCAAATTAGGATGATCTACAGATTCTTTTCTATGGCCATGAAAGGACGTTAAGGCAACACACAAATTGCGACAGTGTTCAGGGCCTACGTGTCTCGTGCTCATTACAAGTTCTTACTCCAGTTTCAGGAGGCTAGCATGAGGGTGTAATAGTATTTTAAGCTTATTAATCCAACTTCCATTTCTTCCCAGTGATGTTTTTTGGGGTATCTTTTTGCTATAGAATCAATTATCGAAACAGAGCAATAACTTGTAGGTAGCTCTATTAAACCATTTTTATGGATAATGACAGTTTCAGTCCAGCCAGCTAATTGGTATTACTCTGCTTTTCAAAACTGCATTAGAGTTCAGTACGGTATATGGTCGCCAAATCAATGGGTTAGATTTTTAAATGTCACTTGAAGCACTCTCCATCCTAAGCAGTTTCACTTACTTTTGTGAGCCAAGAACAGCAAGGAAGGATTTCTTAGTGAAGAGAGTTTGGATGGCAGCGCTTACTCCAGGACACCTTGAGTAGTACCAGCCTGGATCATTAAGTGCAATAAGTACATTATAATACAAAGATGACAAATATTTGTAGCAATTTTGAACAATCCTGATTAATAACCACATGGAATTTAATTTGTGTGGAGAAAAAATCATTTAGATTCGTTGTTACGTCCATTTTGGTCAACTAGGTGCCCAGGAAAACATGCCAATATGAATTAAAAACTGTGCAGTTAAGAGAACCCAAACTAAATCAGTTTAGCTTTCTGTGGGAAACTCTCCATTGAACCATGTGGTTCCACCTTATACATAACACTTCATACTTTCCGGATCATCATGTTCAGTGTCATTTATGAACAACAAAAGGAGAATTTGATGCCTTTGTGAATCACTATTAGCTCACAGTCATAGGCAAAATACCATTATCCAAACCCAGCAAAGATTGACTTTGGAATCCTTGCCTTTTCTTCTATGTGGTGTAGGGTATTGTTGGTAGATAAGAGGGCTCTCAATTTAAATCAAAACAAATAGCCTAAAATAAGGATGCTTACTTTACCCATTACTTTTTAGGTCGAGCATTCAAGATCTCTTGTATATACTTTAGTATATACTTATTATATACTTATATGTGTATTTACTTTGTGGGCTCTGGAGATCAACCCTAGGACTTGTCTGCTTCCGCGTAAGGACTTTTTTTTCTGTTCAACTGCCTCTATTTAACTGTCTTGATAGAAAACGACCAGCAGAGGTCAGTAAAATACCAGAATTGCTTTCTGCTGAGAGACTTTCTTTTTTTTATTTTTCTGGCAACTGCCTCTATTTAACTTTCTTGATAGAAAACAACCAACAGAGGTCAATAAAATACCAGAATTGCTTTATGCTGAGAAATTTTCTTTTTTTTAATTTTTCTGGCAACTGCCTCTATTTAACTTTCTTCATAGAAAACGACCAGCTGAGGTCAGTAAAATACCAGAATCACTTCAGCATTCTCTAGATTCCAGTCCATAGAAATTGTCTTCCACGAGCACCCGTAGGCAATAATATGTTTTTCAAATCTTGTATTTTCAATAATATGACCACCGAAGGCCCTGATTTTATATTAAAAACAGAGCTTTGGACTATACCATTTCCCGCTGAAAGGCAATATTTCTCTCCATGTGTTCCCATACCTGGCGTGTCACGCAGTTTGGTGCTTACTTTCCCTCCATGTTAAAGAACAGTAGATGTTTCAGGACCCAGGCTAATGTGCTGCACGCTAAATACGTATAAGGTCCCAAAGGCGAGACCGACTGCATTGCAAATGCTTGTTGTTAATAGCAATCAGATCATGTGTCTCTAGGGCGTGTCACTGCCAATTTCCTGACATACCCTAAGCACCTGCTCTGTCATCTCAGAAATAATGGAGAAAATCTTTGTCCAGTATGATAATAACATGAGGCAAGTCCATGCACAGTGTCTGCTTCAAGGTATCTACATCTGGTGCTGTGTATGCCTACCTCAAACATTTAGCTTAGCATGCAGTTAGTCTGTGTCTCCTATTACTAGGCATATGCTTAGTCTGTTCCTAATCTGCTTACAACAGACTGACCATTGTTTATCAGTTATTGATGTTTCCGAATCCATATCCCAACAGTGATTGGCAGCCAGCAAGCCTATTTTCTTATCATTGAGCACTCCCAGATATATGCATGAAATAATTCACCTAGGGCTAGTATTGTTGATCAGATGCATAAGTGTTATGTGACTATCAGGTTCAGCCAGATGTCTGGAAAAGAAGACTGTAGTGCTCCCTTGAATGTGAAATATAGAAAGATGTCCTACTGGGTAATATCTGTTAAAAAGAACTTGTCGGGGGATACGTCTTTCATCCTGTTGAGGGCTAACCTATGTGGTTACTGTTTCACTATCAGTTCCGTTCTATTGAATGGAGATCTGTTGAGTATACCATTTTGACGCCACCAATTGTAACTATCCGGTTCTAGGCCTAATTTGTACAGGCCACAGCATCAACACAATTCGTTGTCTTCAGTTTAGAATTAGCAAGCATTGCTCTGGGTGGGCATGTTGCCACTATTTCCTGCTTCACCTCCAAGTGGCATAGGGGTGCAACTGGATCAAACCAATGGTGCACATATTGTGTCTGCCCGGAGCAAAATAGATCTCAAGGCCTGGCACCATGAAGCTCCGCTTACCATATGGTGCCGTCAATATTTTCCAACTCAATTGTGGTAGCTTTCCAGCCCAGAGTACGTAGAGCACTGAAGAATACTTTAGTCAGGTGCATGGGCATAGTCGCAAAAACATAAAGGTAATTACAGATGAGAAGCATAATTAGTGCTATCCCTCCCGCTACCCCTCCCTTCAATGTATGTATCATTGGGTCATAGTTCACCCTTAGGATCATATCTAGGCAATGGTGAACCTTCATACTCAGGTACCATACCAATGTGCCTTTCCATTTTAGTAAAAATTTTAGTTTGAACAGAGTCATCACTTAGGAGGTTGGGCATACCTCCATACCTATTACCCTCCCAAATTATCGTGGCTAAATTGTGAGATTGGTACCTGACATGTAGCAGAACATTATCTGCATGCAGAGAGGTCAGGTTCCTACACCCCAAAAACACTGGTTCACTGTGTGCATAGTGCTCTCTAATGGTGCAGGGCAGTGGCTCCAGAGTCACAGCAAACAGAGGCGAAAGGTTGCAACCTTGTCTAAAGATCATAAAGTAAAGGTAGATTTGGGCATTAATCTTCATTCTGCCCTACCTGCGGCATACAATAGTGATATCTATCCTCCTGTTCTTCTGTCCTGACACCTCCTGGACCCCACATTCACCACTCTCAACAACATGTTAGTCAACAAAACCACGCAAATTGCCTGGGCCGGCCACACCTTCATCAAATTCATCATGCCCGTCCCGCTTCAACACAGAACAGCTACAGCCAATCCAGCCCTGAGAATAGAACATCATTCCAGCAGAAAACTGGATGACTGAACTCAAGGAACCTTGCCCCTAACACAGCAGCAGCCTAACCATTGCCATCACAAACTTCAACAACTGGACCTTGACCTGCGCTAAAACCCTACCTCTCCTCACATCCAACAAAGCCACAAGATACAGGCCGCAAGCCAGCTTGCACACTGAGGAACTCAGGATGATGAAGTGCCATTGCAAACAACAGGTTTTGAGGAACAATGGTCCCTAAAGGAGACGCTTTTGAGACAAAACATGTAAATAGAAATGCAATGATATTTATTTTTGGCTGTCCAACTGGACATAATCATTTAATGTAAAAAGTGAAAGAAGACATAGAAGTTGGGACATATATATCATTAGAGCAAAAAAGGAACTCAGGCAAAACAAAAGCTATGGGCGAACAAATTGCAACAATTAGGCCACCAAAGAATACATTAGAGCACCCTAGCACATATTAATACAAAGTATACAGTTATGTCCGAGTGCGAGAAATCGACAACGTTTCGATCCCTCTAAGTTAATGCCGGGATCATCTTCAGGACAAGACAATAATTGCCTGAGGCGATTGCCTATCGAACAAGGTTCTGAAAGGGGGAGAAACAAGGAGAAACGAAAAAAGAAGAGGAAAACAAAGATGGTGGAGGTTAAGAAGGAGAATTTATTGTACATTGCTTGCTTAGGTAGTGATTATTATAAGCGGGAGGTGAAGCATGCTATTGTGTTTGCTTAGGTAATAGATATTACAAATCCGCCGTGAGAAGTGGGGCATGCTTCAATGTTAATGAGTTGTGGCCATGAAGGGCTTGAGGATGTGGTTAGCAACCAGTGGTGACTGAGGGAAGTGGGAGTGTTTTGACTTAAAATAGGTGGGCGTCATAGAGTGCAGGATGAAAAGATACCTGGGACTGAAATCGATGCGAAGCTTAGGGCAGAAATAGAAGGGATTCCCAGTCCTGGTAATTGTACCTGTCATAAGCAACCATCAGGAGAATTAAAATCTTCAAATTGCTCGGATGCGCTGTTGGAGAAATTAATTGGGTATGTTAAGAATGTGGGACTTCCACATAATGCCCGATTCATTACAAATGCCGGGGCGGTAAGAAAATACATACCACGGAGTGTGGTGGGGAGTCGATCATAAGGATGAGGAGGAGGGGGGAACCGGCATGGACGGGCGCTGATGTAACAGTTGTGAGCCAGATTACTGCATGGGAAATTGGGGAGAGTTGAAGTTCCAGTTGAGGCAGGCGCTATTGATACAGCTAAGAGAAAAATTGCAATTGCAGCATTAAAGAGTGGATCACTTCTCGATAAAGGGACACACAGAGGACGACATACGCTGGCAAGTCATCAACGTGGTCAAACCACCACACAGAGGAGCAGACATCAAAAAATTCCTTGACAAGGAGGAACTGAAATGGATTCTTCGGATGAAGAGCCTATACACAGGCCTAAACTGTACTGAGGACTGGACCACCCTTATCTAACCTGGAAATAATAGTGTAATAAATAGTGAAAAATTGTTTCTATGCTAGTGCCTCCTGCTTGCATAAACTAAATGCTGCTCACTATGCCTCTCATGCAGATTGAATGTTGCACATTAAGCCTCACATACTGTGCACCTCTATACCGGAACTACAACCCCAAAAGAAAAGTGTAAAAATGTCTCTGTATTGGTACTTCTTGCCACATAATCTTCATGCTGCACACTATCTCTCTTACAATTTGTACCTATTGGCTAAGTCTTATGGATGATTCGCACATTATACTCTATTGTGATAGTATTTACTATGGCTTTAGCGCCTAAATGTTGTATATTATGACTTCCATACTGTGCATTTTTTGCACTGGTTTCTACAGCCCCGAAAGGAAAGTGCAAAATTGTACTATAACCCGTAAAGAAAAGTGTAATAATGTTTATGCACTAAGGCTTCCTGTTCACATAAGGCTAAATGTTGCACATTATGCTTCTTACAACATGTACCGTTCAGTTAACTGTTTTTTTTTTTAAATTTCTATATGACTCGCAACAAGATTTTTACTGATATAGCAATTCTTGCACTTTAAATCCTTTTGATTTATATTCTTATGGTATATATCTCCATACCGTGTCATGCATCATACACTTACAACCGTTTCTCTCTGTTACGTCTCCAAGGCCCCTCTTATATATCACTGGAAATAGGAGGATACACAAAGGATACAATTACTTTTCCAGCATCTAAAAATCAAATGCAGTCATTAGTCAATGTTTTCCATAGTGAATGATGCCCAACTTGTCCCACTGCTCTGTATGGCATGCCTGTAATATGCTGCACCTCCATAAAGGCCATAGCCATTTAAAGGTCATTGAGCATGTGCTCTCTGTCCTCTCTCCCACATGATCTTAGGTCTGGCAGGTACAGCATGGCCTTTTCTACATGTATTGATCTTAGCTTCCATTTTACAGCTCGAGATGCCCTACAGCTGTTGAAAAGTCCTTAAACAAAATCAAAGGGATTCCCTTGTGCATTACAGTACATATTTGCCATTCAAAGCACAAATTGTGGTCACGATAGTTTAGAAAGCGGGCCAAAAGGGTCTGAGGGAGCTCAGGATGCATGCAGGGAGTGGTGCCAACATAAGGTGCACTCTTTCCATCACAAACATTAATGAAAAGGGCTCTCTACCAAATAGATCCGCTAGCAGCTCCTCTACATATGTCTCCATCTTGCCAGTACTTATGATCTGCAAAATACCAAAAATGCACATATAATTTCTTTGGGATAGGGCTTCTTTCAGGCCCTGTCATAGGGGCCACCAAAGAGGCAGTGGCTTCTGGGCCCTCAACTGTGGGAGGTGAGGTCATTGGCCACAGATGTCTCAGATCCTGATCCTACTATGGTTCTGCAAGTTGTGCCAAGTATGCCCCCTTCTGTGCTTGACTCTCAGTGTAGCGAGAGTGAGAGGCTACAGGCTCTTAGGGAGGTAGTGGGGGTGCTCAAGCTTAGCAGTCAACAATCAACTAATGAAGAAAGTACAGCAGTTACATAATTGTAGCCCTCGGGCTACATTCATAGCCTTCAGGCATATGGCAATTAAACTGTTCCAGTTCTTATCAGTTCACACTGGGCATTCTACAGCCCTGGTTTGACAACAGCCCTTTGAATACTCTGCAGAGCACTCCCTTCCGTGATCATGAGGGACTTAGAACTTGAAAAAAGTGGGCTGGTTTGGGTCTCACTTTTTAACACAACTTCTAGATAGGATGTGGATTCACTGTATCAAACTGTAGAACCAGTTTGCTGCACTCCGGACACAGCATTTGTGTACAGTAAGGCTTTTTAAAGCAGGTGGCACTGATGTTGTCTGCAACCTGGAACACCCACAACAGAGGTACAAAGAGGTGTGAGGTTTGTGGACCTGTCTGTCATAGCCCAACTAAAGGAGTATTCAGAATCAAACAAAATGCAGGCCTGACGTAGAAACTTTCTTACCTCTAAAATTAGAGTATACCTCACCCTTACCATCCATTTACTGGCAGTGCTCAGAAACACTAATCAACAGTTTCTTGCTACTAAATGGCCTCCTGGAATTTCCAATGGAATACCTGTCTCCATCCTCCTCACTTCAGTTTCTGGATCTCTTCCCTCCAGCTACAGAAACACAGGCAACATAATTCCACTGTCTGCAAGCACAGTCCTCATCCTTCATCTTGTGCTAGTTCAGAAAATGGGCATCCAAAATTGATTCCACTGGCTTCCATTACTGGTGCTCACTCATAAGCATATTAACACCATGCATGTGTTACACACACACACAGCCATTCGACATACTCAAGGGATGCCAGTACAAGGTTTTGGACACATGCATAAAAGTGGAACTTTGCACAGGATAGCCAGTAGTCCTCATCACAAATAAAAAGGTCTGGTTATGCCATTAATTTCCTATGAAACATGATAAGCTGCGCCACTGCTTCAAACCTACTGCCCAGAATAAAGATATACTTGGAGCACTCCTCAACGTCACAGGACAGATCCAGAGTCTCATATAGTCAGGGACAGATCAAGGGCTTTGCACACACACTTACAATAGTGTGGCTTCAGAGCCAAACTAAAAGTCAGGATCCCAGATATTTAAGCAGACAGGAACTCAGGACATGAAACATGTACTGGGCAGGGGACATTCCTATCTCAACAGCTCCAAGTGTAAGGATCCATCACTTCCAGATGACAGGTCAACAAGTTGATGAATTGTGCAATGAGACGACAGGGCTCCTTTCTTAAATGGTCATCTTGAACACTAGCTCTCTCCAAGGGGCACTTTTAAGTATGAATCTGTTGAGGTGCACATGAAAGGGTGTGAATTGCCACACTTGTGCAAACAAAAGGAAAAGGCAACCAGCCTGGAGTCATTCCTGCGTAATCTGACTCATGACAAAGTTACAGCCATTTAGCGCCCACAAATTCATTAAAAGGCTAATCATCTTTCACTTGTAGTAGTCATCTCCATTACAGACTGTGCTTTTAGACCCTGTTTGGCTCGGGGGAGGTGAGCAGAAGGGGAGGGTCAGGTAGTGGCTATGGGGCCACAGCCGTGGAGGTTGAAGTTGTGTGCCTCTGGTGTCCCAGTAACCGAGACAAGCAAAATCCCTTCAGCACTTTCCATTCAGTAGTAGCCATGGTGAGGAGTCAAGGCATCTCATGGAGGCAGTGTAGGGGGGGCTCAAGATCAACACTCAACAAACACACATTAGTATATTAAATGATTGTCTAATCTAGTGCTTATCTTTTAATGAGAGAAAGAACTTTCACAATTATTACCAACAAGTCAGAGTCTGTGGCTGCTGCAGTTGGCAGGGGCTGCACTTCCAACTCCATCTGTGTACCCTTTTCCTAGTTTCTCTTCCTTGACTCTAGGCTCTCACCTCTCTTTTTTTTTCTGTAACTTATTTTTATTTTAACACTGCACAGATATCGCATTACATGTTCTCCATACAGTTAAAATGTATCATTGGCAGGCTGGTCATTAACATGTTACATCACAGCAATCTACTTGGGTGCCTGTATGCTTCCCTCAATAGTTTCATTGTTGGGCGGATAGTAACTATTCAGTTTTTGAAGCGTTTCCTGCCAGGAGAGATGCGTGCAGAAATATTTATTTTAACTTATAACAACAAAATGAAATAACAAAAGGAACCTTGGCAGCGACCAGTGGCGGGACCCCATCCCATAGGTAATGTATATAGGACATTCAGAGCTGGGCTATCGGATGGCCAACATCATTTGTCCAAGGAAGCGGGGGGTGCTCTCTACCGCCCTCCAGTGAAGGCTATTTCCATATGTGAGGGCGGGGTTTTCTCTATTCTCAGGGTTCGGTGTGGAGGTAGTATGATTTGACGTCTTTGTTGAGCCCTCCTCCCTCTCATTCTGGTCTTCTGGCAACTGCAATCCCTCCAACATGTGTCCCCATTCTTCCGGCTCTCACCTCTCTAGGGTTGCTTCAGGAGTAACAAGAATAAGGCTAAGTAGCAGTTTCAATCATCCCCAAATGCATGTGTTCTCAGTTTCAAGTCTTAGCAGGCCTGCTTCTTCACAGGATGAGCAAGTTCTCTTAGGATCATTTCAGGACCACCTGGTGATCCAATGTGACTATATACTCAGGAGTCCAATGGTGCACCAGCAGTCATCGGTGGAGCACCTTCAGTGCTAGGCCACGTTCATCAGCTCGCTGCTCACCCTTCACTTCTCAGTCACCTGAAGATCAGCAGTCCTGAGATAGCACGGTCCCTTCTGGGCCATCAGTAGATGCTGTCCCATGGGGATCCTCACGATTGGCAGTTGTAGCCTAAGCCAGGGTCAAATGGACACCAGATATAGGCCCTGGAAGGGCCTTCAGCACAAGGGTAATTTTAGCCCACACGGAACCTTGGCAGATGCAGCCCTGTACGGGCTATTCAGCAATTTAGGAGATGCATCCCCACCTGGGATGATCAGCAGGTTGACAAATGCAGGCCTGGGCAGACTGTACAGCAATTCCCAAGATGCGGCCCGCAATTATGCAACATACAATCATGGCTCTGACCGTGCCTTCTGCAATCATGTTGTCAGGGAGTCTTGGTTCCCACTGTGGAACTGACAGTAGAGCTTGGTGGGATCTCTGACAGAAGGGTCGTCTTGGATCATTTTCAATAAGTCTGCTTCTTCTGGGCACCCCACAGATACCAGGGACACGACGGATCTTGCTCATTCCAGACCAGTCTCTCCTCCTGCAAGGCTCCTTCCCTAGATGTTTCAGGACAAGTGCACAACTCCTCCAGAAAGATATTCAAACTTCAGGTGAGACTCCCTCACCTCTGGGAGAATGGCTGTCATGCGTAGACCAGCCGTTGTTGCATAGCAGCCCTCTGCCTACTCTGTGGAGCACGCTTTGCGTCGGCCATAGAGGATTTGGAACTGAAACAAAGTTGGGTAATTTGGAACCCACTTTTATAAACAACTGGCAGACAAGAGAAGTGAATCCACTGTCTCAAGCTGTAGAACTGGTTTGGGTTGATCCCTTTTCAAGTGATCTTTCCAGGCTGTTTTCCTAATAAGTCCTTCGTGCAGAGTGATGTTTCTCACAGCAGAGTATCCACAAAAGAGCACAAAGAGTTATGGGGTTTCTGTATATGGCTGTCATCAGACCAGCTAAAGGATTACTAAGGGAAAGACAAAGGCAATGCCTTACCTAAAGGATTCTCATCTTTCACAACATAGCCTGCAACCCCACTCCCACCTCTACCATCCACCAAATGCCAGCATTTAGGATGACTAATTAGCAGCTCCTTGCTAACCATAAGCCTCACAGACTATCTAAAAGAGCCTTATCTCCACTTCCCTCACTTCAGTGTCAAGGTCTCCTCCCTCCATGTACTCCATCGGAACAATAAACTTTCACAGTGTGGGAGCACAGTCCTTATCCTCCATCTTGTGCAAGGCCATGCCAGGGGCATCAAAAATGAATCCCACTGGCCTCTATGACTCACACACCATGCATGTGCCATGAGGGCTACACACACCAGCACGCTTAACACACATGTGGGATGTTAGTGTAAAGGACTGGGCAAGTGCATTGAAGCACAACTTTACACAGCTGGGCCAGTAGGCTTCTATACTAGTGATCCAGATAAGAAGGTCTGGTCATACTGATGATACTGCCACCACTGCTATGCACTAAACCCCATGACAGGGAGAGTAGCCCTCTGTCGCATATGAGGGCAATCTTGGTGCACCCCTCCAGGTCACAGGACAAATCCAGGACTTCTCGTAGTCAGGGATGTGACAAGGCCTCTGTGTGCACACTTAACTTAGCATGGCACCATGGCTAAAATAAATAGTCAGGATACCAGACACACGCAGTCAGGCACGTGTCCTTTTAATATGCAGGAGACCTTCTCGTCCCAGCACGTGCTCATATCCTGCTCCATTTAATTTATTTCCTCTTTGAAAGGGCAGAAAATTGATTCTCTGCCACTAAGAAAATCCTAATAATGGGCCACAATGCCCATCTTTAGGCTATTGAGCTATAGGCCTGGTATTCAACACTTCTGCTCAAAAAAATTACAAAAAGTTTGGGTACAGTAAATATTTTTTGTTTTGGAAATAAAGCTTAGCTGCTTTTTGGTAGATGTCTACTGCCTCAGGCAAGTCAATGGCCGAGGGAAAGTAAACCAAAATCTATGTGGTTGTAGGCACGCACTGGTCTCCTGGCTCCTCCATATATATTAGAAGGGTCAGCAGCAAAGCATAGAGGTAAATTGCCATCTTTTCCACTACTAAATGCATATGTCTATGTCTAGGATTTTTTAGACCGCATAGCTACCCAAGACCGCGCTTCCCAGTGCTATAGGACCCAGTGAGACATACACCATTTCAGTTAAACGTGTGTTTTCAGCAGTTTCCTAAAGCTCAACAGATTTGTATTTGCTCTGAGACCAAGGGGGAGGGAGTTCCATACTTTTGCAACCTAATACACAAAGGAACAACCTTCACCTCTTGCTCTCCTGATTCTGGGGACCGTCAACAGGGAGCGGTCATTAGATCTCAGCTCTCTGCTATCTTAGTAAGGGATAGTGAGATGCTGAAGGATATTGGCGCTGGTTGCATGTTTTAGCTTCTGAGCAATACATAAAGCTTTAAATTGTATTCTTTTGGCTATTGGCAGCCAGTGAAGTTTAGCAAGGCAGGTCGCACTAATTACCATTTAGAAAAACCTAACAAGACATGGGCCAAGGCATGGGGCGTGGCTTGCAGCCGATGGCAACGGACGCGAGCTGAGGAGCTCCGACCGCCGCTTTCCTGTACACAATTATCCTGACCCCCAGACACAGCGGGGGAGCCAGAATCCACGTTGTGAGGCACCGGAATGTGGGTGCTTTCGACGGTGGAGCCCTGAGATGCCATTGATGCGGCGTTTGAGAGAAAATTGCTGAGCTCCTGGCCAGACGGGCTCGTGGGCAAAATGGCGGCTGGCTTATGACTCCCGCGGCCGCTGCTGCCCTGCAGGATTAGAGAACGCTGGAGCGCGCGCACAGAGTCCCAGCAAAACTGCCAAAACCGGGGGCCCCACCCCGACCTATTGTAGCACGGCTGCTGCATTTCCGAGATCGAGATCACATTTTGCAACTTGCCCGCCAAAAGCAAGGGTTGCAAATTGACAACAGTACCATAATGATCTTCCCGGACTTTACCAGGGAGGTGCAGCGGGCCAGAGCATCCTTTCTGGCTGTGAAAAAGAAGCTCCGTCAGTTGCAAATTCCCTATGCAATGCTGTTCCCCACGCGACTCCGAGTGGCAGACCCTGGGGGACCTCGTTTCTTTCTGTCGCCGCAAGAAGCCTGAGAATGGCTTGATTCGCGAGGACCAGTGTCACAGCGGGTTTCTGCAATGAACTCCCCGCAGCAGAGCCCTCGCAGCCAAAGATCTGGCTCTAAAGCCCCATCGCCCAGGGAGCTCAGCCGGGAACGCCGAAGAGCGCTGCAGGCAGTGGTGTCCCACAGTCAACAAACTGCCAGCCCCACATCGAGCGGGAGTGGACCGCACACAGGCCGATCAGAAACGTCACAGGTGAACAGCGACTCTGACACTTCAGAAACGAACTATCCCAAGGTCACGCCTCAGACTGCAGCCGATCTCATGTGAAGCGTTGGACACGGCAAGGAGGAGTGATGCTTTCCAAAACAGGGGATGTACCGGAGTTCCCTCCCAGCTACGCCCTAGGCTGCAGATGTCCCCATGTGACGGCGATACTGTGGTGGCATGAGCAGAAGTTTCCAGCGACCAGACATGGCCTCTTTTTTTGGCAATCTCCTCATAGACCTGAGTACACTCCGCACTGAGGGGCTGGCCTTGGCCAACAGGTCTGGGGGTTATGATATTGGACTGTGACGTCTGATTCATGTGCTGGGGAGGCAGGTGTGCGGAACCCTGGCACCGAGATTGTAAGTTGTCCACCCCTTCAACTGTCACTGGATGATGGTATGGTTTCGAATTGTTTGGATGGGGGCTAGTTCTTCGGCACCTGTCCTGGGGAGGGGGAGTTGGGGTTGTTTATTCAGGCGGGGTATGTTTTGGGGACCCAGGCGTGTCAGGGGGGGGTTTAATAGCTGCAAGATTACACCACGACAATGGGATCCCCACTAGGCTTGAAATGCATTTCCTGGAACGTGCGGGGTTTGCACTCAATGGTACAACGCCATAAAATTCACTCCTATCTAATTCGCAGGGGTATTCAGATAGCTTTCCTACATGAAGCCCACACATTGGCAAAGGAAGGGTTGGCATTGCAGCGCCGCTGGAGGGGTCAAACATATTTCACCACTTACTCCGCGTTTGCACGGGGGGGTTTAATTTGGATAAGAGCAGGTATTCCGTTTCAGTGCACACGTCAGGTCATAGACCCTGAGGGAAGATATATTGTGGTGTCCGGGAAGTTGGATGGCAGGGACCTTACATTAGGGAGCATATATGCGCCTAATTCAGATCAGCCGTCCTTTTTCTCCTATCTCGCGCACTGGCGACTGTCCTCACGGGCCCGGTCCTGCTGGAGGGAGACTTCAATTGCACAACAGATGTCATACTAGACCGTTCCCATCCCCCACTCCCTGATGCACCGGCACACAAGCTAGCAGCAGTGCGCTGCCATTGGCAGCAGAAATGGGGCCTGGTAGACTCCTGGAGGGCACAACACCCGGCGACCCGGGATTACTCATTCTTCTCAGCCTTAAACGACCTCCACGTCCGATTAGACGCCATTCTGTGCTCCCCGGACGTCCACGGGGGGATTGCCAGTAGCGAGTATCTCACGCGGATGCTCTCGGACCACAATCCAGTACTGGTGAGCCTGCAATGGTCTCGTGCACGACCTAAGATCCCCACCTGGCGCCTGCGCCCCGAGGCATTAGAGGACCCGGTTTTTCAGGCGACAATAGGGGAGGCTATTACTAATTACTTCCAAGATAATGAAGGTACTGCCACATCCTCATTAGTGGAATGGGACGTGTGCAAAACAGTCATTAGGGGGAAATGCATCTCGGAGATGACGGGAGTCAGGAAAACGTTGCTTCAGGATATCGAGAGGGCTGACCATACATTGCGCGACCTGGAAAGAGAAAGGCCCGAGAACCCATATAAACAGCAGGAGCTCTTAGAAGCCAGGGAGGAAGTGGCAGTGCAAGTGGAGCAGCTACGCTGCTTCGATTATAAAAAATATATAACCCGTGCGCACTCGGAAAGGGACAAGTCGGGGGCCCTATTGGCTTGGTTAGCCAACCCGGCAAGGAGAGGCTCAGTAATACTGGAGCTTAGAGACCAACAGGGGATAGCTAAATATGATCAGCAGGGAATCAACGACCTGTTTCTCGCCTACTACACTGACCTTTATAGTAATCAGATAGCTCCTACAGAGGAGGAATTGAATGACTTCACGCGGGATATTGAATTGCCAGCCGTGGACGAGGATACGGCAGAATTACTAGGGCGAGCAGTCGACATAGGAGAAGTGCGGGGAGCTATCAAGGGTATGGCCCGCAACAAAACTCCAGGCACAGATGGCCTCCCCATTGAATTCTACCTAGCATACATTGATATATTGGCCCCCAGATTAGTGCAGTTATATAACGATGCCAAAAATGCTGGCTTACTCCCTATGTCCTCCAGGGAGGCGGTTATCGTACCGTTACTTAAACCGGGCAAACAAGCATGGGATAGAACAGCATACCGTCCGTTAACTATGCTCAATTTGGACTATAAAATCTTAAGTAGAATATTGGCCGCCCGCTTGCTTCCCTATATGACTGAACTAATCCATACCGATCATTCCGGGTTTATCCCCTCCAGGAACACTGCGCTTAATGTGCGGCGTCTTCTGCAAATTTTAGAAGTGGCCACCTATGACACTGACACGGCGGCGGTTTTTGCCGTTGATATAGAAAAAGCGTTTGACAGCCTGGAGTGGCCTTACCTATATCATGTGATGCAGAAAATGGGGCTGGGTGACGCCTTTGTGAGTTGGACGGCTCTCCTATATACGGACTCCACTGCCCGAATTAAAACCGGGGGTCTCATCTCAGGGGCCTGCAGGGTGGGAAGGGGAACGCGTCAGGGGTGTCCCCTTTCCCCCCTGTTGTTTGCTCTGTCTATGGAGCCGCTGGCAGCGCGGGCCAGATCGGGGCGCGCCTATCGGGGGCTTAGTGTTCATGGGGTGACTCACTACATAGCGCTGTATGCAGATGACCTGCTGCTCTTTTTGGCTGACTCGGGGACGGAGCTCGTTGGGGCGAAAAATCTGCTTCAGGCACTCAGTAGGGTTGCAGGACTCAAAGTGAACTGGACAAAATCCTGCCTGTTCCCAGCGAAAAAGGGCAGAATAGGCCCACGAGACTCAGAGGGAGTGGCCTGGGAAGACAGATGCCTGACGTACCTAGGAACACGAATATACCATGACAGTGACGACATCCTGGAGGGTAACATAGGGAGGGCCATAAGGGGGACGAAAAGTAACTTGGACTTCTGAGGCTCCTTGCCACTTTCGGTTGCGGGCCGCGTGGCACTGCTTAAAATGGTCACCCTGTCGCGTTTATTATACTACTTCGGTACTCTACCGATTTGGATCCCGGTGAAGTACTTTGCACAACTCCGGTCCATGGTTACCGGGTTCCTTTGGGGTGCTGGAATACGCAGGGTGGCTCTGACTACTCTTATGCGACCTAGAGCGGAGGGGGGCCTAGCAGTTCCCGACTTTGAGACCTACTATTTAGCAGCACAATTTCAGTGGCTAACGCAACGGGTAGCACGTAATACTAGGGGGGCTGAGGAGCAGCGGGAGGATTTTGGGACCCAGCAAATACTTTCCCGCATAGTCCTGAGGCTTCCTGTTGGAACTGGAACCCTTTCTACGGAGCTGGGCACAGCGCGAAAGTGCTGGAACCGATACCTGCGTAGGGCTAAAATTAAGCGCCCTTATGCTCCGGAAATCCCATTATTGATGTGTAAGGCCTTACCACATGGCGGCAATTGGCTGAGGCTGCGGAACTGGGCGGACCAGGGGTTGGCCAGTTTAGGAGACCTGTACGAGGAGGGCACCCTGCTCCCATTCAATGATCTGCAAGCTAGGTATGACCTACCCGGGGGGGATTTTCTGTTGTATACAGCACTTACTGCGGCTATCCGAAAGCACTGGGGAGAGGGTCTCAATGAACCAAGGACATCACTGGGTTGCCAATATGTGGTAATGACAGCAGGCATGTTCAAGGCAGTGACGTGCCTATACAGGCGCATGATATTAGAGGCTTTACTTCCCCTGGCTGACTTGAAGCTTAAATGGGAAGCCGACCTTGGAGAAGATATCCCGGAGAAGGCTTGGGGGGAGTTGGTGGAGAGAGCTTGGAAGAGCACCAGGAATGCACGATTCCAATTAGTACATTTCTATATCCTGAACAGGGCTTACCTAACCCCGGAAAAGCTTAATAAGTATTTCCCCAATACCTTGGCGGCTTGCCCGCGTTGCAACGCCGAGGGGGCAGACTTTAAGCACATGTTATGGGACTGCCCGCTTCTAGACAGTTACTGGGAGAAATTAACAACGGTACTGACTGATGTCACGGAAAGGGAACTGGAACCGTCCCTGAAACACTGCGTCTTACACTGGTTCCCTCATACGTGCAAAAATAAAGTCACAAGTAAGTTTCTAGATTTGGGTTTACTCCTGGCTAAGCGTAATATCACTATGCATTGGAAAGCGAAGAGGGGCCCAAGCATAGCGCGATGGAAAGCAGAGCTCCTTAAATGGGCTGAATGCGAAGGAGTGATCAGATTGCAGGTAGCGAAACGCACAGGGAGCGAGAAGGCGTTGGAAACGGCGAGGGCCTGGGAGACATTGGTTGTAGCACTCAAATCCCCTGATAATAGCGAAGACGACACCTCTGTGGGGGGCCCCGCAGTCGATACAAGGTAATCTGTGGGCGAACGCAGAGTTCCGGGGGCCTGCTGCCCCGCCTCAGGAGGATACATCGAAACACCTTACCGAGGCGAGTTCCCCTACAGTGATACCCCAACTAGTGTGGATGCCCAACAAGCCCTATACGGGTATCTCATATCACTGACCTAGATCTACGTGACACGCCTGGGGGGAGGGACGGGAGGGGGGATAGTTGGAGGGGGATAGTTGGAGGGTAAGGGGGGAGGGGCAGTTTGGGGACCAGAGGCGGCATTTGCTGTAGTTGCAGCAGGACCTGACTACAAGAACTTACACAGAGCCGGCTCGTCACGGGGTGCACCTAAAACTCCAACTGAACTGTTGCCTTGTGGGTCATGTATTGCTCTACTTTTGCTCCAAGTTACTTGTTGCTCAACTGTATGATTGGCCGGGGAGAGATACCACGGCCTATATTCTTTGTATGAAACTCAATAAAGTCTGTTTAAAAAAAAAAAAGACATGGGCCAAGGCATTCTGAATAAGTTGCAGCTTTTTTTACGACGGTAGAGGGACGTCCCAGAAAAAGAGAATTCCCATAGTCCAGGTGTGATAAAATGAGCCCTTGGATGATTATCCTTCTGGTTGCCATGGGGATCCACTTGCTCATTTTCCTAAGAGCTCTTAAAAGGCCAAAGCATGTTCGTTCCACTTTCCTGGCTTGGGAGGCCATGGACAAATCTTTGTCCAAAATGTCTTATAGGATTTTGACTTTAGGTTTAGGGAGGGAACGCTCCCCTAGGCGTGATGGCCACAAAAGCTTGTTTCCCACGACCATCATCTCTGTCTTGTCCCCATTTAATTTGAGGCAACTGACTGCCATCTAGCTAGAAACTTGTCCCAAACACGTGGAAAGCTCTGCTGATGTTATTCAATGTCAGACTACAAGGAGACCACGATCTGGGTGTCGTCAGCATATGGCACCATGGTGAAACCTGAGGCACAGATGATGTAAGCTAACGGGCGGACATACACGTTAAAAAGTGTGGGGCTTAGGGAAGATCCCTGCAGCACTCTACACTTAAACTGATGTTTCTCAGATGAAAAAATCCCTTCTTTGACCTGAAAGCTTCTGTTTACTAGAAATTTGGTCAGTCAGCTAAGTGCCTTGCCAGTGATACCAACCTCTTCCATCCTCCTGCATAAAATTGGATGGGTCACTGTATCCAAAGCTGCTCTTAAATCTAAAAGAATAAGCGCAGCTGAGCCTCACTCACCTAATATCTTTTTGCGGTCCTCTGTGGCTAGTAATAGGGCTGTCTCTATGCTGCATCCAGGATGAAACCCAGTTTGTACCTGGTGCAGTAAGTTATTAGTTTCCAAATAGGTTGTGAGATGCCTGTTTATCAACTTTTCCAATATTTTACTCACCCCTGGGAGCAATGATGTTGGTCTGTAGCTTTCTTCCCGGTAAGGATCTAAGGAGGGTTTCTTCAGCAGTTGACAAATGATGGCATACCAAGGATCCAATATATGACCTTTAGCATGGATGGAAGAGAGGACTAGTTGAGAAAGCTGCATTACATATCCCACCTTTGTGAATCTAGAATCAGTGATCTGCACATTGTGCAGTAATCGCATAGCTCTGCAATCGAGTCTTGTGTTGCAACTCACTGAAAACTGTGTTATAGGTGAATGGCATTAAGGCACCTCGCTTAGGCCAAGCACATTATCACTGCAACGTTATAAGACGTAATCTTTTGTAGGTATGACTTCTATGACTACTGCTTGCTGCAATCACGTGTTGTTCATTTGGATGAGTGAGCGAGGGATGCAGGAGAGCGTGTGTACCCTTTTCACCATAATGGTGAAATTAATGTTTGCTTTGAAACTTTGGGGTGTAACAGGAAGAGTTTTGCCGACACTCTGCGGATCCGGAAGCTGTGTTTGTGTATCTGAAGCGCAGTGGCGGCTCACAGAGGGAGTGCTGCGGGGCGGGGCGGTGGGGTGGGGAGGGGCTGGGTGGGGGGGTAGTGGAGTCGGACATACGACGGGCAGGAGTAAGGTAAGTAAATAAATAAATACAACTATTTACCTTGCGCCCCCTGCATCGCCAACTCGGCGATGCAGCGAGCGCAAGGTAAATAGTTTTATTTATTTATTTACTTACCTTACTCCTGCCCGTCGTATGTCTGACTCCACTACCCCCCTACCCAGCCCCTCCCCCGCCCCGCCCCACCACCCCACAGCACTCCCTCTGCGAGTCACCACTGCTGAGGCGTCTAAAGGTCATACTTATAACTCAGAATTTCTCTGATTTAGTGCATCCACCTTAGAAGAAAAGTCGGAAACAGAGAGAGACAAACTCTGCTCGCCATTTCCGATTTGTTTTGTCTAAACTTACTCGGAGAAAATCCGAGTGATGAGTTAATTTTAGAAACCTCAAACGTAATAAACAGGTGCTCAGCTCTGCTGAACCGGTGCACCTAATTATGATAGAGCCCTTGTTCAATTCATATCAATGCACTTGTTTGACTATAACAAGCCTTTAGTTTCAAAGATGCTTCTTTTGCATTCCTGCCCTACTATAAACATTTGGGGCCTTATTTATGGCACACTCACCCAGCACAGCTAGTCACCTTGCTGCGCTGCATGACAGTAAAAGGGCAGGAATGCACCGCATTTAAAAGAAAACAGCGCATTCCTGCTTTACTCCCTGTGCTGGCGACGTTTTAGCCGCATAGTGCCAAGACAGATACCCTTGGGTGCCTGCATTGTAAGGAGGATTGTTTTTGTGCAGGAAAGTGCCCCTGAGGTATTTTCCTCTTTCTATGTGTGCTGCAGAATGTAGCACATACAGAAAGATAAAGTAATGAGGAGAAATAGAGATATTTCTCCTAGTTACATCTCACCAGGGAAGGTGCAGCATTTTGGCGCATTCTCAGGTCTACCACTTTTGGTAAATCTGGGAATGCGTCAAAATCCATGGATGTTGCATGGGTGTGCCCACACAACACCCAGGGAATGCCTCCCTGGTGCAGAGTAATGCAACACAGCGATTTGTGCTGCGTTACTCCGAATTTATGAAGCCACTCAGGGCCTTGCGTGGCTTTATAAATCGCATTTTGGGCTTGAGTCATGCATGCACACGCTGCATGGTGTAAACACAGCGCAATCCCACTTATAAATATGCCCCTTATTGTCTGAGGCCTCTCTGAAAGCAAAAAGTCTACACAGGCTCTTACTTTGGATCACCATTTTTCTGCTAAATAAATGAATGTGTTTAATTCCACTAGAAGCAGCAAAACGCAAAGGTATATCATGTGTTTTATGGGCCATATTTATGGCAAAGTCTTGCAGCACAGCAAATTACCTTACTGTGCTGCATGACAAGGAAAAGGCAGGAATGCACCGTATTTAATACGGCACATTCCTGCCTTTGTCCCGACGCTAGTGTCGTTTTGGCTGCCTAGCTCCAACAAACGCACCCTTGCACCCTTGCATCACGGTGCAAGGGTGCCTGCATTGTAAGGAGGATTGTTTTCTGTGCAGAAAGGGGCACCTGAGGCCTTTTCCTCTTTCTATGTGTGCTGCAGAATGCAGAATGCAGCACACATAGAAAGAGGAAGTAATGAGGAGAAATAAAGATATTTCTCCTTCTTATGCCTCACCTGGGAAGGTGTCGCCCTTTGGTGCATTCCCAGGTCTACGACTTTTGGTAAATCAAGGAATGCGTCAAAATCCATGGATGTTGCAGGGGAACACCCACACAACACCCTTGTAATGCTTCCATGACGCAGAGAAATGCAATGCAGCGATTTGTACTTCGTTGCATTGTGTTACTCTGGATGTGTGAAGCCACTCAGTGACATGCAAGGTGGCCTCGTGTGACTTAACCAATTTCATTTTGGGCTTACGTCGTGCATTCACCACATTGCGTTGTAGTGTAGCTCCTATTTCCCTAATAGGCTCTGCGCATTGGAATAATATACTCTATAGGCTTGACATAGGACTGAGGTCGGTATGTCCCTATCGAGTGTATTAAACTTAATTACTTGTGCCAGCTAGCTCAGAGGACACTAGAAACTCCTTGGATAACAAGAAGGGAGTAGTTTCTGGCAGCCGCAAAACATGACAACTTTGTTTCCCTTTAGAATCAGAACGTGTCCCAGAGTCGTGGAAACAATAGATAACCGTTTCACTCAGCTCAATCGTGCATGCTTAGTTTTCCTCAAAGTTACACAGAAAGAATAGACGGGCGTTTCAATAAAAGGTTTATTGAACAGTCTTGTTTCTCGTGTAAGTAATGTGTGCAGTTACGTTCACAAGACAGTATGCAAGATAAATAATGTACAGCGTAAGCAGTAGAAATAAATAATACTGCGCTAGCATGAGCTTTAGTAGATATTCATTTACATAAATAACACAGACTAAAAATGCGAGTACTCATACGATGCGTTTCTAAGCTAGTTCTACCCCAATGTACCTAACCTAACCTAGGTGTAGGGAGAGGAATGAAGTAGGTGAAGTATTCCTTACTATGGTATACTAAGAGTATGTTACGCCTAGTATGCCTAGTATGCCAAGAGTCCCTCTAGGTTCTAGTCAGCTCCATACCCTAAGAATGACAGAGGTGGGAATCTCTTGCCAGACTCGAACTCCAACACCCCGCAAGGGAAGTCAGATCACTGGGAGCTGGACTCTCTCAGCGTCTTCTCAGTGCGTCAGGCCGGGAAACGGGCTCCTCTGAAGTCGAGGTCTCCTCTAGTTTACAAGGGCTAGGGAAGGTATATTTATACCTGAGAGGTACCTCAGAATGTTAGCATTGACGTGAATCGGACAGCGGAAGACGTCATGAATGAACCCTTAAGGTATAACGGTGCATGCATAATAGATGAGTCCTTGAAGAAATCAATAGTCCTGTGCTAGGGAAACTCCCGAAGCCTAAGGGTCTGTTCTTCAAGAACTCGTTGTGACGTTAGGGTGGACGGATGTCGGAGACCATGCCTGTATTTGGAGTGCATGGTTTAATGCCTAAATAAGGACTGGGATTTTATGCCTATATAAGGGCAGGGCGAATTGTGCCTATATAAGGACATGATACAGGAAAATCTATATACGGACACCCTAAGAGGAATACAACACCCACTCCACTTTCGTGTGTACGATAAGAATATAAATGCTAAACATTTAAAATGCTAAACATAAAATGGAGTACCGCATATTGCTAAAATATTTCTTAAAAGCATTTAAAAAACCTATTAGAATGCAAAAAGTACTGTACCTTTTAAGCATTGCCTCTCATTTCAGGCATATATTTGAAAATAAAAAAATGCAATTGGAATGAAATAAGCAGTAATATTTACATGTGACAGAAAAATTATCGATAAGTTTGTTCAAAATCAAAGTCATTTCATGTCATGGAAATTAATGAACTTTTTAGACAAACAAGATGACTAAGTGGAAGTACCGCGAAGTCCGTACTATAAGAATAGTTCTACTTCAAGCAGATTGTTGTGCCATTTAATTGGAAAAAACGGAAAAAAGTTCAATTTGGGAAGAGTTCCAAGTTTTTGAAATATGAGGGCCAAATTGTTATTGCATCTCTGGAACACTGTGGGCTGAATCAGAGTCAGTGTACGGGTCTGGTGTAAACATGAGATCATCTATTTCTGTAGACAAAATATCGTCCACTGTAGTTGGTGACATTCGGAACACCTCGTGTAGTAGATTAATTGCACAGAGATGTGAAGCATCGCTTTCAGCATAGGATGCCGCAGCAATGTTCGCGACCGTTGTTACCTGTGTGCCTGTAGATCCATCTCGTATCTCAGCAGCAGCCGGAAGCGTCTGTGAGATCTCAATGCAAGCGGGACACAACCCACTCATAAATATGCCCCTATGTTTCTTTATTTAGGAGCTATCAGACTCATGTCCACTGCCTAAACACACTCAAGGGTGATTTTACATGTTATCATAGCTGACATAAACCGAGCAGAAATATTTTTGAATTGCTTAATTATTAGAGGCCTGCGAACTTAGGAATTACTTATTGAAACATAGGGCCAGATTTACTAAGATCTTGTCTCAGGGTTTTGCCACTTTTTTGGCACAGCCCTGGTGCAAAATTCATGTTGGTATTTATAAAGCAATGCGCATCAAGATTTGCAAGGCTTTACATGGGATTTTAACCCAAAACTAACACAAGGCAGTACTATGTGCTGCCTTGCGTTACATTGCATCATGGAGGCGTTACATGGGCAGTGCATGGGCATTTCTGTGCATCCACCCACTGATTTTGATGCAAATCCATATTTACTAAAGTCAGTAAACATCAGTTTGCACCAAAATCGTGCACTTCCTCAAGTCTAGCATAATATGGGGACATATCTTTATTTCTCCTCGTTATTTCCTCATTGGATATGGGCTGCATTCTGCAGCAAAAATGCAAATAGAAATAAATATCTAAGATTAGTTTTTGTGCAGGAAGGTGTTCCTTCCTGCACAAAAGCTATTCTGACCATAATGCTTTCACACTTGCGTCATGGTGCAAGGGTGTCTGCATTGGCGTTAGGCAGGCCAAAGTTCGCCAGTGCTATGAGAGAGCTGAACTGTGCCATATCTTGGGAAATATGGCACCGTTCAGCTCTCTACTTTTCACTCAGCGCAGTGCAACAACTTCCCTCACTGTGCTCTGTTGCAGGAATTCTTGGTAAATCCAGGCCACATAGTGCGACACCAAAGGATGAGAGCTAGTTCCATCTAATCTGCCCCCTTTTCTGCCTGCTCTTAATATATTGCCTGTATTAGATTTTTCTGGACTTGTCAGCCTTAGGGTGGTCTTCCCCCAAACGTTTTGCATCATCCACCCTTTCTGCTGATCTCGTTTTTGTTGGCCTTAGGACTCTCTGCACTTTACCACTGCTAACCAGTGCTACAGTCCACATGCTCACTCCTTGAAAACATGGTAAAATTGGCTTATCTCCAATTGGCATATTTAATTTACTTATAAGTCCCAAGTAAAGTGGTACTACATGTACCCAGGACCTGTAAATGAAATGCTACCAGTGGGCCTGCAATGTTGCGGCGGCAAATGATGGAAAGAATGCTGAATAAATCAAACATTCACCCCAGTCAAGAGATCTGGGTTGAATCCATTGTTCCTTTGCTCACTATGCCACCCCAGTTTGGACCCAGCTATATGCAAATCATTCTTGACCCTGCTCAACATGGGAACAGTCCAGTCCGAACTGCAAAGCCGGGTCCTCCCTGGACCGGAAACAAGCATCCTGGACCCGTTTTGGGGTATCACCCCTCAACAGACACTAGTGGGCCTGAAGCACTATTTGGTCCACCCACTTAAGCAGCCCTTTAAACATGCCTCAGGCCTGCCATTGCAGCCTGTGTTCAGTTTTAAAAATGCCGTTTCGACCTGGCAAAATGAACAATTTTCCCAGGTGCAAATCTTTTTTTTTAATGCATATACGTCACCCCTAGGGTCGGCCCTAAAAAGCCCACAGGGCAGGGTGCAATGTATTTTAAAAGTAGGACATGCAATATTAACTTTTACATGTCCTGGTTGTGAAAAAAGCTCTTAAATTAATTTTTCACTGCTGCAAGGCCTATCTCCTAGGTTAACATTGGAGTTACCTTATTACATTTAACAAGCTGTAATTTCCAAATAGGAGCAGTTAACCAGTTCATGTTTGGGATCTTTAGAATTGTAATGAAAAATCCTCTCTTATTGTAAGGTTGGATTATAAATTACAATTTTGAAGATGCCACTTTTAGAAAGTTGGAAAAAAAGGGGGTTTTACCTGGACCTTGTATCATTAAATACACTTATGATTTACCGTGGAGGTCAAAGATAATTATTTTATTTGACCAAGTTTTTTATTTTATTTTTTACTTATCAAAATTCATTTTGTTTTTTCAAATATTCATTCAGTTGCAAACAAAAAAGACACACAAAAATATAAACAACTTTCTATACAAAAAAGTCACAAAGACTCAATCATCAAATTAATAATACATGAAATACTGTCATTAATGACAACCAACGATACGACATCACCACATAATGTACAACAAATACACAAAAAACAAAAGATTATGTGCAATCAAAATAATAAATCAAATAATTAGCATGTGTAATCAAATAATGAATCAAATGATTAACATAGCTTATAGTCACAAAGGGAACGAAACATAGTGTCCATAACAGGGGAAAACAATTTTAAAGCCCTCCGTATGGCGTGATAATTGAATCTCAGTTCCTCAATGTCAGAAAAATGCCAACGCGTTTCAAGGCCTAGGCTACAAATACAAGGTCTCTCATCAGGGCTTCTTAATTCAATGCACCTTGTTTCTGCGTGCGATGGTATTATCTGTAATAATTTTAAATGAACAAAATAATAATATTATTCATTGTACTTTCCTGCTCCTTCACTAAAAAAGTTTCAAATTCACAAAAAGCTGAGCATTGGTACCTGGCGAGAAGATATTAGTTTTTTCTTCAGGCAATTTGGATTTCTTTGTTGAGAAACCTATCAAAGTAAGGGGAAACTATCACTATTTTTGCCACAACAGACACCGATTCGTGTACAAATTATCCAGGCATTGACGTCCTACCTGCAGAGATAAAATATGTTCCCTGCTTGAAAAGAATACTTCCGGTAGCGTCAGAATGCAGCGGAGTATCTGTAGGTTAAAACGAAAACCCATTTCATTTTTTTATTTACAAAACAACCAGCACAAGGCATGTAATCAATTCAAGCTGTTGGAAGCACACATAAAGTGTCAATGGCCCGCTCCAGTTCGTACCTGGCAAAGAAGAAAATTGCTCACAGCTTTTTTCTGCCTTAATTTTGTGCCTTCGGTTTCCTCAAACGTTCTAAAAAAATGAGTTTGTAAAATAATCAAGTCAAATCAGTTGTCTAGCATCTTTGTGCAATGCAATATTTATTTTGTAATTACCCCTGAAACAAGGAAGCTTACCTCCATTCGGAAGCAGCTCCTACTCCGTGATTTATTCAAAATACCGCATCTCTGAAAGGAAATATTTACAAGGTCAAAACGGTGTCTGGCACCATAACATGACCTGTTTCAATTCTGAAAGCTCAATCTTAGTATCGATGCTTACCTCAATTAGGCATAGCCTCTCAGTGATTTTCTCCCTCCAAAAGTTGACTGACAAAAATTCACCAGCAACCAAACACTCCCTCAGACGCCATTACATATTGCTGGGCACTACTCTGCATGGGAAATGTAGTTCCTTTCGATTCAACCAATCAACATGCAGAGGGTTAGAGTGGTTCACACATTTTTTTCAAAGGTGCATTCTGGGACATGTATTTCACAAACACTTTGGATGTATTTAAAGAGAGAGAGAAAAAAAAAGAGAAAAAAATACTCAAAGTTTTACATTCTGGAAAGCTCAGTCATCATATTCAAGCCAGTTGAAACGCTGTCATATTTCAAAATCAAGTATGCCTCCTTTTGAAGCAACAAACTGTCGATGTCACCCATCTGCTTAGATTTATTATATGCAAAAAGCACAGTCCATTTGAAATCATTCTCGCTATGGGCTTTAGCGATAAAGTGTTCAACCATGGGTGCTGTTACCACCTTTTTCTTGATACGAGAACGATGTTGCGTGATTCTCTGGTTAATTTGTTGGTTTGTCTTGCCTATATAAATTTTTGGGCAAGGACAAACTATTGCATAGACAACATTCTTTGTCTTGCAATTCGTAAAGACTGTATGTTTCCATTTTAACGAATTATGTTCAAATTCGATTCCTTCAAGAGTTGTACTGCAAGCCACACAATTGCCACACTTCCTATGACCTTCAATGGGCTTCAATTGCCATTGCGCGCGCAAGTCACTTTTGGCCTTAGTCCGGAAAATATCTGCCCTCACAATTTGTTGCCCAATGCTGCGATTCTTTTTCATTGCAAACGGTGGTTTTTGATAATCACAATCCAAATTTTGCAACAGGTGCCAGTTTCTTAAAATGATCTGCTTGAACTTATTTGTCTCTGGGCCATATGTGGAGACATAGACTAGCCTATCCAATGTCACTTTCAGCTTAGTCTGTAACAAGGCCCCCCTAGGTGTATACCACGCCCTTTTTGTAGAATGTTTTAAAAGCTTCTTCAGATAGCCCCTTAAATTGCTGCATGTCTTTCAAAATCATCCCTACAGGAACAGTTCCGCCTTATTCGCAACAGCTGTCCATAAGGGAGATTTTCTTTGAGGCTCTTCGGATGGGCACTCTTATGGTGTAAAATGGTGTTTTTACCTGTACTTTTTCGATGAAGAGATGTAATCAATTTGTTCGCATCTAGGCGTACTTCCACATCCAAGAAAGTCAAGGCTGTTCTACTATAGGATACAGAGAATTTAATGTCTCTATGTCGCGTTTTCAGCCACTCATGAAACATAGTCAGTTCTTCTAAGGAGCCTGACCATAGACACCAAATATCATCAATATAGCGCAGCCACTGCTGCACATTTCTTTGAAATGGATTGTTTAGCTTGAGGAATTTCTCTTCATATTGGGCCATGAAGAGGACCGCCATCTCCGGCGCGAAGGGACAACCCATGGCGGTCCCCTTCACTTGCATGTAGAACTGATCTTCGAACTTAAAGTAGTTGTTCTTGAGAGCAACTTCAGCCAATTTTAAGATAAATTCAGGTAGATAGATTAAGGTGCTTCTTAAAGCAGGCACTATACCCTGGGGGCTCCAGGTTAAAAATATTCTGGTGATATTCATTGATGACCCTGAATATAAAAAGGGCTTTAGTTTCATAAATACCAAATGCAGTAGGGATCTAATGGTTCACACAATCGAGACTGCTCAAAGACTGTGCAAAAATGAAACTGACGAACTGGAACAACTAGTTCAGGAAATTCAGAGTAATCGGACAGTAGCAGAAGCTAAGACACTGTTAGAAAAGATAGAAAAAGATATTCAGACGTTTAAAGATAGTACTATCAATTTTAAGACTGCTAAATTTGAGAGAGACACTAAATCATTTAACATCGAACAGGTGTATCCTTTCCTGAAAGAGGATTACTACACTTCCCTTGAATCACGTAGGGCTCTTTCAACATATCAGGGACGCTCAAAAAATCGCTTCTACAAATCGTAAAAACTACTTCAATCCTGAATTTATCTGAAAAACAATTGACCAAGGAAGAAGAGGAAGTCCTTAATTTGGGCCTTAAGTTTGTCCCTAATAAGCTTACAGACTATACCAGACTTAAATTGGAGGCCATTGAGTTTTGTAGGAAGATTCGCCTTAAAGCATTTTTTGCGGGCAATGAGATGGCAAATTCTAAAGAAGTAACAGGTTTGAGAAACAAATCAAATTTTATCCCACCCTCTGGTAATATTCCTAAAGAGGATCTGGCTTACGAACAGACCGTACTCTCTTCCATTAACCAGTTGGAGAAAAGAAACAAATTCTATAAAAGGAATATGTCTTCAAAACAGCAGATTGCCATTAATGACCTAATAAATGATACATCAGTGGTCATTAAACAGGCGGACAAGAGTGGGGCTGTAGTTATTTGGCCCAGAGAGATGTACCTGGTTGAGGGTAGATCGCAGGTAAACAACCAGGAATGGTATCGCCTTGTAAAAGAAGATCCCACAAGAGCGATACAAGAAACAATCTCAGAAATACTCAAGGTTGGTCTAGAAGAAGAGATTTTGGGTCCTAAAGAATTTGATTTCTTAACTAAACGTTTTCCTAGGATTCCGGTCCTATATTTTTTACCCAAAATTCATAAAAGACTAAATGATCCCCCGGGGAGACCGTTTGTATCGGGGTGTGACTCCCTTCTTGAACCGATCTCAAAATATGTAGATTTTTTTCTAAAGCCCTTTCTAATAGAGGTCCCCTTGTATTTACGAGATACCACTAATTTCATTACTAAGGTGGAAGGATCCCAGTTTGATGTACAAACACAATTGATGCTATCTTTCGATGTAACATCTCTTTACACTCAAATTCCTCAGGAAGAAGCTCTCCAGGTAATTGAAATATACCTGGAAAGTAGGCAAAGACCACACAGGGTGCCCACTGAATTTATCTTAAAATTGGCTGAAGTTGCTCTCAAGAACAACTACTTTAAGTTTGAAGATCAGTTCTACATGCAAGTGAAGGGGACCGCCATGGGTTGTCCCTTCGCGCCGGAGATGGCGGTCCTCTTCATGGACCAATATGAAGAGAAATTCCTCAAGCTAAACAATCCATTTCAAAGAAATGTGCAGCAGTGGCTGCGCTATATTGATGATATTTGGTGTCTATGGTCAGGCTCCTTAGAAGAACTGACTATGTTTCATGAGTGGCTGAACACACGACATAGGGACATTAAATTCTCTGTATCCTATAGTAGAACAGCCTTGACTTTCTTTGATGTGGAAGTACGCCCAGATGCGAACAAATTGATTACATCTCTTCATCGAAAAAGTACAGATAAAAACACCATTTTACATCATAAGAGTGCCCATCCGAAGAGCCTCAAAGAAAATCTCCCTTATGGACAGCTGTTGCGAATAAGGCGGAACTGTTCCTGTAGGGATGATTTTGAAAGACATGCAGCAATTTTCTGTAAAGAGATGTTGGGAAGGGGCTATCCGAAGAAGCTTTTAAAACATTCTACAAAAAGGGCGTGGTATACACCTAGTGAGGCCCTGTTACAGACTAAGCAGAAAGTGACATTGGATAGGCTAGTCTGTGTCTCCACATATGGCCCAGAGACAAATAAGTTCAAGCAGATCATTTTAAGAAACTGGCACCTGTTGCAAAATTTGGATTGTGATTATCAAAAACCACTGTTTGCAATGAAAAAGAATCGCAGCATTGGGCAACAAATTGTGAGGGCAGATATTTTCCAGACTAAGGCCAAAAGTGACTTGCGCGCGCAACGGCAATTGAAGCCCATTGAAGGTCATAGGAAGTGTGGCAATTGTGTGGCTTGCAGTACAACTCTTGAATAAGCCTGGGCGTAGTTCGCGTAGTCGCGCTACGCGAAGACATCGGAGCGCTACGCGAGCTAGGCGTAGCTTCGCGAGCGTGCGTAGCTGCTTCTCGCGCCCGTTCGCGATGCGTTTTTCTTGCTCGGGAACGCGTTGTGCGTGTTCGGGACGCTGTTTGCGTGCTCAGGGGCGCGAACTTACCCATGCGGTCGCCTATGGGCGCGGCCATTTTGTTTTTCACTTGTCCCGCCCATTCGCGATCCCTTATTTCCTGTTCCGGGTCGCGTATAGCGTGCTCGCGATGCGCATTCCTTGTTCGGGAACGCGTTGTACGTGTTCGCGATGTTTTTTGCGTGCTCGGGGAGAAATATCGCGCGAACTTACCCACGCGGTCGCGATGGGCGCGGCCATCTTGTTTTACCACTCTATGCTATGGTTCTGGGCCTGCTTTTCTATCCTCCCTCAATCTTTGCAATCCTTAGTTTTTTACACTGTTTTTCAATTTTTCTTTATTTCTTATCTATCTCTCTCTCTGCTTAAGTCTATATTTTGCATTTTTTTCTACTTTTTACTGTGTTTTTTTAACTTTTCGACTGTTTTATATAACTTTCTTCTTTAAGCTCCTACTTCTTCCCCTAACTTTATTTTTCCCTTCTAACTTTTCTTTTTCACCTCCTCCCACCCCAGAACCATGGCGAAGGGTAGCAGCAGCGGCTCAAAGGGCAAGGCGTGTGCGCCCAATCGCCGCCTGCCTTGCGGCAGACTGCGCCCTGCAGGGGTGCAAGCCCGCCAGCTGTTTACTGAGGCGAAGGTGGCCGCCCTTGTTTTTTTATTCAGCGCCACCTCCCCTTGACCTTGGCAGCAGGCGGCAGGCCAGGCTCCGGGTACCCGACCCAGGAGCGTCACCGCCGGTGGGCGAAGGTGCGTCGGGCAGTGTTTCGCTGCTCCGCGGTCCGGCGCACCCATAACCAGCTGGCCCACCGGTGGTCAGACATCCTTGACCGGGAGCAGGACCTGTTGGACCTGCTAGGTGTCGAGGTCGTGGGGCTTGGTGAGTAGCCAATATATATAGTAGTATAAGTATTGTGATTTGTGTATACATTTTTTACAAATAACAAGAATACTGCTGCTTACATTGCAGGTAAATTACGTTTCAAAATCTTCTGTGATTGTAGGACACAGGTGCTGGGCGGTACTCTTACTTTTTTGCAACTTTGCGCTCGCTTGTCATTATTATGTAAGAGTTTACTTTAGAGAACTTCAGTTAGGTAATGCTATTGCTAGAGAGACTGTAGTCCTTCCTTTGTCCTCCTGTCAAATAGTGGTGGATGCATTTGATACTAGGTTTAGTTACTATTAGTTGATAATTTTTGAGCGGTCTGCGTGACGCATCCTCTGTCACTGAGTGCTGCTTACCCCAGTCCTTAGAACCTTTTGTAGTTTGTTTAGTGAGTGGTACTGGTAAGCTTAGCTTAGCAGTGTCAGTCAGCTGCAGAACATCAGACGCAACCAACCAACAATTTGGTGTATGCATTATGCACTTTATGCATGTGTCCTCCTTCTCATCTATGCATTTTTGATGGCAAAAAAAAATGGAAATGCAGGCTTAATGAACAATTGGCCCGCCTGGAATAGGTGGGCTAGGTCAGGTGGTACTTAGGCTTAGTTAGTGTTCTGGATTTTATTTGAATCAATCAGAATGGAACACTGAATTAGTGTTCCCAAATAAGTAGACTGTCCGTGAATCCCGCAAGCCAGTAGTCGATCGGATTAGATAGGTCAATTTTATTGCAATTTTTGTATCCTAAAACGTTTTTTGAGCGTTTTTTTAGATAATTTATTTGTTTCACAGCAATCATTAATGTTTGTGTCTTTCTTTTTCTTTATTATATCTTACATGATCACTGATCTGCAGCACCCAGGGGCAAGAAGACGGGGTCCGAGTCGGCGGGACAACCACCAGAGGACCGCTCCTCTACCGAGGGCCCTGCTGCTGGTCCCAGTAAGTCCTCCAGTGGTTAATATTAACAATTATATTGCCCTAACTTTTACTGCACCTTATTTTTTCAGAACTATTAATTCTGGCTCCACTCCCTAATTCTATTTTTTACAAAAGATTCTTTGATCTTGACTTGACTATCTGTTTCTAAATTCTGGTTATCCCTGCCTCTAAGTTCTAACTGCCTCTGCTATGAATGTCTGTACTCTGTACTACTAATATTAGTCTGTCGCTAAGCTTGCCCAGTTTGCATTGCCACTCTTTATTGTACGGTTTTGAATAAAACTCAGATTGACCAATACTAATAGCTCTAGCCACTGAGTCCAGTCCTTTCGGTTGTCCTCTTCTAGGCTTCATAATCTTGAGGCTTTGACAATTACCACAAACAAAATGCCCAACCAGATATTTTACTATTTTTGATAGGATATAGTACATACTACTTGGATTCTGCACAGCCCCATGCAGAACTATGCACAATGAAATAGGATGTTGGTGATGCGAGTTTGGAACTTGGACGTTCCTCACACCTCAGTCAGAAGTGAACTCACAATCCCCTGAACGACTAGCTATAGTGTCTCATTAGGTCCCCGAACCCCCACCCGAAGATACCCAATGATTATGATTACACAACCCAGAACATAACACCCTTTCGCTCACTCACTCGTGTAAGTCCACCACCACCACCACACCAAATACCACAGAGTCTATGTGTAAGTTCAAAAGGTTTATTTTCAACTAACAAGCTCTGTATGTATGTTGTTCTATAAAATTCAGTGTACTCCAGCCAGCTCCAACAGCAAAATGCATAAGATTAAAACAATAAACAGTGTTGCAACAAGTACATGATCATTGATGATATAAGACAAAAGATCTGTGTGAATTCTGGGCGACTCCTCACCGTAGAACGTAGAATTACTGGTTACATGCATCATTCATAAGCTCTGCAAATCTCTGGTTCGTAGAAGGGAATCCTCTGCCTGAGAAAAATGGTGCGTGTTATATAGTATAATGCAAGCATTTCTCAGTCCTGCCCAAAAAGTGTAACATGTTACCTATGGCTAAGCAATACGGACTAACCGAACTCCATAACAAAGTGGCTTGTTTTTCGACCTCTTGTACGCAACGCTCAGACAGTAGCTGTATGTGCTCATGTGGGCTCAAAAGGCGTCTTACTGTTACTGCACAACAAGCTGCGAGGTAACATGCGCAAAAGACATGAAGCGAAAAATGGTTGCATGGCTCAGGCTAACTTTGCAAAGAGTAGAGTATAGTATAATAATGACCCTAGGGACCATAACACTACTAGTGTCTACTGACTGTACTCTAGTACCCGATTTGGACTATTGAATGTGATTTATAATAATATGTATGTATTAACTTTTTTTTCAATCTTGCTAGTGAAAAAGAATAAATAGGGGGAGGTGTACAGGCATCTAAAAATGTGTCATGTTTTTATCTAGGCGTACTAGCGACCACCAGTGGTGGCGGGGCCACCGGCGATTCTAGCATTCCGGAGGGGGCAGGAGAAGATGCGGCACCTGCAGGAGCTACAGGGGGGGAGCCAGCAGCAGTGGCGGGCGGTGGTAAGTTATATTCATGACTTATTGACATTGCACTAGCTGGAAGGGTGTGTGGACTTCACTCACTGTACTGTTGTTGAGACTTATTAGGTATGAAGTTGTAGTGAACATTATACAACGGTTAAAGAAGACACCCTTTACTTAGCATGAGCAATGCAGTAGCAATAGCATTACCAGCGTGACTTGATTAACCAATGGCCTCTTATATCTGACTCCAACTCAGCTGTGAAAGTTTTATGGAGGAGACTAAAAGTCAGATCAGATGACCTTGATGGATGTGTTGAACAAAAAGGGAAAGAAGGGTGGAAGGAGGAAGGGCGGGCGAGATTTAATATGATGACTGGCAGAGAAGGATACGTTGGAAGCATGGATAGGTGGCTGATAGGAATCAGATGCATGTGTTGTTGAAGGATGGGTGGAAGGTGAAAGAAGAATGGATGCCTGCCTGGGTGGGCGACACAGTATGGGTGGATACTGTGGATAGCAAGAATCATCAGCGGTGTTTGGGTGAAACTCAAAGCCAAGGCAAGCAACGGAGTGAGTGGACGCATGCGTTGTTGTTGGTGAAACAAAGTAAGGTTTGTGGAGAGATTAAGAAGAATGATTGACATTTACTTAGAATGGATGGATGCCTGTATGTATTCATCATAGACAGCATAGGTGGAGACTGTCACGGGATGCACAGTTTTAGGGAATGTAAAAGAAACCGCGCCAGAGTAGCAAAGCCGATGTGGGGAGGGGCAGGGTGGGGGGTAGTAGTAAACAATGTATTACGCGGGCAAATACAGGTAACTTTACTGTAAACATACAAATAAATAAAGCGAATTTCATTGTGCGCACTGCACCGCCAAATGCGATGCAGTGTGCGCAACAAAATTAGTTTAATTTATTTATATGTTTACTTACCTGTAATTGGCCGTAATCCATAGTTTACTACCCCCATCCTGCCCCTACCCACGTCACCGCCCGGCCGAACTCCCCGAGTCCCACCACCGACCGCTACTGACCTTATGTCGTTGTCCCATATAAAAGCAACGATCATTGGATCAGATATATAATCTGCCTTTTTGTAGTAGCCAAGGCACTGTGAAATTGAGCAATTGCCCTCCATGTAACAGAGAGAGTATGGCCAGTGCCACCCGTAATAGAAAAATACGAGCTTCCCCACCTGCAAACAGTAGTAAATCAAACTAACGTGAGTCTGCGTCATGACTCGTATGTTTGTCTTGGGTGCAAGCATAGATGACCGAGCTGGCAATGCCGGCTACAACCAGGTTATGTCATTTCGCTAAACTAGAGATAAGAAGAACACTGGTGTACTGTGTACTGGTTGGAGTCCATAGTGCTAGTATAATGCCTGAAACTCCCACAAATGTTAGAGGCCGAGGAAGTGGGAGGATAGATAGATTATTACCACAAATGTTATGTACTGTGCTTCTTGCTAGTGCTACTGTGCCATTATGTGTTGAATTAATTTTGTGTTACTGTTTAGCTAAGAGTACTGGTTACAACAATATTTTTTTTCTTTCTTGATATAGATAGTACTCCTTCCCAAGACAAACCATCGCGGAAGGAGTTGGCAGCCAGGGCCCGGCGCCGGAAACTGGAGGCCATATGCCAGGAGTACCGGCGGCTGGTGGCTCAGGCGGAGGAGGAGGAGGCGGCAGCAGCAGCTGCAGCCTCGTCCGATGCCCCGGGCCCCAGCCAGGCCACAACTCCAGCGGTACGGCGCCGCGGTCTGGTAGCCGCCCGCCGCCGCAATTCGCTAGCAGCCAGCACTGCTGTCCCCCATCCTGGATGCCACTGCAGGGCATTTCGCAGGAAGATTCTCCTCCGGATGTCACGGCTAGAGGAGCAAATGGAGGAGCGGGTAAAAATACTGGTGGACAAACACCTCAAAGCCCGCCGAATTTAACATCGAGGACCCTGTTGCTTTGCCCCTTTTTATTCCTTGTTTTGGTGGGTGGGAATTGGGCGTTGGGGTTTCGGGACATTCTTTGGACTTTTTTCGTTTTGGACATTGGTTGGGGTTAGGGAGAGGGGTGGGTCAGGTGTGGGATAGTTTATTTTTGTTAGGGTAATAAATTATATTTATACTTAAACATACAATGTTAATGTTTTGTGGGGGGTTACTGTTTTACGAATTAACGTCACATTGGTTTCCTTGCTGCTGCAGGGCCGCAGCCAGTGTTTGATTTAAATAATCTGCCGATGATGTAACACAAACAGATAGATGCGGTACCCCTCACTGAGTTATTTGTCCTACTAGTACTGTCAGTCTCTCCTCCTAGTCCATTTATACCTCCCACCAAACTTATCTTACCTGTGATTGATGATGATTACGTTCGGCACAGCGATGACTGCATGGTTTCCAGAGAGAATGTAGAAGATGCCATGGTTGTGGTGGTAGTAGTAGAGTAGACACTGGCAGTAGCATTTGCTAAAAAATTAAAAAAGAGACAGTCACTTGCCTGAGAGCGACTGTGGGAGGAGTAGTAGAACGAAGTAAAATACAGTACAGAAGAAGACTGCCAAACAAACAATATTGCAGTTGCAACTGCTAAAGTCAAATTAAACATAATGGTGGCGGGGACAGCCTAGTACAAGAAGTTACAAACTGTAGTTGTGTCGAGTGAGTCACTTAACTTAACACAATCGTAATTCGTAACCTTTACTGCTGTGTGGTAGGAGTTTGATGATTAATCCAATCAATGACGGCAATTAATTATGATGTACTACTATTAGCCGGTGACGGCTTGCACATAGACTGAGCATGGGTGGGCAAGCAGAAGAAGCTCCTCGCCCTGCCTTGCAATTGAATTAGTGTTGCTTTCACCACATCTGCCCCAGCAAGCGTGTGATCAATTGGTGTACATTTTATGTAGTCACATCACACCTCAATATAAATCACAGCCCGGGGGAAGAGGGTTAGGGTTTGATGAATGGATGGGAAGGGGGTTTGGGGAAAGGTTTGAGAATGAAAAACAGTACGCATGGACAACAAAAGCAAAGCGCAATCTTGGCAGACGACCATGATCTTATCCAAAAAATCTATAAAGGGAGAAAAGGGAAATGCATGCATGATGATGAAGATAACTTGATGGTTAATGAGTAGTACTTAATAACTCCTACTAGACAATTAGACAGTACAGGGCAGCAGTATATTCTATGCAATTTGCCTTGCCTGTAATATGCCCTCAGAGACCCAAATTCCATGTTGTACTGGGCTTACTTGTAAAGATAGCAAAGACAATTAAAACACAGTTGTAGGGATCAATTAGCAAACAAACAACACACAACACACAGTCCTAATGATTGAAGAGAAAAAAGGATTCAAATTAATTAAAAGATGAATGATGAATGATACTAAAGTTACTGTATTATCATGCTCAAATTGTGGAGTTGAATCTCGTCCTTCCTCTTGGTCCTATCTTCCATGGACGCTCCGCACATCAATCTTGGTGGCCTTCCTGATGCCGATTGGTAAGGTAAATGTGAGTTGTGTCTCCCAGTATAGCAAGCACAGGGTAAAGGCCGGCCTGTAACGTCTAGATGGAAAAACAAAAGGGGTATTGAAAAATCAATGAATAAAAAAAAACATCAATTACGGTGGAGTCCAAGAAGAGAAGAGAGAACACTTTCAGAGTGAGGCGGCTTGGATATATCGTGTAGATTCTGTTTACAGCATTAAGCTACAACAACAACAGGACAGAACAGGCCCACCACAGCACCAGCCCGTGACCCAACCTCCATTTACCTTAATTTTTGACATAGCCAGACAAAAGGCATACACAGCAACTTAGCATTTTCCTAATTAAGTGACAAAATCAATGCGCCGCTGTCAGTCATCACTACACTCGACTACACACCACTACATGGACATGTAGGTCTGCTGTGTTTACTTTCTTGTTGAATTGTTGTGTTTATGTTTACCTTATGCCACTTCATGAAATGCAGTTATTCCTTGAATCATCTCCGATCCAACTGAATGACTGCGTGCAAAGATAGTATGGTCATCATCATGGTGTGGTACGTGTTGTCCAACTACAACTCAGTCTGTAGTGACTCCGATTAAGTCCATATTCCATATTAAAAAATTGCAACAGATATTGGCCTGCACCTGCAGTAGTAGGAGTACAATTTGGTTATTAAACAACAAGAAGGGAAACATTGACTGTCACTGACTTGAGTCACTTTGTAGATTAACTAGTAGAGTAGAGTTCGACTTCATGCACAACATCAACAACAAACAACAGCAATCGCTCAGAGTCTGCAAGCATCCAATGCATTCCATCATTACCTGTCTTGCTCTTCTCTTTGGCTGTCAGATCATCAGATGCCTAGTTCTGACAGTTGTTTTTTTTTTTTACGGGGCAGTGGCCTCATCATTACTCCAGTCCACATTCATTTTGAGTGTTAGTCGCTGTTTCGGTTTTCGTCTTATTCATCTGTGGCACTTTGTCACAGTTTAAGTTGCTTCCCATGGTCAGCACTGTGATGATGGGCCGCGGCCTGGGTAGCGCTCATTGCTGGTCATTTGAGTTTGCACAAATGTCAGCAAGTTTCTTCGAAGAGTCTCTTGTCTTTCTCTGCCAAGTACCTTCTGTCCTGACAGTGAGGACCTTTGGATGCCTGCTGAGGCTGTAGCCTTCGGACACTGATGAGTTTCGGCTCGAAAACAAAACGGAGGATAGCTATAGTCACGTTTCACTTCTTATGGAGGCGGGACTGGTAAAGGCAACATTTCTTGTACTAATGTCTGGCTTGATGGAAATGTACTTGTGCGAGACAGGAAGATGAAGCAGGACTCTGAAGAGTGGACAGTTAAATGCACAGACATGCAACTCCAATAGGGAAATAAAAAGAGAAGACGGTGGTGATGGATTTGTTGTGATTTGATTTGAACCAGAAAGACAGATACACAGACACATAAAGGAAGGAAGAAAGTAACAATTTGAAAGCCTAGTTGTCAGGGAAGAGGAGCTCGTCCTCAAACTCTGGTGGTTCGGACAGAAGTAGGTCCTGTAACGCACTATTTACGTCATCCAAGTCGCTCTCCTCTTCCTGCTGTGATTCACGTATTTTGTAATCCGGTGGTATAAAGTGCTGATTCATTTTGATCATGGTTAACCTCTCCACGCTTTGGGCCGAGAGACTGGTCCTTTTCGAAGTTACAATGGCACCAGCAGCACTGAAAACACGCTCAGAAGAGACACTTGCGACAGGGGAAGCCAGATACTTTATCGCCAGCCTGCTGAGCACTGTCCATTGGCTTCTTTTCCCATACCAATACACCAATGGGTTTCGATCCATGAAGACCTCTGTTGGGTCATCCAGATAGGCCTGGACCATCCGCTCAATGTTCAGGGGTGCTCCGATGTGCTCGGCCTGTTTTGCCTTTGCATCAGCACTGGACTTACCATACCCCTGCCGTAGAAACCAATCAGTTGCACATTGTGCTGTGGATGATCCTGTTCTTGATGTTATTGTTGGTGTAGGTGACTGCTGGGAGGCAAATGCACTGCCCTCAGGCTCCGAAGTAGAACTTGACTCTGGATGCCCTGTAGTACTGGTTATGGCCTGGGGTGGGGGGCCTGTAATTAACAGCCGTTCGCTTTCGAAAATAGTGGCTTCCTTAGCTATCAAAGTTTTGTAGTTGGCAACATCCACTTCCGAAAAAGGAATTACTGCCTTGCTGTTCAGAAATACTTTGTACCGTGGATCCAAAATTGTGGCACTAATGTAATGTGGTTGTGACAAAATTTTATTTTTAATCCTTGTATTTTCCGATAAGCGAGCGGCTAAGGTCTCCGCCAAATGATATGCGTCTTGTTTGTCATCCACACCTGCGTACGTTTCAGACACATCCTTCAGCTGTTGCTCTAGCATGTGCAACAATGGGAGAGCTTGGCCCATAGTACAGTCCTCCCTGCTGACTTCACGTGTGAAGATCTCAAAAGGAAGTAGCATCTCAGTCAGGCATTTAATGAGGTCCCATTGACCCATCTCAACGGTCATGCCTCTCACAGTAGGTTCCCCTAATCTTTGCATGACATAAGCATTGAGTGGTATGTACAGTTCAAACAGACGATCAAGCATGTAATAAGTTGAGTTCCAACGTGTTGGCACCTCCTGGATGAGCGCTTTGACTGGCATTTTATGCTCACGTTGAATGACCCTCAGCTGCTTCCGGGCTTTAAAAGAATGGCTGAAATGTGTGCATATTCTTCTGCAGGTGACCAGTAAGTTGCTGACTTTGGATTCATTTTTCAAAAAGTCTTGAACAACAATGTTAATGCAGTGTGCCAAACACGGGACCCTGAAATAGCCACCATTGCGCATGGCCAAAACTACATTACTGCCGTTGTCCGTGGCAACAAAACCAATCGTAAGCCCTCTTGGGCGCAGCCACTCAAAGACCTTGGTGTTAAACTCTTCCAAAATGTTTGCAGCAGTATGAGATTTCTCCATGGCAAACATGGCTACAGTTGCATGTTTGCGAGTGGCATGAAAAATCTCTGCAGTATCAACACCAGCAGATATCTGTTCTCTAACCCCCGCAAAACAGATCCAGTGTGCAGTGATGCACATGTAATCTGTGGCTTGGCAACTGGTCCACATGTCTGTAGTCAGGTGGATACTGTGAACAGCACTCTGCTTCAAGGCCTTTCCTAGCAATTCCAGCACGTCGTGATGTAGTGCTGGAACTGCAACTCTGGCAAAATAGTAGCGGCTGGGAACATGCCATTTTGGGCAGATGGTTGACACAAATTCCAGAAAACCCACCCCTTCAACAAAAGAAAAAGGGAGAAGGTCCAGTGCTAACATTTTAGCCAGCTTCGCATTGTACAAACGTGCTATTGGGTGGTTGCGTTCGTACTGCCCCTCACCCCCAAACATGCTGATAATGGTAGGCTGCATGGTTTTCCTTTCTCTTAGGCTCAACAACGCACTTTTTGGTAGTGCGGACCTGGTACTTCTTGGTGTCTCCGGCTGACTCTTACTCTTGTGCCACTGAGATGTTGCTGAAGATGTGTGCGACGTTAAGACTGCACTGCTGGGGTCAGGGACACCTTGTGTACCACTACCAGAGAGAATGTCTCCCTGTCCTTCCTCTTCCACCGTGATCGGATCTTCTTCTTCTACTCCTTTATCCCCACCAACACCAATGGTTGCAGTTTTTTTCTGCCGCGAAGGTGGTCCTCCCAGCTGATCAAGTGGTGTTTTTTCAGATGGGTCATTTGGCCTCCGGTACCATAGTTTGTACCAAGCTTACCACGACTAACAGAGGTATTACAAATGGAGCATATAGCAATGTTCTCCTCCTTTTCGCTAACCGTAAAGAAGTCCCAAACTGGGGAGCTTAACTTTGGCCTCCTGCTGGAGGTGCCACTTCCAATGCCGGATGAACTGAAGGGTGTGTGTTGAATTTGACTCTGTGCTGCTGTACCACTACCTACTCCTACTGAGGTGGTGGTTGTGCTGGATGTAGGTCGCTGCCGGGCCTTTGCTAATGCAAATATGGAAGCTGTAGGTCGTGTTGGTGTTACCTGTGGAGGTATGCGTGCTACATCCCTCGCAGCGATTTTGGATAGGGTAATAATGTTGGTCTCCATCTCCTCGGGGCCGGGAGTGATGTTCGTGATGACTGGCTCGTCATCATCATCATCTTGCTGTTCTACATCGACCTCCATAAGTGTAAGGCTTTCCGGAACCTTCCTTTTCCCTAGCTTGGTCTTGGAACGTGGCTCCCTCTCAGACTCAGTTTGTGGCTTCCAAGTGGCATCTAGATCATCAGAAGGGGGCTTGGCGAAGAACTTGATGGTCTACCCCTCCTTTTCCTTGCTGGGGATTTGGAAGACAATGGATCTTCTGAATGAGTGGCTTCTTCTTCTACCTCTGCATGAGGCTCAATTTCCTGAACTGCCCCTACTTCAGGAGGAACAACAACTACTATTGCGGGCGGTGGTTGCGGCTGTTGTTGTTGACCACTTATCTGCTGTGTTTCCTCCTGCGTTGATTGGGTACTACTTTGAGATAGCGATAAGTTTATCTCAGGCTCAGCATCACTGCTTTCCACCATTAGGCTGGCTACCTCTTCCACACTCATGTGCTTGGGCCTGGGTTGGTGGGTTGGGTCCACTGATGCGGAGGTGCTGCCCCCAGCTTGCCCCCGGACACCGCTGCTGCAGGCGCAATTTTTTTCCCCAAAAAAGGTATTGGCCGGCACACCAGACTTAAGTGTCACTTCCTTCTTCTGTTCCTTCTTCTTCTCAATAGCAACTTTCTTGGTACTGGAGGACCTGGTACCTGCTTTCTTTGGGCCCATCTTCTTCAGATGTCAGCAGCACTCAGTTGCAGAGATGTCTGGTCAGGTCACACGTCACGTTGTGTTGTGTGTACAGCAGCAGGATGTCTGTCTGGCAGTGCAACGGGCAATGATGAGAGACACACCTCCTCCTCAGTCTTTGTGCACCTAAAAGCAAAAAAGCCAGAACATCAGTCAAACATAGCACAAATCAAACAAATAGAATATAGAACTTAGTGTGTGGTGGCCTCAATTATTAAATTTCAGAAACTCTGTGAACAACAACACACAGTCTAGCCATTTATGAGACGTTGACAACAAGGCCAGGGCTTTCCTGGCTACTGTGTAGTGCTAGTGTACACTCTGGAAGAATAAGAATAGTAAAGAACAAAAACTAAAATGTAGTGGAGCATGTTTGGCCTAAATTTGTGCATCACGTGGGATGTATTATATAGCAGCATCAGGGAGCTGCAGCTGGCAATGGGGATGGATTTGGAAGCAGTAAGACAAGAGGAACAATGGAAAGACACGCAGGCCTATGTGGCAAAAACAGCACACTAATAACTACCACAACAAAATGGCCCCCAGAAACATGGTGACTCACAGGCACAAGGCACGGCAAACAATGAACTCAAGCAGGCCTATATATGGGCAGACAAAGGATGCCTTATAAAACACACACAGCTTTAATGCAAAAACTAAAATCCACATGGCTAAAAACACTTTTGAAAGTTAGACAACCACTACAACAACACAATTATAATTACACAGTACACACGCAAAAAAGGCATTTATTTAACACACCCAAAAAGTGAAATAGTCAGACCCTCCAAAAAAACCCACATTTCGCAATTCAATTCAATGCCATCCATGGCCTAAATGATGTCAAAATTCCACAGACTACACAGAAACAGTTTTATGCACCCATGGTGACTACCTCTGGGCCTACTGGCAGACTGGGCCGCAAGCTTGGAGGCCTATGGCAAAAGCACAGTGGCTGGCTTTACAAAATGGCCGCCACCCACATGGCCAGGCCACCCAAAATAACAAAAAAGTGAAGACAAAGGACAGGACCAGGCAGTTGGAGACTCTGGGCAACTTCCTTCCTCTTGAAAAAAATTGTAAAACAAAAAAAAAGTGACTCCTTGCTCACCAAACTACATCTAAATGACAACCTGAGGAGTTTTTTGTGCAAAATGAACTAAATCAACATTTTCGAGAAGGTTTTATGATGCTCGAGAGATATTCTTCGCCAGATTGTAAATTCTGCGTGTTCGGCATCGCGATCGTCACAAAAAGTCGTTATCGCGCGCGCAAAACGTACATTGAGCGCGCGAAGAAGATAAAAAGTGTAAGTCCGCGTTGTCGCGCAGTGCGGAGTTGCCCAAAGTCCGCGAGCTGAATGCCCAGGGTTACCTACTGGCTGAAAAGGCCTATTTATTTAACAAACACCCAAAAAATGAAATACCACCCCAAAACCCACATTTTGCAAATCAATCCAATGCCATCCATGGCCTAAATTATGTTACAATTCAACAGACAACACAGAAACAGTTTTTATGCACCCATGAGGATGACTACCTCCGGGCCTACTGGCACACTAGGCCGCAAGCTTGGAGGCCTATGGCAAAAGCACAGTGGCTGTTCCCACAAAATGGCCGCCAACACATGGCCAGGCCACCCAGAACAACAAGAAAAGGAACACAAGACAGACAATGCAGGCCTATGGCAAAAGCACAATGCCTGGCTTTACAAAATGGCCGCCACCCACATGGCCAGGCCACCCAAAATAACAAAAAAGTGAAGACAAAGGACAGGACCAGGCAGTTGGAGACTCTGGGCAACTTCCTTCCTCTTGAAAAAAATTGTAAAACAAAAAAAAAGTGACTCCTTGCTCACCAAACTACATCTAAATGACAACCTGAGGAGTTTTTTGTGCAAAATGAACTAAATCAACATTTTTGAGAAGGTTTTATGATGCTCGAGAGATATTCTTCGCCAGATTGTAAATTCTGCGTGTTCGGCATCGCGATCGTCACAAAAAGTCGTTATCGCGCGCGCGAAACGTACATTGAGCGCGCGAAGAAGATAAAAAGTGTAAGTCCGCGTTGTCGCGCAGTGCGGAGTTGCCCAAAGTCCGCGAGCTGAACGCCCAGGGTTACCTACTGGCTGAAAAGGCCTATTTATTTAACAAACACCCAAAAAATGAAATACACCCCAAAAACCACTTTTACCAATTCAATCCAATGCCATCCATGCATGCCCTACATGATGTTTAAATTCAACAGACACCACAGAAACATGCACCCATGGGTACCTCTGGCTCTAGTCCGGGCCTACTGGCTGAAATTCCAATCAAAGAAAAACAACTAGGCCCCTGCCGAAACTACAGGCCACAACAATACATTTTAAAAACTATGGAAATCCCCCCAAAAAATGTAGGTACAAACAAGCCCCAATCAAACAAACAAGTACACCAATTCTCCAACTTACTTGTAAAATCTCAAATCCAAGAGTCCTCAAATCCAATCCAATGATATGATGCAGCAGACAGACACAAAAAGTGATCCTTCCAGCTCCAAATCCAAATGAAAGTGAACAGCACATGGACAAAGCACTGGGAGGAGCCTGCTGGACAGGAACAGGAAGTTTGAGAATCAGGGGCACTTCCTTCCTCTTGGAAAAAAAGAAAAAGGACTCCTTGCTCACCAAACTACATCTAAATGACAACCTGAGGAGTTTTTTGTGCAAAATGAACTAATTCATCATTTTCGAGAAGGTTTTATGATGCTCGAGAGATATTCTTCGCCAGATTGTAGTTTCTTCGTGTTCGGGATCGCGATCTTACCAACACTGCCGCCGGAAGTCAGATCGCGCGTCCGAATGACGTGTTCGCGTTCGCACACTCTCGCGGGATCGTGCGGCCGGATTCCAAATCTCGTGGCGCCCGCGAACGGATAGGAAGTCGCGTCGGCGAACGCAGAATCACGGTAGGTCGTTACCGCGCGCGCGAGAACGTATATTGAGCGCGCGAAGAAGAAAAACAGCTACGCTACGCCGCAAATTGCGTAGTGCACGGTAACTTCGCGTTCTACGCGAATCGCGAAGTTACCGAAGCTTCGCAAATTCCGCGAGCGTAGCGTAGTTCACCGCCCAGGGTTACTCTTGAAGGAATCGAATTTGAACATAATTCATTAAAATGGAAACATACAGTCTTTACGAATTGCAAGAAAAAGAATGTTGTCTATGCAATAGTTTGTCCTTGCCCAAAAATGTATATAGGCAAGACAAACCAACAAATTAACCAGAGAATCACGCAACATCGTTCTCGTATCAAGAAAAAGGTGGTAACAGCACCCATGGTTGAACACTTTATCGCTAAAGCCCATAGCGAGAATGATTTCAAATGGACTGTGCTTTTTGCATATAATAAATCTAAGCAGATGGGTGACATCAACAGTTTGTTGCTTCAAAAGGAAGCATACTTGATTTTAAAATATGACAGCGTTTCAACTGGCTTGAATATGATGACTGAGCTTTCCAGAATGTAAAACTTTGAGTATTTTTTTCTCTTTTTTTCTCTCTTTAAATACATCCAAAGTGTTTGTGAAATACATGTCCCAGAATGCACCTTTGAAAAAATGTGTGAACCACTGGAACCCTCTGCATGTTGATTGGTTGAATCGAAAGGAACTACATTTCCCATGCAGAGTAGTGCCCAGCAATATGTAATGGCGTCTGAGGGAGTGTTTGGTTGCTGGTGAATTTTTGTCAGTCAACTTTTGAAGGAGAAAATCACTGAGAGGCTATGCCTAATTGAGGTAAGCATCGATACTAAGATTGAGCTTTCAGAATTGAAACAGGTCATGTTATGGTGCCAGACACCGTTTTGACCTTGTAAATATTTCCTTTCAGAGATGCGGTATTTTGAATAAATCACGGAGTAGGAGCTGCTTCCGAATGGAGGTAAGCTTCCTTGTTTCAGGGGTAATTACAAAATAAATATTGCATTGCACAAAGATGCTAGACAACTGATTTGACTTGATTATTTTACAAACTCATTTTTTTAGAATGTTTGAGGAAACCGAAGGCACAAAATTAAGGCAGAAAAAAGCGGTGAGCAATTTTCTTCTTTGCCAGGTACGAACTGGAGCGGGCCATTGACACTTTATGTGTGCTTCCAACAGCTTGAATTGATTACATACCTTGTGCTTGTTGTTTTATAAATAAAAAAATGAAATGGGTTTTCGTTTTAACCTACAGATACTCCGCTGCATTCTGACGCTACCGGAAGTATTCTTTTCAAGCAGGGAACATATTTTATCTCTGCAGGTAGGACATCAATGCCTGGATAATTTTTACACGAATCGGTGTCAGTTTTGGCAACAATAGTGATAGTTTCCCCTTACTTTGATAGGTTTCTCCACAAAGAGATTCCAAATTGCCTGAAGAAAAAAACTAATATCTTCTGCCAGGTACCAATGCTCAGCTTTTTGTGAATTTTAAACCTTTTAGTGAAGGAGCAGGAAAGTACAATGAATAATATTATTATTTTGTTCATTTAAAATTATTACAGATAATACCATCGCACGCAGAAACAAGGTGCATTGAATTGAGAAGCCCTGATGAGAGTCCTTGTATTTGTAGCCTAGGACTTGAAACGCGTTGGCATTTTTCTGACATTGAGGAACTGAGATTCAATTATCATGCCATACGGAGGGCTTTAAAATTGTTTTCCCCTGTTATGGACACTATGTTTCGTTCCCTTTGTGACTATAAGCTATGTTAATCATTTGATTCATTATTTGATTACACATGCTAATTATTTGATTCATTATTTTGATTGCACATAATCTTTTGTTTTTTGTGTATTTGTTGTACATTATGTGGTGATGTATTGTTGGTTGTCATTAATGACAGTATTTCATGTATTATTAATTTGATGATTGAGTCTTTGTGACTTTTTTGTATAGAAGGTTGTTAATATGTTTGTGTGTCTTTTTTGTTTGCAACTGAATGAATATTTGAAAAAACAAAATGAATTTTGATAAGTAAAAAAGAAAAGAAAAAACTTGGTCAAATAAAATAATTATCTTTGACCTCCACGGTAAATCATAAGTGTATTTAATGATACAAGGTCCAGGTAAAACCCCTTTTTTCCTATTACATGGCCCTACCTGCACTTTGTCCACTTGGGCCTAACTCCTTTGTGTTGATAACTTTTAGTAAGTTGGCATTTTCCTACTTTATCCGTTTAGTGCCTGTAGCTTGTCTCTGGGTCACATGACTGGGCGTAGCTGACAGGTGGGCTTTGTGTATTCCTCCTAGGTCGCCACACATAATAGAGAGCTTAGGTGTGCCTGGATGGGCCATCACTGGAAGGATGGGAGGGCAGAGCTGGGCAAAGCCCTACTTACACTTGTCCTGCCTCTATACAAAGGGCTGCATACCCCCCGCTACAGTTACTCTGGAGCCAGGACAGGAAAGGCAGGATGCCTGAGACTTCAAAGGGAAATCTCTAGAAGTTCCCCTACTTCAAAAGCAGAACTGGGTATAAATCTTGGACCTCACACACCACCACTTCAGTACACTTCTGGACCTGTGGATACTCTGCCAGGAGGAAGGACTTCTGAGCTGCTGAAGGACTTCCACTCTGCCAGACCTCTGCCCTGCTGGAATACTTCCTTGCTGTGCTGCGGCCTTGCTGTGTGACCTGCTGCCCTCCTGCCTGGGTGAGAAGGACTGGACCTGAATCTTCTGAACCCAGAACCCCAGAGTGACTCCAAGGGCTAGTTGGCAGGCCTCCTGACTTGAGCCCCAAGGACAGAAGGCTCTAGTAACCTTCAACCCAGCACCTGGACTCTGCCATCTATGAGTCCTACCCTGCCAAGTGGTGCCACCTCAGTACTGGACCCCTGGAACTGGGCCTGAAGGTGCTCTGCTAGTTCATCTCTAGACCCAGTAGAACTGACAAATCTCCTCTGCTGAGCGGCGTAATTCCGAGCAGAACCGGTGCATTGTCTCCCGGTGTAACACCTCTTCTGCAATGGTTCTTCTGATGCAAAGATTCTGCATCAACCTCGCAGCCCTCATCAGAATTGCTGCCTGTGCAAAGCTGTCCCAATGCAGGCCCTCACATCACAAATCTGTTGTTGATGGTAGTCTTGATGATGATGCAAGTTCTCGCACTGCAGCTTCACAGCTCTTCGGAACAGGCGCATCACATTGACTGTGCGATACATCCTCAATGCCGGACTTCGCACTGCAAGCCCTCATAGACAGAATCCTTGACGACGATGTGGGACCTGCCTTCGCAGCTTTGCAGCACCTCATAACCGACACATTGCCTCTGCTGCGCCAAGCATCCTGAGTGCGCTGGTGGCCTTGCCTGGCTTGATAAATCTTATTTAGGTTTTGAGTCTCCCTAGCTTGGCGCAAGGGCAACACAAAACCTTGATAAATATGTCCCACATTTTCTAACCACAAATTCTTTAAGGACCTGCAGGAGAGTGTATTTATTGCTATAATGTGACAGTGGATAGTGACTGCTAGTTCCTTATTTTCGTGTCTGCTCATGACATTTGGGCCATAGATGGTCACCAGTATCATTTGTACTGTCAGAATTATTGTCCCCGAGTTACATTATAAAAAGCCTTATTGAAACAGTTTATCTTACTCTTGTTTTTCTACTGCTTATTATGAACCTCATTTGGGGGTCGCATTTGTGACCCCGGGCATGCCGCTTGCGACCCCTAGCACTTGAGACCCCTATCCTAAGAGATCTCAAAGGCACTGCCATAAGCATAAACCAGGGCTTTCATGAACTTTTTGTATAATTATGTGTGACCTTCAGCTAACACTAAAAAGGGACTGCCAGAAATAAATTTGGCAGTGAAACAGAACTGCAGGTAAACCAAATGTTACCTTTTGTGACCTGGGTCATAGGGGCTGAGCTGCTTCTGCAGTGTGTATCTCCAGCAAGAACCCAGCACGGTGCCTTTAAAATCAAAAGAACAAACTTACAACATAATTTGTTGTTGCTGGTTGAGAGAGCCCAGTAAAAGGTGTCTCGATGTCTCTGGGCATGTCAGGGAGAGGGAAAATACAGCAGAGTGGACAGAAAAAAGACAAGTTAAGAGAGGACACAAGAGCAGCGGAGAGACCTGAAAAGAGGAAGAAGACACAACAGATAGGTAAGCCACAAAGGAACAGGTTAGTGTGTGTCTTTGTGTGGGAGTGTGAGTGAGAGATACCCATGGAAAGAAGAATAAAGAAAAAGTTGGAGAGATTGAGACAGACAGGTGTGAGATGGAGAGACAAGAGAAGGTTTAAGAAATGGAAATTGAGACAGCTAACAGATCGATGGAAAGACAAAGATTTGACAGGCAGTAAAATTATAAAGGCACTATAGGGAAATAGCGGGGAGACTGGTAGGAGAAATGGATTAAAAAGAGACAGCCAAGGAAAGACACAGCAGAGAGGAGTGACAAGTGAAAAAGAGGCATCTAAGAGATAGTGAGAGAGACAGAGACGGAGAGTAGGAGACAGGTCTAAGAAAGGTGATGAAGCATGATGCGAGAGAGCTCAGAGAGGAACAGAAAGAATGAGGGCATACGAGTGAGAGAGAGGGGGTAATGAAGAGACAGAGGGAAAGAAACAACTGAAAGGTGAGGAAGTATAAGTGAGAAATACGTTATTAAGAGACTGCTGAGAGGGGGAAGACAATATAGAGAGAAGTGTAACAGATAAGAGGCAGCTGAGAGAGAGGTGGGTGAAGAGAAAGGTGAAAGGTAGATGATATAGAGAGAGAGGTGAGAAAGAGATTAGTGAGAGGGTGAGACAGAGGTCTGAGACAAGAGAAGTAATAAGGAGTCAGGTGAGAGACACAAGTAAAAAGAGATAGCTGAGAGAAAGGGTGGGAGAGGAGAGACAGTTGGGAAAGACTTTGTTCTGAGAGAAAGTTGGAGATAATTAAAGTGGAAAAAGAGAAACTGATGCGAGACCTTAGAGAGGGAGACAGGTGAGAGAGTGAGGGTTGATAAAGAGATAGCAGCTTAGATGAAAAATTACTTAGCTAAGTAGGGAGGATTAACAGGTGCGATGTAGGTGACAGACACAGCTGCAAAAGAGGGGAGCCAGGTGAGAGGAGAGACAAAAATGGACCGTATTGAGAGAGAGTTGAGAGGGGAAGACATATGAGTGCATTGATAAATACACAGATAGATGAGGAAGCAATAGCTGGACGAGAAAGTGAGACCGATAAGAGGAAGATGATAAAGACGCAGTGACTGGCAAGAAGGAAACAGGAGAGAGAAAGGTGAGAAAAAGGAAAGGAGTGGCAATAGAAAGTTGACAAAGATAGCTGAAAGAGAGACAGAGAATGTGAAAGACACGGTCGATAATGAGAGATGTTAGAAAGAGACAACTAGAAGAGATTAAAACAGGTGGGAGCTACAGACAGGCAAATGTGTGGCGGACAGGTAAGAAAGAGATGGCTGAAGAAGTGAGACAGGTGGGAGTCATGTGAGAAAAGGACGATAAAGAGATAGAGAAGTAAGAAAAGGGTAGCTGAGATAGAGCAGTAGACCAATGAGATAGATAGGTGGTAAAGGCACAGCAATAACTAAGAAGGAGGCAGCTGAGGGAAAGAGGGGTGGTAAAAAACATGCAGATACATTTGAGGAAGAGCCCCTTGTCATGAATGACAAATATGAGGTATAGAGAAATGTGATAAAGAGTCAGCTGGGCAAGAAAGATGTTGAGAGGGAGGCAGGGGAGACAATAACATCTGGTATTGAAAAAGGAGATAAGAAAAACAACCAGTTAGACTGGAAGAATGGAGATAAGAGAAAAATGTCAGGAAAGTGGAAGGGGGCGGGAGAGCAAAGTGAGATGAGAAAAACCACAAAGAGAAAAAAAACAAGAGAATGTGTCAGACAGGTTTGGCGAGAGAGACACACAAGATGGTTGACAAGGGAGGAAAGAGAGATTTGATTAAAGAGGTGTGAGGAAGAAATCTAGAACCACAAAACCTGGCAAAAAAGTTTGTTCATATTCTTGCACATTAGTACAGTTGTACCTTCCTCTATTATGAGATGACGGGCATGTATTCTGCACAACTTTATTCAACCAAAGGTAGGGTCCTAGTCTATGCCAATGTGCCCCTTTTTTGGGCATGTCCAGTGCTACCATAACCATCAACTAGATTCCTAAAAAAATACTCTATCAGCATACATGCCAACATTTCCAAACAGGAACGAGGTAGATAGTGAAACAAATCGGGGCAATTGAATTTCACCAATGGCTAACTAAGAAACAAAGGCAATAATAGGCAGGAGACAGCTAAAAATAAAGCCTTCTTTGGCTTTAAGAATCTGATGTCTTCCGCCTATGAATGTATGTATGAATCAGGCACTGTTATGATCTGAGAGCCTGCATCTGCACAGGAGAGAGTGCAGCAGTAAAAGGCGGAACAGTGGTTTCAAACTGCAGCTCCATGCTTCAAGGCTTGTGGCCTGGCCTGCCTTTAGGCTGCACCTGGGGCTCCCAGTGACCTTTCTTATCCCCTCGGGCGTGCACCAGTTACATGATACTTCCTCTTGGCACAATTTGGTGCAAGCTGAAGGGCAAATGTTTTCTCTCATTTGAATGGGGCACGCCACCAATGAAAGGAGGGATTGCCCTCTTGACATTGGATGAGAGTGGAATATGCACCTAAGCTATGTTCCTTAAACAAAGGCCTCTTCATGCACCTGCAATCCCTTCTATTTAGCATAAGTGTCTAGTTGAACAGAATGTTATAGGAGATTGATGAGTGACTACGTTGTGATAAAACAACTGAATATCCTTTGACAGTTTGACAAAATATGTTGTTTGGGTAGTAACATTTTCTTAAAGTTTTTTAAAATGTAATGCAATAAAACAGTCTAGGTTTGGATGATGCATGTGGGAATGCAGGCCTTGTTTCTGCATCTCTGTAGGGTGATCCAGCGCCAAACCGGGGGTCTCTGAATGACACAGCAGACAACGGGCCCCAAACATACAAATACACAATTTCTCACCATTTAACAGACCCTACGAGAATGACGCTGAAATGCGGTTTGTGTGTCGTTGATTTGTCTTTTGCTCATCTAAAGGGAAAAACAGATTATCTAATCGTTTCTTCTCTATTATAGCCCTTTTAACCTATATCGTCAACCACTTTCCTCTTGGGCAATGAATCATATTGATTGAGTAGTGTAAATTATTGACATGACTAATTAACCAAAATCTTAACAGTTGTCATGAGGAAATAATCACAAACTCAATCTCGTTAATCTGTTTATCTTCAGTAATTATAAGAAAATCTCAGGTACAAAGTTACAGGGAAGAAAATACACATTATAGGAGAAATATCATAAAATATGCAGACAAGATCACAAGCATCTGAATCACAGTGAATATTATTGAGTGGATAGATGAAGAGACATAAGAGTCATGGAGAGAAAACATTTGCAGACATTTGCAAATTTCCCTATTGATACATACCTAACGACAAAAGTTCGGAAAAACCACCACCCCCTGGCCACGAGGATAGTGGAAAGGGAACCCGATAAAGGAAAACGGGAAAAGATAGGATCAGGAAACTGGTAGGCCTCTAACCCACGGACAGCGACAATCACCCTCTGCCTCTCTGGACCTACGGAAAGCTGCCTTACCACACCCCCTAAGAGCATCCCAATTATACCCTAATTCAACCTGACCATCCCACTAATCTGCAACATTCGGGGAAATCTCAACATTTCATTGGTCAATTTGTGGGGTGTTCCAACACATCTCCATTACTTCATTTGGCTTTACATGCTCTCCTTTGTTCTTACCTCGTTCTCGCGTTTTACTTCACTGCTTATGAATCGATTCTCTATCCCTCATCACGTCACATTCTCTGATGAATAGCTTGTCCCTGTATTAGTAACTTTATTGCAGACAATGTATCAACTAGACATAAAATGTTCATCAATTTGAGCTTTCCCAGGCATCTCGACATCCTGAAATATTGCACGTCTTTCTTTCACTCTTGAAGGTTTCCTTCATCCGCCGCTGACACCCACCACAGTTCATATACGGGGCAGCCTTTTGCGGCCTTTTCATTTATTCAGGCTAATTTAACACGTGTATCTATTTGTTCACCATAGGCCCATTTTAAAACTACGATGAAAGAGAAATATAAAAAATATTAATAACACAAAAATGGAAATTACACTGTTTCCCTCCCACCATTGCACTAATCCCATGTTAATTCATATGAGCATTAATGTGCAAAGCATTATTTTGCAATAGCATTATTCCACTTTGTCAGTTTTAATATGCAAAAAGCGATATGCGGCCTAAGCATTTCATGTATTAGTCTTAATTGAAATGCACGCGTGCGTAAAGCATCTCCCCGTGTTTGTGTATATTATTGCATTTAGTACAAAACACACGATTACTAAATGTTATCTTGGGGCGTTTATCCGAGCAGGTTTACATGACGCAAACCCTGCTCCATCAATTCCCCCTTTGATGGCTTTTTATGCCATCATAAAATATCCATCACCCAGTGCCATTTCTTGTTTCCTCAGAAACTCGTACTTCTTTCACTTCTAAGTTTCTTCTTTTCACCTAAATCTTTCATTGTTTCATAATATTTGTCTTTCATATTTTCTAACTCTATTTCTTCTATTTTTCTTTTTCTACCTTTACATTTGTTATCTACACCTAGCATACTCATCCTTTCTCTTCTTTTCTTGCAACATTTGTAAGTCATTATTATTAGCATGATTACTATCACTATAGATACTATTGGTATTATTACTCCACCTAATAAACTCTTACCAAAATTAGTGAACCATTTACCTATATTTGAAAAACTCTTATTAATTTTCTCCCAGACCCCATCAACCTCTAGTTGTGTTAAATCCCTATGTAAGTTCGTAATATTTTTACTATACCCTTCAATACCTTTGCTTTTGTCAGGAATATAAGTGCAGCAATGTTGCACTTTTAGCATTCCACAGACTCCACCCTCTTTTGCCAATAATATATCAAGGGCAAGTCGATTTTGCATAACCATTGATCTAATTGCAACCATTTCTGTATCAATCAATAAGAACCCTCCAGCAGTATCAGTTGATAATCGATCAACCACTGTGGATAATTTTCGAATTTTGTGTGAATTAAGAACCACTCCAACTGAAGGTATTATCGCATTAAATATATCACCCACTATTTCTGAAAAACTTGCTCTCTTATTACGTATTAGTCCATGTTTCAACTCATTAATTCTATTATTTCTATCTACGTGGTATACTTTAGGAAATACAATCCCAAAGTAACAACTACCGTACCAGTGAGCAGGCAGCCTATAATAAGCATTCCTCCCACACACATAATATACACCTGGGAAGACAGGGTCCGTTCCTCCCTTTAATCCCCATCCTCCTGTTATTAAGAAATTATGTTCACATTTACTAGTACCTAAATAATAGTTGTTATAGTTAGTCTTTAGTCTTAGCAAGCAAAGCTTCCCCTTGTGATTCCAATCCAGAGACATTGCAGCATAAGTCTCGCCTTTTTCATAATTTCCTTCTCTAAAAGCCCAAGGTGGTATATTAGTTTTCTGTTCAGCAGCCTTTTTATGGAATTCTTGTCTTCTATTTTCTACCATATTAATGAAATCCTTTTCTTCTATTTGTAAACTACAGGTGAGATTATTTTCGTGAGCATACATTAAATCCAAAGTTTGTGTAGTATGAAAAACTTCTCCCATATATTCAGCTTCTAAGCTACTAGATACTTTATTTAAATTCTTTCTAACAGGAAATTCGGAAAAGACTACATCTAGGTTAGAATAATAAAATTCTAATTTTCCTGTTACATAGAACAGACTAGTTAGTACACTACACGAAACACCATATGTTAAAGGAAGGTGGTGATATGTCACTCCCTCTGAGACAGACAATGGTAATTGCATGCAAACATAACAGTCACTCACATTCATCGTAATAATATATTCATACAATAATTTAGTAAAGACGTTTAATGAAAAATCAGTAATTGATCTATCTTGATGATAAATACTTCCATCATTATGGACTATATTAGTTGGACTTTTGGTAATAACTTCTACTCTCATACTTATTGTATTATTAGTTTCATTTTTGTCATTAGTCACCATCAAAACAGGAACAACAATTGTTAGTATTAACCACACTGACATAGTTAATAAGACACCACATAAGCAAGCTCTAATACATTTACGTTTTAAACTAGGTTTCGGACATTCAGTCACTGTAGATTCTACCATTTTTTCTTGTTAAAAAATTTAAAAATGAAAAATCTAACTTACTATTAATTTTCTTATAAACCTAATTCTAGGGAAAAATCCAAATTAATCTTCTTTTGTACAACCACACACTTAGGGGCCCATTACGATGGCGGGCGGAAGCACAACCGCCATGCTGGCGGATGCAAAAACCACCAGTTACCGCCGGCACGCAGCAGTCCACACGCCCGCCCAATTATGATGCGAAAAGCAGGCCAAACACCGCCGGCAAGCCAGCAACACCGTCCGCCATCAAAGTGCGCCCGCACACGTAGCGGCGCAGCACAACTGACACACACCGTCCGACGAAACACGTCCCGCCCGGCGCATAAATTACGATGCCGCAAACAAACGGCTCCCACGGCAAAGAGACACCGCACGTGAAAGAGAGGCGGAAACACGGACGCAGAGCACGGACAACGAAGAAGCGGCACCCCGGGCATGAATCCAGCACTGCAGGCCCTTCCCATGCTTCTGCTGATGCACCACCAAGGACGCAACGTACCGCGGAGACGCAGGTAGGCACACACACAACAAGTGCACGCAAACAGCGCACACAGTGCAAGGGCGGAAAAAGCGGACAACCCCCACCAGCGCGTGCACACTACACATCCACCATTGCATCCACATATGACACACAGGCCAAATCCTAACATCGCAGAACACATGTGTACACACCACCTGGGACTAGGAACCAACCACCCCGTCACGGCCCCAAAGCGCCGATGACGCCGCCACACATGCGCACAACGCAGAGGCCAACCGCAGCGCCATGCATGCATCGCACACAGACACAGGGACACAACCAAGCAGCACACACATCAGCCCCACCCCGAACGCACATGACACGTGACAGGCCGGCCACAGACATGTCCCCAACGCCCAATTCACGGACAACACCCAACGCCACACAAACGACGCACACATGTCAGTGAAGACACGCAACAGCAGGACACACCCCAGTGTAACAAACATGGCGTAGCACAAAGCGGCGGCAACACCAACTAGGAGAAGCAGGGCCCCTTCGGGAAGAGGAACGCCAGTACCACACTGAAAAACCCATACCACCCTGCACATATGAACAAGACACATGAAACGGAACACCAAAGAGCCCGGGGACCGACAACAGGTGGCCCAAGAATTACATCCACACACAAGGCCCAACGCAGAGCGGAAAGGCAGCCTGCCGCCCACACAAGGGAGAGCAGACAGCACTGAATGACCTTCCATTCCAACACCGAAACCACAGCCCTACGACAGAAGCCGGTGAATACAGCCATTGTCCAAGAATAGACCAACACAGGCATGCCGAGGAGACCGACCACAGGGCAGATAGCGCATATCACAGAAGCACACAACGGACGGGGAAGAAAGAAGAAAACACTCCCCCATGTCGGCCACATGCAAGTTAATTGGAAGGAGTCACACAGCACTGACCTTGAACTGTCTGAGAAGCATGTGGGAAGAGGGCCCGTGTCCTCCAAACAAGCCAACAGAACACAAGTCCTGTCTCCCCACGACTACACAGAGCTCACAGCAACCCCGGAGCGTGCACATTGCAGACAGCACACACAGCCGGAGCACGCCACCTCTACGAACCGCTGCGAAATGGCAACCGCAACACACCTACCCAACTACGCCGAACAGCTCAAGCTGTACCAAACCAACACGATACATACATTGGGATGCGATCTCCTGTCCCTGCTGAACGTAAGTTACCGACTGACTTACCGCATCACATTGTTCAGCTGCGTCATGCCCGTCTTCTACTGTCGGAGGTGTCCCTACCAGCATCCCGTCGAGATATGCCTCTCCAACCCGGCATGTCTGAAGGCGGACCTGCTACCACTACTCCTCCCTCTGGACGCACACGACAGGGCCTGCTCTGCCTATGGGGGCATGGCGTATGTGGCCAACATCGCACGCGCACTGAAATGGAACCACTGTGCCTCCACACGACGGATCATCGAGAACAGCTACATCGAATGTCACCCAGCATGCCCCATCATGGTCCTCCAAGGGACAACCTACGAACAACACCTTGACAGCCACCATCCGCTTCATTGGCTGGCAAACATGTACACCACCAATGACATGGAAGCCCTGCTGGACGGCATCGCATACCTGACAACCTGTAAATACGTCGGACCACAACGCAGGTTCCCCGAGTGACCTATGAAGTCCAACCCCGCACCCATGCTCAGCTTCCGCACGGACTGGCCAGTCACCACCACAACAGCCATACCAAACGACCGGCAACTGTAACCACACCATCAACGACATCGCCATGACATCGGATATGACCGGGACATGCACACTGTTCCCCATCACATCCAGGAACACCGCATGCATCGTGGGAGGCAGTGGCATGGGCTCTGTGCATCGCAACCACATGGACGGAACTGCACGAACAACCAGGACACGACATGGATCCAGCGCACATGGACACACACACCGCTCAGTGGACATGAATAGGTCGCCTGGAGTCTGTGGGTGCTGCACCCTCCCACCCCCGCCCCGGGAATCCCATACCAGGACCTTTGCATGGACGACAAGTGCATACAACAACAACACGACCCCAGTGACTGTGACATGTCCAGTAACCACCACAGTGCAACAACAAGTGGCACGCCGCTGCATGCACGCAAGCACATGCCCTGATGTCATCTCACATGCACGCGTGCATGAGGAACAACCGCAGCAAACCTGTCACATGGAACTGAGATGGACTGTGCCCATGATGCCGAGCGGTCTGGTAGGCTACATGTATACCGTCTGTGTCAAAGTCCGCAGCTCCGCAGCTATACGTAAATGTACATTAGCACAGCCTTGGCCAAGCAGATGTAACTCTGAAGCCCACATCCCACATGCAACAGCCAATCACATGTAACCCCACACCCTATCCCATTTGTTATCATGCTCAGTATATCCTCAACATGTATTCCGCTGCCAGTAGTGTCCACTATACTGCATCACAGAGGACAGAAGACTCAATATAATGTTTGAAACCAAAACTGTCTCCGCTGACTCATTTCACAAGTACGAATGAGAGAGGATGAGAGTATGTGAAGTACACGGCAGTCGTGACATGACCATGTAGTCCACTGGTATTGGATGTCAACGCAAATGAGTAGCACAACTGTGGAAGACACACATGTGTCGTGTGAAGTCGTATGGACGCAGTGCTCAGGTGGGTGGGTGCGACGGGTAGATGCGCACATGCCAAGTTGGAGCACGCCGTGTTGGGAGGGGTCATGAACAGTACACCACCGCTTCCCTGGGCATTGTGAGAGGACACCTGTCGGGGGAGTGAACACGTGTGTGCACAGCAGCCGGGCACACGTACAAAGCGGTACCAGGCGCACCTCAGCCCACCCTCTGTGGACAAGCTGGATCCTGTTGTGCGCCCGCCATGCCCCTTGACAAGGCACACACAGCCCCAGTCGACCAGGTGCAACCCCAACATAGTCAATCCGCACAGGCGATACAGGGCACGGGATGGCAGTGGAGCATGGTGTGTGAGAGGTCTCCTCGCGCTCCTCCTGGTCATATCACGCAGGCAATAGAACCTCAACGTCTAGCATGGCACAAGTCAAATGGAAGTGTAGGGGGACGCACCACAGCACGAGCAGCACTGACGTCACGGGAGGTGGCTCGCACCATCCCATCCATTGCCCATCATACCAACCACGCCACATGCCATTGCGACTAAGTGCAAGCGCGTGCGCCACCACCCCCGAGCCCTCCCCAGAGAGGCCAAAGAGTGAATGTGTGGGCCATCAGCCACAGACGGACGCGGCCTGGCCGCAAGGGCAGCCACAGCCACTGGGTGTCGCAGGTGGCGGATCCGGAAGGCGAAGACTGTGATGCATAGTCCATGCAGGCCGGGTCTCCATTTGGGGCACCACGCAGGTGGACGGCGTCCCGCCACACATCATACCCTGGACCCACACATACACTCCTTGCCCTCTCTGGTGCGAGCTTGGGGCTGCCTGTGCAAGCGCTAGCCTCGCAGGTGAGCATGCATATTGGGGGGCGAGGGAGGACATGAGGGCTGGGGCGAAGATGACTGTATCACTGTCAGTTAGTACAAGGGATGACCCAGATGTGGAAAGGAAGAGACGTGTCCCGTGTGTACTGCAACTAGTCGCCAATCCAACTACCCCCCATGTCCGGAATGTAAGCCCGCACCTAGGCCCGCCCATCCGCCACATCGAACATACCACCAGCACGACAACCTTCCCATTCGAAACACTGACTGGGGGTGGCGACCAGTGAACAATCATGTGTAGCCTACCAACGCGTACATGTGGGCCCTCCATGATCCATGTCACCTGCGGCAAAGACATGACATGCGCAATGAGGGAAGTGAGGAGAGCTGTCCGCCCCACGCGCAGAAGGTGCATCAGCTCCACAGACCCAGCAGCGAGTCCAGCAGGGGTCACATGTGCAGGGGCAGCTGTGCCTGGTGTGAAGGCACATGCATATAGACAGCACATCGACCAATGTGTAGTCTGCCCACATCCACAGTCCATCATCATGCGGACATAGGAATTGAACACAGGGCAACACATCTTAGTTGGTGCACCCACCGTGACCAACAATGCGCAATCATCGACGTACCCGCCCTGTGCATGGCCCCCCACCCAACGGAGGCACATCCAGTGCCACCATCCCACACACACAAGCCTTCCACGGAACATGCTGTGTCCAATGGTCAGTACAGAGTCAGCGCCCATCTGGTGGATCCTGAACAGGAGACACATGCACACACATGCCAGCTCCCACTATGTACGTCTGCCACCTGGCACGTGCAATGTAACCTCTCACCTGTGACTGCAAGCACCCAGCCGTCTTGGCATGGGGCTGTCAATGTGGACACCAGTCAATGTTTCGGGAGCTGTGATCCGTACAGTGCTGTACATAGGGTGCAGTGCTGACACCTACTACTGTCTCATATCCCCTCGTGCCACAGGTCCCACTTGTATTGGCCGCTCAGCCCGTGCCCACATCGTCGTCGTCGTGTGCCATACTCATCCAGCCTCGGAAGCAGTTCCATGCTCAGCAGACACTCATGTTGCCGTGGCGTTGCCGCTGACGAATATGCAGTCAGTCCCCATCAGCACGCCCGCAAGTCATTGGGGCCTAGATCCCCATGTGCATGCACATGGCAGTGGTATGTCTCACTTGCCATTGCCATTGTTGGGAGACCTGTGTAAGTGTATTGTGGCCGTGCCGTCCCAGCTTGACAGCTGGGCTGTGGCTCATGTGCTTGCTCAGTCATGTCAGTGATGTGTATGCGAAATTGCTATGTGCCGTGTTGCTTTGACATGTGTCCTCTGCCATTTAACCCAGGCGGAGACCGAACATTGACCGCCCATACCAATTGCTGGCGGACATGGACGATACAGAGGTAATCAGGAAGTTTCGGCTGGACAGGCCAACTCTGCATCGACTGTGTGCCATGTTAGAGCCCCATCTCCGTCCCCGCAGGGTGTATCCGACTGCTGTCACCCCCACGGCTAAGGTGATGGCCGCCATGCATTTCTTCGCCACTGGGTCATTCCAGCACACAGTGGGCAGTGGAGGAGGGATGTCCCAGCCCATGTTCAGCAAGGTGCTGAGGGATGTACTGGCAGCCATGATGCTGTACCGGAACAGGTACATCAGATTCCCCAGGGCTCGTGAATTGGCGGCAGTGAAGGGTGCATTCTATGCCCTTGGCAGAATCCCACACGTCGTGGGAGCCATTGACTGCACTCATGTTGGCCTTGTTCCACCACAGGCCACTGAGCACCTGTACCGCAACAGGAAGCACACGCACTCCCTGAATGTGCAAGTGGTGTGCCTTGCGGACATGGTGATCACCCACGTGTGTGCCAAGTTTCCAGGCTCGGCACATGACGCACACATAATGCGCAACAGCATCTTGCCACGACTGATGGCCAATCTGCAACAGGATCGTGCCTGTATTGTCGGTGAGTATGTGGAGTGGTGTAGCGTGCTGGTTGTGCGATGCTGTCCCCTGTCCAGTTGGAATAGCTACGGTTCTCTGTGTCCCTCACACCCAGGTGACTCTGCGTATCCGAATGGGGCATGGCTGCTCAGTCCATTGAGGAATCCTCGCACCCCAGCAGACGATCGATACAATGAGGCACATGGGAGGACCAGACGTGTGGTCGAGCGTACCTTTGGCCTCCTCAAGTCCAGGTTCAGGTGCCTGGACCGCACCGGGGTGCACTGGCGTACTCCCCACAGAAGGTGTGCCAGATAGTGGTGGCGTGCTGCATGCTGCACAATCTGGCCATTCGGAAGCAGATCCCCTCATTGTGGATGACGGAGATCAACCAGGGCCCCAGCCCGCAGACCAGGACAGCTCGAGTGAGGTGGACAGCGGAGAGGAGGAAGCTGGGAATGTGCGCCAGCAGCTCATCGCCCGCTACTTCACTTGACGGTGAGTGTCCATGTACGACGGATGATGTGTCTGTATCTGTGCAGGTGTGTGTGTGCTGTGTCAGGGTGGCCGTATGTTCACTGCGTGCAGTGTGTCAACGCTCCATGGCCAGGGTAGTATGCCACTGTTGGTGACTGTGGCATTGTGCCCTATTGCTCCGTGCGATGTGTGTACATTGCTTGTAGTTGTTGACATGTACTGTGTGATGGGTGTGTGACACACTCATTGAATGTGCTCCTGTTCTGTCTCCCACCCCTAGGTCCCTACAGGCCCTCCGGATTCCATTGCCATGCCACGCATCAGGTGCCCTTCCGCCCAAGGTGGCCGTTGTATTCCGTACAAATAAAACACAGGGCACAAACAGCAGTTAGTGAAAAGGTGCATTTATTACAAACTGTGACATGTGATTGTGTGTAAGGTGATGACAAAAGTGGTGCGTGCAGTGACAATGAGCTGTCGGTCATGGCTGCGTGATGATCAGGGTGTACCCACTGGTTCTATGTCCATAGTCCAACACACACATGCCATCCAGCTGGCTGTGTGGAGTGGGATCGTAGAGCAAGTCAATGCAGTGGCTGGTCAAGAAAGGCTGGCGGAAGGCTGGCTGGCTGCCTCACTTGCGACTGGAGCGTGCGAAGTCCTCCCGGGAGATCTGTTTCCTCTTCGGACGGCCCCTTCCACGTTTGGGAGGGGGTGTGTGGTGGCGACCTGCTGGTGGTGGGTGAGGTGTGCTCACTGGCTGTGGACGCAGGGGAAGTGGACACTGCTGGCCGACCCTGCGCCCTAGCAGGTGGTGGCGGAGGTGGTGTTGCTGGCCTTGCCTGTGACCCCACCGCCACCACCAGCTGGCCCATGAGGTCCACGAGTTGGTCCATACGGGACACGAATTGGCCCATATGGGCGTCCATGGACCTCAGCACCCCCAGCACCTCCCGCGTGTCAGTAGCAGACCTGGCCCATTGTCCTTGGGCCTCTTCATAGGCCCCAAGGACTCTGGCCATTTGAGGCAGGGCATGGCTCCCAGGGGAGGCTGGCGTTTCCCTGACCCTGCTCCTCCTACCAGTCCTGCTGCCACCGGCCTGCCCACTAGCCACATTGCACACCACGGTCCTTGCTGTGGCTCCCAGGGTGGATCCAGTCGGCCGGGCCACCACCTGCGCTGGGGCTGGTGCCAGCGAAGACGTGGTGGTGGTGGAGGTGGTGGTGGTCGGTGCGGCGATGGTGGCGGTTGCGGCAGTGGTAGTGGCCGCAATGACCGTGGGTGTGGCCGCAATGACAGTGGCAGCAGGGGACTGGGACTGTTCAGCATCCCTGGATGATGGGTTGGTGGGTAGGAGGGGTCCTGGGGAGCGGCTGGGCCCTGCCACGCCAGATGGGCCAGCTTGGTGGTCCGTGTCCGAAGAGGTGGACAGATCCTCCAGATCCGTGTGCCTCGTTGGGGGCTTGTAGGCTGGCTGTGCTGGCTGCTGTCTCCATCCCCAGCGTCCAGCAGTTCGTCACCTGTGGAGAGAATGAGATTTGTTATTGTGTTGCACCTGGCGAAGTATGTATTAGTCGTCTGACATTGACAGTTCGTGCAATCTCGTACATGGGTTTCCCGGAGGCGAGTGTGTGGCTGTGGCATCTGTAGTTGTGTGTGCTAGGCAATGGGACTGTGTGCTGTGCACATGTGGCATGGGACGGATTGGCCATGCCGATGGGTGTGTTGCTGTGCCCCTACTTATTGTGACTCTGGTGTATGCGGGCTCCTGGCCCATCCTGGGTCTGGTTTGTACTTTGCTTTTGGGGTTCAAATGGAACGCTTAGGAACGCATATGGCAACATGGGGGCCATGCCCCAGATTCGCATTTGGGAGGGGATATGCTTTTGGGGTTCAAATGGAACGCTTAGGAACGCATATGGCAACATGGGGGCCATGCCCCAGATTCGCATTTGGGAGGGGATATGCTTTTGGGGTTCAAATGGAACGCTTAGGAACACATATGGCAACATGGGGGCCATGCCCCAGATTCGCATTTGGGAGGGGATATGCTTTTGGGGTACATGCTGTGAGCCATGGGTGCCGAACGTGACATGTGTTGTGGCAGCATGACAGTGCATGGTCTGAGGTGTGTGCATGCCTGACATGCCCTGCATATTTGCTGTCTGTTGTGGTTACTGGACATGGCATTGGACGCATCGTTATGAGTGAGTGATAGTTGTGTGCCAGCCAACGTATTGCAGTTGTCCCATCTCCTTGGTGTGCGTGCTGCCCTGTGCCATGTGCATCACTGCAGTGCTCGGGGGGTGTGGCCCATGTTGTGTGTTGTTGCTCACAGTGTGTTGTGCGCTTAATTGACTTCTGGCACATGGTTGGTCATGGGCATGTGTCTTAGCATGACTGCTGTATGTGTGGCAGCTGTGCGGATGACATGCCTTTCATGTGACTGGGGCTGACGGATGGGATGGATGGTATGTTGTATGTGCATGGTGTGTCTGTGAGTTTGATGGGTTCAGTGGTGTTCGTGTGCATTTATGTTGTTCCGCTCTGTTGCGTCTAGTGTTGTTTGTCTTACATAGGCGTAGTTGTGGGGTGTGGGGTTGACAGGCAGTGGGGGCTACATGGACAGGACTTCAATGGTGTTTCGGTTGTGTGTGATGAGTTGCACAGTGGCTGCCGTGTGGGACTATATTCAGTGTGGCTTGTGCATGCAGACGTGGCTCCTTGGGTGTTGCTATGTCTGTGATGGGTCATGTGGGGTGTGAGTCTGTTGTTCATGTCCGTGTGCACATTGTTCACTTGTTCGTGACGGTGGGCGGTGCTGCGTGTTCGTCTGCTACGTGACATGTCCCATGTGTTGGTGGTGTTATGGTCCTCATGCCTCCAGTAATCCAGCCCTGTCCAGTTTCCCACCTGCAAGTTGTTCGTGCGTGCACTGTACTGGATGCCACATGGCTCTAAGCGGGGGTGCTCCATGTTGCAGGTCTGTGGGGGTGGGGGGTGTAGTGGGTCGTGGGGGTGGCTGTACACCCACTGACACCGATTGCTGTGGACCGTGATGTCTGCCTTTCGGCTGTCGTTGTGCACTGCGGTGGCTGACACGTGGCTGTGGGGTGTGGGGGATGCTCCTCCTTGCTGTGCTGTGGGACTGGGGCCTGGTGTGTGTTGTACTTGGGCTGTCCACCGTCCCACCCACTGCACTTTGTGTTCCTGCCACTTACCTGTTACTTGTCGGTTAGTGCAGCTGTGGCGGACACATGGGTGTGGTGGGTGCTCGTTGTGGAGCTTCTGGCATATTTGGGGACCTGTTGGTGGTTACGTGGCTGGCTTAGTGTACACATGTCCCCACGCATCTTACAGTTGTTCGGTTTGGGCTGTGTGTGGTAGTGTCTGTTGCATGTGCGTGTGATGTGTTGTGTATTGTGTGCTGGACATGGGGGTGTTTGTCCCTGGGAGCTGTGGCATGGTAGTTGCGCATGTGAGTACATAGCGGTGTGCTAGTATACATTAGTTTGTACTTACCAGCCTCCACTCCCCCTGCTAATCCGGCGAGGATCTCTGGATGTATTACGACTCGCACCTTCTCCTCCCACGCTTTGAAGGTCTTAAAGAGCGCGGGATTCCCTCCGCCAGTGACGGCAGCCAGCTCTCTGTTTTTGCCCTCCTTCTTCTTGACCAGGCTCTTTACGTCATTCCAACGTTTGTTAATCTCGACTCTGTTCCTGGGCAGGGTCCCGACTGCATTGACCTGGTCTACGATCCGGTTCCACATTCTGTTTCTGGTGGCTAGTGGTGTGTGCTGGACCATGTTCCCATAGATTTGTGGGTACACCTTGATGATCTCGTCGACCATGACCGTCAGCTCCATGGGCGTGAACTTGGGCATCCTTTGTGGTGCCATGGTGTTTGTGGTGCTGGTGCGGTGTGTGTTGTGTAATGTGCAGGGGGTTTGTGGTGCCGGTGTTTGGTGGTGGTGGTTGTGATGTGTGCGTTTCTGTGGTGTGCTGCTGTCCTTGCTGTGTCACTGTGTCCTCTCCTCTCCTCTCTGGTTTGCAATGTAGCAAGGGGTTGTGGTCTGTGGGAGTGCTGCTTTTGTACTCACCTATGTGGATGTGTCCTCATGGTCTGTTGTTTTCAGGTGTGTTGTGTCTGGGGTTCTGGCCTTTGTATTTTTTGTTTGTCCGGGGGGTGTTTTCGGGATGTGTACTGTGCTTGTGTATTTGTGTGTGCCTTGCTGTGTGGACTTATTGGCCATGTTGTGTGCTATTGGTTTTGTGTGCGGATGGTTTCTGTGCAGGTACGTTGGCGCCATGGCTTCTGCCGTGTCGATTCTCATCGGCGTTGTTTGCGCTGGCGGGCGGTATATTTGTTGTTTTTCCGCGCTCATGGCGGTGCGATCGTAATTTCACGTGCGGTGTGTCGGCCGTGTGGGCGGGCGGTTTTGTGTTGTCGTGCGTGTTTCCGTCCGTGGCGGGCGGTTTGACTCCGACTCGGACGATGGCGGGCGGTATTTTGTGTGATTTTTCCGCCGATGGCGGTTTTCGGTTTGTGTACTCATAATGGCGTGGTCGGTGTTCAGGCGGTATGTGCGGGCGGATTTTTGCCGCTTCCATGCCTGGCGGATTTTTTTACGCCGGGTATCGTAATGGGCCCCTTAGTTATTTATTTATTTATTTTCTTTCTTGACGTATCAACTTAATTTGATTGGATTATGTTGCACCTTAATTGTTCTTACAGTCTCTTTTAAGGTTGTTTCAATTTGCTCTCATCAGTTCGTTCTGTATCATTTGTAACTTCTCCTTCTGTTTGATCAGGGCTTTCAATTTCCTTTAAGATAACGTAAATCCACTCAGGTCTGGTATACTTTCGAGTTGCAACTCTTGGTCTTGTTGTTCTGCGTACTATTTTCTTTTGAGAATCTTCTTGATCTGACTGACTCGAAATTTCATTTATTTGCTCTGGCCCTCTTCTTTCTAGGATATATCTCAGTCTTTTTGCTCCACTTTGCCAGTTATCATTATACCTCAGTCTTTTTGTTTGAACTTCTTCTTCCCCCTGATTTTCTGGTTCTACAGTTCTTTTGCATAACCTCTTTCTTGGCTGTTCTTCCTTTTCACTTTCAAAGTCTCTTTCTATTTCTAGTTGACTAGTACCCTCGTTTACTTCTTCTCTCTGTTGACTTTGTTCTTGGCTTTTGATAGCTTTTTCTGTCAGTTGATTGTCTTCCTTAATCAACTCTCTTTCTTGTTGGCCTTGTTCTATGCTTTCAGCAACCACTTCTTCTTTTTGGATATCACTCTTAATCCATCCCTCTGTATGCTGGCTTCCTTCTTGATTTTCGGAAGCTTCTTCCTCACTCTCCCCAACAACAGTCTTTTCTGTCCCAGTATCTGGTGCCCACTCTACCCAGCTTGTACTTGGTTGTTCATCATCCACAGGCTCAGTGACATTTGCCTCTCTGGATTGTTCACCATTAAGATATAATGGGGTAACCCATAGAAGTCAATGGACCTGGGTAATAATTGGTATAGGAAAACAATGGTCCTAGACTTATATTAAAGCTTAGTTACCTGGAACATTCATAAACAGCATACGGTACATGTATAGTTTATATCAATAATGTACCATTAGTTTATTTATAAAGCATTCAAATATATATATCCTCAGAATCCAAAAAGGCACACACTATTGCTTTATAGGTGACTCTTATTTTTATTCGGTCACTTTTCATAACATATTAACATATTCAATGTTCAGAATAGATAGGGGGTTGCTCTCTGGATTGTTCAGGCTCACAACCTCTGGCTTCTGGTCTCTCTTTTTCTTTTTCCAGTTGCCGTTCAGCAGCTCTTTCAAGTGGACTTGGGACTCTTCTGGTATGGCTGGCGTGTATCCAATTTGATAGGCCACCACACTTTACTGCAGTTGTTGTTATCAATATGATCTGGTATGATCCATGCCACCTGGGTTCTAAACACGACTTCCTCACGTGTTTCTTGACAAGAACCCACTCTCCTGGACTTAGATCATGCACTGGATTCAGCTGTATTTCATTTGCGTCTGCTCCAACCTGATGAGACGCAGAATGCACCAAATCAGCCAGTCCTTTGCAATATTCAAGAATCAGATCATCAGAAATGCTCATCAGTTTGTTTGCTGGTACATTTGCTTGTCTCATGACTCTTCCCATGAGAACCTCGTGTGGACTCAATCCAGTTCTCCTCTCAGGAATGCTTCTGATACTCATTAAGACCAAGGGCAAAGCATCAGGCCATTTCAGTGTTGTGGATGCACAAACTTTTCCTAATCTAGATTTTATAGTGCCATTCATTTGCTCCACAATTCCAGAAGCCTCTGGTTGGTAAGCACAGTGCAGCCTTTGTTCAATTTGCAATGCTGCGCAAATTATTAGAATTATTTCATTATTAAAATGTCTTCCGCCTATCTGTTTCTAAAGTGACTGGAAATCCGTACCTTGGTATTAATTTACTCAAAAGCAATTTTGCCACAGTGAGGCTGTCATTCCTCCTTGTAGGATAAGCCTCTACCCAACGAGAAAAGAGACACACAATGACAAGTACATATTTCAAACCATTTCATGGAGGCAACTCAATGAAATCAAGTTGCAAATGTGTAAATGGTCCTGCAGCCTTTCCGATTGTTCCTGTACCCACCACTGTCCTTCTCCCTGGATTCTGCTGCTGGCAAACAATGCACCTTTGACACAAACACTCTGCAATGTACCTGAACCTGGGATTAAACCAGGTCTGCTTAAAAAGTCTGATCATGGCATCCCTTCCAACATGAGTGATCCCATGGTAGACTCTTGCCATATGAGAAAGCATGCAATCGGGCATAACTGGTCTGTCATCTACATATACCCAAATTTCATCCTCTGGTGTTTTTGTACATCCTGCTTTTCTCCAAAGCTTCTTTTCCTCTTCACTAGCTTCTTCCTGTAACTGTTTAATTTCATCCCAATTGTTTATTGATGTAAACATTAAATGGCAATCAGTGATTTTTCTTTCTGTTTTCCTGTTAAGTGCAGCTGAATTTTCCGCACAGAAACGCGGTAACTGATCTGCGAATCTGTTGCCACTGGTCACATAATCATTTCCTGATTTATGCGCAGAGCATTTTACCACTGCAATTTGTTTTGGCAATTGCAGGGCATCCAATAAATCTTTCACAATTTTCCCATTTTTAATAGGGGAACCTGATGAAGTCATGAATCCCCTTTGCATCCATAATTGGCCGAAATCGTGCACCACCCCGGAACCATATTGACTGTCCGTAAATATGGTTACCCTCAAATTTCCGGAAACTTTACAGGCTCTAATCAGAGCGTATAATTCCGCAATATGTGCTGATTTTACCCCAAATAGGCAGGATGCTTCCACAGTTCCAGTTACCGTGCATACTGCATAAGCAGCGCTCAACTCTCCTCTTTTATTCCTCAAACATGATCCATCAACAAACAGTACATTATCAGATTCTTCTAAAGGCACATCTTGGATGTCTGCCCTAGGTTTTGTACAGAACTCTGTCACCTCCAAACAATCATGATCTGCTTCTTCTGTTACCTCCTCCTCATAAGGATTTGGTAGTAGTGTTGCTGGGTTTAAGGTGTACACCTCACAACAGTCACATTTTCAGCACCCAAAATCACTCTCTCATACCTAGTCAGCCGACTGGGAGTCATGTGCTGAGTTCGTGTTTTTGTTAAAAGAATCTCCACAGGATGTGGAACATACACTTTGACAGGATAACTCATCACAATTGCTTCACTTTGTTCCAAACTCACACACGTAGCAGCAACTGCTTTCAAACATCCTGGTAGCGCTGCAGCCACAGAATCTAACGTAGCAGAAAAATATGCCACTGGACGTCTAGTCAATCCGTGTCTTTGAGTTAACACTGCTAACGCACATCCATCTTGCTCACAACAGAACAATGCAAATTCTTTTGTATAATCAGGCATTCCCAATGCTGGTGCTTGGCACAAACTGTCTCGCAGATTTACAAAAGCTTCCATACTCTCATCATCCAAATCAATTGGATCAATCACATCTTTATGCGTTAACCTCTGTAAAGGTTTTGCAATCACTGAAAATCCATTTATCCATTGTCTGCAGCAACCAACCATTCCCAAAAACATTCGCACTTCTTTCTGGGTTCTTGGAGGTTTCATCTGTTGAATTGCCTCAATTCTTTCTGGTGTCACTTTTCTAACAACTTTCTCAATCCTGTGTCCTAGGTATTGTACTTCTTCTTTACAGAACTGCAATTTTGCAGGTGACACTTTATGTCCCCCTTCTGCCAGATGGTTCAATAAGGCAATGGTATCTGTCACACACGCTTTCCGAGTTTTAGATGCCAACAGTAGGTCATCTATGTATTGAACCAAAACTGAATCCTCTGGCATTATCAATGTTTCTAGACATTTTTTCAGAATTTGGTTGAAAATCAAGGGGCTTTCTGTGGACCATTGAGGAACTCAGCACCATGCCAAGACACGGTTTCCAAACCGGAATGAAAATAAAAACTGACTGTCTGGGTGTAGAGGGATTGAGAAAAATGCTTGGCACAAATCAATTACTGTGTACCAATTGGCATCATATGGAATCTGGTAAAGGATCACTGCTGGGTTTGGCACGATTGGACAACAAGGTACCACTATCTTGTTGATCTTTCTCAAATCTTGCACTATTCTGTATTTTCCACTTGGCTTTTTAATTCCCATAATAGGTGAGTTCAAAGGACTGCTCAGTATTTCTTTTAGAATGCCTTGTTCGATCATTTGATCGATCACAGGAGCAACTCCTGCCATTGTCTCAGGACTCATTTTATATGGAGGAGTGTTTGGGTAATGAGCACCAGGTTTCACTGTAACCTGAATAGGATCCACATTTTTCATTAACCCTATTTCTTTTCCAGTAAAATCCCATACATCTGATCTTACTGTCTCTCTCAGCTCCTCAGGCAAATTCTGTTTTGTTAAAAGTGAATATAGTTCATCCACTTCCGTCCCTTGCTTTGCTAGCATCATCTTAAATTTGACATCCTCATCAGGTGTCTGAAATGCGATACCATCAGGTGTACAAAAGATGGTACAGTTCATTTTGCATAGGAGATCTTGTCCCAATAGATTTACTGGGCTCGAATCACATACCACAAATCGATGCATGTCTTTAAACCTCCCAATGTAAACCTCAATTGGTTCTGTAACTGGAGTTTTAATCTGCTTATTTAACACTCCCACAACTTGGATAGTTTCTCCCGAGAGGGGTAGGTTAGGAATTTCTGCTGCTTTCACAGTAGAACGGGTAGCACCAGTGTCCACTAGGAATGTAACATTGTTACCTTCCACCTTCCCATCAACAAATGGACCTGACTGATCTACCTCCAGAGTTGCACCAAGCACGCAATCTTCCTCCCCCCCCAGGCACCGTCATTGGCTACTCTCCGAATCACTCTCATTACACTGCAACCAATATTGTGGAATCATCTGCACATTTGGGTTCTTACCATGTGGTTCCATAGGAGTAAATCCAGTATTCACACTGTATCTCTGTACCTGAGCACCTACATTACCCTGCATAGGAGCTTGGGGCACCTGTAACTGTGGTGTAGCTATCTGCTGCGGCAGTTGTTGTTGTTGAGTCACAAGCACTTCATTCTGCACCTGTGAATTTAAATTTTGGTTTGTCCCATTAATTTTTACCATGCTTCTACACTCGTTCTTCCAATGTCCAAGCTTACCGCACGCATGACAAGGAAATTTTCTTTTCAAATCATCTTTAACATATCTTCCTTTACCCTTTCCAACACCTGGTAACTGACCATTTTGATTCTGATTATTCGTCTGCTTGACACTATTTGCTTCCTGTTGCTCTGGTACCTTAACTTGCGCCCACATCATTCTCTCCTTAAGCTTTTTGTGTCTTGAATCAATGTCGTCGCTGCAGTACTTTGCATATCTCAAAATCTCATCGATCGTTTTGCTTTGCCAGCAATTCAAATGCTGTTGAATCATATTACTAATCTCTGGTTTCAGTCCAAACACAAACCGATACACAAAATGTCCCATATCCTTGTCACCTATATTCTCAAATCCGCTATACTGCTTAAACATCTGTAACAACCGCTCATAGTATGCATGCACTGACTCTTTTGGCTCCTGTGTTGTCCTGTCTATTTTTACCCAATCAGTTTCCTTCGGGGAAATTTTCCCTTTCAAGAAAGTAATCACCTTATTGTACTTTTTCATCACCTCATCTGAAGGTGCACCAGTTTTAGGGTCTCTTGGATATTCTTCTTTAGGCCAATCGACAGTTATCTTACACTCTGTCCACAAATCAGCTGGAACTACAATCTCGAATAGACCATCTAAGTCCTTCAGCAATACCGTTGAAACCATCACAAACCTTTCCACCTGTTTGTACAATTCCACTGGTTTTTCTCTCAATCTGGGGAAATCATTCGTAAAGGACAAAATGTCCTGTCTACTCCAGGGAACATGAACATATCCACCATCTGGAACTTCCCTCATTGGACACACCATTTCAACCTGTCCACTTGTTTTTAATGGATACATTGAGGTACCTTCTGTAGGGTTTAATTCATTTTTTCTTTTCGACCATCTTCCTTTCCAGCGATCAACATCTCCCCACTTCCTCAGAATCAACATCAATTCCTTTTTCTGTAACCTTTTACTAGACACATTCAAACTTTCCAAGTCCCTGTCAGTGAAATCCATCCTGTATGTTTTCTGCAATACCTTCGATCTCTCAATATCTATTCCGTAACCAACAGCAGCTTCTGCTATCTTCTCATGCAAATTCCTTGCTTTCCATGTAATATTCTTACACAAAAATAATAATTCCTCATCTCTATAAATACCTAATCTATCTGGACTGATCGCACCAATTATCATTTCCTCCAAATCCACCTTCAATCTACACACATCTATACTTTGTGGTAGGGGTTTTCGTTTTTCCATTCCCTTTATCCACTCATTCAGCTCTTCTAGTGTGGGACCTACTGAACTCTCAGATGCGGAATCACCACTCTGTGCTATTCTCCTAGGATCTATTTGAACATTTCTTCTTGGAGTTTCATGTACTACTTCTCCTACGGGAAGATCAATTAAGGTAACATTTTATTCCATTCATTCAACTGGACTAGGTATAGTCATGGTCTCACTCCTCATATTACTTGTCGGAACTGTCAAAGCATGTACTCCTGATATACTCTGTTTATTCCCATACAACGGAACTATAGGTCCTATTGTTACGGGTACTGATAATGCTTCCGCACTCAGATTCAACTGTTTAACTTTCCGAATTAATTCTTCTCCTGCTTGGTTTTGTAACTCTGTCTCTCTATCCGGTACTACTCTCGTAATCACTGGAATTTGGGGAACTTGCGGAATCAGTGGAGATCCCATTATCGGGGCATTTGGAACTACTTCTCTTGGACTTTCCTGATATGGTGGAGGTCTTTTTGTTATTATATCCTCCAATAACTCGTCATCTGAATCATTCATGTTACAACTCCCTCTTTGCATTTTAATATTATTCTTTTTCTCCTTACTTTTGCCTCCTATTGACTCCTCATTAACCAAGACAGGATACAATCCTTCTGTCACTACAGCTCTTCTCCATCTTTTCACTCTCTCTTGCCTACTCTCAAAGGGAAATCTGGTCATGATATTTCTGTATTTTCTTCCACCCCTGTATTTCTCTCGCTCAAAAGCCTCATATTCCCATTCCTCAAGTGCCTCATACTGAGTCGGTCTAGGCTCCAACACATTCATCCAATCTCTTACATTTTGTAAAATTCTCATATTAAATGATCCATGTTCCGGAAAAGCCAGAACACCATCGCTCTCAGTATACTTCACCCAATTCTCCAACCAAGTGCATGTATGGTATCCACATTCTAGCATCATATAGGATGCGGGGGTTCCTGGAGGCGGAATAAGAATTCCCTCCCTTGTCACTATCAGTCTGTCCTTTTTGAAGAAATTCCTGATTTTATTAATAAACTTCATTTTTTCTCAACTGTCCCTTCAAAATGTGACTCGAAAATCCCAACAAACTCTCTGTACTTCTGTAGTCTCTATTAGGCAACTGTCATCCAATACCAGCGCGACTCACACCAACCAACCAATCTGAGAACTGCTATGTCAGCAATGTCTCAACCAATAGAGATGCAGCTTACAATGGCTCCTCCAATCACAGCTTTAGGAGCTCCCGCTGCCTGACCAATGCCAGAGCGGCATTTTCTGACGTCAGTATTACTCCTTCTACTGACCCTCCCTTTACAAAATGACTGGGCAAATTTATTTTCTTAAGCTTTTTTCTCAAAGAAATCTTGTTAATAACGACATAAAAACAATGCTACCTTGTCTGTTTTCTAAATAAAGAGATAGTTTTCACTTTTCCAAAAAGAATTTTCTCTACGAGCAAGAGTAACGACCCAACGCTATCTCACCCTTCAATCAAGCTCCGGGAGGACCTGTTACTTCTCCAGGGATAAGGCCAAAGTTTCTCAAGAGGATTTTTTGGTATGAAAAGGAGTCTTGGTACTTCTCTGGGGATAAGGTCAAAGTTTCACAGGTGGACCCTTCGCTATAGCACTCCAAATCTACTCTCATACGAATTTTCCCTAATGCAACACCTACAGCCTTTCACTGTTCAGTGTTATGACTTACAGACAAAGTACTTCCGTAGTGGGATACGTCTATCCACACTAATTCCCAGCCTACTTCAGGCTATGACTTTACCCCGGGCAACCGTCTCGCCTGTATATTCAAGACGACATAAAAACACGATGTTAACTTTTTGAGTTAGAACACATATAATCAAAGCAATAATCAATAATCAACTAATCAATAATAAACCATCATACTGCTACCAGAAACTGATCCAGCGCCAAACCGGGGGTCTCTGAATGACACAGCAGACAACGGGCCCCAAACATACAAATACACAATTTCTCACCATTTAACAGACCCTACGAGAATGACGCTGAAATGCGGTTTGTGTGTCGTTGATTTGTCTTTTGCTCATCTAAAGGGAAAAACAGATTATCTAATCGTTTCTTCTCTATTATAGCCCTTTTAACCTATATTGTCAACCACTTTCCTCTTGGGCGATGAATCATATTGATTGAGTAGTGTAAATTATTGACATGACTAATTAACCAAAATCTTAACAGTTGTCATGAGAAAATAATCACAAACTCAAAAATCTCGTTAATCTGTTTATCTTCAGTAATTATAAGAAAATCTCAGGTACAAAGTTACAGGGAAAGAAAATACACATTATAGGAGAAATATCATAAAATATGCAGACAAGATCACAAGCATCTGAATCACAGTGAATATTATTGAGTGGATAGATGAAGAGACATAAGAGTCATGGAGAGAAAACATTTGCAGACATTTGCAAATTTCCCTATTGATACATACCTAACAATAAAAGTTTGGAAAAGCCACCACCCCCTGGCCACGAGGATAGTGGAAAGGGAACCCGATAACGAAAACGGGAAAAGATAGGATCAGGAAACTGGTAGGCCTCTAACCCACGGACAACGACGATCACCCTCTGCCTCTCTGGACCTATGGAAAGCTGCCTTAACCACACCCCCTAAGAGCATCCCAATTATACCCTAATTCAACCTGACCATCCTACTAATCTGCAACATTCTGGGAAATCTCAACATTTCATTGGTCAATTTGTGGGGTGTTCCACCACACCTCCATTACTTCATTTGGCTTTACATGCTCTCCTTTGTTCTTAACTCGTTCTCACATTTTACTTCACTGCTTATGAATCGATTCTCTATCCCTCATCACGTCACATTCTCTGATGAATAGCTTGTCCCTGTATTAGTAACTTTATTTCAGACAATGTATCAACTAGACATAAAATGTTCATCAATTTGAGCTTTCCCAGGCATCTTGACGTCCTGAAATATTGCACGTCTTTCTTTCACTCTTGAAGGTTTCCTTCATCCGCCTCTGACACCCACCACAGTTCATATACGGGGCAGCCTTTTGCGGCCTTTTCATTTATTCAGGCTAATTTAACACACGTATCTATTTGTTCACCATAGGCCCATTTTAAAACTACAATGAAAGAGAAATATAAAAAATATTAATAACACAAAAATGGAAATTACACTGTTTCCCTCCCACCATTGCACTAATCCCATGTTAATTCATATGAGCATTAATGTGCAAAGCATTATTTTGCAATAGCATTATTCCACTTTGTCGGTTTTAATATGCAAAAAGCGATATGCGGCCTAAGCATTTCATGTATTAGTCTTAATTGAAATGCACGCGTGCGCAAAGCATCTCCCCGTGTTTGTGTATATTATTGCACTTAGTACAAAACACACGATTAATAAATGTTATCTTGGGGCGTTGATCCGAGCAGGTTTACATGACGCAAATCCTGCTCCATCAAGGGGATCAGGCCTCGGTTTGAAACCGGACTCTGTCTGTTGCCAGGGCTTCCTTGCATTCAGGGACTGGTCGGGCCCCTTGTGAGAGCATCATTGAATAGATGGCTGTTCACTGACACATACTCATACTTTTACCTTAGTAGAATCCTAGTTGAAATACAGATGGCAGATACAATAGAAATGTATCTGCTTTTGTAACTGTTGTTTCTTTTTATCAGCCTTGCAATTATTGTTTGGTTTGTAACTGCAGTGAAGGCACTCCAATTATGCCATCAGAGTAAAATATCACTTGACATCACTTCCTAGGATGACAGGTAAAAGTTCATTTGATGTCACTTTCTGTGGGGGTCAAAGGGCAAGTGATGCCACTTCTGCTACCCCCCAGGATTTTGGTGAATCGAGGACCATGCTACTTCTGAAGAGGCACTGTAAAATTCACTACAAGTTTCAAGCACAGACCTCGCTATCAATAATGGTCCGAGTGGAACACCATATCCCAATACCTGAGAACCTTGGTCTATTTCTTACATTCCAAATTCCTTGAAAAAGCTCTCAAGAATTTCCTGAGCCAGAGCTCAATGTATATCTGCTTAATCTGTGACCTCTGCTTGAACTTTTGGCTTATTTTTGAAGAAACAAAGAATTTTAACGATCTGTAATATATTTAAAACCATGTGTTGTTCCATAAAACAATTTACACGAGCCTCACTCACTTGGTTATTAATCCAAAATTATCTCAAAAGTACACTAAAACTATTCGCTTCTAAGTTTACCTTTGATGAAGACATGACAAGGTGCTACCATCGAAATAAAGAAAATCATAATTTGGGCTCCCTGGTGAACCAAGGGAAGTAATCTTTACATTTTAATACTAGAGCCACAATTTTTGGTTTCAGATGACAACTGGTCGCTGGTTCTAAAGTTAACCAACATTAATTGATGCTGCCTGCAACGGTATTGAAAATTATTTTAGCCTGAAAATGGAAAGCCTCCACTACCCCCATCAATTCCCTGACGAGTCTTCCCATGTAACGATATATGAGTTGATATTTGCTCTTATTAAAGACCTAAAAAAGCAGGTGTTTTGAAAATTATCAAGGAAAATTCAACACTCGAATAAGAGCTGATAAAAATGATAACATTTGGAATTTGATCTTCGTAAGTTCTTCCGATTCAGTCCTTTGGTCTCTGGCCTGCATGATACCATACACTAGTAATCCAATACAATAACACATGATTTATTTCAGTGCATTCACCGTGGCTGTGATAATGGGAAAATTTAAACTTGTCGAAAAATGTGAATCTTTGTTTTTCATTGGCGATAGTAACATATTACTCTCTTTTTTTTTAAAAGGGAAAAGTATTATTTCTAATGATCCAAAGATTATAAAAAGATTTTCGGAGCAAGGTACGGCAGAAGCTTATTGGCGATATGTAGGATAAAAAAATAACTGATTCATGCTTAACAATATAGGGCAAAAGGTTACTTACAGACGCCGAAGCATTGAAGCAAGACAAAGGTCCTCATCCTCGGCTCCAACCCCTCAGCCTGGGACGACTCCTGGTGGCCTACGACACTGGGAGCAGCCCCGACACCCACCGACCACGCACGCAACCTGGGAGTCATCCTCGACTCAACGCTCTCCATGGCCAAGCAAGTCAACGCAGTCTCCTCCTCCTGCTTCAACACCCTCCGCATGCTTCGCAAGATCTACAGGTGGATCCGGACAGACACAAGAAGAACAGTCACCCAGGCCCTCGTCAGTAGCAGACTTGACTATAGGAACGCCCTCTACGCGGGAGCCCCGGCCAAGCACATCAAGCGACTGCAACGCATACAAAACGCCTCCGCACGCCTGATCCTCGACGTACCACGCCACAGCCACATCACCCCCACCTGAGGAACCTGCACTGGCTCCCCGTCGACAGGAGAATCTCCTTCAAACTCCTCATCCACGCACACAAGGCACTCCACAAGACTGGCCCAGCCTACCTCAACAGACGACTCTTCTTCTACGTCCCCAACCGCCAGCTCCGCTCCGCCGACCTCTCCCTCGCCACCGTCCCTCGCATTCGAAGAACAACCACCGGCGGCAGATCCTTCTCACACCTCGCCGCCAAGACCTGGAACACCCTTCCACTAAGCCTACGACAGACCCAAGACCTGCTGACCTTCAGGAGGCTACTCAAGACCTGGCTGTTCTACCAGTAGCAGCAACCCCCCCCTCTCCCCAGCGCCTTGAGACCCTCGCGGGTAAGTAGTGCGCTCTACAAATTCTGTGATTGATTGATTGATTGAACAGGCCTTTAGGTCTATTTGGTTCAGCTATTTAGGGACGTAGAACAACATAACAGTATAGTGCAGCAATTAAATGTATGCCAAGCATTTGAATGTACTTGTTAGTTCTACTTTTTAAGTGTATGGTATGTCGTAGGGCAAACTTATAAAACTTGGGGTGCCATTTTGTTTGCTGATGGCGCGTTAGCCCGCCCCTACAGCAGGAGTTGGGGTAGAGGTCCATCCTCCAGTCAAGCGATTCCTGGTAGTGCAGCAGGGATTGTTTTGAGTAAAGTGTTCCAACTGTGCCACAGAATAACTTTCATCAAAACTGCAAGCCTCTAGCCAGCACGAGATTGCAGCCAGTCAGCATTTATTGCATTTCAGGAAACTAACACAGAACAGGAATTTTCTTCAAAAATATAAAAAATATACCTAAATAGGGTGGGTCAACCAGTGCTCATTAGTTGGTCTCCCTGAGGCAGAATGCCTGCCAGTGGGTTGTTTTCCAAAGCAGCAGAGCCAACTGAGGCCCTGTCATCACAAGCACTGTGATGCCGCGTCTCTAAATGAGGGTGGTGAGAAGAACCACTTGTTTGGTAGGATGGAAAAACCTGATTGACAGTGATTCTCCCAATGTGTGAAACACTACGCTCCAAATTCACTAAACTTTGTGTCACAAAAGTGATGCAAACTCAACACAAAATGCTGCTTCAGATTTACTTTCTAACACAAATCCTTGTTTGTGTTGGAAAGTTGTCTAAAGTAACAAAAGTAGCGCTGCATTCTACTTTGTGATACTTTGCCTCACCAGGGCATTTCATGGTTGGTACAAGAGTTCTTCCCAAACATAACTTTTTTACCTGTTCCTAATCAAAAGTTAGCCCTTGGATATGGCGAAGGAGTTTCGGCCCACTAACCGCAGAGGCAAACAAAAAAAAATGATCTTAATGCAGATCATTTTATTTTACATCCGGCGACTGAGTCTTGGGGCGGGGCCACAGCACTGCAACAGGGGAGGAGGAGTGGTGAGCCCTGCTGTCAGTGCGCATGACGGTTTGGCCATCTGTCTCAGGCCGGCCAAACCCTCATGCTCACTGACATCTCTCCAACCCAGCTGTATTGCTGGGTGGAGAGATCAGCAGCCACAGACTCCAAGCTCCCAATGTAGCGCAGGTACGTTTTCTTTTTTTTAAAATTATGTCAGCCCTCTTGTACTGTCACCCCCTATGCTCCCCCATGTTCCCGCCCCCTGCGCTCCTCCACGCTGTCCCACAACATTTTCCTTACACCAGCTGCTACTTTAACTCAATGTTATTCTATGGGAGATGTGGGCCGCATAGTAGAGAAAAACTTCCTGCATACATGTCCAACTTTTTAAATGCACTGCATCCTGCTCTATGGGTTGTTCAGGACCCACCTTAGGGTTGACTTATATGTATGACAAAGGGAGGTTTAGACCTAGCAAAAGGTTTATTTTGCCAAGTCAAATTGGTAGTTTAAAACTGCACACATTCTGCACTGGCAGGCTTGAAAGATGTTTTAAAGGGCTACTTAAGTGGGTGGCACAATAAGTGCTGCAGGCCCACTACTGGCATTTAATTTACCGGCCCTCGGTGCATGTAGTACCACATTACTAGGGACTTATAAGCAAATTACAAGTGCCAATTTGATGTAAGCAAATTTTACAACATTTAAACGAGTGATCACAAGCACTTTAGCGCTGGTTAGCAGTAGTAAAGTACAGAGCCAACAAAAACGAATTTCAGAAAACATGAGGGAAGAAGCCAAAACGTTTGGCGGAAGACCACACCAAAGGTTGTCAAGCCTAACACCGATTCACTATGGTACAAGATTGTGTGCATTGGCACTTTGCAGCCAGATGTGCACCAGCACAGGGGGAGACAAAAACAGTGCCTTATCTTAGTAGAAATAGTGCAGGCTTTCTCTCTCCCTTTGGTGCAACACAGAGCAGCAACTTTGGTTGCTGCACTGCATTGCACCAAATGTGAGTAAATCTGCCCCCAAATCACCCCTTTAGTCAGTGGCATAACATTAGCCCCCACAGACCCCGTGGTACGGGGCACGAGCTCCAAGAGGCCCCATGCGTCACTGTGCACAGGCGGTGGGCCCCTGGCCTGAGAGCTCCTGACTGCGTCGGGGGGGGGCCTCCATGTACTTTGCAGGGGGGGCCCCCTCAAGTTTCATTACGCCACTTCCTTTAGTGTATCAATACCTAATTGTTTGCTTTCTTAAGCCTATCTGTGAGTTGTGTTATTGTCACTGAAATGTTCCCTTGTAGTGTTTTTATTACTGTTCTAAAATGAATTTTAGTTCCTAATAAATGTTTGAAAAACGGGCAAAGAAGATATTCTGAGAGAGTTGGCCAAGTCACAGGGTTTTGTTTTAAATTGTTATTATGTTGATAACTTCAGTTCTGCCAGAATGTGTTATGTAGAGTGGAAACAGTTGGTCACTCATAAAGTTAATGCAGGAGAGTTAGACAAACACGCTGTAATGACATATGGAGCAGAAAGGGTTTCACCTGTCCATCAATCAGGCAAAGGAGCATGTGGTATAGAGACCAAGATTATGGGGCATATGTACAAGGAGTTAACGCCGCTTTAGCTGCACTTTTCGACGGTTTTGCGGCGATATTTTTATCGCCGTATGTACAAGCTGTCGCTAACCTCTGTTAGCGGCAGTTTTCCGACGAAAACATCCATTTTAAAGATCGCCACTTCTGTTAGCGATAATGACATGCAAGGGAGGCGTTCCCGTGCAAAAACGGCCGCTAACCCCACTTTGCGATATTTACAAGGGAATTTTTGAAGTGTGGAAGACCAAAAAAACTGCCTCTAACTGCAGTTAGTGGCAGTTTATCAAGACCAGAAAATAGCTGGTCTTAAAAATGGAGATAACACTTGGGGCCTCATTTCAGCAGGTTTTGGTGCTGGACCGCGCTGCAAGCAATGTTGCTGCGCTGCCCTGCGACAAAACTACAGGGCGGGAATGCGCACCATCAATAAGATAGTGCGCATTCCTGGGCCTCAGTCATGATAAGTGTTGCAGCGCTGCGACAAGACAGCGTTGCAACACTTTTCACCAGGCCCTTCTTGCGACACCATGGATGCGCTGGATTCACTGTACAGCGCTCCATGTCGCAAGTAATGACAGATACGTCTGGAATCCTGACGTATCTGTCAGCGCTAAAGTCACGCATTGCTGCAGTTGTGTCACAAGCATGACGCAACTCCAGCAATGCATGGGGCCAGCCTATCCCTGTGGCACTGCGTCACCCTTACGCCTGCCATTAGGCAGGCGTAAGGTACTGACGCAGTGCCGTCCTACAATTGTCGCAGTGCCACTCCTATGAGGCCTTGTTGCGTTGTTGTATTCCGCTTTAGGTGTCCGTATATAGGTTTTCCTGAAACATGTCCTTATATACCGGGTCTGGTGGCTCAGTGGACTAATGCATCCACTGCAGGGGCCTGTGTTCGACCCCATGGTCACAGGTTCGAATCCCGGCTGGTCCACTCAGCCTTTTATCCATTTGAGGTCGATAAAATGAGTACCGTTGGGTAACAATAAACATCTGTTTTACAGCGCCAAGATGCCCCGTTGCTGGGGTAAACGTGCGCTTTACAAATACACGTTATGTTCTGTTATATAGGCACAATTCGCATTGCCCTTATATAGGCATAAGATCCTAGTCCTTATTTAGGCATTAGCCATGCTATCCAAATACAGGCATGGTCACCTACATCCGTCCACCCTAACGTCACAACGTGTTCTTAGAAACCAGACCCTTAAGCTCTTGGGAGTTCCCCTAACACAGGATTATTGATTTCTCCAAGAACTCATTTATTATGCATGAACCGCTATTCCTTAAGGGTTCATTTCTGACGTTTTCCTCTGCCCAACTTTACGTCAATGCTAACATTCCAAGGCACCTACCGGGTATAAATATACCTTCCCATGCCCAAGCAAGTAGGAGGAGACCTCGACTTTAGAGGAGCCCATGTCCCGGCCTGACGCACTGACAAGAGACGCTGTCATCCCTGCTCGAAGAGAATCCAGCTTCCAGTGTTCTGACTCCCTTCGCGGGGTGTTAGAGTTCGAGACCCAGAAAGAGATTCCCACCTCTCTCATTCTCAAGGTATGGAGCTGACTAGAACCTAGAGGGACTCTTGGCATACTAGACTCTTGGCATACCAGACTTGGCATACTATAGCATACCATACTATAGAATACATCACCTACTTCTTACCTTGCACTACACGTAGGTTAGGTACACTGGGGTAGAACTAGTTAGAGAAGCATCTTATGAGTACTCGCATTTTTAGCTTATGTTATTTATGTATATGAATATATGTGTCATAGCTAAAAGACAATGCTAGCGCAGTATTATTTCTTTCTACTGCTTACGCTGTACATTATATATCTTGCATACTGTCTTGTGATCATAACAGCTCATATCTCTTACACGAGAAACAAGACTGTTCAATAAATCCTTTTATTGAAACGCCCGTCTATTCTTTCTGTGTAGCTCTGAAGAAACTAAGCATGCACGATTAGCTGAGTGAAACTGTTATCTGTTGTTTCCACGATTCTGAGAGTGTTCCGATTCTAAAGGGAAACAAAAGTTGTCATGTTTATGCGGTTGCCAGAAACTACTCCCTTCTTGTTTACAAGGAGTTTCTAGTGGCCTCTGATTTAGCTGGCACAAAGTAATTAAGTTTAATATACTCGATAGGGGCATACTGACCTCAGTACTATGCCAAACCTATAGGGTATATTATTCCAATGCGCAGATCCTATTAGGGAAATAGGAACTACACTACATGGCGCCCAACATTTGGTAAGGCACTAATTTAACGCTAGATACTGAGTAACTCAGTCGTGCTTTTCTCAGAGACCCCTACTCACATACTCCATAAGACGTCTGGAGTGGGTAGGTTTAAATATCCGCCAAAGCTGAATAGGACAAAAATCCTATATATTGGCTGTTTGGTTTGTTCAACGTTGAAGGATAGTGTTCCAAAATATTGTGCACATTATCTTTTGTTTCCTTGAAACTTGTTCTACATTTTTCAAAAAACAATGTCCCTGAACGGGGATACTGCCCCCGAGAACGTTGTAGCTGCGGCTGACCCAGTCGTAATAACTTTTAACTTTACAGGTTTAAATGAAACCGATGAGGGTGTTATAAACATCCCTCCAAACTTAAGGAGAGCCATCACTCTAAAACGTATAAAACACGGCCTATCACCAAGAGGTGGTAGAGCAGTTTTCGTGATAGAGGCACACGAATCCTTTCAGACAGAGGTATTCTATTCATGGATAGTATTCCCAGAATCAAATCCAGTAACAAAAGTGTTTCACTTCTTTAAAGAAGATGAACCACCAGAGGAATATATTCCTTTCGAGGATATTGAAATTCCACTCACATACCAGGAGCATCATCTCTGGTTTAAAGGCGCCCTAAAACATCACAAAAACATTACCAGGCTCGGTCCACTAGGTAGACCAGGAGCAACATGGCCGATTCTAGCCAGCTACACACTTCATCCTGACATCGATGAGATGTCAGACGAGGAATTACTTACTCAACTACAAGAGTTAATAAAAATGTACAGACAATTAGTCCAATATGTCATGCGGACTTTCACAGTCCAACCACCAATGACCATTCCAAATCAAACCCCTCAACAGGGGAATACACTAAAAATTACTCCACAGACTTTACAAGCAGTCATGGGTAAAATGCCCACAAAACGTGAACAAATTCCATTCTGGATAGCTCAAAAAATTACTCAAATTGAAGCAGTATTTCAAAATACTAGCCCTTATGAGAAACACAGAATCCTAACAATCTGTTTACCAAAGGGGATCACACCACAACTGGAAGACTGCACCACTTGGGGCGCAGTCTTTGCTGCCATCTATACTAAGCAAACACAAAGAGATGATGGACGGAGTGCTGAAACTTTTCAAACACTCACCCCCAGTCACAGATCTGGGTTGAATCCATCATCATTCTTTAGCTCACTTTGCCACCCCAGTTCAGACACAGCTATATGCAAATCAGTCTTGACCCTGTGCCTCATGGGAACAGTCCAGCCCAAACTGCCAAGCCATGGCTTCCCTGGACCGGAAACAAGCATCCTGGGACCGGTTTCGGGCTAACAGCCCCCATCAGCCAGGCTGGCTTGAATCCAGTGGCAAAGTGAGCAAGGGACCCATGTCTGGGCACACCCTGCCAACTTAGGGCGAACAAAGCAAACACAAAGAGATGATGGACGGAGTGCTGAAACTTTTCAAACACTCACCCCCAGTCACAGATCTGGGTTGAATCCATCATCATTCTTTAGCTCACTTTGCCACCCCAGTTCAGACACAGCTATATGCAAATCAGTCTTGACCCTGTGCCTCATGGGAACAGTCCAGCCCAAACTGCCAAGCCATGGCTTCCCTGGACCGGAAACAAGCATCCTGGGACCGGTTTCGGGCTAACAGCCCCCATCAGCCAGGCTGGCTTGAATCCAGTGGCAAAGTGAGCAAGGGACCCACGTCTGGGCACACCCTGCCAACTTAGGGCGAACAAAGCAAACACAAAGAGATGATGGACGGAGTGCTGAAACTTTTCAAACACTCACCCCCAGTCACAGATCTGGGTTGAATCCATCATCATTCTTTAGCTCACTTTGCCACCCCAGTTCAGACACAGCTATATGCAAATCAGTCTTGACCCTGTGCCTCATGGGAACAGTCCAGCCCGAACTGCCAAGCCATGTCTTCCCTGGACCGGAAACAAGCATCCTGGGACCGGTTTCGGGCTAACAGCCCTCATCAGCCAGGCTAGCTTGAATCCAGTGGCAAAGTGAGCAAGGGACCCACGTCTGGGCACACACTGCCAACTTAGGGCGAACAAAGCAAACACAAAGAGATGATGGACGGAGTGCTGAAACTTTTCAAACACTCACCCCCAGTCACAGATCTGGGTTGAATCCATCATCATTCATGGTGCTCACGGGTCCAAATGGTACGCAGGTCTAATCAATGCCCGGTCAATCCCAAGGCATACCGCTGATATAAGAGCCTTATTAGAGGAAGACCCTTTAGATATACTGTTTGTGACCGAAACGTGGTTCAACGACAGTTCAGGCCCGGACATCTATCTTGCCCTTCCTTTGGGTTACCAGATACATAGATTGGACCGGACAGAGAGAGTAGGCGGTGGTATTGCTATTATTCTGAAAGATGAATTCAAATGTACTATAACTCAGCTTCATCTCCCAGAATGTGAAAGTCTACAGTTTCACATAGCACTATCCCCTAACCGCACCTTTTCTGGGATACTTATTTATAGACCCCCAGGCACAAGCTGCAGATTCATGGAGGCACTACCTGACTCCTTAATTAGTCTTGCAATGGAGAAATCCCATATGACTATTTTGGGTGATTTTAATTTTCACTTTGATGAACAAGATACCCCTCATATCAAACGGCAGCAAGGAGATTTAGAAGCACTACAATTAACGCAACGTGTGACCTCACCCACGCACGAGAAAGGGCATATACTTGACCTTATTTTTTCTAATGACCCCGAAATCACTGTACTAAAAACTATCCCAGTTCCCTGGTCAGATCACTTTTTAATTAGATTTGGCCTACCCAAACCCGCAAAGCAGGAGAAATCTCAAGCCCAAACGGCTGTAAGGCGTAGTTGGGCTAGATTGGCCCCAGAAACCTGGCAGACGGTCCTAATGGACAACATTCCAAAATTTGCTGGTAATATAGAAGAGAAATATCAGTAATGGGAAGACTGGATTACCCAGTCTGCTGACATGTGTGCCCCTATGAGAACTATTAACAATAAAACTTGCTCTAGAAGAGCACCATGGTACAATGAACAGCTTTTGGAACTGAAAAAACAATGTAAGAAACTGGAGAGACTATGGAGAAAGGATTATGATCCAGCTCTAAAATCCAGATACAAGCTGCTAATTAGGGCCTATCATAATGATATCAAGGGTGCGCAAGCTAAATTCTTTGAAGAAAAATATCCCAATCAGCTAATTCCTCAAGGGAATTATTTAGAGTGGTTAAAACGCTAACCAACCCTCATGAAAATACGAAAACCCTCCCGGTCTCAGTCGAAAGGTGTAATGACATAGCTACCTTTTTTCATAAAAAAGTAATAGAAATATATGACCAATTCCCAAAGGATAGTAACTCCAACTCTGATATAGGCAGAGGTGGAAGGACTCTTATCCTTCCCAAAATTAGCTTATTTCCCCAGACTTGAGGAAGAAGACCTTTGTAATCTAATAAAAGGTACTAAATCTGGATCACCCATTGATCCAGCCCCGCCCCAGATTTTAGCTAAAGCACTGGAGACCATTTTACCCTCCATAACGGAAATGCTCAACCTATCATTAGACACAGCTTCGGTCCCAAAAGTTTGGAAGCATGCAATCATTAGGCCTTTACAAAAAAAAACAATATGGATCCTACTGTCCTTAGCAATCTACGCCCCATCTCACTTTTGCCATTTATCAGCAAACTTTTAGAAAAGCATGTAAACAATACCTTGACTGACTTCCTGGAAACTAATGAAATACTGCATCCCACTCAGATGGGTTTCCGTGCCTCCCACAGTACAGAATCAGCACTGTTGGTGGTCACAGAGGAGTTAAAGGCACTTTTGGATGAGGGTGGTTCTGCCGCCATCCTTTTGTTGGACCTCAGTGCAGCATTCGACACCGTAGATCATACCACATTAATGGGGAGACTAAGGGAAATAGGAGTCCATGGCCTTGCCATGGACTGGTTGGCTTCTTTTTGGAAGACAGGTCCTTCCAAGTGATGGAAGGGGACTGTTTTTCAGACCACCTTCCAATTACATGTGGCGTCCCACAGGGTTCTTCCCTTAGTCCTACCCTATTTAATATTTATGTACGACAGCTGGCTAATATAGCACAGGAAGATGGTGTCTCAGTGGTGTCATATGCTGACGACACTCAGCTGATAGTCTCCCTAACAGATAACGCAAATCAGCAGTTGAGTCACTGTCTGGAGAGAGTGGTAAATTGGATGGCCAATAGCCATCTGAAATTAAATGGCGAGAAAACAGAGATCATGCTATTAGGAAAATCCACTATCCAGGCACCCCTGACACAGTGGCCCCCTTGCATGGGAAACCCACCTATACCCAAACCAGTTATAAAAAATTTAGGGGTCTGGATGGAGAACTCACTCACGATGGATTGCCAATCCAGGAAACTGTCAGTTGTCCCTGCTTAAAATACTAAGGAAGATTATTGAGGTGATCCCGGAACATCTGAAAAAAATGGTCATCCAGTCTCTTATAATCTCGCGCTTGGACTATGGAAACTCACTTTATGTGGACGCGCCTAAATATGTGACGAAGAGACTACAGGTAGTACAAAATGCGGCAGCAAGACTCCTTCTAAAAATCCCCAAATGCACTTCGACTAAAGAAGCACTGAAACAGCTACACTGGCTCCCTATTGAAACAAGAATAAAGTTTAAGTCCCTATGCTTGGCATATAGGGCTGTTAATAAAAAAGGCCCAATAAAACTGAGACAAATGTTGTCCAGGTATATCCCGACCAGGCATCTTAGATCAGCTCAGCAACAGCTTCTTAGGACATCGAGAGCCAAAAGAGCCAGGTGGGGGGAAGATCATTTGCCCACCTGGTACCAAAGATGTGGAATGCCCTCCCATATAAAATAAGAATTCTACCCAACGAAACAGTTTTCAGGAAACATCTCAAAACTTTGCTGTTCCCCTTGTAGACGCACTATGGATAGAGCTTGTAAACAGCACTCTTTAGCGCTGGGAAGCCCTCGGGCAGCCACGCGCTCTACAAATTTCTAAACATAAACATAAACACAAATTTCTAAACATTCTTTAGCTCACTTTGCCATTCCAGTCAGACACAGCTATATGCAAATCAGTCTTGACCCTGTGCCTCATGGGAACAGTCCAGCCCGAACTGCCAAGCCATGTCTTCCCTGGACCGGAAACAAGCATCCTGGGACCGGTTTGGGCTAACAGCCCTCATCAGCCAGGCTAGCTTGAATCCAGTGGCAAAGTGAGCAAGGGACCCACGTCTGGGCACACCCTGCCAACTTAGGGCAAACAAAGCAAACACAAAGAGATGATGGACGGAGTGCTGAAACTTTTCAAACACTCACCCCCAGTCACAGATCTGGGTTGAATCCATCATCATTCTTTAGCTCACTTTGCCACCCGAGTTCAGACACAGCTATATGCAAATCAGTCTTGACCCTGTGCCTCATGGGAACAGTCCAGACCGAACTGCCAAGCCATGTCTTCCCTGGACCGGAATCAAGCATCCTGGGACCGGTTTCGGGCTAACAGCCCTCATCAGACAGGCTAGCTTGAATCCAGTGGCAAAGTGAGCAAGGGACCCACGTCTGGGCACACCCTGCCAACTTAGGGCGAACAAAGCAGACACAAGGAGATGATGGACGGAGCCAAAACTATCTGAAAGTCCTGAGAAGGACTCTATTAAACAAAATCCTACATCTTCTAAAACTAATAAACAAAATTCAAACGAGACACGTTCTCAATCCCGAGGTAGGTCTCCTCAAAAGGAGCCCTCTGAAAGGAGGTATAACCTCAGAAATAGGGATAATTTAAGAAAACCTGACAGATATCAAGATACTGATACACGTTCCTCTCGTACCTTTCAGATATCATCACAGACATCAGAAAGAAGAGGACGGTCAGAACACAGAGAAGAACGCGTAAAATCCAAAGACGATAAACACGTTCAGAAAAATAAATCAAAACCTCAATTCACAAAAAGAAGGTAGCAGGTCTGAAGATCAGACATGCCGAGAATACTGAGAACACAGCTCAAGAATGGAGAATGGGCTCAGACAATGCTGGACAGTGCAGCAGAAGTAACAATAGCTCGCCAGAACCTGAAGGAACTTCTGGAGATAGTGGACTTGAATGAGTACATCACAGTAGAAACTGTAGACACCAGGGTTAGTACTCCACAAAAGTTATATGAAATAACACTCCGAATGGAGGGAGACATACCAAGAAAAGTGAAAACACTCTTTTGGGAGAAACTTTCAAGGGGTTATGATATACTTCTAGCAGAAAAAGACTGGCCACCACACTTTGTCAGGGAGTGCCCACATGGCGAGGACATCATTATGCCCGCCTTCTCCAACCATATTCCAATTCACCTAAAATATACTTATGCCAGGAAATGGGCAGTTGCCCAGGCCCCAGCATTATACAAAAATCATGTAGGATGGAATGAGGACTCACCTCACCACAAAATACAGCTAAAAAATGAACCTACTGCACAAAGGCAGTACCCAATAAAGCAAGAAGCTAAAAAACAGGTCAGGGAGATCTTAGATCAACTTGAATACCAAGGGGTGATTGAAACATGCACCTCCTCAACGAACAATCCTTTGTTTCCTGTATCCAAACCAGACAATAAATATCGTCTAGTTTTGGATTACAGACACTTGTTCCAAAACATTTGCAGTGCAAAATGCACATAGTACAGCATTAATGAATAACATTGTGCGTAAAAAATATAAAACCACATTGGACATTTCAAATGGTTTCTTTTGTCAAAACATAGCACCTGAAAGCAGGTACTTAACAGCTTTCTCAATAATGGGGACCCAGCGTCAATTTTGTAGACTCCCACAAGGGTTCAAGAACAGCCCGGGGTTATTCTCAGTGAGGGTAACAGAGTTACTACAAATTTATGATAATGAGGCATTGTCATATGTCGATGACATCTATCTGACAGACGATGACCTAGATAGGCACTTGAACAGGGTGAGTACCATAATATTGGGCTTCGCCTCTGAGGGCTATAAATTCAACTTTAAAAATCCAGAATTGCCCATCTCAATGTCCTTTTCCTAGGATATGAGCTTTCAAGTGAAGGCAAGAGCCTGGCAGCTAACTTTTTAGAAAAGTGCGCGCTGCTCCAACCTCCAAAAACGCTGAAAAATTTACAATCCATCTTGGGTTTCCTAGATTTTGGAAGAATTTATATTCTAAATTACGCAGAAAGGGTTAAACCTCTCTACGAATTAATCAAACCTGATTTTTCAACAAAACATTGGACACAAGAACACACAGAAATCCTGCGTTCACTCCAAGCTAACATGTTAGCAACAAATCACTTACAAACATGCGTAAATAAACGCAATTTAGTGATCCGAATAATTTCGGGTCAATGCGGATTCACCTATTTAACATTTAATGAGGGTGAGAAAGTACCAATAGCATACAAATCACATTTGTATACACAGGCAGAGATGCGCTTCACTTCAACAGAAAAAATACTGACAGCAGTTCAAACCGCTGTAGCAAAAGAAAGAGCTCTAGCTCAAGGGAAACACATTATTGTCGTAACTCCAGTACCAGCCTTAGAGGCGGTTACAAAAGCGAGCATTCCAAATGCAAAAGCTTTACATCCTAGATGGATACAATGGGTTAATTCTCTTGCTGCAACAGATGTTGAATATGTTTTTGATCCTGATCTAAAAACACAAGCGTTCCTGCAATATGAACATGAATGTCCTCTGCCCACTGAAATTTTGCCTCTAGATCAGTATGAATTTATAATTTATACTGATGGATCAGCACAACCCGCTACAGGGAGTAAGCAAGCTTACAGTGCAGCGTGCGCAATCGTTAAAGGTCGCATGCAAGATGGTAACTTCAGACCAATGGTCACTAAAACTCAATCTCTAGGAGATTGTACAGCTCCGTGAGCTGAACTACAAGCATTCAAACTGGCACTTGAAAATACAGATCGCCAATTCCCCACACTTATAGTGTGCGATTCTTTTTACTGTGTTCAGTCGTATAATGAATATATACAGAATTGGCTTCAAAACGGGTTCAAAGATGCAAAAGGTGGCACAATAAAGCATAAAACGCTTTGGGAACAAGTAGTTCAGTTGAGAGACGAACTACCAAAAGCTCACGTGATACACACGCTGAGTCATCAACGTGATGGTGTTCACATTGCAGGGAATTCATTGGCTGATGAAGCCGCAAAGGGGGCTCTTCAGACGGCTTCCGTAGCTGCGATCACTCGTTCAAAAACGAGAATAGACAGTGAGATATTGTTGGCTGTCAATGCTTCAAGCAAAGGCAGTGGTGCAGCGTTACCAAAGAAATTTCCACTCAAGTACTCTTATGTAATTGATGCGAACAACGTTCCTTTTGCTCGAATCCCTGGAGTGGGGGATAGGGTAATTCCAAACATGGAACGTAGAGCAGCTTTGATTTATGAAGCACATCTGGGGGAGGGTCTGTCACATCAAGGGATCTCTAAAACAATATTAACATTAAAAGAGATGTACTGGTGGCCTGGAATGAATACACAGATTCACATCTTCATCGATGACTGCATAGACTGCAATAGACAGCGTGGTGCAGAACGCCATCAGACACCAGACTACGAAGTAGCCTGGCCAGTACAGACACCATTGTTAGACACCATTAGACTATCTACGCGCAGGTGTCCTTTATGACAAATGCAATCCCACAAACACTAAGTCAAGGTTCCTATGGATGTGGCCTCAGCGCTCGGCTGACGCTCGAACTTTTATAAAAGATTTGCGAGTCTTTATCGGCACATACGCAATTGGCACACTACATTCTGACCAGGGCCCTGCGTTTAGCTCTCGGGCTTACAAAGAAGCCATGGCCAGTTTGGGCGTAGCATTGCGGTACTCCTCTCCGTTTCATCCTGAGGGAAATTCTGTTGTGGAAAGGAAAAACCGGGACATAAAGCAGTCTATAACAGCTAGAGTATTAGGTTCGGGTGATGGGTGGGTCAAACATCTTTATGGGGTCCAACGCTCATTAAATAATTTGCCAAGAAGTTCTCTAGGGGGTCACTCCATATGAGGTCCTATTTGGGACAAGAATGTGGGTTCCTGATCTCGAATGTAAAGGCACAGTGGTGGAAAATAAACCCTTTGATATCAAAGATCGTTTGGCTGTTTTACAGGATCTAAATGAACTAAGATCGAAACAAAGCAATTTGTTCCTGAAGCCAACCACCACTGGGGAAACACCGGCAGTCCCAGCAAGGCCTGTCTGGATCCCAAAAGTTGGGGATCTAGTCAGAGAAAAGATTGCAGACAAGAAGGAATTTGGACCTTCTTACAGACAACCAGTACCTGTCCTAGCCATCCACGGAACAAGAACAGTACTTCTGCCGCCCCTTGCTGGAAAAAAGGAGAAAAGATTTGTGTCAATCGACCTCATCAAACCACAGTATGTGGACAATACTAAATAGTAGGCCTCGTGGACTCCGACCTAGTAGCAGACGCACTCCTCTCACTACTATCCAAGAGGTTCAGACTGAAAGACTCATAACCATCGAGTAAAAGATGAAGGACTAAGCAACAATACTATGGAACTCATCCCTCTTGAAACTCAAGTAACAGTTCGTCCAAATACACCTGTCTACACCAACGTAACACGTGATCAACTGGTTCCAGCGATTTCTACAAATCCTGATGCAATTTCAACAATTGACCAAACTGCTTCTGGATATTTCATTAACTTTGATACGTTTTCTGAGGATCCGAGTGAGCCTGAAATGACGCCAGCCCCAAAAACTTTCAAACAACAAGTACAAGACCTTTTTCATTTTCTGAAAGAGACTTATCTGGTTTCACCATGGATTGAAATATGGATTATTTCTGGAACATTTTTCTTTCTGTTTTGGCTAGCTTTGGTTATGACTCTTAGCATGCTTATAAATGGCAGATACATTCGTATGGACACTGAAAGTAAAAATGTGAACTTACTTTTAAAACCACACAAATCCTCCCATTGTGAATCAAGAGACTTGTCAACAGTGAACATCACAGCCGTTCCTATACAGGATGGTATAATTTGGGACAAAACCGATTTCGACATATTCGGCCCGACGGAACTTTTGAAGATTCCACATTTATTTAAAATTTCATTAAGTGACTTTATTACCTCCAGTACCTATTATGATGATTGGGACTTTGAGACTGTTAATGACATGATGTCTGATCTAGAAAGGTCTGCTGCATTCTCTAACAATGAATACTTAGAGGGCTCATCAGACTACGAACAGCTTTATTGTTACAACCACTATGGTCATCATTTTTTGCATAAATCTGCAACACATAGAAATGTGTTTATGTTTAACCAATGGGAACATTGTCCTACACCACCAAAGGGTAGTTCAAAAACGTTTGCAAATAAGTTTCCATATTTTTCAGGGTACAATACATCTGATCCAGAATCATTTTACTATAAGAATGTAAACAAAACAGGACAGAAAATTATGTTAACTAATACAAAACAGATTTATTCTGCAGCCTTTATTACCCAACTATCTAGACAAGGATTTGACTTTTGGAAAGACACAATCGACACAAAATCTGTCTGGGGTTCAAAAGATTGGCAAGTGCAGGGGATAGAAGCTTTGTTTAGAGCCTGTATCATCCCACATCAAATAATGTTTTTGAATGACACTGTGCAACAAACGTCTTGCCTTGGTTTAGCCAAGATCAAAGACATGAACACACCTTCTGTACCAACACCTGCAAGTAATAGCACTACACAGGGAGCAGTCACAGTAGACACAATACTACAAAACAACAGATCAGATCCTGATTGGGAAAAATGGTTGCTCTGGCCCACAGACACAAACATCTGTCAAGAAAGATTCCTGAATAGAATACAGGGCTTTACTATCCATAGGCCAGACCCACGTTATGTTCAACGACAACATCCGGGGGTAGTAACAACATACAGTGTAGGAAAATTGTGCCTCAACTGGTTACAAAAATCTACAATCGAGGATGTGAAACAACACTTATCTTTACTTAAAGAAGACGCAGACCATAGGGATTTCTTGCAAGGACCAAGAAAACCGCGTTAAAAACGTTTCATATATGCCGGCATTTATGCTGCTTATAATGAGAAATGGAAGGTTTCACAGGCAGAGGCCGCAGAAAACAACGTGAGCTTGATCGTATTAACTTAGAGAAATCTCTCACTGTGGTCGACAATGGGTTAACAACTTTGTCATCCAGAATTTATTCACTGGACAACATTGTATCCTCTGCTATTGACATACTGGAACAAGATTTAGCCCTGTTACAACAAGGCCAATCTCAGTTACGTTCTATTATGTTATTAGGCTGGACGCTGCAATCCTTGCATGCAGGCTATGTGCCTTGGCGTTTTATCAACACGTGGTCTCTGTTTGCAGAATACAATCTAACGGATAAACAGATCGAACTGACACAAAGGGGAGCAAAGTATACAGTGCTGAGCATTGAAAAACTGGAAAAATTACCATTTACGGTAGCAGAAAAACCAGCTACAGAATGGCTTATCCATGGCAAAATAACTCTGCCTGTCACTACTTTTCATTTTCAGTATTGCCTCAAACAAATGCAAGCAGGCAAATATGAAAGGTTGGGTAAAGAATACATTAAGACATCCTGGGATTTACCTTACGAATACAGATGTTGGAGTGGGGATCGTGAAGTGTTTCTAAGCGGTACACACTGTGAAAGTGCACTGAGCGAATCTCTCATATGTCAGGACATTTCTTTACACGGGGCTTGTAATGGTTCTGTGGCAAACTTGTCCTGCCATCTGCAGGGTACACCAGCTGCTGTGATTAATCCAACGTTTGGCCAACTTTCTAACGGGAGTTACCTCATGTTGAATGATCAGAGTTGCTGTGGCATGTTGCCAGGAATCCCATATCTGGTAACGGTTGGCTCCAGGGTTACTTGTTGTATGCAAGTATTGTTCCCCCAAATAGACACAGTCAGGGAGTCGCCTCTATGGCCTTCATTGAATGTTTCTTTTATACGTTTTGATACTTTAAGCAGAATGAAAGCCATGCTTTTACAACAAACCGTGCCTTTGACCTCGGCCAAAGAAATCTATGATTTACAAATCGCAAGGACTTCGGCTGAGATACAGGCTCTAATTCGTACAAACTGCCCTATACATTTCGTAGAAATGATGGGACATATCTTAAACATGTCTGATACGAGCGGGATTGTACATGTATTTAAGACCATCTGTTCAGGACTGTTAACACCTTTTCAGGCAGTCCTCGAAATCATTCCAAACTTCGCACATTCGGTGTTTGGTGGTGTGCCATTAATTCTAGCACTTGTTGCAGGAATCCTGTTTTTATTCCTACTACTACGCTATGGCAAGCCTATCCACCGGCGTCACTCCCAGCAATTTGGAGAAAGCTCTCCTAGAACGGAAGTGCTGTGAGCGCATAGTGCAACTTTTGGGCATACCTCGTCTACGCGAACTTAATACAACATGGTTTCTGTCATTTAGACCAATCTGGCAAGATTGCATCTTACCTGTTCTACGCTGCCTGCTTTGCGGTGAAGAATGCATGCTAGACACCTGTCTAACACTCCCATCAGTCATGCCAACGAATATCGATACTCTGCTGGACCCGATAACGGCCCATGCTCTGTGTTGTCCCCAGAGGCTACCAATCCTGATGATGGCATTCCTTGAGATCTCACACACGCTTCCTGCTGCTGCTGAGGTACGAGATGGATCAACAGGCACACAGGTAACAACGGACGCGAACATTGCTGCGGCATCCTATGCTGAAGGCGATGCTTCACATCTCTGTGCAGTTAACCTTCTAAATGAGGTATTCCAACTGTCACCGACATCGGTAGACGATCTTTTGTTTACAGGAATAGATGATTTCATGTTTACACCAGACCCATACACTGACTTTGATTCAGTTCACAGTGTACCGGGGACGCAATGAATTTGGCCTCCATATTTTCAAAACAGAACAAAACTTGGAACTCTTCCTAAAAATTGAATTTTTTTCTCTCCCTATTTTTGAAAATACATGGCAATTCAATCTGCTTACAGTAGAACTATTCATATAGAACGGACTTCTTTGAATACTTCCAGGGACACATTGTCACCTTATTTACCACAATTTCATTTAGTACCATGATATGAAATGGCTTTGATTTTTTGAATACTTGTCAACCATTACGTCATATGTATATATTTCTGTTTATTCATTCATGTTGCATTTTATTTATGATATATGCCTAGAATGAAAAAATGCTTTAAATGTACAGTACCTATTGCATTACATGTTTAGCAACAGTTTCTTTTAAAAAAACGTCTTTTAATATGCTTTTAGAAATGTTTTTAGCAACATGTGGTACTCAGTTTAATGTTTAGCATTTACTGTTTAGCATTTAGCACTATCGTTCATTCGAAAGTGGAGTGGGTGTTGTATTCCGCTTTAGGTGTCCGTATATAGGTTTTCCTGAAACATGTCCTTATATAGGCACAATTCGCATTGCCCTTATATAGGCATAAGATCCCAGTCCTTATTTAGGCATTAGCCATGCTATCCAAATACAGGCATGGTCACCTACATCCATCCACCCTAACGTCACAACGAGTTCTTAGAAACCAGACCCTTAAGCTCTTGGGAGTTCCCCTAGCACAGGATTATTGATTTCTCCAAGAACTCATTTATTATGCATGAACCGCTATTCCTTAAGGGTTTATTTCTGACGTCTTCCTCTGCCCGACTTTACGTCAATTCTAACATTCCAAGGCACCTACCGGGTATAAATATACCTTCCCTTGCCCAAGCAAGTAGGAGGAGACCTCGACTTTAGAGGAGCCCGTGTCCCGGCCTGACGCACTGACAAGAGACGCTGTCATCCCTGCTCACAGAGAATTCAGCTTCCAGTGTTCTGACTCCCTTCGCGGGGTGTTAGAGTTCGAGACCCGGAAAGAGATTCCCACCTCTCTCATTCTCAAGGTATGGAGCTGACTAGAACCTAGAGGGACTCTTGGCATACTAGACTCTTGGCATACCAGACTTGGCATACTATAGCATACCATACTATAGAATACATCACCTACTTCTTACCTTGCACTACACTTAGGTTAGGTACACTGGGGTAGAACTAGTTAGAGAAGCATCTTATGAGTACTCGCATTTTTAGCTTATGTTATTTATGCATATGAATATATGTGTCATAGCTAAAAGATAATGCTGGCGCAGTATTATTTCTTTCTACTGCTTACGCTGTACATTATATATCTCGCATACTGTCTTGTGATCATAACAGCTCATATCTCTTACACGAGAAACAAGACTGTTCAATAAATCCTTTTATTGAAACGCCCGTCTATTCTTTCTGTGTAACTCTGAAGAAACTAAGCATGCACGATTAGCTGAGTGAAACTGTTATCTGTTGTGTCCACGATTCTGAGAGTGTTCCGATTCTAAAGGGAAACAAAAGTTGTCATGTTTATGCGGTTGCCAGAAACTACTCCCTTCTTGTTTACAAGGAGTTTCTAGTGGCCTCTGAGTTAGCTGGCACAAAGTAATTAAGTTTAATATACTCGATAGGGGCATACTGACCTCAGTCCTATGCCAGACATATAGGGTATATTATTCCAATGCGCAGAGCCTATTAGGGAAATAGGAACTACACTACAGCGTGGGAACGCACACCCTGCATACATCATACCTGATGCAGGTATGATGTGGCACCGGGTTTCACAAGGTCACGCATATTCCTACATGCGTCACTTTGCAAATACGGTGCAATGTGGTCTAGATGTTGCCTGGTCTGTTCTTGAGGGGTGCCAGGGTGTCGGTGCAGTTGGAGATCCATCAGTGGCGGTTGCGCCCTGCGGTGTCATCGTCTGTAAGTGTTGACGGAGTGGTGGTGCTGAGGGAGTTGACGAGATGTTCTTCAGTGGCCTTGATCCAGCTGCGAGGGGGGGCGATGATGGCGGTGGTGTACGGTGGGCATGGTGAAGACGTGATGTGTACAATGATGGTCGGTCCAGGAGAGTCCGGTGGTGTGGCTGTAGTTGAAGTTTCCACTGGTGGAGGAGACGTGCTTGACCGTGCTTCCTGCTATGTGGCTTGCTGGGGTGACTAGTTGCTTGAGTCTGATGTTGGGGAGCTTCTCCAGGAGGGGGTGGTGTTCTGGTCACTGGGGTTGTCCAGGTGGAACTTGAGTCCACGAGTAGGATGTCATCGGTGGATGGGAGAGCCTGGGGTGCAATGAGCTCTACAATGGTATTGGAGAATGGGGGTCCATGGCCCGGGGGGCCTGCAGATGAGGGTGCCGCAGAGGATGGGGTTGGGGTTGGTCCGGATTTGGAAGTTGAGGTGTTCCATGGTCACCGTTGGGTCATTAGAGTGCGTGGTCAGTCAGAGTGTGCTTCTGTAGGTGATGGCAATGCCTCCTCCTGTACGGTCGGGGTGGACCTTGCGGGTGATTTAGTAGCCGTCAGTGATGGCGATGTCTGGTCCGGGGCAGTGGTTGGTCCTGGCAGGCGATGTGGCGTCCAGGGTTGATGGCGAGGAGGGTGCTGGCATTGTAGCGGTGGAGTGTCCGAGAGGAAGGGTCCTTGGTGCCGAGCGCGGTCCAGGGGCAGACGGACGCAGACGGGCTTGCCTATGGCTTGCCTTTGGCATGGGAGACGTCCATTACAACGCAGGCATTACGTCGTAATGCCTTTATAACGCAACTCCAACAACGCAGGTGCCTTTACATGGCATTCCATTACAATGCATTGTGAGGTCAGTAATGGGGTATTTTTAAGTTTTAGGGTGGGTATGGGTTTTGGGTGTCGGAGATGAAATTTGGGGTGTATTATGCGGTAAAAGTTGAAATTTGGGGTGTGTTTTGGGGTCAATTATGAAAATTGGGGTGTGCATTTGGGTCAATTATGAAAATTGAGGTGTGCATTTGGGTGAAATATGATTTTTAGGGTGTGTTTTGGGGACTCAAAGATTAATTTTAGGGTCCAGTGTTTGCTTTGGGGTGCAAGGGTTAGTTTTAGGGTTGCACTCACTGAAGTGGGAATAGTATTTTTACATCTCCGCTATCAAACACCTTCCTTACTGTTGCAATATGCCTAGTATTAGTATGCATTGTAATGGAATGTGGTGTAATGGTATGCGTTGTAACTTCATATATACCTTTGGCACACCAGTGGTACGCCCGCTGCGCATGGCCGCACAGCGGCCGCCATTGAGTAGTGCTGCAGGGAGGTGGGAAACGCCGGTGTGTGAGCGGGTGATGTAAATATTTAAATGAGAGAAATATTACCTCGAGGCCGGGTCCCGTGTCTTTGTTGCTCCTGCTCTCCTGAGTCTGCTTCCAGGAACAGGAAGTAGGCAGCCAGGCTCACTCCCCTAAGCCAATCACAACGCTGCAATGCGGCGCTGGGATTGGTCATTGGCGCCGGGACAAGGCGTTCAGCCAGGGGCTGGAGGGGTGGGCATGTTCTTCATGCAGGCTGTAATGCAGCCTGCATTGCGAACAGGACAGTGCGCATGACTGCTTAGGGCGGCCTGAGCGGGCCGACCAAACAGTCACTGCGCACTTGAGTGGGCATGCCACTCGCCCCTGCCCTGCTCCGTGAGTGGAGCTGCCCGACTCACCCTCCCGCCCGCAAAGGAAACATGGCACGATTACATCAGGAAGTTATCGCCATGTGATGATTTTTCCTCTTCTTGCACTGCTTGAAAGCAGTGGGGCGACGCTCTTCCGCCATAGCGGATGAGCCACCACTGAGGGTGCGTCATCTACAGGTGCTAGGCCTGGGCGACTCGTCCCCCGGGCCTCCTCCACTACACGTCCCACCTTCTCCTTACCTAGACATTGACATTGACACCGTGGCGCAATCCGCTGCACTCTCTCCAAATCTGTGACTCAGCCAGCAGGAGCCTCAGCCAGGCAGGATTTCACAAGCGGACTGGATGTAGCGGGCACCGGGCGTTTCCCCGATGGGCCGCTAGGTTGGGGGCCGATTTTGTTACAGGGCCGTTTTTGCAGAATAGCTGCAATATCGGCCCCTGTAACAAAATCGGCCTAAACCAGCCCTGGCAAACAGCTCGGCCGTACCCCCAACCCTCAAGGTGGGCCGGCCGAGCACTTTGCCAGAGCCGGTTTTGGTTCCCAGTCCGGCCCTGCAAGCCTGGGTACAGCAGTCGCCGCCAAGTCCGCTGGGGAACCTCCTGATGCAGGTGATGCAACAGGGCCCCCTTATGCGTGAAGATGCAGGGCTCCCGCCACACAAGTTCGGCGCAGCACAGGGGCCTCACCCTCCACAGCGTCCGGCCAGCGCAACATCATCCAGCCTGTGATGCAGAGAGGCGCCGCCCACCATTGGTAAACCCCTACATGCACCCCGGTGTAGTGGTGGATCGTAGTATGCGATGCAGACCTCCCTATGTTGGTGCGCAGGAGCGCCTCTACCATTTACAGCTCCAAGGGGCTCAAGGCGGTCTTCTCACACAGGTCAGCAACTTGTCTCCATGCCACCTGCCAGACTTCACCACCAGGTACGGGCGATTGTCGCGCCTCAATGTCTACCGCCACGGCTCATCGACTCCACAGCTCCTCCGCTTCCCACTCCAGGCTACTGACGCAGGTCCAGCAGGGCATCCAGGCTCCAGACGCAGGTCCAGCAAGGCATCCAGGCTCCAGACGCAGGTCCAGCGGGGCATCCAGGCTCCAGACGCAGGTCCAGTGAGGCATCCAGGCTCCAGACGCAGGTCCAGCGGGGCATCCAGGCTCCAGACGCAGGTCCAGCGGGGCATGCAGGCTCCAGACACAGGTCCAGCGAGGCAGCCAGGCTCCAGACGCAGGTCCAGCGGGGCATCCAGCGGGGCATCCAGGCTACTGATGCAGGTTCAGCGAGGCATCCAGGCTCTCATCCTGGTCATCCTGGATGTTGGGTGGCTTGAGGGGGTAGCTGATGTGTGCTGCACTTGGCCTTAGCTGCTCCATTCTGCATTTTATGGGATTTTTTGCCTATTTTCTATTGGAGGTCGACTGATAGGCTATTTTTTGCATTAGAGGCAAAAAAACTCACGTTGGGCTGACTAACGTGATTATTTTTGCCGCTAATGGGCCTTTCGTTGGTTTTCGCCCGCTAACGCCGGAATTCCTATCACCATCACGCTAATGACAGCGGGAGTTTTCACCGCCAATCCCTGGAACTATCGCCATGTAGTGACGGCTTGTAAATACGCCGCTAAAATGGCGATAGTTTTCAGCGGTGCGGGGCGATAATAAAACTGCCGGTAACTAGCGTTAGCGATAGTTATCGCCACTCCTTGTACATATGGCCCTATGTGTCCAAGGTTAACACCCAAGGGAGCCTGAAAGGCAATGTTTGTCACCAGTCTCTGACACCATCTATAGTAAGTACCTAGCAGACCTATTGGGTTCAGTGGCTGGTGAAACATGTAGCACAATATACAGCTTTATAGCATTCCATGTTGTCATGTCAAGCCATGACATGTTAGGGGACAACTTTCCCTTCTATTTACCAAATCCAAATGAACTTCTTTTTAATGTGCGTTTTCACACTATTCACTATATTTGATATCTGTAACTAAGAAGCCAAGATGTTTGAACCTTGACTGAAATACAACGAATATACCCAGGCTTGCAGCAACTCTCCCAAAATGCGCTTCATGCTTACACTAATTCAGTGTGATCTAAGAATACCCAAGGGTAAAAGGGAACGTAATAAGAGAGAAAAAATAGCTGGTGCAAGGCTTTCTTCACATCAGACAGATTGCAATAAGCGCAACTTCCGTATTCTGTTCTACAAAAGAAAATGTAAGTTATCAGTTTTCTTTTGACAACCATCATAAGCTAGATTCTATTATCACTTTGTTGTGAAGCAAACTAATATCTGGCTTACAAACACCTCTGTCTCAGCTACTCTTCTTAAATTTCTTATTACTTTCTTGTAAGTGTATCTATAGACAAACAATATCGCAGTGATTACTTTTATGTTGACATCCTCTATAGAGATAATAGTAAAAATGCATGTTAAAGTACTCACCCTAAAAGCAAAGGAAATGTCACAGTATCATAGGAGGTCAGTTAACAGCACTCACAATCCAGCAAAGTTCACAAAATATGCAAACAGTTCAGTCTTTAACTTATAAAATGTTTCCCAGTTACAGTGACAAGCTAATTCTTGGAAGAGATTATTAAAGAAAGGAAAGTCATGGATGAAACTACATCCTCCTACCAGACTACCAAGATCAGTAATAGTGGCAAGAGAAGCAGGCATCCAAGGCAACATGAAGAGCAAAGTGGGTTTCTAAGAATTCAGCAGCAAGTATAGGAAGCGATTTGATTTACCTCACTGTCTCCTTTTATACTGAAGATTCAAGATGGCCCCAATCACAAAATCTCACAAGGTGAGATTTCGAAGTCTTGCGATATTTTGTTTTAGTCTCACTTTCACTTGGTGGCCCCCTTGTCCACAGTGACCGCCATCCTGGATAAGGCAAATTCCTGCAATGGAAGTGTGTTTGCAGTTGGATTCCATTTTCTTTAATAACAGTCTATGAGCCCATCTTGGTATTCCTCTTTTACCTTATCCGCAATCATATACAGTGCAAATAAGGAGTACCATAAGATGCCATCTCACCAGGAGTTATACCTACACACATTTATTAAGATGCAATCATTCAATCAATAAGCCCGCCCCAAGTTCTATGATATAGCAACCAATATAGCAGCCAGCACAGAGGTAATTATTTGTCTATATAAGTATTGTCTGCCTTTTAACTTACCTGATATTTTATTATATTGACCACCAAGTCCGTATACAAGCCAGATACAATTATAAAACCAGCAGTACTTAATGGTAATATTATACAAAATAAATCAGCAACCCATGGTTGTTAGAAATGTTCTTTTTTTCAGGGTTATCTGCAAACTTTTTGCTTCTCCCGTCTATTTTTCCTGACCTGTTTTTGTTGGCTTTAGGAATCTGGGCACTTTCACTGCTAATCAGTGCTAACGTGCATATGCTCTCTGTGTAAATTCTGATTATAATTGGTTATCCATGATTAGTATATTTAATTTACTGATAGGTCCCTAGTACAGTGCACTATGAGTGCCCAGGGCCTGTAAATCAAATGCTACTAGTGGGCCTGCAGCACTGATTGTGCCACCCACACAAGTAGCCTTTCAAATGTATCTCAGACCTGCCACTGCAGTGTCTGCACACGCAGTTTTTTACTGCCATGTCAACCTGGCAAGTACACCCACTTGCCAAGCCCTAACCTTCCTTTTTTACACATGCAAGGCACCCCTCAGGTAGACCCAAGGTACCCCCATGGACTGGGTGCAGTGTATATGAAAGGTAGGACATGTACTGGTGTGTGTGACATGTCCGGGTAGTGAAATACTGTGTATTTCCTTTTTCACTATTGAAAGGCTATCTGTCCCATAGGCTAACATTGGAGCTACTTTGTAACATCTTACAAGTATATCTCTCCACTGGGACAAGATAGAGAAATGGAGTGTAGGCTCTGTGAACTCAGAATTTAATAGCACATCTTTTTATGGAGATGGTTTTTATATTGTGTGTTTGAAAATGCCACTTTTAGATAGTAGGCATTTTCTTATTTAACCATTCTTTGTGCCTCTACTGGTTTGTGTACTGACTGTCTGGTTTTGGAGTGACAGGGGCTGGGGATGTGCATTCACTTTAGACAGCCACCGGGGGGAGGGTTGAGGTGTGTCCTGCCTTTCCTGGGGGACTCGGAGCTGAGCTAAATAGATCTTGGCTGCATTTAGAGTGGTGGGAGGAGTTTCACTTACACCTGAATAGGCAGTGGCTCCTCTGCACAATGCTGTCTCCACCTCCTGTAGCAATGCTGCACTAGAGAGGACGGAACAGGTTTGGACTGGGCTCAGACACCCTTCCAACAAAGGGAACAAAGATAAAATGGGGTATATGTAGTGAACCTTAAACCAGAGAATTAGATCACTTCTGGACTCAAGAGGAACCTTTTGCCAAGGAGAAGAGCTGGAGAGCTGTAAGGATGAGTACTGCCCCTTTGCTGTGTGCTGTGCTGGATTGGCCTGCAGTTGCTGCTTCTATCAAGGAAGAGGACAAAGACTGGAACGTTGTTGAGAACCAGCTTGAAGAAGAATCTCCAGGGGCCTTTGTGTGCTGGCCTCCTGTTCTGAAGTCTCAGGGACACAAAGACTTCACCACCAGCTCCCCTGAACTCCACTGCTGGGAGTTCTGGCCTGCCAGGAGGTGCCTATTCAAGTTTTGGGCCTCTGGAGGTTGTTCCTGCTGTTGGGAGCTGGAAGAAACTTAAAGAAAGCAAGGAAAACAACTCCAACGCCATCAGCGTCGCTGCCAGTGATGCTGTGACCTGCACCGAGGCCAGGGGCACCGCTCGTGAAGTGCACAACACACCACCCCGCATGCACCGCAGCTCCGACGCCCATCGATGCCTGCAGTTATTAGCCTTCCCAAAGCCAGCGCTTGCACCGACGCCGTCACTGCCAGCACCTGCATCCTGTTATCACAGAGCCGATAATCGACGAGGGTGACTTCACAGACTCTTAACTTCACATCACCTCACTGGAACCGATGCCTCACCGCCGATGCCGCTGTCTTCCCCTCTCCTCGACTCGACACGTCACCTCCTCGTGAGAGGCATCAACAACTGCCCTGCCAAAGTGGCATCAGCGACATGGCCAAAGAGCTGAAGCAATCATAGCCATCTTGGAGTACATGGAGCGGATTCAGGACTCCCACATGGCTGCCATGGCTGCCTACCACCGTAAAGTTGCTGCTGTGTTGCAAAACCAGCAGATTCTCCTCGCTGCTGTGTTGTCTAATGTTTTAGCACAGATGAATGTTGCTGCTGGCATGGGATCCACATCTTCTGCCCATGATGTGTGTGTGCCTCCCTCAGCTGCCACATCTACAACACCACCCTCACGGGAGACACTGCACACATCAAAGGAGGAAGATGTGGATGGTACCTCTTTCCGATGAAGATGTGTCCAGCAGCATTTATCTGTGTGTGAGCTCTGTGCCGATTAACATGCCAGGGAACATCGGCTGTCACTGTCCCCATTTTGACTTCGCCCTGTTCACCTTGACCATTTTTGGACTGTCAATGTGGCCTATCCTCCCTAATGACATTGTGGTGATCCTCCTGACTGAAGCACTCCTCTCCTCAACATGTCCCTTGACATGTTCCCCACATGGACTCTGTCTGGACATCCACTGGCTCTAAACATCCTTTGGGGATGTTGTCCAATGAACTTTACCTGTGAGCCACTTCAATATCAGTGACGGGCAGTGCAGATAAGAGCGCTTGGCGGTGGGGAGGAGTGACAGACGGCGAGAAAAAAATACAATTTAAAAAAAAGAATATCACTTACCTTGCGCTCGGCGCATCGCCGACTTGACGAAATTTTATTTTCCTTTGTCGTCGTCTGCCGACTCCACCCCTCCCCCTCCCACCACTCTTACCTGCACCAGCCACCGCTGTTCAACATTTGCACTTGTAAATAAATGCACTAATAATTACTACCTGCGTGTTGTGTGTCTCTAGGAGTCAGGACCAGGTTGGCAATTGGCCATTCTTGGAGGCAACTACACAAACTACTTGTCAAAGGGACATGTGTTTTGTGGAGTCTGGGACAATGCTAGGCAGTGAGAGTGTAACATATTTTGTGATCACTATTTTTGTGATGAGTAGCAATTACTTATTCAAGGTTGCAAGCATTAAGTTCAACTGGTGTCATGCAGTCACTGTGAATGGTGAATAAACTCACCCCACAAATGCCAGGTCCAACCATGGTTACTGTAAGCATACAACATTGGCCTGACAAGTAAATGTTGCAAGTGTGAGTGGGTAAAGGGGCCGCCATCAGTGTATAAATATAAAAACCTATTAATTGGGCAAATGATTTTGACCACAACATCCCTCCAATGCATGTTGCGTTAGCAACCCGCACATAGATATTGTATGTGAACACATGATTACCCTGCATGTAGAGCACAGCCAGTAGCTTGGCCTGAGGAGGGATGTTGGTGCAGCGATGTGATGTTGTCTGCAGCCTTGGCGCAATCTGATGCAGGGAGCGGACAATGGACTCCCGACTGAGCCTGTAATCGGCAATGACCTCCTCCTTCTTGAGGTCAGTGAGGGTTATCCTCTGGCGGTATGTCCGCTCCTTTCTCCTGCGCTGCCTCTGTGGTTGTGCTGGTGGTGGTCTTCTTGGTGCTCCTAGCTGCAATAGCAGTAGATCCATGGCATAGTTAAGCTTGTCAAATTGCTTGGGGTCTGTTCTGCTTTTCTACCAGTGTACTAGCATCATTTTTAAGACCACCTTTTCCTTAGCAGTAACAAAATGCCACTAATGGGACTTAGCAGCTGTTTTTGAAAAGTAGCGTCCTTCCTGAAAATCATTGTACATGTGGCAGCATAACTGGCGTAGAAAAAAATAGGCGCTAGCAGTGGAAAAGTGACGCTAATGGGCTCTAGCGCAATGTTGTAAATATGGTGCTAAAAAAAATGCAGCGGCGTCAACAAAAGTGACGCTGCTGAAGCGTACACTCCTTGTACATATGCCCCTTAGTTTTTGCTGCCCTCTAGACTCTGCATACTTTACCATTAGTAACCAGTGCTAAAGTGCTTGTGCTCACTCCTTAATCATGGTAGAATTGGCATGTACCCATTTGACATATTTAATTTACTTGTAAGTCCCTAATACAATGGCACTACCTGTGTCCAGGGCCTGTAAATTAAATGCTACTAGTGGGCCTGCAGCACTGATTGTGCCACTCACTTAAGTAGCCCTTTAAACATGTCTCAGGTCTGCCATTGCAGCCCGCATGTGCAGTTTTAAAATACCATTTAGAACTGGCAAAATAAACCTTTCGCCAGGCCCAAACCTTCCTTTTTAACATGTAGAAGGTAGGCCCTGGACAGCCCAGAGGTCAGGGTGCCGTATATTTAAAAAGTTGAACATGTACTTTTTAGGTTTACATATCCTGGTAGTGAAAAACTCTATGTAATTTTCACTACTGCAAATCCTACCTCTCCAATATGATAACATTGTCTTACCTTATTACATTTAATAAGCTGTAACTTCCAAATAGGAACATGTAACCAGTTCATGTTTAATGTCTTTGGAATTGTAATTGGTAGAAAGTCATCCTTTTGCCCTGTTCACCCCCATTTTTTGCTGAATGAGACTGGTGGTAATTGACTCTGACTGTGCCCTAGGCTCTGCTGGCAGGCCCAGGCTAGTTCTATGTTTAAAATATATAGGGTGCACTATGTATTAGGGTACATGTACAATTGGCCTGACAGAGCCTTAAGTCCCTAGTAGATAATAGGGTAAGGGAGATTAATCTACCTGTAAGTCCCTAGTAAAAATAGAGGTTTTGAAGATTTTATGCACTTTGCATGTGTGCACTGCTGAGTGGCTATCTGTCATTTTCATTTTAAATGCAGCCTTGCACACTGCCTTTAAAAGTAAATTCTTACAATTGGCATGACCTACCCTATGAGTCCCTAGGAGATAATTGGGCTGGTAATTGAAACTACCTATAAGACCCTAGTACATAGTAGGGTATGGATGTTTAGAGGCCAGCACCTTTTTTGCACTTGCATGCGTGCACTGCTGAGTGCCAGAGTTCATATTAAAATCAGCCCTTCTCCGCAGCACCGCTTTTAAAAGTAAATGTACTGCAAACTCGACTTTGGTGCTAACGGCACTTTAGAAATGATAATCTATATTATTTTTAAATATTAGGTACCGCCAAGGTCTCTCCTAGGTGTCCCTGGGGTGTGGGGTCATGCAACTATAAGCAGGGACATTATAAAAGATGTTTTACAAACCCTGGTGAAGGAAATCTGCCATTATATTTTATCCCTATTTTAGAAACTAGTCCCATCGGCTAACATTGCAATATTTTATGCATGCATAATTATTGCTAGGAAGGAAATAAATATCATTTAAAGATTTAACTTAATGGTATTGATACATCCAACAGATTGCTATTGTTGAATGTACCATAACTTGTACACAAAATAAGTTATAAGACTTTCTTTTCTGTGAGCCAAAATCCAGCCTCCCTGCAGTCTTCCCTGATTGGTCAGGTCTAACAGGATTAGCCAGGCTGCCTTGATTAGGTGATACGTGCCTTGGCTGAGCAGAGGTTATCTGATGGAGGGAGTTCTGCAGCTGCAAAGGAATGCCTGAGCAGGAAAAGGGGCCATAAAGCATGAGCTTCAAAGAAGAGCAGGACAGGCTAGAATGCCATCCAGGCCCATCCCCTCTTCCTGCCAGATGGAAGACTTAGGGGAGGAATTTGCAGATGTGAGGAGGGGGAGCTTATGGAAATGAGCTACACTGTGAGTTGGTTTAGCAAGCTCTTACTGCTCCGCTGAGACTTCTGCCATGAAGGATTTTGGAGGACTAGTGTTTCCTGGGACAAGAAGATGCCACACTTTGGAGGAAGTGGTCATGCGGCTGGGTGGCACCCTGCATCCCATTGGTCAGGAGTGCTCCTGTCCTGATGCCCAGAAGCTGAGAATAAATATAAGAGAGGGGCATCGCCTCTCAGATCTCCTGCCTGAAACTACAAGGAAAAGAAGGACTGCCCTGATGGAATCTGAATTTGCAACCAAAAGCCTGCAATCTGAATGACTGCGCCTGCTGCACAATTTGGTACTACAGCCCTGGGGACTGTGCCTTACTTCAATAAGGATTAAGGAGTGGATTCCATGCAGCTATAGATTAACAGAGACCACCTGCATCAACTCCACCAAGAGTCCCCAGCCTGGAGAGTGTCCAGTGGACTTTTAAGGATTTGTCCAAGTGCATTGTGGGAACTGTGGTCCAGCCCTTCCAGAGACCATCCAGGTGATTACAGACCTTTGGATTTGTGGTTTGGACACTTTGAACCCACACTGAGGCCTTCAGGAAGGACCTCTTGAAGTTTGGAGAACTTTTGGGAACAAAACGCCATAAGGTGACTGACCCGACCGCGAGATACAAGCCAAGTGCCTTCAACAGCGACCCGGCCAGGCTTTCAGGTTCATCCCGTTGAAAGCTCTGGAGCTCCGGACTTCCAGGATTTGACCACCGGGGCCTCGCAGAAAGTCAAGCTGGCGAACCATCTCCGAATTTGGCCTGCCGTGAATGATCGAGGGTGATCAGAAGAAAAAGCTCCAGAAAGTTTCTAAGTGTGAAGATAAAACTTTGACCGGGGCCTCCCGCTTAGTGTATCCAACCAGAGCTCCATCGCTGTCAGCCTTAAACTTTTGACTCTGTCCCTGGCAAGTGCAACCAGATGTCCCAGGCAATATAGGTTTTTAAGCACTATAAAGTGGTTAATCTTTGAAAATTCCTATCTCTGATTCCCTACATTGGATTTTTGTCATTTTGGTGTCTATTTGTTCATAAAAATATTTTCTATTTATATAAATTGGTGTGGGATTTTTGTTATGTGTTGTGTCTTACTTATTTGATGTATTGGTGTTTTTAAAAGCTTTTAGCTACTGTCTCCTTAGTAGGCCTAACTGCTCGTTGTCAGCTATAAAGGGTTGCGCAAGGGGCTATTTTACTGAGAACTTTACTGGACCCTATACTGTGTTAGTGGACTTGTTGCTAGTGGTAGGTGCATACTTACCCCTACCAATTACCCACTATCCAACAGTAATGAAAAATCCTCTCTTATGGTAAAATTGTATTTTAAATTACAATTTTGAAAATGCCACTTATAGAAATGTTTTGTAGTTTACAGTACCCAGTTCCTCGAGGGGATACTGGGTTGCTCTGTTATAATCGACTTTTAGAAAATTGGCATTTTCCTGCCTTAGCCATTTGGTGCCTGCAGCCTGTCTCTGGGTCACATGACTGGGTGTAGCTAACAGTTGGGCTTTGTGAATTCCTCCCAGACAGCTACACACAATAGAGGAATTAGGTGTGCCTGAATGGGCCATCACTGGCATGATGGGAAGGCGGACTGGGCACAGCCCTACTTACACTTGAATAGGCTGTGTCCTGCCTCCACACAAAGGGCTGCATACTCCTTGTAGTAAGTCTGGAGAAAGGGCTGGGGAGGCAGGAAACCTGCACACTTCAAAAGGAAACCTCTAGAAGCTTCTCCCACTTCAATGGAGGCACCAGGTATAAATATTGGACTTCAGACATCAACCCTGGTGCCATCTCTCCTTCAGGAAGCAGCTCAAGACCTGGCTGTTCGAGCAGTAACTTACCCCCTCCCCCAGCGCCTTGAGACCCTCCCGGGTGAGTAGCGCGCTCTATAAATGCCGTGATTGATTGATTGATTGAACCCTTCAATACCCTAATGGACCTGGGGAGACTGTGCCAAGAAGAATGACTGCTGTGCTGTTGAAAGGTCTGCCACTCACATGGACTGCTGCCCTGCTGGACTACTGCCTAGCTGTATTGCTGCCTGCTGGATTGCTGCCCTGCTGTCCACCTGCCTGAGTCAGAAGGATTGGACCAGCACCTAAACCCAGGACTCCCACAGTGACTCCAAGGGCTAGCCTCCTGTTCAGAGCCACAGAGACATAACAGGTTCCCAACCACCTGAACCAGCACCCAGATCCAGCTGGACTAAGATCCTGACTCCCAAGTGGTTCCCTTTAGGATCCTTTGTGTGGCCTCAGTGGAGATGAACTGAAGTTTTTGAGCTTCTTCATGACCACAAACTGGTGTGTGGGTGTTGAAAATTTGTCGCTCGCACTGCCTGCCAACAGTTCCTTCAACCCGACGCTTCACTCTACAGCCTCGAGCACTCACAGGCAAAGCCACACCGAAGCCCCAGCCCCACCGTTCATCACAACAACTGGATCTTTGCGCTACATGATGACCATCTGCGATGCCAGACCTACTCTTTGCTACATCGACGATTGTCCGCAAAGCTTCCCTGCTCCTCGCAGGCCCCTCCACTGCTAACGGGACTCTTTTAGCTGGACTGAGAATTTAACTTTTTAGTGGGACTAACCTGGTCCCTGTATCCGGCCTGCACTTCAACACGGTCGGCCTGAACTTGTGACTTTCTCCCGGTCTCACACAACCAGATAGGCGCGAGTGTCAACGTTGTGCTTTTTTTAATTATTTTCACCTAATTGCATATCTCCGGTTCTACTGACTGGATATTTGCTCTATTTTTCGAAATTGGTGCAGGATTTTTCTTGTGTTGTTTTTACTTTTTTATTGTTTAAAGTGCTGCATAAATACTTTACACATTGCCTCTAAGTTAAGCCTGATTGCTCTATGCCAAGCAACCAGGAGTTTGCGCATAGGTTAATTTAAGGTTTGCCTGTGCCTCATCCTGACAAGGATCATGGTTGCTGCTTGAATAGGGTTACACCCCCCTCAACCAGTAACCCAATTTCTCACACCATGAAACTTAGATAGACTTCAGCTGTACACCTTAAAGAACCTTTTTTTAAGAACCAGACGTGTGACTGTAGATTGATGCTTTGTCCTAAAACCTATCTTTTTATGCAGAAGCAATAACCAGGTTGGCCGACATTCTCCTCTGTCTCAGTCATAGAGGCCATAGCATCAAGCTTACTTTAACCTGTATCATTCACACTCTGGCTGGGGTGTCAAAAGAACGATACTTCTGGTCATTTCCTACTGATCCATGTGACTTCCTGTTTTGTGCAGATTGTTCTTCTACACCAGTATGTCGCTGTTTTATTTTATTAAGAACCCACCACTTACTTTTTGTTTTTATTTTGTAATGGAAAACGCAAAAGTAGTTGTCACGTTTAATAAATGTCCAGCAATCAATAATGAGCTAACATTGCATTAACTTTCAAATTGTTTTGCGTGCTGTCTTTGCTACATTCCATTGCTTCGTGTCTGGTTTTACTTAAAGCAAATTCACTCTGTTTTCATAAACATCCTTAAACAGATCTGAAGCAGAGATCGCTGCACATTATCGGTTAGGATGCTCCGAACTGAAAGAACAATATGGTTGCAATTATTTTACAGAATGGTCAACTCCAGTACGTGCCAATTCCCGGTAAATTTGCTCGACCCACCAGAAGAACAATCTGAGACAAACTGGTTTTCAATCCTGGATTGTTGCAGATCCATTCAATTGTTTGCGGCATTGTGTACAAAAAAAACAAAAAAACTTTGGGCCTCATTTATGTAAACTTTTGCGTTGCTGCAACAAAACAACGATGTAACAGTTTTTGCTGCGCCCTCCTTGTGACACGATGGTTGCGCTGTATTTAATGTATGGCACTCCATGTCGCAAGGAAAGACAGATACATCAGGAATCCTGACGTATTTGTAAGCGCAAAAGTCACGCATTGCTGGAGTTGTGTCGCAAGCATGACGTAACTCCAGCAATGCGTGGGGGAGGCCTATCCTTAATGCACTGCGTCACCCTTACGCCTGCCAAGAGGCAGGCATAAGGTTTTGACGCAATGGCATCCTAGAATTGGCGCACTAATGCGCCACTTCTACAAGACTTTTATGCATATATTATACCTGGCGCAGATATAATGTGGCGCAGGGGTTTACAAAGTGATGCATCTGCCTAGATGCGTCACTTTGTAAATAGGGTGTAAAGGGGTTAATTTTTTACGCCGCCGGTGTGTCACAAAAAGTGACGCACCGGAGGCGTAAAAGTGTCACAAGGGTTCATAAATAAGACTCTTTGTCTGTAACATAAGTAATGCTCCCAGTTTTTGACATTTCCATCTGTATTTATACATATTAATTTTTTGCTTATTTTATCTGTATTGAGCCATGATTTTTTGGTGCTTAGTGTAAAAAATGATGCTGCAATGAATCGGTATATTACCATGTAAAAGACAAATGTTTAATCATGTTTGAAAGTTCAGTGAGTTTTGGTCATTTACAGAACAATACAGCCGTCCGAAATCATTTGCATTGTAGTACAGTTTAAACAGCTTTACTACTGTAGTTATGTCAACTTTATTAGGTAACCTATTTTCCTTTTTTTTTTTAACTCCCCTCCCTACCTGTCTGTCTGCACAGCTTTTGACCTAGCACCAACGACTGACAGTAATGAGAATTATCCTAATCTAAACGTATTTATTTTTTACTCCATCTTAAATTCCCATGTTCTCCAATAACTTTATCATAATTCAACATTATTATCTTATTTTTATAACTCCGTTGTATCATGTTTGTTTCTACTTTCTATCTGTGAGTGAACCTCAAGAAAAGATCTTTCTTAAACAGAGAGATTTATGCAAGTAATGAATTTAACCACTAGATGGTAGCACACCACTGTTGTATATATTTTAAAAGCGAGATCAATGTTGTCAGTCTAGGAAACAGGCATGCTATCTCTCACTTTACTGCGATTAGGGTTGTGTTTTTTCAGGTAGGATTGGAAACTGGATAATCCACCCATTTCTTTATGTTATCATTTAGGCCAGCAGCAGGAGAGATGTCTGCCTTACATAGTGTGCGCGTACCTAGGAGTCAATTCAGTTAGGAGTAGTACTACAGGAGGGCTCTTTTACATACTCTGTCACATGTGCCTTTGTGAATCAGCTCCAAAATGTTCAGCTCTCTATTAGTTAAAGTACAAAGGAGCAGGTCCTCTCTATTTATAATAACTGTGTATGTCATAAACAGATTGCAGGCTGGTCTGGCAGGGCTCTGCAAGAGCCTGTCAGCACAGCACTGACTTTCTGCTCTGATGCAGAACAGGGGACAGGTTCTGGAGAGGAGGAGAGGGTAGTAGGAGTGGCTAGCACAAACTCAGATATATATATATATATATATATATATATATATATTCACTGAAAAAACCATAGGTTTTAGGGACAGTTATAGTTACTTGGACATTGCACTCGTACAAAACCCGTGAAATTCCCCGTTATAGTTAGTTCAGCTAACTATAACTCACGCCCGCAATGCACTGCTGATGACGTCACATATTACATCACTCATGACAAAGGTTTTTTAAATGCTAATTTGTAACTATAACGTGTCTGAAACCTATGGTTTTTTCAGTGAATTTCAAAGGTTTTTTAAATGCTAATTTGTAACTATAACGTGTCTGAAACCTATGGTTTTTTCAGTGAATTTCAAAGGTTTTTTAAATGCTAATTTCTAACTATAACGTGCCTGAAACCTACGGTTTTTTCAGTGAATTTCAAAGGTTTTGTAAATGACAATTTTTAAATGTATTAATTGTTATATTAATTTTTTTCATACTGATTTACTACATTTTTAGAAACAATTTATTTTTACATATTTTATTTTTTAAATTACATTGTAATTACATTATACATTACATTACAAAAATACTTTCTCAGAATGAATTACTTTAGTTTAAATACTTTGCAGATAGGCAATAGACTTTTAAGTACAGTAGTTACAGTTGTTGCAATGGGCAACACATTTTCAAACACAATGCAACATTCAGCTCAATGTGAATTTCTAGTTAAATGCAATTAGTTACTTTATGGATTACTTTTGTAAACACAGGACTGGATCCTAGATTCAGTCCTGGTAAATCTCCTGTAAACAGTTGAGTAAAAGCGTTTTGGTTACAGTCGTGATTTTTAAGGAATATTATTGTATTTTAAAAGTTGACACAGAAACTTTTTCTCATAGAATCACCAATGTTATCCTATGGAAGGAAATTCACTTAGCAGGTAAAAACTGTTATCGTTACTTTTTCTTACTCAGTGTTGGATCCTGGATCCAGCACTGGTGCATCTCCTGTAAACAGTTGAAAGAATGCGTTTAAGTCATACAGGCGATTTTTAAGGAATATTTGTAGTTTGTGAAAATCAACACTTTGAAACTTTTTGCTGAAAACCAGTCAATCTTAGCCTATGAAGGAAATTCAAGTTACCGGTAAGTACGGTTAAAATTACTTTTGAGGATCAGTACTGGGCTGAAAGATGCAGCACTGAGGTCTCTCCTGATAACAGGTGAGTAAATCGGAATTCGTATTTCGGCTGATTTTAGAGGAATATTTTAAAGTTCCAAAACTCCACACTTAGAAGAATTTCCAAGTGAAACCAGTCAATGTTAGCCTATGGAAGGAAATTCAAGTTACTGGTAAGTACGGTTAAAATTACTTTTCAGGACCAGTACTGGGCTGAAAGATGCAGCACTGAGGTCTCTCCTGATAACAGGTGAGTAAATCAGAATTCGGATTTCGGCTGATTTTAGAGGAATATTTGTATGTTTCAAAAATCAACACTTAGAAACTTTTTCAGCAAAAAGCAGGCAATGATATCCTATGGAAGGAAATTCAAGTTACTGGTAAGTACGGTTAAAATTACTTTTGAGGATCAGTACTGGGCTGAAAGATGCAGCACTGAGGTCTCTCCTGATAACAGGTGAGTAAATCGGAATTCGTATTTCGGCTGATTTTAGAGGAATATTTTAAAGTTCCAAAACTCCACACTTAGAAGAATTTCCAAGTGAAACCAGTCAATGTTAGCCTATGAAGGAAATTCAAGTTACCGGTAAGTACGGTTAAAATTACTTTTCAGGACCAGTACTGGGCTGAAAGATGCAGCACTGAGGTCTCTCCTGATAACAGGTGAGTAAATCGGAATTCGTATTTCGGCTGATTTTAGAGGAATATTTTAAAGTTCCAAAACTCCACACTTAGAAGAATTTCCAAGTGAAACCAGTCAATGTTAGCCTATGGAAGGAAATTCAAGTTACTGGTAAGTACGGTTAGAATTACTTTTCAGGATCAGTACTGGGCTGAAAGATACAGCACTGAGGTCTCTCCTTATAACAGGTGAGTAAATCGGAATTCGTATTTCGGCTGATTTTAGAGGAATATTTGCACAATGGTGAAGGGAGGGGGCGGGGCCTGAGGTGACATCTGTGCAAACGCGCCCCGTTGCGCGTTTTAAGTTGGGGGATTAAGTCCCCTTGAATCCTGAGGGTCCCTAGGGGCCAACTAGCCCACCAGGAACCTCCAATATGCGCCAGGGGCTGCGTTGCAGAGACGTGTAGAGAGGCCACACCCCTTTTACACCTCTCTGCAACGCAGCTCTGTGGCGCTTTCTGGATGTACCTGTTGGGCTAGTTGGCCCTCAGGGACCCTCAGGATTGAAGGGGATTTAATTCCCCATCTTAAAACGCGCCACGGGGCCTGTTTGCACACATGTCACCTGAAGCCCCGCACCCTCCTTCACCACTGTGCAAACGCGCCCCGTGGCGCATTTTAAGTTGGGGGATTAAGTCCCCTTGAATCCTGAGGGTCCCGGAGTCCAACTAGCCCACCATATACCTCCAAAAGCGCCACAGAGCTGCGTTGCAGAGAGGTGTAAAGGGGTGTGGCCTCTCTACACGTCTCTGCAACGCAGCCCCTGGCGCATATTGGAGGTTCCTGGTGGGCTAGTTGGCCCCAGGGACCCCCAGTATTCAAGGGGATTCGTTCCCCTCTGCAAACGCGCCAGGGGCGCGTTTGCAGAGTGGTGAAGGAAGGGGCGGGGCCTGCGGGCCCGATCGTTTAAAAAAAAAAAAAAAATTTGTCCCCTGAAGGGGGCTGTGTGGCCCCCTTCCTTTTTCCTGTTTTTATGCCCTGGGGACCCCATCCCCCAGGGCCTTACCCCTTTTTTAAATTTTTAATTAAAAAAAAACGGGAAGGGGGCCGCGTGGCCCCCCTTCCCTGGGCCTGTATTGGCCCCGGGGACCCCATCCCCGGGGCATGGCCTTTTATTTTTATTCTTTGGAGGGGGCTGCGTGGCCCCCTCCTCTGGCCATTTAAGGCCCCGGGGACCCCATCCCCCAAGGCCGGCCTTTCCATTTTTTTTAATTTTTTAATTTTTCTTTTTTGGGGAGGGGGCCGCGTGGCCCCCTCCTGGGCCACTACTTGCCCCGGGGACCCCATCCCCCGGGGCTGGCCCTCTCCGTTGGGGACTGTGGGGGTCCCCAATCCCCCACAGTCCCGCCGGCTCCCCACGTCCCTTGGGAGCCGGCATTGCTTTCCACATGGGGAGCAGCTGACATGCTGCTCCCCATGTGGAAAGCAATGTGCTTGGATATTGGAAGAGAGAGCAGGTTTCCCTGCTCTCTCTTCCAATATCCAAAGCAGTTTGCTATGGCAGGACGGGAGCCGCGAGGCTCCCGTCCTGCCATAGCAAACTACAGTGTCCCGGGGTAGGCACCCCGGGACACTGCAGGAGCCGGCCCTGGGGGTGGCGGTCCCCAGGGCCATCAAGGGCTCCAGGAGGGGGCCGCGCGGCCCCCTCCCTACATCAGCATAGCCCCGGGAGGTGGTGGTCCCCGGGGCTTCGGGGTCCAAAACGGACCCCCATTTTAATTTGTTAGTGCCCCGGGGAGGTGGCGGTCCCGGGCGTGTGGGGGCTGGAGCCCCCACACAGGTTGTTAAATTAATTTAAAAAAGCCCCGGGAGGTGGTGGTCCTCGGGGCTGCGGAGGGCTCAGAGCCCTCCCGCACCATTTTTAAAAAGCCCCGGGGGTGGCGGTCCCCGGGGCTTGGGGGCCCTTGAGGCCCCCACACATTAAATTATCCCCCCACCATGCCCCCGGGACTTGGGCCACCCGGGGCCAATTAACATCGAAGCGCGGAGACCGCGCTCGATTTTTTTCGGCAGGATTCGCGCACCCTAAGCGCATCCTGCCGATTTAAAAAAAAAAAATGCTTTTGCCCAGGGGGTCCTTGTGGGACCCCCTGAGCAAGCCTAGGGGTTAGGGTGTTTCTACCCTGCCCCCTTTGTGCGTTTGCGCACTTGTTTCTTTTTTTCTCGGCGGGATCCGCGCACCCTAAGCGCATCCCGCCGATTTAAAAAAAAAAAATCTTTTTCTGCCCAGGGGTCCTTGTGGGACCCCTGAGCAGACCTAGGGGTCAGGGTGTTTCTACCCTGCCCCCTTTTGCGCTTTGCGCACTTGTTTCTGTCCCTCGGTTCTACCGAGGGATAAAATGGCTGCCAACACTTCTTGATTTGGAGTGTTGACAGCCAATTAGCATGCAGCTCGTGATCGGGAGGGTACGCGGATCCGACGCGCCCATAGATATATATGTGATTTTAATTGTGAATTTCTCAGGAACTACTGAACGGATTTACACCATTTTAGCAAAAGGCACCAGTCTGAACCAAGGGCTACCTCTTTGCCAAATTTGGGGTAATTCCGTTCAGCAGTTCGGGCTGTAGCTGCGACTAAAGGTTTTGGGGAAAACGTGTTTTGGGACCCCCCTTTTTTCTCGGCCCCCGCTTGACGTATCACCCCGAGACTTTCAGGGTAGGAGCGGACCGGAGCGCCCCAACAAGTTGGAAGCTTTCGCGAAGATTCGTCAACCGGCGCCAACGTTATTGCAAATAGAATGTCGCGGATTTCCTATGGATAATAGGTCCTAACTATAACTATCTACTGGCGACCGCCAGTAGATAATATATATATATATATATATATATATATATATATATATATATATATATATGTAATGAGAAATGCAAAAAGAGTTGCCTCTAGGTGGGATGCACTCCCAGGTGGAAATTACGCCAAAGCAAGGGCACACGCCATGAACAAAGTCCTTTTCTGGTTTCCTGCCAGACGCGTTTCGGGCCAACGCCCTCTTCAGTGGCAGACCATGTGACGTGACGGCGTGCGGCAACCACCAGTAAATCCCTGTAATAATTATGCTCAGGTGAACCACCTGAAGCAATGCTTCCTGGGACTGGTGGTTCAGTAAAACCCAAGTGGTTCGCCGCCGGCACTCACATTCAAAAATGTCTTTAAAAGGATTGCCGATGTTCGAGCCGGCACCCCTGCATATAACAGGCACCTCCTGTTCCACAGTTAGCTGCCCCAATAAAGCAGCCGCGGACCCGCAAGTGTTTCGCAGTGGTGCCATATATATATATATATATCAAACACAGTTCAAATAGAGCGCACACTCAAACGACCTCTGCTAGTGCAAATTGGCTTTATTCCTCAGATTGCAACGCGTTTCGGCAGAAACTGCCTTGATCACACCGTGTGTTTATAGTTGTCTAGCACATTTGGTTATTTTATTTGGACTGCTTTGGAATTTGCAACTTGGCGAATGAAATTCTGAATGGCTTTCATGGTACACGGCCATATGACAAATATGACATTTGTGGATTTTTCTAACACCGATTTCCACAATGCAATGTAGCACCTACTTAGGTCATCAGTGTTGTGACAGCACTTGACAGCAACATTGGAATGCTTCTATGACACGGTGTCATGTCACTCATAATTGCTTTTACACAAAGCAATTCTTCATATTCGAACTCAACGACCACCTACACGTGGCTATTTGCATATGACTGCACCAGATGTTTAAACCACCAATGTAGAACTTACAATATTACAACTAGTATGGTGTGTTTCTTCACTAGGAGCATGCAATTCGCAGCACTGCACATCACAAGATGGCCGCCACAGCAACTGTTTGACACTCATACAGTCGCGCGTGCCACATGATTTGAACTCCAATTGTGATATTGCAATCAGTATTTACGAGTATGTATGGCAATATACTGTTTTTTGTTTTTAGTCATGACCAAAAATTTGTGTCACAATAATGTTTGTAAATAAGATTTCTGACTGAAAGTAACAATGGAGTAACATACATTTGAATATGGCCGCCGTTGTCACACTGCCATCTCCAGCAATTGTGATCAACAATCCTTTGTTTATTTCATTTGTCTATGTATTGTACGTCCATTCACTTGCTCAGCATGTGATCAAGGCAGTTTCTGCCGAAACGAGGTGTGATCAAGGCAGTTTCTGCCGAAACGCTTTGCAATCTGAGGAAAAAAGCCAATTTGCACTAGCAGAGGTCGTTTGAGTGTGCGCTCTATTTGAACTGTGTTTGATACTATTGCCCGGCCGTGGTTCCGCCGGCATTGTGCACCACCTGTCACAACCATACACATGTTTACATTTTGCACAATTTGCACAATTAAGGATTTGGCAGCTGGACTCTTTGAAAGTCATGAAATTCTTGAACTTGCACTTTAATGTATATCGCATCTTTTGGTGCTGACAGCAACATATATGCAGTGCTCTGTTAACATGGCTTTAGACATCGACAAACTTGTCAAAACATGTTTTTAGGAACCTTAAAATATGGGGGATGTCTTAACGTGTGAAGATTAATTTAAACATCAGGTTTATTTCCCCCGTTTTGTTCATTGTCAATCTATTTTTAAATAGTAGAGCATAGAATCCAATGTAGTTAAAGATAAAGTTTTGCTACAAATGTGTACTTTACCTAAATTTTGTTTCAAGACTAATGATATTATTGGTTGTAAATGATTCTTCTTATTTCGCTAATGTTTGTAGGAAAATCTGTTTCGCTGTTTTCCATGAATGTAAATATCGGTGCATAATGCTGGGATTTGGAAGTAAAAAAGAGGACACACGAAAAAAGTAAAAAAGAAATAGTCCACTTAGGAAAATGAGTTAGGTTCCTTTAACAGCAACAGAATGTTTTTTTAACAGGGGGAGGGTCCAACCAACCCCTCTATAAACACCAATGTCACTACACACACTTTGACCCAGACGACATATTTTGCACTGTTTGCACTTTGCATCAAGGAAAATGAAAAAATAAAAAGGACTTTTGCAACTAGCTACCTGATGTGAGTCGCTGTCTCGAGTGCCTCCTTTCTGTGTTCTTCCATGATGGCGGCGCAATGTGAGTGGAGGTAGTCACAGAATCTCTCTTTCCTTTAAAACGTGGTGTCGGACCACGAAGGATGAGCACCCGAACGCGGAGCGGCTGACCTGGCTTACCGACGCCTGTGTGGTGCATTCCTGTAACGGTGCCTGCTTCCGGGACGAAACCTTCGTGTGAAGAAAGGAACGCGGCTGCTCTGTGGCATACGGCGAGGTAGGAGACGACGGGGTGAAGCGGGCTGTTGGTGACTCAGGGTGGTTTTCTCCAGAGGGGGGCACAGAGAGTCTTCGCCACAGCAATCCTGCTCGGAGTCAACTAATCCCTCGCCGTCAACGCAGGATAGAGCTGCTCCTTGTAAAACGATACTGAAGATTTCAGCGTCCTGTAGTTTGGTCTCCGGGGGAAATATGACCAAGGAGACTGTGTAAACTGGAACAGTCTCCATAAAATATTGTTGTCAGTATCCCCAGCGGAGTAGTGACAGTGACATCACTTTCATGTTAGTAAACCTGCAAAGCAAATGTATTAGTATACAGTGCAATTCCGTGACTGGTTAAAGGAACACTAACACGTAAATTAAAAACCTAAAATTTAACAAATCTAACCATTGAAGATTGTCAGAGAGATAATCGGCAACATGGCGGACCACTGGACTAAACGAGAACAATTCTTAAAAGATATGTTTGACGAAGAAGGTGAACTAACTATGACACATAGTAAATTGAGTACCAACAAATTAGGAACAGCAAGCACGCCAAAACAGCTTTTGAAGGAATTAGAACAAGCCAGAATTACTGAGATAAATAAATGGTGGGAAAGTGTAACACTAAAAAAATATATTGATTGCAAACGAATTCCCAGAGGCTTGAGAATCTTTGTACTGCCAACCCTGAGTGATTTAGATCCAGACCTCCTCTCAAAATGGCAACTGGACACAACTGAATGCTCCATGAATTTGATAAATACATTAATCGTACATGCTGAAAGAAGATTAACTCAAACCATGGAGAAAGTTAAAGAATTGGAAAAATCCCTGGAACAGTTCAAGGAAACACCAGAGGGTACCAAACTATTTGAAGATCTTGAAAAAAGATTAGATAAACACGAGCAAGAGGTACAAAATAAGAAGATTCGCAAGTTCCAGCGAGATAGAATAGATTATGCCACAGGGAGAGTCTATACTTTCGCAAGGAAGTTTGATGCTAATTATAGCAAACAATCTATGGATCGAATACACGAACAGGAACAAACAAGAATGTCAAGTGCAGAGAGCTCAGAGGTGAGCTCAGGAGACGAAGGAATGTTGAGTGGGAGACCAAGGGTGGATTTTTCCGGGGAGATGCGGCTCCTACGGATGACAACGCGAGGCAGAGGACGGGGCTTCCCCCAAAAAATAGAACACCAGCAAAAAGAACCAGACGGGGGCGCAAGAAACAAGCCCAAAAAAACAACAAAAAAGTAAAAATGAAAACACTTCCTCCAGATGTCTCAAAACAAGATGACTTAGTAATCAATCTGTCATCAAGAAAATTAACTCCAAAACATCTGAATTTATTGACTAAAGGATTAACATTCTGCCCTTCTGTTGCAATGGACCTAGCAATGTCTAGAGTTGATCTCTACAAATTTTGCCGCAAGTTAAAACTAAAAAAATACTTTGCAAATATTCCCAGGAGGCCCATTGAACAACTCAATCAAGATACACTCTCGCCACTAACCTTGATTGACATTTTTCCATTAAGATTATTACATGGTTTAGAGATTGAAAGCAATGCTGACATTGCCACAACTACTACGGAAACAATGACGGATATACAGTTATGTGAGGAGATGGCTATTGCAACCAATTTGTCCGTCAGCAGTAACTGCAAAAACCGATCCAGATTCTGCCCACAATTACCAGCTGGGAATAGGGTGGATATATTTCAAGAGCTAATGACAGAGGAGTTGCGAACCATTTATATCATGGAAAGGAAGAAGAATCAGCAACGACCGTCAAACATGACCAAGGATGATCAATGGGCACTAAATGATCTGAAAATGGATAATGATATTGTAATAAAACCCTCTGATAAAGGGGGGAATGTAGTGGTAATGGACTCTCAAAAATATTAATTTGAAGTCAAGAGACAGCTAAACGATGTGGACAATTATGAAAAGCTCAAAGAAGATCCAACACCAATAATTATGAGCTTATTTCATAGTATGCTTCGTGGATGGCACAGAGATGGTTTGTTGGATGATAATGAATTAGATTACCTCCTTATACTATGTCCTATCAAACCAATGATATATGTGTTACCGAAGGTTCACAAAAGTTTGGAAAATCCTCCAGGGCGCCCTATTGTCAGTTCCTGTGAGTCGCTTCTGGAGAATACCTCGAGATTTCTGGATATCTTTCTCTTTCCATACGTGCAAAACTTACCTTCCTATATCCGGAATTCAATGGACTTTCTAAATCGGATAGCTGGCATCCCTTGGAAAGAAGACTACACAATGGTGACCATCGATGTAGTCTCACTATATACATCAATCAAACATGAGGATGGCAACAACGCCTGCAAATTCTATCTCCGTTCAAGATCTCTGAGTGTTTCAGGACAGACCAATATGATTTTAGAAATGCTGAATTTCTGCCTCACAAATAATGTTTTTATCTTTGATAAAAAGTTTTACAGACAGAGCAAAGGAACTGCGATGGGGACTTCCTTTGCGCCCACGTATGTGAACTTGACGATGGGCATGTGGGAAGCGGAACACATTTGGTCTTACGCAAACAAAAGAGTGATGGAAAAAGCTATATTCTGGGTGCGTTATATAGACGATTTCTTTTTAATCTGGGAGGGTAACACAGAAGAATTGAATGCCTTCCTTAAATCCCTCAATACAAACGCATTCCAGTTGGAGTTTACATATAACACCAGTAAAACGGAGATAGATTACCTGGATATCCATATCTATATAAAGGAACAGAAAATATGCACAACACTCTTCCGCAAGCCCACTTCCTGTAACAGTATCCTATTGGCAAACAGCTCCCACCCAAAATGTCTGAAATGGAGTGTCCCCTATGGGGAGTTTCTCTGAGCACGAAGGAACTGCTCAGAGGAACAAGAATTTTTGGAACAGATTGACCAAATGTACAGAAGATTTCTTGGGAGAGGTTATCCTATGGTGGTATTGGATGATGCAAAAACAAGGGCTATGAAGAAGAAGAGAGAGTCCCTTTTACTTCCAAAAAGCATCAATGAGAAGCGAAGAGATCGAACAGAGGAGGATGTAATCAGATATATTACACAATTTAACATCTCCAGTAACATGATAAGAGATGCTCTGCGAAATCATTGGAAGATACTATCCACAGATGAAGATCTAAAGGCATGCACATCCAACCATCTTAGAATATCCTACAAAAAAGCACAGTCACTTGGGGACATTCTGACGCACAGCCACTGTCAGAAAACAGATAAAAGTGGGAGCAAGAGCCAGTGGTTAAGAATGAGTGGCTTTTACAAATGCCCCAAATGTAAGGCGTGCAAACATGGCCAAAACCGTCAGGAAGTCAATAACCTGATAGGAGAGAAAATCAAAATTAAGGAAAGAATCACGTGTGAAACCACACATGTTGTTTATGCCCTCCAGTGTGAGTGCGGGAAGTAGTACATTGGAAGTACAGTGAACAAATTGAAATTGCGTATCCTACAACATCTTAGGGCAATTAAAAATAAGGATTTTACTTATGCAATCTCTAAACATGTGTGGAAAGACCATGAAGGCCAGTTTGAGAACCTATCATTTTATGGCATTGAGCACATCCCTCTCAACATCAGAGGTGGAGACCGAGATTTGACACTCAGAAAAGCAGAATCCAAATGGATAGTATTGATGGGAACTGAAATACCATGAGGACTCAATGCCGATGCGGAACTTCACACTTTTTTATAAGACTATTCTGTAAAAAGTATTCGGTCAATCTTTTTCTAATTCTGGTCACCATGTTGTTGTATTATACATTTGTACATATATATATATATATAATTTTTTCTTTTATGGCTGGGGATGAATTGATACTGCCTAGGTCCAGCATTTGCACTTTATAAATGGAGAAGGTGGCAGAATTTTACTATTAATCGTTTTTATGAAAACTGACCAATAATGACTTAACTGTAGTATAGGAAGCATAATTGAATTGCCACTACACTGAATTAGAGGGAAATCTTGGATTCTGCAATATACATCTAAAGACAATGTGGTTTAGGACAAATTTGACAAGTCAACTGATGTCCAATATACATTAGAGTAAACGTGGTTGGTAATGTGACATTGAGGAACTCTCTGAATTTTAGAATGAGTTGGTCAACTGTAGACATGCTTTTATATGTTATTGTTTACCTGCACTCGGCACTTTATTGCATTTTTTGCACTTGAATAAAGTTGAAGTGCACAAATGGACAGGACCATTATAAAATGGGTACTTTACCTTCAATGAGATGCACTGTATGTGCTTACACTTGGCACTTTATTGCATTTTTGCACTTGAATTGGTTTTATGTGCAATTTTTTTTAATGAAATAGAACTATCATGAAATGGGTACTTTACCATCATTGAGATGCACTTTGACAGCATACAAACATCATGTATAGCAATATGTTTACAAGTATGTACTTTACTCGCATTTGCGCTTTTGCACATCGTTTTAACCTGTCTAAAGTCCGACACAGGGTCTCAACAGGATCAAAACAATCAATAGATCTATAGGACCGAGATGTACTTTAACGGTGTCACAACCATACACATGTTTACATTTTGCACAATTTGCACAATTAAGGATTTGGCAGCTGGACTCTTTGAAAGTCATGAAATTCTTGAACTTGCACTTTAATGTATATCGCATCTTTTGGTGCTGACAGGAACATATATGCAGTGCTCTGTTAACATGGCTTTAGACATCGACAAACGTGTCAAAACATGTTTTTAGGAACCTTAAAATATGGGGGATGTCTTAACGTGTGAAGATAAATTTAAACATCAGGTTTATTTCCCCGTTTTATTCATTGTCAATCTATTTTTAAATAGTAGAGCATAGAATCCAATGTAGTTAAAGATAAAGTTTTGCTACAAATGGGTACTTTACCTAAATTTTGTTTCAAGACTAATGATATTATTGGTTGTAAACAATTCTTCTTCTTCCGCTAATGTTTGTAGGAAAATCTGTTTCGCTGTTTTCCATGAATGTAAATATCGGTGCATAATGCTGGGATTTGGAAGCAAAAAAGAGGACACACAAAAAAAGTCAAAAAGAAAGACTCCACGTACGAAAATGAGTTAGGTTCCTTTAACAGCAACAGAATGTTTTTTTAACAGGGGGAGGGTCCAACCAACCCGTCTATGAACACCAATGTCACTACACACACTTTGACCCAGACGAAGGCCGTTGGCCGAAACGCGTAGGTCGTTTTTTTTGTCACATATTTTGCACTGTTTGCACTTTGCAGCAAGGAAAATGAAAAAATGAAAAAATAAAAAGGACTTTTGCAACTAGCTACCTGATGTGAGTCGCTGTCTCGAGTGCCTCCTTTCTGTGTTCTTCCATGATGGTGGCGCAATGTGAGTGGAGGTAGTCACAGAATCTCTCTTTCATATATATATATATATACAAAAAAGAAGCAGAGAACTCTGGGTAGTTCCCAAGTTTAGGAGGAAGGCAGCTCCTCTATAGAGCACCCTCAACACCAGCGACACTCTAACTTTGCTCACCTCAAATGTCTGCTTTTCTATCAAAGTTTTTAAGCATAGGATTAGCACAGTGCTATCCACACCGAGATAGAAAGGGACAAAGTCTTTTGCCATTTCTACAGCAAAGTCTTTAAGCATAGGATTAGCACAGTGCTATCCATGCCGATATATATATATATATTTCTTTTTTTACATTTGGGACAGGGAGAAGAAGTCATGTTAAGTATGGCTCCCTCATTACTATTCTTCACCTGCATAGCAGTTGAGAGCAGAGTCAAACTATTTTGTTTTTATATTACGTATAGTAGTACTACAATTGTACCGCTCGTGTACTACAAAGTGTTATTCACATAACAGTGATAAATGTACTCCAACTCAGAACTGCAGTAGGTGTAGCACCATACATGGCCAACTGCTAGAACTGCAACACCATCCATAGAAAATAATGGAGGCAGTTACTTAAAATAACACCCTATAGGAAATAATGTTAAAATAACTTAATTTATTTTGACTTTTTAAAAATATATTTGTACATTTATAATATAAATAAATTAACACTTTCTTATTTTATTTTATTAAAGTAAATATCACTTCATTTGTTTTAAAAGTAATAGATATATAAATGAATTCTCTACATAGCATTTAATAATATTTAATAAATAATAAATAAATATTAAGATTTTACTTTAGGTAAATTCTTGAAATAAATCTTTTACAAAATAATTTTAATGTAACTTGATATATTTTAATTAATTAATTAAACTTTATTTAAAAATTGTTTATAGTATAAAGTATTTCTCCTCGTTGTGCCGTTCCTGCCGTGGTGCATGGCAGCCAATTGTGCGCCAGGGCGGGGAAAGCACAGGGATGCATCATATTTTTATTAATACGATGCATCCCTGTGCTTTGAAAATGACTCAGCACGGCGTAGCAAAATGGCTTGTGGCGCTGCGCCATTTTCTTGTTGAGGAGACCCATAGTGTGCAGTGAGGGCTTCCACACATACAGAAAGTAAAATAGACGTGAATTACGTGTCGCAACTCCAACAAAAAATGAAGCAGTATTAGCGAACTGGTTGCAGATTTATAATGTTTGTAAGGGAATACAAGTGAAGATGCAGTTATATATCTACCCTCCATACAAAATACAGTACGCCCTTTTGGGCTTTGAAAAAATTGCCTTTAATATTCTCGAGATCTGAGATTTAGAATGGATATTTTTTAAACATATGTGATACATTTTCTACCGCGTTGCCTCTAACTCAGTATACTTTAGATAGATTACCAGATGTTTGCCATGCGGTTATAAATTATAAAACTGGAAGGAACAAAAACCTAAAATATATAAAATGCTGCCTAGTTTCAGAACCTATTTTTGTTGTTTGTTATCCAGTTATGTTGCAAGTACATGTTGTGCGCATTCTTCTCTCTCAGGACAGCTAAATCCTCTGCATATGAACTAGGCCTGGGCGGTGAACTCCGCTCCGCTCGCAGAGTTTGCGGAGTTTTCGGAAGTCTGCGTTACGCGGAGCTCGCGGAGATCCGAAAAACTCGGCTCCGCGTAGCGTAGTGGAGTTTTTTTCCTCGCTCGCGTTCGTCAACTTCAAGTTAGCGAGCGAGGAAAATCCCCCTCCCGGCGAGATTTTTCCTCGTTGGCGATCGTCAGCATCAAGTTGGCGAGCGCGAGCGTGGAAAATAAACCTCCCGGCAAGATTTCTCAACGCGGGGGGGTCAGGTTTCTCATTGCGAGTGGTCGCGTATGCTCACGACCGCTCGCGTTGAGAAACTGCCCGTTTGCGTTGAGAAAGCTGCAGCTCTAGTAAAAATCTACTCAAGCGGCAGAAAGGAAAGCAGCGCCCGCTTGCGCTGTGCATGGTGCCGTTCGCTATGATTGCACAGTGCGGACAAGCATCCGGCACTGAAAATCACCGCGAAGGGCATTTTTCTATCGCACTCCGCCGCTTGCGGAGCTCCGCGTAGCGCGGCAGAGTTTTTTTTCTACTTCCCGGAGTTTCACGTAGCGCAACTCCGTGAAATCCGCCCAGGGTTAATATGAACACCATAGTCTCATGCATGTCTTTCCACATTAATAAACCATAGTGAGAGTTCAAGGTGCCTGTTTTTGCCAAGTCACTTTCTAGAATCATTTGTATTAGCTAGCAAAACTTTAAGTACTGAAATCCTGCCTTATCAAGATTCATGCCTGCATTGTTTAACACTGTAGAAAACCCTCTCGATCTAATCGTTGATAAATCTACATTCGATTTGAAGCTTGAGTGGTGATGGTTATACGGATGAAATTGTATTGAGTACAATGGTATTTTTTTTACCGTTAATAAACCAGTTCTTTCTCACACACTTGCCACATCTTAACACCCATTACCATGGTTTGCAAATGTAGCAGAACTGTACCTTTACTCCCAAGATGCACAACTAGCTGTCAAACACCTTTCTATCTGACCTGAATAAATCTGAAATGTATATGAGCCCCTCTTGCATATTGGAGATTAGTTTTGTGTCTATTCCTTTACAACACACACCGGGTTAATGCACAAACCGTCCAAAAACTGCAAAGCTGTTAATCTTCTTCTAAAAAAATCAAGACAAAAAGAGCTGTACACTGTGTGTGCTCATCATAAAATCACTCAGTGGCACAACCTAAGGGTTTGTCTTTTATGTGACGACACATGATAAGGTTGTATGTGATTTCAAAGAAAAAAATGATTTCATGGAATACCATTACTGAGAAACCATTTCACATAAACTATTTAATGGGGGTATATTGGTTATATATGGGGACGGCAGTGGCTGAATGCCCCATAAGCCCCTTTTTATGATATATGTATGTGTTATTGTGTGTATATGAGTGTCTATATACATGTGTGTATAGATAGACAGACAGACAGACAGGCAGGCAGGCAGGCAGGCAGGCAGGCAGGCAGACAGGCAGACGTATGGACGATGGATGGATAGATAGATAGATAGATTGGTTTGTAGGTAAGTAGGTAGGTAGGTAGACAGATAGACAGACAGATAGATATTTCAAACACTTTATGTAAGGGCATCAGTGTTTCTGTGTCACAAAAAAGCAAAGTATGAAAAAAGGAGGATTGTGGATGTCTTTATGAAATTTGAAAAATTGATTAACTGGGTAATGCTGACTCACTCACCCTTTTTATGAATATAGATCAATGTGTGTCTTTCTCTCGCTCTCTAAATATATATATAAATATATGCGTGTGTGTGTGTGTATATTTTTAAATATGTCAATATAGTAAAAGCTGCATGTTTCCATAGAAAAACATTTTAATTAGAAAACATTACTAAGAAACCATGGGGCATATTAACAAGGCGGCGTTAATGAATTATCGCCGCTTTAGCGTCCGTTTTCGGACGAAAAGCGGCGATAATTTTATCGCCGAATTAGTCAAGGACACGCTAGCGCGTGATTCCTGACTTAGCGTCCGTTTTCTGCACGCCTCCCATCGCATCGCTAATGAGATGCAAAGGGGGCGTGCCTGTGAAAACAACAGGGGAAATATCGCTAACCCAGGTATCGCCATATTAGCAACGTGGGTTAGCGATATTTTAAATTGCGTTAAGTATGCCTTAACGCAGGAATTTAACGTCTGCTAAATTCCTGACTAAGGCATACCTAACATGGGGGGTGGATTGTGTGGCTAAGACCACAGGCCCTATCGCCAAGTATATCGCCGTTTTCCATGGGACATCGCTGGAAAACCAGCGATGTTCCATGGAAAACATCGCTATCACTGGAAAATTATCGCCTTTGCGCTAAGCGTTGTTAATACAGCGCTAGCATGGCGATAATTTCCAGCGATAGCCGGCGATAGGATTCCTCACGCTAAGCACGGCCAGCGATAATTATCGCTGGCCGTTGTTAATATGCCCCCATGCATTTTATTGTAACTGTAACAATAAGGGGCCGATTCCGATTCGGGTCGGACAGCTCAAAAAGAGCCGTCCAGACGCTTACCTCCCGACCGACTCGTCCCGGGAGCCGGTCAGTCCTGCCGATCAAGTACGATGCGTGCATGTGCCGAAAACTCGACCGACACGAACTCGCCAAATAAATACTCAATTCTCCCTACGACCCGGTCCCGTAAATGCAGAATCGACTCGCACGGGGGCTATGTCAGAGCTGTTTCCGGCCGGACAAGTACGATGCGCACTTCCTATGCGCCGAGCGAGTCGACACGTACAGCACGTCACAGCATCCGGAGAAGCTGCATGAAAGGAACGATTCGCGCCACAACACGATCCCCGGACACGAGACGTACAAGCCTGCAACTGGGACGAAACGAACCAACGACCAGTGCAGACGAGACGGTGTCGACATGAATCCCATCGCACAGGTCATACCGATCCTCTACATCCATGGACTGATCCGGAACAGACGCCAACGACGGAGACGGTAAGAGACACCCCCCAAACAAACATCCGACACGTACCAGTAAACCTGTGACAAACACCCAGGCCCCCCCTTGCCCATCACCCCCACCCATAGGGGGCCTCTTGCCTGTCACCACTCACACCCCCACCCATAGTTGGCCTCTTGGCTGGGACTACTCTCACCCCCACCCATAGTGGGCCTCTTGGCTGGGACTACTCACACCCCCACCCATAGGGGGCCTCTTGCCTGTCACCACTCACACCCCCACCCATAGGGGGCCTCTTGGCTGGGACTACTCTCACCCCCACCCATAGGGGGCCTCTTGCCTGTCACCACTCACACCCCCACCCATAGTGGGCCTCTTGGCTGGGACTACTCACACCCCCTCCCATAGGGGCCTCTTGCCTGTCACCACTCACACCCCCACCCATAGGGGGCCTCTTGGCTGGGACTACTCTCACCCCCACCCATAGGGGGCCTCTTGCCTGTCACCACTCACACCCCCACCCATAGTGGGCCTCTTGGCTGGGACTACTCACACCCCCACCCATAGGGGGCCTCTTGCCTGTCACCACTCACACCCCCACCCATAGGGGGCCTCTTGGCTGGGACTACTCTCACCCCCACCCATAGGGGGCCTCTTGCCTGTCACCACTCACACCCCCACCCATAGTGGGCCTCTTGGCTGGGACTACTCACACCCCCACCCATAGAGGGCCTCTTGCCTGTCACCACTCACACCCCCACCCATAGGGGGCCTCTTGGCTGGGACTACTCTCACCCCCACCCATAGGGGGCCTCTTGCCTGTCACCACTCACACCCCCACCCATAGTGGGCCTCTTGGCTGGGACTACTCACACCCCCACCCATAGGGTGCCTCTTGCCTGTCACCACTCACACCCCCACCCATAGGGGGCCTCTTGGCTGGGACTACTCTCACCCCCACCCATAGGGGGCCTCTTGCCTGTCACCACTCACACCCCCACCCATAGGGGGCCTCTTGCCTGTCACCACCACCAATAGTGAACTGTGTGAGTACCACTACCAATGCCCACACACATAGGATGGGTGATGTGTAACACATACCCCATACCCCAACATAAGGACTACAAACCAAAGGATATCCACAACAACCTCATGACCACAACATGTAGTCTGTGTACAATACCCACCACAGTGAACATGACCATGTTCACACAATGTAACTCACAACACGTGTCTGCAATACCATAGTGTGGCTAACACAAGCCAAGCCTCACATGAGCACTGCAGTAATGGCCTCAACACCCATCACTTGAGTGTACAAAAGGTAACTGTGTGGTACTAAACAGCACCATATGTAGAGCACTGTGCCAATGGGGTCTCAACCCCCATCAGCACAGTGACATGAAGGTAAGTGTGGGGATCACACATGCAGCATATGTAGAGCACTGTGCTAATGGGGTCTCAACCCCCATCAGCACAGTGACATGAAGGTAAGTGTGGGGATCACACATGCAGCATATGTAGAGCACTGTGCAAATGGGGTCTCAACCCCCATCAGCACAGTGACATGAAGGTAAGTGTGGGGATCACACATGCAGCATATGTAGAGCACTGTGCTAATGGGGTCTCAACCCCCATCAGCACAGTGACATGAAGGTAAGTGTGGGGATCACACATGCAGCATATGTAGAGCACTGTGCAAATGGGGTCTCAACCCCCATCAGCACAGTGACATGAAGGTAAGTGTGGGGATCACACATGCAGCATATGTAGAGCACTGTGCTAATGGGGTCTCAACCCCCATCAGCACAGTGACATGAAGGTAAGTGTGGGGATCACACATGCAGCATATGTAGAGCACTGTGCAAATGGGGTCTCAACCCCCATCAGCACAGTGACATGAGGGGACTCCACTCCTGTGGAAGGAAAGCTGTGCCATATGTTGTCCATGCAGGCCACCAGCATGTCAGCAGTATACTTTGTCACACAGCTAACATATACCACACATTGGTGGCCCTGGTAACAGCAGCCTGGGCACGGGAGGGTCCCCTGAGTCAACTGCACAGAGTCAACACACATGTAGATGAAGTAGCACTGAGGACACAGATGAGTCCATCCACATAGATGCATACACTTGCATGTCCATTGGAGATGGCCACAGAGTCAGTGAAATGGCCCAATTGAACCATGCCAAGGCCAACAGGTGTGCATGTGTGTAAGACACTGATGAGACATTGCTAACAAAAGATAGATAACACATTTCCAAAGACCATAATCATGACCCCGTCAGATTGCTGCAAAGGATGACATGGATACACACCCCAACAGGACATACCCCCCATGGCCCACATGGTCTCCAGCACAGTGACACTACATTTCCCAGCCATGGAATACACCATCACTGGAGCAAGGGCATGTCAAGTATCAACAACATCATGTACATCTGAAGCAAAACCACTAGTGAACAAAAAGGAGCTTTTATTCAGCCGAGTTATTTGTGAAATGGAAAATCAAGAAGAAAAACATGAAGGCCTATGGCCAGTCCATAAACAGACCCAACAGGGTCAAGTGTCCAAATGCCACATTTGGCTTGCCTGCACTGCCAACGGAAGGGGACATACCCCTGGGAGGGGCATACATAGAGGCCAGCCAGGCACCGCAGGTACAGGATCATGGGTCTACAGAAACAGGCAGGGAAGGGCTGGTGGGTGCAGGAGCGGCAGCTGCAGCGGAGGAGTCTGACAGGGTGGGTGCCGGCACGACTGGGGGGCACAAGTCAGGAGCAGTGGGTGCCGGCACAACTGGGGGGCACAAGTCAGGATCAGTGGGTGCCGGCACAACTGCAGTGGGCAGGTCAGAGGGAGTGGACACAGAACCCACTGCAGTGCCCAAGTCAGACCGGGAGGGCAGAGACTCCACTGCAGTGCCCATCCCCAGGGGAGCAGGAAGTGGATCCGGTGATGTGGGCAGGACGGAGGGGAGGGCACGCCCTCCACAGCAGTGCCACACACAGGCTGAGTGGGGTGTGGGGTGCTGGAAGAGCAAGAGGCAGGGGGGGAAGGCCTGACCATCTTGGGGATGCGGTAGCGGTGGGTGGGTGAACCTGGGGCAGGGTGTGGTGGTGGGACCTGTGGAGTGGGAGCCTGGGGGATGGCGGGTGGAGACTGTCTGGTGGAGTGTTGGGCCGGTGGTGGGGTCTTGCTCTTCCGGGTGCGGGGGGACCTGCGGCGTGGGGTCTCAGCCTGCCTGCACCTGGGGGAGGGTGTCTGGGGGCGAGGGACACCCCCCTCTGTGTGGCCGGACCCCCTCTTCCCCTTGTGTGCTGGTGTGGATGGATCAGTGGGGAAGAGTACGAGGTCGACCAGGAAGAGCCTCTTTGCAGCTGGGGATGCAGTTGAGGCAGTGGAAGGGGCCGTGGAAGGGGCTGTGGAGGGTGAGGCATCGGAGGACTGCAGAGTGCCTGTGGATGCATGTGTGTGTGTGTCTGACCCATCCCCGGTGAGTGTATGTTCAGTCCCCTGAGTATGCGTGCGTGCATGTTTAGACTTTGGCTTGGGTGTGTGTGTAGTGCCTGGGTCTGTTGTGTGCAATGATGGTGCAGGTGTGTGTGTGAGTTGGACAGGTAGGGTGCTGGGAGTAGGGGATGGGGCAGGGGCAGGAGGGGGAGGGACTGCTGGAGGAGGGACACTGCAGCCGTCAGTGAGGAGGCCATGCCCTGACTGGTCCTCTGTAGGGCAGACATGGATGATGACATGCCCTCCATGTACGACACCAGCTGGTTCAACAGACCCGTGTGCACATGGAAGACACGCAGCATGGATGACTGCCCCACATGGATCTGCTGCAGCAGGTCGACAGACTCCTCACTCAGGGCTGCAGGGGACACAGGGGTAGGGGGTGCGGTGCCTGACTGGAAGGAGACATGCCCATGAACACGGGCGCCTCCACGGACCTTAGATGTGGGAGCCATGGGGAGGGCAGTGATGGTGGGGGCGGGGACAACCTCAACAGGTGTTGGATGGTGGCTGCTGCCACCCGCCTCCACAAGGAAGTCCTCGTCACTGCTGCTGTGGTCCTCAGCTGCGGTGGTGTTTGCCGAGGAGCCCACAGACCCACTCCCCTCGCCCTCCGTGCCACTGGGTCCCTCCGACTCCTCAAATTCCGACCCAGTCTGGCTCTCTGGCTCCCCCTGGTCCGTGGAGCGGTCTCCCTCTGTGTCCGTGTCTGTATCTGCACAGGGAAAATAGAATGAAAACACATTAGTCATCTGCACTGACCACACACACCACAGAAAGTACAGCACATCAGTGGCCAAGTGCGGGCATCAATCAGTTGAACTTTGCTAGGAGTGCTCACACAGATTTGCATAGGCCAATGGTTAGTCTGAGAGTCGAGCATGGCATTCACATCCCTCCTGCCCTTGCACCCATCTGTCTTGCGCATGTAGGATCCCTACACCCCACTGCAGACACATGCACCACCTACCCATTACTTGACAAGACCTGAAAATACGTAGTGGTCTGTCAACATGCACACATCACATCTGCTGACAATGGACCTGTACATTTGCCTGGACGTAGGGATGGCCAGTGTTGCATCTGAGAGGCTGGGGCTGAGTACATGCACCAGACATCCTGATCCCCGCAAGTCCTGCATACCTTGGCACAATGGAGTGCATGTTGCACATGACACACTCCTGCTGGATCACCCCTAGGTAGTGTAGTCCCATGGCTCAGCCATGCCTGTGAGATCATACATCACAGTCTCCAGTCACAGGGGGCAGGGCAGCCCTACAACAACTGTCACCACTGTGTCACATTCCCAGGACATGGGGCCTGCAAACTCTGTAGCTGACAACTACACATGACCATCCACAGTAACAACATCGTCTGGATTCTGATGTGCCCACCCCAGACCCATTGGACGCATGAGAGACATGGGACAGGGCACTCTGAAGCTGAGCAACTCGCACTCTGCTGTGAATGACACCCAGCTGCTGGAACTACCCAGTTGCAGGCACCATTGTGCACGGTCAAGTCATCACATCCATACATGTCACAGAGGTATTGTCTCACATGGGTACATCTCAGATTGCATGCTGACCCCAAACCCATGTACACCAGTGGGCCTGACAACGGTGCCACAGCACAATGACACAGGGGCAGACACCTGAGGGAACTGGTCACCTGGCACAAAGTGCCAACCGAGACACGGGAGTGGGAGTACAGACTGTAGCATGCCCTGGACTAGCCATGACTGTCCTGCTCCACGTGGAACAGGTGATAGCCATGGACAGTAGGCAGGTGGCTGTGCATGTGTGACACACTTGAGGTACATGCTCCAGAGGCCCCAACAGTTTACCCAACCAGCAGCATGGGTGTGTGCCGAATGCCCCAGGCACATGTGGTGAGCCCGAGCTGTCAATTGGCCACATGACAGGAGTACATGCAGATAAATACCAGGACCCTGGCATGTACTGTACAATGGTCCCACCCTTGAAGCACAACACTGAGTCCCCTGAAGCAATGCTGGCCCACATCCCATGCACCTTCACATGTAAGGGCACAGTTTCCACGTGACACTATGCCCAGACAGAAAAAGCAACACCTGGCAAACAGATGAGAAGGGGGCAAGTCACCAGAGAGGGACATGGGTCCTGGATCAACTGAACAATGTACTGTTGAGGTGTTACCAGGCCAGAGGGGGCACATAGCATGTCAGACACAGCACACAGTGCAGTCATGTACTCACCCCCTCCTTGCTGCTGTCTGGCCTTCAGCTGCCCATCCAGGTCCGGGAAGACCACCGCCAGGATCCGGAGCATGTGGGGGTCAGGGTCCGGTGTCCGCCCCTCCTGCGTGGAGGCGACAGCTTCAGCTGGACCCGTGCGATCCTCCGGGTCCAGCCCCGAAGGTCCTGCCACCTCTTCTGGCAGTTGCAGATCCTGCGCCTGTAGACCCCCACGGATCTCACCGCCCGGACGATGCTCATCCAGATCTCATGCTTCTTCTGGGCAGCAACCTGTGAGGATGACAAAGTGCAGAGGACATTACTACACTGGCAACATATTAGTGCAACACACAGGCAGTCACACATGTGGGCATCAGCAAGGCTAATGAGGTACACAGGTGGTGCAACTATGGTTGAGGGACCGGTGTCCAGCACTCACAACTTTGAGACATGGCCTGGGAAGGGAACCTAGTGACAATCCACCTTGCACTGCACTGCAACTGTGCAGTACATGTGGGTGCCCCATTTGTGGCAAGAGCAGTAGTCAGTGGGCAACCAAGCCACTGGTGTACACACTAATGCTGCTGCTGGTCAGACCAGTAGCACAATTAGCAAAGCAGTGGACAGCACACTCACCTGCTCCCCTGGTTTCCCATAGAGCTTGGTGTACTGCGTGAGGAGCCCATCCAGCAGGGCCTGGTTCTCCTCCTCACTGAAGGCTGGGGCCCTCTCCACAGTACGTGCCATCATTGAAGCCAGAGGAAGCAGAGACAGCAGCAGTGATGATCTTGATGTGCTCCAGTAGCATGTGGTGCAGGCAAGTGGGTTCTCTGGGGGCCAGGCAGCCTTATATCTGTGCTGTGGAGGCATGTCTGCCCTGGGGTACAAAGGGATAGGTCCAAAAAGCTTGCATCCTATGAATTTGGCCAATCCATGGGATAGCACGACTCGTACACGCCTTCAGCATCATTTAAAACATCACCTCCATGACACACTGGCAATTGCAACAATGTTGTACGACTCCAACTGAATTTCCTGCACACGCCTCGTTCAAATTTCAAATCCGCGTCCATCACCATGACAGCTCATGGCCAATGAGGGTGCAGGGCCCGGCAAATGACTGTACTACGCGGATTTTGAATGGCAACACACACCCGTCTCCATCAGATTCAATGGGCAAGACGTGCGCGCGGCTCGGTCCATACACGACCGACGCGTCACACGCGTCCGTCGCCATTGCAATGTATGGCCCAGACATGCGCGCGGCTCGGTCCATACACGACCGACGCGTCACACGCGTCCGTCGCCATTGCAATGTATGGCCCAGACATGCGCGCGGCTCGGTCCATACATGACCGACGCGTCACACGCGTCCGTCGCCATTGTATTGTATGGCCCAGACATGCGCGCGGCTCGGTCCATACACGACCGACGCGTCACACGCGTCCGTCGCCATTGTAATGTATGGCCCAGACGTGCGCACGGCTCGGTCCAAACAAGTTATTTGGGTTTTGGGGACATTGAACGTGTCGGTCAGCCTTGCTGTCAATTCCTGACATATGCCATCCTCTGTCACTAGCTAGGGACTATGGGGCACACCAATGGCACCACTGCCTGTGCCACAGTGTGTCCCCAGTCATGTATGGCTGCCTCTTATGTGTGTGTCTGGGGGCACAGGATGTGTTTGGTCGTGTGCCACTTGTTGACAAGCACTCCCAGGCTGGACCCGGATGTGGGTGGACACATACATGTGTGGTGTGCCCATTGCCACAGGGGAGGTGCAGCAATGCAGTACAGGACATTGGCAATGGACACAGTCCCAGCCAGGATGTGCGTGTGTGTCGTGTCACATGTACCCTGTCTCATCAGTGTTAGTAGCTTCAAAGCAGGGTGAACCAGTGTCGACATTGTGATGTCCATACACTATCTGTGTGCATGTGGTGTGATCTGTCAGTGATCCAATGTGAGCTGATCCACACATCACATTGGTTTGTACATGCACAGTGTTGTTGTGTGGGGGTGGCACAGACACCTACATATGTCCTCTTGTGGCGACAGGGCACATGGACTGTGGCTAACATGCTTGTTGTGTGTAATGTCAACGATACGTCACATCATGCCTGTGTAACTGTCAGTCAGGGAGCTGTGATGTGGAGAAAATATCTGTCCTCACTAGTCACTGTGGGCTTTGTGTGGTAGGTGGCAACAGGGCAGATGTACTGTGCTAGGGCCCATTGCTTTGTCATGGCACAACAGGGGCCCTGTCATGTGCACATCTTGGGCTTCAATGTGCGTTGATGCCATGTATGGGACATTAGTGTCTGCAACCTGTGGCAACCACCTCAGCTCATTGTGTTATGTGTTTGTTTATGATGGGCTGTGTTGCTGTGGCTTTGTGACATTGCTGGAGGGTGTGCCTTCATCCTTTGTTTCTGTCTGTACTGCAGGGCCCCAAATGTACCTAGGCCATTCCCGGACCTGGCAACGATGGTGGAACGTGAGTCCATTAGAAAGTACCGTTTCACCAGGGCAGTGATTGAGGAGTTGGCAGGGCAGTTGGGCCCACACCTGCAACCTGGCCGGCCATACCCGACGGCACTGACCCCCAAGGTGAAGGTGATGGCAGCCCTTCATTTCTTTGCGACGGGTACCTTCCAGTACACTGTGTCTTCTGGTGGAGGGATGTCACAGACAATGTTCAGTCGGGTGCTTCGGGATGTGTTGGAGGCCATGTTACATTTCCTGGACCTGTACATCTATTTCCCCACACCCCAACGACTTGCAGACATAAAGGGTGACTTCTATGCCCTGGGGAGGATGCCAAATGTCATTGGCTCCATTGACGGGACACATGTGGCTTTGGTGCCACCACAGGCACATGAGCTGCCATACAGGAACCGCAAGCATTTCCACTCCATCAATGCTCTGGTGGTTTGTTTGGCGGACATGACAATCTCCCATGTGTGTGCCCGTTTCCCTGGGTCTGCGCATGATGCCTATGTGATGAGGAGTAGTCGTGTCCCTAGACTGATGTCACGGATGCAGAATCTACGTGCCTGGCTTGTTGGTGTGTACTGACTTTTCCTCACTGTGTGTGCCTGCCAATTGTTTGCTACCTGTTTTTCTCCAACTCCTCTAATGTGCATGTGTCTGTATGTAGGTGACTCTGGATATCCCAACATGCCATGGTTGCTGACACCCCTGAGGAACCCTGTGACACCAGCCGAGATGCGCTACAACCAGGCACATGGTCGTACCAGGAGGGTGATAGAGCGGACATTTGGACTCCTGAAGAGCCGCTTCAGGTGTTTAGACAAGACAGGAGGTGCCCTCCCGTATGCCCCTGCTAAGGTGTGCCGGATCATCATCGTAGCATGCATGCTGCACAATCTGGCAGTGCGAAGGGAGTTGGCCCTCATCCAGGATGACAATGACCAACACCCGCCACCTGTGGAGGATCCTGGCCTGGGCCAGGATGCCAGTAGCGATGATGAGGCTGCGGATGATGTCCGCACACAGCTCATCAACAACTTCTTCTCCTGAATGTGAGTATACAGTGATGTGTTGTAAATGTGTTGTGTGTGCATGTTTTGTGTGTGTGGTGCACCTTGCGTGTGGCTGTGTGCTACTTGTGTGGATGCCTGCAGTGATGTGTCCATCCAGTTTACCTGTACTCCCCACCAGTTGTGTGATGATTAGTATTTTGGGGTGGTGTAGTCTGTGATTTGTGTTTGCCATGTGTGTTGCAGTTGTATGGCGTCATGCAGTGTTAACAATTGTGTTTCTGTCTGTCCTTCACAGGGTACTGTGGCTGTTGTTTGGTGTACAGAGACCCCTGATGCCCATGCTCCACTGCCAGGATGGAGTCGTTAGTGTCCCGACGAGTGATGTGCCAGGCACCCCAGGACTTCCGTAGTTATCCACTTGGTGACCGTGTGCCCACTGTCAGGTGTTGCTAGCTTGCATGTGTGTAATAAGGGACATGTGGCAATTGCCTGACAATAAACTGTGCTGCACCTTCTGATGTGTGTTGCTTGTGCCTACACATCAGACTGACATTGACGTACTGCACTTGTGGGCCTGTCACCACTGACTCAGGTTGGGTGTGTAGTTTGTGCATACCACAGGCTTGCTTGTCAACATTGATGTTGGCAATGAATTGGTTGGACGTGGTGAGCATGTGTAAAGTAGACCTGGTGGTGTGTCTCCCACATATGTGGCACATTGGCCTGACTGACATGACAGTGTACTCATCACAGTACAGGTTTGCATGCACAGTGTTCTTCAGCACATCCAGATGTACATGCCACTGGCAACCTCTCAATAACCACAGAGTCACGTCTTGTGTTTAGGTGAATTTATTAGCACATAAGTGGGGATGGTGCTCAGGATTGGGAGTGTTGTCAGTTGGCTTTAGAATCCAAAGTTCACAGATAACAAGTTAGGAGTGTTGGTAGATGAAATGTCTAGAGTACAGTCCACAGTCGTTAAGCACATTGTTCCAACTCAGACCCTCCATGTCATGTGGGGGAGTACGATGTCGTACAACAAGGTGAACGGTTTGCACACAAAGGTCACTGTCCAGAACAGGTGTTGGTTTCCTGGGGGATGTGCATGGGCATCTTCGTCTCACTTGTTCCTCACCGGACGACCCCTCTTCTTCTTCTCAGGGGAGCCTCACCTGCAGGCTGCTGCCGTGCACGGGGGCCTCCACCAGACCCCCTCACTCCCTGTGGCAGTGGCAGATGTTGTTGCCCGAGATGTAGTCGTCGCACAGGGAGGTGGGCTCAAGTTGGTGCTGATCTGGCGGAGGCAGGTCAACATTTCCTGGTGCACCACTGCTATATCTTCCATGGTATCCCACTTGGACTCCATATTTGACAGGTGTGTTTCAACACGGGACATGTGGGAGTCCAAGCGGGCATGGTGGGCAGCCTGCTGTTCTTTGATGTCCGTGAGGATCCCCACTACCTGGCTGAACCCTCCGGTGCTCTCCTGGTACGCATCCATGATGCGTTCCAGGTGGGTGACATCCTGCAGCCCCGCACCCTCAGTGGAGCCTCTGCTCGGCCTCCCACCCCTCCCACCACCCCTCGCCACACGGCCAGCACCTGTGGTGTCCCACACAGGTGTCACAGGGGGATCTTGGATGTTGTTGCTGTTGTCAGGTGCCCTGGTGCCCTGTGACCCTGTGCCGTCTGATGGTTCGGTAGGTCTGTCCGTGTTGGCAGGGGTGGCTTGCGGTGTATCAGCAGTTGCAGGGGTGGTTGCAAGGGGGGCAGGTGAATGTTGCCGAGGGGCTGCATGAGGGCCGAGACCGGAGGGGCCAGCTTGGGTGTCGTCCGACGAGCAGTGAGACTGTGCGCCACCGGAGCCAGGTGGGTCCACCGGAGCCTGGGACTGGGACTCTTCCTCGTCTGTGGTTGAGTCCACATCTGCCCCTGTGTTTGGAAGGAAGACACAATGTTAGTGATGTATTCATGGACATCAATGGTTCATACACATGACATTGGCCACTGTGGTTGGTGTTGCATGCCTGTCCATTGCATCATCCTACTTTGTCACTGACGGAGATTTCCATTAGTGTGGTGCATTCACCTGACACCCTGAGGCACTTTGGTTGTCATGTCTAGCTGTCTGCCTGCCTGGCATCTTAATTGCACGCTGGACTGTACTGTGCCATTCCTACACTGGTGCTGACACATGCCTGACACAGGTGTTTCATCCCTGTCAACATTTGTGCTTTGACGCTGGCATCCTTGCAAAGGCACCTAGTTTGGGATCTCTGTTTGGGGCATGTGTAATGCCAGTTTGTGTCAGTCAATGTGCATCACATTAGTGTGTCTGCTCAACCTGGTCACAGTCCAGCATGCCCGGGTTGTCCTGATGTTCTCTTCTATGTTGTCTGTGTCCCCAGTCCACATCCCATTTCACACAGGTGATGGTGTCACTGTTGCTAATGGAGTTGTGTCTGAGTTTTGTGGTTGCACACATGCTTTGTGATGTCAATGTCCTCCATGGTGGTATGGACTGTTCGCTGCGGCTGTCTTTCTTTACTAGAGTCGTGACCAGAGGTGTGTGTTCGGTTGCTTCAGCTGTGAGTTGCATGCCTGCTCCAGTGCAGCCCATGTTAGTCCTTGTGTCCACAGTGTCCATGTCAGTGAGTGCTGTGTGGTGTGGATGATGCCTACAATACTGGACAATGTCTGCGTATCATGTGGCTGACAACGGGGGTTTGAGTGTATGTCAGCATGCTACAGTGTGAGGGATGTTGGTGGGTCCATTGTAGTCAGTCAGGTGTCCCCTGTCACTGCTGTGTATGTGAGTTGCTGTGTGTTTGGATCTCTGTGGTATGTCTGCATTTCTGCACTTGTCAACTACAATCCGCGCCTACCCGTCCAGGCCAGAGGGGGTCCCTGGGACACTGCATCCCCGGAAGTTGAGTGCAAAGGTACATTTGCAATAGCTGGCAGTGTGACTGTGATTGGGTTGGTCGATGCGTGTGTGTGACTAGCAGCCTACTCATACATTGTATCCATGTGTCAGCCATCTTGCCCTGCTCTTTGGTTTGGCAGTGAGTGTTCCCAGGGCTGCTGTTAGTTTTTGCTGGAAAGATGTGATTTGCAGCTGCCTCAATGGTTTTCAGTGTCATTGCAGTACCTCCTCCTCCCCCAGGGGCCAGGCAATTCACACAGAGACATGCTTCAATGTCGGTGAGTGTGGGTTGATGTTGAGGTTGTGAGTCAGTGGTGTAGTGGTGGTTGTACACAAGTAGCAACAGTCCCTGTACGTCACACAGCAGTAGCCAGTATGGTGGGTCTTGGGTGTTGTTTGCATGAAGTGTGGGTAAATGCCTTCTCCCAGGTGAGTTGTGGGGAGTTTGTGTTGAGGGGTGTGTGACAGCACATGGTGGTGGGCATGGTCAGAGCTGGCAGTGCTTCTCCCTCCATGGCCAGATGGGCCACTATTGTGTATGCTTCCCTTGCAGGGAGTGGCAGTTGACTTTCAGGATGTCAGGCATCAGGGTCCTGCATTTGGTATGTGCACATAGCCCATCAGGGCCTTGTGCTCCCCACAGCAGGACCCAGTGTCAGCCATCTTGAGGGTACATTTCCACTGCCTGTGAGGTGCGCATGGTTAGAAGTGGTGTTGTTGGTCCATTTGTGAGGGGGACTATTGGCTGTGACTACAACTCCCATCATGCTTTTGGCTACACTGACTTCCCCAACATCCCCGAGCTTCCTTCCTGTGGGTCAGGTTCCCTGTGAGGTGGTGTGACAGTGGTGGCAGACTGTGTGGCAGTGTCTGTTGGGGTTTTGTGGCACTGAGTTGCTCTGATTTTTGCTAGGTTTGTACACGTGATGACATAGTTCAATGTTGGTATGAGATAGCAGGTGTTGTGTTGCTGTGCCAGGCATATGGCTGTAGGGATGACTTTGTTTGTGTTACTGTGGCTTTGTTGACGGAAGTTGTTTTGCCTGTCCCCTTGACGGTGACATGTGTACATGGCCCCACAATCTTGAGTCTCTTATTTGTGTACTCACCAGGCTCTGGGATGTCAGTCAGACCATGTATGCTCTCCGGTGGTAAGATGGCCTGCACCTTCTCCTCCCAGGACCGGAAGTAAACGGGTTTGGCAGGAGGGCCGCTGCCGGTGTGCTTGCTGAGCTGATGGTCCTTCTCCAGCAGCTTCTTGACCCTCCTGCGCACGTCATACCACCTGTTCTGCCAGTCGTCCTTTGTGCGCAAACAAGGTGCTTGTGCGTTCACCTTGTTGACGATTCTCTCCCACATCTTGGCCTTCTGGGACATGGGGGTCTTCTGTACCAATGTGCCAAACAAATGTGGCTCTACTCTGATGATTTCATCTACCAACACTGTCAACTCACTATCTGTGAACTTTGGATTCTTCTTGGGGGGCATGGTGGTGGGGGTGGTGGTGTCGAGGGTGGTGGGTTGGTGGTGGTGGTGAGGGGGGTGGATGGGGGAGTTGTGGTTGTGGTGTTGGGGGTGGTGGTGGTAGTGGTGAGGGGGGTGGATGGGGGAGTTGTGGTTGTGGTGTTGGGGGGGTGGGGGGGTTGGTGGTGGTAGTGGTGAGGGGTGGTGGATGGGGGTTGGGGTACTGGTGTTGGGGGTGTGTGGTAGTGGTGAGGGGTGAGTGGATGGGGGTTTGGGGTAGTGGGGGGTGGTGTTGGTGGTGAGGGTGGGGTGGATGGGGGGTTTGGGGTGGTGGTGGTGGTGGTGGTGGTGTGTGTGTGTGTGAGGGTGCAAGTGAGGTTTGTGGGTGTGGGTGTGTGAATGTTGTTGGTGAGATGGCAATGGTGTGTGTCAGCAGAGTTGTGTGTGTGGAGGTTCTCAGGAAATGGCAATGGCTCATGGGAGTGATTGGTGGCCTTTAAATATGTTGAGTTGTGGGTGTGTCTCTCTTAATTGATTATAATTTTTTTATATATTTCCGTTGTCAGTGCTTGTTTGGTCCTTTTTTTGTGTTTGGTCAGCTGTTGTTTGTGTGTGTGTACGAGATGTTCTTCTGACCGTGCCGGACGCTGCTGGTGAGTCGTACAGGCTTCTCCGAGCCTTTCACGCTGTTGTTATGCTGTGTTGTGTATGTCGTGTGCGACTCGGTCAATGGGCGTTCGACTCGGTCGTGGGCGTTCGTTTCGCTCGCGGGAGTTCGAGTCGGTCGCGGGCGGAGTCCGTTGGTTTGAGTGTTTGTATCGTGTGCGTGTCGGTCGTGCGGCTTGTGCTCCATTCGAGTCGTTCGTGTTTCCCGCGTATGGCATCGTACTTTGCAACTCGTACGTCACGGGTACGTGTCGCTCGGCTCCGTTCCGGGTACGTGTCGGACGGTACTGCTCGAGGGCTTTTTCCGGCCGGAAGCCATTTTTCCGTACGGCTCGGTCGTCCGGTTCATATTCGGGTGAATCGGTTGGTATTCACAGGCTTTCCATCATACTGCGCGGGTCGTACGGCGGCGAGACGTGTCGGTCGGTACTTTATCCCGGGACGTGTCGGTCGGTTCACTTTACAAACGGAATCGGAATCGACCCCTAAGTGGTGCATTTTGAAATTTAGAAAACTCTATTCCCTAACTAGGATTTGATAAGGTGCACAATATTGTTACCCATTGTTAACATACATCAAATTGCAGGTGTAATGTTCTTGCTAATTTCTAAGTACAAGAAAATATTATTGTTTCGTTATGCAGGTTTTCTTTATTTCAATGTAATTTCTGATGCTCTTGCATTTCCTTAAAATTATCAGCAAAGTGTTTTCTTTCATTTCCTTATTTTTTTGTATTTCCTTAAATCTGTCTTTACTTAAAATTGGTTTTCAATAAATTGGTTTCTTCCCATGTGTTTTTTTAGTTTTAGTTGTTCCATTAATTCACATGGATCATACAGACACAGACATGCAGAAATGTTTTTCTGTGCTATATCACATTAAAGTAATTTCATCCATTGGCTTTGCCATTACTTGGTAGTGGCTGTGGTAACTGTGGTGTGGTAATAGAGGTGTTAGCATTGGTGGTATTTCTGGTGATTGCAATTTCGGTGGTGGTATTATATTAGGGCAGAGTTATTTGTGGTATTCATGGTGGAGTGGTAGTAGTGTTTTTGGGCGTTTTTGTATTGTTGATGGTGTGAAATGCTTGGTGGTGTAGTATTAGTAGCTGTGCTGTTATTGGTTGAATGGTATTGGAGATGGTGACTTGGTCTTGGTGACTTTCTTGAAGGTATGGTTTTAGATGTAGTGTAATATAGGTGATATTAGTAGTGATGGTGATGGCATTGGTGGTGTTATAAGATGGTAGTACTGTGTAATTAAGGTATTAGTGGTGGTATTATTGGTAATGTGTTACTGGTGGTATTTATGTTTGTGGTATTGTTGGTTGTGTTTTATTGGTGGTACGTTACTGGTGGTATTTGCTGGTGGCATGGTGGAACTGGTGTGAAATTGGCGGTGTTGTAGCACTGGTGGTTGTGGCACAGATTGCATACCATATTGGAGGTGGTGATGTGCTCTTGGTGGCTTAGTAGGAAGCCTAGTTTTAGGAAAGATGTAATATTACTGATACCAGTGTTGGCAATATTGGTGGTATTGGTGATAGGATTGGTAATGGTGTTAGTGGTTGTGGTACTAGTGGTATTGATGGGTGTGATGTTGCTTGTGTGGTATTGGTGGTGTGGCATTGATATTATGCGATGTTGGTGTGGCATTTAACATGATGAGAAATTGGTGGTGGTTTTGCATTGGTGGTTGTGGTGTAGATGGTGATATTGTACTGAAACTGCTGATGTTGCTTTGGTGGAATTGGTGGCAATATGAGTTTAGTGTTGGTTTGGTATTGATGGTCGTATTGTTGGTGGTTGTGATTAACCCTGGGCGTAGTTCGCGTAGTAGCGCTACGCGTAGCTACGCGAAGTGCACTTCGCACTACGCGAGCTATGCGTAGCACTACGCGAACTGCGTAGTGCGGTAGGAAATGCTGTTCGCAATGATTGCACAGTGCCGGATGCTTGTCCGCACTGTGCAATCATTGCAAACGGCATCTTGCACAGTGCAAGCGGTCGTTTTCTGCCGCTCAAGTAGATTTGTACACGAGCGGCAGTTTTCACAACGCGGACTGGTAGTTTCTCATCGCGAGCGGTCGCGAGCATACGCGACCACTCGCAATGAGAAACCTGACCTCCCCGCGTTGAGAATCTCGCCGGGAGGTTTATTTTCCACGCTCGCGATTGGCAACTTGATGTTGCTGATCGCGAACGAGGAAAAAGTCTCGCCGGGATGTCATTTTGCTCGCTCGCGGTCGCCAACTTGACGTTGAGGACCGCGAGCAAGCAAAAAATGCCCGCTACGCGTTTTTGCTCTGTGCTACGTGCAATTCGCATAGCGCGTAGTTGCGCAAACTACGCAAACTACGCGAGCGTAGCGTAGTTTTCTGCCCAGGCCTAGTTGTGATATTGCTGATAATGGTGATATTGGAGGTACAGGAGGTGATTGTGATATTTTTGTGGTATTTCTGAATGTGGTATTCATAGGGGTGGTGGCATGACTTTAGTGGTAATGGTATTGATGGTGGGGGCATTAGTGACAGAAGTATTGCCAGTGATATTATGTCACTGGTGGTAGTATCATAATGGTGGCATTGGTCATGGTATTAGTGATGGTGTGTACTCATGGCAATTGGTGATTGTGGTGTTAGTGGTGTTATAACACTGAAGGTGGTATGATATTGCAGGTGGTAGTATAGTAGTATTGGTGGTGGTATGGATTTGGATTGTGGCATAGCCTTTGTGACATTATTGGTAGTATGATTTTTAGTGGTGGAGTGTTATTGGTGGTGGTGTGAAATTGTTGATTGTATTTGTGTTGATGGTCTTGGTGGTATTTGTATTGGTGGTAATGCTGGGGTTGGTCTTGGTGGTACTGATATTGGTGGTAGTGGTATTGGTGGTAGTGCGCAATGGGTGGTGGTTTTGGTGGATTTCGTAGTGAGGAGCATGGTATGTCTGGTAGTTTTCTGTTGTTATCGGTAGTGGTATTGCTTCTAAATTATGGTGATGACATTGGCAGTGCTGTTGATGGTTTTGGTGGTACTGACAGTGGTATTGGGGGATGGTGGTTTTGGTGCTGTTATTGATTGGGGTATTGCTGGTGTTAGTGGTGTTGACCAAAGTATTGGTGATGGTGTTGGTCATCTTGGCCATGGAATTGGTGGAAGTGGTATTAATGAAATTGGTGCTGGTCATATTGGTAATTGTAGTGATGCTATTAGTGGTGGTATGGTATTGTTGTTGGTAATGTTGGGATTCAGTAGCAAAGCATCTGAAAGCTCTTCATTGGCTACTGGCCAGAAAGAGGATCCTCTTCAAAATTCTAGTGGTGATCGACAGGGCTTTTCCCAAATGTGGTCCAGTATATCTTGTCAACAGAGTAGCCCATTGCCGTCCTTGCAAGGACCTTAAGTTTGCATATTTTGTGTTGGCCATACAGGTTTCACTGGGTTAAAGGGGTGGTGGAGCTCTCCTTTTCGATCTCAGCACAGAAAGAATAGAACCAACTTCCCCTCTTCCTACGTTCAATCAGTGATGAGCACACTTTTAGAAGTACACTGAAAACTCATTTATTTGTCTCTTGCTAGGATCTCCTGTAAATGGAACTTGGTCTAGACATACTAAGCACTGGGACACTCCCTACAGTAGCTGTGTGCAGTTTAAATCAAATTAACATTAATATTAACATTTACATTAACTGTTGCATAGGTATTGGTAGTAGTGGTGGTGTGTTATTAGTGGTATTGATGGTAGTGTGAAACTGGTGGGTGTGTGAGTTTTGTGATATTGGTGGCATTGTGATAGTGGTATTGTTTTTATAGTGGTGGTATTGTGATATTGGTGGCGGTGTTGGTAGTGGTATCAGTCATGGCATTGGTGTTGTTACTGGTGGTATTAGTCCTCGTATTTTCTGTGGTGTCAGTGGTGGTATTGGTAATTGTGTTTGTGGTAGTGATGATATTGGTACGGGTAGTATTTGGTGATGGTAATTGTGCTATTGGTGGTGTGGTACTGGTATTGGTATTGCTGTGGTAGTATTGGAAGTAATGGTGGTGTGGTATTGCTGGTGGTACTGGTGTCAGTGATATTGTTGGTGGCATAATACTGGTGGTGCTGTGGTCTGGTTTTATGTCCTACTGGCTGTGGTGTTGGGTATTCCTGCTGTGTGAAACTGGTGGTCTTTATGGTGTTGATAGTGGTGATGATATTGGTGGTGTCAGTATTACTGGTTATGGCACTTGTGATGATATTCGTGGTGTGGTGATGGTATTGATGATTGTATTGGTTTTTGGTTTTGATGGTAGTATTGTTGTCTTTAATAGTTGTGCAACATTTGTGTTGATGGTTGTCTTGGTAATGCTTGTATTGGTATTGTTATTAGTAATGGTATTGGTAGTATTTACAGAGGTAGTGGCACTGGTGGTATTTGTGATGTTATTGTATTCATGGTGGTGTGTTACTGGTGGTAAAGATGGTGCTGCGGTACTGCTGGTTGTACTATTGATGGTTGTGTCGTATTGATGACATGGTACTGGTGGTGGTATTGGTGTTAGTGGGGAATTAGAGGTTGTATTATATTGGTGCTGTATGGTATTCTTAATGGTGTGGTTTTGATGGTGGTATTGTTGGTGGTTGTATGGTGGTAGGCTATACGTGGTGGTGTGTGTTATAGGAGGCACTGTGATATTGTTCTGGATGGTGTTACTAATAATGATGGTGATGGTATTGAACTTGGTATTATTAGAAGTGGTGGTGATTTTGTGGTGTGGCCATATTAGGGGCAGTAGGTATATTAGTGTTGGCATGAATGTGATGGTATTGGTCGTGTTATTGGGGGGCAAAGTCCTAGTATTTACCTGAACATGCAGATTTTTATGGGGTACCACCAAAATCCATATGTAATTCAAAAAAACTAGTAATTGGTGGTATTTATCGCACATGATAAAGTCCGGCTCAGCAGAGTTGGGTTTTATCAGGTGCAATAAGTATAAAACCAATTCGCGGGCAACTAGTAATGAAGGACAAAAAGTATCTTTCATATCTGAAAGTGGAGGGCATGTTTTTCTACACCCTCTATAATGCAAAAACTTCAAAGAAAATGTCAAATCAATTTCCATCAAGTTTGCACCAGTGCAATTGTCATTTGTACTAAAGATCCTGGTTCAAATGTCATTTTATCCATTCTCTATTTCTCTATTAAACACTCAACAAAATAGTGTAAAAGGATCTAAATTGTTGGGATTTCTTGCACAATGTGTTGGTCGAAATCTTTCTATCCCACAGTTAATATTACAAACCTCAATTGGCTGTTGGACTTGTAAAGTAGTACACACCTCAGTGGGACTTATTTTTATAAAACTTAAAAGGATAAAAGATGGAGTCAGTCATGCAAGAATGTGACGTACAGATGTCTTCATTGTGGCAGAGCTGGACCCAGTGAGCTAAATTCAGGATTCAGGTGCACATTATGAGTTGTGGGTGACTATCATGCTGTTTTGTAATATTAGTACTTATTAGTGCTGCCTGGCCAAATGTTTCACCTCGTTTATACTAGTTTAACACCTAAATACAACAAAAAGCAAATGAAAGGTGGCCAGTTACCCTTTGCAAATGGTATATTACTGCGTGACACCACATGTGCTATATTTTTTTTTGTAATGTTTGACCCACCTGTGCATGCAATAATTTTTGGGGGAGGGGATCTGCAAATTATGCAGCAGAGCAAGGATTATATGGCAAATGCTGTAACTCGATATATATAAATATATATATATATACACACATACATATATATACATTTATACATATATATATATACATATATATATATATGCCAACACGTGGTAGTCCCAATTAGAGCAGCACTCGAGGAGACGATGGAGGTTACCAGCCTCAGTCACAGGTATGGGCAGAGTTCATGTAGCAGGTAAGTAAAAGCAGCCTTTCGCGGTGCCTGACGCGTTTCGCTGGATAGCTTTTTCAAAGGCTTTAGGCGGAAGGTAAACGTGCTGCGGTGTGCCTACTCCCTCATACATATACCAACAATGACACGCCCCTGAATGGGGCAGCTGCAAATCAAACAGTGCTGTAGGCATTGTGGGGGATATAGTGCAATTTATTTTCACCTTAAAAATTAAAATATGCACAATTACTGCTCGATAAAGTCCTCAGTGAACCCCGCCACAGAAATCTGTCCTTATTCCTGCGTCGCTCCTCCGTATCCAGGCCGGTGTATCTGACCCCACGGCCCCCTTCAATCCGGGGTGGTGCTTTCTCGACGGCTGGGCCGCCGCCTTTAGATGCCAACACGTGGTAGTCCCAATTAGAGCAGCACTCGAGGAGACGACGGAGGTTACCAGCCTCAGTCACAGGTATGGGCAGAGTTCATGTAGCAGGTAAGTAAAAGCAGCCTTTCGCGGTGCCTGACGCGTTTCGCTGGATAGCTTTTTCAAAGGCTTTAGGCGGAAGGTAAACGTGCTGCGGTGTGCCTACTCCCTCATACATATACCAACAATGACACGCCCCTGAATGGGGCAGCTGCAAATCAAACAGTGCTGTAGGCATTGTGGGGGATATAGTGCAATTTATTTTCACCTTAAAAATTAAAATATGCACAATTACTGCTCGATAAAGTCCTCAGTGAACCCCCGCCACAGAAATCTGTCCTTATTCCTGCGTCGCTCCTCCGTATCCAGGCCGGTGTATCCGACCCCACAGCCCCCTTCAATCCGGGGTGGTGCTTTCTCGACGGCTGGGCCGCCGCCTTTAGATGCCAACACGTGGTAGTCCCAATTAGAGCAGCACTCGAGGAGACGACGGAGGTTACCAAAAGCTATCCAGCGAAACGCGTCAGGCACCGCGAAAGGTTGCTTTTACTTACCTGCTACATGAACTCTGCCCATACCTGTGACTGAGGCTGGTAACCTCCGTCGTCTCCTCGAGTGCTGCTCTAATTGGGACTACCACGTGTTGGCATCTAAAGGCGGCGGCCCAGCCGTCGAGAAAGCACCACCCCGGATTGAAGGGGGCCGTGGGGTCGGATACACCGGCCTGGATACGGAGGAGCGACGCAGGAATAAGGACAGATTTCTGTGGCGGGGGTTCACTGAGGACTTTATCGAGCAGTAATTGTGCATATTTTAATTTTTAAGGTGAAAATAAATTGCACTATATCCCCCACAATGCCTACAGCACTGTTTGATTTGCAGCTGCCCCATTCAGGGGCGTGTCATTGTTGGTATATGTATGAGGGAGTAGGCACACCGCAGCACGTTTACCTTCCGCCTAAAGCCTTTGAAAAAGCTATCCAGCGAAACGCGTCAGGCACCGCGAAAGGCTGCTTTTACTTACCTGCTACATGAACTCTGCCCATACCTGTGACTGAGGCTGGTAACCTCCGTCGTCTCCTCGAGTGCTGCTCTAATTGGGACTACCACGTGTTGGCATCTACAGGCGGCGGCCCAGCCGTCGAGAAAGCACCACCCCGGATTGAAGGGGGCCGTGGGGTCGGATACACCGGCCTGGATACGGAGGAGCGACGCAGGAATAAGGACAGATTTCTGTGGCGGGGGTTCACTGAGGACTTTATCGAGCAGTAATTGTGCATATTTTAATTTTTAAGGTGAAAATAAATTGCACTATATCCCCCACAATGCCTACAGCACTGTTTGATTTGCAGCTGCCCCATTCAGGGGCGTGTCATTGTTGGTATATGTATGAGGGAGTAGGCACACCGCAGCACGTTTACCTTCCGCCTAAAGCCTTTGAAAAAGCTATCCAGCGAAACGCGTCAGGCACCGCGAAAGGCTGCTTTTACTTACCTGCTACATGAACTCTGCCCATACCTGTGACTGAGGCTGGTAACCTCCGTCGTCTCCTCGAGTGCTGCTCTAATTGGGACTACCACGTGTTGGCATATATATATATATATATATATATATATAAATATATATATATATTTACACAAGAGTTTTACCCAGGGCTGGCACACACAGGTAAGTAATTGCTTCCTGAAATCCGCGGCAATTTCGAAGAGGACAATCCCCCTCTGTAACATAAGTCCAATGCGTTTCAAGCCTGTAGCCCTTAATCATGGACAAAAAGGACTCTGGCAGTAGCTTCGTGATTTACTCATTGCCCCTCTTTTATTTCGATGTTGTGCAAATGCGCGCTCAAATGAGACCAAATGCATGCTGGGATGAGTAGTACAATTAACCCCCAGTGGGTCACACGCCACCTCAAGTCCTTCACAATCTCTTACTGGGAATCCGGATCATCACTCTCAGCCACATAAAACATGAAAGGAGCACCCCCTGTTCCGCCATCACGTCACATCTCAGCGGAGGCAGACCCGCACCAATCTAGCGGTGGTGCCAAGCCGTGGCCGGGTGAGCCACTATTTTATTTACACAAGAGTTTTACCCAGGGCTGGCACACACAGGTAAGTAATTGCTTCCTGAAATCCGCGGCAATTTCGAAGAGGACAATCCCCCTCTGTAACATAAGTCCAACGCGTTTCAAGCCTGTAGCCCTTAATCATGGACAAAAAGGACTCTGGCAGCAGCTTCGTGATTTACTCATTGCCCCTCTTTTATTTCGATGTTGTGCAAATGCGCGCTCAAATGAGACCAAATGCATGCTGGGATGAGTAGTACAATCAACCCCCAGTGGGTCACACGCCACCTCAAGTCCTTCACAATCTCTTACTGGGAATCCGGATCATCACTCTCAGCCGCATAAAACATGAAAGGAGCACCCCTGTTCCGCCATCACGTCACATCTCAGCGGAGGCAGACCCGCACCAATCTAGCGGTGGTGCCAAGCCGTGGCCGAGTGAGCCACTATTTTATTTACACAAGAATTTTACCCAGGGCTGGCACACACAGGTAAGTAATTGCTTCCTGAAATCCACGGCAATTTCGAAGAGGACAATCCCCCTCTGTAACATAAGTCCAACGCGTTTCAAGCCTGTAGCCCTTAATCATGGATAAAAAGGACTCTGGCAGCAGCTTCGTGATTTACTCATTGCCCCTCTTTTATTTCGATGTTGTGCAAATGCGCGCTCAAATGAGACCAAATGCATGCTGGGATGAGTAGTACAATCAACCCCCAGTGGGTCACACGCCACCCCAAGTCCTTCACAATCTCTTACTGGGAATCCGGATCATCACTCTCAGCCGCATAAAACATGAAAGGAGCACCCCCTGTTCCGCCATCACGTCACATCTCAGCGGAGGCAGACCCGCACCAATCTAGCGGTGGTGCCAAGCAGTGGCCGGGTGAGCCACTATTTATTTACACAAGAGTTTTACCCAGGGCTTGTATGAGCGATTGCACAAGGACAATCCTAATTCCCTGTATTATTATCTTTTAAGGACTGCCAGCAGCGTGTGACCCACTGGGGTTGGATTGTACTACGAATCCCACCATGCATTTCTGCTCATTGGAGCGAGTACCTACGAGATGTTGAAATAAAAGAGGGCAAGATTCGTTCCACACAGCTGTTGTCAGTCTTCATTGGTCCATGAGGAAGAGTTACACTCGAAACGCGTCGGACCTGAGACGCAGTGGGGGATTGTGCCTCTGCTCTTCGCTGATTTTGAAGCTTGAAAGCTTGAAATTCTCCTGGGTGTGCCAGCCTTGGGTAAAACTTTCTTTCAATACATTAGTGGCTCACCCGGCCACGGCGCGGCACCACCGCGGTAACTAGCGGGTCTGCCTCTGCCTCTGATCAGCCATGAGGCGGAACGGGAGGTGCTCTTGTATGAGCGATTGCACAAGGACAATCCTAATTCCCTGTATTATTATCTTTAAGGACTGCCAGCAGCGTGTGACCCACTGGGGTTGGATTGTACTACGAATCCCACCATGCATTTCTGCTCATTGGAGCGAGTACCTACGAGATGTTGAAATAAAAGAGGGCAAGATTCGTTCCACACAGCTGTTGTCAGTCTTCATTGGTCCATGAGGAAGAGTTACACTCGAAACGTGTCGGACCTGAGACGCAGTGGGGGATTGTGCCTCTGCTCTTCGCTGATTTTGAAGCTTGAAAGCTTGAAATTCTCCTGGGTGTGCCAGCCTTGGGTAAAACTTTCTTTCAATACATTAGTGGCTCACCCGGCCACGGCGCGGCACCACCGCGGTAACTAGCGGGTCTGCCTCTGCCTCTGATCAGCCATGAGGCGGAACGGGAGGTGCTCTTTTGATTGTATGAGCGATTGCACAAGGACAATCCTAATTCCCTGTATTATTATCTTTTAAGGACTGCTAGCAGCGTGTGACCCACTGGGGTTGGATTGTACTACGAATCCCACCATGCATTTCTGCTCATTGGAGCGAGTACCTACGAGATGTTGAAATAAAAGAGGGCAAGATTCGTTCCACACAGCTGTTGTCAGTCTTCATTGGTCCATGAGGAAGAGTTACACTCGAAACGCGTCGGACCTGAGACGCAGTGGGGGATTGTGCCTCTGCTCTTCGCTGATTTTGAAGCTTGAAAGCTTGAAATTCTCCTGGGTGTGCCAGCCTTGGGTAAAACTTTCTTTCAATATATATATATATATATATATATATATATATATATATATATATATATATATATATATATATCCTATTGGCAGTCGTCAGTAGGTAGTTATAGTTAGGACCAAAGTTTCCATAGAAAAGCGTTTATTGTTTTGCCAATAGCTTTGGCGCCGCTTGATGAATCTTCACAACATTTTCTTCCCCTTTTTGGTTCATCTGCTGTGTTGAAAGTTTTGTGGAGATCCATCAAGCGGGGGCTGAGAAAAAAGGGGGGGGTCCCAAAATGCTTTTTCCCCATGTTATGTCTATGAAGATTTTTCATTTTTTGAACATGACTACAGCCCGAACTGCTGTACAGAATTACACCAAATTTGGCAGAAAGCTAGATGTTGGTACAGAAAGTGTGCTTTTTGTGATTTGGTGTAAATCTGTTCTGTAGTTTCAGAGAAATTAAAGTTTAAAAAATATAGATATCTGGGGATGCGAACCCTTGGAGTGGACTCATGGATCCTCATGGGGCCCCCCTCCAAGGCTTCTCAAAGCCCCGGGGACCGCCATTTCCCTGGGGCAGTAAATACTAAAAGGCCACCCCTGCTTCCCTAGGGACTGCCACCTCCCCAGGGAACTTAAGAATAGGAATGCAAGGGGGCCCGCCCAGCTCCCCCACTGCCCTGGGGATTGCCACCTCCCAGCAGCACATGCATTAATTTTTAAAAGAATTTCAGGGGAGGCCCTATGGCATCCCCCGCAACCCCGGGGACCACCACCTGTCTGGAGCACAAACACAATAATTAAGGGGGTCTGTTGAGGACCCCGGCACCGGAGATCACCACGTGCTACATGAAAGAAAGGAGGTGGGCCATGCAGCCCCCCTCCTGGGGACCCTGGGGACTGTCACCCCCCAGTGCCAGCTCCAGCAATGTCCTGAGGTGCCCACTCAGGGACATTGCAGTTTGCTATTGCTTGGCGGGAGCACTGCTCCCCCCAAGCCATAGCAAACAGTATGCTTTCAGCAAGCGAGAGCAGAAAATGTAAGTGGGTGCTCTGGGTGGATGAAAGTCACCGACACTACAGGCCAGGTCCAGGGGGATGTGGTCCCCGGGGCCTAAATCGGCCTGGGAGAGGGGGCCTTGTGGTCCCCTCCCATATTAAAAAAAATAAAGGGCAGGCCCTGGGGAATGGGGTCCCCATAGCCAAAATTGGCTCAGGGGAGGGGTCCCACGGCCCCCCTCACCCATTGAAAATAGGCCTGGCCCCAGGGATGGGGTCCTCAGGCCGAATTGCCCAAGGGAAGGGGGGCCACGCAGCCCTCTTCGCTTTAAAAAAAAAAATGGAACTAAAAACCTCCGGTAAATCACCGGAGGCCATGCCCCCTTCACCACCACTGTGCAAATGCGCCACCCGGTGCAGTGGTGGTTGGGGATGAAGTCCCCTTGGATGCTGAGGGTTTTGGTGTCCAAGAACCCCTCCTGTTACCTTCAGTAAGTCCGAGACAGCAGGATTGCTGGGAGGACTTGGAGGCCATGCCCCCTTTCTCCACCACTCTGCAAACGTGCCTCCTGGTGCGCTGCTGGTTGTGGAATGAATTCCACTTTACTCCTAAGGGGCCTCAGGGCTAAAGTGAACTTCTTCACCGAACTAGTAGTGCGCCAAGAGGTGCCTTTGCATAGTGGTGGAGAAAGGGGGCATAGCCTCCGCAACCTCTTAGCAATCCAGCTATGTGAGACTTACTGGAGGTAACAGGAGTGATGTAATATGTGAGGTCATAAGCAGTGCAGTGCCGGTGCCCGAGTCATAGTTAGGTGCGCTCGGCTGAATTTCACTGGTTTTGTATGAGTGAAATCTGAGCCTAACTATAACGTCCCTGTAACCTTTGGCTTTTTCAGTGATGGATAACCCAGAAGCTTTAAAGATAGCAGCTGAAGTGAGCGTCATATCAGTTTTGAAAATTTCATGAAGATTCTTCAAATGGCACCAAAGTTATTGGCGAACCCAAAATACGCTCTTCCTATAGGCGCTGCATCCTAACTATAACTACCTACTGGCAACTGGCAGTAATATATATATATATACATATATATATATATATATATATATATATATATATATATATATATATATATATATATATATATATGTATATATATATATGTATGTCATCCAAAGGTTGTCCAAACAATAGACTCGCACTCAATCACAGGTAATCCCACTTTTCAGAAGAATTTGTTAGTTACACCAACCGGCAAAGTCACTGGATATTTCCTGTTTCGCCCGACGCGTTTCGGAGCCTCAGTGCTCCTTGTTCACGGGCAGCGAGCAACCAGCAGATGTGAGTGATCACAAGCCTCAAATGCGTCATTTTATCGCCCTCCAATGGGCTTCCTTAATACTTTGCTTCATGGGACTTGTAGTCACAGGCTCAAATATTACCATCAATCGGTTCTGCCTTCGTGCATTGTTTTTTTCAGACTCTCAACAGAGCCTCCATATAAACAGCCAGTTGAATTATGTGTGCCTGTGATTCCGCTGTATGACTTGAAAATGAAAGTCAACAGTCCATGGGTTTCTTTGGCGGTGCGCACTCCCCGACCTGGACCGGCCAGTATACATCATCCAAAGGTTGTCCAAACAATGGAGTCGCACTCAATCACAGGTAATCCCACTTATCAGAAGAATTTATTAGTTACACCAACCGGCAAAGTCACTGGATATTTCCTGTTTCGCCCGACGCGTTTCGGAGCCTCAGTGCTCCATATATATGTATGTATGTATGTATGTATGTATATATATATATATATATATTACCTACTGGCGGTCGCCAGTAGGTAGTTATAGTTAGGACCTCGTTTCCATTCAAAAAGCGTTTTTTCTTTTGCCAATATCTTTGGCGCTGTTTGACGAATTTTCGCAAAATTTTAACTAATGGTTCGCTCAGGTCAGCTCCTGTCTTGAAAGTTTTGGGGTGATTCGTCAAGCAGGGGCCGAGAAAAAGAAGGGTTCCAAAACACGTTTTCTCCATGTTAATTTCCTTAGGAAACTTTAGACAAAGCTACAGCCCAAACTGCTGAACGGAATTACAACAAATTTGGCAAAACGGTAGGTCTTGGTTCAGAAAGTGTTCTTCTTTTTTAAATGGTGTAAATCCGTTCAGTAGTTCCTGAGAAATTCAAAAATAAAAAAGTATCGATATCCGGTGACCGCGGTGGATTCGCGAACCCTCCCGAGCACGAGCTTGATTCTGATTGGCTGCCAACACTTCAAACCAGAAAGTGTTGGCAGCCATCTTGTGACTCGGTAAAACCGAGTCTCAAGAAAAAAGGGAAGAAAATGGTTAAAAAAAAGAAAATGGGGCAGGGTAGAAACACTCCGACCCCCTAGGCCTGGTCAGGGGGTCCCAAAAAAGCATTTGTAAAAAAAAATTTAGTCCGGAGTCGCGTTGGGTGCGCGAATCCCGCAGAGAAAGAAAAAAAACAAAGCGCGGTGACCCCTGCTTCATTTTAATGAGCCCCTGGGTGGGCCAGGTCCTGGGGGCATTTCTGTATGTTTATGAGGGGGCCCTGCGGAGGCCCCCGCAGCCCCGGGGACCACCACCTCCCTGGAGCGATACTTATTCAAATGCGGGGGGGTCGCGGTCCCCCCGCAGCCCCAGGGACCGCCACCTCCCCGGGCTTTATTATTAGAAAGAAGTATGGGGGGGCTCCTGACTCCCTCACGCAGCCCTGGGGTCCACCACCTCCCCAGGGTTCTTTTTAAAATAAAGTAGTATGGAGGGTTCAAACCCCCCACATGCCCGGGGACCACCCCCCCGGGCACTAATTAAAAGAAGCTGGGGGTCTGTTGAGGACCCCCTGCCCCGGGGACCACCACCTCCCTGGGGCTTTGCATACATTGGGAGGGGGCCCACCTTGGCCCTAGGGACCGCCACCCCCCAGGGCCGGCTCTAGCAATGTCCCGGGGTGCCCACCCCCGGGACATTGCAGTTTGCAATGGGAGGGCGGGAGCACGGCTCCCGCCCTGTCAGTGTAAACTTCTGCTTTGCTTCATGGAAGCGAGAGCAGGAAACCTGCTCTCGCTTCCACAAAGCAAAGCAGAATTGCTTTGGGGCAAAGGGAGCCGCATGTCAGCAGCTCCCTTTTGCCCAAAAGCAATGCCGGCTCCCGCAGGAGGCGGGGAGCCAGCAGGGACCGCAGGGGGATTGGGGCTCCCCCCACGGTCCCCAATGTGAGAGCATGCCCCGGGGGATGAGGTCCCTGGGGCGGATACCGAATAATAGAAGTGGGGCGTTTTTTTTTTTCTTTCAAATTTGGAGTTGCGACCCTATCGCGGCTCCCCCGTGTAACGTCGCGTTGGATTCGCTGATCCACCTCAAATTGTATATAATTTAGAAGGTACAGTTGCAATTGTGAACCTGCTTTATAGAAGTAGTGTGATTTAAGTTAATAATGAGATTTAATTTGATAGAGTCAGTAAAAATATATAAAATTAAAAATTAAAAGTTAAATCTGAAAAGTGTATTGTGTTGTAGTAAATTGAATTCATGCTTTTGCAGATTCGCGACAGGTGCGTGAATCCACAAAAATGTAAAAAAAAAAATATGTATGTGTAAAAAAAAATTTGACTCACTATTGTGTTATAGGGTGGCTCTAAAAAGAGCCCTTGTTTTCAATATGAGTTTGTTGTAGCTACATGTAAGTGCGGATGCACAGCTTTAGGTTGTTGAGAAAGACTCTGTTCCCTTGATTTGTGAAGTGTACTCCATCACTTCTGCAGATGTCATCCATATCAAAACATAGATTGTTGCTATAGATGGACCCCATCCTATGGTCTCTGAGGTAAGCAGAAACAGCTTTATTGACATTCTTTCTAGCTTTCTCAAACTGTGGACAGAATTGATTTGACCACTTCCATTTCTGTCTTTGGCATATATTAAAGTATACAAAGACAGTTTTGGGGAAAAGCAACATCAATTGTGCAAAGGTATCCTTCATGAGCATTTCCAGTCCTACTCCAGTCGATGTGCCTAGGTCATTGCCACCACAGTGCACAATCATGAGGTCAGGGGGTTGGAGATGCAAAAAGGTTTTAACCAAAGGCATTAATTGGTGCCACATTAATCCTCTCTGTGCAATATATTTAACATCCACATTTTGCAAAGCTAGGTATTTGTCAATACCTCTGTGTTCAGCATACCTTTTGCACCAGAAAACATAGCTGTGCCCTACAATCCATACTGTAAGCATCTTGAAGGGATGTCTGGAAGTAATGAGAAGATGTCTGTAGCTGAGGTAGTCAGTTGGTAGAATGAGAGGTATCTAAAATGGTGGACAAGATGCTGTTTTTTAAAAAGGAGATAACTGATTGGCTGTTCATGAACATTGTACACTCAAAAATAGGATGCATGTTACTTTCTTAAAAAAGCATGTTTCTTATTGGTTATTAAAAATGTTTGAAAGGTACAGTAGATAGGATAAGGTAATATTTTGCAAAAGTCAACCACACCTGCTATTTGCATTTGTAAGCTTGTGTGCTGAACTTGAAAATATGGTGACCTTGTGACCTGCCAGTTCAGTTGAATATTGCAGAAACTGTTACTATGGAAACTGGGATTAGACAGAATGGGGGAAGGGTTGAAACTTAACTGTGGTTTTAAAACATGAAATTGTAATTTATATATAAGTGATATGTTATTAAAGTAAGATTTCCCAAATCAGTACTATATTTAGAAGTGGTGAGTTCTTAAAAAATAATGCTAGTATTATTAGTAATAGGTTTTTGAACTCCCCTATGGATTCGCGGCTCCATCGCGATGGTACACGGTGGAGTCATGACTCCAGAAAATTACAGAACCAGTTTGGCCAGTTTTAGAAGACAGTTGGAAAGGGTTAATATGTCTAACCAATAGAAATGTGTTTTAGAATTTGAAATAATGTGGGAAGCAATGTGATTTGTTACTTACATTTATTTGTGTGCATAAAGAGAGGGAAAGTTTGCCATTACTGGTTTTACCTTGTTGAGAGTGGTGCATTATATTGATTGTGTGCATAAGAAAATCTTTGATGAGTTTCTGATATTTCATATTCTACAATACTATTTGGAAGGTGAGTTATAAATTTGTGAGGTGTATTATGTATTCGCTTTATTTTCAAACTTTAAAAATTATTCAAGAAATGTGATGCTTTAAATATATTATTAAATGTAGAGATATGTATTGTAGTTTGTTTTATTGTACTTAAATGTTGTTTGGAATAGATTGTGTATAGTAATATGTGTATATTGGAAGATGGATTAGCGATTATGGTAGTTTGTATTAGTGTGTGGAAATGTACAATTGAAGTATACCGCATAATTTTAGGTGTCACATTCAAATTGGAAGAGCAGTTTGTCAAGTTTTAAGGTGTACATGGACTTGTGACTGAAGTATGTCTCTACTTGTATATGTATTCTCATATGTGTTATACATTTGAAGATGCAAGATATATAACAAGGAGGTGTTGTTGGTTTTTATGTGGCTAGGTTCAACACTGTGAGTAGTAGTAGAATGGTGAAGCTGCAGCACAAAAGTGAGGTTTAAAACATGTTGACATAAGGTATTAGTGATTAGGCTACTTTTTTATAAGTCTCTAGAGCGGTACAGTTGAAATGTGCCACATAATTTTTGTTGTTTGCTTGGAATGGGAAGTGTGTTCTGTGAAGTGTTCAGGTCTGCATAGTGTTGTGATTGAAGAAAGTCTCTACTAGGAGATATATTCTGAAATGTGTTATGCATCTGAAGATGGTGGATGTATAAAATACTTGTATGCATCTATTTGTATATTTCTTTTATATATGATGCTGCTAGCAAAAGGTACAGACATATGCATAGATGCTTTCAGGAAGATGGTGAGACTTACAGCAGAGTCATGTTAAGGGTTGCTGCTTTATATTTGGCTAGGCGTAACACCCTAAGTAGTCGTAGAATGGTGAAGCTGTAGCACGAAAGTGAGGTTTAAGACATGTTTGCAGTGGGATTAGTGATTAGGCTAATTTTTAAGAGTCTGTGGAAAGCTGCACTTCAAATATACCGCATAATTTTCAGTGTCTGCTTGAAATGTGAAGTGTAGTCTGTCATGTTTTAAGATGTGACTGGTCTTGTGATTGAGGTATGTCTCTACTTGCTTATGTACTTTGATATGTGTTATGCATGTGAAGATGCTAGACGTATAAAACACAGGTATATATCTATTTGTATATTTTTGTTATTTATGATGCTGTTTTCAAAAGGTACAGACATATGCATGCATGCTTTCAGGAATATGGTGAGACTTACAGCTTAGACATGTAATAGACTGCTGCTTTATATTTGGCTAGGCCCAACACCCTAAGTAGTCGCAGAATGGTGAAGCTGCAGCACAAAAGTGAGGTTTAAGACATGTTAGGAACCTTTTTCGTGATTAGCCTAGTTTGTATGAGTGTGTGGAAAGGTACACTTAAAGTATGTCGCATAAATGTAGGTGTCTGTTTGAAATCTGAAGTGCAGTCTCTCAAGTTTTAAGGTCTGCATTGTCTTGTGTTTGATGTATGTCTGTACTTGCATATGTATTCTCATATGTGATGCATTTGAAGATGCTAGACATATAAAACACAGATATATCTCTATTTGTATGTTTCTTTTATATATGGTAGTACTAGTAAAAGGTACAGACACATGCATATATGCTTTCAGGAATACGGTGAGATTTATAACAAACTCATGTGAAGGTTTGCTGCTTTATATTTGGGTAGGCCCAACACCCTGAGTAGTTACAGAATGGTGAAGCTCTTGCACAAATGTGTACACCATGTCATAAACCTCACTTTTATGCTGTAATTTCACTATTCTGCGACTACTGAGGATGTTGGGCCTAGCCAAATATAAAGCAGCAACCTATCACATGTCTCAGCAGTAAGTCTCACCATATTTCTGAAAGAATGTATACATATGTCTGTACCTTTTGCTAGCAGCATGATATATAAATGTAATATACAAATTGATGTATACCTGTGTTTTATATGTCTATCAACTTCACATGCATAACATGTATCAGAATACATGTGCAAGTAGAGACATACCTCAGTCACAAGACCATAAAGGCTTTAAAACTTGACAGACTGCACATTTCAAACACACACCTAGATTTATGTGCATACTTCAAGTGAACTTTTCCACAGAGTTTTATAAAGTACCATAATCACTAATTTCTCACCCAACATATCTTAAACATTACTTTTCAGCTGCTGCTGCTTCACTATTGTACTACTACTCAGGAATTGAGTGTAGCTAAGAACAAAGCAGCAAACCTTCACATGTCTCTGCTGTAAGTGTCCCCATATTTCTAAAAGCATGCATGCATGCGTCTGTACCTTTTGCTAGTGACACCATATATAAAAGAAGCATACAAATGGATGTATACCTGTGTTTTACACAACTAGCATCTTCAGATGGATAACACATATCAGAATACATGTGTAAACAGAGACATAGTTCAGTCACAACTGCATGCAGACCTTAACATTTTAGAGACTGCACTTCACATTTCAAACAGACATCTACATTTATGTGGCATACTTTAAGTGTACCTTTCCACACACTCATGCAAACTACCCTAATCACTAATCTGTTTCCTAACATGTGTTAAACCTCACTTTTATGCTGGAGTTTCACCATTCTTCGACTACAGTGTTGGGCCTAGCCAAATATAAAGCAGCAATGTATCACATATCTCAGCTGTAAGTCTCACCATATTCCTGAAAGCATGCATGCGTATGTCTGTACCTTTTCCTAGGAGCATCATATATAAAAGAAATATCCAAATAGATGTATACTTGTGTTTTATACATCTAGCATCTTCAGATGCATAATACTTATCAGAATACATGTGCAAGTACATATATACCTCAATCACAAGACCATGAAGACCTTAAAACGTGACCCACTACACTTTACATTTCAAACAGACACCTAGATTTATGCAGCGCACTTCAAGTGAACTTTTCCAGAGACTCTTACAAAGTACCATAATCACTAATTCCTCACTCAACATATCTTAAACATTACTTTTCTGGTGAGACTTACAGCATAGACATGTGATGGGTTGCTGCTTTGTATTTGGCTAGCCGATCACCCTAAGTACTTGTAGAATGGTGAAGCTGCAGCACAAAAGTGGGGTTTAAGATATGTTGTCAGAGGGATTAGTGATTAGGCTACTTTCTATGAGTCTGGGGAAATGTACACTTGAAGTACACCGCATAAATGTAGGTGTCTCTTTCAAATGTAAAGTGCAGTCTGTCAAGTTTTACATTTAAGGTCTGCATGGTCTTGTGATTGATGTATGTCTGTACTTGCACATGTATTCTCATATGTGCTATGCATCTGAAGGTACTAGATGTATAAAACACAGGTATACCTCTATTTGTATGTTTCTTTTATATATGATAGTACTAGTAAAAGGTACAGACACATGCATACATACTTTCAGGAATATGGTGAGATTTACAACAGACTCATGTGAGGGTTTGCTGTTTTATATTTGGGTATGCCCAACACCTTGAGTAGTCACAGAATGGTGAAGATGCTGCACAAAAGTGAGGTTAAAGACATGTTGGCAGATGGTTTAGTGATTAGGGTACTTTTGTATGAGTCTGGGGAAATGTACACTTGAAGTACACCGCATAAATGTAGGTGTCTCTTTCAAATGTAAAGTGCAGTCTGTCAAGTTTTACATTTAAGGTCTGCATGGTCTTGTGATTGATGTATGTCTGTACTTGCACATGTATTCTCATATGTGCTATGCATCTGAAGGTACTAGATGTATAAAACACAGGTATACCTCTATTTGTATGTTTCTTTTATATATGATAGTACTAGTAAAAGGTACAGACACATGCATACATACTTTCAGGAATATGGTGAGATTTACAACAGACTCATGTGAGCGTTTGCTGTTTTATATTTGGGTATGCCCAACACCTTGAGTAGTCACAGAATGGTGAAGATGCTGCACAAAAGTGAGGTTAAAGACATGTTGGCAGATGGTTTAGTGATTAGGGTACTTTTGTATGAGTCTGTGAAAAAACACAGGTATAGAACTATCTGTAAATTTGTTTTATATATGGTGTCACTAGGAAAAGGTACAGACACATGTATGAATGCTTTCAGGAATATGATGAGAGTTACAACAGAGATATGTGAAGGGTTGCTGTTTTATATTTAGGAAATCTCAACACTTTATGTGTTATTTTGAATTGGGAACACCAGTGTGTGAAGTTTAAGGGACTTTATGGTGTTGTGAAGGACGTATGTGTCTACTTATATATCAGTTGTGTATTATACTTTTGAACCTGATTGGTTTGGGTAGTAGTAGAGAAATCCTTTAGTTCTGCTCTGTCATTTTGTTGCGGACATTGTGATGACTTCTAAATGAAGGAATTGTGCAGTGTTTGACATAACTTTGGAATGCAATTGAAAGTATTTGTTTATTTATAGTTGAGATTTTTTGTATATAATTATTTTAATAATATAAAATTATTTTTAGAAACTATTTAAACTTTTCTTTTTTTAGATATTCACCATTTTTTTAAAGAAAGATTGAGTATGGCAAGTAAATTCAAAAGAAAAGACAAGAAAAAAAACAGTACTATTTAAAGGAGAAAGAAAAGCAGGAATTAGTTGAAGTTCAAAATGTGACATTGAAGAAAAAGACTTCTGGTAAGAGAACTAAAGAATTTGTTAAAAGACTTTTAAAGAATGTAATGAATTTTCAAAATGTGGAAAAGAGAAAGAAAAGTTGTACAACCGATCTGAAGGAAACGAAAAAAAGGACATATTAATGGAAAATCAAGTTATGGGAAAACAATCCATGTTGAAAGAAGGAAGAAAGAATATACATACATTAGGAAGAGAATGTATAAAAGTAAAGTACTACAAAATTTATTGAAAGATTGTAAAAAATATAAAAGAAGATCAGCAGCTTACAAAGCAAATCCAACAGATTGAAAGCGTAGTAGAAAAAGCTTTTGAATTGAAACAAAAATTATTTATATTGGTATTGAAGAGAATGAAAACATTGAATAAAACAATGCACTTTATGAAGGAGAAAAGAAAAAGAAAAATACTGGTTAATAGAAGTAACTTTTGCAAAACTTTTTCTGGTGAATGGAAGCACACTTCTAGTGCTGAGCCTTTTTTCAATGAAGAAAGCTATTTTCAACAAAATACATTAGTTCATGCAGTTGATACCAGTGGTCGTTGTTATGAGATAAAAGATGGTTGTCCAATTGAAAAGGAAAAGATGGTTCCTAGAAATGTGGAAGAAGTAATAACTGAAGAAGTTCAAGGGAGACGAACACAAGCTCCAGTGTATAGGTGGGATTGTAGTAGTATTTGTAGTATTCGAAAGGAATCTATTGATCTATTACGATTTTTCTTATGAGATTATGCAAAAAAAAGTGTTAAACAAAAGATTAAGATGTTGCAAGGACTAGATCCTTGTAAAGTGAGAAAATATAGTAAGTTGCAGGGTCATTCTCTGGCTTGTCTTTCTAGAAAAGTGTGTTGTAGTACTTTTCATAATTTAAGAATGTTAGCAGTACATCACTTAGAAATGCGGAAGTTAGTAAGGAGATTGTACTACGTAAAAAGTCCTGCATTATCTTTAAGTGAAATGAACACAGCTCTTTTGCATGGTTCAGTATTGGATGTAAAAAAGTTTGTGATGATATACAGTTTTGTTTCTTTGGTTCACAAGAGGAGTGTAGAGAAAGTGAGAGCTTGATAAGTGTAGGTGTTGAAGAACAGGTGGAAGATATTGGTACTGAGAAGTTTGCAGAAGAAATTACAAAGTTTAAGATACTTTCATGTGAAAAACCAAACTGAGGGCCTGATTCACAGAACTAACTTACGTCAAAAATGTAAAGTTAGTACTTTTTGGTATTCACAGAATACACTTACTCATTTTGGTATTCACAGAATGCACTTACTCATTTTGGTATTCACAGAATGCACTTACTCATTTTGGTATTCACAGAATGCACTTACTCATACTAACTTTATGTCCGCACTCGGGCCGGAGATTCCGGCCCGGTGGTGGAGATTCCGGCCCGGAGGTGGAGATTCTGGCCCGGAGGTGGAGATTCCGGCCCGATGGTGGAGATTCCAGCCGGTTGTGGAGATTCCGGCCGGTGGCGGACATTCCGCCACCGGCCGGAATCTCCACAACCGGCCGGAATCTCCACCTCCGGGCCGGAATCTCCACCTCCGGGCCGAACCTCCACCACCGGGCCGGAATCTCTGGCCCGAATGCGGACATAAAGTTAGTATGAGTAAGTGCATTCTGTGAATACCAAAATGAGTAAGTGCATTCTGTGAATACCAAATGAGTAAGTGTATTCTGTGAATACCAAAAAGTACTAACTTTACATTTTTGACGTAAGTTAGTTCTGTGAATCAGGCCCTACGTTT